>CM037076.1:26131514-28631514 GCA_020882685.1 Aphelinus atriplicis | reverse complement strand
GCAGCCCCTGATCAGATAGCGCCTGAAGGTGTCGCATAATGCGAGCCCCGATACGCCCACGTGCCGCCTGGAAGGGCTCAGAAAAACTTACTTTTATTCAGCGGCTTCCTTAACGAGGAAAGTTGCCCAGCGCACGGGAGAATGGCTCCAAGTGGCTGCTCCCACCGCCGCGGCATATATACAAAACAAGTTTGCGCGCACGTTTTCTCTCTTTCTCCCTCTCTCGCGCGAAATGATAACGCCGGACAACAGACACAAGTCTTATTATAGAGAACCCAGATGGAGGCTAGGGCACTTAGCGCTCGGGGTACTTTTGATTGGAGTGTGGAAAAATGACACGTCATGCTTGGTTTTATTCTAGGTCGTGAGTTTGCCTGTGTGTCTATACAGAAACAATGACAGATGTACTGCATTCGAACAGTGTTCTCTTCAGGCAGATATAGTATATTTACTAGATGATATTTATATTGTCGACTGAGTAAATTTAGTATATTATTTAAGGGTCGAATAATTGACAGTAAAGCTTGGCCAATATTTTTGGGAAGCAGGTATGCAATATGGATAGCAGGCAAATGATTGCTTTGACTTTTTAATCAGATCAACTTGACTATTTATTCCCAGAAGGTTACGTGAAGTCTAAGAGACTACGAGCAGACCGTCTCCCGTTGTATTTTCTTTTTAGTTCGCGATATGAATATGATTTGTATGAAATGGTTATTATTGCCGAGCATAAATTCACCCATTCTTCTATTAAAGTATCAATTTATAGATACAACTTTTATGGATAGACAGATAAAATATTCTAGTAAATATGCGAAGCATTATAACTCCGCGAAAAATGAATTAATCTCAATGAACCAATTTCCATTGGAAAAATTGATTCATGTTCTTTGGCGTATTTTAAGCATAAAATATCAACAATGAATGGATAAATAGCTGCGTGTGAAAATTCCATCATCGTAGATCGAATAAAAACTCACAAGACAATAAAATAAGAAATTGTCTGTGACTGTGTGTGTGTGGATGGAACCTATTGTTTCCCCTGCCTAGTTATGAAATGTGAGATTCAAATTACTTTTAAGAATCTCGAGCTAACTTGTTTATTTTTTGTAATTGTCTCATTTATCCATTATTTGTTTCTTTTTAATTAAAGCAGCTGACGAGGCAAGCGAACCAAATTAGTGAAACGTTGCAAAAAAATTGAATTTGAATTATTTCAATTCCTACTACTTCAGTATTCGCCCCCAAAGATTGAAATACCAGAATTTATTTGAACAATCAAGGGCACTCTAGAGCGTGAGAATGAAAATCTATTTCAAAATGAAGATTTTTGATTAGATAGTTTCAGAGATAAAGGTAATACCTGCAAAATGCCGTTCGCTAGATCGACCCAGGGGAACTTATTCAAGTGAAAATACAACTAGTGTTGTCAGAAATACTCAACTGTATATACGCTCAATTTGCAAAAGTTTGTTCCATAACAGATAATTCGGGGCCTATTCACAGTCATGCGGCACTGCAGTACAAACTGATTGACGGAGGACGAAGCGAGTCGGGGCGCGTGGTGTAGGAAAGGGTTTTGCAAGCGGCGGACCGGTGCGCGCCGCACGCGGCAGTACTCACGTCAAGCCGGTATCTGTCGGCCGATCTCGTGGGCTGGACCGCTGGCGCTGGTCGGGCTGCGGGGGCTGGGCGATTCACACACCGACTGGTCCCGCACGAGTCACTAGCTCCGCTGCCCAGTCCATCCTCCGGGCGGGCCGTTCCCCGCGAGCAGAGCCACCGCACTCGCACTCGATCGCGCGCGAACTGTCTCGATAGACGGGGGGTCGGCCAGGCGCTCGCCGCGTGTGCGGTCCGTGCGAGCGAACGCGCGAGACTGGCGCGGCCGGCGGACTGCAGAGGACCGCGGAGCGAGACGGGGGTCGGGCCAGGAGCGCGCATGCCCCTCCCCGCGCGCGAGGAGCCGCCGGCCGGGGGGTCGCCCGCGCGCGCGATAACGAGCGGACACCCCGCGTGTGCGTATGATTTCGCGCGCCGCCGATCGTTTGTATGACTATTAGCCACGTCTCGCGCCCCCTCCGACCCGCCTTTGTTCGCGCCCAATGGCCGGAAAATGTAAGGGAAAGAGAGAGAGAGAGAGACACCCCGACGCGAGAAGAAGACGCGTCGATCGCCGACTCGAGAGCCGCGGCTGCGCGGGCGTCTCGTTATTCTATTCCATTGATGCCTCGTTGATTATGCTCCTTTCTGTATATAGCGAGCGATTTTCAATCTGAAGAATAACACGAGGGCGTACGAGTACCATTGTTTTTTAGTATCGAAAATATTGAAAGTATCCCGCGGATACATCGGGTATGAAAAATACGGGCTTATAATCTTGGATTTATAACGACTTTCGAAAATGAAAATAAAATGGGAAAACAAGAAAATCGCTGACCTGAAAAAATATTAAACAGCCATTGGAAATCAATAAACCTTTACTCTGCGCAATCGTTTCGAACCTCAGAATATAATTGAGAACTGCTGCTGCTGCTGCTGCTGCTGCTGCCGCTGCCGCTGCTGCTGCTGCTGCTACGGTTGTTATGTTGGATTGAGATTCAATTTCAAAATTATAATTCCAAAGAGATGCCGAGTTTTTTTCAATGATAATTTAGTACTCTAAAGTGGTGTTGATATTATATTTATATTAAATTTGTATTCTTCACTCAATGGGAGGTTCCCATCAAGAGACTGAGAAACAAAGTGTTGTTTCTGGCATTTTTGTTTTCATAGCAAAAGGCAAATAATTTATACTCAATATATTTGACCAATGTTTAATAACTATTAATTTACGGAAAAAATCTTTACGGTAAAGAATAATGCCAGGGAGTTTGGTATAAGAGCTGTAACGTGGCCGTCTCAAAGGAGAAAAAAAAATGATATAACTTGAAGTTAAAAAAACGACAACGCACCTTTGCTTTTAGAGCTATCGTGGGCAGTTTTAAAAACACAATTCCTCAGAAATTTTGTTTTATGAGCGTTCAAAAATTTTATGAGCTCTATTTCAGTATAAAAACAGTTGTCGCGTCAGTATACAATGACTTTTTTAAAAAAAAATATGTTCAGCTAAATTTAGCTGAATGCTTAAGCATTAGAGAAATACATTCTACAAATAGCAAGCTAACAAAAAATGAAAAAAAAAGAAACGATTTTTCCATCGAGTTTCGTGAGATCCTTCTTCAAGCTGGTCTTGATTTTTATTTTTATCGCTATCCCTAGAAATTTATAGGTATGTATGTACATATAACTAAAGTATCGGAAAGTTTTTTACACTTCCGAAAGTAGCTCAATTGGTGAAAATTGAAATAATTACTTATCGTTTTATCGATGAGACAATAAATTTTTATATAAATACCCTAAATAATAATTTGTTATGAAATAAACAAAAATTCTTCATAAATCAATAGTTTACTCTACATCTTATAATAGTCTCATGTCCTATATAGACATAATGAGCATCACATAAGCTAACAGCGATTTCCAAAATTTCACAATTTTTTTCCGTTGTCATAAGATAATCTCCTTACGTATGAATTCAAATCATGAAAATCTTCCAGCAATATTAATTGCTCATAAGTATTTAATCTTCTTATTAGGAAGCTGCAGTAGTATCTTGAGAACAGTAGATTACATCTTAGTGCAGGCTTTAGTCAGCCTTACTGTCTATATACAGCCTGTGTTCTTTCTTTTCTCAGTCCTTAACGTTCGTTTGATCAATAAAGAAATGTTCCGTCCTATGGTGTCTGCAAAGTTAAGCAAAGCAGTTATATTATGAAATCGGTAGATTCATCCACGATAGCATCGTAGTACGTATGATAGACGTATTGTATATTATCCATCAAGTACGTAAAATTTTGAATACACGCCTGGACGTGTCCAAGAGTGACCGGCGACGGGAGTTGTACGTTCACAAGAGATTATATAATTGACGCACTAGTGCGTGAAATGGCGTTTTACGCATTGTAGCGCAACGAATTGTATTAATTTTCCATTTTCTTCAAACTTAATGCTCTGAAAGAACTGTTCAATTATTCACTCCGGGAAAGTAATGTAAAACTACGAAGAATAATATTAGTTCAGAGATTAGTTCGCAGTGGGTTGTTGTTTCTTAAATATTATAAGCCTTTTTTGATTGTTACGATTTAAAAAGATATTGTTTTAATTAAGTGAAAACTGAGATGATATATCCTAAGTCGTAAATATTTTTTGAATGAATTATTTCGAACACAAAGAGATTGCTATATACTGACTAGGAGACCACTTGGGATGTGGGTCACCAATCTTGACCAAAATTTTTTTGGTGTTTACTTGTGACAAAAATGGAGTGTATTCAAAGTTTTAGGGTCCAACGCTCCCAAACTCCCAAGATATTAATTTATGTATTTTAGTTAGAGGCGCTGGTGTGACAATATGTCATCGGAGACGTATTTCCCTTACTCCACTACACTTTCACTGTTCTCACTGAACACCCCATCATATTTTATTCTGAAAAACATATAGAAAGAGTAAATAACGTGTATAACAAATCTTACTTCCATGTCTTACTCACATAGAGTAAAACATGAAATATATGTACGCTAATCAACTTTTCACTCGTTTCTTTGGATACTGAAGCAATAACAATATGTGTGTGTTATAGTATGATATTGGTCGACACATGTTCAGAATTGAAGTTTCCACGAATAAAAATCAAGTCTGACACTGTATTGTTGTATTATGAGGTATAATTGTTCTCTACATTTGTGGTCTTTGTGCTTATATACATGTTGTTATTGCTTCAGTATCCAAGCACAGCATGAAAAGTCGATTAGCGTTGATTTTTTCACATATTTCATGTTTCACTCTATGTGAGTAAGACATGAAAGTAAGATTTGTTGAGTATACACGTTATTTACTCTTTTTATATGTTTTTCAGAATAAAATGTGATGTAGTGTTCAATGAGAACAGTGAAAGTGTAGTGCAGTGAGGGAAATACGTCTCAGATGACATATTGTCATTTGGGGCAAGACCAGCGTTTTTAACTAAAATACATAAATTAATATCTTGGAAGTTTGGGAGCGTTGGACCCTAAAACTTTGGATACACTCTATTCTTGCCACAAGTAAATACCAAAAAAATTTTGGTCAAGATTGGTGACCCACATCCCAAGTGGTCTCCTAGTGAGTTAGTTGTGAGATAGACTGCAGCTGAAAAAAATGTTGGGCATAGTTGTCAGTTTGGTGTATCAAACTAAACCTTCAAAATTGACTCGATAGAGTGATTCAAAATCAAAAGCGAAAATTCAAATTGACGACGGGTTGAGTACTTTCTTCTCCCGAAGTCTACTCTTAATTCAGATGGAACACCGATTTTGCCCATAATAATTTTTCCTCCAATGACGTTGAAGAATCGCTATGGCAAAACGTTCAATAAGATATTCCATTGAAATAATTAGCCGAGGTGATCCGGTGAATGAGTTAGATGCCTATAAACGGAATAAAAGAAGTCGTAAGTTTGCCATTGTGAAGCGTGGATCCTCGGATCTTCTCCCATTCGGGTCATTATTTTTGACGTCACCTCGTGAATCACGGAGCTGATTGTTTCCTGAGCAGCGTGGGCGTGTGGAGCCGAGGTCCTGGTGCACCAGGCCACGATAAATGAGAGTAAGAGGACGAGGTGAGCATGCGAATAAAAAAACTCGGGCACAGTACCTTTGTGCGGAATACTTCAGAGATCCTGACGAATGGGTTTCCTCTGGACCCGAGTTTTTTCTTGGCATCTCAGAAAAACAATCGAGCCCTGGCGAGTAACGTGGAGGGTTGGCGAGAGTGCATAGAAGCTTTTAAGATTTTAGTGAATGAAACGGTCTAGCCCAAAGTTTTCTTAAGTATATTTGCATTAAATAAGATTTTAGTCTTGAAAAAAGTACGTCACCTATGCAGTTTGGCAGTTGTCAAGTAAATAAACGTGTGGTGTGAAAATGAAAGATAGTGAAGAAGCTGCTCGTATGAGATACGGAATGGAAGATATTCCAGTTAATGACATAGTCCACTAGTTGGATGGGAAAATTACAATTATCACTTTGAGGTGAAAATTTATTTAAAAATGACCAATAAATCTTAGCGTTTCCTATTTTAGACATTCAAAAATTATCATTGTTTAAAGATACTCAAGTTCTATTATTTTTCGCTTCAATCGTTGAACCTTCAGCAAAGATCAATTCAGCCACGAGCAATATCGTATTATCACATTATTCTCTAAATAACAGGACTAGCCAGAATCACTTCCTCGTTGCCACTCGTTCGTGTTTTTGATGAGTCCTTACATGTATATATAATTACTTGCTCACTACCACTCGCTCATAACTTTGATGAAATACAGTGTTTTCCATTGACTTAAGAAATGAATTCAGTATAAAGAATCAATAAATGTACCCTATAGAATTAAAACACTATAAATTGTTCAATTTTAGTGAATATTCAACTAAATTAGTAAAAATGTACTAATTTTTAAGTTGAATATATACTATTCTTATTAGTTATACACTTTGTACTAATAAATAGTAGTTTTTCTGCTATTTAATATTTAAAGTGTATTATTACGATGATAATTATTTATTATCGAATTATTTAATTTTAATTTTTATTCACAATCAATGGGAGAATAAATTGTGAATCTGTATAATATAGATATTATCTACATGACATTGTGTGCACTTTTCACATACTTACACAATCCATCAAAATAAACCAATTAACCTCCAAATTATCACATACCACAATGTCAAATTTTAATTGACTTAATATGAGGTTGGTGTACATGGGTTTGCATGCATAGATGTTTCATAAAGTTACTAGAAAAATTAACGATTCAACTTTTACTGTAGAGTAATATTCACTTTAAATATATAAGGTATATACATGTACTTGCCGTGTCAAATTTGAGTTTTCCAATGTGGGTGGCGATAAATGAAAGGTCTAATACCTTCCAAATGAGCCAAATTTTGGACTGTTCTACGCTGAGATGTAGAACTTTCAAAAAAAAATTTTGGGAAAAACATCTGAGTACCCAATATGCGCTACCTAAAGAATATCTTTTTCATCCGATCTCTTTCTGTAGTTCTTTGGTAGGAATCCAATTACATGGCATACACTAAAAAGGCCTATTAAATACCTTCAAAATAAACCAAGCTTCATCTAGCTCGGACTTTTCTACGCTAAATAATACCATTTTCAAAACATTAATGTTTAACAATTGTTCTTTTTTTGTCATTAGACGCGTAAAATATAGAGTAAAGTGAATAATCCATCACTTGGGGATGGCGCATATTAGGTACTCTTGACAAAAATAACTAAGACCTATCAATATGGTTGATAGAAAGAACGAATGATGAAAATTAAAATTGGATGATGCAAATGGAACGCCTAGGAATCGAATGGTATGTCGCTGGATTTTTTGGTCTAGTCTAAGAGTATTAAAAGCGTTCGCACTCACTTGAGCGAAATTAGATCAAGTATCAAAATTAGTGAAAAAATGTCTAAAATGAGCTGTAACAAATTGTTGTAAGTGTTCGATACCTATCAAAATGTTTTCTTTTCTCATTATTTTGTATTGCCGACAAGATTTTGTCCTGCGGCGCTCTTCTAGACACACCTATAAATTGGGTATACACACCTTAGTACAATGAACAATTTTTTCATAGTACACATCATTCAAATTTTCATAGTTGAATTTACAATATCTCATAGCTGGGTCAAAATAGAACTCTATTTATAGGAGATTTATAGTTCACCCAACTATAAACTTATCTCAGTGATACAAATGTCAGGACGCAAAGTAGGCACTTTGGTCTCACCGGAACGAATTATTTTCTTCGATCCGACAACGTGGCCAGAAGATAGCCCTTCGTCTCTTCTTCCGACCTGACAGACCACAATATGTCTAACTTCGCGTTTTCATAGTTTTTCATGATCATAAAAAAATATGAAATCAATGTAAAACATGTCTATTTTCAATTATATATTTTTACGCATCAATTTATTCAACCTTGGAACATTAATGCGTGAATGCGCTCACGGAGCTTCTCTATCAATACACTAGAACAAACTTTTCAACATATCACGCCTTCACAATTTTGTATGGAGGTATATTGTGTACCAAAAAAGTTGGGACAAAGGTTTTTTTTAAACACTTTTTTATACGACCCAGCATGTCATTAACAAAATTCCATTTTGTTCAGATTATAGCTCTTCGTCCCCTCTATCAATCTGTAGAGACACATTTGACCGGAATCGGCCTTTTCAGATGCTTTTTCATCTTTCTTTAAAGATCATTTTTTCATTTTTGAGAATTTTAGTGAATAAATTTTGATATAAATGTTACGATTTTATTGATCTGCCATATAGCAATTTTCAAAGCTAGAATTATTCAAGCAATATATTGAAAATGATCTCTCCCCAATTAATAAAATAACCAGATGCAAAACGTCATTGAAAATGGCGCTTTTCGAAGCGAATCGGAAAGCAATCCAAGGAGCGGCTTATTCCACGCTCACTAAGTTCAAACTCCAACTGGATGGCGTCCGAATTTCTCTCTCTCTCTCCCTCCGACTTGGCGGGCAATCCAATTATCTCGCATCGTCAACAAGGAACCGGCAGGGCACGTCAGTCGGTTGGTCCATATTCTTTAATCACCCGTAGTAGTGCAGAATACCAGCCATTAGGCTCCTGCCCTGGAGAAATGAATGGATACAAAGCGGCACGAGCCCGGCGAACAACAGCAGCAGCAGCAGCAGCAGGCCTGGAGATGGAGGGATCAAGAGAAATGTCCAAAACTATATCATACGACGCGACTGTTAATACTTGCAGTGAGGGGCCCCGCGCGGCAGTGCTGCGTTCGCGGCTCGCCCGCGAGTGAGTGCGCGAGACTCGGACCGGCTCGAACGTGTTTCTCGTTAAGTGAAGCAATTACTCCACCTATCTATTACTTACAGCCGCGTCAGCAACTATACCACCGCAGCCTTTTAGTTTTGAAGAGTGCATTAACGGTATTTCAATCTCCCGCGGTGCGCACTCTGCTCCACCCCCGTTGCTCCTGCCACCCCCTCCCCCTCACCCACCCTATCACCCTGTTGCTCTTTATTACTCTTACCGTCCCGCTCTCCGTGTCTCTTTGTTCTTTCTCGTTTTTTCCAAGTTTCCTTCCTTCCTTCCTTCCTTCCTTCCGCTGTTCACTTTCCCCTCCCTCTATTTATCTCTTCAACTCTTCCTTCAAGCAGTAATTAGGTATTGTCTATTAAAGTCTTCTACTTCTTCATGAGAATGCTTCACCGCGATGCGGCTTCTTTCGTCAACAAAATTAATGCAGGGTAGAAAATTAATTTCTTTCAAAATTATCTTTGAGCTTATAGCCATCAGCTTGGACAAAATTTTCATGTGCCTCCTCGTTAATTTTCAAAGACCGACCACCGACACTTGGGATGAAAAATTTCCACGGCATTCGCAGCTCGAAACATAAAACAAAGTGGCTCTCTCAGGAAACTACAACAACGGGAGGAAATTGAAATCTGCACAAAACCACTAATTCGCTGGCGGAAATTCGAATTTCCCATTTCCTTACCACTGCAACCAAAAATACCGACCCCTTTAAATTTTGGCTCTTTCTTCTCATTACGTGGCCACGATGCCATTCGTATGTGCATCCACTTGTACTCGCGTCCGTGATCCATCTCCGTCATTGCTGGGACGTACGTGCATTTTCGACTCTTGGATTAATTTCGCATTCCTCCATATTTTTCCTGCACCTCGTTCTCTCTCTCTCTCTCTCTCTCTCTCTTCCTACCTGTCTATACGTCCCTCTTCTATTTCCATCGAAACAACTCAGTCCACATCTCCCTGATGCGAACGTGCGGTCGTTGAAACGTGCCGAACATCATCGTTGGTAAAACGAACGAGCCCCTGCGGTCACTCCTCTCTATATACCCGTCGGAGATCCTGCGCATTATTTACGTGCCTGACTTTTCGAAACTTTTACCGTTCACGAATTAAAATCGAGCAGAGCGGGGATGATAAGATAAGAGGGCACTCGACGGTCACATTCGAGGAGGTGGGGGGACCTTCCCGACACTAACGATTGACGTGCAATTAATACACTTCTCTTTCATCTTTCTCACTAGCTTTGCATCCTTTTCGCTTTTCATGACTCTTGATCTTCTTGCATCTCTCCTATAAGTGAAATTAGAGAAAAAGCTTGAATTTATTCATTCTTCTATTCATTCGATAACAGATTAATCAAAAATCAGAAAAACCATTAGAGATCGAAGTGTTCACGTTACGATTGGCCCTGTAGCATGTAATCCAAAAATCCTATAGTGAATGAAATTATCCATGGTAGTAAATCGTAATACTGTAAATATATTAATTAAAAAATATGTTGATTCTTTTCTTTGGGATCATCACGTTATGTTATTGTAAGATGTTCCATAACAATTGGCAGATCAACCCAAATGATGCGACAGGTAATGGTTGCGACAGGAGACAGGAGTTGATGAGAAACGATCACCGGAGCAAGATCAATAAAAATATACTTTTAAAAAGATTTTCGAAATGCTAGAATATGTGAGTATTCATGAAATTTTTCTCAATAAATAGCTATTTATTATAAATTTGATTTCTGTTATACCAATTACGATACTGATTCTGGTTCTGTAAGTAGTCTGTAATGAATAATTTCATTCTTCCTTGCGTTGACAAATAGTTTGAAATGAAAAAAACTAAAATGTAGAACGCAACCATTGAGAATAAATTATGTAGCGCTATCAATTGGTCTCGATTGCGTCATAAACCAAGTTTTGTATTTCCATCGTGAAGTTATGAAATTCTCGAAATTATCTTGATCAAACATGAACAAGCCATAGGGATTTCATGAGCCCACTCTATTTTCCTCTTTCCAAGCTGTGCAGCGTTGAGCCCCTCCCTCTAAGAAAAACATCGATAAAACAGGATATCAAAAGTTACCCTCGATGCAGCCGAGTTTTTGAACTTTCCGATGCATCAACTGCCCCGCGTTTGACTTTTACATATTCAATTCACGGGAAACAATAGCATATCAAGGCAAGGAATTTTCCAATAAGTCATGCCACGAGCAATCGGCTCACTTTAAATAGCCTCGTTAGTAAAGGTTCGTGCGACCGACATATGTTACAATGTGTGGCCCGGGGAAAAAAAAATACTTCTCCCAGTTACAGTATACCTCGGGCGAAAATATACTTCTCCCCGGCGGTGTGGCACAGCTCGGACCAGAAGTTCGAAACACAACTATACTCGGCTGAGCTCTTGAATAATTTCTCGGAGAAACACGCGCTCGCGCACTCGAAGCAGCAGCAGCAGAGGCAGCAGCAGTAGCAGCAACAGCGGCGCACCACTCGAAAATCAAGCGGTTCGATTTTTCGTTGTAACCAAGCGGTTTTCAGGTCGACTGGGTATCGCAACTAATTGGGCTGCTAATCGGACTCAGACAATTAGAACTGCCGTGTGCTCGGATACTTTGAATTTCCCGTGGCTACGAAACTTGCGCGAAAATTTCATTACTCGCTGGCGGAGCCGATGTATACGCGTGTATCGGGTACAGAGTGAGAGGGAGCGAGAGAGAGAGAGAGAGAGCAACAAATATCGTAATTTACCCGAGCCCAAACCAACAAAGCTCAAAGAGAACCGACCTGAATGCCCCGCGAGCTCGTGCACGAGGATATCTTGTAACACCGATAATTAGATCGGCTCGAACCTCTCCTCCCCCCCCTCCACCCCCCCTCTCTCTCTCTCTCTATGTATACATGTATACGTACAGGCTCGGATTCGCTTTTGAGTCGCACTTAGTCGATCGAGCTCGCCCAAAATCAAGGAGTGATGTATCGGGAGAGTAGCCTACACTCGAATGAGGCCGACATGCGTGTGGCTAATGTATACGGGGAGGGGTTTTATGCCCGGGTATACGCGACTCGCGGATAATCCCGCATTTTTAGGGGTATTATTTTGTGAGATCGCGTGGCGATACATAAAGTGACCGGTTGTTATACGTGACTGATTGAAATTTCCGCATTGAATCGTTTGCTGGGTTGGAGAGAGAGGGTCACCTTGGGAAGGTATAGAAGGTGCTTTGGAATGTCAGATTAAAATCTGTCGAGAAATTCGTTGGCCTCACGATAAACTCTTCCAGGTCTGGCCAATATACAAATTCACTCGAATATTGCGGCTTGGAAAAATCAATAGGAGAACAATCTTTCATTGCCTGATGACGAATTTCCCGTTTAGACAGTATTATTATGCGTGATTGCTGATTTTCTTTTTATAGTCTTTACGTCCCGGGACACAACTTTTTTTTTCGAACGAACCGAAACGTGCCGGTCGGATTTTCCCGGGCGGGTTTTCACATTCAAATGGGGTACACGGAAAGGGAACATATTGTGAGAATTACCTGCCCTCATAGTAACGTAGCGAATAAAGGGATAGGAGTACGTTTTTTTTTCTGCATGTTTTAAATATTTCGGAAGCATTGCTGCTCGAGCCAGGTGCAGGATCTCACAAGGCCAGAAACAAAATTCTGATCTTTATAGGATTCGAAAAAGTCAGTGGACATCGGATTTCATGGAGAAATACGTATTCGAGTTGGGTAACACGCAAAATTTGTTTCGGAGTAAGATTGATAATGCAAAACAAATGTTCTGGTATGCAAGGCGATTAAAGCGTTGGAGTCGATAATTACGACAAACAGCTCCGTGCCGAGTCGACCGAGTCGGCGCGGGGGGAACTTTAACAATTGAAGTTTTCGGAATAGCTCGAAACGACTGCGATTTGCCCGGATTACCTTTTCTTTTCCATAGCCCTCGCGTTTGAAAATTCACGAGCCACCGCAAGTTCGGATAATGCATCGATTTGCATATATATACACCGACAGATACGCGCAAGAGGCTTTACCGGGCCGGATAATGTAGATGTAAATTTCGCACTTCCAATGTTTGCGCGGCCGGGCGTCCAGAGTCCCGCGGATAAATGATTCGGCGCCGATAACTCGACTTTCTTATCGGGTCGGGTGCGCGCACAGGCGGAGAGAGGGGGGGAGAACAGCGTTGGGGGGGTCGATAGCGGAAAAATAAAGCCGAGGAATCGATGCGCGGGAGATGTCCGGCACATGTGCATGGGCGCGATAAAATATGCAAACCAACCGTACATACGGCGCGCGGATGACCCGAACGAGAGCGAAGGTGGCCGGCCCCGCACCCATTAAAATTCCAGCCAGGTGTGTTGTGCGCGCGCGCCACCACCACCACCGAACAATGTATAGCTCGTACACGTGAATCAGAATTTGGGTTTATATTCAGCCGCGCTGTCGCGCGCGCGCGTTTGCCCAGCGGTTCTCAGGTGTTCTCCCCCGAGCGAGCTTTATATATTTTTATCGAGCGCTTGCGCCATCGAGCTGTCCCTTCTTTTCATGGAGATTGTGTGTATAGAGAGAGAGGACCTTTGTCGGATTTCGTGCACTCCATGTTGATTTCTGGCTGGGAAATTCAATGGAAAGCTTATGCCGAACGGGCGTTAGATGCGGAGCTCGAGACTTTGGCATTTTTTTCGGATTTCATTAATATTTGATTCGATGATGTCTTGAATTCAATTATAACGTCACGCACAATGGAATTGCTCTACTGTTGGAAATATATTCTGCACGATATGTAGTCTCAATATCAAAATATCGATACGCAAACAAGTATGTCAAAAAGTTTTGTCCGTCGGAATAATTCTCATCTCGAGTTTGTCGATAATCGAGTTTACACGTTTCGGCGTGTATATACAAAAAATAGTCAAAGGTTAGAAGTATACTTTTAACTTTTTCGCGTTTCACGCCGATGATCGATCAACGATTGAAGAGTATTCGGCACAGGCCAAATAAACTTGATAGCCCCCAAAGGCTGAATACGAAATAAAACAATCGAAGTCCCTCGTAAACGTATCATTCGATTAAATCAAATTAGTTATCTAATTTGATTCGTTCTAAACTTAATGGATCGAACATCAGTAATTCTTCATAAAGACAGAATGCACGAAAATGCTTGTAATAATCGATTCTTTTAGATACTGAATGGAATTCAATGGTTGCCTCGAAAGAAAAATATGTAGGATACTTTGAATTTATGCATTAGCGAAAAATCTATAGATTCGACGTACATTATCATCGGAGATGAGAGTGTATGATCTCCTTGCCAGATAACAACGTTTCTTCCTCGAGATTGCTTTTGAGATATACATATATCTAATACAAAATCCGATGGATATTTTACTGATATTGACCGGAGAATATTTAGATAAGGTATGATTAGTTTCGTTCTGCTGACCCCCTGACTTAAATTTTTCCAATCTGATTCGAGTACGTTGCGGCGAGTCGCGCTCCATTGTGGTAACCGGACGTTCAAAAAATCGGGATGATTGGAAGGGTATACACACGCCGCCCGTGCGCGCAGCTATACGAACTCGCCGAATAAAAACTTATCCGACCATACCGAACAAGCAGCCCCGGACGAGAATGATCCGCTGGAGCGTTGCGCATCATATTAAAATCGATATGGCGGGGGGGGGGGGAGGAGGGAGCAGGAGGAGCCGCGGGGGGAAAGTTACAACAGCTGTTGCAGGCATACGGCCAACCGCGTGCCTCGGGCTCTCGACAATTTAATTTGCTCGGTTTTAATTCGGCCGAATATGAAATTACGCGGGAGCATTGTAATGCCACGTTGTTCCGTCGGACCGCGGCCTCCCCGTTGTACCTGAGCTCGTCAACTCCCGGCGGCCGACGCGTCGATCGTGTTTACCGTGTTCACAAGTGCCGCCAGGGCCCCCCCCCCTCCTCGCGTATCGTATAAACGCGAACTCGCGCGCGGCGACCTTTCCAAATAAAATGTAGGCCGCGCGCAGCCGCCACCGCCGCCGTGCGCAACTCATAATTTATTGAATCTAATTAGCGGACGGTAATTGACTGCGCCAGCAAGTGGTATCGATGACCATTCAATCGTGAAACGACTGCGTTACGGTTATAATTGTTAATTTCGGTTCGTGTAGCATGCAGTTGCATTGGGCAAGTTGCGCAACGAGCCAGAGCAACCTCGTGTGCCCTTTCCGTGGGCTGCCAGCCATTGTGACCGGGCCAGAATCCTTCGTCCTTGAATTATGTATGCCCATAGAAAAATTTAATGAAGGCAATGAATTATCTTATAAAAATATATATTAACAATCCTATTACGATATTGCATGCTGTACCTGTACTTTAAATTTTGGACACTTCGACACAAATGATTCTTCCTCAACTACAGCTTCCTATCTGAAGGCTATATCAATTGCTGCTACTGGGTTTGATACACACATGTGTAGGTATATATATATATCGCAAAAATTGGAATTAATCTCTGTATCAAACGGATAAGCCACCCGCAAATAGCCGCTCTGTTCGTATAGTGGTATACAAAGCCAAACGTCATCGTTTATTTTAAATAATCATTATATAGATTTGAATGTATAATGTGTTTTATAAATATAATTATTAAATAGGCCTCATCAAAATAACTCGTAAGGTTTACACTTGAAATGAGTGTATGAAATATTATATTTTCCAGAATTAAACATACAGATACGAGCATTATGGAATTTCATAATTTTCGATTTCGAAAATTGTTCAAATCCTTCGATAATCCTAAAGCATACCATAAGATAAGTAGGTAAGCTGGATCAAACGAATATAGTATAAATTAATATTAATATATAGAAACATGCAATCTTTCAAATAGCTCAATCAACAGGACAATTTACTGGAAAACTAACAACAATTTCATTTACTTGATTAATAAGGGACAGTAAAATAATATCTCCAAAAAATAATCGCTAAACTATTCTTCTGATTTCACCTGAATAATATGTTCCTCGGTTGAGATCATTTTTTATTTTATTGCAAAATATCGAGTTCAAAATACAATATGCATTTGAATTACATACATGGGTAAGAGGAAACAACCGTAACATCGAGCTTCCTAACTACATGCGAACATTCACGTCGAGAATATTTCTCCGCTCGTACCGGAACACAGCTAGAAGCTGACATCAAATAGCAATTAAGTGATTGTCGGCGTCTGATAAGACTCGACGCCAACTCATATGTGTACACTGTACTTTATCAGAGTACGTATACATTGAAACTTATGCATGGCTGAAAATGACTATATAATGCCACTGGCATTGTGAGATATTGTAGTTTTCTGACATATTTTTAAATTATTTTAACCATCAGTATTTTTGTTAAGTAATATTAAATGCAACTTACATCTAGATAGAGATCAATCGTGATTGAATATTTTAAATTGGTCCCTCTTGGAGATGAGAAAATACAAGATACAAGACATCTAAGAACACACTATAATATAGATGACGTGTATATAGTCTAAGATAATTCTTGAAATTTGTGAAAAGTACGTAATTATTCACTACCTCGTATTGAAATATTTGATTTCTGGGAGAAAAAATGACGTGGATTCGAAATTTCCCCGTGGAAGTATTCACTTGGTTAGAAAAATTTGAATATTAAAGGAAAGTAGTAGTACGCCACTGCGCCGCAGTAAGTCATTCACGAAGACGAAGGGCATGAGAGCACGCCTCTCTCGCAATTTTTTCTGCTAGGCTAAGTCACAGCGAACGCCGGGCGACAGTAATGAATAAAGAAGTGACGAAAGACATAAAGAGGTGCACGAACCTCGTTGTTGTAACTCGACAGAAAAGATCTCACGCATAAAAGAAACATTTCACACTGATTACACTTTTGTCCGCTTTACATTCCTTACATTCCATGTCTTGGCTTCGGCTCGTTGGTACAATAATGTACGCAAAAAGCACAACTGCAATTCCCCAAATAACGTCTCGGCGAGTGAAGAACATTAATTAGAATAAATCACGATGGAATTCACGAATCTTTTCGCTCTGAAACAATAAAGTTCGTATTTATTAGACTTGTACCGTACGAATTCTTAAAATTAAAAAATTCTCGAGTCATTATGCTTTTAAGGAGGAAAAAATTTATTGAGATTCTTCGGGCCGATAAGTGGCTTGTATTTTGAGATAAATTGATTAATTTATATGTTTATATGAATTGAGACTGAATGATTTTTCTGTATGAAAATAGACTTTGAAGCGCTGGATATTTACGATTCGTGGATTAAGTTAGTTTCTACTTTTCAATCGATAAAAATAACATCAGTTTCGTATTATATTTCCAATTCATCAGTCGAACCTTTACTATTTCGGTAACTTCTCTCAACTTTACGTCAATTCAGGCTCTAATTGAAGACGTCCATTTGGATGAAAAATAAAATTATCATCTGTCGGATGGAATGAGTATCGCGTAACAATATGTAAGTGTATCGGTATGATTATTATTTTTCCGGAACCGTTACCAATGTTAATAGAAATAAGCTGCTTGGCAGAACTCACTCGTCTGACCGCATTTGCCTCTCACTACTTACGAGCTCTGTGTCATTTTGTCGAATCAGTTTACTGACTGAAAAATTCATCGATATTTTGATGATGAACCAAACATCGTCGGAGTTCAATGGTGGATAGCTGAAATGCGCTGAAATAATCATTATAAATAGACATATGCCTCAGACGATTCGAAAGGTGAAAAGCTCGAGTGCAGTGGGCCATGGAGCGGGCCGAGAATGTAAAAGCCCTCAAACAACACTTTCACTTTGGCGCCAAAGTCAGTATATATCGGGGCGAGCTGGCAACAAGCCGTGAAAGGGTTCTCCGTGTGCGGAGCGCATCAATCGCTTGGCTGCCGCATAAATATGAAGCGCTCGGGCCGAACACGCGAGGGCGTGGCGCAATAAGCTCTCGGCGAATCTGTCCGGCGTCTTTGTCGGGCGGCGCGCGCGTCTCTGCTTATGCAAATCGCGCGCGGGCAATTAGATGCCTTGTTGAGACACCTTTGAGCTGTGCAGCCCGGTCCGAGAGAGCCCGCAGCTGGTTTACTTTCGTTCGTGGCTGCGCTGTGCAAGCGCCGGACACCCAATAAGGATCGAGCGGCTCTTGTTTGCGACCCGTTATACAGCGTGCACGTGTATACATACATATATATATATATATAGATGCGTGGACGTGATCGGGCTCGGTGTCACCTCACCCACGCGCTCTTTTTGCTTCTTCCAAAAGTGCAAATGACGCAGGAAGTTTAGTTGGCAGTCTTTTGAACAAGACAACAACTCGGACGCCGTATAATTGTTGCGCTTTTCCAAAGTTTTCTTTGTGAATTTTTTCGACTCGCTCCTGCTTGAAGGCGGGAACTTCTCGTCCGTGTTTGGCGAGACTTACTGGATATACGATGTTACGAAAAGAAGAAACGTGAAGTGGATTTTGTGAGAGCTAGATTATTCGCATACATTACATCTTTTGCCCTTCTTTCCTAAATGAATCTCCGTAAATATATTTGCAGTTCTCTCGATAAAAGAGCATTGTATTGAAGGGAGTTATACCCGAAGCACTTATAAAAAATCGATTTTGTTTGTTGCATTTTCTGAATCGATGATTCAAAAAACCAGTGAATCGACGTCTTGGTGTAGGTGAAAAAGAAGTATTTTTTTCCATTATTTTTGACGTTATAAAACTTTGAACGCGTTTTTCTCAAAAGGATCATTTTCAATGTTAGCGAGGAAAATATCTTGGAAACTATTGAACCGATTCTTTTCAAACTTGGCCCACTTTGTCACACATTAAATATCAGATAATTTACTTTTTATTAAATTTTTCCACCAAATTTAATAAAATATTCTAGAAATGTTACTTTATAATGTGCAGAAGATTTTAACGCATAAACTTTTACCATATCTTCAGAAAAAAGTTTCCTCTTTTAGCCACTGGGATATAATCCCTCCTTAAGTGAACAATCGGAAAGATGATGTTTTTTCCCATTCCTTAATTCACTGTAATGAAACAAGGATATGTTCGCAAGCCAAACTTATATCCATTAAGGGGAGGTTCTCATCAAGCAATTTCAAAAATTCGATTTTTTTTTTGCTGATTTTGCTACCTTATGATGTGTAGAATATGCCCCTAAAAGCGTGTGACCGCAATATTTTTTTTAAAAAAGTTATAGCATAATAATCAACCTATAATTAACGTTATTTTTATGGTTAACCGAATCTTTAAACGCGTTTATCTCAAAATGACTTTTTTTAAACTGGTGGGAATCCTAGCTCAAAAACTAATCGAGGTATCGACTTGAATCTTTTTTTATTTTAAAGGCAATTGAATTCCTGGGATCCTATACCCATAAAACCATCAATTTTATTATTATTTTTTGTCTATATATCGATTTTAAGAGCAAAAAAAAAGTGCGAAATTGGTACGTAAATTTCACAAGCTTAAATTGCTATCTTTCGCATCGAAAATAAGTGAAGTCAATTTGGCACGATTTTTGATATTTCCTATTTTGAGTGTTTTAATCTTTCTAGCGGCGCATAAAGGCGATCGGATCACGTTTTAGGATTGAAACAAGATGATTGGTCCCAGGCGTTAGAGTACCGGTCATTTTTCACTCCAACCAGCCGTTTTTAGAATAGTTTGAAATTAAACACCGTTTAATTATCTATTTTATTCTGCAATTGTTCTAGCCGCACTGTAAGTTTCCTCCACCTAATTAGTGTATTCAATTTTTTTATTCAAATGTGACTACTCAATTTCAAGCAAAAAAACTCATCTTCCGATTAGTCACATAAGATTTCCTCCAATTTTTTTTCACACTGTCAATACGAATGGTTTTAATGAAACTCGAATGAGCTTAACCCATTATGGCCTGAACGGACACTTTTCGATGCCAAAGTTCAGAGACTCACTGTAAGATGCATTTGATCGGAAAAAATCTGGAACCACAGTTTCCTATGGTTTAAAAGGTGTTCTTTCGGATGGTGGTGGTTAGAAAATCAAAAAATGAGTTTTTGTACAAAAAAATAGCAGTTTAATAAAAAAATTCCGAAATTTTGTGGTAAAATATTTTTTGTGAGGAATTTTTATCTGCCTTTGCCTTTTTTCACATACTAAAAACTAATGAATATCGCGTCCATGGGTCCTTAGCTAAATGTTAGTATCCTTACATAATCAAAAAAAATTTTTTATAAAGCCAAAATGGCGACCGGAAGAAAAAATCGTAGTTTCAAACTTCAGCAATTTTTTTCTCGAAAACTATGGACTTATTCGAAAAATTTGTTAATACAAAAAAGTCTTTTGAGAACCGTAAAAGAAAATTTTTAATTTTTCATCAAATGTGAAAACTGAAATTTTCAAAAAATCGTTTGAAAAATCTGAAAAAATTTGAAAGTTTTCTTTGACTAATACTAAGACTTTTTTGTTTTAAGAAAAATTTTTGTCAAGCTCATAGTTATCGAGGAAAAGGTTGCTGAAGTCTTTTTGAGGTCAAACTTCAGCAACCTTTTCCTCGATAACTATGAGCTTGACAAAAATTTTTCTCAAGACAAAAAAGTCTTAGTATTGAGCAGAAATTCAAAATTATCATTTATTGTTCTTATTGTGAATAAAAATTCTTCTAGTAGTAGGATTTGGTCTTCTGCTATATAGTATTCTTATAACAATAAGATTACTGTCTATTTTGAGTGATTTAATCCATTTCAATATGTGATTATGATCAGAAAGACCGAGTTAAATGGTTAATTTTTTAAGAAATAAATGTCAAGTTTTTATAGACATGTTACGATGATTTAGATATGTATTTTTGAGTTTCGTGTGAAAAGTTTTGAATGAATATCAATAGAAACATGATTGAAAGTTTATTTGAATGCCAATCCGATAAAGGCTGTAACAAGTGATTTAGAAATCGTACCAAATTGACTGCACGTGTCGCCTATTTGGCTCTTCATTTTTGATAGGTTAAAATGGTCAGGTGATAACTGTAGAGATGGTTTCTGATGGGTATTGAACTCGCCTACAAGATGCCGTTCGCAGAATTAAAAAATGTCGAGTTTATCATAGTCAAATTCGCGGAAAACCCTTAGGGGGTGGCGCATTGGCTGCAGTTATCGTAATTGAAAAGCGCACGTCGAATGTCAGTGTGCTCGAAAAGCCGTTGAGCGCGTTAACCAGCGAAAACAAGCTTTGAGCAACTAGAAAGGGTGCGATAACGTCCGTGCGTCTGCATAATGCGGAGCCACGGATACAAAAAAAATCCGGGCGCATCAGCAACAATAACAAATGCGCGTGAACCGGTAAAGGGGGAAGACGGAGGGCGACATCCCGCGCGTGAGTGCGAGACAATTCTTTCGGCTGCGTATATAAACACACAGCTGCATATATTACGCTGCGGTTTTCGTTTTCCAATATATATAGATACGCCGCGCCGGTGGGACGCGCTGAAGTCGTTATCGTTTCCTCAGTATACCGGCGGAACGATACGCGTGAAAATGCGCGGCTATTCGCGTAATGTAAAGCCGTTTCGGCTGGCGCGCGTTGACCGGTATTGTTTCGTCGATTTCGTCGCTCCAAGCGTTTTTTCTCGTTACCGCGTTTTCTCCCATATCCGCGCGTCACTGATACGTTATATGGCTCGAGCGTATATGTACAGGCCGCGGGCCCGGTAATATGGTTTTCAATCCTGATGATTGGCACGCAGAATTCATAAGAGGAGGGAATTTCGAAGCGCGTGTGTCGCGAAATTCGCAGCGGGATCCGTTCTCGCAAAGCGCAGGTATACAATGCACAAAGGTAAACAAGAACGCACGAATGTTAACGTGTCGTGATGAATAAACATAGTATTGTGCTCATATAGTGTTGAAACGTGAACCGCGCGGAGTGAGTACGATAAAATGTACAAAAATGCGTGTATATGAATTGATTTCCAGTTATAGAGTTGGCTCATTGTCGTCGGTGACATTGTACTGAACGTTTGAGCGATTGCGAGCCGGCGGGGGGGATGATCGAAAAACGCACGTATCGTTTCTTTTTTAAACGACGACAATGGAAGTCCTAGACAAGTCGTATACATAGACAATAAAGGAACTTTTGCATCAGAGAATTATTCTCGAGACTAAAGCCCTGCACTCCTGATGTACGTGAATTTACAAAGTATGGAGAGAAAGCCGTTATTATACGTATGTACCTGACGCATATATACGCTATCCTTCGCTCAGCCGTCAGATCCAACCGCAGCGCCATTCCATCTCGGTCGCTGCATTACAAAGAAGCCGCGCGGACACGTGGGGGGGGGGGCGAGTCGCAATATAACCCGGTATGTATACAATGAAAGATTTGAACGATTGCATATATGCGTAATTGCCACGGCGGCGACGCGCGTAATATTGCGTGGCCTTTATGCAGAGGCGCGCGGGCAAAGAAAGCCGTAACGAAGCTGCGGCGGCAGGTATACATGCACACAAGATATATGTATATGTATACGCACGATTCGGCTCCGTTTTCTGATCGGTCGTTGCGCATCCCTCTCGCATTCATATATATATATATATATATATATATATTTATATATAGCCATTCTCCGGCGTGCTCCTCCTTTTTGATCCCGCGGGATTAGAGGGGAGCTCTGCCCGTGACCGTTTCATTACTCATCCCACCGTCTGCAGCGGCTGCAGCCTTCCAACCCCTCTCCTCCCCCTCCCCGCTCTCTATCACCCTCTCTATCTTTCCCTCACTCCCTCGCGGTTTCCATTTCGTTTTCCCGGCGCTCCAAGTGTGTTTTGCCTCCGCGGCCGAGCTTCTTTTCCTCCGCTGCCTTTTTTTACGCCCCCAACACACGTATATGGGATGTGAGCAATTTTTTAGTACGACAATGCGCGGGCGCCCATTTCTCGTCACTCGTCCTCCCACCCCCCGCCTCGCCGCGCCGAGCAGATTAAAATGAGCGGCCAAAAAGGGTATTGAATTCGGAAAAGCAGCAAGAGCTTTTCTTGGAGAGGTGGGCATTTTCAGGATATTAAGAGTCAGCCTAGATTCTTGGGGCTGATATCCTCGTCATTGAGTCTTGCTCTCTTATTCGTTTATTTAGATTTCACAAAGGCTATACATTTTTATCATAGATTTTTCGTTACGAGGGATCGAGTCTCGTTTTACTCCCTAGAAACGAAAATATCTTTTTATTTTTTGTTACACTGGGAGATATGTACACCAGCTTCACATTCTGGTGTTTGCAAAGAATTGTACTTTTTTTTTCGTTGGTTGCGTAATAAACAGTTTATGCATAATGCTAAGGTGCATAATATACTGAATTTTTTAAATGTTTGTTTATTCTGGTATGGCGGTGAGCCCTAGATTCGGTCACTTTCCCTTCACTCGTCTACACACTCGAGTATAATTAAGTAACTTCCATTTATTCCAATTTTTTCTCATTTTTCTTCATTTACTCTTTCAATATTCGTTACGTACTTAACGCGCACTATATCATAGAGCTTTCAGGAAACAATTTATTCTATCATTTACACGACTAATGTTAAAACTTTTGAAAATGCAAATCTGCCATAACATATAATTACTCAATATAGTTACTTATGTCGCAGGCCTCTGTCTCTCTCTGTGAATGTGGTTATGATTGAACGAATAATATTAGAAATAAATTACGAAACATTTGCTGCAGTGTTCGGAATGAGTTAATTGAAGAAGAAAGACATACCAAAAAAGTACCATTCGTAAAAAATGTATATATTTAAAATGATTTCAACAGAACTTTACACACATGAATTGAATAAAATTATAGGGAAACGTTGGATTTAAAGAAACTTGGCTGCAAATGCAAAATATCGTAATACGCTTTATTATAATCGTGTATCGGGAACAATAAAGTATCGGTACTTACAAACACGACTTATCTTTAATCTTAATATATTTTCATTCGCAGCCATGTTTTACGACATTTTATTCATAATAGCTAAGTGCAAGGATTGTAATTGCGTTGTCCATTTATCCAAAGCATTATAACGAGCAGCACAAACTGATTTTTTATCAAGTTCCAGAACTTGATTCACCTATAAATGAAAAGTCGAATTAGAATTTGCAAATCTCACGAAAATGTAAGGTTCTTGTAATGATAAGATTCAAAACAAAACCTACCTGATCAATACGACCTCGAATCGTATTATCTAAAATACAAGACGCCAACAGACTTTCAACTTCAGAGGCGTCAATATTCAATTCTTTGCTTATAAAAGGAATATGTATTCTGGTATATGGCTTTATTAATTTTATGAGAACCTAGAATTAATTTATTAATTAAATGATATATAATCCGATTCAAGGTGATTTCTAATAATGATAAAGATAAAAGTTCATATTTACTTGTGTTCTAATATTACGGAGTAAGTCTTCAATATGCTCTCTAATGAAAGGATCATCCATAATGTTGTTTCTGTTTTGTTTCAAAATTAACTCAAACTGATTTATATCATTATTTTGATAACTGACCACTAAATTTGTCATGGCCAGAATTTCAGGATCATTTTTATAAGGCTTTGCTTCTTGGGAATCAAAAGGATTGATTCCTGATTTCATAAGCCTGAAAGTATTCAATTTATGTAGAATTTTCATACAAAATAATTGATGGAAAAATTAAACTAGAACTTACATATTTGCGAGAACAAGATATTTTAGGCACGTTGTTCGACGAGGAGAACCAGATTCATCATAATTTTTAAATGCTTCAAAAAAGTCTGTGTGTGCTTTTTCAAACTCTCCTTCTCTCAAATGCATTTTACCTCCACACTCTACAGACAAGAAGTTGGCGTTTTAGAATGAATAATTGACAATATCAATAATGAGTTTACAGGAAAAAATCAATTACTTACCTCTAATAACACCCATTATAAGTGGATGAGGAATTGCACTTTTGATATGAAGACTTTGTTCATACAGTGTTTTCAGTTTCTTGTTATTTTTCTGAGCAGTGTACATTTGAATTTCTAGAGCATAAATCTCTAACAACTGAGTACCCTTCTTCAAATCATCCTCGCCATCATCAGTCTTTGGAAAAATGGAAAAATATTACTTTTAGAATTTGGTAAATTCTAATTAACAAGGAGAATGTCAATATTTTACCTGACAACTCTGATGAAGTTGTTTCAGAATCTTGGCTAATTTGTTAAAGTCTGACCTATCAAAATACAATTTGCCTAATTTAGTGTTGGTCTTAAACCATAATCTATCATTTTTGGCATCTTTTAAAGCATCCAACGTGGTTTCATAAAAGTCTTGTAAAAGTTCCATCTAAACATATGAAATAATTCTCTTTGTAAACTTGTACAGCATTTCAAATCCAATAATTCAAATGAAAACTTACATTTTTTGATGTACTAATGTAATCCAATATTGAGTTGATAGATTTTTCCGAGTGATTTCTTGTCACGGCACTCTTAATGTACGTGAGTAACTGTTTATACCTGGTCATCATTTCTTTGTAGTTATTCTGAAAGTCATCCAATATTTGAGCAGTGATCGCACAGTATCTTCATGAATTGTGTATATACCGAGTCAATAATAAAGTCATTGAACTTTCTTGCAACAACAAAAATAGCAGTATCGTAATGAACAAGGCAGAATAGACTTACGAGTTTGAAATTGATCTTGATCATTTGTTTGAGTGCCTTGAAACCCCACTCTCCCTTCTCACCACCCTCTAGGTCAAGGACCTTCTGGAAGCTCTGCAGCGCAGCCTTGGGATCATCTTCTTTGAGGGCCTTGCTGTTGTAGTACTGGTTCTCCAAGTCTACGTCCGGCTCCGAGTTTGAGTCTTCCGAATACTCCTGGTCGGACGAAAACACACATCATTGAAGACCACCTACTAACTACTTGTGAGAGCAACAACCTAACCAACAAACTACGTCGACCCCGGGGTCGAGGCTCGCACAAGTCAACTCACCAGACCGTAGTCCTCCTCTTCCTCGCACATAAAGTCATCCTCGCCGTCGGACATCCTGGCGAGTTCTAATTACGCCCGTCAACGATCACAAGAGAAGACTCGTTGCGCGGCTCACGCCGCTCCAACCGGACCAACCCGGCACCGATGCTCACCCACTCGTAGGAGCAATAGTCGAGTCTCCGGCCTCGAACTACGTGTCCTCGATGGCCAAACTATCGTCGCCGCGATGTAACATTTGTCGACTGCTAGCACCGCGGGTAGAATTCGCGAATTTCGCAATGATTCGCTCTTTAGCTAGCCGAGTGTGCCGCTCTGCTGGCGGCCATATTTGTTTCTCCCGGCTCACAGTCACCGCCGGTCACCGGAGTCCGGGGACATATAAGCGCGCGCAGCATGTCTTGTTGTCGCGCGCCAACCGGCTCCTGTTCAAGTTGTACTTACCTAATAGTAGCCGCAATCATCTCCTCGTGAGGATAACCCCTGGAAGGAGAAAAAAAAAATAGTTGCCGCAATTATTGTTTGGGTTCCCGAAAGTAACCGAAAGACCCCAGGAACTTTTCGGCCGTGATGACAAAAAGATAAGCTGGTCACAGCCATTCACCAAAGAAGAAGCAAATGGAGAGTGTCGCAGATCAGATCCATGAAATATAACTGTTTGACAAAGGTATAAGTAATCAGTGAGCTCTCAGTCAGCTTTGCAGTTCCTCCAGAATCCTTTAGCTTCCGGATAAAGGTAAGAATCTTTCATTATCAATTAATATACCTATCTTGAGATTATGAGTCTATTCAGGTAAGAAAGAGCTTCTTGGCATATAGCTATCTTTTAAATAGTGGGTTCATACTTGTATCTCATTCTTTTCAGAAATTATTCATTGGTCATAATTCGTACATTAGCCTGAAAAGTTGACAGTGACATCTTCCAAAATTAATCTAATATAGCCTAGAAATCAATTTTGCTCTTAGACAGGTAGACAAATGAAAAAGACATTTTTTAGAAAACAACATTCATATATATATTCAATCAAAAAAAACTTCCATGTACATACATACAAACCATACTACTTAATTTTTTAAAACAATTTTATTTGCGTAATAGAAGCTTAAAGCAATTCTCATAAGTGCTTAACGAAGGCGGTATGCATTCAAGTTGATTTAACAAGGCTACAGCATGAGGTATATTTCTCTGTTCAACTAAATGTTCTATCAATAATTTAATATGATCTTCAATTTCCGGTAAGGTACGATTAAGGAAAACTTCCTCAAGTATTCGATAATACAAATCATGGCTCACGCCCAATGAAGATGTGAGGTTGCTAAAGAAGATCTCTTCTAGAATTACTGAAGATAAATTCATCGTCTAGAATACAAAAAAAGAAATTGAACGTTATTTTTCTTTGAAAATGTTAAATTTCAAATTTCATCATGTTTACCTTATGATTATCCTTGATGACTTTTATCGCTTCTTGTTGAAGAGAAGCATCTTTAGAACTCAATTTCAAATAAACAAGTTGTTCAGGGGTGAAAATATTTTTTTTCTCTTGAAGAAATTCAACCAAGACCTGTGTCAAAATGAACATAAATTAATTTTCAAATCAAACTTAGCTTATTTATATTTTTATACTACTCACGTTTTGAGGGATTAACTCTTTGCTCAAGAAATCTTTGATTTCTATCAGAATGGTATCATTACTGTTACCAGTACTCAAATTCGCGATTTTCACAATCATTTGTAAAGCTAAGTTTGAATTAATATCATTACGAGAACTTGAGCTATCAATGTTTGGCCATTGGAATAGCATTTGCTTAACTTTTTTGTATTCATCAATATTCTCTATTTTTGAAAATGCTTCCTCAAATATTTCATATTTCTTTTCCACTGACAAAGTATCTTCCTCCAGAGAAATTTTTGGATCAGCAGAGATAGCAGCATTATTCACTTCTCCATTACTAGATTCATTCCACTTGATATCCCAATTATCCCAACCATCCACATCTTCTGATGGGTTAACATAATCCAAAGCTGTATTTTTTATTACTTCTTTCTCCACAGATTCTGCATTTTTTGATTCTTCTGAAACGATTCCTTCAAATTCTAGATCTGTTATATTTTCTTCGTCATCCCAATTGTTCCAGCTATCCAAATCCTCTGATGGGTTAATGTAATCCAATGTTAGCTTTTCTTTTGTATCAGATTCTAAATCAATCAATTTATTCTCTGAAAGTCTGGTACATCCATTTTCATCTCTATCATCTTCATAATTCACTGTTGGAACAGTTTCACTCTCATCATCATCCCAATTATCCCAATCATTTGGCTCATCAGATAGGTTAATATAGTCTAATGTAGGCTTCATTTCTTTATCTGCTTTTAAAATATCAGAATTATCTTCAAATTCTACTGCATTTCTGTCAACAACATTATTGTCTTCAACGTCTTCAACACCAGTACTGGCACTCGCTCCCTCTCCCCAATCATCCCAGTCCCCTATATCTTCTGATGGATTAATATAATCCAATGTTTTATTTTCTGTAGTTTCTTGTTTAACTCTGTTAGAATTTGAAATTTCTACTCCATCGTTCTGAGACTTTTCAATCACTACTGAATCTTTCTTTTCCATCAGGAGTATAATTGTTTGTTTTAGTTTGGCCTTTTCTTCATCATTGTCTGTTATCACGAAGTTAGCCATATGCTGGATTAATTCAAATGGATCATACAAAAATACCTTTTCATTATCATTGAATATTTTTATGTACAGTTTTAGCGAACAAAAGTAAGCTAAGACTTGGGAATATAGTTCAGTCTGTGGTAAATTTCCAAAAAGATCTACTACGCTATTCAAAAAATCATCTTCTAAACTTAACAAATAAGCTAGACCCAGTGTACAGTCTTCTGCAATTGTATGTTCTGCACATTCGAGAAGCACTAAAAAAATGAAAATTCATTCATCAAAAATCAATTGTGTGTATTATATGATCCTTAAGAGTGAAATAGGTCTTAAACTTACAATGATTCACATTACTAACTTCTGCACCATACGAAGCAGTTTCACTCAATAGAGAAATACGTAGTAATGTTTGGCAGAGTTTTAGTTTCACATTATAATCATTAGCAGAATATTTAGAATATTTTGTATCAAGATCACTTATTCCACAATAGTCATGTACATTTTCGTAGAAACAAGGAAATTTTAACAATTGCTCAGATTTTTTTTTCTCTATTATTTCATCATCTGCGATGACTTTTTGTGTGCTTTCTATAAAATTAAAATTTAATTTGGATTTCCAAAAATCTGTATTCCTAGCATTCTTTATTAGATCAAACGTTGATTGTTTTACTATTTGTGCAGAACTCTTCATCAAATCAGTAGATGTTTTTACAATTTTCGGAACAAACTCTTTGTCTTCAGTTTGAATCTGTCAGTGAACAAATAAGAATAAATAAAAGAATGAAAGATCATCATATTAATGTGCACAAAACAATAATTACTTACTGCACTAAATGCATCAGTAAAATCACTATTTCTAAGACTAAGTGAATTATTATCTACATTCTCTTCTCCTTGTAGATTTTCATTTTCTACAGGCATACACTTCTCTAAATCAGCATTCGAAATTTGGATTTGTAGTAAATTAGCATGTTTCATTAGATTTTCTATCATGTCACTTGGTCCATTATTGATAGCAAACCATATGCAATGACGTCGAAACTGCAAATTATCATAGTTATCACAGGTAGCCAAATCTAATGCGATGTTCCATGCTGCTTGATAATTGTAGTCCATTAGCTGCTTGATAGTCTCAGAGCAGTACTTGAAATCATTCATTTCAAATGCTTTCTTTGCTATCAAATCCAGAACCTTTCCTTCCCTGAGTTTGTGATTTTTCTTTTCAATCCTCAAATATTTTGATAAATTCAAAAGTTTTTGTTTATTTTTATAAGCATCTCTTCGACTGTTCAGGCAATCTTCAATGAGTTTTAAACGTTCACTTGACATTCTAACTTGAACTGGTAAAATATTGATGTTGAACTCATTTAAAATTTGTAATGATTCAATTAAATCATATTCTTCTATGATTCGATTATCATCATCTGCGATTAACTGGAGACATTCCCTAAATGAAAATATATTTATTAATATTTAATTTGATTTTCATGTATGTGATTATCAGTTTAGTTACTTTGCTAATTCCATATCTGGATCTATAAGACTTTTTGAATTGTTAAAATATTCATTGCTAGCTTGTAAGATGAAATCAATTGTTCTTTCATAACAAACTTTCAAGTGAGACCGCCCTGTTTTCTTCATTTCTATCAAGTTTATACAACCTTGAATAGCACTTTTCGATCGTGATTTCAATCTAGCGTTCATAATTATTTCAAAGCAAGTTTCGATGTCCACACAGGTAAAAACTTTTTCTTGAATATCAAGCATGTCACTCAACACTTGAGACCAATTCTTTTCATTTGGTGCTGAATATCTATACAAATATAATCAAGTAATTATGTTGGAATCGGTTGGTGCTAGGTAAATTATGTGGTCATAGAAAAAAATGAAATAGAAACTTACATTTCTATTAAATTTTGACTCATCAGTATCAAAAGATCTTTGGCTTCCGAGGAATCTTCTCTACTTTTTTTAATGTGACTCAAAGGAATTTTAACTCTGTATTTGTTTAAAATATTTAAACATTTCAATTCTTTTTCAAGTTCCTTATACTTTATACAGCTATCTTCTTTTCCACTTGAATGTGTTGCTATAGCATCAACTACAGCTTTTGCTTTTGGATACATTTCAATATCAATATTTGCATAAATACAATCCATAGCTAGTCCAGTTATATTTTCTATTGCATCTAATATCTCAGGATCATACAATTTCAATGACTCAAAGAATTTAACTGGAAGCGCGAGATCATCTTTACTCAGATACACTAGATAATCATGTAGTAAATTCTTGTTCAGTGTGTTTTCCTGTCAGAAGCATAAAAAATTTTAAAATCATAAATGAAAGTCTTGTATTTCTGTTATGATGAATATACTCACAAGGTATCTCTGTCTTCTTCTTGAATATGGTAAAAGCATAGTTTTTATATTGTGAACAAAATTTTTTTCATCAGACTTTGTCATTAATAATTTAATTTTATCTAGATCAGTTAATTTTTCAACTTCCGTCAGAGATAACTCTTCCAGACCTACTTTATAAACAAGATCATCTAGAGTTTCCAATTCAAACAGAAGTTTTTCCAAGCCTGTGATGTTATGAGACTTCCCAATATTTATTAAAGCTAAAGCATTATCAACTAGACGACTATCACGTTCAATTTCATACGCTCGATCTATGTACCATTGACGTAGTAAATCTGGTGTGAGTTCTTTATTTCTGTAAATTGAGAAGTATGTTGAGATGCATTTTTTAAAATATGTGATATATCAAGATGATATTACATTTTACATTATGAAGGTAATCGTTGATAAGATGATCATATTTTGTGTTTGAAGCAGGGACAAAATCTACAGCTCTTACAATTAGTAGCACTTTTTAAAATTGAACAGTTTCGAAAACTCATCCAGTCATCTGATAATTAATTTTCCGATCAAAAAAATCAATATTAGTTCTGTGGACTATGATTTCAGAGAACAACATAAAACGCAATAAATCTATTAAATAAAATATGAAAAAACATCGAAATTTGGCAAATGCTGGTCTTTGTAAAAACAGTCGAAATAATTTCAATTTACCTGTAAGCTAACAGAGCTCGTCTGTTTTCGTAGATAAATTCATCATCTTCATTTTTGGGATTAGTAATTGTGGAAAATGAATTCCTCTCACTCCAATCTTTTTGCCGTAATTCTTGCTGATACAGCAAAAACAGTCGAGCATCCATATCACATTCTGGTAAGAGTTTCTTATACTTATCTGGATTCAAAGTCTCAGGAAAAAAGCTAACTATTGTTAGCCAATGAGGAATCAGATCAGCACCATAATATGTGAACATAATTTCGACTCCTTGACAGTTACCATTTTTGGCAAATCTAAAATGAACAATATTGATTAGAATTATTTTTCTATCGCATTGATAAACAAAAATAAACAAATGAAGATTTTCATACTTGATAGCATTCTCAAGAGGTGAGAGATGTCTAAATTCTTCATAGAATGTTCTGTCAAATTTAGATGGCGATTCCAGAAGAATCTCATAAGTTTGCAATTTATCCAAAAGCTCAAGTAGTTTCTTTCTATACTTTATCAATTCTTTCTGCGGTTCTTTCAGGCTATCACCAATAAATCCTTCTAAAGTTTGATTGATTTTCTGAATCTAGAATAAAAATAGGTTTGCGTTTAGTGTTTAGTCTTCAAACATTTTTTATCGTAAATATCATAAATTAATTCTCTATTACTCTTTTGAATTGGGCGCTATCAAGATTTTCAAGATTTTCATCATCTGTATCTGCAGGTGTAAATTTACCATCATCATTTATACCTATTGCTACCAATGTTTCTAAATTAGCACCACGAAGTCCAAAGTTTAATAATTCTCTGGTAGCTTCTAAAGTTTCAGGTACTCTTGACACACATTCATTTAAAACCCATGATCTTTTACTGACTTTGCTTAGATGTTCTTTAATAGCATCAACAGAATATCCAGATTTTCTCCATTGTGTTTGATAAACCAAATCTGTGTCTAAATTATAAGTTTTCGCTAGAGCTAATGCTTCCTCGTATTCCTAGAACAAAATTCAAGTTTTTACATTGAAAATATTTTCCTAATTTTAAGTTAGATTACTAATCTACCTCAATTTCAATTTTTCTAGAATATAGTTCTTCTGGAGTTGTACTTTTGAGACCCAAAAGTCTGTACGTTCTGTGAAATAATTTAGACTTTTTTCTTTTTGGTTGAAACTTCTCTATATCTGTTATTGTGTATAAAGCACTTTGCATTATGTTGGTTGTATAATTAAGAATTGTAGTAGGTTTAGATTCATCATCCTCCTTTTCACTATCTGATGATAGTTCTAGAATATTTGAAGAGAAAAGATCAAAATACATACTTATTTTTTCTTTCAAAAATATTTCGTGATCCTACAGATTGTTTGATACATCAGAAATTATTGAAAATTATCCAGATGTATAAAGTTCCAGTTCATTTTGTTATTAATGTGAATATTCACCTGATGCATGACCTTCACTATTAGATTCTCGGTTTCTCTTAGTGCTCGTTACAATTACTTCACAGTCTAAGCATAAGAAACCCTTGCCTTCATCTAGTTCTGCTATTTGTGGGTAATTATACAAGAATTCTGGGCTGGTTCCTAAGAGATTTTTCAAACTATTTGTTGAGCATACGGAGACAGATCCAGAATATCTTGCAATTATCACAGCCTGAAAAAGTGAAATTTTGTGAAAAAATACAATCTTCTGAGGTTTTTGAAACTGCATCCTGAGAAATTATACATACATTATTTGACCACCATCCTACATCTAAGGGTTGGAATTCTGATATGTTGGATGGAGGCTTTTTGAACTTCATGGTTTTCAAAGGGTTACTGATATCATAATTGGGCTGCTCAGAAAGTTTCCATTGTTTCTGTAACTTAAGTGAAGGCAAACTCCAGATAGAAAGTGTACCATCTGTGTGTAGGCATGAAATGAGTTGATTATTTGGAGAAACACTTGTTTTGAATATAATTGACTGGGCTCGGTTTTTGATTACTGGGATGAAGTTCCAAATTGAAAAATTCGATTTATAAATTTCATTATCTTCTGATGAAACAGCCAGTTTATAATAAGGATGATCGTTTAGTGTTCTCCAACAAGTCAAACCTATCTGGGATGCTGTACACTGGAATACAAAAAAAAATGTTAGCATGTGAATAGATTGACAATTTTTTATGCATGTGTAGGCATTACATTTAAATTTAGTTTAAATTTATAGATTTTAATAAGGCATAAATGCTAATGGAAAAGTAATAAAATTTCACCAAACAGAAATGTAAGTTAAAACTGTTAGAAAACTACATATTTTTGATTTAGCAAACAATAATTATTTTAAAACTAATTTCACTCACAGTTAGATTGTGGCTGACACTATTACCGGCAACAAAGAATAAATTATGTTTTTCACTATACGACACTGAATTAACACCATTCCTATAAAAATTTCCAAAAGAAAAGTCATGATTTTCACTGAATCCAGTTCCAGATATACAATACGATTTGAGTAGACCACTGTAATTCACTCTAATGAATTCATAATCCCAAGTTTTACTTTCAACTCTAGTCTTCTTGAAAATTATTGATGCAATAGCATCTCCAACTTCTAGAATGTCTGGGTTTTGAGAGTCTGATTTAGGGCTTATGTTGAAAATATTATTTCCAAATGCATTATAAAATGAAATGTAGCCATTACTAGATGCCAGAGCTAGAACTGAACCATCTGGACTCCATACAAGCTTGCGCCATTGTGGAAAATGATCTCTCGGTACTGAAAATATATTACAAATGATAAGTATGTAAGCTTGAACTAGTGAGAAAATATTGATTATTCAAAATTACCAGAAGCTCTTCCAATAATAGATGAGTATTCATCTTTTGATTTTCTGATTTCAATGATATTCTCTTGCAAAATAGCAAGAATACGGCCCTTGTCTCCTATTGCAAATTTCCAAGGCATAGAATAAGTAATTTGTTGTGAAACACTTTCAGGTAGAGAATACCTGTTATTAAGGTATCGTAATGCATTTTTTATAGTTCCTGGTGTAGGTAGTGTGATGATATCATTCTTTAATTTCTGGAATTGAAATATAAATTGCACAGGTTTAAAGTACAATTAATAAATAATATACCAAACATTACTACATACCGTTGATTCTGGCTCTTGTTTCCGTGCAAAGTATTCAAGAACTTCATACAGAATTGACTCATCTGTTAAATCTTGAAGTTGATCATTCATTTTGGAGAAAATATGTTTGCTACATCTTCAAAGTTATAAAATATTCAGTATGTGGCACTTTTCGAGGTTAGAAAAACTTTTCAGAAACTGTAAAACTATTGAAACCATCTTGTGTATAACACCACTTTCATGGTAGATGATTATTTTATAAAAATGATTGTCGAAGAATCAATCGATCACTGATTCGGTGAGCATTCATCAATTTAATTAATTATTCTCAATTCGTTATCTCTACGCGCAAATGAATAACTCCAAGCGTCATCTGCGCATTCATTCCTGCGCAATATACACAGTAAATAGATGTGTGCGTGTATGTGTGTGTGCGTGTGCACGTGCATGCGTTTATGCGTGCTGTGTGCAGAGCTGTGTGTTTGTGTGTATTTCATTGGATTTTAAAGGTCCCCAAATGAAACTTGGTTTTCCAACGTATTTTGACTACCTATGAAATCGATTTTCTTGTTAATGGATCCTAAAGTGATAAAAAATTTGTTTTAACAAATTATTGTAAAATTAATTAATTATTTAATTTAATTTAATTAATTAATATTAATTAATTAATTCAGTTCGCACCAGCTTTTAAATCCATGTATAGTTTATTTCTTTATAAACCATTATAGCAATTGTTCAACATTCATGTACTTTTATACGTTAGCCAATTATAGCAGGGTGTGAGACCAATTCCACTTTTCTTAAATAAGCCATTGTTAATTTCGCGAGCAAACATTGCAGAAGGTGAAAAGGAGTCGACGTTATCAAAATTGTTCATAGCAATGTTTGCATTGCTAGCAATAATTGTTTACTTTTGGAGCAACCGTTGACAAAATGGTTCCATCTTTAGGATAAGATGTGAAACAAGTTCAATTTCCCATCCTTATTTATACTCTAGCATCTTTTCAACTTGATAATATATTTCAAACCAATTGAAATGAAGAAACTTTTTCTGTTGACTCACTTGAAATTTTCCTAACGCATTATTTTTTTTTCAAGAAAGCAGATTACCAATCCAAACAGCAGTGGTTTTTTGATTTTTGGAGCTGTATCTTGCATAAATGTGGCCAATAAGTGGAAAGAATAAAAAATCCTAAAATGATCAGTATTAAGTAATAACAAGCACAACTCACACACACACGCGCGCGCGCGTGTGCATTAATATATACTGACATACACCCCAATAGCGCAAATCTATCATACGAAGCTTCGATGGATCTGATGAAAATAATTGACGCAAGTATTAGTGTTTATAAAAAATATATATTTACATGTTTCATAGTTATTTAAATATTCTACGTGAGTGTATCCATCGTGAGAAAGTTAAAATGCATCCGTATATATAAGGTATGAATAAAAAAAATACAGTCTATGGAATGGTCTGGGTGTATCACCAAATATATTGTAAGTATCACAAACGCGTGCTCACACGTTGAATTATTCACTCGAACGCAAAGGAAAAGATCTCCGACACTTATATGTTATATCTGTAGCAGGACTCGAGTGCTTATACGCGACAGCTCAACTTTTTCCATCGCGCGCTGATCACAAAAGCAAATCACGCATGTGTATATTTATGGGGCGACGCGAGTTGAGGCACGAGCTTCACCTGCCGACCTGCTCGAGGTTGGCCACGCTGTCGAGTACGAGCACGTCGTACTCGGCGTGCGTGACCTCGCGGCCGTGCCAGCCGACGTAGCAGACCTGGTGCTCCGGCTGGACCTTGCCGATGAGCGTGGCGCCGTCGCGCACCACCCGGCCGACGAACAGGGCCGCCCCGTCCTCGGTCTCGCCGGCAGGCAGCGCTCGGAGGGGCACCGCGCCAGCGCGACCCCTCGCCCACGCCGCCTCCGGGGCGCGCAGCACCTGGAACCGGTTCTTCTCGTGGGCCTCGCCGCCCCACGGCACCACGCAGCTCGAGCCGCGCGCGCTGCCCGGCAGGACGGCCCTCTCGTGCCGGCACCGGCCCACGTACAGCCCGTCCTCATCCGCCTGGACCCCGTCGCCCGGCATCCCCGCCTCCTCGTCGTACTCGACCCACAGGTGGCGCGTGTCCAGCAGCTCGCCTCGTATCGCCGAGCCGGACATTTGGTAGGCTGCAACAAGGGGAAGGAAAGCCACGGGTCATGCGACGATCGACAAACAATTCCTCGTCCCACAAGCTGCCCTTGGAACGCAACGACCCCCTTCTATCACAGTCCTGTCAGCGCGAAAAATTAATGAGCCAACATTTGTTATACGTCCTTCAACAAGATATGAAAACACTTCGAGATACGCCCTATTCATAAGGACGTATCTCGGAGGGGTGCAAAATAAGATCGTAGCTCGGATAATCGCGATATAATACCGTATCTCAACAATTGAAAATCAGCAAAATAAATGGATCGTTCCTCTAGGCGTATGCAAGCTGTAACAAGTGATTATGAAAAAGTGCCACATTGGGTAACGTGCACCCAATATGCTCGATTTGAGTGACTTTGGTTTATTGCCATTTTAGATATGTTAAAATAGTTAGATGATGAATAGCGATAGTTTTTGATAGGTCTTGAGCTAGCCTTCAATATTCTGTTCACATAATTCTGAAAAAATGTCATCGCGAAAAACCCTTAAGGGTTGGTACATTCGGTACAGTTACATTAGTTAGTACGTATCCATATTACTGCATACCATAATCACGCAGTACTCAAAAAACCCCAGAGAGAATGTAAAGAGATAACACACGCAAAAATTGAACACACGAAACCAGATTACATTCATTCATTTTTATGCGAGTATATTTTCTGCATTAGCTGTTGCTGGTATAATCTACCTGAAGATGGGAGCCCAATTTCAACATAAAGCTTCTCTAATGAAAAACCAATTAATATCGCTAATCTCCAACCGCCGAGATACGATATTATTTCGCGTTTCTCCGAGATACGGCCTTACTTTACGCCCCTCCGGAATACGTCCTTATTTTGCTTTCTTCTGTGATACGTCCATATTTTTAATAGGGTGTGTCAACTTATCGCTTAGTGAAGGATGAATGTTTTTTTTTGCAATTTATGAAGTTGCCAACGGGTAAAATAATTCCAACGATGAAAAAATCGGATTTTATTCGAAATTTCAAGATAAGAAATGTTCATCACTCATTAATTACCATGTATTACCCATACTCCTGTTGCCCCGTTCGAAGTACTAAGCCCGATGTAGTTAATAATAAAGGGTTCTTGATCGTGGTATCTCAAAAAAATCTCTTCCTCATGTTCTACCGTCAACAGTCCATCACAGGCCCATCTGAAAGCAAACAAGTATATTATGAGATTTATACAACGAACTGACGAAGCGTATGATAATCTTTCGAGGTAAGAGTTATTTATAAAATGGTATATTTTGTTCCTATAGGAAGTAAAAACAAGCGCTTTCTGATGAATGCGTATGGTTGAAATTATGGGTTCTATCAAATGAATATCATTCGTTTTTTCGTTCACTCCATCTCATAGATGTTTTCGAAACATGAACACGATATTTGAAAGTCCAATCAAGAATAATGAACTCAAATGTTCCCTCAAATCCATTCCTTTCTATCGTTTATTCAAAATAATACATAAAAGTATTCATAGAACTTCTTACTGTATGCGAAAATTGATGGTCTCATCATTGCTTAAAATGTCATGCTCTTCTACTTCTACAACTTTAAGCTCTGCTCTATTTCTCACAATAGATGATAAAGAATTTTCGCGCTCCCCTATCGTGATCTGTAAATAAATTAGATACATCGTGTTAATTATGCATACAGCAATTAATACAAATTGTTTAAATTTTACCTCGTAATAATTCGAATCTTCAGTCAAATTTGTACGTAAACAAATCCTTGCGTCGTGTCCACATATGACACTGAAATTGACTTGCGATTGTGTAATAGGGTAGTAAAAATAATCCTGGCTATCGGGAGTTTCGATTCTCACTGGAAATTTCAAAAATACTATTAGTTTTTCCTCACATTCTAACGCACAAGAGTGCACTCCATTACTTATTCAAACGTATGGATGAACGCGAGCGCACGCGCAAATATCAGTAGTAAAATGAGTTATTATTGTCGAATTTACTTACGCGACGTTGGATACATCTTCCGACCCTTTCTTGATGTAGCTCATCTCATCATAAACATGGAAGATTGGCGGGAGCAAAAATGGTCCCCGCCCTCTACAGCCACCCCGGAATATATTTTGATCCTGCAGTCACCTTCAGTGTACAGAACACATAACAAGGTTGATATTGATGAGACTATGCTTCATAGAAAAACCACTCAGTTCGCAAGACATTTAAAAAAATGATGATTATCTTACGGTCATAGTATCATAACATCGGATTCATCGGATCGTCATAACATCGGATAGCTAAACAGCTTCTTTTGTGATTAATTTTTCTACAATTGATGTGACAAAATAACTGCGACTGCGGAATCAATAGATAGTGCTTCGTTCTTGATTCGAGGAACGAACTTTACTTCTTGATCATCGATTAAGGTAATGTTATATTCTAGTAAAAAATACTGAAATCTGAAAAATACTGAAAAACACTGAAATCTTTACTGTTTGTTTGTATTCTCCAGTCCACCGTTCTTGCACGTACGAACAGTGTGAGGCGTTGTGAAGATTTGTTTGCCGCATATATATAGCCACGTTTTACGTCGTAGACCCAGCTGATCGACGCTTGAAGCGACATCCCAATAGAGTGACAGCGGGAAATTTGAACAGATCGTATAGGTTTTTTCTAAATGAGAGTAGACAAATGATCTATAATATCGTAAATCTTCCAAACTTTGTTGATAACTACCGAATAACTCCATAATAGACTTTTAATTCCCTCTATGAACCGAAATTCTTGTCTGATATTTTTATTTCTTTATTTGTTCATACCTTTACCGACAAAAGTTATACTGCAATTCCAATTTGTGTGAGAATGAGAATTGATTGCCCTTGTTAAATAAAATCACCGATAATTAAAAAATAAATATTGAAAAGATATCAAATAATGTTTGTCTGAAATCCATTTCAACTTGATCAAAGTGAGAAAACAAATCGTTTATACTACATTTTAACGAACGGTAACCATCAATTAAATCTTCTGGATGCGAGAAGAAGTTTCATGTCATAAACAAACAAAGATTATTAATTTCATCATAATTCAATTATTGGTTTGACAGTCTTAAACTTATTTCATTATTCTGAGAATAAGCAACTAACAACACATCTTTGAATTGGTTTTACTATAAATACTGTATGGAATTGGGTAATAATAACTTTAATGTAAAATTATCAAAGCAAATAATTAATCCGTGTATGTTCATTATTCAACCTCGCGGGTGAACTGATAAAACCGGTGAGCAACAAAACTATAGTGCCGTCTCTCCCTCAGTACTTATCCAGTTGCGTGTAATAATTCAATCCGGTATACGCCAATTCTCTCACTATCTTCCTCTCTCTCCCTACTCCCGTCGCTCTCCGATCGTTTATCTAGAATTTAAATCACTTCATTCGTTTGCTCCAAACGTCAGTGTGAATAACACCGCGTGGTCGTCAATAACAGCTCACTCGTGTGAAGAATATATTCAAATTTTCATTCTCACCCAGCACTGAGAATAGATGTATATTCTGAAAGAATAATCATTTGTTAAGACTATGTGCCTACTTGATTTCAAAAGGTCAATAAAATAGTCAATTAAATTGTGGTGCATAGCTATAAGTAACTCTTCATACATACATACGTAAAATTAGAAGGTTTGTCAACAATTAATTAACCGGCTTCAAAAGTAATGGAAAACGGAACCTTATTAACTCCCGGTAAGCAAATCAAAGCTATTTTGGACAATGAAAAGGCCAAGGATCTGGTTGAACTTCTTTATGGATTCGCTGTAAAGAGCGTCATCGAACTCGATGCCTATGACGATCGCAACTTTCGAATTATATGCGAAGATAGAGCTCCTCGCAACAATCCCCATGTAACTTCGATTGATAAGAACGGTTACATTCTCAAGATCGTCAATAGCTTGGATTCGCAAAAAACAGGCTTCGTTGAGGCACAGGATGAGCTACTGATCTTCTTGAATAAGAAAAAATTTATTTGTCCAGTTCCTGTAAAACAAAAAGATGGCTCGTATTGCTCGATTCAAATGCTAGGAAAAACTGGAGAAGGTAAAGTTCTGAAATTTAATTTCAATATTAAATACATTCCCAACGTTGAACATCATATTGAGTCATTTTTTCTATTGCTACAAGTTAATTTATGCACGACTTATGCGTGTTTTGAGAAAGTTTGTTTAATATTCAAATTGAAAAAATTGTGCAACAGCAGAAACAATTTTAAGGATTTCGATGATTTTCTTGATTTCTCAATGCGATCAAAATTTTCTTTTAAAATTAACAAAACAGTCCTACTATTTGCCGATAAAAATATTGATGATGATAATGATGATAATAATGATGATGATGAGGATGATTACATGAAAAATCCAAGGCGATACAACAAGATATAGATAAAGAAGATAATACGCTATTTTTTCATTCTATTAACGCTATTGTAACTTTTGAATACAGTTTTTGAACGTTGTATCGAATAAAAGAATTACTCAAGACCTGATTTTTCAAAAATCATTGCATGAAATCAGTTTACTCATGAAAATATAATTTTCTTCAGAGCAACGCCATGTGATACGGCTACTAGTATTCCGACCTGGCGAACTTCTTAAAAATCACTGTACATCCTCGTCCACGGAACTTCTGAAGAATGTTGGCTCACTGACTGCGAAATTGGACAAAACGTTAGAAGATTTTTTTCATCCAGCCTATGAAACTCAAACGTCTATTTGGGTCCTTGACGCCGTGCCCAAAATTCGCGATTTCACTTTTGCTTTAAATGACAAGGATGACATCGATTTTATTGAGAATATCATAACATCTTTCGAGCAAAATGTCTTGACTATCATGAGTGATCTGGATAAGGGTATCATTCACGGTGACTTGAACGAGCATAATATCATAGTAAGTCAAGATGGCAATAGTGTTGAAGCAATAATCGACTTTGGAGACTCTCACAAGAATTGTTTCGTCTTCGATCTAGCAGTGTGTCTTTGCTATATGATAGTCCAAACAGAAAGCATTGATTCTGCCAAATACGTAATTGATGGTTATCAGACCACGAGGCAATTAACACTGCAAGAGAAATCAATATTAAAAATATGTGTCTGCGCAAGGATAGCTCAAAGCTTAGTTCTTGGAAGTTACTCATTTTCAAAGGAGCCGACCAATCATTATTTGATTCGGGAACATCCAACTAAATGGTCATTACTCAGAAAGTTGTGGGCAATGAGTGATGATCAGGTGAACAGTATTTGGGGTATTCAGTCATAGATAACGGTCGATAACGTGAAGGAATGTTGATCGAAACCGCCAGACTTTCTGACCAAAATTATGGAAGAACTATTGGATGTGTCATAATGGGAAATTATGATGGTTCTTGACGAGTGAAATTATCTGCTTCGGAAAATCTTTTTACCATTTTTATTCGATCGAAAATGTATTCATGTATATGGAGTATATGATTTTTACGATCATCTCAACAAAATATCAGGTTCATTTTGAGATTGAACATTCATTTTTGAATAATTATTTTTTTAAGTAAATATATTATAGAAATTCTTAATAATGAATCTTGAAAGAACTTTACAAATAATTCTAATTGAAAAGCTATTACGTCAATTGGATATTTATATCAATTCTTTTGTTTACAAATGATTGTATCTGAATAATAGTGTCGGTATAAGCTCTACAGTCAATTATAATGAACAATTCTTATTCCCTTGCGCATAACATAAATTCAAGTAGTCGTACTATTTGATTATATGCAATAAAATATTTTTCTATACATTATTACAATCTAATCAGGTTGAGTATATTTATATTTTTGCTGACGCAAAATTCATACTTCTCAATAAAAATTATTATGAAAATTCTCATCAGACTTTAACTCGGAACTATCCTCGCATTTCAAAATACTTCAAATTGACATGTTTTACAAGATGGAATATCACCTAGAATGCAAATATTGTAGAACATTACCAGGAACTCTGGAAAAATTCACCTCAACACACATGTTATTTCATATTTTTTATTGCATATACATATACAAACCCCCATTGGTATGTATACGCATATGAGGATCAGGCAGTTACATATGTACATAGACGTGATGAACAATCATAATTATTTATCCGCCTTTTTCAATGAGCGCAATATCCGTACAAGAAATTGTTTACGAACAATATCTTCAAGTATATTTTACCAATATGAAAAATTCAATATTAATATTATGTACATGAAATAATTTTTATTAAATCATTACTAAATGAACAATGAAAAAAAAAATTAATCATCGACATGTATTAGATTTCTCACTGTTAAATTGCATACAAGTATTTCTTACATATAAAAATGGAATTTGACATATTTTATTCAAAACACTAAGATTAATTTGGGTATAAATTATTCTTTCACAATCAAATTATTTTCATTTTACAATTTCCACAATGTTCTAGTATTTATTATGTTGTTAATCAAGTTGAGTACTCTCAATTTCATAATATTCATGTAAGAGAATCAACTACGACATTGCCGCACAACATTGGGATTTGATATTCATTTTCATCTTGATCAAAGAGCTGTCAAAACAATATCTCCATGAAATAATCTTCTAGGTTTAAAACATGGATTCATGCTTACCGGCTCTTCATTGATGAAAGTTTGTAATCATTATTTACATTGTATACTTTCTGATTTTGTTGAATATTGAGGTTTATACTATGATTGATATAAATACTACATAATAATTTAATTTCTCTTCTTTTGTGAGTAAAATTTCTATTTCATTTTGCTTATCATCAATAGCTCTGATTTCTCAAAGACGTGAATTTAAAAAAACAAATTGTTAGTAATCTACAAGAAACCAATTTCTCAGTTAAGGTTTCGAAATATAAAAACTAAATTTCTGATAATAAATTAAATTCATTACTCGTTATTTCTCAAATGAAAACATATTACTTTTTCAAAAGTCACATATTTCATGGAGAATTTATAAAAAACCTTAAGAAATAATTTTAAATATTTGTTTTTAAAACATTGTTTTAAAATACTTTTAGCTGACTTTCGAAACAATGATCTAAGTAAACAAATGTTTATCTGTGCAACATGAACGATAGTATTTTTTCTTTTACATGTGTTTCAACAATATCGAGTTATATCTCATTTATTAGTACAATAACCGTCTTTCTCCCGCAGCGATATTAGCGTAGAAAGGGAGGAAAGGCAGGGAGAAAAGAGCCCAGGCTATAAAAAGCAAACTATCGAAAATAGATTCTAGATTACAGGTGCAGATACAAACTCATTTTTCATCTTCCACACATTCATCGATTACATTGATTACCATCCTCTTTTTACCTAATAAAGCTCGTACCATAGAGCTCTTTTCTTTCACTAGTAAGTATTTCTTTTGCCATTCGCGATCTTTTTTTTTTATTTTTTTTTTTACACTATTTCATTTGCTCTGCTTACTTTGGCAAATCTGACATGCAGCCACCTGTCCGAGGTCAATTGTCGATGGCGAAAGCACGTTAACAATATAAAATTATCAACTTGAAATACTCGGTAGATCAATCGATCAAATGATTTTTTTATGCATACAAACGTGTCAGTGAACTTCCATCAGACTTATCTTTTTTTAACAAAATATTATCTTACACTTGCCTACACTTATTTGTTTATTGCTTAATCTCTATTGGCTTACGTTCGACCCGCGAGGGTTTTCCCATTATAGGCAATTTATACCATATTTATATTTTCATACTTTTCATATAATTATATATAATCTTTATAATCCACTTAGTGTGTGTGTCACTTCAACGATTCTATATTTTTTCCTAAGTTTATTCATTTATTTTCGCAAACTTTAAATTAAAGTTGTATATAAATTTGAATATGGCGATGAGGATCATAGATAATCCATGCAAGTGCATCCAGATAGGAAATATGTTTACCCTTCACCTGAGTTCATTCTTTGGGATACGTTAACGTAATAATTATAATTTGCATCATCAATGCATCATCAGCAATGAACTCATGCGAATGCCTTTTTGGATTTGCTTTCATCTTTCCTTATACCATCTTTGATACGTTTTATAAAATACTCTTGTGGAGAAATGTAGTTTAATTGTTTGATGAACTAAATGTAATAGCTAAAAGACAGCATTCGACGGAAGTTGATATGATCAACATCCCTTTAGAGTATAATTACAGAGATCCAGTAAATGTATCAGTATCAGTGACATTTAACGACATTCACATCAATCTCCCTTCACTCAGACTCCATCATCGGGTCTTGTTTGTGCAATTTGAGCACAAATTATGTAACACTTCGACATTCCCAGGCCAGATCAACAGAACTAAAATTTTCTCTCAATCCTAACATTCACAAAGCGAAAACGCACATAAAAATAATGAATTTCTCTTTAATTCGCATTTTTTTTCCGCATACCTCTTCAGTTTAGATGTATAAAAGCTCGAATTTCGAATTGTTCCAGTAGTTAATTCTTCAAAGAACTATTATATACAGTTAACAAGAAATCGCGAGTTTCTAGGAATAAACGTCGCGAGCTCTGATACAATACGGTATCTTGAAGATGAGAAATTTTATTTTGGTCGGCTTTACGTAAATGAATTTCATCATTGGGGTTGATGCAGGATTCGATTTACGAATGACGTTCTTGATGACAAGATTTACAGCACTGCTTTGCGTAAAGTGGCACACGACACATTCCCATTAACTTCACCCGTCCACAAAGCTGTGAGTGGTCCTTACAGTCATCTGAAAAAATTAGGTAAGATTGTGAAATGAAATATTTTTCTTAAAGTAAATGAATGATCTTCGATTTTTCCGAGATTTCAAATTCAGCTTATAGTAACGAATCGAGTTGAAATGATGTGAATGTGTTTCTCGAAATCTCCCCGGTAATTCAAAAAGCAGTTAATTTATTCTCGTCAACTTAATAATGAATCATTGTTCATAAGAATAGTGATATTGTAAATATAACCGAACTTTCTTTAAGAGAAAAATATGGCGATTTTGAATATAATCAAGCGGTGCAGATATAGCTATTATAATTTTTCTTCTTTACCAGAAGATTTGAGGCATTGTGGTCCTCGGCAAGTCTTCATGACCGGCGGTCGAGGTATATCTCTACAAGCGTTACCAGCGGGTTTCTTCGTTCCATACCATACACATTGTAATATTCTGTATTTGATTCCATCTTCTTCACAGGAAGCTGAGCACTAGTGAGTGAAAAGAAAATTTAATATTTCTACGGCAAATATTCAAGAAATTCATTTGTTTGATCATATTATTCCTCGGATAAATTAGAATAGATTAGGTGGCGCGTCAATGCCGCGGAAGACATATTGATACACATTCAAAGATAATCGAAAGAAAGTTGATCGTGATACTTTTTTTGAATATTCGAATAATTTTAAGATATCGTTTCTTGATCACTTACTTCGGACCATTCACCTACTCTCCAAACACCTTTACAAGCATCGTTATAACATTCTTGTCTTTGAGGTGGTCTCATTGCTTCATCGCATTTACTCGGATCTATAGTAGTTACATTCTCAGTTTTATCCTCGTTTTCTTCAATTAAACGACAACTGGTTTCTCTCCTTTGCATCGCTATACAGATAATGTAGAATTGTGTTATGGACAAGCTTATGTTAACAAACATTTCAATAAAGTAGTTTATAATGCTACTCAATACCTGTTTTCCAATTGAAGCAACGCGAACTTTCACAGGGTGACCATTCGCCGGTGTACCATTGTGGACATCTGCCAGCTCCACATGATCGAACCTTTTCGGGAACCGGATAGCCCGCGTCTTCGCACAACGAGGCACCTATGACAGTTCTCGGCGAAATTTTTGTCCCATTAGTCTCATTTTTTGCAGAACGAACGGTGCACTGTGCGCCACGCATCTACGAGGAAATATTATTATAGTTACTCGTATGTATCATTTTAATCGAAATAGGAAAGTTCAAAATGCAAAAATTGAAAGACTCACCTGAAATCCTCCTCCTCCACAAGTTTGTGAACATCTAGACCAGTCTGTTGTGACCCATTCGAATATTAAATCATCTTTCGCTGTAAAATATCCATGTCATTAGGCTAAGTAAAATTCTCGAAGTGAATAAATTTTTGTCAAAAAAATGGGATACCTCTACTGAATGCTGCAACTGAACCTATGGTTGGCTCCTGATTTTTTTCTTTATTGCCGAGTATGACTGGTGTGATAGTCACCATAGGTTTGGTAGTCTCTTCGATTATTTCCACGTTCCTGATCATGTCTCTCCCCGTTTTTTCGATAACTTTGATCTGTTCTTCTTCATCAGTATCTTTAGAAATCTGACTGTCATCCAGCGCCGTTGTGGACTCATTTTCTAAAATCAAAGTATCGTTCTCTTCCTTGACACTGTCTAACGCAGAAATAGTCTCTTCAACTTCAAGTGTAGATCCTAAAAGACTTGGGGAGTCGCTGGAAGAGTCGTATGAGCTTTTTTCAAGATCCTGAATGGTCTCAGCTGTCGTCTTCACTTCCTCCGTAGAATCACTGTTCTTTTTGATGTTTTCGTCTTCAGACGATTCACTTTGTGGTTGTGTCTCGAACTCCGACGGTTGTTCACTTGCAAAGTATGTTCCTCGCTGATTTCTCGACATTTCCGTACTTCCATGATGATGCCGTGTTTTTGGAAAGTTACCCTCGGAGTTCACCATTGTCACGGTGGGAACAATATCAGAAATCTTCGATGTATCTTTGTGTTCGACAGTATACAGTGTCTCTGCTTCAAAGGGATCATCGTCGATGAAGATGCGTTCTTCGTCTGGCCCGAAGGTGTTGTCAGGTATTGCTGTATTGCTTCGGAAAAAGTCCACTTGTGATGTGAAGTCTGAGGGTGAGTGATGATGCGACGTCGTGAAGCTGTCATCATTAGTGTGATGAGTGTAAGCAATATTTCCATGTCTAGTGCTCGCAGAATCTTGGGAAGACCAGTAACTCTGCGCACCAATGTATTGATTATCTTCAAGAATTTATGTTCATACTCCAAGTAAATGAGGTTTCTCTTTGGATAGAGTGACTTGATAATCATAATTAAAATTAATTCTTATTGGCGATGCAAGGGTTATAACTCCACAGTTACGAAAAACACCTACACAAATAAGGTACACACAAAACTCTTTGTTACGTAGATGAAAACAGCGTTTTTCGGTCCGAACACAGAGTTTAAAACGCGCATGTCTTATTCTTTTAAATTCTTCCAGTGAAAAATTACAGTAAGAAGGTGGATAAATTATTCACTGGCACTTCAGTGATTTTTTTTGTAACCAAAGTGAATTTTCACTTCAGTTCCACGAATTTTGATAGCAAACAGTTTTACATGAAATTCGCAGTAAGTAGGGTGTGAAGTGAATTTTCGCTTTAGTTAATGCGAATTTTATGTGAAACTTTTCTTTATCAAAACTCATAGAAATAAAGTAAAATTCACTTTAGTTACAGAAAAAAATCACTGCAGTTCCAGTGAATAATTCATTCACCTTCTTACCGTGATTTCTCATTGTGATGCAGAGATTTCTCACTGTAAGAGGTTAAGAGAGTAGAAAAAAATTAGTATATATAATACCCTTGAGCGAAGTTGAGCGATTTTAGCACGAAAAGCATTTCCAAGTTTACGCGTGCCGAAATAAGTCTAGATTAGTGAGGTGCATATACTATTTTTCATATCCCACAGGAGTTCTTTGCGAATGCAAGAAAGTAAAGTTGGGGCTCTGCAAAATAGTATTTTTCGATGCAGTTGCAAGAGACAAATTTTAGGCCTGTGCTTGCCGCTCTACAGAAACTCTCCGAAATTCGCATGCTAGTAAATTTAGATATTCGAAATTTCGAGATCGAGTTGAACTCCGTTTCTAACTCAATCATTGCATTTCTATTCTAAGTAGGATTGTATTTTTGAAGTTAAATTCGGTATTTGGTATTTGATATTATAGTTATACTGAAATGCTTCTGCGATAAATACCAGTATGAAATTCGCTCAGAAATTCTGAAAAACATTGTTTTCCCCAAATATTGACGTTTTCGGCCGTTAAATCACTTTATTCTATATACGTAACACCATTAACTTTTCTGTAGAGTCCATTAGAGTTGAGAAAAAAATGATGGAGAGAAGTCAGGAAAAAACATTTTTAATGATTCAAAATAAATAAACCACATTTATGAACTCGTGCTGAATATTTCTCAATTCCTTCCATGCATTAAATCCTTAAAGATTAACAAAAAACTAATCATCATGATAGTTAATTTTTTCGCACCTTAATAGTTGTAATGATTTGACTTAGATGAGGCATCATCGTAGAGGCGCCTGAAGTAACTGCAGTCGATTCTACTGGCTAAAGTCGCATTCATTCATCCACATTGGTTAGATTTATAAAAGTCCATCACCACAATTAGTGAGCGAGAAAGCCAAATAAATACCAGAAGAATTTTTATGTTAGTAGAAGTAAATTCAATGAGACGTGTGAGGAGTAAAAAAGGATTTACTGGCCGAAAGAATCTCGGCGTAAAGTATCGTTTACCTGATGCTGTGGAGTGACAGAGTAGTCGTATTTTCCCGTAGATCCAGATGGCGAAGAACTCGCTGCTTGCTGTTTTTTCTTTTTACGGGGCTTTTCTGTTGATTTTTGACTTTCTTGGCGTGATTCTTGAATTTCTTCACTATAGTGGAATGGCTCTGTGACATGAATGAAGAAAAATTATAATTTTCTCACTAGAAAAATATTTGTAAATAAAATTCTATGCCGAGGACGGAAATCACGAGAGTTTGGATTCATCTTTTTTTTTGCATTATAATTGAAATTGTCCCCTGGGTTTTCATAACGCATTCTCAAAGTACAGATCGACGTATAGTTGAATATGGGAAAATATAATATTAATCGTGACATGGAAGAATCGAATGACATTCATACAAATTTTAATGAACTTCAAATACATCGTTCTTGATCAAAAAAGCAAAGATAGATCAAAAATAGATCTAAATAGATTGCTGACTACATTATCGAGAAAAGCTTCCTTACAATGCTGTTTACAAGTAACTTTTTCTGGCTAATTCGGTCAGCAACTAGCGGTTTTCTCAATGGAGAATGATGTAACGTAGATGTACTCAATATAGACCAGTACCCAGCTACAACCCCCGTACTACGTATCTAGTATTACCCCAGTAATATCCTTTTTATATTCTATATACTTTCTATATACGTATAGTATACGGAATAATGACGAAAGAAAACATTCCGACTAGTCGCAAACGCTGCCACCTAATTGTTAGCAATCATTTTCTGCATTTTTTTCAGCAATTCTGATTCCTTATTTAATTTAGCTCAAGTAAACACAATTTTTTATAATACAGTTATGTTAGGCCGAAAAAATCGAGTGACATACCATACGATTTATATGTATTTCATCCACATTATCTATTTTTTCTGTCAACATATGTTCTTCTTATTCATTGTTTCAACAATTATTATTGTGTCAAGAGTACCCAGTTAAAGCCACCTCTCTATTTCTCGCTTAGGTGATCTATATTGGGTACACATACCTTATTTTGGGTACATTAACAACCCGTAAAAATTGTATTCTATTCTCCAGTCTTGTCGAACTTGGAATCGAATTTAGATCGTAAAATTATCGGTAAAATGTTAGTAACTTGCTAGATGTGTCCACTCAAAAGTCCATTAATTTATTCTTGTGAAAATTCAAAACAAGTGATTTCGAGCAATATTGAAATTTGCTTAGCTACTTGTGCAGAATCAATGAATAAACTGCACTTTCAGCTTCAATTAGGGGCTATCGAGAGGCTGATTTTCTCTCTCCGATTTGATTTCTTCTCATACATTGAGATGAATCGACAGAAGCGTCGGATTTCTTACCGGAATTAACTGGGGCGGAACCTAGTTGGGCACCTTGACGCTGATGCACAGCGTTGCCCGAGCGCAAAACTTCCTCGTTGCTCATCAGATCGCGGGGCTTCGGCTTCACCGTTAGGTGCAGCACTGCGTTCGTCTGTCCAGCTATAAATTTAAATTACGCAAGTTCATGAGGAGGGCTCGACGTAAATTTGTTGGATAGCATGCAAGTTTGAAGTATTCAATTACGAACTCTTTTAAGCTTAAAAAGCTTTAGGCTGTTTCTACTTTTCATCTTCAAATTTTTATAATCCAAAGTTATAAATGCATTAAAAAGGATTGAATTGATCAATCAAGTATGGTACTAAGAATTTCTCTAGTCTCACGGAGTTACGCGGAGTACAAAGTTCCAATATCAACATTTTTCAGTATTTGAAAAGTAAAGAGATCAATAGAGATAATTCAATCACCTATTGCACGAGGAAAAATGAAAATAAGGTATGCTTGAATTGAATAGAACCACAGGTGGACAAAGATAAAGTAATAAAAGAGAAGCGTCTTACCCCAACACGAGTATATCCCACTGTCGGAGAAGTTTATATCGACAATTTTTAAAGCTCCCTTTTTGTTGATTTTGTGCTTCCGCGATTTACGTAGTTCCTCATGATCCTTTCTCCAAACGATGTGCGCTCTGTCAAGAAGGAAGGTAAACATCAGTAGTTGTAGAATATTATTCCGTATGATGTAGGCGGTCCAATGAAGATGATGAAGTGGCGTGAGTCAACAATTATTTCAACGAATCTGTTATATGATTTAGTTTACATTCTGCAATCGGAGTTATTGGATAGAAGAATGAAAGATTTGAAAAATAACTTTACAGCATACATTGCGATAATTTCCTTTGAAATAATCAGCTCTCTCCATCCGCAACTATTTCACAGAACCGGTTTTTTTTTTCAATGTATCTTAAAGAAAGCTCGTAAGACTTACTTGTCAAATTTCTTGACGGGACAGCGAATCTTGATAACCGGAGTACCTTGAAAAATGGTCGCCCGACCTCCGATGTCGAGGTTGACCTTTTTACCGGGATCGTCCTGCACGTAGGTCGTGTTCTTGACAGTGATGACAGGCTGGGCACCGGCGCTCAGATGTTCGCACGGTTTCGAGTTGCACTCCTTCTCACTCCGCGGTTTGGGGGATGAACAGTCACGCTCAGGGCGTGACTGTTTGCGGCCCTGGGCCATTACCTGCTCGCACGACACTTTTCTCCTTTTCACACCTCCGCCGCAGGTCTTTGAGCACTGCAGTAAGAATTGACGCATGTAGAAATGATACAGAAATACTAAAAATTTTTCCTCCATTCAATTTGACGATTTTTTTGATTTGAGTGACCGCAAGAGTAACAATTTTTTCTCACACTTTAAAACTGTTAAACTTTCCAATAGCTCGATATCTAACAGCCATCTCGTGTATCACGCCATCTTATTATGATTGTGTCACAACAATTTGGCATCCAAATTAAACTGAGAACTCTTTTACATGTACACTTATGAGTGCAATATGGAGCATTCTTTCTTAATCATGAGTTTACAAATTACTGGATAGATTTGATAGTTATGGGAGACCGAATAATTTTCTCTTTCAGATTAAATTGTACTATTAAGAATATGTTTGAACTGTATATGAATCATGACCAATCACTAGAGATCAGTGAATAATAGGCAATCCTTAATATGTAGTACACCATCACGCTCAATAAATATCATAAAAGCCTGTATTGGTTATTGGCTAACCTTGCCCCACTCTTCTACGTGCCACTCGACCGGACAGTCCCAGACGTTGCAGTACTGTCTGTCGACAGGGGGTGGCTGGGGGCACATGTGATTCGGCACCGCGACCGTATTGCCAGCACCACGCGTCACCTCATGGATGCAGTTGAGCTCACGGGTCTGTATTCCGAGGCCGCAGGGACTTGTGCATGGCGAGAACTCGCTCGTGTTCCATCTGTAAACATTGCCCCGGGATTACTTGCGCGCCTGCCCATTATTCAATTGCACCGCGCCGCGGCCACCGTATTATGCCCCATACGCTCGATAGTTTACTCGACCCAGGCGACTTCACAGGATTATGATTGGAATGGGCGCGATAAATTGTTGGGTGAACAATATAAAAACTGATGGGATTTCACGGTCTCGCTTTCGAATAAAAATTCATCCGACTTATTTCCAGGTGACTGTATTGTTGATCAAGAGATGGTGTAGCTAATCAATACAATGTGCTAAAAATGTAAAGATTCGATTGTCCAAGTTCCGGTTCTCTGATCGGTCGGGAAATTAAATTTCTCACACAGCCAAAACCATTTTATCATGTTGTGATTAATTCACTTAGAATTGGCATGGCCTGAAACTCTGGGACAAAATTAGATTATTCTTCCGGAGAAAAACCCGATCAAAAATGCATCAGATGTAAAATATGGAAATGTGAGTAATTTAATCATTATAATGTTATTCTGAAATGTTAATGAATGAAAGCATTACCTTGGGGGACACGGGTGGTCGCTGCAAACTCTTATTCTAGATTCTGGCTTAGTTTCCGCAGTGCACAATAGAGGCATCACCGTTTTTCCTGTGTCATCTCTGACGCAAGTTATAATCAAATCCTGAACACCTGCATTATAAAGAAGAATATCAATTATGAAATGTGTATTTGATCGTGTAAGATTCGTGTTGTCGACTACAGAAATAAACCAGTTAATTTTACATGAATTATTTGTTCCTAATTAATGTTGTAAATGTTCAATTAAAGGAGAAGATAAGAACATTTTCTAGTTACAACTTTTGCAATAGTTTAGAAATCACAAATAATATAAAATCCTCCTAATTATAGTTTGAAAAATTCCTCAATCTTTAATATCACGAAGAAAAAGTTGAAGCTCTAAACATAACATTAAAAATTGAGGTCATCGAGGATGTCTGTAAAAGCGCGAAAACCCTTTAAAAGCTCTAAAAGAGCAATCGGATGAATTTTTCTCTGGTCTCGACTGCTCTCAAAAATCAATATCAGTATGAAACGAGGCTAGCGCAGATGATTGGGTCTCACCTCCCAAGCAGGTAGCGCTGCAATCGGTGTAGCCGATCTCCTTCCACGAGTATGTGGTCTTGACGGCGCTGCCGGGTGCAACCTTGACATTCCCCTCGCCGGCCCCACCGCCGCTAGTTGACGAGGACGACCTGTACGCGTCGGCGAGACTGGACTCCGCGTAGCTGCTGTCCCCGACTGTATCAATGCGGTAGGCAAGGCTGTTTTCCATCAGGCCGCAAGGCTCCATCGTGCACTTTTCTGTCTCGATAGGCTTGGGTCCTGAACACTGGTGGTCCGGCAACTTTGCGATCGTCCGGCTGAACTCCAAGAAAATTTTGCAGTGCACAGCTCGGTGTCGAATACCCTCGCCACACGTTACGCTGCACGTGGACCATTCGTCGGCTATAAACCTGTAGAAGCAACGAGTCGCATAAAACGTGAGCTTATTATCTTGAAGTTGAAGGTGTTTCATAGTTTCAGGGATGTTTTGAAAATTATTTCAATGCTTTTCATGCCGTCGAGTACGTTTTTTATCCACATTTAAATCCAACATAAATTATTATCACACATGGCTACGCTGGTAATTGCATTAACAAGACGCTTTTTTGATGAGACTTTTTGGATTGCTCATTTCTCGACATTTCTGATCCCTGCAGTTATATAGTTACCAAATTAATTTTTAGTGTTATTTTCGGTTCATATCCGTTATTGGTGTGAAAATGACCAGGGCGAGCGTCATGGCTCGGATTCAATTCTAAACCTTGCATAGCAGGGTTTTGTGAACATGTCCAAATTGGCGAGTCCAATCTCGAAATCAAAATTTAATCTGAGTCGCGTCTATGCATCAATTTGCCAGAAAAATACTAACAAGAACCGGCACTACCGACACGATAAATCGCATCACGCAAAAACGTCGCGACTCACATGCGAATATTTTTAGGAGACGTCATTTCGTGATTTAGTACACTGGACGTGATTACGTGTTATCGGAAACACAGGGATACTCGAAAAACTTAGTTTTGATTTTCTAGTTTCGATAGAATTCTTTTCTCTACGAGAACAGAATATTTATCTCAATAATATCAGGAATAATGGATCAAAATTTCATAAGATTAAAAATATTAGGTGTAAAATGTTTTGCAGCTATATAGTTTAAATTAAAAATGATCAAACTTGATGCCATCTCTTGGTATATATTCAAAAAGTCGAGTAAAGTACTATGAATGAATGTTATGCTAATAATGAATCATTTGTTTTCTATCTTTAGTTAGTTAAAACTATCAAGCTCTAAGAAGAGTATCAAGTGTGAGAGCCGACAGTTGAAGTTCCGCGGAAAGTGCTCGAGTTATTTCATTCTCTTTCCATTTATACTCATTCAACGTTAGACAGCAATCGGCCTCTCATTGAAACTTATTCCTGGCAGTCCAAAGCCTCCTTCAGCTTTTTCACCTTCTCGGCGTTCTCCTTACCATTTTCTTCATCGATTTCCTATCGTCAGGCGCTCTACCATCATGATCTTATTCGTTCTCATCACAAATTATTCATTCTCTTCCGATCGGAAAAGAATAATTTTGATGAATCTGCCGTAAGTTTTGATATCACGGATATGATATTCATAATATCATAGATCAAAATAATAAATAATTGATATTCGAGTATTTAATACGAATCAAACTCTAAATTTCGATGAATTATTTTCCATCCATCACCAAACTGCTTGTCCTATTGTCCAGTAGTATCATCAATAGTCGAATTTTCAAACACATGGAAAAATATGAACACAGACAACATCTATCCAATAAAACGGTCGAATGAAAGTCAGGAAAGCACAGTAACGATACTTTATCGTGTATTTGACACAAGTCAGTTGCGTTAGTACGTTCGTTCCAGTTTCGAACTAGCTTTCGTAGCCGGCAAGGCGCGAAATACCAGGAGATGGCTGGTGACGGGTAAAGTGCATGAAATGCACGTTGCGTTGCATCGAAAGTTCTGGCACCGCTAGATCACGATTGCCACGGTGCACGTGACGAGTTTCTTGCTTCTTTATAGTACTGCGATCGTCTTTTTGTTAGCTAATAATTGATAATACATATCTCTGCGACTGTCGTGTATTTACAAATAACTTGCACATCAACTGTTGAATTTGTTAATCTGCACTAATCTCAGAATACATATTGTGGATGAAGTCATTTGCAAGACCGAAAAATCATTCGAAAAGATAATCGAGTCTTCAAGTAGCAACGTTCCGGGCTACTTGAAAACTGTTACTTTTGACTTGTATTGGGTAACTTTTACTCGTTGAAAAATTCTAAAATTTTCCAAATTTTCAGAGCTATTTCAAGTCCAATTAAATTTTTCAGACCTTTTTCTAAATGGAACAGTTTTTCTATTGAAGTAAGTGCAGCCAATGTGCCACCGTGACGGTTTTTAAAAAATTGTACCATGATTAAGTTAAAATTTAAAATATTGCGAATGCTATAATATATATTTACTCATTTTATCATATTGAAACTTTAAGTATCCGAAGTCACTCAAATCGGCCATTGTAAAATTTGTGTAGTCAATATGCTTTCCTTATAATTCGAAATCTTCTTAGGTGTCCCAGCATGAGTCACTTTCATTACTTCATATATTTTTACCATCTGACGTACGGAAAATGGAGTTACATAGATATTTTCATCTATTTCTAGTAATTATTCATGAGTTGTGAATATTTGAGATATTTTTCCGAGGATTTTCATATGATTATATGGCACATTGGCTTCTTTTGACTTGCATGCGGAACACTGCAAAGATAAGCTTAGGTACAAAAGTAAGCTTTAATAAAAACAATTGTGACCAAGTGAAAGATATGTTTTTACGTAAGATAATCATACGATAATTAAGTTTATTTTTTAATTTGCGTATTACAGTGAAATAAATAAACCACAAATAAATCAGGCAGTAAAACTTTGAACTATTGAAAAATAGTGGTTTTTAATGAAGTTTTTGAAATGTGGTGCAAAATCACCGATGGAGCGACCTCGAATTCTTTTTTTAATACTAATATAACCCGAGCGCCACTGGTGCCTAGGAAGCACCAGAAGTACGAAGTATCAGAGGGGAGACTTTCAAGACCACATAGGCAGCACTCACCTTATATTAAGAGTGTTTTAAAAACACTATTGTCGATATAAACATTTTTACAAGTGTAGAAAATTAATGTTAAGAATCAGAATTGAATGATGTATACAATTTGAAAGATTCGAACGACAGAATAAAACTCCGTTCTCATTCAAGCTGGGGGAGGAGGTACTCTCTTCCTCGCTTCGCTGGCCCCCTTGTCATTTTTTCCCAGAATATTCACTGATCACGTATGATCTGACAGAGGTATATATTTATAGTCTTAGAGTCTATATATCTAGAATGCGGCCGCCTACTACCATAACTCAAGTTTACTTGTGTTAATTATTTTTGAGTATTAAAAGAATAGATATAAGATTAGGCGCATTCAAAGATGGAATGAAGAAAGTATAAGTGAAGGGAAAAATTCCACTTGGAGTTATGATTTAAATATAGCACATAAGCCATGAGTTAGTGGAAATGTTCCCAAGTTGTACTTTGTAACTTGAACCCAGGGGTGATGATGTAGATACGAGATTTCATCGTTGCCGCCATTACAAGTAGCATCACCACTATCGATTCTTTTTCTTCATTCGTGACGTCTGACACTGACTTTTTTGACCTATCACCTTTAACTTATGACATGTAACCTTTGACAATGGATCTCGAACCTTTTAACCTTTAAATTTTGACCTCCGACCTCTGATTATCGATCTGTGATCTCTACCCATCCTACTCCAAGAATACACGTGGTATATTTTACGATCACTATTATTGAGTATTGTTGGAGATATTTGTCGTGAGTACTTACGTCGATTGCGACGGCACGGGTTGATCTATGAGCTTCTCTGGTACCGGGGCTGATGGGTACGATTGCATTAAAGGTTGTGGCATCTCATCACCGTCTACAAAAGATATTTTGCTTTCATTCAATGCCTATATACGTTGTCGGGTTACTTCTTCTCAAAAATAATTTATCTAAAAATTTTACTCTGATGAAAAGTTTTTTTTAGCAAACCATTATCATTCGAGTCGTAGAATCATGATCACAAAGATTATAAAATATTTATTCACGACTTTTTTTCTGTATTTTTCTAGCTTGTAAATGCAATCATCGTCTCATCACTTTCGTCCACACATGAAAAAATTCCATTATTCGAAACAGCTACTTTTTCATTGTAACCCTCCCACCATTTTATCAGCTCCGTAGGAAAATACAGACCAGTGCGAGTTGTGTTTGGGCAGGTAAACAAAACTTACAATTGGAGCAATCCATGTTTGTAGAAGCTTTGCATTCCTGCTCGGTCCGAGGCTTCTGTGAAGGGTCGCAGTCAGTGGATAGCCGGTTGTTGCCGTCGCGGCATTCGACGCTTCGCGTTTTTACACCCGTACCACAATTCGTTGAACACTGCAATCGAGATAATTTGAAATAACGAATATTAAAGTTTGATCATCTGTAAATCCGACTGATCGTTCAATAACGGGGGTTACTCTCTGATCCTATCAATTCAATCAGTGTTAAACAGTATCGTTTGAATATAAAATTATAATAGCAGTAACAGAAAGTGAGAACGACATTGTTACATATCTTATACAGACTCAAGCTTTGCGAGAACGAAGTAGTGTCTCCCCACGTCGCAAGATTAAAGAAAAATAAGAGGACAAAAACAGACAGAGAGAAGTAGGGATACGTGCGAGGGTGTGCGTGTTCTGAAAAAAAAGAGTGGTGCCCAGGTAGAAGCGGCAGTGGAGACAAAAAAGAAGAGGCAACTCAAAACCGCACGCTTCAAACTAGCAGCCCCTTTATCCGGAACGCGCGCGCGCCCGTCTAGGCGCTCGCTCGTCGAGAGTCGAGCTCGAAACGATGGTGAGGGAGACGAGACAAGGGGATGTATACAGCCGATGCTTATGCAGAAAGAAGAAGCGGGGGGAGAAGAAAGTGCCGGGGAGATAGAGGCGATGCCGTAATGCGAATAAAGTTGCACGACTGCGGCCTTTACGAGCTACTGAGACCCAGAACTGAGCTTGTCCTTTTTTGCGCGCGTGCCTTCGGACTCGTTAGCAGCCTCTCTCAGGATTCTCCTCACATTTTTTTATTTATGCCTCGGTATACTTTTCCTTGGGAAAAGTTCGCCCCGTGAGTTATAGCCGCCTCACGTCACTGATACTCTTTTCGTGTATATACCGCGCGCTCGCGCGAATGTAGCCTCGGAAGTGCGTGCAGTATTCGGGGGGGAGGATGGTTGAAAGTTCGGACTTATTTCCCATCCTGTTGTTTCACACTTTCAAACGCACGTCGATCTCGGAGACGCGTGTTTATGTTCCTTCATTCTCGATTGTCGGCGACGCAAATTTTTCATCGGGAAGGTACATTTTTCCGGCCCATAGAAAAATTTCACGTGGAAGGCATGATTGGATTTTGCCAGTAATGTAGTACTTCTACGTGCCGTTAAAAGAAAAAAGATATGGATAATACGAAAAAAGAACACATCGAGAGTGAAAAGTTTGAAAAGATGAGTAGAGTGCTTGCGAGCGTGTGAGAGATGAAATGAGAGGGAAGGGAGTGAAAAGCAAAGAGGCAGAGCGCAAGAACGAGGAAGGGCAGTCGAAGGATATAAGGCCTGGGGTGTTTCTCGTAGGAAAGCGAACCTCCTGGCTCAATATTTGCTCTGGACCGTGAGGAAAAGGCAAGTCTATCAGTTCCTGTCTTCCGTGGCTTATTCAGTCTTTCGGCCGACAAAATCATTAACCTTCCACCGAGCTAGTGCTCTCCGCTTCATTCAAAGAAGCCGTAGCGAAAAAAAAACGATAGGGCTATTTACCTTTTGAGAATCTCCAATGATAAAATATTTTTCAACTAAACGTGTTAATCAAGTTACCCCAAACGGATTGATAAACTCCGTAATTGCAAGTAATTTTGTGTATGAGTCTTCGTAAACATTATCCCATCATGAATACAATGATAAATCAAAAATATGAATAGATACATTTTTTCCTTCACTTGAAATTACTACGTTGAACTCAGCACGAATGAAAATGCATATAACAATTTAGACTCAAATTGATCTAGATCCGAATTTTTCTTTCCGAGGGACGAACTTTCGACAAACTCCAGCTCTGTTTAATCTTCCAGCACGTTCCTGTTTATTGTGATCGGGAAGAGATAAATAAAAAGTTCGCTAGTCACAGACAACGTAGACTGCTCGAGACATTTTAATCCTACACTCCGATTTGAGATGCTGATATTTATTTTTATTCATTAACTTTCTATTCTCTCAAAACTTTCAACGTCCTTAAAAAATTGGATTTCATAAAATCAAAATCTTTTTCTCTATACTTAGATGGTTAGTTACCTCCAAAAGTTAATAGGGTCCAGTTAACATGAATGTTCAATATGAATCATCAAACTAACCCTAATCAAACGTTTTCTGTTATAGGATTGAGTATAATCATCAATTAAGATCCATGGAAACTCTATCTACGAGATATCACTTCCAAGCTTGAATATTCTCAATAATATGGTCCAATCCTAAATAAAGTCTAAACTCAGAAATTCAAATTAAGCTATCCTGAGCTTGCCTGCTAGAATTTATAGATTTATATCGGGAGTACTATACAGGAAATTACGACTCGAAAGAAAGTTCACTGCTTCGAAGCAAAACGTCGAAGTCTATTGAAAAAATGAGTGCTGCGTTGATAGTGTAAAAGTCGTGGTGGGATGCAATAGACGAAGCTATGACAGAAAAGGTATAGAAAAAAGTAAACTGGCGTACAGATTCCTCTTACGAATCATTTCCCTTCTTATTTTTTTTAGCATATAGAAAAATCTCGCGAAACTTTCTTCTTTCTCCAGCAGTCGAGTCACACATCGAAAGATAGAGAGACTATAGAGCTTGTAAGGCAAATCGGATTTTATGTTCGGTGTCGGATCTCCCGTGTATGCTTTTAGCCTCCGACGTTTTTATGTATTATTGCCGAGTGGATTCGAGCGAGGCATTTTTTTACCTTCAATCACTCAAATTTGGATTTTAGCAATACTTGTTCTCGAAGCGCTTGAGATGATGTGTGGTTGTATGAATGAGCGAGCAAGAGAAAACGGGCGAAAGAGAGAGAGAAAGAGAGAGAAGGAGAAAGAGAGAAAATGTATAGCATAGCACGATATTGTCGTCAAGCATGTACTAACCTCGCTCCATTCCCCAGTCTCCCACATTGGACAGGAAAAAGCGTTGCAGATCTCTTGGAACTTTGGTTTGTGGTTCACGTTACACTTGTAGCTTGGGAGCTGTTAACACATTTTATAAATCCAATGATCAATGGAATATATAATTCTGGTATCTACTTATTTTGATAGATTGTTGAGTAAAGATTTTTCTGTTTCAAGAGTTCGTTAGCTCATCAGGATATTTTCATATCTTTTAATTTCAATCAATTAATCTCTATGTTGCTACAAAGTTCTTGGATCATTCGCTACAGTAATAATAAGCTATCATTATGTTTCTTACATTTTTATTGGTTTTAGTTTTAAATGCTTATGCATCAGTGTCAAAAGATTTAATAAAAGACGTGGAAGAATAAGAATGGGGAAATGTTCATCGGTATTCCTATAAAAAGGGAAATGATGAGCCATGTTGAATAAATATTCAACAACTTGATAAGAAAAATTTTAACACATTTGTAAATAGTTGAAGCTACTACAATTGAAATTATAAGTACTATGCATGATTTACTGATCAATCTCAACACAATAACTTGGTTTTCAGGTTTTTTCCAATATTTTTGTTCCTTGAAATTCTCGCTCTATAGTATTGACATTTATTTTTGTACATTTTTATGTCAAAATCATGAATCGCTCCCAATAAAAACTTTCAAGTTTAATTCAATCCACGCGAGACTCATTCGTATTATTTTTCTAATGAATTTGTAATTATTTCTCCAAACATACAATATGAGGCTCAATACGATTTGCGCCTCTGTAACATACAACGTACTGAGAAAAATTGAATGATGATACTCGAGCATACCTTACTCGTGGCGTTGCCGTTTTCCTCAATGCAGTAAACCGCGCGGCTCCTGGATCCACCACCGCAGCTCACGCTGCAATCGTTCCACTCACCGGTCATCCATCTGAAATGGGAGCGCGTTGATTAGGATGTACAGCCTTTCTCTGAATTTACCCAATCATTATGTGATTTGAATAATGCGATGGAAAGTAATCAAGAAATGGGCTCGCCAGAAATCAATTAAGAGACGAACCAGATTTTGTAGAACGTTTTCCTAGCTTAAGTTATGTACTATTAAAGAGACAATTTCTGTCCCGAGAAATTCTGAGGATCCAAGTTCTCAGGATCTGAGTTATTAAACATTCCTACTTGAGCTATTTTCAAGCTGTGTTCTGTTCATTCAGAGCTTTTTAATTTACCTTTTCTGAAACTAAAATTCCGATTGTATACAGGGATCAAAGAATATATTCTCCCGTAGAAATAATAGAGAATGTTTATGTATCGATAGCTCATTCCCTTCATCAGTTTTACATTTGAAAGATGAGTTCAAGTTTAACTTGATAGACTATCAAATTCAAATCACATATCACATTTTCGTATAGATGTATATGCGCTACTGAAAGCTTTTGATTCCAATTTTGTTTTTAGATTTCGACAAATAAAAATGCCATCATTGTCATAACAATCATCGTTTGCACGAACCGATTCAAAAACTCACGAGATAAAATTGTCACGGGAGCGATGTCTGTGCAAGTGGCCAATACGCACTGAACCCTGAGTAATTGCATCCGGCAGACCCAATTAGCCAAGCTATGCCTCTCCTCTATTCTCAACCCCGATCCACTCGTTAGTGATTTTTCCCATTTGCTCTTTACGAGAGCTATATTTTTCAGAATCTGCTCCGACGATGTTGACACTCGGTTGTACAATTATTTCCGCAGGGCTTTAGACTACTCGCATATTTATTCAAATTTCCAAATTCAACCTCCAAAATTCCTTTCGTTTTGATACTAACGAATGTATCGCAATTTTGAACATTAATTTTTTGTCACTGTACACAGACCAAAGAGAACACTCTAATAATCTAATGCTTCTCTTAGAATCTTGTTTCAACTTCGTTATTAGCTCCATTGTCTTGGCTTTCGCGTTATCATTCCGAATATCAGCAATCGCTGGAACATTACTCTACTTCCGAATATAATATCGACCGGCCACTTTTGGAGTCGGAAGAGGCTAGCGGGGGATGAGTAGACATGAATAGCTCGAGCCCATTGTTGAGCCCTCTGACAACGATGGGGAGCGCACAAGACCGGAATCAAAGGCCACGTAGTTCACGTCGTCGCTTTCTCTTCCCATTGAATTTTCGCACACGGGCTTTTTCAACGTAGTACAACGAGAGGCTTACCCGACGTTTGCATTCAACTATCGGCCTATTCCGCCGTTGCCGTTCTAAGCCTATCAGTTCACCTATTGACTCTAATAAGATTCCCAGCATCTGTTCTCCGAGTGACCTTTTCGAGTCGATGCACCGAGTTTTCACGTGGTGTAATTTTGAGAGAACGCAGAGCCAAAAATAGGCGTGGATCGTGAAAAGATGCGGTAAAAGTTCTATGGACCGAGAAATTCGAGATTGAAACTTTTAACGGAAATGATTTTGAAAAAACGAAATTAGTGATTGTGCGTTGTTTCTAAAGAATAATTTGAATAGAGGCCTCGATAGAGAAAACAGAAGACAGAGAAGTTGAGTTTTGTTTACCAACAGCTACCATTGTTTCTCGGAACGCAAGCATATTCATTTCTCTCCACAGTCACTTTCATGAATGTTCACTCAACAAAGCAAAAATTTTCCTTTGCAGATTAATTCAATTAAATCACGAATTGTGGTCAAAAAACTTGGAAAGATTGCTTCTATGAAAAAGTAGAGTAGAATGCAGCGGGTGAAGAGGAGATAGCGATTGTTTGCGAGCGCGATAGTCGTGCGGGCGTCTATCACGGGACACGTGTCTTGCGTTCGGAGCATTGGCTGCGATCACTCAATCAATCAGCCTCTCAATCTGCACCTGCTAGTATATTCGGCATTAAATTTTGCACCCTACAGCACGGAGATAACATGCGCGCCGTCGAATGAGTCGATCGATCGCCCGATGCTGCTCTCTAACTTCTTGTACGACTGACATTTGCTATTCCATTTGAAACTTGAAAAGCTGCGTGTTTTTCGGAATATTCTCACGAGACCAGGATGGAAAGATATCCGCATAGGAAAAAAGAAAAATGGTCCGAGGGAGAACACAACTGCGCAGGTACTTGTGGAATATTCTCCGATTCTTTGAGGGTCCGACAGTCGCAAGGTAACAAGAGCCACAGGCCTGCAGTAAACGTGAGCCTCGGGCGCGAGCCGAAGAGGAAAAAAAAATAGGAGTACTCCGCCAGTCGCTGAGGGGCAGAAATTTCCTTTCATACGCGTTACGTGTATCGGTGGCTCATGTAGCCTTGTCTCCCGAGCTTTCGGATTAATTGAAATATTAAAGCCAATGCGAGTCTGAGAGTCCACTTACCTCTTTAGAGATCCTCGCGCGCGCGTTTTCTTTTTTGTCCTCCCATTTCCCTCTTGCTATCCACGTTACTTGATAATTCCGCAATAATTGGCTCTTTTGATAAGCGATCAAAGCTATACGATGGAAATTTGAGAGGTTTCTCGAGTATTACTCCGATAAAATTTTCAAATGAGAGAAAGAATGAAGTGAATGCGCTAAAAGATGAGATCGTGATGAAATATTAATCGTCAAAACATTATTCTCTCGTCGAAGAATTATGATCAGATTTTAAAAAGATATTGTGTAATTTATTGTGTAATTTCAGTTTCAAAGTTAACAACGAACAGTCAATATGTTATTGTCAACCAATCAATAATTAATTAGCATTCATGATAGGATATTTGAAAGTCTATAATAGGATTATTAATTTAGCTCGTTCAGAATACAAAGATAAATAAATATAAGGTAAAAATTGAAATTATCGAAAATTACGTATACAATCTTTTATAAGTCCAGTTAGATGCACATACACACTCACACATTAAATTCTCAATTAATGAATGAACTTACATAGTCATCATAAAAATCAGAATGATATCGACCAAAACATCTGCTCGTCTTAATCGCTCTGGCATCATTACAATCTCGGGGTAAACAGGAGGTGTACTTAGCGGACGAGTGGCTTGTGGCCCGCGATAATAGGAATTGCGCTCGATCAGCGAGTCTTATCCCCTCGCGCTCGAGCCGGGCAAGTAGTTCGAGTGTAGGAGTGGGCAGACATGCACGGGAATGCCGGAATGCGGTGACGAAGCCTCCCCGGGGAGGCCAACTGAATTAAACTAAATTCGCGCCTGTGCACAGAGTAAACCAATGAGAGAGATTTAACGGGCGCCAAGTTCGCTGTCCTGATTTATTAACAACACGTGTGCCGCTTTGTCTGGTTCGTACAATTACCGGCTGTCGGAAGTTGGCGCATCCGAACAATCGGGAGTCACCTCGTTATGCTATCGGAAGGCTAATTAATGCAGTGGGAATTTAGCTGTTTTAAGGAATTTAACGACAGTTGGGAAAAGTGTTGGCTGTCGGCAGATTCAGACGTGAATTATAAAATATTAGATGGTAAAATAATGGAAGTGGTTGTATTCCATAAAAATGAAAACTCTATCGGTGTGGCAGGATTAGGGTACTTCATTTAAACTTTTGACTACTGTGCTACTTTTGAAAAGTTAAGAATATGATTTTACTGACGTCTTGCCCCGGACGAGTGGCATTATTTGTCATTAAATGATAATTATTTTGGTTCTCTTGTTTCTCATAGCTTAACATTGCTAAAGTTTCAATACCACGTTATTCTTTCTCATTTTTTAATAAAGAATTAGTACATATGTACGAGGGCAGACAATAGCGGTAAACAATTAACGAGTGAAGCGAGTACGGCGTTCTTGCTTTCAAAAATACTTTCTGCTGCTGAGGCGCAGCGTCGTCGCCGCCGCCGGCGGAAATGCGCTGTCTGGCCTGCATGAGCGACGGCGACTTTCTTCTTGTTTCTCGTTGAGAAAAAGTAAGCGAGCCACTAGTGCCTACCGCCTCTGCCTCCCCTCCCCCCCCCCCTCCGCTCCACACACCGTCCCTTCATGCTTCGGCCCACTTAATGGTTCGCCCGCTCGGACTGCGACTGTTCGGAGCTGCTGAAAGCTCTCGCCATTTTCTCCCTTTCGTTTGGTTGGGCTGTTCTCGCAAACTTTCGAGGGCTATGCACGGTTTCTCGAGAGTTCCATATACATTTTTCAGGTATTTAACTCATCTTGGTTTTTGTGCTCATATCGCCCCTTAAAATCGATGCACTGAAAGATGACGAGAACGTCGGTTCGGTCTAAAAGTTTTATAGGCTTTCTTTTCCTGACTGTAGAAACAACGTATTCCGGGAATTTGAATGGAAAACATCTAATATTCAATTCACCGCTGCCTAATTCGTAATTTAGATATGTTCACTTACTTAGTAGAGCAGGGATGAGTGTTGCAAGGCAATAGAACTTTTTCCGGCTTCAAATCAGAATCACACTTTGAACTATCCACGATGTTTTTCTCTGGCCCAGCAGTTTTGCAAACTGGCGTTGCAATTTTGAACCCTGAAATCGATAAGATCCAAATGAAATATTTTCAATCGGAATAATTTAGAATTTCCACTTGATAGGACACTCATAAAAGTATCTTATTGTTCCCGAAGGAATTGGGCCTCAGTCAGAATTTCTGCTACTTTCAATCATAATATATTGTTGATTGGAGCAGAAGAGTCTTCTTTCAAGAAGATTCTGTTTGGAAGTAGCAGAAATTCTGACTGAGGCCCAATTTCTCTGGGAACAACAAGAAACTTTTGTGAGTGAATGTGCTCAAAAAATTGTTTACGCGTCTTGAAGCATGTTCGAGCGACTGACGTTAAATAGCTATCAGAAGAAATGCTTCTATTTGATATCCTACTTTGATACAAAATAATATCCATTCTACGTAAAACTATAGATATGAGACTAAAAAATGACATTCGTTCCTAACTTGACCCGCATGCGAATAAATTGTCAAGTAAATTGATAAAAAACACGGTTGTGCGTGGGAACAGGAGCGTCATCAAAATTTAATGAATGTATATTAAGATAAGCTAAATTATCTCTCCGTGCGAAGTAATCAAGTGATGAAATAATTCATCAATTGCAATTAATAATATTTCTCTTTACTCAAACTTGTTTTTCGTTCATTAGAACTTGCACGTATGAACTTTCGGTAAATACTCGAAAGAAAAATGAGACAATTTTATTTTAATAACAAGGGATATATCAAACAGCTTTAATTATGTGTGTTGGAAATAGAAAATGTAGATGTAAAATAGTAAACATACCACCGCCACAAGATTCGGAACAAGCAGACGTTGATTCCAGGGTCCAGGTGTATTTCACATTACACGTCGTGCCGTCGCCTCCGCAAACACCACAATCATCTCTGATTTTATTGCTGCCTACGCGCATGTCGCATCCAACTCTCTGGAAATATAAAAATATTCAGATGAAACTTGTATTCATTATCATACATTCAACGGTATCGATTCCTCCCTTGATTGCACTCTAATATCTAGAAAAACTGAGACTCTATTGATTGCGTAGTTTTAAAACTTGTTTCCAAACTTTTTTCAAGAAAGAAATCCCTGGATTTCGATTCGTGTCAATAACTGCCAAACAAAGGTTCTCGAAAGCTACCAAGGTCTGTCTGACAATCAAATCGGAACGTAGCCTCGAGCAAAATGATTACAAGCCACGCATTTGGGATATGTTCGGAGAGCGCGAAAAAGTTAGCTACCGCTCCGTTCTATATCAACCGCCGCACACGCAAAGAATCCGGAATTAGCGTCAATCGCAGCAGCGAGTTTCCCGGGGACATGGTACACGCGGACTGATTTGTCATTCAGGCCACATGCGAGCGACTCTCGAGCGGTGCATTATTCATCCCTTATCCGCGTTGGGAAGCCGCGAGTATAATACGTGCACGCATATAGATATTTACTTGGCCTCGAAGAGGATGACGGCAACAAAGGAAGAAAGTGAGAGGGAGATGCTATCTATCGATTAAGGATATGGGCTATACGCGAAAGGAAGATTTGATTGGTCACCGAGGTGATTATTACGGGCACGCCAAAGTAGTGTTTGATAAGTTGTCGTCGGAAATGCTCATAACGTACCATAGGCATGACCGGGATGTAACTGTTTGATTTGATCCCACCTTCAGCCTGACGCAATCGATAAACTTTGTTTCTTAGAGTTTATGAGGGTGACATTTTGCGAACGAATAAATAGTTGGCAACATTCAACATTTAAAATTGTGACTCGCCACGCTCGTCACGATTTTAAATTTAATTTACCGACGACCAGATTTCTTACTAAACAGACAGAAACTTAACATGACCTCAGATTCCACCTAATGTTATGAATTAATAATCTGTACGATCGAATCCTTATAGACTGTTATAGAAATTCTAAATAGTTGAGATTTTGTCGACCAATACGGTCCAATACGCTGGGAGTTCAACGTAGCAGTATGAAACGAGAATCGACGTTGGACAATCGCTTAGCGAAGTTCCTCAATTATTACTCATACTCGGTGGGCAAGGTGCGAGAAAGTCTTTTCAAGCGGCTCGAGGGATTATGCAATGCTAAGTGGATTTGCTGAGCAGCTCGTTAACCGTTTTCTCTTTCTCTCTCTCGCGCGCGCGAGCGCGAGGCTTCTCGGTTCGTTACGTCAAGTTGTTTATGTTATTCGGAATCTTGAAACTTGGATGACTTTCTTATTCACCATTTTGACGCGAATTTGATTAAGAGCTAATTGCGTGACTGACTTGGCGTGAACTTTCCGCCCGTTCCCTCTCCCTCTGCATATTTTATGCCATAAAGCTCGGAATCGTGTTTCTCTTTGGCCTTAATGTTGAATCATTGAAGGGATTTTTCGGCATTGGTATAGCAATTGATGGAATTAAATCCAGAATATACCACGTGCAGTTACACGGCTTTCGGGAAAATATAACTTTTGGCCGCAAAATATGAGATTAAATCAGTATGACGTATGCAGCTTATTGATCAATGAAATAAGTTATTCTCGGCAACGAGAGAGCATACTCAAAAAAGTTGTTCATTCCATTAGTTTCCTAACTATGCTGATTGGATATGCAGAGAAGCTCTAGAAAAAAATTTTAATCGATCTGTTACATTAGAATAACTTTCGAGATCGAATTCAACAGTGTAAAAATAGCTTATCGTGGAAACAAGAGATAACTAACGGTTTCTTATTCATCCCTAGTTATCCCGAAATCAAATAAAATTCGACTCCAACATTGGATGAAATGAAACTCACCATGCACTCGCCGTTGATGCACACGTCCTGGATCGTGTCGGGGTAGCATCTCGTGCCATCCTGAGCTTTGTCGGCGAGCTGTACGACGATCGCCTCATCGGAGGACTCGTACTCCTCCGAGCTGCCCAACAGCCGTTCCTTCAAGGTGCGCATCCGGTCGGGCACCGGCCTCGCACCTATCGCGTTGTTGTTGCTGCTGCTGCTGCTGTTCGTGTACGCGCCACGCTGCTCGCCCCTACAGATCAAGGCGCAGGGTCTCGTCGGATCGTAGTACGGATACCACTTGAGTAGCTGCCCGCCGTACGGTACGCTGTCGAAATCCGAGCACTGCTCCGCTCGGAAGTCCACTGACTTTTCGCATGGCTGAAATAGATCATACGGTCAATGTTACTTTTTGTCAGCCAAGTGTACACTGTCCAAGGAGTATTATTGAAATGTATGTAATTCGTCGACGAATAATGTATACGACGGGACTCGTGAAAGTTTCGCAGATCGTATTAATATAAAATAAAATCAGATAACTAGTGAAAATCAGATTTCGAGTCATTGATGAAATTGATGTTGTCATTTATGCGATTCGACCTTATAATCATTAATGAATATTTTCACAAAAAACAAAGTAAATTGATAATTAGTAAATTTCGTATACTCCTGCAAATAGTCGTCATACATTAACTCGTGAAAAGAATTATGTTGGAATAACGCCCATGTATCATTTCATTTTATAATCTGCAATAATCCAAACCACCTTATCATTATCATAGATTTGACTTCTACTGAAAATTCAAGCTTGATTTCATCTGGATTTATGTTACGACACATTCTACACTTTGAAACTGAACTCGTTTGAATAGAGATCGCTACATTTACGTACAGAGTAAGTTAGTGAGTTGGGGATGCCTTAGAAAACGATATAACTACGCCTAATGGCCACGCAAGCACGAGGTAAATTATTGAATCGTTTCCTAACGAGGGATTTTGATTGAAATATTTATTCCATTGAATTCCTAACTCTTGTCGATGCTCACAACAATATTGATTCATGAATAGTCAAAAATTAACGAGATAGCATCTCGGTGAAATATCAAAGATATTCTTGAATAAAAGTTAATATGAATATCCAACTGCTCTTACTACATTATGTTTAATAGTAACACATGGAGAATCCAATCCAGCTTTTCTATTAATTTTTCGTGAACTTGATAATTATTCCACACGATAATCTATGAAATATCTTGTAATTTCTTCTGAAATTGAATCTTGATGAATGGTCAATAAAATTCTAGAGAAGAGAATATATATTTTCGACTGAGAGAAAAAAGCTTGGAGAAACGTCCGAGCTAAAACAAGAGTAAAAGCATCAACATTTATACAGGGAAAGGCTATTGGAAAACCTGAATGCTCGAAGCGGTGAATTTGCGGTGAAGGTCGTTTCATCGGTGTACGAGAGTGAGGATGATGGTAGGCATAGTTGAAAAGAGCGAGCCGAAAATAGCTGGAGAGGCTAATGAATACGAGTTAAAGTGTGCAAGCTCGTCCGTTGCTTTTTGTGTACGATACATGTATACGAGAGGGTCAGCAGTGGTTAACCATAACTAGTAGAGCTAGAAGAGGATTTGGGGAGCATGTCAGCGTATCTTTCATGCATTAGCCTTGCCCTTTTAGAATTAAGTATGTTGATGCGATTATATATATAAATATACGGAGATAAAGATTCATGATTTTGATACATCATGTGTATACAATAATACACATGCAGTTTACTTTTTTTCTATATACCAAAAGAAAGATGTGGAAGATTTTGATATGACATATCATTATTGTTACATTAAAACAATAGTATTCTATTATTTGTTTGGTTGCAGCAAAGACCCAAAATTAAGTTGGGTCAGTGTAGACTCCACATCGACTCCAAACTATACACAGAAATGGCGCTAAAATGCTCCGAGTACCACTTACACGCTTTTCTCAGTCTTTCAGAACAGACTCTTTCAATCTTTCCACTTGCTCGCATATAGACGCGCGGAAACTGTACGTTTGGTTGGCCATCTCGTGAGGAACGACTGGTCACGCTTCCACTTCTTCGTGCGCCTTTCTTAAAAAGCCCGAGGACTACTTTATTTCTCTCGAATTCACGATCTTTTACGTTCACGCCTTCATTTTCGCTCTACCAACGGCTTTCTTTCTAACGTACTCTATCGAAAAGAAATACACACTCGCGCGAGTAGCGAGCTCTTTTTAAGCCGTGTTTGCTTTTGAAGCAAAAGCGCCCTCCGTGGGTGACAGGGGTTCGCCGCCGAACGTTTGATGCGATAAGCGTTTCAATCTTCTGTCGAGTTAAAGAAATTCCCGGCAGTAACGTAAAGTAACATTCACTTTAAGTATTTCGATTGGGTATACGTGAGCGATGACATTTCCAGTGGTAAAGATCTATTTTGTGGTTACACTAATTATTCCTCGAATTGGTCTTTGCGGACACCGAGGAGAGCAAGTAACGTTTTTCTCCCTCTATGGTCGAAAAAAGGTTTCGCTTTAGCACTTAATATAGACTCTCAAAGAACGACAGTAAACGCAAACCTATTCTATGTAAGTAAACTATTCGAAATTCATTATTTTTTTCTGCTTTCTCGAAAAGATTTTCCGTTTTTGGTAATTCTAGTATTTTGAATGTCTAAAAATCTTAAAAAATGTCCATCCTGTGTATCAACGATTGACACCCAATACTATTTATTTCTCTCACAACCGCTATTAAGAGAAGGAAAAAGTCAGTGTAAGGTCCATTTCAAGTATTTCTCAGTAACAGTTGCTCAGATCTCCGGTAACTTTCGTTTGTTTCCCCAGCATCTATTCTTAAAGAAACGAAAATTCAACATAAGATCCATCTCTAACAACTTCTTATTCATTCTTTGAGAAACCATTCGGCTAATTTACTTGAAAGCTATTTCAAGTAAAGCTATATAGTTTACTTGGAAGCTGTTTTTGGTTAGCGTGTTGAGACTTTTCATAATTCAATTAGCATTACTCAATTACTTTCTTGAGGGAATGATAAACTAAAAATTACTGAGAAAAAAAAAATGGAATTAATCGACTGTATGTTGGTCGAGTAAGACGAATGGACGGACCTAATCAAGAGGAGAATTCGAATGCGACAAACACCGGTGGCACTCCGAGTGTTTCTCGTAAAAAGTTTTGTAGTCTCACTGGCCGATATCGGATAGCCGAAAAACACATAAAAAAATATCGCCAATACGTTCGACGATTGCATCCGTGTCCTATTCCGGTCCACCATATCGACAGACGGAACAAAGTCAAGGGACCCTTTATCGGCTCCGAAACTTTTCGCCCTCGGTTCGCGAAAATGAAGAAACATTCCGTGAAAATAAGCGCGACTCATGTCCGATTCCGCTCACGTGGCAGCGTACTGACCTCGTATTCACAAAGAATATCGCTCTCGTGCGTACTGCGGAAAGAGTAAACTGGGAGGTGAAGTTGCACCTGAGTCTAGCACGTTGTGCGTCAAAAACACAAGATTTTCTCAAACGGCGCAGCCTTTGCTCAGTTGCTGGGCAATCCTTCCTCCGCGGCTAATCCCATTGAAGTCAACAAGAACTTTGACGTTGCTCCACTGTATACCTGTGCATATGCAAACGTTCTTTCCCGGTTTCTTAGTTTTCTCTCGATGACCTTGTTCATAATATTATTATTTCGGTATACTCTGTGCCTGCACGAAAAAAAGGAATCACTCGAACGTTAACTTTAATAGTTTTGATTCTAACCTCTTCGAATAAGGATCATCAATGGGTTCAGAATATTTAAGTGATTTGAAAACAATGAAAACGAATTTCTTCAAAACGAATTTCTCATACGTTACGGACTAGAATGGATAAATCGTTTTTTTTTATGCAAGTAGAAATTTTATTTTCACTTTACCTTCAGAGGACGAGCAGAACACTATATGGCGTCAAATTTTTAAATAATAGAAATTACTGGTAGAACGCCATATTCCAGCTCTGAGTCTGACTCGTACATACCGACCCTTGTTGGGTTCTAGTTAAGAGGTTTTAGTACTCATTCTATAAAAAAATCCGGTCCTCTGAAGGTTAAAAAAATATCTATACTTATATCATGATAATTATCACATTATTTTCAGTCTGTCATCGAAGTGTATTACGAAAATATTTATTTGATTTCATATCACGTTTCGTTCTCAATCAATAAACATCACCCGATAAAAATCACTATGCGAGTTTCAATCTATATTCGACCTTTCTTTGGGAATTCATGTGAAAATATATTGTATACAGAGATATCGTGGAATTTTTTTTACGTTTTTCTTTGATTCGTTGTACTCTACTTTCATCTCGCTCTCTCCCTGTATTGCCTTCGTTTACGGGACATTGGCCCGAATAAATGAATGGGTTGGCACTCGGATTCCGGGCGACAGTGCGCAACCGCTTGTAGGGAAACATGTAGTCATAATCTGCATCGTACGAATTTGACCTGGTTTCCCAGCGTTGAGGTGGCAGGGGTATTCGCCGGCTGATATAGCTCGCTGACCCTCAGCGAATCCAGGAATGGCTTATGTTTCTGTTGCCGCGGTTGTGAGCTTTCACCTACTTCCATCCCCTATTTCGCCGCCTGTTTTCCAGCGGAAGTTTCACCACCTACGCTATCTTTTCATCGGCTTTATCCTAGGCTAAATGTCCCTTATGTGTCCAATATATTTTTCATTGATCTACCGTTCTCACACTCGAACTCTAGTTCCAAAGAGATATTGTTTTCCCATACTCAAGTTAAATACTCGCTTAAGAGAAAAAAAAATACCATAATTATGGTGAAATATTTGTAGCTCTTTCCCACTCTGAATGAAACATAGAATTTACATTCAAATTGTTGACTTAGAACTAATTCAGAGCCAGTCAAAATTTCTATTTCCCGCCTACTTTCGATCCATCATAATGTAACCCAAATGTAACCCAACTATGATATCTCGCTAACGCGTATACGTTATTTTAGTTCGGGTGATGCCCGGGTCATGTTGGTAGGACTAACGAATTTTCATCTCGCATCTCGTATTTTTCCGAGTGTACATTTTTCTGAACTTTTCTGCGAATGTAACCACTTAATCTCATTTGGAAATCCAAATCTTTTCTTGACAATTTTTTTTTTTCACTTTCAGCACTTACCGAAAGAAATTCGTAGAAGATAATATCCGCGTGCTCAAAGCGGCATAATTCCATTCGTTAAATTGCTTCAACTACATTGTGGTTACTGTGTTCGATATTTCTTGAAATTTACTTGTTTTTCATTTTCGTCGTCTACAGACATTTTTGGGGAAGCTCTAGATTCAAGTTTTCTACTTACAAAATCAAGAAGGGACTCTTTGTTTCAATGCGCCCTCATTCCTTGAATCAAATATCTCTTTGCATGAAATTTAGTCTGGGAACTTGAAGCCACAAGTTAACTGTATACGTTTAGTCCTGGGCATATGTGAATGTGACCACAGGGTGCCGTTCCGAGAATTTAATAATTTATAGTCTGGGACTTCAACTCTCCGAGTTAATTTTTCATATTGCAATTCAGATGATTTCGAAATCAAATTCCACTACATTCGTGGGAACACAAACCAGCGCATTCTGCGTGCATTAGACGTGAATCACAATTCACAATGTGTTTCAGTCATAACCGTGGCCATACATGACAATCTAATAAGTTTTTGAAGTCATAGAAATATTATTTGATTATATTGAAGTTTGCTGTGTGTCCGCTGAACGTTTAACCAGAACAATACCTATTTGAAATTCATTCAGAAGAGTAACCGGGGCAAGTTGAATCCGCCATAGAGATTTGAGAAAAATAACAAGATAAGTTTCCTGTTTCGATGTTATTAGCGGTTGCTGGAAGTAAAGTGTTAGCCGCCCATTGAGAAAAGCGGTGTCGTGATAGCGTGTTTATGAATGTCGACGGGGAAAGAAGAAGTAAAAGTCGAAGAAAGTCTAGAAAAAACCGACTCATTCGATTCCAAGGGATCATCGCAAAGATGATTGTGGGGTGGCGAGAAATGGAGGGTTGCATCGCGTGACCTTGCCGCCTTCGTATTAAATCGTGAATCAGCCCTCGTTCAATCGGATTGCCAGATCTGAAAAATGGCTGGCCGTAAAATTGCTCCTCGGGCGGCTTTCTCTTTTATTGTGATGAGTTTCTTGGTACGGCGTCGCGGAATTACGCGGTAATCTGGGAGAATGCTTGTCTTTGCACGCTCCGACGATCTCATCAAGTAGAGGAGGCTGTAATATACGTGACGTCGCGCGGAAAGCGTGAGTTCTCCGCGTTTACGTATATAGTAACAAATATACCCGCGCATCAGTAAATTTTCCCCTGTAACGCGGCTCGTCCTACATTTCGACTTGAGTATTTTGGAATTCTCACGGTGAGTTTTAATGCCCGTGATATCGAAATATCTTTGCGAATTCTCGTCCCTCACAATATCGGACGTGTTGCGAGTTACATTTATCCTCCGGGAGAATGAAATATAAATTTCCATTACTCGGACAAACTAAAAAGATCCGTGTACGAATGCCTGGTAAACCATCAAAGTTTAATAAGAGTCGGAGTGTTCCGAGCTTTGGTGCACAACACCAGCGGCAGCGGCAGGAGCAACAGCAAAGCAACGCAACAGCGGGGATTTTTTGGATTTCTCAGGAAAATAAGATTCAGCACTGCGCTGCATTTTGTCGCGTCAAGTGTCATGAATAAATGAATACATATTCCGGGACGATCTCGCGAGTCGGGGGTGGCAAAAAAAGTCGGGTAAACACACGCACGTCGGCGAGCGAGGAAGTGAAGAACACCGGCGCGGGATGTGTCAGCCGTACCTCTCGACCCTCGGTCCGAATAAAACTTTCAGCGACCGCTATTTTCACTGATGACGCCCGCTCCCGGAGGAAAAAGATCGCGCCCTGACATTCGCGCCTATGCGTCCCCGGTGCCTGCATTAATCATATGTGCTACTGCTTGGCTTCGTCGTTTCCGAGCATCGGGTGACTCTTCCCCTTGTTGATTCGACCGTCTCGTGGAATTCGTTTTTCCGAGACATTTATCCATGCCGTGCTTGGTTCACGGGGAAGCGGAGGGAGCCTCCACTCTGAGCTTGATCGATTTGGGCTCATATCCAAAAGCTAATTTATGTTTCCGAATGAATGTTATTGGAAGACTGGTTAGCTAACATTTTCTTTTAGTAAAAACAACGCGTGCATGAAATTGGCTTATTTTCGCGCGTGTAAACATTTTCCAAAATCTCCAAGAATACCAAGATTTGCATTTGTTTCGATATTTGTTATGTGTATCATTGATTGCCCTTGAATGAGAAACAAAAACTGAAATTCATGATTCACTGTTTATCCTGTCCACTTATACTCTACTCGTACTCGTCTAAAATCATCTCAGCCGCGGTAGAAATAGCCGATTTTCACCCGCTGCTGCCCAATATATTATTAAGCGTGAGTGGCACGTATCTGAATTTCAATATAGGTTGATACGTATTCCGAATTTTATTCTTAACCTGTCTGGTGTTGAATCAAGGTGGCAAATCTGAAATGACAATTGAAGTACCGTTCGACCTCTTTTCTCCCAAAATCCACAAGATTAATCAATGGGTATGAACAGTTGGGAGCACCGACTTTCTTGGATGGATACTTTCCATTTCAAAAGAATTCTTCACTTTCGGTGCAGGTGAACAAATCGCAGAAACGTTGTTTTGTTTTTTGCCACATATTACGCGATCCCCAGGGCAAATTAGCCCGACATATCGTAAAACAAACCGGGAAATGAATTCTAATTGATCCAACAAACGAGATGAAACGTCGGCCTCTCGTTATGAGAGCCAATAGCGGCTCTATGCCGACTGCTTGCAACACACAACGCGGGTGGAAGCGTCGACGTCGACGTCTACGTCGTCATACACAGATTGCCAACCCCGGCTATGTTTACATTTGCAAAGCAAACTCGGCAAGTCCGTTTGGCAGATATCCGAACGAGGTTAAAACGCCATACTCGAGGCTTGCCGCGCTGTGCCCAGGACGAATTTTCGTTGCGGATCCGTCGTGTGTTCGCACACACGAGGTGCGACAGCGGAATGTGGGTCGGGTCACCTGCAAAGCCCCGAATGCCGCTGCCCAGCAGGATCACTGTTGCAGCTACTGTGTACCGGCCGCAGTCCTCGGATAAGCGGCCCGTAAAGCCCCGGCGATAACGTGCACCCGAGTTCTGCCTACTTGACGGGTGTGTGTCTATGTTTGCCTGTGTGTGCGCGCGTGTGCGCGTGTGTTATGAGAGCAACGCAGATTGGCTTCTGGCCTGCTTGGATAATAGATACCGCGATTTCGACATGGGCCAGTCAGGATTCGGCTGACCGCTATGGCTGCTTCGAGCTTTCGCTAGCTTGGTGCTTTGCCAGAAGCACTGCTCATTTGCATTTCATCGCTCGACCAAACTCATATTATGTCCAATCAAAGTCCAAATCAGCTTTAGCTTGTCTTTCAAAAGATATCTCCGAAGAAAATCAATAAGAGCCTGTGATTGACTTTGATCGTATTTTTATCGCGCCAAGATTTTTAATTACACTCGCTGTATCAATGAGAGGATGCAATTTAAAGTTCCAAGTCCAAGAAGCCAAGAACGAGAACAATTGTTCTTGTTACTTTCGACAGAAGACGATTCGCGTGTCCAAAGTTTCAAGCTTCGATGATGTTTAACACTGTTATCCCTCGAATTCACGGTTTTAACTCGTTAGCCGGGGCTAAGTAACGTCACGCGAGTATGTACAAGTTATACTCAAGCAGTTGCAATTTAGTGAACTGTTATAAACCGCGTGCAGTTTAGTTTGTTCTCCAAGAACTAGTGTTCCAGCGAAACATAGCGCCTGGAGTACCACTTGCTAATAATTATTATCATGCGAGGATCGTAAAAATACAAGATGTCTCGTTCGTACCTGTACGTTGCAAACTTTGTACTTGATGTTCCACGGTCTGCCTTTGCACGGCTTCCTGCGACAGCGCTTCTGTTGCCTGGAAATGCCTCCGCCGCAGCTCCTGCACATGGTGAATCGGATTATTGCATACATACGTAGTTGTGATGACATTTTAAGTTCTATTGAGGTTCACATCATATCTGCATGTTATATCTGCATAAATTGAAAATATTCTAATGCTCTAGAAGATGTGGGAAATACTGTTCGATACAGTAGCAAAAGCTGATTCTATGGCTCGTGTGATTACGCCACACAGACTTAGAATTTGATTTTTTGCTACTGTATTGGAAAATAATATTATGCACATTGTGTTGTAACTGACAAATTGAATTCCTATAGAAAGTGCATACTTGGAAATTCATGAATGATGGGACTTAACGTGAATGTATTAATAAATAAATTAACTTTACCAGCGTGCGATGCAGAATTCTCGAGTAAAATCATCTATGAATTTGTTAGGCAAATAATATTTGAAAGAAAAAATGCAAGAAAGTAAGAAAATATTTATTCTAATAAACAAAACAGGAAAGAAAATATGAATGAGCTTCTTAGAAAGTTTGTCTGGTTAGTCCCGTCAGTTAGGAATAGAATATATCTATCAACAACTTATATAAGCTCATGATATATCGTATGCATTGATTCAATCATTTTTCAAGCTAAATAGATTCCATAGAATATTATGCGAGCTTGTGTGCATGTGCTTACTCATTAGGCAAAGTGTATGTCATGACTTACTCTGATTCGATCATATACACGTATTTATCTCGTTAATGGTTATAGATACATACATATGAGATAATGGTAAACATTTTTTCCGTTCAATTTATTAATTCACTTCCGCTAATTCATTTTTCTATCATCACACGATATCACGCGATTATCCTTCGACATAAATCTAAAAATGATTTCCCTTGTATTTTTGTGAAAATAATTGACTTCAACGATTTTGTTCCCATACTGTTATTTGAAGTATGCTATTGGCAAAAATTAGTTTGCTCAAATGGAAATGATGGGGTCCATTTGGCGACATTCAATACTTTCTAACTAGGAGTGGGCACAACCATTGGAAAACCAATCGGGATGAAACTTTGTGAGACGGTTCTTGAGTATCTTGATAGCTTATATTACAGTCTAACGTTTTGTTTTCCCGAAGATGTCCTGACAAACATGTTGGATTTTAGGTATGAACAGTTTATCCGTACTGATGAACTGATGAAAAATAACAAATTTAAAGGATCACGAGCAGTGATGCGTCGGGGGCAGAATTATGTGCTCGTATTCGCGAGAAGTAGACTGAAAAAACTCTTTTTCGCCTGGCATAACACGCATATTTCCGTCGTAAAAGGAGGGGGCGGGGTGTAATAGGTGTGAGAGCACGGAGAGCAGGGAGAGCGGGGAGAACGGCCGTGAAAGGGTATATGTAAAAGATATAGGCGCGTGGCCATGGTAGGCAAAAAGAAATAGTCTAAGGGAAGCCCGGAGGATTTGCGGTGATTCACGCAAGAAGCGGTGGCGGCGGCGGTGGCGGTCGCGTCGTCCGCGGGGAATATATAACTCTTGTGGATCTAAGAACTTGTAGAAAATAGAGCAGGACGAACGGGGGAGAAAGAGAACGGGCATAAGGAGGAGAAAGAACGAAAGCGCGGGAGATCGATGGAGATATAAGACGCCAGTAGGATCGTAAAATAGGCGTTTCCGACCTGCTAGAGTCCGAACTTATAAAACTCATAAATTATCCGGGGCGCCAGCCTCCCGCGACTACAAGCGTCCCCGGATACGCGCGCTAAGTTATCGCTGGCAAACTGCGCCGGGCGCGTGCCAAATGGAAGGACAAGTCCGAGTGACGACTTGGCGATCCGGTATTCGGCTCGCGCGTTCGCGCACGCCTCGCCCCCACCGAGAGTCGCGAAACAAAAAGCGAAATTGATTAAGCCTCTGCGGAGAGCCCGGGGGCGGCGGCGGCGGCAAGAAGGTGGCAATCACCCTGGGCCGCTTTCTCCGCGCTGCGTCGCTCGAGCTTTTTTCGCGCCGCCCTACCCGGCAAGCTTCTCTTTTCGGGCGCAAGACCCTGTGACCCCGGAGCTCTCTCATCGCAGTGCGGAACTGCGGATTCCTCAGCCGATGAATAATAATGACAATGGCGCGCTCGCCCGCCCGCCCTCTCTCTCTCCCTCTCTCGAGATTCAAATACTCCCCTTTTCTGAGTCTAGTTTATGAGCAGCTCCAAAGTTACACTGTTAATTGAGATTAAGATTGCGCTAGAGGGACGCCGGAGATTTATGTATTTTGAGAACCTGCGAATTCACGTGTTTTCGGAATTAATTTAGGGAGAGTTTTGCGCTGCTGGCTATGCCAATTATCCGTTCAGCTCAGCTCGGCTGCATCGCAAGATTCATTGTTAGGCATGATTTCCAGAGAACCGGGATAAAAGTCATCGGAAAACATGCACACAAGCTAACGAGAGAATTGAGATTTTCCATTTGTGAAAAACGATTATGTATGCGCATTAATTTATCATGAGCATAACGGGAATTCACCGACAAACAATCGATACTCGGTGAATTAATTATTGACAAAGCCTTGGTAATGTAAAAGCAATCTGCAAGATAGATGACTCACCTCGAGCAGGCTGTCCATTCGCCCCAGGTTACTCCCTGTAACAAAAGATAATGTTTCAGATTCAAAGTAAAGTAAGTACGTGAAATATTGAGCAAATGAGCGAGTTGTTGCGTGACTACAACAAGAAAAGTTTTTCTCTGCTTGGGTGTTATGCTATCTCTAATTCCGTATAGTATGAAACTCAATGAACTAATGTCTCAAAATGAGAAATGCAATATTTCCTTATCTGACAGAGGTGTTTCTCCAGCGAGGATTGTTTATATTTTCCAATTTTAGAGAATTGCTCAGTGAACCGGACTGCTACCAAATTTAGTATAACTGATCGTGGTAACTTTGCTGAAACTTTGTGAAGCATTTTTTTTTGTACCCCGATAGGTCATGTGTGTAGTCGTTCGATGTAACGTATCGTTTTCCCGGAGATATTTGTGGATATTCATTGATTTCAAGCATAATTGCACTTCCCAGTGTATACAGATATAAATATACATGCATAAAATCAATAATGATCCACGAATATCTCCGAGAAAACGAAACTTTAAACCAGATGTACGCATAATCTAAGTATTTGTGTATCCAAAGTTACCTCAAGTAATTTAATCGCAATCTGCGCTAATCATTTTAGAAGAGATTAATCTCACTCTCACATATTTAACCAGCTAAATCTATGCGTGCTTCATGCGATCTATTCTCACGATACTTTGAAAATAAATTTTGTACCATATATACACATTGTTACACTTTATTCATGATATGATCTAAAGTGGCAATCACGTTACATGAAAGCAATCCTATGATAGTTATTATCCCAGTTGAATTTAATTGTTTAAAAAAGTGTCTCGTAATCAATAATTATCATTCAAGAAGTAAAATTAGTATTTTTAATAGACTGAGAGAGAGTGAAAGATGTACGGAATAAAAATTGAGGTGATTAATTAAAGTTTCAACAAAAAAAATGTCCAAAAATGTTAATCTTGGACAATTAACCTAGATCGAACGAAGACTGGAGCGCCCATTGTTCATCGCTCGACAAAGCGAGGATCCTACTAGCTAATGACAAGCGCCGGTCTCAATAACCCAGTAAATTTCACAGCACGAGCTTGCGAGCATGGGCCGACTAGAGTCGCATAGCAGCAAGGAGGAATCTGTTCCACCCGCTATGCGGGTGGATAAATACGATTAATAAGTGATGCATCGTGAAATTTCTATTTGCACGATTGCGCGCGGGCTTGCGCGTCTTTGTCGCGGCGGCGGCGGCGGCGGACGGGCCCGCATGCATTTTTCATCGGTATCCCTCGAGCGCACGTCGCGTCTCCCCCTCTCCTAGGGGAGAACGCGCGCGCGCGAGTTTTCGGAGCTGCCGCTCTTGTGGATATTTCATATATGGTAGCCTAGTCATGCCGAAGACGACGTGGCTTTGTACGTGCGCCCGGCAAGCCGGTCAGAAGAGATGGATGATTGCTGCTGAGGGGAAAGAAAAAACAGGCCGCGCCGAAATAATGATTCGCTAATTTCTGGACCGCGCGCCAGTCGTAAATCACGTCGCACAAATATGATGGCCGACGGCTGGTGCGCATCGGTGATAAGTAACGCTCCGCTCGTGGTGAAAGCTTCGCTGAGTGCTTCTGAGAAAGTCCGTTGCGAGGTATATTTCCTTGTCGAAATATTGCCCGTCGTTCCTGCGGAATTCTCATGAGATTGGCTAACATGTTTTCCTCGCTTTTCGGGGAGTGACACGACTTTCCACGAGAACGCAAATAGGCACGAGGCGACGATTGTTAATTTTGGACGCTCGTAAAACAAGTGATAATTTCCCGCGTCGAGTTTGCGTTTCGTTCATTTCACGATTCGCAGGTGTTTTGAAAATATTTTAGTGTGAGTGTCAGATTGCACAGACCTGGCCAATGGGATCAATGATACGCGCGGGCGCGGGTACGAGGGTGCGGAATGATTCCCGTCCGCCTGGTGATAAACGCGCGTTTTACGAGTCGTACCTCCAGCGCCACTTGCACACATATATCTATACCGACATTAAATCGATTCCCGCGTAAGAAGCGTTGGCTGTTATTTCGGGTCGTCGAATCGACTTATTGTGAGAGCAGTTTTATTTGCGCATCTCTTGCCGTCGGCAGGAAAAAGCTGTCCGGATCCCACAACTTTATTTGCCGGGTCAGAGATTTTTTCAATTCTCACGCCACGAAATTCATTCCGATGTGTCAATTGCTATACGACGCTGGAGGATACCCGTGACTTTTCTCGTATTGGTGTAACGTGCGCGAATTTGATCGATTGCAAGATGATTGCGGTGGGCTCGTTGATTTATTTAGCTTGCTGCAAGTTTCATATCCAAACCTTTCGGATGACCTGAATTCACATTTTATCATACGAACTACATACTTTGATTGCGTACCCCCTGTTTACGGGGATTCGTTTGGAACAAGAATAACAAAGGAAAATCTCGGGGTAAATAATGTTGCCGAGAATTCAAATTGAAATGGCATAGTCAGAAATTGGGGAGAAAATGAAGTTACGGAATGAATTAAACCTTTATGCAAGCTAGCCAGTTTGTTTTATCGCTATACTGAATAGGTTAAAAAAGAAAAGAGAAAATACTCCTGGGCTTTTTCGTGCGGCATTGACTCTCTGCGGGTAAGAAGTAGATTTTGAAAAAGCAGTCTCGCTAACCGAAGCGAGCCATTTCTCGGTGGGGGGGGGGGGCTCTTTTAGAAAATTTCGTCGCAACCCGCGGCCCTAACAAATACATAATACATGCAAACTTTGCCCTTTGAATAACATCAAGAAGCCTTAGCGGGGAATACAGAGCGAGGCCCGGTGCAAGCGCAGGCTGGTTATATATATTCAATTCCTACCCAATCTAAAATCAATCTCAGTTCAATTCTCGAATTCTCGCGTCGGGACGAGAAAGTCCGGGTGCCCGGCTTGGGGAAAGAGCATTCGGAGAATCGCTGAGGGATCGTGAGGTGAGCGATCGGTTTTAAGCTCGGCCCTGTAAGATTGCATTATTCAAGCAGGCGCGGCTCGCAATTTCCCGGCGCGCGAGTTCTTTCGTCGCCGTGAGTAACGAGGGGGAGTCATCTCGTATTAACAGTTCGCTGAGTAGCAAGCCTTGTCCCTCGCAGCTTGGATATATGGGGGAGGCGCGAGACCCGATGCGGCGACGATAGCTGATGCGCGAGCAGTTTAAATTTTTCAATGTGTATATACCGCGCGCGCGCGGCACGCCGCACACACGACGTTGCCGTCGTCGATGCTTTCAACCTGGCTCTCAGAGGGGCTCGGCTTTTAGGGCTTCGAATATTCCTCGTCTCTGAAGAGAGGACGCTTTGTGCGACAGAAAGGATTTTTGAGACGACATCGCCGATGAGTGTTTCGAAAATTCATGCAGAAAGAAGCATCAGTGGCGAGCATGAGTCAAGTTTGTCCCGTTTACTTCCATCATAAAGTAAGCGGGAGCGCCGTAGATTTTTGTTGATCATTTTCTCCTTCTCCTCCTCCCTAGAAATTCATATTAATAACGAGTTGCTTGATCCAGCAAAAACTGAAAATGTTTAATTCAAATCGACGAGTCTTTTCTCTCATTCGTATCATGTCATTGCGGTTCTTGTGGAATCACGAATAGCCATTAGTACACTGACCCATAAGGATTAATTTAGAATTATGTCTGATTCATATAGGGTGCAATGATTGAATGGGGCTGAGCTACTTCAGAAGACCTTGTAACGTTTCAAGAGCAGTTTTGAATGTTTGTTCCAATGAAATTACCATCAAGAATCTGTAATCTAAAGTTTCGACAGACAACTTTTCGCAAAGATAATACTAGTATAGACAATAACTTATACGATGCGTTCCACCGAACGCCTCGTTGCAACAGGTGCACTGGTGCGCAATAGTGATTATCCAAGGGAATGTCCTTGAAAATGTCGAAATATAACGGAATATTGTATCTGGTAAATGCGACTGACGGGATAGAGAAGTTACGATCTTTGGTACATCAAGTCTGCTGGGCAGTGATTTTCTGATTCTTTACGTTTTTATGATAGATTAATTCTAAATTATAAATTCATTTTTGACGAAAACACACTCCAAAGTTCATAAATTAGACAAAAAGTCGATCTTTGACAGTATACCCAGTGGAATGTGGAGAATGAAGTGCAACGTTTCACCAGCAAGGTTTACTGACTTTATTAGGCTAAATTTATTACAAAATAACACAGAATGAATAATACAATCAGTGTACAAAATCATCGACGAAAAAACAAAATATTATTTCTTGCGACGGCTTCCACTGTCATTGTCAAACTGCTGTGTACTAAAAACAAGCTAGTAGCAACAGTGGTCTTATTTACCATCCACTGCGTTCATGTGTTTATTTTGAAAATTGTTATTCAGCTTCTTATACATGTGACTGAGTGATTGAGTGTCTTCCTTCCCATTAAAAGTGTGTTGGTACACATTGATGTTGAACATTTCCAAAATAATTCGTTTCTTATAATTCGCTTCGCTGTCGAAAAGTTTGACATTATTCCAATCAAATTTATGTGTACTGTTTTCTGTGATTCGCAATGAGACCGATAGTAATTTATTAATAGTTTTTTGATGTTCTGTGATGTTATCTTTTAATTTTCTTTTTGTTTCACCAGTTCTTTTAGTCAATAATAATCTTACCAAGATAATTAAACTTGGTAAAGATTAACAGACATATTGTATCAAACAGGTGTTGCATATAAATTTGGTTGCAATAACTGTTCGGCATGTTACATAAGGCGAAACAAAATGAAAATTAAAAGAGAGTGAATTTCTCGCAGTGGTGAGGTTACACGGATGAATGTAAAAACTTGAAGCTTCGAATCCAATGAAACGCTCAATAATAAACCACTTTGGTACCCATATCCTAGGTAAAAAGCAAAGTATTTTCCCCAAGAAAGCATCCGCGGCTGCAATTTTCTTACTAACCTCCTCATTTCCTACTCGTTTTCATTCTAACCTCAATGATCTACTCGTCCCACCTCAACGCCATTCGCCCATCTTCTTTTTCATCAAAGTCGATGAAACGATCGAATTCTTGAGCAGCGCCACTAGGAGCCTCAGCGATCGCTTGAATTATTCAGAGGACTTAGAAGGGACTAAGGCGTTCGTCGCGCGAGAATTCCATCCGTGCCATCGGTTGCTTTCTTTGGTGGCTCTTGCCGCGTATGTGAGCAGGTGTCAATTTGTCTGTATCCGTCTCAGTTGGGCGCGAGAGACGATTTCCGGGCCAGGCATTAGACTTCCAAATTATTGAGGCAGCAACAGAGCACCTCTTTGCTAATGGAGGCCTCGGACCACTCCGACAAATCCTCGCGATACGGATCTTTCCCGATCGAGCTTGCACGCGCGTATGTATAATACACGAGCTGGAACAAAACGGATCAAGCGGAGACTTCCATAGCTCCTTTGAGCGTGATTGATTCTCGGAGCAGACGATGTCACGATGAAAAGCTGCCATTCTACCTGTCATTTGAATTTTTCTCATATCGAACAGCGAAGAGTCACGAGTTTTACCGTTAAGAAAGAACTCGACAATTTGGATGTTTTCTCTTTGTCCAACTGTCAATAGGAACGAGGAAAGTTTGCTGACGTTTCGATGCTCGTAGTAGTCGTAACGTCTGCTTTGGATTAAGGAAAGATATGTTGGAGCGCAGTTGACGGGAATGAGATTAACGATATAGCTTAAACCCCTGTTGCAACCTGAGTTTTACATCAAGTATCTACATCGTTAGATTTGACATTTGCTTTGATACATGAAAAGTAGATCCGTGTGTAGTAATCTGGCCCTCATATTTTTGTTAGAATCAAATGGATTTTACAAAGATATGAGTCATTTTTGTGAATTTTGTGGATGAAGTCATCGCATTTCTTAGTACCACATGAATACATGTGATCGTGCATGGAGTATTCATTGTGATTTTTTTTATTATCAAGCAGTTTCATTGCCTATGTTTAATTGGCCCACAAAAAAATGGTTCACACGGCATTGAACTACACTATCCTGAATTTAATGACTTCCTTCAACTATCTAAATCAAAAATTTGTCTTTGAACTAGGTAATTTTAGGGCTAGTTATTCACTACAGAATCATTGGCAATTTTTTTCGATTTTTGGGGAGATTCTGGGTTGAATAATGTTTTGATTTCGATGAAGTGAATCAAGCTGGAAGTTTTGTTTATAACTACATACATCAAAGGACTATTGAATCGAAATTGATACCAGGGAATCACTAAAAGATAAAGCAAGAATCAAAGAAAATTAGCAGTGATTTTGAACTGAATAGCTATTCAATTACAAAGCAAGCTACAACAATATTTTCGTACAGAAAGATCTAGATAATAGGAATACACACATGGCCGTTCGTTTATCAACTAATTCAAATTCAAATAGACTTATTGATATCATTGAGCAATGACCGTAGCTTTGATTTCATTGAAACGTAATTTATGTATGCACTACACATGCAAAGGGATAATCAGACAGGTATACCACGAATATTCAACAAAACAATATTATTCAACCTATTGTGTGATTGGAATAAGCCATATGCTCAAATATGTAAAGATGAAATAAATGATGAAGGACCCAACGACATCGCTGTAACAATAAGAGCGCATAACCTACACTGTATTAAAGTGACTCAACTGATCTTATTCAATTTTTCATCTTATTCAACAATTTAGCTCATTCAGTCAGTTTCTTATGAATATACCTAGAATATTCGTCTGTGTCCTATATTCCGTCGATCTGTTTCCAATTTCTTAAAATGAAATACATAAAATATATAAATAAAGCTACTATATACTATAAATAAATACTATAAATAATACTATAAAATAAATAAATAAAGTACGATAATAACCGGAACGAGGAGGATTAAGAATCCCAGGATTTCGGTACCATTTCTATTTGTGTGAAAAATACGTTTTTCATATGTTATAAAAATAAATAACAGTAATAAAGTATCAAGATGATGGTAGAGAAGCTAATCACACGGTCATGAAATGAAAAAAATTCTATTTTCCTTGTTATATATAACGACCGATCACAGGGGGGGGGGGTGTAACGTTGAAACGATAAAGGACCAAGTCAAGTCAAGTATACAGCGTTAAATACCGAATGAATTTTTCCTGAGACAAGGAGAACAACAATTTTACGAGACAGACGATAAATGCTTGAAATGACGATCTAGACACGCCTCTGCAGACCTTCGATATCCTTGCGAGTTTCATCTTCACTGTATTTACGATAATCCTAGATATAAATGTATAGGTGTGGGGAAAAAAATTACGATTTTGTTGGAGGTTGGCCGGTGTGGGTCCTGGGTTTCTTGAGTCCTACTCATGTCGCCAGAAAATAGTTCTTGTGCTATCGACTTTCCATTCCTCGCGGCGGTGACATGTGTACTACCACGTGTACGGGAGTACAGGGAACTCGATTCGGGCGAAAGTGGATCGTCGAATATTGTGAAAAGAGGTCACACGCCAGTAGAACATAAGAATGGAATTTTATACATGGATTTTCTTGTATTTATCTGGGCGTTTCCGGTCTTTCATGATCCCTTAAGTGCTGCTATTTGCAATTCAAACAACATTTTCGTTGAAAACTCAGGAGGCTTTTTGGATTGAACTTTGTATACTCTAGATTCGAAAATCACTACACATCGAAAAGGTAGACCAACTTGATAGCTTTTCCAGATTATATGCGGCCACTAAGATATATGTGTATTATTTCGGGATTTCTGCAAAATGTAAGCTTTTGTGTATAGACTCGTTTGATGTAATCGAACTGATCAAAAGTTCATATCATTTTATACTCGCTAACAGGTCAAATAATAATCACACATCAGCTTCTCTTCATCTTATTTTCCAACTTTATTAGTGAACTTATTGTCCATGTGTACGTGAAGGCCGTCTACAGAAAATAAAGCAGGGGTCAAAAATGAGATTTGAATTCTAAGAATAGGTTCGAGCAGAACAAAAGATCCTCGCACATGTACCCACTTTAGCGGACGAAAGGAATCGGCTCGTCTCCGTGTCGGTTGTCGCTATGGATACACGTTCAATGGTCTTAGAATGATAGACGCGGGGCATTACTGACTCAGTGAAATTTTTCTTTGCAGCGAAAACGTCTACATAAAGCCCTTTCGCCTCACATGACGCGGTCTCGCACACTAACAAAAATAATAAAGAAAGAAACTTTGTGTACACGAGTGGAACAAAGTCGATCGTACTATTTTTGCTACAGACCATCGGCTCGCCCTATTGAAAAAAAATTGAGTACGCGACACGCTGCCGCATACACAGTTGCTAGTTATAAAGTTAGGGTGAAACCGCCAAGATCTGCGAGAGAAGAGCGAGGCAATCGCGCCCAAAGTTATCCCATTAAAAACGTGGGTGGCTTGCGAGATGGAAAAACCATTTCCGAACGTGCCTGCATCATGCGCCAGTGTTTTTCCGTATTGGCTGGAGAAAACAATCGTGGAAATTATCGTAATGTAGGGCCATTCAATTCGAATCTTCGAATTGGAGAGATAAGAGAAGGTGGCTCGCAACGAGGACATTATTAGTGTGGTACGTTAAATGGAAGTGTCTGTTCACGTGGCTTTTTTGTTCATCACTACGTTCTCGTAGGAGAAAGCCAGCGTTTTCGCGGATAAATATCCCTACGACGTAAGAATTCTGGTTGTTAAAGGGTAGATCATTTTAGGATTATTGAAAATACGCAAATGATTCGATTGTGAAATTAGTCACCTTACTCTACGAAAAGCTCTCATGTATTATCGCTGAGAACAGCATAATCAGTCGAGAAAGTTAGAACAAACTATAGGATTAATAACTACAAGAAGTTACACGCCATTCAGAGTTTGTATTTTTTTATTAGTATATAGTATATTTCGTCTGCTTTGCACTATATCGCTCATGTGTGAATTTGTGTGATTAAGGTGATTTCTAAGAATACGTTTCGATCTAAAAATATACTATGCAGGTCACTATGGAGGAGAAAATAATTGTTATGACTTGAAGAAATCCCGAATGTCTCTCCGTAACAGCGAAGTCCTGATTACATCATTCATAATCGATTAGCTCATGCTTTTGCAGCATGGCGAGGTTAGGCTATTTCGGAACGCGCAATCTTTTAACCCGCGCTTGGATCCGGGCTATCCAATTCACGTTTAAACTCGTTTATTCGCCAAACTTCTATTTCTTGTGGAAAACTTTTTTTGTAGAATATTTTTGCACAACATTGCATTGTTATCGACGTTAAGTATGCGCACTGAATTTCAGAGTTCTAGCTGTCCGAGGACTAGGTTGAATTTTGATGACAAAATTCTAACTCTCTCGCTGCCGACGGACAGAAACCATGGTAAAGCTGAATAGAAGCGTATGAAATAATATTGTTTTTCAACCCTATTAGCTGGGTATAAGGTGACGTTAACTATGTAAGTCCGGGGTCGCTTCCATAATCGAATTACATTAGGCACATACCCAGGGGATGATAGCCTTTGGAGGAAAGAAAAGAAATAGAATTACATGGAATTAAGGGGGTGATGCGGTCGTGAACATAGTGAATGAGAATCGAAATCTTTTGAAAAACATGCAAAAAGAATTAGAAGACTAACGGTATCAAACAAGACAGTTCCATCTCTAATCCTAGCATCTTCTTTTTAAGCGAGTTCATAAATACGTAATTCGCTTTGAAATTTTATCTACCTCGTATAGATCGCCATTCGTAACGACTGGGCCATTTCCCAGAAACGACTCAATGATGCGCGATTAACGTGCATATTGATAAGCAGTGCGTGTGCAGCGTATTGGTTCTCGAGCGGCTCGTATGTATCGATAAATAAATAATTAGGCGGATCATTAGCGCAAGGCACGCAATCACACGGAAATACAGCGAATCAATCAGCTATTAAGCAATGCTCAACGAATCGAGTGCAAGTCCCTTGCGTGCAAATGAACCGACCGTATTATAAATCCTGAGAAGACGACCAGTAAAAATCAAACTACATCGAAACATCTGGGGCCTGACTTTGACTGGTCAGCTTATATGCTTGACGTCTGTAATTTGATCGAAGTCTTGTTAATGTCCCGTTTGTTCAAGTAGAATGGTACAGTTGAGTTGTTCTACTGAACATTTAGCTATCTTATTGAATATTCAAGTTATGTTTACTTCGTGAAATAAAACATTCGATTCAATGAATCAACTGTGACGAAGATAATTTTTATGAATATTAAATTTTATATTCATTGTTCTATTCAATTTTGGGGAGTTTTGTATAGAAATCATTTATTACAATGTTCCAAGTATCACTGTTGAAACTAATGCCAAACATGTCGACATTCTTGTCAGTCACAAATTTTCGTATCTTGAGAATTTCATCAAATCAGTTACAATAATTGCAATTAGAAGTCTCGTACGCACCATAATCACGATTTTGAGGATAGATTTATCTCGAAAAAGATCACTCAGGAGATTGAAAGGAGAAAAGGGGATCAGCCAAGACTAATTGGGAAATCGCTTGCACTCTCTTCTAAATTTCGTCGCTCAGAGCGAGCACATCTCGGACAATTTGCTCGGGTGGATTTTCATTTATACGAGAGAGATGTAATAACGTCGCTGGTGTGCGTGGCAGCATCGAGAGCTCATGAATTATTAACGAATGCGCCTTCTCAGCCGCCCTATTCATCTTCGCCTCGCTGTTTGCTCCCTCCGCCCGTGTGTATATGCGGGCACGTCTTCTCCGCCGCGACGACGAGGCGTCGTATAATATTTCGTAATCAGCAGCGAGATTTCCAGATTCCATGAGCGATTACACGTATTTTGTCATTACTCGCGAGCGGCATGTACGTGCGGGGAACTAAGGGATGCCAAGTCCTCTGCCACGACACGATTTTAAATAATCCGTCGCGTTTCATCGGTTGATGATGATTTGTATACATGCTCTAGACGCTAACTGGGCATTATTTGTTTGAAATATTTGCCGATGGACGAAAACCTTTGTCAGAACATTTTTTGATCAAAAACATGGAAAATGAACGAAATTGCATCCCAGAAAAAAAAATTGCATTTTTCATCCTTTGTCGTTGAAAGGTTCACAATATTTTAATACTTCTTTTTTCATTTCGGATTAATTTAGAACATAGCATAGTTTTCAAACACAATAGAAGCTTATGAGATAAAAGACAATTATCGTACTCGATGTATCCTTATATAAAAAGTGATGGGGGTCAAAGTGAAGCGTCTTAACTCGTGATTTGATTGGTGTAGACCTAACCACGTGACGAGTCGAGTAAAATATAGATATAGATAGTGAATGCAGGCGAGCAAGAAACACAAGAACGATGAGTTTTGAGGTTGTAACAACCAAGCCAGATGCTTCCAAAATCTAAATGTAGGTTTTAAAATTGCGGATAATGAAAATTAAATGAAATATGAATGTAGGGTTTTAAAATGCGAATATTGTGAATGAATTAATAAGTAAAAGGAAAAGATTATCGTAGGTGAATGGTTGGAACATAATTTTGAAACGCACGAATGTAGATCACGCGCAGCGCGTCTGAATGTAGCTAGTACACATAAATTTCGATTAGAGCGGAACAATCGATATAATAACTATAAATATGGAATAGGCTATCAGAGAGAGAAAGAGAAAGCTCTTTCACTTTTCAATCGCTTGAAAAAGCTGCTTGATCATCTAAATTACACGGAAAGAGAATAAATAATTTATCTTCTGGATTTCTAGAACTTTTGTCTGATCAAAATAAAACTACGGATGGTGTAGATTTAGAGCTTCGTAAATTACTGCAGTTGGCCTGATACTCAACAAATTTATTTTACACGGATTTAGTTCAGAAAGAAAGAGAGATAGAGAGAGAGAGAGAGAGAGAGAGAGAGAGAGAGAGAGAGAGAGAGAGAGAGAATCAAGAGCCAGAGCCAAACTGCATCGAACGTAAAAATCTTTACGAGTAATTTAACGCACAGTGGGTGCGAGGAAAATACGCGCCCATCGTAAAAATCGGCGACTTACTCTGCATGAAATTTTCTCTGAAGAGTACAGCGCTACGCAGTCCCCAGCCCGAAACTAATTTCCAAAACCGAAATCAAATTTCCGAATAAAAGTCAGTCGCAGATCGTGCGGTGATTCGCAAACAGCGCACAAAGCCGCGTTTATAAACCGGCCAATGTGGGGCTAGCGTGAACACCACTGTTGTCGCTTGGCCGCTTGGCTTTTAATGAAATCAGCTCGTCAGAGTAGCGGTCAGTTGCATACGTGCGCTACCACTTATGGGCGAAATGTACACTCGACTTGGGGCTCACATGATGCTGCCTCTTTTCGGACTCGATACTTGCGCGCCTTCAGTCAAACGCGATACGTTCGGAGATGCTCTACCACTGAATTACAAGTTCACGTTTGTTTTGGAATGCAATTTCGAGTGTCGGAGAGGTTGCGGCTCGGCGAGGCAGCAGCGAGTATTCGACACGGCCGTAACCAGTGCGCTGCTCTCGCCTCGTAATATATTGCTTCACGAAAAATTCATGTAAACGCGTTACGGAGTCTCAGCTTGCCTACCTCGTGTGTTCGTGGAACTTTTTATCGAGTTATAAAAAAGATATCTTATAATAATTCATTTGTTGGCAGTGTCATAAAGTTTTGACTTTCAATACATAAAAACGTTTGCATGGAGTTGAAACTACTTGGATTCGAGTAAAATTATATTTTCGAAAAATTCTCCATCACCGCTTGAATTATTCATCTTTATCCAACGACTTCGCTCCGTGGGTGATTTTCAATTGGATTGTATGTAAACCCGCTGCCAACTGCATCAGCAGTATGCTTTCCCGAAGAGGCTTTCAGTGAAATAGAACAACGGGTGCTACGGAAAATCAAACTCGGTGCGCATCTTGCCACCAATGACTTGTGTGCAGAATTTCAGGAAGATCGGACCATTCCTTTGAAAGTAATCGCGTGCCAAAATAGCGTTACGTACGTACGTTTGCACATGCAGACATTTTTAGAATTCGACATTTCTCGACCCGTAGATAACGAAAATGAAGATCCGGAAATCTGGTTCGGAAGTTCGATTTTTTTTCCCGTCGCAAAGCTTATACTCTGAGGAAACAAGAACAGTTATTCGAGGAACAGCAAAACAAGTTATTTGAGACAGAATTAACAGCTTCTGACAAAAAGGGCAATCAAAAATTTAGCCCAAGCACAGGATGCAGCTATCTCTTAAAATATACTAAAAACACCCGGCATACTTTGCGCCGTAGGATCGAATGTGTCTCAGTCTAGCTTGCTCCTCCGATCTACAGTGGCTGCGTCTCGTATGGAGTATAGGCGCTTAGTCAACGATTTTCATCCCTGCTTGTGTGTGCGCGCCCATCGATGCCTCGGCGAGTTGAGGGCCCAGCCGATTTGCTGCCCTGGCACAAGTGAACAATACCGTCACGTATTGTAACGACACGTGTCTACAAAATGTACATTTGATAAAAGTAAAGCGGGCTGCGAAAAAAAAACGAAAATTGAAATATTGCGCTTGTCATCTTCCCGTGATACAGACATTAATCGGGCATCGAATGCTTGCTTTAAAGCTCGGAATAACTTGATTGTGAGGACTGCGATGTAGCGACAGAAATATTCTACCTACAAAAAAACGATAATCTCACAAGAGACTGGACTCGATTCTATAGAAGAAATAGAGAGGATAGATTGGATTTTATAATATAAAGTATCTTGAAAAAATTGTTATATTACAGAATACTGTTAATTAGTAGAGTCCCTTAATAATCTAAAATTATTCGTTGCTTCAGTAAGTCGACCGTATATTCTACAGTAGTAACGTTAATTGTTCATGGCAATTAAGATTCTATTCGAATCAACAAGTTGTAGCCTTGTATTTAGATGCTCTCGGAAATATATGCAAAATACGTAACAACATCAAATAGAACAAACTCTATACATTACAGCCGGTAGTTTTTAAGTAGTTCGAGTATACAAATAGTCCGTCAGCTATATAGGGATGATCACTGCTTTTGAGATGCACTCGTGAACAAAATTCATTTTCGAACTCCAAAGGATGAATATGAAAATCATTTGATAATGCAACAGATCAATAACTCACGATCTACTTCAATTTTAATGAATATAATATAGTACATTATCGCTACTGAAATAAAACAAATCAGTAAAGAATAAGATTTACACAATTTTGCATGTAGGCATCTCTCTGAAACTAACTGTGCTTTTCAGAACGACGTACGAAAAATACAAAATAGATTTTTATATGCTTCTAATCGCGGGAAAGAGACTATTCTGATTGAATTACTCACATTACTTGATAAAACTGTTGTATGAATGCAGCCCAAACTAGATTTTCTTACCACAGAAACATGCTGACTACGACAGTTGTATCTATAACTCGGATTTACATTTCAGTCCGGCATAGGTGAGACACAAGTGAAGAAGATTTCACCTGAATTCCGGAATGTACATACGCATATTACTTCAAAGGAGGAATGCATAAGCCGTGGTGCAGAGTGCAAGAGTTATTCGCTTATAAATTTTGCATCAAAATTAGTCGAATGCAAAATGTACACTTTCGAGAGTAAATATACTCAATTCAATTGAATTTCTAAAATGTATGAAACACAAGAATATTATCGGATAAACTTTCCATGCGGATTTGTGAAAATAAGCGATCACAATTGGGGCAAGTTTCAAGTTTTGTTGAGAATAATTCAAATATAACATTTCAAAAACCTCAACCGATGGACCATCAGAGTGGTTTCCGATCTCTTCAGACTGGATTGTAAAGCATTAAAGTGTAATAAATTAACATAATTGAACTATTATTCTGAGAACAAGAGCTGCAAGCTCCTCATCAACACAACTGATTAAATTTAAAAAAAAATGAGTATGTGTTAGAAACACTAGTATTTTTATAGAAGTATTTTTATATAGATATTTTCAAATATTTATTGTTCAATTCATGAAGCCGCATAGTCATGGAATAAAAAATAACATTCCTTTTTCTAACAAACATATTGAAATATCAATTCTGAATCATTTTGATAGAAGTAACTCAATTACAATCCCGGTTTACAAAACGCTTACTCTATACACTAGCATTTTTACTCGTTACAGAAATGATGACATTTCCTCTGTCCATTAGTCGCTCCTACAATTCACATCAATAATTCAAACATCAAATGTATGCTTCCGTGAATTATGAGTAGACTCCAGTCAATACATCTTTCAACTTTAGAAGAAAGGACTGCGAAGCCAAAATCTTCTCAAGCGTAAAGATGGAAAAATCCTCATGCCAAGAATGTATTCAACTACACCAGAGAGTGGACGAGTAGTGAAAGCAAAATGAATATGGAAGAAATAAGTTCAGTGCAGTTCAGTGACCTAGGAGAGTAAAATGACAAGCCCTATATACTAGTGTAGTTAAGTCATGAGAAATATATGCTTTCGTATGAGTAAGGTGAATGATTCATAGATACGTAAGATGCCAAGTATTGATTTGATATTGAAAAATTCAAATTTTGACGAACAATCATGTTTAATTTAGAAAAATATTGAAACAAATAGTATGTTTTGGTGAAAATAGTGTTTGCTCATTTCATCTTACAAACAAGTCACTCGATGAAAATTTTAATTTTCTCAATTCAAGTAAAAAGAATGATGCATAAATTATGCCATGGAAATCACGCTGTAAAATAGACTGACACTATATAAAAATAATCAAGAAATAGTACGAGGAAATACTCTTTGCCTATACTCTTCGTGCATACGATGTGACGTATGAGAATCAATTGTCTATGATTAAAGCGAGCTGATTGAACACATGCACATGCGGAAACGTGACATCCAGCCAATCTAATAACTTAGTCATTGATAAGAGTTTCCAGTAAAATTAAAGGTGGAAAACATAGTGAAAATTACCAGCTAGATCATTATCGTGAGATATGCAGTCTTTTCGATATATTTTTCACGAAGACGAATTTTAAAATAAAAAAATCTAGAATGATGCTATCGAAAGCTTATGCGAATCAAACCGAACTCTCGATGTTACAAAGGTTCAACGAGAATGAACGATAGATTAATAAAGACGAGTAACTAAAATATTTACATTATAAGACTCGAATTCGGAATCGAGAACGAGAGGCAGGTAGAGCTAGAGTGAACAAAATCATATTAGATTGTGTATCGATTCATTAGTCTCGCAAGCAGCAGAACGTTCGTGTGACCACAGGTAGAGGAGACATCGAGGCAGCATATCGTTCTCGGTAGTATCCGAGCATAAGAGGCTGAGCGTGCTAAGGACCTCGATTTGCAAATCTCGGCGTACTTCTTGCGTAATCTCGGTGAATTACTCGTGAAATTATAATCGATCTTGAGCCGATTACACAGTAGGGCGCTCGAGTCAAATCATCGCGTAAAGTGTATGGGAGAGGTAATTAACCACAAAGACAACTTTTTTCCATTGACTCGGATGGAAGTCGTTTATTAATTAGAAATTTTTGTAAAACTATCGAGACTGCCGAGTTTTTTCCAAGATTAGTATAGAAACGCACCAGCAGATAAAGATGGTATGATATGAAAGCACCACATTCAGATATCCGCATGAAAAAGTATCCAGCTGTGAGCGTACCCTTTGTTTCTACGAGTAATTATGTGATGATTGATAAGTTTGAAGGGCGAAAGTGAGCTACGAACATAAAAATAGCGACAGAGGGTAGAAAAATACGGTATCTTCATAACAGAAAGGAAAAAAAATTGTATGCTCTAGCTCTCAGGTGAATATTCAAATGTTTCGGATTATTCCTACACGCACGCGCGCACACACTATGAAGTGTTGCAATGTGTTACAAACTAGCTCTACAGGAGCAAGTGAGTGTAACAATTCTACCATTATTTGGGCTTTTCCCCACATCTCCCAATAATCTGTCACTGGGAAATGCAAACAACCGAAGTAATCAGTCACGTAAACAAAGGGTGCGCTTGCTGCAGGACACTTTTCGAAGTGGAGATTGGCGTGTACATGTGCTCTGCTGTCACAATATTTCACTGCAAATTTCTCTCTCTCTCTCTCTCTCCTCTGCTTGATTTTGACACTAATCTTGGGAACCACTCGACAGAATACTCTGTATTTTGCAAAAGTTTTTAGCTAAATTGAAAAAGTCGTGTCAAGCTTGGTGTGCTCATCACGGAAAAATGCTGGCATTATTTCATGTGCTCGGCTAGTTTTAAGGTTCGATGTAAACTCGATTCCGTCGTATCCAGGTGAAATTTGTCTGCATCCAAAGAAGCTACGCGGAAACAAGTTTTGTGAATGCGACAGTCAACTACAGGCTGTTTATTCGTCTCTGGCGCGGCGTCGAAGCTCAGACTTGCGTTTCATGTATCGCGACGCTGCTACTGCGCTTCATGCGCGCCGTAAAACAAAGCTACGCCGAGTTTATGTGTACTCTCGTGAGGGTCCGTGGGGTTTTTCGCGCATGAGAGAGGCCTCGAGACCCTTGAACTGCCATAGGCACGTTCACTTATATGGCGCTGAGCCCGCGACGCGCCCCAACTACGAATCGCTTCGACGAAATTACAGCCGGCGTTTTTCCAACGGTGCGTAAGTATGTGCGTTCTTCTCGTCCTCGTCAGCTCAGATGTGAACTTCCGAAATTTGTGCATAGTACCGAGCGCAGATTCAGAGAGTCGAAGCAACGGATTCTGGATGTGGTGAACGATTGCACACTATATTATGGTTGCAGCAGGTTTTATGCAGAGAAATCTACTCAAACGTAATTCATCTCTAGACAATCGTTGCTTTCTCTTGGATGAAGCTTTGCAATCAGGTGGAAAATGATTTTCTTATCACTTATCCTTGAGACTCGCCGAACTTATAGAAAAATATTACATAATGGCCTGATTAAATTTCTGATAAGATATACGCATATGCGAGTGTGTGCGGAAGGAAACATGCAAATGTAAGATGTATATCGTTTAGAAAACTAGAAATAATGATGAAAAAGTTTTTAAAGTATCTCACAAATCTTACTTGGTAATTTAAAAATAGGATGAATGGAATGAGTGATCGTAATAATATTTCGCTTAGCCATCTTACTCATTTCCATTACTAACTTGGATCATTCTTCAAGAGAACAATCAGTGAGAGGCGAAAGCTCAAAAGAGGAACGTGAGTAAATGGTGTTTCGATAACTGTGACCAATGCAGCCAAGTTTAATTAACCCATTAAGTCCCAACAGGACACTTTTTGACCGCATTTTTCAACTGCTATATTTCCTATGTAAAACGACTGTAAAAAATATGTCAGTAAGCATTTCTAACGTAAAATTGTCTGAACTTTTAAATGGTGACATCAGATTTACAAAAAAATGCAATCGTAAGAAGTTATACATTGTTTTTTCCAAAAAAAAACAGATTTTCCAAAAAAGTTTTTTTTTCAAATCATGTTTTCACATTGAAATCACTTTGCGATTCCTATTTACACTGAAAAAAAAGTGTCCGCGAATCTTAAACTAAAAGTTGGCATAGTTTTAATTGTTCAAATTTATTTTTGGAAGACCCAAAATGGCGGCCGACCGAAAAAATTGTAGCTTTCAACTTGGAATTGTTTTTCTCAAAAACTATGGGTCAAATCAAAAAATTCTTAAGAACAAAGAAGTCTTAGAATCACCTGAAGAACACTCTTGAATTTTTTCGGAATTTTTTGATGAAATTTTTCAAAATTTTGATTTTCCAAATTCTCAAAAAAACGCAAATTGCTTAAAAACTTCTGAAAAAATTTGAGAATGTTTCTTGAGTAATTTTAAGACATTTTGTACTCATAATTTCTTTTTATTTGATCTATAGGTTTTGAGAAAAAAAATAATTAAATTATTTTTTAGAAATTTTTCTGTACGTTTCTTAGCCGGCAAATCGAAAAATTTATAAGAACAAAAAAGTTTTAAAATTACTCAAAGAACATTCTCAATTTTTTTCAGAAGTTTTTAAGCAATTTGCGTTTTTTTGAGAATTCAAAGAATCAAAATTTTGAAAAATTTCATCAAAAAATTCTGAAAAAATTTGAGAGTGTTTTTCAGATGATTCTAAGACTTTTTTGTTCCTAAGAATTTTTTGATTTGACCCATAGTTTTTGAGAAAAACAATTCCAAGTTGAAAGCTACAATTTTTTCGGTCGGCCGCCATTTTGGGTCTTCCAAAAATAAATTTGAACAATTAAAACTATGCCAACTTTTAGTTTAAGATTCGCGGACACTTTTTTTTCAGTGTAAATAGGAATCGCAAAGTGATTTCAATGTGAAAACATGATTTGAAAAAAAAACTTTTTTGGAAAATCTGTTTTTTTTTGGAAAAAACAATGTATAACTTCTTACGATTGCATTTTTTTGTAAATCTGATGTCACCATTTAAAAGTTCAGACAATTTTACGTTGGAAATGCTTACTGACATATTTTTTACAGTCGTTTTACATAGGAAATATAGCAGTTGAAAAATGCGGTCAAAAAGTGTCCTGTTGGGACTTAATGGGTTAATCATATTATCGACTTAGTTCTGAATGCTTATATCAATTACTTATCATTAGAATCTCGCATGTTTATTAGCGATTCTTATAATAAAATGAGTTTTAAATGGTCACCACTGCCTCATGAACATATGAATCAATTTTATAGATTACTGCATATTTTTTCTCAAGATGAACAAAATCAATTTGAAGAGGAGGAATCACTTATTCATTTCCATTGATATCATGGAATTTGAATAAAACAAAAATAGTTGAATACTTAGAGAACGTAATTTTTTAAAAATATGTATAAGAAAATAGTAACCACATAATGTCCACTAGCATTGATATGAGCTCGCGTACCCTTCATAAGAAGAAATGAAAACCTTGGCACTCACATTGGTATAAGGGTAAGAGTCTGCAAGGTTACAAGTGTGTGACAAGAAGACAAAGAGGATTACAAGAGCAAGGTGTGCGTTAGATCCACGGAGGAAAAGAGTTTCAGGTAAAGAATGTATGAAAATTTAAGAAATAAAATGTTAACGTGCATTTTTGCGAAATCTCAAAAGAAAATGAATGAAGCAAATTTTTCATCCTCCACAAGGAGTTCAACAGGGAGTAAAATTCATCTATTTATTCACGCTCTTCTTTGAACCTCGAACTGTCAACTTTCAGCTTTAATGTACACTCATTTTGAAAATTATTCGTCGGAAATCAACGCGTTGATCGAAATTCGATAAAAAATCGTACAACCAGTCGAAGTGAAATCATTCATCGCGGATAAGTAATTTCTCTCATTAGCCGGGGTACAAATGATACGAGTACGAATCCCACCGAGCGCGAAAAACTCCTGCTCTCGAAAATCACTGCGTAAAATTCGTAAAAAAGCACTACCCTAGCCAGCTGTAACTTCATGCCGGGGCTCCCAGAGGTATTTTCTCCGCGACTAACGAGGCGCGCGACGCGCAAAACCAGTTTCAGTCGAAAAGCTCGTCGCCCGAATCGGAATCAAAGGTGCAAGAAGCAGAGCAAAAAACAAACAAAGGAGCCCGGCGACGTGGCTATGTTGCCGTCAACACTACTGGATTCAAGCGTGCGTGGCCCGGCGAGGGCGGCTTGCCGCGCGGATAACGCCATACACACATACGTAGATCCTCGGCTTTGTGTGTCATGGTCACTGAGCCGCGTCACGAGCATCTCCTTAACATTCACAGGCTTGCGTACACATTTGCACACTGGCTAGAGTGGCCTCTTGGGGACAAAAGTCCGCCCGATTGCTCACGAAAGCCGACTTTGCTTACCGCGATTTTCCGCCCAAGATTTCTTCTTTTCTAGACACGTTTCGTTTTCTACGTTCCGCATGGAACCATTATATTGTTCTGATATTTGATTTGACTTTTTCAATATCCAGCTGCTCGAGGCATAGTAAGTGAATCTTTTTTCAATCAGTATTGATAATGTCTATCTTGTCGATCCCATTAGATCGATCAGGGTTGTTTGAGAAGAATGTATTATACATTGGGACATACGCCAAAGACAATCATAAATTTTGAGAAGAATTAATCGTTCATTTATTCCTCTAGAAATAGCTACTACATCTCGTTCCAAAAGCAGCTCTTCAATTATGACACCTCGTCTGCTCTGTTCAAATATCTAATTGTACGAACTGACCGACTTCCTTTGTTTTTTCGCTAAAGTAGAACGTAATCAAAATTTTCTTAGCATTCTCGAGAGACATCTGTGGCCTAAAACTCTATCCGTTTTTTTTCTCTTGGCATTATATTTTTTCCCTAGATTTTACAGGAGTGGCTGTTCTATCACCTATACATGTTATATTCTTTCAGGATTTTTTTTTAAATATTTAATCGAAATGATAATCACGGAATTGAATGGACATTTTTTTTTTTATTGCTTCTCATTGCGAAAAAGATTGAATAGTATGTGGAATATTCATTTTGTTTTTATTTGTACCGTAATAATTAGTAACGGAACTAATTACGACAATCACTGTAGAAATATACTTTCAAAATTACACCGGTATGAAAATTGTTCATAAGAATCGTGGTTACGATTAACATATATTCAGAAATATTTCATCTAAACACCATTCCAGTTCATTAATCCGACGAATTATACGGTTTGAATTAGAATAACGCAAATCTAATTATAGATGTAACATAATTTAATAATTACCTGGTTAGCTTGATCACTCTCGTAGCTACTGGCAGAATTAATAACTTCTAAACTGCTCTCAAAAGTGCTGTTTTCGCTGGCAAATATTCCAGAGAAAAATATCTGTAATCAAAAACAAGAAATTTATGTAATTATAATTATCAACATTTTCCAAAACACTATTATCAGTAGAAAATCTATGAGAATACCGAATTTTAAGTATAAACACTCAATGCATGATTCTTTAGAATGAAAGTGGAGGACGAAAACCCTGAAAACTCAAGATTATTTGAGTTAATTACCGAAGGGATCCTCACAATTCGGTACTCCCTCCCAATTTTTATGGTACTCCCGTCGTTTTTTAGTATTTCATGGTACTAAATTTGATGGCATTTGGCGTTTGCGTTTTTATCAATAGATAAAAACTGACTATAGTCAGCATAAACTTATTGGGTTTTGATTCTAATTTGCGGAATAACTCTTGGTCGATATTGATCAGAGTCTTTGAAGAGTACTATTTATCTATCAACTCGACCACAGTACTCCATAAGAACTTCCCTGGAAATACTGGAGTGAGAAGCCTTTCGGCGTTTACTATATTGTTGGAGGAATTTTATAGAGATTCGTGTCAAAACAAGCTTCTTCCAAGAGTAAACCACAAACTCAGAGTCAACTGTGGAAAAATGAACAATAACGAGAAGAATATGTGATTTTGAATTTTTAAATTGATCTCTTGAATTATCACTTTGACAGAAAAATACCTTGAAAAACTTTTCTCAAAGGGAATAACTATAAGATCTTTGAACGTTCTGAGAACATTTTTCAAAAATCTTATGCATTGTGAGAAATAAAACGAAAAGGTAATGTCGAAAAGTATTCCGTCTTTTTTTCACTCACACAGCTCTACATTTTTTTATAAAAACAGAAATATTCCCATAAAATATTTGTGCCTGCTTGTTTATCTGTAGCAATAGTTTCTTTCATTATTTTAGTTTTATTTCCGGTAGTTGAAACAATTTTCAGAAAATATTTTCCGATAATACCTTTGTTCGCTTTTCTCGACTTTTATTCGCTTGGTTTCTCAGAATAAATTTTCGAGGTTCTATGTTTCTAATGAATGCTTTTATAGTTTGCTATCGTTTTTTCTGACCGACTGTTCTAAACATGTCGATTTCACATCATAAACCTTTTATGCATATCGATATTGATGTCAGAGACCAGCGTGTAGTCCAAGTTGGTTATTACGCCTAGAATCGATATTCATACATATGATATTACAAGAACGTTTCATGGGGGTAATTTGTATAGTATTGAATATCTGGTTCGAATGGGAGAAAACAAAATTTTCGTCATGTCCTTTTGATGCATCCTGTATTTCCTGCCGCTATTCACAAAATTGGAAGCGCAGTGAATCGAGGACGATGTGACTGGAGGATCGATCGTAATTGACCTTTGAAATTTTTTAATTGACATGCAATATTACGTGCTATCGATACATCAAGAGCAATCAGCTTACACGAATAGCTGCATTGAACTGCACGCGCGTGAAATGGCAAGATTGCTCAGCTGCATGACTTGCGCTTGCGTATGTAATTTCGCGCGCGATGATAATCGCTGAGCAGTGTGCAGCGCCGAAATGTGTGAGCGCGTGCGCCTCGCAAATGCCAATTAATGGGCAGTACACGGCGTAAATCACGCGCCCACATCTTAATTCGATCTCGAGTGACAGGAGGTTGTGGCCCGCGTTGGTAGATACATTCTTTTTCTTTGTCTGATGCCCTTAGTTATGCAGCGCTGCCCGCTCGTGTGAGAACGCACGTGGGCAGCTCTCGATCCTCTGGATTAGCCGCCTTTTCAACCTTTCCCGCGGTCACTCGGGACTGCTCTACCTCTTTTTATCAAATTCTTGGGAGCAAGACACGATTTCGGGAGCCTCATCTGTTTTAGAACTGGTGTTCGAATTTCGGGAGGAGATTGATCTCGATAAAAACGCCGTACTAATTCACGAATTCTTTCAAGATTTAGATTAATACGAAGTGTCGGAGGAATTCCCGAACCTATTATTGCGGTAACTCTTATTTGATTGATCACTGGTGAGATAATTTTCAAAGAAATACGATACAATAGTTGAGAATCCACGTATACATTTTATTCTCATAATTAATTAGAAGACGAAATAATATATTATCCGAAATTATTTAGCCGCGAGAAATATTTATTTTGGTTATATTCAGAAACTACTTAATGATGAATTTTTTCTTTGCTAAGTTTAAAATAAACATAGATTTTTGTCATGATTTCAGTGAAGATATTGATACAGTTAATTGAGTTTGACGTTTGTTTTAACTTTAACTCATGAGTATATACATATATATTTTTTATATAGGCAGTAGAAAAAATATTTTGTAGAGCTCGTGAGCTATAATTATAAATATCTTCAATTATAAGATACAACTGATGCGAGAACAGTCAAACTAATCTCCGATAGTGGTGTGTAATATTGAGTTTAAATCAAACCATACCAAAAGTAAATAGTACTGTTTACTAGGCTCAATTGAATTATCGGAAGAGGAATGAAAACGTGAATTGGTCTATTTGTATATATACCTTGGTCGGCGTCAATAGCACAATCGGTGATTACGCCATTTGTATCAATTAGCTAATGATTTGCTAAAATAACACACATCGCGATCAAACGTAAAATACTTAAATTGAAACGATAACGAGTCAAATAGCGATATAAAGGTAGAAACCAATTTTGCCAGAAGTACATGGTGATATTGACAAAGTACGGAAATAAACGTAAAGCAGCGAAAGATGCCGTCGGTATAGTGCCGATAAACGATGAGGCACTTTTTTCTTCCAGCTTCGCGCTCGTTTAGTCGTATACTCGAGAGCGAGTGCGATAAAAGTCGAACGATTATTTACTAGTTGTATCGGCGGAGGTGGCGGCGGCGAAAAATGGCTGAATAAAGAGAGACGAGCGCGGCTCGAATGCATGCATGCCTACACACACGGATGCACACACACACACACACTCACGTTTTGCGGAGCCGCGAGGCTACTTTGCTAATGATGGAGTGGCTCAATCGCCCTCCACGCATCGCATGCATAGACATCGATCGCTATCGAGTCGGGACATTTATGCAGCTGCCCGGAGCGGCCGCATGCAGAGGGCGCCTGCCAGATCCACTTTGTGCTGGTCAATTTTGACCCTTGGGTCGACCCGATAAGCTTTAATTAACCGGCTGAGCCTGAGCCACTAAAAATGTATCGTTAACGCGAGAGGGGCCTTGCGCTCTCTTCGACAGGCATAGCCAGGAAAATTAACGAGAAAAACAGAATCATGTACTTTATCTGCAGCCAAGTTTCGACCGGAGATCATTACGTGGAAGACTCTCCTCGAAAAATTCCCCAGGGCTTTTTTTATCAACTTGACCCGAGATCTTGTGGCAGGACTATTTTTTGTAAGATACTTATAGCAAACGGAAACCGACTATTTCTCGACTCCAATGACGGAGTTTATTTGATTACTTGATAATCAACATAATTTATTGACGGGTATACGAATTTCCAAATTCGAACTGAATTTGATAGAAACATGGATCTTTGCACCCAGGACTAGAGTAATTATTCATGTGAAATCTTTGGAGTCGGTTTTGAGTACTTGATTATTGACGCCAAATGAGTTGTACATAGTTTTATATGTATACAAGTCTAACATTCTAACGAATTCGTTTATCCGTTTTAGTACAATAAAGAATCAACCCAACACGATTCGGTACGTGTGAAATGGATAATTGAGAAACCTTAAAGGCCCACAACATTCCAGCCTCAGATAACATGTTTCGAGAAACAAAACACGAAACGATCTCCCAAGATTTACAGCGACTCTTAACCCTAAGCGAAAGTAATAAAAAAGCATCACGAGTGATGAGCAAAAAAGACGGTAGCCCTTTGCGAGAACACGAATCCTGTGTTTCGCGTGACGTTGCGAATATAAAATCAATTCGACAGTGCGGTCGTGACGCGTGGGCTGCGGACGTTCGTGTTTTACTTATTTATTGCGTAAAAGGATACGCGGGGCGTGAGCGAAGTTGAGATTTTGAAACAGCCGAATGGGGAACCACACTGTCTCTGTCGATTTTCATAATTCGAACAATGGGTCCCGGGCAGCGTTTTGTCGAAGATGTCATTGTGCCGTGGGTGGATGAAATGCAAATATACTTATATTTAGTGCAATAGGAAAACATTAAAATGTTGATATCATTCTCGAACATACGATAATGTAAATATCATGCGAGAACCGAAAAATTCTCACAATATCGATCACCTAAGTGCGACATTAAGTTGTGCAATGAACGTAAAATCTGGCCTTGCTACATTTCATTCGCAGTGTCTCTTGTGAAGCGTATAGCGAGTAACAGTAGAAAGTCTAAAAGATTGATGCATAAACCTCTTGGTTATCGTGCACGTGAAAAACGAAGTCTCTGGGCGTGTACACGTGTATCTCTGCCACGGCGCGAAATGTTCGTCGTTTTCCATTAGGCAAGCGAAGAGTCGTTGGTAGCTGAGGCTATTCAAAGACGCAAATGCCATGTCTGATAAAATCCTCAAGAGTTTTGTTTATAGTTCTGCTGCTATAACGGGCGCATCAATTTTCTCCGCATCAAATCGCTACGCTTGGCTATCTCAAATATGCTCTCTCAGATAAAATTGCCCTCTTCGAAGTGCTCTTTCGTTGTGTGAGGGCTTATTGAAACTGATTAGATTGGTTTGTATTTTTAAATTTTTTCATTACTGTCAATTAAATTATTGTTTCCAAATATTGTGTAATGGTTGATCTTTGAGGGCCAATCCAGAATCAAAGATCGACCATTACACAATATTTAAATTATGGAGGGTGTGCACTACAATATGGTCTTCAAAGTTTTCCGAATGAAATAGATCGAAGAAAAAATGTCTTGGACGCAACTATTTCTTTCTACATCATAAACAAGCATCGAGGGAACAGGAATCATTTCTGAGATGACTATCACGGTTTTGATCGATTTTCGACAGAGCCTTTTATTTCTTCAACGATCAGAAAAATGGCATTGTTGAAGACCGAGAGAAGATATTGGAAAGGAAATGTCCATCCTCGATCGAATACATATAACTTTTGGGAAGATCAAATCTTTGAAATTCTTGAATTCTTCTATGGAATTTCTATAGTGTATCTCGAGTAAAACTATAATGTGAATTTTAAATGAAATGTTAATAAATCTTGCGTGAAAGAAAGAGAAGTAGTAAAAAGTCGGGGCCCAAAAGAACACAAGCACATTCATACATACACAATTATCGTAAAAATCTTAACGATGCCGCTGCAGCCCGTTCGATTAGGGTATCCGCAACGAATTCAACACGATGTAGGGATCCTCTGGTGGTAATCCAATACCCAAACCTCTCGCGCACCCCCTTCTTCCTCTGCAGCACGGAAAATGAAGGGAAGCGACGCGACGCGCGTCCCCCCGCGGAGAATTTTCCCGCTCGTAGAATTTTTCATGCCCGCGGCTTGCATCGACCGCCGTAAATTACACTGACTTGACGTGTATCCCAAAATTCTATCGAGCCCCCTCCTCCTCCTCACTCCCGAGAAAAGAACCGAGATAGAAAAAGAGAGGGAGAGAAAGAGAGGAAACGAGGAGGAAAAAAAGAAGCGCTTCTCGTTTGCCTAATCATGCGCGGGGTATATTTGGCGCGAAGGGCCGGGTCATTTAACTTTTATTTTTATTGCTCGCTATCCCTTTAAGCGGCGCACGCATGCGAGGACGTTATATACCTTCGGTGGCCCGCCCAGTAGAATCTGCAGATAATATCTCGCGCGCAGCAGCAGGTCAAAGGTGTTTTTCTCTCTCCACGCGAGATCTGAAACACTCAGACTTTGGGTGTATGTGTGTGTGTGTGTGTGTGTGTGCGTGTGCGTGTGTATACGCATGGGACGACTGGCTTGTTTGTGCGGCATCAGGGCCTTATCTTGGCTGTAGCATCTTTTACTTGGACCCGGGTGGACGACAGAAGTGTGCACAGGATAGACCGGATAAAGAGCTAAAGTGAAATGGATGCCGAGCGGGCGGGTGTCGGGTCATTTTCAATTACTTTGTAACAAAAACTTCTTATGGTTGATTTTGTGCGTTGTAACGTTAAATACGGGTGTGCCCTACATTCTAACGGCCAATTACACTGATTCAGCGGGCTACTCTGTATATTGCAATTCACGGAATCTCGTTGATTAAAGATTTTCCCGCTTCTATTCTATTCTTAGTTTTCTGAAAAGGGAGGAACGGTATCTACAGACAGCATTTTTTCTATCTGAATTGGAGACTTTAAAGGGATTGTTTGAAAATGCCAGGTATACATAATTTTAAATTTTCAGTAACTGAAAAATACATGTAGCTCTGAAAGTGAAATTCGCTATCAAAGCTTATTAAATATGAAATACGTTCTAATCATTTTTCAAAATATCTAGCAATTGAACCTACTATATATGAGTGATTCTTGAATAATGCGTTGATTTACTAGTATAATGACTAATATTAAAATGAACAGAATAAAAATCTTTGTTCGCGAAACTTCTATAAGAATCTAACATTTATTTAACAGCTCTTAAATCCTTAGTCTTCATACTTTCTCTGGATAACTTGTCAGATCGAGAATGTTCTTCTAATATTTTATTGAAGGGAGAGAATTCAATAAAAAATCGTAATCGAAGCAGAAAATAAAACTCAATCACACGATTTATTTTTGTGACGACGCAAAAATCGACCTCCCGAATGAAATCTCCGGACCTTAATTTTCGTAATCTACTGGTCGAAAAACGTCGAATCCCACAAATGTCTGTGTTGCTTTCTCAAAGAGAAATACTTGTGACGGGACAAAAATCGAACTTCCGAATCAGACTGCGGGATCACGATTCTCGTAATCTATGGGTTGAAAAACATCGAATCTCAAAAATGTATGTATGTACGTACAGTGCATGTACCCTATTTTTTGGAGTGCGACAACTTCCAGAGAAATCGTCCAACCGTCCTGAAATTTTGCACACAGCTCAGTCGTAGAAATATATACCTCAAGTTCGTTGTTTAGTAACAGCCGTTGTATATTTTGCTAGCAACCTTTGCTAAGGTGTTTCTTGGAAGTTTCCTATAATTCATTGTAAATGCACGTTGGGGTCCGAATACACACGAGGATCGACGTGAATCAATAAGATATTTCCCATATAAACCGTTGTTAATATCCCTAGCAATCGTTGCCACGAGAAAGAATAAATAAGTTTGAAGTTCATTTATTGATGGTGAACGATACGGAAACTCCGTTCGTAAGCGTTGTTTACATCTCCAGCAATCGTTGCCGAGGAAATGAAATATCGAGTTAAAGTTCATTCATAGTACTTTAGAGATCACACGACACGAGTATCTGTGTATTTTCTATAGCAATTGTTATCTATGTACCTAGCATCCATTACTAAGTTGCTTAGAAAATCAGTTTCAGGTTTATTTTTAGGGCAAAAGCCACAGAATTCTCATTTTTTACATAGCGGCCGTTTTTTTATGCAAAGCCACCTCGAAAAAGATACTGATAATGCAGTGAGCAGTGGTATTTACTTCTGTTAAAAATAGATGCTAATGGTATATACGCTTTACTTCATTTCGAATCGATTCTCACCCACTGCTAAAAATCCAATTAAATTCTTCGGAAAATTGAACTGATAGGTTGAATGTATGTACGTGTGTCCTGTTCGGACATCCATCAGAAACCATTTCTAAAAGTTTCATGCTACAAGTGAGAGTATTAGTCTCATCACCAAATTAGTAGATCCATTCAATAGAATGAGAAGTTTTTCGACTTTTCCGTTATATATCGTGTTCTACTATTATTAGGCATGATACTTTCTTTATGATTCCATTTCACTTGATACCATATCTGTACATGAACCTATGTAAAGGGCAGTTCAATTTGTCTCTTCGATTTTTGATGCCTCACAGTGTAGGATCGTAAGGGATATCATATGAGTGTCAAATAGAACTCTGGAAAGTTATGAAATACAAGAAATGGAAGAAAAAGGAGAAGAACGAGATCGAAGAGAAGCTCTCCGTAGAGAATTATTTTCCCCTGATAGAACACGTTCGTATGTTTCGCTACAACTGTCTCCTATATATTTTTATATATACTTTTAACGCTAAAGTCAATGCGTATGTCTCTTACTAATTTTTTTCATTTTCTTCTTATACTCGAACTGCCTTACATTTCAAAAAATAGATATAAATCATGTACATTCATACGTGTATGCTTGTTCATTTATTCCACAAATAGATATAGAACCCAATATCAATCAAGCAGTATCAGATAGAAATCATATTTTTTTAATGTGATGAATTCGTTAACACAGAGAAAACTACTAATTGACATTAGAAATAATATTTACCTATATTCCACAAAATAAAGAGTCACTCGAAAAAAAACTCGTAGATATAGTCTCACAGACGAACATACATGGACTTCGAGTGACCAATTACGATGAAATTCTCTGAAAGTTTTTGACGACCCTAATAAATCATACTTGCAGCCATGGAACCTAACGGTCTCATTTCAAAATATTCGTCTATCATTATTGATTATTCGCATTTTCTGTACATCTGTATGGACAGAAATACATATATATATATATCAAACAAATATATAAGCAACGATAAATCACGGATATGTTAATAGAGGCGTTAGGCAACATAGCTGCAGACCTATTGGGCTACTGAAAAACTAGCTCAAATAGTTTAATCACGATCGATGATCCGGGGGCCTTGTATACTCTCATTGTCAGTGACACTTCCATCCATTTATGAATTCTGTTCAAGTTTGTGGTATCGATCGAGCGAGGCTTCAATCTAAGCTGCGCCAAATCTTTTTTAATTAATAAAACTCTCCGCCATATGAACCCTTGCGTTATTTATCTGCCCGGGTTTGCCCGAATCTTTTCGGCTTTCCTCAAACCTGGTCGCTATCTCTCTTTCTCTACCGCGTTTGTCCGATTGAGTTAAGCAGTAGTGGTGGTACCAGTAGAGCAGCTCCTCTCAACGAATTCGCTAAATTTCAGGCACGTATTTCTCCGAAACGTCTCAGGAATATTCTCGGGTTAATCGTTTTTTTCTCCAAGCGATTGCGGAAGCGAGAAAGCACTGAGAGAACTCCGCGCCAGAATGAAGACTTGCCGTACGACGGCGAAAAAACGACGGGAGCGAGAAAAAATATAATGAAAGGCGAGCAAAGGGAGAGAGAGAGAAAGCTCGTTGAGCTCCGTGAAACGATGAAGTATCTTGGAAATTCGTCGGATGTAGAGAACGAGCGCAAACAGACTGCGGTATGTATCAAAGGAGAAAATTTGCGCACTGCGCGCGTGAGACGACATGTATTAAACCCTTTGAAACCCGGATCTTTTATCCTGCTTCTAAAAAAGAGGTTTCCCGTATCATCCATTGTTAGGATAGTTTCATATCCGACTGTTCGGTACATGCAATTTCTGCTAAGATCCTTTAGAACGCGCGGAATGGTTCAAACTATCCGAATAGATATAGTGATTCTCCAAAATGTATATCTTGACCGAGAGTTAGAACTGCATGCTACTGTTTTGCTGCTGTTATCGACAGGCTCAATAATCAGTTACGGAAATGTCTCAGATTCTTCAAAAATGTTTTACATTCATTTAGTTATCAAGAATGAGCCAGAACACAATGTTTTTTTTTAACTTGTTACGTTTCGCGATTGGACTTTGAAATGGAAATCTTGAATATTCGCAATGTTGTCTTATCAACAACCCTCTGTTGTCGTCCTCTTCACCAAAAACATCCATTTGTTCCGGGAATGAGGCGTCTCGCGTGTGGAAGTATCAAATATACATTGGGGGGACAAGCGACACGGCAAGGAACAAAGCGCGTTCACTCGAAATAAAATAAAAGTCGCGTGCGCTCGTAAATCCCCCCGAGGGGGTTACAGTAGACTCCTCGAGTGGCATCGCCGTAGCTGCAGCCTGCAGTGAGTCCTGGACGATTTTATGGGCCGTATAGGCTTCAAAGCTCGCGCGACTGTGGAAAACTCGGGGATAGAGACTCGTGTTGCGTGACAGTGTTCGAATTCCCGAATTTATACGTATATACCGGGCCGATTCCATGCGGTGCACGCTTATCTTGGCGTCGATCGCCGCTCGCGTACAGGGAAATGGGCTCTTAAGCTGAGAAACATTGAAATTTATCTCCGGCTCGTTTGTCACCGGGCCGCTGGAGACGCCGCGCGCCGGTGCGCGCCGCTCGAAAGAAGGCCGCAAGGGCGCGACACGTTTTCATAGAGATTAATGCCCGCTGGATTCGCCGAATAACTTTTCGCGGGCGATTCGTCGCGTTCCCAGGGGCTCGAGGCGCCCCGCTACGCACCCGAGACTGAGTTGAAACGCTGGCGCTTAAGGTGCTCTGTAGAGGGGATACTTATGAGGTGAAAGTGATCTATCCCTTACACACCACTTGATAATTGGGGCAATGAACACGGAAAATTACCAAATTATTCAAAGAGAAGACTTTTATTATTATTATTATTATTATTATTATTATTATTATTATCATCATCATCGATATTACTATATTTTATATTATTATATACTTATTTAGCCAAATTCAGTGGAACATTTAACACTGAAAGATAAAGTATCCATAATCGCAGAGAGATTGAGTTGAGGTAGTTATTTTACCCAAAAAAACTTATCGTGAAATTTCTGTTGATTTTATGATAATTTTTTATGACTATATGACAGTGCCATTTTCATTTTTGGATTAACTAAGCTTATGACGTCAAAGTGCTGTTATAGTATTGCACTTCAAATTTGCTGCAGCTGAATACACTCTTTGATCTAGTGAAGAAGGCTCGTTTCCAAACAGAATATTTGTTGTAAAAATAACAACTTGTAAGCACGCGTACTTTTTACCCAAGTGAAAAAAGTTATGCATGACTTATTCCTAGGAAGGGATTGGCATTATCTAGGTGTAATCAAAGCATCATTCATATAGACGATGAATAATCTATTAATAATTTCTATTGTTTTTCAACGCACTGTGTTCTCTTCTTCGCATCTCCCGACGTCGATATGAAAAGCACAATAGAATCACGGCAGAGATGACATCTGCGACACGGGCCATTTATATACACGCTACAGCAGCATCAGAGTCGTCGAGCAGAATTGAGGGCTCTTACGTACAGACAGACCTAATAGCGACACAATGGACGCCAGCTGACAATGAGACTCGGATCGGATCATCGCTGGTTGGGCGCGGGCTTTCTCAGTGCGCCTTGGCGCCTCATCAAATGAATCCACGCGCGATTAATTAAAATTCCGCATCGCTCCGCGTATTTACCAAGTGGGGCGGAGCTTTCGCTCATTGAATCAAGGGGGCATCAGATAGAGGCGCGAGCATATTGCTTTCGGATTGCTTCCCGATTGAGAGCCGCGATTAGACGCCGGCCCGGTTCTCCCTGGCTCTTCTTCTCTCGCTCTTTCCTTCTCCCCCGCGTTATTAGAAACTTCTCCGTTGACTTCTTTGTGGTATGCCAGGTCCGATGCCAATCGTTTCTCTATCTCAAGTCGCGTGCACCACTTCCGATCGATGTCTTGTGTAACGGGCTCGTTCTACTCAGCAAAGAACTCTAAATTTGAGGTGGCCAAATTCGCGCGAACTCGTGCACACTTTTTGGGGCCAGATCGAAACCCATTGGAACACGCGATCACGCCCCCTCCCCAGGGGATTGTATATCCGCAGCTATTTCGTTTGTTGACGCTCGATTTTCGATACTCGACGGCAACTGAATTTCGAGTGTTTTTCGTCAAATTTCCCCAATATACCTGTGTTGTTACAAGTTATATCGATAATCGAGGAAAAGAATTTGAAGGATCTGTAGTATTTAAAGCTATCGTGATAAACTAGGACCTATACAAGGCCTCGTTTGAAACCCTGAATAGAGTAAAAAGTCTGCGCAAAGTAAAATATGTGGTGCTGCAGGTCCACGCAAGTCTTGAGAGCAGTACGATCTCTGGATCTACTATTCCCGTGGTGTATATACTGTTCCCATGCATTCTACCCTTTTGAACCACTATTTATCTCCTTCTTTTTCTTCTACTCTCGCTTTTATTCTCTCCCCCTTGTTTTATCTCCGTTTTATAATCCTTCTCAACTCCAATCGCATTTTTTACCTCTTTCTTGAGCTTAGTTTTAATTAACAGTCGGGCAACGCTCGTTCTGCTGGCGATTAGGGTCGTCAGGCTTATTTCAGAATTAAGACCTGGGCCTCGCTTCCACCAACAAACCGTACCCTCGACTTTGCCTCCTCGGTGCAGAGATAACGCGCACCTCTCTGGTGTACGTCGTTACACTCGTCGTAATGCTCTGTAATATCGTTAATGACAAATCGATAGATGTTATGGCTGATACATATTTTAATATCATCGGTCGTGTAACTTTTCTTCCATGGAATCATTCCTCAAATAATATTCCTCAGTCGAAGAACAACAGGAAACTAAGCAATGCTTTTGGAAATATTAAAATTTAATATTTGTAGTGTGAAAATGTAACGTACTGAATTGCAATTAAATACATTCTCGATATCTTTCTTTGCTTCTCACATCAGTATCTCTCCGATGAACAATTATTCACAATAGGAAGAAAACTGAATGATATATATTCATGTGTATATATATATATATATATTGCTCAAGATTTAAATTATATTGTACAGAAAAGAATATTTGACGTATACTCAATAATAGAAAAGTCATCCATCAGAAATGATTCCATATGTAAGAATGTTACAGCGTATAGTGAGGGAACGGAAATAAAAAGAAAAGACAATAGTGAATTGAAACGCTAACGAACAGTACGCCTATTGAGTTTAAATTAAGATGCTCCATTTGAAGTATTGGTGAGCCTCGGCTATGGGAACTTATCATTGATAGGATCTCAGCCAAAGCTCGGCTCGTTGGTGGTCTGTGACTTCGCGGAAATATATCTATCGGTGCGCATGCAGGATATCAATAGGATTCTGTTACCTATATAGATATAGGCGTATAATTGCGATCGATCCTTTATTGGTAGCGAGCCGACGATTTCCCGCCAGGTAGGAGGAGATTTCCATCTGAGATTCTTTGCACGACGACCAATCACAAGAGGCATCCTTTGAGGACGTGTAATAAAACTACGCCGAGAATGCAATCGGGCATGGAAAATATATGGATTGTTCCTTGAATCGAAGTTGAAATGTAATTACATCCAATATCCCCATATTTTCTTTCTAGTGCATCAAGAAATCGTATTCTATACGTGTGTTTGTATGAAAATGTTATGAATCACTTTCAATACAATTTCTGTCTTTCCGTAACAAAAATCTCATGTTTTCAAAGGCAATCAGAAACTTTTTCTCAAATTTTCATAAAGAAGATTTAGTAACTCGGAAAACTAGTTTGTTCATTACGAGAATAAATACGATTGAAGTAGTAATATACGAGTATTGTAGTATATCTGCCATTAGAAGTAAATTTAGTAAATTTATAAAATTATTATAAAAAAGAAAAAAAAAACTTGTATTTCAGCATAATGTGCGATTTTCATGGGATAGATGCAACAAAGTTTTTGTCGTTTTGAATGATCATTTTTTCGAAAAAAAGAAACAGTAAGATTATGAGTCAAAAACTGAATTGATTTTCACTTTCATTACTTATATTTATTATTTTCAAAATGAAAAATATAGAATCCCGAGAAAAATATTCTCCATTATTCTGATTCAGGATTTTCCAATAAGACTCTTTTAATATAAATAAATTAACACGCCTATACTGAACTTATTACGATTGCTGAAAAACAGTCATCCTTTCTATTTCAAACTGCGTAAAAAATGAAGAGCAGAAACACAGGCAAGAAAATCAGTAGTGCATTGGTGAAGTTCAATTGCATCACTATATACGTCACTCCCCTCAGTGCGATAACTCATTAAAAAAACATCCCCCACGCGATGCTCTACACGGGTCAACAACCGGCATTCGTAGTGCAATTTTTAGTCCGACTATAAGCGCGAGGCAGTACTCGCCTATAGTTGAGTGACACAGTCCAACGCGATATATATTTGCTCGTACATGTATATGACCACTCGAGGGATCGGGGCGCTCTACATTTTTATCGATTTCGTGTAAATCCAACGTGGAATAACAGACGGACGTCTTGTAGCAAAGGCTTTTGCCCCCCTCGCGTGTGTGTTTCCCGATCTGCACAGGCCCATCAAGAGTACACGGCCGAGATGGCGATAGAGGCCGCCGGCAGGGACAATTTCTTTTCGCAAGCGCGAAATGTGTCGTGCGTGGGATACAACACGTTGGGGACCAAAGGATTTTCTCTCTTGATTGGTCTACGTTTTTTCAAGAACCTGGCTTATTTTTAACGGAATCAACGTGTCATATTCTACAATCGAAGCCGCTTGATATGTGTACAACGAATGAATCACTGCCGAAAGTTTATTTGAAAGGACGTTGTATTCCAAGGATCAAAAATGTTCTATTGCAGATTAGAGTTTTCAAGCTTAATTCCTAATACTGAACAGCTTAATCAATACTCGAACCTATATATATACTCGAAAACATCGAGATTGCTAAAAGGATTATATACCCTTTCTTCTCTGGCACAGGAAATGAAATAATCGATCAAAAGAAAATTAAAGACGACAAGTGTATGTATATTTATATACATTCACCGCATTCAGCTCGAGAATGGGAATTGATTGGGAGAAGGGCTCAAAGAATACTTTTCCCAAGTGCCTGCTCCGGAACTGGTGAAACTGAGAGCCAGGGAAATATATACACTGTACGTGTGCAGGTATATTGAAAGAGTCAACGAAATATACGAAAGATCGTCAGCAAGAGAGGGCCAACAGAGATATTGCCTTTGCGGTGCGAGCGCGCGTGCCGCAAAAGAGAGTAAGACATTAGGGAAATCTTGCGGGATGAGTTGGCTCGAGAATTCAAATATTTTTCATCCCTTGAGTGCTTTTTGCCTTCCCCGCTCTGCAATACACTCCTTCGGTTTTGACCTTCTTTCGTCTATGTCTCTTGTTTTCAAAAGCTCACAGCTGCAATCGTTATTTTAACGCTGATCAACTTATTCATGTTCTTGGGAAACACTTGACTCTACTCCAATGAGTTGCGGAGAAAGTCATTGTACAATAGTTTATCAATTTTGACTCTTTGATTCAATTCAAAATTGATTTAGGAATCGACTGCTTTGAAAAATTACAAGAAATTGTTCAATTAATTCATTTTATTCCATTCTTCTGAGTCCACGATTCTGAGTGATCAGGTCCAGTAATGCAGTAATAGTGTTAAACTGGCAACTCCGAAGAGTCGGGTGTTCTGAAGCACACTAATCTGTTGTAGCTCGTACTGCTAGTATTGCTTAAAACTCGAAAAGAAAACGTTAGAAACAATCGCGAACAGCCTCGATTGTTCGGTGCAGAATCACGAGGGTAAACCCCGACGGGCCTGGAATACATCATAAGCGTGGCAGAGTCAGCATTATCACACGCGCGCGGCTCGCTCCATAGGAACGATTAATCCGGAGCCCGGTCAATCGGGGCACAATTACACGCAGGCCTCTGTTGTGCGTATACGTTCAAGCAAATGCGAGCATTCGCGATAACTCAGGAGCCGCGGGCAAGCCAAGAGATAGGCGCATTCAAAACGCGAAGCCCCGCTGCTCGTATACAATGTATACCATACACCCATATGGGGGCGCATTGTCGACACCTGTATCGACTCCGACGACCAGTAATCCGACGATGTGCCTCTTCTTTGGTTACTCATTTTTTTCGAGATCACATTACTCACGACTATATTCTAGGCTCTTTTCTTCTCTTGGTGAGGCGAAGAGCAAAAACAAGGGCTAAAGGAGCATGTTATATTGTTTTATTGCAATATATTTTTATAGTTTGCCGGCTGGGGTGGTGAGCGTTCCAATCAACAACACGAACTGCAGTCTCATTGTGTTTGCTGCTTCTCTCGGAAACTTCACTTTTCTGCTCGCTTGTACTTTTGTTCTCAACGGCGCGTTGTCTTAGTAAGCTCAGGTTTTTGCCAAATTGACTACGTTAGCCGAGACCGCGGGGGCTTTTTTCATACTCGGTAGCCACACAAGAAGTTCTGACAGGTGGGGACTTTATCAGCGAATGGATAGAAGCGTCGGAGTGAAACTGAATATTACGTGTGAGACTGGAATTGATCCGGAGAATAAACTTTGGTTAGAAAATTACTGAGAAAAATACATCGATATTTTTTACAAGAGTTTGATATTGATATTCTTGAATTATAATCCTCGTGTTACCGTAGAAACTTTCAGTATCGGATAATGAACTATATCCCAGCATCGCGGATAAAGGTAGATATTGTGAACCATGTACTTGGTATAAATAACATCGTGCTCAAAGAATCTTCCCTCGCCGTCCATCTGCTCACTCGCGCTATAATACTTCTTCATGGAAATGTTCCACATGAAAACGTCTTCCTGCTCCGGTGTAGGTCTCGATCCATCAGCCTCCTAACTCTCAAGACTGCTTTTCCCATCTGAGGCCAGACTTATCTCAGTTGGACGCTAAATAAAATAACCCTCACCGGGGGAGGACGTCATCATCCCCGAGCGCATAAAGCCGACGACAACAAACGTACACGCTATCACGTTAAACTTTTTCCACGATGCATGGGAATGCCGCCCGCGGTAACGAACGTAGCCAGCGCACTTTGGCAGTATCGCGCTTCGAATGGATAAGAAGAAAAAATGAAAGAGGGAGAAAGAGAGAGAGACGGGGGTGGGGGAGAAAGAAGACAAGGGAGCTGGGAAAATAGAGTAGAACGTGAGCGTGCGGAATGAAAGAAACGAAAAAAAAAATGGTATAGCGAGGAGTGGAGATACCCCATTTCGCGCCTGAAAAGTTAGCAGATTTCAGCCCCCGGCGCGCACAGATGGGCTTTGGAAAATGAGGACGTTTGAATGCTGGCATGAAAACGGGTTATATCGTTATCTTGGGCGGCTTGTTCCTACTCGGCTGAAGGGGGCCGACTTGGTCTCCTGCACGCATATATTCGAAAGAGTATATGTATGAAGGATCGGTGGATAACTATGTTGTATTAGTCTTTGCGGGGCGACTAGAAAAACCAGAGCGACATCATTCCGTTTCCAATACAATTGGAGCACATTTTTCCTGAGATGATCCATGTGAAAAGGCAGTCGTTTTTCGTGGCTTTTGTTGATTACCAGTATCTTCGGGATATTTGTTTCTTATTTTTTCATTATATTTTTTTCCAAGTCTGTGTAAAATATTGGATGGTAAAAAATCATTTTTGTTCCAAAACTTCAAAAAATCATCATTCAGAATAAAAATACTCATTTGAATTTCGAAACATATGTTCCGGTCTATTGTGAATATTTCCAATACGCATATCTTCATAGTTTAGTGCACCTTGAATTCGGCTAGTGATATTGGATTTATTAGGATTCTATCCGATAAACATGCTAATTATCAAACCTAATAGGTATTGGTCAAATCAGTGTGAGGCAATTTGTATATGGCCATGTATTGATGAAAGCTGGAACCAATCTTGTTAATTATCAATATTACGAAGTGTAGCTCATAAAGTTAATTGGACGATTCTTGCAGTAGCAAAGTTCTAAGTCACTGATTTAATAGTGAATTTATATTTTTATTTTTATCGTCACCATTGAATATTTACATTAAAATAGTTCATGATTTTGAGTGCATCATTACTTGGGATAGTCTTGAAGTTAACTTTTTATGTGAATTTATACCTGTGTATAAAACTAGTATGTCAAATAACTCGACTCTTCTCACTAGATTAAGTTTGAAAAACTCATTAGAATTCTAAATATATTTTTCTTTCAGCTTAAAAGTGTAGTCACCAATTTTTTTCCCATATACCGTCAAAAAAATAAATATGAATCGTCCACAGTTTTGAAAAAATATCATCGAGAATGTAGCGTGACGTTGCAAGTCGAGCCAATTTCTTTATTCTGGGTAAATATAGAAATACGTAGAAAAGTATATCTAAACATTTTACTAGTGAAAAACTATTCATCTAATTGTCTTACAGTTCATTGTGAAAGAAAATGTCAATCACTTGAATAAGAACGTAATAGTACACTTGATAATTACCGGTCGCAGGAAAATAAATAGAGCGTAATCTATTGACATATATATACCGAGTCAAGCGCTAGATATCCCAGTGCCGAAATAAAAGCGCTCATGTTAACATTGAATTAAATGCGGAATTTACTTTTTGGCGTGTTGAAGTGCGACGTAACATTGACATCTACCTGGATTTTAAGTATTATGTACCTTGCGCATGCATTTCAGCTGCCATGATTAAAGCAATTCATTTATCGCCACACTATAAAATCTAATGAAAGGTACACGCTTCCATGTGCACATATTTACCCAGCAAAGACATAGTACAACACAGCTCGTACTATAAGGCATAATCGAGTTATTGGTAGAAGACCAATAAAAATTGATGTACGATCGCATAAGCCGTGTCTCCCAATCGAATCATTTTTAATTGTCCATGAACACGGACATTCCGCGCTAGGCTACACGCTATGCATGAGATTTCTTATAGTAAGTACGCTCGCAAGAGGGAGAGCTCTTGCTTGTTGACATTTTTGACTTTTCATATAAGGTAGGTATACTCAATATGTGTCACCCTTTGTATTTCATATACATGTATATATACGCGCATCTACAGCACAGAACAAGACAAATATGCTGATTTTGATGAGTTGATACCTTGATCTACAGTTATCCGAGGCTTGTAAAAATGTAACCGTGATTTCTTAGGACTCATTCTGTTAACCAAATTTCAAGTGAATTCGAGAAGTTTGAGTGATTTGACTAGCGTATGAACGACAGTACTACCTTAAGCTCAGGCTCTGTTTACTTTTTAATTCTCTCCTATAAACGACGTCCAAGGTACTTACTTTGCGAAATGTCTGTTGTCAGGTATATGAAGCTCAATTCAGTATACAATTAGAATGACGATGTACATAAGTCTTTATTATGTATCTGATTGAATACCATTTCAAGAGAGCTGTAGTCAGCACTCGTTATCCACTTGGGATTTGGGATTCGAATCCCATTGAAACTTTTGGATGTAGTTTGTAGTTATCCAAATAAATAGTATATGTAGTCATTCACCCCAACTTTGCAATTTCCACGAAATATTATCAAATTTATATACAAAGAATATAATATATCTATACGTATAGGATTTCCTAAATGTCAGGGGGCGGGTACTAGCGCGCCTCCTGATACAAGTTACATACATACATTGCATGGATAAAATCAGCAGTAATCAGTTGATATTTTCATAAAACTGAAACGTTAGAACGAACGAATGCGAATATCACCTGTTTGGGGATCTAAAAGTTTCAGTGGTATTCGCGACCCAAATATCTAATGATCTCCTGGTCGGACTCACATACGTCGTCTGTAGGAGGTCAGCGTCATTGAATTAATAATTGACATCCCGACTTTAGAATCAAGGTCTAGTGATGCTTCAATATCACGTGAAATGAATTCAAAAGATCTCTTCAGATATTTCTTCCATCCAAGTGGAGATGAAAATTCTAGTGACGGAGAAGAAACGCAAGTCTGGAAAATTAAACTTGAATTGAGTTGAAAAAAGACCATCATGATTAGGATGTATGATCGAACGATCCTCGAAAAGTCAAACACATCGGATTTTGGAAAGATAATTGAATTCTGTTCTTACTTTTAATAGAAGGTAAAAACCGAATTAAATTATCCATCCAAAACACAATGCTTGCGTATTGTGACGCATTGGTTAAAATTACATAGTGAGTCATTGGTTATTGATTGTAGTTAATGAAAAATAAGAAACGCTTCAATACGGGAAAAAATTATGAAATGAATTCGAAAATTGGCACATACTTAATCAATCCTCCCATGAAATTTGTTTGTTTCTTTAGTCAATGTTAGAGAGGAGAATTTTTTCATTACGATGGAAATGACCTCTCTTGATAACACACATTTTCGTTTACCCACTCGAGTGGCTGTACCGCAAAGATAAGTTCATTATAAATACTTTATTCCAGACGAAAGAGATGAAATACAAAGCCGGGATTTCCGCAAGACATTTAGAGAATGTACCTTTTTCCCTCTCCCCGGTTAGGTGAACGGAGTACAGAATTTAGCGAGGACCACAGAAAGTAGAGAAGAGCCCGTGAGCGCGACAAAGAAGACAATGAGAGGCGGTCTGGCTACGGTCCAAACCTTCTCTGTCTCTCTCTCCTTCCTGGCCTCTTCTCTGAAGATAACAAGATAACGATTACTTTCAAATTTAGAGTGTCTTCTTGCATCTATGATGAACCTATTTCCGGTATTCGTTCTCACGATGATTTGACTTTATTCTTCAAATAATAATATTCCCTGCGAAGATTTGCAGATAGGACCTATCATTCATAAATGATGATTATGATCATGACCAACTTGTCAATGATGAGCAATTGTCAATGATCTGAAATGAATAGAATTTTTTTTTTCAATCAGCTCTCTTCCAATTATTACCTGATAAACTCGTCAAATGGGAATAAATATAAATTGTTTGGCCATTTTTTTTCGAACGACTTGAATTAAATTGGAGATGCAATTTTCGCCTTTTCGAAAGAGAAATTCTTGTGACGGAGTTAAAATTAAAATTTGAAATATCAGAATTTTGTAAATATACAAGGATTCTTCATGTCAAATGAAAACGTATTCTAAGGATGTTCATACGTATGTATATTTGCGTTTGGTCAGTTACGGGGCCTACCGATTTTGAAGTCAATTGGATTCGATGCAATTGCGCGTGAGACGGGGTACTATTGAAATACTTTACATTGTCATCACAATGTCTCGGTGGCTAATTATCCACCATTCTCAGGTCTTTTTTGTCTATACTTGCTCTTATATGATGAGCGTGTGCGAGCCACTAAAATGTCATCTAGAAAAATACATTCGACTCATTTAACTCAACAGATTAAAATTTACACGAGTAGAAGAATATGGATACTTCACTTTGTTATAAAAAATTCCAATTCCGGGAAAACTCGAACTTTTTTTGTAAAACCTCATGGAAATTTATAATTTATAATGTCTCTTCGAGGAACAAAAACTGCTACTTCAGTTTGCAGTGGTTTCTATTCAATTTCGAAAAGTGACAGAATAATTCTATCTTCGTGTTTCCATTTGGTGTCATATAGTGATTCTGTTTGACTATAGTTCAATTATCAACTGTAGCTTGAAACGTGATGGGTTCGTACATATCAAGTGATTCAATTTTTATGCAACGAATTTTTTTATCCTCATCTCCCAAAGTTCAAGTTCGGAAAAATTTACCCTCTAGTTCGCATAGTCACGTGAAAAAAATTCTGCTTCAAAAGTATCTAGTATGTCGACCGAGGTACGACCCCCCCCCTCCCCACACACACACACACACACATGCACATGCATACAAGAAAGAATGTGCAATAAATTTCATATTCAATCGTGCCAGCAGATATCTTCATCCGAACCTATATGTTTGAGTAAAGAATTGTCAGATACTGTTCAGGAAAAAGTATGGATATATTTACAGGCTTTTGGGATTAGTCTGGAATTATGATCATACGTTCTTTCAATAAAGGATAATAATAAACTTCAAACCAAAACCGTGAAGAAGCATGGTAATAAAAAAATTACAAAAATGACACTTAGACTACAGATGCGTCAGCTCGTTCTTACACAATAAACGAGGGAATTAATTCAAAACATCCAGCCCGCTAATTAACCTTTATCCACGAGGTGTGTAACGTGACTCTTGAAACCGAGAGCCAAAAATTTGTCCACCGTAAATAGGGAGTTTGGCACGTGGAGTTCCCTAATGAATCGTACAAAAAGCGAATGAGAGAGTGTGAGAGGGGAAGAGAAGTCATTTGCAGCCGTGGCGGCGGCAGCGGCGGTGGCGCTGGCGGGCAAAAATTCCGTAGCGCCCGGTTCAGGGGTTACGATGATTTACGGGGAGCGCGCCACGTGAATGCATCATCATTGCGCAGATCGAATCTGCGCGACCTCGGCTCGCACGTCTCTCTCGTAAAAAACGCAAAGGAAGTAAACAGAATGCACCACCGCTTGCGGTGGGACTGGAATAGAGCCATGCGCTTGATACACGTACTGCGATGAGATATGTTCGTTTCTCACAACCAAAAACTCTTAATGTGAGGTTTTTTACTCAGCTGTTCTTATGTTCCTCATTGAGATGGAGATTATTTTTCCCGAATGACATTTCCAAGAACTTGTTATACGCGGCATATTCCGATTCATTGATGGATCAGCTATTCACAAAATAGGTTGCAAGGAGATGAGAATTTGATGTTTATCCACTTTAGTAATCAATACATAGAGTTATTCATTGACATCCATTGCTAAGAAAATCATGCTATTACTTATAGGTCAATAATCCAGTCTCTTTACGCAGATCAAGATTCGAAATTCTTGAAAGTGTCAAACGTAGCTTTAGAGGGTAGCATCACTCTAGTTGTCGAAAAAAGGCCTAACTTAGATTCATTTTGACAGTATGAAAAAAGAGATTTTTTTCAGAGGGTTTGTTCAACACATCCTCTGAATTCCTTACAGTAAAATCTATGTGAGTTCATGTAAATTCAGTCAAATGTTTACTGTTTACTGTAACTTATGTTTTTTCTTGACGTCATCTGGACGAAGACTGACGAGAATTTTCATTACTGACTAAATGTTACAATGAAATCTCATCTTGTAGGTATAGTCGATAAACCACTGAAGCTTACAGTGAGATTTTCAGAGAGCATATTGAAGTAAGCCAAACTATTTTTTTCATTATCATTTTGCTGCAAAATCTTGGCGACAGAGCCAACTTTGGCGTCCGCCCTTTATAGAGATTTCTCGTATAATACTTTGAACAAAAATCAATTTCATAATCTGTATAATAATGCTTATTACAGTACACAGAATTTTTCTTTTAAATCAAATTCTGTAGAAAAAGTGTACTTTTCGAAAATTGAATTGGTTTTTAGCCGAAAACAAATAGTGAATTGTTTATAGAAAAATAGTTTAAATTAAATGAAAATAACGGCTAGAACGTAATCATGAAGCTATTGTCAAATTTCAAGTTCGATACATGCTATGGTGTTCAATAAATCTGTCCTCTTAGTTGCTAAAAAGTATAAATATCGTTTCTAAATTCTCGTTTTATCTGAACGTCCACTAGTTTGAATCTTTTACTTTCATGAATTGATAATAGAAAAAAAACGCTCCAGTTGGCTTTCTTTTGATCGCTTCGATGGGTTGGCCCAGATGAGGAAAATTAAAAATTTATGTAGAAGAATGCAATCGCATCTGAATCCAGATTCAGAAGCCAATAGTTAGAGCATTTCCTAGTAACATTGCACTCTCTTTCCTCACGCTTCGAGAGCCTCAATCCGAGAAATTTTAATCTTCGTTTGGTAAGAAGAAGCATCACGTGACTTGAGTCTTTGATCAGGGTGTATGATTCAAAGAGGACGGTCGGAAAAATTTGGAGAGAACTGATTAGACTTTATAAAAATTCAGTGAACCGAAACCGACGAAGAAACTCTACTTAATCAAGCTTTCACGTTCCAATTTTCAATTTTTATGATTGATGTAAAAATGTCTGCAGTTGGCCCACAAAAATTGCTCTTATCCGTGAGCACCACCGACATTCGTCCTTCAAATAATACATTTTATACTATACTTGATACTTTTAATATATATATATATACTAAAAGGGTGCTAATCAATTACGCGAATAATGAATGTTTATGAATTTATAAATTCCAGCATGAGTCAACCGAAAAAAAATGTTACGTGAGCAAAGATTGTCACCTTAAAAACTTATTAAATTTCGACACCACAGACATATCTTTCAAAGTCTTTTCATAGAGTCGACACCAGAGTTATACATATTTATGAGTGTAGTAGTTTATACATGAATCAATCTCCTTGGCTTTTCGTCAATAGCAAGGAAGCATCACGATTCAGATGCATGCATCCACTCGACGAGGTCTCAGTTGCCCTCGCGCTCCGAGGATTAACGGGGATCCCGCGCGGGATTCCAAAAGAGACGTGTGGCAAGGTGGGTCGCGCTTTGCTCTCTTTAGCGCGCAACACCAATCGCGATTACCCAGGATTTTGTAATTCTCGAATAAATTCATGTGGTACGTGTACAGCTTGTTTTGGTGATTCAATTGATTTTCTTCGAAGTAATTCATTCTTTTCCGAGCCAAAGAAAATATTTGAATATATCAAATTATTTCACTAGAGACTTTTTTCATTAGTCTTAAAAATATGTGAAATAAAATTTTCAAGAACATATGTCTCTTGGAAGATTACGATTTCGCTGATATAACTTTCAGATTCTGAAAGTCATCATTAAAGAGAGCTTATATAATCTCTTTTAGAAATGCTGCGTTCGTGTACTCAATCCTATCGTACCGTATGTATTCTAAATATGCAATTAGAATGAAAAATTCACTGTTTGCATTATTCTATTAGATTTTCCTGTAGAAATATTGAAAAAGTGTTAGATATTCTGGTACCAAATTAAATTTCATTTGGAAGTTTTAATTATTCAAGATATGTTGCTTCTGGGAATATCTGGAAAAATGAATCTTACTTTGATGGATGCGGGCTGTTGGTGATGGGAATACAAATTGATAATTGATCCAAATTAAAACGAACGGCACAAACTTATTAATGCTTTATCAAGACAACATCTCGATATTTCAAGGTTTGAATATTGAATTGGAAATTCTTAAAGCGGACCCCGGCAAACAATTTCCCTCTACCGAATTCAACAGAGGGAGTAAGAGTTTCAGCCCGACAGATAATTTCAAAGTAGTTCGTCCGTTCAAAAGGATGATAAGACCATAATTGTACTACTTGAAACGGAATTGAAATAATCCGTTTGATCCAGATACGTCCCGGGGCTGGTTAATTGGTGGGCGCGTGCGCACCAGCCGCACAAAGACGTCTCGATGGCCCTCGAAAAATCTAGACGCCGCGTGGCTTCGATCTCGAATCGGATCCATCCAAGAGTCCAATTTACAAGGAGGCTAACGACCGCGCGCGCTTGCGCCGATAAATCGCTCCGCCGGCATAAATTGGGCCGCGCGCAGACGGAAAGCACGACAAGGGCACGTAAAGTCCGCATATACGTAACCGGATAAATTCAGCAGCGGGGCGCTATATACGTGCGCGAAGCGGAAAGAGATCGTTGAACGGCGCTGAGCTGGAAGCTGTGTGCACTGCGGAGCAGCGGCGGCGCGGGAGAGGCGAGGCGCCAGCGCGGCGTCCGACTTTCGGGCCGTCGTCCCGCGGGAGTGCAACAACTACATCGACGAGCCGCCGCGCCGCCGACGACGACGGGGATGAGGCGGACGCCAACGAGCCGGCTCCCCCGCAGCCCCGTACCGAGGCTGCATTAAACTTGGCAAGCTGCTCCCCGATACTGCATCGCGAGCCCCCTCCCCCTCGCTTCCTGGCTGCGCTTTTTGCCCCGCGCAGCCCGGCTTTGTCCCACATGTCTCCTCGCCGTTTTTTGGCCGATCCCGTTTTGCCGCGCGCGCGCGCGCCTCTCCCCCTACTTTTGTCATTCCTCTAGCAAGGGCGGGACTGTGTTTAATTGCGCTCGAACATGCTCCAGGCTCAAGATACACCACGCTCTTTTTATCCTCTTGCTATGTCAAATGAAATATTCAAAGAGTTGAGCAAGGGCAACCATAGCTATATTGACATTTTAACGGTCGTGTAATGCAGATTATGAGGTAATAATTAATTGAACAACGAGACAAAGTCGTTAATTACATATTTCTTCATAACTGTTTCTACATGTTATTTAATCAAGTGATTTATAATTTAATATTCGAGAACTGACAGAACGTTGTATATGTGTATCACCATTGTCATTCCATGTAGTACTTAATGAATATTGAAACTGAAACGTAACAGCGCACCAGAGAGAGATAAGGTCCAACTACGCTTCCATAAAACTTCATGAATATGATATACGTGCTCGAGAGATTTTTAAACACCATGGAATAGACGTTGCACTTTTGAATTTTGAAGAGCTTGATTATTACACACCGCGAGTTATAGTGTCGAAAATACGAGTATGCAAATTCAACGCGATTGACCCTCCTCTCGTGCCGCAAGATTCGACTATACCCGCCCCTAAGAAGTTTGAACAAACGAAGCTTGTCTACTCGCTGACAGTGCTCGACAATTTTCTAATTCCGTCAGCCATCGATCCGCAGCCTCACACCTTGCGTCTTGAAGCTTAGTCTCAGCGCTTAATCATCGTTCCGTCGAGTGACTTTTTTTTTTCTCCGAAACGACGCGTCATCGTCTCCCCGTGCAGGTCGAGGTACGCGCGAGGGCTCTCCAGCTTGCGCATGCATCTTCCCGGATCAAAAGCTCGAAATTTACGCCATCGGGAGATTAGGACTACATTATCTGCCGGGCGCCAAGCAGCTCCGAAAATAACTCGCTCGATTATTTTTCTCCGCCACCCCACTCGTAATTGATTCTGATGGCGGCGCCGATGCCCAGCCGCTCTCAAGCTTTTTCAGGATGTAATCTTCTTATTCTACTACGGAGGATTATATCGGAGTTTAAACGTATATAATATGGAGGAGAGAAAATAGAAATTTGGATGTAATAAACATAATTTCGAGTTTTTATTTCTGTTTCCATTCAATTTTACCACTGAGTCAGATGGATTATGTACTGGTTAAGGAAAAACCAGATAGGTATACTGAAATAACTTGGTTTATCAGATGTCGAAGGCATATATTATAAGCTCAGTAATAGAGTATAATATCTCACATTATCTTGAATAAAGGGTCAATCGAGGAAATGAATTGAGCTTAAAAGCCACTACGTTTACCTTCAGAGAAAGCAATCGATGATGCCGTATGTTTTGAAAGTTGTAGGAATCTAACTTGAAAGACCCAAGATGAGTGTGATAAACGTATTATTGCCTTTTTGTGTTTTGATGAAGGAAACATTTTTGGCTCACTACACTGAACTACACTACACTACAGTTGAATATATTTTATGAATGTTTGTGTGTTACTGATAAAAATATCTTATCATATTTATGGAATAGTTATGAACCACCTATCATACTCTCGTAATTCTAATAGATGAATCACGTGAGGGCAACCGCCCCAAAAGTGTCATGGAATGCTGAAAAGCTTGTCACTCGGCTTTACCCAGTTACTGGGTCGTAAATTTCTGCCTTCTCCTCGCGTACACCGACACACATATTTACGAGTACATCCAAAACTCCACTTAATCCAACCCATGACTAAGATTAACTGCTTTCTCTAAATATAATTGTTTGCTTCATAGATATAAAAATAATTGAGTTGAAACGACTTGAAGATTGTAGAATTGGAAAATTGAATAGGCTATTCGTCTGAGATCAAACAAATTTCTCCATGTCAATGAGTATATAATCATATCATAATTGAATCATGATTCTGAAATAATGTATATTTTACATAGTATTATAAAATACAATATCTAAAACCCAAAGATATAATACATTCCCAATAATACGTGCATGTAGAAATGTAGGTATACGCTTGTTATAGTTCACGGTACTCACACATTTATACTTATAGGTATAGTAACGAGAAAAACTATCGAGCTGGTTTTGCTCTCGGAAAATCGGTCAATTTAAGTAAATAAGCCAACCCTTTGCTGATTTAACATGCGCTGAAAGTTTCACAAGAGATTCCACTTGCACGAGGTTCATGTCACTGATTACTGTCTCTCGTTCGAAGTTTGCGCTTTCTAATTCAAATTCTGTATAAATGACCCGCTAATTCCCCTGGGGAATTTTCATGTGAACTTGCTGGGCTGCGTTAGACTGATTTGACGCACTTGTTCAATTATTAATGCAATAATGATGAATTTTTTTAAACATTGCAGCACGATATTTCATTTTTCCCGCATCAAAGAGAGTTACGAGTTCTATTATTGAATTGGGAACTCGATTAACGGGGTTGTGGGATGTAGTTGAAATTGGATTATAAGAGCGGCTGATTGGCGATGTCCATTCGAACTTTATAACTTTGATGGGATTGTGACATGATTATATTTATGACGGCTCATAGCTCCTGCTTGAAGTGCATCAGTTCCAAGTCATGAATCAAATGGGCAATTTCGAAATGAGTAGAATTGAAAAATTGTATTTTATAAAAATGAAATCTAGAATAAAACATAAATATTTTATGTTTTATTCTAGATAATCATGCGTTGTTCTATTTTTAACATATACTCGTATATTAGATTCGGGAACCTCAACGTCTTTGAAACAAAATCGGAGGGGAAAGATCCTTCCGCTTCGGTTCCATTCATCTCCAAGATCATTTTACTTTCCCTTCAGGGATACCCAATCTTGTCTTGTAAAACAATAGAGGAAACAAAAAGCGCCTTTAGAAGGTTTCAACCAACGAAACTTAAGGTGCTTTCATGAACGCAAAAAAAATAATAGCCACTCTTCAGTATATACATTTTTGTTCATTCTGATGCTATAGAAATATAGCTTTCTATCAAATATTTTTTTATCTTTTTCTACAGCCATAGAATGTAGTGTTCATTTGTATTTTCTCTTTATGTCAAAATGTTACTCGTGAAATAGTTTTTATAGCCAAATAAAAGTCCGATAAAAGTCAATAATTTGATTCTCATCTGACATATCTTCTGTATGGAAAATTCCGTATAGTATATCCCTATATTTTTTCTGTTGTTACACGCAATAGTAGACGACGCAAATTGAATATTTGCTTCTCTGAGTAGTCGAAATTTCTCCGCATCTCTCGCTCGACGCGTCTTTCGATACACTGCGAATATGTAGGCACTGTCAGTTGCAACGTCCGTTTGTGCGCCGTTCAACGACGTCTACAATTTCCGGGGCAGACGTTTCGGGTGAACGCTCACGAGATATTCCTCAAAATACCAATGGGGGAAACACTCCAGCTTGATTCTTCCTTAATACAGGGCAGCGACAAGACAGCGTTGTGTCCACAGTGCGAATGAGATCCTGATGGGATTATACATGAAGTTGTATTTCTTTAACCCCCCCCCCCCATTCCCTCCCTCTCTCTCTCTCTCTATCATGAAAATACTGTTCTTTTCTCTTATTGCAAAGTCAAATCACTTAGAATGATTATTATAGTAGAGTCCATTCGACAAATACTGAATTGATTTGATAACGAATCTTTCGAACTACGAGTAATTAAACAAGAATTATAAATAATTTACGTTATCGCCATTTGTAGTTGAGTCAAAACTATCTCAGATTACTTTGCTAGTGTGTCCAAAGGGCCCTTGGGAGTGGAGATACAGCTCACTTCAACAAATAGTATAAATGCAAGAAATTTCGCAACGATTATTTCAGCTCTTTAAAAAAAATTGTACCAAAGTAAGCTTGGACAGTATTTTGTATTATGAAAGATTGATCAATCAATTAACTGAAATTGCTCCAATAAAGATAAATCGAAAATTTTGCCGGAAAGCGCTGCTACTGCCAACGAGTGAATAACAGTCTGTAAGTGTATGCTTACACGTACATGCTCACCCATGCATGAATCAATAGAGTATAGCACATTAAAATCACGAAATATCGAGAAACGGAAAAAGACACGGATACATTGAAAAACTGGAAATAAAATGCATTAAAGTACTTATTAAATTACTTGTTGAACTAATCAAATATATTTTTGGTACGCTCTGCTAATTGAGATCGCGTGGTTCTTTGCGTATATTACACATTCAAGGGGGCTATATTCACTCCCTAACACCCTTCAAAGATTCATAGAGTTATGAAGTCACTAGTTACATTCATAGATTATTATGATGACCTAAGTCTGACAAACGCACGAGTCTTGCACAAAAACAATTAAGAAAGGGGGCAGTAGGTATATGATCTTTCGGAGATTTTTGGGGATCGCCATATATTTATATTTACGATGAGTCAGAAAAAAACGTAAAGTTGATTTGAGATAGCCAGGAACTGTTTTGCGGCATATTTCCGTATTGTTTCAAGTCACATCAGGAAGTGGATCGATCGATAGCAAAGTCTCAAAGTTTCCTCAACTGATAGATAGTCTCGGGGAGTGATACAAAAGAATTCCTTCCAGCCGTTACATTAAGTGGTTAGTCTGTTCCATTCAACGATTCAGTACTGCAACATCCATCGTCCATGAGTCCATCAAATAGTTCGGTACGACAACAGTCGACCGCGAGAGTCCGAAAGTCCGAGATGGAAAGCGAGAGCTGTCGCGTATAGCTCGCAGTCGGCGGCACATATATAGACCCATATAACGTAACACATCCGGCGTTTACTCTAGGTGCAGTTTAATCCCTGCCGGTGTGGGCCGTTCATATAATAGTGGTGGCGCGCACGTGTGTGTCGCGGGTGCACGTCCCGCGAACTAAGTAACTAACTGTTCGCTCAGTTTTCGCCTGCGCGCCGGAACAAAGTTAACCTTCTCGTGGCTGCAGCCGAACGAGGAACGCGAGAGAAAAAAGTCGACAGGAGAGAGTGAGGGAGTGAGGGAGAGAAGGAAGGGGAGAGAGCGAGCGAGCGAGAGAGAGAGAGAGAGAGGGAGAGTGAGAGAATTACTGGAGGATAATTGATTAATTTCGACAAAGAGATTATACCGTGCCCGCGAGAAGCACTTGCAGCCGAACTCGCGTGGAAGGATGAACGATAATACTCGATGGGATTTCGGATTATCGGACGTTATTATAGCTCGCTCAAGCCAAGGGATCGTATTTCATATTCTCGTTTATGCGCGCCGGCCGCGGTCGGTGCGGATGTGCAGGTGAAGCAGCACCTTCTTACGTGACCCTCATATTCGAGCTTATGTGGAGCTGTTAAAGCCTAATTATAGTCTGGTTTTCCGATGCCGTACGTTCTGCTTGTTTCTCTGCTTCTGCTGATTTTTTTCCACTTCCTTGATTATTGGCTTTCACGTTATTCGTATAAAGGTTCAACCGCAGTTATGAGATCAGATTGTCCAATAATCTGGAATCAAAGTTTTATTGAACATTTGACAACTATGAGTATTTTCGTCCAAAGAATTCAAATTGGTCGTAGATTTTTTTCCTCTGATCCTCTGAATTCAATTTCACTTCGATTGACAGCTATTGGTTTGAAACTAAACCTCCACCTTCGTACAATGAAGTAAAAGTGTAAACTGGAAAGTGTAGCAAAATTTTATAATGGACATTCACTTCGTTTTCAAAGAGAATTCCGAGTTATCCCTTAAAAATACTATTTGTACGTATAAATTTTGAAATACAATATTGACTGATTTTCAATATTTATTCTGTTGATTAACTTTGTGACTAGTGTTATTCTATTTTTTTTTTTTTGATACGATTGTTACCTCATCAATGCAAGTTGGTTTGAGAGATTTAAAAATACAGCAATTTTCATCTGCTTTAATGTTTTTAATAATGGAGAGCCAAGGGTATTTTTTAAGCTCTAGCACAATCCTCTCTGCCTTCCTTCATTTTTTTCTACTTTTTTTCCAACCCGTCGCGTGAATTTTTTTTCTTCGTTGCTTTGGAGCAACTAGTTTTACCAAAGAGAATGTAACCTCGACAAGATGACTTTGTAGCTTAATGCAAAAACCTTTAATGATGCTATCTAATTTGTGGCAAGGAGTTTCTTTATTGAGTGACACTCTGTTAGACATTGTTACAATTTATCAAATATTTTCGATTACTTATGAAGGTATCAATTAAAATTTCCTACCACTGATATCGAAGCTGATTCAATGAGAAAAGAATTCATTCTAAAAATGTTGGAAAATTTATGTGAATTTGAGCACATCTTATGCTGATATAAATTTTTGATGGTTTGTATTGCCTCACTAATAAAATAACATGTATATGATTCCCAAGTCGTTAGTCTTATCATTTTGGTATTGGCGGAAGCTCGTTCATCGGTATGTGTTCAGTACCCAAGCTAGTCTGACTTGCATACGTTGGATAATTGTAGTGGGTTTCAAATCAGTAATCGTGATTTGTACACTTTCAGAAATGAGTGCATTAGACAATTCAATCCATTTTTCTCCGCCTATTTAACTATTCAACTCACCCCTCCCTTCAGCTTTTACTTGCTCCAACGTTCTTTTTCGTTCAGTGCAATAATGTTATATATACGTGTTTTCCATTGGTTAGAATAGCATGGCAGTGCGTCTTGGTCTGTTTTTACATGGCCGCCTATAATAAATGCTATACGTGCCATCTTTCTCCCGCACTTTTTGCCTCTAACTCAGATAAAGAGAGAGAAAGGTAGCCAATTGGAGAGCAGCCACACTGGCGCCAAGCTTCTTCCGGACTATATACACACAGTGCTTCCTCTGCTTGAACGTATCTATAACGATTCAGCGTCTTTATGGACGCGAGGGGTCAGTGTATATCTAAGAGGCAGAAAAATAAAACTCACTTGACGACTACAATTTAAAATGGCACTCTTCCGCACACGAGATATATTCGTCTATCCTCTGGTGACAGTTTTGTTTGTCCTGGAGAACATTTGTGAACATTTTCAATAGAGAATATTTGAAAATTGAAAATTTAGATTGCCATCTTTTATTTTCATAGTTACAAAGTTTCCTAACTTATTCGTATAATCAGCGGTACTTTTATCGGATTCTCCAAATTTTTTCTCACAATAACTTGATTATTTTAACAAATCTAGCCACGTGTGAACTTCAGTTATTGACCTTTAATGTACTATATTTCTTACACTTCAAATGAACTATTCATTCCTAAGTTCAAAAGGTTCACTCTAATTCAACGCTAATTGATCAAGCTCTCTATCACAAACAAACTCAAGTAATATGATAACATTCCAAACTAATAGCTTGTGAAGTCTTATGAGCTACCAGATACATTGATTCACTCCAGTTTCCCAAATTCCACTCGTGTCACGTACGACGTGTATCATCATGTTTCTCTCGCTGCAGATGCAAGATGTGGTGGTGGAGAACGCGTTCACTAGAAATGAGTTGGACCCATTATGGTGGTAAGACAGCGAGTTCTACTCATCACTCATAATCCAGTTATAGTCAGGCTGTGCTTACGCACCATTCTATATGTGCCGATAATGTTGAACGTCAAGATATCTCCAAGACAAGTTGAATCTCTGGAATACTTGTTCTCGCGTTCACACCAAGTCTCAGCGTTGGGCATTCCTGAATCTGCGGCTTCGAGTATTGGCGAACCGAAGAAGTAGGAGGGGGCCTTTATGCGCCGCTTCTTTGAATATAAGACATCGACCAGTGCGTGGTTTTGAGTCCTTTACCGGTGTACGGTTTCTGACAAATGATTATAAATTGTTGGAGAGCCAGAGGCTGGTGATCGGGCCAGTATTTTTTTCTCGTATTTCAACTCTCCTCCTTTTTTGGTGGGCATACTTTTTGTTTGTTTCGATACGTGAGAAGAGACGAGGAGAAAAGATATAGAAAAATTACCCGTGCCACTTTCAATGCTCATGCGCCATTGTTAATTCGATGAAACTTTCACAAGATTAATCGTTCATTCTTTTTTTTTTTAAATTAATACTACTTAATCAATACAATTATGTTGAAAACAATCACTCACAGCAGGACAAATAGTTACCCAGTTTAAGTCAAATTTCACACACTATTTTTTGTTTTTAAAGTTCGATCGACTTCTCGAGAAAAAGTAATATCTTTTTTCTTTGTCAAATTGATCATTAGAAAATTCGATTTAGCTGAGAATTATTTCATTCATTCTTAGGATTGTCACTATGTTCTTTGATCTTTTTTTCAGAAATTTTGTCGGACACTTCAACCCCAGTTTACAGAACGCCAAAGTAGCTATATTACCCATTTCTCAAGCATTTCAGAGCAAAATATTCTCAATTTTGATTGATTGAATATGTTTATTTCAATTGTTACAATAGTTCAGTTACTTGGATATTCCAAGTAACTGAATCGTCATGTGATCCAATTTTTCTCCGGGGGGTACGTAAATCTTCAATAGACTTAATCGAATCCATAGACTAAGTCAAATTTCGTTCCATCCGACCCCTCATCACTTCACTTACATAACCCAACGATTTTATTGTCATACGTGCTTAATAAATATCATTTGTTAAATTTATTTGAATAATAAATATCATAAAATTCAGCATGGCTTATTATGAAAGTCAAGAGTAAACCTTTCGTTCGACTCCAGCTGCGAGAAAATTCGCTTTCAGCGCGAATAATAGTATATCACGCAACTAGTGCGTAAAATTTTTAAGACGCGTGTGGAAGAGCCCTCGAGTGGTCGAAAATGAGTGTTAAACGTTCACACGAGTGATTAAAATTTAACGCACCGGTCAGAAACAATCTTTTATGTTATGGAAGCTCGTGAAACGACATTTTGAGAAACGCACTAGTGCATGAAATGGCGTTTTACACATGGCAGAAACATTTACTTCCAAAGGATCGTTGTCCTTATACTGCGTTTACGCTCCGAAGCCATTCGAGGTAACGTTCCATATTAACCTTGCAAAAATCTGGCCCGGCGATGCGAAATTACGTATGTCAGATCATAATTCATAACATAGTGCTACAATTTTTCTTATTTCTCTGGTTTTACAATTCTATTCACTTCACAGAGTTAATTAGCAAGTTTGCGTTTGGGAGGACATGGCCAAGCTATTGTATCAAAAAGAGTCATATTCCTGAGATTATGCGCGTGTCTTAACAAAGAGATCAAAATGATTGCAAATGTTTATTTGTAATGAACTTAAATAATTCAGACCAAAGCCTGTAGGATGTGCAATGACAAAATCAGAGTTAATCCAAATATCCAAAAGTGAAGAAAGACATATTTTTGAGAAAAGATTCTATTTGAAATAAATTTTTCTAAATGATTATGAAAAATTAAAACAATAAAACAAATTCCATTCTCGTTTACCCCTTTAGATCGAGTGAAATCTTCTTAAAACAGATTACAAATCGTTCGCTTCCCAAAAAAGATCGGCAAAACTCTCTCGCTCTCTCCCTCTCTGCACAAGACCAAATCAATTAAAGGCATTCTAGCGTGTATGGCCACGTTATAATTGCATTCGAGCGTTGCAGCATACACAAGCTCTCGAGCCAAATTACAAAACCGAAAATCCACACATTCATTGCATATTCTTCGGCTCCTCATTGTTCCAAGCTCGCGCGCTAATAGAATTCGTTATTGGATCGTGGAAGCCCCCTCACTTGGTACACACAATCTCCGTCACGCCGTCGTTCTATAGGAAAACGCAATACGTGGTCTGGGTTGACCCTTTCGTGCTGATAATTAATCAATAACGAGTTATTAATTGATTGGAAAGAAGGCAGAACCTGGCTTCCGTCCTCTACCTGGAATCGATTTAATAGAGGCTGTTGTATACTAAAAAAATCATACGTAAGTAATCGAATGTTTTGATCATATTTTCAGAACTCGACGCATGGAAGAATAAGTTTTATCTGAAACTTCTTTGGTCTCATAGTGACGTGCAGTAAACTTTTATTGTTGGGAGAATAAATCGTTTTTTCGAGATTATTTTCAGTATGTTCATATTTTATGAATAAGATGTGTCAACTGATTATTGGCTAGATGCTCTTGTCAACACTAGTCACACTCTAGCTAGTGTTAGTCACATCTCTAATGATCATGTAATTGATCTTAGCCAATAAATTTTTAATCCCTCTTCAATGCATAAAGTTTTGATTTTAGATAGAAGGGTATTCACTGACTCATAGAATATTCCCAATTTGCAGTCCTGTAACAGATAATGATATCACCGAGGATCGACAAGCGCAAGCGCTTATGGAATCCAATTCTTTTGACGTACTAGAGTTTAATAGCAGAAGCACTGTTATGTACTTTAAAGTCTTTTCAAATTTGTTTAAGTGCTGTGCGAAATATAATATTATTTGTAAATAAAGAGAGGAAGAAAGAGAGTTTCTTCAATCTTCACAGATTCTCAAGTTGGCTCGTCGCTATAGCAAGTGTTTCGCTAGCTTGTTTCACTCCCTATAGGGAGTGGAACAAGCGTTATAGACTCGCAGTCTGGGTGGGAAGAACGATGTTTCTTCTCTCGTTATAATATATATAAAAAGTTCTGCATACACCTACTCACGTTCGATTGCACAATGTACTATTATTTTGCTTGGCTCTCCTAATCATCCAACAGTTTTCGAATGAGTATTTATAAAACCTCTAACTTCAATTTGTTCATTGTAAATCAATTTATTATTCTTACCAAAAAAAGTAGACAATACATCCTGGTGTGAGGATATGCCTTGACTCGGTCCCAGCTCAATCGTTTACGTCGATTCATCTCTGCAACAAAGTGTAATCGATCATTAACAATGCAGGTCAAGATTTCATTGTTAGATAATAACATTTTCATTGATGATATATGCAAATCATGATTATTATCAATTAAATGAAAACAACTGCGATAATAATCATTGCCATAAAAAGATTTGTTTTAAAATTTTTTCACAGAAATTTAATTATAAAGGAAAATTTTGGATATGTCTGAAAAAAGTTAAATTTAGTTGAAATGTGCAAACAAGATATGTTTTTTCTGCCCATGATATGGTAGAGTGTATAAAATCCTTAGGTGGCCTGAAAAATCCAATCTACACTAAGATCGATATGGTTTACAGTTAACCATGTGCGATTATCTCTATGAAATTCTATGGCGACCCGACCACTGTTTGAAACCCAACCACACAAGAAATTCCCATTTATCGACGAAAATTCGATATTAGAAAGTCACAGGCGTCCCATCACCAAACTTCCATCAGGAAAATAAAATTTGGAGACGACAACAATGGATCGATATTCACTCGACTCACTCATAATACTAGGATCTAAGCATAAGATAATCCTTATATATATTGAAGGTGATCCAACGGTATCAGAACATGATACATGAGTTATTTTTTTTTTTTGAAGTAATATTTTTTGTCAGTATCAAAGGATTCGTGGTGAAATGCACGCATAATCAGTGATTTCACGCACCAATTTCAGTACGTAAAATGTGATTGTATGCACTTGTGCTTCATGACAATTCTTTAATCACTAGTGCCTAAAAATCGAAAAAACGCAATAATTCGATTCTAGACGTAAAAATTTCGAAATGGACAAATTAGTATAAGACGTAGTATTAGTATTAGTATGAGTATTAGTATAATAAAGGTCACCAATCGGATATTATAATGAGTGCAACCTGCAATTCATGTCCATGTAAATTTGTTATCTCAAAATATCTCCTTATTATTAAAGTTTGAGGAAACAAACCACCACCCCGCAAACTCCCAGCGAACTTGAACTGAACCGTCTCAGGCTATTCTTACCTACAGCTCGTGTGAAATTAAAGCACCCGCGTCTCGCGCGCTAATTCGAAAACTGCATAACAGAATCACGATGGGAATGGATTCCGGCAGCGTCAGTTGTAAGTACGAAGTCCAACTTATTTGCGAGAGAGCGCAAAGTTGCTTAATTAGCACGAGCGTCCCCGTTTCACTCTTGGCGTACATCGGCCCAGACACCCCTCCCGCGAATGACTCTAAGAGTAGCGATAACTGCTATAGTAACGAATAATTTTGCCCTCATCCATGCTACGTGCATTATTTACTTGCCAGTTCTATCCATGCAGATCTGCACTGTTGGGTTGACGGGCTAGTCGACTCGACTAATGCGCACAGAGAGCCGAGATAATTGAATCGAGGGATGCATACGAGCCCTTGCGAACACGCATTGAAATTTTGATCCGCTGTCCGTTGTTCCGAGTACAGTTCCCAAGTTGCATTCAATATTTTACTACATATATCTATTGGCTTTCGTGGTATACTCTCTTATTTTCTGTTATTCTCGTGCTTATATTTCGATGACCGTTGTTGTGAGAATTGATATCTATGTTAAAAATACGTTTCTTTATTAAATGAAGAGGACTAAATTCATTTCTATTTATTAAATACTAACCACTCAGAAAAAAATAGAAAAATATTTATTTCGGTAGATTTTGATTTCGATTATACATGAAAACTGTAATTCAATTATAAGCTTCTTGAAAATATGCTATTGTAAAAATACAAATTGGTCGGATTTAATCTAAAAAAATTTCATAAATTTTGAGAATTTTATGCTGTAATATTAGAAAAGTATCCTTCAAACATACAAATATTCGGAAACAAAATGAAAATCTTTCTAATATGCAGAGTGTCATCCCATCTATGGATATTCATACTTATTTTGACACAAAAACACATACCGCAAAAATTATCTTGAGAGCTCATCACTCTGCCAATAAATACGCATTACCTGGCATCCTCATCCCACCTATCCCACACCTCTCCGAATTAAAATCCACAATTCTCTTGCAGTTCTCTTCATCTTGCAGGCTGGACTGGGGGGGGGGGTAGGGCAGGGGGTGCATCATTATCTTGATCTCTCTGGCGTTCGTTGATTTAAAATTGCTCCGGCTGTTCGGCTCGAAAATCAATTAGTGGGCTGCGGCCCCATTTCGCACGTGTAAGAACCACCCTTCGGTGTTTAACGATCACGTGGACGCCGTGTTCTCAGCTTGTAACGCTGCTCCTTCGGCAGCGGTAGTCATCGCACAGGAGGAGGAGGAGTAGAAAATACGTGTAAGTGGGTGGGCGCGCTCGTAATGAGTTTGGTGTAAAGTCTTTATGGCCACGATAAATGCATCTTCTCTCCTGAGAAGAGATTGTCTGCTATGCGACGCGTCTTGGGGAATTTTTTTCATTCCTTTCTGAATCTTGATGGCTACATGTGCTCTTAGGTCAGTGATTCGCATCACTGTTATTTTCATATTTTTTTTGATTGCTTGGACACTGTTTCGGTCACTGACTTATGCATAATTACTTTGTATACACATCGACTTCACATAGAAATAGTTCTTCTCGCTAGTGAAGAATTGGTAATGCTTTCAAAAAATAGAATTTTCGAGTTTTCAATGATTGGTTTAGTACAAATTGAGCCTTTTATTTATGTTGTTGATGAAATAATCTACTACTTTTTCCCAACATCACCGTTATACGTTTTGTGAATTGTCAGTGAATCTTATAATTGTAACTCTCATCTATTCTCAATTGAGGCGTGGACTTGGGTCTGTAGCTTTTACCTATTATCCGCGTATAAAAGAGTTTTAGAAATTATAGAACCTCGCATCAAAGTAGACTCCGGTGCATCAAATTTCGGAATCTCATCAGTACATATAACTAGTAATAGAAAACTACATTGTCCGATTCCTCTGCCTTATCTCAGAAAAGTTCTGCAAGCATATTCTAATTAGTTTAGAAAACTTAATACTCACTTCATACAACTCATGGATCATAAACTCAATAGATTAAGCGAAGGATCATAGGATGAAACCGACGTAAACTTGATTGTAAGAATTATCAATTCATAAATTGAAGGAAGTTCCGATGGCGGTGGCCATCTTGAGGAACTTTTTCGGATTGGTCGATTCCTAACGGGCTCAATTTGGATTGGTCGGGAGCCGGAGTGAATGGAAACACGAGTGAGTGAAGTGAGTTGGGAGTTTAAATTTTTTTTCTTTTTTTCTTCATCCACAGGGGTTATCCTTAATGTTTACTATGCTGTCAGTATTTCGATGTGCTAAGGTTACAAAAGCATTTCAAATCAACAATATTCCAAGTGTTTTCTTGGAATATTGTTGATGAACAAAAAGTATTTATCATCCACGTGTTCAGCCAACCAATAAACTCAATGCGCGCGCTCGCGCGCGCAGTGAATTGCTAGTACATATATAAATGAAGTTATATTATGACTTGAAGGCCTGTATCGATTTATGCAACAGCACATAACCTAACTACCTGATGACAAGTGCTACGATGTGGGTAAAAACACTCGAATTAAATACTTTTATGGGATGTTTCACTTACACGATGCAGAAATATTGATTATACCGACAAAAATAGCAATGGTCCGTAAAAAATTCTATAAAAATAAAATAATCAAACTGCGAAAGGTGAAACTCTAATGTGGCATTTGATATACATCGAATGATACCCGTGTCTCTGCATTGGAGTTGCACCCTTTATAACTTGAACACATTATTTCTGTAGAATTTCTCCCTGAGCATCACTATTTTTACTCGAGTGAATAAGAAATTCTGTGGACAAACAGGGCTAAACGTAAGCTGTAGAAATAAGAGTCCAAGACTTAATATTTACTGAGAACGAAAGCTGAGAGGCAAAAAATAACTGGCACGATTATGATTCATTGTATGATTTCGAACAACTGGGTTATGCTTAACTTGAGATATGGTCGTTAATTCTGCGTCTGTAAAATTTTTTCCAAGCTGAAATTTCGTGTTCTTGTGTGTACATATCATGCGATGAGAATCTTACGCTTTCGTGTGCATTCGCTATCTCTTTATTTTACAAAATAAAAATGAAATCCACGCTACAGGAAATCCTTTTAGCCACTGATGCTGGACAGTCTTGGGTAAAAGAAATTTGAAGATAAGATAAAATAATAAAGACATTCAATGAGTAAGATGTCATGTTCTGAATTCTCGCGATATGTAAAGGAATTTTACGATTTCAATAATGCAACGAGGCGACAAGTAGCGTATGTTATGATCTATGCAAAAGCTATCTAAATGACATGGGAATGCAATTGTCACAGACGTATGAAATGTTTAGTTACAGTTCTCACATCGACATATATGAGTGTGAAACTTAAAAGTAAACGAACTCACGTCCTACCAGAAATTTTGTAGCAAGATTTTAATTAAACGAACATTCAGCGTACATGCACCTTCTCAATCTGTGGCATTTTCCCAGTACGTATAATGAAAAATTGTATGAGCAACTCTTGCGGTATTGCCTATTATGTTGAAAGTGTTGAATGCATGAGTAAAGCGAGCTTCCCGCACTGGTTACACAATGTAATATTGCATGCGTGCAAATTAGCCGAATTTAGATCTGTGTAAGGAAACATATTTATCTGATTTCAGCACTTCTTGATAAAATTCAGATCAATTTTGCTTATGATTTGACTCTCGCTTTTTAGATTTATGCCTGAGCTATCTTGATTTAAGTGTATAAATGAACAATCGGGTGAATTATTGATTCCGTTTAAGTAAATTTAACGACAATAAAATATTTATTTGCATATTGCCTTTAAAAATATGATTTGGTTTAAGACTTTAATAAACATTGACAGCATTGGGAATCACGCAAGAAAAATTGAGTTGAAACATAAAAGAGTTTTACGCGAGTGATGTAAAAAAAAATCAGATATTGAATTGAGGCCAGGTCAAAACAATTCAAACCTCACCTTGAGATGGAGTTCACGTTCACAAAATTAATATACATTCTTTTGCTCCAAAAATGCGTTCATGGTAAGCATCGATAACTGCTTCAATTATATTGATTGAGCTATTAGTTTATTTTGTATCTACCAATAACAAGCTCGTGATGCTCCGTGGTGGTCATTGAATATATGTTAATGCTTGTAGGCTTCGACTTCACTCATCCTGATATCGCTAGATCCCATCAATCAATTAATCAATCAATCAACCGTATCACGGCGTAAACATGCGGCTAAACAAGTGTGACTCAGGATTCAATTGTCGGTTCGTGGCGAGCTGTATAGTAATTGTAACCCAGCCTATGCTCGCACGCAACCGAGTTGCATAATGAAAGCTCGGCTGGGCAGTGGAGCATGGGTATAACAAACGACAGAGCAGCAGAGGGCTGGCGTGGAATTCAGCATATAGCACCACGCGAGCCCGGTGTTTACGCGCGTCGCGTGATGAAACACCTTTGAAGCCTTCGGCAAAATAACAGCGTCTATAATAATGATATGGGTAAGCGAGGTTGTAATCCTTAGCTGGACCGGAACCATTACTTTTGTTGCTGGCGATTTGAGTCTGAGTGAAATACAGTGTGGCCTGCTAATTAAGTTATAAGACGAGTTAAGTTTTTTTTGTATAGTTTTGGGATTTCATGAGTGGTAAGCTCGCGGATTTTTTGGTTCTGGCCTAGTTCTTGACAGGGCATAATATGAGTTGACGTTTTTCCATTTCTCCAAATTTGCATTCTATTGCAGACAAGGTACGTTATGGAAAATCTGGAAAAGGCTGAAAATCCTTTTTTACTGCGAAACGTAGCTTATATAATGTTGGAATTGAAAAATAAATATATATATGTTTGCAATAGTATGCCACTTAAAATTTTAATCAAGGTATACCAAAAATAGCACGAGTCGTAAATTTCTATAATGTTGAAGTAGAACCTTGTTATTTTACTATCTCGAAGAGAAAGCTTTATGACAGGGTAAAATTCAACTTTCGGAAATAGGATTCTTGTTAACAAAATCTAGGTTCTCTAGTAGATGAATTCTGGACGGCAGGTTGGATCTTCGTGAAATTTAATACTCCGTGGAATCTTCCAAGAAATTCAATGAATGAATTTCTATTTGGATATTATGAGCTGGAAGGAAATAATTCGTACGCACATTTTTTCGTGATCGGATTTCAATGGAATTGGATAGACACATTCGTGTATAATAAACTACGTGGTCTATCAATTTTGGGGCTGATTAATTTAATTTTAGGACTTATAGCGTTTAAATAGTGTTTTTGTAAAGAACGATCGGATCTTTTTCTTTCAAAAAATGGTATAACCTCCAGGAAACATTTTGCACATACATCAATGTATCAAAGATGTCTTCAACAGAGCACAATTTTCCATATAGCAACCGTTGTTGAATTCGGTAAAAATACTCACTCACTCTCGGTAATTGATCAGGGCCCCTTTTGTTTCAATTTTCATCCTTCAAAATATTACAATCTTTCGGAACTAAGCCAAACTTACAATTAATCTTTAGAGGATATAGATTGGAAATATATTAACAATATTAACAGTTCATGAACAATGTTTGAAAAAATCTGCTAGATTAGGGAGAAGCACGTCTGCATGAATTCCCCGGATTCTGGCACGCATCCCATGTTGGCAAGCGTCCGCACGTCCTATTATCCAGTAGCCGTCAAGCCTGTCGCACGCAAGTTACGCGCGGAAATGCGAGCCGCCGGCCTTCCGCACTCCATTCCCCTCGTCGCACTTGCGGCGCTTCCTCGCGTCCCGCCGAATACTAAGCGCCGTTTGGCGCGCCTCGGAATAGGACTATACTCGTCGTGGTTCTTTCTTTTCGTGTCGGATCAGCGATAGAAGAGGGAAAAGTTGTCGCTGGCGTGACGCGTCACGTGCCGACATCGATTGCGATGCAGGTGCCGCGAGTGCCTTGGCACATTTTTTTTGCGGCAGGAGATTCGCTCTCTTTGCTTATTGCTTTCTCTTTTTCGGATCAGAGGTGGATGAGTAGACGTGATGAGATTGATACCAGTATAGGGAGGCTGAGTATTGAGCGAGATTAATTAAGATGATGTTGTCGATGCTGCTTCATTGAGCAGTATATTTTGATATGGCTTTTATTCTCTATAAATATAACAAGGTGTTACCTATCAATTCGTCCGTATATAATGGGAGTCAAATAATAAAAAACGTACAAGTCTATGACAGTTTAGGTATCCCATGGCAATCAAAATGTATATTTTCATATTTTTTATCGAAAAATCTGTCAGCGTAATCGTATTCGGGTATTTCTATTTAACGAAAAATTTCAGTTCATATACTGACTCCGTATTTCTTGAAACCTATGAACCCTAGTGAAAAATGTCTTTCCAGTCATTGGCAAGGGTTCTCCATTGGCAAGCAGCTCCTTCACGTAACGCGTCAATCGAGCTGGGAAGGAAATACACACCCGACGTCCGCCTCGGACTGAATGCGAAAGTTGAGCAGCCCAAAGGGACCGCAGAAGGATATCCTGCGTAACCGGTGTATAAAGAAGTCGTTGGCTGATCCTTGGATAAAAAAAAGTTCTCCACTCTCGAACGAATACAGTTCGCTAGACTCCCCAAGGAGGAGTTCGGTTTAGCGACTTGGAGCGAAAAGTAGTTACACGCGACTATCAAGGAAGTAAAGGATCTGGTGCGTGCACAGCGATCCATGCCGTTTGCTTCGAAACTGCGTACGTTTTTCAGATTAAGTTGTAGTAAACCTGGATAGTCATTCCTCGTACGATTTTATCTCATTGAATTCGTTGCGCATCTTCACTGTAGACTATGTGCAACGATTTGAAGAATATTCGTCACAAAAGAAATAAGTAAAAATAAATCTCGGAGGAACTTTGATGACGGTAACGTTACGAATTTTTCTTGCAAATTGTTTCAAAGATGAACGATTATTTGAAAAATTATTCTCAACACGTTCCCACGGCACAATGGTTTGCCTTTTTGTACTCTAACACATATAATTCTCACGTTTTATTGAACGATTTTCGAGTAATACCGAAATAAAACGAGAGCTTAAACAAAATGGGCCGTACAAATCGAGTTACCTTCTCTGGGATGAAATTAAAACGTATATCGTAATAGAGGTCTTTGAGCCGGGAAATTATTTCCACAACTTAACATTTCATTAAAAAGCTCTTTAACACGAGAAAAAAAGTAATTGTAACCATAAATCCTTTCGCAAAAACTCATCCGCTCAACTCGATTTGCGCACTCTCTTCTATTAATACGCATTATTCAGCTTCATCTCCTCGGCTGAGGAGTCACCTTATCAACCCTTTTGTCCTTCCACTTTTAACTACAGTTGTTATTACTTTTTAACGGCGTTACGTACCCAGCAATTTGTATTTTATCCAAAGCGCTGAAGTGCGACCATTAAAATTGAAAAAAAAACTACGTCAGCTAGCCTCGATCTTGTCCGTATTAATTTCGACGAGCCCTTGGACTCCGACGATTCGCGCGCTCTCGCATGTATATACACCACCGATTCCCAGGAGATGTTTCGCTTTAACGTCTTCAACTTTTCTCTTGGCTAACTAGCTGTATATACCGGGCATGAGTAAAGCAGCACGTATTGGAGTCTATGAGCGCGCAGGGCATTTCTCGCCTCTTCTTCAGCAAAGTTATAATTAAACGGCGGCGCGCTATCTCTGACATGATTGCTTGACTGACGTCAAAGCCTCCGTTAAATGCTCTGTGCCAGACGAGATGCGCTGGTTATCAAGTGCTATTTTCGCTTTGGATCAGTAATTGTTTCTACATATTTCCATCAATGGTTAAAATTCAGTATACTATTGAGTTAATAAAGTACGTGTACCCAATATGCGCCACCTAAGCGAGAAAGATCACTACACCACGTGAACTGTGAATTTTCCAACGTGGCTGGCGGTAAATGGGAAGTCAATTCAATGTCTTCAAAATGAGTCAATTTGGAATGTTGAATTCAATTTGGACTTTTCGGGGAAAAAATCGAGTGTACCCATTATGCACCACCTACAAAAAACTTTTATTCATCCGGTCTCTTTTTGTAGTTCTTTAGTAAGAACCTAAGGTCTACTGAGTACAAAATGAGCCGAACCACATCTGGCTTAGACTTTTCTGATTAGACGCGGAAAATTGAGAGGAAAATCAATAATCAATGATTTTGAGCGGGGGGGGGGGAGGTCTTGCATGTTGAGTATAGAGACAAAAAATTAAAGGACCTATCGATACGGCTGATAGGAAGTACGTATGATGAAAATTAAACGATAAAGATGGAATGCCAAGGAACCGTATCACTCGATTTTTGGCCCAGTCTTGGTGTATCAAAAAAATTCGCATTAACTTGAGGAATATCAGATCAAAAATCAGAAAATGAGCTCTGACAACTCGGTGCAACCGCTCAAGACCGGTCAAAATGTTTTTTTCTGTCATTATTCTGTATTGCTGACAAGATTCCGTGCCGCGGCGCTGTTCTACACGTATGCCGTATATACAAAATACAGAGAGTGGCGCATATTAGGTATACCTACCTTATATTATGCAACTAGTATGCAATTTTTTTTTCGTCCCAGCGGCAGTAAAGTGCCTACTTTGCGTCCTGGCGTTTGCAAAGAATGGCACTTTTCTGCCGCGGGGTACGAAAAATAGTATATGCACCTCGCTCATCTAGGCTATTTCGGCTGACTGCGCTCGGATCGCAAACGTTTTTCGTGCCGAAATCGCCTAACCTCGCTCGGGTGCATAATATACTATTGTACACGAGTGTTAACAAGTTCACACGAGTAATTAAATTTGAACGCACTAGTTGGATACGATATTTTATGTTATGGCGGGCGTAAAAAGGACTTTTAATATATGTTCTAGTGCGTAAAATAACGTTTCACGCACCTAATAACATGAAAATAACATATGGAACTATATGGTAGATACATTGAAATATTTCGAAAATAGCAAAAATTTTAAAAACAAATATTCAGTATTATAAATCACTGTTATAGATATTCTTCCAAAAATTCAATATTGCATTTAGAAAAAATTACAATTACTGATTTATTCACGTGATTAGAAAATGACAATATTTTTGTATTCTTTCAAGGTTTTCAATGAAAACTCTGCTATTGAAAGGAGGTCAAAGTTTAACGGTCGAAGAAACGACTAAACCTACGTAAATACATGTCAGACCGTCCAGGCTCATTCTACTTAATATCCATTAGCGCAGACATTTCCAAATACAAGGAAACAGAAAAAGCCCTTGCATCTTGCAAATTAAAAAAGTCTTCTTCCCTGATACAATTGTCCCGACCACCCAACGAAAACTCTAAATCGACAATCGAGCGCCTCAAGCAAATCTCAATAAGAAGTACAATAGGTCGCGTGTTGCGCTCCGGTGACTTTCTCTCAAGCATACGTTGCACAAAAGACAACGTTAACGTGCGAGTTGACATCAACTAAGTGTCGCTCTTCAACCGTGAGCACCTTGACCATATTGCGGGCCGCAGCCAGCAGAGCGTTCAGGCGTGTGCTCGCATCATCCGACTGAGTTGCGCCGCGCGACCTATTTATTCTTCCTGCCCGCCTATCGGTACAGCCAACTTTTTTCACGCGCCTCAGTTACATCTCGGAAGATTGCGAGATTATCCAGTTTTTTGTTTGTAGGTACTGCTCATTGCTCCTTTCAACAGACGTGTCTCGCTTGTGGTCCAGCTGTGCTTTGAAACAATGTGAACGAGAACGGATGTAATCGAGGAATCAGAGTGGAGCCACGGCATATGGGGTAGCTAAAGGTGCCAGGGGCAAGCTACGTAACTAGGTTTCGTAGCGGAAAAGTCAGGTAGATGAAGAATAACGAGGTGGATAAAGTACACCAGACTTTGTGTACAATTTTGATACTTAAGGAATACGCTACGTTAATCAGGTAAGACAAGAGCGAATTACTTATCTGATCGCGTGATACGGAAATGTCAATGCACTGAATCGAAAGCATAATGCTATGAAAAGCAATGGATACACAAGATCGCGTAGGAGAAAAAAGAGAGAGATAGGAAAATAAAAATAGAAAGAGAGAAAGAAGTGAGGAGAAGTTGATTCTGTAGACTCGGTGTGCAAGTAGAGACTGTCTCTCGCGTGGGGGGCTGAAACTTGGTTTAGAGCAAGCGCGCAAAGTTCGACGCACCGCTGCATGAGTTTCCGGAAAAGTTTCAAGTTCGGCTAGCTGTTTGGAGATCGTTTCGTCGTTAATGCGGGCCACCGCGAGCTTAAAGAATGAGCGAGAAAACCCCGAAGAAGCTGCAGAGCGACTCTTCTTCCTTGACTGCTTCTTTTTAGTGCTAAGATGAGCTAGACGCTGTACGTGTGTGCTCGAGCTCAATTTGTCAGCGTGAACTTTTGCTTTGGCCAACTTAATTTTTACACGTCCACATTCTAAGAATACCTGACGATTTCAACGGGGGGAGAAACCAGCTACGAGAGTGTGGACTTGGATTTCTTATAAACCTAACGGATCAAGCTATTGATATTATCATTCATTCCGAATCGCCAGAAATGAATGATTGAAAAAATTTATTCGAGTTGAGTAGGCCTACTCAACTCGAATAAATTTTTTAAACCGGTTTACGTATAGAATTTATTCGGTCTCAATAATCTAAAGAAGGATGAATCGCTTGAATGATAGTTAATCTAATCCAATTTACTACTCTCGCATGCTTATCTCGCATCTTGACTCTACAGCACTCACTCACTATCTATTCGCCTATAAATGTACCTCAACATAATCGTGCACCCTTGAGCGCCCCCGAGCGCTCGTGGATAGAGGAGTCGAGTTCGTGGAAAAGTGTACACAGTGAAAAGTAAAGCAAGCGGAATCTTTTCATCCTGACAGAAAAATATAGGGGGTGTGAGCGAAAGAAAGCGCGGCAACGAGAGCCAATTAAGTAGAAACCTGCCTGTAGGATAATTGCCGAAGCCGAGGAGTGTCGCGCAGCGCCTCAACTCAACAGCACGAGCGGACGAGAAGGAGGACGAAGAAAAAAAGAGCGTGGAAAAGGTGAACGAGTGATAAGATGGAGGAGAGGCGAGATGAAAGGAGCTCGCCACAGTTTTTCTTCGCCTTTGCTCTGACCTTGTTTTTTTTTCTTCTCTCTATTCCGTTACCTACCTACCCTCGTTATTTCTTTTTATACGCCATTTTCCACTCGTCTAGCGGAATCACGCTAATTTCACTGGGTGATGGATGACTTTACTTAAATCCCACAAACTTTTTTAACAGATTTCTAGCTCTAAATGTTTGTTGTATATTCGACGATGTGTCCTCTCTTACGCTGCAGTTCAGTCATTATTTTTGTGAGTCTATCAGCCTTGGTCCGAATACATAGTCGATTGTTTTGTGGTTCCAACGTGTAAAACGAGTAAAATCGTGTAATTTTCGGAATTTTGGAATTTTCGTGTAAAAACGAGTAATCATGAAATAATCAGATTTCAGTATATAAAGTGCATATAATAATATGACAGTTATGTTTTGAAACTGCTGCGTCCCGAACAGAATGCTTGGTTGACAAAACCTACAACATATAACACACCGTAACACATTCTGAAAAATACTTTGATCTCTAATATTTGTCAAGTATTAAGACCGTTGGATCTTATTAAGGAAGCATAATGCCTATTCTGTTAGCAGCGGTCTTTCTTTTTTTCTCATGCTTATTTTACTCTCTTTTCTACAGGCACAATCGTGGAACGGTACTGCCCTCATTCTTAAAACAATCCGCGTACATCTGGATAATTAATAATATCTGCAGTAGTTATTAATTTATTCCAGAGGGCCTGTTGGAAGGCTTAGTACGCGTGGTGGGCTGCATAGCCCCCTTCTGCAGTCTACCTCATAATTTCGCTCGAATGAAATGTCCGAATAAGGTTGGCAAAGAGAGGACGAAAAGCTTCAGAGAGTAAGACTCTGCTGTACGCGTGTATGTGTGTGTTTGTGGTGCGCGCGCACGTGTGTGTGTGTGAGAGAGAGAGAGAGAAAGAGAGAGAGAGAGGCACTAGGGACAGAGAGAAAGAGAGAGCAAAAATTGATAAAGTCCATTTCGAATGAAGTTACGAGTTGAATGGTAGTGCTCGCGAGCCAAAAGCGAGGATGAGCCTCGAGCCAGAGAGTCGAATTCATCGTCATGCGAAAATCTCTCGAAGGACGAGCGAGTCCGCTGCGGGTAAGAGAAAGAGAGAGAGAGAGAGAGACAGAGAGAGGAGGGGGGAGAGAATTGAGAGCGCGTGGCGCCAAAGGGTCGTCGGAAAATAAACGGGAGGGAAATAGACGCGCGCGTGAGCGAGCGAGCCCCGGAGGAGAAGGTGGATGGAAATGGACCGAACGAGCGCTGCGGGGGAAGGTCGGGGCGGCGGGGGCGGGGGGGGGAGGAATTATGTCAGAGTGGGGTTCGGTCGCGTGTGCGTGCAATGCATTGCACGCTAAGAGAGATTCCGTTATGCCAACAGAATATTTCAGCTGGGACTATCAAATTTTGTTTAGATAAGTTGCTCTCTGTATGTGCTCAGCTGCGGATATCATAACTGGACCAGAGGGGAGGGGGTCAGTCCAAGCTGTGCGTGTTTTGAATAGTTTCCACGAGATGAGTTTTGCCGAGTGTGGAGTATAATGAGGCAAATATTATTGTGACTAATTAAATGTGACGTGCTCTGGATTTTGCGGACGCGCCCGCACGCTTCATCAGAACTAGAGCGTGATTAATGTGAACATCGCTTGATCTATCACGTGTGTGATCAGATATCGCGTAGACAATGGGACGTGTCTCATAATCAAGCCGCGTTCGCAACACAGATTACCCAGGCCGAAATAAAACGGCGGCATGAATCCAGAATCCAAGAGAAAAGAAGCAAAACAAAGGAGACGCGAGATTGAAATAGACAACGAATAGGTCGGTCGCGAAAGGGGATCAAACCCGGGCGGAAACGGCGCTGCCAAAGGGGTTGCCGCGAAAGGGACGCGGCCAATTCTCGGGAGAGTACAGGCTCGCGATATCTAGGCCGCGTCGGGTCGAAGCGGCACCACGACTACTCGCGCTGTACGCGCGCGTTTTGTTACGCGCTCGCCATGCAAATAGCCCGGCTTTACGAGGCGATCCGCGCCGGCGTCTACACATATCGCGCGGATCGGCTTCTCGGGACATTTCTGACGTGAGCTCGAGCTCCCTTCGCAATGTTTGCCCAACCTACTCCAAGGGTTTTCCCGGAATTTTCGGCTTCGTTTGAATGTTTCAACTTTTCGACGCTCGAATCCCGTTTCAAATTTCGCATTCTGTTTCTGGAGAAGCTGGCGAGAACGGAGTTTTACGAGGGTGACAAACTTTGACGGATTTTACAAGCTACCAAATGCTTTTGCAATAACTTCCTGGAGAACTTCATAATGGCGTTTGCCCTATAACATTTCTAGGGAATTCATGCGTTCTTCGGGAACTCTTCATCTGGATCGTCTTAAAATATCAACTGTGTAGCGGATACACTGTTACGTTTTTGTCATTGTCACTGGAAAAATATGAAAAGCGAAAACACATAGAGCTTGGAATCACATACATGCAGTAGGATAAGAAGGAACGAGCTTTTTATCATATAGTTACAATATAATAGTCTAATGATATGTTTTAGTAACATTTTTTTTCAATTTCTATAGGAACAAACCGAGTACTTGTACGATCAGGGTATAACTGACTGTAGGATCAGGATGAATAATTTGGAGAAATATCAAATAAAAGTCGCAGGAATGTTCCAAGAGGTGTAGCTCCATGTTTTTCGCTCGCTCGCAACTCATTCTCTACTTGTTTCTCCGGGGAAATTAATATCTATAGCGTTCATAATTAAAATGCACGCACGCAATTCGCAGATTCCCAAAAGAGGTGCCAGTTGGTTTGACGATGAAAAATTACTGAACGAAAAAGCTCGCACGTTTGCACCGAGTTGAATGTGCGTGATACGTTCAAAGGCGGCTTTAGCTGAGATCAAAAGCACCTTTTTTCCACACGAATTCATCAAGATTTCAACTAACAGACTTTTCGGACGCCGACGAATGCATGTTTGCGCACCAGCTGTGTGCATCCTGCAAATGTTGCAAAACTTGATTTTCCGCTGAGCGTTTATGAGGAGTGATGAGGAGTGCTCTGATCTTGTATATGAATTAAGCAAACTGGCAATTTTTAAAGCTGGTTTTTCACATATATTTTATGCATTCGAATATTTAGTATGTTGAGGTATGTATCTGCACTGTAGGAAAATATTTTTAGCAGTATACTCAATTTTTCGGGTATCTTTGATCGAGACCACTTTTTTGTAAACTACGACGATCTAGTGCTTCTGCCATCGAGACTGTAGCAAATTTCACAAGGATTCGAAGACGGTCAAAATCGACGGGCCCTCGAAGTAACCTCAGTTGCAGAATGTACACTACGTTGATATTCCTGGTCCTTTCTCCGTGTAACGTCGCATCATTTCATGCATATAGCTGAGCTGGAGTGGCGTACTGCCTCTCGCTTGACGCACGTGCGTCATTCTCGTTTCAAAAGGAATAAAATGCAAATGTGAGATTTATCTGCTACGAAGGGAGCAACAATTTCTATCGTAGAGGGTGCATCGTGCGATGAACATTGAGTCTTCAATTTTTTAAATCGATCATGAGCGACGAAAAGATAAAAGTCGTTCCATAGAGTTTGATGTGCACATTGAATATGTATTCATCACCGTGAAAGCTAAAAGGGATTAGACATAAATCACTCTTATCGCTATTATTTCGATCGCATGAATATATTTTTCCGTGGTTTGATTTGACAGAGATTCATCCATACAGATATAATTCACGTGAATAAAAAGGCAGTCAACTGAAAATCATACCTAGAGGGAGTGTTCCGGGATCATATACACTAGAGCGATTATCGATTGTGACAACGACGTGCAACAGAGAGAAATAGAGTAATAAGAGGGAAAACGAGAGCGAGGTGGCAAATATTCGCAGGCAGCACACGCGCCACCGAGAGCCCGGCTGACACTAATTAAACGTCGTTAATAAACTGGTCCATTATTTTGTGCGCTCGCGTGAGCTTAAACTTGGAGATCTGGTGTTAGTTCACGCACACTTGCGCGGATCCTATAATGGATGGACGTTGCTCGTTTTTCTCCGCTGCCGCCAGTTTCCCGTTTTTTTCTGGCGTGGTAAAAACAAAGAAAAAGTCGTGTTTGAATTCCACGGAAACTTCGAATCAATTGAGCCGCGTGCCGAGCGGAGGCGTCCTCGTTTTTTACCGATTTTTTTTCGAAGCAACGGGGGTCCGTTAAGGATTTTCTGCTTAGAGAGATGCTATTTCTCCCATTTACTCTCGTTGATTTGTACTCGTAGCTCGATTGCCGAATTTATTTTGACCCACTAACGCTCTAGACCCGGTATTTCCGTATAATTGTGGAGAGCTGGCTTGTTTTTCCACGCCATCGAGATCGCTGATTATGAATTTTACTAGGGAACGGAGATGTTCAGATAATGTTGTTGAGAGGAAAAAATATGTTTATATTGGAAAATTGCAGGATAAAATTGTCTAGAAAAAAGGTTTATTATTGAGTTCACGCATTTACCAGCTTGGGCAAAATAGAATTACCGTTCAAACTTGTTCATTCATGATCATCACACTAATTAGGCAATAGTTACACTAATATTACTGTAGTTATTCCCTTTAAAATCTGACACTATAAAATCATGCATCAAAATATGGAATATTTCGTGTCAAAACACACTAAATCATTCAGAAACGTTACTTATTTTATTCATAGCTTTATCGTACATCATCTTGTTTTGATGCACCAATAAAAAAACCGCTGACAACAGAGGATCAGTGTGAAAAAAAATCTTATGAGATATTGGTTGTCTTGTGAAATAAGCGTTCTTTTTCGTAAGAATATTTTTTTTTTTTTTTTATTTAAGCATTTAGTATCTCTTAAGAGAGATTATTTTGCTTTCGTAAGAATATAATTTCAAACTACCAAAGCATCTGGAACCAATCAAGTCGCATATAATGGGGCTGGGACGAGTTTCGCCGAGAAACTCTTTTTTACCATTTCATACTCATACTATAACGAATCCGTAGTCCTCTGTGATGGAAATTGAGAGAAGTTGAACAAATCTGGATTATGCGTACAAGCGAAAAGTTCATTCTCGCATACGACTCGCTGCTACTGAAGCAATCGGATTTCATCTCGTTGGGTTTCGTGTAACACCAACATCATAGAGATAACTGGGCGAGTTTTGCACTTGCCGCAATATCATTCAAATAGCCCGAGAGCAGCAGTCGCACACAGGCGCGAAACGAAGCGGTTCGTCTCTGAAAGTATAGAGGGAGCCGATTCAAGGGTTGGGCGATCGCCACACCTGCGCGCGCGGTACACCGGACGTAAGATCGCGCCCAGTGCAGGCTGTGCAGCTGGATCGGCCTCGCACGTCGCCGGCTAATCTAGCGGAATAACGACGTGCGGCTCCCACGCGAATACCAGCCCGGCGTCTTATTGTCGCGCGTCACGGCGATGCAGTAATTTTGAATCTGTATGCAGCGGGGGAATCCTCCGGACCAATAACTACGAGCCGGGCATTATTATGCAGATTAAATGCTCGCTCGTATTAGCTCGTTATCGCGCGGCTCGATCTGCCCGACATTATCATCCACGACGCCCCAGAATCGAACTGCGCCGGTGACGCGAGCACTTTTTCCCTGGATCTGAATCTGGGTTGAGGTTCCGCTCGTGCCCTTTACTCGCCGCTCTTTTATGCCCCAACGTGAGCGGAATTTACGACGCGAAACACGCGAGATCGGATGCTGCGAGAGCCACGATCGGCTTTGTTTGGCCCTTCCGTTTCATGTGCCGCATTTTCATGGAGATGGCATGGCGCGTCGAGAACTTAATGTGGATTCGAGACGAACGAGACGTCATGTCAATTTCGACCGAGTATAGGGTGTCAGAAAGTTTGTCCAAATGTCAAATGGTATAATCCTCGAGACTTCATAGCTGTATAGCTGTATGAGAGAAAAAAAGCGTGTAATTTGAACTGTAACTGTGACGGCCATTCTCGACTCGTCAGAAACTTTCCCGGTGTTTCAGTCGTGCTTACTTCACGCTCGTTTACGTCAATGCAATTATCAAATTTCCGTAATTCTTCGGAATTCGAGTCTTTAAAAATATAAATATAAATGCCAGCAACGTATTTATTTAGTTCCAATCATCTTCCTTTCAACAATTGAAAAAGATGTTGAATCAATGACTTGTACCACTATATCCGGTGATAATAGTAATAATATTCATTGTGAAAAAGGATTGACAATTTAACGTTTATTGATCAAACGTTAAATAATGATTACAATTTCATTAGTAAATTTCAGGGATACACTATACGTTAACATAAAAAGTATAGGTTAAAAGAAAAATTAAGTGCAGTTTTGAGAAAATTATTCCTATTTACATTATTTAGATATTTCCTTCGGCAGAACAATACAGTATGATTCTCGTAAATACGCATCAGGTTTTTGCAATTCCATTTTTGACTGCACTCATAGTGCTTGATAATGCGATCCACGCGCTATTCATTAGCGCATTTTTTTCATGTTTCGAGAAAAATGTAAAAATAAAAATAAGCATAACTGGATGAATAAATTCCATTTAGACCCATCGATGAGTGACAGCTTTCGATGAGATAAAATCATTACCTCCATAATTGTTCGTTTATTACAGATTTTATTTACTGATTCATAATAATTTAGAGTCAACAAATCAATGTACGATCAACATATGATCAAATTAATTTGACTCATCGCAAGAATGACCTATCGCATCATCTAATTCCCATCTTATTTATTCGAACAGTACATTTTCGAATTATACAACGATTATATTTTCATTTGTTGTTTTACGAATGAGATATCAACAGAACTTCAAATTAGGATACTTGAAGTATCCTAATTTAAAAATGCAAACTTATACAAATCTTTTATTTTCAGACAATGTAATTTTATCATTTATGCAAAGAAAATTGACATTCATGAATCATAAAAAAACTTGAGCCATATTCGTGTGATTGTAAAGTACTTGAAAAAATACACAATTCTTATCTTTGCTCGTCGTGTGTTATCTCATCCATTCTAATTATAGAGTCAATAATTCAATTATGGTCAGGGCTCAATTGAACTTGATATTTTATGCTCTATTGCTGAATAGAGACTGATAAATATTAGCAACATTTTTTATAGTTGATTCTCAATTATTCATTTAAATATCAAAAGTATACTCTCGAAGCCCGATATTCTGACAGCGATCCAAGAGGAAGTCTGCGCTATAGAACAATGCGTCACACGATGCAGACCACTCGTTCGGCAGCTCCTGGGGCTCGTGAGACTCTTTGTATTCCGGACGCTCGCGAGAAAATGCTATTATAATAGTAGTGGCCCACCCCCGGGAGTCCAGGGCACGAATTATAGGGGGCGATTCCCTCCCAATCGGAAATACATAAGTCGAGCTCGAACGGCGCTGCTGTTCTCGTAACGTTGCTGCACTGCTGTTTATATACGCGACTGCATGCCCCTCTCTGTGTGCTTTGCGAATACTTGCAGCAACGATTATGCGCGAAAGTTAAAGTTTGTACGCGTGGTTTGGTGTTCAGCCTCGGGCTCCGTTCCTTGAGTTATTTTAAACTAAAGTAAATGGAATCTTTCCGAAGGAGATTTCCATTTGATTTTGTAGCCTGCGTAGGCGATTCTAGTGAGAATCATCAAAACTTACTATATCATTCGAAAAGTTCATGATAAATGTATAAGTTGAGTATCGATACCGATAATCAAACAGACTGCCCTTCTTGTTTTGATTATTTTTCGCGGGAGATTAATTTTGTTGTTTGTTGATTGTTTTTTGTTTTTGATAAGGGAAGCATACGTTTCCGACAAAAGTATTGACTTCAATTCGTTCAATACTCCATGCGTACACATATGTAGGTACTTATAATTCGCGATTCTTTGTGAGTATCGACTAATGAGTATTCAATCAGACACTTCTAACATTATTTCAGATATTCAAAGGGGGAAAAATCCTCTAATAACATTTCAAATGAAACATTTGAAATGTTATTAGAGGATTGCGAAAAGAGGAGCTATAGCATACACATCTTATAATTCAACATTAGGAAAAAGAATGAGAAGAATGTATTTGGAAGACAAATGACCGATTGAGCTTTTGCAAAAATGTCTACCACCATTAATCGGGATAGCACTACGGCGCCATCCGAGAGTGATTCAAAGCGAAGTTTTGGCTCCGCGCTACGGAAAACTTTCAGAGAATTACTGATAACCCCTCCCGTTTTGCGAACGAGCTCCTCTCCCAATTCCTTTCGCCGGAAGTGACTCTGACGATTTTCCTAGACGAACCAGAATGAATGTGTACGGAAAATAGTAAAACTGAGCTCAAATACCTATTTCTCGAACAGAAATTTTATTTTTTTTTATTCGTTACAGTCCATACTCATTCAAATTCCTTTTATTTTTCATTTCTATACATTATTTCAAAAGTCTCTATTCCTTATTATTTTTATTATTATTATTATTATTATTATCAGTAGTATTTAGTTTTCAAATAAATCCTATCTCAAAATATTCATCTTGTTTGATCTATCGCTAAAAGAAGAAATAAACTCAATCCACTTTTGAGCCTAGTTCCGTACTCTCTAGCTTGGACCCTCTCTATTCCTGAAGTGTCGAGTACAAATCACGTCAATCATGTTCCGATACTCATACATAACCGTACAGGCACATCCAGGCGCATGAATTGCATACGAGGGAGGGAAAGAGGCAACGACCAGGTCCACGGAGGCTGCGGCACAAAGTCATACGCACACAAAAGCTCCGTTCGGATGTCAATTCAACCCCTAACAATACCTCAATCATAACGCAAACAGCGTAGCTCATGTCCCCGAGGATGTATAGTCGGCGATGCTGCGCAAAGCCATGTGGCCTCTGCATTTTATAGTGCGTATACTGTGTGATGCCCCACTACTGCGTGCATATCACTGTGTGTACCGATCATCCAACGTGACACTATCACGAGATCAAGGTTTGGCGAGTTCCATGTGGATACAGGTGCAAGTTGTCCTAGACTGCGTTACATCACTGTCGTGAAGGGCCATTGTTGAGTAGCAAATATCAGGATCAATTTGCATTGTCTATGTTTAGAGGATGTAACACGTTAGATTCTGCTACATTCCTTCATTATCCATATATGCCCTCATTACCTTGAAAAATATACGTTGTCTCGCGAACGGTTTCTGTATTTTAATGTACAACAAATATATTTGCGAGATTTTTTTCAAACACGAGAGGTGTTGGATCGATAAATGCTCATCATAGACGTCTTCTTGACTGGATGGAAGATTCAGGAGAGAGTGGCTAGGTAGATAATTCTCTAAATAATATCTTAATATCTTAACATACTATTATCTTGATTTTTCTTCTGGGAAGGCAAAAAGGTACGTTTCTAACAATCACTAGGGCTTGGCAGTAAGGGGTGTCTACCCATTCTGTAGCCAGAAGGGTATTCAAAATACACATCCAGTTAAAGTTTCAAGAGTATTAAGATGACACCATTCAAAAAAAATTTGCTAAAATAAAAATCGAAAAATAATGTTGACTGCCTTCGAGTTGGTGTGAAATGACCCACATATCTATAAATTCATATTCTGTAGAGGATACCCGAATGATAAGTGACGTAATCAGAAACTCTGGAATCGATTTTCAAGGTCAGAGTTAGCTTCATTGATCTCTAAATGTGGTTCTAGGATCTTGGAGTTGCCCATATATGTTGTGATTTTATCATTATATAATTTCATAGTGAGATTTCAGTTTTGAATTTAATTAATTCATACATTAATCTATCATTTAATGTGGTTAGTTGCTAGTTTGAACAAAGAGGTGTTTATTGAGCTGATAAATTGCTGTATATGCAGAACGACAATAGCGATAAATACATAACCTGTCTCCAGTTTCAATCAATTCCTTAAGTTGGTTAACTCTAATCTACTATCTCGCCATACCAAAATAATGTGGAGCACATTCTATCCGCACAAAGATCTATTACTCGTCTCATTGGATTATGCAGACAGTCTATTAAGCTATAGCAAAACTAATGTTTTCTCTATAAATTACTTTGAGTATTCGAGTAATCAATTTTCGATTTCCCGGAAATTTCATTGAAAAATATGTTATCTAGCTAAATAGGTCATATTCGCAGCAGTTTCGCCTAATGTTATTTCCGAGATATTCTGTTAGTCATTTCCAATTTCATGCATGTACAGATTATATTTCAATGTATGGAATTCAGTATATGAATATATGTGAGTATAAATATACCCTTATGTGTTAAGTCTGCTACCGTTGGTTTTTCAGTAAGTGAAATTCCAACAGAATATCATTAATATGTTTACACATTTTTCAACATTTTGCAGATGAAAAATCGCATCAGGATGCATAAAATTAATAATAAATGTCTTTTAACCCTGACATATAAGACGACAACGAAATTGGTTGACTCCACGTAAAATAGGGAAGATTGAATCTAATATTGTATATATGATGTTGTATGTAGCACGTTGTATGAAGTATTATCTCAACTATTCGAACAAGAAAGTAAAAGAAGGTGAATATTTAGAATTTACTTTTAAAAAATCGAAAAATGTTTACTGATAGCCGTTTCATTCAAATAACTACTTTGAATTGTTCTGTTTTATATACTTCACCAAAAGAATGAATTAATGAGGTATAAGTGCTGATGCCTGGAGAGATGATTTATCTAGAAATCCTTTTTTATTTAAAATACTTGTCTTGTGGTTTCTTTATTTAATCCACCACATGATCATTGAGCATTTTATATCTTTCTTTTTTACTCTGAGTCTCCTTCTCCACTATCTTTTCAAAAGGGTTAGTCTTCATCTCAGCTCTTTTCTTTCCTTTCTCGCGGGTCTTTTCACATAATAACTCTATCTCCTTGGGAACCGCAATTGAGGTAAGCTCGTTTAGCGAGTAATCGAATCACATTATGTATAGCATTTCTCTGGTCCTGAACAGCTTATATTAATTCCGTTGTTACTATATAATATGAGCATTGTCATTTAATTGTGCCTTAGATTCGATAGTTATGATCGAGAGTTTCAAATAATTTCATCTCCATCAATTATTCAATTGATGAATCAATGAATATTTTAACCCAAATACTAAATTAAAATGTGATACCCTCACAAAACGATATTAATATTATACTTTGACATCTTTGCGGTGCAACTGTATGTGTTAATAGTTAGAAAAACTCACATTCAGTAACTCAGAACAATAAGATACTACTTACTGTTTATTGATTACTACTAGTAAGATACTCCTATTTAAAGGATTTACTGCGATTCAAATGATATGAGACGCAGCAGCTCATCAAGATTCGTATCAAATTACCCAACGCAATCAAATCTACTACTCCCATTCAATCTTGACTGAGCAAATAACTCAGCACTGAGTTACGCTACAACCGCGAATTCGCTCACGTCTTCGAGGCTGCTCTTCATCATTGGCCGAGTCCCCGTCTGAAATATTGAGGTGGGAGCTTAGGCTAGATCGGCCGAAATAATTCGTTGCCGTCCATCACATGGTCGAGAATCAGTTAACCACGAGCCGAAATAATAGGTAGCTGTGCCGCTCTAGTGGTTTTTCATCCGGTTGCGGACTTCCCGTGATAATTTGCGGCTGACCCCGGACGACGCCACTATTAGAGAACCCCCTGCCCCGCGCGTACAAGATTATCTGTTCCTCCAGCGCCTGCGCGCGCATATCTCCTCGTGTAAGATCGTTTATGATCTTCGAGGATTTTTTCATGATATTTTTAGTCGTAGTGACGTTTTGAATGAATACATGTATGTACGTAATTCTCATGGATACACGTGGTCCAGTTTATTTGTGAAAATTCATCTAGAGTACCGACTGCAAACTAGGGTTCAGATTATAACAATATACTCTAACCCAGAATCATTTGAATTTTGTCTTTAAAAATCGAAAAATTGAAATCTTTCATACAATGTCATGTTAAAAAAGTGAAAACTGTAGAATATCCAATACCCATCGCTAAATACTTGATATCGATAGACAGGCATACCAGCACGACAAATTGGGATTCTTTCCCTTAGCACAAAGCTAGATTCCTCCATGAGCCCGATTCATTAATCGAAGTCGATGTTTACGTCTCAATATCTCATGGAGAAGTACTGGCAGTCACGCAAAGTAACAAGAACGATAAGCCCTCAAAATGAAAAGGAAAAATACGAAGCTGGGATTTCCAATCGACTATCGCCTAATCGCAGCAAGCCATACCACGTACGATGGATGGGCTTATAACGGAACAGAAATAGCGAAGCGCACCGTCGGTCGCGAGTATCGAGCAGTGCCCACTGTACTTACCACGACGCGAAAAAAAGCACGAGAAGCCGAGAGGGCGAATAATACGGGCGACGTACGAGATTTCCTATTATGCGAGGGAGAGTGGAAGCCCATACGTGCTCGCGTCTCCCAAAGTGCTCCGTCAACATCCAAATCTCGGGAGAACCGGCCGATGCAGAAAGGGGGGGGGGGAAGCACTTTGCCGAATTAATAAAGTGGGGGGAACGGATAGCGGTGACCCAAAGCCAAAAGCTCCGAAGCAAATTACATTGCTCTCGATGCAACGCCATTGTATTTATCGAGCTCGAGCTGCTGTGTCAATTATAGAGATACGACGGAATGGAATTTTGGCTTCCGAGCCGAGCTCCCTACGAGCGTGTCGATTTTATTTTCCTTCTCGACAGCCCGATTTGGACGACGCGTGTATGGGACATTCTCCTAGTGTATACTCGCATGGACTTCTACGATTATAGCAATTCTGTAGAATATGATAAACTCGATTTGTTTCGGGAATCGAGAGAAAAAAACTTTGGAAAATTCGTTGTTACGTTTTCGAAGCTCATAAAATCTCAACAGCAAGCCCATTGTCCTTTAGCCGTACCATTTGAATTTTCACGACTCATAATAAATTCTCTCAACAAAATGGTAATCCACCGCTCATTATGTGCCCGCCGTCCCGCGCAGCAAGCACACACACACTCGTTAGGCCAATTCAGCAAAAATAAACACGGGGGCAGTGCAAAACATGAACAATATTGGCGGAAAGTTTGGTGAATTATAGTCTAGCGGGATCCCATTATTCCTCGAGTTTATTTTCATCCCGTTCAAAAATGCCAGCGCTCAAAGGATAAAAAACAACAAGCGAAAAACTCGAATTTCCACCCTCCGCGAGATGGGATAACCGACAGCGTTCACGCTGCTTATTCAATAAAGTTAGCCCGACGTAGGCTCGTTATGAGCGCTACAGTTTTGGCAGTGCATTGTTTGTACACTCCCATCCCGCGCGAGCATGACGGGCTCGTAAACTTTTTGTGCGGCGCGCCGCGCGCCATCGCCGCCTTTCGATGCTCTCCACGCGTATATATACGTGCGTCCCTACAAGCTTTTCACCTTTTCCGCAACGCTCTTCCACGCCCACGTTCGTTTGTTTGCTTGGGATGCGGATTTTTTTCCCCTTTGTATTTCGAGGCTTCGCCGATGATTTGCGTGGGCGAACAATGCCGATCCAGATAATATGTCTATCTCGTTAGTAGAAATATTTCACGATGTTCTCTCCGAATATTACTTTTAGCTTTCGGGTTGGAATTTCGACGGGATGATATTTTTCCAGATTGACAACCTCCTCGTTAACTATTCATCATTTCACTTATACATTGGGTATTTTTATATTATTGTTATATATGCTATAACATACGATTACAATCTGGATTTGAAATGAAGCAATCTATTCGAACTTTCATTCTGGTACAGAGAATAATTCCTTTTATGATTATTCGCGGCAAGTTTCAGCGGTGCTTTGTTTGCGGAGTATGGTAGAAAAAACGTTTGCATTTGAGGGAGGGGTGGGGGCGTTATAATAAGTTTGTAGGAAAGTTTGATTCCCTATCTGTATTTGACCATCCCTATACTGCTGAGTATTACTCTCCCGAGTTGAACGTAAATGTGGGAACTATTACCTGAATCTATACTCTGTTGTGTCGATAATATAATAACTAAAGCTTATCCGTAGTGGATAGTTTCGAAGCAGTAACTGGAATCCGCATATGTGCGATCGGGTGGCCAGAAGGGGAGTAGTGATGAAAGAGGCCATCGCCCGGTCAGAAAACGTCGCGCAGGCCCGCGGCACGTTTCGCCGCATCTATCTAGATATATCTCCGTTCGATTCCGGGGCTTCTCTCGTGTATATGTACTAGGCTGCCGTGGTCGAGCGAACAGAAAAGACGCAGTCTCTCCGCAGAAATATGGCTGCGAAAATTGACTCCGCGCGTCGCGTGCTGGGACGTTTTGATAAACTCCCGAGTTCCCCAATGTCTCTCGTGTGTGTATATCAACAGCTTTTTCAATCTATCCAAGGGTAGTTTAATTGAAAAATGACAGCCAGTGCATATTTGATTCGGGGTGTTGATATACTCATGATACACGATATGAAAGAGACGGGCTTCAGAGGAAAATTCCTTCAGTTAGTATGACAGTTATGAATGCTCCAAAGATGTTATGTGAATTTGAAAAATGTTTGAAATTAGACCCCAAAAGTTATCAACAGAAACTACCAATGTTACGACAGAGATCACCAACGATTCAAAATCAAATAGCTCATCTAATGGTGGAGGCGATGTTCAAATACAATATCATTCTTACAAAAAAGAAAGAAAACCTTGAAACTGAAACTGGCCTTGCACTCTTTATCGAAAAAATTCTACTGCACCTGAAAGCAAGCCGTGGCCAGTTCCACAATATTGTTAATGGAATTCACCGAGGCTCTGTCTACTAGTCGACCAATCGAGTGGAAATCGAATAAATTGTCGCGACTTCCGTGACTCGTAGCCGATGAACCGTGTCATACGCTAGTAGCCTGCCAATCGATTCTATTTTTCTGGCCACGCCGAGAACCACGTGGAACACATAAGACTAGCCCGTCGACGGCGAAATGTGTAAAAGCTTCGGCCCCCATTCGAGTAGTTCACTTCATTTACAAGAGTAATGGATGATCGAAAACAAAGTGGACTGTGTGACACACTTCTATCGTTGTACCGTTTGAGCTCAACAAATAAAATGTGGTGGTTCGTGTTATGAGATAACGAAGAGGATTTGATTAAATTAGGAACTTTCTTTTCTCTCGGGAAAAATGAGAGGACTTTAACAAAAATCAAAATATTCGTTATAACTTTTCACAGAACGTCAGGTCATATTCGAATGGGTCGTTATTTAATAAACCAAGGTAGTTTTGATTAGAATTTTCCAATACCGAATTCCTGATTGCAATATAAGGAGATAATTAAGGAATCACATAAAATCTTACCTTGTCATTCGTGTTAAAGAACCAGGATAACCTGTAAACAGAAAATTATTTTTACATTCTTAGTACCTGCGTTTTTATTTGAAACATTTTCATCATCAAACAACTCATTGAAACTAATATATTACAAATGAACTCTAACAAGAGGAGGTTCAACACTTGAGTGTACCAATCGTTATGAAACTTATTGAGATATTCTTCCCCAAGTAGATATAACATGTACAGCTATTCTGGCTAATGCGTCGATTTCCTGGTGAAAATACTTCCAACTTTATGTGTGTATTGATATTGATCATCAGAACTGTACGACATATATAATGTTAATTCACAAATACCTGCAAGAAATCGAAGTATTGATCGAAATAGCTTCAGAAGATGATTTATTTTGGTATTTGGGATATCCAAGACTCATGTTACAGTTTCATCTTTATCAGTCATATGAAAGGTTTAGCCTCCCATTCTGAGTTTGATGATAATATCTCTATTAGTATGGTATTATTTCTTAAAATGTAATAAAAAAATCTGAGAAATGAAAACAATATTCATGCGATCTATTATTAGCATGACACCAAATTTTCGTGTCATCAAAATTGAATGGCCTAAGATGTGTGAATTCTATAGGTGAAGTCATGCTAAATATTAAATATTATATGATATCTTTCGCTTCTTCAATGAGACAGCTTTATGAAGAGCCAAAAATCGAACTCTCAGATCAGATTTCAAGACTTCGATTTTCGTAATCTACGGGTCAAAAAACATGGAATTTCAAAAATGTCTGTATGTACATACGTACGTACGTTGCATCATTTTTTTTTGGACACGATAACTTTCGAAGAAATTTTACTGATTTTACTGAAGTTTTTTATACTGGTTAGTCGTAATAAAATGCGAACAGAGTTTAATTTTCAGTAAAATTTTCTGTTCATTTCTCTAGCAACCATTGCTGCGGTGATTTGAGAAGTTCCCTATAATTTCTCATGCATGCTCATTGGGGCTCGGATTAGCATGAGGATTGATGAGCTATCTTCCATAGCAACTTTTGTTGATATCACTAGGAATCGTTGTTTACACCCTTAGCAACTGTTGTTGTGGGAGGGGGTAGCTAAGTTTGAGGTTTTTTTTTCAACAGGTTCCATGGCCTAAGATACAGAACCTCTAGATTTGTTTCATAGCAACCGTTGCTAAAAGAATGAAAAATGAGTTGAGGTTCAACTTCAGTACTCTTTAGAGTAAAGGGCACAACATTTTTTTATTACAACTGATTCTCATATTTCTGACAACCGTTGTTAGGGAGTGTGGAAAATCAGTTTGAGGTCCATCTGTCGATGGCGTAATTTCATTAATATTGCCCCTTAGGTGATTATTGAGAGCTCCGGAATGATGATGCTATGCACATTTTGTTCAATCCAATTTTATTCTATTAGTTATGCAAATTATCTGATATTATGCGATCTTTCTGCAGAGTCCCTGTTTGCAGATGTATCCGGGCGGGCATCTCTTGTAGTGTAGACATCTCTTGAGCGGGGGACTCAGGGGGACACATTTCCCGGGCTCAACGCACATTTTGCCATCCTCGCATTTCATTGAGGAGCACTTTGTGATGGAAGCGTTTGGGACGCAACGGTTATCTACGCAATGAGTGCCTCCGAGACACTTTATCGTTTTGCACGTCAACTCCTGGGTCCTGCCGAGCACAGCCCCGATCAAAAATATTAGTAAGGTGAGCTTCATTCTGTACTTCTTGAATGCAGTTGAGAACTTTACTCAGTGTCGGTGGTGAAGAGTTGCCTGCTTATATACAAGGAAAAAATAATGGGAGAGTCGAAGCTGGCGTAGTCGGGTTAATACATGTTGATTTGAGAATTAGTCTTGAGAAAAAGAAGCTCTTAATATTAGTCATATCTGTAGTCAACAGTAGTATTTTAGTCCACTTTTTCCTGATGCGATTACTTCAAGATTGATTCTTATTTACTATCAAAAAGTGGCGTTGTCATATAGAAAATTTCTCTCTGATATAAATGAATAAGTCTGATGCAAATGAAATCGCATTTCACGCACTAATATATTTTAAATGTCCCTTAAACAAGCACTCGTAACGTAAAATATCGTATCCAACGGTTGCATTCATTTTTAATTACTTGTGTGGACGTGCATGCATCATCATATTTTCTCGGATTGTAGACAAAACTGGCTAACTTAACCTATACCATCTCTATATTTATATACTACATCCACGTGTCACGTGAATTTAGATTACAGTATAAAATGACTAGAAACTTTGAAAATGTTTCTCAAACGTAAGTACAATATTCAACATAGTTCTATGGTGATCTGATGCCACAAAGAAAAAGATCTGTATCACTCCAATCATTTCATTTTTTAATTTAATCATATTCCTTTGTACATCATTCGGGTAATTAAATGTTACGAATGAAAAAATACGAAGCTTGAAACTGCATTTACTTCTTAGGTTAGAAGATTTTTAATTGAAAGACCCATCGCTTTTTGAAATTGAATATAAGTAGTTTCAAGAAAATTAAAACAATAGTGAAATATCAATCGCGAAGGAGATAAAAGGGACTAGCGTCTTTCAGTTTCAAAATTTCATCTTGCTGACAGCTATATCCAATTCACCAGGTATTCGACGTGCACATTAATTCATGCTCCTGAAACGTAACCTGACCCATACTATTTTGTCCCAGAATATAATGCTCTACGCAAGGGTATACTGGAAATATTATAAATAGAATTATCGAAAGCAGAATTACATTTGGATATTTACAGAGTAACCTGAAGAATAAACCAGAGGATTCGCAGTATTATGTGTATAAATAGAGAAATCGAGTGACGTTAGCTTTTTGGTATAACATTTTAGACTCTGTATCTGTTCCAATCTCTTGCATAGAGAAGTTACCTCAGACATCATATCTCACTGATGCAAAGTGAACTTTTGAGAACAAAGGATACAAAATCTTTGTATTTCCCATAGCAATTAACTATTGTTGATATCCCTAGCAATCGTTGTTCCATAATCCTATCAACCATTGCTTCGAAACCATTGCTACGGTCAATTTGTTTAAGGTTCATCTGTCGACGGAGGAAGTCATCTCTCAAAGACATCATTTCTTTTCACACAAAGCTCCTTTGAGGAAGCAATGCCACTGGCAGCAGTTTTTAGTATGAGTTTGAAGACAAACTGTGATCATATTCTAAATGCTAAAATGCATCAGAAAGCTTGTGTTTTGTCCTCAAAAGTACTGCAAATGAACCTTGAATTATTTTTCCATTTTTTTATTGGCTTTCTCAAAAGGGCAGCTCTGGGACGGGTAAAAATTGACCTCATACGAATCAAACTTTCGGACCCGAACTAACGTAATGGGACGCGATATACACCCGTTGATCTTTTTTTCTTTCCATTTCGATTGCAGGTATTTTTCGATTCAAGGACATCTGTTATAGGATGATTTTTGTCAGTATATCGAGTACCGACAATTGAGTGAGAGATAGTCATTACTATCGTTTTTTCATTACGCTGAAGATAATTTTCCAACCGCCTTTCGAATGAATTAATAACGAGTCAATTATGTCAACTGTCATATATTATTCCATTTTCCGTCCCTTATTTATCGCAGTTTTTTTGGTAATTTCATTAAAATTGGCATATAAGTGATTTTTGCGAACTTCGGAATGATATAATGCTCTACGAGTTTCATTGACTCCAATTTCCCTTTATTGGTGAAACCCATTATCCTCTATGATTATGGAGAATGTAACAACGTGTTTTTACATGATATCTTTTCAGTCACATATGTAGTTTGATGAAGTAGTTTTTCAATAATTTTGGTCTTTTCTTGGTCTCACATGATTCATTCAATTTTATGATAAAATTTACTTGAGTCAAAAGCATGCTCCAAATTTCACGTAATTATGGCAACCTACTCGGCTAAGGCTACACTGTGATCTTTACACAGTGTCTCAGTTTGCAGATGTGTCCAGGAGGGCATCTGATGGCACATCCACCTGGTATCACAACGCATCGCCCTGGCTCAACGCACCTGTAACCTTTCTGGCAGGGTTCGACGTCTGCACAACTCCTGATCGGGGTAACTATTGGGGATACTCCAGGACGCATTTTCCGGGCTCGACACACCTAGTGCCCGGCTTGCATTTCATGGTGGCGCACTTTGGAATGGGAACGCAACGGTTGTCCACGCAATGGTTGCCTCGGCTGCACTTTATAGTTCTGCACGTTGGCTTCACGTGCGCGGCCAGCACAACGCCGATCAAAGATAATAGTATGATGAACTTCATTCTGTACTTCTTGAATGCAGTTGAGAACTTTACTCAGTATCGGTGGTGAAGAGTTGCCTGCTTATATACAGGGAGAAAATAGTGGGAGAGTCGAGGCAGGCGCAGTCGGGTGAATGTATGTTGATTTGAGAATTAGTCTTGAGAAAAAGAAGCTCTCAATATTAGTCATACCTGTAGTCGTACAGTAATATTTTAGTACATTTTTTTCCGGCGAAATTTTCTCAAGCTTGGTTTTTATTCACTATATATGTCGTTCTACTTAAAAATGCTTGAATTTTGAAGTAGAACTGCAGTAAATCGTGCGATTGAAAATATTGGAATTCAAAATATATAGCTATGATATCAATCAACAACAGCTTTTAAATTCAACTAGCTACATTCAAACGTGCTTCGTTGGCGTTCTATTTTTCTAAGATTAAAACATATATCTTAAAAAACTCATCGCATTTAGCAATTAAATTGAAAAAGTAAAATATCAATCGAGAAGGAGATGAAAATAATAGGTACCAGCTGATTGAATATTCAATCTCGCTAGCTGATACACCATGTACGTCATGCGCATTGATGCATACTCCTGAAAACTTGCGCATCTTCCCCACTCACCCCCACGAGTTAGATGGTAGTAAACTACCTCGGTTTCATCTCAATCATCCAAATACAACGTAAATTGTCTCTCACTCTTCTCTTCAAGGGTATGCCCTATGCAAGAGTACTAAAAAAAGTCGAAATAAAATTAGATATACATAAATCGAAAAATGAAGTGACGTAAGCTTTTAAGTTCATTCCAGGCTCTCGATGCGTTTCAATTCCCCAGATAGAGAAGTTATCATCCGCACGATATATCACTAGTGTAAGGTGTTCTCCGGATGAGTCTTAAATAACTGATTGACTGCCTCTCAAAATCTTCCATGTTATGCGGTGCGTGAAATGGTATTTCTTCATTTGTTGCTGAAGTCCATCAGAGAGCTTTTCAGATGAACATGACAAAAAATTCTTACTCTTTGAAAAGAATGTCAACATAAAAATATCGACTTTCAGACTAAACTAATGAAAAAATGAAGAAAAAAAAATTCTTTATAATATAACCCATTTTCTGTTTTTTGTGTGAAATTTTCAGAAAACTAATTTTGACATCGAAAAGTTGAAGAAAATAAACACCAATAACATATTTCCCAGTATTTTGATACTTATCTTATAGAGTCGAAACCGAGTGACGAAAACGGAAAGTTTTAGTATCCATCACTGAGAAAAAAATCTAGTTGATCCAACAATATATTGTATGAATACATCCAATACACGATTTCTTGTCGATTTGATCAAAAATATTGTTTGGAGAGTTGACGTGAAACGTCCCGTATATTAAGAATATAACTGCAGTATTCACTAGGTATGTTAATCAAAATGTAAATAGTCAGCCACAAGACTGTTTGTTTGATTCCAACATTATATTTGAGTGTGCCACGAAAAAAATGCGTACATTTATACCGCGCACGTTCTTATTTTTCAACATAATCGATGTTTTTATGGTCGTATTACGGGAGATACATAAACATTTAATGCTCTTATCTCTTTGTTTTGAAGTGCTTAATCTAATGGGATCAACACATTTGAGAGTTGTGTATCACTGGAAAATTTGTAGCTTAAAAAGTCTGAAAATAATTCAATACTTGAATATCATCTCTAAGAAACTGAAGACCTAAGCGAAGAAGTTACATGTTGTACTTATGAATATCACCAATAAATTTTCCAATCCTCTGGACAATACTCCATGTACTTCTTGTTTTCTCTTAAATTTTCACTATTCAAGTATTAAAAAAAAACTATGTTACATAAAATCATCCTAGACTTATGAATTTAATATCCATCGGAAAAAATCATGTTTCAATGCGGTTTATACCCTTGGATAGAGAAGTTACCTGAGGTATGATATCTCAATGCAAGGCAATATCTCGGCTAGTCTTAGCTTACTAATTGAATACTGGCTCCCATTACCTTTGTGCTTTCTCAAAGAAAAAATTTTGGGGCGTTGCGAAATTCGACCTTTCAAATCAGACTTTCGGGATCTTCATTTTCGTAATCTACGGGTCGGAAAACATAGAATCCCGAAAATTTCTGTATATATGTAAGCCATGGTTCGTATGTATGAACATAACGCTATTTTTGGTATGCGATAACTCACAAAAGGAACGTCCGAATTTCCTGAAATGTTCACGAGTTAATGGTAGCAAGGTGCGATCCGAGTTCAATGTTCATCAAAATCCGCTGTTCATTTCCCTAGCAACCGTTGCCAAGGTTTCTTTTGGAAGTTCCCTATAAAAATGAATGAATTAATTCCCTATAAAAAAGAAATGCTTTTTGAGATCCGAATACACACGAGGACCGACGAAAAGCAACGAGACATTTCCCGTAGTAGTCCTTTTTGATATCCATAACGACCGTTGTTTTCATCCATAGCAACCGTTGCTAGGTCTCTAACTCTAACTCTAAATCAAAAAGAGTAAAAACCTATCATTAAATAGTAGAAATTGTACAACTGATGAAAATAGTAGATATTAACTAGGAAGTATTAGAAATTTTATGAAAAAATAGTAAACTTCTACCGAATAACTAAAAAAAATAGTACATTTTTACTATTTGCTAAGATAATAAAAAATGAGTTGAGGTTCATTCTCAGTACTCTCTAGGGTAGAGGACAAAGCATTTTTATTGTATCTGATGTTCATATCCCTAACAGTCGCCCTTAGGGAGTGTGGAAAATCAGTTCGAGGTAAATCTTTCGATGCGACGTGTAATTTCATTAATATTTCCTCTTGGGTGATCATTGGAAGCTTTGGAATAATAATGCTATGTATATTTCATTGAATCCAATTTTATTTTATTATTGAACGAATTATCTTTGACACTTCGGACGATGTATGACAACGTGTTTTTACATGATATCTTTTCAAACACATTTGTAGTTTGGTAAATTATCTTCCTCATTCGAGTCAAAAGTATGCTCAAAATTTTACGTATCCGCTCAATAAGGCTTCTTTGTGATCCTCTGACAGAGTCCCTGTTTGCAGATGTACCCGGGCGGGCATCTCTTGTGGCCTAGACATCTCTTGAGCGGGGGAGTCAGAGGGACACATTTCCCGGGCTCAACGCACTTGGTGCCTGGCTTACATAACATGGTGGCGCACTTTGAAATGGGAACGCAACGGTTGTCCACGCAATGGTTGCCTCGGCCGCACTTTATAGTTCTGCACGTTGGCTTCACGTGCGAGGCCAGCACAACGCCGATCAAAGATAATAGTATGATGAACTTCATTCTGTACTTCTTGAATGCAGTTGAGAACTTTACTCAGTATCGGTGGTGAAGAGTAGCCCGCTTATATACAGGGAGAAAATAGTGGGAGAGTCGAGGTAGGCGCAGTCGGGTTAATTCGTGTTGATTTGAGAATTAATCTTAAAAGAAGGAAGCTTTCAATGTATCATAGCAGTCATGTTTGTAGTCAAACAACAGTATTTTAGTCCACTTTTTCCTGGTGGAATTTTCTCAAGCTTGCTTCTTATTTGCTATTGAAAAGTATTCTAGTCCAATTTTAGTCCAGTACTGAGAAAAAAGGACCAGAATCTTTGTTCTTCCCGTAGCAATAGTTGATCATATCCCTGTTTATATCTCTATTAACAGTGCGAACCATTGCTATGGAGCAACGGTCAATTAGTTTGAGGTTCAGCTGCCGGTGACGGACACATCTCTCTTATTTTTTTACACGAAGCCTCTTCGAGAAAGCATACTGTGAATGCAGTCAGCAATGGTTTCTTTTTTCTTTGTTATCTGGTTGTACCTCTAAGGCGTGTATCGCTAATTATATAATATTTAAGTGAATTATTCAATATTTACAACAAGCGAGTTCATAAAAATCTTATGTTTTTAGCCTAAACATGACTGTAACTGAAAACTTTCCCTAATTTCATCATTTTGCTATAGTCTTTTGGAAGAATATATATTCATCGCTGTCAATTCTTGAGTAATAACGGTTACTTTAATAGAACCTGCTAATCATAAAATTCGTCATGAGCGTGAAAATAACAGTACTAATCGATTCACTTGTTTGAATCTCTTTGAAATCGACATTTCAATCGTACCTCGATTAATACGCAATCAGGTTAATAACGGGCAGGTCGGTGGCGTTTCTTCGAACGTTCATTACGACGTTACGGAATAGCGCTTAATTTTGAACTTCGTAAAAATGCTCTTCGCGAACTACTTTTTTTCCGGCCTCATAGAGAGCACGGCAAACTCAAAGAAGTCGATTACGCCAATTCACCAGAAGCAGCAGCGGCAGCAGCAAGTCTCAACGAGCGTGGCAAATTGCTTCTCTTCGGATCGCAGTAAAATTAATCGCTCCACCTTAATTCCCGAAGCAAGCCAATAATGGACACTTTGACGTTTCTATGACTACCGTCCAATCAGACTAGAAACCCAAATAAGAAGACTGCGAAGAAATCGCATTTTTATGTCTTTCAACTCCCTCAACCTACGCTAAAAACTTTTCAGGAATGACGTGGATCATCGTTATTCAACTTTTGCGAAGATTGAATGTTTTCGGCTGCCAGACACGATGAACTTGCGTGTATAATACTAATTGCCGTTTGTACGCGAAGCCTATTTAGCAATGCCCAGCGACGTAAGATTTAACTCATCGAAAGCAATTGCAAACGAGTGCTTTCGTGGGTGGATAACGGATAAGCTCAAGGCGGAAATTGGTGAATTATATAGTCGTTGCACTAAGGGATGAGCTAAGATGCATCACGGATTAAGCGACAATTTTGTCCAGACTACAGCTGAGCTGTACAAACGAAACAGGTGCTTCTGTCATCTCCAATCAATTATGTCGAGTAATAACGCTCGAGAGGGCACTTCCTTATCTATAATAATAATTGTTTCGACTAGGATTATGAGACTTCATTTATGAAGTGTCATTTAATTTAGTACTCTAGTAACATATAAGATATTGAGTATACAGGGTTGACAATCGTCGGATTCAAAAACTGAGTGTAAAATGTGGAACGTCTTGGTAAGAAGTTATTATATCATCTATTCAGTGTCTACTGTGTTCACCATGATGCATGGTCAAATCACTCGGAGAGGTTATAATCATCTGGCGACCAAATGAAATCAAATAAGAGGGGCTCTGAGTCAGGTTGAGGGTTACAACTACGTGCGCGCATGTGCTCATTTTTTTCATGCACAAATCATGAATTAAAGAGTTGGGTATTAATCTGACATAAGCTGTCTAGTTAATTATGAAGAAAATTAGCTGTACTGTAAAATTTACAGTAGGCCTAAGCGGCTATTCTAGTCTTTATTCGCCCTTTATCAGCATTTTCTACCTTATTATACTCCTCTCTAGGTTGAAATATGCATTTTTTCTGGAAATAACCTGAATTATCAGGAAAAAACCTTCCTAACGCGTCATTACACTTATTGGGTAGTTCAAATATCTGTTTTAAACCTTAAAATTGATTGAATAAAAATTTTGCTCGCTAGACATTTCGCACTTGAAGTAGCCATGAAAATGAAATGAAATGCGGATTTTTATAATATTTTGTCGTATTTGTCGCATCGATTAGATCTCTACTCATTTTCATGCTAATATTTACCAAAATTTTTCTCTATTCTCTGGAGTGTGCTACAGAATCTTGATGAGCCCAGAGAAAGACCGTTTTCATAACAATTTTCAATATACATATCTCGGTGAATCTCAAAGTTCTTTTTAAGTTTCTCAGCTCTTTTGCTTCGTATATATTCAAGAAAGATTCAACACGTCCAATATTTTTACCAGAACTCATGCTTGATATACATGTATATTGATGTGTAATTCTGAAACTCTCGTAATCAATAAGATTTCCAGTTCAGTACCCACAAAATGTAAAATAAAATTACAAATAACAAATGAAATTTCTCAACGTTTGATTCGATAGAAAAACAGCCATCAACATATCTTTATAGCTTATAATTAGGATACTCATCTTATTGGAAATTTATCTTGGAGAGTTTCATAGAAGGCCAGAAAAAATCACCGACATAGTACTGATGTGAGAATCTTTGAACAAGCGTTGGAAACAAAGAGAGAAAAAACTTCTCGGGCTTCTTCTCTCCCGCATCATCATTCCCGTGTGTTCTCGAATATGTGGCATATAGGTATAAAGGACCGCGAGGCCGGGGATTATTTATGTACGCTTTGGCATGCGCCGAAGTCAAATACGTGAGTACACGCTGTCTCATATCTCAGGATTCCATTTAGGCCGCAACTAACAACATAAGATTCTTTGACTGTGCCGTTTAAATTTTAAGACGGTTGCAGAGCCTGTTAAATATGATTTAATAGTGATACATTTAGAGAATGATTTTAGCTTTAGAACTTTAGCTATTGTCAATGCATTGTAGTTCGTACACTTACGAATTCCATAAACATCGAAATATTTTCTTGGAATGAAATTTTTCAAAGTACATGTCGGATAATCAATCTTCGTTACATAGGAATATCAATTTCCCCATATATAGTTCTAAAACGTTTGAGTCACTCAAATGTTATAAAGGAGAAGAAAAAGGAAGAAGACTGATAGGAAAGGCAAAACGCCTGACCGGAGCTCATTGTTACGTTTGGAGGTCGGTAAGATAAGCATCGGCCCACCTCTCGCGAAAAATCTCGGGTGGGCTCTTCACTGTTCCGCTCGAGTATCACACACGACGCTGTAGGTGTGACTGCTCAGCCAATTTATCGAGTCTTCCGTGATATCTTGTTTTTGCTACCTATTGGTTTCATAGTCTATTTTTTCAAGCAATATCCCGTGGCTGTTATTTCTGGTTCGATTGAGACCCGTCTGGTCGGGTTTCCTGCTATTCCACTATGTTATTTGGATGGAAATTCTTGAGTCGGCTATTCGTAGTTGTTCAGTACAAACTCAGCGCAATTAGATTGGATAATATTATATCAAAATATTTGGAGTAAATGTGAAATGCAAGTCTCGAAGTTTATCATCTCATAACGATACAAAAAGCTAGACTAAGATAAATGAGAATAGTGTTGATGTATTGATTTGGCATCCAAACAATTGTCCATTTCCATTATTGCGAGGCACAAATGACGGAGAAAATGTCACAAGTGATGAAAAAAATGTCATAAATGACGATGAAAATATCATAAATATCAAGGAAAATGTTATAAATCACAAGAGGTAAGATTAATATTCTGGAAGATGAGAAATAAAGTTCTGTTCCGTGTTATCTTGTTTTGTATTTTAAAATTTTGTTTGATCAAATAAAGTAAACTGATTATAATTTTAAACTTAAGAAGATTCAGCTATATTCTCATTGATCAAGTTAATTTAACATAATTTGAGATTTATGAAGAAAATGGAAATCCCGCAAATCCATACAGTTCCTCTACGCTTGGTTAGAATACCACTGCAGCATACTACTTTCAATTATTGCTTTATATCAAATTAGAAACACGACAAAATGAATTATCATTTTCAACTCAACCTTCATGAAATCAATTATAAAATGTAAATGGTATGGGGAAATTAGTATCAAAAATCATTTATTTTCCATTACATAAATTATACAGTATCATTGGAAACAATCACAATACGTAAGTGTTCACCGTGAAATATACAACCAACGACTTCGTCAAAATTGCATCGAAGGAACGAGCAAAAAGAAGTCTCTCAGAAGACAATGGTGAACGTGATATGTCTAATTTGCGCCAGAGGACATTACAACGTAATAAGTGCATATATACATAATGCTATTCGACCCGATTTTGACTAATTAATAACTATGTCGAATCACAGAGGTGCCACATGGCGCCATGAAAAATTACTGCGTGGCAATGTCTTGCATTACCACACAATCACCTCTGTAAGCGCTTTACCCGTTTTCTTTTTATCTTTTTCAATTTTTTTTTGCGACGGATCTGCGAGATGTTCACCCACGTACGATACATGCAGTCGTAACCGGTTGCCAGATAATACAGCCTCAATCTGCTTTTTTTCTTTTGTTCCATCCACGCGGTGTTTCGTACAGTATTGTATTTTTTTCTGAACGCAGTTTTTTCATCTCTTCTCACGGGACAGAATTCGTTAGTATGATTGCAAAGATAAGGTTTTCTTCCTTGAAGATGCATTTCATCTCTGTTTTTAGTTTTTTTATTATGTAATTGATATTCTAAGTACCTCGATGCTGAAAGAGAGTCCTGTATCAGTAAAAAATATATTTAAAAACTGAGATGAATACTAATTTTGAATCATTTGAAATGAACTGCACTGTTTTTTTTTTTTATTAAATCTTAATTTTCATTCAAATCGAAAATGAATTTCTGTCCAGGCATCGTTTCATGAAAATCTTATTTTCAGCCACAAATTAGTAGTATTCTTAAAAATCAATGAATTTCCTCTGTTTTTCCTCGAATGAACGCAAAATCACCAATAATTAGATTATGAAGAATAACTCAGTATTTTTCCATTTTCAAGATATTCATGAACAATTCGTTCTCAATTTAAGCTTTATAAATTTACGAAGATTGATGAATTCTCGCCAAGATAATCCAGCACCTCTGATTCTCTTGCATCGATATTAATATTTATGAATATTATGTTTAATTCTTTTCATAGCAAAACTCATCGATGTATGATCGATGATTGTTCTGGATTTCCTAGTGATCGTTTCAATCTTATCCAACATTAGGATCAGTAATTAATGGGGTCGATGGGCTAATTATGTTAGGGATGGCTTGCAGCAGACACGCATTGCGGTATAGTAATCGATCTTTGGCTCGCAGTATGTAGGTAATCCGCTATCGCAGATACCAATCTGTGTGAATTGATACGACCTTTGGATGGTCATAAATTGCTTGAAAGATGACTAAAATTTAGAGGCTTTCATTGCACGCAGGTTTGGTAGTAATAGCGAATCGATCCATCAAAATCGACCTTGGTGTAGTTTTAAAATAATTGTAGATCTTAGAGAATACAGCCATGTTTTCTGATGTAATAATTTGTCAGCTCTCACTCGTTTGAATGTACCTCTCAATTTGCCAATTTCATAGAATAAATAGACTATAATATTGATCATATTCTGTCGCGGCTGAACGCAAAGAGCTATATAAGAACAGATGACAAAGAGAGAAAAAGGCTAGGGAAAAAGAGAAGCAGCTCGAATGAAAGGAGAAAATAAAGGAATCGGATTTTCTCGCGCTGTTACGCTCCCGGCAATTGCAGAAGGTAGGGGAGGGGGAGCCTCTGATTCCCAAGAGATGCCATGCGATGGCACTAAACTGAAATGACCGGTAATCGTACGGTTGGAAAGAAGTGAGATACAAGGTGCAGATCGAGGTGCAGATTATCGCAACCTTCCCAAGAACTATAACGCTTGAATTATCGAAGAACCAGTTCTTACTTATTTGATTACGTCACAAATTTTTTTATTGGTCTCTTAGGGGAAATAATTATCGTTTTGTTCTTAGAGAATGAAAGAAGCAATCAAGATCCGGTGCCCGGAAGGAAAAACGCTGTTTTCTCTTTCGTGACAAAAAGTTCTACATGCACCTCGCTTCTATAGATGTTTTTCGGCACTGCGGACTTATAATCTTCGCTTCACTCGGGTTAGATCCTGCCTCTGTTTCGAAAAACTCCTACATGCTACGTGCTCTGGTGCATAATGTACTATTTTGATTTATCAATAATAAATTTTACATATTAATGAATTTGATGCAAGTAACTCTTTACATTACGTATGGAAAAGGTTAATTATTTACAATGTACATTCAAGATGAAAATATGAGAAATTAAAATGATATACAGGTCGGAATTCATTTAAGAATAATTTATCTTTAATAATTTACAGCTGAGTTTAATTAAATCCTCCGCTTTATTAGTGACGAAGAATATAAGTGATTTTTTGTCAGTAATCCTTGAAGGGAACCGCGAAGAGCCAAGCAGCTACGCAAAGAAGAATGAAATAAAACTACGATTGTTAAATCTTTCGGCGTTAGTGTAGGATAAGACGCCACACGCCCAATAGCAATGGTCAGCGAGAAAGACCGAAACATATGTAGTATACTACGTTGAGGACGAGGTTGTGGTTATTTTGCGGTTTCTGAACACGTCAAGTGCAGGGGCTAATGGTCAATGAAAGGTCTGTCGTTAAGGTCACGTGTAATGCAAATTCGAGCCACTACTGTGAATTTTTAGAGCTCTTTTGTTCTCATTGCAAATTCTTCTCCAACTTCACAGTCGTAAACTTGAAAGATGCCGTTGCCATTTTCATATATTAATAGTACTTAAAATTTTTGATTTTCATTTTCATTTGAGAAAAAAAAATTTGCACGACCCGATATAATCACACTGAAAGCTGTCACTATACACTGACGAAACTTGATTTGGTTGATAATAAAGTATATAAAGAGTTTGATTCGTTTTCTATTATTTCCACACTTCTGTACTCACGACGAAATATAAAAAGATCAAAATCTATTTTAACAAACAAAAGATGGCTATGTAAATTCAACTTCGTGAAATAATTGCTATGCAGTATAGAAGACAACCAGAATAGAATTATGACAGCATTCATCATTGTCACAAGGAAGACGAAGAACGAGAACAACATCGAACGGTTCAATATTGAATGTGTAATCTCGTTTGAGAGCCGGCGCTGATCTAATTAATCTGCACGGTAACGGATGAGACAAGTCCGTCGAAACGAAAGGCTGTAGATGCAATCAGGCGCGGGCTAATCGATGGCGAGCATCTCAAAATCCGAGCTAGGCATCGTGGCTCGCCAGGCGAGAACTCGCCAAGTGAACAACAAAGACGGACTGGGAAGAAAGGCGTGTCGCGTGCGCGCCGCGCTCATACACAATGACGCGAAATTCCGCAAGCTCCTCACGGCGGCCGGTGGTGGGCTTGCAAACGAACAATTAAGCGAGGGACGACGATCCGGCTTCGCGAGTTGCAATTCCGGAGAGCCGCCGCGCGCGGGATCGTTAGCCGTGGGCGCGGGCGCGAAATGGGAATCCATCCCGGAAACTCGTTCGGCGAAACTGCTCTTGGCTCGCGCGCGCGCGCGCACACGATATCGCGCTTGTTCTTTTTGTTACATATCGTCGTCGGCCGATCGATGTCGTGTCGCGCCCTCCTTTCCCGTCCCGTCTCATCCCGAAAAACAGCCCGAGGAGTCTGTGCGAGAAGCGCGCGCTCACGTATATATATCGCGTGACGCGCGCCCGTACGTGTTGAAGTACTTGACCGAGCTGACTAATGCTCGCCAGCGCCTTGGTAATCAGTTAACGAGCCGCTGATCGTGTTGACGAGCTGTTAATGATGGGGACGGAGTTCGCGAGCCCGTTGGCTTTTCGAGCACGATCTTGGGCCTGCAATTTTTTCGATTCCCTATCAATTGCTAGGGCATAAGCTGTAATTTCAAGTGAGCGCGGCGCACGTGCGCCGTGTCTTGGCCATCGCTAATTTATTACAAGAACGCGAAACTGTAAGTTTCATCAGATTATGATGAGTTTTAATGAGTACGGCGATACTACGCTCTAAACAGTGTTAGACACACAGCGTGGAAATTAAATATTTCTAGTTTAAAGTCGCTTTAATAGTGTACAGATAGCCGAGTTTTCCGATGAGGAGCGCGTTTAAGCCTTCTCGATTCAAAATCTAGTATGGTTAACAGCGTTTCTTTTTTTTTATGAATTTCCCTCTCTGACAAAGCAATGAACCGAAAGAGGAGTTGATTAGAACGAGGTACTGTTATTAGCCATTAATAACCGTGTAGCTGTTAACAAGCAATTCTGTGAATACAATCAGAAGCCTTTGAATATTTGAAAGGAAATTCTTGCGTAACCTCAGGATGTATGAGCGTCGTCTTACATCTTCCAAACATCCAATCTACCTGCTTGAGACGTTCCAAGGGCCCGAATCCATCAAGCTCGTGCACACGGGGTTCGGTAAAAAACAAGCGAAGCGCGCCAATATATCAGACACTCTATTACACCGGCCACAAAGAAGACCGGAACTTTTTGAAAAATCACGCCCCATATAGCACACGTCTGGCGTCATAATTCCATCTCGAGTCGTTCTTTGGGCGACCTTAAGCCGCAGCACGCGCGCGCTCACGGGTTTTCGAAAGCGCACCGGAAAAGCTAAATCTCGGGAGGGCACAGGTAAAGTGGCCCGAGCCGAGCCCATCACCCTCACGCTGGGCCTTATATACAGCTGTATAACAGCGGTGGCGGCGGGGGCCAGTACCTGTCCGCGCTGTATGAGGCTGCTCCGAAGGCAGCTGCCGCTCGTTATTGCAAGTGCCTTAGGAGCCGGGCGAGAGAATCCGGGCAAAAATTCCAAGAGTTCGCGGGGGACGTGGCGGTAAATATAGCCGGAGAAAAAGCGACAGCCCGAAAGCAAAAGGCAGCGGCTGCCACCTGACGAGGCGCTTTTCGCCCCGTCGAGCACGCACTGGTACTTAAGCTTGTAATCTCTCTTTCTCTCTCTCTTTCTTTCTCTCTCTCTCTCTCTCTCTCTTCCCCTCTCTCTCTCTCTCTCTCTCTTCCCCTCTCTCTCTCTCTCTTTCCCTTCCTCTCTCCGCCTGTCTGTGTATGCAGCTGAACTGCCGGATTTGCCTTGCACACACCAACGGCTTTCCAGTCGAGAATGAAAATCGCTGGATTGAGGGCGTGAGAATCCGTGGACTGCTGGCCTTCGCGACCCTCCACGACACACGTGGTCTGCGCGGAGCTCTTGTGGAATTGATTCTTTACATATATACATAGTAGGAAGTCGATGAGAAGCCAAGCTTATCTTCCGTGCGCGCATGTGCACGTCAAATGGTCAATCGAATCTAGTTCACTAGTTAATCATAAAATATAATTAAATCTGACATGGTCAAAGCTTTGTTTTGCACTCTTCCAACGCGAAGATTTCCAGCTGCAAGATAATCTTTTCATAAAAATTTCTCTTTATTAAATACTATTAAGTATCAAACTCTTCGTGTAATATGATAAATTCGTTCAATAATTCTGCATTACACAAATCAAAACTGCTTAATCTCGTCATGTGAATATTTTAATGAAACCCAAATTAATCTAATGAACGCTGATGAATGTTTTACGTTTTATTCATAGTTTTTACTCTTTTATCTTGGAAACTTTAAATATTAATCGTAATATAGAAATCTAGTATGAGAGTGAATAATCTTTCAAGTTCAAAGATTTTACGCACTTCGAATATAAATTTTCCCATAAAATAAGTCCATACAGATCGGGATGAAATACTGTGAAATCTTATATCATATACTTATGCCAAAATTAGAAGATACTTGTGCATTTGTCGAAAGGCTCTTCCCGTCACAATTAGGCCTCATTGAATCTTACTTCCGCTATTCGAATGCAGAACTTTAATCGACCAGAGATTGCTGGTGCTGGACCGTGTAATTAGGCGTGCGCGCCGAAGAGAAAGATTGAGACGTAGAAAGGAAGCCGCACATCAGTGAGCGTGAGCGTCAGTCCGAAAGAATGTCGCAAACAATAATTGGACTTTCTGCTTAATTGGGTGTAAAGGTGATAGAGAGATAGTGAGAGAGAGAAAGAGTCGCCTTTCCTGTTCTTTGGTTTTGTCCGAGGCCACCTATAATGCTCCACTAGGCGAAAAAAAAGAAGGCGGGGAAAAGAAAAAGAGGCGCACGCCCGCCCGGAAGGTCAGAAAACGGCGGAAAATGACAATGAGACACGTGAGGGGCACCACTCGTCCCGCCCCGGCGTGAAAAACCTGTAATGTCAAGAGCGAAAAAGGCTGCGAGAGGGACTGCGCGAAAAAAAAAGAAAGAGAAGAAAACGCCGCGGCCGATCGTCAGTGACGAAAAAATTGAAGAAGAGCCATGAATGGAAGGTTAAGAGTGAGACGCAACGAGGCGGCGGCGGCGGCGAACGTAAAATCGGCCGGGCAATAAACTGTCGAAGGGACAACGCGCGCGGGTCCTCTTCCCAGTATACGTAAAGTGAATGAGCCGCAGAAGGGAGAACAAGAGGAACAGAAATAGTTGTAGAGAGTGAGAGAACGAGCCCCTCGACCCACTGGCTAGACGAGCAGGAATTTCCTCCATTTTCTTATTCTTCTTGGGCTTCACACATATCTATATGCATATTCGAGCCTCCTCCATTCTTCTACCTTTTTTTCCTCTAAGCCTCACACTCCTCTAGTTATAGTTGTACTCTCTCCGGGAGGAGGCTGAAAATTCCACCACTCTGGGTGTCCTCTCTCTCTCTCTCCCTCTCTCGTTTTCCCACCCGAGTTTCCTCTATTCGACTCGTATTTTGGTGGCACGACGCCGGCGCCGCTACGTCGCCACGACTTGTGATTACAGAGCCAGCCATTCTTCTCTTTTTATAAGCGCGGAAATTCAGTGTCGGGCGAACGTATGTAATGCCATGTATGTATTGACCGGATCTTACATTCAGACTGACAGATTTGTAGTTTTTCGTGGTAATCCCGATGCCTGTTAAATTAATGCTTTTGCTCGAGACAAGCTGCTGACAAAGCGAGATTCAATTATCCATTGGCCAAGAGCTGCGTTGTCATGCTTACAAATAAATCTCTAGATGTTACTCATTCTGGAATTACAGAATAGATGTGTTCCAATTCATCGGCAGTATTTATACACACCCACATATATATATATATACATATACGTATAAAATGTCATCAATTTATAGCAGAAAAAGCCGTTGAATATACTAATTGGTTGGAGACTTACTTTGTCCCATTTGAAATCCAATTCATGTGATCGCTTTTTTTCCTTGATCTTTGAATCAATATTACAAAATTTAATATATTGTTTCAATATTATTTATCACAAAAGAATAATAAAGGATGGGATCCATTAAAAGGTTAATTATTGTTATTTTTTTTCATTTAGTTCTTTATCTATTAGCACTGTTGGTACTATTTAGCGTCTGAAATAAGATTGAGTACGATGTTGCTGGCCGCATTTGTTATATTTCAATAATCTTACAATAGAGACGAGAGAGAAGAAAACATTTCCCGAGCTTCTCTCTATTGATGTGGTGAATTTCTTTTCATCAAGTTCTCCACATGTATTCACGCATCTGATTCCACAAGCGATCAAAGACAACCCGACTAGCAAACCAAAGAGCTGCCTAAAACCTATAGCCGAACAATAAGTCACGGCCCAACGGTGCATGGGTCCTTGGCTCATTATCCTCGAGCTCCTTCTCATCGCATTTGCGGAAACAGCTTCTTCCAATCGTCCAAACTATCGCACGCGTGAATCACCGCCGCAAAACACGCCGCGTCATTTTTCAGTCAGAGTCCGGGCGTCCTCCAATAATGATTCCCTAATAGACGCGAGACTGCCACCTGCTGCGAAAATCAATTTGGAGGATTAAGAGGTGCCGTGGGGGCTGAGGTGTCAGGCGCATGCCCGGTCTCCGCAATTTGCAAGCTAAAGCGACCATCTCCCATCAGTTTGGATACAACTGGGTTAATTATAAACAAGCAGCGTTTGACTATTGTGCTAATGTAATTGACCGCACTGTGGAGAGCGAGCGCCCCGGGATAAGGATGACGGGCTGACGCTTCATTATGCCGAGAGCGAATATTTTTCCCCGTCGCAATACCCACTCATGTAATCGGAAGCGATGTATACGTGGACCCGTTTTATGGCTCCGTTCATTTTCCATTTCAATTACTATTGTTACGTGAAACAAAGACATTTTTTTACAATGATTTTTGTTAGCATTGCGAGTACTACCTATTGAGTTAGAGATGGCTATAAAAAATCGTTTTCTCATTCCTCCGAAGGTAATTTTCCAACCCTCTTTCGAATGAATAACGAGGCAACAATATCAAGTGTTAAATATTATCGAATTTTCTTTTCCTTATTTATCTGAGGCTTCTCGGAGAATTTTGGGTAATTAATAAACGCAGAATGATAATGCTACATAAATTTGTTTGACACTAATTTTATTGTATTGATGATACAAATTATCTTATACGATTATGGAGGATATTTCACAACATGATGTTATCTTTTTATACGCACACATGTAGTTTGGAGAATGGTTTTCGTGCAATCATTTCAATCAAATCTAAATTATATAACCACTAGCCAATAGACAAATATAATTTTATAACGGATCCTTCTCTCACATAATCTATGTAATCCATTCAATTTTATGAAAAAAACTCACTCGAGTCAAAATTATGCTCAAAATTTCACGTAATTATGACGACCTACTCGGCTATTAGATAAGGCTTCTCTGTGTCTCTGTTTGCAGATGTATCCGGACTGGTATTTCTTGTTGGGACAGCTCTAGATCGGTACACATTTTCCGGGATCGACGCAAATGGTTCCCGACCTACATTTCATTCTGGGGCACTTTGAATAGGCAGGGTCTGGGATGCAACGGTTGTTCACGCAATAGTTGCCACGGAGACAGTTTATCGTTCTGCACGTCAACTCCTGCGTCCTGCCGAGCACAGCCCCGATCAAAAATATAAGTAAGATGAGCTTCATTCTGTACTTCTTGAATACAGTTGAGAACTTTACTCAGTGTCGGTGGTGAAGAGTTGCCTGCTTATATACAAGGAAAAAATAATGGGAGAGTCGAAGCTGGCCTCTTAATATTAGTCATATCTGTAGTCAACAGTAGTATTTTAGTCCACTTTTTCCTGATGCGATTACTTCAAGATTGATTCTTATTTACTATCAAAAAGTGGCGTTGTCATATAGAAAATTTCTCTCTGATATAAATGAATAAGTCTGATACAAATGAAATCGCATTTCACGCACTAATATATTTTAAATGTCCCTTACAAGCACTCGTAACGTAAAATATCGTATCCAACGGTTGCATTCATTTTTAATTACTTGTGTGGATGTGCATGCATCATCATATTTTCTCGGATTGTAGACAAAACTGGCTAACTTAACCTATACCATCTCTATATTTGTATACTACATCCACGTGTCACGTGAATTTAGATTACAGTATAAAATGACTAGAAACTTTGAAAATGTTTCTCAAACGTAAGTACAATATTCAACATAGTTCTATGGTGATCTGATGCCACAAAGAAAAAGATCTGTATCACTCCAATCATTTCATTTTTTAATTGAATCATATTCCTTTGTACATCATTCGGGTAATTAAATGTTACGAATGAAAAAATACGAAGCTTGAAACTGCATTTACTTCTTAGGTTAGAAGATTTTTAATTGAAAGACCCATCGCTTTTTGAAATTGAATATAAGTAGTTTCAAAAAAATTAAAATAATAGTGAAATATCAATCGTGAAGGAGATAAAAGGGACTAGCATCTTTCAGTTTCAAAATTTCATCTTGCTGACAGCTATATCCAATTCACCAGGTATTCGACGTGCACATTAATTCATGCTCCTGAAACGTAACCTTACCCATACTATTTTGTCCCAGAATATAATGCTCTACGCAAGGGTATACTGGAAATATTATAAATAGAATTATCGAAAGCAGAATTACATTTGGATATTTACAGAGTAACCTGAAGAATAAACCAGAGGATTCGCAGTATTATGTGTATAAATAGAGAAATCGAGTGACGTTAGCTTTTTGGTATAACATTTTAGACTCTGGATCTGTTCCAATCTCTTGCATAGAGAAGTTACCTCAGACATCATATCTCACTGATGCAAAGTGAACTTTTGAGAACAAAGGATACAAAATCTTTGTATTTCCCATAGCAATTAAATATTGTTGATATCCCTAGCAATCGTTGTTCCATAATCCTATCAACCATTGCTTCGAAACCATTGCTACGGTCAATTTGTTTAAGGTTCATCTGTCGACGGAGGAAGTCATCTCTCAAAGACATCATTTCTTTTCACACAAAGCTTCTTTGAGGAAGCAATGCCACTGGCAGCAGTTTTTAGTATGAGTTTGAAGACAAACTGAGATCATATTCTAAATGCTAAAATGCATCAGAAAGCTTGTGTTTTGTCCTCAAAAGTACTGCAAATGAACCTTGAATTATTTTCCCATTTTTTTATTGGCTTTCTCAAAGGGGCAGCTCTGGGACGGGTAAAAATTGACCTCACGAATCAAACTTTCGGACCCGAACTAACGTAATGGGACGCGATATACACCCGTTGATCTTTTTTTCTTTCCATTTCGATTGCAGGTATTTTTCGATTCAAGGACATCTGTTATAGGATGATTTTTGTCAGTATATCGAGTACCGACAATTGAGTGAGAGATAGTCATTACTATCGTTTTTTCATTACGCTGAAGATAATTTTCCAACCGCCTTTCGAATGAATTAATAACGAGTCAATTATATCAACTGTCATATATTATTCCATTTTCTGTCACTTATTTATCGCAGTTTTTTTGGTAATTTCATTAAAATTGGCATATAAGTGATTTTTGCGAACTTCGGAATGATATAATGCTCTACGAGTTTCATTGACTCCAATTTCCCTTTATTGGTGAAACCCATTATCCTCTATGATTATGGAGAATGTAACAACGTGTTTTTACATAATATCTTTTCAGTCACATATGTAGTTTGATGAAGTAGTTTTTCAATAATTTTGGTCTTTTCTTGGTCTCACATGATTCGTTCAATTTCATGATAAAATTTACTTGAGTCAAAAGCATGCTCCAAATTTCACGTAATTATGGCAACCTACTCGGCTAAGGCTACACTGTGATCTTTACACAGTGTCTCAGTTTGCAGATGTGTCCAGGAGGGCATCTGATGGCACATCCGCCTGGTATCACAACGCATCGCCCTGGCTCAACGCACCTGTAACCTTTCTGGCAGGGTTCGACGTCTGCACAACTCCTGATCGGGGTAACTGATTGGGGATACTCCAGGACGCATTTTCCGGGCTCGACACACCTAGTGCCCGGCTTGCATTTCATGGTGGTGCACTTTGGAATGGGAACGCAACGGTTGTCTACGCAATGGTTGCCTCGGCTGCACTTTATAGTTCTGCACGTTGGCTTCACGTGCGCGGCCAGCACAACGCCGATCAAAGATAATAGTATGATGAACTTCATTCTGTACTTCTTGAATGCAGTTGAGAACTTTACTCAGTATCGGTGGTGAAGAGTTGCCTGCTTATATACAGGGAGAAAATAGTGGGAGAGTCGAGGCAGGCGCAGTCGGGTTAATACATGTTGATTTGAGAATTAGCATCTTTCATTTTTAAGACTGATTGAATGTTCAATCTCGCTAGCTGATACACCATATACGTCATGCGCATTGATGCATACTCCTGAAAACTTGCGCATCTTCCCCACTCACCCCCACGAGTTAGATGGTAGTAAACTACCTCGGTTTCATCTTAATCATCCAAATACAACGTAAATTGTCTCTCACTCTTCTCTTCAAGGGTCTGCCCTATGCAAGAGTACTAAAAAAAGTCGAAATAAAATTAGATATAATAAATCGAAAAATGAAGTGACGTTATCTTTTAGGTTCATTCCAGGCTCTCGATGCGTTTCAATTCCCCAGATAGAGAAGTTATCATCCGCACGATATATCACTAATGTAAGGTGTTCTCCGGATGAGTCTTAAATAACTGATTGACTGCCTCTCAAAATATTCCATGTTATGCGGTGCGTGAAATGGTATTTCTTCATTTGTTGCTGAAGTCCATCAGAGAGCTTTTCAGATGAACATGACAAAAAATTCTTACTCTTTGAAAAGAATGTCAACATAAAAATATCGACTTTCAGACTAAACTAATGAAAAAAATGAAGAAAAAAAAATTCTTTATATTATAACCCATTTTCTGTTTTTTGTGTGAAATTTTCAGAAAACTAATTTTGACATCGAAAAGCTGAAGAAAATATACACCAATAACATATTTCCCAGTATTTTGATACTTATCTTATAGAGTCAAAACCGAGTGACGAAAACGGAAAGTTTTAGTATCCACGAACAAGCCGTGGAGAGTTGACGTGAAACGTCCCGTATATTAAGAATATAACTGCAGTATTCACTAGGTATGTTAATCAAAATGTAAATAGTCAGCCACAAGACTGTTTCCAACATTATATTTGAGTGTGCCACGAAAAAAATGCGTACATTTATACCGCGCACGTTCTTATTTTTCAACATAATCGATGTTTTTATGGTCGTATTACGGGAGATACATAAACATTTAATGCTCTTATCTCTTTGTTTTGAAGTGCTTAATCTAATGGGATCAACACATTTGAGAGTTGTGTATCACTGGAAAATTTGTAGCTTAAAAAGTCTGAAAATAATTCAATACTTGAATATCATCTCTAAGAAACTGAAGACCTAAGCGAAGAAGTTACATGTTGTACTTATGAATATCACCAATAAATTTTCCAATCCTCTGGACAATACTCCATGTACTTCTTGTTTTCCCTTAAATTTTCACTATTCAAGTATTAAAAAAAACTATGTTACATAAAATCATCCTAGTTGATTGAATTATCAACTTTTCTTTAATCATTGGTGTTGATTAAGAACTTATGAAATTAATATCCATCGGAAAAAATCATGTTTCAATGCGGTTTATACCCTTGGATAGAGAAGTTACCTGAGGTATGATATCTCAATGCAAGGCAATATCTCGGCTAGTCTTAGCTTACTAATTGAATACTGGCTCCCATTACCTTTGTGCTTTCTCAAAGAGAAAGTTTTGGGGCGTTGCGAAATTCGACCTTTCAAATCAGACTTTCGGGATCTTCACTTTTGTAATCTACGGGTCGGAAAACATAGAATCCCGAAAATTTCTGTATATATGTAAGCCATGGTTCGTATGTATGAACATAACGCTATTTTTGGTATGCGATAACTCACAAAGGGAACGTCCGAATTTCCTGAAATGTTCACGAGTTAATGGTAGCAAGGTGCGATCCGAGTTCAATGTTCATCAAAATCCGCTGTTCATTTCCCTAGCAACCGTTGCCAAGGTTTCTTTTGGAAGTTCCCTATAAAAATGAATGAATTAATTCCCTATAAAAAAGAAATGCTTTTTGAGATCCGAATACACACGAGGACCGACGAAAAGCAACGAGACATTTCCCGTAGTAGTCCTTTTTGATATCCATAACGACCGTTTGTTTTCATCCATAGCAACCGTTGCTAGGTCTCTAACTCTAACTCTAAATCAAAAAGAGTAAAAACCTATCATTAAATAGTAGAAATTGTACAACTGATGAAAATAGTAGATATTAACTAGGAAGTATTAGAAATTTTATGAAAAAATAGTAAACTTCTACCGAATAACTAAAAAAAATAGTACATTTTTACTATTTGCTAAGATAATAAAAAATGAGTTGAGGTTCATTCTCAGTACTCTCTAGGGTAGAGGACAAAGCATTTTTTATTGTATCTGATGTTCATATCCCTAACAGTCGCCCTTAGGGAGTGTGGAAAATCAGTTCGAGGTAAATCTTTCGATGCGGTGTAATTTCATTAATATTTCCTCTTGGGTGATCATTGGAAGCTTTGGAATAATAATGCTATGTATATTTCATTGAATCCAATTTTATTTTATTATTGAACGAATTATCTTTGACACTTCGGACGATGTATGACAACGTGTTTTTACATGATATCTTTTCAAACACATTTGTAGTTTGGTAAATTATCTTCCTCATTCGAGTCAAAAGTATGCTCAAAATTTTACGTATCCGCTCAATAAGGCTTCTTTGTGATCCTCTGACAGAGTCCCTGTTTGCAGATGTACCCGGGCGGGCATCTCTTGTGGCCTAGACATCTCTTGAGCGGGGGAGTCAGGGGGACACATTTCCCGGGCTCAACGCACTTGGTGCCTGGCTTACATAACATGGTGGCGCACTTTGAAATGGGAACGCAACGGTTGTCCACGCAATGGTTGCCTCGGCCGCACTTTATAGTTCTGCACGTTGGCTTCACGTGCGAGGCCAGCACAACGCCGATCAAAGATAATAGTATGATGAACTTCATTCTGTACTTCTTGAATGCAGTTGAGAACTTTACTCAGTATCGGTGGTGAAGAGTTGCCCGCTTATATACAGGGAGAAAATAGTGGGAGAGTCGAGGTAGGCGCAGTCGGGTTAATACGTGTTGATTTGAGAATTAGTCTTGAGAAAAACAAGCTTTTAATGTATCATATTAGTCACACAACAGTATTTAAGCCCACTTTTTCCTGGAAGAATTTTCTCAAGCTTGTTCCTTATTTGCTATGGAAAAGTATTGTAATCCAATAATTCCTGTTGTTAAGCTTCCTGAATGTTAAGCTTCGTTTTAATTTGTTATGAAAACGAAAATTATTTGATTTTACATGAGCTCCTATATGGTATCGTATAAAAATTGTCAGATTTTGAAGTAGAACCGCAGAAAATCATGCAATTGAAGACGTTGGATTGTATAAAATATAGCTATGATATCAAAGAATATCTTATATGTTCAACTAGGTACAATCTGATGCGCTTGATGGCGTTTTATGATCACACGTTTTCAAATATATAATCTGATTTTTTTGAAATGGGTCTTCATCATATTATCCCCTGCAGCTTGTAGAAAAATCTGACTAACTTAACTCTGTAGACTCCTTACAATGAAATCTCACTGGACTACAATGAATATTTACTGCAAATTTTAGTGAAATGTCGCTCATTGTATTACAGTGAAAAGTCACTGTGACTCACAGTGAAATCGATAATTTTATATTTACAGTTCAAAATCCACTGTAGTTAGAGTGGAATTCCACTGTAACTACAGTGAAAATGTTAGAACAGAATTTCACAGTGAACAATCTACTGCGAGTACATAGAAAAACGTTTCACTGTAGCTTACAGTGAGATTTTCACTGTAAGAAATTAGAGAGACCCTATTCCTTTGTCAACTGGTAGCCTCGCTCAGTGCTCGATATGTTTTTCTCTCATCGAAACTCTATATCTCTCTATCTTTATACTACACTTGCGTGTTACGTGGATTGGTCTAAACCAATCAAATCACCGGAAAAGATGCTTCACATGAATTTTTTCAAAGGAAGAAATCTGTTTGATACAGTGAGTAATAGTAGTTTGCTGTATTTGAGCCTGTAACTCTTATCCTGATTAAGAATATCTTAGAGAAATTGTTCATTTTGAATGTTAAAATATCCGAACCGAGTTTTGCGTTTATGATTGAAATTTCAAACGTAGATTTGCTACTAAACTGTGATTTTTTTATTATAGATTCTATCGAAACATCCGGTGTACATTTTTTTTAAATAAGTAAAGTTAGTATTTTTGCATGAAAATATTATCCTTCCTGATCAAATATTCGAATTAAGTTTTGGGAAGAAAAATGAACACAGTGAATTATTCATGTAAACCCTATTCTCTATAATAATGATGAAAAATGGAGCATTCCCGTAATTATGAAATTTTTAAAACCACTCCTCGAGTTTCGAAGTGTAAAGGTCTTTGTGAATCTTTCAATCGATTACTCCGGAAGAGTATTCGCTCTATCATCACTAATAGATGATGCTCGAAAGACTCTATTTCTACCTGCTTGTTTCCTATTTTTTCTAAATCACTAACGAAAGAACTACAACAGGTCAAAGGAGCGGACAAAGACAAGCAAAAAAAAGAGGAACGGAAAAAAACAAGTGCTTGAAACTCACTGGAGCGCTTCAATTATTTTCTCGGTCGTTATCGCAAAAAATACGAATCCCGCTTGGGTACGAGGGTCGTGGAATCGTGAAGTACTTCGATTCCCTGTAGAGGAATTGCTAAAGTAGTTACATTTGTGTATACTTTATAAAGAAACACTGAGATTCAATTTGTGTTTCAATCAATGTATACTTTATTAGCTTCCAATAATAATAATTCTATCAAATGTTGTTGTTTGACAGTGGAATGATAGACAGATGCTACAGTGAAGATTAACGAAATTCCAGGATTATAGAGACGAAGAATGGCTCATAAGAAATTGATTTCGTCGAATAGAATTTTGAGCATTATTTAGTTATTTATGCATCCGAAAAAAGTCTTGAAATAGTTCTCGTATAAGAGAATCATTATTAGAAACTCCATAGGTTTTCCGAGTTCATACTTTTATTACAAACGAGTTTTGACGAGAAAGCCCTCTGCCCAACCTTACCGAGAAGGAGAATAAAATCTTGTGTTTTTGCTTCTCTCTCTATATATATATTTTGTAGTCAGTATGAGCAATGTCAAACTCATGGGTTCATTAATCGAGTAATCATTCGCGCCGTCAGCTGTGAATTTCTGCGCGCTCTACTGTGTATACATGTTAGAACAGGTGCATGGCTCCCTGTCGACGTTTCGCTTGTGGAATTGTCTTGCGGATTGGTTAAGGCCACAACGCAAGATACGTTGACATCCGCAATAATTGATCTGAAAGCCTAATTGCAATTGTTCTAGTGTCATGATACCAGCTGGTAATGTAGAATAGTAATAAGTGTATTCTATCGTTATCTCTATCTCTATTCGAACAGAATCGAAAAAAAAATATAGTTTCTGAAATAGTTTGTACAGCAATACGGATCCAGTAATATTTGTAGAATATTATTAGTGAATGGATAATGTAAACTTTTTCATTTTCATAATTATTTAAATTACATAATGCGTTTCTCTTAGTACGTTGAATTTGTTTCAACAAAAGAGGAAATAAGTTACCATCAGATGTATAATTTTATCAAAATAATATTCAATTTTCAATATACAACGAAAATCTTGGATCTTTTTTTAATTTTTTTTTTTCATTCATATACATACGATGAATAAGAGCCATAATTATAAGCTCCAATGCTTATTTGATTGGACCACGTTTCGAATAATTAACTACGGCTTGGTCAAAACTTGTAATTATTAAATCATTAGCATCTTTTTACTGTCAATATCCTCTACTAGGAAGCTTCATACGTTCTGATTCAGGACTTTTTCTTGAATTATTCTGAATAAAAGTGGATGATTTCAAGTTTGTATAACTTTATATGTTGAATTTATATTACCCACGTTATTTTTCCACAAAAATCATCTTGACCTAGACTAATTTGTCATGTACTTACTGTTTCTGACTGAGAATTGAAAATCTATAATTCCATGTAGACTCGGAATATTGCGACTTGAGTTAAAATAATTGATAATTATTCCACTAGTAATGCATGGCTTTTATTCGAATTTTTCTTGTATTAAGGAATATTTTTGTCATATCAAATTGGACTTATTTGGAATTTTAATACAAATCTGAGCACTCGCAGCACCTTGAGCGAACGTCTACATTAGCAAATTTAATCAACAATATTCTCGTAGCACGTGATTTTCAGTGACAGAAGTTTGGTCTTTTCTCGGGTTTTTTCTTAGAGAAACAGACAATTTTCGGGTGGTTAAAATGCTTGAACGATCGAGCAAGTCACATTAAATGATATAATCTAAAAAACCCAACGCCAGCGGAAACTTGAAACAATCACGGAATGTTAACTCCCCATGAACAGGCGAGAGCGCGGAATAACAATCCCGCCCACGTCTGGCAGGGAGTAGGGGCTAGGCGGGGGCGGCCGTATCCAGGCCAACCTGTTCAATCAATTAAACTCAGCGGGAGTTTTCGTGGCGATTTCACACCCGCGAAACTTTGCCCCGTCAAAATTAATAAGCAGCACGAATCGGGTGCGAGCTGGCGCGAGTGGCGCTATAAGTTGGGGCTTGATACGATTTCGGAGCGGCACGCACGGCGACGAGTCGAGCGCGCGATAAGCTCGCGTGGCCCTCGCTCGAGCTACACGCCTCACCATGGGCACGCTCGCATAAATGATTTTCGCGCTTCCGTTTATCGGGTCGAGTGTACGAACTCGACGTGGTACGCCGCGCTCAATCGCATATCGATAGACCTTTGCAATACGCCAAAGTTAAGGAAAGAATCATGACAAATTGGGCAGTCGAACCAGCGGGTGAATTTGAAGGATTATCGCTGTGATGATTCATGATCGAGATTGACTAGTTACCTGGTTGTTGCAACAATTTTGAATGAGCTTGCGAGCTTTTAGTAATGCTGCAAGTTGAACTTCAATGCTGAGTTTAGAAGTCTTTGAGATTTTTCGAGTCTTTTTTATAGTTCGATTGCCGCTATTTTTACAGATCAAACTTTGAATTTTCGAAATTAGAGCATAATTGGATCGGAAATTCAAAAACTTCTCGATCATTAATGCTTTGACAATATAAAAGAGGGATAAATTTCGAAAGTTTTCGTCGTAGTATTCTTTCCAAGTGAAATTGAATACTACAGCCGAAGTTCAAAGTATCCCTGTTCTCTCGTTCATACTACCGATAATGTTTTATCTCTGTACATAGAGATAAAATACTTTCTATAGAGATCTATGGATAAAATATTAATATCAATGGAAGGTAATTGTATTTATTCACAATAAATATCATTTAACCCTTTGGAAGAATTTCGTTGAAACAATCGTGAAGATTATCAATACAGCGTGGAGAATACTCTGCGATGCATATATATAAAAAGTGATATTAATTGGAGCAGATAATTCGTCACGACTCGACTGAATTCATTATCTAAAATGCACAACCAAATAATCACTTAAAATTTAAAATGAACGATAATCGATTATTGGCGTAACATGCCAATTAGAACAGCTCGAAATAACAATCGTAGTCGATTAGCTATCCATACCAAGAACCCGCACGTGAATCTCCGTTCAATGGTATGCGTCTCCCAGTGAATAAGTGCACCTTGAGTGTGATTAGGCAAAACGACACGACGAGTGCTTTCGGTCAACATCATAGTGTGCGGTAGCGACTCGGCGGCCGATCGTATCCCGTTCCCCCGACCTCGAGGTGTCGATAAGCGCGGGAGAAGAGGACCGTGCAGTGCCGTGCCGGAGAGAAATCGAGTAGAAAGGGCCGAAAGGCGGATGAGGTGGCTGCAGTCACGAAGTTGGAGAGGACAAAGGGAACGGTGTTCCCGGTTGTGTGTATAGGCACACTTCCGCCATTGGACAGATTAAAGAGGGTGAGTCCGGCACACTCTTTGATCCCGTCGCGGCTTATACAGCGGCCCTCGCAAAAAATAAAAGTGCAGAGTTAAGCGTCTTGCTCGGTCGCGCCCGCGCAACCGACAGACATTGTCGAGCCTCCGGGCTATTTGGTAAAAGCGCTCGACTACTGGGCTGGTGTATCGCAGGCGCGCGCTTGCTTTTACTCCCACTATCAGTGTTTGAGCTAAACCAATGAATGACTCTCGCTTGCAATGATAGTGCTTCAGGTTGTTCTTGTCTCGGCGTTGTTGTTTCTGCTTACGCTACTGATGCTGTTGCTGCAGCTGCAGTTGAAGTTGTTTTTAATTGTCGACAGATTTTTTTTCTGCCGAACGAACCACGTGAAAGTGGATTTTCATCAATGTATGCTCCAGAATCAATTTGATTAAATGTTCATGTGGTGAGACAAACTCTATCCGAAGATTGCAATCAAAATGATTTGATTGTTTCAGTTGAATCAATAGCTTTTGAAAATAAAATTCGAATCGTCATTACGAATTAGAGAAGTGAGAATGTTGAATTGAAAGGTGACTGGTGGTTTTTTTATTCGTCTATACAAAAGCAGGCTTAGAATAAATACTACTCGGATGAATATTCTCTATCTTTCATAGTTGTTCATTTCGGAAGAAGCGCTCATACAATTAGGATAGAACTTCACTTACAGGTAACTTCGTTTAATCCATCAATTCTTTTGTCGATTTTATTTTAGAACAGCTTGATCCAATTCCGAAAATATATGACCGACATGTATGAAAAGGCCATTATTATCTTAATCTTTGAATTTGCATTTTTGCCGCAGATTATAGTCGGATGAAAATAACGCTTCCACAAAAAGCTGTCACTCGCTCTCACACGTTTGAAAATAGCCATATTAAATATTCTTCTCGATACTCAAAAGTTTTACACGAAGAACCCTCTGTTTGAGGCTCTTTTTTCTACATGCATATACTATTTTTGATTTCCTCACATCCGGAGCCAACAGTGTAAAATCCAATGATTCACGATAGCCACGCAAGAACTGCATCACTGGGGGGTGATGAAAACAGAAAAAAAGCAAAAATAAACCATCCAAGGGAAAAAAAGGATTCCAGCTGACTGTCAAGCCGTGACACGGAGATTAGTCGTCAGTTAGTTGTGTGCGCGGTGCGTACAAGTCACCCCCGCGTGCGCGCACGTGAGTCTCGTGCTCGCGCCGCGCCGGCTGCAGTGTAATCCCGCAACGCGGGGCTTTTGCCCACGTCGGCTCCTATAAAGTGGCGCTTTTTTGTATATGTATATATATAAGCTGTCGAGTGGCGCCTGGGTACTCGTAAACCGTCCCCGAGACTTGGTCGCCCCGCGTATACACACATACACACACACACACACACACACACACACGTAGAAAGCCTTGTACGCGATATACTTACGAGAATTGGCCGAGGGGTCGGCATGGCACGCTTCCTCCTCGCTCGATTAATCAGCGGCTAAGCGGCCGTTTACGTGCGACAGTACGTGCGGCGCTGGCCGCCGCGCGATCCCTATCTTCGTGTGTATGCACCACTTACGTTAACAGGCACGTGCACGCACTCATGAACACTTGGGCACACAACTATACGTATCGGCCGATCTCCGGGGGCGAGTGGGGGTGGGAGGTCGAGCTGATTTATCACGAGGACTCGGCTAATTCATAAATCGAGAGTTCGCCCCGTAAGAATCAGCGGCTTCGCGGAGCTCCAATGTTAATTCGCGCTCTCGGCGAGCTCGGCAGCCGCGGCAAAATTTTCAATCACTCGCGATCTCGCGCACGGGGAACATCTCATTTGACCTCGAGCGGCCGTGTCGCGGTCGGTCAGTCGCCGATGGAAACTGGGGGGGAGCAGCCGCTGCAGGCGCGATGCGGAGCTCTGCTCTGGCCTCGACGTGTGCCGGCCGAGATGCGCCGCGTGAATGCCGAGGCGCGCGCGCCTCCGCCGCCGTTTTGCCGAGCGTGCGGCGCGCGCCGCGCGCGACCCGAGTAGTAGGGGCTGATGCGCGCACTGCCGAGTGGACCGCAACCCCCGCCGCGCGCCCGCCCGCCCGCCCACGCGCCCACGGGCGACTTTCGGTATAACGGGACACCTCGCCACCGCTGCGGATGATGAGCGAATGAGCGGTAGGCGCGGAAACGTCCTTCGTGTCCTAATTTCACCAGATCTCCAGTCTGTTGTGGGGCTGTCGACGACTTTTTTTTCTTCCCTCCCGACCTTTTTTTTTTTCAAAAGACCCAGGCCACTTTCGTGTGTGACCCAGCTTGTTTCACTCTTAACATGATTCAATCACGAGTTACGCGTGTTTCCAAGTTACATGATTTCATTTCTGCGTGTTGCGTCCGTTTTGTGATGAAAAGGCTTCCACGTCGACTCGTTCGCTTTTTTTTTCAATGGGGACTTTTGAGCGATGAATCCAAACTTAAAAACACTCGACGAAGAGTTGATGGAATCTGCTTGAATATTGGGAAGTGACGCGGTGGCATTAGAAGGGGTAGAGTGTATCTACCATGGTACCACTGAATAAACCAAGTCCAGTACAGTATCGGATCGGCTTTAATAGCCGATGTTGAAAATAGACACTTTAATTAATAAATTTTGAAGCCTCCAACGTTTTCGTTGAGAAAACCCTCAAAATGTACTAATTGCATTCATTGTGCAGCAAATAGTTGCGACAGTAAACATCCTAGAAGCGCGACAGTTTGACTTCATGAAATGCTCTATGCTCCAAACATATTGTTATACATGATAAATTATTTTGGTATCAAAAATTAAGCCGTCAAGTTAGAGGTATGAAAACACTTTAATATCCAGTTATGTAGCAATTAAGAGATACCATTTTCCTTCAAGTGATTTCACCCTTTATTCCACGTCATTCATTCTTTCAAAACGGTTATTTTCATGACTAGAGTAACAATGTTTACATTCGGACAACCTTTCGAGGTATTTGGAACGCCATTTTTTTTCCAATGCTATGATGTGTCCTGCCATGAAAAGTCTTTCGCCTTCCACAAATTACATTTGCTTTATATTTTCCCCAACATAGCGCTGAATAATTTCCATTCGTAAAATATTCGTGAAAATTGTCACAAAAGTATTTGTTTAATGCTATACATGAGCTGTAGTGGCGCCATATTATTAATACGTGACGCCATGTCACTTTCCAATATCCAATCACTTACTGGAGTTTATCTCAGATAACAATGAAATATATGGAGTAATAATTTTCAAGTTTTGAAAATGAGAAGTTCCTACTTTAGCTTCGTGATGTCAATTATTACATTTTACTTCAGAAAAATTTCAATTAGACAAGGGATCTTTAATCATAATTTCTCTGGTTTCCCTATAAATTTCGAATTGGAAAACGACAATATACAGAATTACGAATACATTGAATTACGTAACAGAATCGACAGCAGTCGATTTTGATTGAATAACTCCATTACAAGATTGGAAGTTGTGAAATTGCGTAACAACACGTTATCGAGGCGCAACATTAAAAGAAAAAGAATAGTATATATTTGAAATAATCGAGGGCGGGTTGGAAAGAGTGTATTGGAGTGTCGGTAGCTCCCTCGGCAGCCGGTCATCGCAAAACAGATCCCCAGAGCGCTCTTGCAGTTTTGATATAAAAATGCAGCTGGCTCGGCAGAAGCGCGTGCCCCGCATGTATACGAGCAACAGCAGAAGCAGCAGCCGTTATCGTGTCGCCCGGTACCTCCGCGTATTATTACGTGCTTTCGCAGTGTACACAGAGACAGGGGCCGGCCTGCCGTCCTCGAGGATCACCGCGAGAACGGCGCGGCGCTGATAGCATCCGGTCGGCTGCTGCTTTTCGGCTCGCAGCCCTTATTCGCGTATGTGCGAAGCTGCGCCCTGATAAAAGCTCGCCAGCGCTTTCTTCGTAAGTGCAGCAGCGGAAATTTTGTTTGATCAGAGAGTGGGTGCCCTCGTCGCGCGAGGGCTCGCTCTCATTTATGGGGGATCGTGTCTGCTCGCGCGGCGGCGTTTTGAAAAATTTGAATACATCATTTTGTCAAATGCTCTTCGACTTTTGTCCGTCTATAATCGGAGAATTGTATTGCCATATCTGTGAAATAAGTCGGGAAATAATATGAACATTGCTAATGGAAATATTAAACTGCCTGTTTTTCCCAGAATAATTACAGCTTACGAAAATTGCAAATTTTCCGAGCTTTTGGCGAAGCATTTCCAACAAATGCAAACCAAGGGGATATCGCAACAAGATTATACCTGGCGATGATTCCAGATTACGCAAATAATTGCCAACCCCTTCGAAGATGCGGAGATATGCTCTGCTACAGGTATGGATCTGCGAAATTCGTACGTATTATACATTCAAATTAGTCCCGACGTTGAGTCTCCTCAAGATTTTTCGCTCACGCTAACTTTTACCGTTTCAATCCGCAGTATCAATATTTCAAAGAACCCTTATTAAATTAATGTGAAAGAGAGTGAACGAGTGGAATATTAAGTTGGCCTACGGCTTCTCCCAGTAAAAATAGGATAACGAATCAATTGAAAATTATTCATCGTCTCGGTTTAATTCTACCACATCGAAACAGCTGCAGGATAGAGAGTCGAAGCTGTGGAGGCTTAGGCCGCGACAAAGCTACGCGGGGCGCTCGGATAGGAAGAAGGTCAATCGATAGATGGCGTCAATCGAATTATCCATTGGTTTTCCTTTTGCTGACTGGCGCTGGTGCTCTGCACGCGGCCTGAAATTGCCTCCTTCATCAGTATTCAAATCACGCCAACCGAAATTCCCGGTCTATTTACGAGCCGGCGCCGCCGCGATTGTTGACGTATGGATGCGCGGGCGCGCTCGCGAGCAAACTGCAGTGAAACTGCGTCACTTTTTCAATTACAGCCCCCCGTATATGCCGGTTCCGCGTCAGTGAACCCCGCGGCAGCAACTTCGCCGCCACCGCTGCTGATTTGGTCTTGTTGTATTTACCGAGCGTGCGACTTTACTCTGCACCGCTTCTTTTCCGCTGGATGATTCCGTGAAATATACTTTGGGCTGATTGGCTCTATCAGCACAGCATTCGAGAGCCTGACTCGAATGTAAAGCCTTTCCTTTCGGCATTGGGGAAATTTCACGTGCCAGATGATGAAGAGATCGTGAAATAAGATTTTCGACTTTTCGAATCGCGATGGAAACGGGTAAAACCTAATATTCATGGAATACAAAATTTTAACAGTATAGATGGGGCTTGGGTATCGTGTTACTTACGTCGATGTTGCATTGTTGTCGAGATAAGGCCTCTTCGGATTGGCTCTTGATTACGGCCGTGGTATGATCGATCGCGCTCGTGTCAATGCTACGGAAATTTGTTTTGGTTAAACAATCGCGCGATCGTGCTAATGAGGCCCTATTCTACAGACCATACCAATCGAAAAAGCCATGTAATTTAAAGATCTACTGCAACATTTCGCCACTACCCAATATGCATGCACCAATCTTTGTATTTCATATATATACACGTCTATATAGCAGCATCGCGGTACAGAATCTCATTGGCAATACTGAATAATGACGAAAGAAACATTGTCCGGTCTCGAACGCGCACACCAACTTGTTGCAGTTCATTTTCTGCATTTTTTCACTAATTCTGATTCTTGGTCTAATTTCGCTCTGCAGCTATATGTGCGAATTTGTTCAATACTCTTAGACTAGGCCAAACAAATCGCAAGCGACATGACATTCGATTCCTTGGCATTCCATATGCCAAGAAATCGAATTTTGTTTTTCATCATGCGTTTTTTTATCAACCGTGCCGTTAGGTCTTCGTCATTCTTCCCAATATGCGCCACCCCCAAAATTATTGATTATTGATTTTCTTCTCGATTTCACGCGTTTAATAACCGAAAAAGAATATTGTTTGAACCGGGTGAAAAAAAGTACTTATTCTGTGATCGGCGCATATTGGGTACACTCAAATTTTTTTCCCGAAAATATTTTTTCTCAAAGTGCTATAACTCAACGTAGAAAAGTCTGAATTGAATCCTTAGCTCATACAAGAAGTATTTAGTTGAACCTCCATTTGCCGCCAGCCACTTTGGAAAATTCACATTTGACGATTAGTTTGCGATATGTGGAGACTACATAACAATTCAAAATTTGAAGTAGTATGCATTTCTGTCAAAGATTTGGTCACTATTTTTGGTCAAAGAAAATTTCAATTTACTATACAACTATACAGGTAGTGAAAATTTACATATTGAAGTCAATTGGTTACTACGAGGAAAAGACAATTCGCAATGAAATGCGAGAACAATAAATAGAATATCATGTTGATAAGTATAAACATAGCACGCAGTGCATGATATTAATTATGAAGTTGTTAATCAATTTACTGTCTCATAATAGAAGCTTCTGGGGTCATCATCTCCAACAAATAAATTTTCAAGAGTTCCATAACCAAAGAAATAATGATTAATTTGTGAATATTCACTCAAAAGCACTATTTTACAGGCATAATAAGGAATCGTTTGTTTCGTTTCTCAAATACTTTCATGATTCCATTCTTAATTTTCTTTATTTCCATAAATCCCGATCGCGGATGAATGAATGGGACGAATAAAGATATATCAATTACATATATTCATCCGTTCATTTAAATTTGAATTTTCTCATTCAACCAATTATGTTTTCAGTTAAAACTCAAATATTGATTTGTCAGAGTGCGGGTGATGAATGATTCAGTGATTGGCTCAAAGTAATTTAGTAACACAATTTCTTCCGGAGTATTTGCAATCTTCATCAAAAGCTATGACTTTTAATCGAATAGGATATATCGACTGAAAATCTATTTATTTGCATGAAATATCAAAGTAACGGCGAATTTAACAATTGGTTAATGTTAATGTGACACTTGATATAAGAATTTTCATTCATCAATATAACTGAATCTATCAACAATTCCATCAAGGAGAACGTGTGGAAGTTGATTCTTCGTCATCAACTGTACATTACAGAAATGTCTTATAAAATCATTTATTCATGTAATTGCGTGTATCGGCACGAATATAAGAATTGTGTATACTTTCAATTATATACTAGTAACAGCCGCAAGGGCTTCTCATCTGCATTAAACGACTCCGCGACAGGGGTGAAAATGCATATATCGAGGAAAAGGCGGTCACGGCGTCGCCGTCACGGGCGGTAATTTTGGGTATAGTTGATTCGAGTTAAAGGACGTTCTGCGGAAAAGTAGGGAAAAAAGGAGAGCCGAACAAAGCCGTAAGCGCCGCGGCGTGGATCGATGAGCGACAACGTGGCTCCAGACTGCTCGCCGAGCTATATAGCGTATCCCAACAAACCCTCGGCTTGCCTAAAGTTTTGATAATGGCACCTCGCGCGAAATGACAGTACACAAGATTTGGTTGCATTATTCCGTGATTCCGCCCCACTACGTGGCCTGCGGATTCGGATCAAGTCCCGAGAAAAACGCTTTCATTTAAACTTCAGTCCCATTCAGAACCAATTGAAAGAGCGAGTTAGGTATTCTCGCGCCTCGAGCAGAAGCGAGTGTATCGTTAAAGTGTGGCTAATTGGTACTATTTGCCCGATACTTTTGAGCCCGTTCGATGCAATGGCTCTCGGATTAAAATGACACCTGAAAATAATACAAAGTAGAGGGTTTGCTTTTTCAGGATGTAACTGCATGAAAGGTATAGTGTTACGTGTGACGTGCACCGATGCCTGAATGGCTCGCGTCAGCACAATAAGGATACGAGGACAGTTCGAATAGGAAAGTGCTGCGGCATCGGTAGCTCAGTTGGGAAGAGCATTTGTCGTGAAAATGGAAAGTCCAGTGGGTCCAACTCTCGACCAAGGTAACGCCGAGTCTTTCTTTTTTGGATTTCCCTTTGTCAAGCCAGGATTTAATTATTTATAACTGTCTCAATATGGAACAGTGTTATGAGTGAAAATCAATGAGATGTTTCGAACGAAGGAGTGGAAATGGATTATGTAATATTTATGTGTCACGTGAAACATTTGTGGATAGATGATTTATGAACCGTTATACACATGCACGATATATACTTAGATATACCCCCCCCCACGTTTAGAATTAATAAACATTCATGTCATATTTGAGAAAAATCGATGCAATCAAATTCTTTGATATTTGAACTCGTCGCAAAATGAGCTCAAATCCGATGATAAAATATTGTAATCCCATCGGTATGCGACGATATCTTATGAAGAAAAATAGCATGATCGAAGTTAAATGAAAGCATATAGAAAATGTTGTTGTCGGTACAAAAAGCATGAAAATTTAGAAAATGATTATCTAGGATTATTATGTATCTATAATATAGTTTTCAGATTAACTATATACGCGTGCGAGAACGATGTGGGGTGCAATGACGTTGCTTTTGGATGGTCATCAACTGGGAGTTTTCGGTTGAAAGGGAGCGTGGTAGTCGATGGCATAAGCTAGCCCGTCAGACAATATGTATACTGGACTCTTTTGATGTATGTACAACGTACATATATACTTTTTGTCCTATATCCAGTCTCCACATGAGGATTTTCTACTGCTGGCTCGCTTCCAATCCATATCCCCAAGAAAAGATTCATATTTTGTATTTATTGTGCCACCGTTCTGTGATGCAGGCCACTGAAACTTCTTTTGTATTTTTGATATAAGCTTTCCTAGGTAACAGCCAGTTCTTCAATAATATTGTTTTACATCTGAATTAAACCTGATTTAATGTACACATTTTATCACAATCATAAAATTATATCGTTCGCAATCTACTCAAACTACGTTTTAAAAAATGACGTTAGAAAGCATTTTTACACCAGAACTGATGCTTTGGAAATTTTCTGTTACTGAAGCTGAAGGAAAAGTTTTTCAATTGTTTTCATGCCAATGAACATATTATACTCAAGGGTATAACATGCTAATAATCAAGTTACAGAAAGTAGAACGCCAAATATAACGAGACTCCATTCCACATTGTGCATTTATTGTAAAAACAACTGGGAATGAATTTTATTTTAAATGTCTACAATTCGAAATTAACATGTTTTATACTGATTTATACTGATATTTCTGTATGAATATTTATTTTCTCACTTCCTCTTAAAGAGAATTGAGATGGATATTCAGCTCCGGATCATCTCATTTTGATTGTACTAGTTAAATAGACAGATCACAAAAACTCATGATATTCAACATATTTCTCATTAAAGTTCACGTCGAAACCACTGCTATGTCAAGTCTTCAAGAAGATATGATGAGAATTCTACAAAACTGAATGTTACGTATTCAATTAATGTATACTGACTATCTTGTGGAGAGACCAGCTGCCGAAAGCTTATATATAAGCTTTCGGAAGCCGGTCTCTAACTCTCGTAGAAAAGTGATGGGCGATCACTTTTCTACGCGTATTATATAGCGTATAATTATATAGCAAACATGAATTTTTATTTATCGTTCCAGATGAACAATATATCGACAGGAACAAAATCATATTTGTTTGATGTTATGACTGTCATACACCGTTGGCTTATATTATTCATTTTATCATTGAATATACTGAAAATACTTAGCCTGTAATACCTGCATTCAGTTTCTTTCAAACTCCATTTAATTCAAAAATCGTTTTCTTGAATATCGATCTGCCATCTACCGTCAATAAAGGTAACCAGTCGGTATTATCCTCTGTTTCCTTCTTCACCGACGGAGTAGAACGCTCTTACCGGCGCATGCGCCGTCGTTTTCTCTCCCACCCACGCCTCCGACGGCGCGCGCGCGCACAGCAGTCGAGTTCTAGAACGCTGTACACGCAGTAGACCGCGTGTTCGATCGGCTGTCGGCGGCTACGAGTGACGCGAGTGACGCAAACGGACTGCTGTCCGCCACGCGCACGCTTATCAGGACAATATAGCTTCTGCAGCGCATCGTTGAAGAGGGAATACCCCGCGACCGATGACACGTCGACAGGTGCTTCCGCATATGGCCGTTACAAACAGATGCACGTGTCTGTGCTCACGACGCCCAGGGCCCAGAAGCCACGCTCAACAAGTGTCCGGTCGATGAGGGGGCATGCCCAGCTGCTGCGACCCATGACGCCAGCCACCTACGATGAAGCTTCTCGCACACCTCCTGTTACTCGGCGCTTGCGTCCTCTCCGCCGAGCCTGCCAGGGTGGTAAGCGTTGCCGAGTATAGGTATACGAAACACAATTCAAAACTGCAGTGACTCATGAATTTGGAATTTTTAGAAGAAGGTGCATCACTTGCAGGACGTCAAGTTTGCGTCCGAGGAGTACGAGGACATTCAGGATCCGGAAATCGATGAGAGAGACAGCGGCCCAGAGCCTCCCATCTCTCCCCTCGATCAGCCCTTCATCAAAAGAGTCAACATTCCCAAATCACCACCCGGTAATCTCCCTGACAAACTTGACCCTAGTAAGTGTTATTGAAGTATTTCTTCTCTAATAATTGTTGTACCTGTCTCTGAAACAGATTTTTTTTCAAACAATATGTTTGAAAATATGTCAAGAATATCAAATGGATACGTTGATTTGGATACAATTGTAGAATAGTAACTCGATTAAAAAAAATTACAGAATTAAAAAAGACCGAGAATTTCACGAATTTTTGTATTTTAAAATTTTAAGATTTTATATTTCGGATTCTATCAGAATTCACGGAAACATAGACATTGAAAAATAATTAACTTTCTAAGAATATCAATCAAATGTTCTGTAGATAAAATCAAAATACAACTTTCTGTCTTCGGTTTTGAACAGTAAAACAAAGTTTACAATTTTTTACGGAATTTCAAATCATTTCGAAAATTTTTATTCCAACGATGTAGTAACAATTTATCGTGGAGTGCAAATTTTCTTCAATTTTCAGAATTTCATTCCTGTAAAACGATCATTAACTCGTGAATAATCGTTTTTCATGCGCGGGTGAACTATTCAGTGCAAGTTAGATGTGATAGAGGAAAATTTTTCTAGTGTTACCTGGCCGCTGTGTTTGGAAATAAAATTTTATTAGCTATTTTCATTTATAAATACTTCTTCAATGTATTTATAAAAAAAGAGACAGCATAAATTTTTAATGTAAAAACAATTTCTTAGAAATGTTGCGATATTGACAGTCGATTGTAGTTTAAAAACCAATTTTTAAAAAGCTGTATTTTCTTAGTTTTATAATTAATAATTTTTCACATCCACAAATTTTTGACGATAAATATTTATTTATCAGGCTTAGTGGAACATTCCAAATTGTTCGAAAAGTGAGATTGCGAGAGAAAAGCCATCCTGGGGAGCGTGAATTTTTTCTCGCAATTTCACTCTTCAGTAAATTTGAAATGATCCACTAAGCCTGATGAATATATATTTTTCTTGTATTTTCTTAGTTTCAGTAAATCTCATACTTAATTCATTAAAATTACTTCAATTAATCAATTGGTCTAATTTTTCTGAGATTCACTCGTACTGAAATCTAGTTTTGTAATTTCAAAAATAGCTATTTAAAGACTTCAGTCATACTGAAAGTTCCGTTCCAAATTGAGTACGATTTCGTACTTGAATCAAAGAATCGTTTTTACTGCGTATTGCCCTTCAATTATAGTCTCAACAAGATTTATTTAAAAAATTGAGGCTGTTCAAAACCATGGATATTTTTTTTCATTTTCTGATTCTTTTCATGAATATTTCACAATATTATACAATAGTGTAAAATTTAACGTAACATACGGCTAGAGAGTAGATTGTGAAAATGGCGCTTTTACGTATTATTTTTATCTTGAATGAAAATATTATTCAATAATAATTATCATCATATAATAATGCTCTATTTCTTGCAGACATAAAATACGACTCAGCATGGGCTTCGTCGTTGGATTTAGGACAGATATCGGCGGTTTCAATCGATCCAAATGGCAATATTGGCATATTTCACAGAGGAGAAAGAATATGGGATGCATCAACTTTCGGAAAAGATAACAAATTCAATATAAACAAAGGCCCTATTAGGCAGAACACAATACTATTATTAGAGAAGGAGTCGAGCAACACGATTATAGAATGGGGAAGAAATATGTTTTATCTCCCTCACGGACTGACGATAGATTCGCTTGGAAATTATTGGATTACTGATTTGGCCATGCATCAAGTTTTCAAATTTGATGGTGAAGATATACAAAGACATAGGCAACAGTTGAAACGGCAAAGATATAGTCAACGATCAAGTGCATCGGAAACATTCGACATAAACAATTTGTTTGCAAATAGCATTGTAAAACCTTCGTTGATTCTGGGTGAAGCTTTTCAACCAGGAAATGACAATATTAGATTTTGTAAACCTACGGCAGTGGCGGTTCAAGAGAACGGAGACTTCTTTGTAAGCGATGGTTATTGTAATTCAAGAGTTATCAAATTCAATAAACATGGTGAAAGAATAATGGTATATGGAAGAACGTGGGGTTTTGAAGGTAACTAAATACAGATTTTCTGAAAATTCAATCATCAAAAATAGTGGATATTGAGTAAACGAAGTAATTTTTTTTTCAGCCAAAGCTGTTTACAGTAAACCACCACCACAGAATGCATTTTTAGTTCCCCACGCTCTTACACTTGCTGAGGAACTTGGTTATGTATTTGTTGCTGACAGAGAAAATGCAAGAATAGTTTGCAATTTTGCAAATAATGGCACCTTTCATAAGGAATATAAGAGTCCTCTACTAGGAGGAGCGATTTACAGTATTGCTTATGCTAACAATCGATTGTACGTAGTGAACGGAAATCGATTTTTCGGTAGTGAACATATTCGAGGATATGTACTGGATGTAGACAGCGGAGAAGTCTTATCTCAATTTGCACCTTGGATGGACATGGAAAATCCTCATGATATTGCCGTGACGTCTGATGAGCGTGAAATCTACGTAGTCGAACTGAATTCACACAAGATATACAAATTTAATCAAGGTAATACATCTGAAAGGTTATCAGTAATAAAAATTATCGTTTATCTTCGATGAAAATTCCCAATTTCGGATAAAACATAAAATACGGTACGAGATAATGTGTGGTTTTGCTTTCGCAAGTCGATGGGGGTTCTGAGATCCACCAAAGTTTTTCGTATGTACTTTAGGCTGCTAAACGCGATTGATAGTCGGGAAAGAGTGGGGACGGGGGTGTATGTACGTACAAGAAGGATTTTTCGAGGAAAAAGGAAAAATTCTTTCTTCGAAAAAAAAGTCGTATATCTATTCCCCGTAATTTCCATGTAAAGGTGGTTATGTCAAAATTTTCACGGAAATCCGCTGTTTTCGAGCCAAACATTAACGAAAATTAGAACATTGTGATATCTCAGATTTTTAAACTGTTACTAACTAGTCACATCGTGAAAATAGTTGTCCTATAAAATATTTCTTCATAATTCATTCTATTTATACTCGGAGAGAAAATGAAGCGATAACTCCGTGACTCTTGTACACATTTGAGCAAACTCTATTTGACAAAACCTTAATCAGTCTTCCCCGATATAACTTGTCCAAATAGATACCGGGCCTATGTTTGAAAAAAATTCCTGATGTTAGATTTATCAAGCTGTGCAAGAATGATACTTCTCGCACGCTTTGAAAAATCTGGTGGAGAAATTTGACAAGCTCAAAAATAATGTGGTTGATATTTTTAGGTCATATTTTTCCATAAATAACAATAGCTTGATGCTCGAATTACCTGACTAACTTGTTATTTGAATAGATCATGACTTTAATCACGAGTCTGCCGAATAATACATTATCGATAAGCTGATTAAGCGAGTATTATTCATAAACATTATTCATAAACAAGTATTCAAATCTTACCTCTGCCATAACATGATGGGCCAAGATGGCTGCTTAATCCAACACCAATCACATTGGTCTAAGCGGGAAACTATCAATTTTAGGCAAAATGGCAATAGCTGTAGGTAGTATTATCAATATAGAACTTGCACGATAAATTTTGTTTCGTTGTTTTCGTTATGCTTGTAAAAATAAGAGACACGTACTTTTTATTTCTCAATTTTATGTAAATTACAGAAGATATACTGGGTTGATAATCCGTAGCGATATCAAAACTTCAAACGATATAGTAACAATATTTCAACTCACTGTATCTTCTTTGAATTTTGTCAAATCAAAAAACCAAAAAAAACTTTTTGTTTTCCCAAGATACCTTTTATATCGAATATAATGCAGATCATAGAAGTTATATTGAAGACTTGCATGCCTGGAAAGCTCAACATCTGATCTTAAATGCTGAAAAATCGCTCTTATCCCTAACCAGTGTTTGTGCAGTTATATGAGATTCAATTTTAAAAGACAAAGTGCTTTAAACTCAGTGTGCAGTCAGGGAATTCGAACGATTTTCCTGAATTGGATTATATGTTGGGCTTTCTAAGTGTGAAAGTCTTCAACCTTTGATCTGCATAATCTTCGGTATGGTAGACAATATCACTTATGTCTTAACAATTTTCCCGAACGTGATATCCTTCCGCTCCGACCATTGTTATCGCGAGAGCATACGTAGCCATCTTGGACTGTGCAACGTCAGAAGCTGGATTTCAATAACTTCAATATAATTAACAATATTTTAATACTATGCAATCGATATAATATAATATTTGACATTGATAAATAAATAATTTTTAAACTATAATTTCAGATGTAAAGAATTTGCATTCGTTATCGAAAGCAATTCCACCGAAGAATTCCACTGACGCCCATTCAGCAGGACTATCAGATAGTAACATAGATGTGAAACCTAAAAAACAATCTCAGAGAGCCGTGGTGCTAGCGGCTATTTGCGCTGCCTTGTTTTTTATTGGTTTCTGCATATTCTTGGCAGCACTTTTAGCAAAATATCAAAAAAGAGGTAGAAGATCCCAAATGGAAGAACCTTATGTTGAATTTAGAAAGCTAGTCGGAGAATGAAAACACTAGAATTTAGTCTTTTATATTTTTAAACTAAATTATTGTGAGCATGGATATTTTCACTTTGATACTTGCCTTTTTTCAGAGGCATGTTTATGATATGTTATTTTCTTTGATATTATTTTGTGCAATTTGAACGATTTGTAAATATGTATGTATATGTAGTACTTTAACTCATTTAAGTAGATCTAGTTAGTCCAGATATTATTAAATTAGTTTTATGTTGTGGCTTGGATCGTCCTTATGGATATCGCCGTCCTGTTTCACTCACTATGTATTAAACATTTTCGCGAAACACTCATTTCATTTTAGTTTATGATTTATAATGACATTTTTACGTCGCATGTGATAACATTTTATAATTATATTTATTCATGTCTGTGCTTTTATTGGGCCATTCTGGAGTTATATAATCAGAAAAGTTAATGATAATTATTTTGACGTTGTATCGTATTCAGTACAGAATCTTCCATAGATATTAAAATGAACTAATTCCTGAATGACCTTACTTATGTTTTTATGTATAATATTGCATGCTAGTAACTGAGATGAAGTGTATGGAAAACACGCTCCATCCACTAATTGTATAAAAATATATAATGCATTACAATTTTCTCAAATTTTGAAGAAATGATTTTCTATGAACAGGATGTTTATTTCCACCTCATAAAAGAAGAACGGAATGGAACAGCGAGAGGAGAGAGAGTTTCAAGCTTACGAGCTTTCTGGAAACACGTAAAAGGTTCAAAATCTTCGAAGGAAGACCAAATACTCGAGACTTCAGTAAATTAAATACCGAACCCGAGACTTCAGAAGACGAAAACCCAGAAATGAGCTTAGAAAAAATTATATGAAAATTTATAATAATGTTTGTTATACGTTACGTGAAAAATACTTCAAATTCGATCATCATGTAATTATATTAATGTCTCGGAATCTTTATTATCCAATTTCATTTAATTTTCAAGTTGTCTGCTTAAATAAGTAAAAATTGGAAATTTAGTCTACTTCGAATTTGATGAGCAGGAAATATGAAATCAGAGTAGCACACTCTATTCCCGATGTTGAAGAGTGATGAGGATAGCTTTGTTTCGGAAATATTGTAATGGTGGAAGAGTTCACCTTCCCGGGTATTCGTAAATTAGTAACTGTATACAGTAAAAATAAGGAGATTCAACGTTCATATTCTTATATTTGAGATATTCACTGAAAGTCGTTCCAGAATTCAGTATACTTCTGTTTTAGTCTATTTTCTTCCGTCTAGTCTATGTTAATAATAGCGTGTGCTATATTGAATTCTAGTTAATTATTTTCGTTCGATTTGAAATTGTAGCATACATATCAAACCGTCACAGGTTTGCTAACAGGTTTACAATCGATTCTATAAACTTTTTACAAATTTCACTAAAAAGCATAAGATAGTAAATAATGATTTTGAACGGAATTTTCTGACATATATTTCTTAGTTCTTTTATTCAGATCTTCATATATATATAAAATGAGATAAAATTGTGTAAAATGTAATTAAATATGTTCAGTTTACTTTTGCTGTAGAACTTGATGATAGCAAATATTATCCTTTGTGCAAAATCAGCACTTCTCTGTTTTATGGTGACTACGAAATTCTGCAATTAGATTTTAGATTTGAGCAAAGGCGCACCAGGATATTCGTTTTCTGAAAGGTCAAAACCAAAATAAAAGTCAAATGAAGCGATCCAAAAATCTTCAAGAACCCCTCGTATTGTACGAAGAAAATAATTTATTTTATTCAGTACTATCGCAAAAATAGACTGAAATATATTCTCGGCGTTATTAGGTCAAGTTGGAACAACTCATTTCACATCTACATAGCTTATTTTGATATTTGATGCTATTCTTTATAATGCTCTTGACTAAAACCAAATAGAAAGACTGATTCGCAACCAATTTTTGCTAAAGTTGTACATTTTTTGTTTTTTGAGGCGAGACTCAATCATAGGATAGAATTTTAAAAACTAAGTATAATGCAGAGTTCTGGGTGTTCAGACATTTTCTTCAAGTTTTGGAGTCACGGGATTTTTTAAAAAAATGTCATATTCATCCGTCAGTAAAAAATTCAGAGAAGTGTAAGATTTAGTCCATATAAATATTTGTTCTTATAAAGTGAGATTTCTTTAAATAAAAAGGTTGAAACTCAATAACAATTGAAATCTGGAAAGCAAAATCACAATGTGTTTTTGTAGTACTATAGTACTCCAAAACACCATTATCACAAAAAATCAGTTATTTATACTATTGTTTATGAATACTGAACATCCCTCAGAGCCTGTGCGATACATATGTTATGCAGTAAAAAAAAGATAAATTTTATGGTAAACGTGATCATAAACGCTTATTTCACGCATCGATTTGAGTGCATGAAATCGCATTTAAGGCACTCAAATCGATGCTAAAATTCGCTCTTGATCACTATACCATAAAATGTTGTATGCAACTCGTGAAATACGATTCCACGCACTCGTGTGACCATCTAGCACTCGTTCGCCGACGACTCGTGCAGGCTTGTCACACTGGTGCATGAAATCGAATTATCGCATTAGTTGCATGACATACTATTGAGTAAAATGTTCAAAGTTCGGTAATATGATTAGGTCATTATGGAATTTCAGACAAGGATATTTCATTCTACATTAACATATTCATTTGAAATGAATGTAATGATATAACATTTCGTTAGAAATACGTATATAGTTATGTATATTTTGGAAAAAATAAATGTTTCTAAAAAATATAATTTCTAATTGACTTTTTTCTTCCTCAAAGAGAAAGCTTTGTAATGGGGCAAAAATCGACCCACCAAATCAATCCTCGGAACCTCGATTTTCGTAATCTACGAGTCGAAAAACATGGAAATCCAAAAGTGTCTGTGTGTGCGTGCGTGTGCGTGCGTGCGCGCGCGCGTGTGTGTGTGTGTCTGTGTTTGCGTCCCGTTTTTTCGTCCATGATAACTCTCGAAGGAATGGTCCGATCTTGCTGAAATTTCGCACACCGATTAGTTGTGGCAAGATCTAGCCCGAGTTTAACTTTCAGCAATATCCGTTGGTTATTTCCCTATAAGCAACCGTTTTTAACGTCTTTTCTCACAAATCCTTGAAAGTGCTTATTGGGGCTATGAGAACCAATGAGAATCGATGAGAAACGACGAGATATTTCCCATAGCAACCACTGATGATATCCATGGCAACCATTTGTTTACATCCCTAGCGACCGTTGCTTCAGAAGCCGGAAAATCAGTTTTAAGTCACACTCGATGGCCAAGGACACTGAATTGTTATATTTGCTCCATAGCAACTGTTGTTTACCTCCCCAGCAACCGCTGCGAAGGTTGGAAATGATCAATTTATGACCCATTTCCATCATTTTCGACGGCAAAGGACACAAAATCTTTCCAATTAGCTCTTCAGCAACCGTTGCTAAGGAGACGAAAAATTCACGTAAGTTTTGTTTCGTTGGTGATGCTGAAGGCTCTTTGAAAAAGCATACCGCTAAGGCACTTGGCAGCGGTTTTTTTATTAAATCAATATTTTGAATCAATATTCTAGATTAACAAATTTATTGAGTTAATATTTTTAAATTATTTTGTAATATTCTACTAAAACCTATGAATATAGCCTTTATTCATAAAATCAAAATATACAATTTTCTACTTCAGATTATGCACCTGAGCGTGTGTAGAAGTTTTTTGCTTAGCTCGGATCAGAACTTGTCTATGTGACAAAAAAAAATTATTCAAGTGCGTACAGAACTTTTTCTTATATACAAGGGAGAAAACAGCGTTTTCTATACGGGCATCGCGTTAAAACGCTCGTTTCACTTTCTAAAATATACAGTATATGTAGGTTTACTGCAAACATATCATTTCGAGATATAAAAGGAAAAATTCAGTTTAATTTATTGAGTTTGTATGAATTCCTTAATTTATTTTCATATCATTTCAATAATCATATGAAATTATTGGAAACTGCAATGGCATCTTCTAATTTTCGGTGAGTACAAAGTACTGATTGTGAACTAGTGTTCTATAGCATGATTGAAATTTTCTAGTATTTTCTTTGATTCTATTGGGACTTCTACTTAATAGTAAATATTCTTTTTCGTTTTCGCAAACTACTTTGACATATATACATAGGATCGTTATGCGGTTCCTTGCAACATTTGGGTATTTACGCTTGAAGCAGTAATAAATAACAGTTTTATCCCGGCAAAACAGTTACTGAAAAATGTATTGAATCAGATATCTTTTTTTTACTAAAGTACATAAAGAAAAATCGAATATATTGCGTTTTTTCAAAACATCATCAGGAAATAATCCCAATGATTACAGTCTTTTTGTGTATGGTAGAGACGCTATACTATTGGTGATGGAAAACTGAAAAATAACTTCAAATCAGGAATATTTTAATAATGATTTATTTTACACACTCAGCTGACTTCTATACACAACTATACAACGATAAGAACTAAAGATTTCTTGCTTCTTTAATCTTCGTTATGAGTAATCCAAGAGATCATGTGGAACACGCGCAATTGAAGTATCAACACTTTTGTCCCAGTGTTGGTAACTTTTTTACGATATTATGGTAGTCGTGTATTTTACATTTCTCATGAATGCACTCGCATTTTCAAGAACTCTTTAACTTCGAATCCTTAAAAATGAAATTTTTTAAGCATATCTTTGTGTGTGAGTCAGTCTTAAAGAAATCTTTGCGCAAATAAATATATTCACTCCTTATATAATAACGTACATACAAAGATTCCTTCGCATATTTCGAATATGCAGGATTGTTGAAATGATGACGTAGACGACAATACTACCGCACGATTGATGGTTGGATCAATTGAGAGTTGAGAGAAGAGATATCTGATCGGATAAATTGCTTTTACAAGCGATTCAATGAGAACAGGATCCATGAATGTTTCGGTTATAAAATATTTTACACAAATTTTTAGTCATCTTATGACAGGATTAATGAACGAATCTTTGTTAATAATATTTTTTTTTGAGATTGATCAAATTGTTTTACCAATTATACAAAAAATCAAGTTGAAACTTGATAATCACATCATATTTTTCTCTTCTCAAAAGCTCAAAAATATAAGAATCACATACATAAACGTCATCCAGATCATCAGTTTGTACATGAAGAATCGTATACGCTCGTTAGTACATTGATAGTACAGCCTAACTCTAATTATTTATTCCATGGCATATAAGTTCACGCGACTTTGCACGATTCACGTACATATATGCCAACATGTGTGTATTTTATTCAAATTTACTTTTTTAGCATCTACAATAAATTCGTATAATAACTATGGAATATTTTGCATTAATTTTTCATCCCAGACTTTTCTTGCGTCTTTCCATTTTCAACATTTCTTCATTCCGTATGATGTATTTGTATATACCTTAATTTCACTAGTCATTCTCGTTCTCACTTCATCGACTGCTACTATTTTTATCTACTTCCTGGTATTCTTTTTATTGTATGAGTTTCCTGCACATAACTTTAAATATCTCGTGCCATATAATATCACAATATATCAAGGTAGTGAACTGTAAGTACGATAGCTCATGCTGTTTTTGCTTACTGTACAGTAACAGATAAACAACCCAAGAAGCATAAAGTTACTCGATCTTAATTCGATGAACAAAACCTCCGTTTAAATAATTTTCTCTATCGTCGCGGAGTATAACAAACAATGTGTACGTGCACATGTTGATTTCATTAAGGAAGGGAAATTCAATTGAGTTTTATTGAACCATATGGAAAACTAAAGTATGTTGTTATTCATTTCGTAACAAAATAATCGGAGCTTGTTCAGTTTCCAGTTTTTCAATCATGAATGGTTTTACATTTTACGTACTTCTAGACTATCAATCGTACGCATGTAATTCTCATTATTGTTAAACAACTAGACGTGCACCTTGGATTATATTTACAAAACAAATATCCTGGTGACGATAATAAGAATGACCTATAATTACATCATAATGAGATATATTTCTAGATATATGTTCTTGAAGCTACTCTCACGTATCTACCTTCGATAAGATTAATATAAACATAAGTATTTATTATTAGAATTAAATAAATGATGTTTAGTTTAAATTTCAAGAAACGATTTTGTGCTTCTATGTTGAGCTTCTAATAACATTTTTCGCTCAATAATTACTAAACCATTTCATTTTCAAGAAAAATTTCTTTGTTATTTCATAATTTAATGTGGGATATAGAATTCGTATGTTGAAGACGTGACGCTGTGAAGCGTCACGTCTTCAAAATACGTTATCATCAAAATGTTATCAATAAAAAGGATCAAAACTATCGGAGACTTGCCAATTGTATATTAGGAAAATAGTGTAATAATTGTTTTATCATCGTGATTTGTGAATTACATTATAACTATCGTCATTGATTTCTTATCCCACTGGAAAAGCGCACAAATTATATAAAATTGTTTCTTCTGAGTTTTGAGCTGATATCTTGTAAGTATACGATTGATTGCATGTTAGAAATCTGTAGTGGAATGTCCCAGTTGCCAACAAGATGAGATATTTAGAGTAATATTTCTTCACTTTGGAACAATAGAATATTTTAACCGAATCACGACTTTTACTTGATAAAAAAGCATTTCAATACAAAGACTATTCGGAACAACATAAAATTTAATTCACTAATTTCAATTTCATATGAGTGTAACATAAATTTACGAGTTTTGTTATTCGTTAAGAAATATTAGCATAGTCATATGGAAATATTTTGATACATCAACACATGATCATTCTCTAAGTGTTCTTATGTCAACTTGACAATCATTATTACAATATGAGAGTTTATAGTTTGAAAAAGATACAGCTTTCTCTATGCTATCGTGGACTCTTTACAATTTTGAACGGCTTAATAAAAAACTGCCTTCAATACTCCGGTACTTGCTCAAAGGTAAGAAAGTATGAAAACTATGAGTGATCGTCTCATTCGTTTTGTGCCTGTAGCTTACAATGTGAAGATTCTTCACGAAAAACGAAAAATAATGGACGTAAGCGTTTGTTATTTTCTATTCGTATGGATTTGCTTATTATTAAAGTTTGTTTCGAGCCGCAATATTGAGAGTGCGTACAGTTTAATATGTTTTTTCTCATAATTTCTTTTCACTGTAATTTCCTCATCTATTATTTTTCGCAATACATCTGTTAATGGCGTATCCAATGTTTATTTCTCATTCCGCCCAGAATGATTGGAGTTGAGTATTTTCAACTAAAATGACTGAGCATCTATTTTATCTTAGGATTACTCGATTATCAATAATTCCAGGAAATCGCGGGAAAAATCAGTTACATGAATCAACATGATTGGCCAATCAGAAGATACGTTTCTCTTTCCGAATGTTGATGTTTAATCTTCATTGCACGACTCCCGCCATCATAATAGCGACTCGATCCAACTTGCACGTAATACTCAATGCGCAGTCGAACGAGATCTCCTAAACTATATGTAATATTTAAATATTCAGTATGTACAATGCCACATATGATACTAAGGTAACTCGTCGTATACATTTCGTTTCGTCTCAATGGCGAGACTCAAAGGATCCGTGCCGCCGATACGACGACGGTCAAGCGAATTATCACTCTATCGTTATACCGATTACATATCAATAATATCCTCCAACGAAACTCCAGATACAATTTTATTGATCTATTGCTATTACATTAATCATACTTGTCCCTCTGTTTTCGCGAGAAGGATCGTTCGCGCAGCTCATCATGCCCAATGCCCAGGTCCTCCTAAATAAATTCGTCTGGTATAATTTCGCAAGCCTGAAAACGGAAAAACAACCAGCTGCAGCTGCGACGCTTCCTCCTCGGGAAACGAGCTCGGGGAACAGGAACTAACGGAAAACGAAGTAAAAGAACAACGGAAAACGCTGCAGTCGCTCAACAATGTCCTCGCTAGTACACGGAGCTGTACTCGATGTCGTGGCCGTACTGGGGCGGCGGCCCGGTCTGCTGCTGGGGCGGGCTGTACTGCTGCTGCTGGGAGTCGGAGGCGCGGCGCCTGAGGGCCGCGATGCTGTGGGCCCCCCGCCAGTCGGCCGCCTCGTTCTCGCACGAGTTGGCCGCGCCGTTGTTGTTGCTGTGCTGGGAGCCGTTGTTCGCGCCGTTCGCCCCGGAACCGCCGCCGCCGCCGCCGCCGTTGCCGTTGCCGTTCGGCGAGTTCTGGGCGCCACAGCTCAGTGACGAGCCCAGACCGCTGCTGCCCTGACCACCGCCCACCGACGAGCCGCCGCTCGGTGGCGAGCCCCGCGACGCCGACATGTGCACGCCTCCTGTGAACACGAGAAACAAGCTAGTCATTCGCCGCCGAGTCTTTTTTTTTCCTGGGTCTCTGGATTTCCTTAGCTATCCACGGATTTTCATTAACCTGACACATTATTTACTTATCTATAAAGGTATATATGTCCCGAAACTGGTGCGAAACAGGTGACTTCCGTACAAGCGTGACATACATGCTTTGCACGCGTATCGAACTATATTTATTATTACAAGTAACCGTTGGACCGTTAGAGTTACCGCTGAAGTTTAGTCCTTACATCCTTACATAACAAATAGAAAGTGATGGAGTGTAAAGTGAAGCCAATTTAATGATTGGTGTAGACCTAACCACGTGACGAGTCGAGTACTATAAATATAGATAGTGAATGCAGACAAGCGGAAAACAAAATAACGATAAATTTTGAGGTTTAGAGGCACGTACGGTAGTCTTAGAAAAAGAAAAGGTTGAGGTTGTAACGATCGAATCTTTTTACCTGATGCTGAATGAAATCTGAATTCAGAGTTTAAAATTGCGCACAATGAAATAAGGACAAAAGTTGAGTGAAATATGAACGTATGTTTCGAAAATGCGAATATTGGAAAGAATTGATGAATAAATGGAAAAGATTATCGTGTGAGTAATAGGAACATTATTTTGAAACGCACGAATGCGTAGATTGCGCGTAGTACGTCTGACTGTATTTATATGATAGAAGAAGGACTTCCTTCGACTGCGGGCATGGATCGATTTTTTTTTAAATCGACAAAATGAGATATGAGATTCGTTGTTTGAAAGGAATTGGGACAAGTTTATTGATCCTACCTGGTAGTATTGTAATTTGATAATATAATTATTTGCCTGTACTTTATTGCAGTTGATAGGCAATAAAATACAATGTTATCATGCTCAATCAATAACTCATCGTTCTTATTCTAAACGAATTATTGCTTGTAATGGCTTTGTTAGAGATATATGCTGTTCTATAATTTACTCAATTTCAAATTGAATTGGGAATGAGTAATTTCAGTCACTGCATGGTTTTCTCAAGCTCTACAAGTATATAAATGCTTCATTTACAAATCTTGTGACCACTTCATATTCGAGTGCAGTATGCGATTTCTTAACATACCATGGCATTAATTGCTGAATTTTCTCCCCGAGCGCAAGGGAAGAAAAAGGTTGTATAGCCACTACGCAGGTCGTCCGTATATCCCTTCATTCCCGGCGCTCGGGCAGAGAACTGAGCACTTTATAGCTGGGTATGTTAAAAAGAAAAGTTTACATCGACAATTATCCAGCGCAAACGTCACTCTCGAACAACTCTTTCTTCGCTCGTTTTTTTTTCCTTCAGAAGATCCCGGTGGTAGTGGCCCACAGCATCAAATAAAGTCATAATGCGTTCTAGGAAATCTGTTCGAAGGTATGGTGCTGCATAGTGCTGTGTGCGCGTGCATTGATAAATAGTAGTGCGTGTATACAGTGGCACGAAGTGCACAGTTATAGGCCGCGGACGATCATAAAATGCGGTCTTTTTACAACCACGTTGGTGGTCCTATATATAGTCGTCGTAAGGAAAACCTTTCGGATTTTCTACAGCCTTTCCATATTTTAGTATGAGTAGCTGTCTTACGAACAGTCTGGTGATGTGTAATTGATACCGCTTTCATGGTATGTACAATAAATTTTATTCAGTTTAACATTGGTATCTGATTATAGTGGTGGTATCTATACACTAAGCTAGCAAACTCAAATTTTATAAATATTCTTAATATTGTTCAGAAACATTTCAGATGATGAGAAATTGGTTTCAATGAAAATTATTCACACAATTCCAAACGAATAGGCTAAATAAGTTGAAGTTACAAGAGAGCGCATACTCCTGTACTGATAAACTTTGGTGCTAGAGGAAATCAAAATGATTCGATTCAATCAAATCCTATTGCTTCAAAATATGATATCTGCTAGCCGCAATCCTCTGGAGATTGTTTCAATCATATCCATATGATTGCTTCTAGAGGAAAATCCGCTTCCGTCGGTTCGAATTCCGCTTGGTCCTAGTAGAATCCAAATAACCCAAATTCTTGGAGGACTTATACCTAGAGGCATGCCAATTTGGGAATGGTTTCTCATATTAAGTAAATTATGGGTTGTTAAAAAGTCTTCAAAAAGATCTGAGAATTACTCTTCTTTAATTAGAGTTAAAGTTCTTTAATTGATGAATATTTAACATTGAGATTAGAATTATTTCTAAACAATACATTGAAATCAATCTGTTTTACATTACCCGGATTTGATAGAACAAATTGGGCCAATAATAAATACACGATGAGTGAAGTTTAAATGACGACACCGTACATCTACAACTTATGCTGAGAGCTGCAGAAACATTAGAAACATGTCGTTCGCGATTAAAAATCAATTAAAACTGGCTTATCATTTTATGAGTAATGAGTTTTTCGAAAAAAGTATTATTTTTGATTCTCAAAAATGCTTATCATCTTTAGATTCGAGTAGAAATTTTCGGAAAATTCTAAAATATTATTATGGTGAATTTATTGAAATGTTCATTTTTCAAAATAGACGTATTGCATTCAAAGTATTCTATTCGCATTGTATAGAAATCGATGATGGATGGGTTATAATGTCGATGGAATTGTTTACCAATGTCAAATCACTTTGTAAAAGTATTGTACTGGACGATGGTCGAATACTTATTATGTGGTACCAATAAAATATATTACAAGTTATTGGAAGTTGATGCTTTTTGAAAAAAGAACACTTTAATAAAAAAATAACTTATATCAGTATAATCTATTCACTTGGTGAGTTATGAAATGAGAAGAATTATTAAATATAATTTTTTTAAATATCACTGTATGTTAAAAATGACTGAAGAGCAGAATTTCATTTTTATGCTTGAAAATGTCGGGTATATCCCTTTGTATAACAGAGCAAATATACTAGTTTCTCTGGTCCGAATCCAATTTTAAAATTTAAACTCAACTGATCGCTTTAAAATCCTTCTTCCCAAAGATATGAGATAAAGTTTCAAACAAAGTATGCATATATGCGCTGAGCTGATGGATTTGGTGGTTTCACGGTGAGTTAATTGGCACTTCGTAGAGAAGCCCAGCAAGAGCGAGAGAGACTCTGGGTGTTAATCATTATTGAAAAGCGAAAAATGAGCCCTGCTCTAAAGGTGTTTGTACACGGAGTTACCGTGCGGCTGGCTCGTAAAGTCAAGTAGCGGATAGTTTATCGTTATTTTGTTTTATTCCTGAACTTAACTAAGAGTTCAGTTTTTATTTCTTCAATTCAATTTTAATCGATTCTGAATCATTCTGAATCATTTGACACTTTCAATTGAGGATTAGAACAGATTTGTCGGCAATATGTAAACAGGCTAGCTCCAAATCAAGCGTATCAATTTGATTTTTAGTTTAACAATAAAGAGCTTCGACATTTCTCCCAAAATTAACACAATTCAGCTTTGAATTAATATTTTTGTTAATGATTTCAATTTAATTAAGCTCTTTCCTGAATAAAAATATCAGAATTATATCGTCATTATAACATTTGACTGTCTGAATATGTTTTAAAATTTTTGAAGTCATTGTTCCATAAGTCGACATTTTCGAAATTATTGCATTATTGTATTGAGTTGGGAAATCAATTTGTCAAACTCAGTATATATTATATAAGGATGTGAAAATATTCCAGATGTAGTACGATATTAAGTACGATCTTGATTGACTTTTTAGAATTACAATGATTCTCATCAATTCAGAAGACGAAGAAGACGATGAAAATTAAAAAAAAATTAATCAATTTCGTATAAGAATCTAAATAAAAATTATACGATCAAAAATATATTTTTTAGCTCTGTTAGATCTCGTTTTCTTCCTCTCTCTGACGAGACTTCAGTGATAACACGCGATAATTGACACGGAGTTGTTGAAGACGCATTCCGCACGTGCGAGCAAGTACGTCCTTTTGTATATATACTAAACGCTGTGTGTGTGAATTTTCTCTCACTCATGATGGAAAGAACCCAATGATATCACTTGTAACATTTCTGCACAATCTAATTCCTATGGCTTTATTGCGATTAAAGTACCATAATATTATATTTTGTGTCTTGCATTTATTGGATATTACTTGTTCATATTCCACAGTATTGAACGATTTCACAACAGCAATCAATAATTTTCATGATATATTGTATACAATTCATGATATTCGAACAAAAGCATAATTCGAAGATATGCCAAGAGCCAGGAGTCTTTCCAAAAATAAAATGTCATGCTCTTGATACTGAATTCTGATATTTTTAGCCACAATCAACTGAACTTAATTATTTCCTTGATCAATTGAATTGCATATTCTTTATAAAGTAAACTTCTAACAACAATATGATAATACCTCCATTTAAAAATAGGATACAACTGTCGAAGGTTGCTCTCAGTAGTAACTTTCAATTCTGTTGTTTACCAAGTAGTTATAGCACTAGTAAAAATAAGATCATTAATAAACTAACTAAAATATCTTATTATTCTCATAGGAGTTATAGTTCATCCACATTTCTGCTACTTTCAAACAGACTAGTATATTTCTAATTTATTAGAGGAGACAAGTTTCTTTGGCCAGTCTTTCTTTAGGAGATTCTGTTAGCGGAAATTCTGGCTGAGGCTCATTTGGGATGCCTTTCTACTCTGGGAATAGGAAGATGTTTTTGTGACTGTACAGAAAGTTTTGTCTGCAATAACGTTAATGAAAATAAATGCAATAATTGAATCACAAGTTATGTTCTTTTTCAATTCAAGGGCGTATATTCAAGTAAAAATATAAAGACACAATTACGTACATTTAAATTTTCTTTGTTTATGTTAAAGTAAAGATACGAGATTTCTTTTACATATTTATTATCAGGTCTTCGAATAGGATTCACATACTCTGAGAAATATCAACTGGTTATGTTAAATTAATATAAAAAAAAACTATATTAACCTGATTAAATTAAAATAATTATTAACGCTTAAAATTCATTGTACGTACAAAATATTGATTCCCATGCATTCGTTAATAATATTGTCTATTCATATACTGATCGAATCTTTTATTTTGAAAATTGTAAATAGTTCATGTTAAAGTGTTTTATATCAGCGGATTGATGATAAAGTTGAAGAATTGAATTTATTTTAGCCGATATATATATATATATATATATATATATACTTTCCGTCTAAATAGAAAGTCACTTGTCTAATACGTCAATATAATGTTAAGTAACGGTATCAAAATTGCTGTTAGTGACTCCCTTCGAGAGATGTGGTATTTTAAGAGATTGTTTTTCCAATATCTTTGTGAGTTAGTAGCTCTTTTTTCAACACCTTAAAGATTTGAATTTTAATACTGTGAAGGAACCGGTTCAAAATTCGACGATCGAACGAAAGCAACTCGGGCCAGTCAAAAGCCGAACAGTGAGATAGTTCGAATGAGTCTGAGGGTTAATGTGTACTCGCAACAAACGCGTCCAGTACATATATATGGGTACACAAGACTCGCAGCTCCTCCTCGCACAAGACAGGTTGCATCTGGAGGTATTCTCGCCGGTAAACACATACGCGCACCGAGAGCGGAGAGAGCTGAGATCTCGCACCTAGGTGCGACTACCTTGAGCCTCTGGCTCTCGCCGAGAGCGAGCAAACACACGAGGCCGCTCCGCTGCTTTATTGTTTTTCTGTCTCAAATTCTCTTTTTTGTTCTCTCCTCCTCTCGCTCGCTTGCTCTCCCCTTCATTTTTTCTTTCTCGCTCGCGGAAAAGAGCTGTTCTTTCGAAAATACTCAAGTTCGACTCGTATGTGCTCTTCGCGATGATCCGAACAAATTGTGACATGTTATGGGTAAATCTCGAGAGTATTTGCGTACTCGGGTCACATTTCATTGATCAAACAGTATTGCTTCGCGTTCGAGAATATAAATCTGTACTGTGAGTTTACTCGGATGTTTTATCGGGAAATGCATAATTCATTAATATTGATGGAGTTTGTTTTGGCGGGTTACATACGTACCTTGAGAACTTTTTAGGGGAAAATCATTATTTTAAATGATAAAAATAATATTGAGGATGAAAAATGTCGTGAAAATTTTTTTGTAGGTTTCTGTATACGTAATGAATATATATTTCATTATAAAGTTGAGCCAGAATGCCATACAAATACTCGAGTTTTCAGCGTAGACTGAGATTTTGTTTCTAACAATCCGCCTTTAATAATGTTATTTGTATTGAGGTCTAAACTGACCGAGACCATCAAATTTGACAAAAAATGAAGGAGATGTAAAAATGTAAAGCTAACAAACTTTAGAGAACGGATGCATATCATCACACGGCAACAAGAACTATTGATTCATTGGCATGACTGAATACGTGCAATTGCATATATTTCCGTCCAAGTCAATATGTTCAGAAAAATTCTCATCCCAATTCATGTCGTTGAGGCACAAAAAACCAACAGATCGCATCGCCATAAAATCACTGTATCCATATGACCGTTCGGGCGAAGTTCAAGCAAACATAATTTGCTATTGGACTTTTGAATTCCTAAAATTGTCCACGTAACAGCTCGCGACGAGAAGACAAAAACATGAACAATGCGCGTAGGCAAAACAGACACATGCCCGGGCCTTCTTGCGCATTCAATCAGCGCCTTTCTGTGCTGCCACTAGCTCGCGGCGCGGCGGTGCAAAAAGTCAGAAAGTATATATGCAAACGAAAAATTTTTCTTGGATTCTCACGCCCGTTAATGCCCTATTACAGCGCGCGAGAATAAAAGGAAGAGGCGCGAAGCTGCATCAGCTATGCACACACGTAGTCTCATTTTAAGTCTTTCCAGCGCGTTTTTGTTCGACTCGTTAGCGACCAGCGCGACGACTTCTACTTACCCAGGGAATTCAGTCCGTAACTCGCCTGGTAGACCGTCTGCGAGGGACTACTAATCAGCTGACCGCTGTTTCCCAGGCCGAGACTCGTGCCCAGACTCCCCGTGCTCTGCTGTCCAAGCTGACCCAGACTCTGAGAGAAACCACCCATTCCCATGCCGCCCTGACCAAGCTGTCCCAGGCCTGAGGTTCAATCCAAAACAGAAAAAGTTATATTTTTTACTCAATATACTGGTAGAAGAGTTATATTGAAAAAATTACTAGTCATAAGCAAACTAAATTTTCTTTGGGATGAATCGTAGAATGCAAGTAAGACTGCGAGAGAATTTTCACTCTCGAATATTTGGTAGTATCAATATTAAAATGGCATCAAAGCGAACAACCATGACGTGGAGAAAATGATATTGAATAACCTAATCCTAAGTACTATATATTATACTATTCGGTGCGTGAAATGCCGTCTTACGCGTCAAGTAACGTCAAATAATTCAAAAAATTACTTCGATGGTATTTTCTTGTGGTTTTGATAGATTTTATGATACTTTAACGCTCGGTATTAAAATTTTGCATCATAATTTTTTCGTGTATTTGATCAATCAATATTGGAGCGATACTTAGTCGTCAGTATACGTTTTGAAAATTTGTTCAATAATACAAACCCGAACAGTATTAATGAGACTGTATACGTGTACTCAGAGGCGCCGAGAATAAAAATAAAACTAAACAGCATGAGGACTGCGCGGTCGCTCAATTATTCAACCGTTGTGAATCTACGGCACATAAATAACTCCGCCTGCGTCAATACTTCACCGCGGGTATTAATAAGACCCACGGCTAAGAGAGCAATCGAGTTCGCGCGGATAATTCCGAAGTTTGAATAAAGGTGGAAAAACTGTTGATTTGGTTGAGGCCGAAATGAGTATACGAAACAAAGGTGGCGTGCGCGAGCGCGAGCGAGCGAGCGAAAGAATCGCGGCGAGCACCTGGGCGAGTGTATAATGGAGGCAGGGCTAAAAGCCTTTTAAATAATTGAATGGCGAAATGCACGGGAGCGATAGCCGACCTGGAGCCATTCCCCATCGATCGGTCGACGAGTGGAACATGCCGGCAGCCGCAACGCCACACAGGTCCGAGCCCATCGCGCCGAACGGCGGCAGCCCGTGCGACGGCAGCATCGGTGTCCTGAACGCGTTCGTCGTCTTCTTGCGCTTCTTCCATTTTGCTCGTCGATTTTGAAACCATACCTGCAAATTCAAATCGAACATGCTTCAATATTGATTTTTGGTCTTGTTTTCATTGCGGGAAGAATTCAAGGTATGATTCGCAAACATTTTTTCGACTAATTATTCATCATGTTCTGAGCTGAACAGGACCATCACCAATCTACACTAGTATTCGCAACTGCCGCATACAAAACATTCGAGAGGTTCTATCAGCGAAATCAGAGAAGATCCAAATGCTTGCCAGAGAAATGAAAAAAAAACCGCTGCCAAGTATCTCAGCAGTATGCTTTCTCAAAGTATTGCAATTGAACCTCAACTTGGATTAATCGCCACTCTTTGAGAAAGCAAAATGAACCTCTAACTCATTTCCTCCACTCCATAGTAACGGTTGCTAAGGACGTAAACAACGGTTGCTATGGTAAATATCCGAGCTTCGTTGTTCTTACTTCTTAGTCGTCAACGGTTCCAAAAATGGACCTCTAACTGACTTTTCCCACTCTATAGTAACGATTAATAAAGACGTAAACAACGGTTCCTATGGTGAATGTCGGAGCTTCAAAGTTCTTACTTGTTAGCCATCAACAGCTCCAAAAATGGACCTCCAACTGACTTTTCCCATTCCCTAGTTACGGTTGCAAGGGATATAAACAACGGTTGCTAGAGACATCAACAATGGTTTCTACGGGAAATATCTCTGATTCTTATAGATTCTCATAAATATACGAGCCCAAATGAGCATTTATCATGAATTATATGAGAACTTATCAAAAACACGTTAGCCATGGAAATAAACAACGGATGTAGCTGAACACCGAACTCGGTTCACATCAAAATTGCAGGACGATCGGACCATTCCTTCAAAAATTATCGTACGACAAAAACAAATTGCACGTACGTACGTACATACATACAGACATTTTTGGATTTCCATGTTTTTCGACCCGTATATCACGAAAATCGAGGTCCCGGAGTCCGATTCGATGGGTCGATTTTTACCCCATTACAAAGCTTTCTCTTTGAGAAAGCAATATTGAATAATTTTCAATTTGATACCAGCCACAGTTTGGATTCCATAAAGAGCAGTATTGCGACACGGAACATTGTTCGTAATACAAAAAATGATGACGAGAGAAGACATTTTGAGGGGTTGAGAATGTTTACCCCAGGTTTTTAGTTTTAAGTCATTTTCTGCATTTTCTAAATCGCTCAGGTGAGTGAGAATTTTACAATACACTCAGATTAATCCAAACGAAATCAAGCGATATATCGTTCACTTCCATCTTCACCGTGCATACGATCTTTTTATCAATTTTTTCAATAGATCTTCGTTTTTTGTTGAGTGAATAATGACCACTCCTTAAACATCGAATTTTCTCTCTCGATTTCACAAGTCTAATAATTGAAAAAGACGATTTTTTCAAAGTACTATCACTCAGCGTAGAAAAGTCAAAGCCTTACGTGGCTTAGCTTATTTTCATTGAGTCGAACTTTTATTTCCCACCAGCAGCGTTGGGAAATACACTCCTAACACGATGTAGTGACTGTTAGCGCTTAGACGGCTCACATTCGGTGCACCTTATATAATAAGTGTTACAACAAAAGAAAATTGGGATAGTCTCATCGTCAGTATAGATTTTTGGAGTATAGACTCTGGAATGGCCCTCAAAGATCGACAATTTACACACATTTATTTTATAACTGTTCTTCGCGTCGAATCGTTTTCTACAATACGCGCGTCCCATTGGATTAGTTTAAAAGAGATCGGATGTTGAGTACGCCAAAATCATGGAGGCTAAATTCGGATTAATAACGACGAGCGATGAATTTTTCTTGAAAAAGCTGGAAATTTAAGAAGAGTACAGTGATCGGATGATAGGAGCAAAACTGGACGAGAGATCGAAATGTCGCTTAGCCCCCCCGAGTCAATCTGTGCCGGGAGAGCGTGCCGCGGCGGAGAAGCGCTATATAAGGTGTCCCTGGGCACAATATCTTCGAACCCTCGGTGGTGTGGCGGCTATTAGCCGCGGCGTTATGAGCTGTTGATTCTGGCCACGTAGTGGCCTCCCCAGCTCCATAAGCTGGCTGGCTCCCGGCGCCGACTTGATTTATTGATATCGCATGCAAAGCCCGCCAGTGCCTCCCTCCCTCACCCGCGAATGCCGACATGTAGTTCTGCACGGAGTTCTCCGCCCCTCTCTCTCTCTCTCTCTCTCTCTCGCTCCCGCGACGCTGCTGCACCCCCATAAATTAGTACTTTAGCATTAACGCTCTCTCGCTCTCTCGTTCCCTCTCTCTGTTTCTCTTGCTCCGCGTTGCTAGAGAAGAATAGACGTATTTACGCGTGCGTGTGCGGCCTCGGGGTGGGGGTGGACGTATGGTGGTGCTGGTATGGAATGCTTGCACGGAGCTGCACGCGGACAAATATATACGAGGTGCCGACTGTATACACACGTATATATGCGCTGAGAAGTGAGCGCTCGCTAAACTATACCGGCTTATACCAATCTAATTGGATGTTCGGGATTTATATACGTGCTCAGTATATTTGTCTTTATCTCGCTCGATCCTTCTTTCATGGACCGATTTTTCTCATTCGGATCTTCGGATTTTGGAACAGAACAGAATGGGATCCATGTGTTCTTGTGGAATCGACGGTTGACTTGAGTTACGCTCATAGGATTTAAATGAAAAAATTTGAATGAGGGATGCGAAAACTCTACCTGTCATATTTGAAAAAAAAATGTCGTCAAATCTCAAATTCGCTTCCACATATTAGTTGATCAGTCGCAATCTACAACTCAACGATTTGTTATGTATGAATAATTTGTAAGTAAGCTGTTATCATGTTTCCGTTATCATCGTAGCTGCAGGACACTATAATCAATTAGATGCTTCCTAATTTTCTTTTACTGAGTATCGTTTCGTACTGTCCTTGGTACTCTAGTGATTTAATGAAGAGGAAAATTCTTCGAAGAAATTTTCAATATTATTCAACAAACAAGAAACAGTAAAAAACTTTTAATATCTTTTCCATGAAATGAAGAATTAAATAATTATTCTCGATAAGCCGTTCTCGCTTCCTTTCATTTCCGTTTACAACATTTTTTAAGTTATTTTGGAACACAACTATATTCTGCTTTTTTATCGAAATAATCGTAGCATAAGAGCGCTGATCGCAGGGGATAATCTCATAATATATCTTTAACTCATAAATCACAGAGAACACGAACACCTAATACATCTGAGTGGAAATACAACGAGGCCCAGCGTATCCGAACAATAATTTCAGCTAATCGTCTAGAACTTGGAGCTCTTTGGAAGAATTAAAACGAGTATATATATGCAGGCTCCAGAGCGGGTATATACGCGCCCTTCCGGAGTGGGCGTGTCCTTTCTTGTATTTCGCTGTTGCGCCTCTGTGCCGTGACCCCAACATTATGGCTAGCCCAAGTTCTGGCCGCTTATTATCGACATATCGCCACTTCCTGCCCCTGTGCACGCGTTTTTTCACTCCCCCGTCTGGGTGTGGTTGCGCGCACTGATTTCGATTCAGTGTTACAACGTGTAACAAGCCGAGCCGGCTAAAAGCATGCTGGATAATTCGAATATTCACCAGATAATTTGATGCCTTCGATTGAAGCACCCGTTTTTTCATGCAACGAGCTAATTTTTATAATTGCTAATGTTTGTATTGAGTTGAATCATAAGATTTTTTATGCGTACTCAATGCAAAATCCCAAAAGTATTGATCAACTGTTATGACTAAAATCATACTACGGTTTAATCGTTTTTGCCATCATTTTGACCAATCATAGTTTGTCACCGTAGGTTAATTTATTCGCAATTTGATCCACTAAAATAATGACTGTATTAAAAATCTAACGGGCAAAGCTTAGATAGTCAGATATTATCACAAATTAACTATAGTTTTGGAAAATATCATGTACAAATCGATCAATCATACTGAGAACATCGTACATCTCTGAATGCACATTCATTGAATCGATACTGAAAGTTATTAGCTCGTCGTTGTAGAATCATGGGTCATGCGGTCGACCGGATCGATAGGCAGATGTTTTTATGCGCTAGGACGAATGTCTGTGTTCAATCATTGTTCCAAAACTAGTTCATCCAGCAGAACTCTGTGCCAACTAACTTGTGCTTATAAGTGTAACCTTTTTATCCTTCAGATTGTAATAGAATACAATAATTTTTTTCATAATAACAACAATAAATTACAAATTAATCGTTTTCAATAAAACGATCACAATTTCGATGATTCCTGTAACGACGACGATTCAGTCGAGTTATCGCATTGCAGTTATCATTCACGAGTAGGTGTAGTAATATAATTGAATTACGTTCTACTGCCATGAAAAATTCACTACGAAACGATAATTTGAGAGTAAATTAATTACTACTACCAATAAATTTTTTTTGTCAAGCTATTGAATTGAATATTTACGGAAAAAGACACACGTTTTGCATTATGAAACTGGGTTAAAACTATATATCACTCAGGAATATCTTGAGATTTTTATCCGTACTTTGGTTGTACAAAATAATGTTATATATCCTCGAAGTTATCTCATATTTCCCGACATTTGGAATAATTTTACTCTTGCCTCGTCGATTGGGGATCCATAGAACTTCACATCTCCACCAAGGATTAGAGATTTGTGGGGCCTGGGGCTAAAATCTTGATGGGGCCCACTAAGGGCAGATTTTTGTGTATACAAATAAAAATGATTTATTATCATGTATAATTTATTTTCATAAATATTCAAAGATTTAATATAAGGTAACTGCAGCCAATGCGCCACCCCCTAAGGATTTTTTTGCGAATTTGACGACGATAAACTTGGAATTTTTAAACTCTGCGAACAGTATCTTGAGTATCTTGAAATTGGCATCCGAATAACTCTCAATCAACTCACAAAATATTACCAAGTAGGAGAGAAAAAATTGATATTCAACAAGTTTACAGGAAGTTTTCTCAGCTTTTGTGTTGCAACAGAATTTCGCTAAGTGTCTCCGAATGCTCAAAATATTATTTTGTTTAAAATATTTACGAATGTTCCACTATATGCCGTAAACTTATAAGGTTAGATTTGCCTGGTTGAAACGTTCCAAGTAATAATATAGGATTTATTCCATCAATAACAGAATTTTTCAATGCACACCCTCCCCCCTTCCTTATACAAACAAGCACAAACATTTATTATCGACCTGACATTCGCTCACTCCTAACGTAAATATACTGTCAATTCTTAAATTAATAAGTGTGAGACGTTTACACATACAGTACATTGCCATACAATTGGTAATAGAATCAATTGACAAACAATCTGCGGAACTATAAATAGAGGCAACTCCGCGAAGAAAATTAATTGAATTTACTGAATCAACCATTTTTCCTTGAACCTAAAAATCTCCATGTGAATTTTGTTCCGTGCAATACCTCGCTGGCAACCCCGTCCCGATCAAAACTTGTGCCGTAAAATTTATCGTCGCAATAGGCATCGATTCGAGGAAGAAAAAGGCTCCGGCTTGTCATCACGAAAATCCGAAGCGACTCGGGGCGATCGCTCAATGGCCGATTCGATGTATATCCTAGGATGAGATCCGCTTGCCGAGCTCAATTTATATCGGAGACGAGCCCCTTTACGAGGCGCCTCACCTTATTCTCACTCATCGGCGCCCGGCGAGAAAGTTCAGCCGACCCTATACGACTCCTGCGGGGCTCGATGAGTTTTCTCTCTCCGGCTCGGCCCCCTAGCCTAAGCCCGAGCCGTTCGCGATCGCTCAGTGAGGATAAATGGCTAAGTTAACTTGGCGCGTCTTCGACGCACCGAGGGTATATCCTTGCCCTTAGCGTGCTCCTCCCATCCGGACAGCTTGCTCTTCCTTTTTCAATTTCACTCGTAATCTAGGTTTCACTCACTCTGCTATTCGTTTTTCGAAATTCTTTCAAACTGGCACTTTGCGTGTACGGATTTAACATAAACGTCTCGATGGATTCCGTGTTTAGTTGAGTTTGAATGCAGAAACATAGAATTTAGTTGTTTCGCATTGATTTTGATAAGTTTTCAGGGAATTTTTACCCGACAATTATTATTCAATATAATTTGATTATGAAATGGATAGCAGTTTAGACGTATCATTTCTAAATGATGATATATACGATTATTCAGTGATACTGAAAATGAACCTACAAATCTAAGAGTCCAGCAGATAATTACAAATATGTAATCGAAACGATCCCCGATTGATCAATTTCATATTTTATCGTCAACATATGGAATAATAAAAAAGGAATTTCCTGGTTCATCAACTTTTGACTAGATTTTAGAACATCAATCAAAAATCTGTTAACTTATCAAGGAAATAACTTATTCATCATATTTTTCATCAGTTTTCTGACAATCACTTCATGCCCTGTCACAAAACAATCCAAGTATTGTCGAAATGCCAATGAATACATTTATTTTTTAAAAAACCCCGGGGCAACAAAATTACTTTGACTGAAAAAATTCATCAACCACCGACAACTCCAGTCAACCGGAGTAAGTGCGAAAGAGGGAAAGAGAGAGAAAAAGGACTCATGATAGAGGCCTGCACGCGGGTGCCACGCTGCAGACATAATGAAAATAAATACTGTATAAACTTGCGGGCCAAGCAATAGCCCTTGATTGATGATCGCGAGGGGTCGGCTGCGCGAGCGAAAGACGCATTACCTAACCCCCTTTGGACCACCTACGGCAGCCGGCTTATGCTTCGTTGTGTTCGACGCTGCCTGATCATTTGCGCCTGCAGCTGTTTGCCCACTACCCGATGATCCCTTGCTCCGACCCAGTGATTTGCCGCTATCTCAGGCAGGAGGCCACGTTGATTAGATCGTTAATTTTTCTAACTTGTTTTCTTCCGCGTACGATTTCGTGACTTGCGAGACCACATGAGCCGAATACCACTTATATTCCGCATGATAGAATTGAATTTTAATCGCGAAAGACTTTTTCTCAATTCGATTATAGGTTCTATGCTGAATTCACTAGAGGAATCTGACGTACATAAGAAATTGAAGATCTATCAATGGATCATGAATATCAACTGACCTTTCAATCGAGAACTCCCTCGTAGAGTATCGTAAAATCAGTTGACGGTGATTAAACTAGCTCAAGTCATTACTCTCAGATTCTATGAAGCATGCCCTGTATTTCGTGTGAATAAATTACATTGTGAATTTCGCGAGTGAATAAACAGAAATAAACTAATAATTCACACACATAAACACAGAATTGGACTCTCATCTCATTTAATTACCATCTCAGGGAGGTCATGAAAAAGAAATTTGGCCGATCGTCAAGGGGTGACTTTTAGGTGGGCTCAATGCAAGCAGAATAACAGGTTACATTCGGCAACGTGTTACACAGCGATGTTGCGACAGCCAACGAGCTGTCCCAATCACCGGCTCCGGCGATCGCGGAAAATCCGGGAGGATCGCTCGTTGGCGCGCGCGCCACATAGAAATTAAAGGCTCGATTTGATCGTGGCCACGGCGATAAAAGTGGGAGCCCGCGGAATGGCAGCCATCTCGTAAAGTTGATCCGTTTATACTTTATTATTATTTCACGGATGCAATATCGTTGGCTTAGAGGAGAGAGGCCTGGCGGGCGTGAAATTAGCCAAAACCACGCCACTGGATTTACCCGGAGCCGTATATGGGCCTGTACGCGGGCGCGCGCGAGACTGCCGCTGTAAAAGTCGGCACTTTGCGACACGAGCCCCCGTTATATTGAGCCGGACTGCTCCGTATATAGTTCCAGCTGCGCCGCTCTATACTGCCGCACAAAGTTACGGCCGATATACGCGCCGAGGGGTATGTGTGTGCCCGCACGCGGGTTCACCTTAACGAGCTATCGACAAAGTTTCCCCCGACGCGGCCTCTTCTTATTTTAATTTGTCAAGAATCAGTACTTCGTGTACTGTCACGAAGATTCGCTGGGGGCTATAGTGGACCAGAATTAATCGGCATCGAGAGATTAACAGCAAAAGCCTCGTGTGAGAACGATCGGGAAGATTTTGTAATTCCTTGTAGTTTTGATTCTCTAACATTTACACGTTCGATCCATCCACAGTTACTTCACTGTAAACGATGAATATACAAAGCTCACGACTTCACGAAAGAACGCCCAAGACATGTTCGAGAGATGCAAATTATCTTCTACTCTACAGTCGTTCGTGTATTTTTAAAGAACGTTTTTATACGCTACTATTACCCTCTATGCCTATGTTTTTATCACGAAAAGGTCAAACAATAAGCTAGCAAGTACGAGTGCTAAGTTACCAATCTAACAATATATTTCAACAAGAGATGCAAGAAGGTTCGACTTCGCATCAAGTTAGGCATAGAACGCATTTGAAAATCTTTTGTTTCAAACATATTCTATTTCAAAGGTACAAACTTCAGTAAGCATCAGAAAAGTGGCGCATGTGCCTGTTAAATATGTTCATTCATTTATGGTTATTTTAACAACCGATCAACCGATCAACTCTGTTTCTAAGCCTCTTCTATTTTTCAACAACAGTATTATGGGTTTGTTCTTTTATTCTAGCACTGATTCATTAACATTGGCGTCGAAAAATTGTTAGGTTTCCCACAAAACACATAATTTTCTTAAAGCTCACGAAAGTACACTATATCAGTCGATTAGTAGCCGAGCTATGAACAAAAACAGTAATTTTTAGTTTGTTACTGGATTTTCATCTGTTTGGCGGAATCCCTTTGAAAAGAAAATTTTCAGTATAGTAATTCATTGATTAATCTTTTTATTGTAAAAAAAATTGCTGTTCTTAGAGAAAAAATCAAAGTGAAACAAACGAATCACATAGTCAAACGGCCTTGGAATGCAATGCAATGCAATGAAAAAAAAACTTGATACAGAGAAGCAAAAGCTAGTGAGAGAGATAGAGTTCATAATAAAATGGGCAATAGATGATGCTCCCGAGGGGCAAGATCGCTCGGTCGCAACACAGTTTATCCATCGGTCGCGCCTCCCCTCGCCTGACTTCTCATTTTCATTCTCGGGGCTGCACATAGCCGAGCCGGGTTATATAGCGTTGTACGTGCGTCTATATATTTTTCGCCCGGGCCTACAGACGACGACACGCCACCCACCTAAGAGCTAATATCGCGGTCTATGCATATTTATGCCACATTAAAAAATCAACCCTCGCCCGAATGCGCACGTTGCCCTTTACGCGTTCCACCGATGCACGTTGTCCAGGCTCAAGCGTGAACAAGGTCTCACCAAAGAATTTTGCGATTTACAGACACTTGAACTCGAAAAATGGATAAAAAAATCATTGGAATCGGTTTAAAAAGCATACGTACGGAATTAATTGAAAGGGGATTTTGAAGATTGAAGATGACTTTGACACGAACAGAAATTATGAGAAAAAGGATTTTTTCAACGATAAATATATTGAAAGAGGAATTTTCCAATCTAAAAATACCTGTCAATTATTACCGAAATTGTCTCTACTCTTGTTAGAATTATTGTACATTCAAATATAAGTTTATTTGTACATTTAATCTGAAGAGACATCATTTATATATGCGTTTGTGTGATTTACGTAGTACGTTGACTTGACTGCAATTTTATGAGAGATATAAAATCAGTTCACGACTCGGATCATATCCAATATTGTTCAACCTGTCCATGAAAATTTCATGTGTACAAGTTGATTTTATCGTGTTCCCTTTAACACCCAATCAATCCGTTAAAAATAGCTGTATGTGCAGCTTTCTCTCTGTAATATTTCAAATAATTCATCGATGATATCATTCATACACGTCCCAATCAACTCATTATATTTTTCCCTCCTCATTATAATTGACGTATTTATTTTTACCCCAATCGCATGAACCTCTCATCGATCGAATTAAATAAGTTTCTTTGTTGGGATTGGTCGCTGGATTTTATCGGTAAGTATAGCAATTATTGAAATACTCCCGTACCATTTCGGATTGTTCATAAAAATTCGGAGCCTCCATCAGAAGCATAAATTCAAGGAGTCAATAATCTCGACTCGCGCCTACATGCACGTGCCGTTCGATCATCCGCTATCCCATCATTTATCGTTCGATAAACAAGCGAGTAACTGAGCTATTCATTGGTCGGACGGTCGGAAGGCCGGCCGGGTGAGAGACAGATGACGTTAATATCCACCTGCTAAGGGAAAAAGCATCGAGCACAATGAAGCGAAGAGCACTAAATGCGAAATGCCTGTTTCTCTGGCCGTGAAAGAGATGCACTCGGTGCCCTGCCCATTTCTCAAAGCGAAACAATATAAACGCGGCGTCCCCGTCCCCGAGGAGGAGAGGATGACACCGGCCTCCCAGGGGAACCGACGCGCCCGCACATGTCGCGTGCTGTGATGCGCGCAAGGGGCGCCACAGCCATACACCACCCACTTCCCGATCGATCGGTCGATTTTAAATTATGCTCTTTGGGATCTTACTTTGGGTCAGCTGCTGTGATTTCTCGCTCGCGAGCTATGGGACATTGGATTTTGATGGCATGTGTGTAAGCTTCTCATCATGATTGCATTCGGTTTTGGAACGCGAGTCCGAGTGAAATGAATTGTACTTCAGAAGTATCGCTGCTTCCTCCAAGTATAGGCGATGAATGCCGTTGTATTGTTTCAACGAGTATCGTATACGATATAAAGTGGGATAGGAACTTGCTTGCAATGATTCTGCTGCAAGTTTGTTTATATAACTTTCAACATCAAAATAACATCAACAATTTCTAGATTTAATATTTCATAGTATTATTCTCAAAGAGTTTTACAGTATTTCCGTCTCCCATTTCTTTCAAACTCTTCCCTCAATTTGTCAATATATCACCGGCTACATTGCAAAATCGAGCAATACAAATCGAGACCACGCGTATTCGAAAGGAAATATATATACAATGTGTAAAAAGCACCCGTTGAAAAGCTAAGCCGCAATAGCCCGGCTCTTTCTCTCGCGCACTCCACATGAGTCGCGGCCCATAAAACTGGCGAGAGCAGTAATCGAAAGGGCCCTTGAAGCCACGGCAACGAGCTGCAGTTACCTGCGCGGCGACGGGCAGTTAAGTTAAATGCCCGTTAGTGCGCATTAACTGGTCGCGCGAGCGCACACGGCGCACATCGCAGTTTTAATCGGCTCTTAATTACGATTAGATCTCTGAACCGAGATTTCCGAGTGACGGTGTCTGGGCCCGAGGCATGCTCTGTGCAAAAAGCGAAATGGGACGTGTTTGGGCTGTGAGCTCATGGGCCGAATGAGCACGGCAAAACGAAAGTAGGGGTTGCAATATTGATTGCAACAGTCATTGAGTAAATTGTTTTAATTTCAATTGTAATACTGAACGTCCTCACTCGAATGCGTGCAATTAATAAATCAAAAATTTGGGTATATTCGTACGATGAGGAAAAAAAAATCATAACTAGAATGCTTTGACAAATCAATACTGTGTATAGCTGAAAACGCGTTCATAGCGCCCATCCCGTTTGAGATTTGGCGGCGGATCGATCGAAGCTGTCGGCCAGAGGTGAAATCGTAGCCGGAAAAAGGTTCGTTTTCATTGGTGCAAACGGAAAAATGTCGTTCTCTCGCAAGTTTGGCAACGGAGACAATTAAAATGCACGTAATTAAAACGAGCGAGGCGCCAATATACGCGCTTTAAATATAAATAAAGTGGCGCGTTGATATGACTCGTTCGAGCGACGGTTATATACGGACGCGCTCTGGCTGCCGGGTGAAAAAAAGCTTTTATCGCGCGTGAAAAGCTCACGATTGGCGTGATTGAGCTTTATTTAAAACATCAAGTGTGAGCTGTCAATTAAATTCGCAATAAAAATTACGTTGCTAAAGTTGCACCCGCGCCGCGCGCCCGCGCTCACGCCGACTGATAAGAAGACTTTGACTTTGACGCCAGGCTGCCACGTGTATATTTCGCGCAGCTATTCCCTTCGTTACATAGCCCTTGCACGGCTCGTCCAAAATCCCACGCCTTTTTCCCCGGGATTGTGAATAATGCAAGTTGTCGTGCTATCGCAAGGCTTGATTGAAATTTTCAAACGCTGGCAAATTTTCCGCTCCGTTGCATTAGAGTAAAATTAACTGTAGATTGTTACATTGATAATTGTGACTCTTTTAAAAGCAAGAATGCTAGAATGTAAGAAATTACACTCTGAACGAAAGATTGTAAGGCTGAACTTTTTCAGTTATTTCTTTATTAATTTTCAACGCGTGAAAAAAAGAAGACTTTCCCTATCTTCGAGCAAAAGTTACTTTGATAAATAATATTCAAATTTCTGAAAAAATCAAATGGAATTCAAATATTCTTGTTATTAACACGACACGTACATACAATGGTGCTAAAACTATTTTTAAAACCTTTATTACATGGTCAATACTCATATCTAATTGTATAGTCAAATCGAACCCACGTCCAAGAGCTCGTATCCAATTGGACAGTCGTATAGGGTAAATTCAATGTAAGTTTGGGAATCATATTACGTTTCATCATACGTTGGAGATAACGCATGCGAATATGATGAGGAATACGTGTACAGCCCAGCGTCCGTCCAGAAATCGCCGCCAGAACTAGGAAAGTCGGGCCAAGAGGCGAAAACCCCGCTACGTAACAGTTCATGCAAATGCTGGCAATCGAAGCTGTCTGTTCGGGGATCCTTGAGATGAAATTTTCAATCCGAGCAATGCGCGATGAAGAGCCGGGGCCCATAAAGGGCTGGTAGCGTCGGCGGCGCGTCCGCGAGGAGCTACTCGCTGCCGGGCGCGTGGCTGCTCTCTCTCTCTCTCTTCCTCTCTCCCCCGGAGCCATGGCGCGGGGGCCGCTCGATAGCCAACGACGCGGCGCCCATTGGCTGGGCGGGAGTCGGTCGTCCGGGCGACGCGCTGCTCCTCCCTCCCGCCCGCACTCGTGCGCACGCGCTCCCAGCCCGCCGACAACGGCAAAGGGCCACGCCGAGGAGGCTATTGAATCTCGAGCTGCGATTCCTGTCTGGATTGCTTCCGGCTGGCTTCGCGACCCGAGCTGCCTCTCATCTATACGCGACGGCGAGATGCTTATCAATCGCGACCTCTTTGAGAGTCGATATGCGCGTTCGAACCGAATCGGCAGCCGAGAAGTTGGGTCGGCGCTAGTAGTAGCAGACGGTTCTGGCGAGACGGGTGAAAAACGAAACTGCAGCCAGTATATCGGAGGATCGTGCCATGACGTAATAATACAAAGCTGTTCTACATGGACAAAGGAAACAACAATATTCCCCACTCGAAACGTGTCCCAGTTCGTTGGAAAAGCCAATACTCGACGGATAAAATATATGAGTAAATGCGGGAGTTTCTGAGCGAATTCGCCGATCCCCGGAGACTAGTCTCTCTCGTTATAGCTCCGCCATTGAGTTTCTTCCGCGCTCGTTTCAATTAGAGTGACGCCCCTCCTGTGTCGCGCGTTCCGCCCGCGCTTTCTCGACAATCGTCGTCAAGGCAGCCGACCCTTTGCTTCGCCCTTCTAACCGGGGCAGAAGCCCGAGGTGGAACGCGAGTGTTTCCTCGGTCTCGATTACCTACAACCGGCTGCACCGTCGAGGAAATATGTCGAGAGGCTCGCGGAAAACAGGTGATTCGATATATTGGTATTGAATTGATGGAGAGGAAATATTTAAAGCGGAATTACACGAGATATTAATGAATTCTCCTCGTCGGGATTGGACATCAGAAAACGACTCAGGGCCGAACGTGTATATCGATCGATGATATTGTTTTGTCCACTTTTCGGTTGTTTGAAACTCGAGCATGACTGGCTACTCCAATCACAATCAAGCTACTGACCTTCCACTCAATCCGATTTCCCAACAGAAGTGATATCTGCTCTTCGAATATCTAGTTGAATTGAAATTCCTTGGAAATCAACTCATCTCAGCTTTAGCTTTTCACTTTTATCTAGTACTTCCATCTTCCTCTCGGTTATTCAGAGTCTGCCCGAGAACAAAGCTGTTTGATATGCAACCAACGCGCGGCTTGACTGACGCTTTGAGTTGCGAATAAAAATTTCATGAATTTCTATTAGCCTCAGATCTCCCCCGTGAGAGCACATTTGCACCGCGGAAAGCTCGACGGAAGCTCTCTTCAATACTCTCTCAAAAGTTCATTTTCCTTTTCACTTCGCTTTTCATCTCGATTGACGTTTTCTATCAAAGAATTCCAGCGATACACGCATTCAATTCGATAATATAATACGCTTTTCAAGGAAGAGCCCACGCTTATTGCCCGGTAAATATATTTTGTCTCGGCCATCTTCTGCACTATCGAAAACATTTTTTCTACAATTCTGTAATTGTATGGAAATTATTTTTGCAGATAAACATCGTTCGATACTCACACATGCACGAAAATAACTTTTTTTGTACCATTAGTAAAAAATACTATTTTTTTTAACTTTCTCGCGTGTTAAATGAGACAATAATATAGATTATGATGCGATTAGCGTATTGCAGACATCAGGCAAAAATGAAGAACAAGAAAAATGAATAGTAACAGCTGTGCGATTCGTGTAAAATTCAGCGTTTGTTGAAAATTGACCTTTTCTGAATTCCCACCTCTGTAATAATCGAATCAAGCATTAATATTTAAAAATTACTAATCCCATAGTCAATCTCATTGTCAATCATCAAGCGCAATACACAAGAGTACGAAATGCGCATGCGACATCATGAACTTCTAGATGACACCAACCCAGTTACTCCGGTATCAAACGCACAACTTTATTTATTAGCTTGCTCTCTGCTCGATTAGGTTGAAATCAGTGGCAGGTAAGGATCAGCGAATAGAGGGGTGAAGCACGTGGGCCACCTTCGCCTCTGCGGTTTGACGGTCGGGCGTCCGCGTCTCACGTTCGTGGACCTCTCCTCTGAGGCTAGACAGGGACGGAGAACTCATGGAAATTCGAGGACAACGGGCTTAGCGTGGTGGCTCCAAGTTTCACTTTAATCCGGAAAGCCAGCGTAGGCCGGGGTAATTGATACGGGAGAAAACTTTCCTGTTACTAGTATAATCACTCAAGCGCCCTAGAGTATAGTAGCTTGGAGGGGCAAGGGGGGTTGATGTCGTATACATACAAACTATCCCAGAACTGACGCCTATTAATTTTTCCTGCTGATCGATAGTGATAACGAAAAGTTTTTGAGACGAGTGTTTTTGAAGTTCTCGTCTACACATGGGCACATCGCGCCTGAATTCAACTAGTATTTCATGAGAAGTAATTCGTTGAAAATATGTTATCTGATCATTCAATTTGGATGAATTATTGAGTTATATCTCTGAATGAATTCTTACAAATTAGACATTAGATATTAATGGATGAATTGATAGCAACTAACGGCTAGAAGCGTGCATGTAGATCAGGATGTACAATGCGGAATTTATTCGATTATATCAATCACGAACGACAAAAACAATTGTAAAATCATCGATGATTTGAAGATCAATTCAACGAGAGTATACAGATACATCCGTTGGAGCATTGAGGTTTAATAGTTGATAATGTTAATAAGACTCACTTGAACTCTGCTCTCGGTCAGGCCGATTTTCACGGCGATTTCTTCCCTGAGAAAAATGTCCGGGTAGTGGGTTTTACTGAAGCACCTTTCGAGCTCGCTTAGCTGGGCAGGCGTAAATCTCGTCCTGTGTCGTTTCTGCTTAGTTGGTTTGTCGTCACCTGGCGACACCACACAGCTACCTCCTGCAAGCCAAAAGTTAACGAAACCGTCCGGTCGAAGCGATTGATGGCTCATTATTGGCTTTTTATTACATCATTGCAGTCACTCGATTGATTTTATCTGACAAGTGACGATGTACTTTGAAATTGCGTTATTCGTAATTCTTTAGATAACTCGTGAATTCGTGTGTGGCATTTTGTTTAAAAATCATACCAAGATTCGGGCCCATTGATGGAATAATTATTGACAATCAGAGTTAATTGACTCTGATGGTTTCAAAGATTGATTGACAGCGAGTATTAATTATGACCATTGATTCTTCCGTATGTCATCCTACTGTTGATTCTGCTTTTGAATTCAAGATCACCCATAACAAAATCAATCAATATCGCATCGAGGATGCAATACAATATGTGGGGACGAATCAAATAAAAGCATTTGACAATACGATATTCATTGAATTTTTAATAGGAGAGTTTGAAAGATCGCTACTTGATATATCCTGGACTGAATTGATGACTTGAACATGTAATTCGATATTGGTTAACTTACCTCACAATGGGAGTTTAAAATTTCAACTCGTAATCAATGAATCTTTGAAATACTGATAAGCAGGCCAATAGTCTTTCAAATTTTCATCTTGTTTCTGATAGATTATTGATTATTCCCTTACATCCGTTAAATTTCAAGTTTAGTGTACCATGCTCACATTACGAATAACGATTGTAATAGTCAAGAATTTTGATATTAGGTGGAGAACAAACCTTGGCCAGGCATCGTCATGATTAAATCCGGAGGAAGTGAGAGGGATCCGCCGCTGCACAGCCCACTTCCCAGATTCACTCCCAGGACGCCGTCCAATTTATCGTGCCGTTTTAGGTCTTGTACATGAAGATCTTTTATTCCTGCATAGGCACAAAATTTTCCAATTTCTCAAAGATGCATACGTTATGGACGCGATGAAAATGTCAAAATACCCATGAGCTTTCAGTATTTTAATTTCACGTTAATGAATTAGAAATGTGATAGGGTACACAACTATACGTATCCAATGAGTATTTGCAGAATATGCAAGTTTATCGAGTTGATGACTTGAAATTATTGTCTAGTCTCTTTGAATTATTCAAAGTTTAGAATTCTCACTCGTGTTCTTACGATATTCCTGAGTAAAATGAGAAGACCTCTCTCTTCATTCAATAGTTTAATTTATAACAACTTTTCAGAAGTCGGCTTCCTCGTTAAGAGTCGTACGAATTGTAAGAAGTGTCATAACCTCTTCATGAGCACATTTCGAATGCAAAATGAATTTGATGTTTCATCGCATACGAAGGACGATATCGCGAACAGAAGCTAACCCAGTTGATCAAAGTGTCGCACTATGCACTACCAAACTTTTATCCTCCTCAGTCGTCCCACTGTTGCAAACTGATTTCGCACAGCCTTCCATCCTCCGTCCGAATCGGGTTTGGAACCCAGAGACCAATCGAGCCGGCGTCAAAACTCCGGCGCCGAATTCGCGCGTCGAGACTCGCCCCGAATCGGGGCTGCTCGGAGTGCACTGCTCGAGAAGAAGTACTCGCGGCGCGGCGGATCGCGCATGCCGCACAATAGCCGCTCGCTCGCGCGCGCGAGCCGCAGCGGCGTATATACACGAAAATTTTTCCCGAGCGCGCTCGGCTGCTCGAGCGGCCGGGTAGTTTAAATTTGTATAGGAGCAGAAGCCGCTGCGAGCGGCTTACTTAGCACCGAGGTGCGAGAATCGTCACCGGCTTCTCTCCGTCCGCCAGCTTCTAAGCGAGCAAACAACCGCTCATGCCCCCACGCTCGCGAGCTCGCGCGAGCTTTGCACCTATACGCGTACGCTCGCGTTAGTGGGTGCGCGCGCGCGGGGCAGGAGGAGGAGGAGGAGGCCGCGAAACACAGCCAGACGCGCAACTGACCATTAAAAATATATTTTAGCCGAGCCGGACGGACGGACGGACGAGTGCATGCCCCGTTCTACTTTTTTCGTTTTTTCTTCTCGCGCCACGGCTCGCTTTACTGCGGTGCCGTAGTCCCGCGAACTTCTGGAATTCGGCGGGACGCGCTAGTCGCTTCCGAACGAGAGTGTGAATTATTATGACGTGGCTCGTTGGGGAATTGGACAGTGTGTCTTCGATGGTAGGATTCTGGTGACCCGGCGTTATTTCGCCGCGATTAAATAACTCTTCGATGTAACGGAGAGCCCATTCGGTGCATTCGCCGAGCCAATATTTATTCATACTGAATAATCGACAGCATTTACTTGCCAACTCGTCGAACGTTCGAATCTCGATGATCATAGGATATTCCAGTGTACGACTGAATTTTGTCAACAAAAGTCTCACTATCGAGACAGTCATGAATGCTAACGTATTATTAAAACGAGCGGGTACTGTTTAGTATTCTCAAACTTCACAAGCGAAAAAGCCCAAAACTATGCACATTTTTACCTGAGAACAGAGAGTGGAAATACAGAAGTGACAGTGTGCGCGTGAGGGAAAAAATTCGCCCACGCGCGTTGTCGTGCATCGGAAAAGCCGCGCGTTCTCTATAATTCATATGCGCGCCCGGGAGTGCGGAGTTTCTCTTTGTCGCACGAGCTCGAGGGGCTTATGTAACACATCCCACCCGCGCCTGAATATGCGCTGGCAACGATTTCTCGAGCTCGCGTGTTTGTGTTGTATTTTGTTGCGAGCATATTTATATAAGTACTGCAAAAATTCCCAGTCGAAATACCGCACTGATTCGAAATATTTTTAAATCGCTAAGCCAGTTTCATTCGCTTCTCAATTCTCGCAAAGAGGCAATGTTGAAGAATCATCAAATTGTCAATTCAACCTGCGATCGATTTTTCCATCTAATAACCCGCTTGGGACAGTTGGAAATTTGTCGATACAACTCTCGCGTTACATGGAATATCTACTATACCGTCCTGATTATAAAGAGTCTATCGTGAATGATAGCGATAGATATCGAACGACGAATTAGAGCTGATTTCGAAACACTTACCGGTATACTTGCACCGAGTATCACGCGCGCACATAAAGCTCGGTATGGTCCCAGTCGGTAATTCAATCCATTGCTACGTGTATTCCCGTGCCGCGAGCACTATAAAATAAAAGTAGCGGCGCATAAAAGCGGCGAAACTACGGGGAGAGTCCTACTCATCATCTCGGCGTAAAATCCCGTGGCGGCAAAGAGGCCAGTCGCGCGGGTCGCGCATCGAACAGGTTGACCATCATCCCGCGCACCTATACGTGGCGTCAGCTCGGCTGAATGGACGTATCGCGCCGCACGCGTCGCCAGATGAATGGTTTTTTATGAGCCCGTAGTGGCCCTCTGTATCCTTTCCTTCTCTTCCTTTTTTTTCTTTATCTTTTACGAGCCGCTGCCGCTGCCGCCGCCGCCGTCGCCGCAAGAGGGAAGCCCCACGCGATGACTTTATTTCCGATGTTTATTGCGGTGCGTTTACGAGGTCTTTGATGGTTCCGGGGGCAGAGAGCAAAGAAAGAGAAAATTCGTGGCCGTTTTATGCGGCGAGTTGCCTCGACGATTTTTCAAACCTCCTTCGCGTGGCCCACGGCGACGCTCTATTTTCGAAGCCGATCACCCGACTGTGCGCTTCTGTCTTTATCCTGGATACGCGGCGGCTCTTGCCGGAAAATCGAGGTTATTGCACAGACGATCAACCAATGATGAGCATTTACCTTTTTTTTATATTTAATCTTCGTTGGACGTCATTTTGAAACCGCTTTGAACAAATGTTTCTATTGGAGGAAAATAATACTCGCAATATAAGTGGAGTGAATTTTGTGTATTGAAGGGATAAAAACGATTCTTCTTGTATAATTGACCTAATTGATGATTCATAAAGAGCAAAGTGAAAATGATGAAAAATTTAATTAATTTATATATCGGTTCAATTTGGAATAACTGCTCGTCGTGGCACACGAAGCGACGAGTCTGTGATGAATAAAATATTCTAAATAACCTTTGTGTAGTTTTCCGCGATTTTTTGAGAGCAATTTTCGATCATTTGATTAAATTTTGTTAATATCGCTCAAAAATCCCATTGGAATCATGCCACCAATGGCCATCAAAGTGATCACATCTTCAGATTGAATGAGATATTCACTGAATTTAAATTATTTGTCGACGAAGAAAAATTCGACGCAGCTAAACTGTACAATGCAAATAAGGCAGCAAACCGTATAGATACCTCTCAACTCTCCCGCACTATTCTTTGGTCACTTGTGAAAAATCAAATCCGAAACTTATCTCATTACAAAAAAGAGGAAAAAGCAGAGAAACCGTCCAATCACTGTCGCACGTGCAATGCCTCCCAATTAAATGGGCTAACGAATCGAATTAATATTTCAGACGCGCGAGCCCCAGCGAGGATCCGTCGGCGACGGCGGCGGCGGCAGTGCGCGCAGACGGGCACGTCTCACGCGCTCAAGTTCCGTCGCACGGCCATTGCCTGCAATCACGTGAATTAAGGTGATTAAGTTCGTTCGAGTGGCTGATTTACACAGAGTGCAACGTTTCGTCGTCATCACCACGTGTTGCTCTCACGTGTTATTCTTGAAAAATGTTTCTTTTTTTCCGGAAGCAGGGACGTGTCCGATTGGCCTATGATGCTAATATTCAGTCTTGAACGAAGAAGTTGTTGTGGTTGATTCCATTGGCTTTTGGGACATACCCATTGGGTTGGGAATGAAGTGATTGGGACTTGAACTTGATATTTAACAAACAGATGTATTCATAATAAACCCATGATACTTTAGATTCAAAATATCGGGTATTGTCTATCGAAATATTTATGCAAATTATCTGAACGAGGTAGCTGTTTCTGTTTCAATAGTGAAATTTTGAAATGCAATGAGATACCTAAATAATGCTGACTACATTAGTACAGGCGGCTCGATTAGAGAATTCCGATTAATGCATTTCATAAAATTACAAATCGTATATCACCTTCGGGAGCTCAAGCAGTTGATGTAACATGAATAGGAAGACTAAATGAAACTAAAACAACATCATTTTCATGCAATATCAACTGAGCGCTTTCTAGTGTAGATAACTAACTAACTAACTAATCAACTAATTATAGTTTCATTACCAATTGAAACTTGTTGTTTCTGTCAACCACAATCGAATTTATTTTTCATATATGGTCATGATGATGCGTCGAGCTATTATTTTACGAGCATACTTATCTGATTTCACGGGAATACCATTTGTGTTGCGGTACTCAATACAAAGTGAAACTAGCGACTTATAGGAAACAATCTAAAACCGAACAAGAGGAGTGCCAACTAAGCAATACCCGTGTCTGCAAGGACTGCGGGCGAATTATTTTGTCGCCGGAACAACACACGCCGAGCCGAATAGATCAATAAAATCCCATGCGATTGCCGAATGGCAATGAAACGACGCGCGACACCTCGAGTGACACTTGACATATCGCGCGATCGAGCCGAATCAATGGGGGGTGTGTTACCTGGGGTGCCGTGGACCGAACCGCCGACGGAGATGTTGTTGAGCATGCCTCCGCGGGGCCGTAGCGACGGCTCCTCCAGCAGGACGGCGGCTGCGGCACTCCAGTTCCTTTCGCACAGGCCGAACGTAACCGCACCAATACGCACCAATCAGTATATAACACACTCGACAAACTCGCGGAGGAAGGAGCATACCCTGCGCTGGCGAGCAGCGAACTGGCCGCTCTCGGGGCGCCGCCATGTCCGCAGCCCCACCACTAAAGCCCGAGCGAGCCACCCCCGCCAAGCCGCCGTGGGCGGGATATTAAATCACTCCTACGCCGGCGCGCGCGGGCGACACACACACGCAGCCCTCGCGGACAAGTGGCCGTGGATTTGTAGATGCGAGCCCGGGGACGGATCCGCGATTTTTCACGTGCGCGAGCTCCTGCGCGCCGCGAATCGCTCGCTCGCTCGCGCCACTCGATGACGCGACGATTCAATCAGCTTATTGAATCGCGGCCCTCGAGTGGAAACGCCATGGATATATAACGGAGCCGTGTGTGCTGCGGGACATATACATACCGATGCACCGCTGACTTTGTTTGATGGTATAAGCAGCGATCGTTGTTTGTTTCCTAATGCAATTATGACTTTTGTTTCCAAGAGTTTGCGCGTCAGAGCATATATATACTCTTTTGAATCTACTCTTCGAAGTATATATAGGTTTATAGTCGTTGAAAACTGATGAGTTCGATACACGTGCTTGAAATCCTTATCAAAGGTCAAATAAAGAATTAACGATTTAGTAAAATGCACTCTTCAACGTGCAACGCTTGTCGGTTGAAGAAATCACTTAGGAGTGTATGATTCCCAAATCGTTGATAATTCAACTAATTGCATTATAATTATTGTAATATAATCACGAAATTTTCAGGTGGATTTTTAAAATTAACCGAATTAATATATATAATAGACAGTTATTTTTGTATTATACGCGACGATTCTATCATTAATATCTGATAGCATGATTGTTGGAATGTAAATGTTAATGGAACACGATAATCCAATATTCAATATGCTATAATTGATGAAAACCCGAAATTGCAATGAACCGAGCATTTCATTTGGAAGACGAATTCAATATCCTGGCAAATAATATTCATTCAAAATGATCAGCATCATTAAAAATATATTACTACTACAGAGAAAATTTCAGAGAAAATTTCGCATAATCAAACATTTTTTCGCAAACAACATCAAAGCCATTCATAAAGTATACAATTATCAACAGAAAAACATCGAGATGTAATCATAGTCTTTGTCATGATTATTAAATATTGGGTTTTTATAATAATATTCAAATAGACCGCATCACGCATCCTTCAAATATAAGCAGACATCATAAAACTGATATTCAATGGGGTTGAAAATTCTAGGGAGAAATTGGTACCCCTAAAAATACTCAACGTAAACAAAATAATCTCCTAGTTTTACGATTCGACCTTTTATCTTCGATATCTACATCTTTGCATATCCCTTCATCCAACCCTCGTGCCAAGTGCTGGCTCTCCTCCACCCGCAGCCCCTCTATCCTTGTCTTCCTTCAACTACCGGGCCACCTTTGTCCCTCTTCTTTCTTCCCTCGCCGAGTTCTTGCACGCTCTGTTTTCCAATTTTCGCGAGGAATACCTGGTCGCGGGACTCGAGCTCTCTTCCCCCCCTCCCCGTCCTCCCCTCCCTCCCTCCCCGGCGGCCGAGACGCGGGCGGGCGTGGCCAGGCTCGGGCCAATGGCGGCGGCGGCCCTGCCTCCGAGCGCTACCCCCTCCCTCCCCGGCCTGCCGAGATTTATTGAAATTTTATTTTTATGGTCGTCGGCTGCGGGGGAGAGAGGGAGCTACGCGAGGAAAAGCACTTTCTCAAGTACGGGAGTGCGCGCATCACATGGTCGCGGGAATACCACCTCTCTTTTGCTCTCCTTTTCGAGCTTTTTCGTCTCGGCAACGGCTACGACGACGAAGACGGCGACGGCAGCGGCCACGACGACGACGACGACGACGACGGCGACGTTGAATTTTCTACCGTCCTCTTAATTCAATATAACTCTTTGCTCTACTGCTGCAGCTGCTTTTTTTTCATCTTTTTCCATCTCTGATACTTCCTCGTCAATTTTTTCTATGCTCCAAGCTTTTCTATTTTTTATCATTCTGATTTTCATTCCGACAAGAGTGAGGAAAGAACGCAGCGGATTAATTGAGAATAATTGAGAGTATTTTTAATTTTGAATGTAATTATTTTTAGGTATTGTAGCATTCAGAGAATCCGAATAGAAAACCGTGGTTGGACTCGTGAATTATGTACATGATGTATATCTGATAAAAATGGTAATAGATTAAAGCAATCCACAAAATTCAAACTAGTATTTTCATATGTGATATTGTAATACAGTAACACAAATAGTTTTCAAGTAAAATTGCTTATTTTGTATCTGGGACGCTTGATTAGTTCTCATTCAATTACTAGGTATTGATTGAGAGTCAATGAACTGAGAGGGAGAGGAAAAGAGAGCTTCGGACGTGAATTGTTGATGATATATTGGGAGAATCACGGGAATGAGGAAGAATATTTTCATTCAAGTTAGAACTCATTCCAAATCGATATATACTCTCATCAGTAAAGGATTATGATACACAATGTATTCATTTCAGTTGTTGTTAAGTCAGTTCATTGGCCAAAAACACGTTTTAGGAGAATATTAATCTGGTTTTTTCAACTAATAATAAAAGGTTATTTTCTAAGAAGGAGGGTCAATCTTACGGGTCTCCGCTAACACCTGAAGTCATAGTAAATCTTTGTCAAATGGTTCTTTAAGTACTCGAACTTCTTTTGATTTTATTAATGGATAATATATTTCCCATGCATAGGATCAATGATGATTAACCAAATATCTTTGAGGAATCGAAATATCGATCGAAATCACTGGAGCTAGTAAGGCATATATAACTTATTCGGTCATCCAAAAACTCAAAAATCGAAAATCTCATCATGATCGGTGATTCCCAGTTGACTTTGTAAGTCTGTTTTATTGATTTTTTTCGATTTTTCACTAATTCACGATTTTGTTTTAGTGATAGTATCTTACAAGAACTAAGCGTATTCTTCTTAATGTTTTGACAAAACGATTATGTTTTCAAACTGATCATAACTTTCCTAATGGATGCAGGGTTACTCCCACTACTATGGTCAAGACTACCACCTCTGTTCCATTCTGAATAAATGATTGAATTATTGAAGTTCACGATTTTATAGGAGAGGTTATCGACTTTGAGAAAAACCAATCGAGGTGAAACTCGAAAATCGGTCTCTAGAAAACCGATCAGTAAAGTAAGCATTTAAATGGAGAGAGACTTTTCGATCAATTATTTCTAGATATTCTAAATTCTCAATATTCTAGTTCGATAATGACTATGTAACTCTGAAAATTATTAATAAAATTATTATCCTCGTTAAGTTATATCAATTAATGATGAATTTCTGTGATATTTGATACGTCTATATTCATATCCGAAGGATATATTGTCTATAACTCGTATATAATTCTAATAAAACTTCCAACAACTGATACGACTGAACGAAGAGAATGAATACTTTTCGTAAATACTTAAAATGATTATTTTTCAAACATTTACGGCGAGCCAAACACACGAATAAAGATATCAATATCATTCTAGCTGTTTATAAAATTGTCGAATGTCAGATCCAAAACCTGAATATAAACTTTACATCGAAACCGATGACTTGGAGTTGAAGTTCTTTCACAGTAACTGGAGTATGTAGAGTGTACAGAGCTCGCCATCCTCTCGAATTACAGAACCTCATCGATTTGTAACTTTCGGGTACCTCGAAGCCCTCGCGAATTATCATTCGCGCAGCAGCCAGATGCATTAATCAGTTCTGATACAATTAGCGTCATAGATGCATTGCCAACGTTACATCGACGGCCCTCCGACCAATCATTCTCTTTTGCAATTTCGACTATGATAGAGCGAGCCTATTGTTGATACTCGCATGCGAATACTCATCAAAGTACTGTTGATTCAGGTGGCGACTTATGGTGAATGAGAAGAACTTTACTTAAATGAACTGTTGTGATATATTAGCTTTCAGATCATATTGTATTACGTTAATTATATTGATTATATTATAGGTCAGGTGGAGACAGGTAGGCAGCTTGTGAGCTATAAACTATACTGTCGTTGAATATCATTTAGTTTTTTTTGATCACTCACATATTCGAAATACAGAACAAAATAATGATGAAACTGATTATCTAATTTTAACATGATGATTTCATTCATTAATACGAAATATCTTCAATGTAGTGATGATCGACCTGTATATGAGTGTTATAAATTTAATTGAAATTTTTTTCTCAAAAAATCATTGTAATTGGATGAAAGTGTAACTTTCGAATTAGACTTCCTAGCCTTCATTTTTTCTATCTATGATCATTTCTATCTATGATCATTTTTTCTATCTATCAGTATGTACGTGTATGCGATATTTCCGAAAAAATGGTTTGATCATCTAAAAACTTTGGACACAAGATTCAGAGGGGGTAAGATGAGAACCGAATTTAATTGTCTTTGTAACCGTTGTTTACTTCCCAAGCAACCGTTGTTAAAAGAAGAGGAAAATCAATGAGCGATCCACCATTTCCAGAAATTTTCATGGCAAAGGACACACAACCTTCATCAATATAATAATTCTAACGTTATAAAAGTTCCTGAATTTTCAAGATATTTAATATTTTATAGCAACCGTTCTTTACACCAGTAATAAAAATTGTTTATTTCTATGAAGAAAGAGTAAACATCGATGTAAGGTCCATTTTGAGTATTCCATACTAATGTTCCCTTGAAATACAGATAGAGTTGATACAAAATATACCTGAATGAACTGAAAGCATCGAGGAGAACTTCGATGCTTATTATGCATCGATATAATTCGATCAAATTATTTCTAAATAGCTGCAAGAGTCTAGTATTCGAACTTCGGATGCAGAAGAAAATCAAGCAGGAAATCGTTGATTTGTATGTCAAGAGAAGATAAACTTAGTGACGAGGAGAGAAAAAACACTTCCTGCGAGGTTGAGCAGTGTCGCGGTGACTGGCAGTCTGCACGCAATCGATTTTAAACTGACGAGTCTCGGCCGGCGGTAAATTGACAATGCGTCGAATACAGACGACTGTGCGTGTCGATGCCTCTAGGCTGAAACTACTCTTCCATTCTGTGATTGCTCCGCAGTCCCTTGCTTTGATATATCTATACATGCTGATGAGTTGTACGGTGCGGCATTATTCGTATATATTGACTAATTTCGCTTTATATATTTGAGCTCGTAGAAAAATAATTATAACTTTTTCTTATAACAAACGAGTTTTCTTAGTATAACACGCTCCCTTTTTCATATTCTTTAACGGAAATTTTTATGGGAAAAATATTTGATTTGATGCTTGCATTTCAGAAATGTAGTACCGTTGATAATATGGCACATGCGTGATCATTTATCAAAAATTGAATATACAGCCCAAGTCAATAATCGTATCAGCCACACAGAATTACTATTTACAAAAGTCGTCAGTGTTTTCGCTAGTCTCAATGAACGATACTTAAGAGAACTAACACATTTCAGATTCTGGTGTTTTCAAAAACAAATTTTGAAAAAGAGGAATTTGAATGTCAGTTTACTGTTTATAAATTTTGCCAATCAGTTAATTGAAATGAGTAGTTAAAGAAATGAGTAGTCTTCGTGAGGATGATCGAGATAATATTCGAGTGGTAAGTACACGCTATATTCCCCTCCTAAGTGGGCTCATCGCCAATTCAATTCTAAAAGAATTGGAATTCTATACATCCTTCCAACGGGATATCAAAATATAGTTCAAGAAGTACCCAAACCTTTAACGTCAACTATCAATGAGCCAATTTAATACGTTGAACCAGTCAAATGAAAAAATGAAACAGTTTGCTTATAGGCTGTGCTATGCAACTAATACTGACCACTTTTTTACTCTCCATGACGATTCACTGAAGGTAGTAAAACCACTTCAACCATTCATCATAACGGCAATATCGGTTGCGCTTGAGTGACATGCAAAAACAGTTGTCTACAGTCAAAACAAAAATCCGACCAATCAAATCATAAGATTCTTCGGTCATATGATCGAGCGGTCACATGAAGAAGGAAAAAAGTTGATACCTGTTCAGAGTAATGAATTTCCCGAAGGAAAATGAGAAATACAAGATAAAATCGACATTTTAACTCGGAGCTGCTCTAAAATGGTCTGGTCTGCTGGAGTGAAAAATTGACTGGTTCTGCGACAAAATGCCGTTTTTTAGTACTTCCAATAAAAGTCGAATGCTACTTGAGCCGCAAAGCGAGCGCATCAGGAGATATAATAGGTGGGACATAGGTGCTGGCCGACCGGGCGTTCGTACATAAAAGCTCATCAAATGATAATCCGTCGGAATAAACTAGAAAAGAAGCGGCTCCCTCGCAAGCTCGATTAAAAGCCACTCTCGACACAGTGCTGGAAATTTCCCAACACCGAAGCTCCATCCAAACAAACTGCAGAACATCGAGCCGAAGGAGCGGCAGCGGCGCGCGCGGGCGCACGGTAGCGCTGGCAATATCTCGCTGCACTCGTCGTGGAAAATGAACCGCGCGCTCGCTCGCGGCAGGTCGTTCCGCGAGAATTTAGTGCCTTTGTTAGGCTGTTAGCTCCATTCAATTTCCTCCAATTTGCGGCAATTTGTATTTACAGCAGAGCGGCCCGGCCCCGCCTCTCCTCTCTCGCTCCCTCTCCCGCCCTCTCTCTATACACACACACACACGCACACACACACACAGACATACACACACCCACACCCGCGCACACACTCACGCACGCACGCGCGGAATCCTCGAGCTCTTGCTTTTCGTCTGCGCCTGCCGGGCGTTTCTGATCTACGCGCGCGCAAGCCACTCGAACAAACCAAATATGCACGGAATGCACGAATACTTGGGCTGCCTGCGCTTCCTGCTCTCTGTCCGAATCATTGTTGGATGCTTTTTACCCTCGGCTGGCACAATATGCTTGAGCTGACGCAAGAATCTCGCGGTTTCAGGTGACCGATGCCAGAGAAAAAGAAAGAGAGAGAGAGAGAGAGAGAGTATAGTTGATGAGAACAAGAAATAGGATTTTTATTATGGTACTATGTGCCTGACTCAGATTGTGATTATTGTCACACAATATAGAAGCGCCTTTCATCATTCATTTTTCACAGCAACTCGATGCACCGGTGTTTTCATACGCTTTTTTAGCCTTTCCTTCGTGTCTGTCTGTCCGCCTGTCTGTCCGTCAGCATCGGGATGTTTGGAGCTTTGTTATAGAATTTAAACTTTGTCCATGACAATGCTATATTGTAATTATCATTGTACATTGCTTAAGTATAAACAATATTCCGCGAAGAAAACGCTAATAAAAATTTAGTGGGTTGAAAAATGTATAATATCAAAACGGTAAACTGAAGTTGGCTAGAAGAGTGTAGTAAGGTAACTGCAGCCGATGCGCCACCCTCTAAAGGTTTTTTGCAATTTTGACTAAGATAGACTTGGAATATTAAAATTTTGCGAACAGTATCAAATAGCTTAGCTCAATACCTATTAGAAACCATCTCTATAGTTATCATCCAATCACTTTAACCTATTAAAATTGCAATTCAACAGAAAAACGTAAAAGGACCAACTGCACTACACATGTAGTCAATTTGGTACGATTTCATAATCACTTATTACAGCCTCTATACGCCTACAGGGACGATCAAATTGACATATCAATAACTCTCAATTATGTTTTCATTGATATTTATCCAAAACTTTTGACGTTCAATTCAAAAGTACATATCTAAATCATCGTAACATGTCTATAAAAACGAAACGTTTATCTCTTGAATATCGATTCATTTAACTCAGTCTTCTAGTTCATAATCACATATTGAGATCGATTAAAACACTCGAAATGGACGGTAATCGTAATATTATAGGAGTACTATATAGAAAAAGGCCAGTTCCAACTACTAGAAGAAATTTAATTCATAATAGAAATAATAAATGATAATTTTAAATTTCTGCTCAGAGGAACTGTCTTGAACTCACTTGAATTTCATTAAAACCAATCGTATTGACAGGGTGAAAAAATAGTTAACGGAAAACTAATATGACCAATCGAAAGATGAGCTTTTTGAATGAAATTGAGTAGCCACATTTGAAAAAAAATTTAATGTACTAATTTGGTAAAGGATACTTGCAGTGCGGCAATAAAAGTTGCAAAATAAAATATTAGATAATTCAACGGTGTTCGACATTAAAGTGTTCTAAAAACGGCTTTTTGGAGTAAAAAATGACCGTTACTCTAACGCCTGGGACTAATCATCTTGTTTCAATACTAAAATGTGATCCGAGCGCCTTTATGCGCCGCTAGAACGGTTAAAACACTCGAAATAGGAAATATCAAGAATCGTGCCAAATTGGCTTCACTTTTTTTTGATGCGAAAAGGAGCATTTTGTTGACAAATTGTATATAACCCCCGCAATAATAACCCAATATTTATAAGGTAACAGAATATCCATACACAGTATGTATAGCATGCTCGGAATAAATTGCATGCATGCTTTTCTATTCTACACAACTTCACGGGCTATTGAAATTTCACTCCCATTATTCGAGTCTTAAAATAGTTTTTGCAGATTTTTCCAAGTTCTAATCGTGAATATACTTATTATTTATTTAATATCCCAATAAATATTCCATTCGATCATAATTATTTTCATGTATGTCTCAAATGAACATATTTATAATTAGAAACTACAGAATCGATTTAAGTAATTTCTACTAAATAGATACTGTCATCCAGCATTTATATATGAATGCAATGTCCAAAAGTTATTGATTCTATTCTCTGGTATGATTATAATTCATATAACTGATTCTATCAGCCTTTCCAGAGTAATTCATTTCTAGTTGATTATTCATTGATATATTATGTTTTTTATTAAAAGTTCCTGCACTGAACGCGTGCACTTATGCGCACTTAACGCGTGAACATTTTAATGCAAAAAAACTACTAGAGTTGATTAATAACATGTACAGAACTTCGGACTGTGATTATATCAAAACAATTCATTGTTCTTCCTTGGCGAAACGAAACCTGATTAACTCTGGGATAAAGGGATTCTCGGATTAACTATACATCTCATATTTCACAGTGTCTTTCAAAATGTGTGCATTCAAACACTATTTATCTTTAAATAATTGGTTCATCATACAGATATCGAATTTTCACGAATAAATTTCTAGCTGTTCTATGAGTAAGTGTAGAGTATTTAATTTTTTTAATGATCGAGAATGAAACATATTCCCTCAAGCAGTTTCAGATTGATTCCAGCAATATTTTCACTGTCTCAAGTTTGCCTAGAATATATTTAAACATAATAATGGCCCTGTCCACTACCTTGTCTTATGAATGCACAAAACAACGACTATAGATAATGGATCAATAATTACTCAAAACCATAGTTTTTATTCTCCCCCTCTAGGAACCAACCTACCCACACCAAGATCCATTTCAATTACTCACGAAGCACCAATCCACTCGGCCGTTTGATCTCGCCATATCGCAAGAACATGCGCTCGACAACTCTGATTTTTGCACGTGCCTAGCGCACGCGACCTGACCTTCCAACTGCCCGTCTTTCACCTGCTGCTGCTGCTGCTGCTGCTGCTGGGCTACTCTCTTTCGGGCCGGGCCCCCAGCGAATTATTACATTCTAGTGGGGTCGGGATATTAGGCGTGTGCTTTCATTAGAATTTGGTGTATCCGGCCAGGTGGGTACACGGGGAGCAGCCACTTGGCAGCGTGCTTCATTCGCGAGGAAAGCCGAATGCCTACCATATCTCGAATTCCTCATCCGCCAACGAGTCGGGAACAACTCATGTGGTGTGCTCACGCATACTCTACACACTCGGCGCCGATATGCACTCCCTCAATTTTGCAAAATTATATTACGTCAGCACGTGCATATGGGCTATGCGGGCATATTTCACCACATGCACTGGGCGCGTACTGTGAGACTGACCAAACAATCCGGTGAGAATTCAATAAAAAAAGTACCCGGTCTGTACGTTTGGCAACTATTTGCTCTGGATTGATCAAAAAAACGTCGGTCAAACTACCAAGGGACGTTTCTTTTTTACCGAAAACACTCGATGTAAAGATGAAAATACTTTATTGATACTCTCAGGCTAGGCTTAGCAATATCTGTATGATGAATACTATCCCGGATTTTTCTTCATAACCCTTGTATGCCCCAAACGAGAGATTTCTTTAATATAAAAGAAAACACGCTGCCACCGCCCCTATCAGACTTGGCTCTGATCGGCCCCTTAAAACCTACTACATGTGAACCAATTATAATTGTGTAATAAGTGAGAATGAGATCTAGAAAACTGAAGAGAATGAGATTTAGAGAAACTATTTAATTAGACTAAAAAAAAACTGCTGCCAATTGCATGAACAGTGTGCTTTGTCAAAGAGGCTTTGTGTAGGGGTTGCTACAGAGAAATAAAGTTTATGTATCTTTTACTATTAACAGATGGACCTATAACTGATTTTCCACTACTCCGTCACAACGGTTGATATATAGTATATTATGTACCCGAGCGAGGTTAGGCGATTTCGGCACGAAAAACAATTGCGATCCGAGCGCAGCGAGGATTGCAAGTTTGCGCGTGCCGTGCCGAAATAGCCTAGATGAGCGAGGTGCATATACTATTTTTCGTACCCCGCGGCAGAAAAGTGCCATTCTTTGCAAACGCCAGGATGCAAAGTAGGCACTTTACTGCCGCTGGGACGAAAAAACATTTCTTGGCCCTTTGTCGTCGGGAGTTATCAAAATCGAGCTTAGAATGATTTTTATCTTCCATAGCAACGGTTGCTAGGTAGATAAACAACGATTGTTATGGAGAAAATCTGAAGATTCTTTATTTCAGACCAAAGACAGTGCTGTAAACGGACATCAAACTCATTTTCACTTTCCCGTAGCAACGATTGAACTCGCTTCACATCTTGCCACCCTTGCCTTGACTCATGGGCAAAATTTCAGGAAGATTGTACATTCTTTCGAGTTTTTGTGGGCCAAAGTAACGTCATATATATAATTTATACGGCCATACACACTTGAGTACATACATGCATACATACATGCATACATACATACATACATACATACATACATACATAAATACATACATAAATACAGACGTTTTTGATGTTCGACACTTTTGACCCAAATATTACGAAAATGAAGGTGTGGAGGTCTAAATCGAGAGGTTGATTTCTGCACCGTCACAAAGCTTTCTCTCTGAAGACGCAATCGTGACATGTTCCTCTTGATTTGTCTCAGGGAGGAGGGACGGGGTTGGTTTTGGGGTAAATGCATGAACTTTCAAAATTAATCATGTTTTAATACTGAAGCTAGCAAAATAATCTCTCCGAAGAGATAATAAATGCTTAAATAAAAAAAAAATACTGAAGCACAACATAATCGCAACAACAATACATCCTAGGAAGAATTTGATAAGAGTATAGTTTTCCAGAGCAGAATAGATCAAAATTGATTTTTTATTGGGCATACAATATAATCTATGAAAACGGTTCGACTTTCGAAATAAAGTACTTTCCAGAGCAAAGACATCGTACGCACTGGAATCGAAGGGGCTTGCAGTGTGAACAGTCGACTCATAAATCAAAGTGAGAAATTTAAGCTGTATTCGAAATGAAAAGACGATCCAAGATAATTGAGCTTGAAATCATAACGAAACAGTATAGAATCAAATTGATGTTACACACTTCCGAAAAAAATGAATTGTTCTCTCATCTTCCGAAATGTTATGAGTTGCGTTCAAACTCTTTGCTTCCTAAATTATTCTTTCAAAGTAAGGTGACTACTTGCTGCTGGTAATTTTTCCAGCAAACTTTTCCCTTCTCTCTCGCTCTAGTATCCATGCAAAGCTTGGGCTTTCTGTCTGCGTATATATGTATGTACAATGTACACTTTCTCGTTCGAAGTTTAATTAGTTTTTAGAAGGTAGGTACGAGAATGACTTCAAGTACGGAGCAAGAGAAAATAAAATATAAAGCATATAAGAAAACAGACTAGACTAGACTCTCGCTTGAGTATATAAGTAGCTCATAGTTCGAAAAACCATCTCAGTTAGTTTATTATTAAATTATGTTCTGTATCACGTTTTTCATTCTTTTTCATCAAATGCGCCTTCCAACAGATTGTTCATCAATCGATCGAATTTATGGACGATTGTATTTTTCGTTTACGCATACTTTCGTTTACTAGATGTAGAAATTTAATTCTTATAGGTTGTAATAATTTCTTCTGAAAATCCATATTCTCCAAACTTGAAGGTTTTATTTTCAAAAGAGCGCCTCACATACTTTGCGAGAGAAAGAGAGAGCGGTATAAGAATCCTTAAATCGACACGTGATCCACGGGAAACGAGATCCATTCGGTTGGCATCCCGATTGCGAATGTTTTTAGAGCACCTTGTGCACATCGTACCAGAGGGAGCCAGTTGGTGGCTTAGACTTGGGCTGGGCAACTCGTACGCAGCGCTGGGACAATTTCATTCGGGAAGTTTTTCAATTTGCCCGTCTTACCTCGCTCCCGCAACAGCTTTCCCTTCTCTGCTATCCTATCTTCTTCGTACAATCTTTTACTACGCCCTACTTCTATTGCATATACACTTTTCGGTGCTGCCGTTGATAAGAGATATTTATATGCAACAGCTTAGTTGTGATGAGTTCAGAAACGATGCCTACATAAAAGATTGCGATCATAATGACCTGGTGAGCTTATACAATGATGTTTATCAACGGAGAGGAAAAAATCAATCAATTTGTTAAACGAAAATTCATAAGCTGATCTTGACACTGTATTAAAAATATTTGTCGTAGTTCTGATATCAACAATATTTTATCTGTTCGACAAGGGAATGCCCAGGAATCTTTCTTATTTTTTGCATGTCTTATTGTCCATCATATCATTAATTTTGAACTTCCTTGTCTAGCTTTTCTTTTCGCCATTAGGTATCTTATTTTTACGCGTTCTATCTATTTTTCTGTCCATTTCTTTCGCTTCTCACCTCTCTTCCTCTTTTTACCTCTCTCCCTTCGCTCCTGCTCTTACTATACCTCCCAGACTCTCTACGGACGCTACACGCAGACTCTTCTCTCTTAATGGAAATTGATTACCACGAGAAAGCGATATCTAAATAATGTTACTCGCTCCTAGCTTTCATTCGTGGCTTTTTATTTGCTTACTCTTACCAAGATTCGTTGAGTTTGATTGTGGAGAATACAATGTTTTAGCTAAAACAAATGAAATATGGTTAAGATTCTAGAGCTCAGCAATCATTATCGTGAATTTCACAGCTTGAATCACCGACACGTAAGTGAATATGAAAGAAATATAGAAATCTTTATGTCAATCCGGAAGGATCATTTAGAATACGTATATAACTTTGGGATATTTTTGACAACAATTCAGTCCAAGATAAATCTGAAAATGATGGTCTTGAGATTCACCCAAGATGGTAGTTGCGATAATATTATCTCCATACTATTATTTTTTGCATTTCTAATAAACGAACTATCCAAATTTATCCAGTAACTGTGTATGAACTAGAGAAATCTCGAACGAGTTTTTGTCATTCGTTTCGTATTTTTTCATCTTTCATCTTGACAAGAAGATCTTGTGAGAGCATTTTTCAAATGACACGTTTGTTAGAAAGACAAAATCGAAGCGCATCCAATACAAACTCAGTCTATCTCGCCGTATATTATCACGATCCAGCGAGGCTCGATCCTGAATAACGAGTCGCGGCGCTGGTCCGAAAAATTCGCCGTGCGTTCTGCGGCCCGTCAAAAAGCTCCCGGCGAACGAAAAATTACGCGACGGGAGCTCAGAATAAACGCAAAACAAGCGGCCGATACGTGGGCGCTTTGTCGCGCGGTATATTGGCGCCGGAGCCGAGATACACCGTTTTAAAACTCATCACAAGTGGATTTCTCAAGTCTGAAAAGCGGGGAGAGGTCGTGCGATTCTCTTGATCCGGCTGGATGAACTTCCGACTTACTGCTGAGACGTGGCAAGATTTACGCGCTGTGTAACTCGTGCGAGTCCGAGGCCGCAGGGATTTATTATAGTGCCCCGGTGCATATAGCAGCCGAGAAGTAGTCTGTTCTCCTTAGGCGCTGCTTCAGCCGTTGTATATATAGGCGTTTACATGAGACGAAGCGTTCGCTCTGCATTTTTATCGCGATATCGCGCGCGGAGTCGGGGGCGTAATTCGCGCGCGCGCGACATGCGCCTGTGCAACGTAGTTGAGAAATATTTTGGTTGGCTCATTTTCGACCAATCAATGTCACAAAAAACCAATGGAATAAAACTCGCCGAAGAGGCGGTTAATGGGAAATCACCAATAATACCAATCATCGGATCAAACCAAGGCAAACATCGCACCTCGTGCGATGCGCAACCCCAACAAACGCCCTCGATTAGATTTTTTCCACATTTCACTTAGGGCCCGATAAGAACTACCCCGCAAGCTGATCGAACGCACACAATGTCGGGATAGCTGGCACAATAGCGCTGCTCAATTAGGCGCGATGACTCGGAACTATCGCCGATCTCCGACCGAGATAGGGATCTGGTTTTCCGCTCGGACGATGCTCGGCGCACCCACCCCGTGTATATAAAGAGTCTATGTGAAAGCTGACTCGCGTGCTGCCGGCCCAAGGGATGATTCGCCGCGGGCCTTTCACCCGATCGCCCACGGATGCAGCTGTTCTGATTGACGCTGTGACGGCTGCCTCCCAACGCCTTCGACTGAAGACAACTTCCGTTTCTGATGATTTACAACTAACATTTTTTCAAACAACAGTATGTGAAAAACGAAAGGATCCTTTTATAAATATACATTTTGTTATTTGCAATGTTCATCGAATTGGATTTTTAATTCTTTCACGGAATCAAGTGCCGAAATCGGGATCTAACACGCGTGGGCGAGACCATCTGCCAATGTGGTGCCAATAACATTCACAGCTACATCTAACGCAAAAAGCCTCGAAGATATGGTTATCTGTGTTTGAAGATCATAAGTAGTTTATGGAAAATTTGGCGGGATCAGATCCCAGTACATGTTATAATTACGTATTTCGTGCAAGTATGTAGGCCACGTGAAACAGTGAATGCCCATTTTTATATATCCTGACATTTGAATGTAGATACACAAAGTACTATGATATGTCGTCTCAGTCGTGAGCTATTGGCAACCAGTCATACGGTAGTGACAAACAGTATTTTTCGTTCACGAGTGCACTTCGCTTCCGAAAAAGCATCGATGGTAGTGAGGCTGTGTTTATGTACCCCTTCGGAACGTTTTAACTTATGCCTCTGATCGATAATTCTTGTTTACGAGCCATATGTATATAGCGACCACCGCTCGGTCAGTCATTTTAGTTAATAGGGGATGGGCCGCACGCGTTAGTGAGAGTAAAACAGAGTTTACAAGCCATCAAGGCTGCTTTCAAGCAACGATAATGATTTTCGAGATTTCGACGCGTGGGATCGCAACTGACTGCGAGAGAGCCACCAAAAGCGTGTGAATACGTACTTATGGTCGCTTTATCACTTTCATCAAATTGTTCAGATGAATATATGGGACATTGAAAAGAAATGGCAAGCTGAGGTATAACTTTGATGTAATGACTGTTCTGATTAAATCAAATTATTCCATGATTGAAATACCTACATTCGAGTCATGAGATAGCCTTGGCGTTCTACCAATCAGACGATATTTTCTGCAATATACATCGAATTTACATATTGACTAGTTGAAGACAATTTAGTATTTTCGTAGTCTAAAACTAGGATGTATCTGATGAAACTTATTTTAATTGATTTTAATGATTCTTTGCCACTCAGTTCGTTTTAGAATCCCTGGCTTGCATTCAAACCACATAGTAATTATTTCAACTACTTACATTTGATAGTCAGGATTGATGAATAAACTATGTAGCTACAATGTAGTGTTTGCTCTTTCTCAGTGGGATGGGTGTTATATAAATAATGTGCAGAGTGGTTTTGATTGAATTCCAAGAGCTATTTTTGCTTGTCGTCAAGAAGTCCTATTTGAATTTTGAGGTATAAGTTAATATTTACAGGGCTGTAATCGCGGCCCGATCATTGGTCTTAGATCATTTTGAAGCCCATGTACGGTCCAAAATTATCACGGCGTACTAAATAGTTAGTAGAATTCAATTTTGTAGAGTTTCTTTGAAAAATGTGGATTATTTTAAAGGATATTAAAAATTCTTAAAAATATTACGTTTTTATGACCATTTCCAGAGTAGATCAGAACACAAAGTTAATGGAAAAATATAAAAACTTGAAATTTAAAAAACCAAGCACTGTGAAAACAGTATCATACATGGGCATCAGAAATCTGAAAAATCCAATTATGCTACGGGGACCACTGTCAACTATATACACCATTATAACCACTCTTATTAAATCACCTCCAGGCTAAAAATCGAATAGTCAACTTTTTACGAATATCACCTAATGTCATTTGAGAAATAGAAATTTCATTTGTCGCAACTACTTTCTCGAGACTGCTCAAAGTAGTATTATTCTATGAAAAATATAATCTATTCGGTCAAAAATTTGTCAAAATCCTTCTTCCTCTATCAAAAATTTGAAAAATTAATAAATTACTTAAAATACTGTCACTCCGTTTTTTTATTATAGTGTTCTGGGTTGGCTAGCTGCGAGTAACTCCTCCTCATATATATTATATATAATTCGTCATTATTTTGATGCTTATTATTATTTAGGAATTGCGATACTCGCCGTAGCGGATACAATGAAGCTACCACGTAGGCTGGGTCACGGTGACCACTGCTGCTTGTCCGGGGCATATATTTCTCCTTCACTATCTAATTACATTTGATTGATAATAGGAGGTGGGTGAATGAAGGATTGTAGGTACTACTTCACAGCTGGTAAGGCAGAGAGTATCGGGGCGAGACGCTCTAAAATTCGTTATTAATCATTTGATAAATTGTTCGATAATTTCAATGAAAATTTTTATTTTAGTATGCAACTGTTCAACTATTTGATAGTCACCTAGCATATGAATATTCTTGAAAAAATGGTTTGTTCATGACTATACATGACTATATATACATGGCTATATAATCACTTACTTATTTTTTCTGGCAGTCGGAATGGAGAGCTATCTATATGAGAATCGTATGTGATTGTTACCGATTAAATTGATCTACATTCAAAGGATCATTGAGCTCTGAATCATAAGGTGCCCACCAAAAATAAACATTTGTTTCTAATGAGAATATTATAAATTAGGTAGATATATTCGTGGATCAATTTTGGATCAGATTAACTCATTTGTCTGATTTAGATTGCAATGCAAAGTTGATGAATAGTCGAATCGATCTATACACTGAGAAAAATCTGATTAAGAGAGTTAACTATTTGAGCATAGTAGAGAAAAACCTAGTAGTCGTTACTATGTTTCATAAGTCAGAGAATTCGTGGCTAGTGAAGGTTACATTATTATCGCATAGTAAAATTTGATAATACAGTTTGCCATGTAAATTATTGTATCGTACTATTTTATGATACTTTACTATGTATGTACACGTATAAGATATTTAATAAATATAATAGTTTCTGTTATTTTCTCCAGTAATGATTATACTATGTTTTAGATAGCAAAGAACACTAAACACTAAAAAAGCACAGGTATAGGAAAGATTGCTAATTCTGTCAGTGTATCTTTGACGTGAAAATGGCGGACTCTCACCTGAGGATTGTAGCCTCATTTTCAAGGAGAGGAAATATTTAAAGCTCGCAATGAATGAATTACGCAATAATATTCACATACCAATGATAATACAACTAAGGCGCCGCCGGAAAAATCAAACGAGTTGATGAATTATGAAATCGAATCTTCGATCGACATATTGTTCTAGTCATCGTAATCATAATGTAGTCCCGCTAAAATGCTTGCATGTATCATGTATCTGTATAAGATAAACATTTTCCAAAGGAAGCCAGCCACGAACTCATAAACCACCCACCGAATCAAAGCCGACCAGGGTGCCATGATATCTAATCGTCCTTTCCTGAGTCGGACAGAAACCAAATAAGAAGAAATCACAAGACACGAAAAGTCCGGCTGAGTCATCTATATCATGAGAGCTGCACGAGTATCATCGCTAAGACTCGATATATATACGAGCTGACGCTAGAGAACGGCAGCGCGGACGGCACACTCGCCCCCGTGGTCTACGGTCAGCGGCGGCTCCCCCTCCATCGGCCAAGGATTACGGGACACCCCATAGAGGGAAAAATGTAATATAAAAGGCTTATCGTCTAAGCCGTTAATATGTTGTGCGTACGTAGGACGAGGCGAGAGAGAGAGAGACAGAGAGAGACAGACAGAGAGCGCAACCAAGAAACGCGCGTAATGTATACCACGTATACCTATTTATGTGTCGCCCTGGCCCGGACATATGTCCCCGTAATCTTATATATTTTATGCGTGTAAAACACACGAGGTTAACCTTCACGCCCTCGTACAACGCTCGTATGCGTGTGATTGTCTTGTTTAAATTTATAATTCAATTTACAGGCATGCATCGACGACGAATAATCTCGTATTATATACTCGCTAAAAAGTCACAGTGAGAAATCACTCTATCGAGGTGGATGAATGATTCAGTGGAATGCAGTTAATTTTCCATGTGATAAAAGTGTATTTTCACTTTAGTTCCATAAGTTTTGATAGCAACAAACTTTTACACAAAATTCGCAGTAAATTTTTGTTATCGAAACTCATGGAACAAAAGTGAACATTCACTTTCATTATATGAGAAATAACAGCAGTTCCACTCAATCATTCATCCACCTTCACACAGTGATTTTCATAGTAGCAGTTTCATACACTGGTTTCTCACTTTGAGGTTTTAAGAGAATACTCTAGTTATCTTGTACATGTTCTATCTCACGACGGAATTTGATGTTTCTTGATATGCATATATTACCAGCTCTTACAGAAATATGAAAATGAGGGAATATCATATTAGACCTCCGACATGTCACTACTATTTCTAATCAAAAGTACATATTCTATTTGGGAAAAAATAAATTACATTAATTCATAAATCTTGTCATTTATTCATAATGGAAATTCGCATAATAATCACATTACGCAATTGACTGAATTTAATTCTATAGTACATATTCATTTCCAAGTGATATTTGTACACAATCACTTATTGGCTGTGTGAAAAAGTAACAATGTTTCTGTCCATACAACAAAATGCCTAAAACTGGCGATGCATTCCACGTTCCCTCGGATCCAGTATCCAAAAACTCGAAAGCACATTCCACGCTCGCTTGGCTCGGTATTCCTGAAGCAACTTGGAAAAGGACGCAATCAAATTCTGTTCGGGCCGAGCGTGTGTCCCCACCAATAGCTATGACACGTGCCGGCACGTGGCCCAAAACTAATTGAGACGCGATTTTACTTGCGGGACGCTGCGCCTCCTGTCAGCACCGATGTACGTCACTGTTTTCGAAGGAGTTGCACGTGCGGGAGGTGCAACCGATGCTCTTCTACTGCTCGGATATGTCAGATCGATGTTATCTTTGTGTATTCAATGTAATTTTAGTGAATTCGTGAAGTTGGCTTCTTTTTGTGTACTCGGATGTATATATTCACAAAGGTACTGGAAGTGTATGGATAATGTGTACGTACAGTGGGGTGAATCAATGGAAGAAATCATGCTGCAAACGTAATAGGCAAAAACAGGGAACAAAATGTCCTTTTTTGCGTCAAAAAATAATCATTCATCAAAGAAGATTGATGGGAATTCGTCTGTCAAGTTTCACTATTATTTCAATTTGGCTAATTAACATAGAACTAAACTTAAATCTCATCTATTAGGTTCAAATTGACAAAATTAAAATTCGATAACTATTCAGCGACCGGATACGATGGGATTCCGGAAAAAGTTGTATAAAAATAAGAGTATTCTTAGTAAACTAAGAATAAAATGGCAAGTACAGTTTTGCTTTTCCTGCAGGATACGAGGGAAAAAAATAAACAAAATTAATCTCATTCAAATATAATCACGAGTCCTTCGAAAGCATCCACGTTCTACCACTGAAAAACTAACCGTATAATGAAGTTTGATTAATCCATCACCTGATGGTTCAGCAGCTAAACATAGATAATCGTGCTCTCCTAGAATACCCAAAGAAACATTGCGGAAATCGACAAAAGTTTTTTTACCGGAATTAAACCTCGCGAAAAAATGCATCATGCCCCGTACTCAATAACAAAATCTCACTGGCGAAAGCCTCGCGTTTCATGTTAGCCCGTGGACCGCTTCTCGATATATATACGTAGGCGGGCTGCTCGCTGATCCGCTGCCGGTGTGCTGCAGTTAATTTAGGGGCCATTCCCTCTGTAAATAGCCAATAAAAGGCGCGGAAGAGATTGCGGGGGACGAAATGCGCGCAATATTATAAAATTTAATGTCTTGCTTTACGGGCTGGCGTAGCGAAGCGCAAAGTCGTCTTTGTCCCGATATTTACTACGAGCGATCGCAACGCCGCCCTACAATGGCGCGCAAGTGTTTTCCCAGCCAGTTGCGCGCTGTTTATTATGGCGTACGGGATTTCGCTCCCTGGAGTAACGTTATCATCATTAATTCTCGACGTGCTCTTATTTTTTTTTTGGTCAAAGCTCGTGCGAGCCAAGATAGCGGGAGGATGAAGAGGGACGAATGAGAATATTTGAATCGCAAAGATCGAGATTTAAATGTTGAATCGAAAATTAAACAAATTTCGTTTACTGCCATTGAAGATTTCATTTTTCCGATACAAGCAAGTTCATAAACAACTTTAGAGAAGCTAATTCAAGAAAGTTATCTCTGTCGATTCATTGAGAGAATCGACTCAGAACTGCATTCTGAAAGGGTAGATATTTACTGATAGTTATTCCATGCTCATTGATTCTAGTATTCAAAATAATATACCCCGGCTAGTCATTGGATAATCAATAAACAAAATACGCTCACTGATAAAATCAGTAACAATGGTCAACGCAATGAATCAGTCAAAAACATATCGTGTTTTTATCAAAATTTTACTATTCAAAATATTGAATTCTCTTGATTTAATTCAAATGCTCTCTGTATTGTAAGTCATTTATACAGTGAGAATATCACCCATACGGTTATTTACGGCACAAAATGCTGCTTAATATTGATGATCAATCAAGCGCTGTTTTTAAAATAGCATCATACGTCATTAAAGTTTGAACATTAATTTTGCCACATACTTGTGGCTCACTCAATAAATCACTAAGTATTTAATTTATGTCATTTTAAGACAATGTCTGACATGTAATCGTAATTCCAGATAAAAATAGCTGAGTTGATTCCCACTGGCCAGAGGAAAGCGTTGAGGTATAAAAATCAGCAAGGAGTAAAGGGTTCGCAGTAGAAAGAAAAGAAAAGGTACAAACTGGATATGCAAGAAAGACGTGGAGGAAGAATGATGATCAGCCCGGTAAGTTGAGAAGCAAACACGGAAGGAAAAGAAAAAGACGAGTTTATGGACAAACCTTCACTAATCTCTCTCTCTCTCTCTCTCTCTCTCTCTCTCTCTCTCTCTCTCTCTCTCTCTCTCTCTCCCTCTATTTATCCGGTATTTCAAAACGACTACGATTGACCAGTAGCTCGAGGAGAGTAGCGCATCGTTCCCGAAAATTTCATCGTGTCTGATGCCCGATGAAGCGCGCAATAGCGCACGCGACGTACCACAGCGAGCAGCGTTATCCGCGCGCGGAGAGCGTGAAATGCGCGGCCGCTCGAAACAGTGTGTGCGGGTCGGATGAAAAAGATCGGGCGGTAGAGAAAGTGAAAAAACGAGAGGGAGAGATGGGTGAGCGGTGTGCGCGAGTGGCGTCACCGCGGAAATCAAGAGTAATGCCAACACGAAACTGCACTACGCCCGCCAGCGGCACCCAGATCCAGTCCCTTCAAGCCCGAGCCCAGCACACACCTACGCGCCACAGCGAGACCACCCCCGCTGGGAATAACCTCCTACTGCTCGGGGCTGGGCGCGAGCCTGCTCCACGCGCTGGAAGGGGATCGCCTGTGTATATACACGCTCCGCGCGAGAGAGAGAGAGAGAGACACAGCCGAAACAGACAAACCCACCCCGGCTGCTCTGTCGGCTGCAAGCTTCGGATTCTTGGTTTTGCAACTTGCACTTTTTATGTACGCGGGTACACTGTTCGATCTGCGCGAACAACATATTAATTGCGATTTGATTGGAAACTGCCGCATGAACTAATTGGAAACGCCAGGGGCGGTGGATTCGAAGTGCATATTAGTTATGTTCTAAAACTATGAAAGTCTTCTGAAATATCGAAAAATTTTGAAATATTCCATCCAAGTATAGTAATGGCAGTAAACTTGCTTTTATCTATAAATCATAATACTGTGATGGATTGCTTAGTACTCACGTCCGTGCTCGTGAAATGACTTATCTATTTTATGTCATTCAGTTTCCTCTTATAGAAGAAGCATTGTCCCCATTGTCAATTCGAAAGTTGGAGCTTCCCTAAAACTATTTGATTGTTTCGAAAATTCTTCGCAATTTTTACTCTTATTGTTTGAATTTATTCTCATTCATTGAATTTATCTTTCAATTAAGCTATTTTTAACAAAACAAAATCTGAATAATTGGTCGTGTACATAAAATTATAACGATCCAACATATTACTTTCTCAAAGAGGTAACGGGACAAAAATCAAACTTTTGAATCGGAACGTATACGTACATATGTGATCCTTTTATTGGGAAGCGATAACTCTCGAAGAAATCGTCCGATCTTTCTGAAATTTTACACACAGGTCAGTCGTGGAAAGTAGTAGTCCGAGTTCGTTGTTTAGCAAAATCCGTAGTTTATTTCCTTAGCAACGTTTGTTAAGGGATTTTTGGGAAGTTTCCTATGATTCCTCATGAATGTTCATTAAGGCTCGGATACTCAAAAGGATTGGCGAGAATCAACGTAATATTTCCCATATCAACCGTTGTTTACACCACTAGCAACCGATGCTAAAGGAATGTCTATTGAAATGAAGTTCATTGCAAATACTTTTGAGGACGCAAGATACTGTATCTTTGAATTTTCTACAGCAACTGTTCTTGGTTTTCTCAGTAACCGATACGGGGTAGTTTAGAAAATCAGTTTTAGGTTCATTTGTCGATGACAAAATATACAGAATATTCATTTCTACATGGCAACCGTTGTTTGCAGAGTGCAGAGTGAGGCGTTGTATATATGAATTTAGTTTGACAAAATGTGTAAACAGTTTCTGTCAGTCACGAGAAATTTCACAAGGAGATATAACATGACAGAATACAATAACACTATTTTAGTACCGAGGACGTGAAGTGAAACTTTAGGCCCGCAGGTGATCGAATGGACTCGAGGGTTGTACGATTACCCATGGGCGTAAGTTAGGTTTAACATTTTCCACCTCGAAGGTAGTTACTATGGTAACAACGCAAAATAAGTTGGCATAAAAATAAACTTTACGCCCGCAAAATAAAACCAAAAAAGTGTATAATAAAAGAAGTGTACTTCACGCCTACCATTACAACAATTTTTTCTTTTAAATCCGTTTCTCCAAAACTAACAAAGACTATCAACCTTCTAACAAACCTTGGGCCACTGCGGGACATTGATTGAAAATAATTCATCATCGTAATTCACAGTGAAGTGAAAACTTGAGACTGTCGTTTTGTTGGTCTCTAGTTTGACATTCAAATAAACCATTACTTCACATCCTACCTATCTTTTCCCCCCGTCACGAAATACATGAATTACACAGCTACGAAACACTCGTAACTACACGACCAACACAATGCGTTAGAAGGCTATATACGAGAAAAATATTAACGCTCGCATTTACCAGACCCATGAATACTTAAGTCGAGTAATCTCGATAAATCAAAGTTTCAAGAGTCCCTTATACGGGATCACTTTGTTCGTGCGATCATCGAGGCTGCTCGGAGGCTTTAAATATCGCGCTGATATCGGTGTCAAAGAAGCCAAAGCAGAAGCAGCAGCATCGGCTGGCTGACTCCCAAATCCGGCGAAATGCGCCCATTCGTATGATCGGCCGCGCGCGCCCGGAGAAGCTCCTTCGCGCTTCCAAGCCCCCCTCCACCCACCCACTCCCCCCGGGAGCCTCGACGCCGAAACGTCTTTTAATATACACTATATCTTCAATGAGCCGAGGGAGGCTTTTCCCGCGTGTGCGAGAGAACTCGCAATCGGCTTTTGTATGGAGGAAAACGCATGGCACGCTTGTAGATACACGTACGTATACTTGTTTCGGTGCGAGGGCTTCAGTGAGCACTGTAGATTTTTACTTGATTTCATATTTTTCGTTTGCTTATTAGTCCACACGATGGTTATTCAGCTCAGCTACGAAAAATTTTGTTTAGATTTTAGAATATATCTTCGATTTTTCGGGACTAAACGTCGAGTCGTCCAAACATTTCAAATCGTTGAAATAGTATATTATTCACCTCGCTTATCTAGGCTATTTTAGCACGCGCAAACTTTCGATCCGAGCGTAACGAGAGTTCAAACGTTTTTCGTGCCGAAATCATCCAATCCCGCCCTGGTGTATAATATACTATTTTTCGTACCCCGTGGGAGAAAAGTGCCATTCTTTGCCAATGCCAGAACGCAAAGTTGGTACTTTGATACCGCTGGGACGAAAAATATGAATCAGTCCGGATATCAATGGTGCCAGCTACAAGAACGTTTAAAATCGTATCTTCATCAATATGTTATTCAATGAAGTATGAGCAGTGTCATTGGTACTACGTCAAAACTATTTTTCCCACTTCATTTGCATTCTTGTTAAATAGATCTGAGGTGAATTTTTTTAAAGTGACATTCTGATGAAATACAAAATAATCAGTCGAACAATTTGACTTGATTGTTTACCGTGCCGGGGGATCAAAAAATGTTTGTCCGACTAGCTGCCTTATTTTTCAGGCATTCAAAATGTAAGAAGAGAAATTGTTGTCCATTTCGTTTACCATGAGATTTGACAATGATAAAGTCAAGTAAGTAGACTTTATGGTCGCGAGCTTTCGTTTTACATTAATAAAATCGCCCATAAATTGCTTGATGATTCAAATTCAATTGTATCACTCGGTTTAGAGTAATGATCTAAACATTTTAGATACATATTTTCATGTGGAAAACAGGACAATAGGACAAGTATACAATACAGTTAAGACGAGGCTCGCCGCAGCAGGCTACAAATGGATCTCGTCTGCTTATATTGCGGCAGATTGAATTAATTCCGGTAAATTAATTGGTAGTTAAGATGTTTAGCCTTAAGTGAGAGTGTCTAGTTTCCCTATCTCTGTTCGCTCTCCGTTCGCTCCTCTTCCACCCCTCTCTAACCAGTTTTTCCGTTCTTTTTCTTGTGTAATTTCTCTGAATATGTATCCAGAAGATTTTCCAATGCTCTATTCACTCGAATTGCTTTCGTCAGATATATATTTGTTCATTAAAAAACAGTCACAACCGTCGCTTTTCAAATTTTTGGAAACAGTCTCGATCAATTATTTTACAGAAAGGTTTTGTTGAGTTCAGTTTAATTTGGCCCAAAAAACTATATGTATAAATTCAAAGACAATATTGTGAATTAGGGTTATAATTTAAATAAAAACATCAAGGTTAAATTTATTGAAAAATTCATTTTCTGTTCTAAAATATCATTAATGAGAAACAAAAGTAAAAACAGTGATATTCGATTTTTTTTAAATATTCCTTGTATTTTTTATATCAATTGATATGATTGTTTGAATCAGATGATATTGACAATAAGACATTGATCTTCCAATTGGAGATGGTTAGTAAATAATTATTATTCTTGGGGTGAGATCGTGTCTGATCGACATCGTAATATTTACATAGTGGGGTAATATATGGTAGACTTATAGAATCACATAAACAGGTAATATTGAAGGACAGTAAAATTAGTGTTTACATAGTGGAATAAGCGATGATTTACAGGGGGCAATACAGATATATCTATGGGAAAACTTTCCAGATAAGTTTTTCTATATTACGACGAGTGTATCAACCGGTACGTTATACATTCATAATTCAATTGTTAGTACATGATTTCTCTGTAATAGTTAATACACGTATGTCATTTTTGAATTTCAATGTTTAGATGTTAACTCTCTTATCTTATGTAGATGTGGAATTAATCTCGTTGATGCAGGTAAGTTACACATTGTCGATAAAGAAGAAAAACTACTTAATAGCTGTAATATTAGCTACTACCGATGAAAAACATTCAAAAAATAATAAACAAGGATATTGAATCATATCTTTTATTTACGAAAAAATAATGAAAATATGTAAAAATTAGTTTTCATAAACTAGAGACGATTTTTTTATATTTTATTGTGATGATTGCATACATATTATAATCTATGAAACCTTATAGTTTGATATACTTTATCTCAAATAGATTTACATTGATTTAAAATTGCAAAGATTAAATTCAGATCTGCATAACAATTGTGTTGTCGATTCACAGAATTGACATTGGCACTTCTTCTTTAGGACTATGAAGCCAAACTCGAATATCTCAGTAACATATTGAATGTGCCACAAACATGGCTAATAATAGAATTATTTAGATCCATTCAGTGGAGGAAACTTTGGTGCAATATTTGATCAGCTTCCAATATATTCTTAATTAACAACACATCAACGGGTATGAAAATAAAAACATTCTAAAATTCTTAGAATTTGTCGACTCAAAAACGGACGGTACGTACTGTCACTGTTCAATAACATTACCAGGAACAATTGTCATAAATGTTACATGATACTTTCACATTCGGCATTTCTAACTCAATAATATCATGAAACATGTGCAGCCTTTTTTTCAAAAAGGCACGAATGTAAAATGAGATGGATATACGAGATTCCGTATTCTCCTTTGAGACAGAAAAATATATAAATGCAAATTATGTACGACGAAGTCGTCTACTTCAATACTGAATTACGAAATCAAGGCAAGAAGGCACTTTTTGTAGTCTCCAGAACAATCCTCCTATAATATAAGAATACATTAAGTATTGTATTTTCATTAGTAATTTGATCGATCTGTAAAAAGCTGAATGATAATTACCGAAATAAAATCCTCTAAACTTTGTCCGTACTGCTGCATAAAGGCATGTTTGATCTCTCCCATATCAATTTCGGAACGGGTAACAATTAATCTTATGAGTCGTTTGTCTTGGGTGCCAGCACCTTTCATACTTTTGTAAAGTTGTTCAGCGAAGAAGCCTGCTCGATTTTTCACGCATTTGACTAAAAATTAAAATTAATGTGATCAGAAATGATCATGTATTTGAATTATACAGTCTTTCAATTAAACAAAATTATCTTTACCAATAGCAAGAAGGCCTTTTTTAATATCACCAGAAAATTCATTGTCCACAGCTTGCTCAATATCATGACCAGTAATATTCAGGTACTCAGCAAAAATTTGCCTTAACTGAGCAGCATTTCTTGAACACAGAATTGCATTGAATGTTGATTCATCTGTTCCAAATCGAATTTCTCCTGCAAAAAAAATATTTTTTGTAGTTTGTATTTTGTATTCTAATTATTGGATTTATGTGCGGATTTAAAATATTGAGTCTTGAAATATTTACCAGCTTGGAGAAGTTGTCTAGCGTCGTTTGCTGCTGCAGCAGGATCAACTTCAAATGACTCATCTCTGTTTGCACAGCATAAAGACACCATAAGACGTTCAAAGCTACCAGAAGTATCTTGTCTTAAATCATCTTCCAAAGATCTCCCGAAAACTAAAATTTGAAACATATAAGGTCAATTATATAGAATATTTTCAATATTCATTAAGAAGAATGGCTATAAAGACTCACTCGCTTCATAAGCTAGCTTAATTACGCTTATTTCATGGTTTGACATGGTACACAGGACTTCAATAAGCACAGTTTCATCTGTACCAATTCCATCCAGTGCATCATGCAATTCTCTAGCATAGTATTGAGGTAAAGGCGTCATCATAGCAACTAATAGTTTTTCGAAATTTCCTGAAGTCTCAGATTTTAAATCTTTGATTAAATCCTGTAGATAAAGAAAAACAATTATAAGGATATACAAAAGTTAACTAGTATTTAAGCTTCAACCAAAGTATAAAATATTTACCTTTCCATACAGCACTTTAAATTGTTTTTCAATTTCTTGACGCTGTAAGTTTGTACGATTAGCAAGGACATTAATGATAGCTTTCTCATCAGTTCCAAAACCCTTCATTGCTTTCCGCAAAACTTCAGCATCAGATCTTGGATCAAAATTTGGGTTCTCGACAACTGTCGGGGAGAGCTGTAACAAAAATTTGAACTGTCAGATCTTTTGCACTATTACTTGTTTTTCATAGTTGATAATTAACTGCCATTAGATACATTCTCTAATTCAAAGTTTTTCAAATGAAAACTATTGTTTTGACAAACAACAGTTGATACAATATGAATTTTCTCTCTCACAAAAATAACTTCTCTTTGGACTTATATATTAATTTATACAATGATAATTCTCAAATTCTTCTCCAAAATAGTTTTGTTACTTGATAAAGAATTCACTTTCTGCAAGGGACTCCCTCAAAAAACTCTCACCTTAACCGGAGCCTGGGTCATTCGAGGGGCCGGTGCACTGTATGGCGTGGATCCTCCATAAGTAAAGTTCCCACTATTACTTCGACCCCCAGAATATCCTCCGCCCGGATAAGGAGTCGAGCCACTACTATGTGAAGGAGGGATGCTAGGATTAGGATTCCCATTACCGCTCAAATTGGGATACAAGCTAGAACCACCTGTAGAAGTATACCCAGGATTTGATGGTGCTATAGAACCATGAGCGGGAGCAAAACCTCCAGATGGATTATAAGGTGGCTGTGACTGTGATGCAGGATTTGGTGGATAAGCCTGATGAGGGGGCTGAGACGGGTAAGGATGCTGTGACTGTGCAGGATAAGGCTGCTGGGGTTGTGATGGATAAGGTTGCTGTGGAGGATATGCCTGGTGTGCAGGCGGCTGAGAGGGGTATGCCTGGTGCGAAGGTTGCTGAGGAGAGTACGCCTGGTGTCCAGGTGGCTGAGGAGGGTATGCCTGGTGTGCAGGTTGCTGCGGCGGATATGTTTGAGGCTGGGGAAGAAAACCACCGGATGCATATGGAGGCTGCGAACCTGGGAAATTCTGACTAAGGCTTGGCTGAGGCATTGAAGGCTGACCACCAGCATTCGGATAAGGAGCTGGCTGAGCAGAATATGGAGAGTATGGTTGAGGCATACCAAAGGAAGTTGGAGTTTGAGAGTAGGGCGGAGCACTAGGGGCTGAAGGTGTTCCTGGAGGAAGTCCAAAAGAGTTCGGTGGTTTTTGTCCTGGGAATGGTGGACCCTTTTGTTTGACAATGTCAGAGTGTGCCAAAAGTGCAGAAAACAACTTTGAATATAATATCGCCCAACAGTACACAACTAATACATCTAATAATGATCAGTTTAGGAAACAGCACAATTTGTATGAAAGTGTAGATTTAAATCAGTAGAAAACAATTCTTTTACTAATTTAAATGTCTATTTTGCTTTGATCAGTTGAATGGACTATTATATATCTTTTTTGTAGAAGAAAAAACAAGGTAAAGAAAAAGAAAGTCAACAAAATATTACTCACTTGATATCCGTAACTCATTTTGATGTGTTTATGATCTCTCTTACTTCAGCAAGTCAAATAACAATCTAAAAAAATGAACAATTATTATTCACAGAGTAATGTCTTATCACTCAGCACACAAAACGCAACAAAAGCAAAACGAGTGTGAAAAAGCAGCTAACGTATACAACGCGATTTGAACAAACAAAAATTGAATTTTGTAATTAGTCACGAAAAGTTAAAAGTGCGTTTTCCACACCCACCAATGAAAAATTCAAGCTTATAATATAACGCAAGGCACTGTATAGACAGACGGTCGGTCTTTTCGCAATGCGGTCACACGGCACACACACGAATACGCACACGCACACACATGCACACACCCCCGTAACGTAACGCGAGATCAAAACTGCACTATGTATATCACACGCGATACTTTTTCAACTACGAGATTTACCGTTGGTTCGCGAGAGATAACAGACTGACAGTCCGATCTGATCCGCAGCTCAATGACGAATGACGAGGTAGTGTCGTGCCAGCTGGCTTTATAGAACGCGCGCGCTGCAGCTGACGAGTGTCGAGAGGTGCGAAAACTCTTTGGTCTATATATAAATGAAAAATTGCTGGCGACGACCGCGGGGATACAACTGTCTGCTACCAGCACGTGAGCGCGAATACTCATATATATAAGCGCGATTGTTATTCGTCAAAAAAAAAGTACACACGCACCTACCTGGTCGGATCTCTCGTGCAGATAACAGTGCTGCTGCGTGCAGGAGAATTCACGAGAATCGCTGCATCAATAGCGCGAGCCTATCCGCCGGCGCGACGCCACAGGCCACGTCATCGGAAAGAAGAGTGGGGAATCTTCGCTGTACGAAGGAGAGAAATAGGTGATAGGAGGAAAAGAACCGAGGTAATGGGTATAGATGTATGTATGAAGCTATAGGTCGGTGACTGTCGCGAGAAAATCGTTATTGGGCGTATATTTGAGAGAGATTGGTAGGAAATGCAGTTATGGATAGAATCAGATTGATCTGCATACCTATATGTATGAGTCACGAAAGTTGCGTGTATCTAATTGGAAAATTGCGGGACTTATGTGACGCGCTTATATTATACCGAGAGAGTTTGACCGGTGTGAAATGCTCGTATCATCTAAATTATGAAGTCGTATAAGCTTTGACAGGAGAAACTTCATTTGCTCACTATTCTTCTTTGAATATAATTTTATTATTTTATACTTTATTACGGTCTGTTATTTTAGAATAGTATGATTTGAAAAAAAAAATAAATAATTGTCTTATCTCTAATCTATCAGCTCTCAGCATGAACCGAAGTAGTATATTTTTCGATTGACTGCCAGTCGAGGGTGAAAACCGATTATGATTTTGTGCTCGCTGAAAAAAAACAGCATTAATACTATTTAGAATTGTTTGAAAACTATTTGTGTAGTTTTATTTTTAACAAACAGGATGTTTCTATAGAGATAATCGTGTACTTAATTAAATAGCAAGCGTCATAGATCTCGTCTGAGACAATGTTGCATCAGTCCTATAAGCTAATGCGCACGATATTACATTGTGCTAAACGATTTTTTACTGGTGATGTACATACACGATAATACCCTGCACTGTGAGCATATTGTTGATTAATCCATTAATTCAATGATTCTATGATAGTTGTATGACACTATTCTCGAACGGTTAGTCAATTAATAATAACATTGGTCTAGTGCAGATAAATCAAATTCCAATAACTTCATTCATTAGAAAAAGACTTTTTTATTGCATCTGTAATAATTAAAAAAAACTGTACTTTCTCAAATCTCAATGTATACAGTGATCAATACGATTACGCCACTGTAAACACAAAACATACAATAAGAATATACATATATGCGCTTAACACGATTGAGAAAAAGCTCGCGCTCGCCAAATTTTCAATCAGCAGCAAAAATAGAACTATAACAAAACTCGATTGCGAACATCCAGATCAAGAAGCTGAACACATTTGATTTACTAAAAAACAGTGTAGTGAGGCATAATCGTACAGAGACATGAGTCCAAACGAAACCACAAAAAACCGGCTGTTGGAATACACGCAATGACATCACGTGGGATGGGTGCAGGCATTACCCACTGTGACGTAGTGACGATCTCTCCGTGAAACGTATAACGTTCGTATAGCCTCATTCTCTTTCCCGGGACTTGGTCGGACGTCACAACCTGTTACGCTTACCTGATGTGAATAATGTAGCTCAAATGAGATTAGTCACCTGTTTGTTTTAGCTTACTATGTAATGCGCCTATACACTCTTGAGTCGCTTCAAAACAACGATGGCACGATTGAGTGAGATCATAGAGCTAAATGAATTGTAAATACGTGCGCTGTAGAACTGTATCGTATCGACATATTAATAAATGTGTGAGACACACTACTTTTCAAAGAGGTCAGAAACTGAGTTCAAGTAGAACCTGACTTGAGTGGATCTTTAGTGGCTTGAGACAAGCAGTCTATAGATAGATTACCTTTTTGTTACGCGCACGTGTGCCTTCGAAAATGAAAATAGAAGCATATTGGATAATGTCTGTTTCTACTTACCGATACAGTTTTTGGGTACATTTGCATCCAAATTTTTTTATTATTCATGTTAAGCAAGTACTTTAATTGAATTATTTGTACTTTGAGATAAATAATATATTTCTCAGTAGCATCACTTTCTATTACGATGAATCTATTAGTTGGAAATTATATTGTATACAATTGTATTACTGAGACAGATTTTTTTCATTTGATATCCTTCTTAATCGAGTTTTGGAGTAATTCGATTCCAAAAAAGTAGTTCCGAGATAATCACGTTTGAAGTTTTATTTTAACGTTCAGGTCACTGGGAGGGTTCTCGAAAAATAAACCACAGTTTTGGAGTATCCTTTTAAGATTTTTTACAATAAAAAAAATTTTACAGTCTTATGACTCCTTAAATAAAAGCTTTTAATAATTTATCTTTGACACTCACAATGAGAGTATCAGACCTTTGGATCTCCGATCTTGATGGTTTTTGTGAAAACAAGCAGGTGATACGTTCAGCCACAAGGCTGTGATTGTCAAAAACTGTACTTGCCTAAAACCGATAATGATTTGTGAATATCTCCCGGAAAATAAAACTTTGGGACTTATGGCTGTACATATCACATGTTTGGTTATGGCCCAATAACCATCTCTTGAGTTTCAATAAGATCCGAGACCCAATGTTCTGATGCTCTCCTTGTCAGTTTTAGAATACGTTCTATCATACCTGCATTGCAGGTGCGGAGCGTCCCTTTCTCACACGAGTGTGTTTAGTAGTTTATTCTCGCCCTGAAGGCACTGCAAACTTATCCGTTCTGATTTGCGTGCGTGAAATACCTGGTTCCCACTCGGTTTCATGGAACCATATGGGTGTGGATGCTTGCGAAAAAATGAAACGCACGAAAGTGTGCATTATGATATTTTTAATTATACAAGTCGAAAATCAGCTATCACACGTGCATCGACGCTTCATTTTCTTCTAACAGCATCCCCAAAATCCGACTTTGCTCCCTGAGTGTGAACAAATAATAATAATAACAAATATCTAAATAAATTCAATGATTACCTACTTTGTTCTTCTTTCTGTTTTTACTTGATTTATCTTCCTTTTATCAGCTGAATGTGCTTTAAAAATTATTATTAAACAAAATGAGGTTCAGCTCTTTGAGATGGTCGTTTTATAACATGTGAATTGAATTCGTATAATAATTTATTGAAGATTCTTCATCAATGATAGCCCAAGTACTGCTAGCTCAAACACTTTAAAAATCAAATGCCTTTCTTTGACTTGAATTGGCGTCGCCTCGATGACTAAAATATTCCATTAAAACTGAGAATTATCACCATATTTTTAAAGTTCACGACAAATTCTTAATGTGTTCATCACGAATATTTTACTTGCGAAAAACGTCACATTTTTTTAGTTAGAATACATGCTAGGCTTTCTAAATTAAAGACTAAGAGAAGATCTCCAACAGTCTTCAGGATCGCCAGTCTTGATCTGATATTAGTATCTGCTCCGAACTCTAAAATGGTATAAAAATGAAACTATTTCTTATTTTAGTATTCAGAGGTATAAACCTAATAATTTGTTTCTAAACAAGATTGAACTATAATATTCAAATTTTCAAACAATAGTACGTATTTTAGAATTATAATCCCGAGATCTAGAAATTATTTATACTTTTTATATTTTTAAATTTGGATAAGATTTAGTTGTTACTTTTTGTAAATGTTTAGACTAGGTGCAATACTTAAGTAGAAAATTTACCCAAATGAGCTCTGTATCATTTTTTTTGAATGCGTATTGTATTGGATTACAATCGTACACGTTGTAGATAATATCTTTGATAATTTTGTAGTAATCTTTGAAACTTGATAATATCATCTCTCTGGACATTCCTTTGAAAATAATAATTTGGACTTTTACTCTCACTTTAACTCTCTAATATTTTCACACGCTTTTTTCTAATTTTTAGATCCTCTAATACAAAAACTAGAATACGTAGAGCGATTCACTAAATTGTCCAAGACAAGAATTCTCGAGGTGAAATATTACATTTTCAGTACTCGTGTATTAACATCTAATATCTGATGAAAAAATATTTTCAAAATTACTTTCCAGGGCCGTAAGCAATCGCTGAGAAGTTTATGTTTTGTTGAGTGAATTCCGTTGATTAAGTTGAAATAATAATTCTTATTTTCAAAACCTTTTCTTTATAGAATTTATAAAATAATTTGTTGGCAAATTTATAGTGAAAAATGTTTAGTTGATTAAACAATTATTTTCTTCAGTTCAGTTCATAGACAGAATTTGTGTTATTCAGTGCGTAAGATGGCATTTTACGCACTAGTGTGTTTTCTAAGTGGCCTTTAAAATTTAAACACTAGTGTGAACTTCGACCACACGCGTCTTTAACTATCATTGATGCATATCTTTAATTACTTGTATTTTTATTACGGTATATAGGAATACAAATATTCTTTATAATCTTATGTTTCCAATGAAGTATACTGATACAATCGAACATTTTCATCGTGAATTCGATTCCAGCTACTTGCACGAAATCAACTTCATCTATTCATTTGATAACACGATTAAACAATATCCGATAACATTTTACTGTGACGGTCAGTACCTCTGTAGCAACCTGAAGTATAGGTTGTCCAAAAATTGATTAATCTAATAATCATGAGAAAGATAAACATAATTAGAATAGAAAAATTTTAATTTTGCAGGATGATAAGAAGCTAGTCTCATGTGTTTTTGGTGAATTAGAAAGTTGAACGGCTTCGACAATGTGGAGACTTATAGCCGTAAACTTTCTTCTATCTGGTGTTTTAGGTAATCAAATTTGACAAATAGTAAATAAATAAATAATTTTTAACAAGATTATCTATCTATTCATTAATTTATTAATTCATTTATTCTTATTTGATAAAAACGCAATGAATGACTGATGATTTTCAAGAAATTGACATTTTCCAGTTCAATATATTTTTCTCAATACGATCTGTAATAGTTTTTTGTTTCTGATAATTCACAGTTATATCACAAAAGTGTAACCCAGTTGATTTTGGAAGAGGTAGTGTTGTGTGCGAATGTAACTCGACATATTGTGATTTTTACGCTGACCCACAGCCTCCAAATGAAGGGGAATTCATTTGGTTCGTTTCAAGTAAAAGTGGGGAAAGATTACGTTTTTCGACTGGGAAGATTTCAAATGAAGATAAAAATGGATATACAATAAAGATTAATCCTACAAAACAATACCAATCTATTGAAGGATTTGGTGGTGCTTTCACGGATGCAGCTGGTATTAATATAAAAAAACTGAGTCAGGGAGCTCAAGATAATTTATTGAGGTAAATATTTCAATAACTGGCTGAAAAAAATCAATAGTGCTATGGAGACTAACATCAATAAATTTACCGTAGCATAATTGAACAAAAAATGTCATACGTATTTCTATGTTAACTGACACTTGATCCTTGTTAATATTTAATATAAATCATTTTGCTGTAGGTCATACTTTAGCACTGATGGAAGTAAATACAATCTTGGACGCATACCTATAGGTGGTACTGACTTCTCTACAAGAGGATACACTTATGACGACAACGATGGAGACACAAAGTTAGAAAACTTTACTCTTGCTGCTGAGGACTACGATTATAAAATTCCAATCATAAAACGCGCGATGGCAATGAATCCATCTATGCATTTTTTGTCAGCAGCTTGGACTGCACCTCCGTGGATGAAAAATAAGAATAAATTTTATGGATTTAGTAATTATGTCTTCAAGTTTACTTACAATATTCTTTTTTGAGATATTTATCAAGTCTCTATCACTGATAAATCTCATCATTATTCCAGGTTACTTACAAGAACAATATTACCAAGTGTATGCAGAATATATTGTCAAGTTTCTTGAAGAATATAAAAAAAATGGGATAAACATATGGGCTTTATCGACAGGAAATGAACCTTTTACTTCATTGGTGCCTGTTTTTATTAAACGCATCAACTCTATGTTTTGGTCTCCTCGTGCTGCATCAAAATGGGTTTTGGAGAATCTCGGTCCAACATTGGAAAGTTCTCAATTCAATGAAACAAATATTTTATTGTTAGACGATCAAAGATTTTGTTTACCATGGTATGTGGCCGATGTGAAGAAAAATCACGAAGAAGCTTTGAAATACGTAAAAGGAATTGCCGTTCATTGGTATGCGGATACTTATATTCCACCTACTGTCCTCGATGTAACTCATGATCTTATTCCTGACAAATTCATTTTAATATCTGAATCTTCTATCGGTAAATACTCAAATGTCTCTTAAAACGTTCAATTGCCCGCTCAAAATATGGTAACAATTTCAAAATGCGTGAATTATAGGTGACCGACCATGGGATCGTGAAAAAGTTATTTTGGGATCATGGTCGAGGGCTGAATATCTAATCAGCAAGATGTTTGAGGTACTATTACTTTATTTTTCGTATAGCTTAATCTATGGAAAGATAAAACAAATTTAAAGTTTGTTGGAAATTTTATCAGAATTTCAACCATTGGGTGGTTGGATGGGTGGACTGGAATTTTGCCCTCGACGACAAAGGAGGGCCATCTTGGGTACAAAATGAAATAGATTCATCAATAATCATTGTGCCAAATAAAGATATATTTTATAAGCAGCCAACATATTATGCGATGACTCATTTCAGTAAATTCGTACCACGCTTTTCGGTTAGGATTGAAACTCACAGTGAAGATAATAATATACTATCGACTGCATTCAAAACCCAAGATAACACAATTATAGTACTCTTGTATAATATGTAAGTTTATTAATCATACTATACATGAATCAAATGTATATTTCATAATAGTGAATCATAAATTCATATTGAATTGTCTTTTCAGGGATAATAAGAGCAAAAATGTTACTATCACCGATGAAAAAGCTGGAAACATCCAAGTAGAATTACCTGAATACTCTTTACACACATTTTTATATAAGGGCTCATAAATTTATACTTTCATTGTTTTTGAATAATCTGATTTGATCCGATGTCAAATAAAAAACTTTTCGTCCAGATCTTTATTTTCTTATAATTCCTTTGGAAATGAGTTCAAATATTGGGAGAAGGAAGTAATAAAACAGGCCAAGCAATCTCCAAAATAATTTATTAAAAACGTTGCATACGTGATATTCGAATAGATAATCGTCAATGTATTACGGCTTACTTGTATAATCGTCAATAGTGTTAGATAGTAACTATACGTATTGTGTGAGCATGTATGGTGATCTGTTGAATGGGAAACTCTTTCTCCTCCGGCAGTCCATTTACAAATCTTCGTACAACGAAAATTTATCTCCATATTGAGTGAACGATAAAAACAAATGCGCCATGTTTTATATATTATGTTTTAATTCAATACAATGAGTATTTTTCTTCTCAAAAAATTGAGCTTAACAATACTTAAGTCGAAGACTTGGGTTTCTTTTGTCCACGCAAGAGACGGATACAAAATATCAATTATTGTACATACAAATATCAACTGTGCATCACTAAAAGAACAATTTTCGTTATAAAAATTCCGGATTCAGTACATTAACACGCAAAGATCTGTTTTCAGTTGTGCTTGGCAGACGTATGGAGTTGAGACCCACGAAATGTTATTATTCAAGATCAAGGATCTCTTTATCGAACCATCGTAAGTACTCGCAAAATGTTTCGTGAAGTATCTCGCTTATTATCCCACACTACATAATTTTTTTTCTCTTAACACTCTTTCGTTCTAACTATTGTTCATCGGCATTAAAATTCAACAATATACGCCGGACTCACTGAAAATCGCTCGTATCCATTCATACGCACGTAGCTTTTAAGTTTTTTTTTTCTTATACGCTTTTTCATACATATTCTAAAGCGTGACTGCATGTGCACTTTCGCTCGTGAATCCACGTGTAAATCTGTATAGTATTGCGTAATCCAAATGTCGGACGCTCCACGTGTCCCCACACACGTTGCATATTCATTCAATTTTCTGTAAAACATCAGTAGCTTCATGCGAAGAAGACATACATATGTGTGTGTGTGCGCGCGCTTGCATGTGCCTGTGTGTTATTGTCAGCTATCTCCTGACGATCTTGACACGATCCACCATATCCGCACTAGTGACTTAATTTGTAAATATATTGAAGCAACTACATATTATCTATGAATTCTCGTGACTCATTCACTCTTTATCGATCAATGCTCTTTCACGAACACATCGACTAATTTGTCCAAAGTTATAATTAAGTCGCAGCTCATTATAAATATCTTGAAGTGGATAAAATTCTCATTTTCTATATTCTGTTATAACTGCAATTGATACCGAATAATTTATTCTCAATTCAGTACATCAGTCCATTTTGTAAATTATGGTATAAAACTATGTACATGAATTCGAAAATAATGATTGTTGAAAAAGATTGTACAAAAGTCTTTAAGAAATTCCGTCTGTGCGTTAAATCATTCATAAATAATCGTAAAGTACGCAATTATACTTTGATTTTCTGCTCACTACATTCGAGTCTCTTTACTTCAATTTAATTTCTCAAATTTTTTATATTTTGAGAATTGTAGTATGCATTATCCTTTGTATAGGCATGTAAAGAATGTTTTTTTCATTCATAAACTACTCTTGCGAGTCTTGTTCGAATTAACAGAGTGTTCATGAACATTTCTCTCCACTTCAAGATATTCAAATTAGACTTTTCCACATATTTGATCGGCAAAACATAAGAACTATAATCATTACATATTATTTTTGACAGCAGTTCTGAAAAGTAGTTGGCAGTCTTCAAAAAAGTTTGGAGTCCATAATGTGATTTTCTCGATTCGCAATAGATTATACTCCTGTATAAAGAAATATTAACATATACATGATCATTATTTAATCTTAAGCTGTAATTCGTACCGGAAAAAGATTACTTTTCATGGGTACTTCATAAATTGAGTCAGTCAGTTATTCTAAAGCTCTCGCTAATGAACAAGATGAAGTTACAGATTCAGAAAAATTTTATATTATTTGTCAATTCTCTGGAAACCCTTTTTTATTTGACTATGTTTTAAAATTCTCTATGATCAACGTGATTGAACGTTTTATTCTCAAACAGTACATTTTACAATAGATTTTTCTCAGAATTATCTCGTACCGATTTGGTGTATCTTTTCAATTGATGCTGAACTTCCAACACTTAATTGTTTTTTTTTTTTTCAATGAGAGCATTTGATGCATGCAAACAATCTTATTCGTATAGTTTGACGGCAGCATTTTGTCACAGATTTATCTTTGCAGTATACGGTATTTTTTTTAATCTGATCCTCTGTTACAATATAGGTCTTATTTTAAACTGCTAAAAAGTTAAACTCTGTTTCCAAGTCAGCAGAGCAAATCTTGAAAGAAAATTCGATGAATCGCACCCGTACTAGATGTAATTCACTACTATACAATTATAGTCGTATTTTAAGCTCTCCTAAATAGCCAAAGATTCAACTCTTGATGCGAGTTTTTTTATTATGGCTAACCATTTTTATATTTTGAATGCAAATGTTCTTTGGGATAGTTTCGAAATCATTGCTTCATCGGTCAATGCATATTCAATATGCTCAGTATATATTTTACATAGTTTTGAAATTAAATTTAGCTCGAGCTGAGTTTTTTATAGTTAAGCAATGAAATAAATTCTAAACCATGAATTAGATAAACTGTAGATGTAGAGCATGAGAGACCTTTTCAATTTCAAAGAACAATTGGCCAACAGACTTGAAAGGTATCACAAATTTGAACAACTATAATGCGATGCATACTCGCGCTCACACTTATTTACACAAGATTTCCCACGAAATGTGTTGCTATGATCAAAAGCCACGACTTCCAATGAACGTCGTCTTACGTAAAAGTAACTTTGCTATCTAGTATTTTAGAGATGTACCCGCTTCAGAACAAAACCAATTTTATTATTGTACACATATAATTTTTCATTCAGATGATTTTCTTTTCTTGTTCCTTGTGGTATTTTCATTACATTATTTCGATTTTGAGTGATGGTTGAACCAAGTTGACAAACTTATAGATTTTTTTAGTCTTGAGAGAATGTTATCTAATATCAATTAATAATTCGTAACTATCATAATTTGACTATCGATCTCCACGATTGAATTGATCAGATTCCTTATTTAGAAACAAGACCTTATTTAGACATTTTTTCAACCAGCGAAAATGTGACGAAAGAAAAATTTGCAATTAATTATTTACGTTCCTGTGCGTCTCAATATATTCCAAATTTGAATTTACACTGGCAAGCAATTTTATCCACTCAATCTTTTAGAACCATTAACAATTTCAAATTTGTATCGAATTTATAATAATCAGCAGTTCACATGCAACTTAAAAATTAGAGAACGATTGGAAAATATTTCAATTAACTACTCAATTCTAGTTGTTCCATTGAGAATTAAAGTCCCGAAGATTCAGTTTCAAAGTCCTCAAGAAGTAACAGATATATTGAGGTATGCAATAACACCATCCGTTTGAATTTCACGTATGCTCGCGGGAACAGCCCCACCGCGTCATACAATTTTCTGAAAATGTTATGTTTCAGCGCAGAAGTTCAAATTAATCAGTCTGTTTAATATTAATTTTTCGTTTACTACCAGCTGCGTAGGGAAATCAACTTTTATCGCGATTTAGTAATCATTATTGGGTACATATGTTTTTTAAAAACAACTAATAAATAATCATAACTAATAATATCGTATTCTGGCTGTCTTCGAATAGTGGGGTATCATAATTGGTTTTAGCATATTATGTTGCATGCTGTTCAATATATACCTATTCCTATTCACCATCTCTTGAACTCTCAATCATATTCTTATCCGTTTTATTGAAACGCCTTTTTCATGGATACATAGTTGTAAGCTGTCGTCAGTTCAATATTGAATTCTGTACTTTTTTCAGTTTAATTTTTTATTCGTATCTAATAACTGATTTCATCGTCCAAAATTACGTTTCATTTACCCCGTGAACAGTAATAATCATAAAATAACTTCAGTCATCAATTTTAAAAAATGTATAATTCTGAATCTAAATGATCATGAAATTTTCGTATTGCATCAATATTCAGCATGCAATTTCGATGAAATTATGTGACGATGAACTAGCTAGCTCTATTGGCTTTCAAGTTACTATACATGATCTCTAAAACTCAGACACGAGCACTTCTAAAAATTTCGTATATTCAACGCCTAATTGATAAATAATTTTAGTTATTGCAGTTATTCTTGAATTAAATGTCACATTAGCTAATCATTGGATTTCTCTACTAAATATACTTCTTCAATTTCATGATTTCATAGGATAATTATTTAAGATAATTTTCAAGCATTTCAATATTATGTTTAAAACTAATAGTACGCCTGAATATAGTTATCATTTAAGATCGACCGTACGATTCTAAACGTTATTGCTTTTACTGTTTCATCGAATGACAGATTTTGATCTTTCACTCCAGTAGTGCTCTTATCTATAAACGATATTTAACTCCGATTTGATTCATGTATACTCAATGATGTTCCACAACGTGTTTTTCAATACGAAGTCTTTTCAATTATTCTTCAAAGATATTGAAGACTTTAAATTCTTAGATACTAATAGTTTATGAGCGATTACGTTGCAAGACTTTCACGTATATCATTGATATCAATAATGGTGTAATTTTTCGATGGATTTTCTTTCTTCAAATCTAATCATGTCTTTTACTTAATTTAATTGCAACGGAGAGGTCGGTTATATACGGGAAAGTCATGCGAAATGCGCATAGTGCGACTATCACTTTGTGGCTCTGTATAAATGAATCACATTCATTATTTACAACTATTAACAAGACGTATGCACACGATTACAATCCATTGATCATATTATTGTTTGTTCATTCTTCAGTTGCAATTGATACACGAATATCGTTGGACGATAACCCTTTCGAGACTGATTTTATAAATAAATAATGAAAAGGTTAGGTACGCGAATTTTGTTAATGTCCTTTTTGACACTTGATTTTTTGCATGTTCAATAATAAAATCAATGTTTGTATCGGTATACTAACAATATTGGAGCGCAGCTCCATAAGATAAACAGTGTTAGTTGAATATTTTAATATTCATCAATTGTCAATCGTCACTTAATAATTGATTATCACATAACTTCTGACTATTCAATTACTCATATTAACAGCATCCCATCTAGTTATAACATTTTTTCCATGCATTTCTATAGGAGTGTCTTTCCATCTTTCCCATGGAATGCGAGGTCGATCTCGTATATCCGATTATTACCTCTAAAACAAACTTATTGATTGGTCGTATGTATTAGATAATCTAGAGCTCAGTTTTCTAAGTTGAAAGTGTAATATCTTATCCGAGCATTTTTGATCAGATTTTTTGGTGAATTTTGACAATATAAAGTCATCGAATCTTGGGAAAAATGACAAACAACACATCGAACCAAATTACGGTTACGTCAATATCCATCGAACAACAAAATGAAACATATTAGATAAACATGTATATTCATAACAGTTAATAAAAGGAGTATTTTCCAATTCAATTTATACCATTAACCTCATTATGATTTAGGTTCTCATGAGTGATAACAAAAATTCAGTCACCGATATTTTCAAAAGAGCGAGTCTTATATCTAATAAACAATCTTGAATGCCGAAGAATCCCGGATATATATGCCATTAACAAGTGTTATTTTTCCTAGTAGATTCTCATGCTGCTCCTCGGATTTTCTTCCCTGACTCGAGTTCTGTGCGTTACGTCGAAATACCGATGGTTTTAAGAACGTCAAAGATATCTGGTAACTCCGAGAATCATCTTGAAAACGTTGGATCTGAAAATTAGTCGTGAGACTCAATTTCACGATCAAAAAGAAAACAAGTAGATCTAGATCATGACGAAACTCTGATAGAGATTCTGATTATTATTGGTAAGCCAAAATTGCAAATGATCGACCACTCACCCCGACCAGACGGTTTCTAGACACCTCGGACCTGACAAACCGACGCCTTCCATCGTTGATGAGCGGCCGCTGCGGGTCACACAGTGGTGACGCGGTCGATCTCGACGTATCGCACAGAACTCTCGCTGTGTCAGCAAATCACCTCCTTGCCGTCGATAATCGCGGTCTCGGAGGAGATGCTTTTGAGTCGGTGCTGGGACATGGATCGGCCGCCGGGGCTTCCCCCACCGCAGGCCCGCCACGAGGCGATGCACAGAAGCCCGCCCAGCGACACGAATACTATCGTCGCTAATCCCAGGTGCAACGGCGGCAGCTTCAGCAGGATCGAGCAGTGGGCTAGGGCCTCGTCGTAGCCCGTCGGGCAGTGGCTCACCCCGTCGCACCACAGAGACTCATTTATGCACGCGTCCAGCTCAGGACATCGTTGCTCGCAGTCGTAGTTCAGACGCAGCCCAGCCAGCGCTGCCGTCACAGTTGGCCTGAAACATATGCCCAAGTTAAATAGTCTCTAGTGTTTTTTTTTTTTTTTTCATTCTTTTGGAACTCAAAGCACGAAAATTTTGGCAGAGCAAATTATTAATCCATCGAAATCAATGATTTTGGGGCCTCTGTAATATTCCAGGGAAACAGGCATGAATTAGAAAGGACAGGTTTGCGAACAGTGTGTGCCTCGCTATCAAACAGAATTCTAAGGCACGTGCTCGGAAGCCAATAGTTGGATGACAAAATAACTGCTCGTAGTTTGCTCAGTGTTCAAATTTGTGGACAATTTGACAGAGGCACCAGTAAAGTTCTCATTTATGCTTGAAATTATTCGATGATAATACAATGAGAAGAAAAAACTACGCTCATATGTAAATTCCATGCAATGAGCTATTTTTGGCCACCAAAAGCTAGAGTCACAAAAAGAAGTATCATGACATTTTAAAGGTTTCATAATCTCTATGTGTGACCCGAGGTGGCATTTATTTTCTTGTGCAAGATGCAAAAATAGGACATAACTTGATGTGCATTGAATGCGAACGATAACATCTCAGACGTAAGAATCACCTGCGAGTGAGTTCGAGCCAGGTAACGATGTACTCGTGCTCGTCCTGTTGCTCCTGGATGATGTACTCGATGGCGATGCTGCGGGTCGCGTCGAGATTAGCTGCGACGATCATCGCGCTGTCGCTGACGGTCCAGCCGTCGCTGAACACCTCGACCACGCTGCGACGCGACTCGTGAGTTGGCTTCGGGCAGACCACCGCCTGCATTCTGCCCGCGGTGTGCACCACAATCCGGTTCTTCGTGTCGCACTTGGTGCGGTTCGACACCACCACCCCGGGCAGTTTCACGTACAGGTACTGGTCCGGCCCGGGCTCGATTAGCCACGGGTGGCTCTCGCAGTATTGCTGTATGGATCAACGTTGTCTATTGAATTTTCGTTGAATTTCGTCTTCGAAAATCTAGCGTGTACCGTTCGATTCTCTTTGAATGACAAGTATAAGATTGCTTAGTTTTTCGCGGGAACAAGACGTTCTTGGAGGGATCCTTTGTGTTTCGCGAAATTTGATGAACAACAGACACCCTGATCAGCATAATAGTTGCAAATACCATCAAATTCTTTCCAAAATCGTGACGTCATATAACAATAATGGCAGATTTTGGATCATAATTGAAAAAACAATTCATTTGTTTCAAGTTGCGTTGATTCAAAACATAAAAACTTTGAAAACGTATCGACTGATAGAATCTTGACGACACTGAAGCTTTGTAAAATAAATACCGGAAATCCCACACAATGTGGATAAAAGAAAAAAAAATAGCTCGTGTCTGTCTCACCTCATCGTCGTCTTCAACGGGTGAGCGATTTTTTATTTCCCCGGAGGCGCCGTGCAACCGCCTCGTGTGCCTGCACTGCGTCGTTTTTGCAAAGTCCCACGTGCCCTCGAAGTAAAGGTTATTGTAGTCGTCGAGAGCGCTCATTGAATTCACGCTGAAGCGCACCTCTACCACGTTCGTCTTTGATTTGAAGTTCATCGGGAGCGAGCGATTCGAGCAGAAGCAGTCGCGCTGGATCGGTGGAGCGTTCGCCCACGGCAGTTCCATCACCTGCGTTTGCATGAATGAATTGCTATCACAATGGGTCATGAGTTATGACAATCACGCTTGGAGTTTAGTCTCCCCGTACTCCCATTTGACGAGGATTCTTTGAGACTAGTACATTGAACAACTTTCTTCGGAGAGTTTCTTTAGAGGAATAATTGATTGTGAAATGAGCCGCAAATTTCTCTGAGAAACAACTTTCATTTGTGAATTAAAAAAGAATGTTCCAATAATTCCATTAGCTAGTTGGAAATCCTACATATAATACAGCTGAATCGATTGAAAACGTCCTGTTTAAACTCAAATTCTCAAATCAATGAATTAATACATCTTTTTCAAGAGCACTATCTCAAGAATCTTCCAATTTATCAAGTTTGCCGTTTCACAATTGCCCTATGCTTTCTCCCTTCGGCCTTGTGAAAAGTTCAACTTGGATTACAAACAGATTAAGAAAAAGGAACGCTTACGCCAAAAAACGCAGTTCAGCTTTAATTGATTTAATTGTACGGTAGTTCAAATTCCACTCGAATATTCCTCTTAATTGAATGTTCATTGGTTCATTATACTTGCGTTATATGTTTATCAAGCGTACATCATAATGAGGAACTAATTATTCTGCCTTTTTAAACATACTTATTTACTTTGTACTTTCTAGGGAATGAAAAATAAAAATACTATGATGTAGTAAGATGTATAAGGTATTAACCAGTTACAAAAATTGCTATTTGTCGAGATACATTTGGTATCATCACCTTTCTCTATTGGCATTGAACCGTGGAGAGAACTGAACACACCTTTGAAATCACTACATCATGGAATGGCATTTGCAGCTGAGGGCAATCAGTAAATAGAATCCCTATATTGACTGTCAATCGAAAAAATTGGATGATTTGTGTCTATTGAACCCATCAAATTGAATGCATACTAATAATACAAGAAGTCCTTATTCATTCGTATTTATTATATGTTGATATTTATTAATTTTTTAACTGAAATATTTTGTTTAGCTTCACCATTTGCTCATGAATCAACGAATCAGAATGACTCATTAGACCATTCAAGCTTTTATTGAAATTCCGTAAATCAATGAATATTAACGAAAGGCTTCATTTGAAAATCTGATAAAATCAATCTTTCTATTATCTTTGTACCTCGAATCATCGTATGGTATAATGAGTTCGCATAAAATTTAACCCAAAGCTAAGGATCTTTGACCATAAGACGATATGTAGAACTTCAAACATATATTTCAATATCACAGAGAACTTGCGTTCTCCTCACAAACGCCTCTCGCTGATTTGCCATACTTTGTAGTCTCTTCTCCTAGTTCTCCTAGTCGAAATTCCTTACGTACCGAATCGTACCGACGGCTCGCTCACCTTTGTGCAATCACAGTCATGGATACGGCTAATAAAAAGTGCGCAGTCGTACCTTCAAAGAGAAGTTGCTCGAACCAACGCAGAGCAGCCGATTAAAATCGGAACTGGTAATGCTGCGACATGAGCGGTTTCCGTTGAATAGCTTGTTGAACCGCAGCTTCACCACTTCATCGTGCTCACCCTCGAACCGATACACACAGCTGCAACAGAGATCATTGCTGCGTGAATATCTTGTCTCTTTCAAATTTAAACGTTTGACGTCTTCCCCGAACGCCTTGAGCATTTACCCGTGAGAGTTGGCTGCAATCGCGGTTGTTTGACTATAACGTGGATAGAACGGGCCAGTGAGGTGGTTGGTGTAGAGATACTTGATTTTTGAAAACAATATGGTTCTCGTTTTCATGCGTCGTGATCGAGTTGCCGAGTATCGCTATCAGATATAGGCTATGGTAAATTGGTAAACCGATACATTCCCAGAAATGAATGGCCGTGGATATGGTTTTTTTAGCAAAAGAAATCAAAGGGCCAACTCTTTGAGCCAAAAAGCATTTCGGAGAGTTTCGTCAGGATTGATCACCCGAAGTTGACAACGTCTCCTAGTTAGATCATTTCAAAAAAAGAAAAATATGGATCAAGAAAGATTTCAATTTAATTTTAACAAAAAGAAAATTGGATTTTAATAAATGTTGACAAGGAGAACGTGTACATTGTATTAACAGAAATTTTAAACTCGAAAGTTAGTTTTTTTCAGTGTCCCATAACTATCTTTTCGAGAGAGCAAAAAGAATCAAATTTTCTATACTATCTGCAGATACATTACATATACAATTATTAAAATAAGGTTTAATAAATAGTTGTTTCTATTTGAAATGCGTCAATTTCCCATTGCACGACGAAACGGAGTGAGGTCAAAGTGCCGAGGGTCGATAAAACGCAAAAAATAATGACCAGAATCGATGAGGCTCTGAGCCGATATAAGCCGTAACTCGCAGCGAATGGCTCGCTCCGTCAGCAGCACGGAATCCCTTTTACCCCACGTCGCATCTAACGCGCGCCTGATTGTCTCGGTCCTTGTTCTATTAGCCCTTCGACTCGGCACTTCAGTGAATACTAAATGGTCGAGCAATCCTGTATACGCATACGTGATGCGCAAGGAGAGCCCATGTTCCAGAGTTACGCATGAGCTTTCAAAGCGTGGACGCAACGATCAACGCGATAGCTTCTAATCATTTAATTAAAACAAAATCTCTGCAAAGATCAGACTTGACGAAGTAGGTGCATGAATTAAAATCAGCTACACAATCATTAGTGAAATAGTCAATTCTAGGTAGTTTATATTCGGGAGCTATTTGGTTTTATCAATGTTTTGAATGTATTGTTAAGTTTGATGGTAGATGAATGTATAGCTCTTTTTCGCTGATTTCAGTGTAGGATTCTCTCGATGATAAAAGTAGACTTGGTGCAAGAATGCACGCATATGTACGTCTATTTACTGTAACCTATGATCAGAACCACCTAGAGAGAATTTCTTTCATACACGTTGGAATAGAAAATTGTTGTTGAATTTGAGCTAGCTCCTTTTTCGAATATTTGTTGTTTCTCCCTCCATTTTGCCAAACGCTTGATCAATTCATGTACCCGAAGTCTACTGATTTTTCTATTTCAATGATTGAGTACCTTTCAATACTGAACATTTATGAATTTTGCAAACGTTGATTCATGAAGCTTGCTACAATTGGAAACTTGCGTATGCAAAATGAAATTCGCGGATGTAAAATAAGACGAGAACTCAATGAGTCGTCCAAATTAGCCAAATTAAATAAAACTCGCGCGAAACATGCGACGAATTTCATGCGAAGGAAGACGGGCTCAAAAGTTGGCCGGTCGGTGTATGCGCGTCGTAAAAGTTCACTTTACGAGCTTCATAAAGGTCAAACCGATCGATATTTTATAAAACCCCCGGAATATTCAACCCCGGGAAGACGCGACATATGCCCGAATCCCCTTCCCTTTTCGTCAAGTACGAGCTCGACGAATGTAATTTTACGGATGTTTACTGACAGAGATCTATCCGACGAATATACGTTTACTCGTGACCGCGTGAGAAAAATCATTTCGAATGCCGGGGTGGATTCTGGTTCGTTCGTTCCATAGCTTTATCACCGCGGGTGAAAGTATTATCTGCGCTAATTGAGGATATGTCGAGCGTAGTACAAGTTATAGCGTATGTACACATGATCAGTTCGCGCTTCTGATATTATGTACTTGGATTGCAACATTATTCCGTGTTCGAGATATCGAATGGAATTGATCGTTCGGTCGTTCGTTTTGGGGTCTACCTAGTTCTATATCAAGTTCACTCTCAAATCGGCAAATATTGATTTATCGGGCTTAGTGGGTCATCGTATTTATTGAAAAAGTGAGATTGCCAGAGAAAAACCAGGCTGGATTCGAACCAGCATACTCCTGATCTCCAGTCAGCAGTGCTACCAATTGCGCCACCGGGAAGACGACTGTTCGTCACATCCCCGGAGCATAATAGTATCTTATGCAACTAGTGCGTTAAATGCGATTTTACGCACCAGTGTGACAAGCTAGCACGAGTCGTCGGCGGAGCCGGCGAACGAGGGCTAGATGGTCACACGAGTGCGTGGAATCGTATTTCACGAGTTGCATACAATATTTTATGGCATAGTGATCAAACGCGAATTTTACGCATCGATTAGAGTGCGTAAAATCGCATTTAAGGCACGAAAATCGATGCGTAAAATGAGCGTTTATGATCACGTATACCATAAACTTATTTCTCTATCAATATCACTTAATCTGCAACGATCAAGGGTCCGATCGTCCGGTCCGAGATAGTCAAGGTTTTAACCTGATTTTCTCAAATTTTTTTTCTCGAAATCTCACTTTGCCAATGAACGCTATGGATCACTATGCCCGATAAATCAAAATTTATTAATGTCGTTTAAATTTTTGAATGCAAAGGAAAAAAAATATATTTGTTAAAAACACTACTTCGTGTGAGAAGACGTATACACCCAAAAGCGGGATGTCGGTAAAGTTTATACTGGACGGTCTAAAGCTTGATCGTTGCTGATCGGATGATAGAACCCTTGACCGTTATGAATTGAGTGATTAGTGGGAGAAATAACTTCATGTCCAAAGATGTGACAAACAGTCGTCTTGTCGAATATTGTGTAAATGGTCGTTTGGTTGGTGGCGCGATTGGCTAATGGCATATAAGACCACGGCCGTTGGAAGTCGTTGCCCCCATTTCTACCTCCGAATATTATAACGTAATTCATTGTGAATTTAGAAATTGATGAGAAATGATCGCAAAATCAAATGATGGACTCTGCAATTCGTTATTTTCGGATCGGGCCTCAATGATCGTTTTTCTTTCAATTTTAATTTGGGAAACCTGCCAAAAATGTATGATTTACAAAGTCTCTTTGGGAAAGCATACTGCCGATTCAGTTGGCAGCTGTTTTTTTTGCTACGGGCTTGGACAACAAACTCTTAATTGGAATTAAATATCAATACTCACGTTATATTCTTTGCTCCACCTCGACCGTAAAGAAAGATATCTCTGGGTGCACGAAACTTCCGGTCGGGATAGCTGTCTCGATTCCGACTGTAAAAAACTCGTGAACAAGGTGCAGTGCCGTATGGATCGCCATCCTGGTACAGGTCAACGAATTCGTAGAGAGCCCGGAAGTCCAATGGCCTACATCCAGAAAGATAAGAACAAGTTGAGATAAATTTTAATTGACTGTCTTTGAATTATATAGGTTATGTTGAATGTTTCATGTCAACTCAGCAGGTCAACAAAATTTTTTTCCATTTTTCCTCCGCCAATTCGTTGTAATGGTTCTCATAGAACATATATGTCCATCACATAATCAATAGAAAAAACGAAAAGCATTGGGAGTTATATTTATTTTGAAATTTAGCTATTCAGATTAGATTTGTTTTAATATACTTTTAGAGTTTCCCTAGGCATGTAGTCTGCAGCTGTCAGTCAATGGTGGGATGGGTGGAGCTTCGCGATCGAATTTTAACCTACTTTCCGATTTGCTAGTCAGGTGCAATTCTGTTCATATATTGTCCAGATATTCATTGTCCAATAGCATTTCATATTTTGCAAATACATTCCAATAATTTTTCATTAAAAATGAATCAATATTTTGTGAAGACTAACACTTTTAAATTTACAGACTGAAATTATTTACAATAGTCATTCATGCGTCTGTTTTGTATCTGCGTTCATCATTCCCAGGTATAAGAACCTTTAGTATAACTGGTTATTTTATAAACCTATTTTGTCGAACGAGAAAAAAAGATGAAGTATTCTTTGAAAATACGTTTAATAATTTTCATACATGAAGATGTCCTGAACGTTGCTCTTTAAAATCGTAAGCTACTTGATTCTACGCGATGGGTGTAAAACTTATTCTCTTCTTTTAATTTGACCGAAGTATCAAACATTATAAAATTAAATAGAGGATGTCATTTCAAAGGAAATCTCATCTTCATTTGGTAACCTGAGAGGCTACCTTCATTGAACAAAACTTCTTAACTATATGCTCGTCTGATGAATCGTTTATGACATGTTTCTTCGTAGTAGGACTAGAGTCTACGAGAGCGTGCAGCACAGTAAAAGCATTGCTGGTTCCACTTTCAAAGCTTCCTCAAAAGTAAAACTTCGCTCCGATATCAAGTGCGTTCATAATTTGAGAGGCGTGAGGTACTTTAGAGTATTGAAGAACAAGTCAAAGTATAATTAAAGTAACCTCCTATTATGCAAGTACTATGATGAAAGTAGAAGGATGATCAAAATCCTCAGATCACTAAATTTGCTTATTTTCTAGAGGAAAAGAGTATCAAAACAAACGAAGATATTAATACATAGATCAAATATTTATAAATCGCTTGAATTATGTGTGAATAATTCATTTCATATGTCCAAACTCATGAACTTATTCTTGATAATCATATAGAACTTTCTCCAGCTATATGGGAAAGTTGGAAGATGATCTTACAATGAGATACAACTGATACTGTGGCAAGTTCGATTTTACAACTAGCCCAGCACACCAATCCATTTAGCTCACTGTACTTTCACTTTACTTTTTATTGTGCCGATTGATCGATTTTATGGACGACAGAAATCCACTCGTAATACTAGCCTGTTCCTATTGCTCGTGCGGTAGTAAGTCAGTCGTGAGGGCGAAGTGTCCGCTTTTGAGGGTGAAAAAAGCAGAGAAAAAAGAACGTCGAAAGAAAGAAAGAGAGAGCGAGAGAGAGAGAGAGGGGGGAGAGAGAGGGAGAGAGAGAGAGAGGGAGAGGGAAAGGGGGGAGAGAGGGAGCATTGAAAGTAAAACCCCCTCAAGCTCTTCAGTGGTGGCGGAGAACCGCTCGCGCTCCGCACGCGATAAAGTGGGACGCCAAGAGTGTAGGAGGCAGTGATATTAGAAAAAACTGGATGACTGAAGGGCTAGTGGAGAGAGATGGAGGAGCAGAGAGTCGGCTGAAATAGGAAAGTAAAGAGCTATGCCTTACGCGGGTGCAAACAAGCTTCCTTTTTTTCAGTGTAATTGGCTCTGTTTCCAACAAATTTTCACTACCAACTAGGAAAGTGCACAACCTTTGGGTCACCGGGCGTGATAAAATTTTGTGAAGTGGTTCGCGGACACCCTAATAACGTATATCTACAGTCATGCAGTCTAATGTGTCGATTATCCGGAAATATTTTGTGAACCGATTCGGTTTCATGCATTTACTGTGCATGCATATCTATTGCTGTATCCATATACTTGCATAAAATCAAGAATAAATGACGGAACATCTGCGAGAAATCCGATAGTAAAGCTGTACGACTCGAGATAGCTTTCAGGGTACCCAAGAAACGTCTCACAATGTTTCATCGTGATTAGTTTCCCAAAGTTCATGCACTTTCCTCGAAACGTTGATATAGCACGAGTCGCTGTGTTGAAATTTCTTCACGCTTCAGTGCTATAGATCATCGAAAAGTGTAAAGAAAAAAATCTCAAATCTAACAATCTGAGCTCTGTATTTCTAAGGGGATACACTATCAGTAACCGTCCTATTTTATATGTTAAATTCCTGATTGAACTCTGTATACTTTCTACTCTAACAATTCTTCCAAATCTTCTTCCGCGTCCATCTCATTTCAACCGAAAATCCCCCCTCCGACCCAGACCAATCTCGTGGGCCAACGGGAGGATCAGCCAGGGAACGCAAGCCCAGCATGAATTGAGCGACCAGTAGGGCGGAGGCATCAAAATAACGAGGTGGGTACAGGGTGGCTGAAGATTACTCGCCTGAGGGCGGTCGTCTCGCTGGCGAGTATCTCGATGGTGAGGCCGCTGCCGGAGGATATGTAGCTCTCGCCAAGGGTGCACGGACGGCTCGAGTTCTGGAGGATCGCGTGGTCGCAACTCCTTGGCACCTTGTCCTTGCAGTAGCGTGCCAGCAGCGTCGTGTTGCTCGCCAGATGGCTGCTCGCGCTCTTGCTCAGCACCGAGTGCGGCTGTGAAGTGCCGCCTATTGTCAGCTTGCTATCCTTCAGGCTGTCGTGATCAAAACGCATTTTTTTCATTTTCAATACCGTCCAATCATCCCGTTGGCTATGATCAGTGTTAACTGATCAATGGTAATGTTTAATTTAAAATCAAATCAAGTAAAGATAATTTACTTTTGGGTCGATTATGATTATACAAATCCAAATAACTTCTGCTGATCGAGGAGCAGGTCTTACTACGAACTACTCTTATGAAAGAAAAGTAAGGAACGAGAAAAAAGTACGAGTACAAGAGTTATTTACATGATTTCGAGAATCTATTGTGGAAAAATTATTGCCTAATAATAAGAATGATAATAATTATTATTATATCGGCAAGAAAAACAATATATGACAAAATTGTTACAAAATACATCCTAATTTAATATTTTTTCCGTCTAACAAGCTCACGAGAGGAATAAGTTCAAATCAAAGGAATAACAGCCAATACTCTATATCTTACTATCGTGAAATCGGATTACCGCCGTGAAAGCCGCTTTTCACCCAAATGGATGTAAGAACAAATGACTTCGACCGAAAATGTTAATTTAAGCACGTATGAAAACTTACCAATTGACGTCGTTACACTCTGCAGCAGACAGAGGCATCATCTCGCCGTCCCATATCTTAAGGGTGGTGGAGCACTCGTCATCGTTGATAGATGGGCTGGTAGCCACATGGAACTTGAGCACCGAGATCCAGACGCGGAACTGAGGATGGGCGGTGACAGGCTGCTGGCGACCCCATTTTATGTCTGCCTTGGTGGGGAACTTGGGGATAGGTCGTGGCGAAGGCGGCGACGGGTATTCGTTGCTTTCGCCGCGCAGGTGGTACAGGCAGGTGCTGTTCCGTGGCAGCGAGTGTCGGGGCGACATGAGCATTCCACCCGCGTCGCCCCGAAGCCAGAACTCGCACCTCTTGCCCCGTGTGTACGTTGTCGAGTTGGCGTCGACGAATTTCACCTAGAAAAGCGATTGGTCATAAGATGAGAGCTTGATGATCGTCAGAATACACTTGGATCTTGTCTACTTGTAAAAGTATTGAGCTGAAAAATGTAGCCATATTTTAGTCATGTGAAAGAGAGATTTAAATTGCATTTGATATATAACTCGATTGCTTCGAAAAGTAAAATTAAGTGTAATTTGCTGTCGATCATACTCTTTTAAAGAAAAGAAGAAAAAAACCGCTGTATTATAGTGAAAACACCGAGTAAAATACTCGGAAAAACCACTGTATGAATTAGGTGGATGAATTATCGAATGGATTACGGTGAATTTTTCATGTAATGAAAGTGAAAATTAACTACAAGTATCTAAAACCTATTGTTATCAAAACTCATGGAACTAAAGTAACATTCACATTTATTACGTGAAAAATTCACTACTATCCATTCTCAATGGTTTACTCCAGCTGAAAGTTTTCAAGTGAGTACAGTTTTCATCGGAGTTAACTTCAGGATGTTTTGGCTACACAGTCATTCCCAAAAGTTAGTTTAATCAGTAAAACGTATTTGAAGGTCTGAGCTGCAAAAGATGCTTTCGTATGTAATATGAATAACCGTAATATGAATACTTACAATGTTTCAAGCCTTTGTCATTATTCTCATTTAAAGCCAAAACATCCTTAATTAAATATTGTGGATTGTAAAATTGTATTTATTGCTTAGGAATTTTTATTACATTTATAACTCCTGACTATAAATACGAGCATAATAATATGGTAAAATATGAGCATCATTCCCACGCAACAGATGCGAATAGTTTGCATGTAAAAACAAAATTACACTGAACCCAGATAATGTTCTATACAGACAGACTGTCATTTTTCTACCACCGAGTTCATCTCTCTTCGATGTATTATTCCCTGCGCCGTCATCTTAACTGGCTAAAATGTGGCGACAGGCATATCACGCGACTTCCGCATCGCGTGTTCGTACATTAAAAAAAAAAGAAGCTTTCATATTAAAACATCCCAGTGGCACGTTTACGGAACAAAAGGTAAGACAAAACGAAAAAAAAAATGAAAAAAGTAGCGCGCGTGCACATAAATATGTATGGCAACCTGCACATCCAGCTGGAAGCCATGGAGCGAGTGGGGTGGTGATGGATGGAGAAAGGTCCCGTAAGGCGATGTCGTGAACACGACCAGCAGATCCTTGCCGCTGCTGACTACCTCGGGCAGCGGCTCGCCGCCCCCGCAAAACTTCAGTATCACCGGCTCCATAGTGTTGTAGCCGTCGTAGATCGTCACATGATCCTGGACACAGGCAAGTTTTGAAATTTAATAGAGCCCACTCATAGGGTATGATCGAGCGAGTGGAGTCGAAGTTAGACTCGGACGAGAACGCGAATATCGATACATCGTTCAGTTTTCCGTCAGATGATATTTTTTTCGAGCTTCTTTGGAAAGAAAACTCATAAGTGGATCGAAAATGTTTTATCCCGATTACTTGATATTATATTCGAAGATAAATTACAATGGTACAACCGAAAAACATGACAAGCAGTTTGAACAATTTTTGGTGACAGAAAGAAATTACTTTTCAGAAAAGCAGCAAATTCCATTACAATTCAAAGTATTTTTCCAGAACAATATTAAAATTATCAAGATATTAAACAACAGGATGATCCGTTTCCTTATCGGCATAATTATCAACGTCGTTCGGCAAATATTGATTACTGCGTTCTATTGTTCACAGTTGCAGCGCGAATATCCTATTGTGAAAGTTTAGTACCTTGACTATATCACAGTCATCCCAGAGTCGAAGCTCCCGAGGCGGGGGTTCGCCCTGAGTAGGCGGTTTCGATCGCACTGCGATTAACTGGCCTCGAGGCTGTCTTACGGATATTAAAGGATGCTTCCCCTCAGGCACTTCGTGCTGACGTATCTGTTGAAAATTATTTCGATATTATGATAAGATTATCGTACATTTTACTTCTCGAGCGAATAAAAAGAAGCAAGCTCAACCGTATACGAATTCCGTTCCACGATTTTCATTATTGGAAAAACTCATATCACCCCGACAAAAAAATTGACTAGACGTCGTTCGGCTGAGATATTCATTCGCAGTGCTCGTCGATGAGTTTGCGAAATTCCAAGACTGTCGGAGAGATATTGCGCAATCACTCGCGAGATCCCGAATCATTTATAATCGCGCTGGAAACAACAGCAGCGTACTCCGAGAATAATATTTCTGTATCGTTCCGCTTGGCACGCTGTTTGAGTTTCGACGGATCTAAGTTTCCGCAGTAATACCGGCACTCTCCGAATGCTCCATTTAGTTTGGCTTCGCAGTGGAACAGTCGCAATATAGGAGTTTGCAAGAATCCCCGGCGGAAGTGAAGCTATCGCGCGCACGTCTATACGTCTCTCGTACATAGTATATATATATACTATACACCGTTAATGCGTCTGCGGAATTACAACTAAGCACGGAAGGCGTGGAGTTTCTGCATCGACGAATCGAGGCGGAATATTCGAAGAGACATTACACACTGCCAACTGTTGTTCGCCAGCTACCGCCAATTGCGATCCTCAAAGAAGATTTCAGTGGTGGAACGTATATAGCACGGACAGATTGTACACACTTTATTCCGGTCGGTTTTTTCAAATCACCATTAAAGATGATCAGGCAACGAAAAATTTTACAGTGGGAAAAAAAGAGCGGAGTCGGTGTGATAAGCAGTTTTGGATCGCGTCAGCATTAATAGACGTCTGAGAGCACTTTTGTTTAGTCGCTTTATTTTAACCCGGATAGCTGGCGCGCGGCTCGAAGTAAGCCGGTTTGCGCGGCCGCGCGGCGTGCCGAGACTTGAGATGTATTTTGGAGCGAGAATACAGCCGGGAACTGCAGCTAAGAGATGCGCGCGCACACCCGGTATTTTTCACGTGTGATGGATTGCTCGCTGCTGACGGCAAAAGAGACACGAATGTTCAACGTGTACACTTCTGATAAATAAATCTATATATGGGAATTCACATTAGATAGTTTCTTGGGAATTCGAGAAAATTTAAGATACAAGCGAATCCTCGAATATTTCGTTTAGAATTCAGGAGAAAGCTGATTCTCAAATAGGTGTATGTTGAAATGAGCGTCGAATGTCTCGAGGAAGCGCGAGCCCGTGTCGGAGCATACTCACCGCGTAATAGCAGGTGAGGTTCCTAGGATACAGCCCGGGAAAGTTGGGCGACTGGAGCCTGCACCTCTTTTTGGCACAGTCGCTGAAGGTCTTGGAGCAGTAGGTGCCGGATATGAGCTCGCCGAGGTACTGCTCGGGCCCGGGCTTGTTCGTGCTCGGCTCCATCTTAGTGCTGCTCCGGTTCTCGGTAGTCGGCTGGGGCGACGTCGTCGTCGTCTGCGTCGTTGACTTGGATGGCTTGGACGTCGTGCCGCGGCTCGTCGACTTGCCGGCAACCGTCGTTGCTGCTCGCTCAGTCGTGCTCGGCGCCAGGCTCGTGCTTGCGGTCAGCGTAGTCGTCGACTCGGTCTCGTCTGTGGCAAACGAGTCTCGAGCTCAACTAATGGTCAAAGGGGGCGCGAGTTTGACTTGTCGCGAGCGGTAATCAATTAGTCGCTGGGAAAGTCATTCGTCGCACATGAGTTACGCTTGTTTGATCGTCAAGTTTCACGACAGTTTTATGTTGACAATTATTATCCACGAAGCTCGTGTAGATCTCAATGAGGAAATCAGTATATGCTCTCTCGTATTTCTATATTTGAATAACTTGACCGACCGAGTTGACCGGCCGCACATGAAACGTTGGCACATTCGCAGATAGCCGTATAAAGACTGGAGGTGTAAAATGAAATCATGATCTCATAACGTATTCGCATACTTACGGACGAAAGGATTGTTGTACCGAACGACGGCATCAATACGTCGGATCATTTTGAAGGCCATGCGGAAGTCAAAATTGAATCCCGTCTGGTCCTTGTTGAGCCTGAGTAGCTTGATCGTTATCGACACGGAGGCCGTCTCGCTGTAGTAGATGGCCGGGCCTCGCGAGGTGCCGCACCAGTGACCCCCGACGTCCGGGCGGTTCGCCTCCGATATCTGTAGCGAGCCGTCCGGGCATCCTGCCGCCGTAAACGACACGAATTTACCCAGGGTGAAGCTGTCGAACGTCAACTGAAAATTTTAAATTCATCCTCGTCAATACATATCTTTAGACCTATGTTATCTGCTCGAAACCTCATCACATGATTCCGAGTCAATGTATCGAGTTAACCGATATGGACTGAGCTGAATATTTTGCGATGAAAAAAGTGTATCGCGAATTGTTCTTGGCGAATTGAGCATTGATGGCTTTACTGATTACCTCTTTCTCATCGAATATTCTTAGTCTATTTCACTGCGAGAGTAAAGACGAACGAAAAGTTGAAAGTTTTGGGTCGTAAACACTCTGAGGAGGGTAAGATTGTAAAAAAACATGTGCGCACGTAAGTGAAAGAGAAGTTCAGAGGGGGAGAAAAATTCCACGGAACTCACAAAGAGAAATGTAGGAGAAGTAATGGTACGTTCTTGATAGTATTACGAACGCTCAATGTGTGATGCTTTTATACAGACGCATACATAACCATAACAGTTATGAGAAAAACTAATAAAGAATATTTTAAAATCAAAATAGAATTGTTTCAGGCTGATAATATTCACATTATATCTACAATCACATCAGAATACGAAAGAAGAACCATTCTTTTTTGCATCTTTTAACTTTCTGGCACCATCGGTTTCATAGAGTCTTGTATAGTCACGACTATACAATACTCAGATAAATGTATTGAAAAGCTAGCTATTATCAATACTGTAACATCAATTTTTGAGTAATTTCAGATTAAAATGGGATTCTCGAGATTTTAATCTACTACATGTGACCGATGAATAGTTTAAAATGGAAAAAAATGATGGTCTTACCTGAACAATATCTCCAAGATCGCCACCGGGTGCGCTGAATGTGAGCTTGCAGATGTAAGGTACCTTGTCTTCCTTCGGACGATGAAGCTCGAGATCGTAGGTCTTGCCAACGTCCCCGTAGTACGTTCTGTTGCAAGCTGCAACAATAAAATCAAAAGGACCGTCTCAATTTCAATGTTGTGCCAGTTCTCTCGGCTTGCACTTACTCTTTCCTTTTGTTTCCTATTAACTTTACGGGCTTATTCTCCTTATCGCATTTGTTCTCTCTCTCTCTCTCTCTCTCTCTCTCTCTCTCTCTCTCTCTCATACACACACACACACACACAAATACACATCCTCTCTTTCTATTTTATCTTGGGAAACTCTGGTGATTTGTGCTGGGTTTGTCGCATCCTTTACAACTGGAAAAGGCTTTCATGTAATAGTGTTAACTTCAAGATGCACCAAGCAAATACATTTTACTAATTTTACATTACAAGTAATAACAGATCAGAGATCATTCGTTTGAAAATAGCCTAGTGACATTTTTAGAAGATTCATTTAAAAAAAGACTGCATAAATATATATATAATTCATGAAAAATATTTATAATATCCACGAACGTGACGTTCGAATAAGCACGATTTGTTCCTGATCAGCTGATAAACAAAACAAACATCGTTAATTTCACGATAGCCCCCTTCACAAATGTTACACTTTGTTATTGAATACTGGAACAATGTTTCTTCTATAACGATAGCGATCGATGGTGTTATCATAGCTGCATAAAGAGTCTTTATAACGTAACTAATTTGATGTTATAGTCATAACCGCCTAAACGCACATCATAGGCTATCAAAATGGTTATTAATATCAACTACATATTCAATTGTTCAAATGGACAAGCGAGATAATAGTCTATTGTGCAAGACCCGTGTGAACGTGCCCACGACCAATGAAAATTAAACGTAACAGTCGGATACAATATTTTATGTTGTTAGCACACACTAGTACGTGGAACGCAATTTACGCACCGAATAATATAAAAGTTATTCTATGGTTAAAATATCAGTAATTCCTGTCTAAAATTGATATTGCAAGATTCTGCGAATCATTAATTCTGTAAAGTCCATGAGTTTGGCGAAGAACAAGATACTGTCGCGTCGCCACTACTTCATTTGAAAGGTATGCCGATGGAATATGTGTTATTGTTATAACGAAGCTTTTTTCTCAGGGAGGAGTAAGTGGATTGGGCAAATCCTCATGCAAAGCAATGAAATGCTGGCTTAGTCAAAGCGGAGCGCGTGGCCGGGCGAAGGCGCTCGCGGGAGTAAGGGGCCGCTGATATAAATCGTATTAAGTTAGCGAGTGACACGCACAACCACCGTGAAACTCGAGACCGTCTAGCTTCCTTGATTAGCTTTGATTTTCTGGATTCGCGAGTTGCTTGGGCTTCGCCCCTCAATTTCGTCCCGTAAGGCTTCGGAGGAAGCATTGCTCACCTTCGACGTGACAAGATTCAACACGCGGACTCACCCCCAGGCTGATGAATAGAGCTGAAGCACATTGGTAATGATTTGGCTATAATCAAATGTCTCTGCAGATTCAAGAGTGTTTGCAGAGTTTCACATGGGATATTCATCTTGATTCCGTAATATGCCAAGTCATTCTTGATATTTCGTTATTAGAGTCATCCAATGGGATATTTCATGAAAAAAAATCGCAAGGCAACTGCAGGCAATTTGGTACGTTTGTCTGAATTCGTATTTCCGACGTGCTCTCTGAGCATCAGTCGCTCTTAGATTATGTTGGGGGAATTGAAAGAAAATTTTCGGTACCTTCCCCGGCTATTTAGCCCTTAAAACAATTCTCCTACAACACTTTGAAGTTTCACTAACTGATTTTTTCACACTTTTTTTATTTCACGATCGACACTCGACCTAAAAAATCAGGAGTAAATAATTTCCATCTCTCAAAGTGCCATTACTCTTTTTTATGTAAAAACATCTCATCTTTTGATTGGTCACATCAGTTTTCCCAAAACTATTTTCTATCTCACTCAAATTGTTATTTTTCGCATCAAAAATAAGTGAAGCCAATGTGGCCCTTGATGCGATTATACATGGAAAGACTGACTAGGAGACCGCTTGGGATGTGGGTCACCAATCTTGACCAAAATTTTTTTGGTGTTTACTTGTGGCAAGAATAGAGTGTATCCAAAGTTTTAGGGTCCAACGCTCCCAAACTTCCAAGATATTAATTTATGTATTTTAGTTAAAAACGCTGGTCTCGTCCCAAATGACCATATGCCATCTGAGACGTATTTCCCTCACTGCACTACACTTTCACTGCTATAACTTGAATACCACATCACATTTTATCCTGAAAAACATATAAAGGGAGTAAATAACGTGTATACTCAACAAATCTTACTTCCATGTCTTACTCACATAGAGTAAAACATGAAATATGTGAAAAAATCAATGCTAATCGACTTTTCATGCTGTGCTTGGATACTGAAGCAATAATAACATGTATGTAAGCATAAAGACCACAAATGTAGTATCATAAGACAACAATTCAGTGTCAGACTTGATTTTTATTCATGGAAACTTTAATTCTGAACACGCGTCGACCAATATCATACTATAACATACACATATTGTTATTGCTTCAGTATCCAAGCACAGAGTGAGAAGTCGATTAGCGTTGATTTTTTCATATATTTCATGTTTTATTCTATGCGAGTAAGACATGGAAGTAAGATTTGTTGAGTATTCACGTTATTTACTCTTTCTATATATTTTTCAGGATTAAATGTGATGGGGTGTTCAGTGAGAACAGTGAAAGTGTAGTGGAGTGAGGGAAATACGTCTCTGATGACATATTGTCACACCAGCGCCCCTAACTAAAATACATAAATTAATATCTTGGGAATTTGGGAGCGTTGGACCCTAAAACTTTAGATGCACTCCATTCTTGCCGCAGGTAAACACCAAAAAAATTTTGGTCAAGATTGGTGACCCACATCCCAAGTGGTCTCTTAGTGAGTAAAATCGTTGAATATTCTTATAGACATATTGCGATGATTTAGACGCGTATCTATTTTTGTTAAATAAATAGCCTACTTTGTTTATGTATTCTTACTATATACGTATTAAGAGATGAAATGAGGAAATGAGAAAAAAATGTCAGTCAAGAGGGCGAGCTCGATTCATAATTTTCTGTTTTTACTCTCTGACTTCGAAGATCTGTCATTTCCATTCATGTTTCATTCTCGTCGAATATTGAGAGAATACTGTAGCAAAAAGACGGTGCGAGAATGCAAATTATAAAATTGCAATGTGAAACATAACCATTCCAATTGTATGTTGATTTCTGGATTTGCATCAAATCCCAAGTTACTAATATGTCATGAGTGATGCAAATACAAATTAAAGAACACAATTTTCTCTCGGTACTGGTTCTCATTGCAGTTTCAAATCTTTTTCCACACCCTGGGAATTTCTTTTTGAAAAGCAATTATAGTCTAATTAGACGCTTTTCGTAGTTTATAACTTTCATCAAATGGGTTTTTGATAATTTTTAGTTATGTACATACAATTTGAACTTTTTGTACGAATGTCTTATTCCAAAATTATGTCTCGAATATCTATATTATTTCTCGAATTTGAATGGTAAAAGTTGAAAATTCATACAATTATTTTTTGTTTTTTTCTTTTTCTGTAAGATTCTTGAATAGTTATTCAGGATTTTCCACGCATTTATGTACTTGGAAAATCTTATTATTGTCTTGTTAATTAATAGTTTTTGAGTAACTGATTTGATTTTTACGTTTGAAACTGGCAAATATTTGAAGCAGAGATAGCAACAAAGGTACGATATCACGAGAATAGAGAAAAGAGACTTGAGTTTCTTTGACACACGCGACTTTTCCAAGTGAGATAGCGTTCTTGTCGCTAGAACCGACCGCAGTTATGCAACTCCCTGCTATATTTTCATCACAGATGGGGGGACAATTTTTTGTTTACTATTTCTAAAGAGTCATTTCATATGAAACCACTATAGCTGACACTCGCTTTGTAGAAGTTTCATGCATTCCCTACGTTCACTTGCGCACGTAACTCATAAGCACGCATTCCAATTAAATTTTCTTTTTCAATACAGATTTTGTTTTCCAGCATCATTTCAAGTGAGTAATTAATGGGACCTCCACATTCATACCTGTAATGATTTTTCTCGAAATTTTTTCTACCATACACGGGTGACGCAATATAAAACATTTGAGAAATTTTTCTAATGATCAAGACTCATTAAAATGTAAAATATTCCTAGTCAATTCAGTACGTAATTCATTAATTAAATTATCGGTTTCATCAAAGCTCGTGTTCTACTTGTACCGCAAAATATTTAAGATTCAATTCATTTATATTTCATATCAACTCAAACAATTCTCCATTTTTTCAACATCGTGGAATGAAAAATCAAAAATAGCTCACTCTTATTATCATGTGATCTTCAAAGGGGGTAATAAACTCCTATGAGTAATATCGAAATGCCTATCCACATTTCTGGCCCATCAAAGTGATCAAAGCGATCCTCAGCCTGGCAGGGAAATATCGATACTTGCCCTTCTCTATGACCTGATCCAATAATTATTACGAGCCACCCGTCCAAAGACATGAGCACTGCTTCACTTTTACAGTTTTTATATCTTCACCAAGCCTGACATCAATAGCATGGCAAATGCTCTGCTTAGCCTGTCGCAGGCTGACTCGTGATTGACTTACATCACTAACCTGCACATCAAGTCAAACCGCAAGCGAGTCCATCTAAGAAGAAAGACTTTTATTCTGATCATATGAGGTTGATGCACTGTCGGGTGTCAGAAAGCTTTCACCACCAAAATCATATCAAGCGATAGTTCGCCCTTTGAAACTTCCCTGCGCGATCGACGAGAAAAACGTTCATTCGAGTCTAATTGATTTCGCATGAGTAATGATAGAGAGCGCGTGACATGCTCTATCTGCAGACAACAAATAATTTTCAGTATTTAAATCCTTATGGTTGCGGGGGTAAAAAAAACGACACACGAGGTTGAAAGTTGGCTCAGTATAAATCGCATGCTTCCTTTATCGTTCTCTACATCTTCCCATGTTTTGGAGGGAATCGGTACGCCGTACACGTAACTCGCCTCTCTCTCCCCCCTTCCTTTCTTTCCTTTCTCGCTTCTTCCACTTCCACTAGTGGCCGGAAGGGAAAGCCCCATTCCTGTTGTGAAGAAATCGAGGAGTTACTCCCACGTCTCCCTACTTTTTTCCTATTTCTACTTTTCGCCCCTGTTCGCCGCTTTCCGTCTCTGTTGCTACTGTAAAATTTCTAAAAACTCGCCTGTGTTGCTTCACACTCTGACAGGGAGCTTTTGCCTTTTTCGGGCATATTTTATCTTGTAAGTTACATTTTAACCTAACGGAGACTTACGTGTTTTGGTATTTTTGTCAACAAAGCGTCGAACTTTAATGTTGAGAATGATTTATAAACAGAATGAAAGTTGAATATACGTTAAAAAATTTCATAAATTATTTTATAGCATAGATTTGAATATTTTTCGTTTAGAAATTGATATAATGAGTTGAAATTAGTACAAAAAATTAAACATTTTTGCTTTCTCAAAGAGAAAGCTTTGTAACGGGGTAAAAATCGACCCACCGAATCGGACTTCGGGACCTCGATTTTCGTAATCTACGGGTCGAAAAACATGGAAATCCGAAAATGTCTGTATGTATGTACGTACGTACGTACGTACGTACGTACGTACGTACGTACGTACGTACGTATGTACGTACGTGCACTTTTTTTTGTCGTACGATAACTCTCGAAGGAATTGTCCGATCGTCCTGAAATTTTGCACACAGGTTAGTCGCCGCAAAATCTCGGTCGAGTTCAATTTTCAGCCAATTCCGTTGTTTATTTCTCTAGCAACCGTTGCTAACGTGTTTTTGATAAAAGCTCCGAAAATCATCATCAATGCACGATGGGTCTCCAATTCTTTCGACGACAATCGATGAGAATCGATAAGACATTCATTTTGGAACAACCATTGTTTATTCTCCTAGCAACCGTTGCTATGGAGATACAAAATTCAGCTTCAGACTGACTTTTTTTGTCGTACGTTAATTTTCGAAGGAATGGTCCGATCGTCCTGAAATTTTGCACACAGGTCGGTCTCCGGCAGATGTGAACCGAGTTCGGTGTTCAGCAACATCCGTTGTTTGATTCCATGGCAACCGTTGCTAGCGTGTTTTCGATAAGTTCCCATATAATTCATGATAAATGATCATTTGGGTTTGTATATTTATGGGATTCTATAACAATCAAAGAGACCTTTCCCGTATAAACCATTGTTGATGTCTCTAGCAACCGGTGTTTATATCGCTTGCAACCGTAACTAGGGAATGGGAAAAGTCAGTTGGAGGTTCATTTTTGGAACTGTTGATGACTAAGAAGTAAGAACATCGAAGCTCCGACATTTACCATTGCAACCGTTGTTTACGTCCTTAGCAACCGTTACTATGGAGTGTGAAAAATCAGTTGGAGGTCCATTTTCGGAACTGTTGATGACTAAGAAGTAATAACGTCGAAGCTCCGACATTTGCCATAGCAACCGTTGTTTACGTCCTTAGCAACCGTTACTATGGAGTGGGAAAAGTCAGTTTGAAGTCCATTTTTGAAACTGTTGGTGACTAAGAAGTAAGAACATCGAAGCTCCGACATTTACCATTGCAACCGTTGTTTACGTCCTTAGCAACCGTTATTATGGAGTGGGAAAAGTCAGTTGGAGGTCCATTTTCGGAACTGTTGATGACTAAGAAGTAATAACGTCGAAGCTCCGACATTTACCATAGCAACCGTTGTTTACGTCCTTAGCAACCGTTACTATGGAGTGGGAAAAGTCAGTTAGAGGTCCATTTTCGGAACTGTTGACGACTAAGAAGTAAGAACACCGAAGCTCGGATATTTACCATAGCAACCGTTACTATGGAGTGGAGGAAATAAGTTAAAGGTTCATTTTGCTTTCTCAAAGAGTGGTGATTAATGCAAATTGAGGTTCAATTGCAATACTTTGAGAAAGCATACTGCTGAGGCACTTGGCAGCGGTTTTTTTCCTCTTTCTATATTGTTGTTCGAACTTGCTTGATTCATAGATGAATTTTTAGAAAAGTCGACAACTCAGCAAACATCATCGAAAGGTTTCTAAATCGAATTTCGTTTAAAAGCTAAGTTTTCATCATACTATTGTTATGAAATTATGAAGAAAATGGGCATAAAAGTGATGAGCTTCATTTGCAGTTCATGCTTGAAAAAAATCGAGCATTTTTTTTCATATGGTAAATATATAGGGCCACGTGGTGTAGCTCTTCTGCTTTTCATTTTGTCGGAAGGCCTCCGTTCCCATTTGACTATACATAATATGAATTTCTCTTGCGCGCGTCTCTCTTCCGTCTGCTCCAGTCGGCATCTGACGCCATTTTTCGATTCGAGCGCATACATTATATCCAGGCGCGCGGCCACCTGCGGCCGAAGAATGGAGATCTGGGACTGCTCTCGCTGTAATTCACGCTTTCCCTCTTTGTCATTTATCCTCATTTTCCTTTTTTTTCCACGATGTAGCCAACCAACAAAAAGTTCTGACACAACTAATAAGGTGGAAGAATATAAATAGAGTAGAAGAGCTTTTGCTTTTAAAATATTAGTTCCCGTTTTTTTTATGACTCGAGATGGCTTCATAATTTTATCACTTCTACTCGCTATGTGTATTTGGCTTCGGGATTTTTTCACGAATGTGTACGCTTAACTTTGACCACACTGGTACTACGATATGAGTATGGGCAGAGGGTGAAATTGTATGAACACGTAGCACCCATGGAACGCTGTTTTGTACGTCCTAGTGCAGGTGCGTGCAAACACACAAACATAGCAAGTTCGTGAGAGTGCTTAAGCTCAGCGAAATAAACAACACTCGTGCGACTCACGCAGCTATTTCTACAAATCTCGGGGAATGAAAATCGTATAAATTCCAGACTCCCCAGTATAATTGAGTCATTGTGGGGCCAGGGGCTCAGTAGCTCTATAGCGGGTTAGGGTCGCGGACCTCGGCAAATACTAGGCCGCAGATCGCATTTGCATTTATGCCATATTATAACGGGCAGCCAAGCTAGCCGTTGTGGAAGACACGTTCACTAGGCTTACATTTACCCCAGCTCCGACCAACGAAGACTCACTTTACAAGAGATTCGCTGAATAAATATCGCCGCGTCACATGTCGCGCAGGAGGATCTTCCCGGAGGTTCATGCGTTCCTTGAGAAACAGTTTTCGGATGCACTCGCCCGACATTCGGACACTTCGACATTGGTATGAATATAATTTCATGTCAATATAAACGTCCCGATAAAATAGGTTCCAAAGCAATGAATCAAATACAATCTACAAGAGAAAATCACGAATCAATATATTCAAATTTTAATAAACTCTACTCACGGTGTACAGATTATTTTTCAAAAAGAAATATCTCTACGTCAAATGTAATAACGATCGAGCAATTTACTCTTCATCCAAACTGTACTCACAGCAGCAGTAAATTACAAATTCTCCAACTTTAATTTTTAGCTTTGTTCCGACGACGAATAGAATGCAATTTCCTCAAACTGATGAAAATTTTATAGATATAAGAATCAGAAAAATTCCTATTTATTTCCCCACTCGTAGTCCAGTAAACTTTCAAGTCTCGAACTCGAAGCAAGAGACTAAAGGTCAGTTAATCACCCAAGTCCATTCTCTACTCCTCCCATCCCTAGCACAAGAAACCACAAAACTATCCACTTAAGAGCGACTCGTAAAGAGGCTCGTAAGCGAGAAGTGGTTACATACATTTCCTCCATTAAAAATTTACCTCTGAAATCTCTCGACCGCACTTCTGCTCCTTCGTAATGGAATTAAAACGATCTCCTTTTTACTCGAGATTCGAATGTGTGGGAGGAAACGAAGTGGGTGAAAGAAGTGCCAAACCAAGCGAACCGAAGAGATAGAGAGAAGAAGAAAGAGGGAGACTGACATGCCGCAATTTCGTGACCTGATTCTTGATGGTACCGTTACTTTAGCGTGCCATTTCGAGCTATCACGCCTGACCAGACTATTTCCGGCCCACAATCGGGAGAGGCTGATATGTTCGGTCCACTTATCATAATGAAACTTTTCAAGATTAAAGATATTAATACATAACAATACCCATCTAAGTTTAAACAGACACACAATTGTATTACAGATGAGTTTTTAGACGCAACTTGTGGATGTAAAGTGACAAGAAATCGACTTTTTTTAATCTAATCTAACAGAGAGGTTGCATACTTCGAATGACCAATCGTGATGAAATTTTTTAAGAAGCATTTTGGGTACCCCAATAACCCATTTATGTACATATCCAATCAGTCTTGATTTTTTTCTGATGAGATATTCTGTCATTTATTTCTAAGTTTATGCGTTTACAGTATAATAATGTATAGATGTGAGTACATACGAAGACTTATGTATTTCTTCCGCTCCATCACCTGCTTTCTCTGTGTGAACTGGGAAGTATTGCAATCGCGCACCACAGTGCGAGCGTGAATGCGATTTCGTGCAGATTGACGTCCCATATTTATATACGCACTACCAGCAGAATGGTGGAAAGTTGGGTTGTCACTGTTTCACAACTCGGATCATGATTCAAGCGTTCGGAATCGAACCTTCTTGTCAATAACCTCATGTCACAAAATATCCCGTGTAAATTGTACTTCATCGGTGATTCTGGATCCGTATGATTCGTCAACCAAGCGAAACGAGTTTGCGCCAAGTCACATTATATGTGTGATAAGATCACCAACTTCGCGCCCTAACCACACAATATACATTTATATCTCGAACTATTATATAAAATTGATGTACCCAGTACGAGCTACTTAAATGCGAATAATCACTACATCGCGTTGAATATTAATTTTCCAACATTGCTGGCAGAAATTTAAACTACCACTCAATACTTTCAAAACGAACTAAAATGCATCTGGTTTGGACTTTTTCACGCGGAGTAATAAAATTTTCAAAAAATTGTTTTTTTTCGGTCATTTTTGAATTTATTTAATTGCGAGAAAAATCGATGATTTAGATGAGGTGGGTGTTCATTCAACAAAAAAACGCAGACCAAACGAGAAAAATGAATGAAAAGTACGTATGATGGAGAAAAAAATTGATGAAGTAGGTAAAATGTGGTCGCTCGATTTTTCGGCCTAGTCCAAATCGAGATTCGAAATTACTGAAATCCAAAGAGGGAGCTCGTATTCGGTCGACCTACCTCACTTGAATTAGTGTTTACGATTTGGTCATCGAGCCCGAGATTGATGTTCGATTAGCTGTCCATCTCGAGATAGACCACAAGAAAACTCATCATCTATGCACGAGTCCCGTGGCCCTCGAGACAGCCTAAGAAGCTCAGCTAACCGCTAATCTGATCTCCACGAATAGTCGAGCAAGTCCTGGATTCCGCGCATAATCGGCAGCCGGGGATGTTAGCTATGCAGCTGCCAGATCCAACCAACGGACCAGTGAAGAATAGAATGAGACAGCGCAGACTCGGGATGATGCTCTGGTTATAGTTCCGATGAATAGCTTACGTAAACTAGCACGTTTTAAATATTGCTGCTCGAAGACTGTTATTTCGCATAATAAGCTTAATTAAACTTGTGCTACTTACAGTGTGTTCATAACGCGTAATCGGCTAAGCGCAGGATAACTCCCAAATTGGTAGATTAAGCAATTAAGAAATTATCAGTGATGCATTTGCATATAGCGGAAGTTCAATTTAGCTTATTAAAAAACCACTTCGAAATATCGTATTGTCTATCACGAAGAATGTGCTCATTTTTATCTACCAAATGATAAAATAGGCTAATTTCAATCAATCATTTGAAATACTTTCTCTGGGTGTAAAGATGTATATCGGGGGAAAAAAATGAACGCTATCTAAAAACTGCTAGATGGACCGTGATATTAGGGTCGTGAAAAATTTGGTGGGGTCGTACGGGGAACCGATAATCCAAAAAGGCTCAACTTGTTTGTGTATTGGCCGAGCGAGTGAAAAAATCTATAACCAGAAGGGGAGTTGACCTAAATGCTGATCCCTTGGACGCTCGCCAACACTCTGCGTCCCTCTTCTCAATTTCTCCCGGCGCTTGCTCTCGCATTTTCTATCTTATTACCGAACGATACGTATTCCCCGTCATACACATATTCCCCAGCTTCCCCTAGCTTCTCGTATATCTCGAATATCGCGATGGTATACGATACTTGTATATGAAACTGAGAGGGGGCGAGAGGAAGGCGCAATTTTATTGAAGGATGCAAGTCCACCGAGTTGAAACAGATGCTGTTGACTCTTTGAGAGGAGTGAACGAACCCGAGATGACAGTCGAACAATTGAAATGTCGATACAATTTTTCTCACGAAATATCGATAAAACCTTCAAAATTTAACCTCTACAACGTTTGCGGCTCATCTTTGAATTGCTAAATATTGAAAACAGAAAATATCATCTGCATAATGACTGAGACGATTCTGAAATTTTGTAGTTTGTGACGTGAGAATATGTTTCTTTACCAGTGCAAAACAAGTGGAAATCTTCTCTCAACAACCATTCTTGATGTTGTCGAAGGAGAATTGAGTGTCATATTGCCGTTTGAAAACTTTGAAAAAAAAAACAAGTTTTGGAAAATGTTAGTGTCTGTATTAGTCATAGTATTGAAATAGCATGCAAAACATTATATAAGCGTGAAATATTTAAAACTAATTTCGTAACAGGTCGAACATGTTCGTTCTATATCGTATTTGGAGCTTTATCTTTTCGATTTCGATATAATGTATATATGTCACTTTGCATTTCCACCATACATGTGTTTGAAAACTTGGTTTGGTTTTCGTGATATATCTGATAAATCGCTATTCATTTTTATCCCATACAAATATTATTTCTTGTCTCTTAGAATGACTCTGATGCCGAGTAAGTAGCTGCAGAAGTGATAATAACTAACTTTCAATTGTTGTTTTATTTTACATATATCAAGTTCTTATCTCATATATTGCATTTATAGGAAAAAATGAACGGTCACTGCATTACGGATTTTACTTTATTTATCTAGAACAAAAATTTGACTCTGAAACTATCATCTAAACGGATAGAAATTTAAAAAATAGTAAATTCCACCTTTTGAAAATTATATTTGCTGGCCTCTTTTAATTTCTCTATCCTCTAATATGGAAAAAATTTTAATTCTCAAGTTACCCGCAAGTTCAGTAAACACGAGCTTTTTGCGAATTTAAGCAGCTGGAGGCTAGATGAATAAAATTTTAATTTCAGACACCTGTAGTGAAACACGTGCACGCATACATTTTCCGACTTATGAGCTCATAAAAAGATGAGGTACGTGGTTCGAGCCGACTGCAAAACGAAAAGTCCTCTGCTCGGTGGTGACGCCGAGCTTAAAAGCAGAGAAAGAGATCAATGTGATATTCTCAGAGGAATTTTCCAAGTTCTTGTTGATTATTCTTTTTGTTACTAATATTATTTGCCAACGTTAACTTTTTTTTTCTTTCAAATTAACCTTCTTGCCGATCTATCTGAATATTTTTCATCGAAACGTCTATCCACACTCAAAATCAACAAGATATTTCTATTCTAGAAATCGATATTTCAGCACCTATTTATTTTATATATCCTGCATAAGGAACCATTAGAATCTTAAAATCCATTTTTTTTATCTAGGGGTTTAGAGCTAATTATTCATTCTTGAACGTGATACTCATATCTTCTCGATACGGAAAATGGATTTAATATGGTTAAAAGTCAGAATATGAGTTCATGGCCGAATCCAACAGTATTTTACTGTATGAATTTAGAAATCTTTAGAATGTATCAAAAGAGCCTCGATAACTCGTAGAGTGCGATAAAAGCTTCGAAAACCAATACCATAGAAGGAAAGGAAATGCTTTTGAGTTTTAGAGTGGGGGATTCGAAATATTTTTCGTCTGTGAGTAGGTGTTTGCGGATTAACTTGATTAAACGTAGACTTGATTGATTGCGATGAAAAAAATCCATATTCATATAAAAAAAATATATGAATATAAATTTTTTAAAACAAGATTTTTAATACGTGGAAAATCTAGCTTTCTCAGAACTATTTTTCAGCCAATTCCTGCCGAATCAGCAAACACTATGCCTTAATCCTGAGAAAAGTGCAAAGAAGTGTTAATAATCTTCTTCAAATATTTACATAACGCAAAATCCGACTTATCGATGAAGAATATTCCTCCAAGACACAAACTCAGCTGAGAAGAAAATGCGTAGTGTCCTTGGAAACATGCCCGACATCAAAAGCTAAAGGAGTCTTTTCATGAACATTATTTTCACGAGAATCGCTTTGTTCGCTTAACAGTATACTCTTAATTACGTGCCTGGCTGCCGTCCGCATACAAATTGGGCAAAAAGAAACGAATAGAGCCGAGAACCGTCGACCCAGCCAGGAACAAATGGAAAGGTGTCGGGTTGGATGAGATGGCTGTACATGACCCCTAACACTTTGCTTATTTTCCTATGAAAATGGTCTTCGTCTTCTTCCGAATAATTTAAGAGTGAGCTGTCAAAACGTTGCGCCAATATAAAGTAGATATTGGCAATAGTACACTACGCACCTGAGCGCGTGTAGGCGTTTTTAGCACAAGGCTCCGAGGAATGTGAGGATTATAAATCCTCAGTTTCGAAATAGTATACTATGCAACTAGTGCGTGAAATCGCATTTCAGGCACTAGTTGCATAATATACTATTCTGTTCCTAGGAACAGACAAAAGCTTTCTTGTGCTCTCAAGTATCCACATTGAATTTCTCCATTATCACTTCTGGGCTGCTTTTTGAACAATTTCCCTCCAATATTTGTTCGCATGTTCCGATTTATTCGGCGCTACATGGGCTGGTACTATTGTGATGGCCGACCGAATGTGCGACACGCACGCTGGCCAGTCACTAGACCCGTAGCTCATTTTCTATACTGCCAGACCACGTTATCGTCGACGCATTCTTAGCTCTAGCCTTACAGAGGATTAGGAACTCCGGCAACGTTTGCCAAATTCGAATCTTATTGTTGGCAAATGGAGACGTTGTGTCAACACTCCAACCAGAGATTTTCGACAAGCGATTGTAGCCATCAGGCACTATCCAACCTATGAGGTGAATTATGAAACTCATATTTATACGCTGATTGTGTATACCAGTTTCTGTAAAATTATATTTTCAGATCGCAAGGCGCTGTGTGGAATTGAGTATCGAGCTAGTCATATTGTTTCTCGCGCTGAAATGAATTTTAAATTTTAGATAACCAAATTTCAATAATTTTTCGTACAAAATTTTTTATAATCTGATTTTATTCATTCAATTCGTATTCCACACTTTTGAGATACTCTATTGAGAAATCTTTGTGCTAAGTTATTCCAAAACTGACCCATCATAAGAGAACCAATGAGGTATACTGAAATAAATTGCTCAGCCTCAAGCGCCGCCGTGAAAAATCAATATTAAATCCAGCAAAACTGAATCGCACGATAGTAGAATCTATGCTGTTACTCATCGATCCGGCATTTGGAACAATATCGTTTTCATTCGTAGACCGAGGTACGATCGGGAAATTTATATATTCAGGATCGTTCACGCGAGCAGCGCCGCAAAACGAATTGAATAAAAGCGTTGTTCCGCGGTTGCAGCCAAGATCGTATTTCGATTTGTGGAATCAGCGGGCCAAAAGGCGTGGACGAGTTTTTGACGAGCGTGTGGCCATCGCTGTATCTGCGCGATTGATTGTTTTTCACGTCCTGACACGTTTGTGTGCGCCAGGCTATATCAATCTCCAGTCGTCCAAACATCGAACGCCAACCAATAAATCACACTCAGGGTGTGTGAGAGAGGACGGGGATGAGTTTCGTGCAAGTCACATGTGTTCAAGGAACAGAAAGATAAACAAACAATGCTTTGTAGTGTGCTCTCGTCATTTCTCATCATGTATAATACGTTTGACTATTATAATTGGTGTCATACACATGGATAGATTAGGTGGGGGTTGATTATCTGTTGGTGCTATGGAAGGTAGACGAATTTTATTTTATTTGATAGCTAAGATCTCCAAGAATTCTTAAATCCACAAAAATCAAACACCCAACGAATGAGATATACTTATCAATGAAGTAACATGTTTCTGTACATTTTTTCTACAATTCTGTACTACAATAAGCATTCTATATATTTATTGGAACATTGAAAATGACTTGATTACGTTGAACTTTCCTTGCAATAAATGAGTTAATCAATATTATGAAACTTAGAATTAATCATTGAGTCTATATCCAAACATATGTATATCTGTGCAGGAAACTTCTGGACATAAGTCTCACGAGCTCACCTTTCCACAGACAGAGTAAATAATTAATTACCCCAAGAGAAAATAAGAACCCTCGTCTATCTCAATAACGGATATAAGGCACTAAATTGTATCAGCTAACGACTCTATCGTCAGAACTAGAAAAAGAAGAGCGAGAAGAGTAGAGAATCTTAACTCACGTGAGCACTGCTGCTGTTCATCGCTTTTATCGCCGCAGTCGTCGACGAGGTTGCAGATCTTATTAAGGCCGATGCAGCGGCCGTTGCTGCACTGGAACTCGCTTTGCCGACAGGAGAGCACCGCTGTCACTACGAGCACACTGGTGTACAGGATCCAGCATGAGTCTGAAATCACGCCAATGAAAAAACACGTCGTTAAACGTTTATCATAGCTCGGCGCCTTTGCCAGCATAATTTTATTACCATCCCAGATCTGTTTCTTTCTTGTATCGCAACTGTGAATTGATCAGGCTTTGCGAGCATTATAAATACACTAAAGCTTGAAAGTTGCTCTAACAGGATATTCATGACGGATTCATTCGAAGCTACTGAGATATCTGTCATTATTTTCGGCCTTAAAACGTTTTTTTTTTTTCAAACAAATTCACTACAACAATAGTACATTGCGCATTAACTCGTCAGAAATTGGCTATTTTCAGTGAGGGTAAATTGAGTGCGAAATAGTAACTCGAGTTAGAAATAGCCATCCGCTCCCTATGGCATGTTGGGCAAATTTCAGAACATTTTAATTTCCTACTGCTACGCTTTACATCCCTTTGACCTCCCCCCCCCCTTTCTGCCGTAGATGGAGGCAGGGGGGTCACATTCATAATTTGAAGTTATGAATTTTGAACAAAGGTTGATATCATATTTCACTTTTATTTTTCATTTTATATATTGTTATAAATATGAGAATTATTCAAATTGAAACAAAAATGAATGATTATTTAATTGCTTGAATTATTGTTTTTTTTTCGATTTTCGGGAAATAAAAACTCCCTCCGCAGAGAAAGCACAGTTGCTTATGCAACTGTAATCAACGGGCCACGCTTTCACTTTTTTTATTTAGTGCAAATTTGAACATCTTCAATTGTTCTTCTTTACATACACGATATATATCTGTATTATCGATCATACTTGTGCTATCTTGAAATTTAATGTTCTATTATCAACTGAAGCAAAATTGCAGCCCTTCAGATAAAAAGCACTATAGAGTACCCCCCATCCGAGCTGCAATTGAATCTTCGTATGCATTAATAGTGTCAATTTTTCACCTTGGAGCTGGTAACTTGATCAGTCATCAGGTCAAAATTCATTAATCAAACGTTCGCTTCATCGACATGAAATTTATTGTCACATTGATCAAAGCTCCTCGGCTACAATAATCACGAGCTCATAAGGCACGTCACTCTTAATCAAAATAAAGCTCTCACCGTACGCGAGCCCCCGAAAAAAAAAATGTCTGTGACAGATTCAATTTCGCAGCAGCTTATATGTCGCTCGTTTCTCTTGGCTGCCTGACTACTCGGAACCTCATCACTCTGATGTGGCAAATATTACGTGGAGCAAAGACGCGTCGAGAGACAGTGCTTTGAACTGTGGCTGTGGCGCGTGCGAGTCTCAAAGGAGGCGGCAGCGATTGAAAATGTCGAGAAGCACCCGCCCACCAATGAAACTGAGGGAATCTCCCCAACTTACATTGTCAGTTTAAAATTACTCGCTCATGTTTTAGAGTGAATGGTATCAAGATTCTGGTGAGTGCACATGATAAGGCGATGGAATCAAGTTGTTGAATCAATTTTCTTCAGTGAATCCTGAGTGTTATGAGACTTTCATGACGATGAGACACGTTTTTTCGCAAAAAGTAATTTTGGTATCCATCATTTATAATCAACTTGAGTAGCTTATATTCGCTAAAAAGTGATATTTTCGTTTCAGGGAAATTATTTTGTTGTTTATAGTTATAATTTGTACTTCTCCGTAGAAGAAGCTTATTACTGTAAAATTTATTTGACAAAAATGACTTGTAAACATTATTATAACTAATTTAATGTATGTTCACGTAGATTTGTATACTTTTATTGGAAGGTGTGATTTAAAAAACTCTTATCTGGTGATTAATTGAAAACTTGAAGAGGATGCTTTCGGTCAATAGGTTTGTAGCCAATCTTTCGTATGAGACCAAACAGTTTACGAAAAGTCACAAATTACATTGATTCGTCGTGGTCACTCGTATCTAAGCAAATAACATGAGAACGATAGACGTATACGTTCTTTTATAAAACCACGTAAGCACGTAAAATGACCACCTTGTTTTACATCGAGTATAATACGTCCGGCCGGATCTACGATCCTCGAATCTTGCAGTATCTATATTGAGACTGTTACTGGCTTGTAAACCCTGTATGGTTGCGTTAATTGTTTCAACATAGTAGAGAAAAATATAGAAGTTGTTCCTGTTTTATATAAGTAAGAGTACTCGTGTCTAGTGAAGGTTACAACTATCTCATAGTAAAATTTGATAATACTAAAATTAATAAACATTACTAAATTATAATTATAGAACATTGAAACGAATCAATAATTGTGAATCATCATTGTGAAAAAGTATTCAGATAAATGGATTGAATAAATCTAATTTTCGTCCCAGTGGGAGCAAAGTGTCAATTTCGCTCCCTGGCGTTTGCAAAGAATGACACTTTTCTCCCACTGGAGACGAAAAATAGCATATGCACCTCGCTCATCTAGGCTATTTCGGCACGCGCAAACCTACCACCCTCGCTATGCTCGGGTCGCAAACGTTTTGCGTGCCGATTTCGCCTGACCTCGCTCAGGTGCATAATATACTATTATGAAAATGAAATATCAATATTAACTGATAAAAATATCAACAATTAAAAATATTAAGGAAATCTAATTCTGTATTTATAAGTTGTCTAGTCCATACAATATCCACCTCTCGAATAAATTCAAACTCTAATATGTCCATATTCAACAGACAAATCAACTCTACTATGTCTTTTACTAGAAATGAGAGTAAATTGTGCTATAATACTTATTCGGTATTTTTGATGGAAAAACAGCATTTCACTCACCGGTGCTATAGTGCGTGAAATGAAAGAAAAGCAGGCACGAGTGCGTGAAATAATAAAGTTTCAAATTTGTGTACTTTTAAGGAAAGTAATAACAGCTGACTAAATCGCGGTAAACGTTCATGCTTCGAACTAGTGAAGCCCGTGATTTGATTTTGACTTCTATCACTTGTTTTTGGCTGCGTCCCTTAGACCTCCCCCCCCCCCTCTCACCCCCGCGCTCTGAACCGGCACTGCACCAATATTACGCACAGATTCGTTTCGTTCATCATAATAAAAGACATAGTAAAAAAATAGTAAACATTAACAATTTTTTCTCTCAGTGTTACGAAAGTGAAGGTCCAAAAATCCAATTCTAAAGTTTCATTTTCAAAACGTTACATATTGAGATATTGAGAAATCAACAGAATATATTTTGCCATTCCAAAATAAAATTATCTATATGATATCCCTTATAGATACGAGACTTTTACATGATGCATGAAAACCGCTTCGTTCAAGGGGAATTGAATTGAGATCATCTCTCTAATTCACAAACTGCTCCAGCGTTTTCACTGTAGCCTCATAAATATGGAACACGAGTCGTGCTTGGGTGTTTTTAGAGAATTTAATCAAGAGGCGTAGTTTGACGCATTGGTGTGGCACAGGAGGTGCAAGATATTACTTCGAGCATTCGAGCTCGGCGTCTTCGTGAAAGACAAGCTTCCTTCGGGAGCGAGGAAACGCAGCTGTTGGAAGACTCGAAATTACTCAGGTGCAAGGAAAATTGAGGAGAGCCCATAATCTCTTTTTCTTTTTATCTTTATTTTGTTGCCCTTCTGGCCCGGGCAAGTGTTTTATTATTTTTATTTTCACAAACTTATACATTGATTTTTAAAAACTTGGAAACACCCTTGATATATCTCGATACATTGAAATACAATGTTTTTGCTTCTTTATTTTTGGAGAAATAATACAATCTATCACTTGGTGTATATATATTAAGAAAAAATTATGTATTCACGATGAACAAAATAATTTTTCCATTGTAAGGTAACTGTACTCAATGAACCCCTAAAAATTGTTCGTGTATTCAACCATTATGAAATTGGAATTGCAAAATTCTAGACCTATCAGAAACCATCGCTATGATCATCATCTGACGGTTTTAGTCTATTCTAAATATCAATAACCAAAGTCATTCAAATCGGGCACATTAAGTACACGTGCACCCAATGTGGCACTTTTCATAATAACTTGTTATAGCTTGCATACGCCTGCATGGTCGACTAAATTGTGATTAGAATGAAATCAAAACCCTGTTTCCATAGATATTAACCGAAAAAGTTCAACATCTAACGGAAAAATACGTATCCAAATCATTACAACGTGTCCATAAAAACTTGACGTTTATTTCGTAAATATTGACCTATTTTACTCAGTCTTTTGATTCATAATCGCATAAAGGGCCATATTGGCTACACTTCTATTTCATACAAAAAACAATATTTTGAGTGAGATAAAAAATAGTTGGAAAAACAAATGTAATCAATCGAATGATATGAGATGTTTTTACACAAGATACAGTATTCATATGGGCAGAGATGAAAAATATTACACTTGTTTATTGTAATCAGAGTAAAATAAGAAAAGAAAGCGAGAAAAAAAAGGTAGTATAAGTTCAAACAGTTGTACAAGAGTAATTTTGAGGGTTGAATGGGTGAGGAAGGGACCGACAATTTTGTTTTAATGGTTCCAAAATAACCCAACTGCGTTTAGAGAGCACCGGAAATGTTATATATGAGAAAAGTGCCAGATTGGGTCCAGTGCCGAATTGGATCTAGTCACCTCATTCTATAAAACATAAGAAGCCCCAACTATTGTTTGACTTAATTTCAGCTTGAAGCCATTTGCGTTCATAAACTGATTTCGTAATTCTATTGACTGATGAAAATGAAAATTATTGAATGAAACTTGTAATATTTGTAACTTTTCCAAGCGAATTCACTTATACGATCAGCCTACTTAGTCTAACTTGGACACATCAAGCTTGATTCAATTCTGATCAAATAATAACGACAGACTATGGCGTTATGACTCTAATTTTTCTTCCCGCACATAATGTATAGTATTCTTGAGTGAATCCAATATAGCTCCATTTCCACGTGTCCAAGCCTTCGAGTGTTGCGAGTTTATCCGAAAGTACCCGGTCCTCAACTGGCTCGCTAGCCTGTCCGCAATGCATATGCAATTGCATCGTATTTACAGTTTTCCGTGGTCACGTGGGGTAGCCGGATACCACATCAGTCGTAGGCCCCTTGGTCCATTGAATTAACGTGGCGTCGAGACTTATTAGGTTGCAAACCTTCATCAAGTTTGGATGAGCCGGAAAATTTATGGAAAATGAAACCCACTATCCTCGTTGAGTATGTGTACACGTAAAGAAAGGCGAGTGATATTACAAATACGATTATCGCATTCGAATAGCGACGTGAGCGTTGCCCAAAATTCCCATTAAACTTCCTCAATTAATGTCAGCCTTGCTCGCTTTCTGTATTGAGAGGCGAGCTTCCTCAGCCCAAGGTGATTTACGCCAAGTGCAGGCCCGTGGGCTTCATTAGCATCTCTGAATCGAAAAGCCGCTGTGAGATCCCTCGATGTCACATGCATGGATTTCTTCTCGGCAAATACATTGAATTAATGGCATTCCCAACAATAAAAACAATCTTCTTTTATTGTTAAGATGTACCGAATCCATTGGAGAAGCCGAAGAAGATTTTTTATTTCCTAGTTAAAGAATTTTCCGTCACAGAGGAAGTATAGTGCCAACTGTCTCTGACTGAAAATGGTATTTTTTTTCCCGCTGGATTAAAAGAAATAGTATACGCGCCCCACTCATCAAGGCTGTTTCGGCATACCCAAACTCACGACTGTTTTGGAAACATTTTCCGAACCGAAATGAAAAGCGACTGAAAACTGAGTTAGCCCTATTACTAATATCTTTGAGACCGTATCTCAATAAAATTACTCATACTCGCACACAAATGCATTACCCAACACTTCTGTTACTACTGGCCCGGATTCAGTGAAATTTTTTGAAGCACATTGAAAATCATCAATTTTCACCGACAAATTTGCTGAGTAACTTTTGCGTTTTTAATTGTTACCATGTTGCCAATTTCTCTTTCTACAATCCGAAATTTCTCATTTACAGCTGATGATTCATCATGAGCTCGAGCAACCGTATGTATACCAGCAATTAATTTTCATTTATCTGCGTGAACACGATAATTATGTCCCCAGGCTACGGATGTAGTTCCAATTAATGATTTACGCTTTCACGCAGCGGCGTCATAATTTTCATAAACGGCACATACCCGAGCCAACAAAACTCCAAGGATCTTTCGTATTTGCCCTCCTGATCGTCAGTAGTTGCAATATCAATCACGATAAACGGCCTACATAGTCGATTTTAACGAGCGTTGCTCAATCAATACGTGTGCTCGAGCAAACATCCAACCAAACGCCCACGTTGCGTAACAAGAGTGGAGGTGGGAGTGCAGGGAGAGCAAAAAATCTAACGTTATCACACCACGCAGATTGCGTAATCAGCGCCTGGCGAAAGACAGGTAACGATTAAATTCGCCCGCGGGTACTCAATCAATTACCAGATTAAATTTTCATGTCGAATAATAGGTAAAAAAGGGTCGCTCACGAGTGGCTGAGTACACACGCGCGGGCGGCTGGGACAACAATTTCCGAGCGCAAGGAGCGCGCGCGCGCGGCTCTCGAATGTTTGCCGAGCGCGCGTAAAACGGTTATTGAATCGCGCGCAGCAACTCAAATTTTAAGTGCCCACTCGCTGTTTTATAAGCTCGAGGGCAGAGTATTTCCGTAAATATGAACTCGAGCTCTGTGGCGCGACATCAAATTCTTGCAGCTCGTGGCAGCTTTATGCACGCGCGCTTTATTTGATATTATTATGCCAGAGGCCGCGCACTTTTTCCGTGGGGCGGTGGGTATACAATTACGTCGCCTGTAATAACGGATAATGCACACCGCTGCACGTCTTTACTCATGGGAGCAAGGGCGAGAAGCGATTTCACCGGCCGAATTTGTGCGACTCGAGTTGAGGGGACGTAGCTTGCACAGCCAGGTGGGCGCGCGCTTTCATTTGAATTCGAGCGATGTCCAAAATTACGGGGAGGGGGGGGGGCAGGGGGAGTAACAATTGTACCAGCTGGTGCACGGCTACAAAGGCATCGGTGCCATTATCACAGCTGGATAAAGAGGAGAACGTTAAAGGGATATATTGGCTCCCTGAATGGACGAGGCGGGGCTGCTGCAGCATAGGTGAATGAACTTGCAGCTCTTGCTCTCGTGCGCTCTCTCTCTCCTTCCCCTCTCCCCCTCCCCCCCCTCTCTCACCCTTTCTCTCTCTTTCTCTGATTCTCCCTTTGTGATTTTCTCCGGCTGTATTCGCACTGCTGACGTTTTAGCTGCGTTAATTATTTTTAATGCTCTGTGAGCCCTCGACTCGAGACTCTTTAATTGCTTTCGCTAAAGTAACTGCTGTTCTCTGAATAAGGATTATAAAAATCTTATCTGCCCGGCATATAATCTTATCGAATAATTTTGAAATATTGCTAAGGTACGAATTTCACATACAGGCAACTGCCGTAGGCTGGTCGAAGTCACTGCGAAGCCATTAAAAATGCATCATTGAGAATTTTTGTAATTTTCATAGACTCGAGTTTACACCTCGGTTCGATTAAATATACTAATATTTCCCTCTATGCCATACATTCAAGTAAATTTCACGCATAGCTGATTTTCTTAATAAAAATACGTACTAGGAATACTTGGAATAACCTGGGGAAAAATCGAGGATCGTCGAGCTTATATTGTTAACGCGTTTAGCTGCGCATGTGTTGCAGTTTATGCGTCTTTCTCTCTTCTCTCTCTCTCTCTCTCTCTCTCTCTCTCTCTCTCTCTCTCTCTCTCTCTCTCTCTCTTGTGAGCAGGAATCCCTCGTCTCGACTATATATTGGTGTTCATACCCTCCGTCGATGTCTTGCTCGGGATTGCTTCGATACTCGGAGAGCGTCTAAATAACTCGATGCCAGAGAAACTCGACTGAGCACGCGTGTCGTGAATGCTATTTATCAAGCGCTCATTGCCTTTGGCTGATATAAGGTATTTTAGATCGATGAAACAATGACATTTCGAATGAAATATGTGAATTTTCGAGTAATTTCTATGCGTTACAATACGAGGACTATCTTGTTGTCTACTAATTTGGGTGTATTGAATATATTACTCCATATTATATAATTCCTATCCAATAAGCAGCAACAGTGATTTTGGATGATGTAAATGTTGAATCTGTAAGTGTTGTTGAATTGCGCAGTATTATCTAATTTATGCTAATAAATTGCTCTTCTGTTCGATGCAATTGTTTAAATAAATAAAAAATAGAACGCATATTTCCACTTCTTTGACACATCAATAGCAATAATGCAATCAAATTCAGTGAAGTATTACAATCAAAAAGAGAGATGGAAAAGTCATTGATAAATATGTATGCCACATGCACATTGATAAATGTGAATTATCATTTGTACATTGATACTGCACTAGGTTCGCAGGAATATTCAAACTTGCAATCAATCACTTGATTCTTGATGAGTGCATATTGTATATCAAAACTACAATATACGTATCGGACTTGCGGAGAACTTCTCGACGAACAAATGGAAAATCAATAATGGAATCAATTGGGGAATATATATATGGTTTACCAGATATGAGATCCAGCAGTGAATGGAGCATATTGAAACTAGCCGGTCATAAAAACTTATGTAATATGTACGTGAATTTATATGCAGAGAGTTTTCGTGAACCGATCCAATACTATAGGGTTAATAAATTTGTCTTGCTTCAATAATTGAAACTGCGGACTATTACAGTGAAATCCTTCTTTAAAATACTTCCAAAATGCATTGAATTTGGTCCGATCACAAACATTTATATATTTTGTAAGTATAAATTTCACCTCAGAGTTATTTATAATATATAACTATAACAAATATTTTATGGATACTGTAATATTTCAGATCAATCTGAGAGAATATTTATGTTGAAAATTGTGCCTAGTTTTTATTGATATTTTTCGTTAGTCTCAAACAGGTTTTTCATGAATCACGAACAGCACTCATCGGATGAGGCGAACAGGAGCCAAGAGATACAAGTGCATTTTGAACGTTTCTTCAAAACCTAATGCTTTGAACTTATAGGCGCGTCGATTGGAAGACAATCACACGAAGGACGACCACAGTCCACTTTGTTCTACAGGTGCATGATGAGTAAAGAAATAAAAAATGAATTGTTCCACCTTTTCAATGATCCGTATGAAAGCGTATTTTTAAAACTCTATTTCAAGTGTTTTCTCTTCTCGTCGCTCGACTTTATCGACATGAAATAGTAGACTTGACGATTGAACAACAGTTTTTGATTTTTCAGAAAATAGAAAAATGAACTTAAATCGGGAATTTTTTCATGGAAGTGCGGGAGTGATAAGCTGAAAAGAGAGTATAACGATTCCCTCTTCTCATTTTTTTTCATTGTTCATCGAACAATAGAGTGACTGTAAAAAGATTCACTGGAATAGGTTGAGTGAACGCAGAAGGACATTTACTGCTCCAAGTTTTGTTGAGTCAACGGAATTCTTTTTTCTTTAGACTTTTTGAATAAAAACGAAAGTATTGACAAGTACTAAGCAACGGCAAAAGGATAACGGTGGAAGAAATTATAGTGCCCGATATTGCTCAGTAAAAGTAAGATAATAAAAAAATCTCACGTCTATAATCGAAGTCTCTCTACATATCGCTCTGAAACACTGAGTATTAGAAAGAGGAATCTAACTTTTTCAAATCAATAGTGGGATGGGGAAAAATCACTCACGGCAAACGCCTAAATTCGTATTAAACAAGATGTTTATTAAGCATAACTCTGATTATTAATTGATTGAACTATATTGAAAATATGTACAATGAATATGAAGCTGTACAATTTCCACAAGTTCAATACTGCCTTACGTGAAATCGATCCATCCGTATTTTAAAAGTATCTTTTATCGTTATTCTCATCAGAATTCGCATCGTTTTTAGTTAGAACATGATTCAATAAAAAAATATATGATGCCTATATTGGTCGTAAATTAGAGAATCTCATATTGATTTGGCAAGTGAAAACGAAACAGAGTGAGGAGGGCAAAAAGTGCTCTAAGTAATCGATAGCCTATTTTACGAGAAGTACGTGTCAATTGGTTGCTGAAAGGGTTGCTTTCTCGGCACGGACATGCGGCAGTGGGTTGTTGTTGCCCGGTCACGCCGAGCAAAGCTACTTGCCTCGCTCTCTATTATAACCACGTCGCTAGGGTTATTACCCGAGATCAAGAGGCTATGAATTACAGTCGATCGTTGACCGTTGTTATATATCATATCTCACTCAAGCATTTTCTTTCACTCACTATTGCTTTTTTCCAGTACTTGATCAATGAATCCGCAAAGACTATCAATTTGAAACAATAATTATAATGATTCGATTGAACATAGGACTAAGGAGAAATTACTAATCCATCAGTATAGAAATACAATTTACATGTATTACTAATTACCCCAGTGTAATAACATTACCTTCGATCTAACAATTTACTAATCAATTGATTTTTGTTTGATAAAAGTTGCTAATACCTTGATTTCAATTACTTCATTATCTACATGTCGCTGAATTTTTTGGTGGTAACCCTGGATGTTCAAGTATTTTGAAGATGAAACTGTATGAAACAGACACACGCGATTCCTTAGCATAAATTATGTGCACCTCAATATTTTTCCCGCTAATATTCTGGAGATTTCTCAGTTAAAATTTTTTTGGCTTATACACGGACTCTCATGAAATTCTAGTCATGAAAAAATTAGCATAGAATAACGTCTAAGTAAGAATACAGAGGTAGGGACAAAATCATGTACTTCATCCATAAACTTATGAGGAAGCTATACGCAAAACTTCGAATAGCGTCACCGAGCTCAATCTCGATTATTTAACGAAAACGTAAACTCGTCAGCTATGCAAAAGTGTAAGTAAGCAGTGAAACGAGGACGCTGAGTAAGTGGGGATTCGTCTTTATTCCTCACGCCTCAAAACACTCGAACTACCTTGAAAAGCATTAGTCACTCGAGTGGCGCGAGCTTTCAGGACCACGTCCGTTCCTCGACCACCGCATATTAGTACCCTCGACCCTCGAGAGCGTTTCTTCCGAGCGGCGTCGCGCGGAAGAAAAATTAACTACACTGAAACGCGCGGAAAAGGCCTCCGCGGCAGCGGAAAGATTATACGCGAGGTATAGTAAAAAGCGTGTGCGCGCTCGTGGGGCTGTTTCTTCGGGGGCTTTTTAACTCTTAAAATTGTGAAATCTCCGGGCCGACACAGACTCCACGCAGACACTCGAAAGAGACTAGACGGATTGCGCGCCGATTCATTTTAGCGCCACTTCTCCGACTGCCGCAATTCGACAGCGCTGCTATTTACGAGGGCTGGCCGTGTGCGCGCGCGCGGCTCTTTCCCGCAGTCGGACGCGTAAGCACCTCGTTTAGCCGGTGAGACGCTTTCTCTTCCACTTCACTCCGCTGCAGCTCACCGTACGGGGGATCCTTGGTCATTTTTTTTTCCCTTGTCGGCTGCTCAACCGGCTCGTCACGTACATGGAAAAATTTACTTGGAGTCAGCCAATAAAGGAAATGTATTCGGCAACGGAATGTGCCAGGAGGAATAGTTGAAGATGCTGACGTGGATGAAATAGTATGTGATATAGATTGGTAAAACGATAAACTCGATAACTTTTGAATGCGTTTTTGGTATTCGTGGCGAATTCGACGTTTTTCTATGAGCCACGCACGCTGTTATCGAAATGTCCATGTGATATTCAGAACTGTTGGCCACTCGTCGTGAATAACAATGTCAAAGCAATTAATATAGACTAGTGCATGATGCACCTGAAGGTACGTAGGCGTTTGTCCGTACAGCGACAGGTCATGACTATGCATATAAGCCCACAGTACCGAAAAACACTTGCAAGTGATGTGCATACAGAACTTTTTGTTTCAAGAGAGAAAACGGCGGTTTTCAGTCCAGGCACAAGGCCCAAAACTTTCAGGAACAAACGAACTGACTGTGTACCACTTTATACAAATTACCACACTCAACGTTTCGGCATCCACGGTATTCGGTATTCAGCGTACGTTACAGAATAGAGTTTAGAAAATTGAAAATATAAGTAGTACCAATCGTGTTCGTTCGGACGCAGAATACAGAGCACGCACATGTGCAGCTCTCGTTCAATCCAAGTACGATCCCAAATTTTTGTCTGTTATTAGTAGAGTTTGGAGTTCTACAGGCTATTTTTCAACTTTTCCATCAAATATGCTTCCAAACAGCAAAGACTTTCGTCATAGGATTCAATAGCTCGCCTGTCAGTGTATCACTTGAATGACCCGTATAAGATAATTAAACACGCGATAGTCTAAAACGAGTTTGTCCCCTTGGAAAAAAGAGAAGCTGGAGGGAAATCTCGATGGGAAAAAAGGGGGCTCCGGCAACAGAGAAGACAGCGGTGGACAATCCGGAGCACGATAAGAACGACGGGGACGCGGCCCGATAACAACAGCGAGCGAAAGAGCTCGGGCGCAATCCCTGCTGGGAAAGGGAATCTAGGGGGCGGTAAATCACCGAGATAAATGGAAAGCCTCCGCTAATAATCCTTGAGTCGCGTCGCGACTGACCGGCGTACGCGGCACTTTTTTTCAAGCGACAAGAAAGAGAGAGATGGATCGAGCTGTTGCGGGATCCGCGGGGACCCCCCCTCAGGGTCACAACGAGATCCCATGCTCGATTACCCGCCGCTCAGAATTTTCAGACTCTTATTTTCCACCTCGACGTGTGCCGGTTTACCAGCGAAATTTCCAGTGCAGTTGCTCATGTGCACTGGCGGGGAATCGCGCAATAATTCAATGACACGCGGCTCCGAGGTTCCACTGAGTGGAAAAGAGCTCGATACACACATATGGCGAGAGAGAGCGCTTCATTTTCTCGGTTCGTTTCCACTTGCGTGGAATATTGCAGGATTCGCTCTGCCGAATTTAGATGGAGATATGTACTGTGCTTCTACCTAATGACACGATTTTAACTATTAGATTTAAAGTATATATATTTAGGTGCACAGCTACAATTGAAGGGAATCTTTTCAGAATTTTATCTGTTAAGAAGTTTTCAATGGGAATTGAGTCTCTATCTATATTATATTTATATTTCAATTATTTCAAGTATATATATTTTATCAAAGTAATTTTCGACTGTAGTCAGTTTTGAGATGGTATAATTAGCCGTGAGGAAATGTTCATGTGTCACCCACTGACCATATTCTGTCATCAATCATCCAAAATAAATCATAAAAATAAGCTCGTACCTTTGAGTTAATTACAGCACTACGGTTCAACGAACTTTGCCAGTCAGAACTTGAAGCCAACCAATTTGTCAAGTTACAACAATTTCATGGACATTGTTTTGTCTTTGCTGTCAGTTACTGGTCTTTATCCATGACGCGTGCTACTCTGTGTCTCCTCCAATTATCGTTCTCAGAGAGCCAACAATGGTTGCTCGCGCAGTGGATTCTAATGGTATTTGTGTGGGTTAAGTCTGGCTCGGATAGAAATATCAAAAGATATGTACCTCACAAAAGAACCGCTTTAACGACCATCACTCCAGGCAGGAAGCATGAATTTCAGAGCTAGATGCGATAAAGCGAGCATACTCGCGAGCATACGTTCATCTAAAAGTGACAAGTCATAAAAAGCGCTCTGTGTTCGAAGGATTTCTATTACAATAGACATGTCGATTCAAAAGATTTACATCACCCATGATTATATTTTGTCTCTTAGAGCTTTTCTCGATTACTGGTTATTACTTAGCGTGCATGTTATTACTAGCGTGGATTTTACATTGTGTTATATCGAGTTTGTGATTGTAACTGCACTATTCTCACTGAATGTTTTTAATCATACAAGTAGAAACCCAGTGCTTGGTAGTATTGTAAAATTACTGTGACTGGTTATTACTACACTACGTTATTGGATAAACAAGGTAGGGTATATGGAATATTATCCTATCTATTTATTATTTCCATGCCGACTAATAATATTATATTTAAATTTTTGTAAGAAATTCATCTTTCATATTTTTGCGAACTTACTTTGACGTTATCCCACAATAATGAAACAACTTAGGAAGGCTAAAAAGTTTCTAGAGAGTACAATCACTCAAATGCTTTTCAAGGCATCTGAGAAACTTCAAAAGAATGGAAGGGTTGACAAAGAAAGAGATAAATTTTAGAATTGCCAACGATCGTCCCCTTGTTCAACCTCGTTAAGTAAGATGTAGCAGTTTTAAAGCTAGTTAAGCTAAAATAGCCACTTTGTTGTACTTTCACATTTCGTTCCGTTCATAGCTGTCCAAGAGAATTTTTAAGTGAAAACTTAGATAAATCAAAAATAAAAAAAAATAGATTTCAATAGTTTTCTATAGTTACTATTGCTACATTCAGATGGGTTGCACGCGATTTAGAGTAATGTGCTTAAAACTATATTTTAATTATTTTTACTTTTCTTGATAACAATGTATGTCACGTACTTATCGATTCATTTCATTTGGTGCATTTTCAAAATCTAAATTTATATTTTATTTGGAGTCTAAAAAAGATATTTGATCATCAAGAATTACCTGAGAACCTCAAAACTCATTATTCTTAGTTTCCCCGGTCTTTGATCGAACTGACTAAAACTGACTACCCTAAAACTAAATAAGATGTACCTTCTTTGCCCTAATCCTTTCTACAATTGCTATCCTTGCCCTCGTATATTTAATGATGCGTTTGTTGCCATATATAAAGCTAATGGATCAACCTCATTAAAATATATTCAAATCATTTATAATTTCTAAATCTTTTCATAAAAAAATTCGTTTCCATAAAACATTTTGATCATCTCTAATTATACCGTACAAGTATATTCTCGGGCCTGGAATTTTTCCTCGATCTATCATTTTTTTACTCGCAATAGAACATCGATACAGAATGTAATTTTCAGATTTTGATCAAATCAAATTTCTATGCAGGATATTATGAGACGCTCACCTTTAAAATTTGACCAGCCAGGCTGCAGAGTCGTACACGCGTCCCATAAAATCAGGTTGACTGCGTCGTACAAGCTGAGCATCGGAGGCTACCGATTGATATGGGGAGGCCCCTGCTGAATTTCAACGCGATAAGAGAGCCGGTCGATAAATCGCGTAAGCGATGGCACCGAGTAGTTATCGGCCGAAACACCTGCTTCCGGGAGATAGACTCCGCCAACAAGGAGCGAGTGTAATCTGTGACTCAAATTCGCTGTACAACCAAGGGAGCTGATGTACGACAGCCCTATATAGGATACGAGATGATTTTTGTTTGCTCGGCGGGTTGGCGTGGATTGATAATTCTCTGAACTAACTGCAGATTGGTACCTTGATCAAACTCTATATGTAATTCAATCTTCGTTTGATGGGCAATTGTGATGATGTTATAATGAGAGGCGTTAGGATAGTTGAGCTGTGTAAACATTCCATTTCATTGGGGATTTTTCTCCGTCGCAGAGAGAGCTTTGCGATGATGGCGAAAAACTGTTTTACAAAAATCATCCGTAAAGGATATTCTTTCATTGCAAGCAATATGTCATAATAATGTTCTGAGCTCTTTAGGTGCGTGTATATATGTGTGTGAGTTTGCATGTGCGTGTTTGCAAGCGCTCATTTGAATCTATAATCTAAAATGCTCGTCAACGATAAATCAATCCGGAAAATATATCGTTATTTTATGAAGAATTATTTTGTTTGAAAACCAGTTCGAGATTTTTGCATTTCGCATCGAATACTTCAATTTAATGCTCCGGAAAATTTTCAAGACCTATTTTCTACATATATAAGAATTTTTCTCTAAATTGTCTGGGTTCACATTTTTGAAAGCTTTCGATATCCTCGAAGCTTTTTCCATCCCAATAAATAAATGAAAAAACAGACGAGGAATAACATTTTTCGCCCAAAAAAGGGTCTAGCGAAAACTCTGGATGAAAGAGCTTTCTAAGTGTTTGAAAAAAAAATTAATCACGGAAAATGTGGATATATTACCGAGGCCTTCCTTATTAAATCATTTGATCGAATATTCATTCAGTTGAAAAATTTAACACGACGGAATATGTAAAATGTTCCGAACAGGCATTGAATGTGTGTTGAAATAGCGTTACTCCCTATATCTCTTTGATGTACGATTCAATTTTTTCAATTAATCCAAGCGTTAGCACTGAAGTTGAACGAAGTCATGTAAAATTTTATTACATTTGATCAAAAAATCTCTCCAGAATTATTATGAACATTGAATAAAAAAATCTTACACTTAGTTTTTATCAAAATTTATTCGAAAATATGGTATATTATAATAATTTTTCACGTCACTTCCAACTGTCACTCCGTGCACGTACGTTTACACGCTTTCACTTATACAACAGAACAAGAGCCCGAAGCTACCACAGCGTAATGAAATTCCGAGCTGCCGGGCTGAAGTCGACAAACGCGCTCTGGCAAAAAAATGGGAGCATCGCATATCAGGGCAAAGGAGCGAGGAAAAAGGGAGTCTGTGAGGAGCAGCATCTCTTATCATTAATCCGACAGTGTGCGACGAATGCGGGTGACGGAGACGAAACCTAAAGAGAGGTACGAAAAGTCAAAGAATTTGAAAAGCTGCGAGGCAGAGTGATAGAGCGAGCAGACTTCTTGTCTCTATAATTATTCGCGGGAGCTCGATAAAGGTGAAGCCAGCTGAAGCGTGAACAGTCGTGCATTGACGCATCGAAAGTTGTGACGCACCAGAAGTTGCTAGCTGAATTATTTTCTTTCAACGAGATTCCATTTCGCAACTTGGCGAGACGGGAAATCACATCGTTTACAGTTTCTGTTTGTAAAAAAAATTTTTTTTTTCAATCTTCGCAGCCGGAGTCTACTCGTTGATAGAATTCAGATTTCAATGAAGTTAGATGGCTTGTCATGCATTGGGGAGAAGTTCCAAGTCATATGGAAGTTATTCGATGCTAAATTTGCATCTGCACCGCATTTTCAAATTATATTCGTGAACCTTACGTATGAAGATATTTTACAATATACTATTCTAGCAATTAATTTTTTAACAGCGTAATGCTAATTTTGTTTCGACCTTTTGGAAAAATAATGAGGAAATCGAATGTGAGAAACTCAAGTCATGATAAATCCACAATAAAATACTCTTCCTTTAAATATAATTCATACCTAGTTTGATAAATAGTTACACTCCTCTGATTCATCTTTAATCAAAACTTCCCCGATTGTTTTTTTCGTATTCAAATAGTAAAGGGGATTTTAAAATATAATCGAAGGAATTTCTTGATTTTTCGACAAATTCAGTTAACTCATAGTTACAAATGTCGCTTCCATTTGTATTCCTTCAAGGGGTCCAGTGCTAAATGAACTTGAAGAGAAGAAAATTGAAGGTACGTGTGAGGTGTGCAGTGCTCGAGTTATATATATGCGCCCACGGTTACACATTGGATATTCAACCCTCGCCGTTGCCTCTCGCCCAGTAAATCGATAATTTCATAATTAACGTGGCCAAGCTAAACTAGCTCGTAAGTGTGAGTAATACCATTAGGCATCCCATGATAACAATCGGATACTTCATAGATTCTTCCCAAAATACAATATTCCTCTGTTTCTGGCCTCTCAAAACAGGACAAACATTTTAACAGTGATTCTGAAATTTCACAGTCAAACCATCATTGATAAGACAGAATAATTCACAATTTTCGCGTTATGGAATTGATGGACTCAATTAGTTCACTTGCAAGTTAGGCAATAATATTCCCTAACAAAGGTCAATCGATAACGCTTTAAGCGTCCATGAACATGTTCAACGTTGATAAAGACGTTTTGACAATAATTATTCAAAATCAATACTTTTTCAAATACAACATTTATTGAACTTTTTATTATAGTTCAGATAAAATATTGCAATGCAGATAATTTTTTGATTGTCACATGAGTCAACCTTCTATTGGCTAGGCACCTTAACTTGTCACCCAGTCGTTTCACCTCTTCAATTGTCAGGCTCGGTTTGATACACGAATCAGAGTTCTCAAATCAGAACTTCGGCCATCGGCATAAGATCCTTATGCCACTGGTTGATAATATACCTACAATACTTCTCATGTGCCTCATACAAACTTCGTAGTTTTGGCGATTCAACATTTAGCCAACAAACTTTTGAGAAGCAGTTCATTTTCTTATTTCATTTTTCTTTCGTAAGCTTTTACCTGCATACGCATACTGTACGTCGTCATGTCGCGTTCAGAAGTTGTTGGAGGATTAGTCTTTCCCAAATTTTTTCTTGTCTTCTCACCTTATTCCAAAACTTTTCGTTCCGTCCTGGGGCTTCGAGTTTGACAAAGCTTAGAGAAGGGGTGCACGCTCACAAAGTCAAAAGTTAGTCGACATCTGGCTTCTTCGCTCTTGACAGACCAAGACAAAGGAGGTTTTGAATTATCCGCATTTCGATTTACTCTGGATCGTTAGTTCGTTTTGGAAATATAACTTCATTCGCGATTGAACTACAATTTCATGTGTAATGGTCCAGTCATAGAAGAACGGCACTAATGATTTTCAATGGAAATTACGAAGAATTGATTGATATTATAATACGTTCACAATTTATTAGAAACTTTTAATAAATAACATCAAGTTTTAGTCAGCGCTCGTTATATATTTATGTAATGAATTTAGGAGTAGAAATTAAAGTTGAAATTGAATCCTCATTTAAAATTATAGCCTTAAGCATTTTCCCCAAAGTTAGATGAACATCCCATTCTAATTTTGAACTATTCCCAGCACATAATGGCCAATTAAAAGGTGCATAACATTGTAGTACTGCGAAAACTCGCGTAAAACTAAGTGTAGAAGTAAAAAAAGAGCATATTAAAGGACGTACAGAATTCCAAGAATCACATTAACCTAGAAAAGTTCCGAGTATAGGAGAGACCCATCGTAGCCGACTTCGACAGGCAGCTAGTTCTGCATATACGTTCGAAGAATAAGAGCATGGAACCCGGGGAACGAACCAGCAGCAGTGGCAGAAAAGGGGTCAGAAAAAGGCGGATTTCCGATTTCGTGGACAGGGTATGCACGGATTGTTGCGAGGCCACTGCCTGATGGCCCTGGCACGGGGACAACTAGTGCGCGCCGCTCGGAATTACGTGGCACTTGTATCGATATGCTGCATTCCTAGGCGATGCGCACGAAAAAATGCCGTTATTGCATTTTCCGGTCGGGTGAAAATTCGGCTGTGGGCTGTAGGCCAAGCTGCAGCTCGAATCGGGGCCGATCAAAACAAAGGAGGAGAAACGCCATCTAGATAAATGAAAAGATATACCAGCGAGAGCTGCAGAGGAAAGAGAGAGAGAGAATTATTTTCTAAAGAAATAAATCAAGATAAACTGCGAGATCAGGGATAAAAATGAACTTCCGGGTGCTGAGAAATCAATGTCGCGATAGTACAGTTGAAGATCGACAGCGAAATCGTAAATCTTGCCAATCTTTATGGGTGGTTGCACAAGAGACAATTGGCCACGCTCGTCTCAACATATACAAAGAATGCTGACAACTTGCTACAAATCAAGACATCATAATTCTGATTGGGGCATTAACAGTTGAAAATTTCGATATTCAGATTTTTTACAAAATAACAGAACTTTCAAACAACATACATTTTTTTTTATCAATACATGGGTGAGTGGAAAGAGCTAGGTGATTGTTTCAAGGTTTTATGATTACATCTTGATACTTACAGTTGATCCGTGCGTGACCCTCGACAATATAACTTTTCATCTACACTGACCCCCCAATCTGATTAATCCGTGTATGAATGTTGTCAAGGATAATTTATTCGAATGAGCTGATTTTCATTATGCACGATGTAAAATAATTATTTACTAATTACTTATCTAGCTTCAATCACTCAAACAGCCCATTTATAGGTTAATATATAAGCTGTTAAATGACGAGTGATTGATAACTGATTAAAAGCTGTTGGAGTCAGTATGAAGCGTATCAAACTCAATTCCCAATACTAACAACAATACATATGCATAATAAAGAATCTATGTCGCAATATGAGTTATTGGCAAGGTCACATAGAGTTCATTAATTGTAAGATTGGATATTATTATTCCTTATACTCTAATAAAAATTTTGTAATTCCTTAGATAGTCAAGCTTTCCAACGAAGTAAAGTCATAGCTTATTACTGTTGATTGCCTGTTTTTTGACCGTTTCGATATCATTATCCATCGCCAATGAAAAAAGAGAAGCAGTAATTTTAAAATTGCCTATTATGAATCTAGTCTAATATTAAATTATATACCGTAAACAAGTACTGACGGTATCAGATTTATAAGATTCTACTGTTGTCCTGAGTAGAGAGTAATATGTCTCTGTGACAATCACACCTCCACTTCAGTAGTAATGGTCGAACGCATGTCAGCCAACGTATATCTTACTCTTTCCTCTTACTCTTGCAGCTCCGAGCGAGTCAAAGCAAACGTTTCGAGATCAATCGCATGCCTGGCACCGTAGGGTCGTAATCAATCGTCCACCGTTGCATCGGCAGTCGATGCACGCTCGACTTTCGTGGGGCGTAAAATCTCCGGGCAAGAGAGCAGTAGCGACCTGAGCTGTGGCTATCGACTGCTTCATTTTCATCGGGAGCTTGATGCTGATTCAGGCTGCAGTGTGATTTAGAGTAACACAGCGAACAAAAACACAACTGCGGAAAGAGGGAATTCGCATAAAGGAGGTAAGGATGCATTGTTTCGCTGTCGACTCTGGCAATGCCACGGACATCTCAAGTGGTAACACTTGAGCGGTTGGCTAATCCTCCGACAGTATACGCGCGATGGAGCTTCCAATTCGAGCTGTTTATCCCACGCGGATGGGTTTCCCAATGTCTCGTCGAACGCAGCTAGTAGAGATTCTTTTCTTGGGTTTGTTCAAGGGATGGGCGCGCGTGCGGAATTCAAAGCGGCGTGTACTTGGCGTAGCAGTGGCAACTTTGCAAATAACTCAAATTCCACCGCACTCGCACATAGTGCAGCGGCGTCAGATTCCTCGGATAACTTCATCTTGATCGGCTTTGTGCCCCGATAAAATTTGCTCTTGATGAACGGCCAGTAAGGAAGGAAAAAGCACGTTTTAACGTTCCGGCTCGCAGACTTTTTCCACTGTCGCACCTATCGACAGGCAGCTCACGTCCAGAACATCTGACGCTGCGTGGATGGACGGCCCTTGCCTCCGCTTTTATCTTCCCCACAGTCGGCTGTATGTCTCTCTCTTTCTCCCTCCCCCTATCTGGTCCTCTTATCTCAATGGCTCTTTCTTTGTTTTCGTTTGGCGGGTATCCCGTGACGCAGGCCTGATGCGGCCACTCGAGCATCAAAAATACTCGAGCGACTGGATATTATTTTGACAGTATCCTACGTATTTTATGTCAGCTGGTGAGAACGTGATAATGACAGCACAATATCATTTTCTTTCACTATATTCAAGGATTTTCCAATCTCCGAAAATGTCTTCTGAATAAATTGAATCCTTCAAGAAGCTAGAATTCTCTGAAACTTTCGAAATTGTTTTCTCAACATTTTTATGACTTTGTTTTGAATTTTTCCGATTGGAAAAAAGTAGATTCAACTATTTGGACGAACTGTGAGTGAATCAGAGTACGTCAACTGCAACGCCGGTGTGTCCTATTTGTACATTTGTATGTGTCATATTTGTACAACTGTACTATTTATCTTCATCATCCAAAGCATCGTTCTAGATCTAACATTCATTCTCGTATTGGAATATCCAATTTGACAATTGTTTATTCGAATTCAAATCACCAGGATGCACCCGGAGAGCATCTGATACCTCATAGCTGTACGGATTGCGAACAAAGAGGGATGGAAATAATGGAACCGCAATTCCTTCTCTCTGCGGAAACAAAGAGAGAAGAAAATGCCCGTGTATCCCGGTGCAACGTCCACTTTTTCCGCGTCGGGTACGTGTTTCGCTTTTTCAATAGGTCGAGAACGGCAACGGACAACTCTCCCCTTAATTTTATTATCCACCCAGCCTCTCTGCTTCGATTCGCACATCCGTTATTTATCGTGGCTAGCGCATACGGAAAGCAAACCGCAACTTGGCGCTCGTTCGCCAAATAAGAGATAGAGCTGAGTCAATGGCATGGCCAAAACGAGTCTGTCGCGACTGCGTCTGTTTCAACCAATCGCTACTATAGATGTCTAGCCAGATAATCAAGCAAGTCTCAGCTGCAGTCCTATCCGGCCACGGTGAAAATTCGGTATAGATTATATCGTGAGATTATATCGCGGTTTTTATTCTTGGTTCATGTAGCATGACATCAATGAGTGGTAATACGCATAAATATACCATCCGATCATATTCATAAATGACATATCGATATTTGCAGATTCAGCACTCACTGTTTGATTCTCTAATGAGCCCACTTTACGATATTATTGAGTTGCATTGTAAATATTTCATTGGGAAACCGTTTAGGTCCGGAAGAAATTCTGAAAAGATCATTGTACCTAACAATAGTGAGTATACAATATCCATGAGCTTTTGAGCCTTTCTTACCATGAATACATTTTCGGCTCACACTAAAACTGACTGCAACAGAACCGACAAAGCATTGAATGTTATTATACGCCTCCAAATGCTGAATTAAATTGGATCAATATTTACGTTCTCAACGTCAGCTCAGCGAGGCGTAACAACGGCAATCAAATTGAGAACGGTTCGATATTTGAAATTCATATTCCACGAGTGTCGAAAACCCAATTTCCCCTTTCGTCTCTGATAATTACATCCTGACGTCGAGAATCAGTTAGCTGTAGCTCGCCCGCTTGGGGGGCGGAATCCTGCGAAATGTCAATAGCAGCAGCAATTCGTACCCTTGAAAAATGCACCACGCCGTATCGGCTGATTTTAAATTCAGGGAACGCGTATTGTCGTCACCACCTGATACATCGTGAACGAAAGATAGCCCCTGGACAAAGATGAATTGGGTATAGAGGTTTATTCTATGGAGAAACTTCTTATCAAATCATTTCGGTTTTTGTTTTACCGTTTTATGATTAATAATAAACTGATGAATTGAATTCGAAATTGATAAATTTTCTTATAGCACGCGACCAACGGAAAATATTTACTGTTGCAAAAGAAGTATGCGAGCATTGATATATATTTATAGAATGAACTCTTTTGGCACTGAACTGTCTGTTGCGGAATGAAATGTTCACAAAGCACGTGAGAACTGCAAAAGGGCCGAGACAAGGCAAACGAGGCATGAATCCATGATACCTTCAGGGAGGAAGCGTATGCAGGCGTTATTCAATGTTTGACTGCTCCGTTTCTGCCTGTACCATTCATTACCATCAGAAAATTATTTAGAGCTTAGGATAACAATGTAGCTACCCGAAGACAATATACTATTCCTGAATTTAATGATGTTACTGTAATCACACCAGCAAGAAATAGCCTGGCTAATTCTAATTCTACAATGGAGACTTTCCAAGGCAAGGCGACCCATTTGTTCATTTATCAAACGAAGTCAGATAGTATAATGAAAACTAATGTTTCAAAACGTGTCTCTCTTTCCGCGGATATAACGGTTGTAGTTACAGAGAGGTACTATTTGAGCGAGTGTAGTAGCTTAATGCTTACTGCTGCGGTAACACTGACAAATTTCACTAAACTTGGGATTAGCTTCACTGTTCCACGTGCATTCGGGAGTTAAGTCAATATACTACGTAGTAAAACTCAGTATTGTCTCTCAACAATGTGACGCTTTCCGTAATGATATATCAGATATAAAATTTTTCATGCAATTGATACACGATTTCAAAACATAATATTTTCATTCAAACGTTCCTACCTAATCATTTCCAAATCATCTTGAATAATTTAAATCTTGTTGTAACTATTTTCTTTCTCGTATCGGTGCAGCAATCACGAATAAAATGAGAAATAAGTACATTTCGACACTCGTGAAAAAGACGAATTTTAGGCACGGAGGAGCTCTGCTGTCCGAGCGAAGCGAGACTGGCAATCACACGAGTCTAGAATCATCTTTTGCTCGAGTATCGAATAGTATTCTTCATCCAATTGGCCCTCAAAGATCGACAATTTACACATATTAGTATTTCTCATCACAAGTGTCGAAAACGAAGATTTAATGGTCATCTTTTCGATGCAAGTGATGAAAAATAAATTTTCTCTCAACTTTGAATAAAAGGGTACTAAAATATGAATACTTCTGCAAAAAATATTGAAGAATATTTCATGAACCATCTCGTGATGGCTTGCGCTCGTCCTCAAGGTAAGGTGACACGTTCACCAAGCTAAACTAGAACACTCATCTGCATACGGCATATTCTCAAACTTGACTCCTCACGTACATTTCAGTTTGCATAATAACGTTTGGAGATAACCACCCTAGAACTTTCGTGGCGATATTTGTTACCCAAATGACTTTCATTATTCCAAAATTACTACAATTAATTTTTAAAATATGGCCCAAAGATAAAACGCGAAATGAAGCTACAAGGAACGTTTGATGAAGATAAAATTACGTCTGTAAGGATTGTTCGTTTCTGGACTGTACATAATTTGCGGCTTAGCAGTGCATGTCGATAGTCCGTGCCGAATTAACTGAAAGTTGTCACGGAGCCCGCCGCGAATAATCCAAAACGAGGATGATTGCTCACTCTAGAATGGGATCGAGACCGTCCGTCAATTAAGGGCTGGTTTAAACTAATCTCCCGAACGTTCGATCGTGCGTCATGCGGTGAATATTGTGCGCGTTCACGCATAATCAATTCGATTGGAGAAGAGGCGCAGAATCTCAATTATGCTGCCGTTCCCGAGACGCAACATTACGGAATATGCGTTACATCAAAGCAGACGTAGAAGTATATTGGTCAATGAAAAGAATTCACTTCGGATGGACGTTGGCTTTAGCCCAAATGACACATACACAAGTATTTATATTAAATTTCTCTTCTTAAATTTCATATGCATATGTATGCAATTCTAGCCCAATAACTTTGTTCGGAGAATCGTCTAATCAATAAGAAGTTTCGCACATGAGTCAATATTAAAAATTAAATGAAAGTGGAGTCAAATTTTCCATAGTGGCCGTTGTTTATTGCCGTAACAACCGTTGTTAAGAAAGAGAAAAACTACAGTGAATACATTAGCTGAAAGCTTCCGCTTCAATTTTCTTTATCTTCTAATGATAAATAACGATAGATGACGGGAAGTGACAAACGATGATCAAAGAACGACAATGGATGACTCACGATGACCGGAGACGATTAATAGGTTTTTTTCATTATAACTTGTCCAAGTCCCCTTTTCGAGTCTTATACGGGTTTCGGTCTTGGGCACAATCTTCGTTGGAAAATTATTGTCTTCCGGCAGGGATTGAACCCATGACCTCCCGGTTCCCTTGTTTCTGCTGTACAGAGACTGCCCGTAATCATGTGTACCTTGTTCAATTGAGCCATCGACGCCACGGGTACGATCAATAGGTTATAAAATATAATATCACCGTAAGACATTCTTATACTCTGAGACAATTTGTTGGCAAGGGTTTTTATCACATTGTTTGAATCACTTATCAAACACCTTTATCAAATATACGTGGAAAATATTTGAACGAGACTCATCCTAATAACGGATAATAAACAACTCAATGCTTCTCAACGAGAACAACAATTCAAATTCTACTTTACCCATGATTCACCGCATCAGTTTCATGATAATAATATGCAATCAGCTCAGTCCATAAACCTGAAAAATCGCCCGTTGTCCAGTGACGATTGTGGAAAAGGCTTAGAGCCGATAAAGCTGTCCGAACGAGATGCATCCGCCCCGAGCGTAACAATAAAATTCGCGACCGGTTGGCTGCCTCCTCGCTTTAAATATACACGCGTTCGGGGTCGGATTAGCCGACGTTGCACACAAAGCCCGTCGCTAATTCGATTCGCTGCTTTCCAAGCGCACTGCTCGGCGTGGAAATACGCTCGCCTGAGTGACGAGCCTCCCCGAAGGGGCCGTTACGGCTATAGGCGAATTTTTTATTGGGGCGATGCACACCCAGTTTACGATATGGGTCGTCGATCGCGGTGAAGTTGGTTGGTTGGTCGGGGTCAGTAAGGTCATGGTTGTGTGCTGAAAACATATTTGGACGACCGGGAGAACGCTTTGGACTGCAAGAAATATTCACTCCAAGCAAAAACATTGGGAAACTCTTCTCCACCTTCCATAATAAGCGTCTCGGGGGAAACTTTCTCAACTGCACGAATAAAAATAGGGAAATAACCGGAAGAGCATAGTCAATTTTTGACGGACAATTAAAGTGCGAGCAACTTTCTCAATATCGCAACGAAAACTACCGGGTTGACGTTTACTAAAAATTTTTAACGACAAAACTTAGATTCATGCAAGTGCACTTGAACGTCCACGCATATGAGTAACAACTTTCATTTCTCGCAACTCTGGCGCCGTGAAAAATCTGCAAAGTTTAACTAACTCCACCATATGAGAGCTTCGTGGAACGTCCAAATGATTTTCAAGCAGATTCCCTATGTAATAATTTCGTGAAATTCAGATTGAAAAAATCTGAGAGTAAAAGTGGTATACTTCTCATGAACAATAGCGAGTACCTATCTATCGGCATGTTGTTAAAAGTTAGGTCAATGCCTGATAAGTTCCGTTTAGAGACAATCCTATATTCTGCTGCTCATCCGCGGAAAACAATGAAAAATGAATCTAACCATACAACTCCCATGAAAAACGAGCACGGCTATACTCGATTGCAAAGTTAGTGGAGTGCTCTTGTAGCCATTTCCTGACAAAGTGAATTACACCAACCCTTTGGGCTTCGTCCAATCTCGTATCACATTCAGCTGCCCCAATACTCTATGGAAAAATTTCGTTCTACATCAAACGCACACGTTGTATCCACTTCCTCTCCTCTTCGCTCACTGCCAGAAACGCGTGTCCTCGAAACGGAGCATTTATGAGAAAAGTTGGCCCCCAGCACGAGATATCTCCTCGCCGGAGGCCAGTGGCGCAGTTAGTCCTCTTCTTGACCTTCAACCTGTGGTATGAAACTTGGAGCGTGGCTCATTTCGCGTGGTCGAATTGAAAACCGGGAAGTTGGGTCTTTGTATTGCAATATGGTTCGTGGAGAGGAGGGCACACACGCCGCAGCAATGATTAGCGCCACGGCTCTGACTGAGTGCTTATAGAGAGTATGTCGACTGGGTTCCGAGGCGGGTATGCATCGTGCTCCACTGTTTCTAGAATGCCTTTGTTCCGTACAATTCGTATCGAATATGGTATAGTCGGTTGTGTACTAGAGCTTCAGAAATCCTCAATTATATTATTCGGTACTTTTGAGAATAAATGGCTGAACGAAATTCCATCTGTCAGACTCTTGAATTGTAGGATTATTATCCAATTAAATATATATTGTTAAGGTTTTTATATCGTAAAATTAATAAGTTTAATTGGTTGTAACCATCGATATTACCTATATCATTATTGGATCAACTTGAGGAAACTGCAGATGCATTTGAAAAATTAATTGTTAATTTATAAGAATCAATGAAATTTTGACTCACTCGACATCATTCACCTTCTTTACTCAAGATGTATAAGTGGCTCACCTGGAAAAAAGAGAAAACTTGATGAATAAAATTACGTTTTGAATTTCAATGATTAGGTTTCGAATAATGACATCTAATTTTGACGAGAGAATGACGAGAGAAGATTCAACGGTCATTGGAACAATTCGAGTTGGATGTAATTTGATGTATCGAATTATTTTTATATATTGTAGTATATTTGTATATTATCCTTCAGTAACCCTGGTAACATTGAACCTGGTTGTTTGTACAGAGCAAACGTTGGGTTTTTCTATACGAAAGGGGGGGACTAATTCTACTTTTCAATAAGGGTGCTTCTCATCCAAAGGGACAATTATAGACTCCAAGGCAAAGTGGTCTTAGGTCCTTTTTTCATGAAGCGGTTCATATTGTAAATAGAATTTTTCTCATGACGATGGAGAATTGAAATAAAAAGCACCTGGCCAGGGTGTCAGATATGGTATTACTGTTACTTGTACAAATTTTTGTACCACACATTATTTTATACATGGGTTTTGGCAAATTTTTATGGATTAATAGCCAGATACAAAGCTTTTTAACTATTTCTCTCTGTCGATAATAGACTCTGTTTATACTCTGTGAAGCAAAGCTTAGAATCAGCCCATTTTATGAATAATTTAACGTCGATTAAAGGCATAGAACAACTATCGTATACACACGTTCGTATCCCACGTACGAACCCTATCAATGTAGAATCGACACGTTCCATCCATCATGGTTATACCTCTCTATCACGCCGTATATTAACGCACAATGATCCATCGGCTGGTCATCGCAACGTTTACGCATGTATCAGCTTTACATGGCGCCGTTTACGCGGGGTCAAACTCCTTTTCCAGCTCACCAATATGGCATCACGTTAATATACATTTTCACGTAGGTGAGTGCCATTTTGCCAATAAGCCGTGAGCGCGACGAGGATGAAGGAGCAGCGCGATTGATTCGTCTGGAGCTCCGAAGAGAATTGATCTCCCCCATTAAAGAGAACGGATTTACTGAAAAGTCGCTCGTGTCCAATGAATGCTAAGAACCGAGGGGATTTAGATTCGAGAGGTGATCCGAGTGATTTATAATTGGACTGAGTAGACGTCGTTCGGGAGGATTGTCTTTGCAGATTTGCGACTTCGTAGCGTTGGACAACGTTACGGCCTTTGATCGATTCCGATTGTTCAAGTGAAATTCCGATGAGAGCATCTGTGTGTAATGCTAGCAATTAGAAATTATCATACCCTGCTAGAAAATCAAATTACCAGCCACTCAATCCATAGGTTCTCTTGAAATTGGAATGAGCGAGCTCAAAGAGAGTACAAGTGATCGATTATCAAAATCATAGGAATTTATATAGTCGTTCAATCGAAAAGATAACTCGCCATACTATTGTGAATAACATGTTCTATCCAAAAATGAACATCGGTATTCCACAATGCTCTTGTTTCAGTAACTCAACAGCGAAAATTCGGTCGAAGTAAATATGAAAAGAAAACCTATTCAACTGCGCAGGTAAAAACGACTTTCACAAATCTACAACCGCCATCTCGGTGACACCGCTGAACCCACGCAATCGCGATCCATAAATCCCGAGAATTAAATTCCACGGGTCAAAAGGAGCCCAGGCTTCGAAGTTTGGAATTGTTTCAAGGGGGTCGGGGCGCCGCGAAAATACAAACTAATCTCGCGAGCTCTCGATCGCCCTCGGCAGTTTATTATCGGCTCGCGTGCGCGCAGCCGTTGGTTATCGGCGCGCCTCCGCTAATTATACGCCGACCTCCGGAACTGCAACTTTCCCCGCGCCAATTGTGCGCCATAAATCTCTGCGAGCAGCCCAAATCCCTACCCGGCTATCTTTTCAATTACATGTTTTTTCGCATGTGAGGATGTTTTCAAAAATTCACAAGATATGTATCAATAATTTTTTTATTTCCATTTTCACAAATCAATAGGTATAGCAAGCCGCAGGAGGATAACCGTTGTTGCAATGATGGACAGAAAGTCCTGATAAGTCGTTTTTCAAACACGGAACCACGCGATTGTCGATTATCGACCTGGGCAGCTTGGCGATACCTGCCTGTAACATAATTTAATCTAATCATTTCGACTAGGACGAAAATTAATTTTTATTCATTTTGGCGTTGATCATCAATTTTCTATTAAAAATTTTCCTAAAATTAAAAACTGACAAATAACTTTCTATCGTGTAAAAGTTCAGCATAACTTTTCCATCTTTCCTTTTACTCGACTTTTGAAGGCTGAACTCACTCGTGGGTTGACCACCGAGTAATAAAAAACGAAAATAAACTTTTACTTGATAATTTTGCTTGATTACTAACGTTTGTAACCTACGATTTGCAATGTACAGAGTTTTTTACATATTATTATCGATTACTTCTAGTGGAAGATTGAACTTTCATGAAAACAATGTTGATTCCAAGTTGTAAGTGAATCCCTTCAGTCTAGGAGAGTTGTTTTTTATAGTTAGAAGAAATTATACTACACCAAGATAGATTCTTTTATTCTAATTTTACGAGAAATAATCCTCTTCGATTGAAAAGATTTTCTGTTGCGATGGCTACAAAAACAATTTCTTGAATTTGAATGGTTATAATTATGCTCCAATGTCAGAGTAGAATAAACTCTGTTTTTAGTTTTTTATATCTGTTGAATCTCTCGAAATTTTTTTCTGATTTTCAATTGAACTTTATGATCTGTCAGAAACACGTTGTAGAAATTGTACGACTCAAAGAACTGGAAACGTGTGCTAAGCTAACTATGTATAAACAATGTATAACGTGAAAATTAATTCGTACGATTCAATTACGAATATTTTTCTAACTCGATTTGCACAGCTGGTTATGAAAACAGATGAAAAAACTTGCTTTAAATGTTCGTACACTTTTGCAAATCAGTGCTGGGCATTTTTCAGTAAATACCGATTATACTGGAGCATCACGATTCTTTCATGAGATATTTGCTCTTGTGAAAAGAATATATGCGTAATATTGTTCAAACATGTGAATAAGAAAATTCTACTACGTCCCAATATTACTATACGTCAGCTCCGACGGCCACGAAGTAAACAAACGCCTTGAGAAAACAGAGCTCTGCCAAGCGCTATTCAACGCGCAAACAATTCAGAATTCAAGAAGTCATCGAAGTCAAATTGGGCATGGGTCGGTGGTTCGTGGGTCAGAATAACGAAGTTCTGGTGGTACGTGGAGCTGGGAATTTCATTTTCTATAGGGTCACTCCAAAAGCTCCTATTCGATAATTGGCTCCGATCAGCCGTCAGCCGCTCTTCATTTTTCCGCTTGCACGAGTGTTGCGCGTATATATACGCACGACTCGCCCGAAACCGCAGGGTCACCGACTCCGATTACCCGGCCTGATTAGCCCGGTTTACCGTAAACGGCCGAGCTATATACTGCAGCGCTATGTTGACCGACTGATTTTCGCTCGCCTCAGCGATTACAGTCTATTACGAAATTATCGGACTGTGACATATAAGTACATTGGTGGTTTGATATTTTGACAGAAGTTCGAATCAGGTAACTATTTGGAAATAGTTGTATGATGGAATGTGGAATTCCTTTTGAATTTCAGATAATGCAATGAATATTGTGGGAGTAGACGTTATTTCGCGTTTTTCATCAGTAGTTTATTGTAAATTAATCCGTCTCTTGACGTTTTTATTCAATGACATTGCGGAACCTGTTGACTTATTCATTTAAAATATTTTCTTTGTTGGATTCCGGATCAAATATCCTCGTAGGATCAACAATGACTTGGTTTCATAATAGTTGCGATTCCTCATTGAATAACTTTATTTCTATTTAAAAAAGCAAAAAGTATTGAAGAGAATTGGGAGATTCATAATAAATTTCAACAAGGAATAAGTTAAGCCTATATTTTCACGAGGTTTTGTACCGTTCGGTTGATCAAATTCATGATTTAATTCGATCGAGATTATTAATTGATTGACATTCGTACAGAGAGAAATATAAAAAGAGTGCTGCGAAGCGTACCAAGAATGATTATCAGTAGTCATGCGAGTAAAACGAAAATGTAATATAATTCTTCAATTCCAGAATTTATGTTGAAAATGAATTACATTGATTAAGCTTTTATGTGCTTCAACGAATTACTCATGAGAGATTATAAATATCCAAATATCAATGCATACGCAATGTGGATATCAATTTATGTCTATACAAAATATGCGAGTTAAATTTTAATGATGATGTAATATCAAAATCTAGATCGAAACGAGATATTACTATCCTTTATCTTGTAAAAATAATCGTTTTGTCGTAGTAGACATTAGGTATACATTTTTTGGTCTTATTTTGCGGGTATAAAGTTTATTTTTATGACCTAGGGCAGTTACTATGGTAACCATGCTCCGGTATATGATTCAGTCAATCTTTATATCGTTGTTGGCCTTTTTTTACAGAAAGCGTTGTTACCATGGCAAATGCCTTCGGGCACAAAATTCTTTGTTCCCAAAAACAAGATAAATAAACACTTGATATGACAAAAAGTATCTGTTGGTACGAAAGTGATAAAAAATTCTTAATAGGCGTTGTCTTTGTGGAGCGATAGTGTAATTTTTAATAATATAATATAATATTTTTGGACTCAATTTAGCTTGATTAGTAAATCGATTTATCGCATAAGCACGAGATGATCATGCGATAAAATGAATCAGGTTGACATCAATTTTATCGCCAGTTGCACGCTACAATACAGGAAAGATACTATTCATATTACATTATACGTTCATATTAATATTAGTGAATAACCGCTGCAAAATCATTTGGCAGTATGCTTTCTCGAATTTTTCGTGAGATCCTAGGAAAAGAAGTTTGAAATTTCCCCTAAATTGGAATTGGTCAGAATAATTTAACGCAGTTCATTATTATTCAATTGGGTCCACGAATATACAAAAGACACGGTTCCAAACGAGAACGCACCCACACAGCCATCCTTGGGAACGTCATTTTTTAATGTGATAAATTTGAATATGTTAATGAAAATTCGATATTCGAGAGCAAGATATACACAACCAATAAGAAAGCGAAAAATTCTGTTCTAGCGAAGAAAAAAAACGACATGCGTGTTGACAGCGCGCTTGGCCACTGCATTACGGAACTGGTCGGGCATCCCGGAGGGAAGGGTGGCACTGACACCACGACCTGCATTCACGCCATCATGCCGTATTCGATCACGTCATCGGGTCAGCTTCGATTCACGCTGGCTCGCTCTCGTCCCGCACAGAAAGAGCTTGGATTTAGCGAGAGCTTTACCCGCAAGCGCCGTGAAAAAATAACTCTGCAAATCCTATAAAGAGTGTGTAAACCAGCAAGACTCAAGAACGACGAGTACGACGAGATGGTGATTCTGTACTTGAGATATCCAATGATGACCCCCTAAGCTTGCGCATTCGCTGCACTTCAGTGCAACAAGCAAATTTTGCAATGCAGCTCGTGGAAAATCGAATGTCGTTATAAAACCTCAAAAATAAGCCACGAATTTTGTATGCTGACAATCTTTTCTGCAGAAGATGAATCGAGGAAACCCGATTATGCTCTCTCCAGTAAAACCACATTTTATATTCGATCTGAGGCTTGAATCATGATAGAAATTCATAATAAAATACTCCATGAAGAAAAGTAAATTACTGATCAAATTATATTTTTATTACAATATATTACCATTACCAAAATTGACATTTTCGAGTTTCAACATAAAATTTCCTTTATCGGTTTATTTATTACTATTCCTTGGCATTTATGTCATCTGTGAGCAGATGAAACAAGAGAAAAGTAGTTAGACTTGTCAAATGAATGATTTCGGAAAGGCAGGCGCCATTGGATACCAATGACAAATCTATTGGAACATTTGATAAGGAACACGTGCTATTATCCGTTGGGAATGTTTATATTTATTGTAACAAATCATTTCATTTTTTGTGTGTACGAGATATTTCATCTTATTACAAATGCATATAATAATGAATCGATTCAACGAGGATAAACATTTCCAACAGATCAAAATTTTGTCATCCTACAAAATAATATATATGATACCACAAATATTCCCGTTCGCAATGCTGCTGTAGCCACTCGTATATATTGAATATCCAAAGGATAAACGTTATCTAATCTTGGACATTATTGAGGCCTCATACCGTACGAAAAATGATTTAAAAAAATGATTTAAAGTTCCGTTTCAGTGATAATGGGATATTGAATCCTGGATATTGATAATCATTGAATCCTTATTTTTGTTCTCGTAGCGGAGAACTTGATGGACCTTCCGCTTCCGTGAAAAATCATGAATTCAAGTCTTCCCGGACGAATTATAGTTTTTGTTCACGATTTTTGTCATTTGTTGAAAGAATGTGCGTTGTGTCCCATTTTCCAACTGACCGAGTTAATTCCACTGGGGAGATTTTCATTTGGTGTTTTTTAAATCCTCCTTTTATTCTGAACTTCTTTGAACCTACTGACCCGTTTTTACGTGAAAACTTGTTACCTACTCTCTGTTCGTTTCAAGCATTGCTTGGGGTCAAATTAACTTTTTTCTTGGGAAGCTTCACTTTCAGGAGTGATTAAGTTTGATTTAATAACTGAAAAGTTAGGCTTACTGTTTTTCCATATTTCGGAATAAGCTGAGCGCATAGGTTTATCAAGCTATATGGGCTCAGTATTCTTTTCTCTCTTGATTATCATTGTAGCAAGTGGATTTCATTGAATAAATTAATCGACCCTGTACTTGCATCGTATGAGAAAAAATGATCAATCTATAAACAGATATTCCACGCTTTGATATTTCACACCGTTGATCATTTCCATAGCTCCGTATTAAACTTGGAAAATTGTTTGCTATAATACATTTACGCACTTAGCTCGAGATTTTTGATAAATGTTAGATGCCTGAACACTCTGGATTTCCGTAGAACGTCAGATATTGACTATTTTATGATGAGAAGTGGTAGAATTAATGATTTAGGGGGTGAACGTTATTAGGGTCTCCCAACAAAGAAAGCTTTGGCTTAATATCCCGTACGAGACACGCGGGCCATGTTGGGTACCTGTACCTTACAATGATTTCTGATGCTCAATATACTTTGTGGGTGAAAATATGGAAGTAAATACTGTATGTAAAACAAGAGCAAATAAGCTTCTTTTGACAGGAAATAAAATAAACTGACATTTTAATTAGTAAGACTCAGAGTGGAGCCACTAACATTGAAGTCGGAAAGATACAAAGGACGAGCTAGTGCGCATAATCATTGAGAGAGAAACATCTCGGCTAATAGCTTGAGGCGCAATTAGTCTTCATTTCAGAGGAACTATTGTCCGGCTCCATCTTGCAAACCAGCCGCGTCCGTAATTAGGCCTCACTGGAAAATGATGCGTTTGATCCGTCTCCTCTCAGTCTCAAGCGGCGGTCGCGACCCCTGCTCACAGTAGGGAAAGCCATACTACTTTCCCATTTAACTCGTTCCTGATCCTCATTTTTTATTTTCATTTGGGCGCGAAGCATGGCTCACAGCTCTTGCAACGAGGGAGTATTTCGCCACTTTCCAAAGTTAGACAAGGCGCCGGGCCAAAGAAAAGAGGAGAAAAAAGCTCGTGCGAGTGTGTCGGAGCTGGTCGGAGCTGAGGATAAAAGGGGAATCGAGAGGATGAAAAAAAAATTGACGAGATGAACGGGGGCTTCTGGTATTGAGTGCAAAATAAAAAAAAAATAAGGGTGGGTGGTGAGGAATGGATTGAATTAACTAGGCAGCTGCGGGCTCGATCCCTGCTGTCCTTGGTTTTAGTATGCCAACGCTCATGAAATCGAAAAGCGTTACACCCCGTGAAGAGTTCGCAAAAATATTACGCGTATTCCTTATGTAGGTCGGAAATCAAACTACCGAGGGTGGAAGAGTCCTTGAAGAAAGTAATCCCGAAATCGATGAACTTATACGCGAGAGCAAAACTGTGCAAAAAGTGTTTCATTGTTTTTCTTCTTTTTGCCACCGTTTAAAGCAAATAATTATGTCAAGAGTAGGTTATTACAGAGAAATGAAATAAATGGAACTGAAGAAGTAGGAAGAGCTTCTTGATTAGTGATTATATTGGATGAAAGAAAAAAATCTCGAGCGAACCGATGAATTGAAAATGAATTTCATTAACTTTTAATAACCTTTATTCTCTCTAATAGCATTGAATTGTCTCTAATAGCGAGATATATAGATTGGCTTTATTTTATAGATGAATCATTTACGGATTAAACATAAAATGATCTGTGCAGCGAGATGGAAAATTCATGTGACTAATGAATGCTGTGAAATAGCGAACATTCTCATGAACAAGGAATGCTTTTCCAGTAGAACATTCTACATTACTGATTGAAGAGAAATTTCAAGATGATCCAAGTTTGTTAAGCCAAGTTATTTATCATGAATATTACAAATTTCCATCAGAGTAGCTATGAACTCTCTTTCACTATAAAGATAGTTTCGGAAGTAATTTTTGCGTGCTTAGTAAGATTCCCTCTAAAGCTATCACGAAAGAATTACGAAATTCTCACGTTCAATCAAAATCACAAGTGAAAAATTAACTATCACAAAGGGACTAACTAGGATCACGCAGTAAACTTGAAAAAGGAGGAAATTTAAAAAGTAGTCGAGGAAAAAGAATCGAGAGAGAGAGAGAGAGTGAGAGAGAGAGAGAGAGAGAGAGAGAGAGAAATAGAGAGTCGTACGGTGACTAGTGCTGAAGTACGGCCTCCGATTGCACCTTTTGTCCACGCGATTTCTCCCTCCCAGGTCCCCCTCCCCTCTTTTATCTTCATGTGCGTTTGTGGCTGCGTGGGCTGCGCGAGATTTTCACTTTTGTTATCATCGAGTAATTAAATGGCGGCTGCGAACAAACGCCCATCTTTTGTGCCGCGAGAGAACTTTGAAAGTCAAAGGAATGGAAATGAATCACTGCTGCTGCTACTACTGCTGCTGCTGCTGCTGCTGCTGCCGCCACCACTGTGAACGATGATACGTTTCATTGATACCGCACACTTTTGTCACGTTCGTGAACCTTTGTTTATTTTCTTTCACTCTTGTGAATTAAAGCACGCCAGAGAACGAGCGCACTAACGACGAAAAAGTTACTGTGTTGAACGATTTAACGATAAATTACTTTCTACGAAGGCACTGTCATGTATTTCATTATTTACTTTGACATAAAGCGAGAGAATCTGTTGTTTTTGTTAGTTCTTCGTTTTTCTTTTATTTTATCAATTGATATTTGAACAGTGACAAAGTCATTATCCAATCGAATATCCAATTACAACATGAGACCTAACGGTTCTACATCGAATTATTAGTTTCTTCATCAATCTCGTCGTAACTAATTATATAATAAATTATATCCAGATAAGTACATATTTTCTTTACCAAATGTTTCGCGAAAATAGTTAAAGTATACCGTTGCAACAAACAAATTCGACATGGTCAAGGTTTGAACATTATAGAGTCTCTAGGAAATTTATTAATTTATGGTCATGGGAGAGTTGAAATACTGCTGTTACAGGTATATGCAATTTTAGATTGGGGTTCCCATCACCTCGAGGAGATCAGATATTTTTTCCAGAAAATCCTGAGTCGAAGTACAATTGCAGTTAGAGTCAATCTCCCCTCCCCAGCAGACACGAGTGCGAAGCCTAGTGAATGAAGTTTCTTCCGCGCGGCGGGAGAGCCGGATTATTCACATCCACACTACTCGTCAACGGCAGAGCGGCGTGCAGCTAATTAATGCGTTTCTGAGGCAATTGCGCTCGGTGGCCCGGCACCCCGAGATTGCCGTGCTGCCGTAGTTTGTGAGTGCTGTCAGCGTCGCCACTTCAACGGACCTTTCGCGTGTAATACCGCGTGCACCCTTACTCTCCATTGATCACTCGCTTCTTCGAGCGGAAAACTTGCTGCTCATTTTTGACGCTTTCCTATATGCACCATCGAATACAAATTACGTATTGTTCGATGAGGGTGTCATTAGATTCGGGACGCTCTGACGAGTAATTGACACTTGGAAACAATATCATTTACACCGTTGATTGGATAAATCAATTAAATATATTCAATTTCACAGTTATCATATAAATTGTGTTATTTCCCGTATCAAAGTTTTTTTCAGAATTTCTCATGGGATTAATCACTAATAGAGGTCAAGCAGTAACACCAACATTCAATCACAATTTTTTTGGGTTATGAATTCATCACATATTCAAACAAATTTGTAGAAACGAAAGAACGAGAAATACCGTGCGACTGTAATGCATCTAGCTTATTGTCACTGAAAACCAGAATTCGAGATGGAATTATTGCGATAAACTGCTTACTGTAGTAGAATATGAAGCAGAACAGAAACAGGAACGATGATACAAAAGCAGTAAAGCATGAACAAAAGAGGAAGAATATATATGTGAAAACCCATTACAGGAAGTATAAATCCGTTTTGTTTGAATCCAAAAATGGTTTAATTTCAATAAAAAATCAAAGAGTGAAATAATAGATTGAAAGAATCTGAGAAAACAAACGTACAGAAAATGAGGAATAAAAGTGCAGATTGTGCTTAAAAAATTGGGAGTAAAACGATATTATTTGAACTGGTTGGAAAGAAAAGGCGGAAAAATGAACGACCCAGGGAAGGAAAGTGGGGGGGGGTTAAAAGATTTCAAACAATGGTGGCTAGTTTATGCGTTCGGAAAGTTGAATAGCATTTAATTACCCGCTTCCATTGAAGCTGGAGTAACAGTCTGCCTGACTCGTAGCTACCAATCACCCTCAGATCTTTGGAGCGGAAATTTAATGCAACATAATTTAACAATTTCGATCGTATGAGAAACAACGTGTTCGTGTACTATTATTTGTAAATTAGTTGTTGCAATGTTAATTTTATATAAAACAGGCTCTATTTCATAGCGATTCTACTTCAAATTCTATCCTTGAAATGAGAGTACCACCATTTTTAAAGGTGTCAGAGATACACTTAGTTGTATAGAATACATGAATGCATAGTTGAAAAAAGTACCCTGAAGTGAGTTTGATGCGAGTGTTTGCGTTGATCTTGACTTGGCACGAGCATATTTATATAGTTTGTAGACTAATTACTGCATGAATGATATGCTCATTTTATCATTCCTATCGTTAGCCTTTTTACACGTCTAAGTATACTTTAGAAGAACTTGCTGAACACGCAACTGATAAGGACTCGCGTGACCATGTATATTTTCGTTTCGCTATAAGTCATTTTAGATAGTCATCGAAAAATGTTCTCGCTCCTCTGATGTCGATCATATTGAATAAACGCTTCGTAGATCGATAATTAGAGCTCAAAGATATTTGATGTCTAATTGCTGCATTCCTTCAAACCATAAAGTTGAGTTTAATCAAATTCTTATGTATGGATAAATCACTCGGCAAAATCTAATGTCGTACCAAGTTGGAAGCAACGCAGTTTTCTTGACCTACTTTATTCAAAGCTCATTCATCATTCATTCGATCAGAACGTTCTAATGTGGGGCCAATAATCGTTTTCTGAAAAAGTGATTAGCAATGCTGTGACAAATCTTTCCGAAGTTTCGATTGGCTCTCATCAGAGCGTGACGAACGCACATCAGCATCACGTGTGAAAAGATATGTTGGGATATAGCCTCGTCAGAAATTAAAATGTTAAGATATGGAAATAGAGTGAGATATAGCTAGTTTTATAAATTATCAATGGAATATGTTTTCCATCAGATATTCTCCTATGAAATATAAGTAAAGAAACTCCAGTCGAATGACTGAATATGCTTTCCACTATTGTTAACCTTTTGATATATATTTTATCCGTAATCATCTTTGCAGATCTAAAAGTTTCATTAACATGATTATCGAACGACAGATCTGCGCTATCAAACACAAACGTTTTCATACCCCGATCCCCCTACGACCCAAGCACAGAATATCCTCGTATCTAATCCCATACATGCACACCTCGAAAGTAGGTCAACCCAGCTGCTGGAAAAACGCAACATCCCCAGATAATAAAGTTACAATATAGGTCAAATCGGCCGGGATAGACGTTTGCGCGCTTAACGCACCGCAAGCAGTGCATTCACGCGAAGAACATCGGAAATTACATTCATACCGCTCGGCTTGGTCCGACATCTCAAGAGAGAGGGAGAGAGAGAGATAGGGAACAGAGAGCTCGGCCCGGGTGCGAACTCGTGTAACGAACTTACGCTGCGCGGCACTTTTCAACTTAGCGAGCCACGACCAGCCAGAAATATTACGTAATCGGTTGCACTTCGAATGTTTCCTAAGTGCCAGGACGGAGTTTCGAGCAAAGGGGTCGAGCTGGTGTTGCTCGTATTTAGATGCTCGTGGTCGAGGGTAGTTAGTAGATAGTAGGGAGAAGATGAACTCCGCAGCGCCCATCGCGTTATTCAAAGGGAACTACTGAATGTGACGAGCAATTGCTCAATAAATAGTTTGATTAGTGGAATTCGAGAGTAACATTACTCTTCAACTTCATCGACTTTATTTAATTTAAATTACTCATTCCAGTGTCGTAAACTCACTCACATGGTTAAATTATAATTTTATAAATCTGAAAACCATTATGAATTTTATTTTTCTCTGATATTTTACTTTTTACTCGGATTTTGACTCACCAGAAACAAAAATGAATCAACTTATTCAACTGAGGAAACAAGAAAAAATCGAGAAACAAACTGTTACCGAGAGTGTGAAATTTATTATTCATTGCTCTTGACAAGAATGGAATTATGGTATGAAATAAAGCAAGAAGATTTTAATAATGACTCGCTACCATTTTCGTAATGGGTATTACATGTAAACTGAACGAACACTTTCGCTAAACAGCTAATTTGCTCACTTTTAATAAAATTACTCTGGAAAATGGAAACACGATTCCGAGAGAGAATAATTCATCCGCGCCACCTGTCACAGAGTAAAAAAAACACCAAGCGCCTCTGATCCTCCAGAGTCAACAAGGACAAACGGAATATCCAATTTCTATCTCCGCGTAAGGTCGAAGCCAACAAAAGAAGCTTTAAGATTCAAGTTTGAAGGCATCACAATTATAATAATGGCCGGGCGCGCCTATTATTCCTTCGAGAAGTCATCGCACCCAACCCGGCTCCCAAGACGTTGTCCCATGAAACCGCGAACAGTCTCGGTTATAAACGGTGGCGATCCCCCGGGGCGCGATCCAAAGTTCCTACCGAAAATCCCGAAAGTCGGCTGATTCGTTCTATGCGTTCGAAGCAATTATTAATGTGGGCTATTAGCATCATCGAGGGCTGCGAGGCGAACGGATGGGAGCAAGAGTCTGGGGGCAGCGCGTGCCAGGGAACTCGTTCGTTCGAGAAGCACGTAAAGCCACCGCGTGCTTCGCCTTTTGTCCGTTTCCTTCTATCTCAGGCCCCATCTCTCTCTCGCCACGGCTGCTCTAATTCTCTTTCTCATTAATTATCGTTAATTGGACGGCGAAGCTAAGGTGAGCCAGCTCGAGCTTCCTCGAGTCTTTACTCCCCACCTCTCTCTCTCTCTCTCTCTCTCTCTCTCTCTCTCTCTCTCTCTCTCTCTCTCTCTCTCCCTCTTCCTCTCTCTCTCTTTCTTTCTCTCTCTCTCTCTCTCTCTTCCCCTCCCTCGCAACTTTGAAGTAATGAGACACAAAAATTCTTAGTACTAACGCTCTGTCTTTCGCGCTCGTATTAGCCGACATGAGTTTTCTCTCGGGTACGAACAAGGCGAGGACACATTTTATTCGAATAGACCACCTTTGTTGATGTATCGGAAGATTATTAACTTATCGATAAGAGTACCATTTGTGTATTATATTTAAAAATGCATCCATAAAATCGGATTACGTTCATTTCCAAGCTTTTTACGAATTAAAGCACTGAGCCCCCCCCCCCTCCTCCCAACGACTAGAAATATTCAACGGTTTCCTGCATAAAGACTAGCTAATATTCTGATTTGTCGAATATACTTGCCAATTAGAGTCAATCTATGTATCTTATTTATGCATTTACAGAATATATATAGTGATAGATTGAAGGACTATATATATATATGACTTATGGAGGTAGCCAAAAATCATTCTGGAAAGTTGCATCATGATTGGTCACCCGAAGTGTCACCCGAAGTTTATTTGCTCAATTTCACTGCAAAGATGTATCCAACGCTTTCATTCATTAGTTCTGCTGTCCTCGGAAGTCAAACCATGCAAGCTGAGTATTTCAAAATTCACTTGAAAGACGATTTGAATTGAATATTGAAGCAGAATAGTGAGCGAAATTTGTCTAAAGCTTACAGTAAATATTGACTGGAGTACAGTGATATTTCACCGTAAGGAATTTAGCGATTGGAATTTTGAAATCAAACTTGACATTTTCGTTGGAAATTAAAAGACAGATTATGCCAAATGTTCCAACAACGAAATGACTTACTATTTAAGGTGGAAATTCCGTCGCCCTCTCCAACTCAAACTGTTGCTCACGTTGAAATATATAATAGTTCTCAATTCGCTCTTTTGAATGAAATAAAAAAAAACAGCGGTATCCGTGCTCCTAACAAAGTTATTTGCATTCTCTGATAAAATTGAATAATCTAATAAATCAATGCCTCGGAAGAAAATATATGAAAAGAAACTTTGAAATTTGTAGAATCCGTTACCGGTGAAATATATGTAGCAACCCGAACTCATTGTAACGCTACATCTGTCACAAAATATTTTTTACCCTGCGAACGAGAGTGTCCACCATGTTCGTTGTGCACTTGGGAAAATCTGGCAACACTGTGTACCGCGCTCAACTGACCAACATGTAAATATATATAACGTAGGAGTATAGTCGATAAAATGAGTAAAGGTTAACTGCAACAGATTTTTAGTGTTGTTGTGTTTATGTCCGCCAGCCCACTGCCAGAAAAAACTAGTCAAAACAATGACCGGTGAATCTTTCGATTCTTCAATATTTACTTTCAAACAAGGTTCGACCATGACGAAAAATCGTGATAATAATTTAGAAACGATTTTAAGTATGAATAATGATGATTTGGAATGAAAAAAATTTGGATGCTAATTTGAGTCCGGTAGCCATGGAATTGTTACCTTAAATATTTAACTATTAACGCCAGATGAATAATTTGACGTATGGCAACCTCAGTCTCTCCTCCGTGTCACAGTTTATTCATGACCATCTTCCATTACAATAATTTGACATGCTCCATTCTGCAAAATTAAACATTCCTCATTTATCCGAAATCCAATCTCCATTCAGTTTGATTGAATTCCAAAAGTACATATAAAAATACACGAGTTTATTTAACGTCAATAGCATATCAGTGGTTCGTTCACTCTTGGGCGCGCGCAGTTTACGAGGGCAGCTGCCCCGCTGGTGGGTAATTGCTTCTTCGGGTAGTTTTAGAGCGCGCGGGACTCGTCCGTCGATCATCCATCTGTCCCGGCAAAACCCGAGTGAGCCGAGTTATTCTTCAACAAAGAGTCGGCTGACGCGGCACGTTTATCAAAAGACCGCGAGTCTGAGACCTCCTTTCGACCTCTTCATCCGCTACTCCCGGCGCGGCTGCTGCTTCGCTTACATTGCTGATGCGTTTGCAGTGAATTACATGTGCCGCGAAACCGTGTTACGATTTAACAGTTTTATGGGACGATAAATATCCCTTCTCTTACTAATTCTGGGTAAAATAACTTCATACGCGTGTAAGTGGTAATAATCGGATACAATCAGACATCGATGAAATGATTCCTCCACATTATAAAATCTATAGTGACAGTGGGTTCATGTCGAGAAGCTACGATACACAATTTCAAGAGAAAGATTTAAAATCTTTATGAGATCTCTCTTTCTCTTTTAGTATATGCCTGGAAATAAAATTCTATGCATCATTTGAGAACACCTGTGATTATTGACTCATCTTTGAGACGCTAAATCTTAAGCTGAGGATTTAGAGTGATGCATGTTGTAGCGCTATCGCCATTATTCGAGTAATTTACTGCAAATTGCAGTTCATGTTGGATGAAATTACGCTACACGTCTATATTGCCATCGTCAATATCTATATCCTCGAACGATTTTGCCTACGCTTTCTCGGGAACAATCGCTGAAAATGGTCCGTAATATTCAGTTTTAAAGTTAATTTTTTACTTGAGACTTTTAATAAAAATAATTGGTTGGGATCAAATTGAATTGTTATCTGCACCGAAAGAACATATAATAATATAAGATCATTAGGGAAAAGTTATAATATAAACGTACGTATTGATTATTCTCAGCTTTAGTCATCAACTGTCCGAAAGTTTCCTAAAGCATTATCGAGTCTAGAGTAAGTAGCAGGCAAGGGAGCGAAGAAAAAGAACGAAATCAGTTAGACACCCACCCTGAGATCCACTCGACGCGCGGTTCAGTCGCTCTCGACCAAGAATCTAGACAATATGTGAGCGTCACTCGCAGGCTGCCCTGTCAAAATTGATAGAGAAGCCAGAGCTGAGACAAAGAGTGTATGGATCAGTGAGCTGATGCTTCAGCCGACTGTCAATAACTGATTGCTTCACATATGCCTGACCGCAAGTTTCTGGTGTTGATTATTTTCGGCTACGAATGGCTGAATGGACACTGGGACAGCCTGTAATTGACGTTTTAAACTTGAATGCTTTTGTTGTCGATAAGGGAAACAAGGGTACACCAGATTTGCGCAATTTTTAATGCGCAAACCGCCCCGAGCGGCATGGATATGAACGCTCTCGGTTTGCTTTTCATGTCGTATTTTATGACTGCAGGGCGTATGTCGATTGATCAAACTATCCGAAGAATTAGGGTGTTACTAATGAGAACTTCATAGAATATCGCTTCCAAATGCGACGATGGAAAAAAATTCGACATCACTGCCAATAAATTGGTACAAAGCTTCCTCTTGAATTTTTCACCAACACACTTGAATGAATGAGAACAAATATTGAACACTGAGACAACAGGATGGAACCCAAAGTAGGAGCCCTGAGTGTTTTTTAGTTTGTCAAATCAATTGAAATATATAAACTCGATAAATCGTATTTATAACTGGAAATATATGAGTCAAATGATTTAACCTAATCAAATGTTTCTCATATTAATATTCGTAGCTTTACTGAAAAACTGATTAATGTAAGAGACTCGATGGTCTATAGGATATCCAGTTCTGTTGAAATCTTAGTTTAACAAAAAAGTACTCAAGGTCATAAGTTTTGTTCAATTAGTCGATTATTCATCCCACATACACATGCAGGCATTCAAACATGTTCATTAAACGTTTTTTTATGAACTGTGATATCTCGAAACAATGAATAAAATTTATTTGAAAAAATTGCTGTTAGAAAAAATGAAAAAGCTTGGTCAAAGAAAACTTTTCAAGTTGGAATGTTTCATGAAACTTTTTCACAATAATATTTTTTTGAATACACACGAATACCAATTTGTATTTTGGAACGCAATGCAGATGCGCGTTTCGGTAATTCGATTTATGTGCACATAGAATTGGCAAGAGGGAACGCAAACTGCTGAAAACGCCATAAACCAGCCGGGAGTTACTCTCTAAGCTTTTCCCTCTTTCCGACTTCTCTCTTCCTGCCTCCTTTTCTATTTTTCTCTCGGGACGCTGAGATAAAATCTCGGGAGTATGCTACGCAATGCAGCGGAACAGGATAAAGGCGGTAATGGCCGAGTCCGTATATAATACTACGGAACTAATACTTTGGTCCGATTAGGTTTTCGCCTAATGTATACATTTCGCGTTTGAAAACGTAGTACACGAGAAAAGATCGCAAATGGTGAGAGACTAGAACCCGGTATTAGACAGCCTTATAAAACAGGGACAACATTAGATATCGGGTATCAATCGACATTACACAAGTATACCAGCACCGAGTCGGAGTATATTACATACACGTATTCGAGCGGATGTAGCAGGGAAACACGAGATGGAACACGAATTATCCACTACTATTGTTGTAAAACCATGTATCCAGTCCCCATACCACTCTGGCCTCGATTCGCTTTCGAATTTACGGGGATGTGCAAACATATTTCCAAGCCAAAAATTCAAGATGCAAGATTCGCCGGTGCCGAATTTTCTCATGAAATTTCCTCTGCTTGCAGTCTAGCCCATATAGTCAGTTGAACTGCGGAAGCGAGCGATTCCGGGAACCGAGGTGGAGCGTGGCCGATGTTCCCAGAGCTGCCGGGAGTCGTGAGACAGCGTCTGGGTCAAAGGGAGTGGGTCGATCACCGCTGGGATTAGAACGGCTTCGGGGAATGAAGAATCGAGCGCGAGTTTTGGCGCGGGAGGCAAAAGAGCCAGACGTGCAAGAAGGCCAAGTCAACCAGATACGAGCCCACGCGCCCGGGAGATACACAGCCAAAGAAACGCTCGCTCATTCATCTCTTTTCCATCCTTCAACATTTTAACCCTCAGGAAAATTCCATCCCCCACGAATCATTGCTTGGGAAGCTGCTATAACTCTCTGGCACCCTACCACGCGACCAAGCGTGATTAATAGGCCTTGAGAGCGAGGAGGGTGCATTTTGAGACGCCCACACGTTGCTGATGAAGAATTCGCTATCATACAAAAACGAGAGTTCCGGGTATATACAGGAGCGAAACACACGACGTTGACCGCTGATGAAGGCTCAGGTCGTTTACATCACTTGGTGAGCCAACTAGATTGAAAAGCTCTAAAGTGATCGGTGGGATTAATGATAAAAAGAGATTCGTCAGGGAGACAGGTGATCGAATTTATCGTAAAAAAGTAAACAACGGTTGCTATGGTAAATGTCGGAGCTTCGACGTTATTACTTCTTAGTCATCAACAGTTCCGAAAATGGACCTCCAACTGACTTTTCCCACTCCATAGTAACGGTTGCTAAGGACGTAAACAATGGTTGCTATGGTAAATGTCGGAGCTTCGATGTTCTTACTTCTTAGTCATCAACAGTTCCAAAAATGAACCTCCAACTGACTTTTTCCCATTCCCTAGTTACGGTTGCAAGCGATATAAACACCGGTTGCTAGAGACATCAACAATGGTTTATACGGGAAAGGTCTCTTTGATTGTTATAGATCCCATAAATATACAAACCCCAAATGATCATTTATCATGAATTATATGGGAACTTTATCGAAAAACACGCTAGCAACGGTTTGCCATGGAATCAAACAACGGATGTTGCTGAACACCGAACTCGGTTCACATCTGCCGGAGACCGACCTGTGTGCAAAATTTCAGGACGATCGGACCATTCCTTCGAAAATTAACGTACGACAAAAAAAGTCAGTCTGAAGCTGAATTTTGTATCTCCATAGCAACGGTTGCTAGGAGAATAAACAATGGTTGTTCCAAAATGAATGTCTTATCGATTCTCATCGATCGTCGTCGAAAGAATTGGAGACCCATCGTGCATTGATGATGATTTTCGGAGCTTTTATCAAAAACACGTTAGCAACGGTTGCTAGAGAAATAAACAACGGAATTGGCTGAAAATTGAACTCGACCGAGATTTTGCGGCGACTAACCTGTGTGCAGAATTTCAGGACGATCGGACAATTCCTTCGAGAGTTATCGTACGACAAAAAAGTGCACGTACGTACGTACGTACGTACATACATACAGACATTTTCGGATTTCCATGTTTTTCGACCCGTAGATTACGAAAATCGAGGTCCCGAAGTCCGATTCGGTGGGTCGATTTTTACCCCGTTACAAAGCTTTCTCTTTGAGAAAGCAAAATCGTTCTCCTTGTTTAATAATGCAATTATTTGTAAGAGGAAATGAGTGACGAGCTCAGAACAGATGAATTCAATGCCAGAGAATGCAGATATTGCGATTTTTGAAGTGAAGATCGTAAAAGAAATAAATTGAGACTCTCGCTTGCAATGCAACCCTTTTCAGCTCGACGGCTTCGAAATATAGAAAAATAAAAAAGGACGACAGTAAAATTTGATAAACATGAAGGTAATGTAAGATGTTAGAGATGAAAAAGATGAATAAATTGCAAAGCAGAAAGGGTAGACGGTAATTTGAGTTTGTCGCTCGTCAAACGGATCATATAGAAAATGCCCGGACAGAAAAAATGATAAATGAGATTAAAATAATACTGCGAGCCGCAGACTTGCCCGCAGGAAAAAAGTAGAGTCGATAAAGCCTTGGCATAAATCATCTGAAAAGCACGAAAGTCTGCTAATGACATGACGCTAGTGACGTCGAGCCGAGTGAACGAGAGACGGAAAGAAGTACAGATATCATATTTTACGATCAAGCGCGTGTACTTGAACGTCCCCGTATTTATCATTCATTGTAGTCTTTTCTTACTTTCGACTACCCTAAGCTCTTCATTTAAGTATTTCTAGAACAGATTGAATATTGTAACGGGGATAATAAGATGACTTGTCTCCCTGAAACCTTATATTCCATAAGAACGAAACTTCTGGGTATATAAGTTTGAAGAGGTTGCAAACGAAATAAATGCACTCACCCGTCGGAGGACGAGCCTAGAAGTCGATAAATGAATAATAGAGTGGAATGCTGTAAGTGAGCAAACTCCAGTGTTTATCCCAAAGCTAAAGAGTGCTTTGATCGAACTTTATCAGGGAAATTGAAAAATTTCTGTGAATGACATTTGCGTGCTCGTTCACTTTATTGCTGATCCGAAGAGGGCTCACGGAAATACGAGTGTCTCTGGATTATCTATAGTTTAATTAATGAGTTGTTGTAAGTGAATTGATTGTGTTTATTTTAATTAAGACCAAATAAAGTGTTTTGTCAATATGCGATACAGAATTCTGAGAGTTGTATAGGTTTTGAAGAATTTTCTAATTATAAATTGATGGAAGAGAGAAACGTGGTGCAATTTCAATCGATCTAAGAAAGATACTATGCTGGATTATTTCCGTAAAAGTGGTTTTCAATTTTTTGAATACAATTGAGAGTAGGGGGACAGTAATTGTCATCAATGTACATGGTTATAATAATAATTATTACGGTCGGACATGAGTATTCTAGATCAAACTATGTAAGCTTTCTCTAGTGTATATGAGCAAATTACTTACTAGTATGTAACAAATACATCAAGGTAGCATTTTATTCTGCTCCGGAATTATTTTGTTCAGTCTGTTATAGATTGGCTGAATCGAAATGGCCATGCACGTAACATGTCCACCTCCGATGGACATCAATTTAGCTGAAACGAACGAGAAATCTCGTCGCCGATGTTACCGAGTGTACAAGGTCGCTCAGTCGTCGACGTCGTCATGTCTGAAATCCGCGCTTAGGCGAGTCAACCACGTGCGAAAGCGCCCGGGAGCTTATCATGGCTAGCCAAAAACTGCTCGGGACACTCCCGACCGGATTCTTCGTTGTCAAACTACGTGCATTTGCACACCATTTCGCAAAAATGTCCGTGAAAGGTGTGGTGATAGAGGAATTAATAATTATGCCAGATTTTTCTTCAATCACGCCGAACTGATATATTTCATCATAGTAGGCGTAAGGTACGCGTTTTCACTCTTGTTTTTACGGCGTAGAATTTGTTTTCATGTCCTAGAGTAGTTACCATGGTAACAATGATGCTGTATGTGATTTAGCCCTGTTTTCCATTCTTAAACATAGCAACCACCCTTGTTACGATAACAACGTAACCCATCTCTTGATGGAACGGCATATATGCAGAAGAAACTTCTACTTCGATTCATCGAATTTGTTCATGGTATGCTCACGTAAAAATATATGAATTTGCATTCAAGAACTGATTGGAAAAAACAAGATTGGAATTGCGAGTATAAGATTTATATTTATTTTGGTTTGATAATAAAGAATATCAGTAAGAATTATTGAGTAATAGCGGGTATTATAGTTGTATAAGTATAATTGAATAGAACAATGGTACAAAATACAACTAGGAATTGTACTGATTATCAGAATGCACTCCTATCCCCTAGTAAAATATACGGAAAATCTCTTGCAAAGTTTGGTAAGTGACTGTTTACTTTAGAATCATTTTTTTTAAAACCAGAAAAACTACGTAATTCAATAACTCATCCATAGCTTTTGCTTTCAAATTCATTGAGGTTCTTCATCGACTCATATTTTGAACTCTACTTTTTGTTTAGTTCAATAAAATAGAAAAAGCTAACTTTAATAAGAATTTCGTTTCCATTCGAGAAATGATCTCCTATGCAAGTCAAAGTTGTACAAAACTTGTAATTTGTTACAGCAATTATTCTCCTCTAGTATTTCTGAAAGAGTAATTGATAATTTATTATTCGACCTGTTGTTAATGTCAAATTACACCTCATCAACAAATTCAGAAAGAAGAAACGCCAGTCATTTTAGAATTCCTGTTCACGTGCTATTTACTTATTTTCGTGTATAATGAGTACAATTGAGCACGTTTTCAAAGGGCCCTTTGAGGTTTTCTCAAAATTGTTCTTCGTGTTAAAAAGTCGTTTGAGTTTCGCGTGGGTACCCACCTTGTAATTTATTTGGACTCGAGTTTCTACCTTCCAAAGTAAGATGTCAATAGGGTTACTGCCTTTGATCCTGTTCTCACCTAGTAGCTATGAGTTTTAGTTTCTGAATGAACAAACGAACACGCTCACAAAGCTTTTTTTTAACTCCGACTTTTAGCTCACTAATTTAATTTGCAGAAGCTTTTTCGTCTTTTTTTCTTCCACTTGTAAGAATTATAACGATCAAGGATAAAAATACTTGCAGCGAGTGATTATTCGTATAATAAATTTAAAATAGTTAAATTTTTTAACGTAACTGCACGTGACATTGGTGTTTCAATATTTCTCTTGATAATAGAATGCGTCTTTTACAATTTGAACTATGATTGTTATACGCATTTTGTTTCGCTTCGAATAAGCATATATCGATTGCAATGCGTGCGATTAATATCCACAAAGTCAAATTAAAGATTTTTGATTCGTTTCATTGCTTTCCGAACTGTATTTCATTATAGACGAAGCTATTGACTATCGGCTGTATACAACATGTTGCACCAATGTCAACTCATTTTACACTGTTGTCCTGCTATGAGTTTCGCCAATGGGAATTGCTGCACAGCTGCCTATCGAGTTTCCTTCCCAATTGAAAAGGCTAAATCAACCGATGCAGCGAACAAGAGAGCTGCCGAGTCTGTCGCGCTGCAGCGATCGCGCCACAGCCTCTTTGCAAACAAATTATTCAGCGGCGTTCAAACACGATCACTCGAGCTATGCGAGCAATCGGAAGGGACGCGATCGCGATCGAGCGACTCCCAGGCAAACTAACGCCACTCAGCAAACCGCACAGCCGTCCCGGCTAATCGACAGGTAAATTCTTCGCTCCGTCAGCTGTAAAGATATCGCGCGCCGGGACCAAATTGCGCGGGCTCTCCGTTGGCAAACAGTGCGCACTCTTGCGCGAGCGAGCGAGCTCTGCGAGTGACAGAACTGTGCGCCGCGCTAGTTCATCTCGACAAATGGCGCCCGGCTGTTTGCCGGGATGTGGGTCGGTGTCGAGCTTTAAGCCGGGCTCGGGGGCGCTCGCGCGATATCGGCCAGAGCGCCGGATCCATAAGTCATGAGCCGGCCGCGCGCCCTCGCCGCGAGTGGCTGCCGCGCGCGCTCTCCGTTCCCCGCTGTGTAATACACGCTCTGGCGCCGCTCTCTTTTTGCCCCCCGGCTTGTTTGTTCTTCAAAACGTACGGCGACGAGAATCCATGGCGGGAAATGAAATTTCCGGGGCTCCGCAGGAAGGTTCTTACCTCGCCGAGAGGATGTTTGGACTGAATGCGCGCCCACAGAGAAGGACGAGAGGGGATTGGTGCTCGAGCTCACAGCTCTTGGACCTTTTCGGTGTAATGGATTGGATTACCTCGAGATTTCATTGCTTCTCTCACCAGACGTCTATTTTTTTGTTTCCTATTGATTATTCTAATTAAACTTTTATACTGTATAACCAACTAATGATTATTTGCATCATTTTCTTCACTAACTAGGAGACAACTCCGGCATGTATGACTATGAAATCTGACTTTATACAAATACAGTATATCTATACTTGTGAGTTTCTGTATTGACAGATTTACTGTGGATGCATGAATGTCAAAGATGATTGGCAGGAAATCTTCGGAAAATATGGAAACGTTCGACTGGATTCCAAGATTATGGAAAGTTTTGTCATGAGTTGCTACCCGAAGTTGACAACCTCTCGGTAAGTATTATTTTTAATGAATTTTCATAGCGCACATGGAAATCAAAATTAAAAGAGAACACTGTAAGTATATTGTGAGACTAAAAAGCGTACAAAGATACGATTAATCATAAAACCACATTTGAAAGTGAAATATACGACTTCGAAATATATAAATATAATTAGAGATCTGTAATATAATTTCCTGCTCATTGCAGTAGCCGCTGCCCGGCTTATACCATTATTTATGACCAGTGGCTTAAGTAGTGTTCGAAATTCAACTGAGCTATAAATTCAAGGCTTTTTCTGGCTCATGACAAACCTGCAAGAAAAAAAGGAAAATGTAGCTGCACGTGCTGATGAAGTTCTCGAAAATATTCATCATTATTAAACTCCCCAAAGTGAAATTCTCATTAGTATTCCCGCGTTCCGCTATGCACACTCGCTAACCAACTAAATTCTCTATGTAAAGATAATTTTCATCGGAAGATTTAGATCGAGTTCGAACGACTCGTCGACGGGAAAAAGCTGTACGATCCCCCGTGCGCTCTTAAAGCAAAATAAAAGATGATCAATCTCATTACCCGGGGCGTCTAGATGAAGTTTCGTCGATTGGCACGGAGAAAACGTATCCCGCAGATCGGCGTGAAAGTGCGCGCAGCTTGAAAACCTAAAGAAGAATCCTCAAGCGGCTCTCAGCCGCTCACACAGTACCGCTCGCTCACGCGCGCACTCGTCGCGCCCCGGAGTGTTTGCTCGGGCAGGGTTAGCGAACCCGCGAGAGGGGCGACGTGCCCCCCACCCCACCCCCCCCACCACCTCAATTTTAGACCGATTCAGGCACTCAACATTCCCTAAGCGGCGCTGTTGTAATTATCGGCTTTTGCTCAGACGGACTTATTTAATATATATATGCTGCTATGTTACTCGCCGGAGATCTCTAAGTTTACGTTGAGAGAAAGATCCGATCGGGAATTGCTTCGGAAAGTATTTCGGTATATTTCGATGAGAGCGAAAATAATGCTGTAGTCAAAGTGAGGCACAAAATTGTTAAAACATCAACTCATCACAATGTTCCTGAAAACGCGCCTTAATTGTCTCGGAGTTAAGCTTGGTAGCCGTTAATGAATTCCTCGGTACTATAGCTTGATTCGGTCTTCGTATTATTTTATATCTCTAGTTATTTATATAAATGTTTGTAACGTAAATTTTTCGTGTTTCATAATTTAATAATCGATCTAACCACTTCTTCAAAACTGACTGACCAACATAACTTATCAATATACTGCTGATCAAATTTGCTACGCTTGATGCAATTACTTTGATGGATCTGCTGCTTTGTCTTCTAGTTTACTGGTTCTGGAAATTACAAAGCTGATTATATTCTTCAACAATTCGTGTTTATTCTACTTGAGATGATGCAGGGTTACGAATTACCAAATTCATATCCACGGTTTCATCGTCAATTCCTTATATACATTCTTTACATAGTGCGTACATAGTTACAACTGCCTAAGTTGCATTGGAAATATAACACATTTTTTCAAATATTTGAACTCTACGCTCATAAAGAGATCACAACGAAATTAGTTTCATTAGATTGAAAAAAATTCCCCAAAAAGCTCCCCGTAAAAGCTTCATGAATTCACATTTCCAAAATACGATAGGAGGTAAAAAAGATTGAATAACTAAAAGAATTCCAATATTCACCGGACTCAAACATTTCGTCTGTCGATATATTTCGAAAGTATTAACTATTTACATTCTTTGGCAATTCAATAATGATCCGTACATAAACATTTGAATTTAATCGCAAAGCCGGAAGTTGGATCTGCCATTCATGTGATTCTCGACTCTGATTCATATGGCTCGAGGCTTAGCAGCGGCATCCAGGAATGGCTTTTCCTCATCCATCAAACTTCAGTCAAAGATCAGTTTTATGGTTTGATTACAGAATTCCCAGTTTTCCCCGAAATGATCATAATATGTCTTGGAAAGAAAATTTCAACGATGAGGTATACTGTGCCGCAAAGAACTAATATTATGTGTGATCAGAAAATGGCTGTCTAGCCCCGCACTTGAATATAATTAACTGTTGATTTTGGCACCTCTTTGAAATATACAAGTTCAACAAAAGACATTCTCAAAATAAACAGACTTTCACTGTGTGTACAAACAGGTTAAGGTTAAACTTGAATATAATCATCAAATGCTGAATAATTGTTTATGAGCAGAATGTGTGGAACGAAGTCAATAAAATGTATATGGGTTCGTTGAACTTGCGCCTTCGGAGGGCTGCTTTATAAATTTATAAACATATGAATTTATGTACGTCCCTAAAGCATATAAACAATCTGGTCGATTGTGGATTGCTTTTCTTGCTCACGTTAATTCAATCAATTCCAATGAATAATCCAATTATAACGTTGTCGGTACTCCGATCAACAAGAATTCGCTTGCCCCACTTGTTGTACGCTATGACAACGAGTTAATCAGTGGGATCCAACAGCTCCGGGAAATCTATAAATACGGCGTGATCCAAAAGCGTCGTCATGGAGAAAATTTTCACGAGAGCGTGAAAAAAAATAGAGAAAGAGAGAAGGAGAGCGCACGCACGAGCCAACCTTATCGCAATCGATATATCGGAATGCAACTTATCGCTTGCGTTGGGCGCTTTGAACTTTCCAAGGCTGAGGCGTCGAATGACACCAAACTAGGCCAGCGTCCCCCGCCACACCGAGTTTCTTCCCCGCCACGGTCGTTGTGCAGTATAGATGTGTCCGCACGTTCGCGTTAAGCTTTTTTTCCCTGCACCCTCTCATTTTCAGAAATCTTCTCGCTCCCTCGCACTTTTCTTATTGCTCCAACTCCGGCAAACTTTTTGTCTAATGCGCTTTTGTTTATCCCGAGGGCTAAGTGGAAAGTGAACTATAAACAAAGGATTTGCCATGCCACACGCTCGGGGAGAAGTTAATACGCAGATATGTGTTTGCCGTGGGGAGAGGTAGCAAACTGGAAATACATTCCAAGCAATCCAGACCAACTTTGCCTCGGTTATTGACTGGAAAAAAACTCGCTGGAGAGATATGATCGAGCTTAAATGCACACTTTCTTGCACGAACATTTTTATAAAGTGGAAATGGGCCTGTAAATTCACAGGCAAAATATTTGAAAACCAGTAAAAAGTTTTTGTATGCTAAGTATCCACTTTTTAACCCGCATCCACGATTATCTGGTCATCATTATTCATTTCGCGAACAGAATACAATCGGATAGAACGAACTGTTATCAGGGAAACACTATAGAGCGGTATTGTTATGTTTCATACATTTCGAACGGAATAAACTGGCAAATGGTAACAAGACATTTAATCGTCTATTGAAATCAATGTGGCATATTGTGTAACGAGTTTGATAAATTGGCAAAAGCGCACACGGGCGACATTGGACCCACAAACCGTCCAAGTGCACTGGATTAGCAATATTACACGAGTTGCATAGAATATTTTTTGTACGCGCTGGGAAAGTGCCACTGAGAGTTGGAAGTTGCGTGCGCGTTAAATGGTAGATTACATACGCCGGGTGTTGTTTTCCATATGGCATACTCGAAAGCGTTACCTCCACGCTAAGTCACTTTATTCTATTGTCTTTCACAAAATAAACCGAAATATGCTAGTTAATTGTTCAACATTATACGATCTACAATCCTAAATTGCTTCCAGAAATGCGTTGCCCTTCTCTATTGATTCAGTCCTCTTGCAATATCACTAAGATCTCCTTATTTTCCGAGACCGTATCTTCGATTTCCCATTCGAACGGATATTACATCGGAGGAAGTGAGTTGGAGCGCCTTTATTCTTGAGAACCTCACAACAAGGCATCTCATTTCCTTTCTATAGATATTTTTCTCCTATGAACCAAAATGGAGTTCATCGAAATGGTACTCGGGTAAGCTATGAAATCATTTATAGTCCGATAGTATAAAATACATTTTTAATTTTTCATTAACATTCGTCTATCATTCTTTCTTCTTTCATCTTTCATCTGATTCTGTCTCTCGTAGCCATTACCGCGCGAATTCGCTGTTCGATCGGCTCTCTCGGGGATTTTAATTGACCCGATTGTTCTCAGATTTCGACTGGTGCTTTTTTGTTATTGAGTGCACTGATAGAAAGGAATCCTTGGCTATAGTCCCGTGTACTAACTATTAGTACATATGTGCTTGTTTTATAGGGTAATATGTATGGACTAATAGTTAGTACACCGTGCACTTGAGGATCGGATTCCCAGCAAGTGCGTAATGTACTAATAGTTAGTACACCGTGACTTTGTACATAGTACCTCAGAAATTTCATTATAGAGTATATGGATTCGAATGTATAAATAAAATATCAAAGTATGGATTTATTTAATCAAAAACCAGAACATACGTGAGCTGTTAACAATTTTCTCAAGTCCATTCGCATGCCAGCACTTGGAATCACATAAATGGCATCATTGGGATTGTTGAAAAGTAACTCCCTCAGCTTTTCAAGACTTGTTATATCGTTGTCTGTATAGGGAGAACAATGATGTATGAATAAAATAAATCATGTCATTGAATAAATGAGCTTACAGAGAAAATACAATTTCTTGAGCCTAACATAACCTTCGAAGATAGGGCGAATGTGAAAAATATTTTAGCACTCACCTATCCATACACTTGTTATTTGAGGATAACCCCAGACCTTTAAAATTGGCTCCATCCACAGTGTAATACACACTTGAACACAATTATTCACAAATATCAACCAGTGAATGGTGATGCTGTTTGAAAATGTTGACGCAGCCGCGCAATCGCCAGTTATGCCATGCGCGCCAGAGCGGGAAGAGAGGGAAGCGGCTGCGGACCCGGTATATATATGGGCAGTTTTACAAATCCCTACGTACTAATGATTAGTACATCAGCGTACTTGAATCAAGTCCGCAGAGGGACTTGCTTATAATACACGAAAATCTTGTGGTGAGTCCGTACATGTTTCACGCAATTACATCACACAATTGATGCTTCAAGAACATTGTGTAACTGGTCCAAGTATTTCTTTCTATCAGTGTGCGCAACGAGTGGGGATGGGTTCAGCTCTTCCTTTCAATTGTTCTGATTCCGGATGGATTTTATCATGATTGACGAGTATTTTGAACCGCCTGACTTTGATTTTACAAAGTTCACGAGGGAGATGGGCCAAGCCAACCCCGCGTGGAAGACTTTGTTCGGAACATTGACTGTTCTACTGGGTTTTATTATTTCCAATGTTTATTTGAGAAAAGCATTTGTTTGGCTCATCACGAATATCACGAACATCCTGCGCGAGCTGCGCAGGATGCTGCACGAGGTGAGCGTGAACGCGGAGAAGCGGCTGCACACTAAGAACCAGCATGTGCGCGAGCTGCGCAGGATGCGCGCTTTGATGCTCACTTTGTGATTGCGTCGGAAACACTGACGCAATTACAAAGAAGTTTAATCGAACCATGTATAGTTTGCAATTTTCCCGTAAATATACGACCGAGGTCCTACGTAGGAGCTTATCGATGGCTCTGCTGTTCCCTCATCTTGACTACTGTTCTGCGGTATACCTTGACGCACCTCAAGAACAAAAACAAAGAATACAGGTACTGCACGATTCATGTGTGAGATATGTTTTTGGTGTGAGGAGGGACGAACACATTACTCCTTATAGGGCCAAGCTGGGCTGGTTGCACACGGATATAAGGAGGCAATATTTCACGGCTGTACTTTTTTACAAGATCCTGCGCATCCGCGAACCGAAATACCTTCTGAGCCTCTTCACGAGGTATGTATCCACTAGGCCCTCCAGGGGTGATGCACCGGAACTCTCGGTCCCCAAAATGAGGAATACTTTCGGACTAAATTCCTTCCAGGTGCAAGCAGTGCACCTCTGGAACTCCCTTTGGTCCTCGGATAGAAAACTGCCGTCTTTGTCAAGTTTCAAACGCTTCGTAAGAAAGTACTTTTTAGAATTAAATGAATGACCTTGAAATCTTTTATAAAGTTCCTTACGATGACCAATTTGTCTGAACCTATGATGACCAGCTGTATAATTATTATACCAATACTGACTCGTTATCTGTGATAATTTGTTCTACGAATTTTACTATGATTGACAAGGATGATATAAAAAAAATGTTTTAGTTAAGTGACCATTATTTTCAAAAAGAAGACTGATATTTTTGTAAATACGAATTTTGTATAATTTATACAATAAAACATATCTATCTATCTATCTATTCTTAGGAGAGAGAGAGGGGCGGGTTGTCAGTGGAGGTAAGCTAGCAAACTATGAATTTCCCCTAATTCATACGACCCGCGAATAGGATGCTAATGACGATTTGTATACATGAACATGATACATATTTGTCCTGCGTACCATATTTACAGCGCTGCTTATAGAGGAAAACGGCGAACTCAAAATATCAAGCTTATCGAATAGAAAAAAAATTATTCAGAAAATTTAATTTTTCTTTGAATCTATTTTTTAATCATGTGCTATTTCTATAATTGGATCATAGTATTTTTCTAGATTCTTGGCTCGTGTGATTACCAGCCTCACTCCGCTCGGGCGCCAAACACCACACAGGCCTGGAATCCATTGTTTATTACAGTATCGAACAATATTTTTCATGTTTTCATGACGAGTGTGGGAAAACAACGTCTAAAGATCAACTTTACCGCACACAGTGATGAAATAGTACATTTGCGTAAACGACGAATTCTAGGCACGTGTGATGTTTGCCGCCCGAGCGAAACGAGGCTGGTAATCGCACACGAGCCTAGAATCATCTTCCACCCTGATATCATTTTGTAAAAACTCTGCACTATCTGCCCCTCTTTCCCTTACTGTTTCTTTCACTTCTAAAGAATTCTTCAGTGCTCGAGATTATCTACTTCACATGAAATATAGCACCTATAAACAGGATCATTTTTTCAGTTTTATGAAGAAAATTTTTATCGTTCGAGTGACAAAAGGAGAACGGTTATTACACCCCCTCTCTTTCTCTCCTTCTCTCTCTAGAATCTCTCTAATATCCGGCTCACCTCAGTGACTTTATTAAAATTTTTGCGCATTCATGCATCTTCGCACACGTGTTCCACAGCGTCCTCCCATAAAAAAAAAGTCAGTCGAGTGCATAGAGGAAAAAGCCCTGCTACCCCCCAGCCAATAAAGCATTTCCCGCGTCCCGCATACGCACGATGTGAAAAACGTATTTGATCAAAATTCAGTGAGGGGGTTGCGCGCCAAACGAGAAGAAACGATCTCAGGTGCGCGCGATTCTCTCCCCGTGAAAGTGACGTAAATTTTTCCTTCGGGACTCAGTAGCGCTCGGCCAAGCGAAACATTACGTCAGCACGTGCAGACTTATGATGCCAACGGTCGCCCCCTTTTTCCAGAATAAGCGAACGTAATCGATTTTTTTCAAATTTTTAGCGTTCAGTCTTTCCAAAATGTAGAGCTGAGGCGTTTATTGGAGCCAAGTAGTCCGTTAGAATGAACGAATATATGGATGGGTGAGAAATCATCAGCTTTTATTTCTTTATTTCATTTTATAAATTTGAAAAGGAAAAAACGAAAATATTGAACTTATAAAGTTTGTTCAAAAATACTGTGGACTAAAAATAACATCTTCTACTTTTCAGAATCAGATATGACAGTGAAAAAAAAAGTCCGACACTTATCTGACCATTGTCTGGAATTCAAAAGTCCAAAATTAGTCTGATATTCTTGTCTTATTATGAAGAGTAAACCACGATTCTGTTCAGACTAATATGATGGTGAGTTAGTTACTTAAAAATTACATTTGTAGATAATAATTCCATTCGAGATTTAACTATAATTGTCTTCAAAATGTGACCAGCGCAATCCCAAATGATATGGCGCGTAATAAATAGTTTAGACAGAATTCACAAAAATAAAAAAAAATGTGATTGGCTGAAAGCTTAATTTGAAATGATTATTCATTAGCATCATCAACTCTATCCATATTTTTTCTCATACTTCATATACAACCTCGAATCTCTATTTCTTTCAGGGGTAGTTTTGATATCATCAATGTGTTATATGAAAATTCGAATAGATAAAATGAAATTCCGAGAATGACGAGACCCAGTTCTCAGAATAGTACCTGATCGAATAATTTCAATATCCATCATATCCAGCGATGATGATCGAACTAATTAGCTACGATTAGTCCTGTAAACATTTGATATACCTCGAGGTAATATAGCAGCAACAGCAGCGGTATCAAGCCCCTCCGGCAACTCATTGATAACTCTCCAGCTCCCCAATCCATCACCTAGTACCTCGAGCGGATCCTACACTCGCATCAGATCAAGGTGCGCACGAAGGTGGGGTCGTAGTTAACAAGTGCCTAATACAAGGCGTTTGCGATGTGCATTATGATAGTGGCGCGGAATCTTGTATGAGCCGTAGCTGCGCGCCGCGGTGAACTCGATTACGGGGCTTGCGAGGCGTCGGTACATATGTACCTACAATGCCTGGCAAACTTTGGCAATAATTAAGCGAGCCAATGGCAACTTTTGAGCCCCCTTGTGGGCCCGACTTATCGTAACTCTCTACTGGGCAACTAAGAAGCTTTGTACTGCGTCGAAGACACCGGCCAACGCGACGCAATTAGCCCCGCTTTAATTATTGGACGATTTTACCGAGACGTCTGGCTGGGCTTCGTAGTTGAGTTCGTTAGCAGCAGCTTAACGAATTTTTCTCACTCGCGAACCTCGCACCGAGTTGGCTTATTTTACCAGGCCGACCGGGATTTAACCGATCGATTTACTTAAGCGAGAGATTTGCAAAAGCGTTTGCAAAGTTTTGCTCGGCGTAGATAAGTTGCGAGTGCACAAAAATGACAAGGAAACTTCTTATGGCGCTTACGCAAGCATTGGGAAGTGACATAAGAGTATGAAGAGGATAGGTAATATGCATCTTCTGGGGGGAGCCTGTGCGTCAGCCACAGTGGAAAGTTATTAAATGAATGAAAATTTGAAGTATACCACATTTCTCCCGGAAATTGTAAAATCGGCGAAGAACGCGATTACTCGGCTGAAATTGAAGAACGCGACAGTTCAGAGTTCCGGAGTCTCTTCCTCCGGGAAACTGATTCTGAGAGCTAATTGGAGCTCTCGGAAGATTATTCACAACATTGATCATCGTTTATTCAGAATAGAATATTTTATTATTAATTAAATATTGACATTATTTACGACGTTTACGAACTGTCAGGTTTTATAACAGCACGAAAACGCGTTGTTGCGTTGTTTCTTTAACCTGGCGGAATGTATTAATTTAATACTGCATGCAGCAGGTGGCCGTAAAAGTAGAAAGGCGAGGGGCTTTTCACTTCGTATTATTCGTCAATAAACTCGCAGTACTCCATAAGAACTCTGTGGTACTGCCTCTGGGAGTACTGGAGTGAGAAATCCTTCGTAGAAAGGACAAGAACGTCAGATCTGATACTATAAAATGCTTCCTCTCAATACTGGCATGCTTTTCATAGGACTGAACATCGAAAAAAAATTTCCCCGTAACTTGAAGATTCATTTTTTTCGTTTCATTGTTTCCATTCTATGATAATATATCAATAAGAGTATTTCATGAAATTTTAAAATCTCGCACAAGAGCTACTTGAGATCTTCCCCAACAATATGCTTTCTCAAAGAGGTTTTATCTGAAAAATGGTTGCTTGTAGAAATGAGGATCTTGTATCTTTTGCCACCGACAAACGGATCTCGAACTTATTTTTTCCTTCCCGTGGCAAAGATTGCTATAGTGCTACGGTAATTACGGGATATATCTTGTCAAATCTCGTCTTTCCTCGTGTGTATTCGGACCCAAACGAACATTTACGAGGAATTATAGAAAACTTTCTAAAAACATCTCAACAACGGCTACTAGAGAAATAAACAACGGATGTTACTGAACACCAAACTAGAGCCACATCTTGTATAAACGTAAATTTTTGGGATAGGTACAATGTTTTTCAACCGGTAGATTACGAAAATCGAGGTCCCAAAGTCTCATTCGAGTGGTCGATGTTTACTTCGTCACAAAGCTTTCTCTTTGAGAAAGCAAAATATCCAGTAGGAAGTAAAGTTTAGTCAAAAATGAAAAATGAAAAAATGAAGGCCAATTCGCAACATAAAAAATGTCACAACTGACAAAAGTTCGCTTCTTTCATTTCAAAATGGAGGATTGTGTGTCGGAGGGAGAATAAACGATTACTCTCATGTTACATTCCAAAAGTAATATCACTGTTTTACCAAGTGATTTATGTCACTTCCTTATTGCCACAGTCACATTAAAAATCTAATTTAATGAATAAAAATTACATTTTTATTCAAAACTTGTATTCGTAAGTTAATTTGAAGAAATTTTTGTTATTTTGTCATACCATATCGTCGAACTTCGATTGCTTCACGTGTGATATAGGCTGATATTTCTGATATGATTGCACTTCAATCAAAAAGTAGTCGAGAAAAGCTTACATCCTGAAAACAGGAAGTTCGATAATCGATTCCCTGCAGAGTAACACCATTCCGTTGATAAGATTTTCGTACGAAACTTATTTGTTCAAGAAATAAAGTTACTGCCAGAGTTATTAGAATATAACCATTGTAATTGCAATTTCTTCATTGCAATAACAAGAGTTGGTACAGCTCCAAAATTTTGGAATAAATTTCGAATACTGAAAAATTGGAACTCAAGCCCACATGTTCGATGTATTAATTTGATCTAGAATCCTGCTCACGTTATTACAGTACAGAAATTACAGCATGCACAGATTGAGTCTATGACCTTTACATTACTTTGTCGATATAAAATGAAAACTTCATATGTTAAAAACCATTGGTACCACATAGCATACAACAGTAAATTGCCATTTTTAAGTGAACATTTTAGAAACTTAGAGGTCCATACAAATTTAATTAGCTCAAAAATGCTCCCCGAAATTTTTCTCATCTACGATAATGGCCATTTCGTCATAATCGACGACCATTAACCGATCCTATTTAATTTTCAATCGCACACGTTACCCTGGTGTGGATAATCGCGCGCGCGTAAATTGCTCGCTAGAAAGTTTGGGGAAGGGTCGTTTCCCCCGACCACTGTGCCACTGCGTAATCAACGTGCAAAATTCAATTAGACAATATTTAAGCGGTCAATCGGACTTGATTCTGATGATACCTAGGCAAAGAATTTATATTGGGTAAGAAAGACTGGCAGAGGATGATGTTAACGAAGTCTGGTATGCGTCTAATTTGCAATTACGCGCCGCCAGCAGAGATGCTTTACTCATAAAGCTCGGCTGCGCGACTGCCGCCTCGATTGTTCGTCGCTCATCTCGAGCGCTATTGAATTTTCTTCGCCGGAGACGCCAAGCAACGCCACGCCGCACCATGCGCCTGTGATCTGTTGCTTTTCGGAGACTTAGTCATTCTCATCTTCTCACGATTTGCGGTGAATAAAATATGAAGTCATGCGGAACAACAAGGCTATTGTTCTTCAATGCAATCAATGCTTAATTGTGATGCAAAACACCTAAGATGCGTTGAATTTTGATAGAATTTAATTGTGTGAAAGCGAGTCCTGAAACCATAGAGCATAATTTCCAGTTGAGATGGAAGCAATCAAAATAAATCGATCAAATATTAGAAAGAGCTAAAGTTACAAAAACAAACTCGTACTCGTGACGTGGCGTTCCGCTATGGCACAAGAGGCTCGTCGAGTACGGATAAACGCTCTGGATAGTCTGTGAAAAACCCAAACGCAAACCTACCCCCCTCCGTTAGATCGCGAGTTTGATCGCAATCGGGCCGGTGCCAGGGTCCCCTCTCAGCACCTCACGGAGTCAGATTCCTGGACTGACTAAGAGTGAGTGGAGTGCCTTCGCGGGGGGTGGCATCAGAAGACTGGTGGATGAGACAGTAGTCAGCTGGATTCTCGACACGGTAACGAACAGTCCGTATTCAACCGATTCCGTATTAAACTATTCCGCAGGTTTCAATCCATGCTGATTTATTGTACTACCTGCACCCGAGACCCCATGCCTATAAAAATACGAGCCTCAGCTTGGCCCTCTCGTGCGTTCACCGCGCGCATAACCCATGTGTAACAGCTCTAGGGCCATTCTTGACTCGACGAGCGCCATCCTCGAGGCGACTGGTGCTCGGCTTTCCCACCGCGAAGTTCGTCAGGGCGAATAGTGTCGGGCCCTGGAGCAACGCCCAAAATACGCAACTCATGCGCACGTGGGTGAATCTAGCACTGGCTACATAATGTACTATTTTCTCTCCCCTCTTTTTTTCCTTCCTCCACCGTGGCGTTAATTTTACATGCATATATTTGAGCTATGCTCAATACTGCTCGATACGATGCTCCATAACTCTTCACGAGTAAATGTCGTTAAAGGAACGGTAAATGACTGTGGGAGAAGTCAATCCCAAAACACTCAAAGGAGTCTTATTGTAAGATCTCTTAAGCTCTTTTTTTTTTATCATTACCACCATGCTGACATTTCCTTCCTTTATCCTCACAGCTCCTAAGTATTTTTCGACCTTGCTTTCAACATACCTCCCACTGCAACTCGGAAAGGCCTTCCATTCCATGAAATGTACTCAAGCTACGATTATTCTTTTAAGAATATTTATCTCCATCTTGAATGGAAATGTATTGAAAGAGACCTCAGAATCAATAAAGACCAGAACTTGGCTTCATTCATTTGGCATACAGTCGAAGTTTTTACGTTTTGAGTGAACGCGCGTTTTTGGAAAAGTTTTCTCTAGCAGTTCAAGAGTAAGAAGAAGCAAGTCCAAGACAAAAGAGAAAAGTACAATCAATGCATCATTACCACAATTTCCGAAACACGAAGTTTGGCGAGCCCGTGCGTAATTCGTATCAGGGACTTTTCGCCACTGCGGCAAGTGGAAGTACAACAGTAACTCTTCAAACGAGAAAATAAAAAAAAGTACAGATAAACGACGAAGGGAGCACGGAAAAAACATTTGAACGAGAAAAGTTTTCTCGCTTGCATACACGTTACAAAAAAAGTACAGAACAAAACGTGTATTTTCTCATGTTGTTGTGAAAACTATTACGCAAAGGTAATTGCAATGTACTCTTCCCCCTTACAGAATTAATCCGTCCAAAAAGTGTTTCATGACTGTCCGACAAAAATAAGTTAGTTCCATGGAATTCAATATTCAGAAACTTCCTTTCCGATATTCCTTTGTAAATATAAAACAGTTCAAATTTATTTGCATCTATGTTTATCCTTACGATTGAAAGAATCATAGTATAACCTACTTTTCCAAGCTCCGATATAGATATATTCCATTGACAAGCTTTCACGCTCAAAATATTAGATGAATATGGTATTTACATCACAAGAAACTCTACACAAACAACAAACAACAAATCTCCCCTCACACAAACCACAATCAATGCTTGCTTCCCTCGACATTCCACGTACATTCCAGTGCTCGCCCCAAAGCTTTCTTCATTCCTCGGGATTTTCCGAGGTAATAAGAAAAAATGTTTTAATTTTCATTGGCAATGTGGTGGGAGCACGTGCTCCCCTCCTGTGGGGTTACATACCTTGCTAGACGGTACACGTCACGAACTAATTGGGTCATGCACAACAGCTGTTGACAACGGGGGCCAAAAAATTCTTCTTCGTTATTTTTTGTTGCTTACCTCAGTGATCATCGATTTATCTCGCGATGGAAAATGATTGAAAAAAATGTATGTTTTACAAGAGTTATATAAGAGTTTCGGATTGACTCGTGATTTTATTTGTTGTGAAATGTTTAAAAAAAATGACATTGAATCGGTTATACGAATGAATGGACTATAATATGATACTTTCGTAAACATTTTCTGGATCTGGAGATACTTAAATGGTTAGAGAAAATCTCACCTTTCATGCTGGAAAACGGTGTTGCACTCATTCGAGATGTTTTCCAGTCTCCTGATGAATTGTCAAGTCAAATGTTGCTCTCAAACGCGTACTACGATGAGAATGCAGCTCAAAGTGCTTCGAAAAGCTATCGTCAACCGAAGTTTGACTTGAAACATTTGTTGAGATTACTCTGAACATACGTTATACTGAATTACAGAATGGGCCGTTTCTGAAACAGAATAAATATATGAGATTACAAATCATGTAAAGGTAGGTTCTAAAAATGAATATTTTATATTATCAAATCATAAAACAATTATTTTATCCGATAAAAATTTGGGATGAACATAAGTATCTGAATCAAAATCAAACCATCAATAGCTAAGGGCGTATTGAAAAATGAATCTCGTTAAAAACCAGGCCTCGGAAATACTGTCAGTGCATGTTTCGTTTATGATACACTCGTGGGAATGGTAGAGTATCTGCTACTTCTATAACATGTCTTGATATTTTCTGCGAATTAAACTGATACTGAATTCTCAACAATAACTGGGTTCTATAGAAGCTTGAACTTTTCAATATATTTTTCTTAATTCACCTTTCAATGTCCTTCACTCATATACTGTGAAAATTCCGATAGTTCAATATCTTGTATCAGACTTTATTGCCATGGATAAAGAGCTTATCTTCCGAATGTTGGACATATTGCATTTCTCAGAATTATTATTGTAAAAATACCAGCTTAAGAAATGAATAGTAAAACATGCGAGACTGGCGGTAAGATTTTCCGCCTTCAACAAAAAGTCTCTCCCGGACTTCGTTACTTCAAAACAAGAAAAATAGCCTAAGAAGAACTCAATCTCAATAAATAAAGTTATCTGAGAAACGTTCCCATGGATCAAGAGTGTATGCCACGCCCAGCAAAAAATAATACTGCTGAATCGTAAGCGCTCGCTCATGTTTTACTCGAGACATCGAAAGCTATACAGCTGGCCAGGTCTGAGCGAAAGAGAGAAAAAAGAGGGGATCAGGCGCTTCAACGCGCTCAAGACTCTGGGGTTGTTTCTTGGATTTTCCCGAGTTATTTTCGAGTTCCCACGACCAGACAGTCAGCCAGAAAAATACGGACTAAGTCTAGTATAAGCCGTGTCGTAAATTGGGGTCATCAAGTAGCAGTGTAAGAAGCAATGGGAAAAAAGACAGCAGCAGGAGAGAAGCCAAGTCTAGGCCGGATGCATGAGCTTTACTCGCCATAAGAAAACGCTGAGATTGTTAAGGTACTGGACGCGGGGCGATAGATTTATTGTAACTCTTACAAACCGATAGAGCTTTTTCTGCACAAATACTACAGTTCACTATTGACCAGATGATTCCTAAGGTACACAGACCAATCCCGTTCATTTTTATATTTATACAGTAAAAAGAGTAGAAGAGATATAAACAGAATCATGGTTTGGCTCGGAAATATCTTCGGCTCGGGAAGCTTCATCCTCTGCTACGGAAAGTACCAGAATTTCGTCAGAGTTATGACATACCAAATAGTCTGCTGACTATCTAAACTTTGAATCAATCCTAAATGTATTTCGAAACTATGGGTAAAAGTCACTTAAATAATGTTGAAGAGTGGAACTGAAAAACACAATTTAAAACTCGAAGTTTTCTCAACTTTCTAGCCTTCAAATACCACCGTTTTTCTCCGAATTCACTCTCGAAAAGAAGTATCTTTTGACTGTCACCTATAACTCGTAAGTAAGTGGGTTCAGAAATTATTTCATGAAAAGAAGGATTTCATGTCCACCGACTTAATGCTCAAATTACTTTCCACGATTTATAAAGGTGTTTTCTGTTGAGAATAGTTTTAAATTCTTTCTAGAGTGCTTCCAAGACTATAGTCAAAAGTAAAGAAAATAATTGTCAGTTATTTATTTCAGCTCTTGTGCTATGAGGTCGTGACGTCGATTATATATACACGAGTGAGTTCGCATGGCACGATTGATAAGCAAACACTATTCCAACATTGCCATCTCGAAGAAAATTGCGAACAACCAAGTAGCTCTTAGCCGGGGCTAAAACTGAAAACAACATTGTTCCCGGAGTCGTTCGGAAAATTGTTCTTCTTGCCAAAAGTTTCCAATTCGAAAACACGCCGAGCCTGCAAACCCGCCTCCTCGTAACTCTCTCACATGCATCATTCCACGCGTCTCACCCACACGTACATAAATCCCGACTGATGTCGCCGCGTGGATACCCACACAAATGCCCGAAAGATAAGCATCCTCCCACGGCTACTCGGTGTTTTCTTTGCAGTACACAAGTGGCAGACTTTCTTTCAATTTTACCGGACTTGGTTTCTCTCAAGAGCCGGGGAAGGAAGACGGTTCGTCCGCTACATGATTTCGATTTTCCGTAGAAAAATGCGATGCTTGATTGAGCTTGGCTTTTCGGTGGACTTTTTCACAAGTCGAAAGAGCGTGTCGAGAGCAGAGATGCGCGCGTAGAATCTGAAGCGTTCTTTTAAGTCTGGTGCGTCGAGATAGGGAGGTAGCTTTTTGAAAGGAAATCGTAGAAAGTGGGATTTCCCTTTGTTATAATGTACACGAGATATATTTTCCGCCATGCTACAGTCATTTTGACTAGTGAATGAAAAAGAATTTGTCTCAATTTTTCCCATAAAAGTGTAACTTTTCTTTCAAATCGATTCTACTACAAGTATTCCATAACTTTGTATCAATTGAAACTTTTGCAGAAATCGTTGATGAATACTCAAATTTCAACTTCGATGAATTTTAAAAATGTGCACAGAAAGCTTTTAGGTATATTAATCTGTAATTCGAATAGAAAACCGTTTCGTACTTGTGATCACCAGTGAAATTTTGTTCATAAATATGTTAAACTCGAACCGAAGCATTAAAATCAAAAAGCCAAAATAATCGATATTCAAAATAATTATTGTAATCATAGCAATCAAAGTATTTAAAACTTATAAAAATACTCCCTGTAACATACTTTTACGGCAATCTTCCTAAACTCCCTACGAACATACGATTAATTTATGTATAAAATACCAAAATCATATATAATATAATAACCATAAACTACAGAAAAATTGGCTCAACACGTAGAGCTTTTCATTAATATATTCGGTTAGAATCTCTTCCCCCCAACATTTACTAATGATTTACTGCTACTGTCTCGGCGACCGTTAGTATCACAAGGTAGACCAATGGGAAAAACAAAACTCGCCTGGAGCATAAATGGCCGATTAAAATCGCACACCCGTCCGAATAATCAGCTTTGTTCTGAAAAAGATCTGAAAATTGAGGGAATAATGGACCGCGGCGGGAGCGACGGGATGGGGTGTTCACGCTCCATGCTAGGCGTTTTTTGACGAGGGACGACGCTTCACTCTCCACTGAAAGCAGCCTACATTAAAAATTGCGGAGCCCCTGCAAGTCATGCCGATAAAAGACAGCGACTAGCAGAGCCGGTCCGACAAGCACGAGTGTTTTCATGCGGGATGAAGCGGTGAAGAAGATTTTTGCGCCCATGTTGTGTCTTATTCATTCTGGGGCTATGTTGTGAATATCCCAAATCAGCGAGGGAACATTTTAATAATGTGCGTTATACTTATGTTTATACTTAATTCGTATGATTCAAACATTTAATTCGGATATATTCGTTTCATAGTTCGTCAATTTTTCCCTTAGAGATATTCATCGATCTTTTAGTGACGTTGATCATGAGAAAATCTTTTCCTTTATCAGAGAGGAAGCATCGTAACGAGGTGAAAATCGGACCTCATTATCGAAATCTATGGGTCGAAGAAATGTCTGTATCTGCCTACATACGTACGTGTGTGACTCTATCTTTTTCACACGATATTTCTAGTTTAGACGATTAGATCTTACTGAAATTTTACACACAAGTCACTTTGGCCAAAATGAGAAACTGATTGAATTTTCAATGGCGACCATAGTTTATTTCTCTAGCGACTGTTGCGAATGAGCCCACGTGCCGTTGGGAAATTTCTCATCAATCCTCATAAATGATTATTGTGACTTATGCTATGACTTATGGAGGTCAATGATTATCAATGAGAATCAAACAGAAACAATATATTAACTAGTTCCATGGCAATTGTAGCCAGGAAGGGAAGAGAAAATCAATTCAAGGCCTTTTTGCTATCTCGAAGAGAAAGCTTTATGACGGCGCAAAAAACGACCTCTTGAATCGGACTTCGGGACCTACATCTTCGTATTCTACGTGTCGTAAAACATGGAATCCCAAAAATGTCTCTATGTATGTACGTATGGGTGTGCCACTGTTTTTCGGGACGCGATAACTCTCGAACAAAATGTTTTTAATTGATTCCCAATAACCAATAACTAACTTGCTCAAGTGTCTAACTACACTTGTGATCAAGACCTTGTATTATTATGAAGTAATCGCGCAGTTGACATTTGTATGATTGAACTCCTAATATTGATTTGAACAATCTCTGCTGTGGTAGCAAGTTTGCTGTGGAAGCTGTGAATAATTAAAATAGCTTGTACGTGTCAATAATTTGAAAAATAGTGACTTAGCCAGGCTCGCACAGAGGCATAATTCAGGTTATTGGTAGACCAATTCGCTGCCCCAAGTGTCTTATGACACACACACAGAAACAAGTTCTGCTAGTTCGGTCAAGATGGGGCACCCGAAGATGACAAACTCTCCTAGTAAGTGAGATTTACGAGGTTGCAAATAAATCGAAGTAGAAAATGTCGAGTTGAACCAGACGTACCGGTTTGAGCCGTTGAATGGTATTGTGTACTCTCTTAAATCCTTACAGTGAAAAACACGAGTGAACGTCAATCTACCCACCGAAAAGTGTGAAGTTGTGAATATATGATTTGTTTACGTCGTTGATTTTTCAAAGATCGATACGTTTGAAGCTTGGAAGAAAGCTACGAATGTAACAGGGTAGTGAATTGAGATACAAATATTAAATTGATGTGTACACCGTACACGTGCTTTACTGTCACAATTTTCCACTCTATTCTGTCTCTCGGGCTAAATTTTCATTCTGATCTTGAAGAATATTTAGCACACTTCATAGTTTTGATAAAACTGGTTATGACCAACTATCTCCCATAAGAGCCAATGTATAAGTGTTGCAACCAGGACAACATATTGACTCAAGTACACCCTCTATACCACCCATTTAACTTTCCAATATAGTATGTTCTGTACCTAGGAAATGAAGTGAGCTGGGGAAGTCCTGTGTGTGATTGACGCCCGAGCGAAGCGATCGGGTGCGTACTTACTTTATTCGAGTGTGATTGCAATTCTGAAAAGCTATTCCAATTCTTCAACATACCCTGGCATAAATTGATGAGTTATTTTCCAGAGCGCAATGGAAGAAAGAGGTTATGTGGACGTCGTGTAGGTATGCTGTCGCTGCGTGCGTACAGTGCCGCCCGAGCTGTATAAGCAGGCATACACGCAGCGCACATGTGCACAGAGCATCCACACATTATTGTCGATTTGCCGGTGTTCAGGGGGAGAAGCGAACACTTTATAGCTGGGTATGTTGAAAAACATATAATTTAATTCCAACAGAGCTCATGACATTTACCAGGTACACGTACGTGACGATGCAAACTCATTGACAAAAATACTCACCCACTATACATTTCAAATAATATACTTGATAACATGAAAGCATTGAATCGGAAAGATTTCTCGGAGGTAATCAATCATGATGAAATCAACAGAAATACTGACTAATTATCCCAAAAACTTGGGCATTCCCATTAGCTGCCAATCCCCGTAGGAATATAATTCTTCGAAACTAATTTATCAAATTAGTTCGTGTGCCATTCAGCGAAGCCGGCGCGGTGAAAAATGAAATCTCGGGGTTGCAGCGTCGGGAGAGCGACGCGATCGCGCTGCAACAGTCGCGTTAACGATCCCCCCACAGCGGTGGTGGGGTATAAAAAGCCGCCTATCATCCGCTTAGCTCGGGCGGAATCCCGGACTCACATCGATCTGCCATGCGCGCAATTATTCACGTGAATATGCACAATCTCAAAGAACGAAACAATCATCATCCACGTCATTAACACGGCCGTGCGCTGGATGAAAACAAGAAACGTCGGAGTGCGTTGGGGAAAAGCCGAGCGCGGATGAGTCTACGCCGAGTAAACGAGAAGCTATACTACGGCTCGTTCACTCGATGCACCCTGTATAACCAGAGCGGGAATCGTCGTTATCGCGAAGGGCAGTTCTCTCTCTCTCTCTCTCTCTCTCTCTCTCTCTCTCTCTCTCTCTCTCTTGCAGCTTGCTTACGGGTGATTAAAAAAACTTCGTGCGGCCTCAAGTGTATACCGCGTGTGTCACGATTTGGTGCTCTCAAGCTCGAACACACGTATTGGTCTTTCAAAATTTGATACTGTAGATTTGTTGAAATAATATGTATATCGTATATTTACTGTACGAGAATTGTGTATCAATTTCACCATTTATCTCTATCAGTAATGATGGAATAGGGTTTGAATAGTGTATTTTCTCAGTGTACTCTTTCGACACGATGCGAATGGATCGAGCTAATATTGATCTTGGCTGATCAGTAACCCGTTCACACATCCTCCTTAACTAGGAAACGAAGAAGATTGTAAGAAGAAAATGTTGACTCGCCGCTATCGTGTCAAGACGCGTCTTATATCGAATGGGTTTTCATGTTTGTCTCAAAATCACTCAATATAAATATGAGTTTTTCTACTTATCTTTCGAAATAATCAGATAGAATTAATTTTCCCTGATGCACGTTATAATTCATAATATAAGATGGTAAAACTACCATCCAAAAATAGTAATCCTCCGGACGTCCGCAGTCTCCTTACTTCGAGACGAGTCCATTATACTATAAAAACATTACTCTTTTCAATTGTTCCATCTTCTCATCGTCACATGGGAACATTATATCTTGAAAACAATTGATAATCAACAAAACAATTATTCTTGAAATTATCATCATTATTTTGAAACTATAATTTATTATTGGCTGAAATTACTACTCGCATTTTTCATTGATCACCCAATTAATTTTTTCGAGAATCTAACATTCCCAGCTCCGCAGCTCATTAGCTGCAGAGACTTTACTCAGCTTAAATCCTTAATGGCTCTTCGGCCCAATAGGTTACGTCCGTTTTTGTAAGAATGCATTAACTACTAATCTTGTTCTTGCTACTCCCCCACTCTGTTTATTTCCAACGGTGTAGCGCGCAGCTAGCGAATTCTCAAGTGATTTCTATTAGATGCATTTACTGTTTATTCTTTGTGCATTTATTCCAAGTGTATGAGTTATTGTGGAGAATTATTTTATCAACCGAAAACTGGATTTTGGAGTGTGGAAAAGTATCAAACGTCAGTCTTAACAAACGTGAATGACGCAGATTTCTAACTTGAACATCAGAATATATTGAATGTAATTGAAGACGTATAATGCCACAGGATGTATGTTGACAATGAGGCGCACGTGATCACGTGTCACGGGCAAGCGATGTTAGCATGCTCGCTGAAACTCACATTTCGACTGACCCCAAAAAAAATCCATCCCGTCCTCAAAAACTTTCAAGCTTCGACAACAGGATTATAATGGTCGCGACGATTGCCCTGAAAACTCATGGAGCGTCCATCGAGCGAAAACTTGTCCGCTCGAGCAGGGGGTCGCGCGCGCACAATTGGAATAATCACCTCTCGGTAGTGTTGGCTGCGCCAGCAGAAGCGGCAACAGCAGCAGCACGCGCCAGATCCGCTCGTCGCGTGGGATGACATCGCCGCACTGTCACACCAACTCACTCGCGCACTCGAGCATTCCACAGGTGCACTCACATGTCGATGGCACTCTCTTTCTTTCTCTCTCTCTCCCTCTCTCTCCCTCTCTCTATCTCTCTCTATATCTCTCCTTTCCTTCCTCTCTCTCTCTTTCTCTATCTCTCTCCAGCCCTATTTCTCTTCCTCACTCGCTATCCTCGACCAAGGAGCAAAGCACGTGCGTTACGTAAGCAGCTACGAGGGAAGGGGAGCAGGGTAGCGAGAGCCGAGCCGAGCCGTGGCCCGTGCCGAGCAAGACTGACGGGGCCGCAGCGCTAAAGCGACCGAGCACGCAGCTCCAGCAGCACGAGGGGGATGACCTAGTTGGCCCGCGCGCGCGCGCTGCTGCCGCAAAAAACACCCCCTCGCCCTCCCCTCCCCTGCCCCCCCTACCTCATCTTCGCGAGCCTCGTGTGTATCGCCAGCCACGAGCAAAGCACTGACCCTCCTCCCCTCCCCCCCCCCCCCCAAATGCTGTCCCTTCGATTCGCTATTTGTTTCTGCCATAAAGGGGGAGAGGGACAGAGCTGATCCCTTTTGGGGGGATGTGGGGGGGGGGAGCGGCAGGCCAGAGGATGCTGGAGGTGAGAGGGCACCGACACTGAAATGGGTGACCTTTGCTGCTGCTGCTTCTGCTGCTGCTTCTGCTGCTGCTGCTGCTTCTGCTGCTGCTGCTGCTGCTGCTGTATAGTGTTGAGAAGATCGTGTGTTGAAGAAGATCATGTCTTTTCAGAGAGACTTCGTATTTGCTTCGTAAGATTCCTGAGAGATATGAACTTCTGATTTCTAACGACGAGAATCATGTATAGGAAATAATAAAATATTTTTCGCTAAGGTATACATTTGTTAGGAGTTCCACATCCATTTAGGATTTTCAGTATGAGTTAAAATTCTACGGAAATCGAGTCTGCCTGAAAAAAAAGTATAGCCTGCAATTATTTTTGTTAGATTGACCACGACGTTTCAAGAGAATGATAGAGACTGGAACAAGAGAAGTTTTCGAATTCTATCAAGCTATTATTTTGATGAGGGACCAAGAGAAAAAAAATCAACACTCGAAAAGCGTGGGTTTAAATTAACATCCTTCTAGTCTAGTCTCGTCTGCTATCAACGTCACCTGAAGAGAGCCAATGACAATGTGCGTGCCGTCTCCCTCAACTTCCGTGGATCTGCGTAATATTCTAATTCGGATTGCCCTCAATATATTTCTACCTCGTCCTCTTCCCTTGTTATTATTGAAGATACTAGCTACATGCAGACCGATTCTGCATCTTATCGATGAATCTTACGAAGAAAGACACATATCGCAATCTGTCCGCGAAGAAAGACACATGTCGGAATTATTCAAAGAGACGGCAATCGAACTGTAGAAAAGAATTGTTTTTTCTTGTGAATTATGACCTACTCATTCTAAGCTTTTATTCCATATATTTTATTACGTCGAAAAATAGTGGGATGTGCACCATGTAGGGGAGAGAGGGGCAGATAGGCAGACTTTTTACAAAATATCGTTTTTCTACGAGAAAAATGTTACATAGATAATATCAAAGTTTACTATATGAAAGTACTCGCTCTCACGAGTACATAGCGTTTTTTATATCTAGGAAATACAAATTCATTTTTGTTAAATAAATGATTATATTGAGCCAGAAAATTTCTAACAATGTGCCCCCCAGCGGAGGTAAGTTGACAATGGGAGGGGGCAAGTTGACAAGGAAGATTTATTGAATGAATATTGTTTATTTTTTGGAGGAATTTCTTTTGTTTTGCAGCCAGCTGGTTTCGAACACAATAATATGTCAAAATTGCTGAGCTCCTTTTCCTACAAACTCGATTATTATCTCGCTTTCGGCAGCGACTGTATTGTTTCAAATTTGTTAGATATTAAGGATGTTCTGGCTACACAGTCATTCCCAAAAGTTAGGTAAATCAGTAAAACGTATTTAAAGAGCTGAGCTGCAACAGATGTTTTCGTTATGACTTATCCCTCACTGGGAGGATGAAAAACCATTGATAACTTGTTCCACAACCAACCCAGGCATATGATCTTTGCATATATCCAATTATTGGATATTATTCTCTCATTTTTAAAAATTTCTTCAGATTCTCACTATTCTTTCCATACTTTTCACATGGATTAGAACATGAAAATACTCGAATTTCACGAAACTCCATAAGAGTGCATGTAAATCGAAGTGCTCATATCTTTTTAACCAGCCAACCAGGCTTTCTCAAATTTTGGGTACAACTTTTATATCACAAAATATGCTAATGTACGAAGTTTTAAGTATTTTTCACTATTTTCATTTGTAGCCAGAACATCCTTAATGGCAATGGAGCATTATTTTTTTGACTACTTTCAGATTCATACGGCCTATCTGTTGTGAAACCTGCTCGTCGCTCTAGCCGTTTTTTCTTCCGGTTAGCAACATTTTTTAAAGTCGTCTCATTCTTCTACAAACAGCACTGAACATCTGGTACTCAGGACAAATATGTGTAGTGGTATGGCAAACAAATCGCGTCCAACGATTTTTTTCCCCATCGTATAAATGAGGAGATATTCATAGTTTGCCAACCCACCTACACTGACAACCTGCCCTTCTCTCCCCTATCCTTTTTGCGGCCAGATTGCGATATTTCTCTTTCTTCGCGGACAAATTGAGATGTGTCTTTCTTCGTAAAATCCATCGTCATGATGTAGTTTCAACCACTTCAGACTCAGATTTTAAAAAAATTTGTACAGTTCGATACATGGCTCTGACATAATGTATGAACGTGTATGCAGTGTAAGCTGATTTCTTCAAAATGTATAAATCTCCCATCTCGTGGGAGTGTACAAAGGAACTTGATAAAACTTGCTGCTCCAATCTATATTTTTATAGTAATCGGTATGTAAAATGACATTTTTCAACTAGTGCATTATTAAATGTTCTTTAAGCAATTACTTATAACATAAAATATCGTATCCAATCCGGTCACGTCTTCAAAATTTTCACGCACAAGTTGCAATGTAATGTTGTACAATCTGACGATGCGCATTCTCTGTGACAGACAGTCAAAACTATAGGTGGATTCATCACTTTCATGCTCATAATTTCTTTTTAAGAATAAAAGACTTATCTTTTATTCTGAATGTGAATTTGAATGAATTAATACATCAAATGAATGGGTCTTACGAAGAAAGACACATGTCGCGTCTGCCCATAAAAAGATACATGGCGTATATCCCATGAATTTTCCAACGTTAAAAAATACATGGAATGAAAGCTTAGAATGAGAAGGTAGTTAACAAAAAAAAACGAGTTTTTTATACAGTTCGATTGTGGTTTATACTCTTTCTTCGTTAAAATTCACGGGAGAATAATTTCGACATGTATCTTTCTTCGCGAACAGATTGCGATATGTGTCTTTGTTCATAAGGCCCATCGAAATAAATTTATGAAATTCATTCTCTTTTTTTTATCTTCGAAGATGCTCACTATTCCACTCACCCGCTGATACTAGACTAATATCTACTCATTTTGAAGGAAACAAACTAAATCAACATACCTAATTCATGAACAGGAGTATAGTTATGAACCGCCCATTTAGAATTTGGGAATTGCAAAAGAATTTATTTGCATAAGATAGCAGTAAAAGTAACATGCGATAAAGTATCTGGCACATCTCATACATTGTTTGCCTTAATGAAATGCCGTGTATCTCATCCAGAGACTCCTTTGTGTTTTCTATAAAAAAAGAGCAAAGCGTCGTTCTGCGACAACGAGTCACCCTTTAATCTGTTTCTCTGTCTGCGTGTCTAACTTCCGACATCTCGAATTCAGCGACCTCAGCTGGAGGCAAGGCGCAGGTGTGAATATACGTGTGGGCTGCTTTGGTGAAAACTAAATAAATGTGCAACTCTGCATGTTTGTCCCTGCAAACTCATTTGCTCGTCAACGCGCACCGACTCTTGTTGCCACTGCAACTTTTACGCTCTCGTATTTACTCATGCACGCACATATCCATCCAGCTTAGCGCATACATGTGATGCAGCTCGCTGCGTTCGTGTGCAGATGCAATTCACGCGATTCACTTTGTGCTATATTCCACTGGGAAAAAAATGTATATCCATCTCTTTGGAATTGCATGAAACGATTTAGCTCATCATTTCATTGATGGAATGAAATTTTCATCGTATGGAAATTAACCTTTTTGCCGTACAAAATTTCATTGGGTATCGAAAGATGTCATTCAATCACAAGTTGATCCTCTTGATAAATCGATTTTCATTTTGGTTTGAAATAGGAAATCCTTGGTCTGTGGATTGTCAATTATTCATAGATAAAAAGTTTTCATTTATGAAAAATAAAAAAGTTTCAGATGAATATTAGTTACAAGGTGTGATAAGCTGTGTTGTAAAATTTAGTCTGGGAATTCTATTATTACTATAAACCAATCGCATCTGAGTGAATTCGGATATTCTATTCTTGATTCGAATCCTGATTTAATTGATGAGTCAAAACAAGATCAAATTATTCACAAATAATGTATGGATCGTGCGAGGAATCAATCATAATTTCAATCCGAAAATCAATAGAAAGAAAACAAGTCACAATCCATATTGATACGCATTTTAGTAACAAACTAACGAACTAGATATCTGCACCCAAAACTGATGGGCTGAACATGCTTATGAGAACTAAAATTTGTAAAACATTAAAAACTGGTTGTGTCCCCGTAAAATCCTACGAGGCAAATCGATAAAATGCATAGAATGAAGGACACTAGTCAGAAGTTAGATTTTGTACACTCGTTTGTGACGACGTGAACAATTGAACCTTACGTATATTTTGTTAAAAAAAATATGATGTGTATATGGTGTCGTTGCATTCGAATATGTTTTCAACCAGGGAAGCCTGCTATTCATTCGCGCGAGCTCACCAATCTGCAACGTAGAACTAAGTTATTCAAACTCGATCTGAAATGCGCATGTAGACATTATGTAAGTGCAAAGAAGAGGCAGAGCAAAGCAGAGTTTCGAATAAACAAGTTTCAATAGTGGTTTTTGCTTTGGCATCCGAGTATACGCCAGCGTGGGGAGCCTCGCGTGTAGGTATACAGGTGAATACATCTGGTACATTGAGGTTTTCTCCATGGGAAGCTTTGCATCGACATCGCAAGTTTATTTGATCTCGCAGCTGCGTTAACTTGTTTTCGCTGGCGCACGCGCATTGTACGGGGAAAGGGACGAGAAACCAGGAATTTGTGGTTTTCGTCGCGGCGGGGACTTTATGCTCGCGTAATTTATCGTCGGGATGGCTTTGATGATGCATGTGCGCGAGCCCGGAAGCGTTCCTAAAGCCTTCCGAAGTTTATAACATGGCTGAAAAAAAATTTCAATGTTTAATTCCCGCGTGGGAGTGAGAACGAAAGAGAGAGAGGGGGGTGGGGAAGATTTGAGCGAAGTATTTTATATTTTAGTGGAAGTCCATTGTTGAATTTGATACTTCCACGTAAAAATACCGTACAATTTGGCTTATATCTAAAGTTAATTTCAACTTGATGGTGATCCTTCTCATTATTGACCAGATATCTAGAGGAAATCGTAACATTGGACTGTATGGCTTCACATAATATGAACTATCCACCCGTGAATGGTCTTCATTTCTCATGACAGGTAGACAATAAATTTCTAACAGTTGTCAAGCCCAAGAACTTTATGACTTCGCACGTATGTAAAATAAGTATTAAAATACTCGAAATGATTCACCGTTTGTGAGATTCTTGATCACCATTTCACATCAATCACATAAGAGAGCTTGAAGCTATTTTGTACTACAGTTGTTTATGAATACTAGCTACATTCAGACGCGCTGCGCGCGATTTACGCTTTATTTCATTATACGCAATTATAAAACCTGTATTTAGATTTTATTCAACATCTGACAAGAAGATTTGGTTGTTTCAACCTCATACCTTTTATTTTCTTTTTAAAACTACAGTATACGTCCCTAAACCTCAAAATTTATTCTTCTTTTGTTTTTCGCTTCTCTGCATTCACTACCTACATCTATATCTATATTTTACTCGACTCGTCACGTGGTTAGGTCTACACCAATCAAAATACGAGTTAACTGGCTTCACTTTGACCCCCATCACTTTTGCTTTCTCAAAGAGAAAGCTTTGTAATGGGGCAAAAATCGAACCACCGAATCGGACCTCGGGACCTCGATTTTCGTAATCTACGGGTCGAAAAACATGGAAATCCAAAAGTGTCTGTATGTATGTGTGTATGTATGTATGTATGTGTGTAACGTTTTTTTCGTCCACGATAACTCTCGAAGAAATGGTTCGATCTTCTTGAAATTTTGCACACAGGTTGGTCGCGGCAAAATCTCGGCCGAGTTCAGCAAAATCCGTTGTTTATTTCTCTAGCAACCGTTGCTAAGGTGTAAAATTTTTCGTTTCTTTAGTCTAGGATAACTTTCGAAGGAATTATCCGATCTTGCTGAAATTTCGCACACCGGATAGTTGTGGCAAGATCTATCCCGAGTTCAATTTTCAGCAAAATCCGTTGGTTATTTCCTTAGCAACCGTTTCTAACGTGTTTTCTCACAAATCCTTATGAGTGCTCATTGGGGCAAGCCGGAAAATCAGTTTTAAGTCACACTCGATGGCCAAGGACACTGAATTGTTCTATTTTCTTCATATCAACCGTTGTTTACTTCCCTAGCAACCGTTATGAAGGTTGGAAATTATTAATTTAAGACCTATTTCCATCATTTTTGACGGCAAAGGACAAAACCTTCCCAATTAGCTCCTTAGCAACCGTTGTTCACCGCCCTAGCAACCGTTGCTAATGAAGAAAAAAATTGATGTAAGTTTCGTTTCCAGTATTTTCAACGTACTATAGAGAAAATTGGAAAAATTTGGTGTCTTTTGCCGTCGAAAATGATCAAAATAGATTTTGAATTGATCATTTCCAACCTCAGCCGTCGAAAATGATCAAAATGAGTCTTCAAGTGTGCTAAATACGGACTTAAGGGCAGGGCGGATCGATTCTGACCGCCATTAAACCGTATGACAGTTACAAGATGAATTGATCGAAAAATTATGCAGGTCCAAATGTTTCGCATCGTGTAGAACCTAGAACCGTTTGCTTTGTTGCATTTGATCAAATAATAAGGGAGCCCGGGCAGACATCAACACTCGCAACATAGTTTGGTCAATTGAAAAAGAACGACACTTTACACAGTCACAAAGATACGAATTGAATTGATTAAATAATTTTTTTGTAATTTTTTAAAAATAGATGATTGTATCTACGCTAGTGGAAAGGTGAAAATACAGGTTTGGGACGCGTTTGTGGATGATGTTGAAGCCTCTTTGAGAAAGCATACTGCTAAGGCACTTGGCAGGGGTTTTTATATAAGGATGGGCTTGGTAAACATTGATTCTTCGAAGGTAACATCATTACTATTCTATAATCCTCTCCCTCCAGCTGGGATACATTGTATTTAATCCTAATAAATTTTGTTTCTAATATTGTCCCATTAAAGTAATAGAATAATATTTTATGATACCATTAACAATGTATGATAATAATTAATATAGAATAGTGAGAAGAATAGAATATTACGTAATATAAAATAGTAAGTAATATAGAATACTAAGTAAAATACATTAGTGTAGGATAAATAATAACAATGCAAGACAGTTATTCGTGTAACTTTGCATTCGTTCCACGAAAAATGCCACTGAAAAGACATTGACCGAAAGCTTTCCCCGAATAGTTATGAATGGCTGAATCATACTAGTTCATTAAACTCGTATAACTCAATGGGTAAGAGTTCCGTATCATTAGATATACAGCCGTTTGACCTAAGGTTTCTAGTGGGGTAATCAGCGACACTTCTGAGTGGTTCATTTCAGTAAGGATGAATAATTAATTATTTTTTCATCCAGTCGCTGTAGGTAAAGAAATACTTTGCTACAGCTCTCAACAGTGGTGGAGCACTCAAAGACTACGCTTAAAACGTACTGATTTTAAAACCGCTAATGTGATATCACTTTAGTGAGTTTGGAACTTTTATATTCGATTAATGACATCACGACGTGACAGGAATTAGTTGCTGCAACGACGACCTCCAGAAATGGGGAGAAAATGAAATTGTTCTCATACTTGGAGGTCGTGCCAGCAAGGTTTCACACTGCTATCCATGCGGAAGCAAACTGATTCTTCAAAAATTATAATTATGTACAAGTACCAAGCTTACTAAAATATCGTACTAATAGTTTCATGTGTCGAGAGCTTCCACTGCGAGTGTACCTGCAGGAAATAATTCCCGTTATCTACAGGGTAGATATTGACAAAAAAAAACATGTAATTCATCCTTGCTGGAATATTTATCGAAAAAATGTTGCTGGATCCCCTACAATTCATATCCCGGAGATTATCCTGACAATTATTCCCGATTTCACGCGTGCAAAGTATATCTATACATATATGCATTGGTTTAAGTTTACTGTTGAGTTCAAAATTTAGAGACATACTGCAAATACACAAAATTATAAATCGATTTGACTATACTCATGAAATGTATGGTTCTCCAGTAAACGTGAACCCGTGTTGCCATATTAACTATATACAAGAGAGAACCTTACTTTTTTAGGGCCATAGTTATTAATTCATAAGTTTTACCCAAAAAACATCTCACAAGAATAGCAGTCACAGAATTTTTCATACTTTTTCCCAACAATGACATGACCCTCCATCGTCTCCTTATCAAACAAGTCGATATAGTTCCCATGAAAAATCGTACCCCAAGTCAATGTGCCTCTCGCCGAATCACCTCGCTCTCTCGCTCTCTGCCGAGCTCATCATCTCATTAGACACCTGATCAGTAGCGCGGGCACGACAACCGCGTGGATAGAGACGCGTCGCGCACGCTCGGGCTTCGTGATCGATATGAAGGGGGGCTGCGGAGTGTCGTCGCGTGGAGCCAGACATCCCTGTATCAATGCACGCGCACGACCGCCCTCGCCGTGGCGAAGAGCAGCAGCAGCACGCGATGAGCAGCTATATACACGCGCTTTACGCCGCTCGCTTACTCGCACTGAGCCGATTACTCCTGTTCAGCCGCGGTGTATATAATATTCAAACTATGAGGATTATTGTACTTTCTCGACGATTGTGTGGGTTTGACGTCAGTTTCTTTTGGCGACTCGCTGTTTCAACTTTGTGAGTTTTTCTGCCTGTGTTGACGCAGACAATTCGATATTTCGGGAAGTACGCAGGAAAAAAGTGAAACTCTGAACGGCTCTCGTTCTGGTTATGCGATTCGTTACTTATTCACCACAACTTAATAATCACATTATTATCTCGGTATGTTCCAAATCACTTGACTCGATGAACTAGCTATGGTCTTCATATAGTCTAACTACAGTCTAACTATAGTTCTCATTCATTGCAATCAAAACTGCAATGAAATCAGTCTACTCACAACCGAATTCTACTGAAACTTTTGCAGAGAGTATTTTTAATCCGAACAGGTGATATTTGCAGTCGTTCGTCTAATCTAAAAAATATAGATATGGGTACATACGTACTGTGACAATTGTCATACATAGTCAAGTTAAACAAGTTGATAATATCTCCGGGAAATCGAGGAAAAGTTAGGATGACTACATGTATTATACATTTGGCTAATCATAAACTACCTCAAAAAGTTGCAGCGAAATCCCAAGTGTTTTTCTAATGAGTGAAATTGTTTCTGACCTGGAAGCCGCTATATATAAACTGTATACGTGCATTATAGAGTCTAAAGCTCAAGTTGTTTACATACGAAAGAAAGCAACACGGTTTGTTCGACGAAATTCAGTCAATGTTTTTGCTGTATGCTGAAGTGCTATCTGAATGAAGGAAGCCTTCTGGAACGGAGAAAGTTCCAAAAGTAATTCAATGATTGTATTCGGTTCAAAATTGAGAACTCTAGGCATATGTCGAATTCACTCGAGGGGTAAGAATCAACTTTCGGAGCAGGTGGACCACTGGTTTTGTTGACGTAGAGACTTCCCGTGTTCTGTACGAGAATCTAGGTTTTATTCGTTCCCTCTTTTTTGTATTCTATTGTGGTTTTTCACTCTCGGAATGCCACTTGTACAGAAGTTTTTGTAACTTCTAAGAGAAGCCAAGAAATAATTTCAAACCTTGTCTAGCCAACTTTTTTTGCTAACTTTGATAAATGAAGCAACATCTTATATACAAGCGTACTCCGCACTTTAATTAGCGGAAAAATTGCAGTTTGGTACGTGTTCGTTGATTCTGAATACTGAATTGGAAGTATTGATTGGTCTGCAATACATTCTATTTCCCAGGATTTGCAAGTCAGAGCTTCGGAATATCATGAAAATTAATGAAATTAGAACATTTTTCTAGATAAATTCCTAGAAGGAAACATAAAATTTACGTGGTCGTTATATTCTCATTATGCAATGAATTCGATGTATGAGGTATGCGTTGCCGTATAGCCGACGTAGGCATGCATATCAAATGAAAAACTCGCACTCGAACTTTTAAAGGGAAGGGACTGATTGGGAAACAAAGAGCAACGACCTCGAAAATTCTGAAGCGTCATTGATTGATGCTGAAGGAATTTCGACAGTTAAGTCACAATGATGATTTACGATCTAAATAGTTGTTGAACTGATACATCTTTCGACGAAATCGTTTATTTATGATAAAAAAAGGTTACGAAAATCAGTTTCACGTTCAGACTGTAAAAAAATTATTGTCACTGAATAAAGCGTACGATATTCTATAATTAGCCCATAGTTATCTCTGCTATACATTTCGTAAATTGACATCTATTTCATCATAATCCAAACTCCTTCTATTGCTGCAACTATACTCGTCTACAACTGAAATATCGTTTAATAAGCGACAAATCATCGTTACCTGTATTATATTTGACTTGACAACATATTCAGATAAATTTGTCATAAAATATTTCGGTATGATTTAAATTCTTCTTCAAATGTGTGTAAATTGTCGATCTTGACACCAGAAGAAGCAAACGCTAACAAATTGACTTATTCAGAGACTAAAATTTTGGTCAATAAATATGTCCTTGGTCACGAAAGCGCAGAGACAAGTGCCTTCGCACGCGTCGATCCCCCTGCTGGTCCGTATAGACGGAAGCAGATTGAAGCTTTGTCGATCTTAATGCGGACCAAGCAGTGCGGGATCGAAATGCGTGAGATGTTGAATAACTACGATAGTTATCATTTCAACTCTATGTCCGAAAAGGACGAATTATCCATGCGTCACTTCTTCAAATTAAACACGTAAGTAAAATAGTTAGAGGGCCAGTCCAGAATGGATATATAGATGTAGTTACATTCTGGATCCATGAGATATTTATAAATACTATTTGCTAACTATTGGTGTATATGCTCAAAATTACGTATGATTATAATCATATAGTTAAGTAAGCGTGCCAAAGTATATAGTTTTTCTCTTTGAGTAGAGATGTAAACATTGGCTGCTGTGGACTGTGATATAATGTGAACATTTCCACAAATTTAATCTCTGACTTTGTACTCTTTTTTCCCTTTTCTTAGCAACGGTAGATATGGGTGTAAACAATATTTGTTTTATTAAATCATAAAGATTTTCTGTTCTTTGCTATCGAACTTTTAATAATGGACCTTATAAAGACCTTATATTTTGAAAATCAATGTATACACTGATTTTCCTCTCCACGTGACAATGGTAACTAGGAAAGTAAACTGCGATTGTTTCCCTTGCAATCTAGTCTCATAGTGAAAAAAATGCCACTTGGTTCGCACGTTGCAAAGTTTCATTAAGATATCTTAAGTTTTATTTAGTCTATTTTCGCTCCAAGTTATCAACGGGTGCTAAGGAAATAATCAGCGATTGCTAGGGGAAATTGGACTCGGTTCACATTTTGCCAAAAGTAGCGTAGGCATATACATGAAAAAATGTCTAAGATTCGGCATTGTTAGACCTGGTAGATTGATAGTCCAGAAAGTCCGATGTTACTATCTAAAAGTTCACGTTATGGAATGTTTTCTCTTTGAGAGAGCCATATTCAGAGAACACGACGGGACTCACTACAATGTATAAAAAAATGTATACTTAAATCAAATTATCCTATGTTCGATTTGCCAGGAAAACACACATCATCACAAATTCTTTTTTTTTCTTAATAAATTAATAAATTAAGAAAACCCTACCCTTTCCAGTGAAACGTCGGGAGATGATACTTAAAGTGGAGGGTTGCTGGGTGCAAGGTATCAGTCTGAAGCAAGGAGCTGAAGGGAACAGAACCTTTACTAGCTACACACGCATTCAGTAAGTTATTTTTACATATTGTGATACAGTTTTTATGAATGAGTGAAAAGTGATATGTTATTAAATTCAGTGAGTTTGTACTGTGTATATATATTATATATCTATTATTGTATATTTTCAGACTATGTGCACTTTAGTTGTTATTCAGCTAAACAACTTGACTGTTGCAGAGCTTAGGGCTCTGCTTCCACCTTCGGAAGTGATTATTCCTGTAGATGCTCAGGAATGGTATCCTGATGTAGCATCTCAAGATCCAACATGTAAGTTGATCTCATATATAAAAATAATATCCTTACTTAATTTTCATGCGGTACGAATAAACTAATGCATTTTGATTTCACAGATACACCTTTGAATGTGAATCAATTCGAGGCGGGTGTCGATACGCCCTGGAGTCCCCATACCATCATTGAACCTGCTGACATTCATTTTTGTCCAATCTCCAGTGTGGGCATAAGCGAATCACCGATAACGTGTAAGTGTTCTCTCTCTCTCTCTCTCTCTCTCTCTCTCTCTCTCTGAAACTGATTTTTAGCTAATTATTTAACTTTCAAGTTTAAGAACTGATTTTACATTTTTTTTTCCAGATGCATCTGTGCAACCAGCTTTCTATGAACCGGGTGAGGTACACTACTGCCCAGTAGCTGATGCATACATCAGCTACTCGCCAGTTATATGTAAGTAGTATCTATATTTTCTATATATACTAGGGGGGTACCCCCCTGCTCGCTTCGCTCGCCAACCCCCCGTGTGTTCTTTAGATCACAAACTTTAAACTTGAACTTTCGATTTTGTTCGATTGAAAAGAATACTGAACGAACGATTCGAATCAAAATAAAAGATTAATGTCAGCTATATTCATGTTAAACGTTTGTTTTTTTAGATTAATAGTGGGTTTAACTTTAGGTTAATAGTTAATTAAAGTAAGCAGTTCGCAGGAAAAATGTTACAAATAATACAAAACGTATTAGTAGCCCTGTTCGGGCGTTTTGGTTTTTTTTTCAAAATGAAGACGGAGGTGTGACGGTGAGTTTTCTATAACATTTCCGTTAAGTTTTTGAAATTATGTTTTTAAGTATTATAACCTAACTATATTAATATAAATTTTTTTTCTTATTAGATGGATGCTTTTCAAATAATACTCGACTGCCATAAAGAAACTTGGGATGGAGTAAATGCTCCGCAGTGCAAAATTTGTCAACAAAAAATAGATGAACCAGCTCCTACGATAATAGAACATACTGTAAATAATATTCGGGTCCGGGTGCATTATATCTCCGGCTATTATATGAAAATTTATGCCGGAGATATGGAAATATACCGGACCTGGAGTATATAAATATCTTTTTTATTGTTGTAATTAAATAAGTATTATAGTGGTAAGTGTTTAAGTAAGTGAGTGTTTCAATTTTTCAATCCCCACTCTTCGATGTTCTTTCTTTTATTAATAAAAACTTCTTGATTCTTATTTTCTGATTTATGTACAATGGACAGTTTACAATTAACGTTTTTTTCGACTTTGAGAGATTCTGAAATGTGATTTTTTTCGCAGGAGCTATCGATATAGTCTTGCTCACGCAGTTATTTTAGTTCGAGGATCAGCTGGTTGGGGATCTGATTTAAACTTTTTAGGGGGCTCGATGCGACCCGTTGCTCCTCTTAATAATACATCACGCCGGCAATACATAATAATCTCATCCCACGCTTCGATTTCTCGCAAGCTGTAAAAAGCGTTTATATATATATATTATATATATATATATATATATATACACATATTATCACTAAAACTGATTTTTCAACTAATTTTACGTGATCTCTTTTTTAGATGCACCGGTGGACACACCTTGGATCCCCAGCTCTATTGTTCAATCGGATGAAACGGACTTTTATCCGATACCCGATTTGCACAACTGCTGTTCATCAGTAGCATGTAAGTAGTATCTCTCTCTCTCTCTCTTTCTCTTTCTCTCTCTCGCTCCCTCTCTATGTCGAGATTGGATCAACTCCAAAGAGACGTAAGTCATTCATTTAATTGTTTTTTATCATTGTAGCAATATTCAATGAGAAATAATATGTATTTACTTTTTCATTTTTCTTTTTAGATAATGAAAGAAAGCGATTTAGCAGCAGCAGCATGTTTTCTTCACCTCTAACAAGAAAACGATACCGTTTCGAGTCCCTCAAACCGAGGAGACTTCATTTCGAGTAAACTCGAAATAACGGTTCATGGTCCGGTAAATCAGCAACTACTGAGTGGAGGTGTGGTCGTAGTGATACCCAAGGTAAGAATTTTAATTACTTCAATTATCATCATGAATGATGAATATAATTCATCTTGACAATTTGTTTGTTCTAGGAATCCGAGCCATTCGAGAGAGTTGATTATAACATAGCTGATACGGATGCTTTCGCATGTAGTTCAATTGAGAACTACATAGCGAGCTCTATTGAAGCTGAGATTATAAAATTTCAATCAGCACTAGCTCCCAAATCTAGGGGAAAACTAGACCATTACCAATTGGAGCCTCTATTTTTTAACCCTGGAAGTTCGCTCGTCAAGCCCCACACCACATGGGTACTAAAAGTTGTCCCAACTCATACCACATACAGCTTACATAGTGCTGAAGCTGTACAATGAACTTCTTATTGTGATGCGATTTGTAACCACTGTATGTCAACGCTATAATCATGTTCTATTATCATTTTATGTAATAATCACAACATGTATATCGAAACAGACCAGACGGGGTTCTACCCCAAGGTTGAATAAATGAATATCTATCTATCTATCTGTGCCAAAAAGATAAAATCTATGCCCCGGTGGGCCTATACTTATATGCTATATCGCGCGTTTCTCTTGCGCGAAGTCGTCGCCACCTAGGGGCCCCTTATGGAATTAGGATAGAACTCACGTCACTCTAGGGTGTAGGGTGCATCACATCTCCGCAGGCGCGCGCCTTCGTACCGTCGATGTTGGGCAAGCTCCTTCTCCCATTTTCTGGATGATGGGGGTATTTTCCCGGACTTCTCGTCTCTCTTGGCCTGACGCTCCAGGAATCTCTTCCTGGACTTGCACTGATTGCGTCTCCTAGCCTTATTTGATTTGGCCATCTAAATTGCATATAATTTATGCATTTTATGACCGTTGCAGTCCTCCGTTCGCGCCGCTTCTCTCGTCCGCGCGCCATCGACTTTGCTCTAACCGCCACGCCGCGTTCCGCGAACCGCAACAAAGCGCGCGAGCTCGCCCGGCAACGGACCCGCGGCGACGCGCACGCGAGTATTCCTCGCGGCCGCCAACTACCTTGCCTCCAACCGCCGCGCACTTCTCCCGCCATCGCCGCTCCCCGCCGTTTCGCTGATCCGCTGATCAGAAAGCCGATTCGCCCGCGCCGCGCGTCCGCGATTATCCGACTCGAGAGCACTCGCCGCGCCGATCACCGCTCCCACCTGACTCAACCGCTCGACCTGGGTTGCAGCGGGCTCGTCCTCTCGTATGGCTGCGGGGCTCTTCCTCTCGCACTGCTCGTCCTCTCGTGACTGCTTGGCACCAGGAATCGCGATGGGGCCGCGGACGCGCGAGAAAGCGGGCTGTCGCGTGTTGTCGAGTCGCGAGCGGCCGTACCGCGGCAGACGGTTGTAGTGGAGGGTGCGCGCGCATCGCGCGGAGCCGGCGCTGGCGAGTGAGAGCGCGCGGCGAGCGAGAGCGCGCGCGGACGCATTCGGCGTTCGACGAGCCAGCCAAGCAGTTCGCTTCCGCCACGACCAGCCCGCCGAACGTGAGGACGACCACGAGACCTGGTGCAGAGCAGCCACGAGAGGACGAGCAGCCACGAGAGGACGAGCACCGCGAGAGGACGAGCGCCCGCTGCAGCCTAGGAAGAGCGGTTGAGCCAGGTGGGAGCGGTGATCTGCGCGGCGAGTGCTCTCGAGTCGGGTAATCGCGAACGCGCGGCGCGGGTGAATCGGCTTTCTGATCCGCGGATCAGCGAAGCGGCGGGAAGCGGCGACGGCGTGAGAAGTGCGCGGCGGTTGGAGGCGAGGTAATTGGCAGCCGCGAGGAATACTCGCGTACGCGTCGCGGCGGTTAGAGCAAAGTCGGTGGCGCGCGGACGAGAGAAGCGGCGCGAACGGAGGACCGGGGCCGCGAAAGGCAGGCGGTGGCTGGTGGACTCGTCCGACGACGACCATCACACTTCGGGGCCAGACGGGGCACGCTTCTCCGCGGGTGCGGCAAGACTCTCGGCGACGCGACGCCGTGTTAGTGGTGGCCTCGCGGTGCAACGGCGCCGCGCGTGTCGGGGTAGGACGAGCGAGAGAGAACGAGAGTGTTGGTGTGTGTGTGCGTGTATACCGGTGCGGTGAGGAATCGCCGCACGGCGGGCGACGCGCGACGTATCGGCTGTATTCGCGGGCAAGGCCGGTGGCGGCCCGCGGCGCCACGGTACCGCGTGTGTGTGAGAACGAGAGACGGAGAGCTTTTGGACGCGAACCTGCACGCCGAGCCGTTGGCGACGTGCGCGGCAACTCGTCGACTCGGCGGCGCAGCGGTGTCCCGCGCGCGTGTGTGTGTGAGAGAGTGGGAGAGCTTTTGCGCGTGGAGCAGGCGGCCGTTGAGGTGTCGGCCATATTTGGCCGGGAGAGTGGTGGCTTTGCGGTATCTCGGTGCCGCGCGCGCCCGTGCGTGTAAGAGAGATAGAGAGACGGCTGGTTTTCGGTGCGCGCAGAGCGATTGGGTGCGTGTTGCACGTATCGAGTCACAGGACGGTTGGCGACGCGCGGGAAAGAGCGTAAGCGGCCGTTGCTCGGGTCGCCGCTGCATCAGCGCGGGTTAGTGGTGGACTCGCGGCGCATCGGCGCCACGCGCGCGCTTGTGGATTGGACATCCACCCCAGATAGCACGCGGCGATTTCGGCGGGGACACGACTAGTGGCAGCGCCGCACTGTTGTTGACGGTTGCGCGGGAGCCGGCGAGGCTAGCGGAGACGATTCTTGGTAGCTCCGAGCGCCGTTGGCATACTCCCTTGAGTGATCGCGCGCCAAGCGGGTTTTTCCGAGATTGTGCGGATAAGTGTAGGTATGGGTGAGAACTGAGGTGTGTGTGAGCGAGCGAAATAGTTTCATCCAATTCCCCTTTTCCACACCCCGGTGGAAACCAGCCCGGCGATCCCCCTCTTTCGAGATTGTTTGTGAGGATCGGGAACCGACCCGATTTCAGGTATAAACAATGACGTAGATTTCAACCTCATTAACTCATCAATCTGCTCAAAATTCCTTTGAGCATCATTGGTATTTAACCATTCATCATAAACTACCACAGGTTGATTAGAATACCCACTCCAAAATCGTTGTCCTGGTGTCCTATAAAACGTATTCGAAGTTACAGGAGACGCATGTCCTGTCGACTTCAGCAACTCAGCAACTAAATACTCTGGCAAATAACTCTTTCCTATACCAGGTTTTCCTTCTATACAAATCACCATTGGCTCATATCGTACAGGAATTGCTGCAATATCTAGGAACTTTTCATTACCAACTCTTATAGTATCATTACACAACTTAGCTAACTGTTCACTTACTACATTGTGAGGAACTTGACATATTAATTTTTGATAATAATATGCCTCAACTATTGTCTTCCAAAATCGTATTCTAAAAACAGGATTATGAATATAAGACATGTTTACCTCACTCGTCATAATTTGAGCTTCTCTAATAAAATTAGACATACGCTCATTATTTTCACTCAACAATTTTAGGGCTTTAGCCTCAGGAGAAACATAACCTAAAGCTTCCATAACTAAATCCTTTACATAAACAAATATACCCCGTACATATCTTGAAACATTAACTAAATAGGACATACCTGAACTAGACGTTATATGACTCAACAAGTCTGTAGGAAAACTCCTATGGCTACGGGGATCTAAACTAACATGGAAAATAGTACCTATAATACCTAAAAAAATCCCAGCCATAGTTGATTGAGGTTCAATAAGACCCTGTACTACTGGAGTAGCATCATAAAACACACTACTTAAATACGAAGCTATTTTATCAGCATAAGTCATAATAATCTGCAAAATATCTCCCTGAATGGCAAATATCTTTATAATAGCTCTAACTATACTTGCTCCAACCAATAACCAAGATCTTTCTACCCAAGCTAGTAACATATCTAACACTACATCAAATATAATGGTAGTAGCATTGACAATACCTGCAAAGGAATCTGCTATCGTATCTATCGCCTGTTTCAATATACTTGTAACCTCTGTTATTGTACTATTAGTAGTCTCAGCAAGCCTTCCTATCTTATCACTAGTTTGAACAAACTTACGTGTACCTACTTCTACATTATCTACAACACTATCAATCTTATCCTGCATCCTATCAAAATTAGCCTACATATCATTAACAGCACTGGCCATAACAAGACCAGGACCAACAACTGGTATACAAGAACCAGCCATTCTTATCACATTCTTTGGTTTCACTCGATCCAAGAAGCCTCCTACCTGAGTAGTGACTTCACAGGAATGAAAACCCGACTTATCTACTACATATTTTTTCTTTGCTCTAGTATCTGTTGCTATAGCATTTACTTGATCTTGTGTAGCTGGTACAGGCATATCTTCATCCCATAATCTAGTACTCTTATGTTTATCTGTAACCTTAGGGAATACCCATAAAACTATTCAACTTAAAGTCACTCGATGCACTCCAAAAAACTGATACAGTCACAGGTGTAGTACATGAAATCACTAAATGACCTACATTATAATCACCTTTATCTCGCCAAGCATAACTCCTATTAGGATCCTCTTCATTCGCAAGAGTCCAAGTATTTTCAGTCTCATAAGGTACTTCCACTGTAATCGTTGGATTCACTGTTGGTACTACCATCTCAGTAGTATAGTTACCTCCATAAATAGGATCGTCCTTCTTTGCTTTAATGGGACCTAAAATCCGTACACCAGAATGAGGTACAAAAGTTACATAATAAGGTTGTAACCCAGATTCAGTAACTACTGTATACCTCATACTACCACGCCACATTCTAAAACATGACATAATACTCACAGCTGATGTATTCACTAAAGATTTAGCCCAAAAAGCTTCATCGGCACTACACATATTAAGTGTAGGCGGCATTAATGGAATAAAGAAATTATTCGTAGCCTGAATACTAGCAGATCTTATGATTAAACAAGGCCTGCGTAACAGATCTAAAAACTCAGTTTGATCATCCAAAGTTAAGTTCTTTAACTCATTAATACCACTATTAAAATTCTTAGTCTGATCCTGATCATCATTAGCCATTATTTGAAAAGTAACTTCATCATTAATTTCACCTCCAAAAGACTCATTAAACCTACTAGCAACATTCTTGTACTGCTACATACTTCTGCACTATTTTATTATCTACAGTAACTAAAGCCACAATAGCATCAGCCTCATTAGCTGCCAAATAATAATGATCCCTTGGAAAATTATCCATAGTACCAAAACTCTGTACCAAACTAAAAGTATTATTTTTAATCCATGCATAGAAAAACTTTCTCCAGCTCGGATAAACATCAAAACTTCAATTTCCTGAGGTGCTGCTGCCATTACACGCAAACTACTAACTACTCTCATCGTAATACTAGTACGACTTGTTACGGCCAAACTTAATCCTTCTGCACCAGTCATATTACGCTCATATGATCCAGCACTTCGTCGCATCACAGTATCATAAATATAAGGTACATTAATACTAACAGACTTCTGCTCACCTAAAGAAAAAATCTTATTATACGCAGAACATGCACTATTTAATAACTGTGGTTTCTTACCAAATTCCACTGATATCATAACTGTACCTACATGAAAATTAGTACTCACAAAATCAAATCTTACTTCCATAACACCCTGCCAGAAAGCATAATTCGACATAGCATACTCCAACGGAGTTAGAGGCACACCTTGCTGGTCACCTCCAATTCTAGTTGTTGGATCCAAAACAGTCGCAATCAATGTGTGACCTTCTGGATTCTCAACAGACCAGGTACGAGCTCTATGTAAACCCCATTTCCTCGCAATATCTTTAAAATTACGAGGTTCACTCGGATCTACCTGAATCAAACCATGATTGGTACTTACATCTGGATGTACACTCATCGCAGATACATCCTTCATATCACTCCCTGTACCAAAATTCCATCTAGGTCGCGGTATAGTGACCTGACTCTTCATCATCTGAACGACAGGCGCACCACTAGTTTGACCTGAAAACTGAATCTCTTTAAATCTATAGTAAGACACACAAGATACTTCTGTAGCCCCATCAGGACCTGTCTGCAATGGACTTAAAACCTGAATATATACAGTAGCAAACTTACCATATCTTATCGTATTATTCTTAAGTTCATTCGGAACTAGTCTTAACCAAGGTCTATGAAACTTAAAAGGTATATTGAAGATAGCTTCATTACTGGCATTTAAATCTATAATTACATGTTGCCTAGATAAAGCACCTTGAATATTAGAACACAAAACCTCTGATTGGTAAGTGTCATACTTAACACTAACTATAACTTGACCACAATTATACCTATTTGAATCTATCTTAACCTTAACTTCTAAAGTCATTCTATCAAACAAAAAATTACGGAAAGCTACCAAATTGATAGTGTCAGAGTTATTATAAAAAATCTCAGGTAAATAATACGTAGCTACATACGTATTACGTTCAGATTCAGTAGAAATGTTATGCCAACCAAAAGGTACCCATCTGTCAGTTATCTCTTTTAATTCAACTAGGGGGGTACCCCCCCTGCTCGCTTCGCTCGCCAACCCCCCATGTGTTCTTTAGAAATCAATAATTTCAATAATAAGTGTAGTAATAATTAAAAGAAAATTACATTCAAAACAATAAAACTTTAAACTTGAACTTTCGATTTTGTTCGATTGACAGAATACTGAACGAACGATTCGAATCAAAATAAAAGATTAATGTCAGCTATATTCATGTTAAACGTTTGTTTTTTTAGATTAATAGTGGGTTTAACTTTAGGTTAATAGTGACATGTGCTAGATCATATTTTTTTGTTTGGGGTATTCCGCGTGTTCCATTTCAGATTTTCAGCAGCAGATTTTGAGTAAGATTGCAATGGTTGCTAGACACGTAAACAATAGTTGCTATGGGTAAAACGGAGATTTTGTGTCCTGTGCAGTTGAAAATACTGGAAACGAAACATACGTGAATTTTTCTTTCCCTTAGCAACGGTTGCTAGGGCGGTAAACAACGGTTACTGAAAAGCTAATTGGGAAGATTTTGTGTCCTTTGCCGTAGAGAACTATGGAAATGGGTCATAAATTGATAATTTCCAACCTTCGTAATGGTTGCTAGGGAGGTAAAAAACGATTGCTATGGAACAAATATAACAATTCAGTGCCTCTGGCCATCGAGTGTGACTTAAAACTGTTTTCCCAGCTTCCAAAACAACGGTTGCTAGGGATGTAAATAAACGGTAGTTTCGACGAATAAGTGGATTTATATTGAAAAAAAATTGTCCAAAATAATATTTAGTCCTTTCCTTCTACTACAGCAACGGTTTCTAAACACGTAAACAATGGTTACTATGGGTAAAACGGAGATTTTGTATCCTGTGCAGTTGAAAATACTGGAAACGAAACTTACTTTTTCTTTCCCTTGGCACCGGTTGCTAGAGCGTTTAACAACGGTTACTGAGGAGCTAAGTGGGAAGATTTTGTGTCCTTTGCAATCGAAAATTATGGACATGGGTCATAGATTCATCATTTCCAACCTTCGCAATGGTTGCTAGGGAGGTAAACAACGGTTGCTATGGAGCAAATATAACAATTCAGTTTTCTTGGTCATCGGTTGCTAGGCAAATAAACAACGGATTTTATTGAAAATTGAACTCGGCCTAGATTTTGCCGCGACTAACCTGTGTGCAAAATTTCCAGGAGATCGGACCATTGCATATTTATTGGAAATAAATAATTTATTCGAAGATACGGGTGGAAAAAGAAGATGGAAAAAAGAGGTGGAGAAAGGGGTGAAAAAAGAGGTGGAAAAAAGGGTGGAAAACGGGTGGAAAAAAGGGGTGGAAAGAGAGATAAAAAAAGGGTGAAAAAAGGGTGAAAAAATGGGTGGAAAAAGAGGGTGAAACTGAGCAACCAGAAGGAGCAACCAGAGAGAGCAACCGGAGGGAGCAACCAGGGGGAGCAACCGGAGGGAGCAACCAGAGGGAGCAACCGGAGGGAGCAACCGGAGGGAGCAACCGGAGGGAGCAACCAGAGGGAGCAACCGGAGGGAGCAACCAGGGGGAGCAAAATGACGACGACGGCGGCGGCGGCGGCGGCGGCGGTTCAGCTTTTAATATAGAGAGACAAAATAATATTTAGCCCTTTTCTTTTTCTGCAGCAACGGTTGCTAGACACGTAAACAATGGTTGCTATGAGTAAAACGGAGATTTTCTATCCTGTACAGTTAAACATACTGGGAACGAAACTACGTGAATTTATCTTCCCTTTAGCAACGGTTGCTAGGGGTAAATAAAGGTTGCTGAGGAGCTACCTTTGCCATCGAAAATAATGGAAACGGGTCATAAATGGATCATTTCCAACCTTCGTAACGGTTGGTAAGGAGGTAAACAACGGTTGCTATGGAGCGAATACAACAATTCAGTGTCCTTGGCCATCGAGTCTGACTTAAAACTGATTTTCCGGCTTCCGAAGCAACGGTTGCTAGGGAAGTAAACCATGGTTGCTATGGGTAGAACGGAGATTTTCTATTCTGTGCAGTTGAAAATACTGGAAACGAAACTACGAAAATCTTTCTTCCCCCTACCAACGGTTGCTAAGGAGGTAAACAACGGTTGCTATGGAGCAAATACAACAATTCAGTATCCTTGGCCATCGAGTGTGACTTAAAACTGATTTCCCGGCTTCCGAAGCAACGGTTGCTAGGGATGTAGACAAACGGTGGCCAACGATATCAACAGTGGTTGCTATGGGAAATGTCTTATCGATTCTCATTGACTTTAATGGTCCCAATGAGCACTTAAATGGGGATTCGTGAGAAAACACGTTAGTAACGGTTGCTAGGGAAATAACCAAGAAATTTCGCTAAAAATTGAACTCGGCCTAGATTTTGCCGCGACTAACCTGTGTGCAAAATTTCAAGAAAATCGGACCAATCCTTCGAGAGTTGGGGGTGTCAAAAGAGGGTGGAAAAAAGGGGTGCAAGAAAGGGGAGTAAGAAAGGGGTGCAAGAAAGGGGTGCAAGAAAGGGGAGTAAGAAAGGGGTGCAAGAAAGGGGTGCAAAAAAGGGGTGCAAGAAAGGGGTGCAGAAAAGGGGTGCAAGAAAGGGGTGCAAAAAAGGGGTGCAAGAAAGGGGAGTAAGAAAGGGGTGCAAGAAAGGGGTGCAAGAAAGGGGTGCAGAAAAGGGGTGCAAAAAAGGGGTGCAAGAAAGGGGTGCAAAAAAGGGGTGGAGATATTTGACGGCGGCGGCGGCGGCGGCAGCGGCGGCGGTCTGGCTTTTAATATAGAGAGATAAATGCAGCCATTTTATAAATATCGGCCTCAAGCCCAGAAACGTCAAAAAAGGGTTTCTGAGGAGCTAGTTTTGCAATCGAAAGAGATGGAAACACTTAAAACTGATTTTCCGACTTTCGAAGCAACAGTTGCTAGGGATGTAAACAATGGTTGCTATGGGTAAAACGGAGATTTTCCATCCTATACAGTTGAAAATACTGGAAATGAAACTACGTGAATTTTTCTACCTCCTACCAACGGTTGCTAAAGAGGTAAACAACAGTTGCTATGGAGCAAATACAACAATTCAGTGTCCTTGGCCATGGAGTATGACTTAAAACTGATTTTCCGACTTTCGCAGCAACAGTTGCTAGGGATGTAAACAATGGTTGCTATGGGTAAAACGGAGATTTTCCATCCTGTACAGTTGAAAATACTGGAAATGAAACTACGTGAATTTTTCTACCCCCTACCAACGGTTGCTAAGGAGGTAAACAACGGTTGCTATGGAGCAAATACAACAATTCAGTGTCCTTGGCCATGGAGTGGGACTTAAAACTGATTTTCCGACTTTCGAAGCAACAGTTGCTAGGGATGTAAACAAACGGTTGCCAAGGATATCAACAATGGTTGCTATGGGAAATGTCTCATCGATTCTCATCTCAGGGGTGCAAGAAAGGGGTGCAAAAAAGGGGTGCAGAAAAGGGGTGCAGAAAAGGGGTGCAAAAAAGGGGTGCAAGAAAGGGGTGCAAGAAAGGGGTGCAGAAAAGGGGTGCAAAAAAGGGGTACAGAAAAGGGGTGCAGAAAAGGGGTGAAAAAAAGGGGTGCAAAAAAGGGGTGGAGAAAAGGGGTGCAAAAAAGGGGTGCAAAAAAGGGGTGCAAAAAAGGGGTGCAAGAAAGGGGAGTAAGAAAGGGGTGCAAGAAAGGGGTGCAAGAAAGGGGTGCAGAAAAGGGGTGCAAAAAAGGGGTGCAAGAAAGGGGTGCAAAAAAGGGGTGCAGAAAAGGGGTGCAAAAAAGGGGTGCAAAAAAGGGGTGGAGAAAAGGGGTGCAGAAAAGGGGTGCAAAAAAGGGGTGCAAAAAAGGGGTGGAGAAATTTGACGGCGGCGGCGGCGGCGGCGGCGGCGGCGGCGGCGGTCTGGCTTTTAGTATAGAGAGACAACTGGTTCCGTAGAACATACTCTATGGGCTACATCACACTCTACTCCTTCCTTACTAACAATAACTGCCTTATCACTTGTAATAATAGTATTACCCGCTCGCTCACTATCCTGAACCATTTTTCCTTGTTCAGTTTCCATTTGCACTATAGGTAATCTACCAATACAAGATTCAACACACTCATCAGTAAAAGATGGATTTTCTTCACTACCATGAGGTCTCCTCAACTGTTTAGCATCCTTAGATGCTTCACTATCTCCTTCTTTACTCAAATCTAACTGCTCAAGAGCCTTTTCACTCTCTTCAACAGCATCTTCAAAATCACTATCTATTTCCACTAGGGGTGGATACAAGTGTGAACCATCATTCTCTTCATCAACTCTCTCATCATCCCCTTGAATAAAACCATTTATAAAAGGGGGTAACTCTTCCTCACACCCAGCCAACTTCAATTGGTTATCCCAATCCTTCAACACAAAATATAACTCAGGTAAACCTTTAGGATCATATACTGACCACTGATCACATTCTTTCGTAGTCAATATCTGAACCCTAGGCACCGATACACATATCTGATTTAACATCTTCCAGCAACAGTTGTTATTAGCATGTCGCTTTGTTGGACCTATCCCCATGGCACAAAAGTAGTATAGCTATGGGGTAGAAACCCCATAGCTTTTTGACCCCAAGTGGAGTGAGAGCCCAAGTGGAGTGAGAGCCCAAGTGGAGTGAGAGCCCAAGTGGAGTAGAAACCCGCACGCAATAGTCCGTTCAGTATTTCTGCGCCATGGCGCGCACGCGAATCCTCCGCCGCCGCGGAGAGTGAGTAGCTCGCAGTGGGAAGCTGCGAGTTGTAGATTTAGTTGTTCCTAAGATCCGCTCGCCGATGACGGTGTTCCAAGGGCGCGCTCCTGGAAGTTTTACTTGGAGAAGCCGACCCTGGACCCGAACAATGTCCAGGTGGTCAGGGTCGCCGATGACGGTGTTCCAAGGGTGCGCTCCTGGAAGTTTTACTTGGAGAAGCCGACCCTGGACCCGAACAATGTTCAGGTGGTCAGGGTCGCCGATGACGGTGTTCCAAGGGTGCGCTCCTGGAAGTTTTACTTGGAGAAGCCGACCCTGGACCCGAACAATGTTCAGGTGGTCAGGGTCGCCGATGACGGTGTTCCGAGGATGCGCTCCTGGAAGTTTTACTTGGAGAAGCCGACCCTGGACCCGAACAATGTCCAGGTGGTCAGGGTCGCCGATGACGGTGTTCCAAGGGTGCGCTCCTGGAAGTTTTACTTGGAGAAGCCGACCCTGGCCCCGAACAATGTCCAGGTATTTACGAGCTGATAAACATATTCCTGATCTGATTTGAGCGCTAACATGCGATCGCGTTAAGCTATCGTTTTCTAGCTCTTATTAATTTTTAATTTTACATAACTTTTTCTATCCTTCGGATAATTATGTTTCTCTGAGTACTGTTTCTTCTGTGAGGATACATTTTTATCCTTCACGTCGAAACGAGTGTACCCATACGAACTCTGATTCTGTCCCATGTTCACTATTGCATGGACAGAGAGTAAATGAATGGAAGAGGTACGTTACGCAACTTATACATGCGCACGAAAAAGCGCATACTGCAGAGAGGTTAATACGTGACAGAGAGCTCGTGACCCGCCGCACACAGTTTTGAGGAAATATAAATAATGCTTCTATCAAACAATGCGAGAGAGAGAGAGAGAGAGAGAGCGCAGGCGGCGACCATCGAAAGACGTCTCACCTTTAATATGATAGTCGAGCGTAGTATCTTGATTTCGGCGCTTTCGAAAAGCTAGTACGGCTTGCTATCGCACTGTTATACACGGCTTAGCAAGCCTATACAATTCATTTTTTTTCCCACACATGATATTTCACATACATACTATTGCTCGGGTTATTTTGTATCCTCTGTATGCTCCAGACATATATATAATCATTTCAATTAAGGGTAGAATGGTGGAGTAGATTGAGTTGTGATTACTCTACACGGTCTTGTTCTTTTTCTAATCCAGGGCTCTTCTTGCAATTGAACGATTTTTCTCATTCTTCTACAAGTTTTAAATGGAATCGGTTTCCATTTTTCTCTTGTTTCGGGTAAAAGAGGTAAACTTCTCCCGACAATCGAAATAGATGACGACATGATGATGAATGAACCCCTTATGATTATACACATGACTGAATACAACAATGTAGTGTTGATGGAGGGAGGGGGCAGTGCGGACGGAATGCCCTGGAAAACGAGGCGGCTCATCTGACATACTCATCTAGAGTAGCCATTGATTCTCTCATTACATGCGGAACTTGCTATCACATTGGTCTAGTCCATATGTATACTAACCATCATATTACAATTTTGTAACTTTTTCTTTTAGGTATATACCAAGTATTCATTGATGATATTTCAGTTAGATGCTGCTTGCAACTGTAGTGTATATGTTCACATAACTTTTCCAATATTTCTCAATTCAGTATATATCCAGCTTTACGAAGTTGATCAATAATAACTTTTTCTTCCTTCAGATATCCTATTCCTCTAGTTTTAAGGAATCGAAGTCGATCAACTAAATCGTTTGGATCGTTCCAGTCTAAATAATCTGGAGTTGGATATCGTGACGGTGACGAATCCACATCAGGTTTCAAATACGTTAATATCCTCCTCTCACAAATATCTCGATTTTCAGATATTCTCTCTGATGGTCGATAAAATCGTTTTCTATTGAAGTTTTTATTTATAACAAACCTTTTTGGAGATATTCTTTTGGGACATTTGAAATCATCATCATCAGTAGACTGATCACTGCTGATGATACCGGATATGACTGATTGATTGGTAGTGCTATGCTTATCCAGACTATCATCAACGATTAAATAATCATTTTTTCTCTCATTAGTACCATGACTACTATCATCAAAAAGTTCTCCAAATTGACAATTTTTAGATTCATCATTTGAATATAAGGAACTAGTAATAGTCTTTTCATGCATATTATTTTTTAAACATTCTTGAGATTCAGAGTTTTGCATCTCTTTCAGTTTCAACATTTTATTGACTATTCCGTTTCTCACGGACTCCATAAAAAGACGGCCTTTTCCATTCATATCATTCCTTGACAAATCAGTTCTACAATCAATAGATTTGATGATTTGATCGTGATTAGTTACATCTTGCAGAGGATTTATCTGATGATCATCTCGATGACTATCAAGCTCAGAAGTTGATTGAGGTTTTCTAATATTTTCCATCAATGTGCTGTGATTATGTTTTTTAACTGTTATGATGTTCTTGTCACAAGTCACCATTCTACCTGGACATTTCTTTTGGAAATTAATACATCTCCAAGAAATATTACCTGTAGTTTTGGTTCGCCTATGTATGACATAAGAGTATCCATTAAAGTTCAACTTATCTTGACCTCTTTTACTCTTGACAAACTCCATTCTCGGATACATGGTCTAAAGTATTCTCTCTTGTTGTTAACTCTTTTGGAGTTGACGACTGAATGACTTCTGATTGCATTGGAAACCATTTTATACTAGATTCTGAGTGTATCATAAACTAGATATAAATTGTGATGAATCGAGTATGAAACTGGTATGAAACTGGTATGAAACTGGTATGAAAGTGGTATGAAAGTGGTATGAAACTGGTATGAATGTGGTATGAAACTGGTATGAAACTAGTATGAAACTGGTATGAATGTGGTATGAAACTGGTATGAAACTGGTATGAAACTGGTATGAATGTGGTATGAAACTGGTATGAAACTGGTATGAAAGTGGTATGAATGTGGTATGAATGTGGTATGAAACTGGTATGAAAGTGGTATGAAACTGGTATGAAAGTGGTATGAAAGTGGTATGAAACTGGTATGAAACTGGTATGAAACTGGTATGAAACTGGTATGAAACTGGTATGAATGTGGTATGAAACTGGTATGAAACTGGTATGAAACTGGTATGAATGTGGTATGAAACTGGTATGAAACTGGTATGAAAGTGGTATGAATGTGGTATGAAACTGGTATGAAAGTGGTATGAAAGTGGTATGAAAGTGGTATGAAACTGGTATGAATGTGGTATGAAACTGGTATGAAACTGGTATGAAAGTGGTATGAAACTGGTATGAAAGTGGTATGAAACTGGTATGAAACTGGTATGAAACTGGTATGAAAGTGGTATGAAAGTGGTATGAAACTGGTATGAAACTGGTATGAAAGTGGTATGAAACTGGTATGAAACTGGTATGAAAGTGGTATGAAACTGGTATGAAAGTGGTATCAAAGTGGTATGAATGTGGTATGAAACAGGATGAATGTGGAAAATAAACAGAGAGAGATAAAGGAGAGGAATATGAGTGCATTCTACACTCTGAATTCGTTTAGAGTATAATGTTCACGATCATAAGTGGTTGTTCCTTACTGGTACAGGACGTACGCGTGGGGCTCTCTATCCTTTCTCTTTTATTTAAATTTCAAATTTCTGTTTCATTTATCCAACTATTGTGGGAATTATCGAATCCTAACCACTTGACGTAAACTTGATTACCACGTTTTCTCAACACTTTTTCAATCAAATATACATCGGGATACTTGACTTTCAGAAGTTCTGCCTCGTAAAAGCCCCCAGCAACGCGTTGATCTTGATAATCTTTCAGATGATAAGTAATAGGATTTGTTCTTCGCACTTCATTGATTGCGAAAATCTCCGTTGACCAATTAGGAGTATAACCCTTTTCAAAGACTTGTTTAATTCTACTCACGCGAACTCTATCATTTACCTTAAATTTTGGTTTTTTCATAGCATTTGTCGTTGGAGAGAATCGTTTCAGAACTTCAGCTTCATTGATAGATGTAACATGTTTTGGCTTCATACCAATTGTTCGATGTTTCGTATTATTATAACTTTTCATTAGATCTGCTAAAATATCAAGCCATTTATAATTTCCTTGCAAACTGAATTGCTTCCACATTCTGTTTTTCAGCGTACGATTAAATCGCTCACATATTGATGCTTTCAAATTACTGTACGTTGAGTACAAGTTAATTTTATATTTCTCCATGAGATTTTGAAAGCTCTTATTGTAGAATTCTCTCCCAAAATCAACGTGCACATGTTTGGGTACACGACCCTGACAAAGAATGGACTTCATGGCTGCTGTAACATCTTCAGCATTTTTTAGACTTTATAGGAATGGCCCAAGCATATTTGGAAAAAATGTCGATTACAGTGAGCAGTAGCGATGACCTTTGTTCTCTCGAGCATAAGGTTGCATCTCTACTAAATCAGCTTGCCAAGTTTCATCCAAGCCACGAATGTCGAATTTTCGACGTGGGATAATTGCGCCGGGCAGGCTTATGCAGCTCTTCGACAACTACACGCTTTCGATTCATCTCAATCGCGGACACGTCCACTATATATGAAATCCAAACTTTCTTTCAGTTGTTGAACTTTGGCGTTAGAATCAAAGATTTGCTTGTCTATCTCGTCTCTGTGAGCCTCAACAAATCCAGTGAAATCGTTGATATTTTTCTCCAACTCTATTTTCTGCGCTTTCAGAATTGTATCGAAATTATCAATCTCGTTTCTCAATCTCGTTGTTATCTCATACAAATTTCGAACTTCTAATTCAATTAGTTGCTTCAAAGTCTGCAAATTAACGGCATCTTCTAATTCAACTGGTGCTGCGAGATTACACAATCTCTTATTTTCTACATCAAATTGTCCATCAGATGTGAATTTATATCCAACACCTGGAGGGCCGGGAGCTCCCACTGTCTTCCTCTTCAAAGTACGTCCGAACACGTCAACACTCATTTTGATAATGACGCGATTTCTCACAATCAGTTCAATATATAGCCTGCTTCTCTGAGCTCTGCAATAATTGAATGAATCTCGTTCTCGTGATTCAGATTACCTGCCGATCGTTCAGCGATTAGAAGGCGGAGACGATCAACTAACTCGTTCGGATCATCCCAGTAAACGTAGTCCATTCTCATACCGGGTCGAGCATACTTATATTTCGGTAGAAGTCCAGATCCAGTAGATGAATTAAATAAAGGACCAATGATTTTTTTGAATTTAATACTGTTAGAAGTTCGAAGTGAAGCATTCGGATCATAACCTTTTCTGTGAGCACTCGTGACTTCTAGAATTTCACGATAAGTCTGTAAGTCTTTTTGATCATACAATTCATAAATAGGATGTTTTTTGCGTATTAATTCCAACAACCCTGGTGTAGAAACATACGCTAAACCATTTACAACTATTTTATCATCTTCAAAGGTAATTCGACTATTACCAAGCTTTAATGCACCAGAATATTCTTTTCGTATTCCATACAACTTATCCCCTGCATCTGATTTGTCTTTCTTCAAGGCTGTCTTTTCACTGACGTTGTTTGTTTGAGGTTCTATTGTATTATTTAGCTCAGATATTGGTGACGCTGCTCTCGCTCTCTTTCTCCGAGGAGGCGTCAGAGAAGAAGTGTATTGAATTTCTTTCTTGGGAATAATTTTTTCTTCATACTGAGGTGTGATAAGTTCTTTCTTGGGAATAATTTTTTCATCATACTGAGGTATGGTTCTCTGCTCGTTCAGGGAAATAATTTTCTCCAGTGGCTCAATGATGGGTTTGAATGCATCACCCAATCGCTTCTCAGCTTCAGCTTTCTCGTACTTCAATAAGTTATATTTACGTTTGACAGCTTCTCGTGCTTTGACGAGTTGCTCAAGCATATTTTTCTCTCTTGCTAAATCAGACATGTTGATGCTTCAACGTCCAGAGATAAACTGATCATTGTAATTGCTAACGTGCTATATTTATAGCAAAACTGTCAAACCCTTTACGATATCGACCATTGTTGATTGGTTTGTCCTTGTCGATCACAACGAAACCATATCTATCTTTCCAACATGTCGAACACAAATCTCTAAAGGTTGTGTAAGCCATATCTGTGTTTACATGATCATCATACACGTGTTTCAAATTTACATTATCTTGTCGAAATAATACAAGTAGATTAACATTATCTCGAACGAGATGTTTTGGTATTTGGGCATATGACTGACAAAGATAGAAACAATCCACATTTTTATGTCGACCCATACAGAAAAAAGCTCTAACGTTGTCTTGCTTTTCACAAGCTACATCATCAAATATCATTAATGAATTTGGAAGCGCATCACTCGGTGCTATTACATCCTCATGCTCACTGAATGGAAAGTATTTTATAACATCTGTCGATTCTAAAACTTCTTTTAAAAATTTATATTTCGGTTGATTGAGCGACTTGGAGTACAGATAAACGTTTTCGAATCTCAATCCATTCGGATGAGTGATGAGAGTTAGTAGACTGTTAGTTTTTCCACAATTGGATGGACCACAGAATATTGCTCTTATACTATCTGGAAACAGATCACCATGTCTTCTTGTCTTCTTTTCCTTTTGTACTATAGGATCAAAATTAGCTACAGGAAGTTCAGACGTGTGTTGTGTGAAATCCATCCTTACTGGTTGAGATCTCAATCGAAACTGAGGCTGCGGGTATAAATAGAGCGCTTTTATACTTTCGAGCTCAGTTATGTATTGTTCCTCGAAGAGTGATGATCGTCTACAGAAAGAAGCAAGGTTGTGGTCTGCTAAACAAGGCAATAAATAAACTTCCGTTTGAGCTTCATCTACCTGGATATCAGTATTGTGGACCCGGGACTAAACTAGCTAAACGTTTAGCTCGTGGAGATCCTGGAATTAATCCTCTTGATGCAGCCTGCAAAGAGCACGATATTGCTTATTCACAGAATCGAGAAAATATCGAAGCTAGGAATCTGGCAGACAGAGTTCTCGCTAATAAAGCTTGGGATAGATTTCAATCGAGTGACGCGGGTTTTCGTGAAAAGACCGCAGCTTGGGCTGTTACTAATGCGATGAAATTGAAAAGTAAATTTGGAATGGGGCTGAAAAGAAAGATATCGTCTAAGGAAAATGTCATCAAGAAGAAAAAAACTTCGTTGAGCACTATAATCAGGGCTGCTTCCAAATCAGTAGTTCCTGGTAGATGTGCTAAAACAGTTATAAACTCAGCTCTCAAAGGTGCTCGAGCAGCTATGAAGGAAGCTGGAGGTAAAAGTAGCATAACAGTTCCACGTATTTTACCTGTTTCTTCAAAGATCGGTGGAATTTTACCACTCATTCCAATATTTGCAGGTTTGAGTGCCACTGGTGCATTAGCGAGTGGAGCTGCAGGAATTATAAAAGCAATTAACGAAGCTAAAGCTGCTAAACAGCAGCTAGAAGAGAGTCAGAGACATAATAGAAGTTTGGAAGCTATTGCTCTAGGTAAAGGTCTCTACTTGAAACCATATAAAAAGGGTTACGGTCTCTACTTGAGACCATACAAAGGTAGTGGATTAGAAAAAAAAAAAAGCTCGACGTGAGTCTGCCTAAACGAGCATTATCTAACTTTGATATACTAGAGTACGCTCAAAAGCTGAAAATACCAAATTTCCGAGGTGTATTTATGAGAAATGCTCTACCATCTAGCGGTCCACGATATCGTGAATCAGCAGTAGTAAATCTGGACGATGCGAGTGGACCGGGGACTCATTGGGTAGCATACCGAAAACGAGGAAATGATGTTGTTTATTTTGATAGTTTTGGGGATCTACAACCTCCCCTTGATTTAATGCTGTATTTAGGTGTTGATCGAGTGAAGTATAATCCACAAAGATATCAAGACTTTGGTACGTACAACTGCGGTCACTTATGCTTACAGTTTTTGGCTGGAAAGTTGGGAAAAGTATATAAGGAGCAGTCGACACATCATTAATTCATTGTATTTTGAACCATCATGGATACAACAGTTCTGACTTTATCTGGTGATTCGTCCATTATTGAAGCTCAGTTCTTTCCGCCAATCGAACTCTCATTAAATAAAAATTACGCTCTCGGTTTGATAGAGTTTTTGACCTTCAATTCGATTCCAAACGTTGGCGAAGGAAATAATAAATTTCACGTTGGTAAGAGAAAAATTAGTTTACCGACAGGAAGTTACGAGATTGAAGATATCGAGAAACATATTCGAGAGAAACTGTCTGGAAGTGATATATCGTTGAGCTTGAAAGCTAACAACAATACACTTCGTAGTGAGATCAAGTGTAGTGAACAGATCGATTTCAGACAAGAAGATTCAATTGGACGCTTGCTAGGATTCACTCAACGCATGTTAGAGGCTGATAAAACTCATCGATCAGACTTGCCTGTAAAAATTCTCCACATTAATTCATTGAGAATCGAATGTAACATCACTGCTGGTGCATATATAAACGGACAGCGAGCTCACACTATTCACGAGTTCTTCCCTGCTGTAGAACCGGGATACAAAATTATTGAAATTCCGTCACCGGTCATATATTTACCAATCAACATCAACTACATAGACCACATTCAAGTGCGAATAGTCGACCAGGACGGACGTCTTGTCAATTTTCGTGGAAAAATTATCACAGTCAGATTACATATAAAATCAGTTTGATAATGGGGATCATCTATCACGGACGAGGGTATAAAAGCAGCGGATCATGTCTGCCGAGCATCAGTCGTCAACGAGCTCTCGAAGCGTTAACACGTCAAAACATTCAGTTCCTAAAAAGTCTCGGCTTCAAAATCAGCCCTGGTGGAAAATAACTTGCATATTCTTTTGTTGTTTCAAGAAAGATGGAAGACATTCTAAACATTCAAGCTCCAATCGCATTTGATGAGAGTATCTCACACTATGAGGTGCACGCTCATCAGCCATATACTGGATCCAACTTCAACAACAACGATGAGATACGTATATCAATACAACATCAGGATTTGTGTCTCCTACCATCGAGGAGCTCACTACATATTTGTGGTCGAATAAGCAAGCCCGACAATACGGCTTTAGCACATACGAAGATAGTCAACAACGGCATCTGTCATTTATTCGAAGAAATTCGATATGAAATGAACGCTATAGAGATTGATCGTTGCAAAAATGTCGGTCTAACCAGTCTCATGAAAGGATGGATTTCTTTCAATCCTAGACAGAGTACAGAGAACGCTGGTTGGCTAGACGTTGAGGAAAATAAGAGTATCGTCAATGATGAAGGCTACTTTGATCTATACATCCCACTCAGCATGATACTTGGATTTGCTGAAGATTATCGCAAGATTGTAGTCAACACCAAACATGAGTTGGTGCTTCGAAGATCGAACGCTGATAACAACGCAATCATACAATCCTCTTACAGAGATGGTGACGTGGATAGATGGGAAGATGGAAAAATTGCGTTAATAAAAATTGAATGGCTCATGCCATATGTGCTACTTTCCAACGAGTATAAAATTCGCTTGTTGGGACAGTTGCAAAGAGGTAAGCCTATTGCTATGAGTTTCCGATCGTGGGAGCTTCACGAGTACCCAGCTCTTCCTGCTGCCAGAAATCATGTTTGGACAGTGAAAACTTCGAATCAGTTGGAAAAACCACGCTTCATCATTCTTGGTTTTCAAACCAAACGAAAAAACCTCAGGAATGTCAATGCTAGCCATTTCGATCATTGTCAAATTAGAAATGTGAAGCTGTTTCTGAATTCTCAGTATTATCCGTATGGTAATCTCAATTTAGACATTGATCGTAATCAATATGCCATCCTCTACGATATGTACACAAATTTCCAGAATTCATATTATAGCAAAGATTCAGAACCAATCTTGAGTAGAGAACAATTCATCAAGAAAATACCATTGATTGTGCTAGATTGTTCGAAGCAAAACGAATCTCTCAAGAACGCTCCAGTGGATGTTCGTTTGGAATTCGAAGCTAAAGATAATTTCCCTGAAAACACCTCCGCTTATTGCTTGATCATACACGACAGAATCGTTGAGTATAATCCAATGAGTGGGGATGTCAGAAAAGTCGTTTAGGATTATAAAAGTACACCTGCATCAATCCTAGAGCTCATTCGCTCTCGAGATGGAGTACGTTGTTGACATGCAGGGCTTCAAACAGCCAGGCAACGATTACGTTCTCAAGGAGCTAGCCATCCTTCCGCTCAGCGAAAATGCCGAGCCTTTTGTATTCTTATTTGAGAATCCATTTCCTTGGAACCGACTCACCGATAAGTACAAGAAAATGAATACTTGGCTTGAACAACATCACCACGGAATACCCTGGAGTGCAGGAGATCGCCCTTACACCGCTATTGGACCCATCCTCAGAGAAAACTTGTGTGATGCCAAGAAAATATATGTGGCAGGCTCAATTCAGAAGAAATGGTTGGAGCGCTTCAGATTCAATGTTCACGATCTGGCAGAAATGGGTTATCCACCACTGAACAGGATCAAACTTGCAACGGTTTGTCCTCATCACAACGGAGCATACAAAGCCAGTTGTGCTCTTCACAATGTCAGACTTTTCAAGAACTTTATCATCGCAACTTCAAAACACACATATTCCGAACCCATGGATTGCTCATGAGTAGTACACCCTCCCACTCGAGCTAAAACTCGCAGCTTCCCACTGCAAGCTACTCACTCTCCGCGGCGGCGGAGGATTCACGTGCGCGCCATGGCGCAGAAATACTGCGTGCGGATTTCTACTCCGCGGGGCTCTCACTCCACTTGGGCTCTCACTCCACTTGGGCTCTCACTCCACTTGGGCTCTCACTCCACTTGGGCTCTCACTCCACTTGGGCTCTCACTCCACGGAGCTCTCACTCCACTTGGGCTCTCACTCCACGGAGCTCTCACTCCACTTGGGCTTTCACTCCACTTGGGCTCTCACTCCACTTGGGCTCTCACTCCACTTGGGGTCAAAAAGCTATGGGGTTTCTACCCCATAGCTATACTACTCACAAACCTCAAAATGACCAGTTTTTGTATCCCATCGGATAATTCTCAAAACATGAAACATATTTTCTGGTTTCTTGCCCTTTATACAGGTCTTTTCTGTGACACTATCGTATACATACCCAGTAAGACTGCACCCAACTGTTAAAACCAGTTGAGTAAATCTTCGTCTCATCATGATTCTCTGGTGTCTCGTAATACTTCTTCATTTTAGAATACGGATTTTAGAATTTAAAAACGGATTCTAGTGCAGTGCACTAGAATCCGCTTGCACTAGAATCCGCTTGCACCAGAACCCGCATGCAATAGTATCCGCATAGCTATACTACTTCTTCTTGAAATTTTTATTATCACTTTTGTTTATCTTGCGTAAATTGTAATCACTTTTACTTGTTGTTTTCCATTTTTTTTCTTTTTTGGTAATCTAAATTCTTTTTCTTCGCTTCCAATTTGGATTTTTTCATGTACATGAGTATAATAATAACTTTAATAATAATTCATCATATCATCTAAATAATTAAAATAATCTGAAAAGTATCATATATAATATCTTACATCAGCTCTTAAAATATGAATTAAATTAGCCGTACCACTGGTGAATTATCAAATGTCAAAAATCTCGAGGCATACCAAATAATACGTTATAATCAATATCTCGAGAACACTTTTTAAGATTTTGATAAAAAGTCAGTAAATTATAGAGGATATATTAACAAAAATTGACCTACAGTCAATTTATACAACTCGATGGGTCATAAATTGATCATTTACAATCTTCGTAACGGTTGCTAGGAAAGTAAACAACGGTTGCTATGGAGCAAATATAACAATTCAGTATCCTTGACCATCGAGTGTGACTTAAAACTGAAAATCTTCGTTTTACCCATTGCAACCATTGTTTACGTGTCTAGCGGCCGTTGCGATCTTTCTCAAAATCTGCGATTTCTTCTGTTTGTGATCTCAGAATCACAAACAAAATTTTGACTGTGCCTACTTGACGTGGAACGTCCCATATACATCATGAAATAGACAATCCCATCAATATACAAGTGTTAGATGAGAAATTTGGATATGAAAAGAAATATCCACCCTTCCATTTCTCATCCGTAGAGCCTACAATTTTCCTCAAACTAACTAATATCATTGTTATAGAACCATCAATCCATTCTTTGAGACTTGTTATTACTTCATAGTGAAGTAATGAATCTGTATTGAGATATATTAATCTTGAATCAGAATAATGAACCTCTAACTCATTTCCTCCACTCCATAGTAACGGTTACTATGGTAAATGTCTGAGCTTCGATATTCTTACTTCTGACAAGGAGAAGACACTACCTCCGGGTGTCCAATCACGATGAAACTTTGTGAGATGGTCCATGAGTGATCTAATAGTTCATATCTACAGCCGCGCAGTCCAACATTTTGTTTTCATGAAGAAAATTTATAATCATTATTGGTTTTAGGCATATACAGTATATCTATAGCTATGAGTTTCGGAATATATAGATATAATGTACATACATAAAATCGAAAATCATTCAATGAATATCGTTGGGAAAACGAAACGCTGGACTGCGTGGCTGCAGATATAAGCTATTAGGCTATCCATGAACCATCTCACAAAGTTTGGTCGTGATTGGACACCCGGAGGTAGTGTCCTCTCCTTGTTAGTCATCAACAGTTCCGAAAATGGACCTCCACCTGACTTTTCCCACTCCCTAGTTACGGTTGCTAGAGACATCAACAATGGTTTCTACGGGAAATATCTCTATGATTCTTATAGATTCCCATGAATATATGAGCCTAAATGATCATTTATCATGAATTATATGGGAACTAATCAAAAACACGCTAGCAACGGTTGCTAGAGAAATAAACAACTGATATTGCTGAACACCAGACTCAGTTCACATCTTCTGGAGATCGATCTGTGTGCAAAATTTCAAGACCATCGGACCATTCCTTCGAGATTTATCGCATGCGAAAACAAAAAGTGGTCACACACGTGCGTACGTACGTACATACATACAGACATTTTTGGATTTCCATGTTTTTCGACCTGTAGATCATAAAAAAATCATATCATGAAAATCGACGTCCTGAAGTCCGATTCGATGGGTCGATTTTTACCCCATTACAAAGCTTTCTCTTTGAGAAAGCAAAAAATTTATACTCAAATCGAATTATCTAATGTTCGATTTGCCAGGAAAACACTCATCATCACAAAATATTTTTTTTTCTTTCGATCAATTTCGATTGATCCGATGAAAAAAAGAAAACCCTCAAATTGCTTGATCTGGCTTATACCACGTGGAATCATGCGTGTTGAATGAGTTAATCGAGTTCATTTGCTCAATTTCAATCATTCATTCATGTTTATTTGAAGCGATTTTGATTTGGAAAAATCAAGGGAAAGCTTTGTAATAGTATTGACAGTAAATTTTTATTGCTTTTTCATCTTTAAATTTAGTTTCTGAACAAAAACAAAAGCCTTACATAATAATCTCCTAATTGAATCTTCTGTTAAGTCCACCTGAAGTTTGAGAAAGCTCTCATAGACTTGAATATTCTAAGGATCTTATCATTTTAATTATAAGCTAGTTATATAGGTGCATATAAAGTTGGTATATAACTTTCGTCAAATATATCTATGTATTTCGGATGTTAAATTGATTATTCGATATCCATAATCTTGAATAATTCGTACTTGATTATTATAACGAACATCCCGGCAACGCGAGCATGAGTAAAATGATTACAGCTTAATGAAAAATAGTGATACAATTTATCTGGTATAACAATTGCAGTAACATTGGGCAACAAGGATTCTTTATTTCTTCATTGTCAGTAGTTTAAGGAAAAGTCCGAAGCTTCGAAAAAAATTAGTTTGAAACAATATTCCAGAGAACGTAATTGAAATTTTGGCAATTCCTACAAAACTCATGATCGTATGACACATGATGTACATATGTTGCTCTCGGCCCTGAACCGGGGCTCGGCCCAATATGCGTTTGGATCTTGCATGGGTGCACCCTACCTACTTCTCTCGCTGTACTTGGCCCGTGGCACTCGCGTGGGTTTTTTCTTTTTCTTGAGTGCGGCGGACAGGCGGTGTCAGAGTGCTTGGCTTTTTTCATCAGCTCGGCTCGGCTGCCACTTGACTCGTTCGTTTCCTGTGCTTTTCGAACGCGATGAAAAATGGAAATCCCCCAGCCGCGCTCGTGCCACTTTCCAGCCGTGAATGCTGCGCTTTCTTATTTCGAACTTTACCTTGCTCAACGCAGGTGCGCGAGAGGAGGGGCGGGACAAAACTGCTGAGATTTCAAGTTCCCGCACGCCGGACAGAGAAGAGTCGTTTCAGAATCTGAGCGAGAGATGGAATTGCTATTGGTTTATTCGTTTACATCTTTCCGAAGTGCCTTGGACGATACGGTTATGATAATTTTCCCAAGTCAGCCACTTGAAAAGTTCATGCTTGTTGAGTTTCTCGCAGTACAACAGAAAAAACTACTCAGAATATCTTACGGCATGTTCATATATATGCATATACGCGTATCAACTATTTCCCTTGAAGAATGAGTCATATTCTCAATCTGATAGTGAACGGTGCGGAGAAAAACTCCAGAATTGGATGCTCAACAAATATCATGGGCGATACATGTATACAAAGAATAAAACTTTTCAAAACAATATTTCGAATCATCCCCCTATTTTTCTATCCCGCGATTACGATTGACAAATCTCATCTTACACAGGCCCGAATAACTTATGCACTCCACCTCGGGTCTTTCAGAGTTTCGCACATCTGTAAAACAGCTTAGTAAGGCCATCCGCGAGAACAATGCGCGCCTCGCCACCGGGCTCGCTGGATTGCGCAGAATGTAATTCCGCGATTCCTCGTTCGCGAAACAGAAACGAGCCACGGCTCTTGTTCGGCGCGCGGCTAATCTCGAATCACCACATTTCACCTCTCGGGTAATAAAGGCATCAATCCGCCGCTGCCGCGCGCGCGCACACACATACACACGACACGAGAAAATAGAGCAAGCGCAGCCGGGATAGTAGAGTCGAAACACGCGGCTGCGGCTTAATTAATTCATCAGCTCTCGAATACGAGGCTAGTAGCCGCGCCACCCTGCAAGCGTGTAGTTGCGCATGAGGGCACAGTCTCGGGAGGCTGTTTCCCACATCGAGACCGCTTGGACACACACACAAACACGTATGTAATATATACTTGCGCGAAAATACACGACCGAAAACCAGAGTAGAAGGGACGCGCGAGAAATTCTCCGGTCAGAGGCTATTGGATAGAATTCTCAAGGAGTATTCTCCGTTCTGCCGTGGTGACCTGCGACCTGTACCGGGCTTGCTTCTTTTGGGGATGCTGGCGCTCGTGTTGTTTTCATGGTTTTACTCCATGTTGCACGGCTTAAGGCATTGTATTTTTGACGAGCACGAGATGCTCTCTTTCCGCTTTGCGAGTGAATAATGGCTGCAATTAATTGACGCATCATCGGGAAATGCATAATATCATTCTTACGGTTTTTGTGTTTTGTCTTTAGATCGGAATATACCGGTGGGTGTATGCGCTCATGGCGTAGCATGTGAAATATGGACGAGGAAGCTTTCAAATTTTGGTTGGAGCCAGTAACTTCCAACGATGAAATTCAATCTTTCGACATCGCAATGACTCGTTCAGATCGAATTTCAATTTACCCAAAAAACAATGCCCAGCGAAAACTTCTCTCAATCCTGCGGCTCCCAGAAGGATCCAATTTTTCAAAGAGCTTTCAGTAATGTCTCGACGCATGGTCGAACCGGTGGGGCTACAGAGAACATCCCCTAGAATCGTTTGACGGGCGGCGCAAAGAGCGCGAGGATTAAATCCGCCTGGCATTAATCTCGAAAACCACGCGCTCGGATGACACAGCCGCGAGTCGTTGAGCAATCCAGACGCGTGCGCCCTTGTCTCTGTGGCGCGAGCGCGACTTCAGAAAAAGCTTCCCCGCGGCAAAGGGAACGACCTGTCAATAGCAGCTTCGATGATGCGCGCGTGAATTTTAACGAGCCGGCTCGGCGGGACGCGATCTGCGAGCTGAAATCTCGTTAAAACTTAAACACTCGTGCGTGCCGGGCCGGATCGTTACCCGGCGGGCTGGAGTTTCTTCCTCGCTCACTGACGGAGCATGAGATGAGCCCCGATTACCATGTGACGAAGCCCGACGGGATTTTTTACTGCGCGGGGGAGAGGCCGCGTTTCGCGGCTCGTCTCGTGTCGGAATCATTCACGCTCGTCTTTGTGACTGCAGGGGGAATTACTTCCGAAACTTTTGTCGTTCATCTGAATAGATGTTTATTAGGATTGCAAACGAAAATTAATGCTCGTCCCAGCGGGAGCAAAGCGCCAACTTTGCGTCTTGGTGCTTGCAAAGAATGGTATTTTTCTCCCACGGGTTACGAAATATAGTATGTGCATGCACCTCGCTCTGATCTAGGCTATTTCGGGACGCGCAAACTCGCGCAAACGTTTTGCGTGCCGGAATCCCGGTCCTCGCGTAGGTGCATTATATAATATACTATACAAACTAGGAGACGTTGTCAACTTTGGGTAATCAATAATGATGAAACTTTCCGAAATGCTTTTTGTATACCTCAATAAACCATATATCTATAGAGCCATTCTAAATCACTAAATAGCGATTATATATCGACGTGTCTTACGAAGAAAGACACATAACTGAATCTGTCCGCGAAGAAAGACACATATCCGAATCTGTCCGCGAAGAAAGACACAACTCGCAATCTAGCCACGAAGAAAGACACAACTCGCAATCTGTCCGCGAAGAAAGACAAATGTCGGAAATATTCTCTCGCGAATATTAACGAAAAAAGAATTTAAACTGTAGAAAAGCCTTGTTTTTTTTGTCAATGATAACCTACTCATTCTAAGCTTTCATTCCATATATTTTTTACGTCGGAAAATTGTGGGATGTGCGCCATGTATCCTTTTTGCGGGCAGACGCAAGTTGTGTCTTTCTTCGCGGCTAGATTGCGAGTTGTGTCTTTCTTCGCGGACAAATTGAGATGTGTCTTTCTTCGCGGACAGTTTGAGATGTGTCTTTCTTCGTAAGACACGTCGATATAGTCAACAATGTATTTTGAATATGCGTTATATGATTTTGTCTTATTCATGAATCTATGATCTATTTCATTTTTAATATTATTCTCAGATTAATCTTATTACTCATCAAATTATATTTTGGATAGCGATTATTCAGTCAATAATACATATTTATGAATGTATTTATACTAATTCAATTCAAATAAATTATCATATGCTTCTGATTATCATTAGTTTCACATAATGTTTTATTTTTAGCTAACAGTTGAACCATCATTTATTAAATGATTATTATTTAGACTAAAATATATTTTCATCACTTGTATCGAAAAGTTGATGATTAAACCTTAGTTTTCTACACTCGTGATGAAAAATACTGTTCGATACTAGATCAAAAGATGATTTCTAGGCTCGTGTGATTACCAGCCTCGCTTTGCTCGGGCGGCAAACCTCCCACGTGCCTAAAATTCGTCTTCTGGTCTAGTATCGAAATGTACTATTTTATTAAGGGTGAACAAAAAATGACATATTGCATAGCAGTTTCGGAGATGCAAAATGAGCGATTGTGTATTCCGTTACCATAGCGTCATTTCGTCATGCTAGAGCGTTATTTCACGACATAATAAATCGAAAAATACTATTTTTAAATATTTTTATGATTTTGATCCGTCATTAATCTATATCGTATTTCATTTTCAAGATATTTTTCAGATTATTTCTCATTCTCTACAAAATCATTTCTTGGATGGCGATCATTCGGCCAATAATACGTTGTGCGTGAAATGATAATTTATTTGGTGTCATTTTCAACTAAATAATCGCTGATTTTTCGGAGAAATGGATCAATAATATCTGATTTCGTCTATGTACACACACACACACACACACACACGATTTTCTGTATACATATGATGAATGGCCGTATATATAGTTATCGAGGTACCCAAAAAGGACTTCGGGAAGTTTCATCATGAATTGGTCACCCCAAAGTAACAACGTCTCCTAGTAAGTGGGAGAGTTTCATTTATTAGTAATTGCTAAGTCGGGTTTAATTTCTTCAATTGCACTAGCACACTCGAGTATTCACACTTGTGCTAAGAGCAGAAAAATTTAAGGAATTTTTTTCCCAAATGAACTTGAGGTAATGTAATAACTAATAACGAATTTTCTGCCGAGCGTACAATTGGTTCTTTCGAACTTTTTTTGATACACCCAGCTGTTAACTTGAAAAAATCACTATTTTCATTCTTACGTAATTTAAACTTTGATCGTTCGACGATCGTTTACCTTGGATTCTTATAATTTTTCCCCAGATCCCTGAAACTTCGTGCTCTTAAGCCGGAGGTAAATATTTGCTCGAATATGAATTTCTTCTTTTATGCGCCTCCTTGCGCGCCTCCTCCCCCGCGACCTCCTCAAGAAATCATCAATAAGCCGCTCGATTGAAAATATTTCCAATCAAGGAGAGCAAACTTGCGCAACTACTTAAAAGTCGGCCCCGGCAGATCCATTAATTTCAATACGCGATGCGCGGGCCACCGCTGACAAATCGAAAATCAATCGCCGCGAGAATTTTTCTCCTCGTTAAATCTAGGCTTGAAACTTTTCTCCCCCTTCTCCCTACTTCCTCTGCCCCCCCTCCGAAACAGAAAGAAATCATCCCGCCGCGCGTGAATCCGAGAGCGCCGGGAAATTTCCTCGAACCCCCCTCCGGCAATCCAACGAATTAAGTTGAGCCACGCGATACGACGAGGATCCTCCCGGGGGATGATATTCTCGAGGGGGCGAGTCGGCGCGGATGTAGCCGCGTGCGCGCGGCAAACGAGTCCCTGAATATTCAGCGACGAATATAGCATCAACGCACGTTTGGATGTGCGCGTATTTAGGCGCGCAGCGCTCGCGTGTTTTTCCAATTTCTTGGCAGCTTCCCCTTCCGCCGGTCTCCTATTGTTAGTCGCTACTTTGTTCTCTGGCTGCCCCTCTCGTGTCTATACGCGCACGTGTGTCTGTCCCTCGTGCCCGCGCGCGCGCGATCTCGCTCTCTGCTGCACGGAGAGGATCGCGTTGGCGACCGAGCGTAACGGAGGATGAGTGGCCAAAGTGGAGTTTCAGCTTCATAAGTGATTGCTTGCAAAAGTACTCGGGCTAAATGGAAAATTCAATGTTCAACGTATGGGTATGATGATTGATCGTGAAGTTTCGTTGTTCCGAGAGATTCGCGATACGAAGCTGATGTCGAAACTAAACTGTTGATTCGCTATCTTTATATGTATATTGCCATACGTAATGTAAAGTAACTGTAACCAATTTGGCACTGTAGTCAATCACTGTAGTCAAAGGCACAATCGTCAGATTTTGTATTTCCGGTGCTCTCTGATCATCAGTCGCTCTTGGGTTATGTTGGGGGAATTAAAAGAAAATTTTCGGTACCTTCCCCGCCCATTTAGCCCTTAAAACCACTCTCCTACAACACTTTGAAGTTTCATTTACTCATTTTTTTACCCTTTTCTTATTTCACTTTTCACACTCAACTTCAAAAAACAGGAGTAAATAATTTTTATCTCTCAAAGTGTCATTACTCTTTTTCGTGTAAAAACATCTCAACTTTCGATTGGTCTCATCAGTTTTCCCAAAATTATTTTTTAAGCCACTCAAATTGCTCCTTTTCGCATAAAAAAAAAGTGAAGCCAATTTGGCACATTTTTTGATATTTTGTAATTCGCGCGTTTGAATCGTTCTAGCGGCGCTTATGCGGCCTTTATAGGCGCTCGGATCACGTTTTAGTCAAATTCGCAAATAACCCTTAGGGGGGGGGGGCACATTGGGTACAGTTACCTTACACCATGGTGGGTGTTGGTTTTGGATGTTTGGAAATAATTTAGATATTATCAGTAAGGTAGGTGTACCCAATGAGGCTCACCCTTTGAGTCTCGAATATACACGCGTCTACAGCAGCGACGTGGCACGGGATATTGTTGCTAGCGTGGAATAATGTCGAAAGAAAACGTATTGACCGGTCGCCAAGGTTTACACCAGTCTTTACGTGTCCATTACATGGATTTTTCCGTCGCTGCGGGAGAAAAGTACTCGGGTCGTCGGTTGCAAATGTTTTTCGTGCCGAAATCAGTTCACATGCATAATATACCATTTTAGAAACTGAGACATTCCATCTAATTTCTCTCCGGTGAGTGAGAATTTTTCCTTACAGACTCGCCAGGAAACTAGTTGGGATTTGGGTCTCGGATCTCGCCGAAACTTTTGGAGGTGGTTTATGATTGCCCAAGTAGATAATATCAGCAGTAATTTATCCTAACGTTTCGATTCCCCGGAGATATTTTCAACTTTATATATAGAATGTATAGCTATACGTATGAAATTTCACATATATTTCAAACGACTGCAAATATCATCTGCTTGAACCTCAGAAAACTACCTCCAGGAGTTTTAGTCGAAATCGAGTCCCAAATGTAAGATAGTCTCCTGGTCAGACTAGCCCAGAAAAATCTAGCGACATAGCATCCCTTACCTTGGCATGTTACCTCTGTAATCCATTATTTCCACTCTGCTTCCTTTTTATCAATTTTTAGAAGAGGCATTTGTCTTTTTGTCGCATGAATCCAGTAACGCCCACCTCCCCGAATCATTGATTTTTCTTTCGATTTCACAAGTTCAATATGCTCAACGTAGAGGTGTCCAAATTCGATGCAGCTTGGCTTATTTACATGTATGTCTATTACATACAGCCCTTCATACACCTTTGAGAAACTCGCGTTGAGCGCAATGTAGTATTTTCTATAAATTAGATTAGCCATATTGAGTACACTCGCATCTGTTGTCCATAAAAAAGATGATTTTTCGCAATTGCTATATTTATCAACGTAGCAAAAGTTAAATTCAAATACGGCTCAGCTGATCATATTGAAGGTCTTTCAAATGACTCCAGCCACGTTGGGAACTTCGATGGAGTGACAGTTCGCGCTTGTTAACTAGGTCAGATGAAGTAACATTTTTTTTACGTTCATAGAGTTGGTGAAGTTCGATCGTCATTATAATACTGTATCTCGAGGGAAATTTTTACCGTATTTCTAGGTATCTAGCCAGTTGAATATATATCCAATTGCTTGAAGAGTCGATAACTATGAGTATCGATTATCCCCGGGTTCGAGTCAATCTAATATAAGCTCGTTATTTTTAGGATAAACCGAGTTTTGATAAAATTATTTGAAAGGCCGATACCCACTAAAACAATGATCCTCCACAACGATTCAAAACTAATTCCAGCATCAGATTATATTTGATATACGGCCCTCGTTATATATTCACAATCAATATTTATAAAGTGTCCCATTCCCAATCCTATTTGATTATTCCTCGTTCACGTACACGCTGTTTCCGCCCAGTTTCAACTACCCTCGTCCCCATTATCCAAAGCGATTTTCCGGAAAAAGACGGAGTTGGCGAGCGTGTCTGTATTTTATGGAACGAATTTCAGCTGCGTAGAAGCGCAAAGTGAAACTGACAACACGCTCGTGGACTGCAATCACATGCTCGAGTCCCCTCCCATTGCCGTGCTGGCTAATCTCTCGCATTAATCCACGCACATTCAAATGTGCGAAACACCCTTAGCGTACAGTTGTTGTAGCGCACCGTCTACTCTGTACTGGCTCATTCGTCTGAGTGTCGCGGACCGCCAGAGCGCGTCTGTTACTACTTGCATTATCCGACTGCGGCTTGAGTCGAGCGCCGCGTGAACTATATATATATAAATATATATATATATATATATAAACCGTCGAGGCGGCAGCTGCGGTTCTACTTCGCGCGTCTGATTTGAAAGTCAGCTCGTTTCGCTTCATTTTTCACGGCTGCAGCATAGCGCGCCTCTGAGTTTCGCCCCTTTTGCATAAAGTACAACATTGGAATTTATGAATGGAAAGCGCCGAGGAAATAGTGCGGGCGACTTTTTAACAAGGAGAGTCGCTTAGTGCGATTCTCTGGCTCGCGGAGTGTGCCTGTGTGTACATGTGCACAGTCGAAAACCTTCTGGCTCGCCCTTTGTTTTTTATGGCCTGGATTATTCTCTCGTAGAAAGATCAATACGGAACAGGAGAGCGAGAGAGAAATAGAGAGAGAGAGAGAGAGGGAGAAAAGAGTCAGACAGAAGAAAGATGCTAGAGAGGGGAAAGCCCCTGGTACGATTAAAAACTTCTCGCGCAGATTGATGCTCATGTATACATGAGAGAGAAAGACGAGCGAGATGGGAGTTAAGATGTTTTTAATGAATCGCTATACGCGTGCTTTTATTGAGTTGTTATTTTGCGAGCACGATAACGAGAGTTGCGCCACTGCCCGTAGGTATATGTTTGGAAAAGCAATTTCACCGAGTCAGCCAGTGGATTTTTGCCGCCTGCCTCCTCCCTCGCTATACTTTAATCACTTTTTGTGCCTAGAATTTTTATGCTGAAACACACAACAAAAGGGCCGTGCGCCTAACGGTGTGGATTTTACCAGATAACTCTCTTGTTTACCGAACATTTTCACGTACTAAAGCAACTGCGCAACTTTTGAACTACTGCGCCACATGAGAAATTAATTTCGACCTTTTGAAAAAAGTTAAAACCAAATTTTCATTTTATCAACATATGTTGCGCATATGTTTCACTTTGTTTGCAGAATAAAATTGCGATATGAACTTTCGATTATCAGTATTTACTGATTTCGATCATCAATATTTTGAACGATCAAAGTTATTCTCCATGAAGCATCTTTCGCAAGTACAATGAATTGATAGTCTTATTGGCAAGTACTCATTTAAATGTTGGCTAACGTAAATGTCTTTTTTCTTAATACACTTATGTTAAGCACTTATGTTACACTAATGTTAAGCCTGTCTCGATACACTGCCGGTTGGGATTAACACATCACATGATCAAAGTGCAACTGTTTGCCGCTTGAAATACTCGAGTTGCCGTAATTGCAGGTCCTCTGCGAATAGCCCGAAATCCATCATGTACCGGGGAAATTGAACTCTATCGCAACACGCGGCGTATATACTTGGGTACGTCTCGCGCCAGCCAAAGTTTCTTGGGCCTCTCCACAGCCTTCGAGTAGACTCCGTCACGCTGCGGCCTACTCTGCGGGATTGAAAAACATATTTCCGCAAAGAAAAGTGAATACCCGGGATGCGGGGAACATGAACGAGCGAAGTTTGCATCCTGGCAGAGTAGAAGAGAAGAGATGACTTTCAGCGAGAAGATGAACATTTCACGGATGCTATTGCAGCGCGAGGGGCAAGGATTTTTTTTGCGCGCGAGATACCTACACGTCGCGAAAAACTGTGAGAAATAAAGCTCCAGGATTAATTATACAGTGGAGCATGCATGGAAGTCACGAATAGGAATGATACTGGGAGAGCGGCGTGAGCGAGTGGTGAGAAGAAGAATTTGAAAAGTACCGTGTATCCCCATAGTGAAAATATATTCTCTCGTAATGAGAATGATATTATCCGATACCAAGAGGAGAATTCATAAAAGTTGATAGAATATCGAGCGGGAAAATTTACAGTTATGTCATAAGACGGTTGCGGGTTATACTGCCTGGAAGGCAAAACGGACGCACATATTTTTTTATATAGTTAAACGCGTGGGGCTGGATCTGTGATCCGCGATTCTTGTAGTACCTATTCAGCCATCATAAAATACAAAAGGCCATTCCTAAAGTATTTGCTTTAAAACGCAACTTACTTTTGCTAGAGCAAAAATTATTCTTTTAAACGAAATTTCAAAATTTTCAGTCTACTCCGATCTAACTCTAAATCAATAGAAAAAATGTGTCGGAGCATAAAAATGAAGTATTCGATGTTCTCCAATATCCTGGCGGAATTTTCGTCCTCACATTATTTTTCATGCGTGATAATCACATCAACATTCTCAACACTTGTTGTGTCCATTGTTTCATGTTATTCGGTGCGTGAAAGGGCATTCACGCACTGGTGCATTTTTCAAATGTTCCATGTAAGAGCACGAGTCGTATCCGACTCGTGCGTTAAAATTCAAACACTTGTGTGGACGGATGGGACTCGTCGCCGCGCCGGCTTCGCCTATAACTCGTGGACGCGTCCACACGCGACTTATTTTTACGGACTAGTTGCATAATATACAATACCATACAATGTATTTTCTAATATTCTAAGTACTAGGAAAAGGTTCAAAACCTATGAGGTGGCCGTATTACCCGCAGGGACCTCATATTATATTATATTTCTAGGTGGTGCGTCGAAAATTCATGAAATTTCTAGGAAAGAAAATTTCATGCAGTTTTTCGTCTCGTGGCTTCGTGGTTCAAATTAATTGAGGATGAAAATGTCTTTAAAAGAAAAAATTGCTGAACTTGCTGATTAGAACTTCTAGCAGAAATAGTGTGAGGGCTCAAAAAAATCTTAAAAAAACTAAAAGAAGTCTAGAATATCGGGTAAAATATGCAGAGTGCGAGCAAAGCTCGATTTTAAACACATATTTTCGTGAGATCGAACTTTTCGTATATTTGTTTTAAAAAAAATAGTATCCGAAAAAACGAACTTTTTACATAAATAAATAATCTATTTACATCAAAAAGAAAATATTTCTCAATTCAACTACTTCACAGAATTTCCTTCTAGCGAAATAATTCTACTTTCCACGCCAGATGCATTGCGACATGAGTAACTCGTGTGCATTGTTGATTGCTGCTCTCATGTGAGAATCCAAACATTCAACTCACATAAATGTTTCTCTGCTTGGAAACTCGGCCATGAGAGCTTCGGAAACGTCGTTGAAACGCTACTACTCGAGTTATGAAAGTACGAAGATGTCATTGTAAAATCAGGAAAGTTAAAAATAACTTTCTGAAAAAAATTCCTTCACTTTCCCACGAATTATTTCTAATGAAATTGATCACATTTATTTTCACAGTCACGACTGATGGACTACCCACAATTGAATTTTCGATTAACCTCACACAAGTATTCATCACGTGCTTTCTCCGTTTCTAATACGAAAGTTGATTTTTCGTGAATAATACTTCAAGTTTATTTGAAAAGTTATCAAGTACAGTCCGCATCAATCTGACAGAATGAAGTCGGCACAATGAACTATTGAGAGCTTTAAAGCCTTTTATCTGAATAAATATTCCAACCATTGCACTCAACTCATCGAGAAAAACTCTTCCACTGTCGATCACTGCCGGTTATTAAATCCAGATTAATCCATCGAGGCATTTTGCGAATCCAATTAAAAGTCGTCCGATCGCAATAGTTGGCGCATTGAGCTTAAAAAAATAAACGCGAGAGTAAGTCGAGCCAGAGACGAAGAAAAAGCAGACCAACAAAGCACAAACTTGAAAAGCAAGAGGGGAGATGTGGAAATGCGGCAGTAGCCGGGTGAAATATCCGGGCGAGCTTGGACAGAGAGGGAGAGAGAGGGAGAGAACTAGATGGGAGCAAACGTATGTAGGTCGCATTGTCAGTGCCACGACCTGAATTTGCTCGCGCCCGCTTCTCCGCCGAACTGCGCTCGGGAGTATGTCTCTGTAGCTGTGCGGCTGAGTATTTATTTAAAAGGCACAGCTCGGCTTGTCCGATTACTGATTCAATTCATGCACTTTGCCAATCAGCCTCGCCGCTGTTACTTCTTTTCCGCCGAGCTCTTACAAAAGCGCAACCGGATTTACTTTGTTTTTTCGCTCGATCCCGGCGTTTGCTGCCCCCAATTGATGGAGATTTTTGACCGTTTGACAAAGTCACACAGTTAAATTCCGCTCTTTGAGCGCTTGCCCGTCTCTGCAAAAGAGACGAGGCAATTTTTGTTCCTTGCATCGTGTAACATTTTCGAGAAACTGACTTACACGAGCGCGTGAACTCGTTTCGTGCAAGTCGGACTTGGCGAAATGGATTCAGCAAAAGTTGGAGAGGACGAGGAGCCGTGAACGATGCATTGTTTGTAAATCGAAATCAAGCACAGTCAAGCGTCGAAAGAGAATCGTATTGGAACACCGATCCGCATTGCGCGCGCTCCGAATGATTGCGCCAATTCAGAAAAATATGGATTATCCGGCCATCATCGTACCCGATCATTTATATTTTATTCATAAGTTTACCTCGGCTATATTGTTTTATGCAAATCGAGTGAACCTGAAGAGCTGGCCGCATCATATTGTTGCGGGATTATCAAAAATTCCTTTGAATGAATCATACGATAGCCGGATGTATATATTCTTCACTCCAGCGACTTCAAGCCGTGGCAATGGTAGACGTATAGGCCGGGGACTTGGATACATTTGAATATATGTATCCTGATGCGTGAATTTTTCTCTCGTGAATCTAGAGATTGAGAGTCAATGTTCGTGAATTTCTATGAAGATGCAAAGTCAAATTTATTTTCAATTCTGAGCTCGCATTCTTTATGTAGTCTGCAATTAATATTATTTATTTTCTTTGCGAGTCCATCAGTTTTATGAATGAAATACCATTGTCACAGCACGACTCTAAGATAACTTTGTTTTTTTTTTCATGAATCAATCAATCTACTAGATCATTCAATTTGAATATTGTTCGTGAAAAATCAAAGGAAAAGTTGGGCTATACATCAGCACGAGCATTGCGGGGTCTGCTGGTGATATTTAAGGCAGACTATGTACATACTGAATTTATATAATAAAGAGTTGGGTAATTGAAAACTCACAATTTTTATTAGTATAGCAACCTCTGATTCGAAGAGGAATATTTCGATTGCTTTCTTCTAGACTACTCGTATAGAAAGCAGCATTATCTTGGTTAGTGGTCAAGTTGGTGAAAGATGAGGGTATCCATCGCGGAGCCACATTCTTTTTTACTACAGATTCAGTGCAATGATAATATTTTTTAAACGCCATTATCTTTATCCCACAAGAATGATGGTCGTTACAGTCGTGTATGTTTTTTCTTTAGCCAGAATTTATAGGCCTCCTTTAATATCCGGCTCTGACCCGCCTGCTACTCTAACAAAACATTGTTATGTTGGTTCCCTAAAACTAAAGTATGTTTCAGAATGGTATCGATTTTCTTGTTCTCTCGATGCGCAGGTATATATAATTGGATTCTTCATAGAAATAAATATTTTTCTAGAATAAAAAGTATATATAAGGCGAGCGGCTGTGTACGATCACATGGTAAACTGTTAAAAAGTTTACATCAATAAAAAAATATAATGTTTGACGTGTTGAAGGCTGCAGAGGATGTGAAAGATGCATTACTAGAAGTAATGTAACGTGTCGTTTTTCATATAATACCTTTCCATGTTAATTCACCCGATTAAACATGGGAATCGGATCGTGACTGTCGGTTGAGAGCACAGTTGACGAAGAGTACTGCAATTAGTGCAGAGGCAGTTACAAATTATGTTTTGTTTAATTTATGCACTTTCTTCTCCATACACGCTCCCTTTGATGTCTGCTGACATTTTATTTGCTATATTTCAGATATCCACAAGATTAATGGAATCAGTATGATGCATTGGACACAGTTTTTGGGCACAGTTTTTGACACTGAGCATCAGTTGAACAACAGTTTTTCAGAAATCATCACAATGTTTTTGATTTTTAAAAACTACCATTCATCATATGGATAATTTTGTTTTTATTTCTTTCTCATCTATTTTATAGTAGTCCAATGAAAATCCGCCTGCCTTTGTCAGCAAGGGAGAAAAAACCCTTTTAAGATCCCAAAAGCCATCCCGTCTGAACAGCTCCTTGCAAATATATTCAATCTTGTCCGTCAGTTCAGTGATGCTGCTACATGGCTCTTCGGCTAAGAAGGTCTGATCGATCGATCATTCGGTTGAAAGCGTGGCAGTATACTAATCTTGAACCCCCACCAGGCCAAACCAGCATAGAATATATAGCGTTTGAGAAGCTTGACTGTGATGTCGACTTCACAATACGGAAAGAGTTATGTAATAGCAGGTAACATTTGTTTTCGTTGTTTCATGGAAATATTCAAATTATACAAATTTGACTCAACTGAACTAATCTGTAACGTAAGAGTCGTACTTTATTGAATTGAAACATCACATGTCGAAATTAGTTCATTTTCATAAGTCCTGCAGTACAGCAATCTGACGATGGCTCGATATAAAGCGTGTAATAGCAGCTTTGAAACTAAATATGAAAAAATATCAAAACTCAAAACACGCTAGTCTTGGTAAGGACCGTTGGTATCAGCTCTACAACCTCTTGTTAGTCCTTCAAACGGCCAATGCCATGTTTCTCCAGCGATATATATTCTTTTGCCACGAAAAATTCACTTAAAAAACGATGCAGCAATGCAGGTATATCTATTGCGATGCAGTCAAGGGCTTCCACTTCTCGATGCCCTGGCCCGTAAACAATTCGAAACGTTGTCTGCGGCAATTTCCAACTATCCTCCGAAACTACACAGAGGCAAGAGCAACCGGACAACAATCGCTGAAGTGCAAATATCCGTGGCCCGTGTATGCATGCGGGCGACCGACGCGCAAAAAAGGTCCATTTGCAAGAAAGCGCGAGCCAGTGTGGAGCACTCTGCGAAGAGAGGGCATAAAGCGCGCACAGACATGAAACGTATCGCGCGCAGAGTGCGGTGTATGCCGTGCGGCCCGACGCGGTCTCAGTGGGTTGGCACAGCAAAATTTTCGAATCATTGACGATTCACTCATATACGCGCGAGTCGTTTCGATTCTGCCGTGGCCTAGAGGAAACACACTGTGTTGGTGGAGAATTAAAGTGTTTGCAATTTGAGAATCGTCTGCCACAGGGTTTTCGGGAGCGAGTTTTCGTATACACAGCAAACACGATTTCTTAATTTAAGTAAAAAATTTTTCTTAAAATGGGACGGAACGAATTTCAGTATAAAAAAGTACTTGAATCAAAATTCTAATTCTGTACTTAGATTAAGTACTTTTCGTAATGATTTTCGGTACGACGAAGTATTTGAATAAATAATTTTCATTTCTGTATTTAGATTTTTCTTCTATTAGTGTTTCAATCTCAAACATATGCGGGCGATAACCCTTGTATGTACAAGATAAATAAAAATGTAATTTTCAAATCTATTGTTTATTTTTTTTATTTTATTTTCTCTATTATTTTAATCAGATTCTCAGAATTCGGAGCAACTCGTGAAGTTGTCTAGTTTTGATCCGAATGCTCACAAAAATACTAGTCAAACACTGACCTTTATACAATAACCTGTCAATTCAGTTCAGAATCGATTTTAGAAATCACAAAACTTAACTTATTTCAGTCAATTTATATACTAAATTCAAAAAAAATATTAATTTGAGTAATAATTACTGAAACTAAGGAAATTCGGATTCTTTGAACTTATTTTAAGTAAAATTGATTTTCAGTACTGCAACACTTTTCAGTAATCGTTTTTACTGTGTAGCGGTAGTATTGTTTGTTCTAGTTTGATCGTCATCTGGCAAGAGCAGGTCGCTACGTCCGGTGTCCAATTACGATGAAACTTAGCGAGACAGCCGCGCTGCCGTTCAACGTATCGTTTTCCTGAAGTTAATCGTGAATCATTATGCACAGTACATTGTATATCTATGGATTTCGGAATATACAGATATACTGTATGTGGATGAGGTCGATAATGGTTCACGTATTCTCAGCAGGAAAACGAAAATGTTGGACTGCGTGGCCGCAGGTATAATCTATTAGGCTATCCATGAACCATCTCACAAAGTTTCATCGTTATTGGACACCCGGAGGTAGTGGCCTCTCCTTGTGAGTTTAATTATTATACGGTACTTGGTATCCTGCATTACGGGTGGGATTCTATTGAGAATAGTTCATTTGTTTTTAGAATAAAAACTAATCTATTCTGATATTCCTAAATTTTGCTTGTCTTACAATCCGTAATTTGAATTTAATGATAAGTTAGATACACTATGTTATCATCAGCTCATACAATGTAGAGTTCTATACATTTATCAAAAAGTGATATTGGGTTTGTCAAACGATTTATGAATGATTATCATGAATCATGCAATTTCAATTTTGGGGAAAACTATATCATATGTTATTATGCATTGTTTATAAAAAAAAAACACGGAGAAACTACCTTACCGATTCTCTGAGTTCAACGGAGCACACAGAGATGGAGACCTTGCTATTTTGATGATCGCAATGTACCATCAACCGGCGTCGGTAGCTCATCAGGTCCTCCACATAAGATACAAGGCTGTACAAGGCATCCCGCCGCAGGACATGGGATCGATCCCCGTCGGGATAACGAACCGTTTTTCGACTGAATTTGTGCTCGAAACCGAAATGATTGTGTGATGAATTGAAAAATTTGATTGTACACAAATTACAATTAAATCAATATTGTGTACTGGATGGAGAGCCAATAAAATAATACGATACTACTATACTGTGGTTAAGAGACTGTACTGGTATGACCCAATAAAAATCTCTCAAAAAAAGTGTATCATCTTAGCTATGTAACGAAATATGATAGACCATAATAATGTCTCTTAACTAAAAAATCAATTAAAATGTACATATTTAAAAATATATGGTTCGCAAAAAAGGCTTCTCTCACGATCAAAAAAAATTATTCTCAGTACCTAGAATTATTATTGATCAATTATTATCAATACGTACTTTACACATTAATAAATTTGAAAGTGGGCGCTTAATAGTACCAAGAGTACAAAAAGCGTCGTTAGAAAACTAAATGAAAAATATTAATTCGAAAATATTCGTTTTTCATCGGAAGATAAGGATTTTATTACGTTTAATTACTTATTTAGTATGCTTTCTCTGAGAAATGTAATGTTGAATGAAAATTCTTACAGAATATTTTATAACAATCGTAATGTTTGTTAATGATAATATCAAATAGTTTTTATACAGGAAGTATTATGGGAAGAAATTGAACAATTGATAATGTGCATTCTTGTGTATTTCATACAAAAAATAACATTACGTACAACCTCAAGAAAGTAACGCAACTCAGTCGATTCGTGCATCAAAACTTCGAACGCAAAACTTCGTCAGCGAAATCGAAAATCAATGTAACAAAATTGGCTTTATTATTGCACTAAAATAAAAAATGAATTCTGCCACACCTGAAATTATCAACTTATTTTTCATGTATTTACATTCGAATAATCGCAACCACATAAATCCATACTTACAAGAAATAAACATAAAAAGAGGTAACAGAGAATAATATTAATAACCATCGTCTCGAGTAAACGCTAAATAATAAATGTATCACATTTGTGTACAGCTGTCTGCTTTACTACGGAAAGGACTAGCTTAGGCTTATTTCATATATTGTATTGACCAAGAAATCTAACAATATTGAAAATGGAAGTAGAAAGATGCAATACTTGCAAAGAATTTGAATTGATGAAATTTCGTAACACTTTATACGAAATCAAGCGACACTTTTTATAAAAGTAAAACTCACTTAGTTATCAATGTAAGTTTGATATGTATCACACTCTGGCTCAGAATCGAAAGACCGCTGTGATTTTATGTATAATAGTAAGTATTCATAGAATAATTGTAGTCTTACAACTCTGCGGAAAAATATTGTACACATATTTATCGCTTGATAGGTATGTAGATATATGTATATACATATTTTAGTATTTACATTCATAATTCATTAGTAAAGAAAGTACTCAGAAAATATTTTGTTATCCGAGCAATTTCTTTAAAAATGTCATTCTCTTCATTGGTGATTTTGCGCATGAGCCACATCACTATTCGACCCTATTATAATGATTATTATTACTAATATTAATATTTTTATTATTATCATAACTCTGGTTATGATCATGATTATTATTTTATTGTTATTATTATTTTATTTATGATAACGATTGCAACGGAACCATTTCATTGGATACTACTATGAATTATCAAGTATTTTACGTGACTTTTTCTCCTTACGTGTTATTTTTAAAAAGTTATACTTGAAAAACAATTTTTTTGCTAATGCTTTGAAAATTTTATATAAAACTCTGTATCGGTAAAAGAAAAAAATCTTTGTAAAATCTTACTTCACAATTCACGCCACTAATTGAAGTTATATTTCATCAGCTATTTCTTCTTAGGAAGAGAATTACAGGTTACCTTATATGTAGATTATTTTCGCGATTCATAAGATGCTATTTTTTTACAAGCTTGAATCATCATTAACATTTCAACAACTCATGAAAGGGCAAAACTTAAAAGTAAGAGAAAAAATAGAACTTAGCTGATATGAAAAGTAAAATATACAACTAAATTTAATCGAAACCCAGCTTGATTTGAATAAATTTCTTATAAAACTATTTCAACAATTTTGCTCTTCGTCAGAATTACTACAACCTATATTTTCAACCTGGGTGGAAAACTAACGTCCTTCCTAAACTAATTATAACAGTTCTGTTCTTACAAGATCTTGATGTAATATTTTGTCCCCACCAAAAGTACGGCTAGTACTTATAAATTAAAGCCTTGCACAAGTCATTTCTATTCCAATGCACCACTAGAAACTTCGAATCTTCATAACGAATTTCGATTCAAATACATGAATTGATTGATTTGTGGCTGAGAACCGTGGTCGGATTGATCCAAGCATCATCATCTATGTGGACAGTAAGATACGTGTGGAAACAGGTGACAATGCAACGATTTGAACCTGAAAACAACCAAAAAATAGAATTAGTACATTTTTGTCATTACAGTCTATGCATCTTGAAACATTTTCATTTCATTACTAAATCATCCAAAAAAACGTGTCGACCATAGACATTTTTATATAGCGACGACAATTGAGACAACAGTACATTACTACTCGGAAAAGTTTGCGCGTGCCAAAACCTTATTTTCTGCGAACGCCACAAAGTAAATTAGCACTTCGCTTTCTTTGGGGTGAAAATATTACTGAACCTTGACAACTCTCGTCAATTTTCACTTCTCCTGGCGATAAAACTAGCAGTAAAAAACTAATAAAATATTTCTTCTAAGTGGGAGCAAGGATTTTTCTCAAAATCCACAAGTAATACTTGTTGGGCTGAAAACAAAACAGCTTTTCGTCGACACTGGCCGCGACCACGTGAGCGGAGCTAACACTCTTTCTCGGTAACTTAATTATCCCCGCGGCCCCCACAACAGCTGCATAAAATGACGAATCTCAATAAACGCCACAACAGGTGGCCGCGCGACAACCAGAAGTCCATTACCGCAACAACAGTCTCTCTAAATTTAAAGTCCTCGAAACAACCGCTCAAAGCCTGCGGTCGGCCGCTTTGGGACACAAGAGAATTAGCCGGGACGTGCGCGCGCGCGAGCGGCTCGTAAACTCGCGCTGCGCCATAATTATTAAAAAAGTCAATTAAGCGCGGCCGCGTTTTATGCTAGGGCGACTGTATTATCACGCGTGTATATGCGTGCGAGTGAGTGCACGAGTAATTGAGGGCCGGTCGGTGCAAAAACGGTACTCGGAAAACGACTCTGCCATTCGAGCCGTTCTTTTTCAAATACTTCTCACGCTGACTTTCGATTCCCCGATGAGTCGCCGCTCACGGTTAGCTCTGCTCTTGCTCCTCGGAGCTTGTGTATCTCGTGCAGATATTGAATGATGCCGACTCCCCCACCTCCCCTCCCTTCCTCCCACCCGCCCCATCCACCGTCATTAAATTATTATATGTCTACACAGCTGCGGAGGAAAATAATAATTACGAGCAAGAAAATTCAATCTGAAGTAAGTAATGATCGTGGACTGCGGGGTGATTATTTCCCATTAGAGAATTGTAATTGGCAAATGAGTGCGATTTCAAGATTCTACAACCGTGGATACAATTCTCTAGCAACAACAAACAGCCGTGTGAAACAAATTTCGAGTATTTATGATTCTTATAGGGTAATTTAGTTTCTGCTGATGGGTTCAATATGGAAAAGTATTTTTTGTTACGAATTGCATGCCTCCATAGTTCGCAGTGCCAGTACTATACGACCCTGGTCATTTATTCTCGCGATATCTATTAATATATTCGTAGAATATCCAGCAAATCCACGAGTCAAAATGACTAATTATGGTCTGAAGTAATAGAATGACCGATTCTATTTTCAAGACATGATGAAATAATTTATGACACAATTTTACGCTGCTCAATTTTATAAGCAAATGTCAAATATTCAAATTTCAGTTGCTGTGAGTAGTCTCGAATTAAAATGAACTAAATAATGTTCGCACCACGATTAAGTTAATAGTTCAATTGATGCGTTTGTTCTTGAACCCATTATATCCAATGAATAAGATTTTGATGTGAAATCTTACCTTTTTGGATCTTCAGCGACACTGAAGCCATCAATCTTCACGGTATTCCACTCATCCCTTGAATCTTTCGCATAGCTGAATGACACCTGTAAAAAGAATCAGAAAAATGCTGGTTCGTTCAGTAGATTCTCATAAATTTTTCAAGAAATGAAACGGGATTAAGTGCACCATGATCGAGAACGTGGATGAAGAGCAAAGAGAAATAGCATGTATATGTACAGCACTGACGTGAGTAGAAATCGATACGCGTGTCCGTGGCAGTTGGTTAACAGTATTGTTTTTTTTTCACGCAAGTATGAACTTTTTGGAAAAAAGACGCTGAGGGATATCGGGTTCATTCTTCCAACAGGTGAAAAAAAAATACTTGTCGCCACTGCGCGCTTTTCAGCCGTATTGTATTTACTCTACCACACGTCACCGACAGGACTGCCTCGATTTTTCCTCGCCAGCTTTTCGATTGCAAGTGTTATTCTGCCGTATACACAAGCGAACTTGTTTCGCTTACAGCTCGGAGGAAATTGTCTGAGATAAATCGTGTTGCGATGTGGACCTTTTTGTTCGAAATCGACCTTTTCGAAGAAATCATTGGCGTTAGTGGGTAGAGATAACTTTCTTCGACTAAGGTGAATTGAAATAGTTTAATGAAACTTTCATTCAGTTCTTATTTTGTAATTCAAGTAAAGAGTAGAGACTTAGATATTGATCGTAGAACTTTTATTTCTCTCGAAAAACTTATTCGTTGGCCAATTCAAAATGATGAACATATAATTTTTAATCAATGAAAACCTCATCTCGATGATAAAATTAACAATTTATTGAAAATCTTATCCAGAAGCTAATGCAAACTACCCTCCTGACAGCCAATATACTAATATGAAAATTCCTTAAATACAAATCTGATGGTACTCGTTTCAATTGATGACTCAAGTCACAAACGCGATGATCGAACTTATGGAACGTCAACGCTGAACGGTCTATACCGACGGTACTTTAAAAATTCGATCAAAGATACGCGTTGTACGAGAACTCGATGTTTGACAAACTGCCCGGACTCGGCAGCAAAAAGATATATTTGCCCTTATCGCAACGGTTGCATCTCTCGTCTCGGCTTTACGGAGCGAAGAACTTAATAGACGAGTTATGCGCGTCTATCTCGACGGCACGATCGAGAGCGCCTTCTTGGGCACACACGGCGCTTTGAACTTCAGCGTGCTTTTCCTCGTGGATCTTCTGGATGGTGCGCGCGATGAAAGACGCTCGTATTAGGCTATTTGTGGAGTTTTCAAAGCCAGAATTGACTCGTTCTAGATGAATCTACAGTGCGTACGCTGGTTTAGCTTTATTACAGTTGGGATTTTAGGATTTGGAGTATAACTATCATTGGAATACTAGGAAGTTAATCTTCGGGATGATTTGCGGTTTGAGAGAAGGAATGCAAAGTTAACCGAGGTTGTAAATTCGAAAAATAACGAAGGAACGCATCGTATAGCTCTTATTCCAAGATGCGGAAAAATACAATAAGCTTTTCGAAACATGAATATTTCGTCTTTTTGAGCAGATAAGTGAATGGCTCGTGCATAGATGAAATATTTCATATAGCAAATCTTTGTACGAAAGGCCGAGATCTTAATATTAATAGATTAATAGATACGATTTTTAGAGGCAATTTAAATTTCGGCGTATATACATTTTTAATATTGGATTTTCATGAATATATTACTGCGATTTCGCGTACTAAGTAATATAGAATAAATTTTGCTGGTATATATAATGAATTCACTCACCTGATCATGAAAAGTGTCTTTGTTGAGAAACTTGAGGATCTCGAGGTGCGAATGAAACTGCTCGACTACGGTGAGCTGTTTCTTCAGCATGTGTTCGATTATGTACCCCATCGTCACGTCATCTGGTAGTCGTATTCTATCACCAACGGTGATAAACTTCCCACCTCTAAAACATAAACACATAACGAAACCATTATAATATGACTTTATAGGCTCAATATATAGCTCAATATAGCGAGTTTATTATAGTAAATCATACACAGGAGAAACCCTAACTTTGCCGTGATCATTTATCAACAATTGTTAACAAAAATGTCGAGAATATTGTCTGAAACCTAACGAACTAACAAACCACTTGGCATTTGAATCTCGAATCGCACAGAATAATCTAGAAGTGGTCTATGGTTACCCAAATAAATTGCAATAAGTATCACTTTTCGGAGCAGGACCAGATGCGAGTCAGCCTCCCGGCAGGGACCAGGATCTTTTTATTTAATCATTCCATACCAGTGTTTCAAATTTGAGAGAAAAAAAAACACGCTTACGCACCGGCGAGATCTGCCTCTAATTAGGTTCGAGTATCAATTACCTCAGAAACAGACCGCGCATCATTACACGAAACGTTAGGGGTAACACCCAATACACTCGAGCCATCTTTGAAAAAAATCCCCCACCCGAGTACGAGGGTACGTGCGAATGCGTATCGAGGAGATTAAAGCCTGGCGGTCGGAAGATAAAAAAAGTGGCGAGGAAAGGGAGAAATATATATACGAGACGCGCGCGCGCGGCGAGGCTCCTTTGAGGCTGCTGCTGCTGCTGCTCTCCGATCGGCCGACGGAATTTAATTATTCGGCTTTAATTCGGCAACATTCCCGCGAGCGCGCGTATGGAGATTAGGCCGGCACCTGCCTCAGCTCGCTCGGCTGCTCCATTAAAACGAAAGCGGCTTATTACGCTTTATACACACGCCGTACAGCGCCCGTGTGTATAACCGTTCGCCGCTATTAATCGCTAATGGATCGGATTGGCCGCGGCCCGACTGTATATATACGCGATTTGGCCGATTTAAATCCTCTCGAGATATCGCGCGTACTTATCTCCGGCTCGTTTCGCTTTTTTTTTGCTGCTTTTGTTTTTCGGCGAGACGCCGCCACCGCCGCGGTATTGCTTTTGCAACAATTAAAGCGCGGCCTTCGCCGGTATAATTGCTCCCGGCTCATTTCGAGTAGCCGCGGAGGATGTAATATCCGATTCGGCGCTCTCGCGCGCGCTCGTCTGCTGGTCGAGTCGTAAGGTTACGCGTAGGGAGTTTAATTAACGACGCCGATTTTGGAACATATACACGCAGCGATCCGTTCGCTGTTGACTCGGCTGATTTTCAATTCGGCCGCGCGAGAACTTGTTTACACGAGTCTGTCTCGTGTGGGCAAACGAAACGCTGCCCCGAAAGATCGCCGTCAAGATCGGTTTTAATTCCCGAAAAATTCATCGTCAAAAACGCACGCGCGGCACTTTTCGCCCGTGCAATTTGGACGGGAGAAGAAGCCAAGGCGAGAACGACTCTCTTCGTAAGACAAACACGCGTGTGCACTGATTTCAAGCTGATTCAAAAGTCGGCAGCGCCATACACTCGATCGAGAAAATATTATGGCGGAATAAATTGCCCTCGCTAATTAAAAAGAGAGATAATCTGACGTATCGAGAGAGAAGATCCGTCCTTTCCCAAATTCTGCGCCACACGTGAGTTTGCTTCGCGCGTCGACGTCGCGCGAGCTGTTAATCAATTAAAAATCCCCTTGGACCGCTCGGTCGCGTCATCAGGCCGCGGCCAATTATCATTACGCAACTGTCGGGAATCGAGTTGTCGGGCACATCCGTTGGCCGGGCAAAAAGCTGCACTCCTACGCGCAGGCGGCGCACAAAGGGACACCGCCTGGTCCTGCGCGTCCCACGGAAAAACGCGCGCCGATGCTGCGGTGCGCCGGGGCGCAGAAAAAGCCAGCCAAAAACGTCGCGCGGGCTTTCCTTTGGGCTGCCAATTAGGGTGGCCGCGTCCAGATATATATATACTAGTCACCGAGCGCTGACCGGATAGAGGGCCGCGCTGACGCGCCGCTCGCGATTTAATTAACATTTTTCGTTTCGATTGGTCCGTCCGTTCGATTCGGCGTTCTCATTAGCGAATACCGTCGCGCGATTTTCGTTCGCGCGACCTTTTTAATTGGACGGATTAGCTCTCTCCCTCCCTCACTCTCTTTCTCTCTTTCCCTCCTCTCTCTCACTCTCTCACTCTCTCTCTCTGTCGTGCGTATTTCACTTGCGGCTTTTTTACCATTTTTCTATAGGCAGTCCCTTCGGTGCGTGAGATAGGGCCGGCCGGAGGAAGGGTTCGGCTGCGGAATATCGGCCTCGTTAAAATACCTCGCGACCAAATCGAAATTTCGAGGTTAAGTGGTGCGTGCGCGCTCGCTCGCTGGGACACAAGAACGTATAATACCGCATCTTTCCGCTCTTTTTTTCCGCCCGCTCTCGCATATTCTTCGCCCTCGTCGCCATCGGTGACTTTTTATTTTTGCATGCCGCCGCCGCCGTCGCCGCCGCTGCTCCTTCTTGTTATTTCGAGAGCAGTGCGTATCTCAGCCGGTGCATCGCAAGCGGAACCGCGAGATGTTTATAGCGAGCTCGCGTTGAATTAAACGTGCGTATGTTTATTTGCATGCCGATCGTGCGCGCTCGAGCACAAACACAACGCGCCGCTCTCCTGCCCCGCCGTGTTGTAACTGACTCTTTGATATGTTCGACTCTTTTCGTTTGAGTAATGATTTCGCAAGTTCTCATCTCGTTATGCCGTGCACTTCTTTTGCCTTAAGGATTCATTCGGTTTTGTAACGCCACGGGTTTTATAAAGCCTCGTGTGATCGAAAAATACCTCGTGAAGTTATCCGGCTTGGCTCATTAGCCTGTAGCAAGTAAATGAGTATATTATTTTCGGATATACAAAAAAACACGATCCAGGCTATTCTCATTCTGTCCATTCGAACTCAAGTCGTGTCAAGTCGTTTTCTTAGAGCGGCCGGGAAGATCAAGGATCAAAGATCCTCGGAAATAGCTCGAATCTCACTTTATAATCAACATCTCAAGGATAATTTTCATTCATCAGCTCGAGCTCGAACAATGCAGCTTGTCTCTCGCATCTCCAAGATTCATACACCCATATAAACACAGCGAGAATCGCGTGTAGGTATATGAATCACGCGTCGGTCGATTCGGGCGAAATCTCGAACGCGTTCGGGGGAATCGAACTTGTGACGAATCCGTACTGGGCGCGCCAACGCGTAACGACCTCATTAGCGAGGCGGATAAACCTGTCAGCGCGCGACCACGCGGGGCCAGATCGTTACACTGCAGGACGACTACACAGCCCCCGCAGCAGCCTCTCCGAAATCTCTTCAGCGAACCGCGGGCGCGACTGCAGCAAAAACACCCGCCGCGCGCGCAAACTCCCATCGGAAAAGTACATATACGTATGTATGCGCGCGGGGCGATAAGAGACGGCGCGGGCGCGGCGAAAATACAAAAAGCCGCAGGTCGGTGTGTGCGAGCAGCGCGCGGATCGTCCCATTATTACTCGCCTAATTGGATTCCTCGTGCGGGGAGGAGAGAGAAGCGTTAGTCGATTCAGCCGCGCGCGGCGCGGCTCGTAAAACCAATTTGGGCATTCCGAGGGCAGAGAGCGGGCCCCTGATGGAGGAGAGGGGGAGGCAAGATCTATGGGGCCCCCGAGAGGAAGAGAGGCTCACCGCAGCCGCGCGTGCGCGCCCGGTAGTCGATTCTCACTCGCGCCCGATATGCCCCGCGCGCCGCGGCTCCAGCCCCGGTCCCACAGCAGCCACTTGGGCGTGATTGTGCCGCGCACCTGTGCGCGTTTTGCTCCATTTGCTCGCGCGCCCGCGCACCGGCTGGTAGCTCGACTACTGGGTGTTTCGCCGTCCAGCTTGTGTCTACACGGGTATAGATAAATTACTCATATATGTGGCAGCTCGAACGAAATCCCAATGAGAACGCTGGGTATTTTTGATTCCGCGCGTGGCGTTTTTGAAGATCTTATTAATGAGCTTTCGACGGCCGCCGGCCATCTGTTCAACTTCGTTTGGTATTCGGGATATATATAGGACGCTCGCTACATTCGTCATCAATCGGATTCTTACGATCACTCACCGGCCAGTGTCCAGCCTCAACGTTTTTGCCCTTCCCCGTTTTGTAACCTACTTATATGCCTCGGATCGTATATCACACCAGAAGAGAACTAATGTATCATCGAGCTGAAAAAGTTGTACGATCTAATACAGCATAACGAGAACGGTTGCCCACAGCCGATACAGGACTGAAACCACGTTCATGACACGGGAAGCACCATACAAAGTTCAATTACTCGGTTGGGCTCTCGCATCGCAATACAAACTATACGCGCAATGAAATTGCATCGCCCTCCCCCGGCTGGCAGCTGGCATTTTTCCTCGACCGCCGCGCTCAATCTCGATTTTTTCACTCCCGTCCTCTCATCCCTCCGCAGATGCTTTGATGTGGCGCAGCGAGGCCGCTCTCCGCGCTACCGAGTCCACCTCGACCACACGTGTGAAATCCTAGGCTATGGGATAGCCGGCTGGATTCCGCGGTGCGCACTCCGTCAAAGAAAAAAACACGAACGGCTGCTGCCTGCGCGCGAGGATTCGTCTTACGAATATCGCGATTATTCGCGAAATATGTATGTATATCGGGTGTCGATGTATACAACCGAACTCTAGTCTCGCCGTGTTGCAGTTGGCATGGAAATCACTGCAGCGATTGCCTCCGGCTACTCGAACAGGTCGGACGGATAAGCTGATCGAGTTGCGTTGGGAATAGGATATTTTCAGATATATTCTAGCCGCTCGAGGTGCGGTCAGACAGTCGCCGAATGAGCAATCAAGAATTTAATTCTTCTTCGGGAACTGTATATGTTAATTTGATCATCTTGGGGACAGAGCAAGACAGAAGTCACAGTTTGATTGAGTGCCGTCGAGGAGCATCATTTCCTTTAAGAGAGGCTTCAATTTAGACGACGCCTGGGAGTTGGCCAGCGAGGTGAGAGCATTATCGCCTAGAGATCTTCGGCTGCCGCTCATTTCTGCCAGTCGCGTCTTTTTTCTCTTTCTCTCTCTCTCTCTCTCTCTCTCTCTCTCTCGCTCGCTCGCAACCAGCCCGGGAGGTGGATTATTTTTCAAGACCCGGCGATGGGCGCTGCTTCCGAGAATTTGATTGGCGGTCTTTGGCATTAACGATGTTTTCAAATTTGGCTCGTTTCGGTTATCTTGATTGCGTTTTATTTCTCCCGGACAGACGGGATTTTTAATCATTCCGTGTGTACGCGACGGTATTAAAATGTATCCCGCAGCAACTAATGGTCGGGCTCGTTAATTTTTCTGATTGAGCAAACTTTCGATCTGGCTCGCCGGAAAATTGCATGAATAACGGTGATTCCGTCAGGAAGATACGATGTCAAACGACGAATACAACGTGCACACAAAATCGAGCTGGGAAGAGGAGATAATTTCGAGTAATACACTCGGTTGTATTTTCTCATGCTTGTGCATCAAACCATATTAACGTCCACTAGTTGAAAATTTTCGGATGTGGTGATCTGCAGTGTAAAACTGAAAGAATTTCATCCGCAAAAGCCGGAAAAAAAAGATAGACGACGTGGCGAGTTTTTTCAGTTTACGTTTGAAAGCATTTCGTACCATTCGAAACTCAAACGCGAAAAAGCGGCGGATAAAAAATGTAATAGATTCACCATAAAAGACAGATATACCACACGAGGGAACAAGAATGTTTCTCTCTCGTGATTCATCATGAGAAATGCCATCCTGTAACACGGAAAGTATCTTATCGTGTATTGCGTCGAGATAGCCTTAGTTTTCCATACGAACATAAATTTCGATCGAGTATTTTTCGCTCAGTCAATCCTGGAGCAGGATGAATTACAATAAATCTACTAAAAATACCAGGCGTATCTCTTCCAAGCTCATTCTTTAAATGTCGAATATCAGGGAGAGGAAATAAATACTTTAGTATGGTCACCTATACAGTAAGCCGCGTGTGAACAGCAAGAATCCGACCGGCAACGTCCAAGGAAAAAATTAGCTCGGAAATGGATTGAATAGATCCCGCGTGGAGCTGCATAAAAAGCACCGAACAAGAACTTGCACGGCAACGGCATCCTCCGATACTCAACAATTTATTACAGGTAGATCGCGAGCGCACAGTTAATTTCTCTTGTCCTCCTCGGTATATATAGATATATTTGTGTGTGTTCGTACGCAGACGATAATCGCGGAACTTCGTGAAGCTGCCGCCGATCCCGCTAATACGGATTCCCCCGCGGCGGAGCAAATAAAGATAGCCATACAGCCTCCGAAAACGGCGCCGGAACGGAAAAGCATCCCCGCGCGAGCAATAACATAAATTATCCGCCGATTAAATTGGCCGGCTCGCAAATCAGCTGCTGCCCCCCATCCCCCTAAGCTCGGGCTAAGCGCGAGCGGCGGCTTTTTTCTCGGGGCGAGAGATATCCCCTTGGCGATTCCGCGGATTCCTCCCGAGCGACATTTCTCGCGCTCCTGATCCTTTTCGCACGGCGCGGCTAATGAAACGAGCTCTCGCTCGCGCGCGCGACAAACGAGCGGCTATTCCTGGCGGCTCGCTCAGAAATGCGCCGGGTTACGTTTCAATTCAAGGCTTTGTGTATCGGGGCTGCCGCTAGCTGCCTTACATTGTCATTTGAGCATCGGAAAAAATTATTCGCATTGGAATGAAGTAATTATGAGAAGGTGCGCGCTGGCTAATGCCGATGCAGCGGTTTTCATACATAATCTTATGTTCCATTCTATTTAGAAAAGTTTTGCTTTTTTGTCGGTTCCGTGATTGAAAGTAGACGGCGGCGGCAGGAGTAGACAGTCTATTAACAGATCTCGTGTAAAATAAGATTAAGGAGTATGAATTTTTTATTAGTCTCTAAATCTCCGAGCACTCATGACAGTCCTATAATCAGGAAGATTGTACAATTAGCCGAGTACAATGCTCGGGTCTTAAAGAAGCAATACCGAAGATAATTGTGCTCTTTTACAACGCTCGTAAAGGAGATTTATAGTCTTCAAAGAGACAGAAAAAGTTCATCAGAATTAATTATTTGAAAAAATCTTATCCATCTCAAGCGGTTACATTAAAATCAATCGCTGGAACGGAACTAATCTAACGAACGTTATTACTAATCGCGACTTCTTATTAGAAAATCATAATAGGGTATGGATGACGAATAATGCCCACCTGAGCTCGAACGGTCACTACATCGTATTACAAGCGAGTTTTTCAATTCAGCTAGTGGTAAATGGTAGTTCTACTCGCGAGATTCAAAAAAAGCCAAGCTACACTGAATTCAAGCCAACTTGTGATATCGAGAGTAAAATCAATAACTATTCAGGTATTGGTCGTTATTGGAATCCATCTGAAAAAAAACTATAGTCTATTGAAACAATTGGCGATAAAGAAAATTGAATCACGAAGGTGAAACGATAAGGATTCGAATGTTATACGTCGCACCACGTTTTCGGTCTTACCTATGACAACCGGTTTTCTGTGAATCTCATATATTCGAACGTTACGTCTTCTTACACAGCAAGGTAATACCAGCAGAAACCGAATGCGCGAAATCGATTCTTCCCCCCTCGATTAACTCAAACGTGCGTCCCATCGTCGAAATCTCGTCCCGGAGACGGAGACGTCAAGCCCGTCAAGCCCTGGCGCTGGAAAATCACGGCGTCCCTGCCCTTGAAGAAAGGAAGAAAGGAGCATGGGCGTCGCGCGCAATTACACGTGCAGCGCTTGGCTCCGGATGCGGCGTTTCCTACACACGCGCAATAATTATTACGCTCGGCCGCGCTCGCGATTCTTTCTCACGTCGCTGGGGCGCATAGCTAAGCATGGGACCGCGGCCGGCATGCCCCCGTACAGTGTCCGGAAGCCTTTTCGGCGGAATCTTAATGGCAGAAGCGACAAGCCGGGCCCCGATCGCCCCATAAATCTCCCTGATAGATAGACAACGGGGCATTATGTGGTATGCGAGATGTATATTCGGATTCGGGCGCGATTCATTATTCAATTTTACGCGGAGGCTCCTTTTACGCGCGGCGCGAGGTTATTGGCGGACGCGGGCGCCCGAGAGAGATTAGATCGGCGACTTATGCTGATCGCGCTCGTGGAAAATCGCCGACAGCCGAGAGGAAAACACCGTTGTTTTTTGTTTTTACGGTGTATTGGCCGGGCTAGCGGAGACGAAGGAGCGATCCGCGTGTGTAAATGCGGTCGGTGCGCCAAACGGGATCGGCCCGTGCGCGAAAATAAAACATACATATTTATTAACGCGATCTCATTAGCAAGCCCGACCACCAGGGCAAATATCTCAATGTCTCAATAACGCCGGTATAATATAAACGGAATCCCGCTGCTGCGCATCCGTCACCGCGCACGCGATCGAATAACCCACCATAAAATCGATGCCCACATGAATTCAATATCACCCAGCTGGCTTTTTGCCCGAAATCAATTAATAAGGTGGTTCAATGCATTTTTTTGTTCTCTCGCTCTTGCGCCGATTTTTCTCCTTCGTCCGCCCAACGAACAAGTGCGCAGCCTCTCTCCGTTTTTTCTTTTTTCTCTTTCACTATTATCGCTGCCTCGCTGCTTTCTCCGGCTGTTCTCTTTTTTTCTCCATTTCTCGCGCTTTCTATATATTTCTCTCGCCCCTTGCTTATTTTGTCCCGTTCCTCTTTCCTCTCTTCTTCCCTCTCTGTCTCTCTGTCTCTCTCTCTCTCTCTCTCTCTCTCTCTCTCTCTCTCTCTCTTTCGGCTCCGAATCCGTTTTGTGCGCTGGCTCTGTCATTTGCTGCTATATTTTTTATTTCCGAGCCCTCTCGTCCTCGGGCTTTATTTTTATTATTCCCTCCCGGCTCATATCGGCTTCATTACTTTGCCCCGCCGTCAGCTCGCTCGTGCTATACTCCTTGCTTTATCGCCAATATATATTTCACGTATGTGATTTTCGACGCTCTCGCGCACCGCACGTCTTCATTATTCGAAAAACGAGCTCGTATTCACTTTTTAATTCACCTTTTCGAGGTTGCTCCGCGACCGCAAACCGTACTCTGACTTCGAATGATCCTCGGGATGTACGACGATGTATATATGTAACTGGCACGCCCGAAATATTGATTATTTGACAAACTCTCGTGAGGATCGTGTACAACGGCGCAAAATTAAGCTGTTGCATCTTAATCCAATGAATGTACCCCGAGAGTTCGATAAGATTCGCGAATGAGATTCAAAAATTATTCGGTTGGGGGGGGGGGGGAATTAATGGAATCGTACAAAACATGCACATCCTTAATGCTCGATCGACATTCGCGGAGCGTCTCCACCTCACGATGTCGTCATTATAAATTTTGAAATTCACGATTCATAATTACGGGCCATGTTCGAGACTATATCCATTCGCCGGGCCGCGGGTAATAAGTATTCGCGAAAGCCAACGTGCATTTTCTCCTGTGCGTGAAGATTCATTTTAATTCGGTGCCACGGCTGTTAATCGTGTCCTTCTCCTTGAACTACGCGTGTAACGGAGCATCATCAATATGCAAGTTTGAGGATCGTAAAATTTTACGGCTTTTTAAAGGAAATTTGTTAAACTCGATTACGCCGAATTCTTATACAATACATTACAGGTGAACATGTTTATTCCATCTTAATCCTTTTATAAATTGCTAATTTATTTTTGACAAGCCAGCACTTTTTGCGCTCGGTATAAATCTAGCAACTGGAAAGTAGAAGCCGCTTTCGAGAAGCATATAATAGTGGATTTTGCGGTAGTTCTTTTGCTTCCAAACTTCTCGATATAAATCAAGCGGATCGTTCGTTCTATCGGGAAAAAAATTCATAGAGTACGTGACGTTGAGATAAACGCGAACTGAATAACGAGGAGCCGGCGGTTTGCTGGAAAGAGTCGGCAATTAAAACAGGAGGATGAATCTCTTCTGGTCCTAATCGATGACGGATAAACTTAATTTGAAAGTCAATCTAGAATATCTCAACGCTTATCTCGCGAAAGCCTAAAAAAAAGTAGCCGGATAAACATCCTCTCGCATTCTAGACGATCCTAATTAAATAAACTTGTAGCACTTTGAGCTGCGCATAATTAAGACCCCTTCCGAAATCACGTTGTTCCAGTCGAAACCGTGTCAAGAGAGTTTGAGCTGCACTCGACTATTTCACAAACAGGGGAGAAAAAGGTTACGCGAAGCGCGAGAAAAAAGAAAAACACGGAAGCCGAGCGAGCGTCCAGATCAAAAATATATATCTAGGGTCATTAAAAAGCCAACGACTGCTTTTCTCCTCCGCGTCCACGCACTCGAGGTGACACACACGGCGTAGGAAGAGACTCGGTTTGTACGAGTCGAGTGTTTAATTTCATCAAATGGTCCACTCCGTCGCGATCGCCATTTGCGAGGATGACGAAATGCCTTTTCACTGCTGCCCATCGGCTCTCGGCTCCTCTTCTTTTTACTCGGTTTCGGGGATGCGACAACAAGGCTGACGTTCGTGAATTATAATTGACACTTTTACGTGACTCTTGCTTTCGAGTGGACGAGCCACGAGTGACAATGCAGTTTTTCACTGAACAGAGATTTCTGGCTTCAATTAATTTGTGACCAAGCCTGCTGGACGTTGGTCGTTGAAATTTGAAAAATGCCCAGATCGCGCGATGACCAAGTCATTCTTCGATCTTGTCCAATTTTTGTTGTACTTACATTTTGAACGGCTTTCTGACATTGTATGAATAGATTGACATTCCCTGAATTAACCAAGGGTATTCCCACGCAACCGTGGAATACTTGCGTGGCTCAAAAATATATCCACACGTTGTTTTTGTTTATTAAACATGAAACTCATGAGTTTCGTGATGGGAACTCTCAGTCCCAATCATTTCTTGGTAATTTTCGAGGTCACTCGGTTGTATTTTTGTTGCGTAATGCTTGCTTTTATCGAAACATACTACCTTTTCTCCCTCCTTTCGACCATCTGGCATATTCGAAAAGTTGATGGATTCATTCACTCGTGGATACAGGAAGACAACTGGTTGGGTAAAGAAATGTCCCCCGAGTGAAGTAACAATATACATTCAAAAAAATAAAAACAACAGAGCATTGAAAATATGAAAACAAACAGAGTAAAAACTCGAATAAGGTAAGAGAGTCGACCGCTTTCTTGTTTGAGGGTCGCAAGAATCTCTTGTCCTAATTGAAAGTCGAGTTGTGGCAGGGACGCGTGCACGAGGCCTACTCTCGCTTTCACATGCAAATGACTGTACGAAACAATGAAGCGCGCGCGCGGGTGAGCGAAGAACGCGAGGAGAGACACAATTCCAAGAAGTGACAGGAGAAAAATCAGAGTCGCGCGCGCGCGTGATAACGGCGAGCGAGAAAAAGGATTATAATATCCGTAGGAATATCGCGGGAGGAAGGGATGATTTTTAAATGGCCCCGCGGGATCATTAAGGGGGGAAGGGAGGGGTGCGCGCAGTGCTCGTATACGATTCGATCTTGGAACGTACGGCGCGTTTGAAAAGTGCCGCGACAGTGTGAATTTTTCACTGCCCGCGGAGGAGAATTAACTCGCGCTGCATTCAAAACGGCCGACGAGGTATATGGCTGGCCGGTCATTACGAGGCGCAACACGAATTTGTCAGTCGGATCCGCGGGGAGAGAAAGAGACGTGCGAGGCAGGTACGTATACGCATATATAGGTATACGCGCGCGTAAGAAATGAGCGAGAGACAGTAGGGGGCAGGCAAGTGCACGTGCGTGTCTCTCGGGGTGAAGTCGGGCGCGCGCGCGCGAGAGACGTTCGGAATGAAAGAAGAGCTGAGAGCTGAGCTGCAACTCACCCGGCCACTGGTATCATTTTGAGTGCGAGCGCCCTGCTGATGCAGAACCCGGCGCCACCCGTGGCGAACCAGAATCGGACCTTCTGCTGTAACACACAAAGAGAAAGAGATTGGTTAATACGATACAACTGCGAGATTCGCAACACCCGGGCCCGTCGACCGACACCCATTAATGCGGGCCGCGCGCCCCGGCCCCGACTCGATTAATTTTCGTAAATGGGTGTCAAAGTTTTTTCTCCCCGACGCTGAGAGATCGATCCGAGCGCGCGCGCGAGCCGCGCTGATTGATGCGCCTCGAGCCGCGGCTCTCGCGATTTGTCCAGGACACTATGCGCGCACGTGTACCAGCTCGACCGCGCGCTTGATGAGCTTCGACGCCGAGAGGAAGTTGCGCGTAACGGCGGGCTTTTCGCTTTTCGATCTCGGCTCGTCATCGTGAATAATGACACACGTGTATACGTCGAGAGACCGGAGCGGATATACAGCTGCGACAGTCGATTTTGGTGGGCGATAATCGTTGCATCGCGAGCATCGATACGCGCAAGCACTCGAGTGACTTGCGCGATTGTCTCGCGCGTGTGTTGCACTCGAGATTGATTGTGTGTTTATAGTATAACCATAAAATGACGACCTCCCATACCCCTGCAGCAAACCATATCCCTCGATCGACGTTCGCGGATCATCAATCTAATTTTACGCTTGCTCGAACCCTTTTATAACAGTGTGTATGCGCGCTTATTGATACCGTGCCGAGAGACGATTGCGTTGGCGTGCGCGCACTTGTAGATTCGTCCGTGTGAAGCTCGAAGAACAAAGGACTTGACAAATTAACTGGCGTTGGGGGCCTGAAACTAGTTGACGATCAATCACGCGAAGACAATTATACATTCGTGGGAATGATAATCGAGTGTCAATATTAAATGAATCGATGCTTCGCTTGATGGGAATCGATGCTACGGTACATCACAATACTTATCTTTCAAACTCGTGCAGCGACGCATAATAGTCAGTTGTCCGGCTTACGTGAACTAGCTCTCAATCAATTATTCGAGTTTCGAGCTAGCTTTTCATTTATTAATCAATCAAGCCGAGCCGACACGCGCGTTTTCCTCCTTCGTATCGTCAACCCCTCGCGAGTATCAATATTCCGTTTGCGGCGGTGCATACGAATCGCCAGCCGGCACCAGAAGTTCGCATATTCGTGGGGATGCGCGCGCGCGGGCGATCGCAAATTCATGAAAAATCTGCTGCCGCCGGTTAAAAACGAGAGCCCAGCAGCAGCGCACACGGAGCAGATAAGTAAGCAGAGCGCGTCGACACAGACACACAGACGGAGCCGCCGAATATCTGGCTCACACACACACAATGTAGAGCGGCTCATTACCATACCTCCCTTACGCTCCATACAAAATATCCCGAGCGCGCATTATGCACCGGTTCTTCCGCGAAGCGCACTCGTTGGGGGCCGGCGATATGCGGGGCTATCGCCACCAATCATAAGGCGACTCCCGGAGCAGAGCGGCGAAAGAAAGGAAGGAAGGACCGAGACTCGCATAAAATGTGTCCTCTCCCCCTACGCCATTCTATATCTTGCTCCGCGGCTAATGCCGCCGCCGCTTAACGGTCCAACGTGCATTTACGCGAGCGAGCTGCAGTATGGGCAACCAATATAGCTATACATAACCGCGCGGTACCGCACCCATATACCGCCACGTGCGCGCGCCCCCTCGCTCCTCTTCGCCCGCAGGCTTCGATCCTATCGGCAGTGAGCTGTATGGGCCGGGGCGAGCGCATGAAATTGTGTATATACGCGTACATACGAGGAGCCGCTGGTTTGTTCGGCGCGCAACTTTGCTCAGTGATCGATGAATTTGTTGAATGCTAATGGCGTTGAAGCTCGGCATATACACCGGGAGAAAAATCAAATGAGAATCGAGGTGATTTTCACGGTTTCCCGTGCTCCTGTGATCTAATACACTGACCACATGTTGGAGGATCCTCGAGTCCAACTAGTAGTTATTCATCTGTGCAGAAATCACTTTAATAACATACCCAGGTATATATTTTATTTTCTTCAAGCTGATTTGTTTCGTTTAATTTTATTCCTTTTTCAGGTAATACGAGCTTTGTGCGTGACTTTTGTTAGTGTCGACAACCCTTGAGACGCGAGAAAATATCAGCAAAGTACTGCTCGAGCCCTGCATCACGAGAATTGCTACAATTTTTACCGGAGATGTTAATGTACAGTAAAAATTGTAGCCTTGTTAATGCCAGCGTTAATGTACAGGATTAGGCTGATTTAAAAGGAAAAAGTATGGGGTAAAGTTGTACTCGTTTACGTGGCTATATCTCCGCAGAGAGTCACTTTGCGCACTCGTTGCGTCATGTATATACAATTGCGAAGGGAAGATGATCTGGAAACGCGGGCCGAGGCAACAGCCGCGTCTACGTAAGTCGGGGCATAAAGCGCTCGCCCCTACTTAGCGCTCTCGTAAGCTCGCGGCTCCGCAATAAACTCTCCTCTCGGAAAAGCGCCCGGTGTATACATAGCTTTCAGCGCGCTCATAATATTTTGCCCCCGGTTCGCGCACCGAGAGGCACTTTAGCTGATGCGTTCGCGGAGAGCCGCTTCCTGGTGCGAGCCGCGGCCGGCCGAGCAAATTGCGCCTGGCTCGTCTCTCATTTATTCGCGGACGGGACGTTTTTTGTGGCGCGCGCGCACGTCTGTCTCTGGGGACCGGTGCTGCGTGCGAAACTGCCCGCTAACCGAGCAGCCGACGCTCTTACACCGAAGCGAGGCTGAATAGTATATGATTCTCCAACAGAATCTCGAAACGGAGCGAACCTTTGTCCAATGCTAATCGCGCTCATCGCTGTGTACCAACTTCCGATTTATTCGGAGCAGTTCGCATACACGCGCAACGTGTATCCCAGCTGCGGCCCGCGTGCACGAGCCGCGTATACGGAGCCGGCCTGGGCTCGCATATAACGCGGGACTGAAAAGAGCCCGGGACATTTCCATGTAATCGGGGAGCTCGATTACTCGCGCGTGCGCGAGCACAGACACAAATGGAACGGGCGATCCTCACGCGAACGGGCGCAACGCGAGCAGCCTGTAATTCTCACCTGGCATCGCGGCCGCCGCCGATAAATCCGCCCTGGAGTCGGTTTAAATCGCGCGCTCGCCCTTGCGCGCACCGGCTATCGGGTATCGCCGCGCGCTCGCACCGGCGCAAGCGACACGGCCCTCGTAAATATCGATGCGTATATGCGCGCGCGGACCACGGCCTGCAGCTCGAACCTAATGAATAGATCCCGCGCTTCCGATATGATACGCGGTAAAATAGAGCGGGAGCGCGTGCTCGGGTATGCGTACCTAGCGATCCCGACATAATCCCCTGCCAATGAGCAACGGCTAGGACTCAGATTGCTCGAGACGATCCCGGGACATCGTGACGGACGCGGGAGAGGAGGGTTTTGGAATTCGCGGGTATCGGACCCGCCTCGAGGAGCTGATGAGATTTTCTCGGTAATCCAGTGTATCGTCAACGGGGCGAAATGTATAACGGAACATATCGCGCCCGCGTGTGTTCATATGTGCATCCGAGGTAGCCGAGGAGCATAAAGTTCGGCAGGCTGCTCACACACACACACACACTGACGGGGGAGAAAGAGAGGAAAAAACAAAGTCGGGCGATGGGCAAAAGAGAAAAGAGCGAGTGGGGGGAGGGATGCCTCAGCGGGACAGCGCTAATGAAACATACGCGCGGGGCAGGGCTGCCGTGCGCGCGCGAGACTGACTGACCGCTGCTGTTTATTGGGAGCTGGTCCGAAATTGATGGGGAGCGGCCGATAAGCCGGGACGAAATGCGCGCGTGAGACTGTTTTAATTACGAAAGGAGCGATGCACCGCGAGGATAAGAGCGCGCGAGCGCGACGATATGAGAGGGAGGGATCGCCGGACCGGACGGACGCGCGCGCGCCTTCGATTCCTTTCTCGGTATATAGTGATTGACTCCGGGAGATGGCCGAGGACGTCCTAATGAGCCGTGTCGTTTTGCCAGCTGTGTCTGTCTGTGTGTATGTGTGGCTCCGGGGCGTTTTGGTTTTTGCGGCCGGCTGCTTAACGATCATTCTTTCGGGGGGAGGGAGGAGGAGGAGGAGGAGGAGGAGGAGGGCCAGGTCAAGGGATTAATGAGGCTTGATGGGCCGCGTCTGTTGGTTTTGTCGTGAATTATCGATTTTATATCCGGGAGCCGGGTCGGCTCGACGCGAGATGGGTCTATGGGGAGACCGAGGTTCCATTAAATGAGCAGCTTTTCGATTGTATAAGAGTGTGTGTGTGTGTCTATTAACGTTTCGCAAAAACCGAGATCGCACAACATTCCTCTCTCATAGTGGAGCACGAGTTTTGAGAAAGCAGACGATGCCTTGACGTCCGTAGTCTTAAAGGACTACGCAAAAAGCAACTCACTTGCAGGCCGAGCGTTAGGTCTACAAGATTAAATTTGTAATCGACGAGATCGTATCCCTTCGTACCCAACTGCAAAAATGAAAATTCCTCTAGTTTCGAGTGAGTCATTTTTTTACAGTTGTCTCTGGCACCAGGCTCATCCCCTGTCCTCGTGTACGACAGTGCCACTCGTATTTGACTAGCCATAGCAAAGCCCCAATCAAAATTCCCCAAAACCAAAAGACGATCGTTCCGAAGGCAAACGTCGGTTTGACGGGCCTTTAGCGAAAATTTACAAGCCAATCGAGCCGGGCAAACAGCCCGAGGGCTCGTAAAAGTGCCCACGCTCGCGCGCACCTATAAAACTCGCTCGCGCTTTCGAGAGCGCGCGCTTACAAGCTCTCGCGCGCGCATCTACATATATACCCTATACGTATACGCAGCCGAGGTAACGAATCTCTATTTCCGCGAGCGATCGACGAGTCGAGATTAGCGGACGGCTCGGGGAGACTTGGCTGCTCGTCAGTAATGGAATCGCTCTCGCCGAGTCTGCAACGTAATTAGTCAAGGATCCTCTTGGCGCAATCGCGAACGGGGGATCTGAAGTGCCGAGCTCCGGAGAAGCTTCTTGTCGACGATCGGGATTGCGCCCCGTCTATATAGCTCGGACCTCTTCCCCCCCCCCCGAGCTTTTTTCCACCGGCTTCAACGCTGATTAATTGTTCGAGATGGCTGAGAGCAGTACTATCTGTTTGGTCGAATCGCCATTTGAGAATCGCGCGAATTTTCATCCTCTAAATTGCTACCAGTCGATTTTCACCGCTGTATACTGCCAGCGAAAAAAGTTGCGTTGATTTGATTTTTTTTTTCCAACTTCGAGCCGGTCAAAGACAGTATCACTGACTGTTAGTTCGTTTTTTTCCCTGGCCATACTAATGAACGTCGGCTGTCGGGAAATCAGAAAGCAAAGAGGATACATGAAAACTCGATTGGTTTGACAACACTTCCGAGCGGGCTACCTTGGGCTTCGACCAAAATAAATCCAAAGTTCGCTCAATACTACAGAAGCACATACCGCGCGCTGTCCATAACTTATACAGAAACACGTATACTCTCCATATCCAGCAGCAAACTCACTTACAAGCCATCTTGATTATCATTTATTTGTCCGGGAGTGAATTCCCGAGTCTTATCCGTTCCGATCTCCCGGCAATATAAAAAACAACTAAAGGGCACGAGGAAAATCGCACGCGAGGACTGCCGAGTGCAGCCAACAACCATCGCGGGCACGGCCAACACCTCTTACAAGGAGTCGCGCGATCGGGCCGTAATTAAAATGACCGCGGCCGATTGCGCGTATAAAAATCCGCCGGGGAACCGAGGCCCGATACATAAATCGGCTCTCATAAGCGCGCGCGGCCCGGGAGAAGGAGCCGATTGAGTTATGATGCCGATCGAGGGGCGCATTTGTTTGACCCACGCGCGCAAAAACACGTACGGGCGATCGTCGGCCCTCGGTTCTGCGGGGAAGCGTTTGTTAACCGACACACACACACACACAAGCCAATTGAGTTATAACATTTTTGACGTCGTTGCGCCCGGGAGTTTTGTTACATTATTAATGAGAGCCAATCGCGGGTTCGTGTCCCGCGTGTATACATACTCGAGTCTCAAGACGAGCGCGTTTTTGCGCGCGCCAAACACGAGATCGTTAATGAATTTCGACGAGACCTTGACGATTCAATTATTCCCGTCTCCCGAATAAGGCACACGTCCCCCGCCTCGAACGGCCAACAGACACGAAAAGTACGTCGAGAGATTCGACTGCAGCCCTCGACAGCCGTCAATTTCGACATCGGGAGTTTAGTATCGCACGCGCTATCCGCGGCGGCGGCTGGAGATTCGAGAGCGCGAGAGTCCGCGGAGCTGGCGCGTTCGACACACACGGCCGGGGCCCGCGAGTTCGCGGAACGGCTCCCGGAATAATTTCACCGCGCGGCCACAATGGCGCTGGGCTTCCTCTCGACTCGGGGGCTCTTATCGGCGGGCGCGAGTTATGTCCGCGTTTATCGCCAACAATAAGAAACATCGCTCGCGGCGGCCGGGCCCCTCGTGACTCGGCCGCCACCGCCGCGCGCTTATTATGCCGCAGGATGTTCTTTGCTATTCAAATAGTCTGCGGGGGGAGCCGACGCCGCCGCCGCCGCCGTTGCTTCGCGTTCGCGATTCCTTTCTTGAATTCACACCATCGCCCTCCCCCCCACCACACCCCGTTGCAGCTTATACATACAAACGTATATACGCCTCGCGCGCTCGTTGCCAACCGCAATCTGCCTTTGGCGGGAAATGGATTTTCATTGGAAATACGAGGCGCAACTCATTTGGCGCGCACTTAATTGCCTCGTAAAAATACAAAGTGAGCTTTTTAAACTGGTATTAACGGCGGACAACTTGTGTGTAGCGCGCGCCCAACAACACACAGTCCGCGCGTTGCGTGCTCCGTTTCTCCGTTTTCATATTCCACCGGCTCATTTTTGTGCTCGTTTTATGCAAGGGGGAGGAAGGGAGGGAGGGGAAAAAAACGAAGGTATATACAGTCTCTCCCCCGCTCTGCAGATACTTATCGGCGGGGCTATCGCGCGTGTATATCAAAATACGAGAGCAGCGGCTGGTTGTAGTAGTACTTACTGGCGGAGCAGAAACGCCGTGTAGTCCATTCTCTCTTTCTCTCTCTCGCTCGCTCGCGTCTGTTCGTTTTTTCCGCGGTGCATCCACCTTGAGACGCTTTATTTTTCCTGCTTTGTCATTGTGTATTAACATATTGCGAGACAAATATTGCCGATTCGCCGGCCGGGGATCCGCGCGCGGCTACACCATGTTACGCTTATAGGCGAGCAAGGATAAATGCGGATGTGTTGCATGGCCGTTTAAGGCTGCGAGTTTAGTGTATACGCATTGTCTTTTGATGGAAATATTTATCGCCGTGACGTCGGCTATATGTTAGCTACATATAGCGCACATGAATACGCGCTGTATTAAATGAAGAAATTCGTACAATACATAGTTTTGTGCCATAAACATGAAAAGTCGTAAATATGCTTCTTGCGCAAAGACTCGAGCTTCGTTTATAAAGAAATAGCACGCGACATCTTCAAATAGTCTGAAAAAACTAAATAAACAAAGTAAAATCCACTGTGTAAATAGCAATGTTCAAGGGAAAGAGGAAAGAAAAAGATCCATATAATACCGGTTAGCCATGGCGAGTAATTGAAGGAGACTTCACTGGGACAAGTAAAAGTTTTTAATTCCCGCGGCAACACCGACATGTTTCGTGAAAAGTCCTCGTGTTTCAGGTAGCATATAATTAAAGAACAGAATTTCATCTGCCACCCGCCTCCCTACCCCCCAAAAATCCAGCTGGGCTGTCGCGTTCGTTATTCGAGCATATTTGCGTAAATCAAAGTACGCTGTTTTTTTCGAGCACGGTAGCTCGGAAAGAGATTTTTTCGGGCAACCCTCTCGTCCGGCCGCTCATTTGAAAGAGAACGAAAAAAAGGTCGCGGACTCGACTTCTCTCTCGAGATCGTTATCCACCTCTTAAATCATTCGCGGTCATTTTACATATACGCGCACCTCGTGTATACGTGCGCGGTACACCGAATATCCTGCATTTATAAGCCGAGCGTACGCGGCGATTTAAATGAGGCAAGCTGGATTCCTTCAAGGCTCTGGTGCCCGCGCGCGAGATAAGCGCGCCGATCTCAATCCGAAAATTAATAACCACCGCCAGCTTCCGAATGTGATCGGCAACGAATTTCGCGGAGGCTCTCTCACTCTCGCTCGCGCGAGCCCATAACTGGATTACCAAACTGGATATTCGAGCGACGAGCGATATTATCGGCGCTCGCGGGAGATGCGCGCGCGCGCAGTTTTTCCGCCCGAGACAAGATCTCATTGGCGGATACTTAGTTACTGTTAGATTAATCTGCGGAGATTAATGGGAGCGCTACTCGCGGTCGGGCCGAATAAGGAGAACCCTGATGAATCGTAGACAGTGGCATATCGTGTATGAATTGCTCGTCGGTGCGACGACGACGCTCAACCGCTAAACGATCACTTTTTAGCCCCCGCGCCAAATGATATACACCAATGAAAAAAATCAGACTAATTAATGGCTCGTAACTACTTGGGTTTTATTTGCATCGAGCTCGTAATACTCGCGCGCGCGCGGAATGCAATGGCGGACGTATATAATATTTTCAAGATATGCCAAAGAGTAATGGCGACGCGTCCATTCGGAGCGAGTAATCGGTAAACATTATTCCTGAAAGTCTTCCTTTTTTTCACCTCCTGTACCGAACGTGAAAAACGTAACTTGTATCTTTAGAGAGCCTATATTATTAATTTTACTGCATCGAGATACCACTAGAACCGCGAGAGAGCTGGTCAATGTAATTCCACGGTAAACGCGCTTAAGTATTTCGGATATTTCTCTCGATTCAGTAACTATTAATACCTCGTCCCGTTACTCAGGTTTACCATCGAAACTGCTGATTTTTAGAGATTCTATATACACATATGTATGGGTGTCTTGTTCATTCAATATATTTACGAACCACGAGAAGTCATCGTAACGAGCGAAGCAAGAAAATAGTCTGCTGACATATATCGACATCAAATAAAACCCAACGGCTATTGGCTTGAAAAATAGAAAAGCCAATAGAATGAAAGCATAATGAAGAGCGAGAGCGGGGTTTGTACATACACATACATCCATACTCATTGCTCGTAAGTTACGATGCATGTTCTCGTTCATGACCTCGGCTCGGTGGCTTCTTTCTCCCTCTACCCCCCCTCCCCCCTCTACCTCTCTCTTTTCATTTCTCGTTCTGCACCGCCTTCGGCTGCGTACATATATACTTGACTTCCAGTCGACGAAAGGGAAAAAGACGCGAGAGGCTAGGGTGGAGGAGGGGGGGGGCTCGGATAAGCAATGCGCGCGTTAGCGGGGAAAGGGGGGGGGGGGGGGAAATCATATTTATTAATGAATCGAAGAACTGGTTCACCACAAAGGGCCTCAAGTATTATTATTCCGAATGCTCTTTGTTTTTTCGGCCGCATCGGGTATATAGAAGAGGACGCGCGCTCTCATTTTTGCCGGGCCTCGTCATTTGAATATGTCTTCGAACGGGAAACCCGCCCCGATTGTTTTTGTTCCGCGCATATGAGCTCGTGTACTTTTTAGTCGTCGTGGAATAAATCTTTGCGTTTGCTTTTCGATATCGCAATGCGATGTGATTCATGTTACGGCTGCCAACGATGAAAAGCTGAAGAAAAAAAAAACGACGAGATACCGATCGTCTGTTATTCTTTGTATGATATGTGACGGACTGCGTCGAGTGAAGCCGGTTTACTCGTGATTCGGTTGATGGCTTGGACCAAACCACGCGACGCACCAAGTACGATATAGACGTTATAGTAGATAGAGAGTGAAACCGAGAGAGAAGCAGGACTACCAGTTGCAGGAACGTTAGGGCAAAAAAGCCAGGACTTCTCTGGGTCATAGGGTTTAGTTTCAGACAGTTTTGTTGACAATTGCGGAAACTAAGAATAATGAGTTTTGAGGTTCCGATGACAATAGTACATTTCGATACTAGACCAAAAGACGAATTCTAGGCAAGTGGCAGGTTTGCCGCCCGAGCAAAGCGAGGCTGGTAATCACACGAGCCTAGAAATCGTTTTTTGATCTAGTATCGAACAGTATTTTTCATCACGAGTGTAAAAAACTAAGGTTTAATCATCAACTTTTCGATACAAGTGATGAAAAATTGTTAGTGAGTACAAACAATCGCTTGTAACCCTGGATTCAGTCTATATTCATCTGTTTTCGAAACGATTCTGAAGCAACAACACTGTGCGATTCGACCAAGGAATCTACCGTGCTACGTTCGTATCGAATAATTTCTCACTCGCCGCGGAGAAAGAATGTCCTTTGCATGTGTAACCTGCGGGGCAATTCACCAGGAAACTAGAACAAAAGATGGTGGGGTAGGTATGGCGGGGCTTGAGGGAAGTATCCGCGCGAGCGCGCATAAAAAGCGCGCGCGCGGCGAACGGCGGCGAGTTAGATCTCGCGCGGAGATAAGGTAGCCGCGCGACGTGGAAATAGGAGCGCGTGCTTGCGATTATGCGCGCCGGGCCACGTATACGTGGTGTACGCGGGGCGCAGGCCGCGGTGGATGCACGCGATTATCCGCGGCGGTGACGGACGCCGCGCGAAATCGATCCCGAGTGAGATAAACGGCCCCGCGAACCTATGAGAAATCGATTTTCGCCGCGATAGCGAGAACAGCGCTGGACAGTGCGCCACGGCTTTGGCTTATTTATTCGAGGAGACTGGACGCGTGCGGCTCGCGCGAGAGGCCGACGACACTGCGCGACTCGGAAGTTGCGCTCGTATACTACATAGAGAGAAAGAGCAATGACTCGGGCCGCGATTGGCCATGTCGCCGACGAGCGATTACCCCGAGACGAAAGTGGAAGACGAACAATGAGTAGAGACTCGGGCCGCGATGTGTATCTAAATCCCATCGACGCTGCCGCCAAGCTCGCTCGTGACATCTGCTTTATTCCGAGTGAGCTCTTTTCCTTTTATATTCGAGAACGCGTTCAAATCGAGGTAAATGAAAATCACCGTTTCGCACGTACGAGTCTCTCGGGATCTGCACCATTATACCCGTCGGTTCGAGCAGCAATCAAGCGATAAAAAGAATCATCGATCTCGGCGGGCTACAAATTCATGCAAACTAGCGGCTTGCGACCCTAGTTAAATAGCCGAGCAACCTGCTCAACCCATCATCTCGCGCGAAAAACACATCGGCAGCGCGTACGTGTATCGGTGCCGGAAAACGGCGGCAGCGGTAATTACCCGGCGCATCCTCTCATCACGTCATCATTAGGCGCTCGCGCGCGACCGGGTGAAAACCGGAAAGTCGCGGTATTTGCATGCCACGTGGCGGCCGCGCGCAAATTGGCCTCTCTCTCCTCTCCCGGCCGCCCTAGAGCGACAAGTGCCGCGCCGGGAGAGCACCAACCAACCGGCTTGTTTCCCCGCCGAGACGAGATGGAGCCTTGCCAAGGGGATCCAGTTTTGCGGATGATAGCAGGCCCGGCAAAGCTACAACGCCACTCCTGCGGTTTATAAATGGTTTTGCACGTTTCACCAGGCGACCGAGGGGATTTTTCACGCGCGTCGATACCCTCCGGGCCGTTCTTCCTTCTGGGGCCAATTAACTTTTTTCGAGAGAGAGAAACCAGGTGAATTTTTCGATGGGCTTCGACGACTCGTCCCCATTTATCGAGGGTGTAAATCAAAATGCGCGACGATGAATATCGAGCGTAGAAAATTGGTTTGCTCGGAGACGAATCAATCGAAAGTATCATCGCCCAATGTTGATCTAATGCGCCGACTTAGTGGCAATGGCAAAGAACCTACAGCGTTTAATTTCAGTTCAAAATAGTGTTGATTCGTTAGCGATGAATGAGTGCCACTCAATCGACAAGTTTTCATTCGATTGATCCTGAGTATCCGAAGCAGGTTGGAGAATCCGAAACGCGGGATTTTTCGTGACACACGCGAGTGACGCCAAGTTCCCGAGTTAGATTGGCTATCGAGAGACTATATCGGTCAGTAATTGGAAGCGGACTGCAGCCAGCTTGAGAGAGAATATATACTGCCAGAGCGTGAGCTTCGCGGCTGCCGTTATCGGCCGAGCTCAAGTCGCGGTTCAAAGTGAAAGAGATACGCCGCTAATGCTAATGCCACTCGGTTACAGTGTCCATAATTTGTCTTGTTCGATAGATTTCTCCTTGGTCTTGCGTCTTTTTTTCGATCGTTGCTTTTTGAATTTTCGTGATTGAAAGGCTATTATTTTACGTGGCATTTAGCGATGCCTATAGTGAGTAATGGAATATTCGCTGTGATTTACAGCCCTGCAAAATTGAAATTCCGTCGTACGCGGTATTGATGATCTGAGCAGATACAAAGCTCATTTAAATAGAAAAAAAGTACTTGTACTCTCACGTCGAGATGTTTTTATTGCATTACGTCGGCAAGTCCTGATTGTTCGTATATTATATTCACATTATCGAGGAGTAACTCGTACAACTGGTTTTCATGATTCTAGGATAAGCCGTAAATGGAAAAAATGATATTTGATAGATTGCACCATCGTTATTATAATGTAAAGTGTGAGTTTAGTTTACGATGGTAAAGTCTGTATAACTATTTTGAAAATAGAAATAACATACGGATGCAAATGATGCACCTGGACCAGTCGACATTTTCTTGGAATGCATTCGAGTTTGCTTTAATATAACATTGAGGATTGAAAGTCTCCCACAAGCAGTTCTATCTTATCCCGGTAAATTATCTCACGGCAAAATCGCGAAAGACGAAAAAATAAAATGATGGAGGAAATCCAAGTCGAACGTCTCACGCGTTAGTATACCGTACCCAATTCTCGTTTTATTTGCATTTAGAGAGGCGTTTACAAGGTTCAATTCCACGGTGGCTGTACTGTCGGTTCGTCACGCACGCGGGCCCGCAAAAGGTGTCTCATTTCCTCTCGGAAAGCACATGCACGCGTCGTCGGCGACGACGGAGTATCCGCGGGGGAATCCACCGGCCCTCGGGGCTCCGGTTAGATTGCTTTTTGGCTAGCTAAAAGTGAGAGCCGGGCACGCGGGGGAAATGGGAGATTTATGTGCCCACGTTATCGGGCCCTTAACGGTACTCTAATTACCTCCGACACACTTCATCACCTTCGCCGCCCGATTTACGAGTTGCGAATTTTAGTAGGTGCAGTCTAATGGAGTTTTCGGGACGCCACGGCGCGCAGCTCGCTCGCAGCTCTCCTTTTTCTTCTGCCACATTTTAAATTTTTAATCCCGAGAGCTCATAAATTCGCCCCGCGCAATTTTGGGGATACGACGCGCGCCGTCGAGGGGTAAACATATCTAGCCGGGGTAGAAGGATATTGAAAGAGGAGAGGAACAGAAAAAAAAACATCCGGAATATTGGTATTTTTCGATTATTCGAGCTACAACCGGACGAGGTTATAATAAGAGATTGGAAGGCTCGCGCGCGTGAAAACGAAATGTGACCGATTGATTTTGTGTTTCGTTCGCGTTCGGACGATTGCGGATATTACATATTTGATATTCTCATTATAATTCTCGAGACTTCCTTGGTGCGATCGTTGACTAGGGTATACCCGCGAAGAGGAATAATCCGGTCCGAGATAAAATAAGTCGACGTATTATGCAAATATTATAATTCATCCGAAAAAAATTTTTTTCCCGATCAAGTCAATAATCCTCCCAAGGAAGAGAAATCGGGCCGCCGAAATAAGCCTCCGACAAAACCCACAGAGACGGCCGCTTCTTTTCCGCTCGACCGAGACACCGAGCGGTGCAACAAGCCCACAAATATATATACATATATACAAAACGCGAATATCGAGCCACGAAATTAATACACCGCAATCCCCGCGGCCGGCGGCGGCGGCTCCGTAATCATGCATCTCATAATTCCCCCCGGCACGTATAATCCGTCCCGCGACCAGAAATCCAATTTTCCGCATCGAAGCGTCGGCCCTTCTCTGCAGACCAACGCGAGTTTCGTTGCACGCCGATGCCGCGATGATGATTTTTCCCTACTGCAAACCGCAGTGGGGACGAGGAGGCGCGGAGACGCAAGCGAGAGGCTTCTAATAATCGAAGACTACCGGACGCCGCGCCGGCTCTGTTTGACTCTTTTTCTTTTTGCCGCTCCGCCGTGGAATTGATCGCTCTTCGATGGGTCGGGGCAATCGGGCGGTAATGAAGTTGGTTCGATTCAATTTATCGAGTGTTATATATCAGTTTGGAGTATCCAGCTTGCGTGCATTCATCGTGCTTTGTCGTTTGCGAATTTCACAGTCGGCGCAAAAACCACGTGGTAAATCAGCGAATTTGTTCCACGAATTGAATATTCATAGATCGACTCGAGAGTTGTGTGTATAAGTAGGTTAATCGATTGGCTCAGAGCTGATTTCTTGCCCTGTCAAATATTGATAACTGATGAAATCGCAACGTGACAGTTTGGATATTGACGCGTGTATATAGGGCATTATTCGATCTGCAGTTAAACGAGGAAAAAAATCTTGAATCTCATGAATTCCCAACGAGGTATTTCATGTTATTTCACAAAATTCTACTTTGAGAAATTCTCACTGCAATTGAATTAAACTCGAGCGCCAAATGCACCAAATTCCACGGAGGAAAATATGCGAAAAGTCGTGACTGCAGGGTAATAGCCGAGAGTGATATTCTTTATGAATCGAAGCCGAAAATAACCAACGTGAGAATGAGCAATCGCGTAAGCCGTTTAATTTACGACATCTATAACATAAGCGCGCGGGCACGACTCCCAACGAGCTCTTCCTTCCTGCTCCTCGTGATCTTTTTTCCCGCCGCTGACGCGTTTCTTAGGCGTCGCCGCCGCCTGGGCGTTTTTTGCCCGAGCGAACGGCAGAGGAGGCGAAAGAGGACTGACAGAAAATCGCACTCACGCGGCCTGCGGTTACGCGGATGCGCGCCACATGTCGCACATTCTTCGGTTTGAATATCTCTTTCTTCTCGCGCGCGCGCGCGCTCGCATGGCTCGTCTCTCCTTTGCCAATGATTTCACTTCTTTCTCATGTCCTTCATCGTGTTATCGTCTATCTCTATCTAATCCGGCTTTCTTCTGTCTCGCCGGGAAAATAAAAACGTTACTCGTCTCGTGTAGAAGGTCAAGTAACGTTCGAATCGCTATATCAACTTCAGCTCCTTCAGCGAGCGAGTAGAGGTACCGTGCTTGTTTTTTTCGTCCCGCGCAATGTTTATTCGACCCTGATGATGCTTCACTCTTTGTATGAGCGTTTTTGAAATTTTTCTCTCCTCAAACACGATTCGTATAGTAATTGGAATCAGTCGAAATTATTCTCAGATGGGAAAATTTCACTCGCACAACAAACGAAAACGAGTCGAATGGAACACCGATATCGAATCGAGCATATAGGAGTATAGGACCGGTCAAAAAAAAAAAAAAAATAAACGACCACCTTTGACTATTCGTTTGATTTTTTTCGTCCGCTCTCCCTCTTATTCCCATGCGATCGGCGCGTTTACTGTGATGGTACACATTCACCGAAAATCCAACCTACGTCTCTCCTCTTCGGCTACCGTCCGCGGCCAAATTAAAGGATTCCATCCTGTTAGCCGGCGATCTAACAACGGGTCTATTTTAATGCCTGTCCTGTGATTTTAATGAGTCCCCGCCGCCGCCGCCGCGCCGTAGTGGGATGCAACGGGATTTCGGCATATCATCGAATAAATTAAGCCGATTAGAGGCCCACACGCTCCTTCTTTTCTGGGATCGGTTTGCCGAAATTATAAGGGCTCTCTGAAAGCCGTTGATTCGATCCACTTTTGTCGCTTAGCACCGATAAAAGGATTTCGATCGACGGCGATACCGCCAGACGGACGTCTAGACGTCGTTTGATGTTCGTGAAAGATATGTACATTAAAAAGATGCGGTCGTCAGAGTCGTGAATACAAATCATAATAAAATAAGCTTATCGCGCTATAGTGATTTGTTTGTCTTATCCCGATAAATTTGATGAGCATTCGACAAGTGCGATGAACGTTCTGCCCCCTTTGATCGATCATTTAAATGTTTTTGATTTTTGATTTTTACCAAGCATATACTTATAGCGGTTCGAGTTTACAAATGGAATACAGGATCAACTTATAAGTTACGGAGTGAGAAACGAACCGTCGATTGCGTTTATATCCCAGCCATGTAACTCGAATACACACTCTTGGAGCAACGGGTCTGGCGGATTAAACAAGCGCCGCGTGGAGTCACAATTATACGGGCAGGGTCGTTGCGAAAAAGTATACGTGCCGCGGCGTCACGGAAGTCCGCGTAATAAGGAGTCGCGTGGGAGCAGCTACAGCGTCGACGTATCCAGTAATTAGCAGCGCGCTAGTATTACTTCGCAACTACTACACCGAGAAAGAGAGAGAAGCAGCGGTGCAGTGCTCGCAAAATCTTCGCCTATGTAGCGTTGTAATTGCGAGGGAAGGAGGGTTTTATCCGCGAGTGACGTTTCCACACCCACGCGCGTATTCTTTTATCGCCGCGACGTCGGTTCATCAAACCAGACTGCAGGCGTTGTTCGTTTGAAAATCGAAATACTCACCGTGGGTGTGTATATACGTACGCCTCGTCGATGAAGAAATTAAATCACGTCGTTTACGACGCGAGCTCTCTCTCTTTCCGACCGATTTTCCCTCGTTAGACGGATGATCGAGCGTCGAGGACGAGCTGCTCCCGAGGCGCTTCTTCCAAAAACAAAGAAGCCAGCGAAATTTCTCCGCGCAGCCGTTTTAAAATTCAAATTACAAAATACAACCACCTCGCGCGCGCGCGCATTCCTCGCCCACTTGTTACACGTCCCCCCCTCGTCCACCGTATAAACCATCCCGAGTTTAATCAAGTTTGATAGGCTGCGCAGCGCGCGCGCGACTCTCGTCCGAAATTGCGGCGCGTAATTGAACTTACACCCCGACTCACGAATTTCGAAGTGCACCCCGGGGCGCGCGGCCGCTCGAACGGTACGCGCGCGGAAAGATCCTCCCGTAAGAGGTTCTCTCCGCGGCGAAGAGAGTCTATACACGGAGAAAGAGAGAGAGAGAGAGAGAGAGAGACGGCGGGGAGCGATCCGATCCCCGGATAAATGGCGGTTACGTGGCCGACGGTGATTTTCGCGTCACCCGCAGAGCCTCCGGCGCGCGAGAGAGAGTATAGGGGGCTATCGCTCGGCGAGATCGGCGCACGGGCGCGCTGCACCGGCCGGCTAATGGAGAATTCATCTGTTTGCCATGGCGGCAGAGCAACAGACCCTGGCTCCGCGGCTTGTATTCGCGCAGCGATATTGGAGCTCGAGTGGTGCGCCGAGAACGGGGTCATTGGCATCGCGATTCAATCCCCTCGCGCGCGTATGTGTGTGTGTGTACGCGCGACTTTGACCGATGGCAAAAATCAAAATTGGATTCCCCCGCTTTCATTTGCTCTACCTCTCTCTCTCTCGGGTACGTGCAGCGGATCTTACATACGCCACGGCTCGGGGTACTCGTATAGGGATCCGAACTATCTCGAGCTCGAGAGAGTAACACGTGAGCACGCCCTATCGGCCGAACTTTTACGCGCACACAACTCACCGCGGCATTAGCGCGCGTGGCGCGCGGCCTGCACATCGGCCTCGGGTGCACTTAGCGCAGAGACCGCTCCTATACACGTGCGCACGCAATCATTGAGTTAAGCTCTCTCTCTCTCTCGCGCGGATAAACGGAATATCCCGTTCTTAATATTCGCCGCCCGCGAGTCCGGATAGCTGCGCCCTCGGTAAACTAGGAGCTCGCGAGCACGGATTATACCCGCCGCGTATATCGACGGCCCTTACGAAGAAAAGCACATTTCAAATCTCCGACGAAAAAAAACACATTTCATTTATCGGACGAAAAAAAACACATTCCAGTTTCTCAGTCGAAGAAAAACACATTTCGGCTTCTCGGACGAAAAAAAGCACATTTCAGCTTCTCGGACGAAGAAAAGCACATTTCAGCTACGTAGTATATTGAATGATGAGATGTATGAAATTGGGTATCTCAATACTCGTGAGAGTGTGTGAGAACGTGCAATGCATTATTTTACTTTTGTGTAATGTATTATTTTACGTGGTAATGCGCAGATAATTTTCTACCGCATCGAATAACCTGAAATGTACTTTTCTTCGTCGAAATGTGCTTTTCTTCGTCCGAGAAGCTGAAATGTGCTTTTTTTCGTCCGAGAAACTGAAATGTGCTTTTTTTCGTCCGAGAAGCTAAAATGTGTTTTTCTTCGTCGTAAACCGTGAAATGTGCTTTTCTTCGCCGCAAGGTCGAAATGTGCTTTTTTTCGTCGGAAATTTGAAATGTGCTTTTCTTCGTAAGGGCCGTCGATATATACTTTATTACACGGAGTCCGGGGGGGGGGGGGATTTTTTTCTTCGCCCCGCACGCGTCTTTCTCATCACGACGTCGCTCCTCTTTTCCAGCCCGGCTGGAAATTGAAAGCGATACACGGGGAGGATACAGGCGCGCGTGCTCGACGTAACCGCGAGATGTGTATCGATGTGTATATGTGTACCGGACGAGATCTCGGGACGACTCGGATGAATCGCGCGTTGATTGGAGAGCGTATTCGCAGGCGCGCGCGCGTGTAGCGCGATAGACGATCCTCGGCAACAAAGTCGTTCCCTCGTGTGTGTTTGCAGGAGTATCGGTTGCGCGCGCGAGGCAGGTGCGAGAGAGCCCGATGATTGGCCAACCCACAGCCCACTTGTAAATTCCTCGCGTCTCCGAGTATTTATATGTATATACGGAGGAATCGAGCGTGTGTAAAGGCGAGGAGATCCGCGGCATTATGTACACGGCAACGACATAACTCGCGCTGTGTATCTCCTAGGCCGGGCGCGCGCATCCCCCTTACGGCCCGAGCGCGCCTATTAAAATCGCTTTTTATTCGTCCGAGCCGGGCGGCGGCGCAAAAATAATTCCACCGGCGATATCCATTAAACGGGCGGTGTACTGGGAGGAGCCACGGCCGAGCAGCGGAGATCGAGCGCGACCGATAAGAGTACGCGCGAGCGCTGCACATAAATTGCACGGTGCAGGAGCGCCGACCTTGCTGCGCTTCGCCTCCCGCTCTGATGAATTTTCCCCGGCCAAGCGCCGCGCCGCCGCTGAAAAATGAACGGCCGCGGCGCGCGTTGTGCTCGCTTAACGGACAGGGGACGGGTTGAAGGGGGGAGGGACACGCGCGATAAGATAACCCGGCCGGCAACCGTTCGCTCGGCCCAGCTGCTGCCAGCTCCTCGTCCCGACAGACGAACGGGTTGATGGGCGCCTTCGGCCGCGGCCGACGTTTCGCAATGTTCCCGATCGCGGCGCCTACACCCGGCCACAGATCCGACCCCACCGTCCAACGGGTTTGGGAACAAATATTGTATAAGTGGTTGATCTTCGAGGGCCGATCCAGTGTGAAGTGGAAAAGGAAAATAAAAGAATCTACCCCATATTTTGTTGATGCGACGTTACGCCAGTAAGGTTCACTGGCCTCATCAGGCAGTTATGAATGAATTCATATTGTAAAATTCAGCAGTGGAAGCGGCTGCTGGCTTTTGGAACATTCTGAATCTTTGCCACGCCTCGATACCACCGCCCACGTTACCAAAGCTCGCTAGGAGAGTCGGCACGTCCTTTGGGTGAAACTTTGTAAGATGGTTCGCGGGTTCTCCAATAGCTTATATCTCTAGCAATGAAGTCTAATGTTTTGATTTCCAGGAGGCATTCTGTCCAATTTATTCGATCTTATACATTTACAGTATATCCATATTTATGGTTTTTTGTACATACAGATTTGCTGTTCGTGCTTAAAATCCAACCTGTTTGTCAGGATCACAAAGTTTCATCGTGATTGGTTCCCCAGAGGTTGTGCCAACTCCTAGTAACTTCAGAGGCAATTGATTGTCAATGCTCCCGATGTATTTTGGAATCATTCGATCCGTGCGTTAGGAATAACGATTGAGAAAATCAATTTCGGTATGGAAATTCACTCGGTAGAAGGATGTTGTCGTCGAGTCATGATTGATATTTCGATTCGCGCCAAGCTTCCTCCAAACGAAAGTTTAGAAACTATACACACGGCCTCGTTAGCATTGGCCATCTGTTTGGCGAACGACGGACTGTCGTGTAGTCGTCCGGGCTGTTTGCGAGAATCGAGCACCTGGCGACGCGCGAGCTCCGCGATAAATAATCATTTGGCCGCGGTGTGAAAGCCCCGAAAGGGACAGTGCGGGTATAAAAATAACGTCACGGCCGCGCGACGATAAGATAAAAAGGGAAAGTTAAGGAAGAGCGGAGGAGCCGCGGCGATTGCATCTATCGATCGGTGCGTTACACACCTCCGGCTAACTTTCTCGGAGGATCTCCGAAGACACCTGAACTCTCGGCTGCATACCGGTTCGACCGGATGGCCGGGCCGAATATTATTATACCCGGCCATGTATATATACACGCGCGTGTCGGTGCCGCGCGCGTCCACGCTCCACTTGCCGTAATCCCGAGACGAGAGCAGCATCTCGCTCTGCTGCTCGGGTCTTGGCCAAATATAAGCTCTCGCGAATCGCATGCTTATTTTTCATCCTTCTCAAGTTGCGAATAATTGATTACGTTTTGGGGAAACCCTTCCGCGCGTGACCGATAAAATCCATTGGTGATATGATATTTTTTCAAGTGCAAAGGAAATCAATACGCCTGCTTTCTTCTTATTATCCCAATCAATCAATGTGTTACATATAAGACCAAATGGTAACTGTTTATTGTAATGTGTAAGAATTTGTAAGAACGCCTATTGCTGATTTTGATGGTGTTGAAATTTATTGTATCTGTCGTCCCATCCATTTCAAAAACGAAATAGTCTTCCAAAATTTCTATTCAAACGACCAACTATCAAACCTATAATACATCTGTTAGCTTTGTTCCGGTAATCAGCCACAAAAAGTCCAATCACATCGAGATTTTTCAATGAGGCATTTTTACACGGATCAAAAAATTCAACGATCCATTCGTTCCGCGAGCGTTGAATAACCAAACGTTTAACACAAGAATGAAACACCCAATTAAACCATATCGCGTATAAACATACCAGGGGCCGCAGGCTGCAATAAACACGGCAAAATACGCTGGCGCGCTCGGCATTGATCTGGCGCGCATTACTGCTCTGGCGTATAAGCCCCGATCGGTTCTCTGTCTCCTGTCTCTCGCATTAACATAATCCCACGGCGATTTGCGCGGCAATATCGAGGCATCAAAGTGTCGTCGGGTCGTATCGCGGCCGCGCACCTGCGCACCTGCGAAGGCAAATGCCGATTTCACATGTGTAAGCGCCGCAACGTCCCGCCCGGCCGCGATCGCGACAAAAAGGAGGAGCGCCCGCGGAGGAAACAAGCCGACGAGAGAGCGGGAGAGGCTTCGAGACCACCCCGCGGACGCCTCGCGTTTTTCCCTGCGTGCGCCTATATTTCGCTCGTTTTTATTGCGCCGTTAAGCTTTTTGCTCGGCGTTTCTGTTTACACTGATGCTGCGCGTGTACCGAGCGAGCCGCGCGCGCGCCGTTCGACAATACTGATCGACAGTCTTTAGACACGGAATGCGTTTTTTACCCCAGCTGCCTCTCGGCGTTTTCTTCGTGGAAAAAAATCAAGTCCCACCGAGCCGAACGTTCGACTATTAAAACAAAGTGTTTAGATTACTGCAATATTTTTTTTCCCTTTCTATTCTTCCGGTTCGAGTCGACGCTAGCCAGTAAATCAACTTGAACTTGAGTGCGCATACATTTCATAAAATTGTAAATGTTCGCGTAAGAATTCTTCCGTCTCTGGAGTACCGACCCATCATGAAAAACATCGACACAGCCAACTTGGCATTAATTTCGACGATCCGTTCATCGTATATATCCACTTTCGAATAACTCACGCGCGTTATTTTCTCAAGATCGAGAGATACACGTACGCACCATATAATCCCCGGTATATATTGCGGAGAAAAAAGCCCGTACCCACGTATCGCGGGATTTTTGTTCGCCACACGCAGTATAACGAGATATGTATCGGCTGGTTCTTACGTAATTAAGCGATTCGAGTGAAAAATCGAGGCGTGTGTCGCGCGTGTTGGGATAAGGCGCGGGCAAAAAGCCGATTAAGCGGGGACTTACCGATCGCTTTGAGGAATCAGCGCCCTGCCGAATGATCTCGAGCGGAGTCGGTATCGACGGCCTGCCGAGATACCAGTCCTCCCGGGGATTGTAATTGTCCAGAAGCCTCAGCAGCCGAGGCACGTTCACGTAATTGTCGTCGTCGAAGTGACAGAACCACCTGCGAACACAGTAAAACAAGTATTTGTTAGCCCACACAGTTTTAATTGCTTCGCGCTAAAGGCACTACATCAGAGTCGGGATGGCTTTTCATCGAGAGTTCGCGGGTTGATTTGATTAGCCATATGCAACTATCCGCTTCGCCGAAGATAGATGAGCCTTTTCGTCTAATGAAGCTCCTCAAATTACCCAAAGTTCTTACATTACAGAGTTCGAGTATGATATGGGCCGAGGATCGTGAGGCGATCAACGCACGCGTCAGTAGATGGGAACAGCCTGTCGGGATTCTTCCTGGAACGTCACATGTATGAGTTCTTGCGCTCTCGACGTAAAACAAACTTCCTCGCGAACTCGCTGGGAAAACTCTCGAAACTTTGCTCGGAAGTTTATTTTTGTAAAACACCTACCTAATAAAAGCGCCATCGGTAAAATTACTATATAGCTTGTTGAGAGTTTACTTAGCGTCAAAAATAGTATATACCCAAGTTCTCCTTTCAAAAACGTAACAATGTTTGAAATAGAAACAATGTAACGTCGTTCTGTCACTCAAAGTTCGGATACTCGAACATTCTATCGCGGGTACGGGATTCTATTTCCACAATTTAAATTGGGCGAAAAAGTATAATTACGACAAACGAATGACATTGTGATTTTTTTCATTATTTTCTTTTTATGCTCAAAAGTCATACAAAGTAACGAGTTATAATGATAGACTATATGCCGAGTAGCAATAACAAGTGCGAATACCTAACAGATGCGTGTATACCTATCCCCTACCCTGTAGTTAGTTTTAGAGTCTGTGCGTTTGAAATTGTAGAATATTTTCATATACAATGCTTGTCATTGATAAATAGTGCGGGCGCAAAATCTAAATTGGCTGTAGCTCGGAGGAATTTCGTTAAAAAATTTTAGAACGCATAGCGAGCTTCCCGCGGATGCGTTGAGAAATGACAAAGGAATTTGAACGCAGAAAAAACTTTTAAAAATAAACTCCAGTCCCAATAACTCCGAGCAAATCTCAACCAACAACTATTGCATCACTGTTCGTCGTGGTCGAGTATAACACGAGAGAAAGAACCGACGCGATCAATCCCCGGCGCAGCCGAAACGCCGAATTACAGTCGGCCGAGCTGCAATAAACAGAGCGGGACAATCGGCCGGGAGCCCTCGACTTGCGAAACACAGAAAGAGGCGTATACACACGTGTGTGTGTATAATGCGAAACCTCGAAAAGTCGTCGGCGGAGCAGACACACGCGCGCGCCGGCCGGGGGTTGCGCGCGGCGTGGGAAAGCTGCTCCCCTGCGACAGAGGCGCGTGCGACTCGACCTACTCCCTCTTCTTTTTCACAGCCGTATACGCTCGAATTGCCAGGCTCGCGCGTGCGTCAATTGTATACATATGCACTGGCCGGCGTGTGCGGAATCGTAGATTGGCTTCGGGAATAATGCGAGCGACTGTCTAACTTTGGTGGGCGGGAGGATTAGATCTTGTCAAGCTCTCGCGTCGTGGGGAATATCGCGCGCGTTTCGTTCTAGAGGTTTGCACAAGCCAGAGAGTATTCGAGCTCATCGCGAGACATACGTGTGTTTGTTGAGTAAGAATCCTCCGAGGAGATTAATTCGTCGAGTCCGTACGTCGATTCTCATTCAAGGCGTATATATAAGTGCAGCGTACCGACTTGCTCGCCGGAGTCGCGCTCGTATAATCCTCCTCGGGAACGCTTAATTAAAGTAATCACGCGCCCGCTCCGTCTTTCATTTCGAACGTATATTTTTAAATATAATCAAGCTTGATTTGTGCAATCATCTCGGCTGTAAGTGTGTGTATGGGGGTTCGATAAAAATTTCGCACTCTCGAATTTCGTTACGTCGAGTATATAACAACTCGACGAACGCGCGCCTCCCCACTTATTTTAGTTGTTATCCGAGAGACAATGACAGGTTGCTCAAAAACCCTTCCACGTCCTCACCGAGAGAGAGAGACTCGAGTCCCGCGACTATATACGGCTAAAAAAATAAATATATATGATTCTCGGCCGATTTACTATTTCGAACTGCGCGACTATTAGACGTCAGTCGGAGTTAAACGACGCCGGCTCGTAATACCTGCAGTCGACGTTTCCCTCCTCTGCACCGGTCTGTGTGTGTATATACACAAGCGAGCCCTCGCGCCAGCGATAACCAACAAGAAGCCCCCGACGATCGAACCATCGTCCACCACAAAGTGAAGTAGCCAATTATAGGGCGAAATTGCGGAGGACGACTAGATTCCGCTAGATACAGATAGCACACTCGCCCCTCCGCCACTCGTTACTCACGCAATATATAGAATCGGTCGCGTGCGTTACGGCCGGTCACCGGATGCCGCGCGGCGATCCAGCCCAATGAAATTATACACGCGCCTATACAGGAATCGCAAGAAACTCGGCTCGCGCCAGCGGATCACCTTTCCTCCGGCTCGACCACGGCCTGTGGCTCCGATGCACTTTTTTACTCCATTTGCTCCCTGCAGCCTCGCGAGCGCGCGAGACAGCTCTAATCCCCGCACGTAACTCCTCCCGGCCTTCTAATCCTTCCTGGCTCGGGCGTTTCCATGCCCAAGTTTACCATTTCAAATACGTGTTTACTCGGGTGCGTTTCCTCTCGCGTCCGCCGAGCGATTTCGAAGCGTCGCGTTAGAAGGACCTCGCGGAGAATCGTGGACTAGCCGACCGAGTCGGAGGGAATACTGTGAAGTATGCGGGATCATCTAATCACTGTGTCTACACTCCATAGAAGACTTGCAGTGGAAAAAATTACTGGGATTTCTCATGTGATACAAGTGAATATTCACTTGTACTACGTGAAAAAGTCACTGTGATTACATTCCATCGCTCATCCACCTTCATACGGTGGTTTTTCAGGAGAGTATAATATGATTTACTCAATTCAACACTCGAAATATCTGCACATTCAATCGTTTCGAGAAAAGTTGTTGATTGACAGCCGATCGCTTACGTAAATATACGATTTGATTTATATCACACCACGGGCAGAAAACGTAACCCACAAGTCGCCTGTGCTGAACTGTCTTATTGGACAAGTCGCTTTAGCTTGGTAATTATGAAAAATGAACTTCCGAATTCGACGTATTAGAATTTCGAAAGCCGTCATAATTTATTCGATAATCATTTTGCACGCGCATATAAACGCCAAATAGCCCCGGGGGGATAAAAATCGACAAGCTGTATGTATAGGTGTACAAATGCGTACACCGAGCCACGACTTCATGAATAAAGATTCGCTTCGATGCGGCGAAAAAATATTGCACCCTATACAAATTCGCGACTCGAAAGGAATCAATCGTCCCCCCGCGGACGTCCGATCAATCAATCAATCTTTCGCCCGTCGATTATCTCGGCTTGGCCATCTGCGTCTCCAGTGCCCGGGGGCGAGTTACTATATATACGTATATATGTATGTGGCGTGCGTACGTATATAGCTAGTCGTATATCACATGCATACTCGCTGCTGCTCTCGATCGGATCGGAGTAGCGAATCCAATGTGTGATGGAGCTGCTCGTTCCTACATATATACGTTCTCCGAGTGACGCGCGCTAGTGATATCGTAATTGTTGATATCCACGGTAAAAAAAAATATCGTTGTTTTTTTATTTGTCGGGCACACGCGCGATTTCCACGTAGATTACTTAATTCCTTGTTATCGTATTTCTGTTCTATTTCTCTCATCGACACAATGTATACACTGTGTAAAATAACTATAACTTCGAGCGCTAACAACCTGTGACGACAAACGCGGGCGATTCGAGATACCCGTTGAATTTCAATCAAATGGGGCGCAAATTGATAGGCAGGAACGCGAGCAGCGGCCAACGCGCGTCAATCTCATACGTCGAGTACACGTGTATTACAACGAGAGGACATTGGCAGTCGAGTGCCGAGATCACAAGTGCAATATAGGAATTGCACTGCTCGCGTGCGTTCTCCCATGGAAAAAAAAGGAGAAAAGCTCCCCCCCGCGCGCACATACCAGTATAATCTGCCTCCGCCCGTGCCACGCGTGCAGTATTCTTCATCCGCGTCATTCCGTACGAATACTATAGGGCTCTCGCGAGAGACCATCTCCATATAGCTGTGAGCAACGTCTCTCGGAGCGGGTTGGATCGGCTGGCAAATAAACAAGCGGGATGGCTGGCTCGGGGACATAACAAATGAAGCTGCGCGGCGGCGGCTCGGGCACGCATCGTTACGCGCGCCCCTGAGCGACTTGGCTATCGGGGCATCGGCTCCCAGGGCGAAACCGCGCGCAATTACCGTCTGCTTTCCGCCCTCCGTCCGTCCGCCGGCTGCCGATCGCGAGGGACACTGATAACGCGACCGACTGACGGACGCCCTGAAATACGTTAATTATCTCCGGCCACGAGACATCCTCCAGCAGCCCTGTCCTCTCTCTTCTTGCCCTGTCGAGCCGAGATGTTTTTGTCGGGGCAGACTCTCATTCACCGGTGCACCGATCACTCGCCCGAGCTACGCGCCCTCCACGCTTTCAGAACTTCTCCTTATTGTTCAATCCGACGCGTCAGAGCCGGGCGAGCTATTTTTTTTTTATTTTTTTTTTCAATGATAACTGAGTTGGACGAGAATTGACTCTGGCGTTGGGTGCAAGAGAAAGAGTGTAGATTGAGTAAGAGTTCGTTGGAATAAAACAAATTTTTTATTGATGATTCGATAAAATGCAATCGATTCTTTGTGTTTTCTATATTTTTCTTATGAGTTTCTACAGGTCAAGACACTTGGATAAGTAAAAATGGGTTGTGAGTATACTCGGATTTTAGATAATTAATTATTTGTGAAATTACTAATATATGAATATTATTCTGCATAAAAATGTGTATAAGACGAGCCGAACAGCAGGAAAATTAATCAATTTTCATTTTGTTAACTGAGCGTTATACTCTATTCGAAAAAGAGTCTCGGGCCCTAACTCTTATTCTCCTGCGATCCCCCGGACTAATTCCTGTTGTCCAGTCTCGCGCTGTATTTTACACCTCGTGCCCAGCACGTCCCTTTCAGATGTCTTCCTGGTGTTGCCAGCGAGCTTCGACGGTCCTCCCCCGATAAGACGTTTCTCGCTCTCTCTCTCTCGATCGCATCGCGCCTCCCAAGACAGATACGGCCTCTCTCGTTCCTTATCTGCATCTCGACCGGCCGCGGATAGATCAAACATGCGTCGACGGGCTGACCTGCGATTCCGCGGTAATGATGCAGCTGGCCACCAAAAGGATACGGAGCTCGCGCTCGAGGTGGTTCCCTCGATCTCCGAGTATCAAAAGGATAGTTTGGAATTTGTTTGAGAAAAACGGCGAATCGAAGGAATTAGGTATACGGTAAACATACATGCGTCATCAGTGGTTTTACTAATTCTGGAACGAGCCACAAAGTTTGAACGCGCGGCCTGTAATAATTGGGTTATCGCAAAATTGCATATATGGTATAATTGCGAGGCGCTTGGAAATTTTCGTGGGACATACAATCTCGTTCAATCCCCCAAAAAGACGAAATATCCCGCTGAGTTATGCTTATTGCCTGGATTCGCGCCTTCGAAACCTTCCAATAAACCACCACGAATGAAATATTCGCCAAATGTAATTTGCGCGCGCGTTCTGCGGCGGTGACCCGCTCCAACAAGTAAACCAAAAGAGAGCCGCAGTGGGCGCAGGTGTGTTGAATCGCGCGCGCAGGGTCAGGCGAACCTTCCTCGCGAACATATGGGCCTCCGAGATAGGGTCGCGCGCGCGCCCGCTGTTTTTTCTCGCCACTCTCTTGGCACTTGTTTTGTCGTTGCTCAGTCGGATCGTACAGGATCGCGGCCGACTCGTTAACACGCCCGACTTTATTGTCGGTGCTTATCACCCGAACGCTTGTAATTGACCCGAGTTATTTCGGCGTTTAGGATCTTTTCTGCGCGCGCGTATCCTCTCGATTATATATCGGCAGGTTTTCCGGGCCTCGCCTCGATAGGCTCACCGGCGATGCCGTTTCATCTCCTTCGGTACACATATACACGCGGCGTGTTTCTCCGCGATAATAATCACCAACGGAATAACGCTCCTTCGAAATTGCCTTCTCGAGCGATCCCGGCTCAATATGTCCAGTTACGCGAGTTTCGAGAATAACCAACGCTCCGCAATATACGCGCTCCCAATAATTACAAAACGCTCGCATCTTTTCCTATGGCAAAACGAAACGAAACGAAAAGGGGGGAAAAAGAGGCGAGGTCTACTCGCATACGAGCCGTATCGATTGCCGCGAACGATTTAATTACGCAATCAAGGGAGTAGGACTGGCGCGGCGCACAGCCCGGGGAAAATGAAGTCACGCGTAGGCTCGACGAAATTACAGTGATCCCTCGGCCGCGCGCGGGGATAAAAAGGAAAAGTTGTACGCGCGCGTCACTGGCCGCCGCGGCGCGCAAACCCGTTTGGAAATCGACTCTTTCATTACGGCGCGCAGCAGCAGCAGCAGCCAGTCTCCACCCTTGCGCTTTCCTCGACTGCGCGCGCGTGCCCTCATCACACGCGATCGCCAGTGGACGACGAGCTTTCCTGCTTCCGGCCGATCTAATTTTCTCGTCCTTTTATTTTTTATCCGCCAGCCTCTCCCCGCGGGAGTAGAGCCGCGCGTGGCGCACGCACGTGCCTCTTTCGAAACGTCGGAGTGAGGAGAAAATTGAGGGATGCGCGGCGGGGCTGGCGATCGCGAAGCGACGGCCCGACGGAAAAGCGTAAATGCGGTTTCTTATCGAAATGACCGGGACGAGTGGCAAAGGTGTGCGCGCGCGCACCGGCCAATCATTGCTCGTCTCCGACCGTGGAGTTCCTCCTTCGCTGCAGGTGCTGATTTCAAAGGAGCAGAGAAAAACGAATCGTATTACGATATTTCGATCTGTGAAACCGCGCGGAAAGCGTATAGATACGATCGGTGTCGACGCGGCGTGACCGGAAATTCGTGCTCGGCTGCAGCAGCCACCCACTCGGCGTCTGGCAATTACAAACGGCCCGACAGCTGGTGCGGAGCGAAAAATCGAGCAAGGATCTGGCGAGCAGAGTAATAACTATAACTATATATATATATACGTAGGAAGGAAATGAAGAGGCGCGGCGACACGGGACAGCGCGGCCGCCACAAGAACAAACTTGAGCGTCGCGGCCCATCAACGCCTTCGTGTATGTGTACTTGTCTCTGACGACTCTTCACCTGGCACGCGACAGCTCGTGTACATACAACAGGCGCATTCGCGAGGTATAATAATTATGGGAGCATATAGATTTGGCGGCGCAGTTTTTTCTTTTTCTCAAGCTACGCTCGAGCTCGGAACAAAGGAATGAGACGGTGTACGTGATTTGGATATTAGCATTGATCAGGTGACACTTGAGTTCGCGCTCCACTGGAACATCGAGAAATATAGTCGAGTTCCCACAAAGCGATTCGAACAGTTCGGGAAGTTTCGAACCAAATCAATCCATTGATTTTCAACCGCAATGGCTCGTCGAAATGCAAAACGTCAAAAACCATCAACGACGCGGTAAAATTCCGTGTATTTCATGATTTATTTTCCACCGTACGTTGTAAATCCCCCGGGAATTGTAACTAAAATTTTCAAATTGTCGCTCGTGAATTTTCCATCTCCCTCGGCCCCGGCAAACGAGGAGGTCACGAGCGGCGAAACAGTCCCACGTGAAGAGCTCTCGCGACGCGCATTGTCCTCTCGAAAAATAGCGAGCGAGCGCGCGCGGAATAACAGAGAGCGCCGCGCGCGGCGTATATATATATACACATATTCGCGCATTTTGCGTCGCGCATAATGCGTAATCGTGTAATTGCAAGGGCCGCCAAGGCAATACACAGTCCCTCTGTTGTCTGCTGCGAGAGCGCTAATTTGCATACGCAAGTCCCTTTTTTTTTGAACCGCCGTCGCTCGTGTCGCCGCTTTATCTGGTGCTCTGTATCTGCCGGTGCCGCTTTCTCATGCGGATGACAGGATTAAAATACAATAAAAATGCGCGAGTGTGTGTGTGTGTGCGGCGAGTTTTGTGCGCGAGAGACGTACGGTTGAAAATATCGCTGCACACGTGCCTCACTCGAAATGACAGTGTGGGGTAACTGAAGTCGTTCTTCCTTTGAGCACTCGAGTCGCTCTCTCTCTCTCTCTCTATCTGTGCTTGCAAGAATTCGACTCCGGTGGAATGTTGATAGCATTCCTCTTGGCTTTTTCGAATGAGTTGCAATCCTCGATCGCGCGACGTCCTCGAAATCGCGATCGAAATTCAGTTGGCAGACTCTTCGCGTGCAGAGTCGAACGCACGACACGAATTTAATCTCGCGCATCTTTTTTCCCCCTCCCCGGCAGCCGAGCGTCGAATTTACAGTGGGGCGCGAACAAAATTCTCGCTGAGGTTAAAATTCAAAATTAGCGGGAACGGCCTCGATCGTTGGCGAGCGATCGTTTGCATGCGCGAGCTGAATAATTGTCGGCCGCGTACAACTGACACTTTGACGAATGATCGGTGACCGAAGGGTGGGGTGAAAAAATTTATAGATTTTTCGACACCCAATGCGACGTCGCGGCGAGAGCCCCGAGTACAAGCTCGAGATATCATGCGCGCGCGAACGTTCCTTTCGGCAAACTTATTCCGCGCTCGCGGCGACGCGGTTAGATTTTTCGACGCAAGCGTGTGCCACCCTCGAATAATATGATAACTTGTCGTGCAACGAATATTCCACGCGCGCGTCAAGACGCTCTCTCTCCCGACCAAGTTCGGCTGTTGCCGAGCGCAGTGTATAATTTCTCATTTGAATTTCTGCCTCGGCGAGCGATTTTTCCAGAGGAAAAAAAAGCCAAGGATCCGCGCGCGGGAGAGAGAGGCGGCCGGCTCGCGGAGCCGCGGAATTATGCAAGCGCGCGCGGCCGGTGACCGGAAGTCGTAACGAAACAAAACCATAACGCGGATACGTTTCGTGAGCACAAAAAATGCTAATCGCCCGGCCGGAGCGGAGTCTGCAATTCTCATTTGGTCGGGCCAGCGCAGAAAGCTCCGAGCCGCCACCGGTGGCCGCGAGTCATTTTAATGCCCTTTTCACGAACCACTGACTCTCCGATGGCTCCGCCGTACTTTCCCACCGAGTGCGCCCGGCAATATTCGGCTGTACCGTAATATATACCGCGGCTATGTTTCGGGATCGGCTAAGAATAAAGCGCGCCCGGACGATTTACGTCCTGCCATCCTTGTCTCTTTTCATTTTTCCTCCTCCTCCTGTCCGCGTCCCTCGCTTTCATTGTTTTTCAACCGTTTCCTAATTCAACGAGGAGGAGCTAGCGAAGCGTAGCGCGCGTTTTCCCGTGCTCGCTCGTTTGCCGCGGTGCACGCAGCCTGGCGTCCCGGAAATTGACGCTCGCGCTGCCCGCGCAGAGGACGAGGAGGATCGTTACGGCCGCGGCCTCGCTCGCGAGCTTAGACACGAGAGTCTGGACGGGGGGGAGGCCGGGGCACGCGCTGCTCCACGGCTGATTATGATATACGTCTTCGAGTCGTTCTTTTTCTTTTTAGTTGCGGCCGTCCTGGAAAAGCATTGGAAAGGGCCTTGTTAACGCTGGAGTGATTCAGCGCTGGCTCGAGCTCGGCTCTGGCCCCCGGTACATATATCCGTAATTGGCGAGCCAAGTGAAATAGTTGAAATCCCCAGCGGGAAGTTGCTGACGACGGAGCAGCGCTAGGCAAGATTGATCCGTCCGCGATGGAGATTTTTACAGACTCCAGCGATTGTCCCCACGGACGGTGGGGGGACAGCTTGTGGGACTGGAGGAAATTTTCAATCAAAACCATCCGTGATCGTAGGATCGAGGCTGCAGTGGCGGTGCGCGCGGTAGTTGAGACCGCAAAATCGCGTCCCGTCGGGGATGCGCCGCGGATGAAAGACACGCCCGTCGCGCGCGCGCATAGCGATATAGGTATACACTCGTATACAGTCGGCGCGCTTTTTCAAACTCCATATATCTATATACAGCTGCGAGAAGCAGAGAGAGGTGGACTGCAGTCGAGGAGGCGATCGGCTACCGTCCCCTTCGGCCCCGCGCGCAACGGCGTTTCATTACCCTCGCCGTCGAGAGAGCGCGCGGGCCAGGCGATTAACGTCGGGCCCTTGCGTCTTCTCCGTCTATCCGCCGTTCCTTCGATTATCATTCGCCGGGCGGACGCGTCATAATACACCAAGAGAGCGAGAGCGCAATAAAGCATGCGTATACTGCGCGCGAGCCCGCGAGTTCGTATGTATATAAATCGAGCCGGGAGTTTCGGTAGTTTGGACTCGGCTTCAAAGAGCCCCGGCCAATTAGGCCCCTCGCAGCAGCAGCGGCAGCAGCAACGGCAAACAGCTCCGAGGCGGTAATGCACACGCTGTGTATGTGTGTGTGTATGTATATTACACGGATCGCGGCGAATTGAGAAGTTCGCTTGTCATTTTTGAATTGCCGGCTCGTACCTATATATACACAGGTGAGACGGGCGGGTTCGATCCGCGGCCTCGCGCTCCGAAGGAGGTATAGCCAATTTCACGCTTCGAGTTAATAAGTCATTCGTATAATGAGTTTCATTTCTCGCGCGGATATACACAATGATATGGATTCTCGGGGCCGAGGGGATCTCGGGAGTGACACTCCAATCGGGGGCCCCTGCGTGAAATTGAACTGCCCGACGCATCCAGCTCGCTCATTCACAATTTTAATGAACGAAGAAAAATGCGACCGCCGCGGATCCGGGCCGTTTCTCTCGGATCGATATACCGCCGGCTGCGTTCCCAATGAGAATACCGCGACGAGTCGTGAATAATTGCGAGCATCGTTTTCGGCCACAAGAGAGAAGGTATATCTTGGGGAAAATAAAGGAACGTAATTGCGCCTCGGGGCTTTCGGGTGTAGCTTTCGATTTTTCGATTGCACTTTTATCGTGACTATCGTGAATTGAATTGCCGAAATTTACGAATTCGTTGAATGCAGAGAATCCTTACAGACATTTGCCTTCTGATCATTTATTCATCCAATGTTTTCATTACTTGAATTAGAACGTAATTAAAGTTCCATGGACGACTATATACAATTGATCTTAATTGCAATCTAACTACCGGAGCAAAGTTGAGAAATTTTTGTGGATTTATCGATAAAATTTGTGAAGTTCTGTTCCCAATATTTTAATTCATTATTATTTTCTACACGTATCATTTAGGAATTACGATATTGATTGCCCCGGGGGATACATTGAAGTTCCCATGCGTATGTTATGCTGTTTCACAGCGATCACTGTGTCTGGGGCCATGAATGTGAATTTCGATTGATGAATTTCGATCGTGAAATTGATTCGGAACGAGGAGTATCGAGAGTTATTTTACTGATTAAATTGGTTTGATTTTGAATCAATCATCGGGTTCTTTCCACAAATAAAATAAAGCGTTACATCTCATTATAAAAATCAGTTTTTAATAAACAAGGAAACCCTGCAAGAGTTTTCACTCATATTTCACTCAAAATTCAAAAACATCGTCCACTAGAACAATGTTCTTTAGATTTTATAAGTTCAACAAAACCATAGACACTCTTGTAATTTTTACAGTATCTCTTCCCATCGAGTTACGAAACTGAACGGGCTAAATGAATACACCTTGTAAAATATCAGCCCACCTCAGAGGCGAAGCTCACGACTAACTTGAGATTTCCGTTTTCCCGAAAATCACTTACCTCCGCGGCGGCAACCTCGAGAGAGTCTCTCGATGTCACCCCTTCCGCGAAAGTCTGCCCTGTATGTATACACGGCATCTTGCGAGTGCAGCCGCGGTGGCACGGAAGTGCCGCTTTGCCGGCTTGCTCGCGCGCCGAAATTCGAGCACGCATCCGTGAGCACGTGCAACTCGAGAAGCTCGGCCGCGAGCAGAGCGCGTCGCGCTTGGTTAAACTCGGCTCGGGGCATGTTTCTGTAATGGCATCGGTATAGGATGTTTGGATGTGATTTTCGCGGAGTTAAACCGGATACGAGCCGCCGAATTCGGGGATCTATCCGACGCGGACCTCTGTACACGTCGCTGAACTTTTTCGAGGCGTATAACGCGCGAGTGATCGAACACCCGATCCCGCGTCGACTTGAAAAAAAACCCAACAGCTCGTCGTCGCACCGAGTTGTCGAGTCATGTCGAATTTCTATCTTATCGCCGCCTTATACGAGAAGTAGGTCTCTCGGTTTTTCCTCGGCAACGATCCTTTGCGAAATCTCCCCCTTCCTTCCCCCCCCCTTGACGAAACGGCAAACGACACACTTGCGGGGAAACGTAAACTGGACTCGCGAGCCTGCACAGCTGATCGCTCAGCTCGGACTCCCCGGCCGGGTTTCATGTGGCATTGTCGGATTGACCCGAATAGCTCGCGAGCTTATATCTCGAGCAGTACGGCAGAGCTCGAGCAAAATTACGCGCTCGTCGAGTTTACGTCTTCATCAAATACCGGAGCAGATACTTTCGAGCGAGGCGCGCGGGGACTTTTTTCCTCTCGTAAATATATCCCGGTTTAGTCGCCAGATTGAACCGGACTTTCTCATCCCGGCGGACGACGACGACGACTCTCTCGTGATTTTCTTTGAATGACCTCCAATATTTATACGCTGTTGGAAAAAAGTGATAGCCCAACAGAGTGCGGAATATCTGCTGTTCTCTAGAATAAAACAGTCCTCAAGTTGGGATATGTGTAACGTGATCGCTCGGAGCCCGCCACGCGTAATTTTTCACGCGCAAATCACGCCGCGAGCCAGTGAAAAAGTCCTCCCGGCGGCGATAGCCTAACGCATCGCCTCGTATACATCGTCGATGAAAAAAAAGGCAGTCCTGACACTGCGACAAAGCCGGACTTCCGGGCTGACTCGGTGCGCGTGTAGACGCGTGTACGCGAGCGATCCGGGGCATCTTCGGCATCCCGAGCCGGGTGTTTTGGTGTCGGCGGGACGACGACTCTGGGCGAGCCAGCCGTGTAAGACACGATTTGGACCGGGCGGAAAGAAGCGAGCCGACGATCGGGAGAGAAAGTATTGTCGGCGGAGATGTATATGCGCGAGCGGTGCGGTCGGCAATTACCGAGGAGCTGCACCGATCGGACGTCTTGATTGAGACTCTCGAGTTTTGCTTGATTGTTTTCAACGCGCGCGCCTCCGCTTTCCCGCCAAGCTTGATTACAAAGCCGGGCCACCTTTCAATCGGCGGGCCGATTGTTCGAAAAAAAAAAAAGGTAACGCCAAATATCGTCGTCCACCACTGACCAATCAGCGCGATTTCTCGTGTTACCCCGGGTATGCATACACGAGGGAGGAGGAGGAGAGGGGGGGGCAAAGAGGCGAAGGAAAATCGAGGCCGATATCGGGTTGCACGTGCGCGCTACCGTGGCTGCGAAAAAACCGCAGCGTCCGGGGCGGACAATAGTTTGCCGGCGAGAGGGAGGTGGGCGCACGTGCGCAGCCCCGAGCGTACCGGCCCCGCACTATCTGCTCCGCTTCTTGTTCTCCAAGCCGCGCTGCTCCTCTCTCTCCTCCTCCTCCGCCTCCTCCTTCTTCTTCTTCCTCTTCTTACATGTACGGCGCGCGGCACCCAGCAACGAGCCCGCAGCGGCAGCACGAAATTATTGATTATTAAAGCCGGCTACGCTGCCGCGCGGAGAAGGTGCAGCTTTCGGACGTCGCGCGCGCGCGCGTGTGTGTGTTCTGGCCCGCGTATGGGTAGCTCAGTCGCCGAGACAACCTTCGCGACTCATTTTTCTCCGCTGCCCGAAGGTGTGTAAGTATACGCGCTCGCTCACTCCTCATCGAGTTTTAATCGTCGACTCGGAGCGCGGCGGCCAGCAGGTGCCCGGACGAATGAGCTGTCGCGCTAAACGAGCCAGCGTACGGCTGCGGATCGGGGGAAAAAACGCGAATTATCATACAGCATACGCGTTCGCGTACACACGGTGTAGCCGCTTATTAAGCTGATATAATTGTTGGCTTCTGATCCTCGGACCACACGAAGTATATGGAGGCTTTGGAAAAAAAGCCACGGCCCGCTACCTGTAACCCGTTCGCTTTAATCGAAACGCCCGGGAAAAAGAGGGGAGGCTCTCGCGCGCGTGTGTGTATGCACGCACGCATATATACAGACACCGGGTGCACGTTCTCCGCATCGGAGAGGAGAGCGCGCGGTCACGCCCACGACTCAGGGCGTAAAACCACCGTGGATATTGACCTCCATAAATCCCCGGCTGCTCCGCGGCCTGATTCGGCCGATACCGCGCGTCGGGCGGCCCTTTCTATATTCACCCATCCACGCAACTTATATATACGCGTGTGCGCGAAGCATAGGGGGCTGCTTCATTAAGTCGCGGGAATTATACACGAGTCGATTCGCCGATTGACTTCGAAGCCAGAGTCTCTCGCTCGTTTGTTTTTCGGGTAGCCGCGATTAGTGGGATCGCGCGCGCGGTTTATAAGGAACACCCGTCAGTCGAGGAAAAAAAAATTCGTATTGATTGTACCAAGTTCTCGGATGAATCAGTGTGTATATATACAGGAACTATTGACACACTCAACGGCGCAAGAAGTAGGCATTGAAAATCTTTATGATCCAAGGAGCTGCAGTGCCAAGAGTGAAATAGATTTATTGGAATCTTGGGGTATAACCCTGTCTGATCCCGAATGTGAATACATAAGCAGTATGGTTGAACTTGATATTAAATTTTGTAGAAAAAGTAGTCGAGTTGGATTTGATTGACATAAATAGCTGAGAAATACATTAGAAATAATAATAACGAGCTGTGCTCTCGCATTAGTGTTACACATTGTGATCAAGCAATCCCGCTAAAGTCACCGGCGCAACGTTGGTGTTTCTTGTATCTTTCGCGATCCACTCACTTTCCAAAGTACAGACGTTGGGCGAAATTTAAAATTTTGTAGGCTAGATTGTCTGGCATAGAGAGAACCACAGATGAAATTACGACGAACCCGCGTGAGAACTGTAAAATTTCCCGGGGAAAACGCCCCGGAAACCCCTGCGCAGCGACCAAGCTTTCCTCTTGTTCGGAGCCGTGTTATCATATCAGAACTCGTCTGTCGATGCAACGGATCCCCCGTAGCGGGCATCCCGCGAAAACCAGGGCGCACTAGTTTGACTATACCATGTGCTCGCGGCAGGTCGGTGCACGGGATCTATATGCCTATAAACGTGCGTGAGTGTATATATATATAGCGGATGCAGCAATGAGTAGTGGCGCGCGGCCGCAACGAGTGACTTCCGGGGGGTCCACCTCTCGATCTCCTCTCTCTCTCGGCCGCCGTAGCCGCCGCCGTCGCTACTTTTTTCCCTTTGTCCACGCGGAATCGTCGTTGCGATTCACCTTTGCGGCGCGCAAGACGTCGCGCCCGCGCGAATCAAGTCGGGTAATCCGAGCGGATTGAGGCCTCGTAGAAAGTCTCAATCGGGCCTCATCTTCTGCTCTTCCTCGTCATAACCGAGCCAATTGGCGCTGAGTGGATTACGTACATACCAAGTCACTCTCCGCGCGGTTACGGCCTTGCAGCGCTCGAGCTTCTTCCCCAACGTCCCGCGGCTGTTTGATCTTTCGATCGAACGCCACAGATACGAAAAGCTGCTCCACCCGACGAGGACTATTTCCATAACAGCCGCGGTGTGATGAGCAACGATGCGAGAGCGAGAGCACATGACGCGGCTGGCGCATCAACGTATATATACGTACGACGCCGAGAGAACTGATATGAAGAATCGTTTCCTCCGCGATCCCTTGCCGATATGCGCCGCGCTTTCAATAAGCGCTTTATAGCCGATTCAGCGCAGCGTGTCCGGTTCGGCGTGTGTACGTGGGCACACGCAGTCCCTTATACATTCATATTAATATACCCTCCCGTAAAGCACAATGCCCGCACAGAGACAAAATGAATTGCGGCTGCAGTTTTGCTTGTTGCGCTCATGTTTATATACATATTTGCCATGGACCATTATTGGACAGCGGATCAAATCTCGCGGCTTGATTTAGAAAAATATACTCTTGATTTTAAGATCGTATTAATTTTCCCCATCGATCCACGTCAATTTCTTCTCTTTTTTTTTATTCGTTTTTCACGTTCATCAAGTTGTATACGCTTGATGAATGCCCTTACGACTCATTATGACGAATAGACGGGACCAGATGGTACGGAGTTTATCAAGGTACAATGCTCGCGCGCAACAAAGATTTATTAGTCATCGTCCGGCTAATAAGATAATTACGACGAAAGTCGTAAACGCAATCGTTCACGATAACTCGTTGAACTTGTAGAATAATCAAGGGAAATTCGATCGAGACCAGAGTGCGAAATTTCAGCAAGATCAGACGATTCCTTCGTAAGTTATCCTAGACAAAAGAAACGAAAAATTTTACACCTTAGCAACGGTTGCTAGAGAAATAAACAACGGATTTTGCTGAAAATTGAGCTCGGCCGAGATTTTACCGCGACTAACCTGTGTGCAAAATTTCAAGAAGATCGGACCATTTCTTCGAGAGTTATCGTGGACGAAAAAAAACGTTACACACATACATACATACATACATACATACATAAATACATCCATACATACATACACACACACATACATACAGACACTTTTGGATTTCCATGTTTTTCGACCCGTAGATTACGAAAATCGAGGTCCGATTCGGTGGGTCGATTTTTGCCCCATTACAAAGCTTTCTCTTTGAGAAAGCAAAACGAAGAGAAGTCGACTCGCTGCCCGCAAAGATCGGAGGAAGCAAAAAGTTCGGAAGAGAAGTTGCGAAAGTCCTACCGCCCTGGCCGTACAGAGTGTCGAACAGGCCAATAACATCCCCGGCGCAAAGACAAAGCCGCCCGCGCGAGATACGAATCAGCGGCTCGACGAGTCGCTGGTTAATCGCCCCGGGCTAATGCAGTTCCATCGTACACCTATACATACACGTACGATACGTGCAACGTGTATAAATAACGACGGGCACTGCTGCTGTCCGCCCACGTGCTCCCCTGCCCCGGCCGCCCTCCGCTTGCTCTGCATATACGTACGTGGCCCCGAGATGGAATCGTCGTTCCTCTGTCAGCGCGAGCTCTCGGACGGATTCGATCGGCGCGAGACAGTGACGGCGGCCCGAGAGTGATGATATCGCGGGCTGCTCGCCTCACTTTTACAGCGACCAGACTGATTTGCCGATGGCCGGTTTCATATTGGATCTCGAACGCTTCCCCGTAGCAGGTGGATTGTCGCGCGCGCGTTGACTTTGAGTGTCTTGTAGTAGACGTGAACGCGGAGGCCGGCCGCTCGATGCCGATGCGCACACGATACTTCCTACCTCCTGCGATAAGGTTTATAGGGGACTCTTTCGTATTCGAATTCGACGGAGATGACGAGAAACTAATCGCGAGCTTGACAATCGAGCATACGTCCACGATGTACCGTCGAATTGGACGTGTTGTATACCAATCAACTTTGACCGGGCGATCAATAAATAGCTTATAATTGCGACAATCCTCTTACCGACTCGGAGCATCACTCGTTCGCGTCACCGCGCGGTCCTCGATCTTTGTCGCACACATGTTCCTGGAGAAAATTAGAGGAAGCGATCGGTTCGATAGCCCGGCCGGCACGAAGCTTCAAAAATCCCTTTTCATTCGCTCGCGCTCGACCGGTTTATTCAACTCGATGTTTCTTTGTCCACTGTAGGAGTGTGTTTACCGGCCGGGGGAGAAACGCAATCGCGCACGCGATTCGTCGCGCACGATGTCATTACGCTCACTTCAAAATTGTGCGGATCGACCGGGGCGCTTGGCTCGTGTGAAAATCCAAACGAGGGCAAAAATCACGGAGATCACGTGAACTCGAACGATCGCGGGAGCGTAATTCGAACTGGGGATATCGATTTGAAAACAAACGAGTCGGATATCCATGTCAATCGGGTGAACAGACGCGCCAGTGTGGATCTCTCTTGGGCCGCATCGATTAATTGACAAGCCGCGCGGCAACAAAGGCACACACTTGCGGACGTTTCGTCCTCTCTCTCTCTCGCAAGCCCGCTCGCCGAAACGCTTCCCGACTCGAGCGGCAGCAGCCGCGCGACAACAAACGTCTCGGACTGTATATGTAAGACTGCAAAACGACGAGAGCTCGCGTCCCGGTGTCGCTAACGACCGGCAGCTAAATGCCGAATCCTCCACTTAGCTGGGCACATATCCACCGGGGAACGGGGCAGATAGATGCATCCCGCGGAGGACACCTCGTCGTTAGCCGCGTGCGAGCGCGCGCGATTTATAACCCGCGCGCCGCTCCAGTTTCCGATTTAACGAAACTGCCTGCCAGCGTGTCGGGGATGGCTCGTTTTGTTGGGCTCCCTCCGCCGCGGAGAAATGGCAACGGAGCGACAGTGGCAGCGCGACAAGGCCGCCAAGGAATGTTCGCGAGCCTCGCCTCGATCCGGATACACGTATATTATACTGTTTCGCCAAATGATCAAGTCCGCCCTCGAAGCTTCGAACCAATGGAGGATGATGTTCTCGTCCGGTGTAGTGTATCCAATGGGAATTGGATGAAGCGACGAGGATTAAACGTGAAATCATATGCAGCTTCCGGAGATGGGCATTTTAAAATTTCTGTCGTTTCTTTGAGAGGCGATGGAAATTAAATGCATGTTCGCATGACGCCGGTGTCCCGCGGAGACCCGATGAACCAGTTATTATATTGTCGCGACGAATACGCAAGAGCAGTGAAATCTGGCGAGGAGGAAAAAAAATATCCGACCCAACTCATATTCCCCACCGAGTGACCGATACTCAATACGATTGCAGCACACACGAGACGATTACACAAACGCCGGCGCGCACCGAAGGATCGGCGATGCTGTGCGTGCTTTCACTGTGTCCCTCGGTGGTCGCACCAACCCCGAGACACAATTCTCGTCGGTATCCTCGAGAGTCGCGAGTCAGATGGAAAAAATGCAGAAAGAGGGACAAACGAGAGGCGGCAATACGCCCATAAAACGGCCGAGGGATATTGCAGGGGGAAGAGCGGCGGCGGCATTGAAACGCGCGTCATCCGATCGCCGGGTATCAGGTGCGAGAGCCTGATTCACGAAAGACCGCCAGCGGCTGGCGCGCGGCGGCGGCCGATCGAGGCGGGGTTCGAATCCGACGGGGCTATTGACTTCTTCGCGTGGCGATTCGGCTCGATGCTCGCCCTTCAAAACATTTCCAGCCGCACAATTTCCACGTCGAGCTTCGAGCCGCGAGAACGGCTCGTAATTACACGCTGACGAGGGATGCTTCGATTGACGTGAAAAGCGTCCGCTTTTTTTCCTTCGTTCTCGCTATATATGTACGGCTACGCATTCGGGATTGCCGCTTCTCGGCGTGTCTGCGAGGAACCCAATGATTTTTTCCTTCACGCCGTCCTCCCGTGGCGTATGCTAAATTACTTTATGACACTTCAATCAATGTCGCGCGCCAAAGGAGTATCCTTATCCCCACGGATTTATTCAGCTTTTCGATTAATTTCACCTCCGCGGATGTAGGGAGCGTCAAACGCGCGGTATACGACACACGTCACCGCGCGACACAAACACACGTAGCCGGTGTGAGACGAAGCCCGCGCCTCTCGTCGCATTCCCCGTGCGCCTTTTCCCAGGAAAATCAGGGTATAAAATTTCAGCACGCGAGCCTCCCCCCCCCCCAAAAAAAGTCGCGCTCGCGAACCGCAGAGCAAATCCGCACCGCAGTGCACGGGGAGTCGCGACGAGGGACACGCGCGCGCATATATGTATACATACGTGCGTGCTCTCCTCCGGCCGCACGCGATCGCCACGCTGCAGCACTTCTAGAGTTTCCTGAAAAATGCCCCTCCCTAACGATTTCATCGGGTTTCGCGCGCGCAGCCCGGGGAAGCGAGTTTACCCGTGGAGCTGCACGTACGCGCGCGACTCTGGATTTATTCGAGAGGACCAAATGAAGACGGGGGGAAATTAGATATGGAAACTGGGATTAATGCGTGGATCTGCGGCGGGCCGCGCGCGTCCAAGGGTTTCGGCCGGAGGAGAGGGGAGTGGAGAGGCCCCCAAGGCGAATACACGCGAGGGAGTTCTCGTTTCAAAATGATACCCGACACTCGGCAGCGTTTTAGCTAATGTCCCATTCTCGTCGCGACTGCGGCCAATATAATGCAGTTTCGCGTTACGATTTTACCTCGCCGGTGGGTATACGGCTGATACGTGCCGCGTGTGCTCTGTGTCACGCTGTATTACCCTCTCAAACGTCTTCATAATGGAGCTCCTCGTCTATGACGAATCGCTTCAATTATCGAATCGATCGCGAGCAATGATTTTGTGGGTCACGAAGACTCGTATTAATCGACGACGCGAATACGAGGGCATTGAAAAATTCGATTTCGTTGCGGAAGCGATTAAGTATTACAGGGGGGAAAAAATCCCGCCGATCGTCGCCATAACGACGTGCAAAACACGCACGAACGAAAACCGCTGAAGTCTCCATCGGTTGAATGTCAAGTGCGTATGGCGTCGCTTGCGCGTCCACGCTAAGCCAATCTAACGGGCTCTCGTGGTTAATTGCGAAAATTAATTTTCCCACCGAGCGACACGAGCACTGCCGATCAGCGTCGAACGGCCCGTCCCGTTCGTTGCGGCGTGTCGATAAATCAATTGGGCCGGGTCGGATCGATTAGCGAGATCGATCGGCCCATGTGCGTGTGCTGGGAACGAGATATCGCATTCCATCGTGGCGGACTTACAATCGAGCGCGATCGGCCCGTCCTAATATAGAGAAAATCCGATAAGCCTGGAAAATGCGCTCAAGGTGATCGGAGCGATCTGGGAGGTGGAGACGTTTTATTTGCCGGGCGAAAATCGCCTTTTCTGGACGTATGAACACGGACGGACGAGTGGTCATGTTTTGTTGCGCCCACTGACTCTCGATGAATATAGCTCGGAAAAGTTGCACTTATATCTCCGGTGCGGCTTTTTCCCGTAACGGCCCGCGATGAAGCTGCGGAACCCGAGAAGGCCGAGAAGCGAGTACATGGGAATCTGTCGGTCTCGGCTCATACGACGAGCGGTCATTAATAATGGAGCTATGGCATAGCAGGGGAGTTACGTATTACTCGGTGCACCAGTTTTTACGATGAGAATAAAATATCGTGCAAATCGTCGATGAATATATACCGATCGACGCTATTTCGTTCCGCCCGCGCGGACGCCACTGTTCGTGAAAGGGCTCGAAATTCATGCAGCGAGAATCGCGAGCCCGAAAGCGAGGGCGCAATCATCGTAAATTCAATATGGAGCTGCTACAGTACGTCGGGCATTTGAAAAAGCCAAAGATGCGGCTGGGAAATTCGCGGTTCAATGTATACCGGGGAGGAATCTCTTTTCACCGGCGCGCGGCTCTTGTTCCGGGATTCGCGCGATTCATACGCCGCCACTAAACATCCGTAAATTTGCGGAATTTTCATTCGCCGCTCGGCGCAACAATGGAACGAAAGGGAAATGCAATGGGTATAGCGAGGGAGAGAGGAGGAAAGAACGGGAGAGAGAAATGACCGGTGATGATTCCTCCCCGGCCTTATCGAATATTCAGTGGCAGATAGAGTAATGGGACGCGCTCCGCTTGAATTTCAAGCGATCCGCGTTTTATAGGTCGGGCCGATGGGGAATTTACAGCCCGCGCGAGATTGTTATTCCGCTCGCGGAATTAAAGCGACTGCGCGAAGCTGCTACGTTCTCGATATCGCATGCCTTGTTTTTCAAATTCACCGGCTTTCAAAATCTCATCAGCTTGGAGCGCAGTTTTTTTTTCTCTCTTCGGCGTATGCATACTACGGATTTTCGTTCCGAATTGAATTCATAAATTCGAGGTTGCTCTTCGAGTCAAGAATAATTTTCTCGATATATTACGAAACTTTTTCGCATCCTCTCGCCGCTTCGTAAACCGACAACTTCAATGTTCACTCGTTGATTGAACTGTAAAATTAGTTACCTAATTACGAAGCGAAAGCCGTGCAACGGAGTAACGCAATCCACTCGAAAGTTACAGAATCAATATATACACGGAGGCAAAAGTACCACTACAAAACTTTGTGGAACCGATGAAAATTCAATATTCGATAAAACCTTTCGATATCGAAACCCTCCGCGAACTGATACTTTTGCGGCTGCGGCGAATCGAGGTATTTTCTCGCGTGCCACCGAATACGTTCGATAAATCCCGAGTAAAGTTCCCCGCGCACACGCTATATACACATATATACTTTCAATACGTGGTTAAATCGAATTTACGAACGCGGACACGGGATCTCTGTATGAAATTTCATAAAATTCAACAAAAGTCCGCGCAATATTCATCGCTGCGTGATATCGCTCGCCTTCTCCTCGTCGCCAACGTCCCGACGAACGACTATAGGCAGTTGGGAAAAAGCGAGTTATATCGACACCAATGCGCCTATCGGAGCAAATCATCCGCTGAAAAGCCGCACGTATTTCGCCCCGGTATATTATTGTGTGTATACACACACACGCACACACACACTGTACATCTATTGTGCCCCGGCGACGCGGCTTTTTGCAATCGCGGGCTTCCGAGAAGAGAAGCGCGCGGCGCCGCGCATTCGAATCACGTATGGCGCATCGCTATATAGCCGCGACGTCGCGGCGGGACGCGGTGCACCTGACTGTCGCTCGCCTCCCCCCTGCCGCCCATGCCATTCGCCGACTCTATTGCATCAATTAGACGCGCGCGCGAGTCAGTTGCAGCGTCCCTCCGTACAAATTATCGATTCGCAGGGTTGCGCGCGCGCGGCATTAACCGGTTAATATCGATGCGATTCGCTCGCGCGTGATTATCCACTCGGAATCACCGTCTTCGAAACGCCTCTCCGACATGTTGTAACGAGTGTACAACCAAGCGTATTCGAAGTCTCTGTATCCGTTTTCGAATTGCAATTGCTCTTTCGGCACGATATTGGCTCGCGGTTTGTTCGTCGTTGCGGAAACAACTCGAGAGTCCGTATGCTTTCGGGAGCCGCTGCTCGCGCACTGCAGCGTGAATTCAGCGCTTATACATTATATATGAAAAGAGCGAATCCGTGGGCGAGCTGTGGTAGCCGAACGCGTTTATGCGCACCGGCTGCGCCACTTGAATTTCATTAAGAATAAAACAAAGTGGAGAGAGAGAATTTTTGCCGTCCGCGCGCGCGCACTCAGACGCATGAGATTACAAAGTTTCCGTCGACCGGCGGCCGCTCGTCCCCCGCTTTTATGAATTCAACTTTCTACGCGACGCTTCGGTTGTTTTTTCCTCCTTTTCATTTCGTTTCCCATTGCAGTCTCCGTCCGATCGTTGCTCTTTTCTTTTTTCACTCGGAAGAGACTTTTTCTCGACATGTACTTCGGGCTCTCGTCGTACGCCGACGTTCGTACCTACAGTCGCATCATTCATTCGATATTTCAATGGTTCGAAACAAATCACTGCGGAAGTTTCCGTGCGAAATCTCGTCCACGGTCCATAGGCGAATTTAGCGAGGAGATGTGCAGGCAATTCGTTTAAGTGATTTTCATGGGATCCTTCATCTGCACACCGCGGGCGTATCAATTAATAGGACGACAATCGTGACAAAACGCTTCTATTCCCTTTGTGCGGCACTAATCTCGAATTCGCCCGGCGGACAAATGGTCGGGCATACGAAATTAGTCCGCTACCGGCGCGCCGCTCACGTCTCGTGACGCGCAGCGTGTCAACTGCAGCGTGCGCGCACGGCCTCTTCATTTTTGCATTTGCTTCGAGCGCGGCTAAACACACACACGCACGCACGGCGCACACTGGTTCGGGACAAGAAAACGACGGGCCAGTGAATGGGGCGGCTACCACTTTCGTTTCGTTTCTGCTTGTTTTCTTTTTTCTTCCTCCTCTCCCTCCCTCGACTTTTTTTTGTGGTGGCGCATCAAAGAGACACACAGAGCTGGCCGGCCCCGAAAAAGAGTCGATAAAAAATTGGGAGGGCAAAATAATGGGGTCCACGGCCGGGTTGAAGAGAAGTGTAGCGACCGATTGAAGAGAAGAGAAGAGAGCCATATATATATATATATATATATGTCTATGTCCCGGACTAGAGCACGAAATAGGAGCCTGGTGAATTTGAAGAAAGTATGCAGAAGCGAGCGCGGACAATGAGGCTCGTTGGAATTGGGGAAACGAGCGGATATCTATATGGTATATCGGATCGACATTCGAATGATGAATAAATTCGACGGTAAATCGTATGTAGTGCTGCATTGAGCGGCTCATTACAGCATAGGATTAAACTCGGGTGTATCCGAGCGAGCTTGGGCAACGAGACTCAAAATAAGCACGTAGTAGCGCAAAAGAGTGCGAGCGAGCGAGAGAGGTGGGGACGGGGGGAGGGATACATAAGCAATGAAGATGACTCGGGCAAAAGGAAGAAATGCATAAGGAGAGAGAAACAGCGGCAGCAGGACGACGAGGAGGAATGAAAGAGCGAGGCGCTGTATACACGCGCAAAGAAGTAGCAGCGGCAGCAGCAGCAGCAGCAGCAGCGAATGCCGGGTGGAGAAGGACCTGAAAAGAAGGAGGCGCGTCTTTTCGTCGTGTCTCTAAACGCTTATTATGCGGCATTACCGGGCAGCCTTCGAATACATAATACCGCAGTCACGCGACCGCCGCGCCGGACGAGTTTTTCTCTCTCTCTCTCGCTCTCTGCCATCCCTTCCACCGGCCGCGCGGCGAGTCCCGAGGCGTGATTACCGCGAAATGGACGACCCCCCGAGACGTAATTACGCGCTCGCGCGCGCGCGACTCCTTTTTATCGATGGCGCAAAAAAAAGCGGCCGGCCTGAAAATTCGATAACTTTTCGGAGCAGCGATTTTTATTCCATTAAGCGGGCGCTTTTTGCCACACGCGGCCCCCGACGCTGATTGCGAATTTATCGCGCGCCGCTGATTTAATCGCGCGAGCGAGCGAGAGAGAGAGAGAGGGACGGGCGAGCTAATGCGACACCTGCCGGGTCCTGGAATTTCGCTGGATTATCAAGTGCGTGCGCGCACCGTTTGCCGCGCTTGTTTATTGGGGATTTGCCGTTTAATTAGGGTGGCGCTATTAGCTCGGGCGAAACGAGCAGCAGCTTTTTCGGCTCGCTTTACACTGTCGAACGTAAAATCTTATTTCGGGGGAATCTTCCCGTGGGATAAAAAGCTGCCCACTTGGGCGCGAGATGGAGATGCCAGCCTTGTAGTATTTGATAATTTCAAGACCATCGAGTCATTTGAATGATTCGTAATTGGTGATCCCGTGATTCCCATGGAATACGTGTAAGTATTGGATATGCAGCGGTCAATATATTCGATGCATTGTGCGTTTTTATTCGAATCTTTGTGCGATGATTTACGGGTGCCGGTGTGTATAGGAATGCGTTTCGTCCTTTTTCCAAAAGCCTAAATTCAGAAGACCGTAAACGTCACTCGTAAATCTCGGGGAACAGTATAATGTACCCGAATATCCTACGCGGAAAAAGAAAAGCGCGACGGAAAAACAAATAAGAACGAATCGCGCGAGCGCGCGAGGGCGCGTATACAGAAACAGAAGTCCAAAAACGGCCTCGGGAGGCATTAATAATGCGGCTTATCGCGTCACAGGTGGTCCGCTCATAATAAGCAATAAATATTCGCGAAAAACTACGTGGACTCGGGCTCGGGCGGTTTTGTATATATATACGCGCGCGAGACGCGCGACAAGTCTCTTCTCGGGCGAACAGTATTTCGCCGTTCTATTATTGCGCGCCTGTGCATATGTATATATATACGCCGGTGCCGGGCAAAAATTTATAGCGCGAGTCTTTTCTTTCCACGCGTAAAAAGACGCGCCGAGAAATTTTCGGACCCCCGTTTGCCAAAGGCAATCATTAATCGTCGCGCGGCCATGGTATAACACACACGCGCGCGCGCGCGCGATATTGTAGGAGAGTGTTTGGCCAGAGCGGAATTGCTATTAAGCTCCTGTACCGGGTGATTTAAATGTTTAGATCGGCTTGATTATCTTGGCATGATCTTGATGCGGAACGGGTGTTCCACGCGTGAATTGCCACCTGTACAGTGAATCATCAGTGTAAACTTTTCTTCCCCGGAGAAATGTTTTTTTTTTCTTCTATCATAACAATTCCAATTCTGAAATTCGAAGCCACGTATATGACTGCAGTATTTGGCGAATTGTATTTTCGCCGCAGTGCGGTTATAAAATACGCTTTTCGCCCGCACACGCAGCGAAAATATATCGTACGCGCCTTGCTCGCGCCTATCGGTTGCTTCGGCACGCGCGCGCGCGCAAACTTCCAACCCGACGATCGTTTGTCTTGCCTCGTAACGTCTAATTTTGCTCGGGTGCACGACACACGCACACTATTTCACCGGCGTGTAATGTGTGTACACACATAGCTGGAAGAATTTGACTGACTCTGCAGGCGTAGAAGCGGAAACGAGGGGGATGAGCCTCGTCGCGCCTCTTTTGTTCATGACAAACGATACTCCTTCGGAGCTGACAAATACTCAGGGATTTTTCTAAATGCGCACGAGTGGGCGCGATGGGGAGGTTTGATCGAGTGTGCTGTGAGCGCATTCACGCGAGACGGAAATATATCGCACTCGTTCGTCGGCGCCAGATGCCTCCCGAACGTTCGTCGACTTTTTTCTTCGTGTATACAACAATATACGTGTTTCCCAGTCTCTGCCGCCGAGTTATTAGTTTACCATCAGAGATAATTCACTCGCGTGCATATGTACCACTGAATTATTACTCAGCTGTAAAATTCAAACTCTGGCCTAAATATATATATATATATATATACTGTTGTTGCTCAATCCGGCTACACTCGGGAACATATATACATATGTATCTTCAGCGTTGACCGAGCTAAAATCGATCGTAAACAGCATAGAGACGCGGGCATATTTGCCTCCCTCGCCGCGCGGCTCAGCTCCGCGCGATTCGCGTTTAATATATGCGGAGCATAACATAACTCGACTCGCCTAGTCCGGGGGCCTGGTCCATAAATCCGAGCCGGCCCGAAAGGAGCAATATCGCGCGGGCGCGGCCGTTAATTTCACCCCAATCGAGTCGCGTGTCGGCCTATTCGTATCTCGTAAAAAGCTACAAAATATATCGTGCCCCGGCAAAAACGGGACGAGCCGGGGCCCGGGCCAATATTCAGTTTCGCGCGCGCGCGGACGTTCGGGGAAGACGGCGCTCGGCCCCCCGAGAGCCGCAGATCGAATTCTGCGCGCCGCTTCGGAAACAGGAGACGTGCGCGCGCGCGAGCCCGCATCCTTAAGCGCGAGAGGACACGCGAGACGAATACAAAACTATATATACGACGAGAGGGCGGGGGGGGGCGGGGGAGAAGGGCTGAAAGGAGAGAGGGAGACAAGTGTGCTATTATGCGCGACGTCTTGGCCGCGCGGAGCGAGCGATCGGATTGAATCGTCCTCCGGCCAGCTGCTGCCCGCTCAGCTGAGCGAGCATGTATGTATACACATGTGCGGTAGCTAGAGGCTGTATGTTTTTTCATGCGGAGCCGACGTCGCGAGCTCGGGAGATGCGCTCAACCTCGAGTGATTGTCAAAGCCCGTTGATTGATTCGAGTTTGATTTTTTCTCCCCTTGCCGCTTCGTATATCAAGGAATGATTGATCGTCACTCGATATATACGCCTCGCGGCTGAATTTTTGTCTTTCGAATGATGTACGGTCTCGAGTACGGCTACGAAGCGCGGCTCGCGCTCCATTCACGAATGTTGCCTTAAGGACAATAGAGGAATGTTTCTCTCTTTGGCGATGTCAAATACAGGTGGAGCGGCCAGTGACTTTACTTTCCGGCAAATTACGTTGCACAATTGAACGAGGACGTTGAGTTACGTCTGGAAAATGGGAATCGAAACTCGCGACCGCGACGAATCGGACGAGGAAGGGTGAATGATGTTAACGGAGCATCACGATGATTCGGATATGAGTAATGACGGAGAAGCTGCTGGAGGAAAATAACGCTGTACAGGTGCTCTCTCGCTATTGACAGCATTCGAATGATGAAAATATTGAGCGCGCAGGTGGAGCCTAGACGAGTCGAAAAAACAGATTCATTCAGGAACAGTGACACCGGTACATTTTGAAATGGGACAACTTGAAGATCTCGAAAATTTATTCTAGAGGTTTAAATCGTGAATGAAGCTTGAATATTCGAATGGAGGTACAGCCTATAATTATCCTTCACGTACCAATCAATCAAAAGTATACCGGGCCAGGATTAATTCTTCGAACGAAGAAAAACAAAATACCCAAGGTCGAATGATCTCTTCAAGTCATCATAGAGTGTGAAAAGGGATAGGAGCTGAGAAAAAAAATAGAACCATCAGCTGCTCCGCCGAGACGCACATCCGAGAGGATCGTGAAAAAAAAGATCGGTAATCCCGGGCTCCACCTTCAATGACAAGTTATAACCATACGGGCATTAATTATTCAAAAGATTCGGGGGCCAAAGGCTAAATATTCCGACTGTATCCCCTGTTTGATTAGCGCGCAGAGCCAAGCTGAATTGAATTATCTACAACCGTCAATTACCGAGCGTCCAGTGGTTTGCTTTTCGGGATAGTCATTGCCCCCGCGCCTCAATTATGGATTATCGAGCATCGGCATTTTCACACCTGCGAGCGTGATATATTGCACGAGCCGTTGGTTTGGTTAACGAGATCATAATTAAATTACGCGCGTCGCGGCCGCGTGAAATCGCTCTTGCGTATTAAATAATGATTAAGCCGTGTCGATAGATTTTGAAATTGCCGATATTGGCTTTGCCGGGATAAATACATTAGCGTGCTTATCTACAATACTACCCGAACGCATTAATCATGGCTCGAGGAACGAATAAACTGCACGAGAGCGAAGATCAGTTATCTAAACAAGCGTCCGCGAAACCTGAACATCATCGTTTAATCATATTTTGATTTCGACATATCCAGTAGCTGTTACGATTCGCTTGGGCACCCAATCGTTTTACATCGTTTTGCATCACGTTCTCCAGTGCACTTAGCTAAAAGCAAACACGCACGTCACCAGGCACTCGAGACTGTACACATATATATATACACACACGTTCGGGAGCGGCTGTGCGTGTATGACTGTTCACTTGGCTCGTCGAGAGTGATTGAGCAGAAAGCGCTCTCCCCTCGACTCAAGATTTGGCGCGGCCGGAGAGAAAATATTGCCCGTTATAGCTTAATCTAATTCCGCGGATCGAATTATGTATTGCAAAATTCTCCGAATCGTAATTCCTCATGTTATTATCCAGCGGACGGCCTGGATAGATACGCGGGGCGGAGGAGGCGAGGAGGAGGCACGTATTAATTGATTAAAACGCTGCGTGTGTGTGTGTGTCTCGAATGAGTTTTATACATAGCTCGAGACTCGAACGTGATTTAAAGGAGAAATAAGTCTGTCGCGGCTACTGGTATTGGATTTCATTGGAGCAGCGAGAGACGTGTGTCGTGGCGAAAAATGAGACCCTTGTTTTGTCTTCTCATCTAACAGGCCTTTCTCTACTCCGCGAGCGAGTTACTCACGGGGAAGAATGTTTTGTCCCTGGACTCGACGTAACGTTTCTTCAAATTCCTCCATCGAATAACGAGACCGGCGAATTTTTAAAATATTCCACGTCATTGTCTCGTTGCCCGCGGGGGCAACGAGACACTCCCAAGAGACGCTTATTACCCTTCCAACGGCAATCACGAGGAATCCGAATTAAGAGAAAATCATGAATTTCTCGAAGGACATTTCCAAGCCCCGAGGGGCAACGTCAAATTAACAAGATTTATCCCTGTATCAAGGAGGTGCAGAAATCCAGATTTCTCGCCAGACGCCAAACGGCATTTCGTAGCAAAAACCCGCAGAAAGCTCGGAAGAAAGGAGGGGAACAACGAAGCTCCGGACAAAGGCCGCTCCGGTTCGTTAGCGTCGGGAGCCGCCCGCGTGCTCTGACACTTGCACGCGCGCTCTCTCACACACGCACACATACTCTCTCGCGCACCCTCACAGGTTGGAAACGCGGAAACATAAATCGCCATCACCGGGCTCGCTCGCGCGCGCGCGCGGATCAACCTGTTGCGACGAGGGGAAAAACGAGAGCGACCGGTGACACGCGCTGACGCTAATTAAGCCGCTAATTCCTCATTAACGGCCGAGGGGCGGCGGGAAAAAGCTATCGGGTGGGGAGCTGGTGTGCGTGTGTGTGTGTGCTCCTCGACGACGGAGAAATAACAGACGGAATTGCACTCGTATGTGTATATATGCTAAATTTTCGAGATAGTGCTGTGGAGAGGATTTGAATGCGGTGGGAGGGATTCTTGTAAAATAGCTTATTGATATATGGACGGGGGTCCCGGAGTTTGTTTTTGAGCTGCGGTCTTTGGGTCGCTCGGTTAACCATTCGAAATTTGTGGCTCTCGTAACGCTATTGGCTCCAGTTATGAAATATGCCAATGGGCCCTGTCACATCGCGGAATGCAAAATATTTCCTCGAACGCTCGATATGCAAGCTTCGAGTTTTTGAAAAGAAGAGAAGGAGAAAAAAAATGAAATCGCACGATTGATATTCTCCGACCAATTTTTATTTTATGAAAAAGAAAAAAAGCACACGATATTGTGAATGAACCAATCGTAGGTGCATATATACTGTTTGAAGAAACGCCCATCGTTAAAACTGGACTCGAGGAACACTCGGCTCATTAGTCGGGGGAGGGGGATAGAGGAATAAACATAAGTCATCGGACTCATCGCGTTCTCGGATAGCACACGCCGCCGAAGAGATTGCGCGATAAATCGCCGTCGCGGCGGAAACTATAAAACTTTGACGACTGTGGCCAAGACAATGAATGCGAAAATCGAGCTAATAGACTACGCAATCTCGTTTGCTATCGTATTTCACCGCGACGAGCTCCTTCCAGCTCATATTTTCGCAGCGGGTGTGGGTATCTGTGTGTATACGGGCAATTCTCTGTGGGATCGAACATGAAAAAAAATTTGATTTGACTCAAAATTTTTTTGTAAGTTCTAGGGCATCAAGCCGATTTCCCAGAATTTTTTTAGATTTTTTCGAGCACTTTAACCCCCTTTAATAAATAGGCAAAGTTGCTGATTTTGCTGTTTTTTGCATTTTCAGAGGCATTTTCAACCTTAATTTACACCCTGAAAATGACCTCTGAGGCAAAAAAATGAATGGGACACTTTTTCCTGCAAATTGCCTGAATTTTATAGAAAAATTATCTCCAAGGTCATTGGAGCACATTAAGTACTCCACATTACCAATTGGAGCCTCTATTTTGAACCCTGGGAGTTCGCTCGTCAAGCCCCACACCACATGGGTACTAAAAGTTGTCCCAACTCATACCACATACAGCCTATATAGTGAAAAAATGGGCCTGGACTCTGGAAGCTCCCAAAAAATTAATATATTAACTAAAATAGGGGTAAAAACAGGCTAAAATGACTATTCAAGGGAGCCTTGTACCGCCAAACACTTCCAATTTTTGCAAACACTTGTCTGTGGTATTATTACAATTATCCACTGTAAAAACTCACATTCTATCATACTAATACATATCCTGAGTTGTCAATATCATATTTATATAGATCAAGCATTACTATACTACTTGACGCCACCTTACTTTCAGTAATTACATGTATTGATGGTCAATATATTGGCTCTATTGTGTTAAAATGTACAAGAAACTACAAATAAAGTACATTGTCATGAATTGCATTCACTCGATAAGAAGATTAATCCAGAAAGTAAATTGTAAGCTGTGCATTACACGTACACCTTAGAACACACTAGGCAGTGCATAGATATCATATGATTTTTTTAATATCAACAAGAAAATGTTGAAGTTCACTAAACATGGGTAATATTCATGAACATTAGACTCATGAATTTCACTCATATTGTATAAACTGCATAGCTGAGGTCCAAGCAGCTATCGCCGGATGGGCTCAAACTACAACCTCAAGTTATTTACTCATGAAAATAGATAATATGAATCAATCCACTTGAAAGTATGATCACTAGATGCGCAATTTGATAAGGAATTCAAATATATATAGTTTGCCAGTGTTTAAATGACTTTATAAACCACTTTGTGAACGTTATACTTGCCTATACTGGAGATATATATGACCCATGTATGGCAAAGGTTAGGTTACCGACCATAGACTTTTAGACATGCAAAGCTACTTTGGAAGCTCCAAACTCATTTCTGGACAGGCAAACTATATATATTTGAATTCCTTATCAAATTGCGCATCTAGTGATCATACTTTCAAGTGGATTGATTCATATTATCTATTTTCATGAGTAAATAACTTGAGGTTGTAGTTTGAGCCCATCCGGCGATAGCTGCTTGGACCTCAGCTATGCAGTTTATACAATATGAGTGGATTTCATGAGTCCCACATTCATGAATATTACCCATGTTTAGTGAACTTCAACATTTTCTTGTTGATATTAAAAAAATCATATATCTATGCACTGCCTAGTGTGTTCTAAGGTGTACGTGTAATGCACAGCTTACAATTTACTTTCTGGATTAATCTTTCTTATCGAGTGAATGCAATTCATGACAATGTACTTTATTTGTAGTTTCTTGTACATTTTAACACAATAGAGCCAATATATTGACCATCAATACATGTAACTACTGAAAGTAAGGTGGCGTCAAGTAGTATAGTAATGCTTGATCTATATAAATATGATATTGACAACTCAGGATATGTATTAGTATGATAGAATGTGAGTTTTTACAGTGGATAATTGTAATAATACCACAGACAAGTGTTTGCAAAAATTGGAAGTGTTGGCGGTACAAGGCTCCCCTTGAATAGTCATTTTAGCCTGTTTTTACCCCTATTTTAGTTAATATATTAATTTTTTGGGAGCTTCCAGAGTCCAGGCCCATTTTTTCACTATATAGGCTGTATGTGGTATGAGTTGGGACAACTTTTAGTACCCATGTGGGTGTGGGGCTTGACGAGCGAACTCCCAGGGTTCAAAAATAGAGGCTCCAATTGGTAATGTGGAGTACTTAATGTGCTCCAATGACCTTGGAGATAATTTTTCTATAAAATTCAGGCAATTTGCAGGAAAAAGTGTCCCATTCATTTTTTGCCTCAGAGGTCATTTTAAGGGTGTAAATTAAGGTTGAAAATGCCTCTGAAAATGCAAAAACAGCAAAATCAGCAACTTTGCCTATTTATTAAAGGGGGTTAAAGTGCTCGAAAAAATCTAAAAAAATTCTGGGAAATCGGCTTGATGCCCTAGAACTTACAAAAAAATTTTGAGCCAAATCAAATTTTTTCATGTTCGATCCCACAGAGAATTGCCCATACATATACCCATACGCCCGGCTGTCCTAAAAAAAACTCTCTGGGTAAAAGCGAGAAAAAAAAAGTGAGCAGCGGGTCCCGTCCGTATAAAACATCATAAATTGCACCATTCTCATCGATAAAAATGCAAAGCAGCAGCTCATTTGGGGCTTTAAGATTCTTGCGAATGCGGCCGTAAACCAAACGCTCGCCTCCAAATGGTCATTAATATTCATAGGCCCACGCCGCCGCTATTAACAGCTCGGACGCACGCGCACGATCGCGCGCGCGCACGTGCACGTATATAGAAGAGAGATATAAAATAATCAACAGAGTTACTCACTTTCTGCCGCTGTCCAAGAACTTGTCGAACTCGACTGACATTTTGCAGCACAGGGCCCGTCGGTTGTGCGACGACGAGCACTTCGTGTTGATCATGTGGCCGTCTGTGGGAGCAAAAAATTATACATTTATAATATTCACGCACGTGCGGCAAACTTTTCAATAACTCTGGGTACGGCGCGATTAGGGCCGCGATTAAGTTTTATCGGACGTAAAGCCCGAACGGCGGATCATAAAAAGATTTATACTGCGCGTCTCAATTATCGAGTCTCGAGAAGTGATTTCGGCGTGTTTTATGCTCTCCGGCGAATCTCGCGCTTTTGCACCAAATGATCCGACGAGGAATATTATGCGCCTGCGGACGGCTGACGACTCGTGCGCGGAGAATAAAATTGGCAGCCTCGAGGAATCTCGGATCAAACAGAATGAAGAGAAAAGGATAAACGCGAAATTCCCGGGTGAAAAATTCACCGGCCGAGACTGCGATTAATCAAGCTGCGCCCAGGGTTGATAGCATTCGCGCCGCCGCGACGGCTCACTCGATCTCCTCTCTCTCTCTATCGTAGCTCGCTTCGTCCCCAACTCCCGCGCGTTAACGCTTGACCCAATTAATTAAATCGCTGCTCGCGGGAATATCGCGCGCGCGCGAACCGACGAAGCAGCGTTCCGTATTTACATAATATGACCATCTTCGCAAAAGGAAGAATAATCGAATCCATCCGTTGCTCGATAAAATCATTGCAAAAAGTAGGATTCGATGTTTAAGGAACGCGGGATGGAGGCACGATCGCGCCGCTCGTGCTCGGGGGTCAGGTGTGCGCGGTAAGTTGGCAGTGGCCCGGCGCATGTGCATACACGGGAAACACGAGTTGCCGGGCGTATAGGCCGCGTACAGCCAAGTGCGGGTAGGTGGCTATTACAGGGAAAGAGTGTGTACTCGTAGCCGGGGAGAAATCCCGCGGAAAAGAGGAGAAGCGAGCTGCCGAGTGGGAGGAGGAGGAGGAGGAGGCGAGCGCTGCACGTTCGGGTCAAATGTCGGACACGGAGCCTTGGGGCTCGCGTGCGCCCGTTCACGCCCCCTCCGCTTATCTCGTTCCTCTTCGCGCGCTCCTTCGCCTATTGCCCGCACGAGATCCATGTCAGTGTGTCATCTCTCCCGGGCTCTCCGCGCGCGCGCGGATCCCCGCTTCGCGCAGCGTGCGCCGTACTTTGGGCAGTTTGTATGTATATATACATAATATATGTGCACGCGAAAGTCGCACTTACTCGTTTGGTTCTGGTAGTAGGTGTCGTCCCTGTCCGTGAAGAACCACGTCTGAAACACAAACAAGAAAAACACGGCTGATTGAGTGCTCTCGGGTATATGTATACATGTATGCATGGGAGTGGGCGCGAGTCTGATTGAGTCTCGCGGTGACGCGAGCACCTCGCGCACAGTCGGGCCCTTTGTGCCGCGCGTCTCGTATATATACACATATATAGAGCTGCTCTGCGCCATATGCGCGCAATCATACGCGTATATGTAGGGGGGGGGGCGTTGGACTATTTTTAGAAATTTTTTGGGTGTCGAAGGCGTACTCAGCTGTACAACGCCCTCCTCGCTGGGGAAAACTATTTATCAGGGGAAGGGGTGGGAAGAAAGATTATCGCGGGACATATACTATGCGCGAAGTATCTGCGTCGAGCCTCGCTGATTCGTATACATCGGGTCGCGATCGTATTTTACAAACGACCCGATTCCGCAACGTAGCAAAAGCTCGCTCGTCGTTTGATTTCACGCGAAACCTGCGCAATATATATATATATATATATATATATCCTCTGCCGACGAATCGAAAATGGCTCGATTTGTGAAATTTGCACAGCGTCGAAATAACGATCCGCGCGTCCCCGGCACCTGGCAACAGCGAGGCTCGCTGCCGCGGATCTCGACAATTATTCAGACGACTCCCGTGTCTCCGCGCGTGCCAGTAGTGCGCGCGCACCGAATCTCTTTTTTTTTGCCGACGGCCAGGTGCGCCGGCCGCGGCGAGCCTGGAATTTCCGAATTAAATTGTCGCAATAAAGTCACTCGCGCGGCGGTCGGGATTGCGCGCGCGCGCGGCATCTCGCAGGTGCAGTGTGCCGCGCGGACGGAAAAGCCGCGGGGGCAACTTGATACCCGTAACGAGATCTGTCACTGCTGATCTTCTGCTCGAGACGTTTTTTCCGCCGCCCCCTGCCCATCGGACACCGGGGGATATTGCGAGGAATTCGCACGTTCGCAGAAACGAACTGCTCATTGTTTTCTCCAATCTGAAACTTGTCGGCTTGCGCGTTCGAATCGCCGTGTGGCATGTGGGCCGGGAGATGCACCAGCCGGGATTGTGTAAAAATCATTAGTTCACGAGTGAAGGGTCGGGTGAAGATTCATTATAACCGCGGAGAGCAGCTTTATTTACATCGTTCGTCTAGACGGACGACGAGGGGCATAATGACGGAAGAGGAGGCTCTGGTTGGTGGCTCCTTCTAATTAAATAAAGTTGGAGACGGTAGGCTAGCCGCGGCGAAAGAGCGAAAGGGGAAAAAAAGGTCGTAACGTAATCAAATCAGCCGCGTCGCGACTCGAGGGCGCGGGCGGGCGGGCGGGCGGAAATCAGTGGGATAAATAAGCGCTGCGCAGCGCGACGGAGGAATTCAGCGGTACGTCGCTCTCGGATCCGCTGCTGGGCGAAGCACAAACGCACCGACGAATCGGGCAAAAAACATGTCGACGGATCTGATATACAAGCGCGAGAGATATTATATATATGTGGGGACGGAAATAAGCGCCGACGAGAGGCGGAGAGGAGACAAGGGCCGCGGGAGCAGCTTGCGAGTACGCGCGCGCGCGCGCGAGTTCGAGGAAAGAAAGCGACGACGATGACGACGACTACGAGGCGTTAACGAGACATATATTCGCGCCGGGCGCGGGCGCGCGCGCGAGAGAGAGAGAGAGAGAGAGGAAAAAGAATTCGCGCTAAACGAGATCGCTGCAGTGACGTCAGGCCGCGCGTCTGCGTCGCGCCGCGCGCTTGCGCGCTCGCGAGGCCCGATTAATGACGTTAATTATACTCACTTCTCTCGTGGATTGGACTTTTTGGGCCGACGCGAGCGAGCGAGTGATATTTAAATTTATCGCGCTCTGTAATTGCTCGCAACGGATTTTTAACTGGCGGGGTGAGGTCCTCGCGCGCGCACCAATTCCGCGTTGCCAATCGAGTCCAATTTGACTGTATCGAAGTGTTCTGCCCGACGATCTCGGACGACGGCGCGAGAAGCGAGGCCAACTGCATCATCCGCGGATACATCACGAGGCAGCTCGAGCAGAATGCACCCCCTCGTGTGTTTACAACCGGGCCAAAGTCGACTAAGTTGCGTCGGTCCGACGCGGCGTGTCGAATAGGAGCACGAAATTGGACGCGCGCCTATCGCCGCTGTTAGACCGGCCGAAGTTGTTCGGAAACGCGACGAGGAAGAAAAAGACAGGCCCTTTGTCCGTTGCTCTTTTCGGGGAGTGGGGTAGAAGGCGGGGGGCAGGGAAAAAAGGGATAAAACGTGGCAGCCCGCGGTAATTGACCAATTATCGCAGCGAACGAGGGGGCCCCGTGAAAATTGCCAGTGGCGGCCGAGCAGCACGAGCCCGGCGCAAGACGATAGTCACGCCGAATAATAGCCCGCTCGCGCGCGCGCGACGCCGACTATTCAGCGTTCGCCGTTTTATTTTTTTTTATTCATTTTTCTTCTTTTTTTTCGAAATCAACGCGGCCACGTATTGTTGGGCTTTTCGCCCCGTCGTTCTTTGCCCGTGGCTCTCGCCGCGGTTTATTGATGCCCCGAAATTTGTCGGATCCGTATAATGGAACATGCTCGATCCATTGAACGATGTATATGGACGCGCTGGACGCGCGAATGAAAAGATCGATCGTGGATCTTTGCGGACGTGGGGGAGAAAAAAGTCTTAGGCTCGAGTGGTCGTCGATATTTGATGGTTTAATTCCATAATCGTTATAGCCAACCGGGAATCACGCAGCGATCGATATGGTAGCCCAGGAAACCACGACAGTTGGGGATCGTGGTCGAATTATCCCATTAAATAAGATCGTAATAGCAGCGTTCAATATGTATATGTAAACGTATTGACTTTCACCATCGCTATCTCGCACGATGTATGTGATTATTCTCATCTCATTACCTCCAATCGTCTACGCAATAATCACTACCAAAATATCAGTGCATTTCACAAACAATACACCGATTTCCGGCAGTTTGGATTCCTCATACCGGTTTGCCCACACGCGATTCGTTAGTCGACAACATTTCCATCGCTACATATTCATCGCTTTTATATACGTGACGGTATTCGCTACACTCATTATCACAGGCTCTCGAGCCTAATCTTTCGGAGTGACTTTGAAGAACCTTAGGAATGAAATACGATTTCCCCCGGCACGTACTGTAGCAGGAAACTATACACTGCTGCTCGGACATACCGACCGATTTTGAGCATGACTCTCGGATTCATTCGACTCGTTCGTTTTTTCGGCTCAAGAGCCTTTTCAGACAATAGGAAATAGCTTCGCGAGAGAGGGAAAAAAATCTCGCGTATAATGAGGCGCGAAACGTGGTGGGCGAGTCGAGATCGTCGCGATCGATTTTTGAGACCAACGAAATTCAGCTGTGAATCATTTGGACTGTAATATAATGATACATACAGACTCGCTGACTTTCCGACAAAGAGTATAAGACCGAAAGAGAATTACTTGAAGCTAATTTGAAGTTATGCCAGATATATGCGAACTAATGATGGCGGCATACGTTTGTAATGATATCTTCCATACATACGACTTGTGCACTGGTTGGATGTCTTTTTTCGCCGTCTCAATTCTGTACTCAAAAAATAATTGTACTATTCGCGATTAAATCTGAAGAATACCCAAAGATAAAAAATGGTTTGACGGCATTTTGACTCGATTTCCCCGAGTGATTCGATCCGTGAAAAGCGGAAAAAAGTCCTTCAGCCCGTTATATTCCTAATGCAATAGAGTTGAAGAATTTTTTACAATGCGTAGTATTTTTGTGTGCATCACAAAAAATTGGAAAATAATTAGGTCGCATTTTCTTACTTTCGTTCAATTTCATTATTCTAGAAGAAATGAACGTTGAAAGATTCAACGTTATTGATAGATATAGTTCTGATATAAATGACATCATATCGTTACTAACGACACGGATTCCATCCCCTCGTATTAGCTCGAATTTTGATTTGATCGAAAAACAGAAAAATACGACCTAACTAATTTTTCACGCACTTTTGATTTCCAAAATAAGTAATATTAGCGTATTCTCCCCTGTTGTTCTTGAGTTCCTCTAGTCATTCGACAGCGTGAAATTCAAGATCCGGCCGAAAGGTACAGAAGGAGCCAAAGATTTATTTGCGCAAACTCGAGGATAGCCGAATAAATTCAGCTCCGAACGGCCCCGCGAGCTTATGATCAGGCTGCCCGCGCGCAATTACTCTCGGTCGATGATAATTGATCCAGCGAGATGCGAGTCGAGCAAGACGTCGGCGGCGCGGTGTAAATGGGCACGGCGGAGGATGCGGCGGAGTAGCCCCTCCTGCGCTTGGCACCAGATAAATAACAACGACGAGCATCGGCGGCCGTCCGCGGAGAAAAATCGGGATAAGCCTCGCGAATCGAAAGATAAACGACCGACACCTCTTGGTGTGTGCCTCGTGTCCGTGGTAGCTCTGCTCCCCTCAATTTGAAGCGCGCACTGCGCGCCGCGAACCCCGTCATTACACTCGGCCCCGGCCTGGGCGCATTCAATTTTCGCAGTGCGTGGATTTCGAGGCTCTGCCCCTCTCTCTCTCTCTCTCGCATCGCTTAATTATCGGGAGATTCGCGTCATTCCCGCTGCCCTTAATGCGCGAGAGGTCGGAGGTGAGCGGCCCGTGAGATCTTCCCACGAGTACCGAGCCACGGAAAGTTGCGCTCGGTATAAGAGAGAGAGAGAGAGAGAGAGAGAGAGAGAGAGAGACTCCCTATATTACACCGCGGTGATGGGTCGAAGGTGTCGGCTGGGAAAGAGGGATGAACCACGTTCGCGAGTGTATATACGCTTCGGAAGAGCTGTTGGTTTGCGTGGTTAGCAGGGTAATTAGTCTCGTGGCCTGGCTATCCGATCGTGTTCGATTGTGCCGAGGCTCTTGAGTGCTTTCCTATATATGAAAGTCCGCGTTTCGAACGAGAATTTTTTTCTTCTTTTTCTATCCAACGGTCACGCAAGACCTCACGGGCTTTGGAGTAATTTCGATTTTATATATATATATATACGTATGCAATCACGGAACTCTCGGCTAACAAGGTATCGATGTATTCCGAGTATAAATTCAGAATCGGTGAAACTTCGGCATTCAATTAATGTATAATCCCATTCGAGGACAGTGTAATTGAAAACAGGCTCGAACAGTACACGAGTAGAAATTCGACTCGTAAAATATATATATAACAACTTTTATTGTGAAATTACCCGCGCGCCATTATACACGTATACGTATGTAATTTTGGTGCGCGCATTGAGTATTGATTTCATGAATCATTGGCTTCTCGAGATATGAAGTTTCAGCTCGCACCGCCGCGATTCGTATCAATGAAAGAAACCCCGCTTTCCCTTTCATTATTTCCATCTGAATTAGCTATTGTCAGCGGAGTGTGATATACGATTCATTATGTATTATGAGTGCTGCGTGAGTATCGGTTTCGCGATACTGATTCCTGGAGCGAACGATGACGGCACAATACGCAGATCGAGTCTGCGCTTATGCTTCATTGCGGGCACTATCTTCGACCGAACTGCATCAATATATACGGTAATCGTCGGGGGAGTAAGCGTCAAGGTCGACCTTATTATCCGATTGAAATGCAACTTTGTAATGAAAAAGCAATGAAACATAATATCAAGTGTTGTTCTCGATTAATGAGCCTACACGTGCTCGCAGCTTTTCTGCAAATTAGATTTTTCGCATCGAATCGTTGCGAATTCCCGCGCGATCACTGCGCCCGTAGTTATCAATGCGTGTATGCGCGCGCCAATCGAAATATCGAAGCGAACAATCTCGTGTGTCTGGGCGTATTGTGTGTGTGTGGCGTAAGAAAAATGCCCGGCGCGCAGAGCGAGCTTACGCTGAGCTAACAAGCGAACGTGCAAGCGTAATTCTACCCCGTTTCTTCGCTTTAGATAACTCCTCTTCTCTTCTTTCGGCTTTTCTGCGCTCATTCTTCGGCCGCTCGCGCGCCCGCCCCCCGTCCCTCCGCATTGAAAATAATGAGCGGATATTATTGTGCAGTTCTACGATTCCCCCCCCCCCTCGGTAACAAACGAAAGTCGAGAGAGAGATTATTACGACGTAATTGAATGGCAAAAGTATATAGAGCCCGAGGGGGGGGGAGGAAATTAAGGTCGACTCGTTCCAGGGAAACAAATGACAAAGAGGGATTAATTCTCTGGGGAATCGTCATCCGAGCTTGCCGAAAACAATCTGCAATCAAGCCGTCCGAGTGTGCAGCCAAACTGCTGGTACACACTGTACACACAGCGATCGGCTTACAATCCTCGCAATTAGCCGGGCTCTCGGGCCGATAGCCATCGCGCGCGCGCTCCTGATGGAAAAGGCCCACTTGATTGGCGACTCGAGAGCGAGCCGACACGATCCGGCCAGGGCAAACAGCCGCTCTTCTCTCCGCCACGAGATTTATACTTTTGCGGATTTTAACGAGAGCCCCGCGCGCGCGAGTATCGGGTTGACGACTGCGCCCGCGTGTTTTCGGTAATCTTGCCGGAGGTGAAAACGGGACGAGTCGGATTTCTCGGCGCGGTTTTACAGAGGAGCGAATTAATCATCCCTCGAGTTGTACTATCCGGACCAGAGGTGAAGCTTCACTCGAATCTATACAGGCCCTTTGATTTGCAGCGGCACGCGTTGTACGGCGTATACGTAGCGTAACGAGAGCGGGATCACGGACACGAGTGTGATTGGCCTCGAGGCGAACCGTAATCCAGTAATGAGAGAATATTTCGAGATTGACCACAACTCAATAGCCGACGATGAAAAGGATTTCTCTGCTCGTATACACGGCTAACCATCTCGGTGCGATATCGATCCGATACGATCGGCACGGCGTTGCTGCTGCAGCCTCGATCCCCGAGAGCAATCCGTTCCCTCCGCGCGCGCGATTCAATTTTCCAGCTGGCAATCGTGATTATCCAGCGGATCTCTCGATATAAAATCTTCGGGTCGAAAGAGCCAACTACATACATATAATACACTGCACACACACGCACGTACGCGTGGCAGAACAAAGCTATGCTCCCGCGACTTTAGGAAACTCGGCGCGGCGCATGTGTTACGGTATACAGTTGCGCGCGTGCGCGCATCCATTGTCTTCACGCGTGCTCGCGCTTTTTCTCACGTGCTCTCTCTCTCTCGCGCGCGCGCAGCGGTTCGCGTGCGCGCTCGCCGAGCTGATGAGCGCATTTCGTGGGAACGCGGGATTTATGCGCGCACTCGGAGGATCAGCGACTGCTCCCCCTGCCCCCCAGAGGAGCTTTGCCCGCGCACTCATCAAGACGCTCGGCCTTTTTGCATGGGCCTACGAGAAAAAATTTCACCGGGCCAGAAGCGCGCGCACCGGCAAATTGACGGGCAGACGCGCGGGCAACAGTTGTACCGTATGCGCGCAGTGTGTGTATCGGCTCGACGTGTGGTTTTCGAGTGTAAGTGCGCCAGCGACGATTTTTCGCGTGTACGCTTGGGCTCGACCCGTGTGTGTATGTATACTTTTTCGTTTGGTTTCGATTGGATGCTGTTTCATCGCGTGGGGAGTAATTTAAAGAGACTACTCGCGCGTGTAGGTAAGGATGTGAAATAGGGCACGCATTTGCGTCGGATATATTCTCAATGAGATCGTTCGATATATACTCCATTTATCTCACGCGTCTGTGAAGTTTGCTACGCGTGAAAACAATTCGATCTCTTGGAAAAAAAATAAATCGATACAGCTGTAGATCGGCTGGATAGACATTTCGGAGCCGACAACATAATTTCAATTGCAGGAAATTGAAAAATACCAATTAATCGCTGATCGCCGATATCGAGCGGATTCGATCCGAGCTTGATGTATGTTTGCACCATTTCCCACCTCCGATTCAATGGATATACACGTACTCGTTGATCCGTTAACTTATTGAAAGCCTTTGGTGGAGCAGAAATGGCTATAGTTCGCAGTCGATGAATTGACCGAGTATTCGATTCTAAGCCAATGTCAGTATGGTATACGGATTAAGCGCACCACTACCGCCGTGGCTAAACAGCTATAGGCGATCTTGTTATGCAGCCGTTTAGAGCTCTGGTAAATCGGTGATTGCCCGCACATGCTAAGTGAGCGCTCATTCAAGATTACAACTATAAAGATGGATTGCAATCTATACATCTAAACCTACATACTTCTAATTACATGATTCAATGCGTTACATGTTTTCCACTTTTGATGTGTTTATTTATTATTGATTAGTTTATATCGTGGAAAAAGTTTGAAAAAAAATTAATCTTGCAAGTATTCTTTTTTGAAGAATCCGCGAGATTCATAAATTGAAGAAGAATCATTGAAAAAGTATGTGTATATTTTAGAAGGGAAAATCAAAGAGTCGATAGGCACAAATGTAATATAAACGGGAGGCCTAATCAAAAGACAAGGAAATCCACTATGAACGTTCGAGGGATATGGCTATCGTTCATATACGCATATTTCAATCTACGACAAATACTTCCGCGAAGCGATCCACGGAAGAATCTCGAAAGATCCGTTCTGCGAATGAATATTCATCGAATCGGCTGAAAATTGAATACTCCCAAACGAGTGTGTGTACATTCAATCCTCGAAGCATGGAACATAGAGTGAACGCGAAAGTGGACGCACCTGATCCTTAGCGAACTGGAACCAGGTATTGACGATAGCGGGCAGCCTCGCGCGATGATAGTGCCTGGTTGTCTTGACGCCGATGAAGAGGTCGTCGAGGTCCGTGGCGTAGGGCACCATGGTAGCGGTGGCGAGGGAAGGCGTCACAGGCACCTGCTGCTGCTGGGCAGCCGAAGCCGGCAGTCGCCTGATTGCCCTGTAAAGGGGCAGAGCCTCGTCGCCGCTGCTTATCTCCTCGACTGCCGCTGCGGCCGTGCTCTGATCCTCGTCGACCCACTGCGAAACAGATGTACATACGCCGATATTGGTTTTCGATCGTGAGTCGAGTACGCGTGTGCGCGACGTTGGTTATCCGACAGGGGCTCTGTGTGTACTCGCTGGAATTGCCGGCTCGTCAAATTCATAAAGTGGACACAATTTTTTTATGCGTTTGAGCGATTCGACGATGCTACTATGGTCACGGTTTGGCGCGACAAAAAACCGAATGAGAATAACGAAAGTACATTGAGAAATGGTGTGTTATGATGACCTTTGAAAAATTACACTTCGAACTCGAACGTAGCAAACAATTCAATAATTGTACTACTGTGACTAAACGCAAGTGATTCGTACAATATTAATATTCATCAAAAGTTTTACGTATGAGTGAAACCCGTCAAACAGGCAAACCGTGATTTCGTTGAGTGTTTTTGAATCCCATTGGGGATCTTATCATCGAACGAACGCAAACTCGGTGCCACCCTCCAGGAGTATACATATTTATATAGTGGGGATTCGAATGTGCGTATCTCCAGCCACGGAGCAGCTTCAAAGCAACTACAGCAGAGCATTAGTGGGTGTGCGCACCTGTCTGGGGGCGACGGCCTGGTAGATGAGTAGCGTCGCGTAGGCGGTGGCGAGGAACAGGAGTAGCGCGTGCAGGGCCCGGCGCGGGGGCATAGCCGGCTCTTCCTCGGCGCAGGCCAACAGCACGGCCTGCTTGTCCTGGGGAGTGCGGGCCGCGCGACTCCGCCAGCTCCACTTGCCTACGACGCCCATCGGCCCACCTTCGCTCCTTCGCGCACCCCCGCGTACACCAACACCTGCACCAGCTCCGCGTGTGTTATTACGCGGGCGCGCGCACTCCTTTACTTGGCTCAGCGCTGTATCATACTGCGCGCTTGCGCCTCCCTCTCGCACAATTCGCTGTCTCTCTTCCTCTGGCACTCGTCCGAAAAAATCACTCACAACAACAAATGCGCCCGCTTCAGCGACGTAAACAACAGTCAGCGCGCGTCCTTCACGTTGCCATCCTCGGCCGAGTCACCCCACTCGCGTGCCCGATCTATCTCTCCCTTCGATATTTGCGTTTTGTATTATCCGATTCGGGTTTTTCCGTTTTTGTTTTGGTCCAGTGCGCGCAGAGCACGCGAGGCGCGCGTGACGGAGCGATGCACACACGATGGGGCCGCGGCGACGGTCGACCACCGACTGGAGGAGCGCGCGCCACTCGCGTAAATATCACACGCGGCCGGCGCGCACTGCGCTGCAGCAACGGCGGGCGGAGGGGAGACGCGCGGCGCGCACCGGCGGATAGCTTAGAAACGATAGCCCGCAGCTGGACGACGAGAGGAGTGGGGCCTTCTGCGGCTGTCTTCTTTACTTGTGCATTTTTCAATCGCGCGTCGCTCGTTCGTCAAGCTCGCGAATCCGCGCGTCGAACTGAACTATTTGGTTCGAATCAGTCGCTACTGATCCCGCCAGTGACGGCGTCGATTTTGTTTGTTCAAACTGGATGATGGATGATTTTGCCGTAGGGCGCATTTACGACGTTGTTGTTTTGCGCGGACGGGAAGTTTATTCATATACGCCGTTGGGTAGTTGCTATGGCAACGCGGTCTGATCTACTCTAGCTTTTCAACGTTGTCATTACTTATAAAAAATGCCCTTGGGTGTAATAGCTATTTTCGTACCGAGGGTATGAAGCGCAACTTCACGTCCGAGGGCCACATGTACCTATGTTAATCTTTAACTTTTTCAAACAGGGAGAGGAAATCAATATCAAGACCATCTTCGAGAGTTCTTGATTTGCCAGGCCTCTGGGAAAACATACCAATAATTCATTTAGCAACGATCTTTTTTAATGGTTGAACTATAACGCCATCTCGAATTTGCATTGCTGGGACGTGTGACTTTGTAACAGCTAGATGAGTTCTTGAAGTGCACCCAGATACTGCCTGACTAGAAAAAGAGACAAGGCAAGCATCCGGCCCTGATCAGTTTGCCTTAGGCCGTCCTACGGCCCCAGCACGGCTCTTGATCGAGGCCGTACCCGGCATGTGTACAATTTTTGACCCGGCCCTGGCGTTTCTGTAGCGCAGTTGCTTTAGTTTTTGAGTTATATACGCACCTATAATATAATGTTACCTGCAATAGGTTACATCACCTTCGCAGGATTATTGTATTGAATTTATTCTGGTTAAAAAAATGAATAAATTGATTAATGTATATTTCTTACACACATAACTCTTTATTACCTTTTTTTGTTATATAAATTATATAATTTTTTCCAAATGATGGTCCAACGCTTAGAAATAAATATAAATAACTTAGATACATACTACATGTAATCAAGAACCTTATAAACATGTTTAAATAGTATTATTTTCTGGCTACCCCAGTCTTTAGGTGAATTGAATGTGGTGATAAATACATTTTCTCACATCCATTTTCTTTCCCAAAACAGTTAAGAATTGAATCTTGAAGAATTACAGTAAAAATAGTGTCTTTGAAGACTTCCTTCGCATGATTCTGATTTTGTGCAGTGTAATGTGACAATACTTGTCCAGAAATAAATTTTTTGATGGCACTTCTCACAGCTTCAATCACACAAAAGTAGTATTTATAGTGCAATTAATATATTTTTTTAAATCATTTTGCATGCTGTCGGTCTTCAAATTGTCATTGAACATTTTAAAGTTTTCTAAATCCTGGAAAGGAACTTTAACTCTATATATATATATCTTAAATTGGCTAAATCCCATTATTTCATCGTTATTTTTCAAAGCTCTGGATTTAATTACTAAAGTTTTCAACTCTTGGATCTCATTAGAAATATAAATTTGTAATTTATTCAATTCTTTTTGCATAAGTTCTGCTGAATTTTTATTTGTTTGTTTTATAAAAGTCTTTAGAGCTTTGCTATCCTGTTCGATTACATTATTAGACGAGCAAAAAGCTTAGGTCACGCTCGTCCTATCTACAATAATCTCACAATTACTTACAAAGTCGATAAAAAGTCTGGTCCAATAAATATTTTGTCAATAGAAGACCTAGATAAATGTACAAATTCAGGCTTTGACGCATCTATGAACACATGAGATTCCATCGGTCAGTCACGTCAAAGTTCAAATCCCCCACCCACGGAAAAATCATTTCTCACCATCGGACACTTAAACATCAATAGAATCGATTCAAACTTTTCATTGCTCCAGTTTCAAGTTCATAATCAGAACTACAATTACGACATAATTGCATTATCAGAAACGTTTTTCAAACCATTGCAACCAGACGACATCTACACCATCCCTGGCTACAATTTTCATAGACATGACCGTTTGGGCAAAGAGGGAGGCGGTATTGGAGTGTACGTTCGTTCACATTTTACTGTGAAAATTTTAGAGTCATCTGAGCAACAATTTGAAAATAAACCTGAATTTTTGATTCTTGAAATAAAAAGTTTATTGTCAAAAATTCTTTTTGCTGTTGTTTATAGACGCCCTTCGGCAGCCTACCCTTCCGTATTCTTTGAAGCCCTGTCACCATATTTATCCAATTACTCACATACTATTATAACAGGCGATTTTAATATCAACATGCACACGAACAACACAGCATCACGTGCATTTACTAAACTCTACCAATCTTATCTTCTTAATCTTGTCGACTCTGAACCCACACATCACACTTTTTGGCAGACGGACAACAGTCACCACCATACTTGCATCGATCTTTTTATTGTTCGTGATACTTCATCGGTGAAAGCTCATCGCAGATCTGCAGCACCGATCACAGATGGCCACGATTTCATTGAAATTGATTATGAAATACAATTACCACCACCCCCGTCCAAAAAAGTTGCCACTAGATGCCTCTCGCGCATCGATAAATCAGTATTAACTGACCTTATAAATATGAATATTCGCCAGCACTTCGCCCCATCCGACATGACTGACCCGATTTCACCAAACACAAGGCTACTCGACCTTACCTCCCCTGTTTACCACTTTCTCTTGCAAAAAAATCCACTTCACAAGATCCATCAGATACCAGACCAGTAGCACAACTCCCGGAAATTTCGAAGATCTGCGAGCGCATAGTTTATGGTCAGTTACTTAACTTCTTTCTCTCTAACAATCTTTTAGATCCCCATCAATCGAGCTATCGTCCCAACCACTCGACAGTTACAGCAAACCTTGGTCTCACGGAAAATGTTAGAGCTGCCATCGACCGTCGCATGCTTACGGTGCTGGTATCCTTCGACTTTTCGAAGGCTTTCGACACTATACCGCATGAAAAGCTCCTCCGAAAGTTGAGAAACTACGGTTGCAGCGATAGAGTAATAAGATGGTTCGCAAGCTACCTCAGAGACCGCGCTCAAGCCGTCCGCATGGAAGATGGAACATACTCTGACTGGTTGCACACTACCTCGGGAGTACCCCAAGGCAGCTGCCTTGGGCCCCTACTTTTTCTGATCTATATCAATGACCTCCCGAGCACTCTTCTACATGCTTTACACTCAATTTATGCAGACGACACCCGTATATTTAAACACTGTTTATTAGAAAATTTACTTGAATGTATTTGCTTGCTAAATCGTGATGCAAACGCAGTAGTTAGATGGGCTGCAAACAACGGTTTGAGATTGAATCCCGAAAAAACGACCACGATAATCCTAGGCAGTCCAAATTATATCGGTTCCCTCAGGATCGATCAACTACCCCGTATCATTGTAGCAAACACACCCATAAATTACTCAAAATCTTTCAAGAGCCTAGGTGTTCACGTCTCATCAAATCTGAATTGGAATACGCAAGTTCGAGACATATCTCGGAAAATCCACGGAGCTTTATAGTCGCTAAGGCACTACCGACACGCTCTAACCAGACAGTTGAGGAAAAATCTGATCGAGTCATTGATTTTTCCGCACCTTGACTACAGTGCGCCCATTCTCACCCAACTCTGCGACTATCAAGAGTTAAAACTACATCGCCTACTCAACTTGTGTGTGAGATACGTGTACGGAAACATACCTCGAAGATCCTTCGTATCGCCATTCAGATTAGCTCTAAACTGGCTTACTCCCAAATGTCGTCGCGATCTAGTAGCTGGCAAACTTGCCTATAAGGTCCTGCAGACCTCCGAGCCCGACCACCTATACTCTAGATTCAAATTTAATGCAAACCAGAGACGATCCCCACGCTTTCCGTCACAACAGTTAACGCATAATGTTCCCCGTACCGTGACCCTCCAAAAATCTTTTACTATTAGCACCTCTTACCTTTTAAATTCCGTCCCTTCCCTCAATTTCATGGACATCTCACACAGCATATTTAGTAGACAGTTTTTCAATCACCTTCTTGGTATTGATAAAATGGAATGGCTCGAAAAAGCAAACAGAAACGGAGTGGACCCCGTACCGGAGATATTAGCTGGAACACTCGACTTGACAGTATAGCGCCAGCATAATATACTATCGACTGGGAAGTAGCTGCTCGCATCAAGGAATCAACTTAACTATCCACGACAAACTACTATGAAAATATATACATTTGCAATTACTTTTTCTACCTCATAGCAATAATTATCTAGAAAAAAAAACTCTGCAATATACTTCTAAGTTAAACAACGAATACGCAAATTATGTAAATACTGATGTACATTCAATAAGGATCAAAAGGGGTTATACCCCAAGATCCCAATAAAATATTATCTTATCTTATCTTGTCTTATTATTCAAGTCATTTTTCAGATTATTCATTGCATCGTTGCAGACTCCAAGAAGTTCTTCAAGATCACCAACAGTTTTAGAATTCTCTTCTATGTTAACTTGATTTTGTGATGACAATATTGAATCTGTTGTTTGTTTAACAGTATGATTAGAAGAAATATATGGCTGAGACATTTCTTTTCCATTTGCTCTAGGTATAACAGGGTATGCAAGATTGCTTGGTGATGTATTGGAAGTCTTTGGCGTACGGTCGAAATCCAACTTTACGCTGGATTTCGTGTTTCAAAAATTGATTAGATGGATAGGATAGAGGATAGGGTTAAATAAAAAGGCACGATGTTAGGGTCGTAATATATAAATATATATTAGACCCAGAGAAGAAAGACCTTGCGGCCAAAACTCCTCGAAAAAAGATGAAATGAATATTTACAAATGAAGGTGTGAATTAGGGAATATGTATGAGTGTGCGTTTTCGTGTGTGCGTGCGGTAGCTAGCCGCGTCGTATCGAATGGAGTGTTTTCGCTGTGGAAAACACTCCGCAGATCACTAGGGATCGCAGTGTAGGCGGTGGTATGCCGCTGTTGAGACTGTGCTCCGATTAGAATGGAGTGTTTTCGCTGTGGAAAACACTCCGCAGATCACAAGGGATCGCAGATCGATAGAGTGAGGCTCGGCTCAGCGTCGTCACCGAGATTTGCGCGACGTATAAACCCGAGATGTCGGTTCGTGCACAAAGTGCGTTTACAACCGTTTGTTTACATCCCTAGCAACCGTAGCTTCGGAAGCCGGAAAATCAGTTCTAGTTACACTCGATAGCCAAGGAAACTGAATTGTTATATAAGCTCCGTACTTTCGAAACAAAATCGACTGATCCCGAATTTCGCTTATTTCCGCTCTAAACCCATTATTTAGCGAGATAATCACATTCAAAGGTTTTGAGCGATTCTTATGAAAATGTCAAGAGCAATAGTACATTACGTGACTAGTACGCAAAGTAGGTAAATCCAGCACGAGTGGAAATTGGCGCCTGAGCACAGCGAGGGTGACAACACGAGTTCTGGATTCACCTACGCGCGCACGAGTTGCGTATACTATTTCTCGTATCGAAGTGCGTAAAGTTTAACTCTGTAATGGATGATCGACACGCGTACGTAGCGTCATCCTTTCGTTTCTTGAGTGCAACGAAGGTACGATAGCGTAGGAGTACGAGTAGGAGAAGAGAAAGAGCGGGTCCAGGGGCGCAGCCCCGGTCGGGGTGCAGGGGGCGAAGCCCCCGGGGGGGGGGGGCTCCGCCCCCCACTTGAACAACAAAAATATCAACATCAAAAAGAAAATAAACATGAAGCTACAAAAAAATGATCACATTTGAGCAATACATTTTATATCAGAGCAAAATGATAGTACTACTGAAACATTGCAATTTGTTAATTTTTCTTTCTCGCAAGTGAAATAAAACACTCTTGTGTATATATACCGGCCATCTGTTCTTCACGTTTCCAAGCATTATTCAGTAGGGTCTACTGCTCTGACTAAATGCTTAATCTTGTCCTTTTGACTCCCAAAAGTCTGGATTTTGAACTTGACTGAGTCGAATTGGACAGAAATTTTTGTAGGGATTTTGTTTTAGAACTAAAATGAGAGAAATATCATAATGCATACATATATATGTATATAGAAATACATTAGTCTCTCTGCTAGGCAGAATCCCCAAAAATCTAAAATTATACGTGGCTTCGTAATACGATGACCGTAACTTTTATATCTTTTTCGCAGTGCATTCATATATTTTTCAGTTCTCGCCCTACTTTCTCGCACTACTTTCTGGCACAGTGAAAGAATAGGGTACTTTGCGCACCCTAGTGCGTAAAAAAAAGACAAACTTTGCGCACTAAGATACGAAAAATCAATTTTGGCATTTTGCCAAATACAAACACTATCGTGAGCTTCTGGAAATCAAAAATTCGAAAGTCAAATTCAATCAATTCAATTCAAGTGATTGCTGGGATCATTGACAAGAGAACTCATTGATTAGCGCCATCTAAACAGTGGTTCTAATTTATTTTTCGAGTGGTTTCTAGAAAAATCCTAAGAATAGGCAAATCCGTTGACACAAAGTAAGTAGCTCAAATTCGCAAAAAAATGCAAAAAATATCTATTGCTATAGAATAACTTGCACTAGAACACTACTTGCTATAGAAAATGCACATCTACATTGAGGGAAAAAAAATTTTTGTAATGTTTGAAGAGTAAATGATAGCATCTATGTTAGTGGGAAGGTGAAAATTAGGGTATGCGACAGGTTTGCCTATGACGATTTTGGCCTGTTTTGGTCATCTTTAACATTCTAAATAACAACTTTTGTAACTTTTTGTTGTTTAACCTTGAAAAAAACCGCTGCTAAGTGCCTCAGCAGTATGCTTTCTCAAAGTATTGCAATTGAACCTCAATTTGCATTAATCACCACTCTTTGAGAAAGCAAAATGAACCTCTAACTTATTTCCTCCACTCCATAGTAACGGTTGCTAAGGACGTAAACAACGGTTGCTATGGTAAATATCCGAGCTTCGGTGTTCTTACTTTTTAGTCGTCAACAGTTTCGAAAATGGACCTCTAACTGACTTTTCCCATTCCATAGTAACGGTTGCTAAGGACGTAAACAATGGTTGCTATGGTAAATGTCGGAGCTTCGATGTTCTTACTTCTTAGTCATCAACAGTTCCGAAAATGGACCTCCAACAGACTTTTCCTACTCCATAGTAACGGTTGCTAAGGACGTAAACAATGGTTGCTATAGTAAATGTCGGAGCTTCGATGTTCTTACTCCTTAGTCATCAACAGTTCCAAAAATGGTCTTCAAACTGACTTTTCCCACTCCATAGTAACGGTTGTTAAGGACTTAAACAACAGCTGCTATGGTAAACGTCTGAGCTTCGATGTTCTTACTTCTTAGTCATCAACAGTTCCAAAAATGGACCTCCAACTGACTTTTTCCATTCCCTAGTTACGGTTGCAAGGGATATAAACAACGGTTGCTAGAGACATCAACAATGGTTTCTACGGGAAATGTCTCTTTGATTCTTATAGAATCCCATAAATATACAAAGCCAAATGATCATTTATCATGAATTATATGGGAACTTATCAAAAACACGATAGCAACGGTTGCCATGGAAATAAACAACGGATGCTACTAAACACGTTCACATCTTTCGGAGACCGACCTGTGTGCAAAATTTCAGGACGATCGGACCATTCCTTCGAAAATTAACGTACGACAAAAAAAAGTCAGTCTGAAGCTGAATTTTGTATCTCCATAGCAACGGTTGCTAGGAGAATAAACAATGGTTGTTCCAAAATGAATGTCTTATCGATTCTCATCGATCGTCGAAAGAATTGGAGACCCATCGTGCATTGATGATGATTTTCGGAGCTTTTATCAAAAACACGTTAGCAACGGTTGCTAGAGAAATAAACAACGGAATTGGCTGAAAATTGAACTCGACCGAGATTTTGCAGCGACTAACCTGTATGCAAAATTTCCGGACGATCGAACAATTTCTTCGAAAGTTATCGTACGACAAAAAAGTGCACGTACGTACATACGTACGTACGTACGTACGTACGTACATACATACAGACATTTTCGGATTTCCATGTTTTTCGACCCGTAGATTACGAAAATCGAGGTCCCGAAGTCCGATTCGGTGGGTCGATTTTTACCCCGTTACAAAGCTTTCTCTTTGAGAAAGCAAAATAGCTATTGCCAACTACCTGTAGCCGTTCGGGATGTCAAAAAGATCTTTTTCATGCAAATGACCCATATATGAATTATTATTTCTCCAGCCTCGGTCCGCAACGATTTCCCAATCCGGGATTTTCCGGCTCGTTGAAATCTAGATATCACAGAAATACTTAGATTAGTACAATTTCAAAGCAGAAAGGTTCTGGTTGCGGCTTTGGAAACTTATCGTTTTTTTAGTTTATTAATGTTAGAAAAAGTTATATCGAATATGTTCTAATAAGTAATTTTAAGTCGACCAGGATATGATGATCATTCTATAATCAATCTCAATGCTGATAAAAATTCAATGCTGGAATTGAAGTTTACCATGGGCACCTTCCTGTCAACCCTAATCGTCTTTATATTCTTATCAACAGTTATGGGATCAGACTGATCAGTGTTGACCTGTCTCTGATTCTAGTCCTTCTCTTGATTGTCTTCTCTCTGTCCATATATTCCTGATACTCATGGAAAATCTTTGCGATTCTTTTTCGTACATTGTTCATAATTCTCTCCTGGAATTTGTATAGATTATTCATCGATATAATGTACGCCCAAGAACATAATTGTACGCCACAATTACCACTTCTGTCTCGAACTCCTGTTTGGAGTGGAACCTTCTTTGGTATGTGCAGTACCCATTGCGACCAGCAGTGTTCTTCGGTGGCTCACGATGCAGGGAGTGTAGGTAAAAGAATTTTTTCTACTTGAGTATAACTGTTAGTAATGACAAATTTGTACCACTGTGCACTGGCATCAACTACACTTTATACTCCCAAATATTCTTATTTTTCAACCAGATTCTCCAGATTATTGTTAAAAAAAGTTTCTGACATCAATGACTTTGTGAAAAAGACATCAAATGCCAAAACTGGAAAATCTGGATCATTGAATCTGGTTGGTAGACACAAAAATCCATTAATTACTGTGTCATCTAACATTCATGAACTGACAATGATAGCATGTGTATGTCTTGTCCATCAATGTTTACTTTAAAAGATACAAAAGATCTGGGATAATCAGGAGTCTCTTTGAATAAGTTTCCCACCTCAAAACTTACCGTAGACGCCATTATATCTGTATTTGTACATATATTCATTGTGCTCGGGGGGATTTCACGAGATGTTGCTGAACTTTCAGCCGGATTGAATTCTTCATTTTGAGGAATATCTCAGATACTTCTGGGTCAGACTTTTTCTTTTCTTTGGTTAATTGAGATCTGTGATCCGCTATGTTCTTTTTGGTTTTTTATTATAATTTTCGACTGCATTTGTATCTCTGGTGATACCAAAGCGACTTATTGATGTTGCAGACCACAGAGGATGGTATGAAAGGATGTGCTTATGCAAATAAGAGATAAACTTCTGTGAATAGAAAATATTTTCCTTTGAGAGGGAATCAGTATCTGCAAGAACAGATTCTTTAACATGTAGAAAGTATTTGGAAAATGTCACTTCTTTGACTGTTCATGAATCAAAGATTCTTCGTCAATCCTGATCCTTTCTAAATTTTCGCTTTCGTCTGCCTCTCCTTCATCTATCAAATGATCTTCTGCGCTATCAAAAAATGCTATAGATTCATTCAAAGCTTTGGGTCGATTTACAGTACCGAAAACAGTGAATAAATGACGTAATATTGTAGTAGTCTCATTAAGTATTGTTGAATGGACGAGTTTCGTCATATCGCATGATACTACAATCTCTATATCGTCATCTGACATAGTTTCGTCTATTTTCTTCAAAACTATTTTCAAAAAATGAGAAGAACAAATGTGTAAGACAGTAACTGGTGAATGTGGCCGTTCCCTGATATATTTATATATTTTCACCTAAAACTGTAAATCTATAAGCAGTATGAGAAGAATGGAGGCATTGAGCATAGGCACGGAATAAAATTACCTTTGAAGTTGATTTATTATTAACGGTACACTTATGCCTTTTTAAGCTCAATGTACAGTATGGATACACAGTTTTAAAATAATCATTAAAATCAATCAGTCCATTCTTTGTTCAGCAGAGTCGTGTCACCCTATCGTTCCTCCTAGACATTTTTGGGAAAGGAAAAAGATGATCTAATAATAGGATAAATTCCCTGGAGATAGAAGTGAACTATCCTCAGTATCCACTACTGAAAATCCTGGACTTGCATCCGATAATTCGATACTAGAAGCGGAATCATCTGAAGAAATCTCCAAGTTTTCCTCGATTGTTTCATTAGTGATTTGAGATGGATTCTTCACATCTTTGTAATTATCATGAGGAACGTCGACTCTCACAGTCTGACTTGATAATTCCATAATTTAATGTCGTAATGTACAAAAATAGAATAATTTCCAATTATTACATTATTCATCAAAATTTCATAATTTTCGGAAATTCAATAATTGTTCCAGATTTAGTTCTGAAGAAATCAATATTGGAGAATGACATCTTTTCATTATTCAAATTTTTCATTTATTACACTCAGAAAGAAATACTGTTTTCGATAAATTTGCATTTGATATTCCAACTTCATCAGATTCTAAAATCTAGGAAATTTCAGAAATTTAATAATTGTACTACAGTAGTTAATACGCGTGAGTGAAATCGCAATTCACGCACTTATTGCATAATATACCATTACGAGATCATTAATTACTTTTTTCATCATTTTCTATTTTTAGTTTAAATTGCTCCTCTACTAGACTTATTTTTATATTTTCTAATGATTTTATTTCTACTTCCGAAATGTTACTGCCCCGAAGCAGGTAGACTTTGAACAACTGCTATCAAAATCTACAATTTTAGAAGAACGCTTGGTAGATGATAGCGAATGCAAAGGCGTCTTCAGAAAGGAAAGTAGTAAGGTTAGTGACAAAGACAAGGAAAAATATATTGCGAAAATGATCAAAAAATCATTAGAATTTGGACAAAAGTAGATAAAAATTTCCTACGATTCTTTTTTAACCACGTGCTTGAGGGTAATTCTGAGCTGTACGCAAGGGACTTTAAAATAGCAGACGGTGCAGCTCTTTCAGGAAATATTCCGCATTCAATAATAGGTTAGAAAACAATGATGAAATGTCTGGGGTTAATACTTCTTATTTGTGTGTAGGGTTCTTTTTTAGTAATACACCTCTGCACATGGAAAATGGCAAGCTCGGCAGCTGCAATCTTGCTGGAGTTTCAAAAAATATGGATAATTGTAGACTATACAGTAAGGCCAAAATTGATTCAGAAGTTCCAAGAATATATGCAGAAGAATAAAAAGTCAAAGAAAGTTTGTTCCTTAGAATTAGACATTATGCGAAAGCTCCAGTAACTTTCGATTGTCAAATATGCGACAAATCTTTCACGTGTGAACGAAATTTGAAGCGACATGTAAAAACCATTCATTATGAACCGAACGTTCAGATCGAATGAGTGACAATTAGTTAAGAATTATTATGCACACGTTAAACTCCATTTTAAGAAAACGTGTCCCAATTGTAAAGTAGAGTTCCAAGATATCATCAATCAAGTGCTACGTTGCTTCGTACAATATTTGTGCGACATATGTAAAAAAGCATTCAAGAGTAAGTACGGTTTGACGCAACATAAAAATTATAACATAAACAATAAATATTTCTCTAATGTGACTACAAGGGAAATATGTTGAATTGCATAAGAATATTGTAGTTACAGTAAATCGTACCAAACGTGATAAGGCAACAATCTTATCAATTATTTTGTCTCGGAAGATTCTCGTTATAATTATTATTATTGTATAAACGAAGGATTGGCTATTCACTACTGATGATGGCCAAATAGTCAATCCGTGGCCAGTACAATGAATATCAGGAATCACTATAAATGTTGTTCCAATTAGTTTTATGGAGTTGTACTGCATGCATGTTGTTGTTTTAGTTGGAGTACATGTAGAAAAAAATGTAGAATTATGTAGTACTAGCATCCCTCGTCGCGGCTTCGCCCGCTCTCTGAGTTAATGAAATTCGAATGATAATTATTAACTGTGCTTAGAAATGAAAACGTAATATTCAAGGGTTTGAAGTCTCAAATCCCTAAAGTACTTCAGAATAAGCAACTCTCGTTTTCTCTTTACCATTCGGCATTAGGATGAATTGATTTTCCGATTTACCCATCCTAGAAAGTTCAACATATAACTGCCCGTGTGAAAAACAATCTGAGCATAAATCAATTCCGACATATTTAAATGTCTGACCTTGAGCTTCGTTAGCAAGAGAAACTTTAATTGGAAACTGAAGTCGTTTAAATTCAAAAGGTTATAAATCCGTAGGAATTATTGGTATGCGGGGTATAACAGCAATATCTCCCAATGCCGGACCTGTGAGAATAGTGGCTTCAATTACATTTTTTCTCATCGTTTTAATCTGTAAACGGGTGTTATTAAACAGTTTTGGTGGGTTTAGATTCCGTAGTAGTATTATGGGAATTTCGACTTTGATCTGGAGATTGTGTGGTGAAAAACCAACTGGATTGAGTGAGTTCAAAAATTCTTGTGGATAGTGAACTGCATCCTTAGAGACCAAAGAGAGAAGACGGAGCTTCAAATTTAGGCATATTTCAGCCGTTAAAATTAATTCCTTAGGAAAATGCATGAGAGTTCGATTATTTAGGCAATTGATTACACCGCTATAATATCGGGAGTCACAATAAAACGACCAATTTAAAGTTTTCCATAAAAAAATCGAGGACTTTACCACTGATTGCCTTATTACTTATAGGCAAACCGCGCCATTTCAGCCGCGTGAACGGCTAAAACAGCGTCTCGCCCCTGCTCGCCACACAGTAGCTTAAGAAAGAAGCCTTAGCCGGAGCTGATTTGCAGGTTATTTTAACATTTTGTATAGAAACGTTCCTAATTAATTAATGATTAAACTTGATAGCCTATGACACTTCAGGGTACATAGTAAAGCTACTGTCAAAATTTGGAGGCGATTGGTTCAGTAGTTTTTGAGATTTTAGCGAACATGCAAACAAATGTTTCCTCTTTATGTAATAGTAAGATAAGATTTTACGAAATTGTACCGAACAGTGACACAACTTGTCACAGTACTGTTGCTCATTTACCCGTTTTGGCCCAGAATGCCACTCGAAGATCATCGGTACCTCAGAACTTTTCTTATTCGCGACAGTAAAGTTTTTAAAGGACATATTTTGATAAAGACTTGCCCTTTCCGATGGTGTCAATTGAATTTGTCTAAAACATTATTAAATATGCAAAAAAACAGTATTTTTACAAAAAACACGATTTTTTTGCTGAAGTTTGAAACTACGATTTTTTCTGCTGGTCGCCATTTTGTCTTGATAAAAAAATTTTTTCGATTATCTATGGATAATAACTTTTAATTATGGACCCATGTATGTACGCGATATTTACTAGTTTTAAATATGTTAAGAAATGCAAAGGCAGAAAAAAATTCCTCAGAAAAAAAATTTTATCACATAATTCGGTTTTTTTTAAATTGCTATTTTTCTATAGAAAAATCCATTTTTGGATTTTCTAACCACCGCCATTCGGAAAAGCACCTTTTAAACCATAGGAAACAGAGTGGTTCCAGATTTTTTTTTCCGATCAAATGCATTGTACAGTAAGTCTCTGAACTTTGGCATCGAGAAGTGTCCGTTTAAACGCTAATGGGTTAATGCGAATTTCTCAAGATACTTGAGGAAAACCAAAAAAAAATATCACCGAATGTTGCATTTTATCATTGTTTATTTGTATCGCTCCCCAATCTCACAACAAAATTTGCACTTGGGATTTCATGTTGAAGGTAAAGCCTATCGAATGACCCCAAAACCAGCGTGTTATACCGACTCTTTGGTCGGTAACTCGTTAAAATAACACGTTTTCGGTTTGAAGTTGCAGTACCTACTAATAATAGAAGTTATCAGAACGATTACATTTCTTGTAAAGCAAACGACGAGTCGAACGGTAGAGAATAGAGTATTTATAACAATATATCATGCGAGTCTATGTGAGAGCAAACCGCCCGTCGGTAACGCAGAGTTATCATCTGAAATTTGAAGTGTACTTTATTTTCAATTTTTGACACTATCTTATCCCAAAGTTGCAAGCAGGAGTACGCAGGCCCAACCTGTCTTTTACACGTAACGTTCTATTCTATACCGATGCGCTTTTGAGCTAACCAAAACTCGAAAGATTATTCACCACATATTGTTTCATTTATGCGCAATTTTTCAATTCCTTCGATCAAAAATACTTTTTTAGAAAATGAGATTATTGTCTGTACTTTACATCAAGTTTTTCGAATGTCTACACATTGAGTGTATAGAGAACGTTTTCGATACTGTCGTTAAAATGCTCATCCTCTGATCACAACTAACCACTATCAGTTTGGAATTTCATCACTTAATGTGATTTCAATGCAACTTCCTTCAAAGAAGTTGTATGTTTCCTAATGCAGTTTACAGCGCCTTTTCAGATGTGGAATTGCGTTATCTACAGAAAAACTATTTCAGTATATGTAAAATCTAATGGAAAAATAGTAATATAGATATTATTTTGTGGTTTGATGAAAATAACTCAAATTCATTTCACAGTAGGGTATGAATTTGCAATTGCATGTTTCAATAATTTGTACGAAAATAATTCAGTCGATTTCTTTTTATTTCTCGTTTTGATCGAAATTAGAGTTAATAAAGTTATATACGCGTATATCTGAAACGTCAACCTTTTAGTATCTTATACATCTTTCAAAAAAAGCAGCTCATCCATCACCCGTCTCTTTCAGCTCTAAAACCGAATGAATCAAATTTTTATTTTACTCATGTAGATGTAAAATTTCAATCCAAGATAATTTCTATTATTATTATCATATTCGTATACCATTGGCAAACCATTCTTTACGACCTTTCTTTAAATTTTTCGATAATTATTTGTTTATTGTCTACAAAAAATAACCACATTGAACCTAAATATCGGAAAAAAACAAAAAAAGTAACAAAACTACCAGGTTGTAACTAAAATTTTCTATTATATATATTTACTTTACATAAATGAACTATGTAACACGTAAAAAAACTAAAATATACCTTATTAATAATAAGCTATATACTGATCAGTGAATTGTTATTACAATATTCTTTAGTAATTGTTGATATAACATATTTACATTTGTACAAGCTCAAGTGCATTCTTATGTCTGCAATTTATAAGTACAGGCATAAATATGGCTCCGAGTATATTTCTAACTTAGTGTAACAATATTGACGACAATTTTCAGTTCATTATTGGTTCACACATTTTTGCTCACAGGTAAAGGCAAATGACGTCTTTACACTGAAAATTAATTCTAGACAGAACACAATATTCACAATCACGAACGTTCAATGAACTTTTTTTCAATACGTTTAATGTCCAGGTAGTTTTACCATTCACTGAAATGTTTTCACGATGCTTTTTTTCGTAACAATACAATGCTATTGTACAATTTTAAAGCATGACCAAGTTTTAATCCTAGTAACGAAATCAAGTCTTCTTGTGTCATCATCAAGAATGCTTCTCCATCAATACTCTGGAAAAAAGACAAGATTTTTCAATCAAAAATTTAATAATTGTCAATAACGGACATTATGGAAAAATGACTCAAAATGAAAATAATACATACTTGCTTCCTGAAAGCACTTGAAATTTCTTTGCAATTCGGTACACTCTGGATAAACTTAATGACTTCCTCGGTAGACCACCGCCGAGGATTTGTATTTTGCTTAGCAACCACACGGTTCAATGCATTACTGTGCTTTGCCCATATGTGAGGTGGGTCTGGATGAGGATTATATCCTGGACTGTATACCGACTGATAAAGTTCTAATCGTAATTGTTTATCAGGTATATTTGGGGCGTAAGGTACTCGAGTTGCTGATGAATCATGGTTCAACGAAATGAAACTCGACTCATCTTTAGTTAGTCTTCTGTAAACAAAATAAAATATCATCAATGTTTTTCTGGAAAATGGTTCAGTAGAACAAATTTTTTTGAAATTATTGATATACGTCCATATTCTACTGAATATTACGATACATCGCGAGCATCTACGCAAGTTTTCATTAAACTTCTATTCTTTTTACATACCGTTTCTTCCGTTTTTGAAGAACTTCATCATCATCAGATTGACCATCACTGTTATTCCGGTATTTATTACCAAGTCTAGAGTGAAGTTAAAATATTTCATTTAGTTTCGATTGAGTACAAAATTGTTTTCCATCACAGAATCATGAAATTTATTATAAAACTATACCTTTCAGAACTGTTCATTCGTTCATTTTTATCTGAAGATTCTCCATCTTCTTGTTCTATATCTTCCAATTTTATAATCTTTTCTTCAAAAAATGAAGATCTTTTTTCAAAAAATGCACTTCGTTTTTCTGAAATTTTCTCAGTTTCTTCACAATCGTTTGTTTCTGTTTTAAGATTTAACCGATCTGAAAGAGACTTGAACTTATTCAGATTTTGTGGGGAGTATGGACAGCCCGATGCTGAATTATGTGTTGCAAATTTAGGTCCTTTAACGTGTCCAATGCCTCGACAACCAAATGTACCACATTCGGGTTTAATGTTATAAGTTTCGTGAGCTGGAATTACAATGGCAATATTAGTTTTGGGGAAAATGAATCTTTTGACCAATAAATTTCATATCAATTGAATAATTTAAATGTTTTGAAAGAAAATCAGATCAAGTCATGTAAATAACTATCTTTAGTTGAATGATAAATCTAAAGATTTAAATCAAATGAAACTGTTAAATAAACAATACGTCATTATTCTAATCAAATCACGTCAGAGGCTCATTTCTTCAATAAAAAGAAATAAAACTTACTTAATGGAATTTGCAACGGATGACCAGTTTTGGTGCACCATCCAGATGGATGAATATCGGGTGAATCGTCATCAATCCAATATGCATGATTCTCAGGCCAACCATCAAACCTAATTCTTATCCTATGAAAAATGTTTTCATTTAGATACTCCAATAGAAATCACTATAATAAATTGTAAGTCGCACGTGAAACTTACCTATGATCTTTCACCTCATCTACAGATGCCACTCTGATTAATTGTGGTACTCGCTTATCAACTGCTTCGAATTTCATACCACATTTGAATCCACATGGATTACGTTGTTTGAACGCTCGAGCTGGTGCTGCTAAGGTTGATGTGTCTTTCAGATATGCATCCCAAGAGAATGACTTACGATCTTTATAATCTAGAACATATGAATCAACAATTCAAATTATCACCATTTAATTAATCATGACTAATCTTTGAAGTATAAAACTACCATGGAAGATTGTATTTGCATATCAATCTATACAATTTCTCTCACTGAAGCGTAATTTTATCTTTAATAAGAGAAAAATTCAACTTACAATTAGGTGGAGTTAGTTTATGTCCATTTTCTTGGCACCAACCGACTGGATGTATGTACGGTGAAGTAACATCTGCCCAGTAATCATAAATGTTATCCCAAGAATCAAAATGTACAAGGATTCTTGAATCCATCACGTCGGCTACACTTGCTACGCAAACTGATGCCGAATGCTTGCGGTCAACAGCTTCAAGTTTCATACCAACACGGAAGCCAGTAGGGAGTATGGACTACAAATAATATTTTGAATTGAAAGATGTTCCCATTGAATATGTGCTTGTACTCAGAAACTGTTCATGCAAGGATAAACAGAATACACATTATTTTCATAAGTACTCACTTTTTTATCTTTATCAAATAAATTCTTTGGTGCTGCTATTGCTTTACAACTTTTCAAGTAAGCAGTCCAACTGAAATTGCTTTGAACATAGCTTTTTGGAGGTTGCAATTTATGACCATTTTTTTCTGTCCAACCAACGGGAAAAATATCCATACTGTCAGCATTTGCCCAGAAATCAAAATTCTCAGGATATCCATCGAAGTGTAATCTTATACGATAACCTGTACAATTAAGGTTCATGTAATGGATGCTTCAAAGAATTTAACAGAATTAGATTCATTGTCATTTTATTACTCACCAAGAACTTCTGCAACTGTTAAAACACAATAAAGTGACTGATTATTTGGGTCGATACCTTCTAATTTCATTCCTACTTTGAAATTATTAATACCATATGGATAAACGTCCTTAAACAGCTTAGTTGGTGCTGCTTTGGCTTTTGTATAATCAAGATATTTTGCCCACACAAAACCATGCTTCCCAGTTAGCCAAGGATATTTGACATCAGTTTCTCCTTGACTTTCTTCATCTCCTAATGTGATGTTTGTATCTTTTGTATCCTCGTCGGTTTCAGTCTTCACCTTATCCAACCTATCACATTTATCTTTGCTGTCATTTGTTTTTTCATCACTATTAGGTTTTGGACTAGAGTCTTTCATCTTATCTCGTTTTTTTGTTGGTTGTTCTTCAAGCATTTTTTTGCGTTTCCTTTTGGCTCCTATTTCTTTATTCAAATCTTTCTCTTTGCGTGCTTTTTTCTTATTGGTTTCTAAATATTGTGTACACATAGGGCTACAAGAAACTGGACTCTCAAATTCACTAACCAAACCATGACAACCACAAGCTTCACAGCAGTAAAATATTTCTGCGGAAGGGGATCTTTTCTTATCTTCAGTTTTTTTTTCTACTATCGTTGAAGTACTTGATTTGGAAGAATTTTGAGCCAAACAAACATTTTCTTTATCACCGACGTCTTCCTCTTTCTCTTGCTTGTTTTCCTCTTGTTCTATAACTTCCATTAAGCCAAATTCATTCATACAGAACTTCAGTGTACTGCCAGGTAAAGAACCTACGCCATCCTTCCAGTCTAGGACTTTTGTAGCATCAAAATTTGGATCAGTTTGATGTTCCAAATTTAGATCTTCAGTTTCATCATTATCTGGTTGCCCATTAACTCTCTCAACATTTTCTATAATCTCAACTTCTTTACCTGTCGATCCCTTGATAATTTCAATTTTAACATCAGACGACAGAGAATATCCTATTTTCTTTTCATCATTAGCCACGACTTTGAGAAAAGTTATCTCATCGTCGCTATCTTTTTTTTTGTCTCTTTCATGATCAGATTCAGGACTGTTTGACGCATAATCAGACATTTCTGTAACACTAGCATCTGGAGATGATTTTGAGAAACTCTGTTTTTTCACACGTTTCTCTGTTGAGCCACGTAGAATATTACTAATTGTTTTTTTTCGCTTTTCAGGAGTACTACTATCATCAGATTTTGGAATAGGTGTGATTACAGCTGAATCTGGATTTTCACTTATCTTGATGCTTTCCGTTGGATTATTACTATTCTTTGATGCATTAACTAAACTCATTTTTACTATTGAGTGTAATGGAGGTGGATTGGTAGCAGCGTTTGCTGTCTTTGATTCTCTTAGCACTAAAAGACAATTAATTTATATTTAGCCATACAAAAAAATAGAATATATGCAAAATGATTCTATTAAATTTTCCATGTTCATAATTTGCAAATTATCAAAATTTAATTTTTTCCCCCTTGTTAATTACAAATGATTTGAAATATTAACTGATAACAGGATATAGTTTACCTGTTATTGCACTCGTTTTTGAATCAGTTTTGATTTGTCCATTGTTGAATTTCAAATTTGGTTTGATAACACTTTGCTTGCCTGCTGATACATTGTGTTGAGGAGCACCCACAGGCAGTAAAAGGTTTGTAACAATTGGGCGATCTTGCTTGGAGGCTTGATTCAATAAAATACTAGACCCACCAGGAGTTGGGGCAATAGTTGATATTACCGGGCCAAACACTATTTTAGATTTTATTTGACCAGCTGCAATTACTAAATTCTCATAAGGATACTTCATGATTAAGGATCATAAGAATGTATAATTATATACGTTCATATTCTTACCTGCAGCTTGGAGTTGTGGTTTGAGGATTGTCCCCAGAGCATACGTGAGGCCAGATTTCCCCCCTGCCTGAGTAATTACTGTACTTTCTTGGGAGGTAGTCAGTGGCATTATCTGTGCAACAGAAGCATTAGGCTTTTGTACCAAGATGTGCTTCTGTGTTTGTGCTGCTGATGTGTTTGCCTTATTTATTTGTTTGGTAATAGTGATTGGTGGTTGTATTGGATTCTGGCCAATCTGACCAAGTCCCTGAAGCAAGATCTATAACAAAAATTGTAAAGTGAAATGTACTTTTCTCTAACATCAACAATTTTGAAGCTTATCAACATAAAATAGTTTTTTTATCAAAATATTGATTGATGATTCGTCTGAGGAAACTTTTGAATATATGCAAGTACTGATCAATTTGGAAATTGAATAAATCAAATAGATAAATACAATATTATATCGCATGCTGATTATTTACTAGTCGACAAGAAACATTTGCAGAATAATGTAATTTGAAATAAGAGCAATGAATGTACTTTTATGTTTAGTTTGAAGAATTTCAGAATACACTGCGATAATACTGTATGACTGACGATGGACAATTTCAACAAATTCAAGATTGAACGAGAGAAAAACTCAAGTCTATTTAGTAATTATAATTAGATAGAATGTAGGTTTGAAAAGTAATCCGATGAATATTAGATATCACTTGAGTAGTGAATGCAGAGATTTTCAAGTTTTCTTTTAAAACTACACGACCGGAACAAATAGAAATTGAGCAAATAAGAAAGGCTTGTGAAACATAGCGAACAAGCACAGGAATTCAGAACACCATGTTCCTGAAATCCTGGATATAGTGTGAATGCATGAATCACCCAAGTGATATTTCAAATTCACATGATTACAGGTTTCATCAGTACATATATACTTATGGTACATAGATGCACACACACACACTTGGACTCACATGCATACACGTACACGAGCATCTGGAGCCTAACCGTCGTATCGAGGCACATTTGCACTAAAAATTACATAACTCAAAATGCACGCATGGCGAAAGGTATAAGCGCGAGTGTATCTTCCCAAGAAAAAAAGCCAACTCACACTGGAATATTAAAAATTAGGTTAAAGTCCGCGTGAGCGGGGCAACTCTCCATCGCACCTCTCACCGCGGCACTTTTTCGATCAATCCGCGGCGCACTGCCACCACACACCGACGAGGCGACGACGGGGCAACACTTCAAATGAATATATACATCAATATATACGTGTACAAGTGTACATACATACATATATACATATGTAAAAGTATATAGAACAAGAAAATCCAGTGGCCAGACGGGCTCGCGCGTTATATTTACAAGCGCATAGGCGCATACGTATGCGTATAATGTACGAATTGCAAAGATGCTCTCTCTCTCTCTCTCTCCACGCGGCCCACCCCTGATGGTGTGTGTATATATATACGTACGACGCGGACGCCGGAGTGTGCGGCGGCGAACGCCTATCCCCCGGGATCCCGCTCGTCTCCGGAGCAAACTATACGCCTCGAGCGCGCGTTGTTTACGCGACTTTACATAACGCCGCGTGCACCCGTTCAGTGTTGCATCCGCTGCAGGCGTTTAAGGCGCGTACGCAGCGCAAGCTCGCTCATTGTACTCCCGAACCGAGTTGGATACTCTCTCTCTCTCTCACTCTCACTCTCCCTCAGTATACGCATACCTGGTTGATCGCTATAGTCGAATTGTTCACGACGACCAGCTGCTCGCTGCCACCGTCAACCGGCGTCCCGACCTTACTGCTCGTCGAACAGACTTTACTCGCTGGCTGGATGTACACCACTGGCATCACATCGCTCCCGCCGCCGCTCGTACTCGTAGTCGTTATGGCTGTGGGCGTCGTCACGCACTTCTCGACCACATCGTCGATTAGGATCTCCTCCATTCTGGGGGAGAGGGGGGAAAAAACAACGGTAATGCGGGTCAAAATTTTGTCCAATCTTGCGCGTTTCGTCTTCGCCAGATTCAATATTATTGTCTCCGGTAATTTAATAAATAATTTGTTTTGTACAGCGTCGTTATATTGTCGAGCGACGGGAGAGGAAGCCTATTCCGCATTGTCAAATTATATATAAAGCACACGAAAAATTTGGGATCATTCGAATCATTTCATTGTACGAAAGAGCCAATCGAAGCAAAGCCGATTCAGATTTGTTGAAGGCGAAACGAGTCGCGAACGAGACCGAAAGTGAAAATGTTGTTCGGCCGAGACGATAAAGCCACGACGAAACAAGTGTCACGTCGCGCTCGAAGATCGATAAAATACACCGCGAGCGTTTGCGAGTTTCCGGCGCGCGCCAGGGAAGATCCCAAGGACCCGAAAAATCGATTGGCACAACGCGTCCCGTCCACGCGTCAATATATACGCGCACTTCGTTCGATCCCCCTCGTGTACTACATCGTTTCTGAATTCCCCCATTCCTGGAGAAATCTCTACCTACGTGAATATAAGAATCACGATTTTTCGAATACATTCATTTATTGAGCACAAGTTTGGCGCAATAATGTGCCATTCTGCAAATTCTGGGATCCTTCAATCGTTATATATAGTGAACTTTCACCGAAAAGTTAACCAAAACTACGGTTTCCAGTTCTGCAATTTTTACTAACGAATAGTAAATATTCATTATTGAATAGTAATTTTCGATTATTTTAATTTTAGAGCTATAGAGTGCAATTGTATTAATCATATTCTTTTGACACGTCTTCAAACTATTAACTTTTTGACTTTGAATTTGACTTATTTAGAGTATTGAAGTAACAACTGAAAATTCATTTCTGTTACTTTGGTCTGAAAATATATTTCTCTTTCTTTGATTTGAATTTTCCCGTGCGCCAACTTTCAGTTCTTGGTACGAATCAAAGGGTTAACGGATAGCAATGTCCTAAATATTTATCTTATTGCATACCTATTACAGTTTTTCAACAGCAGAGGCAGTGAACATTGTATATTTGAACAAACACACACCATGATGACAACGGGATAGAAAAATTTCAAAATCTACTTGTGACCCGCTTTTTATTGAGTTGTAGTTTCGAGAATCAAAACAGATTCCTATTCTAATTTATACAGGTATTTCCCATTACAAGATTTAAATCAGTTTCCATGCTTTTCAGGTAATAATGTAATTCATTATACATAGTAGTTTGATTATTCATCATCACCTTAAGCTTTTTATTTCCCAATTCTCCGCGTTAACATCTTTCGAATGATAACTTTTATTATTGAATATCATCAAATAATTATTTTAAATTTTACCAAGCCCGAAGGTTTTTTCACACAGAATGTAAAATAAATTTGATAAGATTAATATTTGAAAATTGCCACAATTATTCGATTTACTGTGTTGTGAATACATGTTCATTGCATAGCTAAAATACACCTATATTGAGATACAATCCACATATCATTATAGCTAACAGGCGTCAAATCAGGTAGGTAATAATTTTAATGACTGACAAATACTTGGAAGAAGATTTCAATCGACTACAAAGCTAGATCTATAGGTGGCGCTGCAGAAAGGCAAATAGTTTAGAATCATTAGAATGTGTTGGCAATAAGCAATTCTATAAGACGAGATAGTGCAAATCAAAGGAATTCAGTCACGCATATGTGTGTATCAACAAAAAGTGATATTAAAATATTTCCAAAAACTTTTGTCGAAAAGTTGAGGGTTATCCATATTTTTTCCGAGTTGTTCCACATCTCGACGAACAGAATTTAAAGTAATCATAATTGTTATTGATTATCAGATAAAATTATGCCTTATCAGATAACGCTTTATCAATGTGAATAATCATTTTTTCATTTAAATTACTTAAAAATTATTGATAAAAATAGGTCATCCTTCACAATTCAGCTGTTCGACAAAATTAATTGTATGTGCAAAGATGTACAATAGAGCCTGAAGAGAGCCACGGATAGCCAGGGAAAACCATAAATGCTTACGGAAACGATGCTCAGGTATACGGATGTATATATAATGCAGTAATTGGATCATTCAACAAGACCTTTCCAACCACCTACTTATTCAATAAACCTATCATACTTTGGTAATGTCTTATTGGTGCATCAAACATGTGACTCTATTTTTAATATGAACACATCTATATGAATATCAACTATGTATATGACGCTCGCGAGATAGAATTTAAGAATCAGTCGTGCTTATTATTGCAGACTATTTGCAACCGATGAAATTGTGAATAATGATGAATATCAAGCACAATACATATTCGTTGGATAATCTTCGGATAGTCTTACTCGTTTTACTGTTTAGACGGATTCAAACATTTTCAGATCCGTTACGTAATTTGAAGTAAATTAACGAATCGGAACACTTTTCCGAAAAACTCGCGAAAAAACCTTTACGAGCCTCGATCCATTGTATTTTGCACAGTTCGTTCGGGCCGTGCCGTGGAATGAATCGTAACCTCTAAAAAGTATCACTCAAGCAACGTAAAAGTACGGATAAAAAAAAAGATCAAAAAACCCCATTGAAACTTGTGTGTGTGTGTAACCATATAGTTTCTTGGCTAATTACCACTCATAACGAACTGCGTGTCCTCGCATCCAAAGGCAAACTTTTCGTCACATGATTTGCGCTGCTCTCTCTCTCTCTCTCTCTCTTTTACTCGAACAAATCGGTCGCCCCGAACACTCGCGGGATCCCCCCAACCGACAGCCGACACCTCGCGAGCGCGCGCGAGCGCAACACCCCGAAAAGCTTCTCGAGCGAAAACCCGAGACTCTACAATATATAATATCCAAGCCGAAAGCCACGGGCGAAGCTCGCGCGAAAAAGCGAGGATATACTCGTGTATAACAGAGTCGCGAGAATGAGCTGCGCTGCTGGGTGACTCGGAGTCGATTCCCATGTGCGTCGACGGAACGCGCGCGCGTCGTTTCAGCCGCGCTGCAGCCGCGCGCGGTAGCCTACGCGTGTGCACGTGTGAGTGTGTGAGTGTACAGAGCGGCCAATCGGGCGACGCTGAATTTCCCCTCCTGCAGCGTGTGCGCGCGCTCGATCGATTCGTCTCGCGCGCGCTCGCGGCTCGCTTTGCGTACACGGGAGTGTAGGATGTACAAGCGGGCCGTGCTCGCAGCTCGCGGTTGTCCAAGGCCGATTCGGTCCGGAGTCCCGATTGCCGCGCGCCAGCCACGCCGAGTCGTGGATTGGTATATATGTGTACGCGATCCACCGAGAGGGCCCTCTGGAAATTCGAACGATGCGCGGCGCAGCCGCGGGGCTTGTGCGCGCCGCGCGGCGTTGCGCGACAAGATAGTGTGCATACCAGCTGTTATTTCGAGAGAGGTATTGCTGTGCAGGAGGGAGGGACGCGCACGGCCGAGGCGAACTGTCGCGATTCGTTTATTCTGCCTCTCGATACACAGCTGCACGTTTTTCTCTCCTCCGACTCGGGGGAGGCGGGAGGGGCGTCAACTTTGCTCGTGGAAATTTTGAGAGGACGTCGCGTCGCCCGAAGCGCCGCGGATTCGCGAAATGATTTCGAACCGAATCATCGTGTATTGTGGATTCCATGTACGTGTACGCGAAAGCACGACGAAATCGGGCGAATATATATATTTACAGTCCTCGGAATTTCAATCCATTGTAACATTTCGACCGTGTTCAGTGATAAATCTCATTCGCTGAATGAAAGACGATACAAGCTGCCAAGTTGCATTTTGTTTAAATACGTATTCAGAGCGACGCCGACGCTATTGTGCCTTCGATGTCATGTGCATTCTATATAAACTACACTGTTGCGCATTTCCCTTCAAGCAGTAGCTTATCGCTTATTGAATTCATATTTTGCCGTGTACGCCAAATTGAATATTGCTAAACTCCTCGGAAAGCGGAGGTTACTGAACTCTTCGTTTCTTATACATATATACGTATTGAAATCTCGCTTTAGGATAGACACCAATTTTCAATTGACCTAGATATAATTTCCATTGATCGAAAAATGACCCTTCAGTTGATTTCCAATCGCTTGGGCGAACGATACTGTTACAATATCTTCCAGCCAATGCAACGATTTTGCCAAGATGCAATCTTAATCGGTGTATAGATTTGCACCAATGAATAATTCTATACGTTAATGAGAATAATATTATACATTTATTGTGATGTTTTACTTCACCGATAGCGATCATTGCGTCAATCGAAGTAAACTGATGAATCAAGTGCTGGGAACGCGTTTCCGTTGGAATTCTAACCTACAATATTTTCGAATATTCTCGAGTCATATAAATTTCATTAATGAAAATGATCAACTGGAACCCGGGACAAGCGTAAATCATAGATTGCAGAATGACTAAGAATCCCGCGATTAATCTAGCCATTGTTGAATAGTATAATAAAAAGTATTATATGAATCAATCCCAAAACAATATATAGTAGCACAATTGACACAGAGACTTGATAAGCACTGCAATTGAATGTCAAACGAACGAAAAAATAGTTTTGCACTGCCCTGCGAGAGCGAGAGTCAATAAACAATATATTTCGTATCCGGCATAGAACAACTTTGCCCAGAGGAGTGACTGACGCCATGAGATTCAACTCGATCGCTCACGACGCGCATCGCGCAACGAGATTATAAACATTCGGCGACAAATGATCAAAGTAAATCACAGACGTACACGCGTATACCTATATAAAGTGGGTGTAATTCGACTTGTACGGACGTCACGTGAAATCACCAGTCGCGGCCACACATAGCAGCGATGACACACATTAGAAGGCGCGACTCACCACACACGAAACTGCGGCTGCTCCGAAATCGTCCTCAGCTCCGAAACGCAGCGTGTAACCAAACGTGTATATAACCACGCAGTGGGCGCGACTTCCTCGGGCCAGTATATAGCACACCGTCGACGATTCACCGATCCGAACTGCGCGCAGGCATCGAGCGTCTCTTTAAAACACAACGGAGGAGCTGCGGCGACGTGCGCGCGATATATCTGCCTGTGTACCGCACGAAAAGCCCGCTCGTGCACGAATGTGGAGAGCTCAACACCGTGTATAGCTATGCAAACATATATATAGTTATCCATACGTATGTGTATATAGGTATACCTATATAATAGTACGCACGGAGATCAGGAGCCGGTGCCCCCACCACCCCCTCCTCCCGCGCGCTGCAGTCCCATCCCTCGCCGGCCATGTATATATGTATATACACGTACACGCACATGCTGCGAGTACGAGAGAAAGAGTGAGAGAGAAAGAAAGAGCACCTGCCCTTCTCTCGTTGCCCGAGTCCAATCCGTTCAAGTATATATATACAGTCACGATCAAAAGGGAAATTCGGCCTCGAACACGTCGGCACGAAGGAAGAGTTTCCTGGCCGGCCGAGCACGTGTGTGCCTCGCTCTCGGCGCGCCTGAATGCTTACACCACACAATTCCCTCTGATGCGATTCCACGCGTTTATGGGCGAACGTTCTGCTGTGCTTGATACATGTATATACTTGTTCATGTATATAGGCGATCAAGTTCGAACGATTTCCTATAGAGCCACGGGTGAGCCAAGGCTGACGTGTATGTGTGTAAGTAGAAAATAGTAAACGTGAAAGATTCGGCCGTACACCTTTCGGTGGCATGGCTCAGGTGAAATTGTCTCGCGCGGCAACATGTATAACGTGGATACGGGTATACAGGAACGCGCGTATCCGTATAGGTTCGGCGGCGCTCGGCCTCGCGCTTTTTTATTTCGGAGCGCGCACTGACACTACTTACACGCGTGGCGGGACGGCGGAAAAAGCAGAAGGGAGAAACGGGGAAAAAAGTTGTCGGGCGGCACGGACCCCCGTGTAACGCACGCGCACAAGAATAATAATAGTACTCACTGCGGTGTGCTCGATAAGGACGTCGCGCCACGGCTAAGCTCGTCGCTGGAGGCCTGTACCGGCGGCGGCCCGGCCGCGGTACGCTTGTTCCCCGTGAACTCGCCGGGCCCGCGACTACCGGACAGCCGCTGCTGCTGCACCGCCGCTGCACCGCGGCGCCGATGCGCTGGTGCTGCGCCCGCGGAGCTTCGCCGATCGCTGATGCCGCCGCCGCCGCCGCCGCTGCTGCTGGCGCACTTTCCCGGGCCCTTGTCCCGCGGGCTCGCTGGGCTTTTCAAAACTACGCGATCGCGGCTCGTCTGATGGCCGAGTTTGAAGCTGTCGGGCGGTGCGGGCATCGGTGCAGCCGGGCACCTTCTATGTTACACGCTGCAAGCGCGCCCGTGTATATAAGTACTTGTATATGTATTGGCTGCGCGGCGTGTGTAATGCGCGCGCGCTAAATGCACACCTCCTCGCGGCGGCGGCGCGGATGCCGTAATACGCATACGCGCGCGGCGGCGAACTCTCGTCGCGCGGCCGTGTGTTCCTCCCGGCCCCGTGGCCGGGCGCGCATGCGCCCCGGGGATTCTCTCGCCGGCGCGGCGGCTAGTGTCCGGGCGGCTGCTGGCTGCAACTCCTCCGCGGGCCGATATATATATACATATATATATATGCTCCGGACTGTCCGAACGCTACTGGTGGCAGCACTGCGCACCCACGCTCGCGCGCGCGCACCGCCAAGATACATGTATACTTATACCTGCGTGTATAAACCCAACCCGTTTCGCCTCTTTCCCTCGTGCGAATTACTGCAGCCGAATATGTGTGCGTGCGTGTGTGGATCTATTTTATCTTCGGGCCAGCGTGAATGTGTGTATACAATTGCAGCGCAGGGAGATTCTCGCGCAAGCTGTACGAATCTTTGCCATTCCAATTGAAACGAAGGAGCCGCGCACTCGATCGAAATGGACGCTCTACATATATGTTGAGCGCTCGTGATATACAAACCGATTGTAAGAACGTGTGTATGTACTGTACGTATATACATAAGGGCTACGTGTTGGTTGGAAAATTTATATTTGCGTGCAGCGACGTTCAAACGATGGGGTGTGTGATTCTTATTGATTGTCGACACGACGACTCGCGAGTCCTATGTAACGTGGCTTGATGAAATATTTATTCGCATATATACACATTCCGAATTCAGTTGGTGATTTTGATAAGGCATGACGTAACGAAGAAACAAACTTCGCGGCAAAGGCATATTATGAGCTGTTAATTTTTAATAAGACGAATCTAATCGATTTCTATAAACGCAAGTTTATTACCGCTCGCAGAAATATAAGCGTCCTTACGATTATCCCATGGATGAGTTTACGATCCACCGGAAAAGTCTTGTTGATGATCATATATATTTAACTGGTCGCAGGTACATACATGTGCACACTGTGCATATAGCTCTATGTATAGTATACGTATATGTGGCTTAGTTGACTTTCATGCTTACATATATTCATCTGCCAGATTATCTGCAGCTTCTTGGAACGCAGAATTTGGCTTTTGCATCCACATCAGGCGTCGGTTTGACTGTCTTCTTGGAAGATTCTTATACTGAGGTAGCCGCTCGGCCAAGACGTCCTAGGCCGAAAACGTGAACCTTCGAACTGACGCGTGAATTTTGCGCGGGTCGCTGCAACGCCGCAATGCGGCCCGAACATCAACTCGTTCGCTCGGTGACGCAAGTGGTTTTCTTCATCGAAAAACTCGAAACGTTCATCGGGCGTTTTGAAGATTTCTTTATCTGCTTTCAAACTGATATTGTACTACGAGAGAGGATGATGTGTTGTTTTGCCACAGCGGATTTAGTTTTGTAGTTGGTGGTTCGAATCGAATCGCGCACGATTCGATCTGCGCCTGCGCAACGCGCGGTAATTCAATTTTGAATACTGCTTCGATAAAGTTCGTGCTCTATGTTCATTTCGATTCAAGTTCCAAAGGCGATTGGACATTATTCTATGGATTTCGATTTGCAATAAGGTCTATTCAACTATATATCAACTGGATACATTAATTAATAAATGTACTCTTCTGATCAATTATATTCATAAAAGTTAATAAAAATTGATGAGTATTGAATAAAGAGGAATTGTCAGACTCTATCATTTTTATTCATCAAACTTTACTCAAATTCGCGACCTCTCTTCAGTTTATTGCAAATCAAACGTGTATTATTGTTTTTAATCATTGAATTTCTGCTGCTTCACCATCAGTTGAATTCCAAAATAAGGACATAGCCGATCATCTCTGTATCAACCCATTTTCATCTTTCCAAGGAGAAACATGCGAATATTCGGCAGCAATAACATAATAAGTATATACCTATAGGTATGTATATAAGCAGGTGCTTGCAACTACCTATATACACTCTGCACCTTGACGTGCGCATATGTGTGCATCGAAAAGCTGACCCTCCTCCTCCCAACACGAAGAAAACGGGACAAAAGAAACGCGCCGTGACCTAACCTAGAATCGCATTGGGAAACACTGGGAAAGCGAAAGAGTGGAGGAGACAGACAGAGACAGACCGAAGTGAGAAAGCGCGAGAGCGACGAAGAGATCTAGTCTCGGATGGTAACGGAGCTAAGTACCAGCTGACAGAGCTGCACACTCCGACGGCCGTGTGTACCACTCTGACAAGTAAACACACACGACGGCTGAAAAAGCTGCGCATATATGTATCAAGCGGAGTGTCGTCAGCCAGACAGAACAACCCGCAATAAGTAATTAGCGCGCGCGGAGAGCTGCACATATGCAGTAATCAGCTGATGAGTCCACAGCCAGTATATATACTCCATTATCGACCGAAAGCCAAACGAGTGCAGCCTTATCACGAGCGCACGCGACAACAATAACAATAACAAATCGTGAGCGTGTCGCGCCAGTCGTCCCATACTTTACGTCCCGCACGCGCAGCCTCTCAATCGAGGGTGAGTATTTTGCTAAATAACACCTATATTAAACGCGAGACTATTCATTCCTATGCGCTCGCCGACTTGATTTTTCCTGCGAGGTGAAAGGCGCGCGTTGTGTGTTGCTCCGTGGCTGTCAATGCACCGATTCTATTTTTAATGCGCGCGACCCTATGTTCGTATAAGCGCCACGAGCTGCACATTTATGTAACTTGCTAAGTCGCGTTCCGCGAGTTGAATGGCGAGCAGCCAGTGCGTCGTGAGCTGGCCCGAATGTAAACACGCATCAGCCGCGGATCCAACGTCTCTTTAGCCTCGACATGTCGCGAATTCGGTATTGCGGATTGTGCGGATGTTGTTTTACGCTGCTCGAATGAGCCTCTTACGAAGGAGCGTCAAAACGAGAACAGTGGCAACTCGTTTTCGCGGACTAGTTTATTATTTCCATGGTCGTCTTGATCGGAACATGATCTTTTGAGAATCGTTCGAATTGTTGAATTTACAACATTCAAATATTGTAATTTTACGAATTCGAAAAAAATAATCGAGTACTTGTGTAAGCTGCATACAGGTTTTTATTTCAACAAAATAGTTGGATCATTTCATCACACAAACACTCATTTAAATACATATAATCCATTTATAAATTTTATTCGATACGTAACATATGCACAGAATAAACAACAAAGATTGCTTTGTCAACCCTTTCTTGAAGTTCAGAACGTTGTGATAAATATATAGTACAAAAATCAAGGGCTATTGTTCTCATTACAGATGTAACGTTCGGGCCCTGAATGTTCATTGACTTCTGAAAAATGCATTCAATAGAGCTGTGATTGGCAAGTGCCCTGTGTTACAGTAGATATTGAGCTTTGATTGTCTGTGATTATCCTTAAAAATGGGAGGCGCCCTTAGCACAGGACACGGACAGGACAACGATGAGATGGTTGACAATCTTGTGGATTCCGGTTACATCAGGTCCAAAAAGATTGAACAGGTGTTCAGGGCTGTCGACAGGGGAGATTACTTTCTCTCGTCCCATAGAGAGAATGCGTACAAAGACTTTCCTTGGAAACATGGCAATATACATTTGTCAGCACCTTGCATTTATTGTGAAGTCATGGAAGAACTTGCTCTGAAGCCTGGTCTAAGTTTCTTGAATCTTGGCTCTGGCACTGGCTATCTCAATACCATGGCTGGCCTGTTGCTAAGTGAGTATTTTGAAATATTGTGCGTTAACATCATGGGCAAAATGATCATTCCACGATTGTAATTTCTCTTATTCAATCTATCCGTATTTCAAAGATAGGAATTTCAATTATATGAATAAATATCCAATGCCATTTATCAATACAAATTCAATAATGTCTTTGGGTTACAGCTCAAAGTGGTACAAATCATGGTATAGAACTTCATGAAGATTGTGTTCGATATTCGTACGATAGACTTGAAGAATTCAAACAAAAATCACTTGCCTTAGATGAGTTTGATTTTTGTGAACCAGTTTTTGTTCAAGGTATGATTATTATTAAAATTAAAGTCACATTTGTTAGTAAATACGTATGATACAATTTATAATGTGAATTTTTTCACAGGAAATTGCCTGAGCGTAGCGCCGGGAAGGCGTTACGATAGAGTATATTGTGGTGCGACTTGTCCGGAGAGTCACAAAGCAATAATAAAAGAATTCGTCAAAGTCGGTGGCATATTGGTTATGCCTTACAAAGATCACTTGGTGAAAGCTAAGAGAATAGATGAAAACACATGGGAACAAAAAACTATGCTGCCAGTATCATTTGCCCATTTAGTAGTACCCATTTCAAATGAATCAGTTAGCCACTTACGTGAGTCACATATGATCGCTTATTTTCTCCACATTCGTAATTCGATAATTCATCGTTAACTGTTCATTCTAATTGATCTAAACGTTATATTGATGATTTCCTTTTAACAAAGTGACTTATCGAATTGTTGTTTCGGCAATTGCAGCCGAGTGCGAGCCTCCGTCGCTGCAGGAGCTGTGCCGTGGCAAGATCCGCCGTTACCTCCGGCAGAACGTGTGGTCGGAGCATGCGGATCTGGAGACGCGCAAGCCGATCTGCCTGGAGCGTCACGAGCCGAGTCCGCCCCACCGGACGCAGCGCCAGTTCGTCATCCCGATATTCGAGGAGTCGGACGAGAACCAATCGGACGACGACGAGGCGACGCGCATCCACAGGACCAGGCTGCTGCTCAACGTGGACGGGCCGCCCGGCGAGAACCTCAGGACGACCCTGCAGCTCGTGCGCGCCGTCATACACCAGAACCGCGAGGAGGCAGACGACGACAGGGTCATCAGCTGGCCCGACGAGCTCGAAGAAGGGGAGTTCGAGGAGGTCTCGCCGCCCAGCACCGAGGAGAACACTCATTGCTACACGAATTCCGAGCGCGATAGGCACGACTCCGAGAGCAGCTCCGACTCGGCCTGCGAGAAGTCGCACTCGGAGAGCAATAACGTGGACAATGCTGGCGAGGAGAAGCCCGGAGTCACTTCTGGTAATTTTTCATGGCTCATCGCCGTTCATTGTATTACAGATTCGTTTCGCATTTATTACGTGTAGATAGTGGTGTTTTGATAATATGGCTCATCTCGAAATTCGTCCGGCTGTATTCAAACGTACACAAAAATCTTTCATTCAATTCTTGAATTGGAAAAAAAATACTGTTGACCTTTGTGAGTTTTCACTCAACAGTATCATAAGTAGATAAGCATTTATCGTCGCCTTGAGACAAGTTTATGTTCATGGAAAAATGATTGTTAGAAAATAATATTCAAACATTTCAATCTCTAGATTGAAAAGGTTTGAACTATTGAACGGAATATTTCAGACGTATCATTGGAAAACTTGAAATTTGAAAAACGTGAAATATGAACGATGCAACATGTGCAATTTTGTATGGGTCATATCCATGGTGTCTACCGCATCTGGAAAATCATGGAATCATGGAAAACTCAGGGAATGCGTAAGACTCTGGAATAACATGGAAATCTCAGGGAATTTCCCTGAAAATCTGGAAATTCTTTTATCGTTACACATTTTTTTCTCTGTTTTTTATTTGCATTTGAAATTAACTAGAGTCGCCACATTCCCAAAATTAAGCACGATGCGTGGTTGCATTTTTTTCTTCTAAAGATTATACTCACTCGGAAATGTACGGGTGTTTGTATTTCGAAGAATCGAACGCGTGGACACGATATAAGAAGTACGACAACATAAACCCCGCGAAAAAGCAAGCTACTGAACGGTATTTGTTGGAGTCAGCTATTCTAGATAGACAATTGGCGTTATTAAAAAAAATAATGTATCACTTCGGTTTGAATATTGAGATAAAATAATATACTATTTTATGTTGACTATTAATTCACAGAGTTGTTGAGTGTTACTGAAAGTCGGTACTTTTATGAGATCAAAAATATATTATAATTTTGTTTACTTGTCATTGGCTTAACTCGTTTCGGCCCAGAATGCCACTCGAAGCATATCGCTCTTCGGTACCGCAGAACTTTTCCTATTCGCGACAGAAAAATTCTTCAAGGACATATTTCGAATGGTAAAGACTTGCCCTTTCCGATGGTGTCAATTAAATTTTTTTAAATCATTATTAAGTTGGCAAAAATACAGTATTTTTACAAAACAAAACGCGCAAGGCCTGTTTATGCAAAGATGACGAACTTTTCGAAAAATTGCCAAGAATAAAATTTTTTTAAAATCACTTAAAAAGTACGCTGGAATTTTTTCAGAATTTTTTGGTTTTTTTTTTTTAATTTTTCAATTTTTGTAAAATTCAAAAATCGCTGAGGTTCCAGGTCCATGGCAGACCCAAAACCCCTTGAAAATTTGATTTAAAAAAGAAGCTGTTTCGAGAAAATCGCGTTTTTTGTAAAAGTACTGTATTTTTGCCTATTTAATAATGTTTTAGAGACATTTAATTGACACCATCGGAAAGGGCAAGTCTTTACCTTTCGAAATATGTCCTTGAAACATTTTTTTGTCGTGAATAGAAAAAGTTCTGAGGTACCGAAGAGCGACATGCTTCGAGTGGCATTCTGGACCGAAACGGGTTAAGATCCATGTCAAAATAAATAACAAATAGAAAAATTATATTTTGTGCATTAAAAAATCTGAGTTCATCTTTATTTCCAATCTGGAATCCCATTCCTTGATCTTGGAATAGTCATGGAAAACTCAGGGAATTCCCTTCATCTGATGTAGTAGACACCCTGATATCGCTTGACAAAACCATATTTTCGCAGATCTGTCAGCGTACTTGAACATGAGCGAGAGCGATAGTGATCAGGAGGACGGGAATGAGGTGTCAAAGGCTGAGCGCGTCACGAACGAGCAAGAGGACGAAGAGGAGGAGGAGCAGCAGCAGCAGCTACGGCAGATCTCGCCAGCGGGCCGGCGCAGAAAGCAGCCGGCAAGTCGCAAAGAGACGGCCGACAGTGGGATTGTCGAAGACGTCGGACCCGACTGGCTGGACGATGAGGTGAGCCTGAGCTCGGACTCGGAGCTTGCCAGCGCCGGGACGCCCGTCAAGCACAAGCGCAGCAGCAGCAGCTGCCCCTCGAGCGAGCAGCCAAGCTCTAAGCGCAAGGGCGGCCAACTCAAACGACTCGACTGTCTGGAGAACGAGCCCCCCTACACCGGCCACTACGTTGACACCAATGCCTTTTCCTCGTATATGAAGGAGAAGATCCACCAGCTGCCCCTGCCCTACTCTCTCAAGCTGTACATAAATTACAACCGTAATCTGTAACTCTTATTTTCTATTGGGGAGCATGTGTTCAGATGCGTGTGTGTCATAGTCGTGTGACTTTTCGTTCTTTGACCTATATATCAGCGAAGTTGAGAAGCTATACGTGAAGTTAATGGTACAATAAGGTTCGGATAGTTTCAGTGTGCCTTGGGCACTCCGACTATACAATTCTGAATTTTCAGACCAATTTTGGCGCAATTCAAAACTTTGGATTACGATCGTTTTTTTTCAAGTTTATTTACTTTTATGCCCAGAAATATTATAAATATGTTGTGTTTGCAAAACGGCAATATCATTTCATGGAGAATAAATTTATCCAAGAATTCTATTCTTGTACACATATTATATGTTTAATCGAAATGCGTATTGAAGCCTATTATAATGTGAGAATTTAATAATCAATGAGCTGGAAAACATCGATATTCAGGGGAAAATTTTCCAGGTGATCTATGAATTATATTTTTCTTGTAGTTTTAATGATTCATTAAAAAGTATCAAATTATATGTATAAATATATGTTTATTTTCTTGGGAAAATCGAAGAAGTTCCAAGCAGAGAGCGAGAAGTCTATAGAAATGTATTTGATTGTTTAGGACTCACTGGATTTATCGTAAAGCGAAGCTAGGTTCAAAACTACCGTAAATTATTATAGAGAAAAAGTTATTAAATAGAGATCAAATGCGAGTGAACGTAAAAAGTTCAATATATTATCCATATCGTAAAACGGCGATTCTGCTATTGATCTTGTATCTAAAATGATATTTTTAACTCAATATTTTTATTCTCTCGTAACTTTGGTTGTGAAATCTGTTAAGGCTGTCTTTCATTGACTGAGTGATACAAGTTTTGTATTAAGTTTGTTTTTTAGTGAAAGTTGAAGTTTTTTTAATTTGGTTTTCAACTTCAGATCATTAATAAAGTTATCGGATGGTTGATTTATTATTGTCTTTAATTTTTTTTACAAACACTATATTGCAAGCAAATGAAGCTTATTGATAGTTTACTTATTGATCTATGACAGCTTACTAGAAGAGTGCACAACCTTTGAACCGCCGAATCTGATGAAGCTTTGTGAGTTGGTTCTTGGGTACCCTAATAGTTTATATATACAGCTATTCAGTTCAACATTTTAATTACCCAGTAATATTCTATCAATCACTATGATCAGTCTATCTGTTTATACAAGAAGCCTATTAGATATACTGTGAATGCATGACATCAGATATGAGCTATTAAGGTACCCAAAAACCATGCTACCAAGTTTCATCGTGGTTATAGTGATCCAAAGGTCGTATACTTTCCTGGTCAGGATGCAAATAATAATCATTAATATTATATTGATTTTATCAAGAAGTAGTCGTACAAGCTTATCCAACAGTTGAAATTTTACTCGTGAAGTCAAATGACTCATAGGGTCATGTGTAGAATTGATTATATTATCATAACCAAACGTAATAATATACTTTAATTATTTGCTGGTAATAATTTATTAGGATTACAAATTTTAAAAACTATTATTTTAATATCTGAATTCATATTCAACACAGATGATTATTTACATATTTTTTATAGAGTTAACCGCAATACAAATTGTAATTTTGAGGATTAAAATTACAGTATAAATGTATATATGTAATTATTATCTCCTAAAAATATAAATTCAAATATGTTTTCAATTATGCTAAACATTCATGTAACTGGTGTAAACAGATTGAATTTTGAAAATTCATATTGAAGAAAAAATGTCAGCATAAAATTATTCTATATTTCTAAATATTATTTATCAAATATTTAATTAATTTTAGTCTATCAGCTTTCAATCCATTGTAGCTAAAATTTTGAAATTGAAACCCATACGTATATATATATGTATTTTAAAACAGTACTTTTCTAGACGATAAATGTAGACGTCTGATGCGTTAATGGTAAGTGTTTTATAGAAATAAAGAATTTGAAATCTTATTTTGAGTGAATTCCTTATTTGGTTCTGGAAAATCTGTTTTGAAACCAGCCACAGCAACGAAAGAATTTGAAAAAGTTTGAAGCTATGTCGAAATCTGTATCTCCAAGTGCCGGGAAAAGGTTTCGAGCTTTTCAGCCGAAGGAATATTACAAGAAATACTGCAACCATAATATACAGTCTGACACATAAATTTCCGGATATATTCTGTCGACCATTACTGATTTGATGCATTTGCAGTCATATCTTTACACTTTGACGACTTCCTGTTTATGTATATACGGATATCATGTACACGCATAAAATCGCGGATAAATTGGCTATAATATATCCCTGGGAAATAAAAATGTCAGACTGTATGTGTAGAGTCTACTAGATCTCCCAGATGAACAATCACAAAGGATCGCATCGCATGATCGTTGGACCGAACGTTGCGGCCGAATGTGCTGGCTCGTAGTTTCAGTTTAGTGAATATTCAGAATGACGAGTGGTGCTCGTCAAGCGGTCTCGGGCGTAAATCGTGATCGATCCGATCATATTATATTTTCAGTTATATTATCGACGTTAAAAACACGTCGGATTTACGCGCACGAGAATCGGCTCAGAACGGGATTGCGCGAAGGGATGCATATCCGCCCTCGGCAAGTGTGCGCGATCGAGTCAAGTGAGACATGAGCTCTCGACCCGAGGCGTCAGAAACTGATCGGGCGGAACATCAGTGCAGGCGAGAGAGTAAGCCCACTTTGCAGCGCACTACTTAGCAAAAGGGCTTGCAGGCGAGAGGCGTGATGCAGTATGCCATCTGCAAGGAGATCAGCTCGTTCCTATAATATATTTCGGTGAGTATATTATACTGTCCCCGATTAATTCCTCGAACGAGTATAGCGTTACCGAATTACGCCGTGACCACCGGGACACTCCCTATCAAGTATGAATCAATTCACCAAATTCGCGGAATCCTGGTTTGAATCTTAGAACATGTATTTCATAAAGAATAAGCTGATATATTGTGTTATTCGTACTCTTTACTGTGTAGTGATGGTTATGACGAATATCAATTCAATAATTGATTTTGAATACCCTCCAGCATTTTTCAAATAAATTTGGATTGAGACGATTTTTGAGGGCCATGACTTTTAAGAATCGGGATTAGAGTAATTCAAACTCCATGTCTTGTTTCTATTACAATATTCCTGAGGTAGCCAGTGGATCTAGCACGCGAAACGTACGTTGCAATAAAATACGGAGTTTGAATTATAAATAAGAGAAACTATGTTATAGGGGATGATAGATTTTTTCTTTCATAGATTTTTTGTGGGCATAAAATTTGTAGGCGTCGGAGCACATGATTCTGTCTGGCTCTTCGGTGATGTTTGCCTTCTTTTGCGTTACAATAGCAACTTCTGCCCAAGAGTGGAAAATTCATTACATTCAAAAACAAAACCAAAAACATACTCTATGCTATAGGGGAGAGAGGGGCAGGTTGTCAGTGTAGGTAAGTTGGCAAACTATGAATATCTCCTCATTTATGTGATGGGGAAAAATTCGTTGAACGCGATTTGTGTGCATTACCACTACACATATTTTCCTGAGTACCAGATGTTCAGTGCTGTTTGTAGAAGAATGAGACGACTTTAAAAAATTTTGCTAACCGGAAGAAAAAACGGCTAGAGCGACGAGCAGGTTTCACAACAGATAGGCCGTATGAATCTGAAAGTAGTTAAAAAAATGATGCTCCATTGCCATTAACATCTAACAAATTTGAAACAATACAGTCGCTGCCGAAAGCGAGATAATGAACGAGTTTGTAGGAAGAAGAGCTCAGTAATTTTGACATATAATTGTGTCCGACACCAGCTGACTGCAAAACAAAAGAAATCCTTCCAAAAAACAAACAATATTCATTCAATAAATCTTCCTTGTCAACTTGCCCCCTCCCATTGTCAACTTACCTCCGCTGGGGGCACATTGTCAGCAATTTTCTGGATCAATATAATCATTCATCTAACAAATAGTATATTATGCAACTAGTGCCTGAAATGCGATTTCACGAGTTACATACGATATTTTATGTTATAAAAGATCAAACTCGAATTTCACGCACGGAAACCGATGCGTGAAATGAGCGTTTATGATTACGTATAACATAAAATGAATTTATATTACGTAGATATACAAAAACGCTATGTACTCATGAGAGCGAGTACTTTCATGTAGTAAACTTTGATATTTGCTATATTACATTTTTCTCGTAGAAAAACGATATTTTGTAAAAACTCTGCCTATCTACCCCTCTCTCCCCTAGTTAGTATGACAAATAATAATTAAGTTCACATCACGGGCCCGGGGTTCAACTTACCCCATGGGCGATCGTGTGACCTATCAACCTTATCTGATCACCAGCGGGTCTGAAGTTGCACTTTACGCTCGGGATGAAGTTTAAGGTGAAGCAGTATATACAGTTGAAGAATAAAAATGTCTTCAAACTCGGCACCGAATATTGTGTATATTGTGTTTTGACACATTGTAGATAAGGATTTATTGAAGATTTTTACGAAAATTTTATGAATTAGTCATACAGCTAATGTCTTCGAAAAATGCATGTACAAATATTTGCAATTCAGTATTATTTATAATACAAGTATATAATCTTTACAGTGTAGAATAATTACTTATCACAGAAACATCATTTTCTTAATGACCAAAATAGGAGAATGAAATGGAAAACGTATGTAATATCAGTAAGTATTATTACGAAAGTGCAAATTATTGCCCAACATACTCATCACCTGTTTACCTAGAACAAACCGTAAACTATTGTAGATTTACTCAAGTCCCATGAAATCCTGCAATAATGATTTCTATCGTAGGCATAACAACTTAAAAATTTATAGATTCAACTGACATGGAATCGGAATTTCATTTTATGTTCCTCGCGCGACCGGCTATAAGATACATCACGAGTTTGGTTTGGAACTGTCTGAAGGCGCAGGTTGCCAAAAACCAGGCCACCGAATAATGGCTTTATCGAGGCACCCCCTCAGCCGGGTATTCGAGTCATATTATTCAGCCGGGATTAAGTAGAGCATGATTTTTTCACACCACTCTCGAATCCCCTTGCAACTTTTATTATCTGTCTGCGGATTCGCTTGAAATTTCGTACGCTACTTGGCGGATCCATATAGACACAGATATATACAGTCAATGTAATAAGGACCTGCAATGACGTACAAAATGACTGAATTTCTCTCTCTCTCTTTCTCTTGTCATTTTGTCTCGTGAACCCAATACCGAAGGTCTTGCAGAAGGGCGAGTTATTTGCTCTCGATTGGTCCTCCGGACTTTATCAACTGGACACGAGTGCAATCGCACGATACCAGCTCGGTACTCACACGTACGGGTCACGTAACAGTGAGCGTGTAAACATTGATACTTGTTTTGCGCCGCGCTCCAGCCAGTTATAGATATAATATAGAAAACGACCCGAGGCGGGGGCAGTGTGTGCGTACCTGCCATATCCTGAAAAGCTCATGTGCAAGCTCCGTACGTGCTCATATTACTCGCGCTTTACGCTAACTTCTTGATTACTCGAGGCTTGCCTCGAAAGCCGAAAGAGCAATCAAAGACGGCTCCCATTTATCCGATCGTCGTTCCTTTATTTATCCTTCCCGTGTATATGTGTATATACTCACTGCACATTATGTTTACGATGGCGACATTTAATTTCAAGCTGAAATGAGGATTCCAAAAGGAGCACGTTCCTGTCCACGTGGCTCGATATACTTGTTGCCGGGCCAGTTTGCACCGCACCGATCAGGTAACGACGTTCAAGTGCCAGCGGCGGGTTACCCGCGGGTCGAAAATCAATACCTGCGGCCAGAACGATTCTAATCTTATCAAGGCTGCATTATATACCACATCCTTTGTGACAGATAGCTCGAAGCACGTTGTCCATGGCATCCAGCGCCACTCGCGAGTCAAAGTATATACGCTGAGCTTTGAGAGCCGAGCATTACATCTCGCTTTTATATCCCGAGTTCTGACAAACTTATATATGTATATCCAATCACTGAGAAAACATTCGTTCCCGAGGGAAACCCAATGTACAAGTTAATTTATCGAGTTGAGATTGAGAGAAACCTGACGAGGGCTGGGAAAACTCCTACCTTCATATACCAGAAATCCATATCCCATGAATGGCACAGCTAAAGTATATATATTTGAATTTACGTCTTCTTAAAATACTTGACGTACTTCCCGGCTTCTCCGACAAATTTTAGTCCTGGCTCCTATATAATTTTAAATGCCATTAGAGTCGCGACGAAACTCCCCTCTCTGGTAAGATAGTATTACGACTAAAACTGAAACTGAAATAGGATCTTCTTGAATCAGCGCCGAGATAGAATTATCTAGGATGGTTTCGCTGTGATGCTTCTGCAAGTAGAATGCTCAAATTAAACATTTTTTTTCGAGCTTTCAAACCCGAATTTTCCCTTATCCAATGACAGCTGGAGTCAGTCGAGTTTACAGACCTCGTACTGCAAAACTCTATAACACGCTGTTTATAAGAGTTTCTCGGTACCTTTTGTTGAGGGGAGAAATGAACGCGAGTAAGGTGGAAAAGCCAAGTCCTTACGTTGATCTTATAAGAGGTTAAATTAATATAAATACACAACACTTGCACGAGAGGAAAAGCTCACAACAGATGCCACCGGAGAGCTTGTGCTCGAACATGAAACTCAATAGTAGGAATGTACTCAAATGGCAGAGTAGTTTATCTGGTTGTCTTTAATCCGAAAATCTCGGAAGAAAATGAGCAAATGGACGATAATTTACAAACTGATTCCATCAGCATTTGCAAAGAGCCGCATTTTTAGTTATTATGTCATTGTGATATTATAATATATGATTGGACGACCGATTGACTAATAGGATTGAAAACGCTCGAGTAGTTTTGCAGATATATACGTTGTGACGCTATCCGAATTTGTATATCCTGTGCATATCGGCCGCAGTAAAGCCACGATCGAGTTAGATCTGTATCTTGTATCAATCCAGCAGGACCGACTGTCGGTGTACAGTGACAAAGATAATCAAGATAACCGAGCTTTATAAACATCTCGGTGCACAGTATATGCTGTATAGGTGAACGATCCCCGGATCATATAATCTCGCCCGCATTCAGGGGAGCCAGAAGCGATCAAGCAATACTTATCTCTCGGGTCGGACGCGGGCTGGAATTCCCGTGGAAACCAGTCACAGGGAAAAGCGACAGATCAAGCTGGCATACTAAGCATTTCTGCAGTCATGCTTTTCCTACCTCTCTCATTCTCTCTGCAATTTTACGTGCCGTTGGTACCTGCGACCTGCGATGGGAAAAAAGAACCGAGGAAGAGAGAGAGAGAGATGGATGGGGTGGAGTGGGATGGGAGGGAGAGTGAAAAGGAGCGAGACGGCACTAGAGCAAAAATGAAGTAGTAGAAGCATCGGTAGGGACAGCCGCTCGGAATTCCATTAACGGGATACGGGTCATGCGCGCACTCACGCGTCGCGCACTTTCTCGCTAGTGGCTCCACGTACATACGTACGTGTGTGTGTGTGTCTGTGTATATGCGCGCTCGGGATCCGAGTGAAATCCATCTCTTCTCGGTTCCAGCAATAAACGGATCAGAATCAATACGTCTGGCTGGGGCATCTCGGCTTCGCTGGCTGTCTCTCTCTCTCTCTCTCTCTCTCTCTTCACGTTACCACCACCCGCGTTAGGCGCTCGCGCGCGTTATCATACAATCTGCCGCAGCTGATGCGTGCCTCTGGCGGTGCTGCATCGGCCGTTCGGAGGCCCGTCTCCGAAGGATGCGACCCACCCCAGGGGGCCGAGCGAGCGCGTCTTCCGAGTTGTCCTGGAGTTACTCTAACTTTTCGAGAATGCTAAAGAGCCACTCGGAGGAGGAGCCGGTCGCCGCGGCCCGTTCGAGGTCTCCGTCGGGGAACAATGCCTATGGAAATGAATCCGCTGCGCCCATGAATATGCAGCTCTCGCGCGCTCGGCCACCCATCGGCGAGAGCCCAGGGCAAAACGAGAAAAAAAAACAACAAAACTCGAACGGCAATTTGAACTACTCGCTGTACAGGTATATCTATTCATTGGAGCGAGGCTCGCGCGCACCTGTATACGGCTCAGCAATCGTTTGGGACGGGGGTTCTCGGGCACTCGAACCGATCAGTCGGTTCGTCGGTTTCCCAAAGTGTTTCCGCCGGTCAAGTATACGATTTTACGCCCGCGTAAGCATAAATATTTGCACGAGCGCAAACGATGGACATTATTCTTTTGACAATTTTACGGGAAATCGTTATATTGGATTGAATGTGGTGTGATTTGTTCATATTTTTAAACCGAAAGATAAATATTGCTCTCTAGAATCAAGTATAGTTTTTTTGCATTATAACCTCAAGAGGTTCAAAATGCTTAAATAAAAAAAAAAAAAAAAGTATAGTTTGATTGCTAGTGAAAAGTGGGCCCCCGTAGACAGAGCAGTGACCCGGGTCGCGGACACATCGAAACTCAATTAATTCCTGCATACGAAAAGTTTATCAATAAACGAGATGAGTTGCCGGAACACTATGTTGTTTAAATCCGACTTGATATGGAACTTCGAATTGAAGCAGACTCGGTATTCGAAAATTCTCGAAAAATCAAACTAGACGCGAACGCGCTGTGCTACGTCACGTGTTTAGGTAACCTAAAGCCGTCGCTCCGAAGATTCCATCATGATTGCGGCGACCCAAAGGTTGCGAGTGCTACTCTCCCAGTCAGTCGTGGGCAATCGAGAGAGGCGACATCTTGAAAAATCCCCGCAGCCGAACGAAGTGTTTCGAGGCACGTAGGGGTGCACGCCCGCGACTGAGGTTAATACGACGTGCAAAACCTCCCGAAAACTCGAGCGCTCCTGAGGGGGCGGGCGACTGGGACATTTTTGAGACATACACACACACACACATATATATGTGTTGGTGTTCCGGTTTGCGGCTTGCGCTGGCAATCTTCATTTGCAAGATAGAACGCCATGAGGAATGATAAACATTCCGAGATAACGATGGGCGCATCCTAATTGCGCGCGAGCGCAGGCCGGTCCGAGATATCCCCGCACTCGGCGCATGCAAATTAACCCAGTTGGTGCACTGTTCACAAACGACAGACACAAAGCCGTAAAGGCACGCCGGCTGAAAAATACCCGTGTAATTGAAAAAGCAGCCCGCGCTCTGGCCAATAACGACACGCCCATTCGCCTGTGACTTATGCATGCCGATTAGAATTGCTGAGGCGCGCGCTCAACGACTAACTCCCCCTCACGGCCCCCTACTACTACTACTACTACCCCTCCTTGCCGCGCCCGCTTACTTTTGCAATCTGATCTCCATACCTCGGCTGCGTTTGGTCCTCTTCGGCAGCGCGAATTTCGCCCAACCGCTAATTCACTGCAACCCACCTCGTATCCTCGTATATAGCCTCGGTTGATGCGTCATCGTTTTCCAACTGGATTTTATGGCGATGGAAAATCCATACCCGGTGACGTGTGTACATACACGACGATCCTCGAGTCGCGCCGCGTTTAACTAATTAATCCCGGCGAGTCAAACGTCTTTACGGCTGATACAGCAACCGGGCATTCGTATGAAATATTTATACTAGTGAAACTCGATGTCGCGAGCTCGCGCGCGCGCGCATATCAAAGAGTCCGAAGAGAAATTCCTCAGTGTATACGGAGATTCAAAGTGGCATTCGCTTGCCGCTTGCGCCTGTTCAATTCGAGTTGGCACTCTAGCTGGGAATAATTCAGTGCTTCAAAGATGTGAGGTGTGTATACCATTATTTTCCTGAGAATTTTCAACAGTTGGCCCAGCGATGCCCGGAGTGTAATATCGGGTATCGAGCTACTCTGCGCATCTGTTCGTTTTTGTATCGTTTCGAAATACGTCCATTTTATTCTGGACTACTCGCACAGATGCTTGAAGAGAGGAAACATATCGTAAATAAGTCAATATGTGCACGCATAAACACACTAGTTCACACAAACAGCCAAGTTCACTTTTTTTCGATTTTCTGATTTTATGTCTCTGGCGACATGCGACTTTCTTGTGTATACTGAAGCTACTTTTTGATAAGTGATTTACCGATTCTGTTCATAAGATTCGATGGAAAAAAATATAATATGGCTATCATACGGAAACGAAGTCGAAGACCCCTGGATTTTCTTCAACGCAGTTGAAATTTGGTTGCGTCGCGGATAGATCCTGTGAAGGTTTAAATTCAATCTACGATTTTATGAGAACTCGCTGAAACCACCCCAAGCTGTTCCTTTACAGAACCACGTTCTGCAACATTTAACGTAAGAAAAATAGCATACATATTAACATATATTTAGTCAGGAAGTCCTAATCTAACCACATATAATTTTCTTACTTCAAGATTCAAATATCTAATTTGACTGAACTACCCGTAACTGCTAACTTCAAAGACCCTCCAGCCACGTACGTAGGGATTCGTCTAATGACGCTGCGGCTCTAATTTCGCTAACTATTATATTCTCTTCCCTCGCAGTTCTCCATTTCTGAATTAAGCGATGTCTCAAAAGTGACTTGATAATTTTTCCTCACCTCCCTCTTCGTCGGAGTTAAGATTATTTTACGCTGCATATTTTTGTTAATCGCGATACCATTGACGCGTGTACAAATTTCTCCCCTTTTCCAGACTAGCGAATTATTTCGAGACTGATGCACGAACGACTCGTCCTCGTTGTATATCTATCCAAAAACCTTCTCTCGCCGTAGATGTAACAATTAAGGTGAAATACGGCGTTGTCCATGTATAGCGACTCGCAACGATCAAAGGGTCGGTAAATTGCTGGAACGCTTTCAATTACATAATTAGTTCAGGGCCGGTCCTTCGAATTCCAAACGATTGGGTGTTCGTCTGAAAATGTGCATTTCACCCGATGCGGAAGTTCATATATAGCCGCGGCGCCTCCCCTCAATGTGTATACAGCCGTGTAGAGCGGGCGCGCGTCCCTGATTGCCCTTTTCGTTTACTCGCACCAACCCCGCACCCGAGGGTAATTAAGCTTCGATTAATTTCTCGAATGTCTGTTGTACTTACCACTCGCCGAGATAGGCGAGCTTATGTACATGGCAACTTCCATGCCCAGCGAGCGCGCCCCAGCCGAACAATGATCAGGGGTCACCCGCACGGGGCACGAGATCCTTCTCCTATAACCCAACGGCTATACAGGGTATTATGCATCTTGTGCGTGAAATTTTGAAGACGCATGTGGACGTGTCTATGGAGTGGCCGGCGAACCCGGGATTTGACGCACAGGTAACATAAAAACACTTTTCATATTGTACTTTTGAATGAGTAATGTCAATTAGAGACGGTCGATCGTAATTTAAATAATCGTTGTTCACGGAGTTATTTGAAATTGCGGGTTGAGGTTAATTTATTTGACGTGTGATGGTTTAAAATAAACCACACCATGATTGGCATCAAGGAAATTATTCTGTTTTTTTCTCCAGTAGTTTTTCCGAATTCATCATGAAACTTTATACTCTTTTTAAGTTCTTAAATCCGCACTAATGCTAACACATAGGGTTACAGAGGCAACGGAAATGTTTATTCAAGCGTCCCTATATAGCGCGCGAAAAAAAAGTCTCGTTTCGTTAGCTTAGTCTTCCCTTCAGGCATTCAAAATCTTTGAATTAAACGTACTGGTAAATATACTAATATTAACTCTTTATTTAGATTCGAATCATGAAGCGCGTGCCTCGAAGAGCAAGAGTGTATAATTATATTTGAAGAAGAAATTGAATTTTTTTTCTCAAACTCTCATCCAGAATAATCTTGAATTCATATCGTTCGTTAGAGTTTGAAGCACAATGTGATGCGAGCTATGGTTTTACTAGAACACTCCGTTATTTGTATCCATGTTTGTGCATCGACAACATCAGAGTTAAAAAAAAAAAGTATGCGTGAAATTATCTGTGTGTGGTTCTGCGGTTTATTGAGCTTTGCTCTTTCGGTATTGCGCTCTTTTTGTATAAACCTTCTTCCTGATTAATCTATTGATCAAAGTCGGGCGGAGCGTTTCGCCTATTAAGATTCTGGTGCGGCTAAAAAACTTTTAGCGGCGATGGATGGGTCGAGAAATTAAAAAGTACATGGGAATGTCAAGCGAGTGATAACATCTGTAAAAACTATTAGCTCTCACAGCGAATTTCTCTCAGTTTGACTATGACAAAAAAGTTCTCGTGTCCTGGATTTGGAATATTGGGAAGGGGAGAATTAGTTAGCTTCAACCCAGGCGCTATTTCGTTTTTTAATTAATACTCGTGCTCAAATTGAATACGCTCTGGTGGATAATTGTATGATTACACGTCACGGCCGACTATTCCTTGGTTTCGTGTCACTTGTACACTTCGTATAATACGCCTATGCACTACGCGTTTATTGAATTTTCCTATTTCTAAAGATTTATAGGTTTGATTGTAATCAAAATTTGATCGTAAGATCAACTGATGCCATTTGTAATGCAAATGGCATCAGTTGATCTTACGGAGTAAAGTAACCATAATTAATAATTGCTATCCATCCAACTCTGATAGATAGTGATATTACAATAAATATGATGCGAATCGAAACGTCACGGATTTACATTAAAGCCCCCCCACAATTTAGCTTGTACGGAATTATTATCGCAATAATACAATTATACAAATTCTACTCTACATATTCATTTTTGTGATAATTCTCTCATAAAATATGGCCAGTTTATCATTCTACAGACATTAAGTGAGTATTATAATTTATTCAAGTAGTATAATCATTTCCGTAATAGGAAAACTATAGTAATGAAAAGTGCATGAATGTAAATTGAGATGAACCACTAGTATGGAGTAAGTAACGCCCTAAAAGCTTATTGATGAGTGATCAATTCCAATCAAAATACAAATAGAATTTCAATTTAGTCATTAATTGAGGAGGAGTATAATATTCCCATCGCACAAATTTCTGCTCCATTTCCGTCGAAGTTGATTATGATCTATAGAAAATGTAATTATTCGTCTGGCCTACTTATATCAAGATCAACTTGAAAACTATTCTTGATGAGTTGCTTCGTAAGAGGTTTCACAGTTGACGTTCACGAGCTATAGAAATTTTGAATTACCCAGACGAGCCTCTCCCATTAGTACTTATTCAACGAAATTTTTGCATACGTGACAAGCGTCATACAATCACCCGTACGAGTCTTCTACTTCTTCCAACATCCACGCAGTATCACAATCGAAATGCAATTCAAAGCCCCGATGAAGCCCCAAAACACCTGAGGTCCCCCGGGCTTACATTTCATGTGAACTATATATGTAAAATCAACATGACACGCGTAGCGATTCGAGCTGTCATCGCGACTCACATGTCGTATGACTGTAACATCGACGAGGTATATATTTGCGAACTATCTTGTAGAACACGGAACACGTGAATTAATCGTATTTCCGCTGCAAATCAGCCACGCAACTCTGCATTTGTCATCGCGAAAATTTGGCATTAATCCTCTTGTCGGTCGAACTCTGATTTCCAGTCTTTTCAGTCTCGGCATATATGACAAGAGTGCGACTTACAAAGTAATATACTTGGTATTAAAAGACCTTATTAGAACGAATGAACTCCAATATGAAAGCGAGACGGCTGAAAGGGAACAGGGACTTTACTTCATGGCTTGTCTAATACGGATATAATTATAATTTAAATTTGAAGTCTCCAATCATGCACGGAAGAATGATATTTTGAACGTGAAAAATTTTATGTTGATATTGTCTTGGAGCAATGTTTCATCATTATTTTTTAATTACTGAAATACCAATATTTTCGGTTCTCTGTTAACATACCACGATTCAATATATTTAGTTTTCTAACCAATTGAAAATTCATTCGTTCAAACTTATATTTCGACAAAGTAATAGTGTGTTCGACTTTGGGCAAGAATAAAATTGATACACGCTATTGGCTTTTCAAAATGAAATGAATCATATGTTTTCCCATAATTCATGAGAATATTAAGTAATTAGTTTTAATGTCAAAATGAAACTGATTTTTCAAAAGTCTAAAAAATGTACACGTGTTGTGCACATGGTCCTCGAAAATAGAAAGCAATTCTTAATGAGGACGGCGGATGCAATTAAAAGTTCTTTTTCAGAGGATATAAGTATCCACATTTCTATGAGTATCTCTTCTGTTTTTGTGATCCGAAGCAGAATTCCAATTAATTTTGAACCGAATTGAGTACACTCTGTAGTCCGAAACTCGTGCACACGGGTATTGAGATTTTTTTTTGTTTTCTTAAGAAGTTTTGTCTCTGCTGAAAAAAATACCATCAATCTTTGAAAATGTATTTCAAAGTTTTTCAAAGTCGAGTGAAGCCATTGAAAAATTTAGATCCAGTACTTGGCCCACTGATCTAAATGAGATGTTGCAAAAAAATGTCAGGAACCGTTTGGCACATGATAATTTGTACGAATTGAAAGTGCTCGGTAATCTGGGTTTCAGCGATTTGATTCCGGTTGAAGCAAAGTCTCCGTCTTTTCCATGGCGTTAACATTATAGAACATCGCGAGTGATGGATCGTCGCCGAAACAGTTTGAAATCCACTCGACAACACATTACGGTCTCCATACCATTGTAAAGTATACTCCCGATCAGCTGTTCGAGGCTGTGCATCAACTCGCTCCGGCCCGTTTGAGACGCCGAATCGATTCGAAGACCCGTTTCCATACGTCTCGAATAAATCCCGGAGTACGGTCCGGCGACGCGATACGTATTCAATAGGTCCCTAAACGATAGAGTGTCTATGAATCCCCGAGAAACAATCGGAAATTAACTCGGAGCCACCGCGGAGCACGTCGAATAAAGCCTCCCCACCGCCCAGCCCGAGTTGGCGAATACAACTCGTCGCGGCTCCCTGCACTCGATACGGAGCAAAAGGTAAAGAGGAGATAATTGCACGTGGGTACGGAGGCGAGCCGATCAAAGCGCGGTATGTAGGCGTCGGGGGCGGCACCGCGAGCGGGCGCCATCGATTGCTCGCGGCTGTTGGCGCGCGGTGTCACTCTTGCACCGCGGCTCTTTGAAAATAATAACGCGCGCCGGTGACGCGACAGCTGACGCGAGCTCCCGCGGTTCGTTCGCTGTCGTGGATCGCGGCGGTGCCAACACGGGCCCTCGCGAGTCATAAATCAGGCATCACAGCCCCGCCTAACGGAAGAATCGAATCGCTCGCGATCGCCGCCGATAATCCACCTGCGCGGGGGAGCGGGAGCGTGAGCGCGCGGCACCTGCCAGCCAGCCTCCTCCACCCCCATCCAGAGCTCGCGCGCGCGCGCCTCCGAGCGACAGAGAGAGAGAGAGAGAGAGAGCAACGCCCCGGCGGGGCTGCGGCGCGCGCGGCCGGCTCAGTGTCCGCGCGCCCCTTCACCCGGACGGAGCTGCGCCCGTGCGGGCCAGTTGGCGGAGCCCCGTGACCGTGAGCTGCAGCCGAGAGTGCGCGATGGGCCCGAGGCGCAAGGCGGCCTGAGCGATGGGCCCGGCCGAGAGCCAGAGCTCGGTGAGTCACAACCCGCCGCCCGGAGCGGCCCGTGCCGGCCACGAGCCCCGGAGAGAGTAACAGGTCCCGCGGGAGGTGCGGGTAACGAGCCGGCGCGCGGCGCGCGGCCCGCGGGGGCACCCAAACACCCGATACACCCGGTACCCCCGATTCGGTGCCAGTGGTGAGCCGCGGCTCTGTGCGCTCCTGTACGTGCTTTGCCTTCACGCTCCGGGGAGCCGACCGACGGCGCCCCGATGATCGACCCCCTCGATGTTCCGGCTCGTTAACCCCCTCGATCTTACCCCCCGCCCCCTGTATCCTCGATACTTTTATTCGCCCCGCGCGCCCTATCCCTCTTTGTCGGATTCTGTCTGTTGGCTGCTACTGCTGCTGCGGCATCGGGAATTGTGAGGCCTTGCAAATGGCATTTGTCCTCCACCCCTATCACCCGATAACAATGCTATACGAGCGGCGCGCGCGCGCGAAAATTCACCAGTGTCACTCGGCGCGCGCGCGGTTTTCATCCACACACCAGTCGCGCGCGCGCGCGCTCGGCTTTGCGAAACCCCACGAGAATCAATCTCGCGCGACAAAACGCCCGCGATGTCGATCGGGACAATCGAGCGATGTCGACCCGATCATCGGGTTTTTTGCGCGGCGATATTTTATGAGGCTCGCGCGATTGTAGTGCTGCTGCTGCGTCGCCGTCTGAAAGGGAAAAAAGTTGATTTGCCCGATCGGATCACCGGGGCGTAGCGATCACGACGGCAAAAAGACGCGGGGCAACTTTTGTCTCGTGTGCGATATTGTTGCCGGCTCAACGGTGTTACCAAATCATCCGCGGATTTCAATGCGGGAGCGGGGAAAATCACCGTCACTCCGGGAAGAAGAGTTTACCCTCGTGTATACAGCGTTTCCGCTCAGTAAGAACAGTTTCAGTGCCCGAAATCTATCGCGCGGTTACTTCGAATTGGCCACCATCAACGTGGCTGTTGGGGAAACCAAAGTTTTTTCATTGCAAACTGTTACGTCAAACAATTTGTTGTAAAAACACGTTAAAAGCTCTCGAGAGTCGTTTCGCGAAACCTTGCAGGACGCGAGCCTTTAGTGTTGGAAGGGGCAATACGAAAGGTCACTCAACTTGGCGAGTTTTAACTCTTTCGCCCAAAGTATATACACATTTCACTTTGTAAAGCGAGCACTTTCGGCGTGTCTGGGCCATCGCTCCCTGTGCACACATAAACACACCGTATTTGCGGGTCGCTGCAGGGCTGAAAGTACAATACTCGACGCGATATGCAAAATCGAATCAATCGAATCTAGACGATGTTTCAGAAAACACGTATCTCGGGAATTGCACGAGGGCGCTTAAAATGCTGGTAAGTTGGGCGAATTGCGAGCGCAAGCTCTATCCTAAACACGGTCGAGTTTGAATTACAAATTCGACCGACGCTAATCCAATGTACCTGTGTGTATAATCAATTTAGATGTCTATATAAGCATTTGCAACGTAAATTACACGATCGCCGTGTTACATTTTTAAAGCCGGAAAAATACTCGGGTGCGAAGTTTGTTGTGTAATTCGAGAGTCGTGTATTTGCGAACGACATTCGCGCGATTAAAAGTGCCCCCAAGACAAACTGGAAATTTTAAAATTGTCAAAATCACAAACTGAAAATTAGGAAATATATATTTTCCTTTGACAATGTAGAGGATAAAGAAGACCTTCTAATTTGGCTGTACAAGTTTCACGCGTTAAAAACAAGTTCACTCGTTTGTGAAATTCCATGCGCTGAAGCACCTGACCGTTGTGTCGGGGAAATTTTAATTCTCAGCCGTGGGAGCATCTCTGTTATTATTCCGTACCACGTTATAGCATTACATATGAAAATTCAAGCTGGTTTATATTCTCCCTGGGTATTTCGAATGCCCGCGTAATTTTTTTCAACTAATGATTCGACACGCAAACTACCTTTCTACAGAACGCCGTCTCCGATGAGTAGGTTAATTGTAAATCAATATATCAGTGGTAATTTACTCTTAGTTCGCAAATTGCTATACCCTATCTATACTTAATACGACGTGTCAGTTTTGTGTTAGTTACAAAATACATTATAGCCCAGATGAGTGACATAATAGTAGAATGGAGAGAGGCTCTTTGTAATGCGTAACGATAAAGCTTATGTTATTAGCTCTTGCAGTTATAAGCTCACCAATGTAAGGATAGAATGAAAATATGAATTTAGATCAAATAATCTCCCTGCGGGTCGTATTTAAAATGCCCTTTGACTGTCACTTTCTGGTATAGATAATTTTTTTCGTTTCGACCTTATTCCTAGGAATGAATATGTTTTCTCGTGCGGCAAATTCAAGTTTTTGAGTATTTTTGATGCAAGTGAAAATCGCTTTGAAAATGGCTGTGTTCCAGGCATACTCAGGTGAAACCGCCACTTTGGAGAAAGGTTACGATAAACATGGGGCGAAATAACTCGTCGTGCTATAGAAGTTACAGGTGGAATTTTGTTCCAACATAATTTTCCATACGTTAAAATCACGTTAACATTTTTCCGGGATTACTCGTAAAAAGACCTTTTTGAGTGAAATTGTATCAAGCATATAGGAAATGTCTGTTTTATCTGCATAACCCCAGAAATACGCTAACCTAGTTCTAACACATGAAAAACGCTAGAACTATAGGTTACTGTAGATTCATCAACTAGGTTATCTTAGAAGGAAAATTTCACCGGGATTTTTTGCAGATCACATCGGATACTTTGATTTTGAGCCACGATACATTTTTCCATTAATTTGAAGGTTGATAAGAAAAGAGATAGGATTTTCAAATTTTGTTAAAAAGATTATTTATACTCTGAAAAAATTAGCTATTATCCTTTTGAATCAGATATAGTTCATATATAGAATGCCCCTTTTCACTTTAACGTGCCTTAATAGGTACTGTTACGGATAGATTAAACAGCAGAAACAGTAATTTCTATTGTGGGTTTGTATTGGAATATAATTTTTTTGTGATGTTTGTAGTGTTGGAGCTCAAAGCTTAGAGGCTCAAAAGAGAGCTAAATGCTCAAATTGTGTAAAATATAAAAGCTCGGAAAATATACTAGATTTAAATATTTGAGATCAAAGTTAAAAGTTCCTCGATTAAGCTTCAGTAAATTATCATTAAATTGTTTAATGTGTCATTAAGGTTATTACGAAACCCACGTTCTTTCGAACGTTACGCGTTGCCATGGTATCATCTAAAATTTGCTCTGCTGTCTGATCAATCTGAGAAACTCACTTCAATTTTGTTTGTTAAGCGAGACAGATCGAATTGCGATTTGTAATTTGAATTCAAGTTGAATTGAAATATAATAATAATTATAGAAAGAATAGTCTGCTTTTCATTCCGGTCCGACCCAACGAGTTCAAGCATATGAAAAAAATCGATGACCGTTTGCTTGCCTGTATAAGCCGTATTGCCTCAACCACCTTATATTTATTGAAAACTTTGAACCGTATTGAATAATTTTTAGTTTGAGAATAATTCAAGGCAAAAGAAACTTCCTCTCACCCCTACTTGCTCGGAAGTAATTGGATTTCATTACCATAGTAATAATTTCGAATCTTACAGATAAATTCGAGAAAACATTTTTTTTCAGAGTATATCGCTGTTTCTTTAAATGAGCGGCATGTTTTGAATTCTTACAAATTTATTTGAAAGAACTAAAAAATATGTATAACATGTATATTCATTTTCATGAAAAAAAAAAAAAAACGAAATGTGCAGATACTAATGAGAAAAAGTTGAAGAGAGCCAGTTCTATAAGGAATTCTTGGTGTGATACTGTTCGAGAGATTATATGAGCAATTCCACGGAACTTTAGGATTTTGGATGAAGAAAAATCAAAGAATTAATTTTGAAGGCACACCACTGAAACTTGTTCTATAACATCCTAAATAACCATGACAGTATAAAAAATATAGGGACCCTCATTTTATCCAACAATGTTTTAAGGAAAAGTGAAAAAAAAAACTATTTATATGGAGAAAAAAATTTAGCCAGTTCAAATTGTAGCTCTTGACCTCCTTTTTCGACCCATCATACCGAATATTCTTCAAATCATCATTTTCCAAGTTGTATATTACTTTAAAATCTTTCGTATGACGACTATGCATAATTTTTTATGACATAGATTACGCCCCCGCGTCTATTTTTTTGGACTTTTCACCTCAGATTATGAAAATGCTCAATCTCCTCTATAAATCTGCAAGATCAAATTTTGAATAGATAACCCATTTATATTATTTTTTCAACGTTTTTCTGGAATCAAACGTCAAATAATTGTTTTTATGGTCACTACGCCCCCGCAATATCAATTTTTCCAACACATAACCAGTTCAAATTGTAGCTCTTGACCTCCTCTTTCGACCCACCATACCGAATATTCTTCAAATCATCATTTTCCAATTTGTTTATAACTTCAAAATCTTTCGTACCATGCATAGAATAATTTCGCATTTCTTAAAAATTTTCTTAAGCCTTTCTCTCGCTGCAGAATGCGAATTCTGTCTCAACCATCGGGATATATATCCTAAAAGGGATGGAGAGAAAAGAGCAATCGGTTTGAAGAATGTGCCGAACGTACTAGCAATGTGCCGCTAAAAAATGTGAATTTTCCCAATGAGGGGCCCATGCGACTACCTAACTTTACATCAGTATAACTTTTTTATCAATTGCGGCACACTCATTTAAACAAAGGCATATGGTTCGCCATAAAAAAATGTACGATATACAGTATGTTAACTTCATGTGATCGAAAAAAGCTTTTTTCTACAGAGGCAAAAGCGAAACATTTTCATTTTTCTTGAAAAGTAGTTACAGGTATATATTGATTTATTAAGCCAGTTTCGATTAGGGCACACTTTTGAAACAGCTTCTACTATATTCTCCGATCATCACACTTTACAAAAAAATTTTTTTCGAGTATTTTTTTGGAAAATGCTTGCATACAGATCCCTAATAACTCAGAAAAATTGGGTTGGTAACAACGAAAATCAATGAAAATGCTGGATATTATGATATTTTACGGGCAGTAAATGATTTTTTATAATAATTATGAACATATGATCTTATATTTAATGATTTTTAGTATACAGTCCTATTTCGCAAACTTCATAAAAATCATCGAATAGCCATCAAACACAACAGAAACATGGAATCCTAAGGTTTCGTGGAATGGCTCATATACGCTTTGTCATAAAAATAATGCAGCTCAAATATTTACATCAAAACTGCGAGCTATGCAATGAATTTCAAATTACGCAGGAAAGTCAAATATCTTTATTTGGTCTAGTATGTATTGCGTCTCTTTTCGAAACGTGGATCGTAGTTTTTTTCTTTTGGCAGCAGATTCGAATGTCAATCAACATTTGACGGTGATAGTTCAATATTGTTATTTCGAAGTATACTTCCAGCTATCAGATTTGTTATTTGTTCAATCTCGGGCGAAGTCTCCAAACTTTTCTCTTTCATTTTTCTGAGTTTGGAGCAATAAAATTCGAGAGAAATGGATGGTCCGCAGCTTCAACGTCGTACGTTAGAAACTGAGTATGAAAAAGAATTGTGTTTCCCATCTTCGCAGGAACAATCTAGCGAATCTGCTTCTTATTTACTTCTTTTCTCTACCTAGATTTGATAAAAATGAAGCAGTACATTTTTTCCCCTTGTGTGTATTCGTCATAACCGATTATAATACGAATAGATGTACATATATACAGTATTCGTATAATACGATGTGCTATCACTATCGAATGCAAATTCACTCGCTTCCAAATTGTTATGATGAGTTCAACAATCGTTTTCACATATGTACATTTCATATATATTTAAACATTTACATACATATAATAACGTAGCATCTATGTACAGAGTGCACATTTCTGTATTTATTTTTTTTTAGCTCATTTCTTAAGATCTTGCATACGAAAACAATCATTCCCACCAGCTGAACTTTTCGCTTTTAAAACCACTCACGAAGATGATAAAATAGATAATCGCACGACAATAAATGATTTCAAAAGCTCATTGTAACATTTGGAATAAGTGTTATAATTCCCAACTGTGCGTACATCATTCATGCTGTTCTGTATTGGTTCCCTCTTTTGATATATTGGTTTTCATAACTACAAATGAATTCATTTGAAACTGTACTTTACAGTTTTAAGAGCGAAAAACCAATCACGAAAAGTACTGTCTCGCTTAGTTTGCATGTGAAACGTGTGTCAGTATAATCTTAGAATGGTTCGAGATTGGGTAGTCGCTGCAACCAACGCATTAGGAAAATCAAATTTAAACCCATAAGACAAAACGCGAAATCATATATATATATTTTCGGTAAATTTGTCGAGCCACAGGTCATGACGTCTCATTAAAAGCGTTTGTATTGCTTATTAACCGCATCTAGTGACAATATCAGGTAGATCATAGTCTAGCATTTTTTTTCATTATACATGAGATTATATTCGATCATATTGTATAAAAAAATGATTGTCCCTAGTTACATCCGGCACTGGATCAATCGATCTTCTCTCTCGTCCCATCGGATTTCACCCGGCGTTTTTCTGAGACCTGTCTAGCGTAGAGACGCGCTCGGCACAAAAGTCATAGTAGTTGGCAGGAAGAGAAAACGCCCAGTGCGGTGAATCGTTTGAGCGGATGCTTGACGGGTCGATATACTTTTTCTCGCACAATGAACGGCTTGAAAACCACACCAATCGGTCGGAACAAGCCTCGCAGTGTCCCTCGGCTTAATCGCGCCCTTTCCATGCATATAAATATGTATATGCGTACACATGTAGATAGCAAGCCGCGCACAGAACACAAACAGAAACGGTGTAATTGGCCGACGCGGTCTCTGCATGGTACACCCCGCCCCAATCGCCGGGGATGGCGCATCGAGTCCCATACTCGACGAGACAATCGCGCGCGCGCGCCAGTCGTCGTGCCGCGGGCGCGTCAGATCAAAGCTGTCACCCTCGAAAGGCAGCGCGCGCGCGCATAATCTTGCCACTCGCTCGCGGCGCGCAATGCACTGCTTCTCGCTTGTGCGCGTGTTCGCGCGGGCGTAGACTCGAGTGCAGCCCGCTTTTACCGCACGGCTAATTGATTCGGCTCGATCGAGATACACACGGATATTTCTCGAGTCGTGGCAGGGCTATACGAGCCGGGGGGAGGGTGGCGGCGAGATTCGCGCTGCCTCGTGTGAACGAGCTGGCGCGCGCGCGCGCGGGATTTATGCGACCCGGAAGGACGTGTGCGCTTTTTCGATTTTCTTCTTTTTTCATCTTTTTTTTTCCCTCAAATTTAATGCATGGCTTCGGAAATATTCCGGGAAACTTCTAGCCCCGCTTCCGCTGAGGTTCGCGTTGAACGATATGCCTTCTGATATTGCTCGCGCCATACAGGAAATCCCGAAGTACAATACGTGTGGCGCGGCTTAGACGGTGTAATTTGCAATTTAACTCCCGGCAGTTTACTCGTAGCCTACACTACAAATAGCTTGTAATAATTCATTCTCATTAATTTCGGCCGATCGATAAACTTTGAATCTCGAGAGGTGGGCGATCAGAAATCGAGGTTTTTCTTTGTTGTAGATGCTTGTATTCGCATGAATAATGTATATGTGGCGTATGCGGTATGTGAGTGATGTGTGGATACAGGTTTAATTAGTTCATTAGAACTAATCAATTTTCGATTTCTAAATGCGCGAATCTATTTACATCATTTATAGAATAACTTACCTCCGAGAAAATTTACTGTGATTCGGATTACTCACACATTACCCGATTTATATCAAATATTTGATTTGTAATTTACTCGATTTACACGGTTAGTCATTTTTCTTGATCTCGGTGATTTATCCAATAACTATTGGTTAATTAATAATGATCAGGAGCTATTATTCAGTAATTGCGATCGAGTCTCCTAATGATCAGTATATACTGTTGGTTGGATAAGGAAAGTAATAATATTATTTGAAGAGCCCACTGTTCTTTAGAACATCACTCATTTTTTAGATCGTTGAGGGCCAAATCTTTATGAAGAAGGGATTAAATAAAGCAACTCCAAATGGGGAATTTGCATCTTTTCTAATTACCACTTTTTATAGGTGTATTGCATAGAATATAGAAAAATTATTAGGTCGTATGTTTTTATTTCTGTTCAAATTTTTTGTTTCAAAAAGATATGAATGTTGAAGGATATAGCGTTTTTGCAATGTATACAGATGTATATACTTCGCGTAGTAGTATCACTGTGACGTCACACGGATTTTACCCCTTAGTATTTAGCTCGAATTTTGATTGAATATAAATATAATAAAAAAAGACGACCTAAAGCTTTTGCACTAGATATTCGAATATGCATTGAAAAAAGCATGCAACTTCTCTATTAAACAGATAACATTTCGCGAGTGTCGGATTGCCGGCTTCATCAGGCAGTTTTTTAATACAATAATCACGAATAAAAATACAACAATTTTCTAATCAATTCTAATCGCAAAGGTTCAAATTTTTAAAATCAAGCAGTCGAAACGACGTTCCACCTGCACAGTCAAGCGAATATACACAGAGTGACAAGAGCGACAAATGATCGAAGTAGTAGTCATATATAATAAACCCTCGTATTGTGTTTATTTTGAAATCTATAGCTGGTGAATAAGATATAACTCAGAAACGCAAAAAAGCATGAATAAGATATAACTCAGAAACGCATATTCCAAAAATGCGCCTAGAAATAAACTCTCAACAAATTCGTACATTCCATATTTTTTTTTTAATTTTAAATACTTCTTTGATTAGAAAATGTTCAATCCTCTGTTCCAGTATTCCCATATATTTCATCGAAATGAGACTATTACGGTCGACTAATACTCAATTTTTTTGTATGGTACATTTTTATTAATAGATTGTAAGTAACTCAACTAATACTTGAAACTCTTGATAAAACTGTGAATACTGTGTAATCTTTTGTCATGTATAGTAAGCGTAAAGTACACTTTTTTGGTTTTGTTTCGTAGACGTAAAATATGTAGGCGCCGCAGTACATGACTCTGTCTGGCTCTTTAGTGCGGCGTCATACTCTACGCTAGTTGGTCTGACAAAAAATGAGGTTCGCATCACGGGCTTAGGGTGCAACTTACCCCCATGGGTGATCGTGTGACCCTCTATCGGCTCCGCCCGAGCACCCGCGGGCCTAATGTTGCACTTTACGACCTTGATACACAATTAGCTTCATTGCGATTGCACAGAATATTATATGCAACAATAATTGTAACAATGCATGACGTTTTATTTTGACAATTGTCCCGGATTTTTGGAATCAATATTCATAAATCCTTCGAACCAATAAAAAATGAATAATATGAGTAGAAAAATAAATGTCTTGTTGATCACTATCATATCCAATTTATCCATTTGTATCAAACTGAAACTAGTAAAACCGCATCGGGCGGTGAGATAAACTCAAGGGGGGATTATACAGTTAGAACGAGAAAAAAAACTCATTTTTGAAAATCGTTTTTCAAGGGTAGTTTTTATTCAAATCAATGGAAACTTTTTGACAATTATAAGTGTATTCATTTAGTATACAAAAATATTTTTTTTTAATTTTTTTTAACAAAATGGAGGCCGTTAGATAGCGTTGAAAAAGTACTTCTATTTTGCTTGTGCCGGCTCTCTTGGTCGCAATTTTGATCTGAAATCAAAAAATCAAAAGAATTTACATCAATTACATTCACAGTTAGTAGATGAATTGGAAAAAAAGTGAAAAAAAATTTTCACTCTTGGCGTAACTTTTTCGGAAAAATCAATTTTTTCCCCGCCATTTTATCACATTTTTCCATATTTAATAATAAAATATTACAACAATTTTTGATTCATCTAGAAGGTAATACTATAATAAAGAAATCCTATAAGGTTCAGTTCAATCAGATAATTAGTTCTCGAGTTATCACCGGCATAAACTCCAAAAATGCTGTTTTGAGAAAAACGCGTTGAAAGTTTTAAATTATCGTTAAATCGTACTTACACTTCAATCAGCAATCCCTTGGAAAAAACACTTGGAGTTCGAATTTCGAGAGAAGGGTTTCAGCAGCGTATTCTACGGGAAATTTACTAACTTTCTATGCAAAAAATAGTATATTATGCAACTAGTGCGTGAAATGCGATTTCACGCACCAGTGTGACAAGCTTGCACGAGTCGCCGGCGAAGCCGACGAACGAGTGTTAGGCGGTCACACGAGTGCGTGGAATCGCATTTCACGAGTTGCATACGATATTTTATGTTATAAGTGATCCAAACGCGAATTTCACTCATCGAGATTTGAGTGCGTGAAATGCAATTTCACGCACTAGTGCGTGAAATATTTCACGCATCGGTTTCCGTGTGTGAAATTTTTCACGCATCGAGTTCCGTGCGTGAAATGCGATTTCACGCACGGAAACCGATGCGATTTCACGCACTAGTGTGTGAAATTGCATTTCACGCACGGAATTCGATGCGTGAAATGAGCGTTTATGATCACGTATAACATAAAAAATTGAATTTTCTGGTCATTCTAACTGTATATCCCCCCTTAATTTGTTTAAATGAAGCTATTTGATTGATTGAAAAATGGAAACATACAGCTATGAACTCTGTAAGGATAAACTTCCAATGTAATGTAGAATTCATGATATTTTCCTGGAATAGCTAGGCTCTTCATTAAAGAAGAGACATACATTGATTTTAGTTCTATTTAATGTTATTCGAATTTAAATTTATTCATTCCACTGCAGTCTGATCGTGCTTGAATTGACGATTCTGCGTATGATACAGAAGAATAAATTAAGAATGGTATTCGTTAAAGATGAATTTATTATTCTAATCATCATTTAATTTTCGTTTCGACAACGAAAAGTTCTCAACCAATCTCACTCTTTCAGGTTCATATTTTTGTCTCATTCAATCCCTCCTGTCATTTCACCCGATTATTTGGACCTACAACTTCTAAACAGTGACTCCAAAAATCCCGAGTCGATTGTCAATAGAAAATATCATGCATCGCTGCAATCATTTAGCGAGAATTGCTCAGTTTTCCGAGATCAATTTAGAGCTCGTAAAAATGATGAAAATATTTTCATTCTTGAAATTTGAAATTTCTTTATCTGCTGTAAGAATATTTGAAACGATTGGATGTTGCCAAGCGACAGCATCCACCCTTTTCAGCTGTTCCGTCTAGACATCTATTATTCTTGACACGCTATTCCACAATTTTTAAGAAAAAGTTTGTACTTCGCGTCAACATGTGAAAAAAGATCATCTCTCAACACCTTCTGCAAGCCCCCGCATATTTTTCGGCCCCATGACGTGTCCAAAAGATAGTGTTCTGTCTCATCTTTTGATCCACCACAACACAACATATAAACAAGTAATTTCACTGTCTTTTTATGACTTTGAATTGAGAGCATCTCTTAACAATTTTCGCCTGTCTTCAGACACGCATCATATGCATATTAAATTCATAAATATGAAAGACTAGATCAAATAATACAGATTTTACCCTCACAGTCTATGAATTAATAGTTCTAAAAATTAAATCCGCGATTTTCGCGATCTGCTCATTTTCACAAACCTCCCACGCGTCTCCGCGTCGTTCTTTTCAAAATGGAAAGAGACCAAAGCGTGGTATTTCATCTCCTCTGTCTTTTGTTCTCGGGCATTTTGCTGGAGACGATGTTTTCATTAGTTTTTAAATGAAATCCAGGGGTACATTTTTACAGAATCAAAAAATATCAGGAAGATTTATTCTACTATAATATAGATAATATTAATTAAAGTTGATGTTCTAGTAGAAAATATTCGTTGAGTTATTTTCAATCTATTCGATAGACTTGTAATAATTTCATTTCAAAATATATAGAAATACTGCAGCCGAGGTTGAATATTTTTTTAATTAAAGATGTACTTAAAATTAAAATGAAAAGTATCAAATTTGAATATTTTTTGAGTTATGACCCTTCTGAATGCGGTTCTGAGCTACAAGCTTTCTGCTCCCACCCGGCGATATAAGCATCAGTTTTTCTCACTTTGATTTTTCATTCGATAGTTTCGAAACTTTTCTAATGCATTGTAAAAACTAATCATTGACATGTGTTTGGTTCAATCCTATGTGAAGGACAATTTCATTATTTGGGAAGCTAGAACAAAGATACTCGGTAACCCATACAAATTTTCATTATCCCAATTGCATTGAAAGGTTGCCTTTTTCAACATACGCGTTCTTGTGATTTGACGTTATTCAAATAATAATTCACATAAATGGCCCTTAGAATCCAATAGGATTTATCAGTCTGAAATCTGATTGCGTCGCAAGCCCGTACGAAAATCAAATTTCATTACGTACAAGTATGATTTATCTAATTTTCCCAGACAACTCGAAGTACATCAAAGGTCCCACACAATAGTGTTTCGATCGATCGCCTCATTACCGAACAAAAGCCAATCCTCCACTTCGCTTCCGGCTCGACCCGTTTGAAAGCGCATTGGACGTATATACGTATCTCAAGCAGATTCGACAATTGCTTCGTGCCGATCGCAAACGAATCTATTGCCGCTATAAATATTCATTAGAAGGCTCTGTCTTACGCGCGGCTCGATAAGAATCGTCTCTGAGGAGGCAGCCGCAAGCCACTTAGCCCTCGTCGACTCGTCGATCTGTCCTAGCGCGCGACACGTATATAGGCGGGCAGGAGTCAATATATAATAATGAAGCGCACCGCGTTCCAAGTCGATATAGGGCGCAGCGAGCCGATGAGCTCTTGCATCGCATCAATCTCGTTAAGACGTCGCGGGCCGTGACGCAGCCTCGAATTATGAATTCAGCAGATGGCTGCGCGGGCGGCTTGCTCGAGTCGAGTGCGCGCGGGAAAAGGCCGCGTCGCCTCGAGATCCGCACAGCCAGCCGAGGCTGGATTGAGCGACGCCGGGCTTTTCTCGTTGCTCATCCTCGGCGCCGACTGTATACACACGGCACTCGTCGCGAGGCATGTGTGTACTCACAAAAGGACGAAATCACGCGCGTCTCGGTACGACGAGTCAGGCGCTCGCACAATGCCGGGCCGTCGAGAGCTCAAAGGAGGCGGGGGGAGGCGTAGGATAACCGAGCTCCATAGCCGCGGAACGCATAATTATTGTCGCGGGGGTGGAAGGAGAGTCTCTCGCGCGCGGCTTGTCAATCAGTCGCGAGGCTGTCGCGGCGCGAGCTCATTACCCCGAGGTAGAGGACCGGCCTCGGACCGGACAAATTGGCCCGCACGTGCGCTGGCCCGTCGATAACGGCTCGGACTCAATTACGGCCGGGCACATAATTAGAGAGTGGCGAGGGCGCGACCGAGCGCCCATGTGATGCTTGCCACTTCATCGAGAGCCTCGGAAAAATCGCGAGCGCTGACCGTGTCGGCCGTTGGATGAAAGACCCGCGCGCGATCGGATATATACGCGCCCGTGTGTCCGTATATGTGTGTATATAATGTACGCGCTCGCCCGGCCCAACCTCCGATCGACTCGGGGGCTCCGCCCGCGCCGCGGAGGATAACTCGATAAGCTGATCAGCCAGAGCAGTCTCTCTTGAGGATTTGAAAGATTTTTTACAAATTGCATGTAGCGCTCATCCCGCCGTCGCTGCTCTTCCCCCCTCCCCCCACCCCCACCGTCGAAGGCCAATCTTCTTATCGGATATAAAATTTCGAGAGCCCCGTGTGCCTCGTCGTGCCCGGAGCAAATGTATATATACCCGTGCTGTATGTTTTCTGTTTCATGAACGCACTCGCCGCGGTATCCTCCCTCGCAATCAGTGCAAGTTATTCGAAAATCCGAGCACGAGAGTGTACAGATAGTATTGCGGATTATAAATATGCCGGCCAGCTAGACTCCATGTCTCGCAATTGATTTGGAATGTGTGTGTGTGAGTGTGTGAGTATAGCAAAGTGGACGGGATGAAATAAAAGATTTTGCCAGTTCTCGAGGCAAAATCATTACCAAGAGTCGGAGCGTTTACAAGCCCGTACCACTCTTGCGCTACCTCCCAATCCCGAGGAGGATTTGTGCGATGACGTGGAAACAGTGTACACTGGGCATGCATGGCTTCGCCGAATCGGCCACTTTGCTCACGCAAATCAATCTGACAAATTCATGCATACATACGCTGTTTGAAAACCGACTTTTCGAGAATCCCGTGCTACCGGTGTGTATTGCTGTGTGTGTGTGCCGTGTGAGATTTGAGCAAACATCCATGCGCTATTCCACTCGACTAGTAGAAATTCTTTAAACTCAAACGAATATCGGCCGCGCGTTCTGCGGGATGAAACATTTTTTGGGTACATGCATTCGGATTACGGAATTCAAATTTGCGGATGGAGTATAAAAAGCCTCGTTATTCCGCGAACGCCGGCGGTCCCGCGCGTTCTTGAAATCTATGAATTTGCAAAAGGCCCCTCTAGTCCAATCTGGCTGCAGAGCGAGGGCGGTGCAATATGCACGAAGGACGAATTTCATGCGTAAAACATACACGCTCGGGCTGCCACAAGCCACACGCTCGAGTGGCGGCAACAGAGGCACCAGCAACAGCACCAGCAGCAGCACCAGCAGCGGCGGCAACGGCAAGTGATTCCCGAGTGCATTATACGCGCAGACAGTCGCGTTATTGTCGCGTGCGGCTAAAGCCGGCGCCTGACTTGAACATCAACAGCTGCAGCCAGGCTTGGAGCGAGCCACCCACCGACACATACGCTTTGAGCTTCAAAGAACCAATTAATTTGGTGAACAATTCGCCGGTGACTCTGGGGCTGTGTGGGATCGAATCGTTTGTCGGTTGTGTGCGGGTTGTGTGTCGCATCACCCATGCGAGCCCTGGCCAGCGGTATATGGCCAAGAAACGTGCTGGTGGCTGTCTGGAATATCCCATTTACGCCCGAACGACTCTTCGGACGACTGCACATATACATACACATACGTGCCGGTTCACTTACAGCGGCTTTGGCGCTCCCTAACACGCGTGCCTCGGCTTAACTGGCAATGATCGATTTACCGCATGCTGCCGCTCTGAGTAACTGACAAGATTCGCGCGTGTGATGCGCGATATCTGGATTTTCGAGAGAGATCCCCTTGAAATGAGGCCAAAACGCGTCTAAACTATGCAGTGATACACCGACAGTGGCGTACGTCGTGTGCACGTGCAGTATTCATGGGATATTTCGTTGATATTGAGAAACGCGTTTTTGAGAAAAGCAGCTCACACCTGAACCACAAAAGTCAATATATAGAGTCTTGTCGAGAGTGACGCAAACAAGTCGATGTATCTTGATCTGTAATTGGCTCACGTGTATTTTACAAGGAACATGTCACATGCTGGCTATAGCGTACGAAAGAAACCTTTGCACGTGAACTCATACGGAATCATGAATTCACTGACTGTACTTGATCAGACTCGATCCTTAAAAATTTAGAGACAATGATCCAATGTGAAACTCAGATTTCATATACGGTGACTGGACCCAATTTTGTGCTTTTCTCAGATTTCGTATTTTCAGTAGTTTCCGAGTACCAGTCGCAGTACGGTTGTTCTGGCAGTATTGAAAAAAAAAGTTCGGTCGCTTCCTCGCTCATTTAGCACTTACAAGGAGAGGACCGTACGTCCAGGTGTCAAATCGTGATGAAATTCTGTCAGATAGTTTATGAGTAGTCTAATACCTCATTTCTACAGCCACGCAGTCCAATGTTTCGTTTCCCTGAAGATATTCACGAATCATTGGTTTTACGCATATACACAGTATATATATATATATATATATATATATATATAATATATATGGATTTCGGAATGTATAGAAATAATGTAAGGTAACTGTACCCAATGTGCCCCCCCCTAAGGGTTTTTCGCGAATTTGACTATGATAGACTTCGAATTTTAAAATTCTGTGAACGGCATCTCAAAGCTTAGCTCAATACCTATTAGAAACCATCTTCATAATCATCATTCGACTACTTTAACCTATCAAAAATCGCAATTTAAAAAAAAACGCAAAAAGGCTAAATGCACAAAACGTGTACTCAATTTGGCACAATTTTTTAATCATTAGCTACAGCCTATATAGGCCTACAGGGACGATCCAATTGGCATTGAAATAAACTCTCAATTATGTTCCCAGTGATATTTATACAAAATTTTTAACATACAACTCAAAAATACGCGTCTAAATCATCGTAATATGTCTATACAAATATTCAATGATTTCACTCAGTCTTCCCATTTAAAAACGCGTAGAGGGGCACATTGGGTTCACTTTTTTTTGATGCGAAAAAACAGCAATTTGAGTAGGATAAAAAATAATTTTAGGAAAACTGATGAGACCAATCGAAAGCTGAGATGTTTTTACACAAAAAAGAGTAATGACACTTTGAGAGATAAAAATTATTGACACCTGATTTTTGAGGTTGAGTGTGAAAAGTGAAATAAGAAAATGGTGAAAAAATCAGTAAGTGAAACTTCAAAGTATTGTAGGAGAGTGGTTTTAAGGGCTAAATGGGCGGGGAAGATACCGAAAATTTTCTTTTCATTCCCCCAACATAACCCAAGAGCGACTGATGCTCAGAGAGCACCGGAAATACGAAATCTGACGATTGTGCCAAATTGGGTACAGTGCCAAATTGGGTACAGTTACCTTATATGCATAAAATCGAAAATCATTCGTTGAATGTCTTCGGAAAAACTTTGGACTGAGTGGCCGCAGATATAAGCTATTAGGTTATCCATGAACCATCTCACAAAGTTTCATCATGATCGGACAGCTGGAGGTAGTGTTCTCTCCTTATTACAGACACTCTTTTACAACAGTTTGAACTTTTACTACTTGCTTTTTCCTTTTTTTTTTTATTTCACTCTGCTAACTCAATTACAATAATCAAGTGTAGTCATAATCATTTCTTTACATGTGACTACGCTATCTTATGTGAAAATATCTCATCTTTCGATTGGTCACATCAGTTTTCCCCAAACTACTTTCTATCGAAAATTCTGGAATTCAAATTTTATCATAGTCGAATTCGCGAAAATCCTTTCGAAGTGGCGCATTGGGTATACAGTAACTTTATTTGACAAAAGTGTTTGCTCTACCCTCCACACGCGTGACACATGTCCTGGTAGTCGTGCTTCCAGTCGTTTTTTCTCCTAGGCTCTTTATCTATCTATTTGTCTATTTCACTTGAATCATGTGATCGGGAAACTGTCGTCGAAACCAATCTTAACTCCGTCAAACTGGCTCCGTCAAACGAAACTTTTTAAAGAAAGAATATTTTATACGTAATTGAAGTTAACTAAAAACGAAATTCACGATGATGATGAAATTCACCTGGGTCGATACTAACAATTCGTGTATTTGTGATCTAGAGTAGGCTAATTTGTCAATCAAGAAATTGGAACTAACTGCATATATCGCAATTAGTATGACTCGAAAATAAATATCAAAGTTTAATTTGACAATATTAATGATACATGCTGACCTGGCACATATCCGCAGTCAATTATTAATTGTGTGTCGGTATATATATGCTATTCAATCAATGAACATCAATACACAAACAGGACATGCCTTGACCCGACTCTCCAACACTCCATTTCTAACATTTCTCCCCGGCAATCAGAACGTAAATATCGAAGCGACGACCGCACCACAGTGACATTCGTCCAGAAACGGCAACGAAGAAAAAAAAACCCAGCGTTCCGAGGGAAAACGACGAGGCCGAAAACTTCAATTTCCCATGAAAATTAAATCGAACGAGGCATTGTTGTAAACTCGCGCTCTCATCCACTTATATGACCCACCATGGAAAAGTCCGTATGAAAAAGGAAAAAAGGAAAGAGAAAATAGAAGCAAGCAAACGCCGACGAGATACACAATGGCTTTATAATCTGGGCCCGGTGTGGAGAGCTACGAGGGCAAACAACCGGCGAAGCGCAATCGTGGCCAAAAAATTCGAGGCAATTAGTCGGCATTGTTTGCGGACAGCGGCGCGCGCTCCTCTTAGCTGCACAGTCAAAGTTCATCGAGGCGGACCGAGTTCGACAACAGCTGCCCCCGGCCCGCCCGGCCAACTTATCGCGCGGACAAAACGCGACGAAGCCTTGGAATCTCCATCGAGCGATCTATACACGGTCGCGCGCGCACACGACATTTGCCGGGCAAGCGCTTGTCGACGCGTCGCAAGGTGTGTACGCATAACTGCAGGCTTGGCCACTTCGACCTCGCCAAGATGCCCCACGCCCCGAGTTGTCATAATCGTCGAGTACTTTTATATCCAGCATCCAATTCGACGCTACATACGTGACAGGGGCGAATAATCACTTGGGGATACAGGATTCGCCTCGCGGAGTTTCGTTTGATTCACGCCCAAGTGAGAGATCAATGTTGGGCGGAGGCCTCGGGGGTATAAACGTAACGGTGATTGCTGCAATCAGCTGCGCAGCACGAGGAAATTGAATTGGCCCGCTCATGAGAAGAATCCGGGATTTTCAATTATGTGTCTTAAATCAGCGGATAAAATGTATCCCTCCAGGTGTTACCCGCGGGAGTTGGAGCTAACGGGTCACAATGTGAATATTGGAAACGCGATCGAATGTTACAACTTTAGTTTTATGAAACAACTTTTGAGATGTTTGACACTCTCATTCCTTATGTTTGAACTCATAGGGAAATAATAATCTTTGATATATTGAATTCGATTTATCTTCATCAGTTAGAATAACAATTGAATAGCATAATGAATAATCGATGAGTCACGCGCTTTCACACTTTGGCTTTCTCGAAGGAAAGCCTTGTAATGGATGAATCAAAATTCGTCCACCGGACCTTTCATTTCGTGTCGAAGCACATCAAATCCCAAAGATATATCCGTATGTGCGTATGTATACACGTGTAATACTATTCTGATCCGCAAGAATCGTCAAACTTTGATGAAATTTCGCAAGTTATAGTCAATGACAGCAAGATATAAACCGTATTGATTTTTTTATAACAATCGTTGCTAAGTCAATTTTTGATGCTTCTAATATCAGATGTCCCATTTTCTATTCTTATCCAATGAAATCTCTCAAAAAATCACAAATCCTTTTCAAGAAAGCATACTGATGATCTATCTGGTAGCGGTTTACATTCGAAATGTTTCCGTGTTACCTTTAGATGCAGGGTCTCTCGCCAGCTTTACGATACTTTATAATTGGAGCTTTAATACAAATTTCATAATTTCGATAAAATAAAGTTTTTGTATGGTATTGAAATTCATCTGCCCGATAGAGTCATTTGACTGAGTAAAAGTTTATATACTTCAAACTCTATCAAAAGGTGATAAATATTTACAGTGAAATATTGGAAAAGTTCTTATTCTTCTAAAGGCTGACCTGGATATATTTAATCTCAACTTTTTGCCAATGAAACTAGTTACACCGTATTTGTACTTTTACAATTCTGAAACTCGCCTCATCAACATTTTCAAATCTTTCAAAGTCTTAAATCTCATCAAATTACCTTTAGTTTCGAGGACAATTACGTTTCTTGTGGTTGAACCACCCCGCAGAATAGACCATTGCGATAATTAAATTATGATAATTGGAAGATAAATGAATACATATACGATGACTCACCCTAAAAACTATGATCCATTAAGGCAGAGTTAAAACCGACGAAAAAAGGATACGAAAAGGAATGTAGTCATGAACTTACGCAAGTCACCTTTTAGCGTTTGCAACTCCCTCGAATGACCTAAGTTCAGAACGTTAACTTTGATATTTTTCAGAACTTGTCCACTCGAGTAAGCTTGTAACTTTTCTATCACTCCCAAGTTCTAATTCGATAAGAATTATTCCCGTTGTTTCTTCTGTGTCGTATGGGCTTTTTATAATGTTTAACAATGAGTTTTACGTAACGAAGAGTATCGCCATGTGCAATACACGAAATAACGCACTGAATCAGATTAATTAAAATCAATTCTTTCCAAGTTTAGCTGACTCTGTTCCTGCATCATATAGCGTTCAATTTTCGTGCCGTTTATTGTATCTTCAAATTAGAAATACCCGGAAGTACGTACAACATCCGAGCGTTCAGTTTTTAGAAGTGGGACACACATATTTTTATAAATTTTCGCAGTTCCGGAATAATTGCCGGCATGTAAATTAACTTTTCGCGCAGAAAGCTCCGAGGAGAATGTCCCCGCGAAACGAAAATTGAAGATATACCCGCAGTGCAGCTACGCGCGATATTTGCGTATTCCGACCAAAAAAAACTCACCCCCTACACACACACACACACACACACACACACACACACACACACACACACACACACATAGGCAGCATTTAATTGAAATGATTATCATTGCAACCGTGGACTACCAAGTCTATATCCGAGCGTTTTTGTGTGGGTTTAATTCCAAGCGTCGTCTGTATGAAAATGCGGCTCACAGCCGATATCTCTCACTCGCATCTCCCTCTCTCGTTGAAGCGTCTAAGCCACGGCAGTTTGCTCTAAAGAAAATTTCGCTGCGTTTCTGTCCTTCCGCTCCTTATTCCAGCTGCCGAGCGACTGCTCGCTTTCTCTCTTTATCACTTTTGCCCCTCGCTCCATTTCTCGGTTGGCTTTGCTCGGCCGAAAGAGTGAGACAGCCGCGAGCGCGCGCGCAGTATTAACGCTCTCGCGCTAACCGCGTTCAGCATTAATTTTCACAGGCTTATCCGCGCGCTTACACTCGGCTGCGCCAACCTTTAACCCGGGAGGATGTGTTTACCTCGCGACCGTCGACAAGACGCTGCCACGTATTAATCGTCGGGATTTCCCTCGAACGCGCCCGGGGGAGCAAATGCCTCGTCGATGCATGAGGAATCGGCTATGCGAGCGCGCGTGTGTGTATGTGTGTGCGTGCGCGCGCGTGTGTGTATTTATTTAACTGAGGCGCAATTAGCGCGGTGCGCCGCGGCCGAGTCTATATGCGAAGCAGCAGTTTTAATGCGAGTGAGGTGTTGAGGGAAGCCCGATCGTCAGTTCTGCTGTTGCTGCTGCTGCTGCTTCTACTGCGTGCCTCGGCGAAACGTGCGAACGAGAGGGAGAGAGGGAGAGAGAGAGAGAGAGTCAATGTTCACATTCGCAGTCGAATGGGAATACTTGGCACAGCCCTGTGTCGTGTGTAATGAGTACACACAGCCCCACCACTCAGTTGTAACTTCGAAAGTCATTGCGGCCAAGCAGCTCTGCTGGCGTGCGCAACTCTTCCCCGCATAATTATGAGAAAAGTCGCGAGACGCGTAAGTAGTTCGTCTTCGCCGCGAGGGAAAATGTTATATGATTCTCGTACGCCATCCCATATGGCTTTCATCCTTCGTGAATGTTTGAATTTGAATGTTTTAGCGACTCGTCGAGTCTTTATGGCCTCTTATATATATACACACACAAACCGGGTTTCGAAGGACATGTCTAGCAATACCCGGGCTTTTACTACTCAAACGTGGTTAACGAGGTGCAATCCAGTGCTTCGGGGGATCCTCTCATCTTCCTGCCTCGTATTGCTTTCCACCACCTCGCGTGCTTAAAATTGAATCTATTTCGAGCACGTACTATTTAGTTGCTATATACATAGATATGAGATATGTAATACAATGTATACTACAGAGCTAGGGTGACATGTTTATGCGACGAGAACAAGCGTAAAAGTTCGTGAAAACTATTTTCATCGTCGGATTTTTTCATCTTCTCTGTGAAATTTTCAAGCTTGAGTTTTATCGGATATTACACCCATTACATTTTGCGTTTATATATATTTATACGAACAGAATTTTATGTCCTCGACGTTTTTAAAAACTGATCCTTTACGAATGAATCATAAGCTTGAATATGTTAAAAATGAAATTTTAAATGTCGGGAAATTGGTTTATTCATCGTACGTATAGCAGCACTCTGATGAAAACGGACGTTCATACTTCGCATACATGTTTACCAACGTTGAAGTTTATTCTCGAAAATTGGGTCGGATATACTGAATAGTCCATCTTGCGAAGAGATGATGAGGCATGGCAAAATTGGGCGTAGCAAACTCTCCTAAGATGGTAAAGGATATTTCCTCCGAAGTATCAGGTTCAGTATCTGAAATTCGTTCTCGCATCTCGTCTGTAAATCTTTCAAAGCCTCCATTCAGCCGCGTGGGACTTTAATAGCTCGTGCATCGAATTTCATTATTCTCGATGGTATTTCAATATATTGATTGAAAATAAGAGTCTTAGATTACGTCATCTCGCAATCTATACTATTAAACTTTTATTTCAAACCGAGTAAAATGAATAATTCATATTTTCCCCGCGAAACTCGGGACACAACTCCTCTCGTCGCGATTCGTCGCGAGTGAGAACAACAGGTTTAACCAAAGATTCTCTCTCTCTCTCTCTCTCTCTCTCTCTCTCTCTCTCTCGTTTCACTGGGTCTTTATCTTTGAACTCCATGGTGTACCTAGTATACTCTCACCTAGTAGGAAAGTAATTGTAGCTGGCCTCGCGAGTTCTTGAGTATGTAAGAAGTTGAGGGCGAAGGAGAGAGCGAGAGCGAGAGAGCGAGAGAACGAGAAGGAGAGACAGGGGTAGAAGTTCTTTTCTTACGGCGAGCGTGAACTTGCAAGATTTAACTTTTCGCACTGATTAAAAGAAAAAAAAATGTCGCGTCTGCGGTGGCCGCCTGCGTGTGCAGTATGGCGCCCTTGTTGTTCATTTTTTTCCGCCTTGCGCTTTGTCCGCTTTTGTTGGAGTGCTCCTTTTCTCTACGACTCTCACTCTCTCCAACCTCTTCTCCTTTTTCACGCGCCTCCTCTCCTTTTTTCAATTATAAAATGGTAAGGCGCAATTTCCATTGTCCCAACTGAAACAATAAGTCGGATCGGAATTTTTTTTCCTCTTACTCGGGTCTTCTTCGAGTTTGTTTGGGGAGAATATAGTTCAGTACACTGCTCTGTTTCGGATGTTTGCCTGAATTATTTAGTCATTTCGCCCTTGATTATCTTACAATTCTACGAGCATAACTCGTCGGCCCCAATTAACAGATTTAAAAAAAATCCATGCCAATAGGGAGTATCCGAATTAATATTTGATCTAAATATGCTCATTGATTCTTGAAATCAGAGGTTCGAACTTTCATTTATCTTTGAGATTCGGGGACTGCTTTGTTTAGGATAACCTCTAATACATTCGCAGGCTTAGTTCAAAGTAAATAGACTGTGCTTTACGGTGTATACGTACCCTTTAAAGGATTAGTCGACTTTAAGAGGCTGAAGAATGAAGTATTTTGTAAGTTTTCTTTTTCTTCTCAACTAATGAAAGAATTGAAATGGAAATTTGAGGGTTGATTAAACACGTTTCAAAGCATGAAAAAATATTTTTAATTTTGATTTAGATTTCAAAATAGTGTCGTGAAAGCGGGCCAATCGGGAGCGTCTTTTTTTGAGGAGGTTGTAACGGTGTTTACGGTAGCACTCCAGAAATATCTGAAACGGATAAAGTTTCTTTCTCTCATTCTATAAGAGTTTAGCTATCGCAGATCTTTGCTTTATGCAGAAATATTAAATTTTGCAAATCTGGCTAAAATTTGAATTTTCTTTCTAACAAACTCGGCTTAAAATGATTTCAATAATTCGTTGATCACGAAAAAACTAAAGTATAGTTCATGTATCTGAGAAGCTATAGTTAAACTTTCAAATCAATCGCATGAACAATTGCCGAGTTATGCTGCCTCTCAGTTTGAAAAATACTGTTTCGAGATAATTCCATTAAAAGTTCTATTTTAAAATTTGAGACTATTGAAAGGGTTCTCGGAGAATAAGCTGTAAGAATTTTTAAAAATATTTCTTACTCACAAGGGCGATGGAATATCATTTTCAGGTATATTTTTCATGTTCTAAGCCAATAAGTCAGTAACCTCTCGATTTTCTTAATAGAATAATACAGCAAATAACATTCATCTATTCTACTTATGAATAGAAATCTATCTTTGTAGCTCACAAATATCCAATGATTGGAAAGTTTCGTATTCAAATTCATCATGGTAACCAAGTAAAGGAGATTTTGTGAATTGACATAAATATTTTGTACCTCATATATCCTTTTGAATTCTTCCGAGGTTTTTCTACTTTTTTTTTTGAATTCATAGTTAAACTGCTTATTCAGAAAATTTAATGCTAAACATATTATTGAGTGTGAATTTTGAATGAAGGTTACATTTTCTTAAGACTTACCTATGGGTTATATCCTGATGTGGTTTCTGGGTATTCGAATAATACATATAGATAGTCATGCTACTGGATCTTATGATTTCTCATAGATACTCGTAAATAAATATCTGTGAAATATACAGATATACAGTACATTGATGAAATTCGAAATCATTGACCAGATGTCTCCGAGAAATCGGAGCGTTAGCACGATTGCATGCATCACCTATTCGGGTGTTCAGAAATTATCTCACGAAGTTTTATCGCTATTGGTCACCCGGCGGGAAAACTGTCTCCTCGTTGGTTATAAATTGAGTCATCATTCACACGTTTACACCAAAAAGAATCTCAAAAAGTGACAGGGTGGAAGTGTTAGATTCAGAGGGGTGAACTCACGTTCTTCTCGGTTTCGGGCGCGATCCCGGGTGAAATATTCCCCGTATTTTCTGGGTGCGTTCTAAGTACGCTTCTATAGATAACCGAGAAAGTGCAGAGGCACATGTTTTTTTATGCCAACGGACCATGACTCGGCGGCACAAAGACTGACCGAGGGTACGAAGCTGTCCAAGGGTCGTTCAAGGAATGACCACGGGGATGTTTGTGGGCAGGCCTACTTATACTCTTGGAATCGAGTGGCGCCCAAGGACCGCTGTTCTTTGACTGCCGCGAATTCAAGTTACGTGATGCGTAGCAATGGATTTTTTTCTCAGCCACAAGAGCGATTGGACTTTGACGTCTCACTCTTCTGACGATTTCACTCTTTAAAAAGCCTTTTTTAAAGAAATAATGAATCTGAAAGTGATCGAATCTTGCGAGAGATTTGATAAACTCTCGGAGAGTGATAAATGCGAATTAGCAGTACGGATAAAACATTATCCGGGTGATTCAAAAGTATATCTGTGATTCGAAATTATGAGACGAGCCAAGGGAACAGAGGGAAAAAGAAATTACCGTTCAAATTAACGGCCGAATCGGGTGGCTTAATTTAATTATAAAATTCGGGTGGATCAAACTCTGGAATATTTATTCATAAATTAGTTCTGTCTAATTACAATAAAATCGATAAAATAATTCCTATTCAAATTCGATGGCTCGAATATTTAACAAGATTAATAACAAAGGGAATTAGTATAATATTATTTTGACAGCTTTCATCATTATCCGTGTTACATTCAAATTAGTATCGTATGATTGGGAATGGATTGTAATGATAAATATTCAATTCTTTATACGGACTTTATCGTATCATAATTATGCAGAATATTTTCATGGGGGATCACGCTCAAAATCATTTCCATGGAAAACAGCAGAATCAATCAATGAACCGAGATTGAAAATCGCATCCAATAGATTTTTTGATAATAAGATTCACCCATTTCGATAACGCATTTTGCTAAAAGGACGCGTAAATAAGCTCGTACAGGGCGTAAGTGCTAACGAAATTACATCGTCTGCTGCTGCTAAATTGCGTTCTCAACTGACGTTAATTTTTTCCCCGCGCGGTTAATGTCGTCAAATATTTATAAATTACTCAACCGGCTATTTCGACGAAAGAGCTTTCGGAGCTACGCCCGAGACCCGCGGAATGCGTATACTAAAGTGCATTGTACTTTGTGCGAGATTTCAACTCGGAGAAAAAAAATTTAAAGTCAAAGACTAAGAGTATGCAACGATTTTTCATGAAGCCTCGCTATAATGATGCCCAAACCCAGTCAATCACATTTGGCTTCAAATTACGTCTATAAAGCCGTATGTTCTCAGACTCACATGATTTATTGTTCTTTAATTTTATAACATCATACTTCTTTGATTATTAGATACGCGATATGGTTCGACAACTCTACTTTCTACGGCATATGTTATTCCTTCGCATTCATTAATTTATATTAGAAGTTATATACTCAAAAATTGCATCATTTTCCATAAATGCTCGACAAAATGGGAACTAGTAATTCTAAACTGACTAGCTCGGACATGTCTCTTTAACAGAATCGTTTCGTGTATATGTCTAATGAACATTAAACTCATAATAATTCGGATGACATTCAATAAAATTAACCTTCGGATTTTCTCTTCGAAATCGATATGCTGCGTAAGTATTCATAACGGAGTGTTAATAACGGGAATGTATACATTTGCTGCTTCGTATAGTGTTTATCCATTTCACAATGGAAGCTCGAATTCTCATCAAATTTCAAGGCACGCGCGCAGTGAAGTGTTAAAACGAAATTTTAATTGAAACCTTAAATCCATGGAAGGAATGGCGAGTCTTGGCGGGCTAAAAAAAAGGGCAGAGAAGCACAGGGTCAATGAAAACTTTTCGAATTACTCGCAAGGCGCCGCGCGGTCCATTCATTCGAGCTCGATCGTGTGTAATAATGAGCAGTTTTAACGTCGTTATTATTCGCGGCGACAATGAATGGACAGGGACGCATGGAAATTTTAACGCCACCGCTGATTTGTGGGCTGTAATCCCGGGGCTGGCTCGAAGGAAATAACGAGAATGAGAACCGATGTAATAATTGTTGCGCGCTGCAGAGCGCTAGACTGTTTCGCCGAGTGTGCGTGGCTCGCGGTCCATAAATTCCATTGCAAAACTTTGCTCGCGCTGAAGATACGGATCCAATTTACATGGAGGAGCTCCGCGGACGACGGGGAGACTGGAGGGGTGGAAAAAAGAAGAAGAAAGGGCTTAGAAAAGTTTCGCCCAACTCAATTCAGATGTACCAATTAAGAGGAGGCAATGGCAATTTAATGAGATGCCCTCTCAAGCACTTGTGAAGCCGAAGTTGAAGTTTTCGTCTCCCCTCTCCCCTCTCGCTCTCTCTCCTATATATATTTACTTGGCACAGAGGGAAAACACTTGCGCGCGATCAGAGTGGTTCAATCTCTCCCACGTTTTGCTTTTTGTGTCTGAACTTTCATTTTTTAATTGACGTGTATTTGAGATGGTGGCACGGATTTTCGTAATGTATATTTCCAACCCAATGGTAACGATCTCCCTTGCTTCTCAACTTTCTTCTGCTTAGTGCGAATCGATTAATTATATCTACATTATGCGAGATTTTTTTTCTCTCTTTGTCTCTTTCGGTCGGAAAGTATGACAGATCTCAAAGTTGAACTTTGCGCCTGGCAGAAACGCAGAAAAGGTTCGTTTCATATACACAGATGAATTCATTATTCTTACCGGTTGAAAGAGAAAAATATTGTTGGGAAATCTGTTTTTGATACCGAGGATCATGTATCTCATCTTTAATTCATGCGCCAGTTTATGAATATTCAGATATCACGAGCTATTATAAAAGTAATAGTCACGTCGAGAATTCTCGGATTCGGCCGAAAGATACCTTAAGAGAACAATAAACAGTTCGGAAATTCGTCAGATTGCCCTTCACGGCTGCGATTGCGGAATAATCAAGCTACTCCAATATATGACAATTATTCGCTATCTAAAAATCACGGGGGTATTAAATTGTCATGTTAAATGTATGCTATCATGCCAATATCTCGTCGATTCGCTCTCAATATTATAATTGCATACCACGATGTTACGTTCCAAAGAGCTTTGTGCGATTCCTGGGACCGTAATGTAATACTCTGTAACGTTTCAATACTCTACTCTATGCTTGCTTAAACAAAGTTGCTGCAGGTAAACAAGTTAGGGAGTATGGCTGATGACCGAGCGTATGATTTGTGAATAGAGAGTTCGACTACTATATACGTCATGAATTACAAATGTTCATATTACTTCATAATGACTCCATAAAATCAAATTAAATCATATATATAAGGAATGTGGAAAATGAATGCCTCATGTGATGGGAATAAAAGTTACCGAGAAAATGTCCATGTTCCAAAAGCAAATGTTAATAGAAAAAAATGTACTGATTGTTAGCTTGGTATGAATATAGTGTCAGCGACCTACTTCAGTGACTATTGCTAGCAATGCCTGTACGAAACAAGATTATATTGAATCTATTGACACCGATACCTAAGTGAGTGCCGAGTAAAATCAAAAGTAACGATTTAGCTTCGAATATTGTGCATTCTTCACTAAACCAGATTTCCCAGGTGAGTAATTTTCACATGAGAGTAATATCGTTTCTTTGTTTATTGCAAGCGCGCAGGTAGAATAATGGGAAAGATCACGTAAAATGTAGAATACAATGTCTTTTTATTTCAGCTACAATGCTTTATTGTTTCAACAAAGTGATTAAAATTTCCGTGATAATTTGAATGATCTGTGAAAAACAATGATGTCTTCTTTCACGGAAGTATATGTGTATATTGCATAATGAAACGACCGAGATTATTATCAGAACATCAGTTCTCGTCACGTTTTATCACATTTAGTCTTACAAGTACAATTAACTTCTACTATCCACGTGACCACTTATCACGTGATATCGCGCCACTTTTCCTCTCTCTTCGCTCATCGCTAAAATCATTTAATCTAAAAATTACAATTCATATAAGAATTATTTCCTATTCATTAGTATTCAACCCGAACTTCCCGAGAAACTAAGGGAAGGCAGTGGATTGGAAACTTCCGATGAAACTCCAGGACGAATAGTAATTGAAATCGGATAGTTGCGTGATTGCAAACCGGTACAAACTGCGCCTAGGAGTTTTTCTTCCGTCGTGCTTGAATGATTCAGATCTGAGCTTCGCATCGGCAGACGTTGCGATTGGTCCGGGACATAATTACGCGTGAAATCGTTGTATCAGTCATGCGGAACTCGAGTCACACGCCTGTGTATTTGCCCGATTGCCATCGGCCAGGGGCTGGTGCAGTTGGGACAGGTTTGCTTGAAAATTTCTTTAATACGCAATCCGTCACACGGCAAGGGGGGTGGGGGTGGGCATGCGGGAGCGTAATATATTTATCGCGGACTCGTGCGCAATGTGGTGGTTACGCGCGCGACACGTGCTTATGCTTATGAAATGCAGTGTAAATCACAAGGAAGATTTTTCGTTGTTGCGACTAACCGTGTATATATATATATACATGTACGCCTCGGGCCAGTGAAGAGAACAATGATAGAAGTGCATGAATTTTAATGGGGCAACAGAGGAGTATTTTTTTTTCGCTGGCTGCAAGCCAAGAAGAATAGATTAAGCGTGTCGGAGAATTTTTTCTCTCCCGCGTCTTCGCGCTGTACATGTATATAACGAGTGACTGCACGGTCGGAGGCAAAATTTCGAGATTGTATTAATGTTTCATGAGGTTTAACGCGTATATTAAGCTCAGCAGATTCCAAAATGTGCCTTGAATAAGTTGGGCAGCGCGGCAGCGAGCGCTCGCTCAGCCCCGGATGCATTAAGCAAGTTCTCGCGCGCATGACTGAATCGATTAAGCGATTTCACCGAAACTATCATTCAGTGATTTTGATTCAAGCCACAAGAAACTTGCGCGACCCGTCCCCGGGCTGCGCGAGCAGCAAAGATTTGACGCGCGAACGTGTCTCGCGAGCCAACTTGTTGGCCCCAACTTGAATTGTGAATTTTGAGCGGCGAATTCAGACTGGGGGCTGGTCCCCTCATCCTTCTTTCGCGGTTAGTTTGATAAGCTCGCGATAATGGGAATATAACTTTCTCCATTTGCTCCTTTGAAATGTGCAGTATATCGCGATATTCGCGCGCTGGATAGAGGGGATTTATACGCTCATGCAAGAGAATATTTGCAAGTGCGATTAGTTCGGGTCAAACATATACTGACGCGACTGCACAATATGTTACGACATAATCTCGCAACCGTTGACCTTTACCCCTATCCGGAGCTAACGCCCGCCAAACTGCAATTAATAATCTTGGAGCAAGTGTCAACTAAAATCCCAACATCGTCGCAGAATTTCTAAAAAAAAAAACAACTCGTGTGCAGGGGGTAGGGGGGTCGTTTATCAAGTTTTCAAAGTCGATAAATCACCAACTAACGTGAAAGTGAATTTGTTTTTTCTAGTATAATGAAATATTGACAGGATTCCCGAGCGAATGAAATCCGATAGACTCGTCTCTGAATTGATGCGGACCACTCACAAGAAGAGGGCCTCGTCCAATATCATCGCAAGTCAGGCGCGAAGCTACTTTGATACTCGATAACAGAGATTGCAAAGTCGGACACGGCACCTTTCATATATCTCTACGTAGACATTCTTCAGCTGCAGGCAGCAGCTGCACGACACCTCGACGCCGGCATCAATTATTCGACAGGTTCCGTTCGGCGCGCGAAAAGTTGTTTACGAGCGAGCGAGCGAGCTCGCGGGCACATACCACGCCAGTATCGATGAAAAATAACGGCATAATTGGAATATACCTCGTTATAAAGACGTTATATGGATGCGGCAATAAAGTTTCGAAATGCCGAGAGCGCTCGGGCCGAAGTATACCCATAAATTGCCGCTCGTCGAAAAAAAATCCCGAATGCGAGCGGTGCGTTTGCGCCTGCGGTTGTTGTACAACGCGCATGGATGGGATTGGCTCCCTCGAGCGCGAAAAACAAATATAAAACCCAAAGTGTGTAATGTTTCCTTTGTTCTCGCGTCGAGGCGGAGCTGGGGTGACGCATGCATTCGACGAGAGAGATCAGGACCGTCGCGCCATATTTCAAATCGACGGCGGCAGTTATAAATAATCTTCACTATTTGCTGCTCCATCAATTTTGGAAAAATCGCTGCCACACATGTCTCAGCTCGCTGTTCTCTCGACGATGCGTTAAACATCCATATTTTTGATGCTATGAGATTTATATACAACAATACGACGCCCCAAGAATATCTCCGAAGCTCATCCTTTGGAGGTGATGAATTTTGAAATTTGCTGCACAGTAAGCCGATACACTCCGTGGATACCTAAGAGACTTTGAAAAATTCACAAATTCAAAGGGATGAGGTTCAGAGCGTTTTTGAGCGAATTTCTTCCCACAATCATATGAAGTTTATAAAATAGTATATTATGTTATAGCCAAAAAGCAACTTTTTTAATTTTTCTTTCAAATTGACGATAGTTTGCATCTTTTTACAAGGCTGATAACCGCAAAAAACTATTTATAGTGTAAGGAAAACTTTGAAACAGCTTCTTTGGTTTCCGCTTAAATCAAATTGAATATTTTTAATTTTCCTCTTAAAGAAAAGATTCAAATCCCAGTATTCAGTGTTCCGTATTATGGGGATAGGTAAGAGTGAGGCGGATGAAGATTATACGCTCGAGTTACAGAGTGGGCGAGAGACGAGGGAAAGCTTGGCTAGGCGCAGGGATTCAATTGATTGAAATATTAAGATTAAAAACTCTAGGTCGTGAATAGTCAATGAGTAGATTATTATATTGCTGAGCATGAGTATTAAGTATATTGTTTGTTATGAAAAATTACTCATTTTTTCCTGTCGATAAGCTCTGTGCACGGCTTCAGACAGAAGGATTGAGATATGAAATATAAAATGGATTCGAAAGAATAATATACTGACTCTCAATTATGCATTAACATTTTGCAATCCCATATAATTTCAAATTACGAGCTGTGAATTAATTGTACAAATTTTGACGAGAGAGGTGCAATAAAATTATATAATTCGGTTGGTCCGTGGTAAACAGCGTGAAATCTTTGTAAGAATGATTTTTCAATAATTGCGCATATAAACGGATTCCGCAGTATGCACTCATCTACTTTTGATATCAATTAAGTCTCAATATTACCTTATTTTCAATATATTCAACAGTATTAATCTACCGAGTTTCACATTTAGCACGATCTATTCCTATTATGTTATTTGGGTTATTTGGGTTATTTCAGATAAGATTTTCCAGATGATTCACACGGTCGTGTTCGTTTGATGTTTACATTAGTGTCGAATACCAAAAGATGCATTAAATCATGTTTTTTATTATTGTTGTCGTTGGAAAATATTTCAAAGAATCATGAAGATATATTCTACATCAAGTCATAGGTTAAACGTTGGAGGTCAAAGAACACAGGTCAGAGATTGGCGATCGGAGTACAAAAGTTGAAGAGTAGACGCGAACAGGGTTTTCTGTCTTTAATGATACATTCTCTATTCCATACTCTCTAATCCATACAATTTATTGGAAACGGATCATTTCACCATCATAACCCGGGGAAAATATTGACGCGATTTTAGCGATTTAAAAATGACACCACGTCCAATACTTAAATTGTAGGCTCGGCACATTTTTGACTATTGTTTCGTTCCATGTTGACTGGTAATTTCCCAAAACAGCCGTTTGACTTCGCCAAGAGAAATTTTCACTTGTATGAAAAAGGCCAAGCAACCCGCAGGGACCTTAAATATGAGAACGTTACTATATTTGGAAGTGACATGGTGGTACAGTGGGAGCAGAGAGAATCCATTATGGCGGTGCGACGACAGTCCAGCACAGTCTAACATAGCCGATGTTGAAAATGGACACTTTGATGGAAAATTCAAAAGCTCACACGTTTTTGCCAGAAAGATCTCAAAATTTACGAATTATATTCATATTGCAGTGAGTAATTGCAACAATAAATACGATGAAAATGCGACAGTTCGATTTCATGTGATTACATAGGTGTCTCCTTCCCCGAACGTATTATTTACGTCCTGACTTACTTTGATGAAAAAAAGAACAAGTTGATGAATTAGAAGTATAGGAAAACATGATCAAAATTACAAAAATGACGCCGAAAACTTGGGTGAGTTCCCTGTATTTCAAACAAGAGGATTATATATTTACATAGGTGTCACTTGCCAATATGTAACCCGTTTGAAAAATAATATCCCAAGTTACCTTTTACTTCAATTTGCCTCATTTTACCTTTTATTATGTGATGCATAACCCCATGATCTTTGTGAAATTGTGGTATATTATTTTTCCGATTGATATTGCAAGATACTCTCGTACGCTGATAATTGATTAGTAATTAAGGGGACAGCAGCGAACGCGCTACCCCCTAAGGGTTTTTCGCGAATTTTACTATGACAAACTTGGAATTTTTAAATTCTGTGAACGGCATCTTGAAGGCTAGCTCAATACCTATAGAAACCATCGACCATTTGAACCTATTAAAAATGTCAATTTAAAAAAACGCAAAAGGGTCGAATTGGCTACACGTGCAGTCAATTTGACACGATTTCATACACGATTTCACTTGTTGCAGCCTCTATACATCTACAGGGACGATCAAATTGGCATTAAAATAAATTGTCAATCATATTTCCATTGATATCAATTCAAAATTTTTGACATTCAACTCGAAAATCCGTATCTAAATCATCCTAACATGTCTATAAAAACTGCACGTATAGTCAATGATAATGTCGGATGATAATTATAGCAATGCTTTCTGATATGTATTGAGAGCTACCCTTCAAAATGCCGTTCGCAGAATTTTGAAATTCCATTTTTATTATAGTCGAATTTGGGAAAAATCCTTAGGAGGTAGCACATTGACAGCACTTATCTTATTTCAACTATTCTAATACTTTCAAATTTTTGTCTGCGATTTTTCTTCATAACCAAGTATTAATACATAAATAGATATATATTAATCCAAGATTCACGATCTTTAATAAATTCTTTGTACCAGTGTAGAATCAACTAATTATAATAATTTATAGAAAAAATATAATAATGAACATTGAAATTACGATAACTAGTAACAATAAAATTATATTTACAAATTTACGTGAAGAAAAATCTGCTTAAATATCAAGGAAAAATGAATGATATTTTAATAGAAAAAAGATCTCTTCATATACTTTTGTCCCAAAGGCTTTGGAAGTTTTAATTTGGTAAAGTTAACAGTTTATTACAGAAATACTATTACGAAAAAAATTTTCCAAAACTTGTTCGATTAGTTTAAAAACTCTAAATTAATAGTGTTTCAGAGTCATTATAGTACAACGCGATATTACTTTTCCTTCCAAATATCTTAAGATGTGGTAAGTTTGACATTCCAGAAGAACAAACTAGTCTTGTTATTAAAAAAGAAACATTGACACCCGGATGCCCAGTATCGACGGCGTAGTGAAATTGCCAATTGCAGACCCCACTTTGCCTCAGATCGAAAAACTCGCCGTTACCGCAGGCACTTCGAAAAAGCAAGCGCGAGTTCTAATCAGTATTCACTTAGAAGCGCTCATCAATTAGCCTCTATAACCCGTCGGTTGAAACTATGGCGATTCGTTTAAATAATACTCGGTTATCGAGCGACGAGAGAGCGGGGACAGAGGAGAGGAGGGTCGCGCCTGGCGCCCAGGCAATCTCCCAAGTTAATCGGCTTGTAGAGCGCACAGTTGGAGCTCGGATGGATGGCCGCAGGCTGTATAGCAGTTAGACCGTCAAATTGTGAGTGAAGGTTCGGGCAAAAAGATGTTTCAAATGCAGCGCCCGCACGAGCGGTTGTGTAAGCAGATTTGAGTTGCCTACCAGGCGGCCGCGGCGTTTGCATCTAATTTAATATGAATCGGACATGTATGTGTGCTGATAAAAACTACCTCTAACTGAGATAGGTGTACCCAATATGGACCACCTAAGCGAGAATGGTCACTGCATCATGTTCAATATTTATTTTCAACGTGGCTGGTGCCAAATGAAAGGTCTACTATATACCTTCATAGTCAGTTGAAAGGCATTCGATTTAAATCTTCTTATGCTGAGAAATAACACTTAAAAAAAATGAAAGAAAAATCCGAATAATATACTTTTTAACCCAAAGGATACTTTTTTTATTCAGTCTAAAGCTTGAATCATGAAAGAAATGAATATACCACTGACAAAATAGTATATTTCTGATATAATTTTATTAGAAAAAACATTTTATTTCTGATTAAATCATATTACAGAGACTATATGAACATTCAACAACATGAACCATTTCAAGTTTTTAGATAAAATCCATGAATAAATGTTGGATTTCAAGAATTGAACTTATTCGACATTTATCCAATTTTAATCTTTCATCTTCTTTTTAGTATAATTTCAAAAATAGTTGTACAATTGCGTCGAAAAGCTCCAGAATTGAATGACTACGGAAAAATAATTTTAACCTGAGAAGACGTTTTTTATTCCGTTAGTTCTGAGTAACACTTTTTATTCGCTTTTATCAGAGATGACGTATTTCTCAACTCCGGCGACAAAATACCAAGAAATCAAATGAGGTTGCTCAATTTTTTCGGCCTTAGTGTATTAAAAAAATTCGTACTCACCAGAGCGAAATTATATATAAAATCGGAATTGGTGAAAAGATGCAAAAAAAAAAATACCAAGGGTGGCTCATTTTGGGTACTGGCCCATATTGGGTACATATCTATCTTATACATAGAAACTCCGAATCTCATCTTGTATCTCGCAGCAGCGAGTTTTTTCTTATCAAGGATGCGTTTGGAACTGCCCCGTTGATAAGAACACACACGTGTTTTTGAATTGTCTTTTTCGTTTGAATACTTGGATTTCTTTTTGCTCCGTCGAATAGATAATGCATGGGAAGAATTATCTAACATATTTTATGGATAACAGTAGAACAGGTCGCGATTTGGTCGGACGAAACCATTGATAAAATATGGCTTTTGTGCGATTGAACGATGTATCTCAATCCTATAAGTAGTTTGTTTATTTATATTGAATCTTATAGTTTCTCCAAAAACTCATCTTTAATTTCTATTAAAAATTATCCACAGATATATTAGTACTTGACGCGATAATTCTACGAGAGCCCTTGTAATTCATGAGTAGAGGCTTCATCCAATGCCCACAGATCGTGGCAAGTTACCCTTGTTAGTATACAGCTTGGGTACGTGCCACCATGAGAACTGTCGAGTATGATTGGTATTGGCACGTAAGTTCCCAATGATGAAACCAACGCTCGAATATGCGACGAGGGCTTCAATCGCTTGTGAGCCACCTACACAGATCCTTACCGAAAACCACTTGATCCACAATTTCGTGCGTTGATACGTTTACAGTGAGGTATCGCTTGCATTCCATCAATTCGGGCTATTCAACACGTTGGCATTCTGAAACAACAAGGCGATGCTCACAAGTACGAATCTCAGTTATATTATTTGATCACCCTCTCAGATCTTCCCTGACATTGTAATTCTAACAAAGTGCGGGATCACTTGATGATTTGATCGCGTTTCCCTTGCCATTACTTCCAGTTTCCTCATTCGTTCCATGAGGCGCGAAACGATTGGAATATATAATGAAGTGAAGCATCTTTGGATAGCGCATAACCTGTTCCTGTTTTGATGAATTTCGGAAGGATAATATTTGCCCCCACGGAAAAGATCGAATTCTCTATCCAACCTTTTATTCTGGAGACTAACACGCGGGACCTTCAGTCATGTACGTCTTCAATCCCCTTCAATCGAATATGTTGAGGTAAAGCCGGATCGATAGCACATTCGAGCGAAGAGAGAGTTTAATAAAACTGTGCCGGAGGCACTTCAATAATGCGTGCTCCCACCGTCGTTTCTTCATTTTGAATGTTTGAAAAGTATCAGATTGATGATATAAACTCTACTCGAATTGAAAACCAGAGATAATTGTGTTTTTTTTTCTGTTGTCTGTTTTCTTGTCTGACTGCCAGAGGGAAAAAATTGTGTGCATATCTACGCTTGATATTTCCGAGATACCTTGTTGAATACCCAATAATTAAAAATCTCTCGATTGAAAAATTATCGACTGAATCTGGTGAACAGCCAGAAATCATAAATTCGCAAAAAACAAGACTCGCGAGAACGGAAAATCATGAATTAATAGATCCCAATGGAGAATATATTATTTCACTAATAAATATAATAACTGATTAATTCATTGTATATTAATAATAAGGCTTAGGTAGATTGAAATAACTCCAGTCATATTTACTTGAAACTAATGACAAAACCATCCATGATGATTTCATCTTATGACACGAATCGGAAAGCTCAAATAAATAATGCTTTCAAAACTCCTTATTTCAATTCACAAATAAAAGATATCTCCTCAACCCTGATCACAGAAGAAACTTTGGGAATCCCACGTGACTCATCGAAACATAAGCCTGGCATCGAAACATAAGCCAGGATCATTAGCGCTGCACAGCTAGAAATGAACCCGGTACATCTCTGGAAACGTAAACACGAATTGGGATTTAATTGCATTCCCATTGCAGGCACGACAGAGAATACGAGATTCAAAACAAGACATATTAATAATCCCTCTCAAATGATATGAAATGGTGGCGGTGGCGCACTTGCTTTGCCGTAACAATGGGACAGGCCGCACTCTCCAATAATTCTCAATCACCGAGTCACCAACACTTGCTCCCCCACCCCTCCTTTTCCTTATAGCCCCGGACAAATCTCGGCAAGCTCGTTCCTTCTCGTCGTTCCTTCTCTCTCTTTCTCTTTCTCTTTCTCTTTCTCGCTCTCTCTCTTTATTTGAAAATCGCGTTAAAAAGCTCACCAGGAAATTGCACTCGGTGAGACGAGGATCCGTTCGCAAAAAGTTCCCTGCAAAAAACTTCTTCTATCGCGGTGCTGCGTATTCCCGACTTCTGAATGTGTATACGCGCCTACTCAGCTGGGTTATTTTATTATTTCGCGTTATTTACTCCAGCAGGCTCTGAGAGAGAATTTTACGGGTGGTTCCTGGCCTGGTTGTTTGCAGCGTTTGTTGTTCGTCCTGCGGCATGAGCGTGAGGGATATTCAACACTGGCAAAAAACGCATACGGAATCCTCAACAAAATTCATAAACTTAGACCACGTTCAAATAAGATAGTCACGATCTGTTTGTTTGTTTCTTCACTGTAGAAAGGTGAGATGAGGGGGAAGCCTGTCGCGCTTGAATCACATCGGTAACTCGAACAACGCACACAATGACTGTTCTTATTTTTATGTTTCGTTTTTTTACCATCGTTACGTACTACTTTGGATTGTCATTGTGCTGAAAGAGGTAAATGATATCCAGATGAAATCTTTGTAATTATTGCAGTCATGTAATTTTGATGAAGCTGACTCTGAGTTAATTCATTAATTTACGTTGTGAAGCCATCACTTGTAAAAAAACCGCTTCCAAGTGCCTCAGCAGTATGCTTTCTCAAAGTATTGCAATTGAACCTCAACTTGCATTAATCACCACACTTTGAGAAAGCAAAATGAACCTCTAACTCATTTCCTCCACTCCATAGTAACGATTAATAAGGACGTAAACAACGGTTGCTATGGTAAATGTCGGAGCTTCGATGTTCTTACTTCTTAGTCGTCAACAGTTCCGAAAATGGACCTCTAACTGACTTTTCCCACTCCATAGTAACGATTAATAAGGACGTAAACAACGGTTGCTATGGTAAATGTCGGAGCTTCGATGTTCTTACTTCTTAGTCATCAACAGTTCCGAAAATGGACCTCCAACTGACTTTTTCCATTCCCTAGTTACGGTTGCAAGGGATATAAGCAACGGTTGCTAGAGACATCAACAATGGTTTCTACGGGAAATGTCTCTTTGATTCTTATAGAATCCCATAAATATACGAACCCAAATGATTATTTATCATGAATTATATGGGAACTTATCAAAAACACGCTAGCAACGGTTGCCATGGAAATGAACAACGGATGTTGCTGAACACCGAACTTAGTTCACATCTTCCGGAGACCGACCTGTGTGCAAAATTTCAGGACGATCGGACTATTCCTTCGAAAGTTATCGTACGACAAAAAAAAAGTTAGTCTGAAGCTGAATTTTGTATCTCCATAGCAACGGTTGCTAGGGGAATGAACAATGGTTGTTCCAAAATGAATGTCTTATCGATTCTCATCGATCGTCGAAAGAATTGGAAACCCATCGTGCATTGATGATGATTTTTGGAGCTTTTATCAAAAACACGTTAGCAACGGTTGCTAGAGAAATAAACAACGGATTTGGCTGAAAATTGAACTCGACCGAGATTTTGCGGCGACTAACCTGTGTGCACAATTTCAAGACGATCGGACAATTCCTTCGAAAGTTATCGTACGACAAAAAAGTGCACGTACGTACATACGTACGTACGTACGTACATACATACAGACATTTTCGGATTTCCATGTTTTTCGACCCGTAGATTAGGAAAATCGAGGTCCCGAAGTCCGATCCGATGGGTCGATTTTTACCCCATTACAAAGCTTTCTCTTTGAGAAAGCAAAATTAAAAGAAGAATAACTTGATGAACGCCTCTTGTGCGTCGGTAATAAGCGAGAAGTGTTAAAATAGCTAACTTTCAAGAGACTTGAACTGTCTGCGTAACATGAAAGAAAAGGGAGTAAAGCATGACGTATAATATTAATCAACATTTGATTAAAAAGTCCACAGGGATAAAAATTGACTAAAAAGCTAAGGTAAATTTCATTAAAAATACGAATATCTGAAGAACTTATGCAACATTAATATCTTGAAAAAATTGGTTTGCAAAGAATAATCCAAACGGATAATACAATTCTTTCGTCAAATTAATATCATTATTTCATGAGTTTTGATAAATACAATTTTAAGTAAATTAAAATGAATGACAGGCAATAAGTGTTATATAAAAAGCTTATATCATTTTCAAGCAGAATGTAATTTATTCCCTCTTTCTAAATCCTTTCTACGTGGAGGGAAAAACTGTTCTAGGTACGCGCTCATGCAAGTTATAACTTCTCAAAAAACGAAGAAATTTCATTCTGACAATGCTGCAGCGCTGCCGTACGCTGCAGTCCTGTTATCTATAGCAATACTGCAAGAACGACTTTTCATTTCTTTAGGCAGCCGAAGCTTTTTCCATCTTAGAGATATTCTAGTCTAACCAGAACTTTTGATCCGCAATTCTATACGATAATTTTCGATGTCGGTTGGTCACAAAAAAAACTAATACTATCTATCATCAATAGGTTGTAACGTTTAAAACTTTTTTTATGCTACGTTTGCCATAGTGAAGCATATTCATTATTTGATCTCCTTTATCATATTGTAGAGTCACTTTTTGACATTGTAGTAAGACAAGTAATAAACAGTTGAGTAATAAATTAGAAATACATAGACATCCGACGTACTCTTTTGCTTGAATTCAAAACGAAGTGCTTATGAAACGTGAAATAATTGCGAGTGTAACACCTTCTGAAAGAGCTCTTATACTGCGTAATGACCCACTTTATCATGGCCCCTTTACCATGAAAACACATGAAAATGCAAAGCTACAATTTTTCAGCTGAATGAAAATTTAAGTTACTCCGTTGAACGCTTTTACGCAATACGTGAAACTTATATGTGTAATTGAGAACAGCCATTGATCCATTTAGAAGCTAACAACTTGACTTTTTCAATATGAGTTCCATTTCCGTCGTTCAATGGATTGGAAATCGAGTGAACTGGTGTGGTTCTATGTAATATCGAGGATCGAAGATAAGTTTGCACTACACTTCCACTTTGTCAATCTATGAATTCTAATGCTCTTTAAAATTGAGTTCTCTAATGCAGTACATCCCAGAATCAGAAAAATGAGTGAGCGAATCTGAAAATAATTTATATATATATGCACACACATACACACATTAATTGAATAGTAAATGTGATGATAATATGGAATCTTAGAAATTTAATTTTGTGTAACTGTAGCCGAAAAATAATGTTTCAAATTGCTAACCCCTGAGTGTTGCTGAATCATGAACAATTTACGAATTTTCCTTTGGGAATTAATTTCTTCCAGACATTCATGTTTCGTTTGATTTCTCATTATATAGCACTTTTTATGTTTCATCAAATGGTATATCAGTGGGAGACCATAAAATAGATGATTTGGATGTGATACATCATATATTTTATGTTATACGTGATCATAAACGCTCATTTCACGCACTCAAATCTCAATGCGTGAAATTCGCGTTTGATCACTTATAACATAAAATATCGTATGCAACTCGTGAAATGCGATTCCACGCACTCGTGTGACCGCCTAACACTCGTTCGCCGGCTTCGGCGGCGACTCGTGCAGGCTTGTCACACTGGTGCGTGAAATCGCATTTCACGCACTAGTTGCATAATATACTATTGGTTGGTTGCAGGTAATACAGCCGGGAAGGTAAAACGGTCACTTATTCATACCCGGATTTATACTGATCTTTTTATTCTTCTTGACAACGTTTGCTAGGAATGTAAACAACAGTACATATGGAATATAATAGAGATTACGAATATTTTGCCATTTAAAGTTCTGGAAACGGACTTCAAACTAATTTTCCTCTTCCCGTAGCAACAGTTGCTATTGAAAATTGAAAAAGTGAACTCGGTTCACATCTTACCCAATACTAATTTTGTGCGATTCCCGGAAGATCAGACAAATTCTTCGGAAGTTATCGGGTACTAAGAATAGCGTTACCACGGACATATATATATACACACACTGAGAGCAGTTTATAGTTGGGTCAACTATAAATCTACTATAAATATAGTTCTATTTTGACCCAGCTATGAGATATTGTGAATTCCACTATACAAATTTCACTGATGTATACCATATAAATAGTATTATTTATACTATATTTAAAGTAGATTTTACTCTATATATAGTACTTTTATTTATAGTAAATATGATTGAGTGGACACAGTTGACTATAATTGTGGTTCATTAAACAATAATTACTGATGGATGAACAATAATTAAATAGTAATTGAGCATTGTTGAAAAAACTATAAAACATGGAGGTTATTTACACAAATAAAGTTAATTTAACGATATTTATAGTAGATTCTTCTATAATTTCGTTTACTATATCATATAGTAGGTTCCGATAAGGGAATTTTTCTCAGTGCATACAGACATTTTTAGGACTCGACAGTTTTCGACTTGCATATCACGAAAATTAATGTCCAGCGATCCAATTCGAAATTTCGACTTTCACCCAGTCACTATACCTTTCTCATTAACAACTTTAGTTATCATTTTTCATAGCATAAACGTTATTTTTCGCATGTTGTAAAAAATATAAATCTTTTTCTTTGGCTTTTATTTGTCTTATTTCAAGATATTATTTTAATCGAAAATTGAAGAGAAAAATGTTATCATATCAACAAAAGGGAAGAAGATTTAGAAACTTCTATTTACGTAGATAGATTAAAGAGAATGTACAAAGACATTGGGTTTCTTGTCCGGTCTGCATGAGTTTGGACTTTGAGACAGGTTGCTGGAACTCCAGCATAGTGATCTACAAAATTATTCAGTTCATTAATTGGGGGAGGGGGTCATCCGCGCAAATTCACACTACTAAACTTTGAATTACGTGCACGAAATTTACATGGAAAGCTTACACGATTGTACACTGGCGCAGTGGAAAGCGATCTAAAGCTTGGACTACCACTATAACGGGTGAAAGCTTAATTTGTTAGGCTGATTCGCACTCTGAGAATTTTTGGCCAAAATTACTGGCTGCTATGGAGGTTGAACATTATGAAATATCCGAATAAATATTTGATTTGCTTATATAGATTTATTCATTCAATTTGACCATTTTATGTTTTTCAAGCTATAGATCGAACTTTTTTAAATTCGGAGAATTATTTAAAAACAGAATTCACGAATTAACCATATTTAAATCATGATGTTCGATGAGAAGATGTGTACCAGTGGGATGAAGTTTCCAATTTCACTTTATCCGTCAATAACGAACCTACTTTTCATTCTGAAAGAGAATGTGATATTTCATTTTAATTTTGCATTCAAAGCATGAGAACATCCACAAACACACTAAAATGTAAAGTTGTACTTTAATTTTTCATTAAGAATACAATATGAAACGTATTTGACTATATTTGCAGTTAGAAAAAAAATAATTAACTCGAGGAAAGAGAGTTTACGTTTTAAATGAAAATTTAAAATGAAATTGAAGGCAGTCACGCCCAGCTGTTTCCATCATTCAACAGAAAAATACAGTTTTACCAAAAGATTTTACATTATCAAAGTTACCGTTTTTCCCAGCAGCCTTTCTCCATTACATCTTAAATCTCCCCAGTCCTTCAGATCCACTCTCGGCTCTGCAGAGTTCATCACATAAGACCACTTGATGGACTGCTTTTCGAGATGGCTTAATTTTTCTTTAATTACATTGTGTGACAAAGTTTTTCTCCAAAGTAACATCTGTTGATCCTTTTCACCTGTTTCCCCAAATCTCTCCTGTGGGGGGAAGTATTTTGAGAGAAGGATTCAGCCACACACGGCCTATCGGAGAATATTTGATAATTTGGAAAGCCCCACCGTATCCACTTTCACGCTTATAATCGACGATGTACGCAACCCCCCAAATCATGGCCCCCATAATCCGATTTCCACGTAATCTTGATTGAATTCCAATACATGTATCCATGCGCAATGTTCCCCGCTAGTTGAATACATGCCAGCAAGTTAACAAAAGCCCACTGATCTGCGATTGGGGAGCATTACAGGCAAAATTCAAACCACATACACAGCCACCTTGGCAATACCTTACAGAAGTCTTTATAATCCATTCAATTGGCTGCAGCAACGGGGTGTGCAGTGGAGCGTACAAACAATCTGACGAGTATGCTTTGGGTGTGGTTTCAGCTGCTGGCATCGAGCTACTGGTTGTGGCTGGCGGTGCTGCTGGTACCGAGCTCTAGCAGCGACTGCGGAGGCCACTTGACGGAGCGGCGCGGCTTGCTCAGCACGCCCGGGTTTCCGGGCCGGTTCGCCGTGCCGATCCACTGCCGTTGGGTCGTGGACGCGTCGGAGCTGAGCGCCGAGCGCAACGCCTCGATCGTGGTGTACCTGAGCCAGCTGTACGTGTTCCGGGGCCTGAGCTTCACCGAGTACGCGTACTACGAGAGCGAGACGGTCAGCTTCGGCGGCTCGCTCGTGCGCACCATCGACGAGGGCAACGTGTTCGACTACCGCTGGCTCAGGACGTTCCGACCCTACCTCGTGGTCGAGTTCGAGCTGGACCGGCTCGAGGGCAACCACGTGCGGGTCCTCGACAAGCTGCTCGACGTCTACGGCTTCAACATCACATACGAGGTGACCGAGGACGGCGAGAAGCCCGGCTCGTGCTCGCTCAGGGACTGCTCCTACGCCGGCAACTGCCTCCTCGCCTCGGACTACACGTGAGTTGATCTGTGCAATTGCGCTCGCGTTGGTGACAGAGGTGGGATTTGCCCACAATGTGCAAGCTCGCCGTTCAGCCAGTGTCTCGTTTTGTCCGAACTGTATATAGAAAGTTCTTGGGGACTGGACGCTCGAACTTCCGGGTCAGAGAGGAAGTTATAGCACTCGTGATTGCGCGGCCGTTTGGCAAACCCCTTTGAGATTCCACCCGATCTCCGTTGTATTTTCTTTTGTTATACCGGAGCTCGAGTCACGGATTTGATGCGTATCTTTGGAGGATGATGAACTCGAGATTGCAGATCCCAACACCGAGTCGTATAACCTCTCTTTATCGTATTCAATCGCTCAGGGGCTTTTTATATGCCCCTGCTTCACGGGCATCAAGTCTCGAAATTGAATTCCTCTTAGTCTCTCATAGGGCTGACAAACCATGAATATAAATTATATGATAAGCTTGCAAGTTATCGCAAAACTGTTGTCCCAAATTCAAATGAACTTTATTATGTTGATTTGATTTTAAGCCTGATCGATAGTGTAGTGAAAGAAAGAATTGATCAATGTAGAATAATAAGATATGGCTGCAAGCTATTTAATGCTCATCTAACAATAATTAAGTTTCACCTTTGACCTGTCACTGAATCACCTACCAAGAACGAATTACTTCTTTTTCCTGTTTATCCGACTTATACGTCAATGTCGTGGGTTTTCGTTGCGAATAGAAAATAAACATTTTATTAATACTAAAAGTTTCATTGAATGGTAAATTTAACCATTCATCTGTATTACAGATATAATTCGAATGCTAATATGGATAATGACAATGAATTTTGGACATTCATGAAGATTCTAAAATCCACAAATACAAGTACATATTCACATCATATGTCAGTGAGCTTATGCTGAACACTGTATACGTATAATACTTAAGAAGATAAATATTTTTTATGTTGGGGGAAGATTCAGGTCGTAAGAGGATATGCACGTTGAACTTTACGCGTTATAGAATGCCTAAAAGCTTTTTCAACTCATCCCCAACTATATGGGATTTTTCATCGAATTTGCCGAATTTTTCGAAATTCTTGTAACGACGAAATCAAATCGCGTTGATCAATTTCATTTATCTATTGAAATTGCACTCATCTTTTTCAAAGTGCCGGTATTTATTCCAATGTAATATTTTTCGTATATTCTCTAAGAGTGAAATTCGACTAGAATAGAACGAAAAGCTATGATTGGAATGAATATTCTTTAAAACTTCAATTGCCAGTTTAAAATCATTTAACCGATATTGTGATTGATGTCTGAAATGTTTCCAAAAAAAAAACCCAATGAACGGAGAAAAAATTTTACCAAAACAAGCGTCAAGCATAATCTCCGTCGGTCGGCTTCCATCATGCATGGGATTTATCGTAAATCATAAATTTCAAGCGAAATAAAATGCCGCGTCGTAAAATCGATTGCTTCAGAAATAATTATATGAAATTCATAATCATTGTCACGTCTGGCTAACGTCAAACTGTCCTCTGACCGCGCCGTGTCGTGCATATGAATTTTTCACCCGCCCGAGAAAAACCTGAGACCAGCACTCGTTTCGAATTTTAATCAGCTTGTCAGATCAGTTCCTGATCGTTTCGATTGCATGGCTGCCTGGCGAACGACGCTCGCTCACTGCCGGGCCTCATACTCTAACTGCCCCCCCGAGAGAAAATTTTTTCAGCCCTGCTGGCTCTTGTTCCCGCCGCTCGAGCCGTAGGTCCGAATCTGTTGATTGATGTCGCCTCTCTTGACTCGCCAATGGCCTCGAGCGGAGCGTTCTCGATTTTCGCTTGTAATTGAGAGAGCGGAGCAGAGAGAGTGAGAGAGCTGGAGGGAGCTTCGCGTTTCGCGCACATGTTCTCGCTCGGTCGAGTGTTTCCTTGCAGCCGAGGTTGGCTGGCGCAAATTCTCGCTCCTTCCTCTTTCTCTTTGTCTTTGTCTGCTCCAACACAAATATGCACTCGACTTAATTTGCCAGGCAGGAACGTCGGGCTCCTCTAATCTCGCCCGTTCTATTTCCGCCCATCCTATAATTCACACATAATCAACAAAGACGCCGTGACAGAGCTCTCGGCGACAGAGAGCAAAGAAGCTGCTTTGAGATTTCCTCGGGAGGATCCCAAGGGGAACCCCGATGTTTAAGGGCTAGTTGTCGAATCAACATTCTCCATCAGTTCGGGTTGATTGAACACACTTGATCGTTCTGCAATAATTAAAGCGAATAACTTAATTTCCCATGGAAAATGTGATTTGAATGCACCCTCTAATAATCAACCTGAGAGCCCCGTCCAATTTATGTAGAGCAGGGATGAAATTCAATTAATGAACTTGATTGAATGAGACGTTGTTTTAATCTCATTTGCTCGTGTTATTTTCACCTGAAATTATGAATATTGAACTTGTTTTCACCATGACACCAACATTCATGAGAGGCCCTTGACATCACTTTCGCTTGTCATTAACACTGTTTTAACCGTTGGGTTAAACACAATAAACTAAATTAATTTACGCTGTGAGACTAAAATAATTATGTAACGTATATATCAGCAGCTGCCAACGGTGAATTTCGAGTGGGTATACATGTTCAAAGAAATTGGATTTGCAATTTTTAATATGTTGTCCAAACACCCAACCTATAAGTCCATACAAGGGCAAGTCGATGTAGCTCGTACAATTATTACTTCTCAAGCCTGTTGAACGGACCGCAAGCGCATTGAGCTGATGCGTTTTACAGGGCGCATCCTTAGAATATCGTACTCGTATGCAAGCGTCGGGAATTATGGCTGGTCGTAATGAATTCCACACAAATGGTTCCGGTCTGGTTGTACAGAGGCAAGCGTAGTATTTGCAGCCGCGTGTAACATTCCAGACAACCCCCCTTAACGTCTAGCGGAAAATACTGAGAAAAATCAATATCGCAAATGCCTGCTGCCGCGGAGCCCATATACCGTAACTCGGTCACATAACTGCAAATAGCGACGGCGCTCGGCGGCACGGTGGCTCTCGTGAATTCACTTCTATATGTAACGTAACGCTCTATATACTATAGCCGATGACGAACGAAATCGTGGAAAAGAATGCCCGCACACATGTGCATTCGATACCTCTCGCTCCACGCGTAATTACGCGCCCTTCGTAATTACGCATTCCACTGCCAGCTATCCCCCCCCCCGACAACCCGGTATTTTTGTCGCGGCTTCGATCCGCGTGCATATTCCGAAAGCGTTTATTTCGCTCTGGAAGTTTCATCCCGTGTCGCGCTCGCTCGCTGGTGCGGCGTTTATTTTTCGCGCGCTTATTACAAAAGTTGCCGCCGCGCTCGAGGCGGTACGGCGGCCATCAGCCACCCCTGCAGCTGGTATTCCGTCTCGCGCGAGAGACACTAATTGACGTGTCTCCCGCCGACGATTTCGGCGCGTCTCCCCGCGTTATTTATTCCCCACCGGGCTTCGGCGGAGCTTGCAGTGAAAAAAGTCGGCTTGCTTGGATGCGGCGGGAGTCCGTTTTTGCTCGGGGGCAAAACTCGTTTGCAAATATTGCCTCTCGGCGTTGTTTTGCCGCGCGCCACCAAGCAGATTCGCTCGCGTGTTTTCGGGAGATACGCGCGCCGTCGCGCACGTATATACGCGATGTATATACATACGAGATGTATATGTTGATTCGCCGGTTGGTAATGTTTGATTAGCATATGAAGCCCGATTGATCAGTGGTTCCGCGCCGCTGAACTTAGATGCGTAACCGGCGTCGGCGCGTAGAGTACTTCATTACTGCTAATTAATCCTCGGTTGTGCGCGATCTGCGATCTCCGCACGCGCGACGGCTGCATTGAGACGGCGCGGCGCTGCTCTTGGATGCCCACGATTCGGACCCGCAATAGTGCACTGATAATCAGTTCTGTTTGCTCCAACGGCGCACAAGTTCTGTTCGTCAGCCATCCGCTCATCATGTATCTATATGGTGAATGTGCACGTTCTATCTTGAATATTCGTCTCATTCCGTATATTTGACATTTCGAGCTATGAAATGTCAAATATATGGAAAATAATGACTGGGGTATTGAACGATTCTTCAGCTTCATGAATCACGAATATAACTATTTGACTTTATCGCTGCTGCATCGATCGGTCCCCGGCAAAATAATGACAGAAGCTCAATGGCTTTATGAGCTCTCAGTGTGAAATTGGATGCGTATGTTTTATTTATCTAGCCATTTAGACATCGACTGGGCTCATATATCGTGGATTATCAGAAATTGAAGTCGCCAGTGATTAACTTGTCATCAAGCTAGTAAAATATTAAAATTTTTGTTTAATTTAAAGATGCACTCTAATAAGCGCCAATAACATTGAATGGTCGATAATTAAAAACCAGGATGGTCCTAATTAGGTCGCTCAACAAGATTCAGAAGAAGAAACTTTCCAATTGAGATATTGGATTCCGAAAAATTTGTTAAGATACCGTGTGTTTCGCCCGGTGAATTAACCTTGATACAATTTTGTAATGTACATATTTATAAGAATTATACGTCAGTGCTGAAATAAAACCACACCAAGGAATTGATTTCTGAAAAGGACAAAATTAAAATAACATTTTCGAATGTATGTAACACGCTATAAATCACCAAAGAACTACAGATAGGATAATGAAATCGACGCGACAATAAATGCCGATTCCAAGTCTAGATAACACACAATTTACTGCTGCAGGTATCTCGCCACATTTAAGCTGTTTTCATGTATAGCAGAAAAATCGGGTTATAAAAAGAGTTCTGATTGAGCTTTATCGCGTTTTATACAAAACTTTGGAAGCCTCTATCGATTTAAAAATAACAATTTGATACAGTATACGTCAACACTTCTTTTACCTGTATTCTTCTGTTTTTTCTGTTGTGGGTAACTAACAAAAGCTTAAGTAGCGTATGGCATAATTATCTTGGAATGAAAACAAGAAAAATTGCTGCTCCTTCATACACTCTCTTGTAACATATATAGCTCTGTGATAAACGTATATATTTATAACTCTGTATAATATTCTCATGGTATTAACAAGCTGATTACACGACTCTTCCGTCGCAAAAGCTTCCCAAGCTCTTCATGTGCAAATAGAGCCAACGAACAGGAGGTGATTGACATTTCGTCTGCACATACAAATATATGTATATTCAGAGTACTGAATTGAACTGTTTCCGCTTGACAAAACTCGTAATAATGAGATCTGATGTCAGCTGATGCACATTATGAATTTTCTTTACGAAGTCACTCGATTCTCATCAGCTCGAAGATAATAATTCCCACCAATTTTATTACTCGTATTATCTATTTGTCGGTTAATGATTTAATGTAACAATTATCGTTTTATCCTCCGCCTCGTATTTATTATTGTTACTAGTACTGAGCGATAGTGACTTGATACAAAATCAGGTGAATTGAAATACTGAATAGACCGAGGGGCTTATCACTCCAGTACTCCTTTTGGGAGTACACGAATTTTTCATGGAGTACTGCGGGTTGGTGGATGAATAGTACTGTTAATCCTTGCCAATATTGACCTAGTGATATTCCTCAGATTAGGACAAGCTGGGTCGAAGCACAATGAGTTTATGCTGACGAGATGAAAGCTTAAATGCCATGAAATTTAGATACCATGGAGAACTAAAAAACGATGGGATTACCATTGAAATTTGGAGGGACTACCGGCGTGAGAAGCCTCTTAGAATAGACGCATGAATACAATAATGTGGACGTGTATTAACATCATATAGTAATTTCGGATTATCGGAAGTTTCAGTCTGGTAATACTTTCAAGTAAGTTAGACGATGGTTAGATGATTTCGGCAAGCAAAACTTTCGCAACACGAGCGAAGCGAGGTTCGTGAGTTTGCGGCTGTCGAAATAGCTCAGATGGACGAGGTGCATATACTATATTTTGTCTCAAGCAAGAGAAAAGAGCTATTCTTCGCAGACGCCCGGAACGAAAAGTGGCACTTTTCTCCTGTCGTGACGAAAATTTAACTTATCTTTCTCATCCACGATTATTAATTGTGTGCATCACCGTTCATCACCGTTGATTTTATTCATCAACGGATCAACATCCCGTTCCAGTTCGATTCATTTTTCTGAGAAATGCTACGACGTATACGCGTCAACGTGAATTGAGCGATGAATTGCCCTTTATTTTCTCTTATACACTCCTGAGTGCATTCCTCTGTCTCAAAAATCTTTTCATTTCGCCCGAGAAAGTTCATCGAAAGACTCGGACGAATCAGACCATGGAATTAATCCCCCCGCAACTACTCAAACCGGCGGAACGTTCGCGTCAACCGACAAAAGCAGAGGAAAGTCGCGTCGCGCGCAAATTCTTATTAACGAGCGTGAGCTTGAGTATGGAAGATGAATGTAGGTGAGGATGGGGTTGGAGGATCCCTCGTGGCAAGCCTCCTCCTTTGTTAATGAATGAAGAAGTGCTATACGAGTTTCAGCTACATACTCTTGCTCTCCATTTGATGCGACATTCTACAAATGCACTCATCCTTTTGCTAAACTACGTCAAAAGACCGAATGAATAAATCCATTATCGGTCGTAGCGTCCGGTGTTCCTTAAATTGGTGAATTTTATTCTACTGCTTTATCTCGAAAGCTATACGTGTGAAAAAAAAAACATTCCATATCCATACGGTTAATGTGTTCGACCCGTATGCGCGAAGTTTTTGGGAGTTTGAAAATTTAATTGAAAACTCGTACATCCTGATTAATTTTCAAAGTGCAAGCCACTCTTATCGTTTTTGTTCGAAGGGCTTAGTCTGATGCCAATGTAAGCACTTTCCACACTAAATCAAGCGAACTTTTGATCTTTTCGCGATAACTTTCTCGTTTGTGTCCCTTCCACGACTGCCAAGTGAAAAACGATGGAACATTTTTTTCCAGTTGTAGTTTCTTTCGCGAGGGGGAGGGGGAGGGGAGGGGCGAGAGTGAAAATTCCTCCTTGATATGCTAGTTCTTCGTCACCTCAGGGATGATAGGTACTCCATAGACTATACATCTCTATGAAATTTCTCTTGGCGACATGAGACCATGCTACTTTCACGGTCGAAACTTGTGCAATGTACGTACTTGTCGCATTACGGAAACAGTTCAAAAATCACATCAGATGAGACAAATTTTCATGATTTTGTGGAAAATCATTTTCACTTTAGTTATGGCCATAACAAAGTTGAGGAAATACTCTATTCGTTTATTTTTCTTTTTTTGACACCCCGTCAAGTTGTTCTTTGTTAAATTTCCAAGAATTCTACACCGTCGAAAAACTTTTGCTCTGAACCAGTTAACCACTCTTTTATTGCGGAGTTCATGAAACTCTTCTTCAGTACAGATAATCCAGTTTGTCATCCTTCCTTTTTTTCTTTTTTTTCACTTGAGTATTTCCATTGTTTTTGCGGGTGAGAAAAAATCGAGAATGAAGAATAGCGACGAGAATCAGTAGAAAATCACGTCCGCGGTTCACCCGATAGTGCTCGTGTACTCGTTTCCGTGATCTTATAAAGAGGTTCGAGGAAAATCAGGCAAAGTTCGAGTAGTTCAATGCAAAAACTTTAAATCCAATTTCTGATCTTCAATAATTTAAAGAATACAACGCGAGAAGTTATTCGAAGTATAATCAACATAGTTTTTAATATTTAACACAATTTTTCCGATTCTTCGATTGTAACCTCGATACCTCTATCGTGAACGCGAAGACACGACTACTGAGGACGTACGTGCATTATAGTATATTATGCAACTAGTGCGTTAAATGCGATTTCACGCACCAGTGTGACAAGCATGCACGAGTCGTCGGCGAAGCCGGCGAACGAGTGCTAGATGGTTACACGAGTGCATATATTCGCATTTCACGAGTTGCACACAATATTTTATGGTATAGAGATCAAACGACAATTTTACTCATCGATTTGAATGTGTAAAATCGCATTTAATGCACGAAAATCAATGCGTAAAATGAGCGTTTATGATTACGTTCACCAAAAAAGAATTAATTATTATTATTCAAGTTTTTCCATCGAGAACCCGCAAGAAAAAAAAGATTGAAGAGATTAATGAACAAAATTATTTCAATATATCAAGCGACATGTCAATTAAATTTTGATTTTTTTTTTGAGCGTACCAAAAGTTTGCAATGAGAAATTTTTCCGAAACAGTAACAATTCTGATATAACAAAGGTATTCAATCAAGATAAAACGTTGCTCGGCATTCACGTGGCGTGTACTGTAACTCTATGCTTCTACTCTCTTGCACACGAGAGACTGGTGTACCGTTGGTTTTTCCTCATTTGGACTATTGTTGCGTGGGGTACTTTGATGCGTCCCTCGAGTAAAAGACTAGACTACAAGTGCTAGGAAATTCATGCGTGAATTATAACTCTAGCTATAGGAAAAGGGTTCGCATTTTTCCGAATGAACCGGTTGGAGCTTGTATGTTCCGTTGATTCTGCGAGGCTTCTTTTTAAAGCCACTCGCCGCTTAACAAATCTACAATATTCTCTCTCGATCATCATCCGACGATTTCTGTAAGAAATTGAAGAAACATTGAACATTCATGATTCGAATGAACTGGAAACGTTGTCTAGGGGCCTATTAGTTCCGTCAATGGGTTCAGACTTGGGTGTACCTAGATTTTATAGAGTTTGGATAATGGTGTGTGGAGAATAAGGGATCGCTCAAATGAGGCTTCTTTGAAAGAAGATATGGCTGCATTTCCGAAGTGTTCATGGCAATATTAGAGAATACGATCTCTGTACTCTGTAAAGGGAATTATCGAACATGATTACATGTAAGGGCGAAGCATCAAACAATGAAAATGTTCACAGATGACTTGGCAGATAATGTTTAGCCTCCGACGAAGACATTAATTATAATTCAAAATTAGTTAATTTTCAGAGCTCCCGCGCAGCAATCTGATGTAAAACCGCGATGTGAAACTTAGCAAACGATCAATTCAAGGTTCAGAATATGTACATGTGTGTGCATTGAGATTTTGGGGGGAAACAATTATTCACTCGAAGATTTGCCTTGTCTCTAGACAGTGACTTTTTTAGTGATAGTCCAGTTGCATAGGGTCGGCCGAGGCAAAACAATAGTCACCCAAGTAATAATGTAAGCCCTGTCTAACACAAGGCTACAGTTGGCGAGCAGTACTTTGGCGAGCTGTTGGTGGGGAGGAGATTGCTAGAATTTAGGGATACTGTCCATTATCACAGCTAGAAGTCCACTGAGCATAACTTCTCACGGCGCGGCTTTACAACTTTCACTAGTACTGTCCTACGATAGTTGAAATTACAAGCAAAATATCCTCGAGTCGAACACGTCCAACTAATTATTGCAAAACTGTAAGCGATGGCTGTTCAACTCTGGGACGCGGGAGTCACTAATTTGGAAATATCTGATAAGTTGTTTAGAATGAGACTTATTACTTCTTCCAAGAGTTGAGAAGCCTTTCGTGTACATCGATTCGGAAAATGGCTATCCATCAGTTTCAACTGACGTGAATCTTATTTCCCGTTTTTATAGCTCTACCCGCCCTTGCAAAAACATCCTCTTGTTCCCAGAAAATATGCAGCTCCAGGGGTTGTGTCCTACGCTAAACGGTCAATTATATGCTCCGTGTGATATAGTAAATAAAACACTGAGTGTATAACCGTTTAATTAGTGCAGATACAAGTGCCACGCGGTGTGTCACTTTTCGAGCGAGCGTGATAAAAACATTTCCACCGTAAAAGCAACCCATGACTGCGCATAACTTTGCTGTATGCAAAACAAACCAAGGGAAAAAAGCCGTTCTGTCCGAGCTTCCCCTCGAATTATTCCCAACCATGTCCGAATGACACTTGGGCAGATGGATTTTGGCAAACGAGCGATACAGAAGGGCGTTCGCAAAGTTTTCGTGTGGCCGAAAGGTTGAACGACCCTTGGTGCCGGGGCTGCAATCTCGAGCGTTCATTACTCGGGCTATCTATGTGTAAGACCTGTAGCGGACTGACGGTAGCAGAAGCAGGTTCAGGAGGCAGCAAACACTAACGATGAAACATTTCTGTTCGTCAGGACCTTTTACTGTGATTGCTTCGAAGGATTCGGCGGAGAACACTGCGGCCACGGGCCACTTTGCGTAACAGATCGCGGAAATCCGATATGTCAAAACGGCGGCACTTGCAGGTAAGCACACATCCCCTTCTCTTCATTCCCTCGTGCGGATCTGACACTTTGGAATTGGAAGAGAGTGACGTGACATCGATGTTTGCGAGATATTTTGGATGCGAAAGAGAGAAATAGAAAATTCAAAAGGGCTATGTCGAAGTGATCGAGAATGACATTGAATCGACGTTGATTTTTTTGTGCCATGCATCGCGTAACTGTTTATTTAATGTCATTCTCTGAATATTTTTCAAAATACAAACGGTAGAATGAAGTATAAATGTAAGCTGGCGGTTTCGCTTATTCAAGTTTCTCAAACTAATTAATTTTACACATCGATATCTTGTCCAAATAAGCGGATAGAATATATTTTAAAAGTTCATAAACTATGAATTCTTTTTCATCGAAATTTATACAGTTAGCGTGAGTAATTGAACAAGAAATTGTACCCACAAAATTATATTGCATGAGTTTGTTCTCATCGGCTTTAACTTGTATTTGAAAAGACGTGCTATCCAATATTCACTTGAATAAACTCCACTTTTCGAAAACGTAAAATCAATACTCTCGAAATTATTCCGCATGGTATGAGTCTTATAGTTTACACTGTTTGAGGATCTGTTGGGATTTGTGCGTGTTTGTTATTATCTTAGATTCTCATTATTGACATGAAATGGATCTTTCTGAGTTCATTCTTATTTAATGTCAAATTTTGACTTAACGATGCCGAAAAGAATGCAAGAAGTTCTAGTACCCGTCATTTCTATCTGATTCAACAGTTGAAGCAGTCTTCCGAATCTATTTCGATCTTATCATTGAATGTCTCTTCTACATCTGTACGTGTTCTGAGTTTTATTTCATTGGTAACTTACCTCACAGTTAGAACCAATTGAATTTCAATTCTTTTATTTTTCTACCGTATCCAGAAACGTCCATTAGCTCGTGAAATACAGTGCAGTATATCACGTGGCTGAAATAGCGCGACAATAGCTAAGATTTCTCCAGCTTTAACGCAGCACGAACTTTCGCTCTACGCTAGAAAACATTCTGAAACAGATAAATCTAAAAACAATGATTTAGAGAGACAACCGCTTGATTCTCGCAGGTAGGAGCCGTGTTTCTTCTTCACAGACCTATATTCTATGATTGTCAAATAATCTCTTTATTTTCCTTAAAATTTTTAAAGTCAAAATACGTAAAGTTAGTTTTCATCGATGTCCTGTCGAGTTCGATACGCGAGAGTATCACTCCGCTGTCGAGTGGTGGAGGCGAAATACTTAAATGGGCTTGCTAATGAAGCGTGAGTATTATGCAAAATACTCGAGGCGTTTCTCGGCGCTAAATTCGAGTTCAGAGCTCGATTACACAAAAGTAGCCGTAGCTGTTCTTTTACTGTCGATGAGTTATTAATAAGTGAATTCGTTGGTACAACAGCGCGTCCCGACCGACTGCATTATTCACGAGCAAATGAAGAGAAAAAGATTTTTGCTCCTCGCAGGAACGTCTCTCTTTTTCATCGCATTGTTAACACGCCGTTTGCCTTTTATTCATCTTGCGTTTCAGCAGTGTGCTTTCGTGTTGCAGGCACGTCGGGGCGGCGGCGGTTCGCTGCCTGTGCGCTCCAGGATTCAGCGGCGATTTCTGCGAGATCTCCACCAAGCGGGACGAAGAAAGCGGTACAAATTTAATTATGAGAAGCTCTACGCTCCCCAATTCCACAAATTTGCCGTGCCCACCATATCAAACGGCGAATGCAACCCGACGCCGTTATTGGATCCCTCGCCGGCGCACCGACCGCGGAACGCGCGTATTCACCCGCGAGCTTTTTAACTGATCCCATATTACCCGCGTGATAATTTAATGCAGATTCGGTGTTTGGTTCGTTTTCAATTTTACATCGATTCATTCGATCTATCCCATATATGGATTCGTGTATTCATTTAGACTAGTTCAGATTACTCATTGGGCCATCCTAGCAATCGAAAATTCGATACTAACTAATCATTGAGATAAACTTCAAATGAGTCAGTTTGTCGATTTACTCGATAATAAAGTCACAAAGCGACAAGCCAACCTCTTCCTTCGCTCGATCAGAGAATTATGCTAATGCATAATTGATCATTCTTGATTGTTCGATAATAATTCACTGAATTATGATTCCAGCTCGAATCGTTTATTCGGAATGATGTATAACTACCTATAATTGACATTGTTTCCAATCAATTTTTCATGAATTTTTTTAATTTTTTTTCATTTTTTGTGGAGCTGTGTAATCATAGTAACAGCTAAATACTCTTAAAGTTAGTAAATTAGCTAAGATAGTAAATCAAAACAGAGACTCCAACGTATAGAAGTTATTCGATTGAAATTACGGACAGACGGAATTGACTTTGGCCATTAGTATAACTCGAGTTCGCAAAATGCTTGCGCGCTTCACAATCGCTGATGTACACGTGTATCCGACTCTTTCCCGGGTGCGATGAGAAACTAAATCCAAAACTACAACTGAATGCCGAATTCGGTAACTCCGTGTGAGCTCAGTACGTGCAAACTCTCTCTCTCTCTCTCTCTCTCTCTCTCTCTCTCTCTCTCTCTCTCTCTCTCTCTCTCTCTCTCTCTCTCTCTCTCTCTCTCTCTCTCTCTCTCTGTTAACCGTGAAGGATGGTGAAACAGTGCAAACTCATCGCAAATATGAATTATAAACTATTCCAAAAATTTAACAATGTCCTAATAGAAATACGTCTGTTGTCCGTTTTTCACTTTATTGATTCCTGTACCACGTAATTTGACATTTGAAAGTTAGTTAGATCTGAATCGTTCTCGCGTGAACCGTCCTATAACTCAAGCTCTCAAACGTATCCTGTTGTTCGGAGTATATGGGCAATTCGCGCAATGTGTTTCGGGCAAACGTTTCTTGTCGTACTTTGGTTCAGGAATTTATTTGGCATTCTTCACCAGAATACTATCAAATAACTCATTTCAGATGTTTTTGTAACTAATACCAGTGAGCTGTATGTACCACTTATTATGACAAAAAGTTTATTTGGAAGAAATATTGTTTAATTCTTTGGAACTAGCGAAAATCTCTAAAATCATCCACATGCAGATCTCATTTTGGAGATGTGCATTTGAATATGTGTTTCTCCTTTAAATCAAATATTGATGAATTTGATAAATAATTTTATTTTATAACAAATAATTGATTTATCACTTTTTCATCTTTTTCTTTTTTCCAAACCATTGTACTAAGCCCAATAAATCAATTCTTTATTGAAAAATTTGATAAAGCAACAATTTGATAAAATTTTCATGCGCTTTATAGAGTTCGACCATCTTTCCGGAATTTTTTCAGATTTTCTCGGTCTTTTTAACCCCATATATATATATATATATATATTATTTTGTATATATTTGGGGAAAAATTGTTCTGTCTAAATTCATCGATAGAACACAAGTTGATAAAGAAGCTGTCGATTTAGACTTCCTTAAAAGGTTTGAGGTCGAAAATGTTTATCAAATGCGAGAAATGGCTGGAATAGATACTTAGATCCACTGTAACACTGGAGTTAAAGACACTGAAAAAATCTGAAACAACTCAGGAAACATTGTGGGACGTTTGAATGTAAGAAAGCCAAATTAAAATATTCATTTTGTCAGAGAAACACGTATTTACAACTAATGTAATAGGAGGTCGGAAAACATCATTCTATGTTTCTCAGATTATAATTCGATTATCATTGAGTTTAGGTCACAGAGATGGAGATTAATAAAAGATCATGAAATTCAAAAATCCGGATGGTACATATAGCTTCTATATCATATAAAAATCTGGGATGAATTGGGAATCTATTCTGGCGATAAATACCATCTTTCCCGAAAGCAAAAACGAATGTTCACCCAACCTGTTTGACGCAGAATTGTCCTCGCGGTGAAAATCTCAATAACTCAATGAAGGAATAAAATGTATATATCTCTAACATCAACTCTCCCGAACCAAAAGCGGTAGAAAATACTCATCTCACCGGCCCTCTATGAATATACATCCCCCTTGCTCGTGCTCGCAGGTGTGTAATATATCGTTGACGAGTCGGAGTGGATTCGGCGTTGGCGGTCGTTAGTCGGGCAAAAACGGGGTCGCGCGCGGAGCACGCGGGGGGCCTTTGACTCCTCGCGCTCGACTCCACCGCCGGGTAAATAAACGCAGAAGTTCAATCGGCCCGATAATCCTGCGGGTATGTATGTACGCGCGTCATTTCGCCATGGGCGCGGACGGTCGGTCGATCGCGCTGTCGATCGCGCTGTGGGTGCGCTGGGGGGCGGAGGGATCCTCTCGCGGCGCACTATTTTCTCAACGGCTCTTTTCAGAGTGCCCGGACGGCGAGTGCATTTTCCAGTGCCCGTTCCCGGGGGACTGCCACTGCAAGCAGCCAAGCCGCGTCCGCGCTGGTGAGTTTATTTCTCCTGGCGCTTGGGCTGCGGCGATTGTCCTCGACCGGTCGGTCGGTCGGTTGGTCGGTCGGTCGGTCGGTCGGATGGTCGGTCGGGGAGAGACGCGCACTTGTTGGGCGCGATTTATCGCGGCGGTGATTTGTAAGCCGATCGATATACGCGCGTCGCAGCCCTCGCCGTGTCTCGGCCACGCCGCCGCGGCTCGCGTTTATTTTACCCCCGCTTTCCAGATCGAGCCCGCTTCGAGGGCCGGATAAAGCTGAGCAACGCGAGCCAGTCGCATCGGGCCGTAGATCGCAGCAACGCCAGCCTCGAGGCCCGCCTCGCCAAGCAGGTGAGTCATCGGATCCACCTTATTTTTGCCTATATGTATACGTATATATGTATATGTATATACACAGCATGATGTAGCTTTGTTTTGCGCCGAGCGCGCGACAATTATCCCGCTGCGCAGATGCTCGCTCGCTTCGCCGAGTCGGCCGCGCGGAGCACTAACTTTGAACCCGGCCCTCTGCAGCTCTCCACCGCCTCTCCCCTGCCCCCTCCCCCTCTCTCCCTTTCCCTCTCCCTCTCTCTCTCTCTCTTCCGAGCTCGGCCTGTGTGTATTTGCGCAAATTGTTTTGCGCGCCCAGCCTCGCGCCACTGGGTATTTTTGCGAGATTAAGCATTACGAGCGCTACTTCCCCACGGCTCGATGCTTCGGCTCGTTGTAATGCCTCGGTTTGTTTGTTTGGCTGGTCTTTTTGTCCGCCGCTCGCCAAATGGATTGCATGCTGCGTATCATACTGGGTGCGAGCATCAAAGGGAATTGTTAATCAATATGAATTACTACCCTACCACAGAGTCGGATCGTGAGAACACTTTTTTAATGCTCTTATTTAATTTACTCCCCCGTGACTCTTCTTGTTCATTTTCAAATCCAATTTTTATTCTGGGGAAAATCTACCGAGTCCCGTACATGCAGTTGAATGGCTGACTGATGTGCAATTAGAGAAATATGAAGCGAAAGTGTTTATTTTGTGAATTGAAAAATGAATTAATTCTCTTGAAGTGGACCGAGAATTAATGAATCATCACTCTGCGGTTCAAAAATCCGGTTCCCTTCTCATAAAAGCGTAGGGCATGCATATAGGCAATGAAGCGAAAAGTTTTATTTTCAACTCGACTAAAAATTTGTCATTCTCAATGCTAATGAATCTAGTGGATCGGAAATTGAGAACAGAACTTTCAATCGGTTCGACGACAAAAGCGAATTTCGTCAACGCAAAAGAACATTTATCTAAATTCTTTTCGAACGACCAGTCTGGGCCAATGTATAATTAGCAGAGGCAAACAATAATTAAAGTTGCGACCCTGAAATGCCCGAGTCCAGAAGTTTCTCATTAAACGTTTACGAATTGGGAAACTATTTTTAATTATGTTTCTGATTAAACCTCTCGTTTTATCGGTGTTGGGAACACATGGGCTGGTTCTTTTGAACTTCGTCACACGTGTAGAACACGCTGCTGTCCAATTTAAATTGAACGGGCCGGCAGAATTATGCGCGAATTAAACTGCACCTCCCTTGATACGTATTTATCATCGTAATCTCGCGTATAAGTGTGCTTGTTTGAGGACAATCCATGTTGACTTATGACAACACGCGTAATAATTGAAAACGACTATGGGAAGTTAGCGGAGCGTTATATGCAGAGCCAGATCGCCAGATAGTAATTCAAGTTGTTTGACTAAAATAATCAAACGAGGGGGTTATTGTTCTATCTGCAATTCAAAATTCAACTGATTTTAACTAGTTGAAATTTACGCAAATCGACCGCATTTACAATGCGAATGCAAATGCTTCTCGTACATCGACTTTTCTTCTGCACAAGATATATATTAATACATCGATTCTGTGTTTTATTAATTTCATGTTTGATGAGTTCGTTGAAAATCAAAATGGTCTGTAGAGCACTCGTGATTCGGTTATTGGTTTAGATCGAACCAACTGGCGTGAGTTATGTACACATAGAATAGACAGCGCAGGTAAGATAGAGCCGGGCTTCTGGTTGAAGAATCAATAGGTTAAGTTTGTCAATAATGGAAGATGTTGGAAATAATTTGTTTCGAGGTGGTACTGATCAAATCTGATTTTAAAAATCTGTATAATATAAAATATAAATTTGGGCTTCGAAATAACTCATATGCAAATGAATACTATTGTCAGCCATGGGATTATATAATTATTCTCAGGAGTGGACGTGATTATTTGATCTATTCATACTTTGGATAGATAATCACGAATGAAATGTAAAAATATAGAGTTTAAAATCAATAATTAAAAAGTTGTCTGAATAAGTCACGCGAAGCGCACATGAATGTAGCTAGTACTTACTGTAGCTCAATTAAATCGTACAGGGATTTTGAGACTTCTCTGGTAGACACGTTAAATGGTTTCTGTCTGGATTCTTTTTATTTTATAGTTATATATCAGGAATCTGACAGTACCTTTGCCGTAAATCGACTGGAAAGTTGTTCTAGGTCCGGCGAAGGAACGTCGTATATAAAATACCTTACCTAAAAGGGTCGTTTAGAAATCGAAACAGTACGTATTCATTTTTCAAAAATTTAAAGTGTTAAAAACTTGAATTAGTTATAAATAGTTAATGAAAGTACAATTTATTCAATTCAGAATAAATATCTCAGTGGAAATGATATCAAAGTTTATTCCTTCTTTTTTCAAATAAAGTTTAAATCAAAATGAATGGTGATAACTAGAATTATTCGTAACTTACAACAATGATACAATTTTGTATATATAATTCCAATAAAATTATTTATTTAATTAATTAAATACTTTTATTCATACGAAACAAAAAATGTACAAGGTGTGAGTTGAATTAATTTTAATCATTTGTGAAAACATTTACATACCAGTTGTTTTAGTTTGGCTGATACAGAGCTGTATGTTACTATACAATAACTCACTAGGAGACGTTGTCAATTTCGGGTGAGCAATCATGACGAAACTCTTCGAAATGCTTTTTGGACGCGCCAATAAGCCATGTATAAGGCCATTTAGTCTAACGTTTCAATTTCCCGGAGATGTTCTACCAATTAGTTTCCTAATAGTAGTCTACTAACAACAAATGATATCAATTATGAAAATTATGTTGATTTCAAGATTTTTTCAAACACTTTTATTTATAAATTTATTCAACATATTTCGTTAGAAAAGTTAGTCAAAATAGCTCAGAAACCCTCAGATTCTAAGCTTATATAGCTTTCAGCTATTCAAAAGTTGCTTGTCGTGAGGTTAAAACTGCCTGTGACACCCAAATGAGATTGCGAAAGTTGTTCTCTACTTGGAATGATTGAAGATCTACATTGTTCATATACTTCAAACGTATGGCCACACAGTTTCGTAACTACGCGCGTTTCAAACGATCTATCACTTGCCTTCTCTTCATTTGATTTCGCTAATTTAGGACGCATTACAGGCAATTGCTGACGTTTAAAAGGAGATCAAGCATACGAATTCCAGGAAGCCATTAGAATAATTTTGAAAACAAATAGAAAGTAACAAAAGAAACCAAACACATACATTCAATCGAATGATAAACAAAGTTTTTAATAAAACCGAATAACTTTTGTAAACAAATTTCAAGTAATTGCTTATAAACGCAACAGATCGTCTTTTTTTGGTCTCTACCATATGTGACGTCACAAGATTGTTATACATTGATACATCAGGAATGTGAGTCGCATGAAAATAAAAAGATTTAACGCTTGCGACGAGGCAGTTGTTGCAGCTGGACCATTCGCACGAATTACGGGAGCGGAGCGAGTACTGCGTTTGTCATCAAGCTCGTTGAGAAAACGATCATGAATTGCTCTGCCCAGTGTGCCGCAATCGGCCGGACAGAGAATGATGATCCAGAGACTCATGATCGATGGCGTGCTTGGGATCACCAAATCGCTCGAGAGCGACCCTCTGGGACGAGCTTCATCGTGCTCAGGTTTCGCGATTTTGGCGCATGGAAGGATCGGATTAATAAGCCCCGCATATGCGTGTAGAGCGGTCTACTGGGTAAAATTAAGCCGTTTGATGTAGCAGCGAATTTCTCCTATTCTTCATTCGGAGTGGATGTTATTATTAGTTGGAGCATACATTCGGATCTTTGAAAAATATTTAAAACCTTGGAGTTTTCTTCTATAGTTGAATAGATTTATCATTCTCACTCGTTTAGTGAATCTTGGGGAAGTATATACCTTTTTATTCCCGAGTGACATTTGCCCCAGCGCAGAATGAAGACTATAGTCGCTTTCATTTGGAGTAAGTTTAATTGAGAGTTAAAGTTTTCGTGATTCCTTGATTGTTAGTGAGTTTATATAAGGAACACAGTTACTCATTCGAATCGAAGAGTAAATACTCACTTTCGAGGTGCAGTTTGTCCACAATCGGTACATTTAACTTTCTTCTAACTAAGAATACAGTTTTATTCTAGTACAATGGAGTGTTTATATCATGGCAATTACAATTATAATTTTTTCAGTAATGTTCGTAAATAACTTGTATAATTTTGAATTTATAAGTACTTTATTCTACAATAGGATGGTCGAATATAGGAACCTTAGTTATTAACATTTACATATATTCACATCATCCCATTACTATAGCAATTTAAACTCTGACATACTGAATTTTCATGCTCTACCTATAGTATATTAGATAATAATCGGTATAATCGAGCTCACGTGGATTCAGTAGTCAGCTTTTCTCGTTCAGCCTCGCAGTATTTTGGAATATATACATAAATCTGATTTGAGTTTCAAAAAATTCCAGAACAATACTGGAAAATAGATTCTAGCGAGTAATGCCGATTGCTGACATTTTTACATGTGCGAACTATCAATTCATAACATACTTGTGTGACTTCTGGATTCTCAAGATATAAAAAAAACAACATGGTAATTCATTCAACCTTAAATCAAAGCAGTAACTATAATTTCTCTCGATCCACTCTCAGAAATCGGAATCCAGAAATATTATCTCGATTGAGGGAGTAACTTCCAAACGCCAACTTCATCCAATCCATGGTTCTCACTCATGACATTAGCCGGCATCTGATACGTTTTGAGCAGCTGCATTTTGGCGCGGAGCTCGCGCGTCAAGCCGTGTCTTCCCGGGTCGGCTACGTAGATCGTAGTCTTTTGACGGTTGGCCACGTGCTCGTCGAGCCAAGCCTCGAGCCTGGATGCCATCGCCTCGTCATACAACATGTCGCCAAGTAGCATGAAGTCGAACGGCTCGGGCAATTTGCGTCCTATCAGGTCCTCTGTACTGGTGCGAACCTCGACACCATTCAGCTTGGCATTTTTCGCAGCCGCAATACACGCCACTGTAACAATGAAGATTTTTGATTGATTTATTTAGATCGTTCGTTCATCAACTTGAAGTAATCTAATGTTATTCGAAAGCTCGGAAAAGTTATTTGTGGGATTACATTTGTATTTCTGAGTATCGATCGCTGATTTTTCAATTAATTTCCATATAAAGAAGTTATACCCAATAAGGCCCACCCTTTGTATCTCACATACGCGCATCTACAGGAGCACTGCGGCACGGAATATAGTTGGTTGCATATAGAATATTGTCGAAGGAAAACGTTTTGACCGGTTGCGTATGTTTACACCAGTTTTTAGGAGTCACTCTCCGGATACTTTTCCGTAACCGAGGCATTCCATTTAATTTCCATTTAATTTCCTTCCGATGAGTGAGAATTTTTTCTTAATACACTCAGACTAGACCAAAAAAGTTAAGCGAAATACCATTACTGGACACTAGTACTTTTCTAATGCACTTTACCATCATAATACAATATTTTTCTCACGTCATTTTTATAATGATTTTTCATTGGTGGACCTTATTGGGTACACGTACATTTTAACTGATATTCTGAATGATACTGCAAGTCATAACAAGAAGACTTCTTGTGTTATTAGTTATCGGCCAATACCCTAGAGGTACAGCCAAGTGTGTGGAAGAAAAAACAGTTGTGTTATTGAAACGTATGATTGCAAAAGAGCTCTTAAAATACAATATTCTGAGACTTTATTGGAGAAGTAAACTTGACTTCTTGGAAAACTTGTTCGCACCGCACGGTGGCACTGATTTATTTATTGTGATAAATATCCTTGTTATCTGTAAAATGATCTATGATGAGTTTTTCAAGACCAATTTATTGATTTGAAATTAAACATAGATATAAATCTCGCAATTAGTCGTACTCATAAAACTAAAAATAGTTGTAATCTTTATCCACAGGAGATGTCGCTGATGGAAGATTTACATTCTAGTATCTCTTCCTTACAATTTAAAATCTTTTTACGGGGTTGAACTTTTAATGCCTTTTACATTATAATCCCAAAAATGGAACGGACGAAAAGAAACCAGAATTTCTCTTGAAGAGGGATCTCATGGTCGAACAAGCTTGAAGAAAAGTTGAAAAATCTGCTGGATTATTGATTTCCATTCATAATAAGGCTCTGTTATCTAAATATGAGTTAATAGATTCTCTAACAATGAATCGGCTCAAAAACGAATGGAACCAATTAGTCTGGATCGAGAGCTATTAGAGCCAGAGTTCCTTTCTAAAATTCTCTCAGCCCAGAACTCAATTGTTAGCGAATCTCCCAATGGAACGGGACATTTCTCAAGACGGATCAACGCCCCGCGGTGTCGCGTTCATTTGAAAACGTTCATGAAATTGATTTCTGATTTATCGAGTGCATACGCATTAAACTACTACGCAATCAGCAACGAATTTCTCGACACTGCACTACCATGACTCCGTGTTATTAGTAGCGTATAATCCAGCGTCTCGGGTGGCGCTCAGTATGTGGCCCAGCGCGCTAAGTGCGCGAGGGACTCTCTCGAGAAATGCTGCTCATATACCCGCCGAGCCTCGAGCGGCTTCCAAGACTCTCAAATCCGAGTGCAACCCTGGATAAACTGTAACAAAGTATATGCAAGAAAATGCACCGAAACGTTCAGTATCGGTCGAGGGTAACTAACTGCTTAGAAAGCTTTCCATCTCTCGAGGGGATTTTCTAACGACTCGTTTCTCAGTAGCGAGTGCCTTTTCTATATTTAAATTGAGGAAAATGTATCGACATCTTTGCACATTCTATTTTTATCGTTTCTTGGCTGCTATAGGTAGAGCCTGAGATACAAATACGATGACTCTTCATTGACCTATATTTTGTTGACTTAATTTTATTTGAAGAACGTATCTATCATTTGATGAAGATTGATCCTCAACCAACTCCGCCAATTCACCGCCTTTCATTTTTGAGCTACACTGTCAAGTCGTAAACGCATAAGCATTTCGACCAAACCTATATATGCCACGTTTTCGGATATGCTCCTTCGACTAGTAGGATCAAGAGTTCGAAAAAAATGCCATGGAAAACCAATCAATGTATTTGAATTGAAAAAATACCAAAGAAGAAAGATTACTTTTCAATTATTTTTTTCGAATCTAAAACGAATTAGGATTTATTTCAATACACGAACAAAAATAAGCAAAATAGTTGGAGTTTACAGAGACATTTTTTTTGAAGGTCTAATGTTCGATTTTCAATGTATGATTATAGATCGATCTTAACCTTATAGAGTTTTTCGTGATCAAGTTTCAGAGTTAACTCATTGACCATTGTCAATGTAAAAGATAATTTCCTTGGTAGCTTTGCGTCTATCTGAAAGTGTAATTTTGTTCTTTCATATATATATATGCGTTTTATACTTCATTGAAAAGCATAAGAACTAGTATAAATTCACAATGAGTGAGCGTCGTCTGTTACAACTGATAATAAATGAAGAGTGCAATAAATTTGTCACCCAAGAAAGCAGAGGACAGAGCCCAAGCACGTTGTGACAATGCGGCGCTGCGGGGCATCTTCTGTTCGTCACTTAATGCCTCAAATATAACAAAAGAGTCCTATTTTTTTAAGGCTATACCAGCGTAAAGAAAGTCAGCGTTCAATGTAGACTAATAAACTAAATTAAAAGAATAAGTTTTCAAGATATAACCTTTTTCGCGTTGATTTGTGAAAACATGAAAATATGTGAAAACTAATTTCGCCACCGGAAAGCTGAAATAACTACATCGGTAACATATCCCACATCATTTGAAACAAACATCAAAAATGCCAGGTTTTAGTGTCCACGCCCTGATTTCTGGCCCATTTATATATCGATAAATGTAAAAAAAAATCGGCTGTAAACCATTTTTGTGAGGTCCATTCATAAATTACTTTCCCGAAGGAAGATCTTTTCGAATTATTCTGGCAGAATCTTCAGCAAGATTCCAATAAAACGGAGAATGGCCATGATGGATTATGCAAAAGAGTTCCAGTTACATAATTGGATTCATTACGAAATCAATAAATGGAGTACTTCCGTTCTTAGAGATAAGGTTTTCTTCAAAAGAATGAATTTAAATTGCATTATAAAAGCATTCCTTCTTCCTATTTTCATCGCAAGGTTTTCCCTTTTTTTTAAGTATTTGGTTATATTATAAATCACTATAACTACATTTTACAATTAGGAAAATTCCAAAATTTGTTTTGATATCGTAATCATCCGCCGAATCATTTGATCATAACATAGCTGGATCATCTATTCATTAGCTATATAATTTCAACTACAAAATGAATTTTTTAACTACAACTATTCAAAAACGAATTAGCCAATATATATATATATGATCGATTGCATGTACATACAAAAAATTGACAGAAACCTTTGGTATTCTAGGATACTTTTATAAACTGATAAAGTCAAATCATATCCATTGCAAGCTTTCTGCGAAGAGAGAAGTCATAAAAGTATCTCATTTCCCGGACGAATCCACTGAAAGTGCGCTTACATATGGACATTATGTAATGATGCAGGGTACATGCTAGATTTCAACGCTCATACTGCATCATGATTCAACAAAAACGCAGCATAGACAAAAATCAATATCATATCCATCGGAGCACTCAAAAAAATTACACCCTTTTCCGTCATTATTCCATGATGCAAATACAGTAGTCCATTTCACTGCATTCCCGGTCCACTTAATTTGTCGATACGAGCCAGCCAATGATTGAAAGTACACGTCTATATGGCCATACTTATCCGAGCGGCTCCAAGAAAGAAAACGGGGTCACGCATTTCAGTCACTGGGTCAATCTCTCTTCCTTTCCGAGTTTCAGCGTCGATCACAGCACATATATATATATATGTAACGCGTCTGATTCGGAAATCTTTTCCATGTGTGCTATCTACGGGTTCGCGCGCATGTGATCGTCGATTTGATCGGGAAACGCGAGCTTCAACCAATACAGTTCCGGACGATTCAGTCGCGGCGATTTCGATTTCCACCTATACTAGGTTCTCGCTTTTCTTTCGCGAATTCGCAGATCCTTGCGCCAGATTCTTGCACCAGATTTCATGTGAAATATGGAATTTTATTTTATAATCATTAATTATATTATCGCTCATGGAATCCAGGAGCTAAAGTATTTGAGTTGTGAGAACTTTGTCGAACTTCCGAATAATTACATGTAGAAAAAGACATTGGGAAGACGATGTTTGAAGCCCAATCCAGAGACTAATATCAAAGATTGTCTTCTCAATGGTTTTTGACCAATGGAGACGTAACTTGTCAGGTTTTCATGAATTTTCAGCACTTTTTTCGATTTCCTATGCATTTCTGCAAGAGGGAAAGTGCATTCTTGTGAATTAAGATCAGAGAAGAGAGAGATTGTTTACAATAATTGAACATTTTAATAATCGGGAATGTAATTCTGCTATATCAAAATTCCTTTGAGACATTTTTTTGTTGTTGACATGATGTATGATCATTTCTTCGATCATTACAAAGATTTTTCAAAGTTAGATAATTTTCAAGAATGCCAAACAGCAATTTTATATACAAATTTTCTTGACATCTAAGAACAAATCAAAATGTAGCAACCCTTGATATAAAATATTAATATCTCTAAAGTATTGACAGCGATAATCTTCGCAAGAAGCGATGGTTTAATAGAATTTTATATTTTACAAGAAATCTGTATCAAGGGCTACCATAAACGTACGAATCGTGTTCCGAGTTGAAGTGCCTGGGTAATATAACTCTCGTACTCTGTTGTTGGCCGTTATAATAACGTATACCGTGTAGCAGTCGGTGAGTAAACTCATATGGTCTCCGTTCAAAGCTCGAGGAGTTTCTCAGTACAATGACCGATACTTTAGCTTTCTAACTTCATTGGTGAAATCTTGAGTATATCATCATCTTCGAGATGCAATTGAATTCAATTACCAAGTATACAAGATTTCATACGGAGCAGAGATTCTAAGAGAAATTTGTTTCCAGATTTACTAATGAAGATTTCAGAGGAAATTCTCAATTGTACACAGAGCAATATTTTAATTTGCCATTCATGTTGATATCAATTGATTAATTGATTGAAAATATTTATTTTTAATCAGAGGGTATTACCGCATTGTACTCTGACAAAGAAATGAGTGGTTTCAGATAATAAATACTGCCCTTCGGGGAAAAATGAAACTCTGAATAAGTCAAATTTATAAAAAAAAAAGAAAATATATCGTGGATTGGAAAAATATAGTTCGGACTTTGAACTATATTTTTCCTTTTAGGAGGTTTATTCTCACGGTATGACATCATTTCAATAGAAAGTAGATTTCTCGTTATTTGTTTGGAAAAAGAATCGGGAATCGAGAAAAAACCAAAGGAATGAATGTATTGTTCCTATTACTTTGTGGATATGAATGATAGATACATTGGATCAAACATACTGTGAATAGCTAATTTGAAAAAAATGTTAGAACGAAACTTTGAAGAAAAAAAAGTAATGTTTAAATTTCATACAATATTTGTTGGCATCAATTGTCCATTTATATTCAAGAAAACATAAGAAAAAGGGAATCAAATTGGAAAAAAATATGTTAAACGATCGTAGGATTCGCGATGAAAACACAAATGCTCAAGGAAAGTCGTTATTCAATCGTCACAAAAGTATAGCAAGCCGCAGAAATTTCTCTCTGAATGGAATATACAGCCCTATTAATGCAAATCTGATTTACTCAAATGCAATTTACGAGTAAAAATTTTATTGAATTAAAGTTCCACCATTCCATTTCGCCAAATTACTTTTCCTCGAGGTGACTAAAATTCCGACTCACACTTCCCGGACAGACCCTTTATAATCAAATAATTCTTCCTTTCACCTCTACAGTTCTTACCTGAACAAAAGCACTTCTGTACATCACTAATTCAGTCCACTAACCTATTCAGTTTCGCGCCCATAGATTACAATCAAAATTTTCTTTCGCCCGATCCAGGAGGTGGTTTCAGTCGTTTCCGCATGCTCGGACTGCAAGATAAGATGTTTCTCGACTTTACGGATACTTAAGAAAATGGACCATTAGTGCTTCCCTGATGCCATCGTAATTTACTCCGTCTTTTTCTTGCTCTCGAGCGTGCGTCTTTTTGGAAAAGGAAGCTTGTCGATTTTTTCTCACCGGAAAGAATGGGATGCTTTGGCTTGGGGGGAATTTAGATACTGTGATCGAGGAGGAAAGTTTTCTATAATAAGTTTTCTATATTTATAAATCTGCGAATTTCTACAGGGTTTATAAGAAAAAGCAATTTTCATTCGCTGCGAATAGTTTTTTCCTCGTTCTCTTATGATATAAGCTATTTTATCATACAAGCCACCACGAAAATACATTCTGCCATCCATGGAACTCGACACGAAAAATATTAAATCTGAGAATGAATGGAACCGTGAATTTCACACATGGCAAAAATATGCTTGATCATTTCCAACATCCATTTTCATGTAGATTCTCTAAAACGTTTACCCCATATTCCAGGCGGTACTTCTGGTAAATGGAATACATACCGGAGACTTGACAAGCTTGCTGAATGCTCGATCGATCCGTGAATGAGCGTTTGGAAAACTTTATGTAAAATAATCATCAATGGAATAAATTCTGAGGGATACGAATGTATAGTGTGAGAAAAAAAATTATTTGGTCATATATAATGGTAAAATCCTAGCGAAATAGGCTGATTATAAGAGTTACAGATAAAGCCACTGTCAATTTTCTAATATCGTGGTTTCCTTGAAGTATTGATATTATTTTGAAGTACAATTTTATTCCTTATTATCATCTAAACTGAATAAAAACAAATAAAATTAGTTTGCTCAAGCAGGAAATGTTGAGAAGCTTTCGGAGATTGTTATTTATTCTTCGTTATTTGTATTTATTTAGAGTTTTTCTCACAAATTATGTGTATGTATAATTTTGTGTATGTTCAGGGAAACCAAAAACTGTCAAGTATAAATAAGGTGAAAATAGGTAGGTCAGATGAAATGACTTCATATTTTGATGATTTGTGGAGTCACGCTTCAATGAGATCAATGTATTTGATGAACAATGAATCTATGTTTCCAAGAATGGGTGAAAAAATTATAAAATTAAATTCTACCCTTCAGCACTAGGTCTATAAATTATTATTCAATTTTTTCTGGATTAAAATTAACTCTAAAGAATGAACTACCTCCATGAAAATAGTGCAATTTCCTTAAATTATACTTGTTAACCTGAATATTTGAAGGGAAAAATAATGTTACTACTTTCCACTAATTCTGATGAAGTTTTTCCAGCAAGAGTGGAGTTATGATGTGATATAGTCGTAAAATACATCTAGCTGAACCCTAGTTCTTTTTACGAAATTTTGCATTTTTCATAACAGATTGCTCGTCAAATAATTTACCTTACGATTGAACATATAAGAATTTATGCCCAGACCTGTTTGTTCAATATTTCATTGATTGCTTTGCTATTTTAGGTTTTTTCCATCAAACTTGTTGCTTTCAGCAAATATCATTACTTTGTTACATGACAGTACATTCACAAAAATTGTGGTTCAAAAATAAAAAATCTGTTTGATGCTATAACTAGAGAGACCAGATCCAGACTCACTTCTTGATAATGAAGGAATCCGTTCAACACGAGAAGAAATCTTTTTGTTACAACGATAAGAAAATTTTTTTTCTGGAACCAAGATTACATTTCTGGGAGTATATACAAATCCTTTCTAATTCCGTGTATTATATATAATTCCGTATATATAATTCCGTAAGAAAATGCATTTGATGGCTCGAGTCTGACATAAGTCTGTCCCAAGGTCTGTCCGAAGTCCCACCTATGCCACACGAAGTATTTTCATGCAGTATAATCCACGAAGATAATACCAGGATTAAGTCGGTATATCAAACATTCCAGATAACAAACCGTTAAAAATTTCGCGGCTCATGAAATCAGTTAAAATCTTGCCACCATATATATTCGATATTGAAAAATGAATCTATTTGTGATTACTGCAGTGTACCGCGAAAATACAATACACTCAACCTCGCTGATCCTGCAGTTGCACTATCCGAAATGAAGTGAAAATTCTGCAAATTCACTCAATGGTTAATTGAATAAACTATTGAAAAATCATTGAAGGCATCATCGTTAACTTGGAGTGAATTTATCAACAAAATGGTTCTGATGGTGTATTTTTAATTCAACAAAATGGCCTTGACTTTGGAATTTACCAGTTTGAATTACACGATTTTACTGATAAAGTTCATTCAATTGCTTTTCCACGAAAGCTTAAACTCTCAACTGTGGGAGACTCAACTTCATAGAATTTACTTATCGAAATATATAAGAGCGGTCATCTGACTTTCGATGCATGCAGTAGCATTTACTATATAAGCTCACGTGTGAGGACATACAATGCGAGCTAGTGTCAAAGGCACAATGGGACGGGGAACACAAAGCAGTTAAACGCTATGAAAGAAAGAGGCTTGATTAATGTGACACTCGTCGCTTATGAAAGCCCTTTGCTAATAAGCCACACCTCAATGGGCACTGTTATGTAATGAGTCACAGCTGCAATGGGCTTTTGAAATAGATATTCGAATTTTTTTTCAATCACGTAACTTATCGGAAGCATTAATTAGGAAAGTGACGAATAAATCTATGTTAAGGGAAGTTCCTAGTGAGATTTCAACCCATTCAAAAATAAGAGCTAGAAAACTAAAACATTCATGTGTATTCTTACTTCATATTTTTCATAGACAATTATTCATCAATTAAGATGAATTGAAAATGAAATCTGTCTCATTCTCGCACGAATAAGTTGCACCTAATTGTAGAGTAGTATATTTTATCCGAGTTTAGACTTCTGGATCCTGTCTTGTCTGTCAGAAAAACGACCTGTCACGCGTTAAGATTTCTAATTGAGATGGATGTAATCTAGCTACTACTCGATTCGTTTATTCGAGGTTTTTCGAAGTCACGGAATGGCTAATTTTGGATAGGATAAAATTCAAATCGATGTTACGAATATAAAAATGAATGTAGATCATGTTGAATTTTGAGTAATTGCAAAAACCTTGCTGCTATCATTAGTGTTTGTATCTAGCCATGCCGCGCTGGAACCCACTCCTTGAACTCGAGAATTTCGCTCTGGAAACTGTTTTCGAATTTGGCTGATCTAGCATGTGAAGGGCTAAAAGTGTGATCATAATCAAAATTTTGGAAACCATCCGACTGCGAATCCAAACTTTATATTAGTTCGAGTTGCCGATGAAACGTCGAGCAGTCCGCGGTGAGAGGCGTGGCTAGCCAAACCAGTCGCATTCACGCAGCGTTATGCATTTCTGGAAATAAACGTGCGGGCGACATTCCTCGGGGGCAAAACGATGTCGATCGCGTGGCTTTCCCTAGATAAATACGAGGCCGGCTTGAATGGCACGCCCCGGGTTTTCGCACGCGGCCAAAAGGCATAAAATCAGTGAAAGCTCGGGGACGCATTGTGTGCGAAAAATGGGCTGGGCCGATTTCAAGGGTCACTCGCATGTCACACTCTCCGCTGGCTTTGTTATCAGGTTTGCGTCGGTCCGTCGGCGAGCGGCTTTTACAAGCGCCTGCCCGAGAGCGAACTAGGCGAGTGCGATTTTCTCGCCACAGCGATTTCGGCTAATGGAAATTCATCATGGCTACGAGCTTCCCAATGGCCACTAGCGTGAGCTTGCATTAGTTCTCGATTCACTTTTTGTCTAGTACGTGGCTAGCTCCACCCGCTCGCTCGAGGGCTTGGAAATAAATTGGTACACCGATGCGGCTTCGTCATCAGTAGTCGCGAATGGGTTTGTCCCTCGGACGCTTTTCACGTGGAAAAAATTAAATCATATCCAATTCATTATTATGCCGAGATGTATAGTGGCTCGAGCTCGTTAATCGCAGGCTAGTCCAGAGAGCCCGTCCATCATCACGCCAATCTCCCAGCGTGCGTGCGTTTTAACAAGGACTTTTCCTCATGCGTGACGCAATTTCCCATGATATTATCAGAGCTCTCAATTATTTATCCAGCCCCCGTGGCTATAACCCACTCAATTACTCTAGTTCACTTCACTCAAACTTAATATCTCATGATACAGAGAGAATATACCTCGTATGGTTCCTGGATAGTCACACCAGGCAAGACATTTTTTTCGATTGAAAGCAATGTGAACTAAACTTGCCACTTGAAACGGAGCCTTGCAATAAATAATACGTAAATAAATCTCCTCACTCGTGATTCAACACTGTAACAACACTCTCCAACATATATTTATTCAAATCCATAGAATATTCAACATATGGACGAATATCTGCAGATATTTATTATGTGTTTTAATCCGTGTGGCCTTCTCAAATTAATATAGAATACATAGCAATATTGGATTACCTGTGATGTTGGAAAAATGATTCTAAACGACTATATCCAAATAAAGAGTCTGCATAAGAAAATAAATCTAGTTCACACGTGGAGTTAGTCATGAAAGGAGTTGGAACAAACTGCTAGAGTTTACTCAGTGAAAAGCACTTAGAGATAGAAAAAAACGATTAAAAAAAATTCAGAGCCCTGAACTTTTTCCTGTGAAGAATTACAAACTTTATTCACTAGCTTAAAAAAACTTCCATGAATCTGCCCTACTTCCAGCGTATGGTGAAGTGTTGAATTGTACAGCGTGTATTTTTCATATTATACGCTTGGAATCATTCTGCGATCATGTTTTCCAACTTGAAACTATATCCATAAAAGCTGGACCAGATTAACAAGTAAAGAATCTAAGAACAAATTTACCAGGAGAATATGTTTTTGTTACGTAACAGACTAATATGTACAGTTTGCATGTATAAAAGCTATATGTTCTTCAAATGGAAGGTTTACGATGGATTAGTTTTGTCGGGATCAAGAGCCATTCATCACCTACCGCAGGCCAGGGATGCTGTATTTCATTGTTCCAACAAACTATGACTTACCGCAAGATTCTAAATCAAAAAGTAGTTCGTCCAAACTAACTCTAGATAGAAATATTTTCAAGTACACGACCGTGGTTGCATCTAGCCAATGAAATGGCTATAAATCATCATTTATAGATCATCAATATTAGCATCAAATGAAATTCCACTTTCAAATATGTAAGCTCTCTAATTAAACATTGTAATTATCAATTTTATCCGAACAATCAAATAATTTGAAACTTGTCATACTTGGGGGTGTGGCTGATCATACGATCATATTAGCTGACAAATCATGTCATCAAAGTATAAAAAGAGAATCTCGTACCGAATCATTAATTAATGGTTAATAATGTATTACCTCTACAAGTTTTAACGATAAATATTTATTTATCAGGCTTGGTGAACTATTCTAAATCATCGAAAAAGTGAGATTGTGAGAGGAAAAATGCACGCTCTCCGGGCTGGATTTGAACCGGAGATCAGGAGAATGCTGGTTCGAATCCAGTCTGGCGAGCGTGAATTTTTTCTTCCGCAATTTCACATTTTCAATGATTTCGAATAGTTCACCAGCGTGATAAATTGATATTTATCATTAATTAATAGTGTTATATCTAATGAGTTGATAAATACAATATGATTGTCCCACCTAAATTAGATATCCTCTGCAAATTTGTCGTTTAGTCTTGTACGAGCCTCGTGTATTTCACAATAATCCATGGTAATCTATCAATCGGCTTTCATCAATACAGTAAATATTGAAGGATGAATTTCTCTCGCTATATCATGAATATAAATATGAATTATAAATTGATATAGTAGTTCAATGTTGAATGTTCAATTAACCTTCTAACGGCAGAGGAGTAATGTGAATTAAAATCAACCATTTATGAGACGCATCATTTATAAGTAAAGACAACAAAATTATTTATGTGGAATCTCGAAGCTAACTGCTAATCCATATATTTTATATATATATAATAATAATCCATATATTTATATATATAAATATATGGATCAGTTCCGCCGGCAATGTATTGTTAAACGAAAAAGAGTGTTTTTCTACGTAATTTGATACATCGAATAGGAAAAATAGTAAGAAGAATCCTAGACATCCTTGAATTTGAAAATGGCAGTTCCAATAAGATCTAATAGATATTCAGTGCGTCAGAAAACGTAGGTATGCCAACTTTCGATTGGAAAAAAAAATTAATCTTAAAGTATTGATTTCCAGGTCAAGGATGCTTTCAGGTATATTTACACTATTTTTTCCTAATTGAATTGATCAACTTTTACCCTGGAAAAAAAATCAAATATTTTGTGTGCCCTGGTCGGGCGATTCATTTACCACTCCCATCACTGAAAGGTCGATGCAAGATTCCGGAAATTCATATTTATCGGAGAAGTAATATTAATCAAATTCCAGTAGTCAAAGGGAGTTTGCGTCAGACCACGTACCATTCACGAATCATTTATTTTTGTCACTCGCCGTGACATTCTTTATTTCGATAGGCTCTCATAAACTGGATAACTTGTCAATATAACAGCTATTTCATATTGGAAAAACTAATTAATTTCAGATAATTTCATTTAAAGGCTCAAAGAAATTTCCCGAGTCCGATCTTTTTCGAAGTCCGGTCGAGCGAGCGGCGTACCAAAGAGAACAGATGAGATTTAGATGGAGAAAGTGGTGTATTTGATGAATTTTCGAGTCTCGGAAACATTAGGATGTATAATTATACGAAATCGCATGGAAATAATAAGGAAACTCACCCTCGTCTATGTCATTGGCGAGCACATCTTTGGCGCCAGCGAGCTTGGCGGCGATGGCCGCGGCCCCGCAGCCGGTGCCGAGGTCGAGCACCTTCTTGCCGCCGACGAGATCAGTGCCCTGGTCGAGGAGGAACCTCGCGAGGGCCTGTCCCCCCGGCCAGTAGATGGCCCAGAACGGCTCGCCGAACACCTGCTGCAGCTCGCTCGGCTCGGCCTCGTACAGCGGGCAGTCGGGCGTGAGCAGGTGGAGCGCCAGCTCCGGGGTGAGGTGGTCGCGGCTCGTCCTCGTGTGCTGGTCGATCGCCCGCTCGATCTTGGCCGCGGAGCTGCTCAAAGCCCTGCGCACCAGCGGCAGCATCGCCTGCAAAACAAGCCGCGCGTCGTGATTCGAGCCTCTCATGAGCCAACTTTCCCGCGGCCGGCCGACTTCCTGAGAGCAGTTGGAAAAAGTTCCGGCAACGTAGCGTGCGTCAAAGTACGTGAGCGCAGCTGTTGAGGCGGGGGCTTGGCTGTGCCGCATCGCCGCGGTCAGCCCCGGCAGTGTCATATCCAAAGTTTTTCGTGCGACGCTTGGCTGTAAGCGAGGCTGTGTACTTACTGGCTCATTTTTAAAGGGATTGGGAGGGGCTGCGAATAATTGTCGCGTTGAGAATCCCCTCGATCGCCTTACTGAAAACTTTAATTCGACTTGTCATATTCATATGTGATTTGCGAGATCTATATTTACACATTTCACGATTCTATTTTGTATAAGTGTTCAATATTGCGACATTTCGTATCGAGCTTGTCTAACATCGTTGATCGCATGTTATCGAAACTAGAGAACCGTGCACGCAATATCGTGACATTGTTTTTTTCCCGGGAAATCAATCCTTACAGTTGAGTCTGCCTGCCCTAGAGTGAATATTTACTGTAAACTTCAGTCACTATTGTGGCTCATCTATCCATGGAAGTTCGCATCTTGTTCACTCAGGCTACAGTGAATAATCTACTGTAAGTACATTGAAAGACGTTCCACTGAACTTTACAGTTACATTTTTACTGTGAGGTATTTAGAGACTATAGATTGTCTATAGTACTGTTAGATGCGTGAAATTTTCCGATTGTCAATTGTCTAATTACGTGTAATTACTCTGTGACTAACGTATAGGGCCAAATAAGATGCTACCCCGTTTCCTCAATGAAGCTCTTTTGATGTCTACATTAGTAGCGAGATCGCCCATCTAGTCACTAATCGCGTAAGTTACTCTAAATGAGCAAACGCTGTTGCCTCTAGTATGTCTATGCCTATAGGCTGATATGATGCTTGGTTGTCCTGGTAGTTATAGAAGAAACGATACTGAATATTTATCTAAAATATTACAGAGTAGAATACTCGATTACTCGAAACAAAAAGGATAACACCAGAGGTAACTCTACATACTGCATGCGGCGTGCATCCCTGAGATTTATGAACTTCGACTTTCGCTTAGGGAGCGCATTTCATACGATGGAGAGTAATGCATTTAAAAATAAAATAAAGTTTATATAAACTCCAATCTAATTATTAAAGTTTATTTCCCGGTGCAGCAACTTTATATTATCAAAACATTTTCAAAAACAATTTTTGTAGTTATTTCCAATGATTCATCATACTTCGTTAGTCACGAGAGGAATGTATGCAGAGGGATACAATGCGAATACAAAGATGGAATTCATCATAAACATTAATACCAAAACTTATTAATGAATTCCATGGTTAAATGAGGAATGAGTTAATTTTAATTATATATTTATCTGAAAAAGTAGCTGTGAGAATGTTCTTCAGTAATCTGCAAGTGTCAGTAACTCTGGATACCGCTGTACGGCGAACTATAAGTTCAGTAACAAATTAACAAATGTTTAATAGTTGTATCAGTGTTGGTATTGCATTTATTGAAACTAGATGCGGATTAAAGTTCGATTCATTTTATCAAGTCAAGAAAGTGCTAACAAGAATAAAAGCACCAAGGAAATAACCAACTTCTCAAGAGAACTATTGCCAGTCTGAGCAGTGCAATATTTGCCGTTGAATTGTGCATCGTGGAGTATCGAATTAAGAAACTTGATCCTCGCATCAAAATCTAATCAGAGCAGCTTTGTCTCAAAGTTCCTTCCGTGACCAAGACCTTATCTAAAAAGTTGCGAGATAAAGTTTCGCCAGATGGTGCAAAATCGAAGTTACCAAACTCGTAAGTGAAACGCGCGACTCTTAAATACCTCAGGTTCCTTGGACCCACAAGTTGCCTCCGAGGGCTGCATTAATAATTGGTTTTCCTCTACATTCAATTACGCCACGTACTCAGATAGCTGATTAGTGTCGGCGTCGAAACACCACGATTTTTTTTGACAGAGATCATCGCGCATTCAAGTTGCCTTTCTCTTTCCACAATATATCTATCCAAAGTAGCATACCCTGCATTCAAGTTCCGTTATATTATTTTTCGTGTATATTTATGTACAAGATTTGAGAGCAATTTTCGTTATCGTATTAGTTGTAAAGTAATTAAATTATATTTTCTATTGACGTTTCTTCGTACTTATCCAAAATACATCAGTTTTGCATAAGAAACACAGTGATCCGAGATTCTGGTATTCTGCAAATAATGTAATATATTTTGGACGTACAAAATATTGTTTTAATGGAGGTAGCACGAAGTTTAGTATGTGAATTTAAATTTTCCGAGCAAACATTTGAGACATGACTGAATATGTTTACTAAGCTGGATACACAGTCATGTGTATGCTTACCCATCTCCTAACTATTCTATGACTGTGACATAACATTTTGAGTGTCAGGAATCCAATAAGAATGTATATTCTCAACAGGAATTTTATCGTTATTTTATTATTATTTTGCATACGAAAATTTCCTTAAATCTTTTGCTATTCCGTATATTCAAGTGATCGATAAATCGCAAACTCTGAAGTTTACTTATATGTCAATAGAGATTATGATTCGCAGTGTAAGGAAATGAAAATGTTGTGAATAAATTTTTAACATCATGATCAACACGAAGCTGAAGTAAAAATATGACTCGAGGAATCCAATTGCCCGATATTTCCCTCAAGAGCAGATGCTATAAATATTGTCAAGTTTAGACGGAATCATTTCTCGATCTGAATATATTCAAGTTGTTTTCAATTTTATATATATACTACTGTGCTTAACTGGATATCTCTATATACTTGGGACTGAATGGCTTCCGATTTCATTGGAAAGCAGTACCGCTGTGCCTTCCTGAACAGAAATTAGTTTAAGTTGAGACTATGATCGAACCAAAGTATCTTTATTTGTTTGACAAAATAATGGAGCAGTAGCAATAATTTTCATTTTTCATTTATTTGATTGATCATTTATGATCTAGTACCGGTAAAAATCAGTGGTTGGACGGTAATCGTTGTACGATAGTTGAATTCCACAGGACTTTATGGCAAAATACACCGTACCACACGTGAATCATATCTGTCTTTGGATTCGACAGGATTACACTGTAGCATGTGAGATGCGGTTTACAACTCACACTGTTTGTACTAGTTCAAATCTGTGCATCTGCGTACAGGTGAAACGTTGGATGGAAGTGGCTTTTCCTGAGACCGCAGTTAACTTTTATAGGAAAATTCTCCGAGCGGACGAGAAAGACAAACTTCCCGAAATATTCATGCTCATCGTTTGTCGTTTCATATGAGTCAGTAGTTCGGCGAAATAATTAACGTATCGAGCAGTACCCCAGACTTGAATGGGCCAAACGAACATTATCTATTCATATACAAACTCAGCGCAGAGTGCCGAAACTGTCCGTGCCCGCTAACCCCTCCTTCCCCTGAATCTCCATTGAAGTTGGCGTGCGAAAACTCGCCCAAACATCGCGTTAAAAGTACAGGGTGGAGATGCGCGTAAATTCAAATCTCCATATGAGCGCATGAAGCCGAGCTACATAGGTGCGAGACAGCGCGAATCGCGCGCTTCTCTCGCCGCGTAATCTCGGGGCCGAGTTAGCGAAGAACCGCGGCAAGTTCGACGAGTGGCTCCGTAGCATTTCACATCCTGTTGCCGTAGTGGCGCGGCGGGGCGCGGAGAGGCTGAATATTCCGCGGATGCTCTCTGTGCCGATACGGAGTTATAAAAGTCGTGTAGAAAGAAGGGCGCGAGCCCGGAGGCGGGTAACGAGTTCGAAGTTCAGCCCGCGGCTGTTTGCGCGCTCGTTTCTTTTGCCACTCGCTCGCTTTGTCCCGGGGCCGGGGTGTCGGAGGCCGCGAGCAGACGCACCCGACACGCACACACGGAATAGCCAAGGCGCGCGCGGCCCGTGCAAACAGCGCTTTTTAATTACTTAATTTCGCCGGGTAATCTAGCCTCCTCCGGGCGAGCAAACGAGCCGCGTCTGCTGGCGGAATTAGCTGCGGAAGCCCCGCTCTCGATTGGCAACGGTTATTTGAGCATGCCAGATGGAGCGTAGGGCCTCGTCGAGAAACCGCGCGCACGTGTGAGAGAGAACGCGCGAGCGACATCCCCGCGCGATGTCTCCTGCGCGCGCTTGGCCTCGAGCTGCGCCCCACAATTTAACGATCTTTCATATTGACGGAGCTACGGAACCCTGCCCTCCATTAGAAAGGAGGATTATTTACGCGAGGCTCCGCTTCAATATATATGTATATAGGCTCGACTGCATTGACGATTTTTCGAGCGCCCTCAATTGGCGACGACTCGCGAGGCCCTTTATCGATGGCTCGCAGGCTTCGCGTCAAAGTTGCCTCCATAGAATTTTCATAATCCTTGACGAAGCGGTCGAACGTAATGAGCATGCGTTGTGTATAATGGTGCCACTCGACCGCGTATAAACATTGTTCCTGAGCCCACTCAAGTAAAACACGGTAATACGATGACTTGCATAATCCATAACGAAGCTACGGGTATCCTTCAGATTCCCGTGTGGGCGGTGCATATCAACTGACCAGTCTGAAAAGCACCGAGTTGCTAACGCACTCGCACAACCGCAAATAGCAAGTGGCGCATCCGGATAAATCCACCGCAGCCAGCCTCAAGAGATAAAGATACGCGTATCCTTTTCATATAATCCGCAAACCGGATAAAGAGAACCAAGTGCCCGTACGCGAGTGTATCCTTCTCTCTTTCTCCCTTTCCCTCTACCTCTCACTATATACATGGGCAGGTGGCGAAAGAGTGAAAGAGAAATATGAAATTAGTGCTCGTGCGTGCTGAAAAGCCCACAGCCAATGCTTTATGAGACACGTGGGAGCTGAACTAACTCGAGCAATAATAACATTTTGCTTTCCGAGTAAAAAGCCGAGATTTTCCTTTTGCTTCTGCTCTGTCTCGATTTCATAAACCTTTCTAGCGAAATATGATTCACCACTCTAGAAATGTTTCTTATTATTTTTTCTTCCTTTTCGTTGCTCTGTCGTGTGACAAGTGAAAAATCACTGTAAGGAGTTGGATTAAATATTGACTGGATTGCAGTTAATTTTTTTCATGTAACGTCACTTTAGTTCCATGCGTTTTGATACCAAAAATTTATTGCGAATTTTACGGATACATTTTTTCTATCAAAACTCATGGAAGTAAAGTGAAAATTCACTTTAGTTACATAAACAATTCAGTACAATCTAGTTAATATTCACTTCAATACAGCGGTTTTTTATTTTTAGCTTTTAAGAAAGTGTATATAATAAACTTATCCTGCTTGTCACGATGTAGTATTTTCTGGTAATATTTAATGAAAGAGGATTTCGCGTAATAACTGAAATTTCGAAAAACATACATACACATTTTTCTTTTCTTATTGCAATGAAAAATGTATCAAAAACATGCTTAAACCTGAGCTTAAAGCGCTCGTACCAAAGGATTTCCGCATTCAAGCAAAACATTTCAGTATTCGAAATTTTTCTTGAGCATACATCTTTAAACGACAGACGAGTTCTGGAAAAGATTTACTCTCGCTTAGTTTAAGTACCAGGGACGTTTCCCGAGAACAAAGTTGCACGTGAAAAGGTGCTGTGCCGCATTTTCTCTTCAAAGCTTCCTTTGTGATAATCTCACGCAAAATAAAAACCGGAATTAAATAACACAATTTATCAATTATCGCCAGGAAAACTTAGTTCACTGGATTCTGGGTTATCGGCTTCTCTTCTTCTTAATTAATCTTCCAAGCTGAGAGGGTTAGGGAAGAAATTTTTATTGTCGCTATTTGGGTATGCATTGAGTGCTACCCTCAGGATTTGTCCTCGATCCCGCAGAGTTTTCCCCGAGCGAGTTATATTGGAGCTTTCGAAAGGAATGTTACATTAAAGGAAAAAGATGAATTCATCCTCAGTGCATCAATTTTAATTTACTATCTGCATAAATTGTACTAATTTGAAAAGTATTGATCTAGATATATTTATCAAGTAAACATTAATTGAACTAGATATGCCTAGACTATGCGTAGGTTATGTCAGTCCATTTCTAGGCATAACTACTTAGGCATAATTTATGCATAATTTTTTGACTTGGGTGCAACTATTGAGTGAAAATTAATTGAACTTTTAGGAAAATTTAACACATGCGGTTAGCACACTCAACTGATTTCGATAACAGTGATCCATGGCCGAAGAATTTCATGACAATATCCCGCTGATGTGATTCCTGGGAAATATATAATTTATGAGTTTGTACCGTGAATATATGTTTCCGCCATAATATATTCCGAGTAGTAGCGTCAGTTGAAAATGACATTTCATCAGCCGACCTCAAACGAATTTCAAATCAATGCTTTTGTGATATTTCGGAAAAGTGGGTCACTGGCACTGATCTTCTGGGAAACAACGTTTCAAGTTTTTTTGCCATGTGTATAAGTACGTTACATACAAACTTTTCATAATTCTGACAAATGTTAAACCAGCTATACAAGTACTGGACATTTGCGTTGTTGTAATGCTCAAAATTCATGTTGCGAATGAGAACAATGCAGAAGCAGCGCAGTTATCCGAGATTGAACAAATAAAAATACACAAATGGAGGAAAAAATTCACCATCACAATGAGGAAAAGTTAGGCAAGTAGACGCTAAGGCTGTTTGAGTTTCGAAGTGCCGAATGACGCGTACAACAGGAGGGATAATCAGCCTCAGAACTTTTCAATGGGATTTCATAGTAGTCTGAAAGAAGTTTACCATTGACTTTCTCATTTAATTTCACAATTATTAAAGCAAGTCCAATGTTTATTCATTAGTCTATAACCATTGCAAAATAGGAATAATACACTTTTCAATATCACGGTTTAAGTTTGTTAAACCGAGCTAACCGATTCCTAGATTTATCGAATTGTTCATATACACATGTATATTATAGCACATCCATAGCATAATAATTGTGGGTACATAGTATATTCAGAACAAACACGAACAAAGCATGAAAAGTAAGCTCGATCCTCGAATCCTTAAAATGAAAGAATGCTGAAGCGAGTTTAAGTATGAGAATACAGATATTCGCGTGGCTTAATTCAAGTACTTCGGGATTTTTCACGCTTGCAAAACATTATTGACTCGAGCAAAGTAACAATCACAGGGAGTGACTAAGCTCTCGTAGCTTTGTGCCGCTACTCTATTTCTTTCTCCGAACTCTTTTTGTTGCTCCACCTCGCGTTAACAGTACGAACTAGCGATAGGATTACAATGCATGACTGAGGATTGAGTTGCACTCGTAACGATGGCTTTTGCCCTTTGTTCAATAATTCTATTTGGAATTCGTGTACAAAACGCGAATGAGAAAACTTTTCCAGCATAACTTCTATCTCTTGCTTCGGCCGACTCATACTTTTAATCAGACGTGCAAACATTCTCCCGCTCAAGTTACCAGACACCGTCTCAACCTTCGTCAAATCACAATACACACGTCCACCCGTTAGCGAAGAATCCGCGTAACCTCCTATTCTGCCGGGCAGACAACGCGAGCGCAGTCCTGAAAAAAGCTCCCGGACAAAGACTCCCCGGAAAATCCCATTCCCCAACTCCTTAGTAGCGCGAAACTCGGGCCGGCAAAATTCAAAAAGAAAACATGAGCACTCGAACTTTCGGAAGTGGAATCAGGATTAAAACGCCAGGGAAAAACCACAGCAAGAAACGGAGACGAGTAAGAACAAAAGCTCGAGGGGGCGAGGGTATATGAATTTCATTAAACGCGGCGGTCGCTTGTAAAATGCTGCGTGCGTTTTAAGCCATTACAAAAGGCGCCGTAAGGATTTTACTACCCGTTTATGCTGGCAACGGTAAATTCGCCAAAAATATCACGGGCCTGCGCCCTATGGTCCGTTTCTCTGGCTCGACTCGCTCTCCGCTCTCTGTGTGTATTATCTCTCCGCAGAGATTAGATGCGATTATATCCTTCCTCTAATTTGAAAACCCATTAACGGATCATAATAGTCACTGGAGTTGTGAGTGTAGGTGGTTTTCAATAAATCAAATTCGGTATCCCCGCGGAGAACTGACGTTTTTTTATATTGATTTTCTGGAATCAATTCAGTTATTCAGCGATATGACAATTGACAAAATACTGTACGTACAGATAATTGATAAATTCGTGTGGGTGATTGATGCTTTATGTCGATGTTTCATATGTCACGTAGAGTAATATTATTGTACGAGTCTTTTGTTCCAAAAATAAATTTCTCTTTGATGGTGGACTGAATTTATCACTGTTTTGAAAATTAACTTTGAAGCTATTTGAATTCACATTTTTACAAAATTGTCGAAATCTCACGAATTCAAGTTGATTCAGCATGCATCATAATCCACGAATTGGCAGGATGTAGTATCTATAAATTAGAGCTACCCGTGCAAGGATAAGAAATGTCTAGAACGTGAAAATTTTTTATAAATTGTCATGCAAAAGTGTCGAAGAGAGCTTTCGTATCATAAGAATCGGTGGGCCGATTTCTATACTTATAAATCATTATATTTTCTCTTAAAGAGCTACTACAATAGTGTCGTAAGATTATCATTCAACAGAAAATATTACAGGAAAACGAAGAACACTGCATTGGGAGGATCTGACTCTCCGACGCGTTGGGAGGTAGTTGAGCAATGTCGTGTAATGAGACCCGTATAATCTAAACAAAATTTAGCGAAATTAAATCCAGACACTGGGTATATCCCAAGTGAAGTACCGAGGAAGAGGACCGTAAACAAACACGGGTTATGAGTTGGTCATGCAGCTTCGCGTTATATTTCCGGAGGTTAGACCTTACAGCATAAACGGATTTCACATGCAAATTTTGCGACTTTTAGATGGTGCCTCACGCTCTTGTCTTCTGCATGTACCAACTGGTTCATCTTACATGATTTGTAGAATACCCTCTCGTCAACGAATATAGTAACATCCTCCTAACTACTGAAAGTATGAAAACAAAGTAAATAATGTAGTATTCAGATCAGCAAAATCAAAATGGATGATTCAGAAACTTTTGGCCAAGTCCGTTGTTTTTTACAACGGCTTTTCCAGAAAATTTGGACAGTGACAAATCACGAACCTGAGAAGATGATATGTTTAGAGATAAGTTTTGTCAATATTAAAATAGATAAATCAAGTCGTTATTGACATTTCAGCTACAGTGCAGCAACACGTAAGAATATCTAAACCCGGAGTATACAAACATTCTAATAACAATACGTAACAACATTCTATCTAAAGCTCCTAGTGATAAATTATCTGCAGTGTAAATTGAATCATTGAAAATCTTTCTTATGCAGTAATATATTCTGTATGTTATTATATAAAACATATTGAACAAATTATTTTGTAAGTTAAAAGCTTTCCAAAGTTTGCATCGGAAAAATGATATTCGATATAAAACATCTGGATATCATATTTAAAATTTTAAAGTATTTCATTTGAATTTTCGTTGAGACAATATATGCAAAATATTATCATGAGCCGAGAAGTATAGAGTTCACTTATATATATTCAATTGAAGAAATCGGAAAAAATATGGAGTCTGAACGCTTCGATTCTTTCTATCGAAACTTATCCGATCAATTATCTCATTGAGAACTTGATCAGTGCGAAGAAGTACCTATCCCAACTTATCTAAAGAGCTATAGGAAAATTCGACGAGACTCTATCTGTTCAGAGAATTTACTAAATTTCATTAAAACTTTCACGCCGAGGCAGAAGTTTTATGATTCTTCCATTATTTGGTTCTTCGGCCCTATTATTTCGTCGTATATTATTTCGTCGTATATTATTTCGTCTCACTGAATTCTCACATTTTACTTTTTTCTTTTTGCTTTATCTCCTCGGTCCACTTCCTCCTTCTCTTTTATCTGTTTCTTTTTCTTTTTTTCATCTGCATTTGATTTGGTTGTGTTGGCACGCAACAATGCGAGGTATGATTCGTACTTGGAGAAAATCGTTGAAATAATTTAATACTGGGGAAAGTATTCTAGTATCAATGTTTTTTTGTGTATTCATTTGTATAAGAGAAACAATTTATTCAAAACTTGTCGATTTTGCTATATAATACAATACGTTCAGCGATAAATTGTTCTTGAACTTCCAATATTTTCGAAAAAGATTAAAAATATTGTTTCATTTTGCGCAGTATGCAGTTCCGCATAGTATTATTATGAGTTATGTATTCGAATATTCAAATCAGTCCCCCTGACTTTTCTTTTTCTCCTTCTTCGACGGGATTGCAATCGCATTTTCGAGGATGAATTCATGAAATACTCTAATAAAACGAAATGAACATAAATATAACTGCTTGCCATTTAAATATTCGATTAATTTTGTCTTCTCTATCCAAAATTCTTTTCATTTCGCTTGATCAAATTATAAATATTTTTGAATCATCATCAGTGAAGCATTCTAGCCAATCTCAATCCTTATCCAATAATATTTATCTTATAGTTAATTTTATATGATTTCAAGAACGAATTATACAGTATTTAAACTATCGGAAATAAAAATAAATCAATGCAAATGATGTGGTTTTCTAAATACTCGACTAGAAGAACTGCATCATGAAATATGTTGCCGCTATTGAATAGTTATTATTCCCGCATTCTGAACGTAATTTCCTACACTTCGATAAATTTATTCCGAAGGAAGAATGATAATATCTAGTACACAATCATAAATTTGTAGCTGAATCGTTTTAAAAGACGTTCCGATCGCAAAGTGAGATTGTCAAATCGCGCTTGACCACTTGATGCTAGCCGAGCATAATAAGCCACGTATCGCGCACAGGCACAATACGTCTTCGGACAGTGCAAAAAGCGGGCAACGTCGTTATCCGGAAACGCAATTTCCCAGCTGGAATCGTTCTGTGAGCCAGAGGAAAAGGCGAATCCAACCACGTAACGGAATTTAATTGAAAATTTCTTACTTCCGGGAGTCCCGCTGTTTTCTCAACATCATTCCGCGGAGGGCTCGATCCGCCTCCGGCAGCGCGGCAATACCTATCTTTGGAAAAATAAAACGCGAGCAGCGGGCACCGAGCAAAAAGCATACGAGTAATCCGCTCGTCATCAGCTAACCATCAGCCGCGTATTTTTGAAGAGCCGAGAGCGCGGCAAAATCGATGGATTGAATGGGGCGCCGCGCGCAGGGAGCTTTTTAAAAGCACCTAGTTACCGAGAGCTGAAATGCTGCTCCGCCTCGAAAATTACAAAACGAGCATCCGCGAGCTCGGAGCGATCGATCGATATCGCGCCCTACCTCGCCCGCGTTGACACAAATTGATAGCGAGAAGCTCGCGCGCGCACGTGTAGCGCATTTCCGCGCGGAAATTTCTACACCGGCTCTTCTCTACCCATCTCGCCTGCTTTATCTGCTTAACAATTATCCTCCCCGGAGAAAGAGAGAGAGAGAGAGAGAGAAAAAGAGAGAGAGAGGGAGAGGGAGAGATAAATAGATAGATAGATATGTTTTTATTGTATAAATTATACAAAATTCAGAGAGAGAGAGAGAGGCGCATTGTCGGCGGCAAAATTGAATTCGTGCTCTGGGTATTGGGGCCGAGAACAGACCCTCAGACGCCTGCGTGAGTCGGAGAAATTTCAAAAAGCGGATGATCGAGCGAGTCCTGCGATGGATGGCTTGTCGATTGATTTCTCGATATAACGCGTTCTTATATGGAGTGACCCAACGCTACTGGCGCTTGAGCGATCGTACAGGCAAACGCATTGAATTATTCAATCTAGATTATATATTGCAGCGAATATGCTATCTTCAAATGCAAATAATGAAAGCATTTTCAAATCGAACCTATGCATCAGTCTTTAATACAGTATTGTGAGTTTATATGATCCTACAATTCTATCACCGTCGTACGAGAAATCTCCTCAATGTACGACTTTCTAGATTCAGTCGTGAAACTGTATAGTTGATCGAACTAATCAGAGGGAGAAAACCAACCCCTGCACGGAGAGAATAGCTCTAGTGTAATTACAATAGCCGATAATAGCGTAATCACAGACTGACAAAACCACAAATTTCACTGGAACTTCTAGAAAAAAAGCATTGGAATTTCTATGGAAATTGACCAAAGGCATTTGAACATTCGCCGTGGAAGGTAATACAAATTAGCAGGCGGTTGAAGTTCGATGTTACGATAGACTATGGTAATTTTTTATCCAAACATAATCTCCTAACTGCACTATTCCATCAATGTCTCAGCGATTCTAGCATATCCATCGATTTGTTCAATTGATTGATGAATATATTTGAGTAGAATAAAACATTGGATTATTATAGTTTCACCCAACTTATGCAAAGTCTGCTATATACTCGTGTAACTTATAAATGTATGTTCAGTGTCTTGGTATACATAACAAGGATCGGTGCAGCGGTATGAAGTTTAGCTTCTCGCGCAGTTGTCTCGATTTCAAATCCCGAAATAGGTGCAATATTTCTTCAAAGGTAAATGTACTAGATATATATATATATATATATATATATATGTATATAATTTAATAAATTTTCAACTCAGTTATATAACAAACACGTAACGCGAAGATGAAAATAAATTTTTATAATGACTCACAAAATCATAATCAATCACTGAAAAGATACACTGTAATGAAATCATTATCCTTGAGGTTTCTTTAGGTTTGAATATGCGACAGATAGCGACAGTTTCAGAAATAAGGCTCATTAGTGAACATTTAAAAACTCGACTGTTACGATACATGCAGCTTTAACCAATAGAGATTGAACAGTAAAGTCAATTGAGACATTGATTTTCTGCAATGATAGAAGTTTTATATATATAGTAAAGTCGCGAACTAAGGGATCCGAACAAGATCTTGTGAGCATTAGTGGCAGCTCGTACTACGGATAGAGTGTTTTGGGTTTATTGAAAAAAAAGTGATCAAATACGTCTCTTTATGTCCATATTCTAAGATATTCAAACGCAAGACGCAGTGCTGTCATAATTGCGTTGCCACGTCGCTTTAGATAAGTGCACCGTTGACGGTTAGCCCGTTTGATATGCAGTGTGTAAGGTAGGAAGGGAAAAAGCGATCAAAGAGGAATCGAGACGTCTCCGCGAGGAAAAGCCGCTCAAACGTAGTCGCGAGCCGCGTAAGCATGAGCAAATACACTTTGCACGTCTGGACTGCGGGGAAAAAGCGTCAGATTTTGTTTACGGCTCTAGAGCCCGGCTGACATCTCCCTCTCTTTCGCGAGCCTCACGAAACAAAACCGCGAGTAGCGGTGGAAAATTCACGAGGTTTCTGCTGGTGCCGCCGCTGCTACTGCTCGGTGGTTACACATAATTCACTTTAGCCGGGGGAGAAAACGCGAGGAGAAAACGCGCGACTGACGAATGCCCGCGCCCTACATTATTCTTCGCTGTGCGCACGCCTGAGTCAAAGGCGCAACGACGCGGGTGTTTCGTGCTGCTGCGAGCGAATGGGCGCCACTCGCATGGAGCCTCGACTCACCTGCATTATGTAGCTCTTTCTTCTCTTTTCCCTGTATGTATGTTTCGTGAGTCTATATAGCCGGCTCCGAATGACTCCCTTTCTCTCTCTTGCGCATGCTGTATATATACCTTGCCTCGCGGTCGCTCTTCTATCGTCCTCCGGTTCCCGCCCGTACCGATAAATGTTGAGCCCGGCCACTCGTTGTAAGAATTGCCGAGAACAGCCAATCGGGCATGCCGCTCCAGTGTAGTTTCTCCTACACTGGATCGACCTCGCTTTGACGCTACACGGCCGCAGTTCTCTTGCCTTTGATAGGATTGTATTGTTAAAGCTCCAGACTGATTGATAAATGATTGCTTTGAGCTGACTGTAAGGGATTCGTATAAGAGTTTAATTGGGCGATTAAACTAAGCGGTAAATGTCAATTATCTCGTCTCATTACCCTTCCCTCGATTGAATATATACTATTATATTATACTCATACGAGATTTAATTATACTAATACCGAGCGATTCTTCTGGATGACGCATTCCTTGATTATAGAGAATTTTAAAGGGGTTGAACCATCGTATCATCCTATCGAATAGTGGTGGGTCGTCGTTTATCGCTCGATGGGCAAGTCCACCGACGGAACTTCGTAATTGAATTCTTGTATAAATAGAATGATTGGTCGGTGCGATACTGACTGCCAGATACTTTTGCTTGGTGGTGCTCGTTGGAGTCTGGGAGTGTATCTTATAGGGAGGGGATCTTGTTTCGCGGAGACCAAATGTTGGCACAGGCACTGATGGCTCCCAGACCGAGAGAGGTGAGCTATACTCTAATACTATACTAGTACTCTGTGACAATACGTCCTTATTGTGCCATTTCGCTGATTTCGGAGCCGTACATAATGGCAATGGATGAAAAAATAATAACGTTTCACGAAATTAAATGGTAAACAGTAACACATCATAACTATTGCAAATCTTTTTTGAAGACTTTTATGTATGCATAGTTCGTCTTAAGTGATTATCATTGGTGGCGAGGCTGACTGATGGAATCACATGATAGAAATACCAACGATTGCCACTATTCAGCGGGTGTTTTTAAAATGTTCTCGAAACGTTCAGACTGAACCGAAGAAACCGAATTTTTCCCAGTCTTCTCTGCGAGAGCTTCAATCAATTTGATCTGAGGTAGGTGTACGTGCTCAATTATATGAGATACAATTCGATGTTTCTCTGCCCTTACTCGACAGGGAACATGTAAGCTCGATCAGTAAGCAGCCTATAAATCAGACAGCCCTAATATCACCAGATAATGACGGCCCTTACGAAGAAAAGCACATTTCAAATCTCCGACGAAAAAAAACACATTTCAGTTTCTCAGCCGAAAAAAAGCACATTTCGGCTTCTCGGACGAAAAAAAGCACATTTCGGCTTCTCGGACGAAGAAAAGCACATTTCAGCTTCTCGGACGAAGAAAAACACATTTCAGCTTCTCGGACGAAGAAAAGCACATTTCAGCTTCTCGGACGAAGAAAAGCACATCTGAGTTTACAGGACTGTGAAAAATAAAGTGCGTATTCCCGCGTGATGAACTATTACACTCCACGCTCTCACGCACTTCCACGAGTATTGAGGTACTCAATTTTAATACATTTTAACGTTTAATATACTGTGATTTTTTATTATTTCTCGCTTTAGTGGCCTAATTCAATCGACATTAAAATTTGAAATGTCAATGGATTTTGATGGAATTTCGCATATATGGGTTTTTTGGGTCGCTGATTCCGAATCTGAACTTCGATTTTGAAAATTCGAATTAGAACATCCAAAATGGCGGGCACAAAATTTTGAAATTCACTGAATTTTGATGAAATTTCGCATACACGGGTTTTTTGGGTCGCTGATTTCGAATCTGACCTCTGATTTTGAAAATTCGAATGAGAACATCCAAAATGGTGAGCAGAAAATTCGAAAACTCACTGGAATCCAGACTCAAGGGTGGTTGCGTCAGTGCCTTCGATAGTGATTCTCGAATGCCTCGATTCAACTCACGTATTTTTCGATTAGTCTATTTTAACTGTTTCGAAGAAAGTATATTATGAAGAGAAATTGAGTGTATTATTAAATGAAAGTAAAATGTTCATTTTTCATATGAAAATATATATTTGTCAATATAAATATTTTACGATTCTAAGATTAAAAAAGATTAAAAATCTTTATTCTGATAGAAGATGTTCGTACCAGGGAACAAACTCCTCTGGTATCCATTTTTTTGTTATCATCTTTCTAAGATCGATCCTCTTTTTAGCTGTAAGTGAAATAGGTTTCGAATAAGCTTGAGGTAGATCAAAATTAATTATAGATTCCGTCGTTTTGAATTTCTTCAGAATGAAGAAACGAACAGAATCCTCGTCGTATTCGTATTTAATGTGTATGTAGCCTTTTTCCGAAGGAATTATTGTCAACTCTCGTATGTTGGAAATCTTGATATTTTTCCAGTTGAAGACCATGTCCGAGAGTTGAGAGAAGTCAAAAATATCGTTCTGCTCCCTTTCAATCACTTGGTATTCTCTTGATCTTTTGGCCTCTCGAATATGGTCACACCATTCTCTCTGGGAAAATATAGATTTGGTTTTACATCTATTTTCTATCGTTGCATGAACGGAATCCCCAGGAGCTTGTGTGTGACCAACGACTAGAAACCTATTGAAATTATTGAAATATATCAATTAAATACAATTACTTACATCTGGCAGTTTTTTAAGATCAATCATATATACTGATTTGAGCAAGTTACACTTTTAATCAAGAGAAGAAATAGGTTACAAAATTGAATACGTGAGCCTTTTTCCTCACGAGAGATGAATGCATTTTTTAAAATAAATAACTTTCATATTTACTGGGTAAAATTACCTGTGGACAATTTCGACATCCCATTCGACTGAAATTTTCACAAGCATACTGATCATGTTTTTGTTCCTATTTTGTCCACCACAGTTGTCACTATACAAGTGAAAAATCTTGAATCCTTGCTGGCATTTGGATTTTAAAAAATCGTAAAGAAACGACGAAATTTCATTTGACCCTCTATTTCCGACTGTCTCGTTCCAAATATTGCAGATGCCATGTTTTTGGCCCATGTCGAAGACAGTGAAATTCCAAATATTTAGCTTGGACATATAATATAGTGGCCCTATTTCTGCCTTAGGCGTCGTTAATATTTTTTGAAGGTCGAAATTTATCGCACATACTATTTCCGATCCTTTACTGATGGTTTTCGACTCTTTCATTAAATTCCTTGCTGAATTTTTATTCTTTATGTGCTCGTCGTATTTGGCTTTTTCGTTTCTTTTCTCGTCTTCCGAAAGGTGGTTGAAAGTTTCACACTGTTCACATCTAAAATGGAAAAAAATATTTGTGATTGTGTAGTATTCTTTCAGTAATCTTTATATTGTAAACTTATACATCGAAAATTCGATAGCTTCACAAAACCTAAAAAAGAAAATTCTATCTCTCAATTATTCTCTGCTCTGAGCAATTGAATAATTTTTCAGGTGAATTTGGGAAATACATTTTACTGAAATATCTATCCAAATCGAGTATGATTAATATATTACCTATCTTTCTTCGGGACGAAAAAGCCGTAATTAAATTCTGTATTAAAAATTTGCTCATACATTTGTTGAGAAACCATTTCAGTTATGTTATTCTCTCTAAGGAATTCTTGGTACAGTCTATACATCATTGAAACTGAACAAACGCTCTCATCCAAATAAAGCTTTTGAGATTCCGCTCGGCAGTAGTGAGACGGCATCGTGCGAAACATACGAATATGATCCCTCACGATTTCCTTTACTGGTTCCGGGAGTTTGAAAGGTCTGTTATAATGTTGACCTCTTCGATCTCCATCGATTACACCAGTTGAGTTGGAAGCATCTGATTTCTTATAAGCTGTTCTTATACACTGGTACGAGATATCTGTTTGAAGATTAATATTTGAAGTTATTAATATGGGCGATATTGATGGTTACATGATAGAATGATTCAGAGATTTTCCAAAGAAAATAATTGTGAATAGCTTCGAAATTATCAATTATAATTTGGCAACTATCATTTCATCATTTATTGGCTTTATTCAAGTGTTGATACTAGTAGAATCAATTTAAAACATGATCTCAGGACTACTTACCGAGAGTATCTAAAAACATCTTTCTGCAAACTCTAATGGTATCCTCTCCCTTCGGCAAAGTGAAAATGAAATGTTTGGCTTTTTGGTAAGCTTTTTTTTTAACTGCGATCGAAGATGTAGAGTCTGAAGAATCAGACTCGTTTGAATTTTCTGATACCATTGCAGAATTTAACTGTCGCAGGACCCATTGACGCAAACAGTTCCATTGTTTTGTTTTGTCTGATAATTCCCAATACTGGTCAAAAGCAGTAGTCCTCTCCTCTTCAGATATGAGGTCCCTGCACTTAAAGCGACATGTATCACCGCATCCTCTTTTCATTTCCCGTCGTCTGATGTTTTTGTCATTCCTGCCATGGCCAGCTTTTCCTGAAAGGCGAGCTTTCTTAGCTGCGTTGTCAATCCATGAATCTTTATCAGTTCTTCTTTTCCGGGTAATTTTTTTTGGGCGATTCTTTCGAGACCCTACTCTTACAGCAAAACTTGGGCCAGCTGTTGAAGTTTCATTAGTTGCTGATGAGCTAGGGAGCTCGTTATCTAAAGTAAAAATAATCATTCATAACAAGAGCAACATTTTGATTCGTCTCGTTTATGTTCTTAACCTTCGGGGGAAACGAATATAATCGAATAAGAAAATGTTTTAAATTTAAAGTGTGAATTATTCATTCAAGAATAGCATGTGTAATGTAAGATTCCCTGCGATTTAAAATTACTTTATTGTTAAAACTAATGAAATTAATTTTTATAAAGCACTCACCATTGAAAAGTTGTTTATTGAGCGTAGAGTTATGAATATTTAATGCAGAGCCAAAATTAGGTGATCTCTGCTGTATATTGGCCGATTCAATAGGAGTAGATTCAGCAATGCCAAATTCGTGTTCTATAGTAAAGAAAAAAAACAATAATATGCAAGAATAACCATGAAACTGACTCAAATAATTTTATATGTTAAAATGTATGCATCTAACATATTATATCTATTATGAATAAGAAGTTCCTAGTATAAGTAACTCGGAACTTGATCTTCACAATGGCAAAAATTTGTTCATAGTAAATCAAACCCATATATTTTTTATAATCAAGGAATCTCTGTACCCAATGTTCTCCTCTCCGTATATTTATCTATATTGTCATATATAGGTCTCCTTGTCTTTGATCATTGCAAATGTGACTATGAAATTATCAACATTTTCAAATTCTGCGAACATTATCTATAATATATTAAAGTTAATCTTACTGATATTATTCGGGACCGTAAAAATGTACTCAAGAATTATGTTAAAAATTAACGGAATAGTAAATTGTGTAACAAGCGCGGAAAGTTGCCAATTGCACACGCGGGCGCGTTGGCGCACGACATGTCGCCAAAGTATGCTATTGGCAACTATACCGTGCGAGTTGCTGATACTATTTCTTATCCCAGTCATAAAAAATGATGTATTACGTGGGAGTTTCCCGAAACTGTTACACAATATGTCATTTTTCGTGCACCCGTGATGAAAACGACATTTCATTTTAAATTCATTTTGATGGATCAATAGAATATATATGAAACGTTATGTTCTTTTTTTATCCGAATACGTCAAGAATCGTACGAAAGTTTGTATAAGATATAGAATAATATAAAAATCACAAAATTGACCAAAATTTGTAGAGGAAAAATCATAAAGGAATACGTAGAAATTATGCAAAAATGATCTTACATCATCACATTTGACTAAAAATGATTCCAAAAACTATTGAAATATAATTCAATGCATAATCCGTACTGATAAGTCAATGTAGGATTACATAGTGCTATTATTTTTCAATGTTATACGTTCGGAATAGACTATTCCGGAGTGTCCAAGAAATGTACTAAATCTATGCAAACTTATTCATTTGACCTAAGCATAGATCACCATCAATACGATGAAATCGCTTTCTGAGGAATATGTGCTATGACGAATCCACAGAATCAAAGACAACTCAATCTATGAATTTGATAAAAAATGTTATGTAATTGATTGACGGTGAAGTGAAGAAGCTGCCTTTCTTCAGTTTGATAAGATTGAAAAAAAGCATGCGAATCATCTTTTTCAACTTTCTATAGTCGCATAGCCCATATAAGTCCGAAGAAGTTGTGATGAAATCAGCTCGTCATGATAATTATGTATAAAAGTGAGGTATTATATATTTCAAGTAAGGTATAATTGTATTATGCTACAAACGCGGTGTTGAAGTGTAGTTTAATAGCTATCAGAAACTATCCCTATAACCATCATTTACTCATGTTACTATATTGAAAATTAAGAAAAAAACAAAAATCACTCAAATTGGACATTATACAACTTCTGTATTCAGTGTGCGCTTCTAATTCGACCCTCGGAGGTGTCTCAACATGAGTTACATATAAATTACTTTTATCCTCTGATGTGTGGAAAATCGACTCATATAGATATTTTTGTCTATGTGACATCACAAAATATTATTTACAGAATAGGAAAAATACTTTGAGGAGAACTGATATAACTAATCGAAAGATGAGATCTTTTTATACAAGATAGCCACAAGTAGCCACACGTGTAGAAACTAAATAGTTGACATATTTTTTGCAAGTTACTTTCAATCGCGAAATAAAGAATACAAAAAATTAAATATTTCAACTTTAACCAATTGTAGCACAGCAATACTATTTGAAAAATGACCGGAGCTTTGACCAAACATATTCAATAATACAATACAAATAACTTTATCGCCACTTGAGTTCACAGAGCGTGCAAAATACAGAATATTAAAAGTGTGCCGAAATAAATTCTATATTTTCACAATCGATTTAGTTACCTTATATCGCTCCCTACGAGAAAGACACACTCCCAAATCTTACCAAAATCTCACCACTTCTCGCAATCTCCCTGCGAAAGCCGAAGAAAGACACGTGTCCCACATCCCACAATCACCTGATGGGAGAAAACACATAGAATGGAAAGTTGCCGGAATTGGTTATTTCAACTAAAAAAATATCCTTTTTATAGCTTTCATATCACTTTTACAGCATAAATCCCTAGGTGATTGAGACAAACGTCAAGGATCAACGTTTTCATATTTTCTTCAATTATTTGAAAAAACGACGATTTCACTAAAGTTTCCATATTTGAGGTAAAACTTTTCTGATGAGCGCCATAACAGTCTTCAGAAGATTTTGAGACCCATACAAAAATAATATAGTTCGTAATGTGCAAATTCTTTGCATTTGTATAAACTGCAGGATTCATGAGAAGTTGTGGGTTGAAGTCATTATATTGGCGTTTTTCTTATTAAATCAAACTTTTATTACGAAAAATTACATTTGCGCAATATACAAAGTCTTAGTTCCACATTTTGAATTTCAACATTTGAGAAAATCACAAGTTATTTCGACTTGATGAATAACAAATTTTTGTTAAAAAACTAACTTTCGAGCTAACATGCAAGACTAGTACTAAGTAATAGCGCATTCATATCTTACTTAATATTAATAATCAATATTTTAATTCGTTCCAATACGTCTTTGTACACTTGTTTTTAAAGATTCATAATTGGGATTCATGCTATTTAATTTATAAGAAGTAAAATGTAAATGTATCGACTATGAATCTTACAGTAATTTCTATTCTCAATCAATTGAAAATAAATTCAACTCAAATTATGAAACGCTTTTGTTACAGTAGCAGCTGATTTAAACATAATCGAGTAAATCTAGAACAAATTTAAGATTTGAATATTAAAACTACAAACAAAATGCGCCTGGCATTCAAAAAAAAATTCATAATGGCACGTGAAAAATGATAAGTATTAATAAGTAATGGTTATTCGAAGAATAATTTGCAGAAAAATTGAGGCAGCTCTTGTAAAGAAACTATAATTGTAACTACAATTGAAACTATAATGTACACAATCTGGAACGCTGTAACTTAGTTTCTCTGCAAGTGCCGTACACGGAATCGCTTCACTTTTACCTTAGAAGTTTTTTACAAACTAGCTCATTACCATATTTTTTTAGACTTCATTCTTTGGTAAATCATAAATTTTCAAATGTTTATGCTTGATAATTATTTTTTGAATGTATTTTCTTACAAAAAAAAACCTGAAACTATAATTCTTTACTATATTAGAAAAGGTTTATTGAAAAATAATTAGATTAAAAAAGTTGATGGAATTTTCCTTCCTTCAGTTGAAAAAAAATCGAATTAACGATTAAAATTTAATATCTCAAATACTAAGGCAAAGTCATCCAGTGAGGAAAATGACTAGGAATTTGACTTATATATCAATACCTAATAACCAATCAACAAGATACTTCTACAAATTTGAATAATAATAAAAAATGGTTTGATACGAGTCAAACTCGTAACAAAAAATATAGAGCAAACATTTTTGTACGGATGCCACTGCGCATCCTCATGATGTAAATTGTTCCTATCAAACAATATTTCTTCTAGGCAACTCTTTAGTTGGAAATTTTAATGGCAATAAACGAGAACCAGCTATATTACAGTTGATCTGTATCAAATTTGGCTGCCAAGAGTTGTAATATTGCTAACTTCTTCAAACAGCTGTGCGTAAATCATTCTTGAAGTGATATCATAAAACTGGGAACTGGATCTGCTCGTGTATCTAGAATTCCAATGGTGAACATACATAACTGGTACAGCACATATTAGCATTCGGTAAATTTTCTTAACCTATGGAAGGTGGTCGCTCCCCTCCAATAGTATTCTCCTCATTACCTAAAAAATATTTCATTCCATTAACATTTGTCAAATCATTGATTAATTCATTAGCATCTACTTGGGCTTCGATAACAATATCAATCTCATTGCCCCTACTTTATTAAGTCAGAGTTTCTTTTTGTTCGACACTAATTTGAGTTTGACAAAGCGCATTACAGATACCTGAACAAATCTCTGTGGAATCATTATCATACCTTTCAGATTGAGTATCCATGCCAATGATAGGCTGCTCATGCTCAGATATAAAGGTACGGATGCCACTCAGCATCCTCATGATGTAAATTGTTGTACCGAACTATAGTTCTTTCAGGTAATGCTTCAGTTGGAAATACCAATGGCAATAAACCAGCTATACCACAGTTGATCTTCATTGAATTTGGCTGCCAAGAGTTTACCTTCTTTGATATCGCCAACTTCTTCAAACAGCTCTGCATCAATCATTTTCAAAGTAATGTCATTCAAAATTGGGAACTGGGTCTGCTTGTATATCCAGAATTCCAATGGTAAACATACATAACTGATACAGCACATATTAGCATTTGGTAAATTTTGTTCACCTATGGGAGGTAGTCGCTCCTCTCCAATAGTATTCTTTGCATCACCAATCTTTGTATGATCGACCTTTGCATCATCCATCTCTGTATAATCGACCTTTACATCATCAATATCAATGCCTTCATCGATTGGCGATGAAGGGCGCATCTCTCTAGGCGATCTTGGCGCATCTCTCTAGAAGTTCCAGAGCCAAACCCTTAATATCATGGGTTAATTTTACGACACATGTCTCACCTTCCTCAAGTACATCCAGGAGGAAAACGGTAGCACCTCTGTCAGCAATCATTTCAAACTCAGTGTTAACACCATGTGGCCAGTGTTCAACTCCATCAGGTTTGGCTAAACAACACTTACGGGATAGAGGAGATATGGATGCGAGATCGTCTGAAATTTTTCTTAAAGTGTCATGGCTGTGTTACCATAGTCCATATAGTGGACTTTTGTGCCTTGCTTGGTAGTAGAGATCATTGTCGGGCTATGAGCAACACAGATCAGATCTTCTTTGATATCCATGATGGCAGGGAGAATATTAGCCATTAGCAATTTATCCTCGAACATCTTCAGGTCACTCACGTATTTTTCTTCTTACATTACAACCAAAATTGATCAACTGAGACACAATAACTAACAAAAGCTGATCAGGGATCACGCTCTTCTTCTACCAACTCCATATTTTTCATGCAGGCAGCTAGTTTTTCACTGATCAAAAGTTTATTAAGGCTTTGTTCTCCATCAAAAAGATCAATTCACATAGGTGCTTTGTTGGTGATTATGAGAGCTTGAAGACACTTATCAGGAGGCGTGAGATCAATCAGCCTCCGACTAACATCCTTGTCCCACTCGGTTATGCCATTGAGAGAAAATACATCCAGCTTAGCACAGTATTATCATATCTCAATATTGCCATAATCTAAGAGCGTCACTTGAATTTCATTATCCAGCACTCGGGTAACCTTAATTCTGTACCAGTTTCTATCCGCACTAAGAGCAGTATATACCTCATTTTGATTGGGAATGACCAATTTGTCTGTGTTCAAATAGAAGTCAAATAATATTTGAAGATCATTTGCTTCTGAATAATCTGCTTTGCGGTGTAGCCAAACGCTGTTCGAATTGTTCATCCATGTAATTGCAACTTCATGTGTTGAACTCAGTATTGGCATATTACAAATCAGAGACACTTTTTCGATAATTTATCTTTCAAAACCTATTATGAAAGAATCAAATAACAGATGTTATTATAAAATTGTGAATTCAATTGTTCACATATTTTTTCATTTTGAATTAAATATTCTTACCTAATAAAGGTTAGCCTATTCCAATCAATCGAAAATCAAAGACACAGCTCGGTCGACGTCTGGCACTTTTGCAGCACTAGACGACCTGAATATCCGCAACTCGCGATCTCGCGTTTTTGTAAAATATGTTATATTATATTTTACAGTTATATTGTATTTTACGCAGTTATATTGCGTTCAGAACCGCACGGACCACAGGCCTCGAGCCACTTGAATATATATTCAAGCGGTGAATATATATATATATGAAGTTGGCGATCATCGCCAACTTCATGCAACTAAAATCGATTCGAACTCTCTCTCTCACTCGCATATAGAAGAACAGTTTTGCAGCCATCTTCAAGCAACTGACTGAACTGAAAACGCCGATGAGACACCCTATGTTTTTATTCTTGTTAATAATTCAATGTTAAATGACTAAAATGGCTGTAGAAAATGCAAGATCATCCCAAATAAAGCTTGAATGAAAAGTTTTGGCAGTTAAGTCGTTAAACATGGGATTATGATTAGGATGATTCGACCGTTCAAGTTTGAATATTATTTAGGCGGTGTATTCACAGCTTGAGATTTGTCTTTCTTCGCGAGGAGACTGCGAGATGATTATCTTTCTTTGCGCGGGGGGACTGCAGGAGATGTGTCTTTCTTCCCGGGAGGGATTGCGTGTTTTTTTTTTGTAGGGGACATCGATACATTACTGCATAACTAATTTATGAATGTATATGTTGATGACTTACGATTATCAGATAGATCGATCGTTGAAAAAGCCAAATCGGTGGTTAACTCCATGGTCGAATCATTGGAAACGAAATTGACCCGGGAATCCTCGTCTATAGTGAATTGCCACGAGCTTGATTGTAGGGGATGAAGTTCAGCTAGAAAAATTAATAATTAGAAGGGCATATACTAATTTTAAATATCGACATAGTATTTACTAAATACGTACTATAGACTGGCTCACGAAAATTATCAAATGACTCTCCTCGGAAGTCATATGTACTATCTAAAATTCTCTGAGCGGATTGAAGAACCTGTTGTTCTTCACTCCAAGCGAAGTCTGAACAGAAAAAATATATGACATGTTGCAAATGAAATACTTGCGAGTAATTCATTTACAATCTATGTTGAATTTTATATTCACTTACCGTTATCGATGTTATACTCATCCATTTTACAGACCTATATGATTCTTCAGGTAATTAATTTCATCTACCTCACTTATTTTATGCAGCACTGGAAAGCTGGGATGTAACTGCGTATTTGATTATCCGTTTCAATCATCCCCGAATCGAACTATTCGAAATTTGATATTCAAAAATAAGCTCGTTGCGCTTGTATAAGGGTGCGTTCGCAAGTATATAGGAACAAGCCTATTCATCAATTGGCAGAAAGGAATAACTCATTACATTCTCATAATGCAGACCAAATTCGTCATCAAAGCTTGATTACGATTTATAATTTCATAACGAAGATGATTATTTTTTTTTTATTATAAAATTTTCAAATACAAAATATGTAATATAATATAATCATGGGCAGTGAATTCATAAATAATATGTCAGATAGCGGTATTATTTTTTAACGCATAAAATTCAATACTCATAACTGCCGGTTATGCTGTTACAGAAAATAGAGTATTGTATGTCCCTCGAAACTCTGTATCGGAATACACCAGTTCGCATCGTTTTTTATTAATCTTTTGTTGATACAGTTATAATAAAAGACTGATCGAAAAATACATGAGTTGAATCGAGGCATTCGAGAATCACTATCGAAGGTAAAGACGCAACCACCCTTGAGTCTGGATTCAAGTGAATTTCAAAATTTCGTGCCCGTCATTTTGAATGTTCCAATTTGAATTTTCAAAATCAGAGGTCAGATTCGGAATCAGCGACCCAAAAAACCCATGTATGCGAAATTCCATCAAAATCCATTGACATTTCAAATTTTAATACGTGGATTGAGTTAAGCCACTAAAGCGAGAAATAATAAAAAATCACAGTATATTGAACGTTAAGATGTATTAAAATTGAGTACCTCAATACTCGTAGTGGAAGTGCGTGAGAGCGTGGAGTGTAATAGTTCATCACGCGTGAATACGCACTTTATTTTTCACAGTCCTGTAAACTCAGATGTGCTTTTCTTCGTCCGAGAAGCTGAAATGTGCTTTTCTTCGTCCGAGAAGCTGAAATGTGCTTTTCTTCGTCCGAGAAGCTGAAATGTGTTTTTTTTCGTCCGAGAAGCTGAAATGTGCTTTTTTTCGTCCGAGAAGTTGAAATGTGTTTTTTTTCGCCGGAAGGTCGAAATGTGCTTTTCTTCGTCGGAGGTTTGAAATGTGCTTTTCTTCGTACGGGCCGTCGATATATGACTTTACCTAATTGCTTATAGAATATCTCGTATCCACTTTTCAAGACCGTCCATTTTGAAAAATTGCTCAAGCATTTCATTGGTACTTCTATACGTCTATCCGTGGATAGCTCAATTGTGATGTAAAAAAGATATACTCTTTCTCCTGCCTATAAAATTAACTCGAAATTCGATAAATTGGCGATTATGCACAATATTACGTGATTTTTATAAGTCTACCTGTACACTATATTATTTTCAGGCGTATGAATTTTCAGTCTCACGAATATCGTGACAGATTACCTATGCTGCAGTGAAATTATCTCCAACATTTCAAATAAATTTATCTATATGTATTTTGTAATTTAAATAACGCGCTGAAGTATAGCTAACTCGATTAATGCGATGTAGAATTTCAAATACGCAGTAGAACACGGTCCACAGTCAGTATGTACGGAGCCGGCTACACGAGTGCACGTGTGTTAATCCAGCTAGCTTGGCCAGTTCCAATAAGATCAGAGTTCCTTCATCTATTGTTTAAATTATTTCTACCTACTTGAGTATACACAGGGCGCCAAATAAAACTTCCTTATAGGCTATCACCACCGGCACGTGGTGCAGCTTCCCGCAGTCGTCTCTCCTATACACTTTAATGAATGGGAGAGACCGGCGCTACTCAATAACACCTATATAGTATCGTGGCCTGCCGCTGGGTTTCGACGGCCCACCGGCTTCTTTCACAGCGAGTGGTACATTTTTTGCTTGGACGCACACGTTCAACTATACATGTATACAATCTGCTGAGCGACCGGCGCTGCCATGCCACCAACTATTTACCATATATAGCTTATGTACATATACATGCAAGCTTTATCATAGTTCTCACAACTCTCACCACTCTTCTCTCCACGCTGTACGCCCTACAGTCGATTTGGATAAACCCGGATTAGCGTAGCAGGAAGTTTGCAACGTGCATCACTGTAAATGTGAAGGCTAGCACAGGTTAGAAAGGAGAAATAATAGTTTTACTTTGAAGACTTGTCTTTAAATTGAGTCGATGTAACATTCAATTCAATTTACCTATCATAGAAGAGTTCGCATAGGAATAAAAAATGATTCATCCCGTACATTTTACCAAACTTGCAGATATCAAACTTACGAACATCTATATAATAATATAAAGTGAATCCTCTCGGAATTTTCATGTCAAGATATTTCAATGAAGGAGTTGACTTACATGAAATCGGATAAGACGGATCGAAAGGAAATTGCCTGCGCTTTCATGTTCTGTATTGAAACTTACCAGAAAATCGATGCGTGGACGTTAAAAATGAAAAAATTCAAGTTACGTTTTTTTGACATCCGATAAACCATTGATAAAGACTGTGGAATAGTTGTCTGGTGCAAATTTCTCACTCACTGATTTATAGATTAATCGAAGACTTTTTCTATTCCATGGCGAGAATTTTGAAAAAATTGATACATGGGCGCGAAATATTGAAAAAACTGATTTTTAGCAAGTTGTGCCGCATAAATCGTTAGAAAAACCGCTGCCAAGTGCCTCAGCAGTATGCTTTCTCAAAGTATTGCAATTGAACCTCAATTTGCATTAATCACCACTCTTTGAGAAAGCAAAATGAACCTCTAACTTATTTCCTCCACTCCATAGTAACGGCTGCTATGGTAAATATCCGAGCTTCGGTGTTCTTACTTCTTAGTCGTCAACAGTTCCGAAAATGGACCTCTAACTGACTTTTCCCACTCCATAGTAACGGTTGCTAAGGACGTAAACAACGGTTGCTATGGTAAATATCGGAGCTTCGACGTTATTACTTCTTAGTCATCAACAGTTCCGAAAATGGACCTCCAACTGACTTTTCCCACTCCATAGTAACGGTTGCTAAGGACGTAAACAATGGTTGCTATGGTAAATGTCGGAGCTTCGACGTTATTACTTCTTAGTCATCAACAGTTCCGAAAATGGACCTCCAACAGTCTTTTCCCACTCCATAGTAACGGTTGCTAAGGACGTAAACAATGGTTGCTATGGTAAATGTCGGAGCTTCGACGTTATTACTTCTTAGTCATCAACAGTTCCGAAAATGGACCTCCAACTGACTTTTCCCACTCCATAGTAACGGTTGCTAAGGACGTAAAAAATGGTTGCTATGGTAAATGTCGGAGCTTCGATGTTCTTACTTCTTAGTCATCAACAGTTCCAAAAATGAACCTCCAACTGACTTTTCCCATTCCCTAGTTACGGTTGCAAGGGATATAAACAACGGTTGCTAAAGACATCAACAATGGTTTCTACGGGAAATCTCTCTTTGATTCTTATAGAATCCCATAAATATACGAACCCAAATGATCATTTATCATGAATTATATGGGAACTTATCAAAAACACGATAGCAACGGTTGCCATGGAAATAAACAACGGATGCTGCTAAACACGTTTATATCTTTCGGAGACCGACCTGTGTGCAAAATTTCAGGACGATCGGACTATTCCTTCCAAAGTCATCGTACGACAAAAAAAAAGTCAGTCTGAAGCTGAATTTTGTATCTCCATAGCAACGGTTGCTAGGAGAATAAACAATGGTTGTTCCAAAATGAATGTCTTATCGATTCTCATCGATTGTCGAAAAAATTGGAGACCCATCGTGCATTGATGATGATTTTTGGAGCTTTTATCAAAAACACGTTAGCAACGGTTGCTAGAGAAATGAACAATGGAATTGGCTGAAAATTGAACTCGACCGAGATTTTGCGGCGACTAACCTGTGTGCAAAATTTCAGGACGATCGGACGATTCCTTCGAGAGTTATCGTACGACAAAAAAGCGCACGTACGTACATACATACAGACATTTTTGGATTTCCATGTTTTTCGACCCGTAGATTACGAAAATCGAGGTCCCGAAGTCCGATTCGGAGGGTCGATTTTTACCCCCGTTACAAAGCTTTCTCTTTGAGAAAGCAAAAAATCTATGAATCGGCGTCGTGATGAAAATTCTAATCTGACGGATCAACAGAGCTCATTGAACGCTTCAAGTTTTCAACGTGAAAAATTGAAAAATGTCGATGCGTAGACATGAAGTATGTACTTAAAAATTGGTGTTTCAATATGTAATTCTAATGAGTTGAGAAAAATACATGAAATTATGATATGGTGCGATTTCGAAAAAAACTGATTTTAAAAATTCTGATGGGTGGGCGTGAGTTTAATGAAAGAAAATGCATGTTTTTTTGTCGAAAGTTCTTGAATTGCAATACAGTATTCAGATTCAATATAGTCAAAAAAACCGCTGCCAAGTGCCTCAGCAGTATGCTTTCTCAAAGTATTTGCAATTGAACCTCAACTTGCATTAATCACCACTCTTTGAGAAAGCAAAATGAACCTCTAACTCATTTCCTCCACTCTAATAGTAACGGTTGCTATGGTAAATATCCGAGCTTCGGTGTTCTTACTTCTTAGTCGTCAACAGTTCCGAAAATAGACCTCTAACTGACTTTTCCCACTCCATAGTAACGGTTGCTAAGGACGTAAACAATGGTTGCTATGGTAAATGTCGGAGCTTCGATGTTCTTACTTTTTAGTCACCAATAGTTTCCAAAATGGACTTCAAACTGACTTTTCCCACTCCATAGTAACGGTTGCTAAGGACGTAAACAACGGCTGCTATGGTAAATGTCGGAGCTTCGACGTTATTACTTCTTAGTCATCAATAGTTCCGAAAATGGACCTCCAACTGACTTTTCACACTCCATAGTAACGGTTGCTAAGGACGTAAACAACGGTTGCTATGGTAAATGTCGGAGCTTCGATGTTCTTACTTCTTAGTCATCAACAGTTCCAAAAATGAACCTCCAACTGACTTTTCCCATTCCCTAGTTACGGTTGCAACCGATATAAACACCGGTTGCTAGAGACATCAACAATGGTTTATACGGGAAAGGTCTCTTTAATTGTTATAGAATTCCATAAATATACAAACCCAAATGATCATTTATCATGAATTATATGGGAACTTATCGAAAACACGCTAGCAACGGTTGCCATGGAATCAAACAACGGATGTTGCTGAAGACCGAACTCGGTTCACATCTGCCGGTGACCGACCTGTGTGCAAAATTTCAGGACGATCGGACCATTCCTTCGAAAATTAACGTACGACAAAAAAAAAAGTCAGTCTGAAGCTGAATTTTGTATCTCCATAGCAACGGTTGCTAGGAGAATAAGCAATGGTTGTTCCAAAATGAATGTCTTATCGATTCTCATCGATCGTCGAAAGAATTCGAGACCCATCGTGCATTGATGATGATTTTGGAGCTTTTATCAAAAACACGTTAGCAACGGTTGCTAGAGAAATAAACAACGGAATTGGCTGAAAATTGAATTCGACCGAGATTTTGCGGCGACTAACCTGTGTGCAAAATTTCAGGACGATCGGACAATTCCTTCGAGAGTTATCGTACGACAAAAAAAAGTGCACGTACGTACATACATACAGACATTTTCGGATTTCCATGTTTTTTCGACCCGTAGATTACGAAAATCGAGGTCCCGAAGTCCGATTCGGTGGGTCGATTTTTACCCCGTTACAAAGCTTTCTCTTTGAGAAAGCAACATATTTTTTCTAATGGATATCACTTAAGGATTAATGAAAATTTATCATCAAAGCAAAATCTATTTTCGATTATGTTGTCAATTTGTTTTCTCAAAAAGGAAGCTTTCTAATAAGACAAAAAGCTACATCTCGGATTAGACATTGGGACCTTAGTTTTGGTAATCTACGGATGAAATATGATAATGTAAAAGCCTCCGTATGTATTCTGGATTATTCACCAATAATTCCTATAAAAATTTCAATATTCATATATATTCTTGATAGAGCAAATGAAAGACCCGAGCGAGCGATAGCGAGTGAGTGATTCTGGCTAGTTAATGATAATATTCCACAATCCGCTTGTTTTCCAAAATGTATTATACTCTTAAGCTATATTAAACCGATAATACTCAATGCGAAACCATCGAATTTTTAATTAGTATTTCGCGGTGAAATATTCCACGTAAGCAAACCTGCACAGCTCGATAATCAGTATACATATATTCATTCGGGGAGGAAGTACAAACAAAAATATTATTGACAACACCCTCCATTGTTTAAATAGTGGAAGAAAGACGATCTTTGAGACCAAATCCAGATGGGTAGCGGGAATAACGAAATGTAAACACCAACGACAAAAAAGTGCAATACCAATAATAAATAATAATATATAATGAAATAGTAATTATCGTTAATTTTCAAATCTGATGAAAAATAATTTTTATTTTATCATCGATAATTTTGTACACCAATTGCATTATTATATGCGAGGGGCTATTCACTTCAAAATCACTGGTGATTTCTTTTGACTTGTTTGTGTTTTTTTTTAATTTTTTGTCAAATTCTAGACTGAATAGCCCTTGTTTTCAATCGAGCGAATGAAGTTTTGTTCATAACCTTAAGGGACTATTCGCTCCAAAGTAATACAAAATATCACAAAATATAATCACAAAAAAATCACAAAAAATCACCAGTGATTTCGAAGTGAATAGCCCCTCGATCATATGTGCTTTTTCGTGTAAACATAGTCTGATGAGGCCAGAAAAACTTGCTGGCGAAACGTTGCAAAATCAAGTGATTGAGTTTGCAAAATGTGTCCTTCTGCATATCCCACTGGATTGGTCATCGAAGATCGTCTTTCTTTTAATTTTTTTACAAATAAAAATACTGGTTCACTTCACTTAGGTAATATTGAAAAGGATAAAAATCTTCGAGTCAAAGTCCAGCTCGCATAAAAAAAAATATCATTGTAATAATTGTGAAAGGCGCTGGTCGATTTCAGGACACATTAACTATCGTCTGATTATCCATTACATTCATATATTGCGTGCAGGTACAAGCTCATACGTTCACAACGTAGCTGTAGAATGTGACTTTGTCGCGGGCATGAAGCGCATCCCACGAAACTTGTTGAGCACAATGGCTTCTATTATAAATTCATATCTTATTGTTGCCGCGGCTGAATACCATAACTAGGCGTAACTTTTGCAGTAACTGCAGTGGCTTCCGCACTTGCGGCATTAATTGGATTTACTCGAAATACTGACTTAGTGCGTTTGCGATGGTTTCGTGAATTTCGCGTGACCAAAGATATCCTACGCAAATGTGTGCTAGATATCAATGGTTCTTAATTATTCTGAAATAACAAGAAGAATAAATACAGGAGTCAAATGACAATTTTTCTTCTATTCTGGAAGTGTAAAACGATTTTTACATTTTTACGCTTTTGATACTACATATTTCGTCTTAAATTACTCAGTCATGCAGGTTTCGTGAAGTTACATCATCAACAGAATACACTTCAAAAATATGTAGTATATTGCTCAGGAGTACGCAATCATTCAATTATATTATCTCCTATTTCACATAATGTGATAAGTACAATACTTATTAGGCGTGTGATACGTGTACGTGCACTTGGTGCATCGACACATTTGAAAGAATGAATAACATTCTAACTTATCTATGCACTTATGTAAGGTAACTCACCCTCAAAAAGTTTTTCGCCAATTTGGCTATCATAAAATTGAAATAATTCTGCAAACGGCATGTTAAAGGGTAGTTCAATACCTATCTGAAACCATCGTTCATTACCTTAGATCAAACGATGGTTATCTATCATCATCATTTGACTATTTTAACCCATGTAAAATGCCAATTAACCAAAGTCACTCAAATTGGGCACATTCAACATTGGCTACATGTGCAGCCAATGTGGCGCACCACCTTTTCTAATTACTGCAGATACAGTCTACATAGGTCTACAGGGATATAAATTTGACGGTGACAGTGGAAGTCACTTCCTTCCACTCCCCAATTTTTAAGAATGGATTAATTAATTTTTACACTGTCTGATGAGGCCAGCGAACCAAGCTGGCGAAACGTCGCTGAATAAAAATATATATGGAGTTTTTCTTTGAACTCCACATCACGGAGTGGCCCTCAAAGATCGTAACTATCACGAATTTGAAGAATGGAGGGTGAAAACACAACCATTGGTCTAAAGAGTCGATCAAATAATGATTAAATAAACTCAAAATCATGTTTTCACATATATTGATTGAAAACTTGTGACGTCTGATCAAAAATACATATTTAAGTCATTACATGTCTTCAGAAACTTAACGTTTACTTCGATTGATAATCGCATAATCTCTTGTAATCATGTATTATTATAAAATGAAAGTTCATTTTCTAATACTACCAGCTCTCTCATTCATAACTGGGACAGTAAATGATAATTAGGCTTTTTCTTACACAAAACTGAGTGACCACATTTGAAAAGAAAAAATTATTATTACACGAAAAGACGATCTTTAAGGGCCGATCCAGTAGGATGTGGAGAATGACATATTACAAACTCCACATAATTTGCAACGTTTCGCGTGCAAGATTTACTAGCCTCATCAGGCTATATTTATCATACAAAAAACACCTGATAAACAAACAATCATTTCTCACCAGTATCAAATTCCAAATTAGTTCACATTATGAGAATTCAGAATGGAAACAACGCTTCCGCTGCCATTGTCGAACTTTTGTACACGAAACAATGCACGCTAACTGCGATGGTCTCATATATATACCACCAGCTGAGTTGGTGTATTTGTTTTGAGAAATATTATTGATTCTCTTATGTGTGTGACTGAGTGATTGTGTGTCTTCCTTTCTATCTGGAGTGGTACATATCGATACTTCGAAATAAGTCCTTTTCTATAATTCGTTTCATGGTCCAAAATGTTATTCCAATCAAAATTATTCCAAAGCTGTATTGTTGTACAGCTATTTTTGATAATGAAGATAACTTATGGAGATAGGATACATTTTCGGTCACGTCACTAAAGAAATTTCCGAGAAGCTCCGGAAGAGCTGCATTTGTATGGATTGCCAGACGTACCCAGTAGTACATTCCAAATTTCCTGGAATCTCCCAAAAAGTGTACGAGATATATAACGGTACGAGGGATCGGAGACGCGTACGGAATGGGGCTATACTGGACAATTTTCGGGAGGTGTAACACGGCGTTCCCTCGAGGGTGCTAAAATTTTACGTATCGCGGGATTGCTCGTACCGCGATCAGGAGAGATCATCGTCGCGAGTTTATCGTGATTCGAATCGGCGCTGAAGACCCAGCGACTGCGCCGGCAGCCTCCGACATTCGATTTTATACCCCGTGGAAAGCATCGGACAAAGTAGCCGGGCGCAATCTTTAAACGATCCGCCGAGCACTTGCACGTCCATCCCTAGCCGAAAATAAAATCCCTTTCCGCCCCTCGCCCCTCGACTCGTCGGAAACACCGCGCGAACAAGCCTCTCCGGCCGCGACAACAAAAATTGAATCGCGCGGGCTGTATACGGGCTGCATCGATTTTTCCATTACGCCGCGGTGCGGCTGGTGGAACAGTCGTCGCGACAAACAGCGAATCAATTTGGCGATAACGGCCAGTTACGCGCGCGTGGCTACCGACAGTCCACTCTTGGCAGCTGTATACACACGTATATATACGTTCTACGGGCACCAAACCTTCTCCAGATCGCAGAGGGGAGTGGGCGAGATGGCGAGAGAGAGCCACGACACGCGAATTTGTTTGACGACAAACACGGCTGTTCTCGAGCCAGTGTGCATACTCGGCCGGCCGGGTGCAGTCAAAAGCTCGCGCACGTCTTCGCCGCCACCCGGCCGAGGTATATATCAAACGGCAATCAAAAGCCGGGGCCTGAGCCTCGCTACATGCATGTATGTATTTCACGATCGATGGCTCGCGATGCGACTAGTAGATTCGGAGGAGGTGCCAAGGAGGCGTGGGCTCCTCTCGCGCGGCAGCCTATCAATCACCCGCCGGCCGCGCTTTTTTCCGCCCGAGACGGTGGAATATTAAAAAGCAGGATCGAGGCCAGGGCTTTTTACCGTGCGTGCAACCAACTTTCTCGCGCTGACATTCAAAATTGAATAAACGCTGGCTCCGAGATACCAGCCAGTCAGCCAGCTGCAGCCGTGCTCTAAGCGGAGAAGCATCATCGGCTGGTGGGAGGTGTCGCCCGCTGAATTGTTAATCTCGCCGGTGCTCTTCAGGCGCTGCGCTGCCACGGGCCTGCGGAATAATGCAATCTGCGGAACGTCGCGTGGGAGTCGTGTTACGATATCGGCCTCGATAACGCCAACTCCTTCTGGCTCCCGCATCCACTGCGACAATGACGAGTTTACGTATGCGGCTGGGATGCAACTTGATCTCATGAATCGATTTTCGAAACGCGTACGAGACGTGAAGGATAAGTGGGGAGGAATTGTTGGGAGTTCGAAAATCCCGAGTCGTGGCTTGTTCAGAAACTCTTAGGGATATCAAAATACATTTTTCCCGCGTGATTTTTCTCGGCCGGATCATGTAGCCGTTCTTCGAGGATAAAAATTGCATCCAAGATTGAGCACAGTTTTCGTAAATATAGAAACAATTCAACCACCCAGTGTAAATTTCGTTGTTAGAGTCTGAGAAGTTTTCCAATTTTCAAAACAAATGCGAGTTTCGGGTTACAATGCACGAATCTATCGAGTACCTTTTGTGAAACAAGAAGCCTTGACGGTTCAGAGTAGAAAATAATGTTCCTGGAAAACAAACGCAGCAAAGTGTATACGGAAAACAGTTATTCAGCATTTTTTGCTACTCTAGAATCTATAATCGAATTACGAATGCACCAAAGTCAAGGGAAAACATGAGGAACGTTCAATATATCTCTACTACCATAAAGTTGAGCTTGTCCATTTTCAAAGTGGAGTATTTGGTGCATGCATTTTCTGTATATTATAATTTTTTCTTGGAGAATTATTCACTAGTACATTATTTTCAACTTCTCCATTCTTTCTATATTACTTCTTATTCTGGGTGAATTTATTACATATTCACTTTTATTCATCCCATCTTGGGAGTTTGACATTCCGAAAAACAGAGAAGCAGCAGCACTGCGATTTTCATGATACCAATCATTCTTTAAAAACACGAACGACATTATAGTAGAAAAAACTTGCGAATATTAAATTTTAGAGACAGTTCGTGAATTAAGATGACATTTTATCGCCAAAAAATTATTATAATTACAGTTAGATGAACGAAACCCGTATTCGAATAAGAAAAACTGCTGCCGATTGCACTACTAGTACGAAAGACTTAGTATGAGAAGCGGTTGGTATAAAGAAATAAAAATGTTGTGTCTCCCGCCATTGACAGATGGACCTTAAACTTATTTTTCAGTTTCTGTAATAACGGTTGTTAAGGGGTATAAACAACGGTTGCTAGGGATATTAACAACATGCGTTCCAGTTCTTGAAAGCTTACAGTCAAAATCGCTATATCATAGTGAAAAATTACTGATTGAAGATGGATGAATTATTGAATGGAATGCAGTTCATTTTCCATGTGATAAAAGTTATTTGAACTTTAGTTATAAGAGTTTTAATCACAAATATTCCTACATGAAATTCGGAGTAAATTTTTGGTCAGAAACATCTCGTTGATCCTCACCGATCCTCATGAATATTCGAATGAGCAATAATGAGGATTTACAATGAACTTCATTGTAAATTACAAGGAATTACAATGAACTAAAATGCTTTAGCAACGGTTGCTAGGGAAATAAGCAAATGATATTGCTGGAAATCAAACTCTGTTAACGTCTTGCTACGGATATGGAAGGATTCCATCAAGAGTTATCACGTGCCAAGAATAGCATCATATTTATGTACGTACTGCATGCATACGCATACATACGCATATACAGGCATTTCTAGAATCAGACTTTGATCCGTAGATTACGAAAATGGAGGTCTCGAAGTCTGATTCGAGAGGACGATTTTTGCACCGTCACAAAGCTTTCTCTTTGAGCGAGCTAAAATACACATGGTTCAAAATGAAACTTTTCGTTACGTAAGCACGTCAAGACCAATATTAGAATTCCTCGATTTTCAAATGTGACCTCAAAAAAGGATAACAGGAAAACCGGAATTGGTATCTTGTACTCATGGTCTTTTACTATAAATTCCAACTCTATTTCCTGAACCTCAAAGACTAACGTTCTTATTGATGAGGTGTTTGAGAGAAACCCGATTAAAGTACAGGGAAAAATTCTGTGCATCTGCGGGAAAATGAAAGCCCTGGAGGAGTCAATATTTGTCGCTTCCAGGCTTCTCCAACTCTTGAAATGTGACTTTCACGATCGCCGAGAAGTTGAACAAAGTATAATAAGAATAACTTCCGATTTCAAAACTATAACATAAACATATTATGCATGCGAAATATGCGATGTGGGAAAATAAAAAAAATCTGTATCTCTCGTATTCTTTTGAAGTCTACTCTTGCACGTCTACTGTACATTAAATCTGCGAATTTACTGTACAATTGAATTTTTGAAACACTTACTCATTTAAACACCGTTGCTGTCAAGTAGATAGTTGGAAAACGAATCATTCTTGAGAATTCAGTCTCTCATTGTATGTTAGTAAAGTTCATTTCAGCAAAACTTCCTGCAAATATCACTCTCTCGTAAGTTTAGCGGAAAGGGACCTTCATTTCTTGCTTATTTCTTTGCTTTGTCTTCAAAAGCAGAAGTTCCGTTAGCTTATTATTTTGCTCATCGCGGTGCAGCCGCGAGTAAAATAAGCTCCCAAGTGTAACGTTGGAATTGTGAAGCTTTGACTCAGTTCCAGTAGCGCGTATACTGTTCTGCAGTTCCACTTATCCAGAAATCTAAAAATTTGATTTTGTAACCGTTAGGAAGCAGAAGTCAATACGTGGTAATTGCAAGAAAACACAACTGAAGAACTTTTTCATTATGATGCTTCTGCGGTGCGACAGAATATTTTTTCAAAATTGCGTTCCACAGAAACCAATAGAATATAATAGCGGAGAACAAAGAAATTTGACGCCGTGGGAATTTCCGCAATCGGAGTCATGATTCAAACGACTCTTTTCAATAATCAATTCTAAAACAAACATATTTCTCCGCGCGTGTATATCGGGTGTGGGAGAAGTGATTTGTAAAGCCGCTGCTGCTCGCACACGAAATATGTTTTTCCCGGCGCTTCGCTCGTGATCGTTTCATTAGCTGCGGCGGCGTTTATGTGTCAAAAGTATTTCCCGTCGGCTGTCGGCAAAATTTACGCCGATACACAACTATCGCGGGAATACGAATGCAAAAATTGACGCTATCGCGCGCCGACATTTGCACATGCGTCACGTCGCCGAAACGACGATACGTATGTGTATATTATGCGCGTGTGTGCGCGTGTGTATGCGGGGGGTATTCGGTGACGCTTGAAAACTCCTGGAATAGCAGGACATAATTTTGCTTCATTCCTCTGTTTTTTTTCCTGTCCTCTCGGTTCATTCAAAGCGCGCTTTTACCTATTTTAAAGTGGCTTCTATCACTCTCGGGCTATTCGCCTCTCACTAGTTGATTCCGGCCAGATACGCTGGATAAATTGCGCTTAATTCTACAAAGACATCCAATTACTCAGATTTAAGGGAATCCCGTTTGCATCCACGCGATAGCCCTGGCTTGCTTTGCCAATGCATTAGTGGAATAACGAACAAATATTATATTTTTGATGAAACACCGAATAATCTATGAAAATACAAGCTGCTTGTTGAATTAACTCGGACTATCGAGTGTATGCTTGCATACATTGACGCCCGAGGAAATATTGAAATAGAACCGCTGGTCGCTGCCGAAAATTGAAAATGTATACTTAATCCATCGTTATCTTCTAATTGCGGATCGATTTGACACTATGATGAGGATTTACATCCACACACGTGCCTGCAAAACACTCGGAAATTGAATCCGATCTGATTAAATTAATGGGATTATGCATCGTAATGAAGATGCGGAAAAATGATATTTTGAGAGTGGTTTTAATATTCATTTGTTTACGAAATACGATTCTCTTTGAGATTCATGTATTGCAAATGCCGGCCGTTAACCGATTGTAAACTGGAATTCTATCAAAGGAGATATTGATCGTTCCAGTAGACTGAGTCACATCAATACTCATAGAGTTGGTGAAAAAGCCTTGCTAAATATTCTTTCAAATTATTTTTGAACTTGTAAATAATAAAATTATAGCGAATATCTGTCTTTCGATACATGGACTCGCAATTTCATCAAGTTTTATATTCTTGAAAAACTTGAAATGTGGCAAATGATACCAATTTTTTTCGATGAATTAGTAGGTTACAGTAAAAACTATCATATGAAAAAGAATTTAGCGAATAAAGGAATGTACAAAAATATAAAATGCAAACGTTAATAAAGAATGAAATTTTTTTGTCTGATTACCATACTCTACGACCTGGTAAATATAGCTCGACTTTTTATAATATACGCACGTACCGTGTGCTCTAAAGCACGTTCCTGAATACATTTTTTGGCGAGATTAAATAAGGTCTCAATAGTCACCAGTCATACTCATGTTGACCGGAAATAATAATCGCGGCTAATCAGCTAAACCCTAATTGCCCTGAGAGTGAACCACGATCACAGATGAGCTTCCTTAAATCTTTTCCAGGTCGGAAGCTCACTAACCCCGATCCGGTGCTTAAAATTCGAACTTAGATTACGATTTCTCGAAGTCGAGCAGTAAAACTGGCGTAGTTAGCAGCAACCTCCTCCCCGTGACGACTCGTGGAAGGATCGCATGCGATCTTCACACACTCGCAAAGCTGCACGAGCTTGTGCCTTGCGCGTATTCACTCGTAGCCAGCTTACAGTTCGTACGTTTGAAATTACGTATATTTTGAACAACTCATTCTCAACAGCAAAATACATTTATTTGTGTAATATGTTTCCATGATTTGAGATTTCTCATGATTAGAAACATATATGCAAAGTTCAGTCGGTTCGTCGGGAGACGAGAAGTAGATTAAATTCGATCGCTAAGTTTCGTCTATCCCACTACCGTCAGAAAGATAAACACAAGTTGAATAGAAGCGTTCAAAAAGCTGCAAGATCTACCATCCTTTGCAGAGAAAAAATCCAATACTTTTGGATAAAAACTAATTAAGACGCAACTTAAAGTCCAGGGAGTTTCGCCATTTAATATACTTACAATTATTATAATCTCGAAAAAACGTATTATCTTCACTGTATGATTTCGGACAGGGATATTGAAATGTATGGATTAGAAAATGAAAATTGGACAATTCTTTTAAAATACAAAGAATATACAGAGTGAGCGGAATAAATATGGAATAAATCATATGATCTACACTGTATTTCACAGATTCTCGAAGACAATTTTGATTCAAAAAATATTCAGGAATATATTTTTATTAAAAGAGAGCTTCGAGTCGACTGCACATGTGGCTGTGATTTTTCGAGCTCAAATTATCTGATACCCTACGTGTTACGAATACAGATCCAGCATAGGGATTCTCTGTCGGAGCACGTATGAAATATTGACTTTCGTGAAATTAGAAAATGATAGAATATTTATTCTAACACCGAATACAAGTTAAAAACCAATGACAAGTGAATTAGCAATATATTCCCCAATGTGGCTTTGTCAATTTATAATTTTTGGAAATAGACTTTACATTGAATTTTTCTCCCTCTTTTTTCACTGTCGCTGCAATCAGCATAGATATGCTAACAGCGATTGCCATGGAATTTTAAATATTTCAATAATTTTGGAAAAATGTTTACTATCGACACTTGCGGAGTATATGCGTTTATGATCCGGCATATGTGGCGATCCTTCAGCTTCCCTTGACACTGAACTGACCGGAGTACAGGAGGTTGGTGGTTGGAATAATCCAGAGAAGCATTGCATTTTTCTCTCGTAATTAAATCTTCTAATATATAAAGTTGCTATGAAAAATCATAAAGATTCTGGGTCCTTCGACGTCGAAAGTTCTGGGAATGCGGCCCTTACATTAATTGCTCCTTCTCTTTAGCAACATATCGTATGAGAAAGTGAATGACATTTATTGAAAATCCAACTTAGTTCATACTTTGCTACTACCAACTCACCTACAAAGTTTTATAAAGATCCGACTGCTTCATGTTCGCAACGGTTGTTATAGAAAACTCAATTTGGTTTACTTGTTACCACCACATAACTTGTGTGAACAATTTTAGGAATATCGTATCATTTCGACGAACAGTCCAAAAGTAAATAATATACATCGATTGCTCATGGGAATCCGACGACTGGAGTGAAACTCAAAGTTATTTGATAATTCGATCTTGAAATCAAGTTGTTCTTGGACTTGGAATCCATGTGTGATATCGGCACTATCCATATCCATGTCTTGGATACTGATGAAACTTACAGGTTCAGGAAAAAAGGGAGCGACAGACCAGATGGCACAGAAAAGCAAGAGGAGAGCTGTCTAAGATTCAAACTGCAGAAATCAGAAAGAGGATCACTTGCAACTTAATTGAGTCTCTCAAACTGTTAGTGATAGCTTATACTGGAAGATGGAAAGTGGAACTTTGAGTATATTTTGTTTCTTTGTGAGAGCGCCATGAAGATCATTCGTAGAACAAATGCTTTGACATTCTGGTTTCTACTCAAGTCGAAGAAGATAAAAGAGAATTCTTAAGTTTTTAAAATAACTCAAAGTAAAAGTTGATGTTCAAGTAAGAAGTGAATAACTCTATTGTATCCAGGGTCAAAAAGTGCCAAGACAAAGGAACGTCTAGACAGAGAGAAACATTTTGAAAACTCGCATTCGTAACGAGAGTCTTAATCAAGAACTGGCGCGAGCCTCATTGGGGAAGGAAAATATTTATCCCGACAAAAACTATAGCTATTCAATACAAGCTCGCGTCTCGACGTAGCTCCCAACTGGCCTTTGAAACTCGTCGCATCATTACCACTAATAACCCTTCATTCCCCGGGCGATATATATCGAGTAGTCGTGTATGCATGAACTACGGCGTTTCATTGCGCGCATCGCCGCGGAATCAATGTGCATTTCGTTACACTATCCGTGCGCGTTTCGCACAAAGGCAAGAACCAGCAAAGCGATTCCAAGCTCACGGCGCGTGTACATACCTATGTATAAATATATACGTATATATATATCCACGCGGGTTACCTTTCCACCTCTTGCCTCCCCGGGAATTTCAATGAAAAATTTACATTGAAATTCAGCCGGCAGGGAAGAATGTAAATTTTGCAAATCTTGAAATACGGCTAAAAGCGCCGGGCCTCTCATTCGTTGCGTCTTCACACGCGTCCGCGCCCCTCAAACAACGGGGGCGCGATTTTAGCATACTTAACGAACTTAAATTACTGAATTTCGCGCCCCGCGTGCGCGCCGTCTGGCTCTTTTCGCCCTGGCGAATGTCTTGGCGTTAATGAACGCGGCCGCAGCCGAGAGGCATCCGCGCGACGAAACTTCGGTGGGCGGGGGTGGATGGGGAGGGGGAGGGGGCGCGTGCCGACTCGATAACGCATTGTCGTGAGTGATTGCGCGAGCCCCAGCGGGAAATGGGACATGTTCGCGCACGCGTGCTTCTGATATGCGCCAACTCACGTGTGATACGGCGATAGGGAAGTTTTCAACTGATTGCGCACGTGCCGGCTGAGATTTTGTTTCGCGTTGTTTGGGTGCAGCTTGTCAGGGGAGACGTACACCTTGAATAATTCGATATATTATATGTAACATTAATTACTTACTCCATTTTTTAAGCTATTCCCGATAAAAAATTACGCGCAGATGTACAGCATCGAGAAGATGCGGAAAGGTATGGATACCGGCACAACTTGTGAATGATTCGAGGGGATGGATCCGAAAATTCTTATTTCTAAGTAATTCCTGAGAATTTAATTTAAAAAGCCACTTGAACATTTTTTTGCTATTTGTATGAAATATGTGATCTTACCCTCGTTGAAAATTAATCATCTCAAACGTAGAATCATTCTTCAAAATCGGCTTTGGAATGCTTTAATTTACTGTCGCTGTTTCCATTATAAACGACCTATCTACTAGTGTAATAAAGTAACGCATCGATTTTTCGCTATAGACCATCTGAAATTCAATATACCATCTTATCGTACGAAGAAGCTTCAAATACGATACCCCCACAATGCATCACGTGCACTGTAAAAATCCAATATCTCATGATTATAAATAGGTGATTCCGCCATAACTTGCACATTTTAGACTTGAGAACGTTTTTGAAAAAAATTATAGCTTTGAATTATAACTTTGGAAATGAATAAACATTTTCTCCGTAAGAATCTTTTGAATTTCAATCCTTTTTTTTCAAGTAAATTTTTTCTTCCGTAAGTAAGTTATTTCTTCCGTGCGCATAGAGCGAATGATTTTCAAAAAATTAAGAATAATCGCAATTTGCTTTCAGAAGATTTGCGCTTTTCTCCGTTATTTACTGAGCGTTTTACAAGGTACCTAATGTGTCACACTAAGGGTTTTTCGCAAATTAAACTATGATAAAACTGTATTTCCAAATTCTGCGTAAGGCATATTACAGGCTAGCTTAAGACCTACCAGAAACTTTCGTTACAAATATCATTTGCTCATTCTAACCTAATAAACTAAAGTCACTCAGTGGGGCCACATTGGGTACACGTGTAACCAATGTGGCACTTTTTCATAATCGTTTGTCAAAGTCTTTATACGCCTACAGAGACGATCAAATTGGGATTGAAATAAACTTGAAATCATGTTTCGGTATATAATCCTCCATGTAAAAAATGTAATATTGAACAATAATTCCATTGCGTTTCTTATATGTAAATATCAACAATTCATATTACATACATGAATTAACTTATTCATTTTCTAATATATAATATTAGCTTAATAAAATATGCTATAGCAAACCAATAATAGAAATAGTATGAAATAACCACTTGGGCGTGTCTTTAACCCATTGAAACCGATATAATATTTTTCAATTGCTTTAATTAGCAACGTTTTTATTTTCAGCTCCGCACATATTAATGCTAAGTAAATTAATAACGCCTGGACAATTTAGCGATGTTTTTTATTCTGTTTACCATAATTTAAGCATGATTGGATATCTCAATTGGTTTCCTACATTCAGAGCCTCGAAAACTTTTAATGAATACTTGACTTGATAGGATTACTTAAATTTATATTAAAGCTCGCTGAATCGCGAATTTTCCCCCTTTAATGAATTCGAATCTAAGTTTCATGACACCTCATTATCTTAATAAATCGATTCCCACCTCAGCTTAAATGATACCCGAGTGGAAAGATCATTTTCCACTGAGACAAATTTCAATGAGAATTATGAAATTGAAAAGTTGAGAATGGATTCACCGAAGAAAACCTAGATGTTGCGTTCGGAAATTATAATTTCAATTAGGAATCACGGTTAAGAAAGAGATGGAGGTGATAATTGAAATTATCAGAGAAGTCTATTACCGTTTTTCATGGGGAAATAAACACGACCGAGCCTTTTATGATGCCACAATTTTCCAAGTAACTGACACGGAAATAGCTCCACTGAGAATTCCCTGGTGAGCTTACGTCCGTGATTGCAATTATATTTATCCAGCTCTGCCGACGATACAAATTGCATTGAGTCAGCGCAGCAGACCTGGTGAATTTTCATGAAAAAAAAAAGAGAGCGAGGGCGGAGAAACCAAAGAGGTGAAAGAGCACGCGCAACTACTACGTTTCGAAAAAAAATGTCAAAGTGCGGCAAAAAAGCGTCACATTTCTGTAATTAAAACCCAGTATAGAAGAGCGATGCACGAGTCGACGCGCGCACACTTACCCGGGGATAGAGCCGTCTTTTTTCCTCCGAAACGCGAAGCTGCGAAGAGAGAGCGTAAAAAGAAAGGCTAGTACGCAGACTGAAAAAAATAGCCTTAGTACAAAAACCACCACACGATAAATCTGGGAGAGGAAAAGTCGCCGGGCGGGGAAAGAGAAGAACTAAATTCCCCGGAACGATTGCTAGCGTCGAAGAATCTACCGACTTGACATCGCCATGTCAAATCAAATTTGCGCGTCTCGCGGCCCTATTCACGCGCGTGGCTCTTCACTGTGCTACTGGCGGCTCAAAGGATCCGCGCCATACGTCAGTGTTGTGCTGTGCAAATCTGAAACGATTGCATAGCTTATTTGTTCTTTCTTGGGCTTGAATTTATTCCCTATTTTCCGAGCAAATTTTCACCAATTTTTACCAATTTTATCTGTAGATCTATATTTTTATGTTTATATTTATCCAGTACTAAGATGGAACTCATACTGATTCAAGATGAGTCACGAAATCAACATTGATTCAATACTGATGAAATCAATATTGATTATCAAACACGACATGTTCCACAGGACGGGTACGTTACGTCTTTGTATACTCGTAAACTATCTCACAACGTAAGAAGTCGACCTGGATGGAAAATCAGTTGAGCTCTACCTACATTGATTTCTTCGTAAAAGGGATGTAACTGAACTTACCGATCAATATTATTATACGTTTCATATTTTAAGAAGGATCACACGAGGATTCCATTTGAATTCATAAAGAGCCATTGAAAATGCTCAATTATTCAAACGATCAACTGTGAAACAGCCAAATCAACGTGTCAAATCACACCGTTGACCAATTGATATCAGGTCTGTAGTGTTCTGCCTACTGTTTTCGTTTACTAAAACTGTATCCAGAAGCAGGCGCGAGGCCGAGTGTTTGTGTAAAGTAGAAGGATAAATTGCAGAACACTAGGGCCCAAATGTATATACGCTCCGGCAGGATGCTTCGCGCGCGACACACATGCTAAGCGAGCCGGGTGACGCCGCGCCGCATGAATATATGTCCTAATCGCGCGCATTAGAGAGCCCGGAAAAATCATCTCGCATTTGCTTTGCGATTTTGTTGCGTTAATGAGCGCGACTGTCGTGGCGCGTACGCGTACACGTCCATTGCCGCACTGAGATGAACTCGCAGAGTGGTGGACGGAGAAGCACCGTAAATTACTTAAGGGCCCCTGAAAAATTTCATTTAGATTCGGGAGGGAAGTCGACGCAAGTTAGATGCCCCTTTGAATGTTGTTTAGCTGGAAGAGAAAAAGAGAGAGAGAGAGAGAGGGAGAGAGGGAGGGAGAGACGGCGAGGTGGGAAGCTGAGCTTTAGAATATTTTGATTTTTGGAATTCTTTGTTGGTAGGAGAGCTCGGCTTCTCGACCTACAATTTTTCGTGGTACTCTTCTGTTGTTTTTTTCATATAAGTTTCACGGGAATGCGAAATATGACTGTCTGTAGTGCGAGCTAGCTGAATGCATTTTAACCCGCGAGCACAGGTGAAATTGAAAACGAGAAGTTATATAAGATTTACAGTTTATAAATTGATCGTAAATGAAGAATTCGATTTTCGTAGATTGATTTAAAAATGAGGTATTTTGATATTATACAAATTTGACAAATGCCAAATAGTGGTTAATCGAAATTCAGAGATATTTAAAAACGTCCGCACTTTTATATCACTATACCAGATCTCAAAATTGAAATGACAGTTACTCATTACAACTAATTTTCTCTCTTCAATATTTGCCAATTAAAAGTACACAATGGAAATTCGCAATTTTATTTTAGATATTATTCAATCTATATAGGTCCAGAATCCAAACTATTAATTATAACCTTCAACACATTTATTCTTTGTTAATATATGCTTTCAGCACTTACTCTAATCAATTTTCCAGACTTCAAGATTCAAGACTTTGTTTCAAAACATTATATTTAATTTCAGAACAGTGTATGAGATCTTGAAATTCAAATAATGATTGTTCTTAATGTGTTTCAAATGAAAATTATTTAAAAATTTAGAATCCAAACCATGAAAGTATACAGATCAATAAGATACTGGCAAGATCAAATTAATCCTCTTTTAAAACCCTTGAAGCATACATTTATCCTTGCAGTCAAATTTCTAAATATTTTTTCTGTGGAAAGGTCAGAATGTTTTAGATTTTGGTTATTTACAACTCTAAAACTTATACAAATAACTTCAAAACAATAAACTTATCGACCCTCCCTATTCATAAGGACGTATCTCGGGAGTCAGAATAATAAGGACGTATCTCCCGGAACGCCGGAGCGCGGGAAAATAAGGACGTATCTCGCGTGAGCGCAAAATAAGGACGTATCTCGCGTGAGCGCAAAGTAAGGACGTATCTCGGAGGAACGCGCAAAATAATATCGTAGCTCGGAGAATTGCAAAGTAAGAAAGTATCTCAGCGGTTTAAAATCAACTAAGGTAACTGTACCCAATTTGGCACTGTACCCAATTTGGCACAATCGTCAGATTTCGTATTTCCGGTGCTCTCTGAGCATCAGTCGCTCTTGGGTTATGTTGGGGGAATTAAAAGAAAATTTTCGGTATCTTCCCCGCCCATTTAGCCCTTAAAACCACTCTCCTACAACACTTTGAAGTTTCACTTACTGATTTTTTCACCATTTTCTTATTTCACTTTTCACACTCAACCTCAAAAATCAGGTGTCAATAATTTTTATCTCTCAAAGTGTCATTACTCTTTTTTGTGTAAAAACATCTCAGCTTTCGATTGGTCTCATCAGTTTTCCTAAAATTATTTTTTATCCTACTCAAATTGCTGTTTTTCGCATCAAAAAAAAGTGAACCCAATGTGCCCCTCTACGCGTTTTTAAATGGGAAGATTGAGTGAAATCATTGAATATTTGTATAGACATATTACGATGATTTAGACGCGTATTTTTGAGTTGTATGTTAAAAATTTTGTATAAATATCACTGGGAACATAATTGAGAGTTTATTTCAATGCCAATTGGATCGTCCCTGTAGGCCTATATAGGCTGTAGCTAATGATTAAAAAATTGTGCCAAATTGAGTACACGTTTTGTGCATTTAGCCTTTTTGCGTTTTTTTTTAAATTGCGATTTTCGATAGGTTAAAGTAGTCGAATGATGATTATGAAGATGGTTTCTAATAGGTATTGAGCTAAGCTTTGAGATGCCGTTCACAGAATTTTAAAATTCGAAGTCTATTATAGTCAAATTCGCGAAAAACCCTTAGGGGGGGGGGCACATTGGGTACAGTTACCTTAATGAAGTTTACACATGAAGATAAAATCCAGTCACGAGTCACTCAGTCGTGTTAATCTTCTAAAAACAGTAGGAGACCAATTCTGATCACTATAGTCGCCACTCGAGTACCTTACACGTTTCACTGCAAGTTTATTAATAACATCAATAATTAGCACTGTAGTACACTGTCGATAGTAAACTACAAGCCAATAACGAGAGACGAAAAACTGCGTCTTTTGTCTCATGAATAAAAAAATACAGATGCTTCATATTTTGACTCGCCCCCATGATCGCTTTCATGTTTGCCGAGTTTTAATTCTATGCTTGAGATTTATTTGCGGTTATGATCGGTTATAATTTTCAATCAAATAAGAGATTCAATATTGAGTCGCAATTCTCCGCGAGCTGCGACATTATTTCGCGCTCGTCCGAGATACGTCCTTTCTTTGCGCTCACGCGAGATACGTCCTTACTTTGCGCTTTTCCGAGATACGTCTTTACTTTGCGCTCGCCCGAGATACGTCATTATTATTCTGCCGCCCGAGATACGTCCTTATTTCGAGAATCTCCGAGATACGTCCTTATGAATGACCCAGGTCGAACGACAAAAAAATTCGATTTTTTTTTCTTTCATGAAAAGTTAGTAAATTTTCCGTAGAATACGCTCCTGAAACCCTTTCTTCGAAATTCGAACTCCAAGTGTTTTTTTCAAGGGATTGCTGATTGAATTGTAAGTACGATTTAACGGTAATTTAAAACTTTCAACGCGTTTTTCTCAAAACTGCATTTTTGGAGTTTATGCCGGTGATAACTCGAAAACTAATTATCCGATTGAGCTGAAACTTACAGGGTTTCTTTATTATAGTATTACCTATCAGATGAATTAAAAATTATTGTAATATTTTATTATTAAATATGGAAAAATGTGAGAAAATGGCGGGAAAAAAATTGAAAAAAATTGAGTTTTTCGAAAAAGATACGCCAAAAGTGCAAATTTTTTTTTTTAATTTTTTTTTGATAATTCATCTACTAACTATGAATGTAATTAATGTAAATTTTTTTAATTTTTTGATTTCCGATCAAAATTGCGACCAGGACACAAGCAAAATAGAGGTAATTTTTCAACGCTATCTAACGGCCGCCATTTTGTGAGAAAAAATTTAAAAAAAATATTTTTGTATACTACATGGATCAACTTATAACTGTCAAAAATTTTCGATAGATTTGATTAAAAACTACCCTTGAAAAACGATTTTGAAAAATGAGTTTTTTTTCTCGTTCGACCTGTATATCCCCCCTTAAAAGATTCCAGAATAGCATAAACTTTGACTCAATAATTCCAATCTAATTTCTTTCCTGATGATGATCAGGACCGATGGGTCAATTGAGATTCAAGAACGGAATTACTGTTTCGTCTACTCTCCAAAAAATAGTATCAATTCTGGTATGTTTAAGACATTATTAGCCGTGATCAAAATTTAAACAATTATTACTGGTTGAACTCGTAGATTTCGTTTGCAAATATTCACCATACAGCAAATTTATTTCATAGTTGCATAATTTTCTCTTTCTTGTAATTGTCTTGTCGAAATTAAATTGTAATGCTGAAAAAAATTATGAGGAATACGATCTTCATAACAAAGGATCTCGATGGTGTTCAAGGGTAATAATAGATTCTAATACTGTTAGTGTCACATATAATATTGAAAAACTATGTTTCTTTTCTCGGTTAGAAGAAAGGAAGGAAATTACTGATATAACAGAAAAGTTACTGTTCAGTCACCTGTAGTTTTCCAAGAAACTTTTCAGAAAGTTGTTTATATCATAAGAGAGAGATAAGACCGCGAATGAATGTCAGATAGTAAATAGTATATTATGCAGCTAGTGCGTAAAATTTCCAAGACCCGTGGGGACGTGTCCACGACTTGCCCGGTGAAGCCTACGACGAGTGTTACACTTTCACATACGAGTGATCAAAATTTAACGCACCAGTTAAATACAATATTTTATGTTATTCGGTGCGTGAAATGGTTTTTTCACGCATCAAGTAACATGAAAACATTTGCTGACATTTTTTTATTATGCGATTTGTTGTTTATGAGCATGGTGTATGCATACATGAATATAAGCAACATATTGAGTGTGACAAATGTTTGAAAAAATTACACACATGTTGTAACATGTTGTTTAGGTTTTCTAAATAAGACACAAAAGTATATATTACAGAACAAAGTATTACTCGCACTGCTCTACCGTATGTTTCATTCTTGGTCACGTAAAAGATACGAGGACAAGATGCACAGCCGAGAATAAAACACGAGAAATAAGTGCACGAATGAACTCGTGCATTATAAACATTATATAGTAGAAGTCGTTCAAGAATACGCCACATAAAAAATACTATTGCAATTACAAGTTCACACTCGTGCAATATTATTGTTCAGTAGTCTTGAAATCTTGGAAAAATTTTCAAGCATTCAATTTAGAAGTCAGAGGATACGAATTATAAGTATTATAGACAACTTTATATTCTATCACTCACAGGTTTCGTAAATATAATCACGTCTCTTTCTTGAAAACTTAAAGCCATGACACGATTTTCATAGAAATTGCCGTTTACACTTACACATTCTCAAACAACTGCACATCACGACGACGATGTCTTGGTGGTTTTATGCGGCAAAGGGTGGCAAATGGTGAATGTCATAAGAACTAGCCCGAAATACAAGACAAAATGCTCTGCCAAAGCCTCCGAGTGTGACTGATTAAAATGAAACTGTTTGAGATAGCTTTTAGATACCCCGATAGGCTATATTCGTAGCCGTTTAGCTTAACGTCTCAATTTTCCTGAGATATTCGCCAATCATGATTGATTTTATGCATGAATTGTATATATGAATATACGCAAATAAATGTATTGTAAATGCATGAAATGATAAATCACAGATATCTCAGTAGTATAGAGGCGTTTTAGACTACACAGCTGCAAAAATAACCTACCCAATAACCATATATTCCAAAAAGTTTCATCGGGATTGGTGATCCGGAGGCCTTATACACTTTTTGTGAAATGCAAAAGGCCATTGAGCGAAAACTCAGATTAATTAGTGAATTGGCTCACAATTGCAAAATATTCGGAAATTTACATACATTTCGCAACGTAACAAAATTTGCTCACGAACCCGGCCATATAGAAATTTCCCAATTCGTATCTCGTCCTATTTTCTAACAAGATTGATCACTGTTCCAATCTCTCTCCTCCTCTCTCGTGCTGATTTATGAATCATTTCGTGAACATTGAAATATTCAGTTTCGAATTATTACAAAATAAAGATTTCCTTCTCTCCAGAAGTATTGGAAGATTTTTAAAATAAAATCCATGAAAAATACTTCATACAGCTTATATTCAACTTGCAACTGATTCATGTTTACCTTCTTCGGATCCACTGGATATATATCAGAACATGATTGAAACACTTAGCACTAGCAGCTATCCTTGAATCATAAAAAGTATTTTCAATTGTAATCTCGTCAGTTCTATAACAAATTATGTAATTCCATCACAACAATAAAGTTTTTATTTTTCCCAGCAACTGACCGACTGTCCAACAGTATGAGCAAACTTGCATAGAACTTATTCGAGTTGCCTTCGAAAAACCCACAATTCGGAAACGACGCTTGGCGTAGTTTTTTGTTCAGGGTGGCGGTCGCATTCAATTGAAATACCCAAAAAGCCATCGCGGCCCTATTCTTCTCGTGCAGCAAAAATGAAAGAGAGAAAAAGAGGCTCAAACCACAAATCGGAATAGCCAATGGATGCTTTTTTAGCCCGAAGTCTGCATGTAACTTTAAACGGGATATGGTAGACTGCAGTGGCCGCCGAAAGATTAAAGCTAATTTATGCGAGCGCCGTGGCAACCGAGGCGTATACTCACTTTTTCAGGGTTATCGAGTTGCCCGGTCTTTCGCATATGATCTTCGAACGGCGGAGGGATAGAGATGGTAACGTGACGTAACCGATTTTGGAGTTTATATCGTGCTGTGCCCATTCTGTATACTTAAGTATGACCGTTTCTTAGCGAATCATCTCAAAATGTTATTCGATTGAGTGAAGAGAAGGTCGTTGTGCACCGAAGCAAATCTCTGAGGTGAAATGTGTGGTTCTTTAACGACAAACACCCATTCGATATCATTTCGATTTTATTGCTTGATCGGTGCTACGATTTTATGAAGATGTCGCAATTGTTTGCTTCAATTGCCGAGAACACAATTTATCTGGATTCGAGCTGCGTACATATTCGGGAGAATCATTGGTGTTTTATAGGACGTGCTTGGCTCTTGATATCATTTTCTTTCTCAAATTCACGAAAGCAAACCTCAATGGACTAGTAAGATTTGTCCGTGAAAGTGGGAGCTCGAACAAATATAAACTAGCAAAGAAATAATTTGAATCCTCTACATGACCAGAAAGCTAATACCTTCACTCAAAAACGATTAATATGAAAGTTTACTGGCTACAATAAAATGTTCCTTTTTAGTGCACTTTTCATATTAGTTTAAAAATTAAGGATATGCGTGACTGATGGCGTAAGTGATTTTTACGAGTGATACAAACTTCCATTCAGTATTCAAATTGATGTAAAGGCCAAATTATCAAAAATCAAAAGTATTATCCAATCGAAGAATAAATTAAATATGGAACTGAGTGGAGGAATTGAACGTTTGCAAGAAATCTACCATAATGCTCTTGAGATTTAAGCGACTTCCAAGCCCTATCCAATCAATTTCACATTAACGATTTTCCGCTCTCTAATCACACCGGTGTTTATTTGCGCTCCTCCCCTCGCTCTCTCTTTCTCTCTCACGCACACACACATCAAGGAAAGTAAATTTCGTACGTAAACAGACTCGTTAGTGACATCGTTTGCATCAAAAAACTGTAACCTCCTGTGACGCTCGAAATCCTCGCTATCGTTAGAGGAGACTATAAAAATCTCCGAGGGAGAAATACTTATAATAGCCATATTGTTTCGCGGCTCAGCTGCGACAGCAACGGCAAAAGGATGAAAACGAACCAAGACCAGAAGGACAAAATAGAAATGTCTCCGAAAATACACTTGTGTGAAAAGCAAACTCGCGCTCGCGTCATTTTTCGAACGAAAACAACCTCGAATCGAAGTCGATTCGTTTTTCAAACATTCTCAATGTTTTCCCGAGTGCGCGAGGGTAAACTACGCATCTTTTACGGAGTCGCCTGGTTAAAGTTTTCAATATGCGAGAGACGTAGTTGTAACCCAATGGAACTGGTCAATTCGACATTTGCAAATTTGAATATGTATTGAGGGAAACTTCGGAAGATCCAGTTAGGAACCCTCCCAAAGTGAATTTCGGGCAATTCGATGCAGTGCCATAATCAGGGGATGAAAAAGCTTGAAGAATTTTCCTAAACCAGCGTCGACAATGTAATTGAGTCGAACAAGCCGATCGCTCGGCTGATCACATGGGCCCTCGACAAGTCTCGCTTATTACAGAATCGTAAAGATGCTCCATACGAAAATACATCCGCGGGCGAATCGTGGAAATTCCCCTGCGAGAGAAGAAGGGACGGCTTAGCAGGGTCCGATCCGATTCGCAGTAAACGAAGCATACTCGCTGGCGCTGAATCCTCTTATAGTGCGCACGGGGCAGAAGAGCCGGCCGAGGAAAGCCCGTCAAAGAAAAGTAGACGCGCGAGCGCGCGGGACTATATTTCCGTCGATGCATGCGCTGCAGCTGCACGTGGCGAGGTAAAAAGAAGCGTGGATTTTACACGTGCGTATAGGTGGATAATATACCTTCAGCTCCGAGGCGGATTTATATAGGTATAAATAACGGCGCGAGCGTCACAGAAATGGGGAGCATGGAAACTGCAATTGTTTTAATAATTATAACATGATTGGTGGGTATTAGGTGTATGACACTGCTGGCTCTGTATCGATACATTGTTAAAGTTTATACGGGATGTTCTGTCGTAACTTCGGTATTCTCGGTCTTCGCCAATGGAAGTATGAAAATACTTAAAATAATGTTCTAACAAAAGCGTCACACGTAATCCCCAATATATTAGATGCTAAATCGTAAAACCCTACACTAGAAAATATTTGAATATTCGTATGTTGACAGTTCGAGAATGCGGCTCGATGGCAGTTTTTTGAAGCTTCTGAGTACTTTTCATAATCTACTTCTTAAAATTTTTCAAATCGAAATAACTTAATTGACTGTCTATTTGATCGGAGTGACTATTTGTTGTCCGGTCATTACGACTAAAAAACACCGTTGAAAGCTGCAGAATTAGTGCTCTCTTGAAAGTTTACAGTGAAATACCCCTGTATTAAAGTGAAAAATCACTGTAAGAACGTGGATGAAATATTGACTGGATCGCAGTCAATTTACACTAGATTGAAATATAATTTATATCCTCTGCCGATAAGTTCTCAAACTCCGAACGTAAAGAAAAACAACGAATTTCATGAGATCCTTCATGCCATCCATATAGATACGACGGGAAAAGAAATTGACTTTCTGTTGTTGCGAGTACGAATACCCGCTCTGTATATTATTTGAGTGAAAAAAGTCAGTATGACATTGAAAAGCTCATTTCTCAACTTTGTTATTTTTCTAACCTAAAATGTAATGAAGAACAGAATACAATTTTTTCTCTCCCGGAAGATATTCCCAGAAGGGGATGCCGCCAAACAGCCCGTACGTATACTTCGCCGCTGCTATCTTCTCTTCCACCTCGAATTTATATATGGGTAATACTTGTGCCCGCGCACAGCGCGCGGTGGGGAAGTTGGCGCTGGCGCCTCGACGGCATATAAGTATATATAGGATATACCGACATTCACCGCAGCGACAATTTACGCGCAAAATATGTATTATACATGGTGCGTGTGGATGCAGTATAAGCGCAGTAACTCACCGCAGTTGCCCAGTGCAGCTGCATGCGGCGGCGGGCCCAGAAGCCTATATGTATATGTATATATATATATATATATGTGCGAGGGGGTGCAGTGATTGTCCCTTTGTCTCTCGCTCTCGAGCCTCTTGCCACTCGAACAAACTCCGGATTGCGTAAGCCGGCTTACTGAACTGCACTGAGCACAGCACGCTGACGTGAGCCGCTCCAATGCCGTACGGATCAACGCCGTAAAAAATAGTCCGAATGGCCCGACACTTGCCAACTTGACGTTCTACGAGACAGCCGGAGCAGCTGAGTGTCCCGGTTCGACCATCGAGCACGTGGACGCCGCACAATGACATCACGATCACGTACGGCCGCCATTGATAAGTAAGTGTACCCTGCAGCGCTCCATACGGACCCGCCAAATCTTTTGAATTTCTCCATTTGCCGCGCTTCAGCCCCAACTATAGGCTAATTCATCGCGTGACTAGCGGATCACGACGTGACCGATCGCTGAGGGCACAACACTCCGTAAAAGTGCATCGACAAATGTCTGTAAATAATTCCCTTGACGTAAAAGAGCCGTTAATTTGAAAAGTACGCCCCAACTCCGGAAACCTTGAGTTGCCCGGTTACAAGCAAAACTTACTCGAGCGAGTTTAGAAATCGGAATTTTTTGTAAATAAAAGTTTAAATGAGCACTCCACACGGTCCTCAACGTTCCAATCAAGTCAGTTGATAGAACAATTAGTTTTCTGCACATTGACAATCGAGGTTTCTCGAGGTTTCCGAGTTGAGACGTACTTTTTGATTTAGCGGCAAGAAAATTAATTTTCAAATTTTCTTGCTATTTTATGGAATGTTGTCACTCCAGTGAAAGTTGACGTCGTCTTATTTTATCCAGAGAGATGCTATTTTTTGATATACCAGAGAGTTTAGCCGTAAAAATTCATTGGGGGTATTAATATTGTTATATATGAGCTCACTAGTAATTTATCGCATCATTATTATAATTTCAATTCGTTGATTGACACACACTCTGTCATCCTCCGTTCTTATAACTGAACCTATATTGGGCGAACGAAATATAATTTATCCAATTAATCGTAAAACTCTCCTGCCAACGTCAATATGGAATTGCGTTAAAATTTTGCGTTTACCAAATTGGTTGATAACAGAGAGAACGAACTTCAAATATGTTCTGATCAATTTATTGCTCACTTTACTGATGAGAGAGCCGCTCTCTCTGGCATGAGTATGTCTAATGGTTCAAACAAATTTACGCGATTAATTTTTCGAAAAGGGAAAATTTAATTGCCCCAAATTTCCCCCACGACATGTAATAGATGAAATTCTTCGCGTATCCATACCGGACAAACTATCGACAGCAGTCGCACGTGCAGTAGCTACACAATTTTCTCATTCGTCTAGAGTCACCTACGACACACTTGTCTAACTGATCTCTCACTCGTTATTTCAGCAGCAGCAGCAGTACGATGGGAATTGCTCTTCTCCCTCGAGTCGCAAAACCAAATCGACGGGTATAGGAACACGAGGCCGGGTTTCCCCCCCGAATTTGCTCGACGCGTCGTAACTGAAGACATTGTGTTTGCTTTATTCAAGACTAATGGTCCTTGATGTGAGTATGCGTACATCCTGTTGAAGCAGGAAACTTTGCGAACGACGTGCCCGAAACGCCAATTCCTGCGAATCTCAAGGATCTGACAACTTCTTGCGTTCCGCTCTTCGTTTATCGTATCTTAACGATGCTCGTTGTGCCAAGAACTCGATGACCATACATGCAATTTATCGAGAAGAAATCAAAAGCTTCTGGAGAAGAAACAAGAATTACATGCTTGACAGATTTAGCACTGATATGAATATTTTTCATCATGACTTTTCATGTGAGATTATTCATCGAATCATTAGTTCTGTTGTGGTCAAACTAACAGAAATCCGTACTTTTTCCATTTATCTGTATTATTCCAGTATATTTGTTTTGTATATTTAGGATTAAGAGCTTCAATAAAACTGCGAGTACTATAATTATAAAATGTTATACACGATTCATTATTCCCTATCCTCGACTTAGAAAAATTCTTCCAGATAATGTGAACGTTTTTTATCACTTGATATATGAATTTGAAATGAGCTCTACGGTATTTTATGAAATGAGGAAAAAACGAATAAACTTCCAAGATCAAGTTAAAACTATTTAATAAATCACGCGTTAGTATACATAGACAAGATTAATTATCAAACGGTGTTTTTAGGTACTTCCATGTTGAAAGTATAAAGGATTGAGAGACTGTCCAAACTATGTCTGAAAAGTTCGATCGTTATCATGGACAAAAACTGATCTATTGATCGACGTATATTTTTCGACCCAATGGCTATATGAGAGTTTAATGCTACATTATACGAAAATTCTTCGAAAATCTTATCGAAACCAGGTAAAACGAATAGCGACGTTTAGATTTAGAGCCAAGGTGCCGAATAACTCAGGTGATAATACGGTTACAGATTATCTGGTTATGACTCTTTTGTCACCATGTACGGAAACACTGTAAAACTTTTTCGATTGATTGTTTTCGCAGCAGTGACCAGTTTATTTTTTTTTTTCCTCGCCAGCCGGAAACTTCGGCTGTCTGTCATTTAACTCATAAAAACAGAATCCAAAACTTATTTCCCGAAAATATAAAAAAGCTCTTCCGCTCTTTAAACTGTTCTACACTTCATCGTGAGCTCTAGCATTCTGTTTTATTAATCACGGACGGTTGGCTTTGTTGATCTTACTACAATAGAAGAGAGAGATTTATCATTACTAAATAATCCTCTATGCATTAGTGCTTTCCGTTCCACGTGAATTCTCAAGCAGAATTTTCAAAGTTCTTTTCCGGGAATATGAATTAAGACATTCATTTTTATTCGAAGTTATTTCTTCGCCATTAAAAATTGTTATCCACTTTCACATTATAATTTCATCAGACTGCATCAAAGAGCCAGCGCGTGATATCGGTCCAGCTTAACAGATTCTTGTTCATGCAATTATTCTTTCTTTGCAAAGTATAAGTAACTTAGCATGAATATATAATATCATCTCATATTATATATCCTTCTGAAGTGCTTCCATTTATTAAGGATTACATTTTTCTTTTCAGCTAGCGAAGTACATATGGGAGTCAAAGATTACATCAACGGAGGGATTGAAGATCCTAAGTGTGACGTGAGTATATGTACAATTCATGTCGGAAAATTCGTTGCTTCAAATATAAGGGACACTATTGTTGAAAATGGTTTAGGCAGTTTTTCAGTAAATGTTGATAATACAAATTGCTTCAAATGAATAATTGCTTCAGTTGGATTTATCGAATTACCTTACATATTTAATTACCGAAAAATAGTAGTTCGGGTGTACAGTAAAAGATAAAGTAAAAAGTTTATTAAAATGTCTATCAAGTGTGTAATAAGTATTTTATGCGTAGACAATAAACGGATAGATTTTTATACTTAAATAAAAAATATTCAATAAAAGATTTGTCAAAATCGATGGAAGAAACTATAGGTGCATGTATAAGAGAAAAGCAATAAGATGAAAATGTAAGGATTTCGTTCTTACACTTTCTACATTGACTGCTACAATATATTCCGAATATGCAAATACAATTTTCGATAGTTATAATAGAAGACACTATTTCAAAGTAAACAGCGACAATGGTGAAAGTTTGAATATTAAATATGTTTGACTCGGTCTGTTGAATCAACTTTTTGAGCTTCGATTATGTCCCTAGATAATTCATTCACGGGATTTTAATAAGATATCCTGTATAAAAATTTCCTACCAGTTTTCAATAAAAGAAAATTGATAAAACATTTCAAGAGAACTTTCCAAGTTTTGTAGAATATCTTAAAAGATAAAACATAACTAATTTTTACAGAAATAATCGATTTACCGAAAATGCGCGCGTGCCAGCTTCTCTCGTTGGTTCTTTTAGGTCGGTGCTTGGTAAAAGTTCGTCCTTAAGTATTTTGGTACGTGAAAAATAGTTCTTCCATTAGAATTTCCAAAACTGTTTGAATACTTTTTCCATCGATTTTTCAATAATCCGATATCATAAAACGAATGTTTTCAAACTGTATTTTTTCGATTGTGAAAACGTGTTATTTTAAATTCTAGCCGAGTATTCACTATTGATTTTCGTTCATATTTTAATATAGACAGAAAAATGCGAAATCCACTATGATAGCATGCGATAACATTGGCTGATGTATACAAAATTATGACCGTGCCTCTGTTACTGAATGCTCAATGTTTATTGATGAATAATTGTAGAGATGAGTACTGCTGAACTAGCATACATTCGTGTATGTTCGCGAAATTCATGACTGAGTAGAATAGACGAGCAGCAGTAATACTTGATCGAAAATGAATAGTTTGATGAGAACTTCGTATGGAGAAAAACTTTCTGACCATTCTCATACAACTTTCCCTCAGAATAGATGCATTTTTGTTCAAAATTAATTAAATAAGGTTAGTGTATTCAATAAGGACCTTGTATCTAATATATATGAGAATGTTTACAGTAAATTATTGACTGGTTGCAAATGTTTACGCCAATTCTTAGGGGTCGTTATATGGATTTATTTACTATAACTGAGACATTCCATCTATTTTCCCTCCGACGTGAGGGAGCAATCTTTTAATAGACTTAGACTAGAGCAAAATAATTGAGCGACATGATATTCGATTCCTTATCGTTTCATCATTATGATCTATTCTTTTATCATACGACTTTTTATCAATTAATTCCATAAGTCTTCGATTCGTTTGTCGAGTAAGCCTTGCCTTATAATATTGTTCGCTCCCTGAATCGTTCATTTTTCATTCGATTTCTCTGCGTAGAAAGGTCCAAAGCGAACACGACTTGGCTCATTTTAAAGATATTCAGTAAACGTATCCTCAGATGCCACGTTGAAAGATTCGCATTTAAAGCGATGTAGTGACTGTTTGCGCTAAGGTGGGCATTATTTGGTACACTTATACCTTAGTACATCATGCACCTAAGTAAAGTTAGTCGTTCAGACACGAAAAACTTTTGCGACCCGAAATAACCTAAGTAAGCGAGGTGCATACGATATTTTTCGACGAAATGAATGTTTCTCGTAAACTCTTGAGTGCCCTGAAATTTATAAAAACGAATTTCACGAACTCTTTCGAATTATTTGATGTAGAAAACGCGTGGATATGGCCCTCATATCAATATCAAACGTAACGATTACAATTTATTAATATAAGTTTTTCAAGCTGATCCACGCTTTAATTAGAATTTTTAAAGTCATAAGAAGATGAGGCTGGAATTAATTTAAATTCAGAAGTGTTTAGAATCATTTTTATTGTGTGACTCGCTGATTACGCTGAAAGTGGCTTACGAACAGATAGAAAATAATCGTGGAGCGTAAATACACAGTAAAGATGAAGAGAATCACTACTCGCGTAAGCCGGCACTTGGCCCGAATGAATACTCTTGAATAGTCGGCAAAAACAAATTAGAAGTCGGGGCCGTTAGGTGCTCGAGCTCTCCTCCGCGGCGCATCTAACAATCATCAAACAAGAGATGAGCTTAGCGTGGGTACTTAGCTCGCCGCAAACTCGCGCGGAACACCGGGGGAACACATGGCGCGCGCGAGGCGCAAGTTAAATCAAGGCTGCTACTGCCGGCGGACTTTTTCGCGCGGGCCGCAAACTCCGGACTCGGCTGTTCTACATGTCAACTTGCGTGCGTCCTGTGTGTGTCCACAGGCCGGCGCTCGAGGTGAACTTCCACTTTTTCGGCGACTCGCGGGACGGCGACAAACTCCGCTCCATCCTCAACCGGCTGGTCCAGCATCGGAGGCTCGGTGAGCTTTCCCTCGAGCCGTCGCACTTCACTTTCCAGCAGAAGCCCGCGCTCAGGCTCCAGGTCAGTAATTCAGCCTCTCGCTACCCCGCGTTGTTCCCCGGCCCCCTCCCCCTCCTCCTCCCCCGCGGAGCTGCGCGAAATTCTCAACTTTATTTGCAGCGGCATGCTGCTGCGCTCACGGCGAATGTATATATACATATATACGCGCGTGGACTTGATTAGGTTCCGGCGCGCTGTTCTCGTCCTTTTCTTCCCGCGCGCTCGTTTTTCCCCGCGAGCTTCTTCCTTCCCCCCCCCCCTCTCTCGTTTTTTTATCAACGCATTCCAGATGGCGAGATTTTCACCGCGCGAGCGCGAGAAGCCGAGCTATATTATGAATGTCCTTCGTTTTTACTGGCAATCGTGTTTTTATAAATATTAGAGGAGGTCGACGAGTGTTGTTCGCAATAGGCATATATACGTAAAACTGTTTCCCATCGAGTAAATTATTCCATTACTCGACCGCGCCACGATGGAGCTTTATTCGGGTGTACAAGCGTATCCTCCCATGGAATATGAAACATTGAATGTGTAAAACAAGTCATTTTTCATAGCTCTAGATTATCTTGTTCTCGGTCTATAGAGAAATCCGATTTCAAAAATTGTATTTCCATGTAAATTGTTGATTTACGACTGCCTTGTGAATAATCGCTTTATACTTTCACACCACTTCATTTGGCGTGTAATTGTATTTACTATAATGACTGTCATGATCAATATGAGAATGGCCCGGCGTTAATAAGTATCAAAGACGAGTGAGTGAACTTCGAATGGTCTATCTTTTTAAGGCAGCTCGACACAAAATCGAAAAATTGGAGAATAGAATGAAAGTTTAACATGTTGTAAATGAACCTTAAACACACTATTCTCAATCAAGAAAATCCCCAGTCGCCGATCAAATTAGCAAGAAAAAGTTACTCGAAAATACTATAGTACCCGCCTGTAGTACCATGTTAAATTGGCTAATATCCGGGATGTCAATTAAGTCGGCAACTTATTGCTTTCTTGATCAATAATAATGAATTTGTAGTTTATTGACGAGCTTTATAAATTTCATTCAATTATTTTTCTATACTCTAAAATACATCGGTGTCGAGCTACCTTGATTTTATTTGTTGAAAAATTGTAGACAATCAACCAATACTTTCAGAAACTGTTCGAAAATGTTAATCCAGTAAATGAAACGTGGGTAAAAAATTTAATGGTGAATTTCTTTTAACGTTTTATTTTACTCTCAGATCATGTCTGAAAATAAAATTAACGTATTTCATATTATATCGAGCTAAGAATATGCAACTTTTTTTAGAGAAATTAGGGTTACGAGAGAGACTCTTGTAAAACCTTTTTTCACTAAAAATTAATTGAATTTCTTTCACTAATTTATCAGATGGATATTGACTATTTTACCGTGGTAAAATAAAATTGCACAAATGCAGTTATGAAATTTCTACTAATGAATAGTAGCTTTTTACTATTCTACATTTAGATTGTAAATTTTTGGGGATCTGTCTCAAGAATTATTTAAATTGTAGATTTAGAGCGAAAAGGAACTCTTGTGAAGTGGTAGACTACCCACGAATTCTAAACCATGAAACCCCTACAGGATATTGATCACGCTAAAATCATCCCTTTATCATGTATGTACATTCGGTTTACGGGTAGAGGGTACTATGATTTAAACGTCAATCTTGTCTTTGTAGACTTTGAGGATCAATCAGGCAAACGAGCGTCGAGTACATCTTGGCGATGAATTCATTCTGACCTGCTTAGCAGTCGGCAGCTCCGATCTGAAATTTTCTTGGTACAAGGATGACATGCTGGTGAACATGAGCAAGGCGACAAGGTAATTTTTCAATAGACAGCACCTCGTTTTTCATCGTCTTTTCATCTCACGCGGAGATTTATTTTTCGAGGTAAAAGATCGAACTGAGGTGATTTAGGGATATTCGAATCATTAACCAATGTAAATGGCATTTGTGCACGATCAAAATGATGTATATAATGTCATATCTAAGAAACTCATTTAAGCAGATAAAAATATACTATTATATTTATTTAATCCAGAAGTTAGAGCTTACTCAGTTTCCTCGAGATTCTCAGTTTTTCTCTCTCAATAAAGTAATTCATTAATTAGTTAAGTCGAATTGTCATGGCTGGAGATATTATACTATAGATATTTCAGTCAACTCAATAGCTTATCATAATAAGGTCTACATTTAATGCATTAGCCATTGCAATTATGATAATTATATAATTCAAATACATATTTTCATTTACTCATGATTAACAGACCACTTTCCTCTGCAATAATTAGCTTTGTCGAATCTGAGTTGTATCTCTCTTTTTTTGAAATTTTAATGTGCATTACAGCAATGGAAAAAAAATTTGTTAATCCTCTTGTCTTCACCAATCTGAACAGCAATGAATAACTTTCCCAAAATTTGTTTCCTCCTGTATGATACAAGTATATTTGTGAGTTTCGAGGATTATTGGAGCTTACCTGCCGTCAAATGGAATATTGTTGAACCCAATGAGCTTGAACTTTATTAAAAATACCGCATATTAATATATTTATAAATATTGTAAAAACCCAGTGAACAGAAACTTTGTGGGTAGGTTTCTTTCTCGATAAAGGGAACTTTTGTACGAGCTTTTTATCGAATGCATGCATGATCTCTCTGAAATATATATCCCACTAGGGCTCATAAACATTCAGCTGTCGAAGTAGCGTTGTGTCACCTGGTAAGAAGCATCCGCATAAAACCAAATGGCAAATGAATGTTGCAGGGAGATCTGGTACAGGCAACTGCCGAACGACGGCTCCGACTACCACACGTCAATCCTGGGCGTTGAGAAGGCGACGCTGCTCGACGAGGGTGAATACACGTGCCAGGTGTCCGACTGGGGGGTGCAGCAGTGCCGGCACATCCGTGTCACCGTCCGCGACGAGCCCAACGTCAAGGTCGTGCCCATGAGCAGCACCGTCGAGAAGGTTAGAGCCAGCTATAACTTATCGATCCGCTGCTGCCCAGCCGAGCTCTACGGGTATGGCCAGGGTCGTTTAATATTTCGACACAGCTCCGAGGAGCTTTGGCTTAAGAGATAATTCGAAATTCCGTTCGATTTTTTTCTCTCGCGGTGGAACAAATTGTATTTTCGCTTCATTTTCAATTCGAGCATCGAATCGATAAGCCGACGACCGCGTAAAAAAGGTACGACTCGCTTGAAAAAATTAGTCGCCAAATTTTGAGGTGATCATCAACGGAATTATCTTCTGACGAACGATGCATAACGTGAAATAAGTCGACAAGCCGTAAATTACGCAATGATGATGCTACGACCGTAATGAAAAAATTCAAAAACTCGAAGTGAGTAAAGAAAAACGCTGCATTCATAATTCAGCTCACGAAATCTATTGGCCTTTCCAGACCTCGCAAAAAGTGAAAGCGTTAGGATTCTTCTTTTTGAAGACCACTTTGTGCGGCAATACCCACCTCGAAAAAAGTCCGAACTGAGAATTGCGCAGTGCATGGTCTTTTGATCTCGTAATGCCCCGAGGAAGATCATAGCCAAGTTTCGCCTTTATCTGAGCGCTTGCTCACACGATGTATAGTTTCCAAGTTTCCTCCAGTGAGACGTTCTAAAAGGTCAAGGAGTGCCAGTTGAACTTTGAAAATTTTATTTTATAGCTCCACCGGATATTCTTTTCAAAAATTTGTCTGTACGTATGTAACTTGAGCCTACTGAACATTTTCACATCAAGACTAATATTGATTGACAGCTTTCAAATTTTATTCAACAACTATGTCTGTCTTCTTGCGTTATTTTTACTCAATTTCAAAGTCAAGTTTTTCAAATTACATTGAGCTCAAAAAATACTATCCGTTTAAAGTTACTTCCGTGGTTCTTTTTATTCTTCAGACTTCCCTTTTTCGCGGCAGAACGAGATCTTTTTGGATCTTTAATAAATTGCATGTGTACGCTCTAAGCCTGGAGGCGCAAATTTTCTTTCTCGAAAAACAACACCTTCTTGCTTTCATAAGGGTTGATGAGAGTAAAACCCTTCATTCGGAGTACTTCCGTAATGGGACAAGTATACTCTCAGAAACTAAGTTTGCAAAACCAGTAGTTTAATTTAGATGTTTACGAGTTGGAGCCTTTCTTTTCACACATAACTTATTCTACGTGTAACAGATCCCCTTATACTCTCCTGCTTACAAGTACACGTCATACTCTCTGATCTCATTTTGGTTATAGGACCTGTTGTATAAAATATAAATTAGAATTGTCAGTTATTTTCCCGATAACTTTTTGCAAGTATAACAGTGTCATCTTTTATATTTATAAAAGCACAAAATGGGTGAGCTTGAAATTGATTGATAGTACATACGGACTTGAATACAAGACAACTTGAATACAGACAATTTTTTCAGAGTCACCTCTTCTATTTATAATTAATAAGTATTTCAGTTGAACACGCAACATCTTGGTGATTGAAATATGATCCTTCGAAAAAAATTCAAATGTTATTTCATACACCATACTGTGTTCAATTACCGAACAATCCTCGATTGTTTGATTCTTTTGTGCCCAGCATACGCATCTTTGATACAGATTCATAACAATAACCATAAATTTACATTGACTTAAAAATCTAATTTGTCGAGTAATACATTCACACTGGGTAATAAATTAGGCAAAACATATTTTTTCGAAGCGAAGAATAGTTCGAAAAGTTCACTCGCACCGCAGCACTTTCGCGATTCTGCTCGTAAATCTCTTTTGCCCCGAATAAGATTAATCCACTATGTAAATCTATACGGTCGTTTAAGAGGCAAAAAATATGAATAGCAATTCGACCCTCGTACCCCTTAGGAGTCTTCTCGAAAGAGAATCCTTTTTACTCGTCGAGTATCCGCCGAGTATCCTATGATAGATTCGCTGCTTAGAGCTGCCGGGGGCGCGTCGCTAGGCGTTGACCGCAGCAATCCTCAGGTACGTAATTGCATAGCGTTTAGCATTTTGCTATCTTTGCTAAAATATCGAAGCCGCGTTAAATCTTCCCTCGGAATATACTCAACCTTCAACTCGAGCATATATATGTATTTAGAGCCTCGATGTAAATTGAAATTTGAATCTATATACATCTGGAGCGAATAATGCAATCGATCATTCGTTACGAGGTATATGTGAGGTCCCGTGTTTTCGGGATTAATTTCAGAATGCAGTGATTAATCGTCGGGTGGAATTATGCATTGAATGCCGGCAGTTATAAGACACAGCTATGTGTGATCAGAGCCCTGAGGGGCCTAATAGGGCAGACGATTAAATTTCTGGAATGATCAGCAGTAATCGTGGCTGAATTAGTCCGATCCCGCAGTCCTAATCATTCATGAATATGCATGCGCGCGAGAAATTGGGCACACAACGAAAATCCATCACCGCATCGGTGTAAATGTTAACAAGCCTCGCGGTTCACGCGCGCGAAAAAACAGTGAAACGGCCGCGATATAGACTGCCTATGGCAGAGAACAAAGTGATACACACCGGTATTGACTATTATAAATTTACATTGTTCGAGTTCGTGAATTTTAACTATCCTCCGCGAAGCGCTTGAATATTCATTGATTTTACCCAATGGACGGAATTGAATGAGGTCTCCCGTAAAGTTGCTTCTTCTTTTTACAATGTGACAGTCGATTGACTTTTATGCGCGATTATTCAACTTGCCAGCTGTATCTTCTACTCTCGTTCAATCGGGAATTGCCCATCGAGTCTCCCCGGCTCCCGCCAATCGCATTCGGACACGCATACTGTTGATTATTACCAATTCACCTGTTGAATTGAATATCGTTCGGTGCGAAACAGGTATATATACGTGTTTTATTCGATCGAGTCTCGTGGCAAATCAATGCACCCGATCCAACTGCGGAACACACACGTACGAATGCATCGGCGAATCGAACGAGTAGAAATAAGTGGCCGGGGAAAAGGGACCGCGGGAGAAATAAGGTTTGACCAAGCGAGTGTACCGCCGGTATATTGTTTCCTCGTCGCGCGCGCGCGCGCCGCGGAGAAACGAGCAGAGCGGCGCGGCGGGGATAGGAATTGAGGGGCGAGGGGTTGGGGGTCGCTGATGCGGGGCACCGGCCCGAGAGAGCTACACCGCCGGCAATCAGGCTTTGTATGGGCGAGCGTCGGGCGAATGACGCGATTTGCCGTGTGATCACAGGGCAGCACTCTGCGGCTGATGTGCACGACGCCGAACATGCGCAGCATCGGCATCGGGTTCGGCTGGACGAAGAACCGGGCGCTGCTGCGGCTGGAGCCGGGCCAGGAGGTGTGGGAGGACCTGTACCCGGCGGGCAGCCTGCTCACCATATCGCGCGCCTCCACCTCGGCGACGTACGCGTGCAACGTCGCCCACCGCTCGGCCTCGGTCCGGGTGGACGTGGTGAACCGGAGCCTGGTGCCGGTGTGCCTGGCCGAGCGCGACGCCGGCCTCGACTGGCCCGACGCCGCGCCCGGCTCCAGGGCCCTGCTCCCCTGCCCCCACGGCTTCGCCGGGCCCCACGTCTCCAGGCAGTGCTCCATGCGCAGCCAGCACGAGTCCGCCTGGTCGCTGCCCGACTTCTCCGGCTGCCTCTACGAGCCCCTGCTCCAAGCCTACGACGCGGTGAGTCAACGCCTCGTGCAATCTATTCTCCCCATGCTTATTCCTTTTTTCTTTCCTATTCCCACGAACGATTTCTTTCGTAATTAAAAATGCACCATTGATGGGGAAATTGTGTGTAATAACTTATCCACACGGGAGTATTATAAATTCTAATGTACCATCTGCCAATTCATACAGTTTTTGATTGAAACCAATCAAATCACGTTTATATCCTTGAAATAGGAGGATGCTCCTCCATAACGCTATTCCGTTAAAATTAACGAGGAGAATGATGTCTATGAGCAAACATAATAATGAGGAAGAGATGTGGCTGTCCCAAGGAAATGAACTACCGACGGAAACAATCGCTCGCAACGTAATCTCCACAACGTGTTTCTTATCTATTTTCTTCTTCGAAATTAGCCTTTCTCGCCTTATGATGTCTTTTTCTTACCTTCCATCAGACCAATTTCGATGTTTCTCAAATGCAATGACTTATTACTGTGGTAAAACTGAGAAGATATTCCAGTGTGAAACGATGCGTTATTGCTTTCCACCGACAATCAGTCTAAAAAGAGCAGTATACTATAGTTCACATTTTTGCGGGAGCAGCAGCTTCTTACTGTGCTTCTTAGAGGCGAAAAGCGCAACTCCCACCGAGGAAATTTCTTTGTTTCTCTAATCAGGTTTTCAGAAAAAAACTGACGAGAAATAAAATTTGATTTCAACAACATTGCTTCCAGTAGTTTCTGAAGAACCCAAGTTCGAAAAACATGCCATATGTTATTGAAATATTTCATCAAAAACATTCTATCCAATATAACAAATGATAATGGATTTCTGATTATACTAATTGATGAATTGAATTTCAATCGGTGACTTGGGAATTGATACACGTCGAGTACAGGAGGCTCTCGGACTTTCGAGTCGTCTGCAGTTGAGAAAACATAATTAGAGTTTGACAATTTTCGTAGTATTGAAACTCATACGGCGTTCTTTATCTATGGATTTTCGTATTGGAATGGCAGAGTTCTAATTAGAAACTCGGGAAACCTTTGGGCAAGGGGCTTTTGCCAAGTTTTAATGAAATAGACCACTTGTGTAAAATTAGAAGCTGTATCCATCTGTAGCCCGACTTTTACCACACGCAGGTGAAATAAAGTAACTTTTGGCAACGGAGATTTCGAGCTCGGAAGTGTTAAAGTTTTGCTGCAACAAACTACATTAGTTCTCCCTTGAGATAAATTTTGGCGAATTGTAATACAATCATCCCCGCGATTGGGAAGCATTCTCTTTCAAATTTGCATAAATTTGAAAAATCGCTCGCAGATTATGAACCCGAGCCGGAATTATTCAGGCGCGTGATATGCTTGTTCAAGCTAATAACGAATGCAAATCAAACGCACTCGTCAATAACGGAAAATACGTTGAACCGTGGGCGCTGAAAATTCCAGTTCCGTAGCCTGACCCTCGGCTACCAGAGCACAAACGGCTCCTCGACCATACAGGCACTCTGGGACGCGCTGCAGTATCGTAGATCGTCTCTGTATCCCGGCGAGGGCGATCGAATAATCAGTATGCTACAGGAGGTCGAGAACTACCAGTACAACATCGATGAGCTTAACGACCTGAAGAACTCGGCCGAGGCCATGATGAGGATCATCGATAAAATTCTCAGCCACGATCACTCGGTGCTCAGCCAACAGGTAATTGAATTTTCCATCAGTTCGTAAGCACCGGAGCAGTTGGGTCTTCACTTTTTTTCTTCCCCGCCCCCGATTTTCCTGATTTTTCAATCACGAGTTGAAAATAACTCTTAATTTTGGTAGTATCCTGCCATGAATTTCGACAATATGATTAATTGTGTATTCAATATTTCATTCAATTTCACTGGCTTAATTTTCAATATTTCTGAACGTTTGAGCTAATTATCAGTATAATTGATCATATCGACGATTTCAGACAAATGACGGCTCATTATTTTGATTTTGTCCAGGGGTCTAATAGTTTTTTTATTTTTTATCATAACTGCGAATTTCCGCTAATTAAAATACGTATATGTTGAATAGCTAATAACTCTCAGTTGTTGGAAAGGTTAAAATGAATTTTGATCAAAGTGAGTAAACTTCCAAATTAACATAAATATTATACGAAAAGTAATTAAGGAATATCTCAAAGTTTCCATGAGTTGCAGCAAGATAAATAAGGGTTTTCCGAAAGATAATTTTGCCTTTGTATTCGCAAAATTACAATAATGACCAAGCCTGCGCGATGGGCTCTAGTTAGAGCATGCATTGCACGTCGATTTATTGATAAATGCTCTACTGATATCGCAATGATTGTGTACGGGGCAATATAGCATGGATCACGTGGCTACTCGTTTTTCAAACTAAAAGTCTGTTAGCCTCCATTTCGATCGAAATAGCTGATTCCGAGATATGGCTCTCTATGCAGCTGTACACCCCCGCCCCCCTCGACTCCCCAAACAAGCCATTCCAAGGCAAACGCAGCTGCATTTCAGTTTGTGAATGAACGTACAGGATTTTACTTTTTAACCCGAGATTTGTAAATATTCTATCGACAGTTTTATTGTGTGTACGCGAAAGCACGCCAACTGATTCTACAGTTCTTTCAAATTAGTATAGAAAATACTCTCTTTGTCGAACTAGCTTTTCCCCCCAATCAGAGAGTTATTTTTCGAAGGTAAATAGCAAAATTTCCATTTTTTCATAACAGAACTTTTAAATATTTTCTCTACTGAATTCTCCTGGATATATCTGGCTTTCTTGGATCACCTGATAAATTATGATTCGTGTTGATTTTTGATATAAGCAACGAATACAGGGAAGATTTATTATATGTATGTATAAATATACTCTCGATTTTATCCTTGCAGAAATTAGTATTATTGAGCCAACTCGTGCTGCGTAATCTTGGATATTGGAGCCAAGACAATAGTGAAAATCAAAAGCATCTGTCACTTTCCGAAGTGGTTGTTGACGTTCTTCCAATGAAAGTATACTCCAGTTCCACCACGATGTACAGTTTGAAAATACCCCAAGACAATCAAAAGTAATTTACACTCTTTACAACCGAGATATATATCCTTGACAATACACATATATATCAGTTTGTATTGATTGACCAACAACATGTTTTCAGTAAATACCCCAACTGGTACAACGAAAGAGTGACGATCCGATTGTATCATAACAGACTGCACTACACCAATAAAAGCATTTCGGGGATCGTCGTCGTGTACCGGAATCTAGCGCAATTTTTCCCGGACGCATACGTCACCGAGCTCGAGTAAGTGAATTGAATTTTAAATTTCATACATGCACGTGGCCGCGTCCAGTTGTTCAAGTAGTCCGTTAGAAAAACAAGTGAAAGCCTTTCATCCGAAATGCTCTTTGGAATCGTTGGTTGGTAGGATCGCGCTGTTCAACCACGCCGCAAACGTAATTGAATGTATTTATGAGAAATTCATCATAGCCGCGGCGAGGAAAGCTTGGAAAATTGAAAAGCACTGAATCCTCAAGCGCATAAAGCGAATTGAGCTTTGCCCGATGGCGAGTATAGAATCAGCCAGAACCAAATGACGAGCGCACAATCGACGCTGTCTCTCTGGACGTGAAAGCAACACAGCCGAAATAGCCCACCTGTCCATGGCAATCACCCGATCCCTCCCGCCTGCGGCTTTCGTCCACCCGCCGGCCACCAACGGCCTATACATATGTGTACCATTATCGGGCATATCCACGTGTACATCGTGAATATCGAGTGTCGAGCTGACCGAGGCGTGACGTTTGCTCGCACAGGGACGGCACCGACCTGGAGTACCGGCTGAGCTCGCGGGTGGTGAGCGTCGCGACGTCGTACAAGCTGTCGGAGCGGGGCGAGCGGCTGGCGATCGAGCTCGAGCTGGCCGGGCCGCGCAACGGGACGACGGGCCGCACGTGGAACGCGTCGTGCGGCGCCCTGGGCCCCGACGGCGACTGGCGCCTCGACGGCTGCAGCCTCGCCGACCCCGGCGACGCGGGCGACGCCACGCTGCACTGCCTCTGCGCCAACCCCGGCACCTTCGCCGCCTTCCTCACCACCCGCGGACAGACGGTAAGTTCGTCCCACCTCTATACTCGTACGCCCTTCCTCTCTTTCGTATGTGTACGGGTGCGTGCGCGCGCGCGGCGAAAGAGCCAAATCACTTTGACGCGCTCGCGCCAAAGTAAGCGATTTTCGTGTGTATACATTTTCGGGCGAGTACGATCCGCTGTGTACCTTTCCTTTGACAGCCGAGTGACTCGCCTCGATTCCCAGTGTCGTTTTTCGTCTGATTTTTTTTTTTCGTCCCGATAAAAGTAAAAAGTAAAGCAGCTGTATATCGCTCGTAAGGGACGCGATGTCACGTTTATTTCCGTGTACGAGGGTGAGGAACGTCGCGTGATTTATCCGTGCGGATGGGAAATATTTATTTCTGGGGCGAAAATGCATTTTTGACTCGTTTGACACATATTGCATCCGAGTCTCTGACTGGTCTGACTGGAGCCGATTGAAATCACTCACGTGTATAATAGGCTCGGCTGCAAGTTTGCTGATCCGAGCCATCTGAATTGTTTAACCTTCGTATCTTCTATCCGAACCATTTATTTCAGCAACGTAACGGTAACGAGTATATTGTTGCAGTATACAGGCTGAAAAGTTTAAAATAATGCTCATAATCAAAATAATACATCCTTTGGTTCAACACGCGCGATGGTCACAGAGATAAGCTGAAAATAATTGATGATACGCTTTTACATTTTTAGGCGAGACTAACGGAATGAAAAAACTTTGTTAGATTCGAGAATGTTAATCTAAGCCGAGAACAATGAGATTGATATATTTTTGTACATTGTACAATTTTGAATTACTGGAATAAATCGTGAAAGCCTCGCATAAGCTCCGGCTGGCAGGATTAATGAAAATCCTGGCATCGTGTGCTACTCACTGCGAGAACGAAATCGCGTTCGTTAAAATCCTTGGTACAATCTTGCGAATCTAATTTATATATCATTACTAAAACTCGTGAAACGAATCGATGGCATCTTTGACATTATTACAGATTACAAATAATCTCAAACAAAATTCGACTATTGAAAAGGCTATTGCACGTTAATCGAGCGTAGTCAGTGTCACTAACCTATGGATATTATTCGCTCGGTTAAAGAGAATTTCTATTTGTTTTATAAAAATCGAGTTTCCTTTGGAGAATAATATATGAATGTGATTTACGAAAGGATTAAAAAAACACCCGACTGGGAACTCTTCATTTTAAATCCTGTGCGCGTTGCGAGTCGTCTCCACTGCACTACTCTATACCTATACGGTTCGGGCTATTGGGATTCTTCTCCGCTTAGTTTCGCCTTGGTCGTCTATACTCGGTGAAGCACGATGACAGGATCTCCCATCAATTCTCACGGACGGAGCCTGTGCATGGTCGATCTTTTAGCCTTGGTGAGTTTCCACGATTGATACCAGTAATTCAATACCTCCATGAAAAATATCAATTTTATTGTTCTCAGTTTGGATGCACATATACTTCGTGACAATAATATTATATAACAATGTGGAAAGATATTTTTGGTTAAATTACTGCTTGATTATAAACGTGTATTAACCAAATTTTCGGCCTGGAAAGGGTGACAAAACACGTTACCGTTACTCTGTCAAAATAAATGGCCCAGATTATAGCAAGTGAAATCGATTAATTCACCTCTCGCTTAATCTTAGAACTGACATCTTACTTGAACTCGTTTGTCTTTTTAACTAGGCTGCTTTATAAAACTCTCAGAGCAATGGAATATATTATTTATCCTTATTATTTTTTATTGATCTTTTCTAATTTCATTATAACGTGTCATCCGTTTTCATGAAGTATCATAAGGAAGTAACCAAAAAAGCTGGCAGCATAAAGTACTAATGAACTACCGTGAAAATTCTTGGAATTCTTCGTGGAAAATTCCGAGAATACTTGAAAATTAGTATGTATATGAATATCATTCTTCTAGAGATAGGAATAACAGGAATATCTACACTATGAAAAAGGCTAAACATGTTGTCATTCGTATTGTTATCTCCAGAAAATACCTAAAAGCATAAAATGACTTAGATGTCCATTTCGTTCAATGATTTATAGAAATTTAATATGGAGTCTTGACTGTTCATTTTTTAATATGAAGAAAAAATAACCCGCAATATTTACTGAGATCAACATTAAATATCGCACTAATTTCCTCATCCTGTATAATTGAACGGTAAAATGATCGAATATCATCACTTTTTGAATTATCTACAAACTACCCATATCGCTAAAATTTGTTTGGCGCCAACGTGATGATACATACGCGCGCATAAAGCAGCTCGAACTAAATAAATCAAACGCCATGTCACACCTTCCTCACCTACGCTTCGGTTACTTGAGCTAAATTTATACGTGAGTTCAGTTACAATGATTTATATTCCTTACATCTCGTCAGACATTAGATATCATAGCAAAATAGGAATAAGAATAGTTGGCAGCGCGCCACTCGAAATAGCGCGCGAGCGTTGCCAAAATCTGCGGCATGAAGAATAAATACTCGGCAGAATCGAAGTTCACGAAGTCGAACGTCTACACAGTCGTAGCTCTTCGGGTACGTGAAAAAATGTTCTCATTGCAAGATCAGTTTTTCAAATTTTATCATCGTCGAATTCGCGACATACATCTTAGGCTGCGAAACCTGCATCGAGCCATGTTGGAACTATCAATTTCAAAACTCGAGTCTTTTTCGCCGTTCGAATCTTCCGTTCACCATATACGAGAGTGCGCCAGCTATATACTTCCACAACTCTTCGGATTCGCTCTGATATCCATCCATCAGTCTCTGTCGAACAAACAGGGACCTCCGCTCATATTTTTCGTCTCACGCCATATAAGAGCATAATAATAACGCGAACCCGTTGGCGTGGCGATGCTTCGCGAACTTGGCCGGTATAATCAGGTCGGGGGAGGATGTATATTCATAGCTGCCCAGAAATCCGGCAACACCGGGTGAAAAATCCATCGTAGAATGCGGCGGACGTCGTCGTGGCCGGATCCCACCCTACTCATATACATATAGACAGTCCATCGAAAGTCACTGCAACTATTCCTACTCGTCATGTATACGACTGATCCGAACTGGATTTTTTTATACCAGCAACGAGCACAACACGAGAGAGAGGAAGAGAGAAGAAAGGGGAGAGAAGGCAAGAGCTTATTCGCGAGTCGTTATCTGATCTAAGCGATACGAGCTATTGATAACGAGTAGCGCGCCCGCGATGAAGTGCTCCGAATTCTGATGGAAGAGCCAAGTTCCAAGTAGTTCGCACGTATTGCCCGTTTAATATTGATCTAGTTATGGACTCTGGATGTAGGGGTTGAGCGAAATAACTTGCCACGAACGAATATATATTCTCGAGATGAAGCGGAAAGAGCTCTTCCTCCAACTTTTTCCGTGGGAACCGTGATGAATTTCCAAACGAAACGTAGCAATGAAAGTATCCTTCGAATGGCCCAGTCATATTTTGTTCTCGCGGCGGAAAACGAGCAATGCAATTTTTCATAAGTCTCATGTTATTAAGGTGGACGGGCGTTGAATTATCGGCATTGTTGGGAAAAATGTAAAATCGAAATATCGCATGGTTGGCAATCAGGTAATCTATTCAGATTAACAATGGGCGTAGGATTCCTGCGAAAAGTACGGGTCGGGTGGGGCGGTCATCAGTTTCAATATTTTCGAAATAAAATAGTTCCCATCGCACGAGCAAACAAGGTTGTAGCGCGGTAACAAGAGACGAAGCTATCGCTTCGGGTCGCGTTCGGATAAACAGGTGCGGCTTTGTATTCGCAGGTTGTTCTGGTGAAAAATGCCGAAACGGACCTGGCAGTTATGATGGGCTGCGGCAGCTGCTCGCTGCTGTGCCTGCTCTCGGCGCTGGTGCTCGCCGCCTTCTGGTGGAGGAACCAGTCGTGGCTGAATTTTTTGAAAATACAGTGCTGCGTCGCGCTGATCGCCGCCATGGCCACCTTCATTTATGCCGTGCACTACGACGTGTCCGAGGTAATCAATGCTTAATTCCCCGTTTTTCCGCGGTAGAGCCAGTCGGCGCGCCAGCACACACGGGCGCAAACTCTTTTTTGCCCGACCAATGCGGGCGTCCCCTGTTTCACGAATTATTCACGATCCAATGAATTCCACGCGTGCCTAATGATATATTTTCCCGTTGCCGTTATCACAATGCCCTCGCCGAATTCGCTATGCCCGCTGGACGGAACGCTAGATTTTCCAATTCCGACTTCAAGTTTTATGGGGTTGCTTTGTTCGCCAACTGAAACGACTGTTTGTCATTTAAATGTGAAAAAAGTGTACCACTTTCAAGTTATTATTTTTCCTGGAATCCATCGAACTTTGTTCTCAAGAATCATCATGTTTGATCAGTTCAAAGAAGACTATTCAATTATACAATTGTAATTGAGTATCGTTTGTTAACGGAAAAGTACATTTTCATTACTTTAGAAACAGTCGAAGTTGAGTATAATACAATTTGATGAGGCTTAATTCTCAGTCTAATTGGGAAGTCGGATCTACAACGTTTTGCTCAACTTCTGTAGTTCGTTCTGCCGGATCGAGTCCCCTTGAAAGCGCCAATCCGAATTAACGCTATTACGGACTAATGAGAATGCGTCGGCACTTGTAAATATTTCAGAATAACCTATCGATTGTGGCGATGAGTCTGGAGGCTTTTCTTTTAATTGGTACATCCTCGCCGATATCCCAGGCACTGATTATCTACACAGAACTCGCAAACATCCATCCGAGTCAACAGTTCCAGCCAACGGTTGTAGCCGTTATAACTGGTATGCACTATATTACTCACAAGCCTCTAATAAATTTTCATCTACGTCAATGTACTCATGCATTCGATTAATTGTATCTTTTATTTAAATTCTTCTGTGGTTAAGACAAAATCTAAAGAAAAATTATTTTATCAAAATGAATTAAGGGGTAACACCACTCTAGAGCCCAAAAAAAAAGTGTAATTTTGCGAATTTTTTATGGGATTATGGGAAGAGGGATTGTGATGAAATTCACAGGGTTTATTGAACATCTATCGAAGTATGAAAAAAAAATTTTTATTATTGATTCCATACAAAATGACGGCACCACAGCGGATCTCCGGCACAAGCTTTTTTTTGAGGCGCTCCACGGGCGAACCCATATCTCGGCAACCGAAAGAGAACAAAAATTCAAAATTTTTTTGTAACTACATAAGATTATCTATAGAATGTTTGAAAAAAAACGTAAAAATTTCCGACTAAAAAAAGAGCAGTCAATTGTCGGTAAAACATGTAATTTTCAAAATTTCGAAAAACGGCTACGTACTTTTGAGGAGAATATATATTTAAAGCTACTATCAAAATTTGAAGTCGATCCATCTAATAGCCTCGGAGTTCGCCCGATTTGAAAAAAGCAGTTTCGAGAAAAACGCGTTTGAAGTTTTAAATTATCGTTAAATCGTACTTACACTTCAATCAGCAATCCCTTGGAAAAAATACTTGGAGTTCGAATTTCGAAAAAAGGGTTTCAGGAGCGTATTTTACGGGAAATCTACTAATTTTTTAAGTGAAAAAAAATCAAATTTTTGAAAATCCTAGAGTGGTATTACCCCTTAAGGCATCTGTTTGAAAGTTTTTTTTTGTAGAGGAAATTCAAGGGATTCTAAGTACCTTAGACCCATCGGAGAAAAAAAAATCTTTTATGAAATATAACAAAAAATGTTGAAACTAGTTTTTATGGGTTCATGTAGATATAAAGTACCCAATATGAGCCGCACTTAAGTGCGAACAGTCGCTACATCGTGTCAAATGTGAACTTTCCAACTCTGCTGATGGAGCTAAAAATTGAAAGCTGAAGCTCAAAGCTAAAGCTTCACGCAATAGCTCGAAATTAAGCTAAGCCGCATTCGGTTTGGACTTTACTACGCTGAATGATAGCATTTTCGGAAAGTGGTCTCTTTCGTCGTTAAACTCGTAAAAGCGAGAGAAGAACGAATTACTCAGGGAAAGGGCACTATTGGGTTCTCTCGAAAAACAAACGAAGGCCTATAAAATAATTGATTGAAGGACGTATGATGGAAATATAATTATATATGATGTGTAGGCGAAATGCAAAGGAGTCGAATGATATGTCGCTCTCACTCACCTCAGCGAAATCAGATAAAGAGTCGGAATTAGTTAAAAAATGCAGAAAATGACTGTCAACAACCTGGTGCAAAAGTTCGCGACCGGTCGAAATGTTTTCTTTCAACATTATTCTTTACTATATACGAACAATATTCCTTGCCGAGGTGCTGCTCTAGATGAGCCTATATACGGAATCCGAAGGGTTGCTCAAGAGTACACCAAACTAATTTCAGTAATAGAAATTCGAGAATTGCTAGTCGTAATTAAAACTGCTCGTGACACCCAAATTATAGGCTCCGCAAGCTATTTTCTACTTGTGATGCATATAATCCTGGTCTGTACCAAAATATTCAAAATTCACGCGCTCGTTGACTGTTTTTCTATGAAAACAGCTTGCGGAACTTAATTTGGGTGTCACAGGCCGTCTGTAGCTTACAAGAGCCTTTTCAATAACTATAAATAAAATGTCCATAGACACTTGAAACTTGAAGGTTTTTGTAACAATCCGACTTCCTCTTTCAATATATTTACATAAGCCAATATAATAAATTTCAAAATTATTTTGTAATCTAAACATTTTTGTTGTAGCTTAAAATAAATTAGCAATTACTTGATCTTGAAGTACGCTAGTCTGCGTATGAGGACAAGTGTTATCGAAATTTTGTACCCAGGAAATGTTATTATATTCCGTATCGTTGTGGGCGGAAAACCGCAAGTTCATTGGTATTTTGCAAACTTTAGAAATTAAAATATTTAACGATTATCAGATTCCGATCATAGTAACTCGAACTATTTATCTGTGACAGGTGTCCCGATTCTGGCTATACTAATGACCGAATTAACGAGGAAAACTATCGGATGGAAGCACGAGTCGTGGTGGCTGATAATCGGCACTAGGGTCTACAACATATTCGTAATATGTTCGATAACGTTGTTGCTCACGTTTCTACTACTGTACATAGCTATTATCCATAAGACTAGGCCTTTGTTATACAAATTTACAAAGAAAGATATGATTCAACTGAGGTAAATATTATTGTGATTCGGGCTATTTGGCACGATTTGTTTTATTCAGTGCATATATAGAGCGATTATACGAGTTCAATGTAATTAAGGGAGATACGCAATCATCGTTAGTTACTTTAAAGAACGATGAAAGAATACAAGTTGAAGAATCTCAATTTAGAAAGTTTGGAAGAATTACTTTTCCCATTGTTATCTGATGAAAACTTGAGAACCCGCGGGTGAAAAATTTAAAATCAGATTATTTCATAAGTAAGTATGTAACTTTTTAGTCTTCTCGGATTCTCAATATTTTCTGCAAATTTTCAGGATCGACAATAAATCAAACGGTATTTCCCTTTCTGTAAAAATTTTTATTGGATAACGTAAAACTTCATGTATGGTAAATTCTAACGGATATTGCGTATATCTATGTTTTTTAATCTTACAGTCATCCACGTTTTCATAAAAAATACTGATAATACATATATATTTATCAACAGGGTACGAATGTTACATCGCTCAGCGATCGTTATTTTTGGTATAGTAGCAGTAGAAATATCATCAATTTTATACGTCAACTCTACGTCAATTGTTTATCACTACCTTTTTGCGTTCTTCTCGGCTCTTCTGGTAAGTGAAAATATTCATTTTTAGATGTTTACGAGCGAAACTAAGAATAATTCAAAAGCATTGCACGAGTAGTACGTGCTACATATTTAACTAAATACATGAAAGCAGATTAAATTTGGCAAATTATGAATAATTCTATAGCAGTATATGGATTAATAATTTCCATATCTACATACATTTTCCAAATAATATATTCATGCCACCGCATTTTGCGGACAAAAGTTTTTACCCTCGCTAAATCTTTATTTACGTAGTAAAGAAGAAGAAGAAGAAGATAAAACTTTACTGCGTGGAAGAGTATATTATATATAAAAGTGCATTTTCCATGAGAAACATTTTCTAAAAATGTAAAGTGTCCATGCTACTTTAATATTCAGATAATGGCCATTAAAATCGAGGTGCTTCGGGTCATTTATATTTAGTCATAACCTCATCTTAAAATTTTCTCAGATGAATAATAATCATGGGAACAAGTATATACACTTTTCATAAAAGCATCGTATTCGAGTTATCATCAGAGCTAAGATCAGAGGAAATATTTTAAAAGCTTCGGTGTAATTGTCATTTACACTCTTTGTTGCAGGGCCTCATAATCCTCGTGATGTACGTCATTAGTGGCGAGGTGTTGATGGTCTCCCCTGTTCTTCATAAGTTGAAACGTCAGACTAATTCTGATGACGAGTGTGCCTCTGAACCGACTAAGGGTACGCATAATCTCCATTCAATGTTGATTGCTTCGATAAAATGGTATTTTCGAATAGACGGCTTTTGAAAATCAAAACAGTCTGGGAAAATCTTATACTATTGGGAACGTTATATCATTTTAATTGGATTCTCCTTACTGACTTATCTAATTTTGATCAATCGTAACGCGAAATGAACTACTGTTTGTTAATCGGAAGATGAAAAGATAAAAAAGACAGACGAGTGTCCGCGCGTTTTGAAATGGAGAAATAGTGTAGATTCAGCGTTCGGGTAGTGAAATCCTCAATTTATCCTAACCACTCTTTTAATCCTATCCAGACTCTTCTTCCATCGGAAGATCGGCTAATCGGGTATTTTTATTACCATCTCGAAGTATGCGCGTCAATTGCAATTTATCACTCGCCGCACGCCGAGCGCGGAGCGTGACGATGGCGTCTGGTGCATCGCAACTGGTGCCATAGTACATGCCAGGCTATAAATCGTGTGCTGCGCGTGGGGGCAGGTTCGAAAGAAGCCGAGCTGGAGCGGGAGCTGTCGTCGTCGTCGGGGGCGACGCAGCTGCCGGCGGGGACGACGCTGCTGCTGACTGCGGCGTGCGAGCCGGTGGCGGCGCTGTACGAGCCCCGAGGCGTCGCCGCGGGCATCGACGTGCGCGAGTACGTGAACGAGGCCGCGGCCGGGGCGTACGCGAGGCACCAACACCATCACCACCACCACCACCACCACCACCGGCTCCACCACCGCGCCCCCGAGATACAGATACACCACGTGGACGACGGCCACCTCGAGCCGGCCACGCAGACCTACTGTCCCGCTGCCACCACCAACTTCGCCTGCGTCGAGCCCAGGATCGGCGTCAATGTGAGTTGGACAAATTATCTCCTCGCCCGGCTTGCCCTGTCTACGCCGCGGCACGAGCTCTTCGACTAATATATATAGAAAAAAATTTCGTACTTCAGTGGCGAGTATACATCAGTTTTTTCCTGCTTGGATATCGGTTCACTCACATTTTGCTTTTTTCGCAAGATTAATCTGTATGGACTCCTTCGAGCATTCTCGATTTTCCTCGTTTGGTAATGGCAAGAGTTTGTCGAGACTATATCGAGAGTATTAAAGCGTACTTCTGCGTTATATATATTCGGCTCATAGTCGACTTTGATAAGCTATTCAACAAAATTTGTGTAAATTTTTGATCCTGGATCTAAAGTTCCGGCAACTTCATAATTTTGTTGAAAACAAAAATTGAAGCGTATTTTTCCGACAAATTTCGAGCGCGAATCTTCACTTGTTACGTCTTCGGAGCTGATTTACTGTGAGCCCGATACGAAACTTTGTCGCGCCCTCTTTTTCCGATTAATCACTCCGCCGAGCGAGTTATTAAACACTCTGTACAAGAGCCCGTCTCGCTATCATCTCGCAGTTATTTCCCTTTCGATTCGTATTTCCCTTCCAGTTCGGTTCCCATCGCAGCTCGTCGTCAAACGGAAGGAAAAAAGAAAAAAACACCTCGCGGTAAAGCGTATGAAACACGCGATTCTCTATTCTCGCGCTGCCTCATCAATAGCGCGCGCCGCATCAAACACGAATTTCAACACGTGCGCATAAAGCCCGACAAAGCCACCGCTGCGAAACGCGAAACACGAAAGTAAGCAAAAATTATTGAACATCCAATCACGTGCCATAGACAACCGAATCAAAAGTCGCGGCGGCCGCGGCGCTCGCACGTAGCGCATCCAAGCGAGAATAATGTCCGTCCTAAAAATTCAGCGGCACGGATATATGCGCGTAGCACCGTATACGTGCGAGCTGCGCGCATCGTATACGCGTCGCGCCGGTGTATTAGGAGAGACGGGACAAAGCATCTCTCTTGCCCGGCTCTAGCCGCGCGTGGGCGGCGTCAAGGAGATTGGAAAACTTTCGACGAGCGACGCACGCACGGCCCGCGCGCAAAGCTGTTTTTAAAATATTTGACTCGCGCGCGAGCGCGAACTTTGCGATTTTTCTGCGGCGAGCTGTTTTATTTGGCTGTGGCGCGTGCGTTTTAGAGGACTTCCGTACTACTCGAACACTGCCAAAGAAATGTGAAACAGAGAAGCGGAAACATATCTACTCCGGTGGTATTGTTTCGGGGGCGTATATATATATATATATATATATATATATATATATATATATATATATATATATATATATATATATATATATATATATATATATATATATACATACACGGACTGTTGGACGTTTCGATCTTGCGCGATCATCCACTTTTCATTTTTCGTCGATCGTTCCGGCGAATATTGAATACTTTAGGGAAAAACGCCTGCGGCGTATAGCGCGAGTTACTCGCGTTGAATTGTGAAAGTAACGAGAAAACAGATAGCGTGAGGGAAGGAAAAACAAAAGTCGTGTCTGAACGTGATGTGAAGTATTAAAATTCGCAAAGATACCATAAGTCTGTTGAATTTAGAGACTCTGAGCCGTATTACAAATTTTCTATGGGAACTAACAATCCCATCTTTTTATAATCTCCCCGAACTTCATCCGTATAAATTAAACCAGCAAAGTAAGTAATGGCGATTCGGAGCATGAAAACTGCTTGGAACGAACATTTCTTCGAGAATTTGTGAATTCAAAGTTGAAAATAGTTTTGGGGAATGGAATTAAGTCGAGAGAATAACGGAAAGGGACATTCTGGAGAACAAGTAGTCATAAGTCAAGTTTGGCCAGACGCGGTCGAGCGGCACATCGATTTTCGTGACGTTGTGCGGAAGTTTGATATTCGCCCTGTAATTTATCTTCATATTACGAATAATTCCGAGTTCGCGGAAACAAACCGCTAGGCGATCTTACGTCAATCGTGATGGATGACTTGATTCGACGCATACCGATCGAGTGAAAATGTCTCCATCGGGTTACTCATTATTACGTGCCTCAAATTAGTAATTAATTTTTTCACACTTGACCCTTATTCCATGAGATACATGAAAGAAATCTTCGACCGTGAGATAAAGAACATGTACGCACCCAATACTTCGTTGAAAGTGGTAATAAAAACATCAACAAAAATAAAGAACATACTGCCCGAGCTAATCCTCCAGACAACGAAGATTCAATAGAGAGTTACCGCAGAATGAAAAGAATCGTAATTCACTCGTGCGTACCATCGACCCTTCACTCAATGTCGGAATCCACTGGTGTGTATATATATATACACTGTGGAACATTCACGTGTATATATATACTCGAGTGCGGGAGGAGACAACGAGTTCGGATTAAGAATGAGCCGCCCGTAGTCAATTGTTGTCGATACCCATGAGCCAGTGTGTTTTACTACTGCGGCGCGATGCCCCGGAAGAAAGGAACGAGTGGTATGCGATCGAGGGCCGAGCCAAGTTCGAGCCAAGAATCTAATTAATTGAGTGAACGGGGTGCTATCGATCCGGCAGAGCGCTTTTTTTTTGTCTCCCCGAGGAAAGGGCCGAGAGAGGGGCTTGGACAAAGGCCGCAATAAAGCGCATCCGGCCCAGCTGATATACGAAACGGCGTTTGTCACGTGAACTGGGGGAAAAAAGTTTTTATCTTAAAACCATTCGCCGCCCGGGCGCAACACTCTGTACCGGCTACAATAAAACTGTCCGGCCACTGAGTAATACGAGCTCATCGGGGAGGAGTACAGCCATATACCTTCAATCGTTGTTCCGCCAAGAGCGAGAGGCATTCGAATATGCGACTGGTTGCGTATATATAAACACACACACACAACGTATTTTGCGGATTGCGAGAGCGCACCAAATTTATAACAGCGATGCGGCGAGATGCACACACAGGTATATATATATAAAGCTTGATTCTAAGGGAGGTGGCATTGAGAAATTTTCAATTTCAACCAATACGTTCTCGTTTTAACGATCTAGTAGTTGCGCGCCGCGTTAGTCAGACAATCCATTGGTGGTACGTTTCCCCGGCAACGGTTACGTGGGGTATAAAAGTCAGATGATTTATACGCACAGATAAGTACTTCCTGATATTATTTCACGCTTTCGAACCACATATTTCAATTCGTTCCTTCGTGCCGCAGCCGATCGCATGTGGCCTCGGCCAGTCTATACATATATATACTTTTTTCCCCATGCCGATTCAATTACTTTCTTATCTGCCATCGAATTTATCGTTCTGGAGACGGAATCTTCCACGACGAAGTGCGGGGGATCAAATTAATTTCCTCATTTTTTACCTCTCCAAAAGAGCCTTTTCGGAGCTTCAACATCGGACATCCTCGAAAAATCGAGGAATTCTCTGTTTGTGTTGAGAAGGAAAAAAAAAATAAATCGGCGCAACTCTCGTGCTGTATGCGCCACACTGCCTCGGAATCCGCATTAGCCGTCGCTTTGAAGTTTTCCAGGGAAATGACATATATAAGCGGTCGAAAATCACGATTCACACCTACGAGCTTGAAGCTACTTCTTATCCTCGCAACTCCCCGGGCTTTACAGACGCGAAATTCCGCAGCAGCACGTAGCCATTTAGGGAAGCAGGAGTGTAAAATTCCAAAGCAGCTGGAATCGCGGGTCGCGAGGGGGTGAGGGAGAGAGAAGGAGGAAGGGAAGGGGGGTGGGGGTGGCAGGGACCGGATCCACGTCGTACGCGCGGCGCTCGTACATACTTACTTACCCGTCGCGCGATAAGTAAGTATATGAGGAGGTGTGCGGCGGTGCCGTCCGTTCTAATATACTTCGCGGGCGCATATTGCCGGTAGCGGGCCCGCGCGGGAGAGCGCCGCACGAAAGCCGCACTCGCGCTCACACGTTTTAGGACGGCTATTTTTCTCGCCTGCAAGACAAATGCCGCGGCGTGGCTCTCTCGCTACGCGGAGAACGTGACCGCGTCCGTTACCCCGCCGGTAATTACCCCTCGCTCCTCGAGACGTGGAAAATTTTATTCGTCCTGGACGGCGAAGGGGTGGGGAGCGATTTTTAATTCGCGACGTTCCACGAGCCACGAACTGTACGGGCGCTGATGCGCGCGGCTGCCTCCTCTACTCCTTCCCGCGGGCGCGACAGAGAATGCATTCTCCTGTCGCGCGATGTATCAAGCGAAACTTTTGCGCGCGCGCCCTGCGAAACCTTACTCAAAAACTTCGCCCCAACTTCTTTGCAGTTTCTCAAGCTCTTCGCTCATTCGCCCTCGCGGAATCAACGGCGCATTTCCCTGTTGCGTTTGACTTGTGCATTATCGATTTTGCCCACGGCGGACGGGCAAAAACTTTCGACAACTGAATAAAACATAAGCGCGAGAATGGATATAAGAGTATATAGTTGAATTTTCATCCGACAAGTATGATTTTTGCTTCGGGCAATGCTCTGGCCGCTGATAGACCCGAGACTCCCACTCTGCGCGAGCGATCGCGAACGAATCGAAATACGAATTCATCACTCACGAAATAACTGAAATATTCTATTGAAAATCTTTAGCGAAAAATTCATGATGTTGAACCATTTGGAACCCTGGAATCCCATTATTTTATATGTTATGAGTGGGTACTTTTCAAATTTACAAATTTTATTCGGCTAAGATTTTTTTTTATTGATCCTAAACAATCCTGTTATATCAGGTATTTGAAGCTCCTTTATTAAAGTTTAAAATTGATGAAACCGAAATTTTTTTCGTCGCAACCACTTTCCCGATAATACTAAAAGCAGCCTTATTTTATAACGAATAATATCTTTCCAGTCAGAAAATGAGAAAAATTCTCTCATCAAATTGAAGAATTGATAAGTCACTCAAAATAGCCAGAAAAATACAACTGCATAGACTTTTTTTTTAATAAATATATTCACCAAAAGTAGACGGTAGATTTTTTTCAGAGTTTTGATCCTCTGGAGGACTATGGAACTCTGCAAAATCCCAAATACGGATATTTTCAATCCAAATTTCAAACAACTATATTTCAGTGAATCTCGGAGATTTTTTTCTCAAGTTTCTTGGTTCGTTTTCTCTGTTTACATTTTTCTGTCCGACTTTGTCAACAGAGCTCACGCTGCATATCCATATGCGTACGTGTGCTTGTGTAATTCACATAGTCATTCCTATTGATTAAAAAAAAATTCCAAGACCAATCAATATTACAAGATAAACAATTCTTCAGAGAACATGTTGACGTTCATGAATGTACAAATTGGTATTTATGAAAAATAATTATTAATATGCCCGGTAACAGTCTTTTATCGACAACCATCCAAAATTCGTTTCATTCCTCCTTTACGATTGCGTGGCTTCTGAATTCGAATTGCTCCTCCGCAAAAATCACAATACTCACTTGGCCCTCAGGCACCACGAAGTATCGCGCGCAGAAGCTATCTCGGCCGACACGTGCCGGCTGTTACTACTGGCCCCAGTCCAACGCTGCCTATATAGCGGGGGCAATCGTCCCCGGCATACTCCGCGCGAACGATCAATCGCCTCGGCGTATCCGAACCACTGACGAGCCTCGAATTTGTTTGTCCAACAGCCGTACAAGGAGCTGGTGAGCCTGACGGCGCTGCACCAGCCGGTGGGTGTGCAGCCGAGCCTGGTGTGCGCTGCCCAGGTGGAGACGTGCCTCGACGGTATCGGGTGCGCCATGCCCGACATAACGATAAACAGCGGTGGCGAGGTGGAGCTGCTGAAGAAGCCGCAGTTGCCGGCGGCGATTACGGTGACGACGACGACGGCGGCGGCGGCGGCGGCGGCGGCGATGCAGGCGGGCCCAAAGGAGCCGAGAATGCCCGACATCGCCAACACGATGGAGCGCAAGCAGCCCGACGGCGAGGACGTGCTGGTGAACGCGAGGCTGCTCGAGCACATCGCCGAGGAGCCCGAGCCCCTCACCGCCAACGGCATGCTCGACAGGATCTCCCACGACCTCGACTACCTGCTCAACAGGACCAAGCAGGACGGCTAGCTCTCCGCGTTCGCTCTCGCAGAGTCGCTACCATCTATTTCCCTCGTACCCCCCTGTCCCATCCTCGATTCCTTTCTTACCCGGTTTTCCGGTATAGGTGTAGCCAAGCATGTGTACAGCCGTTTAGCTTAATGTCTCGATGATTCGAATACGTGTATATGTTTATGTACATTCGTGAGTCATTGTTCGTGTAACTCGCGATGATTTACGAAACGAAACATGTGATATTCACTTTGTAAGTGATTCTCTTTTCAAGGGGATGCCTTGGAGCGTATATTCTACCGTCCGGGCTACGCGTGACAAATATTTCTTCCTTTTTTTCTTTTTCATTTCAAATCGATCGTAAAAAATCAGATACAGACGCGTAATGCTGGGACTGAAAAATGTTAGATACATATTAGTTGCTTCCAACCGACCAGTATAGTCGATAATCTCGAGGCGCTCGAGTAATACAGCGTAAAGCTGAACACAACTGCAGACTCTCGGGTATTCTGCAAATTATGACTTTGTAGCATCCCCTCAAACGTTTTTGAATCTTTTTCCTATATAGATGATCGGTGATATATATACGAACGAATTTCTTCTGTATTGATAAGTGTAAATATTCTTGACTGATGTGTTCATGATACCGTTGATTAGTATGCATAACGATACAGAATCAATTGTGTAACGATTGCTTATCATTTTTAAGGAGAGAAATTCTCTGAGATAACCATGTTGCGTAATCCAATTCGAACAATAAAGGCGAGAACACCGCGCGGGAAAAGCGGAAGATACTGAGAACCGGCATTGTCGTGGTTATTTATATTTTTTTCCCAACTGAATTGACGGTATAAGTTCATAATAGGATATCGGAATACTGAGAGGTACACGTGACACCGACGATTCACTTTCAATTTGCTCCAATGCAGTGGAGAATATATTTGCCGCGATAACATAATGGACTCCAAGAGCACTTGAATCCTTCCCTTCGTTTTTCACCGATCGATGCGGCTTGGTCTGCTAAAGCCGGCACTTACAACGAATAACCGCTAATGAATATCGGGTTATCGGCGTATATACAAACAAGGATATTTCGAATTTCACTGAGGCGGCAACTTGAAAGCATTTTCATTCATTTTGAGTCTCGTATAGCAGCAATGAGAAGAATTCCCATAACAATCCGCATGCAACGGGATTTTAGAGAATCAATTTGATAAATAAACTTTATAATTCCAATAAGAAACTTTAGAATAATCTCCGGAATTCCGAGATTATTCCGTGGATTCATCTGTAAAGATAAACGGCCTCTTCAATTTGATGATTGCGGGAGGAAAAAAAATCAAATCTAGACCGAATCCAATCATATTAAGTGAGCGGTATTCATCTCAGAATTGGATTGCGCAACTTTCGTCAACCTCTGAATCGCCCAGGAACTCTCATGGAGTGCTTCTCGTAATTACCATTATACAAAATCTACAGAAATATTTTCATGCTCCTTGGTCAAGAACAGACATAGCAGATTCTTTAAAACCGATGTAACAATTCCATGTCAGCTTTTGGAAGTATGTACCTAGACTTGATTGTCTTCCGACAGTAAATTCAAAGATGTTTCGAAAACTATTCTTTTTTATATGTTACATATACAAAGAATTCAATTTTGATCATTGGAAGATGTCGAAACGTTAATATATCCTTTGATTGAATTGAAGAAAAATTTGTTATTGGAGAGAGACATATCCGTTTCAAAATATTAGGAAGCTCCGTCATAAGTTCGTAGAGTGTTGTTGCAAATTATGTAAATACCATAGAAACTGTTCATTATATCGATGGCTCCTACAAACGTCACGTTTCAATCTCGTTGCAAAGAAAAGCTTGTATCAAATCTTCCGATGAAGAAACGCACGTCTTACAGTCTTCCGTTAAAGAAAGGTATACTTCTCACATTCACCCGGCGAAGAAAAGCACATCCCAGAATCTTTCGACATAGAAAATAACTCATTTGATGGTTTATTTTTTTAGAGTAATCGTTTTATAAAATAGTGGAAGAAAAATTAAGTAACAACGAATACGTGTACGAGCTAATTATTTCCCAGTCTTCTAAGAAACGATTTTCTAAAAAATATACCAAGGAATGTATTTTACTCGGTCGGAAGAAGATTGTGAGATGTGACTTTCTTCGTCGGAAGATTATGATATGAGCTTTTTTTGTAGGAGTCATGAATCTATGATTGAGGAAATGAATTCAATTTCAATAAATCAAAAGAGAAGTTTGTGAATGGAATTTTTAGGAATATTTCATTGTTGTTTTTATATTCTTATCAAAACTTTTATATGCTTGTGTGATATCAAGCATAAGCCATTTTTATAAATTATACTCATATTTGTTATGAACATCAATATTTCTGAAAAAATTATGGAATGATGGGCTGTTCAGATGAAGAATTTTTTCAATAAAATATGTTATATTTGAGAGAGATCAAATGTATTGATGAAATATTATCAAAATATATACAATCTGTATGGTTTACTCTGATTCTTTTAATTTGTTCATGTTTGTAGTAATTGTTGAAATTTTATGAACGTTTTTGAGAATCTATCAAATAATTTAATGAAAAAAATTGTGATTCGTCCAAACTTACAAAGTATGTACATCCATGAAAATCAAAGAAAATGAGATAAACGCAAGTATATATCATATATATATATATATTATAGATTAAGAGAATGTTTTGAGCCCACTCTGAAATGTTTCAAGCGTGCAAGCATCTAATCAAAAAATAAAGAATGATATTCGAAAATCATTTTTTAAAATGTAAGATAAACTACTATGAAGGTATTATTTGATGTGTACTTTATAGTATAAGTACTAAGTAAGTATTGCATTCTTACTACAGGAGACGTTGTCAACTTTGGAAGACCAATTATGATGAAACTTTCTGGAATGCTTTTTGGGTACCTCAATGAGCCAGCCCTATAATAATACAACCATTCAATCGAACGTTTCGATTTCCCGGAGATATTCGATCAATAATATCCATTTTCTTATATGTACAATATATCTATATCTATGATTCTCTGTATATGTAGATATATTATAAATGCAGAAGACTTATTGGCAGAATATCACTGGTAAATCGAAACGTTAGACTGAATCGCCGTCTAAATATATGGCTTATTTAAACAACCGAAAAGGAGAGTATATGTACTAGGTACTTATTTGTGAACTATTTATGAAAAAGAGTCTTGAACGAGTATCCCAAAGTTTGATAAAAAAAATGAAAGAATAACTTTTTCCAAAAATTTATCCACATTCTATGGTTATTAGAACTCATCTCACCTTTTAATTTATTCTCGAGAATTTCTAATACCTACGTAAAATCTAATCAAAATGTTTGAGTTTTGGAAGAATGAATAAGAAATATGAAAGAATCATGAATTAAACGTGTGTCGTGATGCCAATGGCAAGATATAGTTGAATTGTAAATAAAACATTTGAATTATGATTCAATGAAAAATTCTTCTTTGATAATGTTCAAATAAGATTAAGCTGTAATATACTCACTCGAAGGAAAAATGAAAAACAAAATCATAAAATTATGTAGATTGTCAGTTGTTGATCAATGAAAGGAATAAACCTCATTCCAACGCATTGGTATTTATTGATATTGACATTTGAATAAATTTAGTAAATTGTAACATATAGCTTTAACATACCAAAAAAATCACACTGGAACGAACTTCTTCATTTACTGTGGAGAAAGGAGAAGCTTTGCGCGGCTTCTACAGAGAGTTATGAAAATAATAACTGGACAACATTGACTTTTTACGGAGTAATTTGCAAAACGTGTGTTTTTAACGCGGAAGGAAGAATGCGATAACAAGAAGCATGCCTTTTAAAATAATTTTTAATGGTTGAAATATTTTGATTCCTTTGTCAAAGTTACTTCTTACATTGGAGTGACGGAAAAATTCCGGCAAGCATCTTGCATAAAAATATTTTGAAATAATTGTAAGATTAGAAACCACTGAGTATAACCAATCGTTGTGTTCAAAATTGTAAACGTTTGATATTGCAATATCAAAGTTTTATAAGCGACCTCATACTTGTACATCCTTCACTACCTTTCCTTTCCAAGATTATGTATAAAATATTTTGTTCTACAATGAATCATTTTGAATATCATATTTTAAATGATATTTGATTAAAAATATAGTGACTATGTACAAAAATATACCTTAACGTTACTTCAAGCGATAGCGTATATCTATCTGCGTGAAAAAAATGACCAAAGGAAAGCATTTAACATCGATTTCAATAATTCTCCGAAAAAATCCTTCGTTGTCCGATTGTTAGCGCGACACTTGTATCCATGTATAAAAGAAAAAAAGAAAAGTTTTATAAGAATTTTGTAATTTTTCGGGTGTAAAACATCCAGCGCTCCATTGTATGAATAAGAAAAAAAAATAAGACTGCATATTAAAAGCAAACACGCCACTGGCTTATGTTATTTTATTCAATTTTATCACTGTTTTCGCTTATTTTCAACTCCTCACACTTATTCGCAGTATTCCTCGCGCTCGAAACATAATTCAAATAAAAACAGATTCCATTCCTCATTACACAATCCGTATACTTCCTCAATCGCTGTCGCGCAGCTTTTCATACATCCACTACGATTTTTCGTTTATTACAAAGCTATACATCGAAAATCTTTTTTACACCTGTATTTATTATTTCTACGATGAAGATCATTGCGAGCAAGTATCCTTACACTCTTGCGTTAATCACATTACGTCGTCGAAGAGTTAGTCGTTTTGTATTTGAATTATAATTCTCTTTCTTATGGAAAATGCGACAACTTGTTTCGACAGAGGTATGAAAATGGAGCAGTACTTCTTTTTATAATTTTTCTAACTCATTCATTCTATCGCTCTCACTCACGCGCGCCTCTTCAATTACATTTTAACTTCCTTTCTGTCAATTGGAGTTTCCGTTTCGCATTCCATACTCCTTCCTTTCACAATCTCTCAGTTTCCCGTCTTGGCCAAGCGCGTGTCATTATAAATGCAAAAGAGACGTAACGAGGTCGGTGTGTTAGTCCGTTTAGCACTCAAATATAGCTATATGACTAGTTTTCTGTGTCGACAGATTCTCTTAAAAATATAATTATTTACAAGGATTTCCTGATTCTATTGTCTCTTCCTTATTTCTCTTTATTTCGAATATACGGAGAAGCAAACTGGTTTTCTCGAATTTGATTCACTCTCATTATCTATTAGTTATCTACCTCGTCAGATATTTTATAAATTATAATAGGAAAAGAATGCAATGATGGACTGTAAATTTAGTTGATATTGGATCTTGAAGCGAGTTTCATTAGTTTCTAATTAAATAAAATACACATGAAAAAAGGTAATTTTGAAATTGAAATTCTAAAAAGAACAATTCGATTATGATTCCATAACAACAATAGTTTCAATGATGATAATTCAGTCCATGAGTATATTATATACGCGTATCTATTTATCACACATATTTCGACAATTCAAATCTTCATTTCACAAGCTTCATACAGTTCTTCTTTTTTTCTTTCTTTATCAGAGTAGACAGAGATAGAAGGAAAAGACAAAAAGAAAACGAGGAATTTTTTTAATAACCTTGGTTGCATCACATCAATAATACCCAAGTTTGCACCGCTCCCGTGGCTACTTTCTCCGGCATTGTATGTTGCCTTAAAAATTATCTCTTGGGAGACTTGTGGTACACAGCTTTTCATTCTTAGTTCATCGTCATTTTTCTCGTAGCGATTTCGTTGAAACGATTCGCACCGCTGGCCAAAGAGGGTTTCTTTTCTTTTTCTATTTAGTTTGTGCGAGATGTGGATTCGTACGATCCATCAGATTCTTTTTCACTTTTCTTTTCATTAATGATATTATTTAATGTATTATTTCAAATATTATAATTAGCATTAATCTTAAATTTTCTAAGAAAAAATGAGGACGGCACAAAGCGCCGTACATTTACATGGTATTCTGTACAAGTAATGTACTGGAACGGTACGGTGTGAACATCTTAATCTATTGGTATTTCAAGATGAGCATAGCAATCTAAAAATTTTTAATTCGGAGTTAAGGCTGAAAAATTACTTGATTTAGTACTTACACATTCCACACATATTTTGTCTAAATAATTCCGTAGCATCGAATGATTTGTGCAACAATTATTCTTATAATAGATTGGGATTTTAATTTTGAAACTAATTTTTTTCATGATATAATCGAAAGCTCATCAAAAGCGTGAAAAGTTTATCAAGACATTCTCAGTCCGTTCCTATTGCTATTTCACTTCGATCCAAAGTTGCACATTGACTCCAAATGATTAGCTCATGATTTAATCTTTACTTATTATCGTTTTTGTGATTATTTAAAAACAGGAAGTTTTCTTTTCGTTTTAGCAAAAATCAAAGTATACAGTGACTCAGCGTAACGTCAAAGATAGTTTCAAACTATTTTTACTACTCATTATATCAAAATAATCATTAAATAAAAATACACAATGAAATAATGTATCTGAAAATCATTTTTTTAAACAAAATACGAAATCTACCTAATATCATATTTAATCTCGTCAATCTAATGATAGCCTTAAAAAGAATTTGGAGTCTCTCAAATATATGAATGAAACTTCACACAGAATAAAAATTATTTTCTAAAACTCTTTGTAATTTAAAAGAAATGATTGATTATTGTTCGAATCAGAATGTGTACCGCTGGATCGTCATAGTGCTGCTTGTCCGGAGAAAAAAAATCGATAATGAAATAAGAGAACTTGGCGTAAAAAAATTCATTAGATTAATATCGAAACAAGCCACGGGGCCATCTTTCGCCTTGTATTCCCTCTTTTTACAGAATCACGCGTACTCTTTACAATGAGAACCTCTTGAGGGTATGCATTTTCAAACTCTGCAAATGTATTTTCGAATCGATAGACAGCTATTAGAATATCACGTTTACCAGTCTTATAATATTTTTTAATTCAAGGGGAGTCAATGGCCAGAGCGCATCGGTACCATAGATGTCGCACCTGATGTGAAATCTCTTCGGTTACTAGTTCTCTTATTTAGTCCTATAAAAACTGAAAATCAAGAGTAAACGTCGCCTCTCAATAACCATCCATCGAGCGGAGTACAAACGTAATATCTCGCATTCGTTATCATCATCTTACTTAAAATATAAAAATACATAGCCAGTCTATACATGGAGCGTGCTTAGTGGCACAGGAGTGGAGTCGAGATTGGGCCGGTGGTTAACTAGCCGCCTCGTTCACGACTAACTGCATTTCCGCATCAGACGACTCTTGATTCCGCTGGTGCTGCTGCCTCAAGTCTATGTTCTTCATTGGAGACAACTGCTTCACATCTTCAAGACGCTGCAGTCGGGGAAACTCCGGCCCGGGTAACAGCAACGTCGTCTGGTTCGGCAGGTTAGCAAGCGAAACTAGGCCTGGACTCAACATTTGTTGCTTATTAAAACAACTGCGTAGCGCTTCTTCGATAAGATTCGCGATCTTATCGCGATCATCCTGAGAAATAAAGAGAATAACAGAAATCGAATCGTCCAAGGAAGAATATGATCGAGCATTAATAACACAATTTCATTCCATTTTCAGTACATGAAACTTTGATTAAATTTTCATTAAACTTATTACATTTCAAGTAAACCCAAAATGTAGGAATGAATATACGTTTATTATTCGCAACACATACTTTAAAAGTACGAATGATAAATAATTTATAATTTGTCATTCTCTTAAAGCAAGCGATACGACTTTTACCAGCATAGCTAAGATACGAAAATCGCATCCATCACAGTATACATTAATTTTTCATAAGGAAACAATGCTTTTAGCTTAATTTTTTAACTCTCATTGATATTAGCGCAGTTGAATCATTTTAGTATAATCAATTTTCAATTAATTACCTCATTGATGAAGCCAAAATGAACAAGCTCTTGTGCAAGCAACATTGACGTGTCGACTTGCGTCACTGGGCACGTTAGTTGCCGGTTCATTTTATCGTCCATTCTCAACAGTATTGTCATCTGCACAACATTTAAAGGAATTCATGTGTTAGTTAAAGAAAGTAATTGAACAAATTTTAGCCCTAAAAATACTCACTAGTAATTCGCAGCTTTCTTCGCGAGGTTTAACGTTACACATCATGTTGACTACCCTACGAGCTTCCACGTCAACCGGCTCTGGTGTTACAGACTTTACTGATTCAGTAACTTCAGGGGATATCGCCCGAGGCCGAACAGGCGGAGGAAGTTTGGCCGTAAATGCGGTTAATGGATAAATTCCATATCTGCAATCACAATGCATACATATTATCTCTATTTAATTTTGCAGCTAGTAAGTCTCAATCGAATTTGTATATAAGATTCAATTGCAGATATTTTGTATTAATATAGTATTTATGAGTGAATCGTAAACATCAATGAAAATGTTAGATCTGGGAAGTAAAATTATAATTCAACTTCTAAACAGTTAAAAAAAATAGGTCTTTATTACGGCTGAGCAGGAAAATGAAAGAGTTTATAGAAAAATTAATATGACTCTAATTGACGCTCGCGCGTTTATATACTCACTTAACGTCTTCGACGAATTTCTCTAATTTTTCTGCTACAGGTATATCACTAAAACGAATTTGATGAGGAGGTTTATTTTGATATTTGATTTCAGCAACGACTGTGTCTGGACCGTATAGCCTCTGGAGCACTTCATCCGTTATAGTTTCGGAGATGTTCGCTGGAAGTAGACAAAAATATGTATTTCTCATTTACGCAATTTCTTCATAAACAGTATGAATTTCTTACTGGCTGAATTGACTAAAGCATGTGCTGCAAGTAATTTTAAGGAGTGAACTTCAAAGAGAACAGAATGGAAAAGCAGCTCTTTAGCACTTGGTCTACTCTGTGGATCCGTTTGCAGACACTTTCGTATGAAGTCTTTTTGCTGTGTATCGTCCAGCGATTCTATCGTCTTATTTATATTTTCATCCGTGACGACCGTTCCACTGTCTCCATTTCCTTGAATCTCTAATGCAGCCATTTCCAGGGCACACATTCCAAAGGAATAAATGTCAACAGCGGGCGTTGCTGAATCTGAAAATAATAAAGTTATTAATAGAGCTCTCACAGAGTTTTAAAGAAAACTGAAGTTCCTCTAATCTCTAGAACATCGAATTACATGCGACCAAATTTTCAAGAATAATTTTCTTATCATTTAATCAATTTTTTACTCACAGAATTTATCTGTAAAACGTGACGATTGGATACAAAAGTATTGATCAGTATATTTTACAAAGAATGTTAAAATCTAATTTGAAAAATATTTCGATGGTGTTACTCACTTCCATATTCTGGAGCAACGAAATGCATATTCTTCATATTCTCTCTGTGGGTTTTTATATGGTTGTGTATTGCATCGGGGGCTACTGTAATTTAAAATAAACAAATGTATAAAATTTAAAAAATATTAAGCAAAGAAATTTGTCATCTCTTAAGCTGTGTTGTTAAACAATGTGTTAATATATTCAAATTCATCCTATGAGTAACTTGAGCCCTTGCATGGTATAAATTCCTAAACTTATTGAAAAAAATAAGCAAATTAGTACATTGTGAATGAAAAAATAACATAAAGATGTTCGGAGAGAGTGATTATAAAGAAAAAGCGTCAACAAAAAGTTCAATTAATTGAATTTATAAATTATATATACCTCTTGGGCTAACGCTACTTAGCTGCAGTCTGACGATTGACAATTAATTTTTCAAAACTTCTTCATTCTTCCGTGCTGATTTTTAATGAAGATGATTATTCTCCATTGCTCAGTGTGGCGAGATAGTCTTCTTCTTCTTCAGTCTTCTCAAGTCTTCCGAGGCTTTGCTACATTATCGTTCATTACACATTTAGATTAGCCTATGTATGTACTATACGATGAATGGGGACTCAAGTTACTCTTATAATGAATTCATGCATATATTAATAAGTCTGCTTTAGCAACATGGCAAGACGAGATGCAAAGAATTTTGTCATTCATCGTTGTAGGTTCGAAATAACTACATTGTGAGCTTTTCATTCCATGTGATTGTCTTATTAACTTTTTATGAGACAATCAATGCATTCTTAAATTCCCTTCACCAGGAGATGAATCAAAGTTCCATATGAATTTTTATTCATGTCATTCTTTCACACGTCAACGCAAATTAATGCGTCGCATAAACCTACAAGACTCTCTGCCATTCACCCCTCATTTTCCTATTTTCATCTCTTTTCTTGGGAAACTTGAACTTTGGACTAAAATGATAACTCACCAGAGCCGATCTTGACTAGACCGTTGTGCTGAATAAATATTGTATCGCATGTCAAGTTTCCGTGAATGATGGAAGGTGAACAGGAATGCAAATAACTGAAAAAATATTTAAGATTAACGTGAAAATTTTCAACGAACTCTTGTATTGATTTCTGGGATCAATGAGTGGATGATACTAATTTAAGAAATAATTCATGACACATTTATATTTCGCCAAAAGTCTTTTTTTCTTCAAACATTTATAAATAAATCATGTCTTTGTGGACTTTACTCTTATTATTCGACTATTATTTAATTACAAGTAAATGAATCTAATTGAATAAATCCAAGAAATCACTGGAATTTTTTTTGAGCAGGATGTAAAAGCAAACATAATCATAAGCTCAGTTTATGCTAATAGATTTTTTGCTCTGATATCTATACTGCTCAAGAATGAAAGGTCGCCGATCGTATATCTATTTATAGTCACCTAAGTGCAGAAAGAATTTGAGTACACCACCGCTTCCACGCTTGTAACGGTAGTTTTTTGACGTTGCGTTTTGTTCGCTTTAGGAACTGTTTTAAGGATCCAGACGACATATACTCCGTTATAAAAATAACCTACAAGAATGCAGACGCAAAAATTAATTGGTATTGCATAAATGGAACATATTAAAAATTATTAATACTTAATAAGGGAGAAGATGAAAGTTTCTATTTGAAAAATCAATGGTTTCTAATGCAAATGTTTATTGCAGTTTCGATAAAGTTTTATCAAGGAAGTTTATTTGGTTCTCATGAGTGAGGACGCGTGTTTGTCTAATTTTCAATAAATCCCGAGCGTATTCGTAACTTCGCAAATTCATTCAATCGTCATTCGAGCCATGTGTATCTTATTAATATCTAATCTTTAAATTAATTTTAATTAATATCTAATCCTTTAAAACTAGAAATCATTTTCAAATATCATTTTTGGGGAAATGTTTGATGTCTTTAATTGTCAAATGAGCTTCATTTCGTAAGAAAAGACGGATAAAACGTTGGTCATCTATAATAAACCACGTTAAATTAGTTAAAATAATTTTTTGCTCAAGAGTAACCATGGTTCAAATTTTATACAAAACTAACAGATGTAGTACACGAAACACATACTGATTTGAATTTGAATCATGGTTAAAAATTCACAAACCAAATGAACCTCCTCTGATTATCCGGTACAATTGGTTGAATTCTAAATTCAATCGATTATTTTAAATTAAAATGACGAGAATCGTTGATTACTATCAAAGATTTGAAATCTATGACAAAGGCAATTCCAATTAAAATCTGCCTCTTCTGAATTTCAAGTTATTTTCCAGATTCTTCGACAAGTTTGACAACAGAAGGTCAGAAAATGTTTAATCGATCGAGATAAGCTTACCCGAGGTTTGTCATTGTGGGTGTCCGTCCAATATCTATGGAATTTAACAATGTTTGGATGCTCAAGTTGCGTGAGGTTTTCGAAGACTAATTGGATCTTTTCCTCTTGTGCTTTGAAGTTTTTCCGTTCGGAAAACTGTACTTCATTCCAGACAACCTCCACACCTTCCTCGGTGTCCATTGCGAGATAAGCACAGTCTATCCCAGGCAGATCTTGCTGCTCCACCTATAAATATGATAGAAATCATGTGAATACGTCTCAACAACACGTACAAGCCTTATCAAACGTTTGTTCTGCGTGACGATAAATAAAAGCACACAATAGTATAGATTAGGGAAAGAATGGCGAACAGTTTCTACTGCACAACGTATGAAACATCGGAGTAATTCAGATGTATCAACAATTGCTATGGACTATCTCTTGCTCCAAGAGTATTAAATTCAATTGGCTAAAACGATTAGAGAATCAGTTGAACGCGCCGGATTTTCCACGACCGACTCCTCCCACACACAGTGGAATCGCAAGAGAATAAAATCACCATGGAATCAATCGCGACGTGGGGGTGATCAACACTCCGTCGAACTCCGCTCCGATCTCGAATTCATTCATTTTCAATGCATGCTCACGAAAATCACACCGGCACACACACACACACACACACACACACACACACACAGATCGCTCGCTTATTTATAGACCAATTGAGGATAGTACTCTATACACAGAACCAAACAAACCTGCCCCCTCCTAACGACCGAATGCATTGTGCGCTGAACGTTTAACATATATACATCCAACGACGCCGGGGCCACGGGCTTGGCCCTTTAGAAAAAGAAAAGAGAACATGGGACCGTTCATTCATCCCGGCCAAAAGCAGCAGCTCTCTTTCTCTCCGTCTCTCTTGGATTTCGCGCAGCGGGGGCGAAAATCCGATTTGACACGAGCACGCGAGAGGGACGATCGCGTAGCGAGGCGCGCCGCGAGCTCGGGTGGGCCCGCCACCACCCCCCCATCGGTGCCGGTTATTTCTAGAAATGTATATCGTAATGAGCCGGATGACAGCAGCGCTTTCGTGCTCGTTAGCCATTACATGGATGTGACCTTGCCAAGTATTTGAGCGCCGCGTTGCTGCCGCGGGTGCGCGCGCGCGGCGGAGAGGGGACCACCGTCGCCGCCGCGGCGATTATACTGCGCGCGCGAGAGGAGCCGAGAGCGCATGTGTGTCAGGCCGCGCGCGGCGCGTGCGAAAAAGAAGCGTCGAGCCCCGTCGTAAGTGTATATACATGTATAGCGGCAGCGTGCGGCGCTAATGAGCCCCCGAGCAATTCATAAGCGCGCGACCACTCGACGGGCGCCTCTGATTGTTGAGCATTTTTTTTTTCACGTCCGATCGCCCGCGCGCGCTCGCAGATAAGTATACGTGCGTATACTCTCGAGTATATCGCGCGCTACTCGCCCGACAGATTTTTACTCGTATGTGTGTGTATGTAGCGACGGCGGCGGCGCCGGTCGGCCGCCGCGCGCCAACCTATTCGTCCCGACGTTTGGCTCGTGTATTGCCTGGCATAAAGCAATGAATTTGTCAGTTGGCCGAGAAGCCGTTGAGCCGTTGGAAAGATTCGAAATTTGAAATTAGTCCAATGCACGTGCACACGATTCACTCGATCGCCGTCCAATCTTGTACACGTTTTCTAGAGCTTCCCTCCATTATCCATCGACAGATCGACTCGGTTCTTCGAGCATTAGTTCAATACTCGATGAACCTAATACGCATTCGATTTGGTAATCGGCTGGACTTGATATTTGGGATGATTCGATTATTCGGGCGTACGTAACGCGCCGGTTTCAGCCGAACCAAGGCTTCCAACGCCGATGGCCGCGTTGGGGATCTCTCCTCACTGAATGTACTCCTTAGCAACTCCCCACTACTTCAATCATTTTTCGCTACTCCTCCCGAAAACTGCAAAATAAAGAAAGCCATTGGCGAGAAAGTTTCTTTTTCATGATTTACTCCCACTGCTTCGTCTGCTCAAATAGGAGAAACTCCTCGCGGATGGCTTTTATTTTATAATAACGTTAACGAATCCTCTTGCTAGCTTAGATTGGCGTAAAAAATCTATATGCACAACGACTTTGGAGGATCTCGTGGTACTCCACTTTTTACTGTTCATATACTGAGCTTTCATTTTTCGAGCTTGTTCTCGATTCGCGCGTATCCGAATGGATTTTTGTAATGCATCGAGAGCCGTCAGACAAATTAAAAAAAAAAAAAGCGAAATTGGAATCGATTGTCCGATCGGGTACTTTCTAAAAATAAAGCGACGGCAGCAACTGGAGACTGAAATTACTTGGCGTAAGTATAGCTACTTCGCAAGCGAGCCTCAAATAAAATTGAAATAGGCGTGCGCGCACATAAACGAAGGGGAGGTAGGAGGAGGACGATAGCACGCTATCGAGCATCTGTACTGCAGGGCGATAAAATCAACATTCCAGCATCACACGTGCCAGCTTACAGTCGGTCGAGAGCGAGCATAATTAAGTACACACACACATATAGATATATATGTGTATTGAGTATTAGCACCGAAATCGAAAGAGCACGAGCAAGAGGTGCTCCCCACGTTGGCGCGCGCTTGCTCCATTTTCAAAGGCGAATTGACATTGTAATTTCGCTCGAGGTCGCACGCGCGCTCGATCCGTCCAGTACAGTTAGTTATTCTGCATTTGCGACACCTGGGCGGAAACGAGATAAAAAAGGAGGGTGGGGGGGCCAAGCGATTGATTCGCGCACTCGCGAGGTATATATTATAGCAAAGAGGAAGGTGACAGCGCGCGCCATGTATACATATATGTATGCCGACGGATGAAGCTGGTTTCGAGAGAAGTTTGGAAGCCGTTCAGAGATCGCCGATGGACAGCCAGCCCGCCAGCCGAAGTTCCAATACCTATAGAGGCGTCGCGCGCGCACGTATTTTTAGCGTACGTGTGCGGAAAATGCGCGAGGCAGACGCGTCGCGCGCACATATCCCGTCATGCCAAGATTTTCAAAGCGCATTAAGCGCGATGGATATTATTTAGAACTTGGCGCCATCTAAATCTGTCGTTCGCTCCCCGACCAACACACCTGTTCTCCCTCGTTTTTGGAAGTTTTCGGGCTTGGCACGCTTCAATCGTCTGTTCGCGCGGATCTCTCAAGTGTATATTAGGGACGCATACTGCAGCAGCACTATGTGTTGCGCGGTTGCTTTTTCGCAGTTTCGCGCTCGGGCGCGCGGGGCCCTTTCGCGACGACGTGACCTATGCGCGCGCGCGCGAGCCGTGCGGCTGCACACGCACTCGAGGAGCAGCGTGCGCGGCTCATCCGCGACGTGACTCATTTGCTAATGGAAATCCAGTATGCCAATTCGATCGGGCGCCCCGAGATTATCTGTATATATATATATATAAGAGAGACGCGTTTTACTCTCGCGCTATGCCGCGTTCGCGTATAGGTACAATTCCGTACAATAATGAGCAGCCGCCGGTGACGGGGACGAGAATTGACGATTCACAATAGCGAGATTGCGGGGCCTCGCGCAAAAACTGTTTTCAGAGCCAATTGAAGATTGAAACGTAATTCAGTGCGGTTCAGCCAATTAATTTGCATAAAGTCTTGGTAGCAACGCGGAAACATTCGTATTGATTCTTGGGTTCTTCGCTGACGCTCGATTAATATTGAAATTGAAGTGTTTAATTGGTCCTAAATTTGCGCTCTCTCGATCGACCCGCAGTTGGTCTTGAAATTTATCGCATGTTTATCAGCACATATTTGTTCAAATTCGCTTGTTGTCAAGTTAATTAATTGTTTTCTCAAAGCGTAACATGCGACTCGAGTCGGAAGTAATTTATTGAACAATTTTTGTATAAATTCGATGATATCTTTCATACAGGACTTATATAATTCAATTTTCATTAGAGCATGAATCATCCAAAGTTTCAATTGATAAAAATTTCTTTGTAACATTCAATTGGATTGAGTTTTGAATATGGACATGAGAATTTTTATAATGGTGCAAATTTGTATTTGATGCTGAATAATTTTGTACAAGGGGAATTTTGAACTCGCTTCAATCATTTCATCCTTTCAAATCAGAACAATTTTTTTCACTTATGGCTGCTTAATACGAGCAAATATTGATTGAAAACAATCAACTTATCATTGACCCAAGTTGAAAAAAATACCACAAGACCCCACATGCACGGTCTGAAATGATAAATTGTGGTCTATTGTTGATCTGAAAGAATCGTAAATAGCCCAAGCACAATATCAAAAGAGTGGCACAAAAGTGAGGTTGGGGTCTTTCCAAGGTAACAGAGCGTCTCAACAATAAAGTCTTTTATGGCTCAACTCAAAGATAACAGAGAATTATTATTTCAATTGGCTGCTCTAACATTCGCTACTGCTCTTGATGATCCTGAACCATTTGTGCAGATCCAACCGTGTACATTGAATTGGTTCTATTGAAAAAGTAATAGTACAATGAGAAATTGGGTTCGATCGGAGCTAGCTGGGTCTGGGGTTGGACGCAGTACAGCAAAGTGATATCAGCCCATGGACGGTTATGATTTTGATTTTGCAGCAATTGGAAGCAGCTGCGCACAGAGAGCAGATGGTGGGATTGATTGGGTGACGTGCAACAGGGCAACGAGTCTCAGGCAGAGCCTTGGTCGTGCAGGGACAAGCGAGCAGAGGGCCAGAGCAGTGGCAAGGGGCGGACGAGCCCTTGTCTGCAGTCGGAGGGAGCTGCAGGTTGCGGAGAGCTGCGGCAGGGCCAAAGCTCTGGGGGCAAGGGTGGGCTGGTGGCGGAGCTGGAGAGAGATGGGTGCACTCACCTCCTCCCTTCGTTTGAGCCAGCGGCCGCAGGGGCTCTCCTCGAGGATCTCGCTCTCATCCTCGGAGTCCTCGCCGCTTTCCCTCGGGGACTTGTGCTCGGGGTCGGTGCTGGAGCGGCTGCCGGGCATCACAGGCAGGGGCAGGCGTTCGCCGGACTGACTGTTAATTGTCGAGCGGCGGCAGCAGCTGCAGGCACATGGGTCCCGCGGCCTGCGAGCTCGGCCGAAGCCGCATGTGGCCGCTCCTGCCGGGTCTGGAGTCGGGCTCTGGCGGTGCGGGCCTGGCCAGCAGCAGAAGCCCGTCTGCTGAGCTGCGCAAACGCTCGGTCCTCGGCTCCGTCGCTCTCGGGGAGCGGGCCAGCACTCGGGGCGCAGCTGCGCCGGCGTCGCACTAGCACTACAACACACTAACGCGGCCGAGCGTCGTCGTCGTCAGCAGCAGCAGCAGCAGCAGCAGCACCCAATACGTGTATACTCGGAGCGATCAGCGGGTGCATGATCCACCACCAGCACTGCAGCCGCCGTACGTCCCGTCCGCTCGGGGCTAGCGCACACACAACACAGAGCGAGCCGCCTGCACCGCCGTCGCCGCCGCCGCCGGATGGTTATGGCGCCCCCCGACTCAGGCCGGGTCTGCAGTCGCGGCCTCCCGCCGCGCTCCCCTCCCCGAGCCAGCTGTCGGCCACGGCCCGGGACTCGTTCCGCGCGGGGACCCAGCTGCGCTTGTGTCGGCGACCAGCCGGGCCAGTCGGTCTCGGCGGCTGTCGGGGCCTGGCGGGCCAGTCGCACAGTCGGTGGTCCGAGGGCCGCGGCGCGACTGTAGACCGAGCCTCAGCCCCAGCGTCTGCGCGGCGCGCGCTCATGTGTGCGTGCGTGTAGCGTGTACGCGAGTGTGCGCGCGAGCCGTACGGCCGCGCGTCCACCGAGCCCGCCCCCCTCCCGGCCCCTCCTCTCAAGCTCTCACGGGCCGCGCACCACCTGCGCGGCGTATGATCCGCGCTCCGTGCGGCTAATCTGCAATCGGCTTCGAACCCGCGACCGACGTGCAGTCGGCGCCCGCTGACGCGAGCAACGCGCAGCCCGCGAGAGACGATTGCGTCATGCGTCGTCGCGGCCCGAAATCGCCGCGCCGCGCCGGACTTCCTGTCCCCCCCGCCGCCGCCGACGCCGAATGTGCCAATTTACGGATATTATACCTGCACACACACACTCTCGGGGCACCCCACCCTGAATACAATACGCGACCGGCTCTGCAGTGCGTGTGCTCACGCGATATACGAATCGAGAGGCGCAGCCTGACTTCGGCTCGCGGCTCGGCTCGCGCCCGCCGATCAAAGGAACTTGAGACTTGCGCGTCGGAGACAAAAATTCGTCGCGCTTGCAACATTCGGATGGCAACTGCGCGCCCGACGCACATTTTGTTCGCCTTATCAATCGCATCGGCTGCACGGATGAGATACGAGCGGCTATGCGTTTCGAGGCGGCAGAGAACAACGCGAGCCAGCACTTCACAACGATTCAATATATTCGCGTTATTTTCAATGGCATTGCAAAACCAGCGCGATTGTAGACCATTCTCGTGTTTTAATATATAGACGTACGGTTTCTCGCGTGTGACGCGCGTTGAACACAAAATCATTCTTCGAATTGATCGAGCGCGGTGGTATCGTTTTTATCTTCTCCACCGGCAATGCGCGGCCGACATCTCCGTGAGAGTTGAATTTCCATTTGAGGTCAGGCAGAACCTAGGAAAATTGAATTGGACGAAATGAAACGGAGAGACGAAGCGAATATCGGCGGATGGATACAGATATGTATACACGTGCGCGGCTGCCGTAATTCGCTCGCTCCACCATTGATCTTTCAAATAGCGCGTGTGTTTCGCGAACGAGGGGGCAGAGAAAAAAAAGCCAGTTTCCTTTCGTGTTTGCATTATCGTACGTGTAGAGGCACGAGCCGCGCGAGGTGACGAATTCCGCCGCACGCGGAAGTAGCAACGCGCGACGGACACCGCGGAGCAAGCCATCACAGTCGCGCCGCCGCCGTGCTAAAGCGATAAAAACTGTTGGATGAGTAAGTAAGGTGTTAACCGGGCTTCAATCTGCGCGTGTCGCCCCGCACACGTGTCGTCGCGTCGCGCAGTTTGTACACGCGACTGTGTAAGTATTTGCGCGCGCGCAGGGCCGATACATATACACGCGTACGTCCCACGCTGCGCGAGCTAAATTGAAAACTGCTGCAGCTGGATGAAGACACGCTGAATTCGCCGCAATTGCTGAGCTTAGAAGTTCGTCTCGTTTTTTAGTCGAACGCGCGCGTTTGGAGGCGCAAGTTCTGAGCGGCACCTATTGCTTCTGCAGTTGTATATTGTCGAGTGATTCGCTGAGTAGGCGTGTCACGTGCGCGCCCCGCGTCCGAGGGCGAATAAAGGATGCAAAACAATATTAATCCAATTCGCTTGGCACTTTTTTTCCTTCTTCGGAGCATACCGCCCGCGCGCGCAAGCGCAGCGCTCCAAGCTCGAACGATTAACGCGTCAGTGGATCAGTTCTCTCCTGGCAAATCGCCGATGAAACTGATTATACCGGCTTACTCGCGAAATGCAACTCTACAACCGCAAAGTTCTTTTTGCTTCGGAAGAATTAATTGAGTTTTTTTGCAAATTCCACACGGTACTACAAGTGTATGTTTAGAAAACGCTTTTCGAATATTTCGAAGAGTGGGAGTTATTATTACACAAGAAAATTGTTATATATAGATACAATGTATTTATACATACGTGTATATATTATGAAATTGAAATTCAATCTAAATCCGCGATTCGAAGGCCGAAAGGTCTTCTCGTGAGTATAATATATTAGATGTATATTTAGAAGCAAACTGAATTAAGTTTGATGTACACTCGAGTCATATATTTAATGAGCAGTATATATTATTTCGCTCTAACCGGATCTCATTCACGGATCTACAATATTCTGGATAAAATATAAATGAGTCACGTTCAGTCAAATTTTTTTTCGTTAATATACAACAGCATTATCATAATAATTATCATTTGTTATGGGAAAATAGTTTTCCATTGATTATTAACATATAAAACTGTTCGAGATCCGCACTACTGTAATACAAAATACGGACAACTTTTTACATTTCCAAGATTATTTCCATGCTTGTATATTGACAACTATTGACAAACAAACGAAAACTCTTGACTAATCAAAGTTTATAACTAATTTGTAAAAATTAATTGGATTTGATAACATAAAATATAATTGCAATGTATGAAGTAATATCGTCGAGCATGATGAATACCTCATGATAGTATACACGTATGTACATTTACGTGCACTTATGAGCCAAATGATGTTCATAACGCGTAGGTAAAAAATACATTCAAGCAAAATTGTCGCTTTTGATATAATGTTTTCGATTATTTGTCTTCCTGTAGCAAAAGCACAGTATTGTTGGAGTTCTTTTATAATCCATACTGGTAACAGTGCTTGACGTATGCATATATATACAATCTGTTTATACTGTCATATGACAAATTAAACATATTTCACGGCATTATCGAGAAACCGAGAAGAAAAAAAGAGAGTTACACTCGCAATGATGGTACACGAAACAGCTGTTCAGCTTCTCCCACGTATAGATCATCCCAAACTCGCTGGATATCGAAGTTTCGCCCGAGACGCGAGAAAGTTCAAACTATCCAGTCGCGAGACACGGATGAAACTATATACGCATACGTATATACATGTATACATGAGGCAGCAACGTTCAGCCTCGTCCAAAATTTCGAACGGTCTGAGAAATTCGAATTTCCGGCTCGGCATTCAGTCACGCGCGATTTGCGCCTATATATATACGTCGTTTCGTGCATATCATATCCGCCACGGAGCCGGCGCGCTTCCTTTTCCATTGGCGCGCCGTCTTTTTTGCACTCCCTCGCGCGCGCGCGTGTGTGTGCATGAGTAACCCTCGGGTGCGTGGGTGACTATATACCTGGAACATACGCGCGTGCCGGCTCTGTCTCCCGAGCTTTCGGATCGATAATTTTCTCCGAGCGTTTTGCAGAGTCGCGCGGGGCGGAGGGGAGGAGGACAGATCGCCGCGCGGCAGCTCATCAACAGCCGCGCAATACTGCGCGTATATACTGCACCATTCGAGCTAATGAGTAGAATCAATTTTCTCGAAGAATTTCACATGTAGCTGCGTTGAGGATCGTCCGGGATGAGCCGCGGGTGTACTATTACCATGTTTCACGACCCAACTGCACCTCGGCGAACTCGAGCATTGCTCGAGAATGCGACGCATGATCGATATTCAAGTATAATTCAGTCCCGGGACTTCATTATCGAGCGTGTGCGTGTAGGTATATTATTTACGCGACGGGAAATTCGATCCGAGCTGGGAACACGGAGTGTCGCGCACACTTTGGGACACGAGAGCTTGGAGCAGCTACTTGATGTCGATGCGATATAGAGCTCGCACTGCAGCCGTGATCAATTAGAGGCTCGTGTCTCGAGTAAGTAGAGTGTCCTTCCGACTTGCGGCGCGACTGCAGTGCAGCATTGACAATGATAATTCCTCGGACATGTCGGAGTGAAGAATCGCGCGCGCCGAGATAGCATGAGTGACGTGCAGCCTACTTGTATACGCGCATACTGCGCTTTACCCCAAAAATCATAAGCGCTCGCGCGCCCTACGTTTCCTCTCGTTCCTACATATATATACACAACGCGGCGCGTTCATTTCTCGCGCGGTATTTTTATCCATCCGTTTCTCTCTCTCTCTATAGATACACGCGAATCTCACGTTTAAAACCGTATTTGAAAATCATTTCTCCGTCGCCCAGCACTCAAAGTTCTGCACGTATCAACCGATATAAATGTATGTGTATGGACGTATCGATTGCTCATCATTCTGGAAAATTGTAAATGAATCACTCGGCCACTGGCGATACGTCTGCGCGTAACTCATACTTCATACACGTACAAACGCACACTATAGTACGACTGCATCAGTCGCGCGAGTGCAGATAAGCACGTCGGATCAATCGCGGAGCGACAGGCCGCGCGCGGATGGTCCGCGGCTCTCGCGCTCGAGCTCGCGTGTACCGCACGTACATGCGCGTATTTATATATATATATATACATGCACACAGCATCGCGGCGGAGCGCGCGCGCATATTGGCAATAAGCGAGAAAAACGTCTGCAGAACTCGATCGGTCGGTGCGGCGCAAGGCCTTACAAGGTCATCCGGCTGCTTTTCCTGAATCGCTCGACGTGTGTATATAAATAGCCCCGACCGCCGGAGAAAAAGAAAGGAAATTGGCGCTACTTAAGTAGCCCTCCCCTCTCCTCGCCCGGCCCGTCCATTCTCCCCCCCCCCCTCCCCCTTCCGCATTATAATGTATCCTCCGTATGTGCGTAAAAGTATAGGTGAGTGCGTGCGCGTGTGTGTGTGTGTGTATACGTATATGTGTAGACGAGAGAGCCTGACGCAATTGCCGTGCGTGCGCGCATATTTTTACAGGGAGCCGGTCTTTTCTATATTCAAAGCGGGCCCGTGAGTCAAGCGCGCAGGAATTCCAGCCGCAACTTTTTCCCTCCGCGTCTGCCACATAGCGAGTTTAATTAATGAGCCGCGCGATGCCGACGCCGCGAATCTACGCACCGCAGCGCCACTTTTTCAATGGGTTTCCACGGGCTATTTTCGTTGGCGCGCGCCGTTTTCGATTTTCCCGCGCCGCGGGAGACTCGACGAAAGCTTTTGCTCGCCCCTCCCCTCCCCCGCGCGCAGCCGCGCGGCTTTCTTCCCGCTTGTATAGAGCGGCTGCGGAGGGGAACGGGGATTGTGCAGGCGATGAAAATCGCGACGGAGTATACGTATACAGATTGAGAGGAGTACGAGATTTGCACAGTGTAAACGCGATTCTGTGGACTTTTAATGTACGAGCGTGAATCGCTCTGCGTCGTACACCGAAGGAAAAATATGACACATTTGAGAGAGAGTTTTTTTTGATTTGTCGAAAAATGTTTGCCCTTATACTCTCTTATAAGTTGTATATATTTATTTATACATAAATGTTCGTTCGGTTTTAAAAATTGAATATCACGTAAGGTAACTGCAGGCAATTTGGCACGTTTGTCAGATTTCGAATTTCCGGTGCTCTCTAAGCATCAGTCGCCTTCGGGTCATGTTGAGGGTATTAGAAGAAAATTTTTGGTACCTTCTCTGCCTATTTAGAACCTTGAAATCACTCTCCTACAACACTTTGAAGTTTCACTTACTCATTTTTTCACCATTTTCTTATTTCACTTTTCACACTCAACCTAAAAAATCATTTCTTTTTTTTTATATGAAAACATCTCATCTTTCAATTGATCACATCAGTTTCCCCAAAATTATTTTTTATCCTACTCAAATTGCTCTTTTTCTAAGTGAAAATAAGTGAAGCCAATGTGGCCCTTCATGCGATTATATAAATCGAAAGACTGAGTAAAATCGTTGAATATTCTTATAGACATATCACGATGATTTAGATATGTATTTTTGAGTTTAATGTCGAAAGTTTTGTATAAATATCAATGGAAACATGATTGAGAGTTTATTTCAATGCCAGTTTGATCGCCCCGGCAGGCCTATACATATAGTCTGTAACAAATTATTAAGAAATCGTGCCAAATTGACTGCACATGTAGTGCATTTGGCCCTTTTGCGTTTTTTTTGAAATTGCAATTTTTAATAGGTTAATTTAGTTGTATGATAACTATAGAGCTAAGCTTTAAGATAATGTTCGCAGAATTTCAACTGGATAAATATTTTTTATGTTATACGTGATCATAAACGCTCATTTCCCGCATCGAATTCCGTGCGTGAAATCGCATTTCACGCACGGAAATCGATGCGTGAAATATTTCACACACGGAAACCGATGCGTAAAATATTTCACGCACTAGTGCGTGAAATTGCATTTCACGCACTCAAATCTCGATGAGTGAAATTCGCGTTTGGATCACTTATAACATAAAATATCGTATGCAACTCGTGAAATGCGATTCCACGCACTCGTGTGACCGCCTAACACTCGTTCGCCGGCTTCGCCGGCGACTCGTGCAGGCTTGTCACACTGGTGCGTGAAATCGCATTTCACGCACTAGTTGCATAATATAATATTTAATTTGGTTAAACATTTAGTTGATTTGAAGAGATAATTAATCAAAACAAATGAATGTTTGTTAGAAATGAAATAACATTTATGTATATAGATCAACGTGTGTGAGCTCGGATGACGAACGAACCATGATATCGACGACGACGACATTTCTGACCCTCAGAACATGACTTTCTCGCTTCTCCATATAGTCCACCAGCAATGTTTCCACGCAAAGTATTTTTATATTCTGTAATGCTTGGTTTCATTTTCACTTGGCTTATCATTGACATAATCGATACTGTTAATGATGATAATTGAAACTAATCGATTGCTTATGATAAATTTGATTGATAATTGATTATTGATGATTGGTTGTGAAACAATGAATGAACTGTCATTGAGAGCCAATTTATTGTGGAGAAACGCAGATTCGACGATAATTAACTCATAGGCGTTCGCTCATTAGCAAATATTAAAAAGACACTTTTGTTAACGAGATGAAATCGATAGGTGACGATGTTGCTGGATACGTGAGTTAGATCCTTTATTTCTGTTTTCTTGATACGTTCTCCGTCGTCAGACGGTGCGTGGGCCGTGTATGCGTATTTATAGAGAAATATCGATTAAAATAGATCGCAAATTGAAACTGATTGCAATGCTATATGCATCGTGACTAACGTAAACACGGCTTACATAATTTCGCGAAGGATAATTTTTCCAATAGCTATATGAAACTAACTATGAGAGACAGAGAGATTGCCGACTTTGGGTGACTAATCATTGCGAAACTCGAAAGGATGATTCTTGGATTTTATATGGGGGATTTTACCGTAACTCAGATATTTCATGCTAAATATGTATGTACATTCCGTACTCTCTAAATCTAAAATAGTAAAAATCTACTATTTAATAGTACAAATTGCACAACTGCTCAAAATAGTAGAAATTCACTAAAAAATAGTAAACTTTCACTAAATTACTAAAATATTAGTAAAATTTTACTATTTTTATAGTGAATATTTACTATTTTGAGCAGTTGTGCAATTTTTACTATTAGATAGTTTTTTACTATTTTAGATTTAGAGAGTACGCATCCTAGAGTTCGCTCGATAATATGGCTGACGGGTGAAAATATCTTATAATAACATCGAAATCATTCAACCCTCAGAATCGTTCTTTTTTTTCGATACAAAATAGGAACCACAAGTTTATGCCTACATATTTTCTCCGTCTATTCTCATAACTGTCCAATCAGAAGCTAAAAATTCAATTTAATTAATTAGTCGAATAAACATTGAATTACATCGACTGAAGGGTACAATGCAAATGCCACGTTTGCCAATCCATATCCCCACATTACCTAAATCGAGCCTTGTGCGCGCTCAGATATGCACTCTGGGCTAATGAGAGAGAGAGAGAGAGAGAGAGAGAGAGAGAGAGAGAGAGAGAGAGAGAGTAACGAGAATTGAGATAAACGTCTGCACAGAGACGATCAGTACAGAGGTCTGCGCGCGCGCAATTCCGCTTTTCACTGGACAGGTGAAACATGAGTTCGCGGTTTCCAACTATATAGCCTACCACGCATAAGTACACGCGCCATCAAAACAAAAACAGCAGCGTCGTTATTATTATCAACGGATTAACCCGCGGTCGATGTAATTCGACGCGCGCGAGCCAGTCTGTCTCTCGTAACCATTACCGCGCGAATTCGCTGCTCGATCGGCTCTCTCGGGGCTTTTAATTGACCCGATTGTTCTCAGATTTCGACTGGTGCTTTTTTGTTATCGAGTGCGCAACGAGTGGGGGTGGGTTCAGCTCTTCCTTAGCGGGGCTCTTCACTTTCAATTGTTCTGATTCCGGATGGATTTTATCAAGATTGACGAGTATTTTGAACTGCCTGACTTTGATTTTACAAAGTTCACGAGGGAGATGGGCCAAGCCAACCCCGCGTGGAAGACTTTGTTCGGAACATTGACTGTTCTACTGGGTTTTATTATTTCCAATGTTTATTCGAGAAAAGCGTGAGTATTTAAATTAACCCCCGGGTATGCAGCTTTCGGGAAAGATGAATTTACCAATGTTTCAATACTGATTGCGATCATGGAGTGCTCGATTTGAACTTTGCAGATTTGTTTGGCTCATCACGAAGCTCACGAACATAAAACTTGCGTTCTGCAACCGCCGGTCGAGTACGGAGGTAAAGAGGAATTTCTTTTGTACTGAGAAAATAATTGTTCGGAGTATATTGAACAAATATTTGAATTTATCATATTTTGAAATTTCAAATCTAAGATGGAGTTAGAAATTTGTACCGAAACAAGGGCTTCAATATTTTCTTAAAATTGATCAATATATTCTTTGAGAATTTATAAGTCTCCAAAGTATGATCGATGTTAGCTAATTAAAATTGTTCTCTATATTGTATATAATTTACCCAAACAGGACATAAAAGTTGTACATCCAAATGTAAACAGAGAAGAGACAGACGAAGTAAGTTGTACACCGTAATATTAAACACTCATATTCAGAAACGTTACATTTCAAATTTATTCTGTTTCATATCAAGAAAAATAAATGAACAGTAGTAGACGAGACCGCAACGGTGTCCTGAGTAATTTCGGTACATGTATTTACGGAAAAGGAGAGCTTAATTCAATTTTTCTCAAGATAAAACTGAACGATTTTTTAAGGCGCGCCACCTTTATTTTCGCTAGTCAACCCTTCTTGCAATTATCAGATTGCCTTTTTTGATTTTCGTATTTCTCTTTTATTTATTTCACTACAAACCAGTTACTCCAATTGTTAGATTACCATTTTTGACCCCCTTCTCCTGAATCACATATTTTGGATATATTTTTATATCTGCTGTTAGACTTCCATTGATCTTAAAGTTCTTGACCCTCGTTCTGCAAGTTTCTTTATCCGACTTTCACTACAATTTATGTGTTTCGACTCAAATTTGTTCATTTATAGATTCTTAATTTCCAAGTATTTTATTTGTGATTATAATACAATTCTTGGTACTTTCGTTCTAATTCCCATACCCCGCTTCAACTCTTGTTTTTCAATTCAATTATCCATCTTTGCCTTTATTTTTGTTCCCAGACTCTCGTCCGCCGACACTTATCTTATGATTCTCATTCTGCAACTTCCATTCTCCGATGCCCACCTCCCAACTTGTTGATTCCTTTTGAATTCAATTCTTCGTTTCCGATTTCACGACTAATATATCTTTTATCTTTCTATTTTCTGACTCTCGTTCTTCAACATTGATTCTTTGCATCTCCCATTCCCGACTCATATTCTTATACTCCTATCGTTTCAAGCTCTCACTTCCCGATCCCAAGTCTGGATTTTTGTTCACTAAGTATACTTCAAAAGATATACAAACTCTCAGTCATATATTTAGGATCAAAATTCTCTATAATAAATAATAAAATAAAAACTTTTTCATCGATGGGAACACGAATCGAAATTCTGTAGTTTAGGTACGACGGAAGATTGGATGCAATGTTAATATGGTGATTAAGATGGTGATTCTCATCCTAGATTGTACAATTTTTCTGTGAATTAAAGAATTGATTTGGAGGATTTTTCTTGATCGTGTGTGTGGGAGTGGCGATAATCTAGTGCACGTTATAGTATTATACTGATTTGGAGTTAGCTCTTGCAGACACAAAATGTAAAATTAAAATGATGGTTTTTTTTTCATGAAGCAACTTTCGAAGCATCATCTCTATGCCTTATTCTACCATTTTCACCTCGAATAACAATATATTTTTTTCATAAAACTACCGAACTGACTCCGAGCACTAAATTCACATGTTACATTCAAATAATCCACTAACGAATCGATTGATCATTGAACGATTTCAGGTAGAGGATCTGAATAATTCCAAGGTTCCAGTGCGAAGAATATCATTCACAGAAACTCCAGAAAAATTTCCTGTGAACAAGTACAAGAAGGACCGTCCCATAGCCCATTCGGAGAACGAGCTAGGCGCCTTGTCCACCGCGGTCAGCAACTTATCAAAGGTTACCTATGCACACAACACGCAAACAAGGAACCTCCGGCTCATTGTCCACGATGAAACTTTGCTTGGGGTCCCGTAAACCTCGCAGAGTGTTTGATCGTTCGATCGGTGACCGAGCGGGACCTACTTATCTATAGTCTTGCGTAATTTGTCGAATCGCAAAATTTTGCGCAGAAGCTACATAAGAAGCTGCTGCAGGAGGGCGTGAGCATGCGGGCGGAGCTGCTGGACGCGGAGAAGCGGCTGCACACGAAGAACCAGCAGGTGCGCGAGCTGCGCAGGATGCTGCACGAGGTGAGCGAGAACGCGGAGCTCGACCGGACTCGACTGCGCGAGGCCCACAGCGAGATATTCAAGAGCCGCTCGATCGCCCCGCGCAAGAGGACTCCATTCTTCGAGAAAACATTCGCCAGCTCGACCGGGGTGAGTATAGGGTTTCTCTCCGATACATTTATTTTCTCACACTCGCGGGAACAACGATATCGTTATTGTTATTCAATTGATTCATTTGTCTCGTGCAATATACAAATTTTACAATTCCATTGATCGTAATTGTTGTAAGCGACAGCGCGCGGCGAGTCATTGTGAAGGTGGATTCAACGAGTTTTTTTTTCATGAAACTATTGTCACGTCTAGGGTAGGACCTATTAGTAAATTCAATGATTTATTTAAATTGGTAAGTGTTTCTTATTTAGCTGATTTTGTTCAAATGCGAGATCAATAATTAGGAGTTTCTGAGTAAGTGATTCAATGTCTCGAGATTTTATGGGTAATGGAAATGAGACCAGCTGTGTATATGTGTTTTCGGGAGGTTGAGTGTGTGCGTGTGGCGAGTGCAGAATATGACTAGGACAGAGAGTACATAATAGAGATCTTACCTTGATAACTGACGGTCGTAAAACAACGGTGGACGTTCTCTGGGCTGATACGGATGTCTGCTCCCCCATTGCTGCAGTGGATGGGTTAAAGAACTCGAGTAAATTAAAATATTCAAACGCTTTTATAATTTTGAATTAATTACTTGGTCAGAATGAGTCTCGAAAATAAGCTCAATGAATTTGAGTAAGAACTAAATGCAAATAAACGCAGCGTCTATCGGGCGCACTCAGCAGCTGTCCTCCTCAGTTTAATCTCAGGTAGGTTAATTTCGCCAATGAAAATGTCTCAGATAATGTTCGTTCACCTTTATTTACAGTAAAATTTCTATTTCGACAGTCGAAGTTCTATACGATGTTACCCGCGGAGTGTAAGGGAGTAATGTGTTCAAAATCCTTTTAGCGCTCATGGTTCCACCTTCACTTAATTATTTCTCCTCGTGCCATTCAATAATTTAGTTAGCTCATGATGGAGATTGGCAGGTGGTAGCCTCGACTGACGTTGGTATTTCCGTGGTGGATGAAACAAACATGGGTGTCCTCGTATTTTAGATAAGGCAGTAACGTTGACGTGACACTATGTGTTGAGATTGGACTTTCACAGGAACTATAAAGAAAATCAGAGGTCACGCAGGTTTTAGTTCCACGGGACCGTCCTAACAGGAATGGCTTTTCTTGCCTTGATGGGAAAAAATCGGGTATTCGTGAGTAGTTACGACGCGCTAAAGAAAAACTTGAATTACCGAAGAAATAAAACTCGAAATCAAAAGAAAAAATGGATTTTGATGCATTTCTCGAGTATTGTATTTGTCCATGAAAGTATTTTTTATTTTCAAGTATTTCGAAGCATCCAGACTAGAATTGATTAATTTCCAGACAATAGACTTGAAAACAACAATTGAAAGATTATCTCGAGCCCGACATTAACCAGGTATATCTTAACTATAACTGCACAATAACGAAACGATTCTACTGTTATTCAAATATAAGACTGACGCAATGAGATGTAAATGCAAGATCGGATCTGTCAAAAAAGTGCAAAAGTTTAAGTAAAAGGTCCGTTTGTCTTGGGAGCTGGGTAAATACAAGCATTGGGAGTTAGTTTTTGAGCACATATCTAAATAATTGTATGTATAAATCCATTCATCTTGACGTTTCGTTTTCTACAAATATTTTGATGATAACTACTAATTTGTATGCATATGTATATCAATATATCCATTGCCGCATCCATTTAGGGGGTAACTGATTAATTTGATGTACGAAAATGTGGATATAGGAAAAATGACACGGAAGTTATATAGAAGTTTCTGAGTTTGTCGAGAATGAAGCAATAGGAATGAGTGTGTGTTTCTGTTTGTGTGTGAGAGAGACAAAAGCGAAAGAAAACAAGGGTGACTGGTCGGTGCGCTGATGCGCCTGTCTTCTAACTGTGTGCTGCTGGGGGAGTTGCGATACGCCGATGCGTAAGTTAAAGTATTGAAATGTTTAATGACGCTTCATAATAAATGAGTTACTTCAAAAAAACAATCTCAGCTGTGCAAGAGCAATCTCGACAAAACATATTGTGAATGAAATAAATGATTTTTGAATACCCAAACAGATAATATATGCAGCCCTGCGGGTTAACGTTTCAATTTCCCGGTGACATTCGTGACTCGTCATAAATTATATGTATGCACAGTATATTTGTATACGAAAAAGCCCATGAATATTGTACATTCATAAAATCGATAATGTTTCACGAATATCTCCGGGAAAACATCCAACTTTAATTATTGCTTTCTCAAAGAGAAAGCTTTGTAACGGGGTAAAAATCGACCCATCGAATCGGACTTCGGGACCTCGATTTTCGTAATCTACGGGTCGAAAAACATGGAAATCCGAAAATGTCTGTATGTATGTACGTACGTACGTGCACTTTTTTGTCGTACGATAACTTTCGAAGGAATCGTCCGATCGACCTGAAATTTTGCACACAGGTTAGTCGCTGCAAAATCTCGGTCGAGTTCAATTTTCAGCCAAATCCGTTGTTTATTTCTCTAGCAACCGTTGCTAACGTGTTTTTGATAAAAGCTCCAAAAATCATCATCAATGCACGATGGGTTTCCAATTCTTTCGACGATCGATGAGAATCGATAAGACATTCATTTTGGAACAACCATTGTTCATTCCCCTAGCAACCGTTGCTATGGAGATACAAAATTCAGCTTCAGACTGACTTTTTTTTGTCGTACGATAACTTTCGAAGGAATAGTCCGATCGTCCTGAAATTTTGCACTCAGGTCGGTCTCCGAAAGATGTAAACGTGTTTAGCAGCATCCGTTGTTAATTTCCATGGCAACCGTTGCTAGCGTGTTTTTGATAAGTCCCCATATAATTCATGATAAATGATCATTTGGGTTTGTATATTTATGGGATTCTATAAGAATCAAAGAGACATTTCCCGTAGAAATCATTGTTGATGTCTCTAGCAACCGTTGTTTATATCCCCTGCAACCGTAACTAGGGAATGGAAAAAGTCAGTTGGAGGTCCATTTTTGGAACTGTTGATGACTAAGAAGTAAGAACACCGAAGCTCCGACATTTACCTTAGCAACCGGTACTATGGAGTGGGAAAAGTCTGTTGGAGGTCCATTTTCGGAACTATTGATAACTAAGAAGTAAGAACATCTAAGCTCCGACATTTACCATAGCAACCGTTGTTTACGTCCTTATTAATCGTTACTATGAAGTGGGAAAAGTCAGTGAGAGGTCCATTTTCGGAACTGTTGACGACTAAGAAGTAAGAACACCGAAGCTCGGATATTTACCATAGCAACCGTTGTTTACGTCCTTACCAACCGTTACTATGGAGTGGAGGAAATGAGTTAGAGGTTCATTTTGCTTTCTCAAAGAGTGGTGATTGATGCAAGTTGAGGTTCAATTGCAATACTTTGAGAAAGCATACTGCTGAGGCACTTGGCAGCGGTTTCTTGCATTGCAGTTCGTTAAAAGTGTCGACAGATATCAACCTAGAATAAATCTGAGTCACCGCAAATGAGGGGCGAATGAGTGAGCGGTTGCTCCAAGAGGGAGAAGGTAAAGGCGCAGGAGGGGACGTTTACCAGTCGATAATCCAATTCCATTTTTGGCAGACTGTTGGGTCACCGTTTGACGCCATTTTTATGGCCCACGTGCCTCCTGTACTCCTCTTTGTTCTTGATATTTTTCGTCTAATTTGATTAATTAGACGAATAGAGTGTCTTTTTCGTTGATGAATTTTCCTTGTTTGCGTAAAATAACGGGTAAATTGGTTCCTGCTCTTACGTGATGGACTTGTATTCCTTTTTGTTATACTTCTGCGTTATTTTTTATAAGAGTCAAGCGGTTATATGTGGATGGGACACAGTAACCAAGTGGTGTTGTGTATACAGATACACGGTATATATAAATATATAAATCAATAAAGATTCACTAAAATCGTCGGGAAAACGAAATGTTAGGACGATATATAAAAACATATTCGTCGTTATTATTTTATACTCGACTTGCTTACAGTATTTGTTACTCGAGCGAAATTGAATTTGGTTGCAGAATTCGAGCTTGACGTTAGAAGAGGGAGGCCTAATGAGTAAAATGCAACTGAATGACCTCAAGGACCAAATTAGTAAGCTCAAGAGTCTGCATCTTAGTGAGGTGAGTGCACGTATCGATTTTTCAATATCAGTCGTTCATTAAAGTTGAAATCGACAAAATTGCGTCCGAATTCATCACTACAGTTAATGTTGTATTATTACAGGTTTCAACGCTGCACAGTGAGATGAGTCAAAAAGACAATTTGATTGAGAAGCTAAACGAGAAAATTAGTAAGAAAAGCCATATCATCAACAACTCTTTTTTTGAAGGTGAGGATTGTCAAAGATTCTCATATTCAAGAAAGAATTTCTTCCTAATATGACCTTTTTTCCACCAGAGGACAAATCCAACAAATTCCATCAGCTGTCTTCCATCAGTGAACATCATGAAGAGGTTACCCATCATACTTTGTTGCCATTTCTACTACTTATGGTCAAAATCTTGAATGATTTTTTACACTATCTTGATTTCAAATTATCTAAGAGACATGAAGCATTTGTTCTTCATGTTACGTAATACTTAAGATTATTTTCTAACTTTGAAAATCACAAGTTTTCTAGTGGATAACAAATAATCTAAATAACGAGTCTCATTCTTATTCTCAATGTAATGTTCTTAATACATCTCCAGGGTAGTGACACGGATAATACTTTGAACAAAAAAGTTCAAAGAACTCGAAAATCGGAAGGCAGCCTCGAGCAAATCAAACAGGTATATAATAATTTCATCGTAAATTCTGCTCTTAAGGTATTTTCCTATTTTTTAAATTTTTAAATTTTCAATTGTATTGCATTGTGATAGGATAACAATCGTTTGGTCCGAGAGAATAAGATACTGTTATCGGTGTTGAGCAACATTCAATTGCACATTTGCAAAATGGCCCAGGAGAACGAGCAGCTTGGATCAGAACTGTGCAAGGTTCAATTGCGCATTACTGAAGGATTCCGTAGTTTACTCAATGGTGGCAAAAATTAATATTAGTTGAATTATATTCTAGCAATAACAAAAATGTTGAACGGTTATTGAGCTTGCAGAATTTGTGTATGTACATGCATTTATTACTATCGTGTAATGTACCCCGAAGGGTTATCCTCTGCCCGTCAAACAAAATTACCAATTCATAATCATTTCGAAGATATAATTTATAAATGATTGTAACTAAACTATTGAATATGTGCAGGGTACATATCCTAGTGAGGATAACCCTTGGAAGAAAAAAAACTATTGAATATAACTTAAAAAAATTTTCTAGACTAATTCAATGAATTGTTTCATTTTGAACCTGATCCACTATACTATACCTTGTATCTCATTGCTTTGTGTTAAAACTAGGCTAACATGTTTCTGGTGCTATTGTGACGTCCAGTTAGTGAGTTGGCTCAGATCGTTCGTGCAGATCGGTCTCGTCTGAAGGATGTCGCTATTTTGCTATTATTGCATTTACTTTGAGTCGTATAAGTCCCAAAAATAGAGCTTTTCTTTGTGAGTCAATTGAAACATCAAATTTGAATTTCAGATCAGACCAGACAAATCAGGCCAGACCATCAAAATCCGATTCAAAATGTATTTAAATAATTTAAAATTCATATAGGAAATTAATCTTTTACATTTATGGTAAAATTCTCTAAATCATTGTTGATAATTATAATTTATTAAATCTAATAATTAGCTTGAACAGCTAAATAAAATTGAAATCATTTGAAATCGATTTTATAATTATCTCATTAGTGATCCCAGTTTCAATTAACTGTTCGAATTCTTATTTCTTTTTGCAAATATTAATATTCGAGTTACTCGTTGATGCCTCGAAATGTTTTGAACTGGCAACCGAGATTAACAACAATGGATCCCAACGAGTTGTTACCCCGGATTTCCGCCCGATTACTCCATCGTAAACCATCTGGTATTTTTAAGGGCTGCCGCACCTTCGGAACTGACGTTCTCAGTCAGTGGTTGCGGCGTTTTCCGGATGGATCTTACACCTAATGCTACTACTAGACCACGACGACTAGGTCGCCAGAACGGAATCAAGCCCAATATAAAAATTTTAAATAGAAGGGAACCAGAAGAAAAAGAAATTAAATTCAAAAAGAAAGGGCAGTACTAAGCCCAAAATCAAAGATGATTATATTATTAGGATTACCCTCTAAGAGACATCCCAATCACGAGCTGCTCTTGAACTGACAGAATGACTGACTGTCTTCCGCCTGCAGACGGCCCTCTATTTGTAAAGTTATTGATTGAGAAGAGGAAATTGCTTTCTCTACTCCTCAATTAAATGTACAACACATTCGCGTAGCTAGGGTACACAGGTGTTTACAACGGAATTGGCGTTCGTTCAAATAAAATCCACGAAGCGTGCGCTCTCTACGAATTATGCTCGAAAATCTCAATTTTAGTCAAGTAGTAAATTTTGATATTTCCGAATTGAAAGTATATTAAATGATAGAGCGAAAAATAGCACATTTTTTGAAGAATGGTATACTGGAGAGTACTGGAGTAAGAAACCCTTCCAGTATGAATAAGCGATGAAATATTCAATTTTTCAATCCAAGTAAATACATCATGTAAATAGTATACCACGAATAAATCAAATATAATTTTTTATTCAATAGTCAGTATAACATGGCACACTAAAATTAATGATCGAGATCATCAAACTTTGCCCGGAATTCAAGTTTCGTTCAAACTGGTGCGGGCTAACTCTATTGGACACTTTAATGGTTTTTAAATGGACAAAAAGTTTATATTATCGTTGTATATGACAACATATAAAATTCTTACAGAGAAGAAAACCAACAGTTTACCTAAATGGTCCCCTTATTGAGTCAAAATTCGTGATATAATCAACATGCTATAAGTTATTGAACTATCACATCAGTGCTCACGCTTGTCGTAAGATATATATATATATATATATATCTTACGACATATATATATATTGGACTTATTATAAAAAACATCGTATTCTTATTGATTCATCTAGCGTTCGTGTAAATGACCAGGACAAATCGTGAACTTTAAAGTGAGGAGAGTTATTCGCATCTGACTTGCGGTTTGTTAAGAGTCAAGGCACCTACGGTTGATTTTCGAATAATGTACTTTCAAAATCAGAGTAAACATTCCCTCGATTATGTTTTTCTCTTTCATCGTCACACGTGAGAAATACTATTCTCATACCAATAGTATATATCTGTGCATCTGTCTGTTCAGATATGTTATCAACGTATCAACGTATAAACTATTCCTCAGCACGAATAATATTTTTCTCTTTTCAAAAGCGACATTATCACTAACTATAAGTAGTAAAAAAAAAGATAGTCATATGTCAACAATCTTAATATGCCGTGGAACATGAAAAATGATTCGAGTGATATTTTTAGAAAAGTGAACCATTGTGCATACTCGCACGTATCGCGAATGTCTTGGGACATCTCCATCGTATGAGGTGATTTTGAGAATTTTACGTGCAATCTGTACATGGTACAGTCAACGTGAATATTTTTCGTCTCGATTCAATCAATAGGTATTGGAAATATATACTCAATTCGAAATTGAACAAACTCTGGGACTGTTGCCTGGCATAAAGATATAGCGTTTCATAAAATCAATGAATTTATAATTAATATACGAACAAAGATGTTTCAAAAATTCAAGTTCTGAAAAAGTACACGCAACTTGGAACAACTTCACGCATCGCACATCCACCCTCTTCAAACAGAGGCAAATTTTCATCCATATTGAATGCCAGTGTCCCTAAACACGTCAGTAAAAAACGTAGCAATAATCAAAGACGTTCATCGTTTAATAATAATCGCGAGCATATATAGCCATTGAAACTTTTTCCCTGGCGAATCAATAGCCCAATACGACAATCTAATTAAAGTTCTTGTTTTTCATGTTCGCTCGAGGCTTGCTCTGAATAAGTGGCGTCGTGTAACGTAAATCGAGAATATCGTATGCATAAACGTCGTTAAGAAGTGTACAATTATAATAATAAACTGTAACCAAGTAGTACTCGAAACCGTCTTTCGCGTTTGTAGCTGATCGAGCAACCGAAATGGGCTTGCGCGTCTGCTCAGAACAGTACAACAAGTAGCGAGAGGAGTTGAGAGAAGTGAGCAAATGAACTAGACGAATCTCCTACGCAGCTGGTCGCTGAGCCTGAGCTGAGACTCGAGGGGCAAAATGACGAAAGCGAGAGTGACGGCGTGTAGCCAGAACCGCGAGCGAACGATTTTGTATCATTTGTCCTTCTTGTGCTCGGTCGCCTCGTCGTTTGAGCGGGCGATCAGGCCGCCGATCGAGCTGTCGCCGACGAGGGGCTCGCTCTCGTCGGCGTCCTTGTCGTCGGTCTCCCGGTCGCACTCGTCCAGCAGCTTCTTCTCCTCCTCGAGCAGGTGCTCGAAGTCGTACGGGTCGCCGCCGTCTTGGATCCGCTTCAGCTCGCGCTTCAGCAGCTCCAGGCACTCGCGGCGCTCCTTGCGCCTCTCCTCTATGCTCTGCTTGTCCGACGCCTCCTCGCTCGTCTCGCCCGCGGCTTCCTTCGCCTCGCACTCCTCGATGTAGCGCTCGTACCCGTCCACCTGCACAGTATACAACAGTTTGAGTGTCTTAGCTGGCATTTCACGCTATATAATACGTCGACTGCAGTCGCAACAGTTGGCAGAGCATCTCAAGATATTATGCATGCGTTTATAGGGGGCTGGATACATCGGATGCGAAGAAAAATATACGAAATAGCTATTCGTGCAGTGTACACTGGAGGCTTGGAAATAAACTTTGCTCCCACGCAACTTAATTTTGAATTTGATAGGGAGCAATTTCGTATGGACTGATATTTTCAAAGCAACGAGAAATGCATTGATGTTGAGCTACATACACAATGGTGGAAACAATCGAGTTCCTTGTAACAAACAAAAAAATAAACAACAGCTCGATGCATCAGTTCGTCATCATCAAAATACGCAAACTGTGAACGCATAGTACTCGCAATGCTTCAGATTATTTTTGCTGGAGGAGAAAAAAAGTATAGTTCAGACTCGTAATGCTCGTAATAACCATGGCGGGCAGTACAAGTCCAGTTAACTGGAGCACACGAGTAGGTACGTTTTTCTTTGACCTAGACCAAGCTATATTCAATGTTCATAATATATCCGTCATCGAAGGGCTATATTTGTTCAAGAATCTCTGGGTTTTGTTAATCATGAGTATAGTTCTGGAGGGAACACCGAAAATCCCGCCCCCTCGCCGCCCAAAAAATAGATCACCAGTGATTGTGAAGTGGATATAGTCTCGTTCATTACCACTATTACCTAATTTGAAAAAATATGATCTATTTCTTTCGACCCAAGTAAAAAAAAATCACTCGTAATTTCCTATTCGTGCAAAACGTATTAATCGATAAGTTGATGTTTTTTAAAAACTATAGATGACCAGAGTTGATTATTAATAATTAAAATCATTCTTGCTCAGTGCTCTTTTTCACTGTATCTTTGAACTCAACAAACTTTGTAAGGCACGGAGAACTCGCCCACGTGGACAATATTCGATTATGCCTAGATAACGTCAATCCATTTCTAGGCATGATTTTTGAGATATAATTTATGCATCATTTTCTTACTACAAGAGTTTATCTAACTCTTGCTTCTACTGTATCAAAAAAATCAGTATAATGGCAAAGCAGAGTATCGCATGTTAATTTGAATCAACAGGCCGTGAAACATTGAGAGGATAGTAAATAGAGATGACTAGTGAAAAGAGGCTATTTGTTTTTCTACGTCATTTCCAATATTTAGGAGACAAAAATCACGATTGCAATATTCAAAAATAAAGCAATTAATACATTCCATTTCAGCTATAGAATACCATTAACTCTACACACACGTTGATATAGCCAGGATACAGTGTATTTTGATGGGTATGCACATCAAAATAGTTTTTTGTATCAAATCTTCAAGCTCGAGTCGGTTCGAGATTTTAATTGCCTGCTTTATACCTTGTGCTCGGCTACGCGATCTCAGTCGGGGTTCCAAGATTTGCAGTAAAATCAAGACGGCCCGTATACTGGCCACTTGCCTTCCACATTACATAAATATGGGCAGCTTTGCCGTAATTTGCGAAAATGATGGCAATTCTATGGCTTACAATTTACTCAGCAGTTTGAATGTGCGGTGAAAATATCTTACAAGTAGAGTATTAGGGACACGAGTCTGGGATCTTGCGGAAATTTTCTCAGTGCGTAATTGGTTATCTCGGTGAGTCACGTGTACAATCTTCCGGCCCTAAGTTTCGCTTTTCTGGCGGTATTCGCGAATCTCTATTGATTTTGTGTATGAACAGTATATCTTTGTATGCAGGAGCACTCGAATATGAATATATTGTACACGAGAACGAGAAACCCAAAGACCTGCGCGATACCTGCTCTTTGTTTAGTATTCGCCATTGAATCTTTAGGAAGAGTATCTTCTAAAAATATATTTTAGGTATTATGTCACAATTTAGATACATGAAAAACACTCAAAAACAAAACATTTTCGCATTAGACTTGCAAATATATAATTATGTCTCTTGGATCTTGAAGTTCTCTATCTTTAAGAGCAAGCTGGGAAAGGAGGGGGGGGGCACAAGGGTGCGCGTTAACGCAGTGACGGATTACAGTGATTTGGCTCACCTTAGCCTGTAACATGCGTTGCACTTCGTTCTGACGCTTCATGTGGCTGGGCAGCCAAAAGCAGGCTTGGAGAAGGCGCAGGAGGAGCCACGCGGCCGCGGCCAGAGCGAGGTAAGCGATCGCCGTGTACACCATGTTGATCAAATCCACCGACACCTGCTGGTAGTGTTTCATTGTCACTTATATGATTGCCCCCGTCAATTACCTGAAATTCGAACGGCACTTGACAATATTTCCCATTTGCGAGTGGTGCATGTACGAGATTCTTCCGCTGCGCTATGAACACGTATCAATGTGTCGAGATCAATAATTTGGACTATGCGATCCAGTGTGAAGTATATATATATAGCGTTGATTACGTGTGAATCAATAGTTCCTCGGCTATTGTGAGGCTCGAGTTTGAAAGTTCGATTTTTTTTTCTTCCGAAGACTTGTGTGCCCGGGAAACATTTAAAAAGCTGCGTCGCGTGGCTTGACGAATGAATATTGATGTGACATCGACATTTGAAACATAATGCTTGCGAGTTTTTAGTGTGTAACAGTATACAGTGTACGGAGTGTATAGGACGTTGGGGTGAATTATAAAATATCGATTGACAATGTCAAAAGAACGATTATAAAATGATTAGTAAGATCAATTCCATGGATTCGACATTTGTTAACAGCAATAGACTTGAAGTCAAGGAGTCGAAACTTTTCAATTACGAGAATCGAATAATTATTTTCGATAAACAAGTACTGGATTCAGTATATTGAATAGTTCATGAGCAAGAAGAATCTTTATCTCAAATTCAAGAACTTTCACAATTACGTGCATATACATCTGTCTCACTCTTTTCTCCTCTAATTCTATTCGTGTAATGAGCCAAACTATTATGTATGGTGTACAATGTTCAGCCCCCGAGCCTCAACTGAAAGCAGTTCCAGCGGCCGACTCGAAGCCCATCGAATTCTCCTTGAAAAGTATTGTTAGATATCGTAAAAAAAAAGTAAATTATCCGGACGGACTGATCGATCGGCAATGGCGCCACGTTGTTCATTCGCCAGTGAGTATATAGTGCACGTGCTGTGGTATGCGTACAGCGCATATACATATATCTATACACATCGAGTCATATGTTGACGACGTGTGAGCCCTACACAGGCGCACTCACACGCGTCTAGATCTTCACTCACCATTTTTCTTTTTTCGAAGGGCGTTTGAGCTTCCGTTCGCCCTCCCGTCTCTTGCTCGACATTGCTCGTTGCGAGAAGCGAGTTAAATAGCAAGTCGTTTGCGATCAGATCCAATACGTGTATATGAAGAGAGATATTATAGTACATAATCAGCTTAAGGAAATCGAGTGGGTGTTGTGCAGAGTCGCGGGGGGTTATAGTGATCTTCGATTAGGCTGGGGGTTGTTATAATGTCTCTGTGAGCGTTATCGTCTATTGTTGGGGTAAGCTGTTACATTCGATAAAATTCAATGGAGTAACAAATGAGTTACTTCCCAGGTGAATTATGATTTTTTCAAAGTCCCCAAAGGATCAGAGGAAATTGTTCCACGAGTGTGCCTAGATCTTTGATAACATATCGATCAACATTATTTTTGATCCAAGTGCCTACAAGTTCAATTTATGGTATTCAGACAAATTCATTTTGATGACTCGATATGATTGGGTTTCAATATTTCAGTAGTGCACGAAACTCTAAAAGTATTTTGAGTTCCATAGCATCAGTCAATACAATATGATTTAGTAAAGGCGCGAATTATGCTTACAATGTTAAAGCTAACATGTGGCATACTTGTCACATTCATTGATTACACAGAAAAGTAAAAAACCGCTACCCGGGAATAGGGAAGTTGCATGTGAGAGGATAAAATTGAATTGATATAAAAATAAGAAATATAAGTTAAAAGAAACCTGTAGCAGTTTAAAGTAGATTTTTAAAAAATATATTAGCTTAGAAAAAAATTGAAATATCTTGAAAATTAGGCTTCATTGATTTTCTCTCACTCTTTTTAATTATTGCTAGAAAAATTAACATTAGTTACTAGGAAGTAGTGGTTGCCCACAGATATGGAATATTTCAAGGATTTTGAAAAATTTAACGTTACAAATACTGAAAGCAGATCATTTTAAAATAATTTTTTATTCCCTCAGCAACAGCTGCTATGGGCAAACATAAAAAATCGGTTGTTGTAAACAATTCTAAAAATGGATCCTTCACTGATTTTTTCCTGCCTTTGGCAACGGTTACTAGAGATGTAAACGACGGTTTCTATGGAATTCGCTAATACGTCTCATTAATAAACATTTCAAGACGATCGAACCATTTCTTCGATAGATATCATGTGCTAAATAGAGCTAAATATACACACGTATGTGTATACACTCACAAAAATCGAATTTTGGATCGAGAAGAAAAATCAGTATGATGTTATAACGAGAAGATTTATTTTCCTTCGAAAGAGATTCATCTAGGATCGAGAATAGAGTCTTGATTCTAGAGGGAATTTTCATGCTAAAACGTCAAACTAAATTTTCTTCTTGAACCAAGATTCCATTTTTGTGAGTGTCTATACGTACGCACGTATAGGATTCGACAGGTTTGGTGGGTTTATTCGAAAATTCAATATCCACCTGATTGTAATGATTTCTCTTCGAGAAAACAAAATCAGCGATATTCAAAGTTTATATCATTGCAAATAATGTTTAGTCGAATGGAATAAATATTCGCTACCACCGATGTTACTAAATTATTTGTGATAGTATAGATACATGTAAAAATATTTTTGAAATAAAGACTTCCTATCGAAGTTTGTCAAATTTCAATTGTTTAATCAAAGTTTACCAAAGTAAATATTTTATATAGTTATGAACGATGTTATTCTACACACACATACACCCCCCCCCGTACACTACAGTAGATCTAATCTGTACCACAATGAAGCGAGTATACGTGTACCACCTATTATAATATTTAACAGTTTACTATAGTGCAAGGGTCATATACACATAAAAAAATAATAAGATTATAGTAAAATCTTGGAGCTTTGAATGTTGGGCGTTTTTGTGAAGTATGTACCATCAATATATTACATCATCGAAATTGTCAGGTCGTGAATCAGGTTCATCGTACACTTTTTTTTACCCTGGATTGAAGGTATGTGTAAGAATTCAATCGGAATGATAGACTGGAAATAGGAATAAATAAAAACCATCCATAACTGAAATCGAAAAAGAAAATGATCACTGTACAAATGTATACATTGATTAGGTAGCTTGTAAGAATCAATCTCGTAAACTCAGTTGAATAAATGGATGTTACTCAAATTCATACGTGGCAATTCGAACTTCCGAGCATTATATTAGCAGTCCCCTCCCTATATACCCCCTTATCACCAAACGAAAGAAAAGTGTGACGGATGAGTCGGTACAGGTGTCCCGAGTCGTCCGCGTTAAAGGAGAACAATGTGAACCCACCTAGATCGCAGACGAAAATCGGGAAGATCGGTGGACTTGTTGCATTCCTCGATTGGCGAGTACTCGAGGGATGGGAAAAACAGCGAGCAGCTCACCGGGCCTCGGCGCCGACTGAGCTCTCGCGTTGTCTGGCATATACGCTGCCGCGCGACTCGGACACTACTACTGACCCCTATAAACACCTGTCGATATATGGATTTTCGTGGTTGCATTGGGGATAGCTCCGGGCTCGCACCTGGCGTTGCTAAGAGCTGTGTGCTTCATACCCTTTCTACCGTCAGCTTTTTCCAAATCGATCGAGGTAAGCTCGAATGATTCGCCACCGAGGCGGCGGCGCAAGTGGAGCACTGCACACAGGGGTGGGATCGTTTCCGTCAGTTATAAGTCCCGCCAATCGTTACTAGCTTTCGTGCTGGATCGGTGCGCCAGCATCAAACCGGTGCAATTGCTCTTGGAAAACGCATGGAATTCGGTTTGAATTGTTTACCAACTGTCAAATTGGACAGCCTCGGACTTTCATTCTTGTTATCTACGCGTCGAAACGAACGGCACAATCTTTCGGAAATTTCTCACACAAGCCAGTATATTAGCAAGATGTGAACCGAGTTCAATTTTTCGATACTACCTATAGGGGAAAATCAGTTTCAGATCTAGTTTTCAGAACTCCCAATAACGAAAACCACGAAATTTTCATATTTTTCACATAATAATCTTTGTTTTAATTTTCTATATACCAATTCATGTTAATATCTCTAACAACCGCTACAAAGGCCATGGCCAAATTATTATCAAGTCCATTTTTAGAACTTTTGCTGGTAAAGAAGACAGGGTTGAGAACTTGATAGAAATAGCCATACTTCATGCAATTTCATAGAATGAACAGTATTATCTAATACGAAGATTTAACCCGATTTGGGTATCGCTTTTTTCGGCACCTCATTTGGGTATCGTGGGTCGCTGGAGACCCAATACAGGCTAAAAAGTGCAATTTTCAATAAAAAAATCTGAAAAAAATTCTGAACACTCTCCAATCCTTCTACTTTGAGAGCATATTATGGGTTTTGGAAAAAATTGGATAAATATGTTTTTTTTATTAATAAACATACCCCCCTCCCAAAAATGCATGCATTTACGGAAAAATTCATAACTTTTGAAAAAATCAAGATATCTAAAAGTTTCAAATTGCAAAATAAAGTTGAAAGATGGTATTTCCACTTAAAAAATCGCGAAATTGATAAGAGCAAAAGAGATGCTTAAAATTGAGAGGTGTCAAGTTGCACGTTTTTCAACGTGCAACTTACCAGCCGCTCGAATCGGTTTTCGACCACAGTCTCGGTTTTTGTTTTGGTTATCTGTAAAAAATGGAAAAAAACCAATACATGACTCTGAAAACTGCCTAATCTCTCGAAAATATTGATAAATTTGATAAAAAACCGGAACTTATTTTGCCGCTCAAAGCGTATTTCTACCACAGTTTTGGGTATCGTGGGTCGCTGGCGACCCGAATCGAACTTGATTTGTGCACTACGATATCCAGGAAGGCACTGGCGGAACGTGACTCAGTACGAAGGGTCCTTGCATTATAAAGTTTTTTTAGGGTGGGGATAGGTATTTCTCCCTCTCTTGGTTTCCGAGATATTAGACAAAATAAAAATGGCTCGGGTCTCCAGCGACCCACGATACCCAAATCGGGGTTAATTTTAAACCGCTGAGATACTTTCTTACTTCGCAATTCTCTGATCTACGATATTATTTTGCGCGTCCCTCCGAGATACGTCCTTACTTTGCGCTCGCGCGAGATACGTCCTTACTTTGCACTCACGCGAGATACGTCCTTATTTTCAGGCGCTCCGGCGTCCCACGAGATACGTCATTATTCTGACCCCCGAGATACGTCCTTATGAATAGGGAGGGTCGATATATATATATATATATATATATATATATATATATATATGAAACCATTCAACCCATATGGTTTATTGAAGTACCCAAAAAGCTTTGCGGGGAGTTTCGTCAGGGTTGTTTACTCGAAATTGACAACGTCTTCTAGTTATTGCTCAAATTAGGACAAGCTAGATCGAAACACAATAAGTTTATGCTGACGAGATAAAAACGCCGAATGCCATCAAATTTTGATCGAAAATGCGTGTAGAATCATGCATGTAAAATTTCACTGTCATTCCTTCCTAACTTCAACGCGTTACGGTCGCCTTAGTATACTGCAAGTACTAATTTAAATACATTTTTTAGATTTTAACGAGTTTAAATGATAAATCGATGACTCTTTCGAAGAAAGACAAATGCAATCTGTCCGCGAAGAAAGACACAACTCGCAATCTAGCCGCGAAGAAAAACACAACTCGCGTCTGCCCGCAAAAAGAATACATGGCGCACATCCCAAAATTTTTCGAGGTAAAAAAATATATGGAATGAAAGCTCAGAATGAGTAGGTTATCATTGACAAAAAAAACAAGCCTTTCCTACAGTTTGTCTTTCTTCGCGGACAGATTCAGTTATGTGTCTTTCTTCGTAAGACACGTCGAAATTATGATTCATTTCTTTCTCGCGAATCTCACTTTTTCAATAATTTGTAATAGTTCACTAAGCCCGATAAATAAACGTTTAACACTAATTTAAATACATGCAGATCTATTCTACGTGTGACTATTGCTTTTGGATTCGCTATACTCATTTTTTTCTCAGCGTATGCTTGAAAGCATGAGTTTCTTAGTAGCATAACTAGCCTGAGAAAAATACATCGTGAAATGTATTGTTCTTCGCCCTGAGATTCAATCAGATTATATGCCTGATCTATCGACAATCAACTCGGATTCCGATCGCAATCGATTCTCGAAATCGCAAATGGAAGGGAAGTAAGTGTACAACGTACCTTAACAAGATTCGTTGAGGTAGAAAATTTAGCGAGGTAATGTTGGGATCTTATTGTCAAAGTACGCCTTCCATTAAAAATGTTATACTTCATTCAAATACTATTCAATATGTGCTTAAAAGCCATATCTGAATATTAGCCATTCTGAATATTCAGAATTTTGAAATTTATCTTAACTTTAAAGGCAGAAAATTCTTGAAAGGAGAAAGTCAAAGAGAAGGGTGAAGGAAATGACAATATTAGAAATGTACATCCATACATAGTAAGCTTAAAAATTTTTGTGGTTTAATGAACAACAACCTCACTAACATTTTTTGACATTATGTATATTTTAATAATATGGCTTTACAATTTTGAGACTGAGTGCAGTCTTTATGAATGAAATACGCAGCTGAAATTTGTAGGGAAAAATCAAGTTTCTCAACACAAAATATTGACTTCTGTTAACTTGATTTTCAACTTACTTTTGTTATCAATATGCACAAATCGACTTGAGGCCTTGAACAAACTTTCAACTTCATTATTTCTTCTAATATGCGACGTTTCACGTCAGTTTTTGAGCGTCTCTAACAAATTAATAAAGCATTTTTAGTAACACGCCAGTGCATGTACATTTCCATCATTTACACCAATGTCCGTGCTTTGCTCTAAGGACATTGTTCCTAACAAGTTAGGAATATCTATACAGTAAATAAAGAAAAAAATTGAATTGTAAAAATAAAATTCCTAAAAAAATCATGAGATTCTTAAAATAAAGCCTAATGAAATCACTTAGCAGAAATATATATCACACAATTCGTAAGTCGTAATTCCTTCTAAGTTCACTCTTTCATCCAATACGTGTCAGAAAAATTAATTAGTCAGAACTTGTTGTATCTTACGGAACAAAAAAAATCTCGAAAAAGTATAAACGTAGTGAGTCTTTAGTTTATCATTGAAAAAGCATCAAAATCAATATCTCGTCGTCTCTCTCAGTCCATACTCATTTACACCTTCAAAATAGCTACAACTTTATCTCTCTTATATACATATTTTGCCTCTGTCTTCGGTGGCATTTGCATTGGTTGTTGGCGCAAAGGTGTTTCATGTCGTCGCCATTGCGGCGCTTGCCATCGTACTCGTGGAACTGATCTGATGGGGCGTCGTGGATGAACGGACGTAAAAGAGCAGGTAAGGCGTGGCGGAGTTGCGCGGAGTAGGGTTGAGCTTTTCCTGGAGCTCGCGCACTGGTATGACCCTCACGGCTTCGTCGTCACATTCGAGCCATGTGCCACTCTCATTGCGAGCGGGTTGCCTGATTCCACAGCATTCGTTGCCTCTGCAGCCTTGCTGCTGTTGCTGCTGTTGTTGTTGTTGAGTTTGTTGCTTGCTGCGGAGCATCGCTTCCTTAGGCTCGTTTGGCTTATTACTCCCAAAGCAGCTAAAGAACGCCGTGATTTTGCTGTTGTCGTTCTGATGTTGCCCATTGTGCTGACTACCCGAATTATGATTAGGCTGTGAAACGAAATAGTACATAAATTAAGATCTGGCCTTTACATGACTTTTAAAAATTACACATATTACAAAAAGAGCGCATGTTAAAATTTTCATTATTTAAAATTATTTCATCAGTATGCACTCTGATTGTAAGGTAAATACAATAAATTGTATTTACCTCTACTTGCTATCACCGTTACCTCTACCCATTATTTTTGTTTCATTTACTTTTACTTATTGTTATATACTCTGTACTACTACCAAGATCAAACGGGGTTCTACCCCAAGGTCTGAAATAAATGATTCTATTCTATTCTATTCTATTCTGATGATTCACAAGTCCATCATGTTGCTTTTGCTCACCTGATTTTGCTGTTTCTGCACATTGTCACGATCGCATTGCTGATATTCCACCGAGTGGGCTGACTCGCTTGGCAGTCGAGTGTAGGCAACGTAATGGCCTGCTGTCATTGTTGCTCCCTGGTGCATTATCACTGAGTAAAGATTGTAGACATGACGCTCCTTGGGCTGACTACTCTGCGAGGAGCTGGAGCCGAGCCGAGCCTGGTCATTCATGTTGTTACACTCCTCGCAAAAACATTGAAGATCCAACGGCGTTGGCATGTGATTATTTATTTTTTCCATGGATCTGAAAGAATCATCAAACGATGGTCTCATTTAGATATAAATTTGTTTGAATGAAATGTTGAGGGTTGAATAAAAATATATTTTTAATTCTAATTGGAAAACTAAGATATTGAATTGTAAGTATCGAAATGTACTGGAGTTGAAAATTGATTGAGATGGTTTAAAGGACTTTTCCGGTGATGTAGACGTAGTAAGAAGTTCCACAGAGAGTACAGTTGAATTTTCATTATTCAAGATTAGATCGATTGAAAAAATACGAATTGGCAATTCAAACAGGAAGAATGAGTGATAGATACAGGAAAAGTTTTAGACAAGTTTCATTAGACTAAAAACTTGGATAAATCTCATTTAGAAATGGTGAGACTTAGCAAAGTGTTAGGTAATCTAGTATTCATTCAATCGATGAAATTGGGTAAAAGAATGAATGAATAAATCTTATTATTTAGGAATTGATTTCATTTACCAACTCGAGCTATTTAACAGATAATCAAGTACAAAGCATGAGATTTTATCGTGTTCAAATTATAAAAATTTCGTTGTACCTTGTACTTGATCGTACCTTGTACTTGGTTATATAGGCCTAGATGGTCGATAAAATGAATTTCTTAATGAGCTTCATCTTTATCTGGTCATATGATCGTTTGAAAAAATACTCATTATTCAGACTTTTATTTGAGTTTATAGACTCACCCTGCCGCTGTAGAGAACCTTTTGAGTTGTAAAATGAGTAATCTTGGCAATGACGGATAACAGACAGCTCGTCTAGCTTCGTTATACCGAAGACATGTGGCACACCAGTATTTATTTTTGTCGTTCAATAGTTCACTCGTTACAACAGATTTCTTATAAATTGCACTACTATCCATCGTTTTGCCATCCTCATCTGAAAAATTGAAATAGTGAACTGTCAAAACCGAGTGCATGCAGGTTCATGAGCAACTTGAGATTAGCGAAAAAGTAAGAGAACACGCACCTTTCTCATTGGAGCGGTCGATGTCGATGGGTACGCAGATGTCGCAAAAGGTCTCCTTCCTTTCAGTGACTTGCTCGCACTCCAGGCACGTGGTACGCAGAAGACTGACCCCTTCGAAGTCCTCCGATATAAAGCACTTTTTGCTCTCGAGCGAGGCGACGAGGTCGCCGTTGCTCGTGGGTGGGGTGACACTGCCGTTCTCTAGCGGTCCTTGACCGTTCACGCTACCACTGGTTTGTATGACTCCGCTAGCACTGGCCGCACGGGTTGGCAACGATTTCTTCTTCTGCTTCTGCGACTTGCGCGTGCCACGCTTGCTGCTTTCCGACTGGGCCCGGCTTAGATCAACCTGCGAGCTGTTAGTGCTGCTCATGCTACCAGTACTCCAACCACCTAGCTGGTTCTCACGATGCCTCACCAGCAGCTGGAACGTCTCACGTATGTTGTCCAGCAGGCAAACAAGTAGCTCATGTGCGTCTTGCTGTTGGTTACCTTCGAATATTGTATTCACATCCCTGGAATCAAGCAAGTGCAAGGTCGTTTGGTGCGATTGTCTCGAATTTCGTCAATTCATATGAATTACGCGACGCTTCTATTTATCAAATGGCAAATAATCAAGCCGATTAAATTGGATTATCTGAATCAATGACAACATTGAAGAATCTATTTGATTTATGCGAATTTGCTGACAAAGATACAAACAATATTGAATCATTTCTTTTCTTTAGTTACCTTTTACTTTTATTAGAAAGAACTGTCTCAATTAGTGAAAAAACTATAGTTTTCATTTTATTGTATTTATTATTCCTTTGAGTTAAACAAGCATCTTTATTATTCTATTACCTGAGAGCCTGTAGGAAAGCATCTGGTTGAAAAGGCTCACTGTTCTCTCTAGCTTCTGATTCTCTTAATGACATAAAAAGTTCGTGCAGTTTTTCAGTTGCTACTTGGATTCGTGGTTTATTTAATTCGGTTGTCGCATTTGCAGCTGTTAGCGATGGAAGATCTTTATTACTCCAGCTACGACTACTACTAGTTGTTGATGATACACCAGATCTACCCAATGATGATATTTTATTCTGTAAAATTATAAGTGACAACAATTAATTTGGATTATTTTACAACAGAGAAATTACGATGATTATGTAGACAATTTATTAATAATCTAGTCGTTACATAATTTGAATGATTCAATTGGATCGATAGCACAGTGAAATAAACAGTACATACTTTTGTTTGGAGCTGTTTTTCACTGATGATGGATAAGTCTGTAGCTAGATGATGAAGATTGTGTAAGAAAGATGGTGTGCAGCGCAGCGTATAAAGTACACTATTCAAAAAGCATGTATTGCCTAAATTACACAAAGTTGCTATTTTCAAGCCTCCGGTTATAGCATTTGATGTAACATCGCAGCCAAGATCTCGATGATTACTGCCTAGCCTTTGAAAGTCATTCAACATTTTGCCTGAACCTGCAAAAGAATCAAGGATAGTGAATTCGATCATACAATCACAATCCAAAATGAGTCAACCTTTTTTGATAATCCATACATTCACTTGTTCTTGTATAGTATCATAAAGTATAATAAATATTCTTTGATAAGTAATATGTATAATTTACTAATCATACAATGTTTTGGTGGCTATATTATCAGCCATTTCAATTCTTAGTAAATCACGATGAGGGTTATCGAGTTGAAAATATTGAAATAGGAAATTATTTGTTTCTTCGCTTATATTTCTTTTCTCTTGTGGTATGATTGATATAATGATTATTATAAAATATCCTTACGGCTTTGAAAGGACAGCAATCTAGTCACTCAAAGGTCGTCTGATGTTTATAAGAGAATTGCACACAAAAATAGTGTATCTGATATAATAATGAAATGGAGTAGTGTGTACCCTTACCTAAATGCAGAGGACGTATTTGGCTGGTGCTAGCACGTCCTACTGATTGGGTATCTGATTTATTCCTAGTGATTCCTTGATTGCGCCTCTCTGACAAAGAAGAAAGAGAGAGGCAAAGTTTCTTCCTGGGGGGGTTTGGCCTTTCATCAGTATCTTCCTCTGCTTCTAATACTGTCATTTTCCGCTGATCTAGAACACATCTTGCAATTAACATCTCAACTGTGATGTGCCAGCTCGCAATAGCACTGCCAATGAGCACTGCCTGCGCTAGAAACTCATCATTTAGCATTCAACAAATCCATCCAAACAAAACAGCAGAACCCACAGCTAATCCTGTATGGCATCTAACGCAGGCTGAACTGGTTACATATGAATTATTACAAGTCGTTAATTATGTTTGGCAATGCTTGTTAGAGCGGCGATACTCATCTAATTATATCGGCACAATTACGGGAGCAAGACAAAGTCTCGCTTTGGAAAGAGAAACTCACTTTATGTGTACGACCGAAGAAGTCATGGAACGTCGGGGGAGATATCAAGATCTCGCGCTGCTCCGGATTCCAAGTCTCTCTCTCCTCCCCTCAGTCTGGCGTGTGTAGGGCGAGTATGGGAAGATTGAGAAGTGCGGACGCTACGTACATATGGGCTGCAGGCTATGTGGCGCTCTGGTGAACGGACGGACGCGGGTAGCAGTGGCTACATCGTCCGCCACCTGTTCCGAGCGACGTCCGCCCCGAAGACACTGTGCCGAGCACACAGCAGCAGCTCAGCAGCAGCGTTGCTCTCAGGCTCGGGCCAGGCTTCTCCCCGCGGCGACCACTGCCATAAGTGCCATAACGCCATTGGCGCGCCGTGGACAACGCCACCACTCGCGAATTTCGCGATTCGCAAACTCGCGACTGCCGCGCGCGCGATGCCACCACGCTTGTATATTATATATATATATATATATATATATATATATATATATATATATATATATATATATATATATATCACTTTTTGATGCGCACCGATGCGCTAAGCTAACCCCTGGAAGTAAAAAAAAAACGCTCCTTTATCGTTTTTGGATCGCGATTGGCAACTGTATAGGCAGCGATCACAGTATATATACTGGGGGGCCATATACTGCATAGGCCAGGCCTTACAGCGCCAGAACTGAGTGGTTTTAGTTATGAAAATACTAGTACAAAATCGACTGTGCCATTACCACATAAAATATTAACAGTATGTAGTTATATCCTGTTATGCTTTGGACAAGCAATCGGTTATAAACATTTTATTGAAAAAAAAAACTTGATCATTCTATAATTTTTTCTTCTGAAAAGAAAACTTCTAAAAATTTTGTTGCTTTAGATAAGTATTAAGTATTAAAGAAAAAGTGTTTCGTTTTCTTCTGCTTATAAAAAGAAAAGCATCTTTTCATTCATGGCAATTGGTGCTTTAGATGAGTATATAGATAGGCGATCATGTTCAAAACGAAAATTCAGAGCTTCAAGCTCACCGAGTTTTTCTTTGCGGTTCTATATAGACAGAAACCAAGTTTTTTACAATTTCAAATCCAAATGTCACGGGTTGAGGCATCATGTTTTTCATGGCATGTTATCTTGATGTATTGCCACTTATATTAAGTAATGTAGCGTAAAAAATTGTCTCGATATATTTTTCATGGCTAACATATTTGAATCATATCTTCATTTGCATTCAATTAGAGTGAAAATACAATTCTGTATCATCCGCGGCGAAAAAGTTGCCCAAGAACCTACATGATGAATAAAAATTGTTTGATATTTCCCAAAAATAAATTGGATCGTTCAAGCGAAGTGACTCGCGAATAAACACTAACAAGCGAGATAAAATATTTGTGATCTGCTGAATCCACAGTGCGAAGCTTGTTGATGAAAACTATAGGGGTCCACTCCTCTCCCCCTCCAAAAGTCATCTTTGTTGGAAACAAAGAAAATGTATTCTTATCGTACGCGCTGTGAGGTTGTTTATAAAAAAAGAGGTGACCTATATTAAAACACGTTCACACAATCAGAGTGTGCGTGTGCATGCGAGTACATGATGTTGGACGGTGAATAAAAAGCATAAAGCCACCGGAGCAACTAACAAATCCGTGGCGCATATGAAGGCGCAACACCTCTCCGCACATATCGGAGCATACAATATATGCGATTGCAGAAGAGCGAATTGCTAATATAAGTATATTGTCACCGCAATGCAAATTGGTCTTCTGTGCAGGGCAAGTTTGGACGGTCATGTACTCTTATAAGCTCGCGAGAGCGTGCATGCAGCAGCGGAACAGCGCCAGCGACAAAGAGCGTCGCACGCGCGAGCATATACTTATGTGGCGTGCGCGCAGGTGATTACAACTGGATCAGGTGTTGTATAGGTATAATATGTAGAAGTGATGGGTGCGGACGAGCGCAGCTCGGCGGCGAAGCCAAGCCAGGCTGATCTGCATGAGTGGTGCAGCAGCGGGAGAGATCAACAATAGCAGACGCGCTATAGTGCACACGGACGCACCAACACACGTGCGCGCGCGCGGAGCAGCTGTGCTCGAGGTTTCTCGAAGCTTTTCGCCTCGACTGCGCACACTGGCGCACACGTGCGATCATAAGCGTGCGATATATACCTATGTGGTATACGTGTATGTATGTATATAGGAGAAAAGCGAGAAAAACGCAGGCGCGCGCGTCCGTCTAACTAAAAAGGCAGGGGGCAGGGGCATCACAAGGGGCGCGCACAGACGTGGACGTGGAGACGCGCGCGCGAGCGCGGCCGTAGGTGTAGGTGTGTACATCATACTCCCACACGCGTATATAGGTATATATATATATATATGTACGAGGCAGATCAGGCTCGTGTGAGCGGGCGTTCGACTGGTGGCGCGTCGAGCGGAGCTGTGCCGAGCGAGCAGAGCGCGCAGCGAGCTGTGGCCTGCAGAGTTGGCTCGAGATCGAGTCTGGACTTGTGATAGTGTGCAGTTTGTGTGCTCTCTCTCTCTCCGCTGCGTGCTGCTGTTCCACGTAAAATGGCGGTGGAGTCTGGTGTGCCGCTGCTGCTCCGCTGCTGCTGCTTCCTCCGAGGATGACGATTGGTAGGGCCGCCTCATCGCTGCGCTGACCCTAGCCGCCTGCTGCGCCGCAGCTGATCGCTAACGACCCGCGCGCGACCGAGCCCAGCTCTCTGCTCTCCGCAGAGCACGCATACGCATCGCACACACATCGCTCAGCGCGTAGATACATACATTAGTATATACACATCAGCAGCAGCGTAATACTGCACATACACAGTAACGTGCAGCTCTCGCAGTGCGTGTGTGCGCGCGTGTGTGTGTCCGCGTGTTATATATACCCATCGGCGCTCGACAACAGACATCGAAGAATAAACGCACGCGCGCGCGCGCGCCCAGCCAGGTTGGGAGCCAGCAGGAGAGAGACGGAGAGAGCCTCTGCTCGCTGAGAAGGCCCCAGGGCCGCGCGATGCCCCAGCGCCGCGCCTTCTCTAGCTACCTCTGCTGGCTGAGCCCGAGTCCGGGCCTGCTGCTGCTGCTGCCGCTGTCCAGGTAGGCGCTCTGGAGGTTAGGTGTCGCGCGCTCGCTGCGGCGGACAACGCCGACCTCGCTCTCCCCGACTTAGCGCGAGCGTCCCGCGCGCGCGAGACGGGCCCCACCGCGTTCTCGTTTTTCGTGTCCTTGCCTGCACAGCAGCACTGCTGTCTATATACACCTACCTAAGTACTTGCTCGCACTTTTTGCGCATCCACGCGCAGCGCGTCCGACCGTGCGACTCGGCCCCTGCCTGCACAGCACGTTCGCCCCGCGCGACGTCGACGGCTCATTATTTATTTCACAATGCCCTCGCCGCCCCGCGTATACCTGCTCGCTTCGGGACTCACGTTCGCGCGCATGTACACCCGAGTGTCTTGCTCCCCATTATCCGGGGGAGTACTTGTACAGAGTAGAAATGCGCTGCAGCGACGTCAACGACGGCAGACGTTCGGCCTCCGCTTGCACCTCGTGTGGCAGGATGATTTCACGTCTCCTCCTCAGGAGATTACACACCTGCGGTTCGGTGTATACTCGCGGAGATAACCCAAATTTTAGTCTTATCCGCGCGTTGGTCTTACCTCCCGGGGTAAACCGAAAGCCTGCTTGGCGATGATTCATGATGAACATTTGCAGTTTTGCACAGCATACCCCAACAGTTGCTCGAGTTCTGATTCGTATATGTATACACACACACACACATACCCACGTACTACCACCTTAGGCACTGTACTCCATGCTGATAATCAATCGTCCGATCAGTTGCAGATCATTTTTCAATTCCGAGAATCGGAGGATTCAATTTTGCCGTATGAATGTGCTTTGTTTCGATGTTTTTCTTGGCAATACTTTTACAAAATTACAAGCCCGGCGTGTATAATCGTTCACTTGGGCTTTATCGCTATAATGGTAATTGTGATGAACGAATTTTTCCCTACTTCTGCGTCGTTTTTTGAATGGCTATACAATTCCGCGACAAAGGAAATGTAAGCTCCGGCCGATTGAGCCGTTGTCAATCAGTAGCGTAAGATACAAATGTTTCGGATTTCAACATCCGACAAAAATGCGAATGCCAATGTTATTGGGCAAATTTTCCAGTGCCTCTGTTGGATTTTGCAAGCGCCAGTACCTATGTCAACGTACAAAACGTGAATATACTTTACACTTGCTCCCCCCCCTTTCCCCCCAACCCCGAGGAGCCTTGCAGAAGATCGGAAAGTCGCGATGCCTTCTGCAACCCGACATAAGATATCCGTAATCCATACACTAAGTTGGTCCCGTACGTTGTGAAAGCAGCCCGTAAACAATGGGTGGCGTATTGTCCGCGGGGACAGTCTTCTAGCTCGGGCTCGTTTATTTTGGCGACTTACGACGCGTGCGAATTATCGCTCGTATGCAAAAAAGGTAGCTCTACGCGTATTAGTTACGACCTTTGCACGAGGCAGGTGGGGGGAGGGGTGTCGAAAAAGCGTCCGATCCACTCGATTCTATATATACAATATATATGTATATACATGTATGTATGTATCTATATATGTATTTACGTGTGTGTGTGTGTGTGTGTGTGTACGAGCGGCCCCTTGTCTCGTTGCGTTTTCCCGTTATCGCGCGTCCGTTTACAGTTTTCTTGGTGCGATCGTGCAGTATCTAAATAAGAACCCGCACGCTTAAAAGCGACGGAGAGCGCGAGAGGCCCCCACCACCTGGCTGCTCGCGCGGCTGAGCCGAGAGCCGCGGCGCGGATCGGACAGGCTGATGAGCGAGCGAGCATCGCCGCGCAGTGGTGCAGCCAAGCCCGTGAAGGTTATATATAGGTAGTGGCCGCTGCTGCTGCCGCTGCAGGCGACGATCCTTTCAACGGAGCTCCTCGAGTTGTGTTGTCTCGCGCGACCCTCTGCAGCCCCCCGCGCGCGCGCGCCTGAGAGAGCACATTGCTCGCTTGTCCCTCTCTCTGTCGCACTCGCGCGCGAGGCCGGCGCGTGTCGTGCGCAGCAGATGCGCCGCGGCCGCGAGGTTAGGAGTGACTCTGCACATTGGTAAAAAGCTGAGCCAAAAGCTGCGCTGTCGTGTGGAAGCTCGGGCGCGACAACGCGAAGCATTGCCCCGCGCGCGCGAGATCCCTTCCTAAAACAATAACGGCTGCTGGCGCACGCGAACCCGCGCACACGCTCGCGGGCCCGAGGACCGGTCGGACTGTTGTTGCGCACCACCGACGGCGCTGGATATGATTGTTTCTAATGTTTTGTTAGCGAGTTATTATCGCCGCGCCGAGTTTCGTCACGCCGCTGATGCTTGAAAAATGTTGGTTCTCTCTCTCTCTCTCTCTCACACTCATCACACGCTCACTTTTGCGTTGCTCTTGAAAATGCAATCACGTGATATTTATGCTGATGCATCTCTCGCGCTCTCTCTCGCTGCTCTCGATAAGTAACGCTCACTTCGTATTCTTACAGGTTTTAACCTTCTGAGGATAACGCCGCCAAAATGAAGATTGATAGGAGTAGACTCAAAAAGTGCACTTCCGAAGTGGTGAGTACTAATCGCCATGATTTCATTCAGCTATCATGCTGAATTATAGGGTTCGCTTGACATAGCAACACTCCTTTTTTTCCATGCCTTCCAGCCGACGGAGTGCCAAGCTTTGATAAGCAAGCTGCGCTCTTGCTCGCATTCAGAGCTGCTCGAGGAACTGAAGCAGATCGATGCATGGACCTTTGGAAAGTGCGAGCTGTTTCATTGGATTGATGTCTTGGATCTCAGTGATAGCATACTGGAGGAAGCAGCCGCCAAGACCCCAGATAACCAATGGGAACTGGCCTGCGACCTGCCACAAAACAGAGAGGTTTATATTTTTCCTTTCTTTTTACTCATGTCGACTTGCTAAGAGTCCTTGGAACTTATTCAAAAATCATCTCTAATACTTATTCAAAATCATCTTATCCAGGCAAAAGATTTGTTACTTTGGGTTCTCCACTTTACTACATTGCTCATAGAGCACTCTTTTTCACGACACCTGTACAACAGTATGGAACATCTCATTACCCTGCTGTCTAGTTGTGATATGCACGTGGTTCTTGGTGTTTTGAATCTCCTATACATGTTTAGTAAACGAAGTAACTTCATCACACGATTGAACAGTGACAAGAGACAGGCCTTACTCAGCAGACTAAATCACTTAGCTGAGGTGAGTTGGAATAATTAGTACAAGTTGGTGCAAGTGTTATTTCAAACATTAATGGTCTATATACATTGTTTAGAGTTGGGGTGGTAAAGAAAATGGTTTTGGCCTAGCAGATTGCTGTAAAGAGCACCCAGATAAGGTGAGACAACAATAGCAAAAACTTTCATTGATGAATACATTTACAAGTTTACAAGATATGAAAATTTAAATTCCAATATTATTCACAGCCTTTCCCAGCAAGTGCAACAACGTTACACTTTGAATTCTATGCTGAAAATCCATCGGCTGTAGAAACGTCCACTGGCACCACTGGTAATAGTGGTAGCACAAAGAAGACTGCTCAGACAAATCTTGTAACATATATACACATCGAAAATGTAGATAAACGCGGTAAAACCCCTGCGCAGATTATGAACGATCTGATGAAAATTTATAATGTACCTCAAGAACGTCAGGTAAATTTTTATCTTCTGCTGAAAAAATGTTGCTATAGAGGACTTCATAGGGCAAACCAGAGAAAATTCTATTCTAATTACAATGATGATTGTCTTTTTTTCAGATGGCTCTTTTAACACACATTAGGTTAGCCCATAGCTTTTCGGATTATCGAAGACGGTTGCAATGTGTCCAAGCGCGTCTCCAGGCACTTTCTGTACTTGTCTACAGCAATGCGCTTCAAGAGAATGCGCACAGTCTTCTCCACCCTGGACTTCTCGAAGAATTAGTAGAATTACTTGAACTTCCTCACCCGCACCTTGTCGAGATTAGAGCAGCGGCACTCCGTGCTTTGACTAGTATAATTCACCTAGACCGAAACCCACATCATCCTAAGTAAGTTACTTTTAATATTTGGTTTTCATCAGAGCTTTATTTTCGAACATTTTAATTATTTAATAATTATTTAAACAGAAAATCAGGTTCTCGATTGAACATGATAATCGACGTTACGGGAGCAAGTTCGTATCATGGTTTTCTGCCAGTTCTCGTGCGAACATGTATATCGACGTTAACGTCCCCACAACCAGATGGACAACCATTCCCTTTGCCCCTTGCTACAGCCCTTTTCAGCTTCCTCTATCACCTCGCTAGCTATGAAGCCGGGGGAGAAGCGCTTGTCAGCTGTGGCATGATGGAAAGCCTTCTCAAAGTTATCAATTGGCCCGGAAAAGAACTAGAACACATCACTGTGAGTTTTAAAAACATTCAAAATATACTTGGAATCCCCTCTCTTCTCATTTTGAGAAAAAAAAAATGAAGTATAATCTTGAGTACAGTTGATAGTACTGACATTCACTTGGAAATAAATACGTAAAAAAATCATTGAACCTTTTTTATAATTTTATTTTATAATACTTTGTTTCAGTTTGTTACTAGAGCTGTGAGAGTTATAGACTTGATTACAAACATAGACATGCAAGGATTCCAGGCCCATAATGGCTTGGCAAGTTTTATCAAAAGACTTGACATGGAAGTTAATATCTGTCGAAAAGAGCAACCCTTTGAAATAGAACCGGAAAACGATACACCCGAAGCTCCCCAGCCTGTCGCTGAAGAAACCGAAGGTGACAGCAGTCCTCTACCCGATAATATCGAAGATCGCGAGGAGACGTCAAATCCTATGGAGTGTTCCGAAGACGAGAACATGAGTACTCCAAAGCCAGAAACCAAATCTACTGAAACACAAAATGCACCTGCAACCAAAAGTGGAAAAACGTGTTTGCCTCAACGTGCAGCACTGCTCAAGTCGATGTTAAACTTTCTAAAGAAAGCCATTCAAGATCCCACGTTTTCGGACAGTATACGGCACATTATGGAAGGAACACTGCCATCTTCGTTGAAGCATATAATAAGCAATTCCGAATATTACGGGCCGTCTTTATTCCTTCTGGCTACTGACGTCGTCACTGTTTACGTGTTCCAAGAACCGTCGTTATTGTCAACCTTGCAGGACAATGGATTGACCGATGTTGTATTACATGCATTATTACAGAAAGATGTGAGTATTTATTTTTAACAAAAATAGTAATTTCAATCATGAATCCTATACTTTTTGTCATGACTCGAATTATTCATTGTACAAAATGGTTCACAGGTGCCGGCAACACGAGAAGTTCTTGGCTCTCTGCCCAATGTATTTAGTGCCCTGTGTCTAAACCAACGAGGCCTGGCATCCTTTATGAAACGTCGACCTTTCGAGCGTATCTTCAAAGTCCTTCTCTCGCCCACTTATCTTTCCGCCATGCGACGTCGCCGCAGCGCTGATCCGTTAGGTGACACCGCCTTGAATCTCGGCAATGCCATGGACGAGCTCATGCGCCATCAGCCAAGCCTCAAGGCTGATGCAATGGCCGCGATTGTGAAACTTCTTGAAGAACTATGTGTTTTGGGCTGTGACACAAAGTACGTGTGTTTCCGTGCAGCTAACAAAACCGAGAACTCACCCTCCCACTCGGGCTCTGCTAGTGGCCGCCAGTCAAACAACCAGTCGGTTGGAGTAGGCGTCGGTGACACTGGAGGTAGCTCTGGACCAGGTGGTGGGAGCAGTAGTGATGAAGAAGAAGAAGACGAAGAAGAGGCTAGCACGAGCTCACATCCTCAAAGAGAAGAGCAGCCCTCGCCTTCTCCTGCTCAATCGAGCGGACCACCACCCGAACCCCGAGAAAAAACCCCTATAGCGCTTGTTGATTACATTCATAATGTCATGAAATTCGTAGACGCTATACTCAGTAACAACTCAACTGATGATCACTGCAGAGAATTTGTGACGCAAAAGGGACTAGAGCCACTACTTTCAATACTAGGCTTACCCAATCTTCCTGTCGACTATCCAGTGGCTCAAGCTGCGCAGGCCGTCGCTTCTGTATGCAAGAGCATTTTGGTGAGTAGATTTACAACCAAAACTACAGCGATTCAAAAGTCGCAATGAATAAGAGGTTTAATCGTACGAAATAACGTGAATTTTCTATTTCAGAATCTTTCACACGAGCCACAAGTTTTAAAGACCGGTTTGAAACAGCTTAGCGAAGTTTTGAGCCAGTTAAAACCTTTGCACAGTCACATGGTTTCACCTGGAGGCTCGGTCTTACTGCACGAACTTGCTTCGGCTCCGAACCTCGAAACGGCTTTCACAAATGACAAAGCGACGCCTCTGCTGCACGCAATGAATGCCGCTCATGGCTATGTCGTGATGTTCGTTCATGTTTGTCGTACTAGCCAATCAGAAATTCGCAATCTATCGATGAACCACTGGGGATCCGAGCTTGGACTAACGGTTCTGAAAGGTCTCTCTGAACTGTACATGTCGCTTGTGTGGGAAAGCACATTGTTGTTGGCTCTTTGCAGCGACGATAGTATTCCTGCTGGGTGTGATTTTGGCAAAGAAGACATGGAAAAACTCATGCCACGTGAACAGAAGGTAAAATTTATTCACGGTCATTTTTATATTTGGTTATATCAAATCCAATCGAAATAGATGTAATTTCCATGATTCATAGTTTTTACAACGAAACATATGTTTTTGTAACAAAATCACAGAATGAAGGAGAGTCCTCATCGTGGTCAGCGACTGCAGCTTCCTCGGATATGAGTAGCAACGGTATGACGACAGCTATGGAAGCTCTGAGCACCGATCCTCCACCAGTCTCCATGGAAGTTGATGAGAGCAAGCCGAGTACCAGCACCGGAATCAGTGGTGGTAATCCGCCGATAACGGGAGCCGGTCGCAGTTCTCCTAGCACTCACCAACTCAAATACATCAAACCTCTATTGGGAGCTTCATCTCGCTTGGGACGTGCCTTGGCTGAACTCTTTGGCTTGCTCGTCAAACTGTGCATGGGTTCACCCATTAGACAAAGACGCGGTCAGCAGCCTCCACTAATACCCGCATTACCATCGCAGGCTGCACGCAGTGTTGCCACAGCCTTGAATTGTCTCTTGATGCGTGGACTGTCGTATGACAAGTTGCCACCATCACCTGTGCCCAAGTTCAAACTGACTTTCCTGATATGTTCAGTTGGATTCACATCGCCAATGCTTTTTGATGAAAAACGGCATCCATATCACCTAATGCTGCAGAAATTTGTCAAACTTGGTGGACAAAATGCATTTTTTGCCACTTTCCGATGGGCTCTCTCTGGTGGGGGGCTATTCGATCTTTCTGAAGGATTGGAACATCCTAATCTACCAGATGGAACTGGTGAATTTTTGGACGTTTGGTTAATGCTTCTGGAAAAAATGGTTAACCCCAAAGCAATCTTGGATTCTCCTCATGTAGTTTCTTCTAAGTGCACAGGACTCTACAAAACATTTGAACCCTTCGATCCTATCAAGTATCTCACTGACATACACAAAAAAGCGTTTGAAGCAGTAATGTTGATGTGGGGCAAAAAGCCACTAAAAAGTTACGGACCTCGCATGACTGAATCTATCCTTTCCATATTGCGACACATCCTCCAAGGTGAAAAAATCATTAAAGAGCGCACTGAAAAAGAAGAAAGTACCGAAGCAGCTGCTTCTGGCAGTGGAAACGGGACAGCGAGCAGAACTGGAACGTCTACCGAACGCCGCGAGGAGCCTGAAGCTGATGTAAATCCAGAACATCTCAGACAACTCATGGATATGGGATTCAGCAGAGCCCACTGTATCGAGGCTCTCCTTCACACATTGACCGTTGAACAAGCTACGGATTATCTTCTCACGAATCCAGCTACTCTGCGGAGGTCTGACGTATCTGGTGGTGACAGTGGCCAAGATCTTATAATGGATCTTGAAATGGGCGACGACGATCAAATAATGCAAGCAATTGCAATGTCGCTTGACGCCCAAAAATCCACCGAAGAGCCCGTCAAAGAAACTAGTCGAACTATTGATGAATTCACACAGAGCGCACTGGAGCAATGTTTGAGTCTTTTGGATTTGATGCCCGATACCGTTTACCGAGTATGTGATCTTTTGGTCACTATAACCAAGCGCAATGGCAATGACTGGCGCGACAGCATGCTGAAACAGTTGATCAAGGAAATTGGTGATCTTGTCGACTATTTGTATGGAATAGCCGAATCACAAGATGAGAACGCTGGTACAAAACTGGTTGAATGTGAAGAGGCAAACAAAGTCGCTGGTCGAATTTACCTCTACACTCTCTTCTTTGAAGGCAACTTCCAAGAGATGCGAGTACCCTGCGCTCAAATCGTCGAACAGTGCAGTATTCTCGATAAGCTTGTCAGACTTCTTGTGGTCTCCGAGGGTCAGCTTACGGCCAATAAGAATAAAACCCCTCTCATTGCTCTCCCGGCCAAAGATTCGAAAGACGCTGCTCAGCAACCGTCCAAGACGCCCAAGTGGCTTGCTCCTCTCCTCTTACTTATCGACAGACTCGAGAAGGTGTCGGTGCTGACTCAGCGCAAACAGCTGATGCACAAAGTAACAAACCGAACGTGGAAGTGGTTCGACTTGAGCTCGGGTAAATGGATGCCTTATTCCACTGTAAACAATCGCATCATCAACGACGCTTACTGGGCTGGTGAACCCACTGTGCGAATCAATTGCAGTAGAAGGAGGTATCTCATCACTTTCTCATGCATGACCCAGGTCAACGAAGAAAGCGATAATCGTCGACCCATCACAATAGGTTTCAAAACCACTAATCCACCCACTAACCCGGATGAATCAACCCCGGCTATTGCTGCTACAAACGATAGTGGAATTGTGGCAACACCCGCACCAGCTTCAGATAATAATACTATGGATACGGAAGAAAGCAATGTCCCACCAGCCGTAACGACTGTTTCCGATAGTGAGGAAGACAAGAGGAACACGGTAATTCAAGGTCTTGACCCGGTCGTCACGCCCAGCATTGTTCGTGCATGCGTCAAGTTGTTGGCCATACCCGTAGACCGAGACGCTCTGCATGCTCTCATGAAGGTCTGCCTGCGACTGAGTCGTGACTACAAAAACGCTGAAGTGTTTGCCCGCGAAGGTGGCGTCAAACTCTTGCTAGATATGACTCAAGCAAGCAGTTTCATCGGTTGCATTACTTTGAGCACACTTCTGATAAGACACACATTGGAAGAGCCGCGTACCCTTGGACTTGCTATGGAAAAAGTCGTACGTTCACGCACTCAGCCCAACATTCCACCAGCTTACAAAGAAATCTTATTCATGACGCGACAAATTAGTAGTGCAGTCTGTCGTGATCCCGAGACTTACAGACAAGTGTGTGAGAACATTCTTAGAGTAGACGTGAGTGCATTGAAACGCGATGACGTTGATAACAGACTGGTAGTGAAGGCTCTTCCTCCAAATCTTCCGGTTGCACAACCAATGGTTGAGGAGATTTCGGTCAACGTGATTCATGAACTTCTCAATGCGCTAATCAAACCAGTTCCCGTTGTGCCGGAAGATTCATCAGCCACAACACCTCCAGCTGGTACTCCCGAGAAGAAGAGTAATCCGCCGACGAGTAGTAACACTGCTTCGAATACCAATGCATCTTCTAGGAGAGATAACCTACTTAGAAACAATACAGCAGCTGCCACGAATGATCCTCTCGACGACGAGGATCAGGTTTCGCAGATCATTCCTCTAAAAATGTATACGGACGTGAGCAGTAACGGTGGAAAAGTTGAGCCCGAGGAAGCTAAAAAACCTCTGCTTCCCAAATCAGCAATAATCAAAATTCTCGCTGAATCTGTACGCTCGTACGGTGCTATAGCAAATCTCATCGCCGAATACACGTACCGCGCTGGTCAAAGCGAGATGATTCAAGAAGATACCACCGCTTTGGCCTTCCTTCTTGATCGACTTCTTCCTGTCCTACCCGAGAACTCGAACGACCGTCAGTGCGGAAGCATGGCGCGTATGCTCATCGCTGCTATCGCCTCCTGTAATCACTCACCCGATGCTCAAAGTGCTCTGGTAGCCGAAGTTAAGGCTGCGCTCACCAGGACTCTTGCTCTACCCGAGAGCTCAGAGAAACATGCTCAATTGCAGCTGCTAATTGGTTTAATATCAACGATGATAGACAGTTGTCCACCAACTGCACACACGCCTCTACGAGCTTCCCTTAAAATACACCAATATACCAATGTTAATTACATTGTGAGGATTATGTTGAAAAAGGGTATTATAACCGACCTTGCCAAGATATCACACAGTCTGGATCTTTCAAGCCCTAATATGGCTGGAACAATAAACGCGGCTTTAAAGCCCCTGGAAACTCTGTCAAGGATTATCAATCAGCCAATGCCTGGGGCCGTTAACAATAAATTCCCCAAGCCCAAGAGCAGGAACGCTCAAGAAGAACCGATTGGTGAACAATCTGGCACCACAACATCTGAAGCCACCAATGCAGTTGGTGAAGAAGTGAACGAGGACGCTGAAAATACTGAACACGACATCTCGGCTAACGCAGAAAGCTTGGAACCAACATCTGAAAGCCAGCAACATGAAGAAGGAGATGAAGCAGCTCTCGAAGATATTATGGATCAACTGCTTGAAAGGTAAGGATTCACAACGCTGAATATTTTTTGTTATTGAATATTAATGATGGATTTCGATGCAAATTCACAAACTTTTTATTTTTTAGTTGTTTTCCAATTTTTTTCGTTTACGAGTATTCAAATACATTTTTGAATCTTTTCAAAATTCTATTCAATACGAGAAGCTTGAAAATATCACTCCATTGCTAGGAAGTAACACGCGTGTTTATGCCCGGTGTTCGGAAGAGAAAACTATATTTCTTCCCTTGTAAAAAAAAGTACTAAATGCACTCCACACGTATGAGTGTTTTTCGGCACTGGAAATTCGTAATCCTTCGCTAGGGTTCCAATCTGTCCTTGTGCCGAAAGATACGTACACGAACTAAGATACATGATATCCTATTTATAATTTGTTGTATACAGTATCTATAATCAAGTAGTGTACTGTTTTCCAGAGATGGATCGGCCGTGGCGGAAGAGCCCATTTCTCGCCCACATAGGCCGATGGACATTGAAGACGAAAGCCTCGCTATGCGCGATGGAGAGGGTGACTTTGATCCAGCACGTGACACTACGGTGAGGACAACATCTATGTTTACTCAATCCTTATTGATCTTTCAAACCGAAAAAAAATAAATTATCGCGAGCATGACTGAAGATGATAAGACGTAAAGGGGATTGCGCTTTTCTTTGAATAATTTATAATAACGAAATGTATCTTGATCTTACTTTGAACTTACAAATCTCTTGAATTATGTCTGCATTCCTCTTATTCATTAACTTTTGATCATCATCGTTCCAGGAGGATTTGATGAGCTCGGATTCAGACTCGGATAGCAATCCATCAGATGACAACGAGGATGATGTTCAGGATGATGAGGACGAGGAGGAAGAGGAGGAAGACGACGGTGAAGAAAACGAAGAAGAGGAGGAAGAAGAAGAAGAATCTTCCAACTATGAGGAGGATGGATTGCAGTTCTTCGAAGATGTGGGTGAAGGTGTGTTCCGTGTGCTGCCGACAAACTATCGCGACGGAGGTAATGTAGTCATGATACAGCATAGTTTCGACAATCAAGATATGAATGCTGCTGTCCCAGCTTCTGGCAGACAGAGCTTACCCTGGAACACCAACTTCCCGTTCTCCCTCGACTTGTTCGGTGAACCTCCTTCGGTTTCAATCTCTGAAACTAACGGACTGAACCCTCATCCACTACTCATGGGCCCTGTCAATCTCGATACAGCTAATAACCGAACTCAAAGAATTATGAGACAGCGTAGGTATCAGCTGCAAGTATCAAATCCTCGTCACTCAAATCCACCTGTGATTTTGCAAAGGTGCGTATTAATTATTAACTGTACTTGATTGTATGTTCACCTTAGCTGGGTTCAACTAAAATACGCTTGATTTATAGGTTATTGGGACCAGCGGCTCAATCACTTCCACTAGCAGCGAGTCAAATATTAGCTACCTCTTTCCGAGATACGAGAGTTGTTGTTATGGATAATGGACTTGGAATTATGACTAATAACGACGATGAACAAATCGATTCTGTCGATCAATCCGGCTATCTATTTGGTCCAAGTCTTGCAGCAACACTGAATAATATCCCTACTGCTCTCCACTGGTGGATTGAAGAAAGTAGACTCCTTGATGCTGATTCTCAGCCAGATTGTTGTGTTGGTTAGTTTGTCATATTTCAAAACTTTTGGGTTAGAAAAATTAGCTAGTCTCCACCGGCAGATAATAATGAATTATTATTTTTCAAGGTGTTGTTTACAAGCTGATTCCTAATCTGGAGAAATACAGGAATGCTGAGCTGGCAGAGAGGAAAGAAAAACATAAGAAACAACAGGCTGCTGAAAAAGAAGCAGAGAAGAATAAAGAATCGAAAGGCAGTACAAGTGCCTCCGCTACTGAGAGTAAGCGAATTATTATTTTTTTTTTTTCAACACTCCGTGCATAAATCTGAGTTGCGTACGTTGAAAGATAAGGTTCGATATGCTATGGAAGGTGTTTTTTAGCCTTGAGCGAGAATCACATCTTATGCATCAGTAGCATCAGAAACGTACTATTCGATTGAAAATTAAATTATTAACAAGATAGATAATGTTTTTTTCTCTATTATAAACAGATCAAGTTACAAGTACACCACCAGTTGAAGAACAAAGAGCAACAGCATCTACATCTGAGAGAGATGATCCTAGACAACTAATAGCTGCAGTTGAAGCTGTTGTGGAGGCAGTTCGCCAAGAATTGAATACGGAAGAGGAAGTTATTGGTGAGTGTCGGTTATACAATTTAAACATGTTATTATATCAATCTTGAACAAATAAAATTATTCGATTTGAAATTCAATCACCCAGGAGAGATGGAAGTAACTGTTCAAGATGAAGAGGAACGACCTCCTCCACCTCAGGAAGAGCAATCTTTAGAAAGCAGAGATTCTCGAGCCACAGCAATCAGTACAGCTACTGAATTCGCTGAGAGTCTTGTTGATTCTGTTTTGAATGCATCAGCTGCAGAAGCATCCAGAATTCAAAGTAAATATGAACGAAAAAAAAATCGAAAGTCTGTGATTTTTTAATCTATCGAATTACACCCAGATTTAATTACTTCCTTAGGACAACAAACCGAGAGACCGGCTGAGAGCTCATCGACTACAGTAAATCCAGAAGTCTGGACATCAGCAGAACTTGTGGATTTCAGTCAAAATTCAAGCAATGATTTGTCTCGAGAAAACGCTGTGCCTATTGATTGGATAAGGAGACTTTTGACGTACGACAACGTTGAAGCCAATAACAGCGAAAGGAAGTAAGTTGAAATGATTCCTAATTCTACCATGTATATTTTAATTTTCTTGTTTTTAAATCCTATACTTTGCTTCATCGTCGCTATTTGGTTCACAATCGAATTAGATTTTAATAGATCCGAAGTAGCCATTTTCTTTAGAATACTTATTTCTACATGCCCAAATAACAACTGCCAATTTTTTCAGTGCTAATGTTACAAATCAAGAGTCAAATCTCCCGGTACTAGAGGTTTCGAGCATACCACAGTCAGAACAACAACAACCTGCGGCTCAAACAGCACCTCAAGATATCACTGCTGCTGCTGTTGCCGCAGCAGTGCTACCTCAAACGTCAAACGGTGGCACTACTACCACTGAACTAGATCAGGCAGTTGCTGCTCAACAACCATCAACCCAAGAATCGAGTCAGCCTGGTAACTCACAGGAACCTTTGCTCGATGGCGTTGATCCATCGTTCCTTGCAGCTCTGCCAGAAGAAATGCGAGATGAAGTTATTGCCGAACAATTGCGACTCCAGAGGCTCAGGCAAAGAGCTCAGGCGACAGTTGTCGAGGAAATATCTGGTCCCGTCGAAGTAAACCCAGAGTTTTTGGCCGCTTTACCACCAGCGATTCAAGAAGAAGTACTGGCACAGCAGCGAATGGAACAGCAGAGGCATGCAGCTGCATCGGCCAATCCAGAAGATCCTGTTGATGCAGCGGCCTTCTTCCAGAATCTCCAGCCGTCGCTTCGTCAAGCAATTCTCACAGATATGGAGGAATCACAAATTTCAGTTCTTCCTCCTGATTTGGCTCAAGAAGCTCAGAACCTGAGAAGAGAATGGGAGGCGCGCAACAGACACATGATGCAAGAACGGTTCTTGAATCACGTCAGTCAAGGAAACGCTACATTGTCCAGCATTTTGAGAAATTCAAGAAGAGGACCTGGAGCCCGGTATGCTATTCACACTATGCCTCAGCGAGCTCAGTGGAATTCATTCAACGGCAGGGGCGAGCCAGGCATTCCCTATCAGGGAGCCGCTGGACTAAGATTACGAGGAAGGCAATTGCTTGACCATGAGTCCATGGCTTGTTTGTTAGTCTTACTGTTCATAGACGAACCGAAAATCAATACCCTTAGACTTCACAGAGTGATTAGAAATCTGTGCTATCACGGGAGCACAAGAGAGTGGGTTGTAAAAGCATTATTAAATATCATGGAAAGAAGCAATGATGAGAATAGAGAAGCCTTTTCCGATTTCGGTGGAAAGTTTAGGAGGAAAGGAACTCATGCAAATGTGGATTATTGTTCTCCAAAAGCCATTGAGACTAGAAACAATGCTCAATCTTGGTTGAATATCAGCATCGATGCTGCGCTAGGTTGTAGAGCTAATGTCTTCCATATCACGAGGCATGGAGGTAAAAAATCTGACAGGCAAGGTCACAATATTATCATCCATCCACAGGCTGCTCCCACTGTCTGCAGGTAAGAATAACTTCCACGCTAAAGTACGTTCGTGATTTCGTTTGATTTAAAATTTAATATTTTTTCATTTGATTTCAGGCATACACTTGAACTATTAATATCCTTGGCCAAAAGTTTCCCAGGCTATTTCGTCCCTATCAAGTCGAAAGAAGCAGAAGAGAAAGAAAAAGAGAAGGAAAAAGAAAAAGAGTCTAATAAAGAAGAAACTGGCGCAAAACCAAAGACAGTAACAAAGACAGGCAAGAGTGATGCCCCAGACTTTTGGGACATGTTACTTCGATTGGATACGTGTGCTTCAAAAAAAGGTAAATCCGTTGCTCGAACACACTCTAGTTCAAATCTGGGTGGCGAACCCGAGCAGTCTGTCATATCTTTCGATGTCTCGGCTTTTGGACAACTGATCTCCATGTTGAATTGGTCTGTGATCAAGCGCAGTAGCCAGTTAACTGACAAGCTGTTGCGACTCCTGTCGTTAATATCAATAGGTCTGACAGAAGTACATCCAAGCCGTAGACCGGAAGGACAAGTAAAAACTAAGAAAGCCAGTGATAACAACAAAGACTGGAGTATCGCTGCACCCGAGACTCACATCAAATTGGCTGTACAAGTTTTAACGAGCAAGAGCTGTTCAGAAGAGGGTCTGGAAGACGCTACTGCTTTATTGCTCAATCTGTCACATTGCCCTGATCCTACACGGCAGTTAATTTTAAAATTACTCTTGGAAGGTGCAATGGAATTGGCAAATATGGTTTGCGAACACATTAACGATCTAATGATGGAACTGAAGGTACTGAATCGCGAGTTGAATAGAAGAAACTCCATATCGGAAGAACAACCTTCAACAAGTGCTATTGGTACAAGCAGAGGTTTCCTCGTGGATAGGTTTACGAGTGACAACGTTATCATCACAGCGCCTACGAAACTTAAAGCCGGAAGCGATCTCCAGCTGCCGTCCATGGGCGCACTCGTCAGTAAAACGTCTAGTCAAGCCTTCTTCCTGCGTATTCTCAAGGTTATCGTGCAGATACGAGATGCCGTGCGCCATGCAAACAGCAAAAAAGCTGCAGAGACTACCGTAGCTGCGGCTGCTACTGCTACAGTTACTTCCACCAACAGCGCAACACCACCTGCAGACACGGCAATGGAAACGGCGCCAACTAGCAGCAACACCACCGCAGAAACCACGAACAATGAAAGCACCGCTGACGCTGATACCATTGCAATGGACACTACACAGGCAACTACCCCAGTCGCATCTACTCCCGTAGCCGTTTCTACACCAACCACAGCGTTGGTAGAACTTAAGCCTTCCCATTCGCGTGACGAAGACGATAGTTGTAAAGCAACGTTGCCGCTACTTAGCGAGAGCTTGGTTTTGGATAGCCTTTGGGAGACCCTCAGCGCCTGTCTCCTTGAATTAGAGCACACTCCCGACCACCACGCAGTCCTTGTCCTGCAGCCAGCCGTGGAGGCGTTTTTCCTTGTTCACTCATCGTCGAGCACCCAGCGTGAGCGCAATGGTGACAATTCCGAGAATGTCGATGTTGTGGCAGATATCGCCCCCGCTTTACCCGCCTTTGTTGACAACGACGGAGTAGCCCAAAACGACACCCCCGCACCCGTGGCAGCTGTCGCGCCCACGAACAATCCAGCTGAAACTACTGCTGAAGCTACTACAGGAACTACTACTAGCACTGATGTTGCAACTACTGCTGGCACTGCTGCTGTTGCTACTCCACACACCTGGGACGTAAATGCTGTACCAGTACAGAAGGTCTTGCCGCCTGATCAGTTGAAGTTCCTCAAATTTGCTGGTAAGTTTCTGGTTTGATATTGAGTTATTTGACTTTGCTTGGTTTGGAAAAATGTTGAGAGAATTAGTACTACCGTCGTAAGTATTTTACAAAATACATTTAGAAATTGAAATTAAGTTCATTGTTTCGGTTATTTCAGAAACGCACAGAACGGTACTGAACCAAATATTGCGACAAACAACTACACATCTGGCGGATGGTCCATTCTCTGTACTAGTAGATCATACAAGAGTCCTAGATTTCGATGTTAAGCGACGGTACTTTAGGACTGAATTGGAAAGGATGGATGAAGGAATTCGAAGGGAAGAATTGGCCGTTCATGTGCGTCGTAGTCACGTGTTTGAAGATTCTTTCCGAGAACTCCATCGCAGAAATCCTGACGAATGGAAAAACCGATTTTACATTGTATTTGAAGGTTTGTAACTTTAATACTTTGATTAATTGATTGGATATATATGTTTTTAACAATTTTGAAATTGATGTGAAAAATAGGTGAAGAAGGCCAGGATGCTGGTGGTCTGTTACGAGAATGGTACGTCATCATTTCAAGGGAAATCTTCAACCCTATGTATGCATTGTTCACCGTCAGCCCTGGAGATCGCGTAACGTACATGATAAATTCATCGTCACACTGCAATCCAAATCACCTTTGTTATTATAAATTCGTTGGGCGGGTTATTGCTAAAGCCATCTACGACAATAAGCTTTTAGAATGCTACTTTACGCGCAGTTTCTATAAGCACATTCTTGGCATCCTCGTAAAACATACAGACATGGAGAGTGAAGATTACAGTTTTTATAAGGGCCTTGTATACCTAACTGAGCACAACATCTCCGAGTTAGGATACGAACTTACATTCTCTGCTGAGGTTAGTAACGAATTATAATTACGATAATTCTGCAATAGTAAACGAAATTATTATAATTACAATACTTTACAATTACATCGTACAGGTTAATGAATTCGGTGTCAATGACGTACGAGATTTGATACCTAACGGACGTAACATTGTTGTAACAGAAGAAAATAAACTCGAATACATCCGATTAGTATGCCAAATGAAGATGACTGGTGCTATTCGCAAACAGTAAGCGTTTTCACTGAATAATTTTGATACTTATTAATTCAGTTTGAAATCAACTGACATTTTTTTATTCTTTCTTCAGACTCAACTCATTTTTGGAAGGATTCTACGATATTATTCCGAAACGTTTAATTTCGATCTTTAACGAGCAAGAACTTGAATTATTAATCAGTGGCTTGCCGAACGTCGACATTGAGGATCTGAAAGCTAACACAGAATATCACAAATATAGCCCAACGTCATTGCAGGTATGAATTCAATTAGATTTGACAGTTAATGAAATTTATTTTTTTTTACTTTTCATCAACTGATTGGTCCATTTTTCATAGATTCAATGGTTCTGGCGAGCTCTACGAGGTTTCGATCAAGCTGATAGAGCCAAGTTTTTGCAATTTGTTACTGGAACTTCAAAGGTTCCACTCCAAGGTTTTGGTGCTCTTGAAGGAATGAACGGAGTGCAAAAGTTCCAAATCCACCGAGATGATCGGTCTACGGATCGATTACCATCTGCACACACATGGTAAATATTCATTTACATCGAAATATTGATCTTTCACAAGGCCAATTTTACTAAATTTATGATTGAAATTTTGCAGCTTCAACCAGCTAGACTTACCAGTTTACGAAACATACGATAAACTACGTAGTAATTTACTCAAGGCAATTCACGAATGCAGCGAAGGATTCGGATTCGCGTAAATTTTTACAAACAAAAAATGTTCTGACGTCGCAAATGTTTTCTGTAATGTGTTGCCTCTGCCAATTCAAGAAATTATGTATCTGCGTGATGTGACAAATATGAACTGTGCTTGATTCTCAATCGAGTTCTTGAAAGCTTACACGCAAATATTATAACACGCATGTGTATATACATATACTACAGTGTACATATATATGTATATATACATATGTATACATATATACGACTATGGTGTAATTATTGCAGATAACTTGAAGAAAATACTACTCAATTCAGAGTTTATTTTGTTGAGAAAGAACTGGATAGAAAAGGATGTGTGAGATAGAGAAGAAAGGAACTTGATAATTCCCAACAAAATGGAACAGGAGTACTAACTGTAAGGCTAATCACTAAAAGACTCTAAGATAAGATTTCTATTTAAAGGAGTTGAATATGCGTCCTAGAATATCATAAGAGATCCAAAGCGATCAAGATTGTAATATACAGCACTCGAGAGAGAATTATTGGTGATATATTGCAACGGAAGATATTTGATAGTTTGCATATAGTTACAGTGTGTATGAATGAGAGCATAGTAAGAAAAGTTTCCTTAAAAGTTTTACACGAACGCGAAAGTTGTGAAAAAAAATCTTGAATTAATTAAGAGAATGAGTGAGAGATGAAGATAATTTCTGTGAAAATAGAAAGCCTAATTTACCGAGAAAAAAAATATCCAAGGAGATTGCAATGTAAAATCTAAATCCCATTTCACCCCTTTCTCATAAGAGTTATGAATGATTGTACACTATTAGTATTAATAATTCTAATTTTTATTAATTAATATTGATAGATATAGTGATTCTTAATTGATATCATTTAAATATTAATAATTCGAAATGTGATGTTGAAAAGTGTAATTTTTCCCTTGAAATCATAAGTAAATAAAGTTTACAGTTGAACCGATACACAGATACGATCTGAATAGAGTATCAATACCTCACGAAAGAATGAATCACGTTGTGATTGCATAAGGCTCCTTTAAAAATTATTACTTAGAAATAGTTCAAATAAATTGAATGTTGTATTTCTTATAAAATTATTAGTAATACTTTGATTGAAAAAATTTTCTTTCAGTTTCAATAATTTAAAATTATTCTGTTAGTTTTGTGTCTATTTATTGTTTTCTTGTTTCTTTCAAAGAATTAAGTTTTTTCCGCTTTATTTTCGAAGCTCATAATCAAATATTGGAACGTACATTATACGCATTGTTGAAGTGTTGACATGATCACCAAGGCAACTTCACGCCGCATTGGAGACGTGTGCCTCGCCGACTTTGAGGAGGAATACGACTCATTCAAGTATGTACTTGATACTGCTGCGAGATATTAATATTCCTAAAGTTAATCGGAAACGCATTAGTTTTCAAATTCACCAATTGCTAGCACTAACCAGGAGAGTGCACAACCTTTGGGTGACCGATTACGATGAAACTTTGTGAGATGGATTTTAGATACCCTAATAGCTTATATCTCGACCCATGCACTCTAACGTTTTGATTTCCTGGATATATTTTGTCAATCATTATCGATGTTTTGCATGAGTAGTATCTCTGTATACACAAGAAACGATATGTATATATACTGTGAATTCGTATAAGATGAATTGACAGAACATCTCTGGGAAATCAATACATTACACTTTTATGGCTCGAGATGTAAGCTATTAGGGTACCTGTGAACAATCTCACAAAGTTTGTAATCATTGTTATCGGTAACCCAAAGGTTGTGCACTTTCCTAGTAATAGTAAAAACCAGCAGCGAAACTAGTTTTAATTCATTGATTTTTTTTTAGAATATGAGCAAGTATTTTCTTTTGAATGATGATTTCAAGCTCCAAATCAATTTCGTTGAAAACAAGCTTGAATAGTTGGATTGAAAAGGAGTTAACTGAACTAATCAACCAATGTTATACATTATGTAATGTTAAGAAAATCTCCCGCGTCTAAGGGTTTTCGAGATTTCATGTAGGATCATTTCAAGAATCCTTTCTGCAGCAGTGAAAATCTTGCGATTTACATATAATTAGTTTTCTCAAACTAGCAAATGCAGCTGGTTCTAAATCAAATGCGGTGATGCCCTAATTATACCTGTTTAATCTTTCCAAATTATTCTTTTAATGTTTTAAATTATTCTTCAAATTACTTTTTTAATTCTGAAGTCAACTTCAGTTTTATTAATTAATTGAATGTATTCGAATTGGAACCTTTTTTGTACTAGAATATTAGCAATGCAACTTAGTCCTTGGGGAAAAAAATTTGGTCAACTGTCAACATAGCTAAGTTCACGAAGCAAATTTACGCTTTGTACAAGGTATCCCATCACGTGACATTTGTGCCGAACGTATATTATGGGATGAAAATTGTTCAAGGCACGACATTTACGTATACGGCACGCGAAGACCATAATCGGCAGTTCGTTTTAAATCGTTCGATCACGACATATTCCATAGCACGAACCAATCGGGATTTATCGGAAGACTATTATACCGCGTCTTTCTCGTTTCTCCTACACGAATTACCGAAATGCATTGCACAAACCCGGACGAGCACAACAGTCGCTGCATCAGAAAGTATTCTCTCTCCGCGGGGTTACAAGTCCTCTTTGTTATTCTCGAACCCGAATCATCCCCAAGTTAGCCAAAGTAAAACTTGGGTATACACATATTAGGAACAAAGTCCAAGAAGCGCAACGCGGCGACGATGCACGAAAGCGGAGGAGGCCACGACTCGGTAAAGACGATAATTATTATCCCCCGCGTGCGGCTCCGAAATTACCGAAACCCAATGAGGCAGCTACGGCCGCTCTGTAAATCGCGTGCCCAGCTGACTGTGAAACGACGAATTTATTATTATACTCGTCTTTTTCCCCGCTTTCGCTCGCATATTTCATTAATGTCGAAAAGAGGCTTACAAACTTAGAGGGAGGCCAAGAGCTCCTCAGTTTTCCGTTAATTCTTGACGGATTAGGTCGCCGCGATTGCCTTCGTCCGCTCGGATTTTCACGAATTTTCTCTTCGATCGCGTATATTTACAAGAGCATACGATGTTGGCTCGAAAAAGGGTGACTTCTTTTTCTGCTTCATTGATTTTGTAAATTTAGATTATTAATAGTTCCTGATATAACGAAGAAACTTCGAAATAGAATTAAACTAGAGACAAATAACTTGCAGATGTGATGGCTATCACTGTAAAGATAATGATCGTATTGTACCGTTATTTTACTCGAATAGATTGCGAATTTAGAAAATTGAGTTCAAAAATGGTTTTATTCATAATATATTTATTGTGATTTTTTGAAAAAATATTCTGGAATTACAATCTATTCTAAAAAAACGATATTACACTCAATTTTTATCGGAATAATTATATTTAAAAAATTTGGATAGGAGATTAGATATTATAATATGCATTCTCCCTCTGTTTCTACTAATAACTCAATTTCCACTGGTTCGAATACCATGTATGGTGTATTATGTTACCAATTATTATTTGGCACTTTCTACATTGTCATATCAATCATTTGAAATTTCTACATATTGGATCTTCAATCTTATAATCCTTAGATAACAAACATTTAATTATCATTATTCATATTCCATCACAAGGGCGCCGCGCGAAATAAGGCACGGAAGATGGCAAAGAAAGCAGGCGCAGCTCTTCAAACTGAAGTTAACATAGACGAGGAATGGGAAAATGTTCTACAAAGGGAAGGATTACTTGGTTCGTATATTAATCCACTTTCAATTGTATAACGTACAACTAATTTTTTGGTTGATTCAATATCAGGAATGAGTTGAAAATTCCTCCAGTCCATATCCTTAACATACTTATTTTATACCAGTTGTCGACATTTACTCGGAATGGAGTGGGCCTTGCACTGGGATGGTCAGTATTTTGAAGAAAGTCAAGATGGAAATAGGTGGTGATAATTTGAGCTACGCATTGGTAATGTATCTCAGTTATTGTAAGAAATGTAAAATTTGTATCCTTACGCTATCAAAATTTCTCAGTTTTTTACAAAAATTAAGTTGCCAAGAAAAAAGTATTCCTTAGATTATGTGAAATTTTCGCCACGATAATTATGTTTGGGAACAACGTTTTTTTTTAAATCCAAGAAGAAAAATTATCTATATAGTATGTAAAATAAAGTGGTTCCGGTTTGGCAAAGATTAGGAATCAGGCATTTGTATTGTTTAGACTTTTAGCATATCTTTTCCGTGAACCCCCGTGAATTCAAGAAAAATGTTTAATCAGCATTGCTTCAAACAGGCCAAATGCGACACTATAACTTCGTTGGCTCGTTTTCGGGGTAGAAGTGAGCCTACTTGGATGTTCATTCGTGTAAGTTCAGAGTAAAATTATTATTCGTCGTATGTCGTTACCTTTATTAAAATTATTGAACCAATACAGAATGGTAAAACGATAAATATCATGTTCGGGGCAAACTGCCCAAAACTTTTGGAAATTTTGACTAAAGAGCTAAAGTTAGTCGAAACAGGTCGGCCCTCAGAGTACGTAGATTCTAAAACTTCATTAAATTTAAACAAGGAACAAAAGTATGTTCGTGTTAACATGTTTATAGGATTTCGGTACCAGTTACGGAACCGTGTCCAGCTGAATCAGAAAGAATGAAAGCAATCGAAGAAGCTAAACAAGCCAGGGAAGCAGAGAAAAATGCTAAAATAGGTCTCACATTGGATCTTTTTGTCCTTCACTTTAGATTCTGTGATACCACAAATTTAATGATCATTGAACTTTTTTGCTCCAACATACAGAAGCCGAAGCTAAAAAAAAGTACGAAGCGTTCATGGAACATCTAACGACTTCGCTTGCTCACGAGACCTTTGTGATCCTTTTCCCGTGGATCTTTAAAGACGAAGAGGGAAATAAAAAGGATAAAAAACATTGTCACCAGTATACCGAACTTGCAGAACAATTGAATAAGTACTTCTATGTGGAACAAGAACTTAGGAAAGATTTAGATCGAGATATTCTAGAGGAGTTGCAGAGGGAGGTACGTCGAATATTAACTTCTTCAAATTTATATTGAATCATGACACGGTTTGTGTATATATAACTAACTCATATGAATGATCCCCGGTAGACTAATTACGTATTTAGCAATGAAACTGCACATATGCTGATGGATGGCAAAAGTATGTGCATACGCTTGAAAGCGAAATTCGTTGATGAGGAAGTCGAACCATTTTTAATTGCTCTTGTGTATGGAGCAGATGAGATAGCCACCTCACCTGATGAACTTAGTGAAGGATGGTATATTAATTTTAGTATTTGCAAATTCAACAGACTGAACTTTTATTTGTTTTTTTTTTTTTTAATGAAATTTAACTATAATAGTTCTTGCAAATCACGTTGCAACTGCACTTTCTCCTATTAATTTTATAGAATTTTCTTTGGACTAATACTTATACACCTCTGTGAGTTTTCCAGCAGATTATTAGCAAATTTTTAATTCAACAAATATAGTTCATCTTTAAGGTGGCTTCAGCGTTAGATATCAGCCGTACCAATGCGGGGTCCTACTGGGGGTACATGAATTATTTTTCCAAATTCTCCCAATTCTATCGTTTTAAAGTAGATCAGTTTTATCCTAGATTACTCATGGATGCCTGAAAAGGGAAAATAAATTATAACTAAGTCAAGATTTGCACATAAACACTTACGTCCAATTCATCGAAATCCACTTTTTCCAGTTATGATCTTATTTCGATGGCGACATACGATTTTCGCGATCATATTGTATAAATACCTGTTACTTAGAATTTTTTCAAATTTTTCCATCTGAGAAGGGATATTCAGTTGAGAAGGGATTCTCGCCAAAAGAGCCTATATGTAAAAAACGTCATTTTTGTTGTAGCGCTCATATGGAAATGACCATATTGACCCATGATTTTCTTTGTTGCAATTGAAAGTTGGTTGTGCTAGTTACATTCTGTGAAAATTTCAACTCATTCTATGATTTTATAAGAACTCGCTGAAGCCATCTTAAAGAATTAAACTTGAATAATTGCATGATATAACACTAAAAAAAAATGTTTTTCAAGTTACGTACAACAGAACTTGCCACCACTACGAGACTTTGACGGTGTAGCATGTGAAGAATCAGTTAGTGAAAATGCCATTTGCCTCACAACTATTTGGATTCCGTTCAATGCTCGAAACAAAGCAATTGCATTCAATGCGGTATTTGCAAAATATCTCGAATCACAGTACCCGGTAATGAAATTAAACTGTATATTAATTCATTAAGTAATATATAGAATTTTCATAATAAATAATAATTTCTCAGTATGAAGATACGACAGTTCAAATTCCAATAACAGTTTTCAAGTATGACAGTACGAGGAGACAAGACCTACAGGTAGTTTTGGACCAGTATAGTAGTGAAGTAGTGAATTTTGGAATTTTTGAACGAGATAAACTGCCTAATCCGAAACTAGTGGCAATGAGTATTAAAAAATACGAAGAGATGCCATTCAAGTCAAGGTTACGATCTACTGCATTATTGTTTTGATTTTCTAATAAATATTTAAAATATCATTATTTAAAAATCATGTGTGATAATTCCGAAGTTGACACTCAATTCCATAAAAAACTTGCAGTTATGAGGTATTTGTTGCGGTTATCAAGAAAGTAGGGCCTGAAGCATTCTTGTCATTTGCTGGAATAGGACCTTATCACGTGAGTGAGAATCCCGAGATAGCGATAGAAGAGGCACAGCAATATTTCGGTGAAGGAGATACTTTATTATCATCAGATGAGGATGATCAGAATGAGGGAGAAGGGTTAGAGGACGACAACGACGAATTCGAGGAAGGATGATTGCATAAATCATTTTCTTTCACAATGTTGACAGGATATAATATTGAATAATAAAAGAAACAATTGATATCTTATGTAAATTTCGATTTTTATTTCCCACAAATCTCACTTACAAACACTCTTTTCTCCTCTTCAAAACAGCTTACTTCTTGTACCCACAGCTACGCCTGCGGCCTCTTGCTCTTTCGAATTTACGTCCCTTCGAGCGTACGAGTGGTTTTGTGTGAGAGTGAGGTACACCAGGAGCTGGACCAAAGTGTTTGACGGCCTCACGCGCCTTGCGACGTCCTTGAATAAGAACGGTGTTGCGGCCTGACGGGGACCTCAGAGCCAGCTGGTCAAATGTGATGATCTCTCCTCCAGCCTTTAGAATGCGACCGCGTGCTTTTTCAGTCACACGTAGAGCGCATACCTGTTGAAGAGCAATTTAGCTTTACAATATTGACTCAATACATAGATAGTTCAATAGGCAAGAATAAGTATTGCTATGATGAAAAAACGATTGAACACAGATCAAACACAAATAAAAGTGTTTGATTTTGATCAACAATGAATTCAGAGTATTTAGAGAAATTTTGTACCAGTCATTATAATGATCTTTCTCATCTATCAGAAAGACTGAATAGGATTTGACTGAACCTTCTATAGCGAACGTCCAAATTGAATAAGAGCATGTCTAACTCATACACAGAGTGCTGTTCGCTGAGAGAGGAGTAGAATTGGTAATATTTAGGTGATGAGGGGTCAATGTCCCAATTAATGTATATAGAGGCAGTGAATGGTTGAGTTTGTCTCGTTTCTCCAGATCAAAAAATCCTCAGCATAAAAAAAATTGTTTCAACCAATTTGAGTGGAAAACCAAAAAATTTAATAAAAACATCAGTGAAATTGAAAATGTGTGTAAATTGTCGATCTTTGAGGGCCATTCCAGAAATTCTGGAATGGCCCTCAAAGATCGACAATTTACACACATTTGGAATTATGGAGGGTGCACAATATAATATCAGTGAAATTGGCTTTTTAGAAAAGTAAATAAATGGAAATGCTTTCATATATAATAGAATCTCAAAAATAAGTTTTTTATCAAGTCATTAAGTGAAGATCAGATTCAATCTCAATTAATAGAAATTCATGGTAACATTTACAATTTGCTGAATGTTTTCCAGATGTATCTATTGAATGCGGACTTTCAATGTAAGAATGTATTGATTACATTGATGCAACATAAACATGACCAATATAGCTGTAAATTACTCACAGTCAGTTTTGGAACTTCAAAGATCCTGGCATCATCTGTAACTGTGCCAACAATAACTGCAATACGATTCTCACGGGCAGGCTCCTTCATGAACCTGGTGACGCGAGCCAAAGAGATTGGGGGTCGGTGAATTCTGCTCATGAACAATCTCTTCAAGATGATTTTGTTGAATTTTGAGTTTGTCCTCCTGGCCAAGAATCTGTAAAGCTGTAAGGAAAATTATAAAATTCATCAATAATTGTACCTCCAGAGGAATTCAAGAATTTTGCTTAATGATAGTATTGTCATGTTTCAACCAATATAAAAACTTTCTATTATCAGCAACAGAAAGATTGAATAGGAAAGCTGAATTTGTTCTAGCGAACGTTCAAATTGTACCAGAGTATAGGTTACCTCAGACACAGAGTGCGGTTCGCAAAAATTGAATGTCTCATCAAAGCTTTATAAATTGGCATTATTGAACTGAATTTAATTGCGTTAAAATCTTTAAACTACCAAGTAAAGGAAAAAGAAACAGTGCACCGTTGAAAGCAAGTAAACATGTTCAAATTAACCTACAAGAGTTAACAGAACAACAAAAAGCGTCTGCTATACTTTTATAAACAATTACGGTTAATCTCGGTCTGGTTTAATATGCCAATTGTAGCTGGAACGTATCGACAATTTAATATGTGAATAAAATGTTGGAGAGCAACATACCTTGACCAAAAGCCGCAGGTAAACGTCCTGAGACTTGGGCTCCGTTCGCCGGACCTTTCGGTCATGCTTGTGGTTGATGTCGATACCCTGGAAATAAAATAGATCATGTCAGAGCTGGAGCACACGTTGAACTTACTCCTGGCACTAATCGTAATCGCGGATGGTCTCGTAGACGACCGATATCGGCGGATTTTCGAGACACATGAAATACTCAACGCGCTCACCATTTTGACGAGCTGGAAAAGAGACGACGGACACGTTCGCCGAGGCGACCCGACTGCTGCAACGCGCAGTACCGGAAAAAGAGAGGGGGAAGCACTCGGCTCGCTCTGCGCATGCGCGCCACCGAAAACACAGTAAAACACGCGCCGTTTTGAGCAGAGTTGAGCAGAGTCGCGCGTATGGGTTAGGGTTTCTCGCGTATTTTCTCACTTTAACTGCAATTTTGTTCGGTAAAATTTTTTGGAGTAAAATATGCTGAATTGAAAAACACTGTAGAACATGGGTGACTTCCACTCGCCGATGCGCTGCATCTCACCCAGCGCAAGGTGAGTTTGAGCGGTAGTCGACTTCTGAATAGATTATTGTTTTCTGATTAGATGTAGAGATTGTTTTTGATGATAGTTTTTTATGCAGTTCTCTTATTTTTTCAACAGGGTTTTAACTCCGAAGCCACAGGTTCAGCAGGCTCTTAATGTCCGCCAGACACAAAAGACGGCCAAAAATGCCATAACGTTGTTTTGCATAAATAGTGTTCTATTTGCAGTTGTGATTTTTGATATGTAAGATCAATATGATATGTATTAATATCATTTAAATTCCTTCTGATTTTTCGATATTTGTTTGTAGAATCTATGGAGGCCTTGCATATAAACCATTTTCGTGGATAGAATGGGCCTTAGCATCAATTCTTGGGATCAATTCTGTATATCATTTGATTAAGTACTCGATAGCAATGTTCAGTTTGAGACCTGTTACATTGAACTCGAAGCAAAGGAAACTGCTAGGAATATCTGAAGATGATCCTTTATTTAAAAATGCAACTCCTGCTCCACAAAAACCACCAGAACCAAATTCACCATTGAATTTCTCTTGCATGAATTTAAGCAGACACTCTAGCACTCTGGGAACCCCAAATGAATCTAGTAAGTTCAATTTCAATTTAGTATTTTGATCAAATTATTCATTGTGAGATGAAACCTTCTGAAATTGATGTGATTTTTTTACTTCACAGAAGATTACTCAGCTTCTAGTCCATTTTCCAAATTTAACAGTCCAGTATCACGTAAAACATTGAGTCCTAATGTCACTGTGAGTAAATCATTCAACAATAGTTCACTAAGTACTAGCTTTACAGGAGAAGAACTCATACAAGATGAAGCAGAGTTACAAAATTTTTTGACTGAAGTTACTAAGAAAGAACGAAAATCGACTCCTCATTCTACAAATGTTGATCAGCCGTCTAATTTATTAAGCTCCTTTTGGTCCCACCCAGCAACTCGCAGTCCTGGAGAAGTATCACCTCTGCTCAGAAGATGTGCTTATCAGTTAGCCCCTACCGTTGGTAAATAGTCTTGAGAACTATAGCAATCAATTGATTGAAGAGTTAAGTGTAAAATCCACACAATTTTCAATTTGCTCTTACAGACAAATCCAAATCATCTAGTCCTGGTGTTGAAGAGGGAAATTCACCTAGAGCTTTTGGAGCTCCTGATGTTTGGAGAAAGTATCGTGTTGATCCAGCCAAAGTCAATCAATGGATAGCCAATCTGCGCATGGTAATTTTAAGTTCAAATTCATGATAATTCGAAACTTTTGACTAATAAACACTAATAAAAGATTTTTCTATCTAGTGGATCAGTAAGACTGTTGTTGAAAGAGTAGCTTCGGAAATCGATGTTGTATGCACCAGTTTGATCCGTCATGGTTTAAGTGATTCTCAACCAGGAAATGTTGGTTTGGACAAGCTCAGAAAGCTTGCTCAGTCATTTTCAGTGACAGTGATACCAACTCTTCCAGCTCTTGTTCCTTTCCTTGAACTGTCGAGTAATCAAGATTATCTAGTTAAGAGAATTAAGGTCCTTGCAAAAGGCGGGTCAATGAGTGAATTTAAATGGAACAGTGGAGGATCACATAACGGAAAAGAGTGGGATTCAAGTCTGCCTACTGATACAGCGGTACTTATTATTTATCATCATATCAAAAATTGTTGATTTACAAAGAATATATCATATAACGAATATTTCTTTAGATCATTATGCATTTGGTATCAACATACATGGACACCCAACTTGAAGCTCCACTCAATCAACCTGATGCTAGACCTTTCACTTCAAGATACACAGCAAAATCAGGATTCGAATTACCTCGTAACAAAGGCCCCATAATTGTGAATCAATCTGTCAATCCACCTCATTATTGTCTTGCTCTTTCTGGAGACTCACTGAGCCAAGATTATGAAGATATTCCAAGGGTAAGAGCTACTTTAAATTCCATGCAATGATGAAAGTTATAAAAATAAAAACTTGAATTATAACTTGCAATTCTTTTAATTACAGGGAAGGAATAATTTGTTCCATACACTACTTCTTTTCCTATACATTGTAAAAACTCGTGATCATGGAATGCTTGGACGAGTTAATCTCGGTATGTCTGGGGTAAACGCGCTTTGGGTCATAGACTGAACAGTGATATTAGTTTTTCTACCATAAATTATTCATGAATGATTGTAATTTAATCTTAGATCTGTATGAAATAATAGCTCAAGATTGAGGTACGATAAGCATGATACACCTGATTGATAGATTTATACATCTTTTAAATGCGTGAGTTAGAACAAGCGTATTTTTGTACAAGTATTATATGTATATATTTTTTTCAAGATTTTTTTTGTATGACAAGAAAACTTAAAGTGACTTACATTTATATTCATATAATTATTGATCAAAACTTGAGAACTTCTCTGTAAACTGTAAATAACATTAAATGACTTAATTTTTTCACATGGATTGTTATTTATTCAAATAGATGTCAAAATACTACTATTAAATTATTTGACAAAAATCATGACAGTATGTCAGATAGACAATATTGATGAGAAATAAGTGTGAATGAAAACCTTTCAAAATATAAAAAAATTATAAAAAATTATTACTAATTGTTCAACGCGTGAAATTCAATTTCGACACGATATCGTGTCAAAGATATTCGTCGAGTAGACTTAAATTCGCGCCGGTCACAAAAGTTTCGTTTGATCTTCGCGAATCGACAATGTTAAGATTTATCACACTTCTAGCCATAAATTCCTTTCTCGCAGCCGAGGGTAAATACAAATTTTGTCATACTACGTAGGTTTGAATGATGAAAGATTTTCACGCGATGCTGCATAGCATAAATAACAAGTTCTGTCTGCCCTCGCATTATACATCGAATCCTCACGTGAAATTGCACCAACCATCAATACCATATATAACTCCGATCGTGTGCATCGAGACAACGTCGATTGTTTAGCACAGGCAAAAAACACATGAAAGTAATAGAGGAAGATAGTTGATATCGGCCAATGGAGAACAGCTTTGGAATAGAAGAGCAGTGCAGAGACTAATGAAGGCGGTATACACAGGTATACCCATCGACCAGGGGCAAAAAGGCAATCATAAAACTGCAGCAGCGCAGGCGTATACACGTTATATTATATATATACTCGAACACGAAGAAAAGGCTCGCCGCTGGCCGGTGCGCGTGTGGGTGCTGCAGGTATGCAGTGCGAGTGAGCGAGAACGCGGAGCGCGCGAGGGAGTAGCGCATGCGCGGCTAATTTTTTGAACGACCACCAAGTCGTTAGTCAAGTTCCCCTCCACGCGCGGAGGCAATATTGTCAGTCGCGCGCGAGCACCAGCAGCTCTGCATGCGCCGCGCGCCGCAATCCAGCAGCCGGGCCATAAGTACTAAAAGTTCAGTATCATATATTTTGCGCGCGAGTGCAGTGTCGCGCGAGAGCGTGTCTGCGGCCGCGGGACGGTTGTTGCCGCGCTCCGCGCTCTGCTCTCCTCCGCGGTATATTACTTATATACATCTGTTGGCGAGTGTTGTTTGGCGCGCACGCGCTGCCCAGGACGAGCCGACTCTGCTGCTGCTGCGGCTGATCAGTGCTTTGTGCATCGCCAGTGGGAGATGCTGGCGCCCGGCTGCAGCCAGCCCCGACGACTCCAAGCAGCAGGCGGGATAGCCGCCGCAGTGCTCCGAAACCCTCGCGACAGCTCTGCAGGACGCTGCGCTCGAGAGCGAGAGGTGCGTTGGGAGAGCTTTGCTTTTCCTCGTATACACACGTATATATACATACATGTATGCACGAAAACAGGGCCAGGCCGACTTTTTGCTCCAGTTTACGGGCGGCCCTGGCCTCGGCTGTCCGCACACACCTGCCCGCTCGCTCTCACCAAAACACTCGTCGCAAGCGCAAGCCCTGCCGCCTCCGCCCCCTCCGATTAAAGCGCGTATACACGTATGTATGCGGTCGCCTCGCGTGCGGCCCCTCGTTCGAGCACGCGAACCGCGCTGCAATGTTTATACATGTATAAGACAAATATACTCGTACACGCGCCACTCTCGGGCCGCAGCCAATTTTGAAAAAAAAAAAAAAAAGGAAACAACGCGTTACGTAACCTCAGGTGCGTCGTGTGTTTGTGTTGTGTGATCTCCGACAAAACATAAGTATTCGGCTGCGTTTGCGATTTGGCTTGACGCGCACGCAATCAACGCAGACTCAAAGGCTCTGGGACGAAATTCGTCGCGCGACACTCGAAAAGTGCTTATCGGTGCGAGATTATTACGGCTAGACAGGGGCGAAATGATGATCCTAATCTTTGTACACGCTTATCCGAGCGAGGCAGACAGCACGAAGCTTACTCGCGCGAATCCTTTGATTAGCATCAAGCTCTATATACGCGGCCCACGAGTTGGCAGCGACCCAACCACCTTATGTACTCTCGTTATTGCAGTGGGCACATACACATATAGGTATATAATACAGATGTATGCACGGTTTTGGTGGCTCGCGCTCGCGAGAACTGGATAGGTCGACCGTAAGCTGACCCGACGGTGGTGCACGCATGTGTGTATTATGTATACGTATATGTATATACACGCTACACTTATGCACGCAAGAGATGAGCCGTGAACGGCTGGCCGGTCCGCGCTGCAGCCAATTCAACGGCCGCGTATATGTACAGGCAATTTCACGCTGATATGATTACGGTTTATTTGAATAAGCAAGGCCCGCCCGCATTGTGTCGGCCCGCACGTGCGCCAGGAATGCCAGATTCGTTTATTATGTTGTCGCTCGAATGTTTTTTCACACACGGCCAACAATTCGGGGAGGACGTTTTTCAAGCCACGCGACAGGTGCAACGTGTTCCGCGAGGTCGGCACCGCGGATGCAAAGTGTGCGTTCTATCCGCGCGCTGTTTTCCGCGGTTCATCCAACAGCGAGATGGCGATTAAGGCAGATACAGAGACAGGGAAAACTCGCGGCGCGATTCACATACGCACGAATTGGAAAATTTTCATTGCTGTTTGCGATAGTTATCGCGGCTCGAACACAGCTGGCGTTACGCAAACTGCCAGAGGCAAATACATATAGATACTCTTTGTATCCTCGCTATGGTTCTGCAAACAATTAACTATTTGATTTCGTGAAGGTGTGCCCGCGTAGACTCTTATTCTCGAAAGTCGATCACAAATTTCGTGAAAAGATCACGTCAGTTTTATTTTCATTCCAGATAAATAGACGCGTGCCCACTTGAAAATATTCAAATTTTATTTTTGTGCGTAGTTTTTCCGTGACATTTGCTTTCTCGTTTGTGTTATGTCTGAGCGTGTAAATTGTGGCCAACTTTTATAATCAGGATAAAATTTTCATGATTACTTACGTAATCGTGATCGATAACGTTAATACTTTTATTCATTCATACCAGTTAGAAGAGAAAAGACGCACTTTGCATGGAATTTTCGAATAAATTTATCGTTCATAACTTTTTGATTTCGATTCATAAACTCTTTTGAGTTGGAAGAGGTTGCCTTATTTGATAAGTAAGTCTTTGCTAAGAAAAAAACAGCCTCCCAATGAAAGAATATACTTGTACACTCTGCGGGATTAAATGAATTTTCTGGTTGCATAAAAAGTATCATATCAGCTGTATGATTCGATATACCTATTGCGTATTTCTTTCGCTAACTCCCACTCTGTATTAGACGGTTACGACACGTGTTTTGCTTGTGTCTCAAGCGAGTGTTATCATAAGCTACACACGCTCGTCTCCACTTTTACATCAATCATTTCAATCTTACTTTTCGCTATGAATCATTTCACGTAAGCGAAGATCCATCAAGCGTAATTTGAAAAGAGAAAATTCACGTTGCAAGGAAAATCATTTGAATTTGTCGAGACTAATGCGCTTAGTTGTGATCGGAAATCGCTCGGAAACATCCAGCTCGTGTTTTACCCGACGACACTACGTCTATCTAAAATAATTAATTTTCATGGTAGTTTGTATTTTGGTAAATATTGGTGATAATTGATTGACCTGATGAGAGCTTGGCAATCTGTTTACTTTATCCCTAGCTATTTGCGACAAAGTACGTCGTTCAAGCAGCGCGTGACCCTCTTGTAGAGAACGAGTCTCGTGCACTATAAATAAGATTTTCGTGCGCGGGAATATTATCTCCTTGTATTTGACTCCCCGCGGAGTGAATGAATAAGTCTGTCAAAAGCCCTTACCACTTTTCAGTTCCATTCCCGAGTGCTCTTTACTCGCGTCCAATGGGCCCGATTCCGTAAAGAGTAATCTCCAACCTTAAAAAGCCTTTTTCAAGAAGCATGTCAAATTACTTTTCCTTCTCAGAAAGTCAGTATAGATAATTTACACACAGCTAGTCGGATCGTATAAGCGCGTGATCCTGCGAATCATTCTCGAGCTGTTGAAGTAGGTTAAAGCTTTGTATAAAACATGGTTATAAAAGATTTTCTTTGAAAGAATGTTACAACAAAGGAAAATGCATTTACGTACGTTGGACGATACTCTTCCAAGAGATATGCAAATATTAGCAAGTTTGCTTAACTAGTTTTACTAAATTTGTTACAGGCTGTTGAGGCTCGCAATTGAGAAGTGGATGTCAAAAAATGTTCCCCAATCCGTGTTGCCTTGATGGAAAATAAAAAAACTACCTTCGCATTGTGTGTATACATGCAGGTACGGACTGAATAGGCGTATTCGTGACGATGCCGTAAAACGGCTACCTGTTCTCCTATTTCTCATTGACAAAGGACCGAGGAAAAAAGAGCGGGAAACGCGATTGAACTGTAACGCGCTCCGTACAGTCTCTGTCGATGTATACACGCGTCACGATCCACTACTCTTGTTTTGATTGATTACGTTTGGAATAAATCGCGAATCATTGAGAAACATGGTGCAATTTGTATATAGTAATTCATACAAACGTCATTCTAGAGAATGCTCGGACGTATATAACTCGGACGTATTTATCGAATTTCATGCGAGGATCGAGTTGCACGCAAAGCTCTTCACTGTTGCACTCGAGAATGTTTTTGTGACATCGCGTCATATAAGTGCAGCGAGTGTGAATTTCATTTTAGATTCTGTCGGAACAAACTTGATTCATCTCTTAAGTATATCCCCCGTGCGGAGATTTTACTCGTGATTATAGACGCCGTTTTAGTACGAAATTACTCACGCACGTTAGGTATTGGTCATTGGATTTTTTAATTCTCCAAACACAACAGCGGTTTTATTGCACGTAGTACCGAGAAACGCGCAGCTATTATCTTTTGTCGTTCGCAGTAACAGAATCTTGTAGTTTTCAAGAAACAAAGACAGAGTACTCTAAGTAAATTACCGAAACACAAATCATTCATTACCCACGAGACACAATGATTGCCACAATGATTTTATAGAAAATAGCTATATGTAAGACGATTTAGCGTGGAATTGAATAAGTGAATGGAACTATGCGAATTCCCTTTTGGCTGATGACCCTACTTTAACAATATAATTTTCCGCTCCGTTGGTATGTGTTTTAGAAACGAGCTGTAACTGAATTCACGGAAATTAAGCCAGCGAATGTTCTTTTAATCTTTCTACGTTATTGTACACTTTCAACGACTCTTTGTGAAGTTTTTATTGCCCTGAAAATTTTAGAGCCCTGCGTGATTTGACTGCGCGTGCGTCGTATTTGATTTCGCAGATACGCACTAAGGCCAAAAAGTCTAATCTAATCTGGCACATCGATCACTTTTGTATCAATTGATAAAACGACGCATTCCACTCTTTTCTTTCATGCTTCTATATTCAAATAATTGAAGAGTCTTGTCTCATTCAAGTTCTTTTGGGAGATAATTGTGAAAACAGCATACAATTGGAACTTGAAAAGTAAAATCGAGAAAATATGTACTGGTGATTAATTAATAGAATGTCAGTGTATAGTTGATCATTCTGGGCATGATAAGAAATTGAAATGTCGCAGACATTTACTACTTTTGTGAACCAATTTAGAGGCTGGAAAATAGAACCAATCGCTAATAAACAATGATTCATCCATCACTGCTTAAGACGTGAATTGTAAGCGGAATAGTGGCAATTCTCTGAAGTATGTATGATATTATCCAGTGTAGATATTATTTTCTCATTTCGTGGAGAAATATTTACTCAATTACAGCTACATGGTCTCTTTGAACACTGTATAGTTTCTTATGTTTGATTCTCGAGCGACGTGCTAAAATCTTCGACAAATAATCGTTTATTGTGTCCACATCGGAGTGCGCTATATTTTTGTTGTCGAGGTTTACAACACAGCTCTCAATAATTCATAAATATTCAAAACAACTCTTGCTCTTCTAGAAGCATAGAAAACTCATTAGCGCGAATACAAAGTACAAGTGGATTAGACGTCAGTGCCCTGCAGGCTTCAAGCGCTACATTGAGTCGCCCACGAGGCACTATTGAATATCTCTGAATTCATACAAACTATTGCACTTTGTTCATGAACTCTCGTGAAAAACCATTGAAATCGTGAATGTGCAGGAATCCGCTGCTCACTGTTAAGTATATGATCGTTAAATTGCAGGCGTCGAGCGAGCAGATTTCCTGTTGAAAAGAATCTTGAACGATCGCACGGATGCGCGAGATAATCGGCGAGATGCCACAGGCGGGCAAGTGCGTGAGCGAGGAGGACGAGGAGGACGGGCCGAGCGGGAAGCTGAAGAGCAACGGCTCGATCTCGCCGAGCAACGGCCAGGGCTCGCCGATCCTCGAGGAGATATTCTACATATCGTCGAAGCGCAACACCCTGTACAGGGTGAGGCTGACCGACAAGTGCCTGAGCCTGCACAAGGAGAGCAGCACCGGCCCCACAAAGACCGAGTCCATCCTCGTCGACGACATCGTCGGTTGCAGGTGAGCACGCGTATACATAGCGACAAGGACTCGCCCGTGAAAGGAGGATGCGGAACCCGCGACGACCGATTAACTTGTTTCGGACCGCGAGTCGGAGGTAATATGCTCTGCATCGCGCGACCGACATTACAGTGGCTCCGGTAAATCCGAAAGGATCCGATGCGCGAGTGTCGTTTTTTACTTTCTTTTTTATAAGCAATATGATTAATTGAAAAATCCCGGTTGGATATGTACACAAGTTGCTTAAATGTTAATTTCCGCGTTTACGCGGAGTCTGAACAAAGCGAAGAACCTTATTAGATTTACGACCATCAGCAATGAAGATTGCATAGGACACGAGACGTGTTTGAGACTTATTCGTGTCAGCCAATTGTTTCGAGTGACGTTACAAGCTGTGCTCTAGAGAATCATCAGAAGGTATTTGAGAATAGCTTCTATCAACGAATCAAAATGTCATATCTCAATGATCTTGAGGTGTGTGTGTGTGTGAGTGTAGGAGAGTATTTCCTCGAATAAGGGATTATTATAGAAGTATTCGTAAAATGTTAAATCATTTCAACGGATTTTGATGTCACTTGTATTTGAGCTTTCGAGACTATGTATGGGTTTAATTCAATATTAGCATTTCGTGAATCGACTTGAACCTAGATTCTTATTATTCCTTTGCCCCCGCCATACACCATCGGCACGCGCGCATTTACAAAATGCCACACTCGCTGAATATTTTATCACGATTCGTCGCTCGATATCGGCAAGAAAAAACATCGAACGGTGGAAATAATCGATCGCAAAGTACATGACAAAAACATGAATGAGCGTGCATTAAGTGCCTTATGTATACGCTTCTCGGCAGTTTGTTGTAACGCGAGAGCAGATTTTGATTGAGTTTTTACCAACGACAAATTGACGGGGACAATTGTCTAACAACACTCGCATACCTTTCGTGCCCGCGACGATTCGAATTAATGCGACGATAATCAAATCCGAGCCAATTAACTGGCTAATGCAAAGCAACACGAGTATTATAAGTATCCGTTGCTCGGCCGACGCGCATACGCACGTCACGCACGACAGCGCGAGCAAACTCTTTATTAATCCATTTAGCCGGCCAAATGAGAATCAATATATATAGGCCCGGACACTCTCGGTGAAACAATCAATCAATCAATCGAGTTGGCGTATTAAGGAGCCCACGTCGGCCGCGACGTCGAGCGAATCGATATACATGCGCGTGTATATATATATAATAAATAAATGTGCCACACAGTCAGGTATAACGTTACAATATATACGAGCAGATGCATGCGGTCGAAGCGGCGCAGCGCGGGAAGCTGCGCGTGCCGGCCCGGCGCGTCCCGGGGAACGCCTCGCCTGGTCGAGTCGACCGAGCAGCTGGACGGGCCGCTCGACGAGTACGACAGCTCGGCCTACCTGTACATCTACGCGTACACGCTGAAGCGGGCCAAGTCGGCGGGCAAGACGAGGCGGCGCGAGCGCGTCACCGTCACCCTGCGCTTCCGCAGCTTCGACCGGTACGAGGACAACCTGCGCGAGGCCAGCCGCTGGAGGCTCGCCCTCAAGTGCCTCCTGCACGGGCTGCCCGTGCCGAGGCAGCACATGAGCCCCGCGCACAGGAACCTCCACGCCCTCCTCAGCGGTGAGTTGTGCATCCATATATATATTCAATTGAAAAATTAGTAAAATTGCAGTTGAATATTAATCAGTTATGCTACTGTTCCATTCTTAGTGGGACACATTATACGCGTTGTACCCGGGTGCCATCAAAATCATCACTCGATTATCAACTCGACTCGAAAAAACAAGTTAGCTCGAATAAACGGCTCTTTTATGAATGAACTTTTGTGCTTTGATATATGAATGACTAATGAAGTAACCACTTTTGGCTGAAGAGAAGTTCTCGACGACAATGTGAATTTGGGAAAACCAGTCGATATTTTTCTTTTGTTGGCATTCACTGCCATTGAAAGATCCTTTAGAGCGCGTACTTGGCGAGAACTCCAAGCCAAGAGACCGCATATTGATTAACTTCGTTAGCGAATTAGACCTGGATCATATTGTATAGTGATAGTTAACACTCTGCAAAGCTTCGTGCATTTCGTTCATTTGTTCATTTTACTCGAGTGCAAATGTGAAAATTGCATTAATTTTCATTATATTATATACTACCCATTCATAGTTTGGATGCTATAAGAAATATCTGCGCTTGCCGTCACCAAATTTACCTGATAAAAAAGATAACAATTTCTTAAGAATTGTTGTTTCACCGGTCTTGTGATAAGTGCTATCGGAAAGAGCTCGAAGGAATTTAATATTTCAACTGAGGCCGAAAAATTTCTTTAACAAATAAAATTCCTATCACGATAGTTTCAGTATAATTTCCACTCAACAAAATGAGAAAACTTTTAATTCTGTTTTATATTTCTTCTCCATATTACGGTCTAACCACGTTCGTCTTTTTTCACTGCCGAACGCGAAGTATTCCTTAAAACTGCGTTCGACGCAGTATTACTATTAATCCAATCGATATCATAGGCATCCATTATTTATTAATCAGTATATAATCAATACGACAATCAATGTAAAGTAATGAAAAGAATAACAAATATATGGTAATAAGAGAATTCTAAAATATCTTGAACTTCAAAACATTCTACGCATACTTTCTGTACGTACATAAACTTCTCTGTGAGACCTCGGAAGTGAATAAATAACATACTTCAATGTACAGTACATGCGAGGAATCTCACAATCACGATTCGCAGAGTTTTGACGAAATGTCAGAAATAGAAAGAGATTTAAAAGATCAATTCAAGGCTATCTTAAAGACTTTGAAACAAATTAAATAAATTGAGAAATGCTAAAAAGTAATCGACGTACAAAAATATAATCTGAAATCACTATTGAAATTAAGAATTTGAATAAGGAGCGTGTTCTAAACTCTGAGACCAAACCTGCAATATAAATTCAAAATGCTTATCTGAAAATCTTGAATACAGCTCATGGATTTCCTATAAAAGAAGAAACCTGAATAAGAGTATACAGATATTGAGGGTAAAAAATAGTTATATAAACTGATCCATTTTGAAGCATATAAAGAATTTTAATACAAGTGATATTTGATTTAATTTTGATAAAATTTCAATGAGCCAAGGATTTTGTAGATTGAGCTGAAATGAATCTACTATAATGAAAAATTCACTTCTAGTTATTTCCGATCAAGTGCTATATTTTTTAATAAAAGAAAAGACGCAAGAGAGAGAGAGAGAGAGAGAGAGGGGGAAGGAGCTTACATTATAAAAGTGAAATTAATACTATTTGTAAACTTCCTTTCAGTTCTGGGAGGACGATAGATTTTTGCTCTCCTTTCCATTGAATTCTAATATAAATTATTGAATATTTAGTTCTACTAAGATGAAAAATAAAATTTAGAGATGGAGTTTTCTAAATTGTATGGATTAAAAAATCACGAAGGTGTCTGAAATCAAAACCTATGAAATCCACTGAGCTATCAGATTTAAAATTAAAGAAGATTTAGAAATGAAAGAAACTTGCAAATATAATTGCCCATTGCTAATTTTTATAGCTTGGAATATATGAAGATGATAGTTCAGTTTTATGAGACGAGTGAATCATGTATTATAATAATTGATAGTTAATAACAATTTTTTCCACATTTTAATAGCTCGGAAAAGACCGTACAGTACATATATGTACATCTTGAAAGAAGTTTATGACAGTATAAGGATGTCCGACACGAGTCTCAATCGATAAGCATTAAATTCCTGAATAAGAGCTCTCACGGAACGTATTACACTATCAAATGTTTTTGATTCTCATATACCTTAATCCAACGCGTTAAGCAATAGTAATAACAATCTGGATTTTGAACGTAATACATTATTTATATTCAACTTTTTTAGACTTATCTGTTTATTATCCAATTATGTAACAGATTTTTCTTGAATACACCAATATTGCAATATACCCACTATCCCGCGTGAAATTATAATTATGAGTTAAATGGCAAAAGTCTGGATCCGTTCACTATCCCAGACTTGATTTATCAGAACGAGCTCGAGAAATAAGTCATACTTGATTCCTTAATTTTTCTTTCATCTTGAATATATCAGGCGAATGTAATCAGAACTGAAAATAACTGTCGGGATTAATTTTGATTCCCACATATTCGTGCTCTCTACCCAGTCATTATCGACGATGATTCTTACCTAGGTGATAAACAAAGCGATCGATATGATGGTCGAAGTCCTACGCTTATCTTTAACTCTCCCCCTCTCTTTTATCGTGAGGTCGAGCGGTGATTTTCCGGCACAGAATCTTGCGCGCGGAAATCGAGTCCTTGACTTACGAAAGACCGCGCGTAATAATGGGCACACGGTTGCATAATTTAGCCCGCGGACGTTCGGTTATTTAGAAGAGTGAGATCTGATCGCGTGCCCGCCGATCGTTCGCCGCTTCGAATCATTCTCTATCGTATATGCTCCAAGATCGATCGTAGATTTGAATTTCGTTCGCCGATCATTTTTACATTCTTTATCCTTGGGATTTTCAAGTCTGTTCGCCACTTGGTCATGGTTTGATTCGAGTGTTTGTTTTCATGATTATTCTGTTGATTCTAATCATCTTTCCTCACCAAGACTATCCTTTTTCAGGTTTTCTCCATGTTATTTTTGTATGGGGTAAAATGAAAAAAGAGATAGTATTCGTGAGGAGCGATGTTTCATTTATTTCATTGTAATTATGATAAGATATCAATAACAAAAAATAATTTTGTTTTTATTTAGTTTTCAAGTAGGTATACACTTTTTTATACGTATAATATTTACATTGTATATTTCTCAACCTATGAACCTCATTTTGAAATTTTCCATAAGATAAAAAATAATCATAAAGATTATGTAGTATTTTTAGAAGAAATACCACTTTTTGCCAGTATCTACAGCTCAATATTTTGAATTCAAAATACATTCATATTTGATAAAGGCAAAAGTGCAGGTTTGATTCACGATTTTTCTAGCATCAAATGATACAGCATTCACAATTGATCGATTTCATTGATTTGCAGTTAGAACACTCTGGAAAATTTTTTTTCATGAAAGTTTGAAATCGATCATTTTCAATCATTGATCTTAATATTTCAATCTTCATTTTTTTCTTCACTGAATATAGTAAAAAATTCTAAAAATTGAATATATAGAGGATTCATTGAACAAATTCACTCTGGTAGAATTTTACACTAAAAACTTGTTAATACACTTGTAAAGTTGAGTGAAAGGCTATAGAAAATACTTGAATTCGAAATACACTTCTAAAATTGTATAGGTTAGTCATTCAACTTTCTGAAAACTAGTTCTAATGTTTTTATATTTATTTTTTAAAAGATAAAATAACAAGTTGTATTTTAATGCAACAATTTATTCGGAAATTATAATATTCAGCGAGTTGAGTCAATCAACTGTAATTTCTTCTGTTATGAATATTCTTCAAGTTAATAACAAGGAGGAGGAAACTATCAAGTTTAGCATAATTGACGAATTGAGCGATTTTCAGATTTACAATATCAGACATCGTATATGAAACATTTTTTCATGAATTTTTTAACAACTGATTGGGTTGAACTGGATTGACTTGAATAACTAATTTATTTTAATCAGTCGAATAAAAAATGGATGAAACTTCAGAAACTGGTTCAGTAAGTGGATTAGAATTTTCAAATATTAAATACTAATCCAAAGTTTTGAATATTTGAACGTTGTTTAACGATTTCACCAGTGCATTCTGTGAAAATATAATCAAAAATTGTACGTGATTAGATGACTCATACATTTCTCAAAAAAAATATAAATACTATTTCCACGTCCATAATTATTTTAATAGTCGAACATTGATGACACATTGCGTGCTCATATGTAGTTTCTCTCAAATTTGATAATAAACAGTATGTCAATCAACTTCGACTGAATAAATTGATTTACAAGATTCCAATATGTTTCACGTACAGAATATGAATGATTGGAGTGATTGAATGATTCGCCATTTATTATTGCTAGTTGGTTGACATACAATGCTTTTTGAAAAAAAAGAAGGTAAAAAATGTAGGTCTTCTGAGTTCGCCAATTGAGTAAAAAAAAACACAACAACATGTGATCTAGCTAATGATACCATTAGTAAAGAATGTGGGAGTATCATATACAGAAAAATGTCATAACTGTATACAATTAAAGATAACACTCATTTGTTGTAGACGATCATATCGCTGCAGCACCTTGTTAATGCACACCATGCACCTCTGCCGTATATTTCAACATATATCGCGCATACAACCACGCATATACTCTACAAGAATTGCAATCGGTGCACCCTTAGGGTCCCATCACGCGGTCATTGCATGTGTTGTTAATTTGCAGGACGTGATATCGGGCACGATTGAAAATCTTCTCAGGTTGCGTAACGCATGTCCAATTTGTGCGTCAGTTGACCTCATCAATACCCATTAGATTGGCTTGAAGTACGTGGTGAAGAGAGCCGAGCGCAATGGGCACGATCTCCGATGCCGATGATTTATAGTGGACGTCATAGAGAGAGGGTTAATTTCAAGTGATATCCGCGCGTTTTTTTATGCGTGGCAGACAATTAATCTCGGATTCATTTCATGTTCAATGGTATCGGAGGTGTCCCTAGTAAAATAATAAATCTACAAAAATGTAAGGAAATGTACAACATGTATACATGTGTCTCGTTTAGAACAATCTAAGTACATTTTTATACACTTTTCTACGTTTATGTATACTTTTATATACTTTTATACACTTTTATATATTTCTGTACATTCATGTATATTTTTATAGAATAAAAATTAATAGTATATTATGCACCTGAGCGAGGTTAGGCGATTTCTTTTGCTCCCGCCGGGACGAAAACTTAATTCCTCATCTTCTGAAAGTGTATTCTCATGAAAGTACATATACATTTCTATATATATATATATATATATATATATATATATATATATATATATATATATATATATATTATTTTCACTAGAGGTATCAGTAATATTTTTGAGACTCGTTTTGGGAAAGGAAAATGTTATAAACGTATTTTTCACAAATTCACTGGCCTTCCCAGCGATTGCTGTAGAAAGGTATGCTGTTATGAAATGTGTGCGCAAAGGATCATTAAATGCACTCGAATGCTTGAGCAAGTGAATTGATTATTGGATTTGAAAGGAATTCAAGCATTAAGCCTAATCATTCGAATTTTGACCGTAACGTAACCGATTCGAAGGAAATAATCCAGCTTTTAAAGAGCATTTACTTTATAAAAAAAAAGTCATTCGGTACATTGAGCTACATTTCTATGTAAGTAGAGCTGACGTAACCGATTCCCTTTGCCAGAGATGAGAAATTCACTAGAAAGACTATGGTAATTATTTTCTAAGTTTTTTACACTTTTGACGTAGTAATAGACGTCATCAAAAACTCAACGTGCATACTATGAAACAATTAAATTCTCACGTGCTGGCTGATGATTTCTTTCCTGATTAATCATTGATCTATAAATGGACATGGATCAAATACGCTAGATCAAATGATTCAATGTCCGATAAGTTTGTTTTACGCATGGCAAATTCTGATGTAGACCGGTTGTGACAGTTATTGACGTAAAGTACGTGAATCATCTTTTTACTTTTGATTTCAAGCTGTTCAGCCTTTTATTTTCCTTATCGTATAACCCCATTCAAAAGTTACGTGCTTTCGATAAAACTTCAAGTTTCAGTTTGTTTCGAGAAAATAACTCGAAGTGGTAGAACCAACATGTGTATGAAACACGTGTGCTCGAAACAGCCAATAAAATGGGTCTTTTGTCGATCCTTTTTTGAGGCTGAAAGAAAAAATTACGACAGTTTCGCTCGTCATGATGCGTCATCAGCATGCCAATGTTCTTATAATAATGCTTTTGCTATCTCCTTCCTGCCAACTAGGAAAAGTAGGCGCATGTGATGTCATAAGTTATTACTATTGAACGAAATTATAACTGAGCTGTCAAATAAGATAACGAGGACATGGAGTCTTCTCGACTTGGAGTATACTTGGGGTTTGAAAAATATCAAGTTAAGTAAGTCATCAGAATAGAGCTGATATAAAATCGAATCATTTGATTAAATGTAGAGAAAAAATGTCCTACAATTACATTTTCTATTGAAATTGATATTGATACATTAAAAATAAAGTTCAAGAGAGTTTCTCTAATCTCTAGAAAGAATCTTCCGGGATACTTTGTAAGATGCATTATTTCTTATGTGACACAACGTTTTATTCGCACATTCATGAATAGATTTGTTTTTTCTGTGTATAATATTATTTGTCAAGATTCGGTGAAGATTGTCTAATCTCAAGCTGAAATTCAAATGGCCAATTTACAAGTCATTATTTTATCTAGTATTATAATTTTATCTAATCTATTTTATCTAGTTTATATTTGCAAAATAATGAGCATGTTTAGCATGAGAACGCAAGAACCAATTGACATGCGTGTTTTTAAAAGTCAAATAAACAGAAAAAGCAAAATCACGTTAGCCAATCGATGGCTTTTCTGACCCTCGATTCGAAACTTCTGTAATCTTAATCACTGACTTACGGAAATGATGCTTCTGATCACTTCTGTCACACTCTGAATCTGTTTGACAAGTGATTCAGTAACACGCAGTTAAGCTCAATAAAAACAAACACCAACCACATTCGTATCGAGCTTCGAGAGCATTGAAAAATCACGAGAGCCAAAGCTCTGATCACTTTTTTCTTCTCGCTTGCTGTATATATACATACACATATATGCCGATCGCGTGACAAGTTGCCGGTGGCGTCACGTGCAACAAGAGTCCCATCCGTGTATCTTTATCGCGCCACCGTTGCATCAGCGACAGCAGCCTTGACGTTCTGCGGTTTTCGAACGCGGCAAAAGGTACGCATATTGTATTGATGTATACGGTTTGCCTTTTATTTTCCTTTCGAGAAAAAAAAAATTGTAGACGCGCGTGGATGGGTATGGATTTTTTATTTGTCTGGAGGTATATATAATTATCTTGGCGAACTCCTCGACGCTCGGTGTCGCGCTCGACTGGCCTCTGGATCTCGGCTGGCAGAAATGAGGCTCGGAATTATTCCTTTCCTGAAGTGTTAATTCGTGGAGCTCCACTCGTAGATGCGAATAGAGAAATGATCGGGGGCTATTGTGATTGAAAATTCTTTACGATAGCATGAAGGCACATCCACCGGCTGAACACTTGTAGCTTGAGGCGTTTACTGCATGTTTTTGTACTACCATGTGTATACGGTCACGTTGTTCAAACAGAGACTTTTTATGATGATTGTAAACTTGACGAGGAAATTTTATCGTCATTTCTTACGTAGGTTTTGAATCGTTTTCGTGGTTGGAAATTAATACTCAATGTTCCGTGGTCAGGGAAATTTTTCAGTCTTGTCTCGAGTATCACGTCGCGAATATAAAAAGTCATTTATTTATGTTAAAATTTGTTTGAAAGTCGACTTGATGTTTTCTTTTCTTTTTTCTTTTTTTTTTCTTGACATACAATGTTCCCATACAGCTCATTCGCGATAACTGCTTTCGTTACTTAATATCACTAAAGATTTAATATTATTGAAAGTATCACGTTTTTTCGTGCATACAATACTATTAAATAACGCTGGCAATAGTTATCTGGTAATAATCACTCATTCAAATGGTTTTTCAATATTTACGATTAGGATGACTGACGCAATTGCAATGTCAGGTGAGTTTTTCACAAGATCCGGTGAATTAACATATTATCAGATTATGACAAGTACGGTCACACCTTTTATAATACCTTGTCGGAGCTCATAGAAAATACTAAAGGAGAAACGAGAAGTTGAATAGTTTTTCATACAATTTCGAGTACCTCGTCAAATCCATTTCCCCCTAATGATTCATCACGTCTGGCCAGACACGACATTGATCTACTTGCGAAGTGAATAACCGTCCAAAAGTTGACTCATGGATATATCCTTTGAAATCTCTGCGCGCATGATTTTCAAACAAGCAAATGCGTCAAGGGCGTTCTCTCGATGCCGAGCTAGAGACGGCCTATGTAGAAATATGTAATTAGATCCATAAATCAACACGGCAAACCGCACATTTTCCATATAGGCGGGTAGCCGCGACGATGTTCCGGCCGTTGGCGCATACAACGCGGGCCTTGAGATACCTCACGATCAGAGCTCGGCTTTGGCTTGAAACTTCGAAACGGGGCAAATGATGAGAGCAAATTATGTTTTGTTGTAGCATGTCCGGAGGAGAGGATGAAGCTGCTGGTGATCCTGAACCCGAAGTCGGGCAGCGGCAGAGGCCGGGAGAGCTTCCAGCGGCGAGTCCACCCGATCCTGTCTGAGGCTGAAATGCCGTACGACGTGTTCATAACCCGCCACTCGGACTACGCGCGCGACTTTGTTCGCAGCCGTGACCTGTCCCAGTGGTCGGGCCTGGTCCTCGTCGGCGGCGACGGCATCGTCTACGAGGCCATCAACGGCCTCCTCGAGCGACCCGACTGGCAGGACTGCATCGAGCGCCTACCCATAGCCGTCATACCATGCGGCTCGGGGAACGGCCTCGCCAAGTCAATCGCCTTCGCCAAGCAGTGAGTCACTTGGCCCTGTCCACGCGCTGTTTCACACACGACGCGCAATCGGATAGTTTTTTTCTTTTCGTTTTTTCATCCCGAACGGCACACATTTTTATTTTCGGCTACATCGCATCTCGTTTCGATGATGATACTTTCGACTGATAATCCAACGTGTGCATGATAACGAGCCGATCGCAAACATTGTTCGCAGTTGTCGACACGATTGTCGGTTTGAATTCGTGGTTAAAGTAACTCTTGTAATTAATCGCCGTGATTATAATTCGACGCGGAACTAAGTATGTGCAAGTGAATCGAAAAATCATTACAGTGTTTTGATATTGATTAGCGCTGTTTGTTTTGCAAGGTGTACAGAATAACTTGCGGCACCCAAGATAACATCGAGTCCTAGATATAGTCCGATAAGCGATTACCCGTCGCTCGTCGAGATGAAAGTCGATGACTTTCTTAGCCTAGGCAACTTGTTTAAGCAACCAATCAAATCAAAGATATTGATGATATGCGTCTGGGTGCTATTTATAAATCACGTCATTCGCTATGACACCAGATAGTTTTATAATTAGGTTTTAATATTTATCGATGCACGCGTGTCACCGTTTTCTTGACATTCAATTCGTGTGGCTGCGTTGAATGAAAATATACGACAAGGAAAGTTCTTGATGTAGACTCGTGCTTAGAGAAAAAAATGATCGTTACACATTGAACTGGTGTTCCTCGAGTAGGTCAATCATTATTATCGAATTTAATGTTTCGCGATATTTTTCAAATTCCCATTACCGATCGACAATAATTCCAACGTTTATTAATGGATTTGTTTGCTTCGAAAAATGTAAAAGTTGACGTTGAAGTCCATTGGTACGCACTTCGAATTCAAGGTCATATCCATCAATGTGATCCACTCGCGGAACATCTAAATTACGACAAAAACACGAAAAAAAATGGAATTGCTTGTTGTACATCACGAACATTCATCACAGTCTGTCGAACAGAGGTGATTTATGAATCTTGCAATAGAAACTCATATTTTGAGCTTTACGCAACCGGATCCATCAAGAAAGGTAGATATAATTAGTACGCGCGGTTAATTGTCTGCCGTGGGCCTTATCGGTTGTTTGTATAGCGTCGAACAAAAAAATCACCGATTCGTCGTCATCGAGCGCGCGCTCGAGCGAGGCGAAAAGAGAAAAAAAGGAAAAAAATTAAAAGTACGAACGAACACTTTGTGACCCAACAGAGAGCCGTTCGACGCGAACCCAATGCTGATAAGCGCGCTGTCGGTGGTGCGCCGCAAGGTGAGCCGTATGGACCTGGTGCGGGTGGAGACGCGAAAGCGAACGCTCTACTCGTTCCTGTCGGTGGGTTGGGGCCTGCTCGCCGACATCGACATCGAGAGCGAGCGACTCCGCGCGATCGGCGGCCAGCGCTTCACCGTCTGGAGCGTCGCCAGGCTCATCGGGCTCAGGACGTACAAGGGCGTCGTGTCCTACCTACCCTGCGACGCCGCTAAAGCCAACGGCGACGTAACCAGGAGCGATACCACCATCAGCCATTCCAAGAGCTACGCTGACCAATTAGACAAGTGAGCCTTTGTTTCGTCTATTATGTATTTTTGCGCGCGGGCACAGTTGGCTTTGCGCGCGAAAGTCGCGTTTTGCTTCGATTGAAATGTACCGCCCGCAACGGCTAGGCCTTTTTTCCCATGTTTTTCGAGCGCACGCGCGCGCACGCACACGTTGTAACGAGGAAAAGTTTTTATCTGGAGCCGATGAAAAAAAATCTTGACGGCAACAGTATAACGTGCACGAAACGCAAAGAATAACGGCTATATCGACAGGAGTTATGGTTCATCGTATGAAAAACTGGCGTATATAGCTAGCAAACTTTCGACCTCTAAGCTAGATTGTTAAGAAATCGATTGCATTTCGCATTTGGATATAACTGTTTGCATTTATGATTTTGAAGAAGATTCTTTTTAGTGAACATTTAATTTCTAAACATATCTGTACGTATAAAATATACGTATTGATATACTATATATAATATACAATACCTATGATTATATCTAATGACATCTCATATGGTAACAAAATGATTTGGTCTTATTACTGAAATTCGAACAAATATTTTAACTATAGTTCAATCAAAATAATGAATTGTACATTTATTTGTACGCTAAATTGAATAATCTCGCATTATTAAAATCTATATTGAATATATTTTTAACTTTGAAGGGTTCTTCATGTATCAAAAGGAAATGTAGAAAACTTAATATGTGAAGACAATAAAAAAACGTAAAAATTAGAATTGGGTATAAATAGAGCCGTTTTATTCACATAGATATAGCAGTAGCGACATGCGAGAATCGAGAAGTTATGACGGTGGTTTCGAAGAAAACGGATATGGAGCCAACCCTAAAGAAATAGAAGCTGAAGAAAATTTCTACTTCGAGGATGACCAAGTAATCAGTGACGCTTTGACCCTCGAAACTGAAACATCACCCACATTTAATCTGCCCAGGCGAAGATGCGACAGCTTTTACTCGGCCAAGTCGCGGAAATCCACTTACTTCAGCACCGGCTCCGGCTCCATCTCAAGTACTTACCACAGCGTCAACGAAGTTGGCGATCCTGACTCAAGTATGTTTTTTCGATTAGTTTGAAACCCAGCAGAGTGGCTAATATGATTGTTCTAAATTTAATCAACATATTCTCATTCGCAGATGTAGATAATAGTGGTAGAAACAATATTATTTATGGACCGCCGTCTACACTGCCTGCTCTCACGACCAACGTACCTAGTTCTTGGATTAGAGTCGAAGGTATTTTTCGTAATTTTTAATTCATCATCTAATCATACATTCAAGAATATCGTTTATCAGCGATCCTCATATATTCAGGTGAATTCGTCATGGTCCAAGCGGCCTATCAGTCACATTTAGGACAGGACTGTTACTTTGCCCCGCGAGCCAAGCTCGACGACGGCATTATTTGGCTCATGATGATAAAGGCCGGTATCAGCCGAACAGTGTTATTACACGTAAGTTATTTTCTCCCTCTCTTTATAAGTGACTGAGAAAAATAATTTTATCGAATCAGATCAATCTTGCTAACGCGCGATGGGCGGACTTTTAAAATTATACAAACAACATGTTGAACAATACTCAATTGACCACGAATTCATTTGCAGTTCCTGTTAGGACTAAGCGCGGGATCTCACCTGTCTTGTCCGGGTGTGGAAATGATCCCCGTACGCGCGTTTAGGATCGAACCTGCGGAAGACTCGAATGGCCTACTCACCGTGGACGGCGAGAAGGTCGATTACGGGCCTCTGCAAGGCGAGATCTTCTCCTCGTTGGCGACTGTTATGTGCCCTTGACTGACCATACTCGCCCTGACCTCAACCAAACGGTCGAGGATCGAGAACAATGAGAGAGGACTATGAAAACTAACGCTATGCTCGTGATTATAGTTCGCGCATCAGAAGCCGAGCCAAATGATTTATTAATTCCAGACTTTCTTCCTATTTGTTGATTAGTGTGTAAGACGTTTGCTGGGATTCTAACAAAGAATTGGAAATTCTATTGAAACTAACGGACATTATCTTCTTAGACTGATTTCCATTCCATTTTATATAGAAGACCAACATGAAACAATGTACGTCTATTATTGCTAATCGACTGGCAACTTAGTATATATTTGAGATATATCAACCGCTTTTTAATTGTAATCATTTCCATCCACGTCATCCCAATGGTGGGTCGAATAATTATTAAATTCAAGAGTGGCCATGTCTGTCTCAAGCTTTGAAAATCACGATTCTGTAGTGGCAAAAAAATCAAAAGACGAGCAAATTGACAAAAAGTTTTAGACTTGTAAAACATTTCCAATAGAACATTTCAAACGAAAATTCACCATTTTCAATAGAATTTCCGAGCTAAGACACAGATTAATGGTGCCATCACTGGAGAATCAATCAAGTCCATACACGTTCCAAAATAAATAATAGTGAATACGAAATGTTCCTCTGATCAAGGATATGTGTCTAGCTAATTAGGCCAATTCTTTCAACTTCCAAAATTTTCTTATTCTAAATACTATTCATCACTAAAATAGAATTGCTTTTATTATTTGGATGATCATTGTCATTATATTACTATTATTATTTAAATTGTAATTATTACTATCAATTATTATAAATATTCTTAGCCTACCTTCAATTGGCACAAATCATGATGTTCTGTGATGATGTTATATCAAAATTAAAATTACGAATATTTTTATGCGATTTTTTGTATACTGTTAGAGCTTAGAAGTATTTGGAGAGATTTCAACGAATGTTGATTATTTGAATCCATAATTTTTTCACGATTGTTTTTCAATTGTTAATGATTGTGTAAAGATTTAAAACCTTTGAACGAGCTTAAGTTTAATAATAGTTGTAGGAACCAACAAATAACAATCTTTTCTCAATCATATAATTGTTATATTTAAAATATTATCATCCTTATACTATGTCAATTTTTATACAAGGCATTGTAATATACATGTATATTGAAGGAGGACATTAAAACGAGTTGCTTATTTTTTCTTGAACGAGTTCTATATTTTTTCCAAAAGTGTATAATAACCAGAAGACTGATTGCATATTATACAAAAGTTCGAAAGAGTGACGTGAATATCAATTTAGAAATTTTGTATTCTCAGTTACGACTCGAAATATAAAAAAAATGTTATTTACATTGTTCATGGGTTCATGCATAAAGATGCTCATTCAAATATGCAGAGGAGCCTATAATTATATACAATATAGTTGTATAAACGACGAATTAACGCATAAACAAAGGAATATAGCGATCAAGGTTAATTATTCTTTAAATGACCGTATTAGAACTGGTATACAAGACTATAAGCCGACTTTATAAATACTTTAATAGCTATATTACATGTAGAGACCGATATATTTAAAAATGTCAAGTTTTTCGAATCTCACTGTTTTGATAAGCTCACTGATAATGCTCATAGTTCCATTTTTGCAAATTTATCGTGGCAAAAAGATGACCTTACCTACATCAGTTTGTATACTTCACGTACACCGACGCACTATTTTAGATTCTAGTTTGATAAATTAAGTGAATTTATATTAGCTAACAAGTTTTTCATATCATCTTGAAGTTGATCAGTAGTGTTGGTCAGTGACAAATGTGAGCAAAGACTTGTAAGTGATTCGACTTGCTTACGAGCGTCTTTCTGCTTTTGCAAGTAGACCAACAGCATCCCGATAATATTGCGTACTTCGTCCTTTATACGATTCATATCTGCACCTTTACTATGTTGCAATACTCTGAGTTTTGTTTGTGCAAGTTGTAGGGGATTATAACCATGACAGTCTGAAGATAAGACATCTGTTCCTGCCGTAAGTAAGAGGGTCACCACAGACATTTTTCCTGTAACTGCTGCCAGGTGGAGTGGAGTGTTACCTATACAGTCTTGTTGATTTGGATTTGCTCCATATTGAAGAAGTAGTTTTACCATGTCTGTGTAACCTCTGCAAAATAATAAAATTCATTCAACTCACTCTTGAAAAAAGAGGTATTGTAAATGCAAAAAAATTAAAGGGGGTAGCTATATATATACATATATTTAGTGATCAATGCACAGCCAAAACACCCTAACTGATTAATTTCAAGTTTTCAGAGTACATAGTCATTACTATGTATAAGAGCACTAAGAAGGAATTTTCCAAAATTCACATTTTAATGAGTTGAATAGGTGAAAAATGTGCTTTTATCGATAGAATAATAAATTGAAGAGATAAGTAAATTATTTCTTCTCCAAAATATTCTTTCTACATAAAGCTAAAATCCATTTTCAGAATATTTAAAAAAAATCACATTTTTAATAAAAAAGATTGTTGAAAATTGTTTGTGAATATAACAAATATATTCATCTTGAAGTCGAGTTATTCAGTTCAACTCGTAAACATTTTTATGTCTCTATGCCCTATACCTTTCACCACCTGAGCCAACATGCTTGGACAATTTTATATGAAATGTGCTATAAAAATTCACTGAACCATTCATGATAATTCATTACAAAGACTGTTTACTAGCAAAGAGTTTCACATGCATACTGATTTTACTAGAAATACTGCAAGCAAAGCTGCAATGAGGGATGCTAGTTATTATAAAATACCTGCTAGCAGCCATATGAAGTGGGGTTCTTTGACCTTGTTCATCACAATTATTGGGTGAAACTCCAGCATCTAATAGCCTTTTCATCATTTCAATATTATTTGTTACTGCTGCTAACCGCATTTTGCATTCATTTACTGGTTGTTTGAACTTTTCAAAAGGATCTGTTCTTTTTCGAAAACCTGAGTATTTTCTTCGTCTTTGGGGCCCAATTTCAGGGGTAAATGTGAGTGCACTAAAATTCAAATTGATCGATGGTGTGACAAACAAATGTTCCATGTTGTACTGTAATTACGAAAATATTTATTAGCTATTGGAAAAATTTGAATTAAATATGTGTGTGTATTATAGCTATATTTTGAGTTGAAATCGTGAGTTGAATTTGTTTTTAAAATGATGAAAGAATCTAATTGAGCTTGACATTTTTATTCAAGAACATAGAAGAAACTTAAATTTTTTAGTGAACTTTGGCTATCGAAACTGGGTATTATCAAAGTTATGAGTATTTAAACAACATATCATATATTATTAACCTCTTTTGCAATCATATTGCTATGGTGAAAAGTCTGTGCGTCTTTAACCCTCATTAAACTTCCGAGTGAGCTGCTTGAACCACTGTTTGAACTCGGTAATAATTCTGAGCTAGTAGCTTCTGAAGATTGTTTCTCTGAGTTTCCCCGGCTGGTAGTTGAGTTTCCATTAGACAGAATTGCAATTTCATTTGATTTACTTGCAACACAAGATCTCAGTGGATCAGGCAAGCACAAAGCAACAATATTATCTACATGTTGGGTATGTTGAGTAACCAAACTATCGTTTGAATCATTACCAGTTTCCACTCCTGAATCTATAAAAAATATTTATGAAATTACAAGAGCAAAAGGTGGAAATTGACAAAAAAAGAGATGTGTATGGTTTATTATTCGAAAACGTTGAAAATCGTTATTTCCACTTCTAAAATATAAAGCTCATCACTAAATGTATATGAAACGGTGGATGCTCTGAGATATACATGTATAATGTATTAGTTGAGTACACAAAGATCTGAACATATGGGCACAACACTGCAGTTTCTCAAGATTATATCGGAATCAACAAAGTAAAATGCGTAGGCATTAAGTACCCATTTTCCGTTAATCGAGACGACGGTGACTGGTGAGTATCAGCAAATTCGGCCGTAATTTTTCACAGGTCCCATTCTATACAACGGAGAAAAACAAAAATGAACCCTCTCCTCGCGAATCCTTTTATTTTTCTTCCTTATGACTGCAGTCTCTCTGTCTCTCTTTCACCCTTTATCAAGTGCAGAAGTGTTCCCGTTCACTGCGCGGTCGAGTCGAGAGGAGAGAAATGAGAATCAGAAGACAGAAATCAGCTGCACTATAATATTCCGCGCATGAGCACAAAAGTCACGCAGATGTTGCAGTCTCCTTTTTGTTACGGGACGCCTAATTTTCGATCAACTTCTCTTTATTTTGATCGGATTGGGCTATTATTGTCGCTTCATTAACTCACGGATTTCACGGATAAAACGAACGATTTACAGGAATAGAAAATCGGCGCATGCTGCCACGCCACAGATATACCTATATATATGTATGTGTATATATATGTAGACACGATCGATCAGCGGACAACGGTCCATCCGCAGTTTTCTGCTTCGTTTTTGAAAAGTCGCCTTTAGGTTTGATCTTGACATTTATTTCCTGCTTCAACCGTTTCATTTTGATTATTTTCGTAGAATTTTTCTAGAGAGAGATAATTATTTGCATTGGCAAAATGTACATGCGCGAATTAGCGCTTTTCTTAAAAGTTTTGGCTACTTATATAATTTCTGTTTAAAAAAAAATCGTCTTTAGGTTGACGTCACGTGACTACGTCACATGACCAGTCGTCTGGACTCTGGACTCTGGAGTCTGGCTTCTGATGTTGCATTTATACTTACATGTAAACCACAGTATATACGCATTAATAATAAAGAAAAAAATGGCATCTGAGACAGCTGATACCTTGAAGCAGCAGAACAAAGCAACATAATGACAATGGAGATGCGATCCTGGACGCTTTCTTCTTATTTATATGAAAATTACGAATGAGAAATGACTAAAAAATGCCTGTTGACATCAATCGTTTGACTGAGGGTTGGTTGGAGCTCGAAAGCGATCCAGGTACAAAATATGAATATGGTTAAATTGGTGTTTTTCGAATTATTTAGTGTCAAACATCTTGTTAGCTCTAAAAGTCATTCAACAGTTCTTTTTGTCTAATAGCTGTGTCTTGAACATATTAACTCTGAAATTATTAATATTGTGTAATATTTTCCTGTACTGAAAATTTAACATTTCCACTCTAGGATTGTTCACCCTACTCTTGGAAGACTTTGGTGTAAAAGGTGTTCAAGTTGAAGAAATATATGATCTTCAAAAATCCCTCGAAGGTCCTGTATATGGGTTCATATTCTTGTTTCGCTGGATAGAAGAGAGAAAGTCCCGTCGTAAGGCTGTTGAGCAAGATGAAATTTTTGTCAAAGATGAAGAAATTGTCAACAATATATTTTTTGCACAGCAGGTATTGTGAGATATCAGTCTTTTTATATAATTAAAGACAAAGTATTCAATGTTTCTTTGGTAAGTAATCAACTTATCAAATATTATTATTACAAATTTATTTTTCTTCATAGGTTGTTCCAAACAGTTGTGCAACGCACGCATTACTGTCTGTTCTACTCAACTGTCCTAATATTCACCTTGGCACAACTTTGTCCCGCTTAAAAGTACACACGACTGGGATGTGTCCAGAAAATAAAGGTTGGGCCATTGGGAACACTCCAGAACTAGCGTGTGCTCATAATTCTCATGCTATGCCTCAAGCAAAGAGGCGTCAGGATAAAAATACAGCAGGAGTATCTACTGGTAGATTTACTGGAGAAGCTTTTCATTTTGTTAGTTATGTTCCCATAAATGGAAGACTGTTTGAATTAGATGGCTTAAAGCCCTATCCAATGGATCATGGCCCTTGGAAAGAACATGAAGAGTGGACAGAACAATTTAGAAGAGTAATCATGGATCGCTTAGGAATCTCAAGTGGAGAACAGTTACAAGACATACGATTCAATTTGATGGCTGTAGTACCAGATCGAAGACTTGCAATTTCTCATAAATTAACTATGCTAAAAACAAATAGACAGATTGTTCTTGAAGCTCTCCAGCAACTTGTTAAACTAACTCATCAAAATAACTTGGAAAACCATAGCAGTAAGAATAATAACACTAATAGTAATAATAGTAATAGTACCGATAATGAAAAGTCAGAAAAATCAAACGAGAAAAAAGAAAAGACTGAAGAAGAAAATCGCGTTGTAGTAAAAAATGAAACTGATGGTACAAATACAATACCTGTTATTAGTGTAGAACAGTGTAATGATTCCACAAATGAAATGGCAAATGATGAAACATGTAGCTCAAAACCTTCAACTAGGTAAAGATTAATTGAAATCTGTATCATCAATTTACTTACATGTTCTCAGTCTAATTTGCAAATGTTTTTGTTATTCATAGTGGTATAGAAAAAGTAGTCAATGTATGTGCTCTTGACTATGCAACACCTCTTCAAATTCAAACATCGCCTGCACATAGCTCATCAAGTACTGACACTTCATCTGAAATAGGTTCTGCTTTTAATTCACCTACGCAAAGTGCGTAAATCTGAATAAATAATCAATATTTTATTGACATAATGAAAATGTTTAAATTCTCTTTATTAATATTAGATTGGGGCTGGAACTCTGGAACTATTAGTCCTACATCATCAAAGGATTTCAAAAAATTTGTTGTAATCAGAGTAGCAGGAGAAGAAAAAAATGAAAATGGAATTAGTGAGTAATCTAACTTTTGCTTCAAGATAAAACATTGTTTGAAATATTCAAGACAATTCTGGCTATTGTCTTAATTTTATAGATCGCTCTTCAAATACCATAAATGTCAATGGCAAGAGGATAATTTCTGAAAGCACATCATTGAGTAAAAAAGTTTGTCTATCAGGAGAAGTACGAATTCCTCATGCAAGGGTTAAAACAAGTAATGGTGATACTGTCACTGAAGAGAAAAAAGTTGAGAAAATTGATTCTAAACTTTGCTCTAAATATCCAGAAATTCTCGAACCTCATACTTTTGCCCCTAAAGATCTGTTGGCATTGTTGAAAAATTTAGAACATGAGATAACGGTTTGTGAAACAGCTTTAAAGGATGAAAATGATAAGCGAAATAAGTATAAGGTAGGACCTATTTGAAAAAAATGTTAAATATAAATATTTGAAATTGTATTATCTAAAACTAAACATTGTTTTCAACAGATTGACGATTGCAGAAGAACACACAATTATGATGAATTCATTTGCACATTCTTATCTATGCTAGCTCAACAAGGAAAACTGGCAGAATTGGTGCAGCAACATTTGCAATTGAAAAAACAACCCACTGTATCAGTCAGTAGAGTGCACAGGTAATCAATTGATTGATCAATTGAAAAACACATACATTTCAATATACATTGAATGAATTATTTTTTTGCAGTAGGTCTTCAAAAAAATCAGATAGTAATCGTACCACAACTTCCCGGAGACGGAGAGGAAGAACAAAATGTAAAAGACGCAAGTGAATCTATGGTTTTAAGTCATGTTCAAAACTTGAGTACCTTTAAATTACATACAAGTGTATGTAAAATATTTACGTGAAACGTATATGCATCCTGAATTTTATCAATTTTTTATTGACATTCATGTAAAATTTTTATCTATGATAAACAATGATGAAACACTATAATTATTAATGACGTGATCTAAATGACTCTTGATTATTTACTATAAACACACGTTTGAATTACTATAGAGATTGAAATTATTTCTCAATGTTAGTGATATGAATTTTGTATGTACATCTTATAACTCTCAGAAATGTAATAAATGTATTTATTATAATCTGATATTTGTTTAAAAAATATGATTCTTTCATAATATTCTTATGTATAACTTATCGTCTACAAGTCGTTTGAAAAAACACTCAATATTCTATATAATACTTTGAACATTCAAGTTTTAAAAAAATATGTAATCAAATACATTGTTAGATGCAACAGATGTTAAAAAATATAAAAGGATGTATTTTGCAAAGTCTGAATAATGTAAACTCTTCAAAATAAACTCGTCTTGAAAATTAAAAAACATTCATCCAGCTATATATTATGTCAGTATGATGGGAGGTTCAGCAGATGGTGGCAACTCTGAAGTTTCTTGGGTTTCAATAATTTTAGTATTGATGATATTCCCATGTTCATCAATTTCATCAATTGATATCAGAATATTTGGGATATTAGACGTAGGTTTTGCTGAATTTTCATTATTATCCATGGGAGCCTGAAACAAATGTTAATATTGTAGTATACAATCTATAAAGTTATATATGTAGTACTCAAATACTGTTTTATATGTAACTATTATATACCTTTTCTTGTGGAGTGGATTTAGAGATTTTTTCATATTCAGGAAAAGAGACACCATCTTTCACATCAATATCTTCATCAATACTCTCATATCTAACCGTTTGCAATCTGTAACATCCATCATCTTCAAGGATATATTGAAATCTTTTGTGACCACTTAACCATTGTAAATGATGTGTTTCTATCAAATGCTTAGTGAGTCGATAACTTTTTCTATATTTCATAGGACATTCATGACAACAATACCAACGAACTTCTGATCTATGAACTTTTTCTACATGTCTATAAATATATTACAAACCTTAAAATTAATCCAATACTTCCATTTAAATATAATGTATAGTCAGAATAATTTGCAATACAATACCTATCTAATGTATATGCATTTTTGCAAGAGTATGAACAGCCTTCAAAATTACAAGCATAATTCGATGCAGAGTGAATACTCATGTGAGAATCAAGATCTTGTTGAGACTTAGCACCATGAGAACACAAGGTACACAGAAAATTTCTGTGCACGGAGTGTCTATAAAGTACATGTTTTGCTAAGCCAGAAGGAGATTCACAACTCATATCACACATATCACATTTATAATGGAAAATATGATTACGCATATGATCTCTCAGAATACTCTCAGTTGGATAATACTTGTTACAGTGGGAACATTGGAATCCTTGTACTAGAAATAATAAACACAGATGAGTTTGTATTTCAATAAATAATCTAGACAAAAAGAGAATGTCCAAACCTTCTAGAGGAATTTGACGTCTGCAATGATCATTGAATCTTGTATTATTGGCAAACATAGTGCCACAATGGGGGCAGGCAATGATTTTCTCTTTGGTATGAACTCTCATGTGCTCTCTCAACTTGGTTATACTAGGATAATTGCCTTTACACCCTTTCCACAGACAATTAATTCCACCTTCAACTTTGTTACCTCGAGGATTATTCTCTGCATGTGCCAGAGTATGATACAGGAATTTTTGATAATTATTAAAACTTTTGTTATTGCAATCACCCCAATCGCACTCATGTGGAGGTAATGTATCTAGAATATTTTTCCAATCTGGATCACGCTGACATTTCTAAAGTCAAAAATATATTAGAATGTATACTCAATAATGTAACTACAGTACAGATACTGTGCACCTCTATCAAGTGCTACATAATCTTATAAATAGTATTGTATTTTGTTACTGTATTTGTAACCTGGTCTGAATGAATAAAAAATACAAAAAAATTGAATTGGTTTACTCACAAAATTCATAGATTACCACAAGATACTCACAGGGAGCTTTGTCCTGCCTCTAACATTTGTTCCAAGGCACTTCAATTTTGAGTGAAATGCATGATAGTTAACATGACGTATAGTATCTACGTCAACTTCACTTTGGTACATGCAACCTGACCATAAACATGCATATACTTCTATCTCGTCTGTGATCCTAATATCTAGTTCAGTAACATGATTCGCCACATGGTTAATGAATAAATCTAAAGAACGACTTCGAAATTCACATTTGGTCCATTCACAGGTCAAGTCATATTTTTCAAGTTTCAATTGCACCCCTAATTTTCTTCTCTTAGCACCACATTCAGAAACTGAATCAAATTCAGAATCTGTTTCTATGAGATCTTCAGATTCACTTTCTTGCTTGCGTTTTCCACTATTTTCTGTAGTAACCAAAGACTCTTCTTTAATATTTTCAACCCACTGACTACATCTTTCTTGAGCATCTTTATTGATCATCAGCTGTTCAACTGTTTCATTCATTGTTGTCAATTTGATTGTCTCCGATTGAATGAAAAGTATCAACTCTGGAATCATTAAAAAATGAGACATTCAAGCAACAAATATAATTACATAATATGAGAATAATAATGAAAAATATGTCGTCAAAATACTGCAGTAATCAAACAAAGAAGTGCTGCATTTACAAAAACATCAGTGAGATCCAGATATTGTTTGTAATTTTTGTCACGCTTTCAATACCATGGATGTTGAATAATAGCATGTGGATAAAAAATACAAACCTTTTTTTCGAATGCGTTGCAACGTGAAGAGTCCCTCAAACCGCCAAAACTCTTCTCCTTCATTTTCCGAAAATGCGTCTTTGAATCACCTCATTGGCTTGGAATATTGTGTCGTCTGCTTTGCTGTGCAGTGTCATGCATAAATTCTGAGTTCATAGTTTTTTTCCCTTCCATGAGCTAAGTAAGTACATATATATATCACGAAAGAAGATTTTGGTCAATCTCTTTTGAGTTCTCAATTTCTCGCTTTCTCAAGCGTGCACCAGCGTGCATTGTCAAAGAAGATAGATCTTTGGCACTGTTTGGCACTACTGTGCAACCCCCCCTCCCTTCAGTTCTGGCTGCGGTCCGCGACTGTGCAGAACTCCGTCACAGGTCAAGATTTTCATCGTCTGGAAATTCTATATAATTTCCTGTGATGTCTATGATGTTGCCAACGAAAAGTAATGTATTATTATTATTGTCATCATTATTGTCTTGTTTCGCTTAAATACTACCAAACGTTATTAAAAGTCTCGCCTGAGCTGTTGCTATAAGAGCCCTGAATAATTTTAACCTTTAAAATTATGAAAGTATTTTTCGTGTAATAGTGCATTATCTTTGAATAATCATCTAAAATTTTTTATCTCATTGGGATGAATAATTTTAAAGTGGATTCCGATAATTCAATATGATACTGCATTGTTTATTATTGTAATGACAAGTTATTATGTAAAAGTGAATGCAATTGTAACCAAATTATCTTTATCCAAATCAGTGTAAATAACATATGTATTTCTTATTTAGTTTTCTCTCTCACGAGGGCAGCTCCAAGAATATTGAGCATTCCGATTAGGAATAAATACTACTGTATTAATGAGGAGAAAGAATTGACAAAATGGAAAGATATTGCAGAGCGAGCTGTAGTAACAATGTTTATGCAAGAGTTGGTTCGTGGAATGGGTATAACACTGTCTTACTTCTTCAGAGAACCAGCAACAATCAATTACCCATTTGAGAAAGGGCCTTTGAGTCCAAGATTCAGAGGAGAACATGCTCTTAGAAGGTAAATGTACAAATTATCCATATGAAAAATAACAAATAAGAAGTACTAGCAATTTTTCCTTTTTCTTTTTTATGGACTCAATAACTAAATATATGAATGAATTCAAAAACATCCAACATATATTATTATTTCAGGTATCCATCAGGAGAGGAAAGATGCATTGCTTGTAAACTTTGCGAAGCTATTTGCCCAGCCCAAGCTATTACTATTGAAGCTGAGGAACGTTCTGATGGCTCGAGGCGTACAACCAGATATGACATTGATATGACCAAGTGCATCTATTGTGGCTTTTGTCAAGAAGCTTGCCCTGTTGATGCTATTGTTGAGGTAAATCATTTCTCATCGTTAAAAAGTTCTGTTACTTGAAAATGTTAGGCTCAGGATAATGTAATTCATTATTATTTACATTTATCAATTCAATTACTTTTCAGGGACCCAATTTTGAGTTTTCAACAGAAACGCACGAAGAAATGTTGTATAATAAAGAAAAATTGTTAAATAATGGTGATAAATGGGAATCAGAAATTGCATCGAACCTCCATGCAGACCACCTGTACCGTTGAAAAATCAAGTAGAAGAAACTGTAAGATAGTTTCTTGGATTATTTAATTGATTATCATGAATATAAATTAACATCTTAGAAGAATAAAATGTAAAACAAAGTTTAGCTGTTATAAAATTTTCTGTTATGCTAAAATTATTTCAACGATTACTTTATTGATTACCTCGAACAATTTAAAAAAAAAATCACAGCTAACCTGTGTAGTAATGGTCTGCAATAGCAATACGTATAATAATAAATTTTTCATCCCGTGGCGAATATTTAATTGAATAAATAAATAAGTATCATTTTTTTCACATACTAATTTTTATTAAAAAAAAACAAACTTTTAATGAGTATACATTAGATCGATTCAACTTCTTATTACGCTCAACTGCCTTACAATACTACAAAAAATACAAGGGTCTCTTATAGTAGATACATAATTACCATTATTTACGATTAACGAAAGGATCCGGCACGAGTATCATTCAATTATTTCTATATTATACATATACAATATGGTAATAGTTATATATAATCAATAAAATAATCAATAGTGATAATGTGACAAAATGTCAATTGTATGAAAAATTACACTGGGACTCAACGTGGCAAAAAAGTCTAAGCTCATTAAAAATTGTATCTCATACGAATAAAGATTTCAATAAATACAATGATTGATTTCATAACAAAAAACATGCGAACATCACAATTTATATGAACTATACACAACTATTTTAATCAAAATTTCTTTGAATTTGTTTTGGGCAACTGATCCTTATGATTTTCGATCAGATCTGTTATGATTAGAAATAGTTATTGGAGACCTATATAATTAAATACAAAGATCTTTCTTCATTTATACTTGATTTGACTGACTTGAATTAATAGTCATACACTGAGCTTCCAGAGCTCTCAGTCTTTCCAGCGTATGCAAAGGATCCATCATATTTTTACCGTCTTCATTTGCATTTCCCAATCGTGGGTTGTCTGAAATCAATGGACAATCAAAATATTGCCTGTTGAAGAAGAATCAAAAATAAATAGTTTTACACGTACCAGTGCTATGCAGATTATTAACTTGGCTTGATAAGAGATTCTGATTTTTCCTAGTCTTTTCTATATCTTTGAGTCCTTGCTCTATGAAATCTTGAAAATACTGGTGAGATTTTTCCAAAAACGGTTGTACATCTGCTTCAGGATATTTTTGTTTAAAGTCATACAACTGTACGAGCCCCTGTAAGGAATTGAAACATAAATACTAGTTTGGTAATATACTTGCTAATCTGAGAACTAAAATTACGTACTTCTTGTACAAGATGCTTAGACCCTATTTTTTTAAATATTTCTGACAGTTGTTGTTGAGTAACTTTTGAAAAACGTTTTGGATTTTGGCCCAGGTTATTATTCGACTTTGATATTGTTTTTGCCATATTGATATCATCTGGTTTGAAACTCTAAAATAAAGAATATGGAATGAATAATTAGTCGTATTGTTTCGATTTTGGAATAAAAAATGAGTAGATATCGTTTCTAGTACCGAAATTAAGGATTATTTAAGAACATGACGAATTAAAAATCAATAGAACAAATATTTTTTTGAGTATTAAATAAATTGGTCTTCATTTTTTTGACTTACCGTGATTAGTCTCATTAAATAGGAACGTAATTCTGATTCATTTGTATCATTTATAAGTGTCAAATGACTGAGTATAGTACTGCCCTTGACTTTAGTCATTCCATGAAGTACTGTTTTGATGGTTCTCATGGGTGTATCAGGTTTGTTTTGTCTCTTCCACCATGATGTTGGATAATCCTTCAATTCATCAGATGGTATTCAAGTTTAGTTTTTTAATGATTTATTGTTTAAAAATGTGTTATTATTATGTATTATCGAAGAAAAACATAAAGAAATCATAAATAGTAAATTTAATAAATATTTAGTGATCTGAAGTTAACTTACTTTGAAAAAGTTGTGAACTTCCAGAAGAATAGTATCATAATCTAGATCTCCAGCCCAGTTTGGTATTGTTTTTACAATTTTCCATAAGCACTTCATTATAAGATCTTCATATTTTGCTGGACCATTAGAGTCGGCGCGTTCGTGCAATAATTTTATAAGAACACTGTAATGAAAATAGAATCGATTAATTCTCAACAAATAAAATTTGGTTGCAAGCCATAATATTTAAAGAGACGAAAATAAGTCTATTAATTACTATTTGCGAGTGTATAGATAATTGATTTGTACAACGTTTTGATAACTTCGTTCTTATCCCTATTTTTCAGGTACACGCTCATCACATCTTTATGTCAGTTTCAAATAGTTTTGAAGAAGATGAGAAGCCCGAGTCTCTGACACTCGTGCTGTCATGCACGATCAAGAAGAAACTGTTCCGTGCAGATGTTACTTCTATTCATCTCTTGTTTCACAGTACCATAATCAATGTAATTCCAATTTAAAATTTGAAAGTCACCGAAACGTTGCACAAATGAATTGACAACTTAAAATCATTAAAATAATATGAACATAATCACAATAACGTTTCAAAAATTATATCCAAGATAATCATTACCGTATTATTGTAGTGTGATCTGAATTGTCTATGATTTTGAGAACAATAGTATTGATGACCCTGATGTAGGCTTCAGCATCATTTATACGTTCGAGTTTATTTTCAGCCAGAAACCCAATCATCTGATCAACAAGATCTTTCAATTGCTGGAGAGGTACATTTTTTCCGAGAATGCCCGTGTCATAAAACTATATGAATTACAGACAGATTGTAGATTAAAATGTTTATAAATACAAAAACATAAGCACGTATATTAATTACCGTTAGAATAGTCATAAAGGTTGTCCTGAAACCTTTTGATACTTGTGAACTCCCTTGATGTAATGGATAAGTTTGCAAAAGTTTTAACTGCATATTAACAGAGCTAACGAATTTATCTTCTTTAGACTGTAGCATAGAGACTTGATGTGATTTGAGGAACTAAAAGTTAAAATTTAGTTAAAGTATATTTGAATGTATTCTAACAGTCATAAATGATAGAAAGTACTAACTGCCTCGATTGAATTCATAGATGCTACAGCTGTAGCAAGATCCAAACTGGCCATGCCTAGGACAGTTCGTTCTAAACTATCTTCTTTACCAAGCGTAGAACTCACAGGAGATATTGAGTCAGAGTTTGGTATCAATAGTTTTGGAGGTGATATTGGAATCACTCTGATCAAACAATCATTAAAAGTTATTAATTTTATATCACTAAATTTGAGCGATGTTTCAAAGAACATCGAAATAATGCTCACTGTCAAATAAATTTAATTGAGACGATCTTTGGTGACCAATACTTTGTAAATTCTCCTCGAGCTATTTTTATCAACAATATTGAATCAAATAATACACTCAAGACAGACCAAAACTATAACGACGACAAAGAATAACAGTTATTTCTCACCCAATTTTGATATCACAATGGTCACTTTTTTCAGTCAAGACAGTGAAAACAAAAGTTTCTATCTACGCAGTAAAAGGTACAAATACATATCATTAATCGCTTCTTAAAATTTTTTTCCAAAACTAAACGAAAATTAATAGACAGAATTACAGAACCCATGAAATCAAACGACAAAATCACCACCTCTTCGAATTGCGGAGAAAGGATCGCACAAAATTAATTGAAATGATGATAAAGTTTTGAATAAAGGGAAAATTTATTTGATGTGATTCATTTCTGCAATGCTACACACCTATATGTTCATAATATACACGCTCAATACAGAAGAAAGATACAGCGACTCGGCCTAACGTAAAAAAAATTGAATAGAATTTGCGAAAACTAACACACCAACATGACTGATAGAAAATAAGACCACGACCGCGAGCTCCCGCCACTCTTTATTAGCACCTTTGACCGTGCAGATAGAAACTTGTTTCCTCTGCATTAATTGAAAGTATGGGAGTATACTAAGGTTGCACTCAGACATGGAGTTTGAGTTATTTAAATTCCAATGTCCAAAGTATTGGCCTCCAAAGATTGTCTCAACTAGATATATTTGGAAATAGTAAGGTGTTCAAAACTAAATAATACTTACTGTCGTTGGTGAGTAGGATTTAACAATTGTACAGTCTCATTTAAATCAACATATGGCTCTATTAATTTGGGTACTCTACATTTTACTGGAGCATTTGATTCAATTCTTTGTAATAATTCCATATCCAATCCAAATGGCCCAGAAACTTTTACTTGAGCTTGTACTGGTGGAAGTCTGAAAGATTCGATGATGTAAGAAAATTGAATAAAGTAAAACTAAATCTAATAAAGTAAAGTAAAGTATAAAATATGTATTTTTTCCTTGTAGTTGAATTTTAACTTAAAATAGTATATAGTAAGAAAACTGTTACAGATAAAAAATATAACAACACAAAATAAAAAAAACGGAATAGGGAAAAATCATGATTCATAAGTGTAAGGAAATAAAATATCATTTTCGCCGTAGTAAAAGAAAAAAGCTTTTTGGGGGAGTGAAGGTTCTAATACTACTTCCGAGGGAAAAAAGCTGGAACTTTAACAAAAACACTAAGTTTTGTCCATGCTTTACTAATACAAATCATATCACGTTATAAGTATACGACTTTACGCTTTCGTGTACGTATGCAACTCTCAGGCGCAAAAACGCACGAGGGAGTAAAGTCAAACTTCACTCTCTGGATGCGAAGTTACTATATTTTCCCATTACCCATCACCATTCCACAGCATTCACAAACAGAAAAAAAAAATAAAAACAAACGTTTCATAATTGTTTGGTTGACTCTCATGTACAGATGACATTTTTTCTTTAGAATGGGACTCTTTCTTCATTTTTGCATTCTCAAAGTCATTCTCACGGCCATAAACGAAAGTCGAATTCAACTTTCTATCTTCACTTTCTTCTGGCGTTTCAGTTATTTTTTGCACCCTAGACACATGATTAAATAAGGAAAAAAAAATTAAATGATGGTGTGTATACCTGGGTTTACTATGTAATGTATATCATCGCCTTGCTGTGATTAATTAGTTTTCAAAAACCCACGAATGTCCAGCACAAGTTTTGAGAACCCGATTGAAATTATATTCAAGAATATTCGACACTTGTTGCAGATTGAATTCTACAATTAGCATTTTTTAAAAAATAATTCGGTTTCTTTTTCAATAAAACAATTAAAAATTTATGCTAGAAACTATTTTTGTATGATTCTAACAAGGAATTCGGAAAAAGCGCAAGAACCACTAATAATGTATTTTTGATATTTTTTACAGTTTTCATAGAAAATTATAGAATGGGAAATTCTTAATAAAAAACGACTTCTGTTTCAATACGCACGAATGAGTCCATATGAAATTTTTTGAATTCACAAATCAACAATAAATATAAATAAAGCTAAGTGGAAAAGTTTCAGAGCATGGTGTCGTTGAACATTGCACAATTTTTCAATTTTTCTGTCCGATTGACCTCTCATTTTAAAGAAGATAATACCAATATAAAATTAAGAGTCAATTTGAATCGGATAAAATTCTTCCAAAAAATTAAACCCGTATATAAATTATGTCATGTAGAAAATGTTCATTTGTCAAAATATCTTTACTCACTCATCAGGTTCTTCAATATTTTGTTCCTCTTCAGGTTCGTCATCATAATTTTCTTCATCCATATCGTTCACATCATTGGAAGGCATGGGTGTTTGCACAACTGGAACTTTAATTTTGGCTGATGGTACCGTTCTTGTCGGTCTATTTTTTGCTGCACGTTTTATACGTTCGTCGAGAAGTGATTGATCTTTTTCTGAAATCTAGAACAATGAACATGTGATTAGGAATTTTTCTGAGAAATTTTCGTCAAATCAAAGTAGGAGTTGGAAACTAACTTGTCCAACAAGTTTATAGACTCGTTCACCCTCTAAGAAATAAGCTTGAACTATGCAGTTTAATGCCGCATTTCTTACGGAGTTGTCGCGATCAGATATCTGTTTAGCGACCTCTTTTAAAGCAGCTGAAGGAGATGGCTGACAAACCGAGACGCCGTAACTTTCAATCAAAACTCCCAACCGTTCCAGACATTCTAGAGAAAAATCCATTGACATATAATCATCAGATATATACCAATCATTTGAACATTCATAAATTACAAACCTGTTCTTTGTCTAGCATTTTTAGACTTCAAACCTTCCATAACATATGAAAATAATTTACTAACTGGATATACTAAAGCTATTTGATTAAATAAAGCCTTAACACCATTTCGCACAGCATCTTTCGGATCTCCGATCTGAAATAGAACAGACATTTTAAGTAGAAATGACAATTAATAAAAAAAAAATGTAATTAATCTTGAAAATGTGCTCACTTTAATAATTAAGTAAGGTATGAAAGAAGCTGCTTCATTTTCCAACATGTGATACTGATCCTCTATCAAAAAATTGAAGACAGTTTGAAGATAATCTAATCCTTTAAGAAGGACAGATGGATTTGTGTCAAAGAATCGTAGAGTAAGCCATTTCAATATTAAATCTAGATTAGACACGAGAGCTTTACTATTCCCAGGTAAATCCTGTGAAAAAAAAGAAAAGTATTTGTAGCGTAAATTATCACAAATCATTAAATATATTGAGTAAAAAACATACCTCCGTTAACGATTCTATAGCTTTGAGATGATAACGAAAATCAGAATGAAACATGTTTGCCATCAGCGTTTTATTAACGTTTGCTGTGCTCATCAAATCTTTCAATAAATCAACAAATTCCTCACGAGGTGTCGTAAAATTCCATTTCAAAATCTTTAACTTTTGTTCATCAATCGATCTTTGATGCTTCATATTATTTACAGCTAACAAAGGACTTGTGTCAATATCATCCTCTTTTTTACGTGCGCCAGCTGGTTTTCCAGAAGCGCCCTATGAGTATTCATGTATATAATCATTAAAACCATTATAGCTTTAGTTTCTAACTAAATATTACAAGAAATTTCTGAATTACTATTAATAAATATATCAATATTACCTTTGTCTTTACACTGGCTTTAGAAGCTTTTTGAGCACCACCACTTTTTACTGTTTTAGGTCCATCTTCAACTGGAGCTTTCCTCGTTGGTAGTGGTTTTACTGGCATGTTTGGACGGACTTTGTCCAAAACCGCAATGACAGCAGTTTTAGACCCAGGCTAAATTATTTATTATTTATCAATATAATGTTCCAAAATGTCTCTCATTCTTTGATTAATTTATTAGTAATGAATCCAAGATTTTCCAACTTTATAACATTGAATAGAAGATTTAAATGAATTTCTAATCATATAAAAAATATATTATTGACTTAGGAATTGCTCTTACCTTAAGCTTTTCTGTATGTCTAACCATGGCCTCATAGGACAAATGGATCATGAAACCAAGAACAGCTTCTTGAGCATTCTTTCTGACATCAGAATTACGATCTTCTACATTACTGAACAAGGTCGGCAAGCATGTAATAAGCTCTTCTTTTGGTATTTGTTTTGTGGTAACTAGAAACAATAATATAATTCTTCATTTTTATTTGATCCTACTTTTTAAGGCACAATTCGTCAAACAAAATAGAACCAAATTATTCATGCTTCATACTTTCTTTTATGAACAACACTTTTGATAATGAATCGGTAGTAAACTGTTGTTACGGGTTTGCAAGTAAGTATGACCAACTCTGATAAATTCATCCATCACTTACAAAATTCAAGTTTAAGGTCAAAGAAAACTCTTAAATGTGACTAAATGAGTAACTATTTTAATTTGAATATAGCTTTAAGAATGTGACTGAAGTTTTTTTAGTGTTCATTTTATATAACTTTAAGCTAGCAATTGGATATCCATTTTTATGTTTGAATAAATAAATGAATAAATTCATTAATTGAGAGAAAAAAAAAATATTTCCATTGAAACGTAAAATACACTCACTTCCTGGTAGTTTTTCTGAGATCCAAATCCAAAGTTCGTTTCTCAGTGTAGGAGAACCAGTCTTCAAAGCATCTCCAATCATTTCTCCATCAAAGAATTCTTTGAAACCACACTGCTCTCCCCAAGCATTCATACAGGATATAGCAGCTGATCGAATCCAAGCCTATATTTGACAAAATATTCAAAACTTTGCAATTGAATTCACTATTTTTTATACAATTTTTTCAGAATTAATTCTATTTGTGTCTAACCTTCGAATCGCCAAGACATTGAAGAAATCCGGGAAACAGAACTCTAATATACTGCTTTATCGGTGGACCCATGGCTGTCGATAAACTTTCACAGAGACCTAGTGTAGTTTGAGCAATTTTACTATTGCTATCCACTAATCGTTGCGTCAGTGCTAGAGGCAGCTCTCCTAAAGAACCTTTTATTAACTTGGCTTCATTCAAAATATTAGTAATTTTTTGAAGAGCTTCGCTGCGCACCTAAATGTTTAATTATAATGTTAATGATGAAAGTGTATACGTGCATGATGAACATTCAAATCGATTTTCACAAATTCCAACTTTCATAATGAAGAAGTTTTACCTTCCAATTCTTGTCAGCGAGTTCATTCATCAATGCTTCAGTCAATTGATTACTGATATCCACTCGTGGTAACATATCACTAAGATCTGTTTGTGTCATAGGCATTCTATCTTCAACTTCTTCGTTATCTTGTTCATCTCCTTGACCTCTTTTGTTTTTAGATCCACGTACAGGAGCTGGGGGAGTTTCACCGTCGAACTGTAAATTGTATAATGATGTATGGTGGTACACTACTGATATTTTTCTTGCATTCATAAGAAAAATTCTTCAAAGAAAGAAACTAAATACTATTGATAATTATAGGACACACCTTTTCACATTCTTGCTCAATTTGCTGTTTCAAAGCTGGTTTTTCATTTTCAAAGAAAGTAAGCAATGGTTTTCCCATATATAAGTACATTGTGCCTAATAGTGTGATAGCAGCTGTCCTAATACCTGGATTAGTTGCACAAACCCCTTTCTTTACATTTTCAATCAAAGATTTTGCGTTGACTCTGAAAATAATAATGATAATTATTATGATAGTAATGACAGTTCTCATATTTGATCTTCATGTTAAACAACAAATATTTGAAGAAAGAATTCAAATTAATTATCTTACGCAAAACCAAATTCAGTTAATGCTTTGGACAACCACAAAAGTGTCTCTTGTTGAACTTTTGGATTCTTTTGATTGAATGCAAAAGACATAATTTCATTAGACACTAAATCTAGATTTGTAGCTTCAGCAATAGCAGTCAACGTTTCAGCAGCAACCGCGCTATTTTTCACATCTCCTAACTTCTCTGTTATGTCCATCAAGCAATATTCTGTGACAGTACTGAAAAAGTAGATTTTATATCTGCATAAATTTGAATTTTCAACTTTTACTACTATCTAAAAATATTTTAGATATTCTAACATTTTGTCGGAATAGATGATTTGAATTAGTCTTATATATTACAATGATATAATTTTAATTTGCATACACACATCCGTGCATCACTTTTGAGTATGCTTAATTAGTTAATGCAATTTGAAATACATTTCTTCCATACATACCTTGAAAATGGATAGTTTTCTGCTAACATCTTAACAAGTTCTAGTCGAAGTTTCGAAACTTGGAAATTAGTATCTTTAAAACCAGGTTTTTTCGCTAGTACTCTCACAAGAACTTGGGTAGATACTTGGGCAGCATCCATTTGTTGAACATGCTAAAAATGTAATCAAGAGTGATGTCTCTATTGGATTTTATCTTCATCTTGTTGAATATAAAAAATTTTTTCTAGTATACCTCTAAAAGTTGTTCAACAGCAGCCAACCGAGTTTTCCAATTTGTGTCAACAAGGCCTGAAATAATTTCTTTAGGTAACGTTTCAGAAGCAATATCGTCGACTTCTTCACTGCTCAGATTTTTTTCTACTTGAGGTTTTGATGAAGCCTTTTTTGAACCAGCTAAATACAGAATAAATCATCAGATTACTTCGTATTTTTATATCGATAAGTGTAATATTTTTAATACAGCCAAATTAAGTCAATCAGAAAAAATCAAATTATTTCAAACAAATACCCAAATTTGTCACTGATGATGCTGCAAGTTTTTTAGCAGCTGGTTTTTTTGTTGTACCTCCAGTTTTAGGCCTTTTAGCTTTGAGATCATTGTCATTAGATTTTACTGGACATTCAATTTTAGCTGGTGCTGTATTAGGTCTTTCTTTGTTTGAAACTTTTCGTGGAGCTGCTACTTTTACATAAATAATTGCCTTTTCAGCACTCTCTTTTATCTAGTGGAAGATGTTGAATGGGTCATTTAATAAATAATCAAAAATTAAGAAAGAAATATGAAGGAATAAAATAAACTATAGAAAACGGACCTTTGTCATTTTCAAATTATCTAAATCAGCTAGGAAAGGTGTCATTGCTTTTTCTCCGACTAATTTCATGGCTGTTCCAAGTGCATCAGCAGAACTATCTCTCACTAATGGATCTGGTTCATTCAAAGTTTTCAATAGAGGTCCTGTATAAGCTTTCAGCAACTTTTTATTCAAACTTAGTGGTTGGGTTTTCGAAAAACAGCGAGCCAAGAATGTTGCAGTTTCAGCTTTTACGGATGGGTTTTTATTCTCTAATGCTGCTAAAACGTCTTCCAAAATTTGTTCGATATTTAACTACAAAAAATTATAATTTTGATGTTATTGCTAATGACCGTATTAGAAAAGAGACCTTCTATATTATATTATATACTATCTACTCACACTAAGAAACATTGCATCCGCACATTCTCTCAAAACTACAACAACACTTTGTTTCTTTTCTTTGAATTTCTCTAAAATTGCAGAAAGGCAAGATGTTGCATAATTCGTGAAACGTTTTTTCAAGCCATTCGCCAGACCTGTCAAACATTTTCCAGCTAAAGCAACTACTACCACATTAGAATCTTTAGATATCACCTGAAAATATCGAAAGTTTATTGGAGAGTTCATTCACTGAGAATTGAAAATTAATTATACAATTGAAAAGTGATAAATACTTTTCTGAGAACGCGGGTTAATTCTCCATAATCTCCACTTTCTAACTTTGGATTCTTGACCAAAGTTTCAAGAGCTTCAAGAGCCTCTTTGCGGTCTTGCCACTTCTTTGATTCCATTTTATCATAAAAATCTTTGGGTAATTTAGATAAAATGTCAACGGGATCAATCAGTTCATAGGTATCAATTTCAGCTTCATTTTTATCATCATTGTCAACTTCATCATCTATGAAATCAAACAAGCAATTTAGAATTTCCAAGATAGAAATTTGTGAGATTTAATAGCATTAGTATTACCATCTTCAACTTCACAATCACCATTATCAACATGGCATGAAACTTTTGGTTTCTGAGATTTCAAGTAACGAGTTGGAATTGCTTTTTCATTGCCTAAATTGTTAAATTCTGTTTCTAATTCTGATAGCTGAAGAGGCTTCAGAGTATTCAATTGCTGCTTTAAAGGAGCACCAATCCACCTTCAAAAGTAATAATAATTTTAATTTTGGTGTAATTGATGATAGGAATAATTAATCAAGTCTATACCTATATATTTCAACCACTAGAGCTTTTGTTTCATCACGAACTGCTTTATCTCGATCCTCTAGCAATGCAGGTATTTTTTTCATCAGAGGCTTAACATTTATAACTTTAGGACCAAATTCTTTCAAAGCAAGTGTCAGAGTTGAAATACATGCTGTGACAATTTTTGGATTTTTAACTTCTGTTCCTTTGATAAGTTCCTCTTGGACTGCTTCTTGCTTTTCTATTTCAATGTACATTAACGCTATTTGCACAGCTAAGTCCTTTGTTTTAGCCTTGGGAGCAGCAATACACTTTGAAATGATACCACTCATAACATCATTGGTTGTTCTTGAAAGAGAATAACAGAGATTGAATGGTTTACAATAGTGGAGATCTCAACATTCACATTGGAGAATTGAAAAAGGTATTTCTATTGATAGTACATTTCGAAAGTCAAAACTCACTTTCCAGCGACTGCTGCATTCTCCACATAAGCCAACACGGCTTCCAAGCCCTTCTCCTGCGCTGGGACATTACTGTCAACAACAAATTTCTTAACAAGGCCAAGAAACTTATTCCACTCGGGGGACTTTTCATCATCGATGCACCTGAAAGTCTTTGCACACTCTTCGTAACCATGCAATCGTGCTTTCCATAGCTATGACAAGTGAAAAAAGATATGAATTAAACAGATCACGAAATCGTGACAAAGAACAAATTAGATCAAGTAACTGATGAATCACTCACTTTGTGCACACAACGATCCTCAACAGGTAATTTGGTGTACTCCGTGTCCTCTTCCATGTTCTAGGCGCTGCAAGCACATACAAGTCAACAATTATCAGTTATATTGTCGATGTTTCGGTACTCGGAAAAAATGTCACAAAGTGTACTTTGTGGGCGAGTATAGTTTGTATGTCGCAGCTAAGTATACCCGTGGCGAGATCTTATCGGACCAGAAATTGCGGGCACACTGCGGTCCTGCGGCTGCAATCGAGTCGAAAAAATTCGCGAGAGCAGCGGTGAGCGGCGAGCTAGAGTGCGAGAAGCATAATCGATAAGGCAACCTTCATAACCTGCAGTTGCGAGTGCATAAAAGTCGCGGAGCTGCGACGAGCCCGCTAATATATCGCCAAACGAATATGCAAGCAGTCCAAGGATGATGTCGAACCAGCGAGGGAACTGAGACGCCAGTCGCTACCGGAATCGTCAAGGATGTGAGTAGCTGTACACTTACGCGCTCGCGCTCTCTCGCCAACGGATCAATCGCGCGGCTGCTGCAGCTACGCACTAAAACTTACTTCATGAGCCGCAACTGCAGTCCTGCGGGGCCCGTTTCGCCCTGTCCTCTTCTTCAACTCTGTTGTTCTCGCGCCCCTGCAGCCTCCTCTCGCTCGCGCGCACCTATTATACACCTTATAACGGGCGAATCCGCGAGTATAGATCAACCAAGGCTCCGCAGCAGCGACGTTTTCGCGGCCATTTCTTCAGACAGTTGTCCGTTTAATATTTTCAAACACAGGCTGCGCGCGGCGCTATATGCGAAATCCCCACTCTCTCCGCCCGCGCGCCTGAAAGGATAACGTTTTTACTTTTGGATCTTGTGTGATCGCTATTTACTTTTATGAGTATCATACAGGTATCATCATATATATTGCGTGTTTCGAAATGTTCCTATATATGTGCCGAATACTTCAAAGTTCGCCGACGCTATACATATGAGGCGCGCGACGCTCAGCCAAGTTCAACGTTTGAATTTGGCATAAAGGATTTGACAGAGACTCGAGCCGCGATCAAAGAAGTATATAAATCGCAGTGATGCGTGGGTGTGATTTGAATGGAATTATGGCTGGGTGTTGGATAATCGCTCTCGGTTTTGTTGTTTCAAAACAACGAAAGCTATAACATATGCCCATATATTAGGTATATAAATCCTCGTCGGGCGTATACAATATATTGGTTGGCCGTCTCTGCTGCATAATTCAAGTGCGCTATATATAGTCAAAAATTGATCCTCATTCAAGGTGATATTGATACCGTCGTCGCGAATGTAAGTAAGTACGCTTTTGTATACATCTCTTTAAACTTTCAAAATTTACTTACCCTGTACTATGCTATCATTTTGATACCAGAGCAACATGTATTTGGGAAAAAATTCTCGAAAAAATCGAAGTTAAATTTACTCGATGCACATTTTCATCGGTCAATATACAAGCTAAATAAATATTCACACAGTCAAATCTCGAGTACAACAAGTCTGGTTTCATGAAATTTCAAAAGCTCGAATGAACAATTCATTTTTTTCCCGTCATATCTGCATTCTCTGTATATCCTCGAAATAGATGTGCGCAATATACATATATGCGGTAGCTGCTGCGCCTGCATCGATGAGTTTTCACGTGCGTGGATGTCGTCGATTCGAGATACGCATGCGCGCTCTCAATATAGGACAAACTTAGCTTTAAACACTCCAAAATACCTTAAATGGTATATTCGGGCCTCTTTTCCTCTTCTTCTAATTCATTTTTTGTCTACTCGAGCTGGGATTTTCTTAGTGAGCACGTGATTCTGAAATAGGCTACTGGCGTCATTGATTCGATATGAAGTATTATGCTTTATTTTATGTAATGCGTTTCACAGGAAAGAGAATCTGCAGTTTTGATCACTAGCGTGCAATAACATGCGACGCTCCAGCGAGCATCGCGGCTACGAAATATATGTTATATCATTACTATTTATCTATCTCAGGTGCATAGTTTTAAAAGTAATTTCATTGGAATGTGGGACTTTCGTGATTGATAAAAAAAAGATTATATTCAGAAACTACTTAATGTGTTCAATTTTAACATACCGGTTGGATACAATAATTCACGTCGAGAGTGCTTTTTTAAAGGCCATTTAAGAACGCACTAGTGCGTGAAATGTTGTTTCGTGCACATGATAACGTAAATTACGTCGCACTTTTTCACGTAAATATTATAAAAACTAATAATGTGTGACTCATTTACCGATAACTCTTACACTTGTATCGAAAAGTACTAATTTTTCAACAGGTGTGATTAAAACGCGATTCTCGTGCGTAAGGCAAGGTATAATGAAAACGTAAATAGGTTTTTACGTGCTGCTTGATCTTTATATATGTATCTGAAGTCAACGAAATATCTAAATTTGATCTTGATAATCATTTTTGGAGATCTTAGTACAGATTCCGGTAGTAGTGAGTCCGCAATAAGTTAAAACTTAGCTCGAGCAACTAATCCTGGTCTCATCAGGAAGAAATTAGCACCGCTTTTATGGGGGTTGCATTTCTAATTATTTATGCCCGACGCAAAACGGAGGAAGTCAAATTTTTTATTGCGTATGATGAAACTCACTTATGGTTCTGTTGTGGAGCACACTGAACAGTTTTAGCAGCTGGCTCGCTGTTCTGGAATATTATAGGTATTCACTCATTTAATACAAACCACTAATAATAGTATAATATGAGATCTTGTAAAACGGCCTTTTACGAAACGCACTAGTGCGTGGAATGCCGTTTTACGCATCGAGTAACATTAGTATATTATGCGACTAGTGCGTGAAATTTTGAAGACGCATGATACACGTTCACGTGATTAAAATTAAACGCACTAGTTTGATACAGTGTTTTGTTATGAAAGTTCGTAAAACGGCCTTTTAAGAATCGCACTAATGCGTGAAATGCCATTTCACGCACGGAATAACATGAAATAAGTTTAAATCTCAATTGTTTACGCATGTAACACTCATGTTCACACTTGAGTGATCGTGCGTAAAATGTTTCAATAAAGACATGGGTTCATGATCCAAGCAATTCAGTTTCTGGCAAATTAACATTGAACCTTTTTCAATATACGTATATACACCGCATTCGAGTAACCGCGCGTAAAATCGCGTTTTATGCACTTGCATAGAGAAATACTGATGGGGAGACTACAGTCAATCCGGCACTTTTCTCATATTTCGTATTTCCGGTGCTCTCTGGGCACCAGTGGTGATTGGGTTGTCTCGGGAGTATATTAAAAGAAAATTTTTGGTCGCTTCTTCGCTCATTTAGAGCTTGACAACCACCCTCTTACAACAGTTTAAACTTTTACTACCTCCTTTTTTCCTCCTTTTCTTGATTCACTCTACTAACTACATTACAAGAAATAAATGTAATCATTCTCATTTCTTCACATGTACGACTACTCTATCTTTATGTAGAAACATCTCATCTTTCGATTGGTCATGACAGTTTTCCTCAGACTTTTTCCCTACTCAAAATGTTCTTTTTCGCACGCAATAAAAGTGAAGCCAATGTCTCTTATATACACGGCTAATCAATGCGTGAATGATTTTCCACGCGTCGGATGGTGAAAATGTATGACACATGATCAAAATGAGCGATACGGACACGTTGAGATGGTTGAATTATAAAAAAGGCACATTGACTTTTTTTATGTTCCGAAGCTCTGCAGTTTTCTGCTCCCTTTCTGCAGGCAAAAGTTTCACAATTATGAACTATGATTATAAAGTTTGGGATATTCTTTTACATATATTTCAGCATCGTTTTGAATATCAAGTTTTTTCTTTCTCAACCCTCTCTGCAATTTTCCTAATTTGAAAACATAATTTTGAACATAAGGTTTGTTTCCCCATTGCTATCACGATGTTTTCCGATCTTGCCACACAACCTATAATTGGATGATTTTATCAAATACGATAAATATATTTGGTCAAACTCCTCCTGGGATACATATACAAAGAAAGAGATCCATACGCCAAAGCGCTGATTTTAGCAGATTTGAGCAGAAAGTAAGCTTAAAATTTGAGTACGATAATTTGATGAGCGTAACGTTATTGACACCGCATATATGCGATGCAGTTATCTGAAAAAAGAACTTTAAATTTTAAAGATCGCATTGCGCAAAATATCGTATGCTTTTGTGTTTGACCAATCAGATCCTCAATCGCTTTGATCATGCATCATACGGCACTATACACACGTGTATTTGATTTTTAGGTTAGGTCTGACTAAGAACGAATGTAAACACGAAATATTTCGGTGATTAATTAATGTTTTGTGAATAGCAGATATATAAATAATGGGAGATCATGACGAAGATCCTGAAAAAATTGTAAAAGATCCTGAGAAAAGCAATGAAAAAACTATCAATAATGAAATCACTGTGCAAAATGAAGAGCTGACATCAGAAAGTACACCAACAATGACTAAACGTCAATGCAAAAAGTTGAAAAAACGTGAAAAATGGTTAAAAGTGAAAGATGAAAAAAGGTACGTTCAAACACATTAACTACGAGCAAAGTATTTTACAAAATTCCATTTTTCCAGGTTGAAACAGAGAGCCAAAGAAAAGGAGAAACGAGCTTTTGCCAGAGCTAACAATCTTGACCTAGGACCTAGTAGGAAATATCTAAAAACTTGTACCATGGCTGTTAGTCCATGTAAACTCAATGTGACAATTGATTTATCATTTGATGAATATATGATTGAAAAAGATATAGCCAAATTGATCAAACAGATATTGAGGTGTTATACCTTAAACAGGCGAGCTGTTGCTCCATTGCAATTTTCCGTAACCAGTTTTGAAGGAAAGTCACGAAAAGAAATGGGCAAGCACAATGGCTATGATAATTGGGATGTAAGTTTTTAGTCTGATTCATATTTAAAAGTATAGTATTTAAAAGTATATTTGAGAGTATAGCAGTTTCAAATGCACTCAGCAGATTATCTTATATTTTCATATTCAAATTTATTTTTTTTTTCAATACGATGACTGAACATTCAAATATCCAAACATTACTTTTCTAGGTGAAATTCATTGAACAAAAGTACTTTGAAATTTTTCCTAAAGAGAAAATAATATATTTGACAAGTGAATCTGAAAATGTTTTAGAAGAATTCGACAATGATTGTGTTTACGTTATTGGAGGACTTGTTGATCATAATTCACATAAAGTAAGATGTTTGAAAAATTCAATACAATTTCAATTATCATACTTTTAAATTATTTTGAAAAATCTTGACCTGATTCTTTAAGGGTCTGTGCCACAAATTTGCAATTGATAATGGTGTAAAACATGGCAGACTGCCTCTAGACAAGTATCTTAAGATGAAAGCAAGAAAAGTATTGACTGTTGATCATGGTAAGTAGAACATTTCATCATCCTCAAATATCTCAAATTGTTCTTTTTTTTTAAATCAACCTTTTTATTGAAACTATATTCCTTTTACAGTGTTTGAAATAATTCTGAGAATTACAGAAGGTAATACTTGGCAAGATGCTCTATTAAAAGTTTTACCTGAGCGAAAGAATGCTCAATTAGTTTCTGAGGAAACAAAAAATAACTTGAGTCATTCACAACCTCAAGATGAGGCTGAGAAGATGGAAAATGAGGTAAACTAGTGATATTGGGAAGTACTTTGGGAATGAAGTGAGAACAAGCTTTTTGAAATTGATATTCTTTATTCCAATGAATTTTGAGATTGTTTGTCTGCATTCTGTTTCATGACACACAAACAGTCTTACATAGACACTTGAATTGTTTTTTTCTTGCGTTTGTACTTGACTGTTCAAGAGCACTGTACATACTTTTTTTGGACCTTAAAAATATTAAATACGGTAATACTACTTATGTAACTAAGTAGGTGTGTTTCATATTTATACATAAATAAATAAATTTTATCTATCAGTATCCAGTACTACAGACTTGCTGCATTAATAAGCAACATTTATTTGATACTCGTCACGTGAGTACACTCAAAAAGTCCAGTTTTTGAAATAAAAAAACCATTTAAATGGAAGAAGTTAAGTATTCAACTTGGTTTGTAAAAATCAATTTTCACAAGTCTATGAATAATTAATGGTAAATTGTAAAAACGCAGCTTTACAAGTGAAAATGATAAATGATAAATTGTAAAAACTAATTTCACAGTATAAATGATTAATCGCAAAAGACCAATTGTCTTAAAATTGCTTTGTAAAACGTATCATTAATAAGAGCATAGCGAGAAATTCATTAAAAATACGCACAATGCGGTACGAGAAATACAGCTAAGGTATACATTGATGAATTTTCGCGTTAGTGCTTGTTGAGAAAAATAAAACGAAGATCACGATGTGAGAGCGAATATGGCATGAAAAAGCCATCTCGAAAGCCAGAACACCTACAAGGCAAATGAAGCCAGGTACATCTTACATTTAGTGATTGACTCGACACAAAAGTTTTAGCCCAAAATGAAACATCATCCCATAACAAATGTGATGTATCTTTGCGACGTTTCACGCGAAAAAGATTGATGGAAAATCTGACGGACAGTATCAGTCTGTCAGTGTTTCGCGCCGTTCGCATCACCACAATCCGCTTACGAAATATAATCTTCATTTACATCTTCTTATTCATCAATTTGTCCCAACAACAAACATGAAACAATGTCCGCTTAAACATTCTTAAGATTATCCACCTCGCAACTGTCGATTATCTCGAACTCGCTGTCGTCGCTTTCATCGTCGTCCTCGACGTCAAGGTGTTTTCTGGCTTCGATGCTAAGGTCCACGTCGTCGTCGGAGGAAGACGAGCCGCGCTGGAAATGTCCACTCTTGAAGCGTATGCCATCGATTTCTGTTTCGCTAGCACTTAGCTCCAACTCGGAGAGCTCGAGCCCATCCGTGCTACCGTCGTCGTGTGAAGGCATCTTCAGACCCAATAAGTCGTCGTCATTAAATTGATCTGTAATGCAAAATATTTATTAGATTTGATGTACTTCTTAGTTGATGTCTCCTCGTGGGAAGATATTATGAAAGTGAAAATAGATATACCACTCGAAGTATCTAGGTCTGGACTAGGTGGTGTGGGCGAACGATCTCCAGTTTCACCAGCTCGATTCAACACTTGGAGATTATATTCTGTTACCACCGGTAGAAATTCATCAATCCCACTATCCCATTCTGTGATATAGAAAAGAAAATCATCAATTTAACGATGATATTATACTCGTTCGTAATCGTTTATTACGGCCACTCACCTAACGTAAAGTTCAGAAAAAAGCTCTTACTTGTCGATCCATGGGGATGTTTTATGAAAAATACAGGACCTAAGAGAACTAACATAACTAGCCAGTAAGTGAAGAAGACCCGGTCTATATAGTTTCCAATGACCCAGACTCCAACCGAGATAGTGCACATGGCAGTACAGAACTGAAAATATTTAAAATGATAAGACAAACATTCGTCGTTCGTTTCATTAGTTCGATGAGAGCCGAAAATACTTACAGTTCTTGGCTGCTCTTGTTGCAAGTTCATTAGGCTCTTGAAACCTGATTTTACCTTGGCAATCACTTTTTGCAGCTGCTCAACTTTCGGTTGTAGCCTATAACAGAAATTCCCATCAATGTTCAATTGTAAGAGTTGTGAACAAGAAAAATCAACTTTCAAATATTTCAATAAATCATATAAGTAATTTAAGACTCACATGTGAGGTTTTGCTGATGATTTTGGCGTTTGTGTATCCAGGGTGCCGTAGCAAAGTGCGATGACTAGAGCAGCGCTGCCGGCTGCTGCAAAGCCACGTACTTCGCAAACAACGTATCCCCTGTAATGACATAAGTAAAAAAAAATCATGAAAAATCGATAGAAGTTCATTTGATGTCAAAATTAAAATAAATGCATTGTATTGAGTGATGCGCACTTTAACGATGTCTGTTAATTACGCGTGGTCTGATTGCTAATTATACTTTGTAATTCCTCGCGTTGGCATTTTCAATTTTTCATGTATAAAATGAATCACCAGCGTTACTCGAAATAAAGCTCGGTTTAGTTCTGACCTGAAAGAAGAATAAACAACGAATCTTTCCGAGATAGAAAAGAAATCTAAATTTTTCGATCTCATACTCTAAATAGATAATGATTATTAGTCTACCCAATCGATTTATGGTAATATTTTTGGAATACGAATTATTTCCGAATTTAGCAAAGAGGATTTCGCGATTTCTCGATTTTTTAAGGATTTTTTTTATACGCGAAAGAATGCCACTCATTTTTGTCTATATTTCAATCGTTCTATGCTTATTTTTTAAAAGAATTCACTTATACTAATATTAGTAAATTACTTATCTCGGGGAGCGTATTTTGATACACGAAACTGCAGTGTAATCAGAAAGCTAAAAGTGCAGCAAACAGTAGAGTCTGTTTTGCTCTTGCTACGGAATCGTCGCATGTTTCCAATTATGCAATGCGAAATCTATCAATTGCAAATCTTTTATTGAACTCCTCATACACGCTCGAATACAGTATGCTCCATACCGTCATGTATAGGTCAAGATTATCTCTCGCATATCGTTTTATCGAGGCTCCATGATTCAAGGTCTCGAGTACATTCGTACGCGTGTCAATGATGATAGTCAAGTTCACATATTCGATACTAATTGACGTACTGCAAACATTGTTGATTGTTGAAAATAAACTTCTTGTTTTGATCGTTTTATCGATTGTTACATAATCATTGAGATTCGCATATTCGGCAGTTTCAACTTAACGTTTTATATTCAATCTTTGAAAATAATACGTGAATATTATGAAGTTTATTCAGGAGCAGTAAAAATTATAGCTTCTTTTTTTAAATGGCCCACGTGGGTTCAAATTAGCTTTGTATGAAAACATTACAATTTACCACGCGACGCCATGTAGTAATCGATGAAATCGATAGTGCTAACTTATTTTCGTATATAGTGTTTCTGTTTAATTATACGTTTCAAGCAAAAAATTGAAATAGAATTTCCTTTCTAAAAGACACAACATTGGCACAGAGTTGGAGAAGCGAAATTCGAAAAAGATCAAGTTAAAATCTAAAGTAAGAAAAAAGTACTCTTAGCGGCAATCTCGACTAACATCAATTCAACATAGCCCGAATAAGCGTATACAGTGAGTAAGAAGTGCAGGCGATTCCAAGATTGCCGTCGTCCAATAAGTCGCTTCTTTCACGTTCTCTCGGCCTCGTCACCTCGCTCCGAAAAAGCAGAAGCTCGCGCGCTCGAGAGAGCGAGGGAGAGAAGGGGCTAATGCAAATAAATAAAAAAAGTCGGCCAATCGCGGCGAGGTGCTCGCGCGTACTCCGTCATTGGCTCGAGAATTTATGTCATCGCCGCGCGCCCCGCGGCCGCGCTCGAAGCTCAATGGATAAATAGTATTTCGAAATTTCGAGCTGTATTTTTGACTCATCATAGAGGAAGTGCCCGACCGTAAGCAGTTAATTGATCCTCACCCGTCTGGTGCCCATCAAGATTATGCGTTTTCATCAGATGTTGATGTATGCTTTGCTTTCGACGTTACTCAAGTGCCATCGCGTGAAAATGTAATTTGATTCCAGTTTTGAAAACCCACTAAACTGTCGAGTATTACAAGCTCGATGTCAGTAGTATTATCGATTTATCGAGCTTCCCCTTTCTTTTGATTGTGCATTTTTCCAAACCCAAAAATAATACGCGGTAAGAACAAAGAGCGTATGGATTCGATGAAGAGTTTGATTATACTTTGATCATATTACTTCTTTTATATGAAAGAAAAACGAAACTCAAAATCTAAACAGAATCAAATGCCATGTTTGGCGCAATTATAAATACTAGTTGCAACTTCCGAATATGCGTCCATCAATGATTTCAGATTCAAAAATACTCGAAGAACGTACAACTCATCGGGCCGTGCTTAACATACGGTAAGCGAGCTGCCTTTGATCGAGCATCGATGATTTTGGGCTCGCGGATCGCGGTCGCGGAACAAGCTTAACGCGCGAGAGGAAGTTGAACGTGTGAACGCACCAGAACAAAACATTAAAAGCAATGACGACGGAAATGCTGTTGCCGGGGTTCTCCCAGTTGAGTATGCTCTCGAAGAAGTGGATAAAGGTGAGGGTGGCGTGGGTGATGTTGTCGAGGCACTGTTTCCGCCGGCGCTCCGCCTCGTCGTGCTGCTTGCGCCTGGCCTCGCGCTGCAGGGCCCTGGCCCTGCCGGGCCATCCTGGTATGCGCAGGGCCAGCCTCGACAGACTGTCCATGGCTGGGACGGGTCGGTTGGTCGACTCGCGCGGTCTAACCTCAGGCAGTGCAGGCGCGGCAGCGGCGGCCGATCGTCGCAGCGGCAGCTCTCTCGCCGTCGTCGCAGCGGCTTGGCATGACACGCGCGCTTGTACCCTTCGGGGGAGCGCTCAGACCTCGCGCTGCGCTCGCTCGAGCTCGCTCTCTCGCCCCCTCTTTATTTTTAGCGAGCCCGCCGCGCGATGTGTGTGTACTGCACCGCTCTGTGTCTCAAGACGCACTCGCGTCCCGCCCCGTACGGTTCGCACCACCGCGCACGAACACGCACACACGCGCACACACTTTGTCGACTGTCTCTATTGGTTTCACTTCTCCGGTATCAGCTGCAGCCAAGGGATGTGCGGTCGGAGTTCTCCGCCTCGTATATTGCTAACTGCAGCAGCAGCGAGCGCGGCGCGCGCGTCTGGAACAGAAAAAATTTGCATGTATACAGTGGGTGTATGTCTATATACATATATATATGCGGAGCACGCGGCTGACTTTCACAGGTTTCCTCGAGCGACTTGCAAAGGGGTGCAAGTTTACGAGACGCGACTGCTATATTTTGACGGAATGGCTGATTTTTCGTAACGCCATTTGTTCGATCTCGTTGTGCTCACTCGGCAGACGCTCGTCTTGCAATGTTTCCTTCCGAATTCTTATTCTTATATATCATATAAATGAAATGGTTACGCGAGCACGACCGATAAAACAACTCTCGACGATCGCTCTCGTCAAAGTTGGGGGGGAAAGGTATACCGCGCTCGACCGCAGAATTAAAAATAAAGTAAGATTTATATAGGGGCCGGCTAAGTTTAACCCGATTTGGGTATCGCTTTTTTCGGCACCTCATTTGGGTATCGTGGGTCGCTGGAGACCCGATACAGGCTAAAAAGTGCAATTTTCAATAAAAAAATCTGAAAAAAATTCCTGAACACTCTCCAATCCTTCTACTTTGAGAGCATACTATGGGTTTTGGAAAAAAAATTGGATAAATATTTTTTTTTTATTAATAAACATACCCCCTCCCAAAAATGCATGCATTTACGGAAAAATTCATAACTTTTGAAAAAATCAAGATATCTAAAAGTTTCAAATTGCAAAATAAAGTTGAAAGATAGTATTTCCACTTAAAAAATCGCGAACTTGATAAGAGCAAAAGAGATGCTTAATTGAGAGGTGTCAAGTTGCACGTTTTTCAACGTGCAACTTACCAGCCGCTCGAATCGGTTTTCGACCACAGTCTCGGTTTTTGTTTTGGTTATCTGTAAAAAATGGAAAAAACCAATACATGACTCTGAAAACTGCCTAATCTCTCGAAAATATTGATAAATTTGATAAAAAACCGGAACTTATTTTGCCGCTCAAAGCGGATTTCGACCACAGTTTTGGGTATCGTGGGTCGCTGGCGACCCGAAACGAACTTGATTTGTGCACTACGACATCCAGGAAGGCACTGGCGGAACGTGACTCAGTACGAAGGGTCCTTGCATTATAAAGTTTTTTTAGGGTGGGGATAGGTATTTCTCCCTCTCTTGGTTTCCGAGATATTAGACAAAATAAAAATGGCTCGGGTCTCCAGCGACCCACGATACCCAAATCGGGTTAACTAGACGCCGCACGATATCACAACATGCCGATGCAAACAGTGTACTAAAAAACTAGGTCCAACGCCAAGCGGTAAAAAGTCACTCGTCATTTCGATTACACACGTATAATCAGCGCCAACTTATATACCAAACAATCGACAACGTCAATGATAGCAGGGCCGCGCCGATTCACTCCCCCTTTGGCGGTGCACTATCGTCGGGGAGGTCGCGCCTCTCCACTGCGTCAGCTTCTCTTGCGCGAGAAGAAAAAAACACACACAGACACACGCGAAGATGAGAAAAGTAAAAAAAAGACAGAATAAAGTAAAGGAAAAACACGAGTGCGTGGGGGGGTGAGGGGGAGAAAGAGCTTAAACTTGAGCCATGTCTTGATATATGTCACTCGGCCTTACCCTCCCTCCCACACACACACACAGACACACACACATCCGAACATCGTTAATTACGAAACGCGAGCGAGGCAGCTTCCGCACTTGCTATATGCACGCTAGCGGCCGCTGCAGTATAGCGCCAGCGATCGAACGTAACTCGATACGCGAGGGCCGCGACAGCCCCACGATAAGCTCCACAGACTCATTCACTCGATACTCGATTGGCTGTGAAAGATATGTGCGTATTATGTGTATATACGTATATACACGGAGACGCGTGTGCGCCGCTCAAAGCGTTAATTGAGCGCGAGAACACGCCGCCTCGGGAGGGGGGGGGGGGCGCACTGCATTTCTACGACGTATATATATACGCGTACACTGCACGGAATCCAGGCTCTGCCGCGCGAGAGCGGTGCAGTTGCGTATTTTCGCGTAATTCGAAATCCGTCGTTTGTCCCGCGTTGTCGAGTGCACGACCGGATTCAGCCGAACGCGCATGTATACACACGCAAGATTTAAAACTTCCTTTGCTGCTGTTCCTCGCGCCGGCAACTGTTGCCAAATTCTGTCACTCGAGTTTATTGGACTGTGTGCTTCCCGGGCGAATCAATTCAGTGGTTCCTCTGTATTCGGAATGTTTACGTATGCCCGGAATAGCCGTGCTCGCGAGTAGTGCGCGCGTGACATCATCCCTGGCGTGTTTTCCCACGTTTCTCAAAGTTTCAGAAAAACGCAAAAATATGTCGCTCGAGTGAGGAGAAATATTTCGCTCTAAGCCGCGGCGTGTGTCGTACTTTATCAATTGGTGGTACATCAATTTACAGATACACACACACACACACACACACACACACACACACACACACACACATGTATGTACTCACAGGCGCGCGCGCAAGCGGGGAACTTCAAGGCGAAACCTTACCCGAAGAAACTGTTGGACTCGAACAAGTGATCGAACAATCTCATGTGTAATCGGCTCTCATGGCTGTTCGCTCTTGAGTCGTCGTTACTCAATGAATTAGACAAATTTTTTTCTCATGAATTTCGTGTGATGGAGAACTTTAATTGCCACAGATGTTATGCAATGAGCGTATGTATGCTATTTAATGGAGTCGACCATTATTGTCTATTGTAATCGAATCTTTCGCGGTGATCCGTTGTTTTTTTCCTGAGCTCCGCGAAAAAGTTAACTCGTGGTCACGTTTTTATATTCTCTTCCGCTTAATATTTATCGAGTCGACAATCAACTTTCGAGCCTGCATGCAGCTACATATGCGAGCTCGATGCTAGAAAATGTTATCTCCTCGGCATTATGATGAGCATAACCAGACAGTGATAAAATCACGATTGGCAAATCTTATCATACACGTTACCTACGTTCGCGAATGTTTGGTCTGACAGCGAATAAACTCAAGCGTGGAACGTCATACAAAACTACAAAATTCTTGGAAATCATGAAGGAATAAGTATAGAGACGCTGATTTGTACTACGCTGTAGAGATGCGCGAATTACCGGCAACGAGTAAAAAAAATTAAATGCATAAAATCCATTGGTTGACGCAACTTCAATCTTATAGCGAAGAACACCAGCAGGTATCCCCGATTTCCGACTCTGTTAACGGCTATTAACGTTAAGAGTAATTCTGTTCTCAAAGCTAGATATACTCGTCGAAAATTTTACTTTCAGTAAGAAAACACGCCACTATACTTATATGTAGGTAAAGAATGACTACTCGAAGAATTTTTCCGTACTGAATATACATATAATTTTGAGGATCGCGGGTTTGGATAAATATTCGAAACGATCGAGTGTCAATTTTTCATGTTACCAATCGAATAGGCGTTACTAAGAAAGAACGATACCAATATATATAAATATCAAATTTAACTGACGCGAAAAACTAATCCAAGAACCAGCTAATTGGATGGAAGAAAAAGAACGACTATACTCCCCATTCGAAGCGGGTCGAAACTTAGAGTACGAAAGGAGTTTGATTATTCAAGATCAAGGTCACGATAAAAGTGAACACTCCGAACGAACGACAATAATCGTTAATTCGGAGCAGGATTACTCGAAATTGATTTCTCATTGTTATCTCCATAGAATCGCGAGTAACGCGAGCCCTGAAAAACGATAAGAACGCTATTTTCGAGCGCAACCTTGACTCCTCGCTCCATGAAAGATCATATGCGAGTGTGACACAACCTCGCCACTCTCGCACTTAAACTCCGTATCAAAGCGGAACCTGCGCGCATGCACACATAGGTACACATATACACTATATCACAAAGAAGACGTCGATTGACATATACAGGAGCAATAGGTATAACGCGACACACGTGACTACGGTGGCCAAATCAACACATGATTAAATTTGTATCGAGCCGAGCAAGCGACGAGCAGCAGCAACAACACTTCGCATCACGCACGAGGTTTCTTCGACGCACTTCTCGATTCCCCTTGGGCACAGCCGCGGTGGTGCGGTAGCAGCAGCAGCAGCAGAAGCATCGCAGGCTTTCAAGACAATAGACGTGGGTCCGCGAGCGAGAGAGCGATGCACATTCCTCGCGCGGAGGCTTGGAAAATCGCGACTTTCACCTATATCGCAGGCGGGGGAGCAGCCGAGAAACGCGCGATGGTATATCCTGTAGATATATCGAGCGACACACACCTGCAGGCGCGCTCGGCAACAAGGAGAGGAGCGACGCGCGAGACGGGCACCGAGCATCAGACACGAGAGCCACACACCTGAGGCCCTTTGTTCTCGGGGCCGCTGCGCACGCGCTCGAGAGCTCGCGCTCGCACGCTCGCTCGCGCGATCGACGGACAACAACGACGACGACGGCGACGACGACGACGCAGATATATATAATACTTAGCTCGTACGCGCGCGCGCTCCAGCTCGGCTCTGCCTCGCGGCGAAAAAGCAAGCTGATCGATTCGCAGACTGCGCTGCACGTAGCACGCTGCTGCACGTGACGCGCGCCGACCGAGCTGCGCGCAGCCATTCTATATCGCGCACGGCCGCACCGCAGTCTACATACATATATGTGTGTGTGTGTGTGTGTGTGTAGGTGTATGCATGTGCGTATTATATATGTGTACACAGGGCCAGCCGCGCGCGAGCCATCGGCGTCTTCTGCTGGGCGCCAGATCGATTTTCCCCGGACGGATGGGGAGGCATGGGACGGACGTGACGCACACGCGGCCGTGCCAAGTGCGTGTCCGATAATAGCGGGGGAGGAGGAGGAGGACATACTACACACACTCGGGTATATATACGCGCGCGTATTCGCGCATGGCGGATTTTCCTTCCTTCGTCGATTATCTTCTGCAACCTATATATCGATGCACTGTCGCGTGCACTCCGGCGCCGGCTTTGTTTACGCACTGACGTACACGCACACTCCCACACACACACACACACACAATTCTCTCCACCACATAGCCAGCATTGGATATCGAAATTGTATATAGTCTTACGTTGGTTTGTATATATATGCGTGCGTATGCCCGCTCGAGTTGTGTGCGAGCGTGTATTAGAGATCCGAACGGAGCGACGACTGGCACCAAACTGCTGCGCTGCTCCGAGTTCTGCTGCTGCTGCTGCTGCTGCTCTGCTGGCCAGCGGAGAGAGGGACCATGTGCTGCTGCTGCTGCCACCGACGACTCCGATCCGCCTCTCTCACGACTATATATTAGCCTCTTTCGTATATATGTGCCTACCTGATGCTGCGTTGTATTTATTATTCCTCGCCTCGTTCCTTTCTCTTTTCGTATATTTTGACGCGACGACCCGTACGCGCGATTTGTTTTTAGCCTCTGCGGCTAGAGTTGCATCTATATCTCCACGAATCTCCGGGGGGTATTATGATGTTTCTCGGACTGCGGGTTTTCGCGAAGACGACACGTCGGGCAATCTTTTCTGCGTCGAAGAGCAGCAGCAGCGAAAGTATATACCCCCCCGTAGGTGCGCTTACCCCGCGCTCCGCTCGACGAACTTAAAAATCGGGTGTATATATCTTCATCTCTCTGGAAATAATGTGCTTTGTATTATGACAGCGCGATGCTATTATAGCCGATAACAACTGCACGGTTTGCCCCGTTGGCCGCGTGTTTACGGAAAGAGATAAGAAAGCGCGATATACACTCGCGAGTGTGTGTGTGTGTGTGTGTGTGTGTGTGTGTGTGTATATGCGCCGCAGCTGTGTGCAAATTTCCGTTTGACTTTGTCAGCCGCCGAATATGCTTTTTGCCCCGTCGTCAAGGGGGTAAATCATCCACGGACACACGCGTGTTTTTTTTTGCCCCGATCTCGAGAAGCTTCTATATTTATTGATTATAAATATACGTATATTTCAATGCGATCACTGCTAAAAATTGATAAATAGCTCAAGGCACGCTCAATTTAGATTCGCAATATTTCACGCAGGTCCCTTTCGTTAATTTCTTTGGCGTGTACAACCAACGGCGCGGGCGCTTCGTCCAACGCAACGGTCCTTCGAGTCGGATCGAAAGATATTTTACGAAAAAATAAAAGAACATTGGACAGCGTTGTATTCTCCCCCCTCGTGAATCTTTCAATTCGACTATTTTCGTATCATCCTCTAGAGCTCCACACTCCGATGAAATTAGGTGAAGTTCATCGGTGGGGTTTATCTTCTCTCTTTCCTTCCCTGTTTCGTTTGTGTACGTATCATTGTCGGTCTCTCGTATCACATATGCGTTCTTCACAGCTCCATAAATGGGAAACCAATCTGTCAAAGCGAGAGATACGATGACCAGTAACATCGAAACTGATAAAATACTCCATAACACGCTCGCAATACAAATATGCGTACATATACTTTGCCTTGACTTATCTGCGACTCTTATTTGTATATTATTGTTTTGTATATATAAAGAAAACGAATGATTCACGCACCGATGAAATATATATATGCTATAGCAGATTATTTATATACAATCGGAATTGAAGAACCCATTATTACATTGTAGTCATTATATGACCTCGCCCGACAGTTCAAGATATAACTCATACTTGACCTCGGGCTCATTCTCGGGGTCCACGCCTCTCCTTCCGGGCCCGTACCAGTCCAAATAGTCATTACAATTTTTAATTTTCATCGGATTTCCGAAACAGCCGCAAATATTCGTAGTTATACCGACCACCTATAATTGCGCCGCAGCAGCAGCAGCAACAGGTGTGGAGAAAAATAAAATGTATTTTTCAAACAGTGCAGCAGTGACTTTGTTTATCGCATGTGACGATTTTGATTTACGCTGTCTTCGAAAATAACGAGCACGATTGCATTTATTTTTTGATAAAGCCACGTGACGCAGGGATGAAAATTTTTCAAAAAAAAAAACCCTCGAAGTGTATTTAACGTGCGGATATACATCGCGGAGCAAACGTACGTGTATGTGTTATAAATTCTCACGACACAGTAAAGCGTCGATTGATAAACGCGGCTCTTGAGAATATATCTATAAGTGAAAGTAATGGAGCAATAAACATCTCACTTGTTGACGAGTCGTGACGGCTCGAGAAAATTGAAAAAAATCAATCTAATCCTCCAACAATCTGAGAACAGAAATTACGAGAAACAAAATAAACATTTGGATTTTTCATCCTCTAAGACGGTATCGAAATGGGAAATTAGCGTTTTCACCTAAAAATACACATATTTATATAATATGCGCCCCGGGAAAGAGAACTCACTTCTTTATGAATTATTCAACGTAACATGAACTATTTTGCTCGGGGCGTGTCGTCATTCTGCAACCAAAAGAATATATGAATGAAGATCTCCCAAACTCGCCATACGACAGTATATTATATGTGTGTATAATAAACTTAGCGCCTCGCGCGAGAGGACCAAACCAACGAAGGTCGTCGCTCATGGGCCTCGATAATTAAAAACCTAACATACAGGACACAATATACGTGTATATTTACCGACACGAGTCAGACTCGAGCGGCATATCGGATGTTTTCACCGCATCGCGGCAATAAACGCGCGATGGGAGCGTCACGCGCGCGCTCGCAAGCGATATTTTCCTCTGTTTTGGTGAGCGCGTGCGCGCACGTGGCGTCGAAAGACTGTGGATTGCACCAAGCGGCCGATTTATTGCGTTATTAAGTGGTACTGCTCGCAGCGTAGAGTACTCAGCTATTATACGTGCGGCGGCGCGGGAAAAGTGCGACTTGCGGGCCTGCGTCGTCGTGGGAGTCTCGCGTAATAAGCGCGACAAAATATTATCACGAGCCGGTACACGTAACTTGTTTGGGTTTGTCCGCTATCGCGAGGCATTATGAGAAAATCGTACACATTGGCAAATTCGTTAGCTCTGTCGAGTCTTATCGCTTGGACTTTTCTTCGGCCGCGCGGTACGTGATAGACAATAATGCCGTGGAAATGTCTTGGCGAACAGAGATAAGCATATACTTTGTCGTTTTTGCGTTTGGTATATTGCGCGCAAAAACAATATTCACTTCGCAGTGTGGTGGATATCAAAAATAACACACGCGCTCGACTGAATTTTCGAGTATACAACTTCCGAGTAATTTTAGCTTCATTCGGGGGTATATTACCGCAGGTTATTACCCTTTTCACTTGTAAACTTGCGTTTCGCTCGGTGAATCTCTCTCGAAACAAATGATAACAACATGAATCCTGAACTGAAGTCGTTCTGCAGTTCAACTTTAATTCATCAAATTTACAACGCAGACCATTAAAAAATGGCATTCAACGCGTGTAATCTTGGCGCGTCTTTGTTTGCGCCTTATACGCCGTGCACCGCGCACCGGCACTATGATATCTGCCAAGTTCTTGCACGATGACTCACTGTTTATGTTTTCATTCACTTTGCTAATTCGAGGTTCGTGAATTAAATTACGTTTTCGTGTACGTTTCGTCGGTTGGTCGAAGAACTTTGGTTCGAATATGAGTAAAATCATGATTTGTAAAATGAGGTTTTAATTGCGCTACACGAATCTTGGCTTTCATAATGGGCTCGTCGTACGATGAAGTGTTTTCATCGAAAGTTCAATGAACATCGCGTCGTCAATTAATTCGGTGCGTCGCACCGATTTTTCAGTAAAATAATGACTCGTGTGATTCAACTGGAATCTCAAAATGAATTATAAATCAAAATAACAAAGCTCACACGAGAGGATCAGCATGTGCGTTTCAAAACTCTCGCAAAAACGGGAAATGTTTTATGAATCAAAGTGGAATCAAAGTTGTTTTTGTAAACATAACTCGGAACCCGATTCCGATGGAAAAAAATCGGGAAAAAGCAGAATTGCACTTTTCTTAGCGGAAAAGAGGAAAATTTTTCCGCATATTCCGTGGTAAGCGTCGAGTGTCGCTGTTCTTCGTATATGAAATATCGATAAGATCAACGCATCATACATTGCAGAGAGGTTCTCAAAGTTGAAAATCGATCCGATCATCAATTTATAGAAAGCGGCTAACAGTCGTGAAGTCCATGAGAATCTGTGGGGAAAGCATTTTGCACGAGATGTGAAAGTATAGATGCTATGGATCTCAGTTATCTAGTGATAAGAAGATTATATAGGCGCCGAAGCGTTCCAATTAATTAAACTATTTCTCTCATTGGATTTTGCATATGGAGCTTCTGAGAAAAAACATAACTGGGAATATAGTTTATTTCTATCTGTGGACGAAGAAAATTTTTTCACCCTTAACTTAAAACTTAATATGGTTGGATAAAACTGAAACGACTTGTCAAATATACAATACGGTGTCTTGTTGGTACAATGCACTTAGCTTGATTGAATCAATTAAATATCGAGTTGGATATAATCATACGAAAATATTGTTGAATCAACTAGATTTTTTTCTCAGTGTGTCTATAGGTCAAATGAGCAAGTACATATTATATGAAGTCTCTGCAAATTCTCCTGATCGAGCGTTATCATTTTTAATCAAAATTTCACAAAATTCTCCAGTTTTACAATTAGCTCTTTCAAATCATGCCAGTCACCCGCAGGTCATTTCAATCACTCGCGGAGAAAACGTTATAAACTCTAAAGAGCCATTCGAAATTCAAAAATACATCATAGAAAAGGAATTCAAGATCGGTATAACTCTCGCCGACCAACACATCTTAGGATCTCCAAAAATCGCGGATAATCACATCTGTATTGGCACGAGGCAGCCGTGATACTCATCGCATAACGCGATCCCAATATATATATTATGCTCAAGTGCTTGCCGTTGGCCCTTCAATGCCAGCGCATGGTGCTTGTACATATATGCGTCGGCTCGTGTGCACACGCGCGCAATCAACGAGTATGCTTGAGCGGGTCCACAATCACCTTCGCTTTTGAATAGCGCGTGCGCGCGCGCGCCTCATTACACAGCTTAGTTCGACCATATACATATATACACCTATGCACACACACACACACACACACACACACACACACACACACACACACTCGAAAATCCCAAGGACTGCCGCTTTTGGACTTTCACTCGCGAGCGCGGCGAATCAGAAGGAGGCGCGACCTCCATTCGCAATATAGGCCTAATACCTGCAGCGAGACGATCGAACCGATTTTCCCGATGGGAAAAGTCGGCGGCATCGACTACCGCGGAGCTGCGACAGAGCTGGACTGCTGCGGCAAAATGTAGATTACTTACCGGATCTAACCATATGGGGTGTGACGGCTAACCGCTTGCCGTTTGAGTTTCGGATTAGCCGCGGCTATATGCAACTGATCGCTGCGGGCGCATGTATCGGCCGCCACGGTGAGCTTGAAGCTCGAAGAAGTTTGATGAAAATGTGCACAAAATTGGGTTAGGTAGATTGATTCTACACCTAAAGTAGATTCAAAATCCATGAATTTCAAAATCGTAGCTGATCCTATTCGGATTATAGAGCTTTTTTGAAAAACGTTTTATCGTGATTTTTTCGTAACACGATTTCTTAAGGTTTCTTGATGAGAACTTCATAGATATTGATTTTAGCAAAAACAACTATGAACAATATTTGTGTATCTTTTCATTCTAAACAACTTTGGTATCTTGCAAAATTTCCGAGAAATCAATATTTTTCAAGATAATTGATATTAAGACCACTTTTAGCTCACCCCAGGGTCAACGACGTGGACGTAGTGGTATTCTGACCCCTCTCTTTTTTCAATTTTTCATATTTTTCGTTTTTTTTTTCTATATTTTTTGTTATAAATTTTTTTTTACATTTTAAACGTTTTTTTATATATTTAATGAAAGTGGGAAATATAGCAGTCATCTACAAGTGAAGAGAAGAAAATTCAACGACTGCTTTATGCAGTCTTGGTCCAAACGATTCATCATAAATATTATTAATTTTATAGCGCTCATAGTGCATTAAAAATTCGTGGTGTACAGATTCTCCGCTCTGTTCGGACCAAAACCCTAAGCCATTATTATTTTCTATAAATTGTAAACTTGCATTTACATGTGCCAGAATCACATGGAGTTTCAAAGTTTCCGATAGTTTCTCAATCCCCTGTAATGCTTTACCTAACTCACGTATATGAGAATCTGGTGATGGTCCAATCTTACCTGAAGTAAAGCAACAATCGACAACTTTATTCATTGCTTTATAAGCAGCGATATAGGGTATTATTTTATAATAGCCTACTTCTCCATAAATGATATTATCATCAAGTTTATCAGCTTCCTTGAGCAATTTCCTACAGGCATTCCCTTCAAAAGCATTTCCATGATAATTTTTAGATACTACGTTTACTTTTTTAGGCCATAACAATGCTTTTTCAGTACCTAGAAGAGGAACTAAGCCATCCCAAAATAAATGATTCACAAACCCTTGTAATACATGTAGTTCCGGTATAACGCATTTTTGTAAAACAAGAACATCGTCATCTTCAGTAAAAAGAGGGAGATTAACAGTGCTGCGACAAACCTTGCTAAATTTTTTATCATTTCCTGCAAGAAGAAACTTGTTGTAATCATCTCTCAAATCTTTGTAAGTTTTTAATTGTATTTCATTCTCGACCTCTGAACTAACAGTTGAACATGTTGCAGCACTAACACATGTTTCATGCTCAGAAAAGGGTTTTTTTTTCAAATCGTCCAATGTAATGAAGCAGTATGGGCAGGGAAACATTGCTGTAGCAGTTTGTTGGCCATTAATAATTAGTAAAAGTTTAAAATCAGCAACAAACTTAAAAGGAATGTTGTTGATTTTTGTGATTTCAAATAACAGTTTAATGTTGTCGTACGTTTCCTTTATTTGAGGCACTACGCACAAAAGTATTAACCGATTTACACTCGTGAGCTTACATTTTTTGTCAACACTGCTACCCTCTGAATAAAGTTTCCTTTTGCCAGTTAATACATTTGCGTCATCGAAATCCAATTGATTGTCCTCGTCATCGTAAGTTGATGTGGTAGCGTAATTTTCTGGAAGAATAGTCAAACTTATCTTGAAGGAGCCTTGGCCTCCATCGGCCAGAACTTTAATGATAACATTTCCTTCTAACTTTCGAGCATCTATAACTGCTTCAAGAAGCTCTTCAGCGTCTGCATAAACGACAGATCGAGGTCTTTTTTTCGAATCGTTTTCACAATCAAACTCATATATTCCTATTTTATATAAATCTTCCAAAATCTTAGCTTTATCTGAAGTATGCTTGGAGTAATGCGATGGAACAGACTTTCTTCCTACCTTACATCTTAGAAAATTTGTAATTTTTTTCATTTTATTACTTGAAACTCTTAAATTTACTCGAAAGTTATCCAAACTCTCCTCATCAAATGAAATACGTTTTTCTGAACTAGGATTACAAACGATCGTTGTCTCGCGACCACCAGTAGGTAGCTTTAAAGTAATATTCGTTTTAACTGTAGAACTTGTGGATTCAACTTTTTTTTTAATGATACTAGTAACGATTCGATCTTTATTTTTTTCAGGCATAGTTTCTATAATTTTCAACAGATTCTCGTTTTGATTTCTACAAATATGACTTACACCCTTTCCAAGCACTTTAAAACACTTATTACACATTTTAAGGGTGTCTGTGGTCTTTTCTTTCACATTCAAAACTGAAAGTTGATCTATTGTTGATGATCCATAAAGACCCGTTGATTTATTAATTGTGTTATTTAATTCTCTCTTGTGCCCTCTGCCTTTTTTAACACGAATGTGGCCTTTAAATCTACCAGTCAAACATATGTAACAGTTGCATGTATCTCGTACTCCACGAGTCTCTTTTGGCAATTTCAAATCTTCATAATTTGGCAATTTCTGAAGAGGTCTTTGAAAATTTCCTCTTTCATGGCCATTTAATGTAGCATGACATGTTCGACAAATGCTTAAAGGGTATTTGTCGTTTTTTAAATCATAATCATTGGATATGAACTTTTTAATAAGTTCTATTGTGTGTTCATTTATTAAAAAATATACTGGTTTTTTCTTTCCAAATATAATTTTCTTGCCACATGGGCCGCAAACTTTTTTCCTGTTATCTTCATGAGAAGATTTTTTTGTGTTGTCCATTCTTAACCAATTAAGATTCAGAATGAAATAAAATGTAGATACATTTATAGTGGATATACTTATATCTTCTACTATGCAACTTTATGTATGGGTACGGAAAATCCTTGTAGCCACCTACCGATGAAAAGGGGTATCTTTGGTTTTCACTAATAAAATATACATATATACATATACATATAATGTAAAGTTAAAAAATGACAATTTTCTGGAAAATATTGATTTTTCGGAAATTTTGCAGGATACCGAAGTTGTTTAGAATAAAAAAAATTAATTTTTTCTGAAACATTTATTGTTAAAGTTGATATTTTTCAAGTTATTACGAAAAAAATAAAAAAATGGAAGAAAAATTGAAAAATGATCATTTTCTAACAAATTGTACTGATTATCTTGAAAAATATTGATTTCTCGGAAATTTTGCAAGATACCAAAGTTGTTTAGAATGAAAAGATACACAAATATTGTTCATAGTTGTTTTTGCTAAAATCAATATCTATGAAGTTCTCATCAAGAAACCTTAAGAAATCGTGTTACGAAAAAATCACGATAAAACGTTTTTCAAAAAAGCTCTATAATCCGAATAGGATCAGCTACGATTTTGAAATTCATGGATTTTGAATCTACTTTAGGTGTAGAATCAATCTACCTAACCCAATTTTGTGCACATTTTCATCAAACTTCTTCGAGCTTCAAGCTCACCGTGCCGCGTTACACTGAGTTTATCATTCGATTTTTCTTTCGATAACGATCGCCCCGCGCTCTTCGCGCAGATTCGTTCTACACAACAACTTCGACTCGGATCGAACCGATTGTGATTTTGGATGGTTCGCATATAATTTGCTAATTGTAAACGGATACATATATATGAATTGCCGCAATTAGAATTGTCCCTCCCACGATGAGCCGCCGGCTTAACGACCGACGGCGCGACATGGATTTGGTGTGAAAAAACTCGGAGCATTAGCTCGAAAAACGCCCACAAACTCTCGTTTTCAGATGTATAAATATACACCGGTGGGTTGGTTCACGGCTGTCGAGCAGATGTTTCGCGCTACACACACGGCTCTCGAGCTGCTGCTGCTGCTGCTGCTGCTGCTGCTGCAGGCGGTGGAAAAGCCGAGCGCAAAGTAAGTATATAAGAAGTAGCGCATCGGACGAACGGAATCCCGCAACTGTAATCTCGCTCGGAGATTATTCGGAGCCGAAGCGGCGGTGGGCGCGCTGCAGCTGCTTCTCCGATGCTGCACGCGCAAGCCGGAATAAGTATATCTGCACACGCTGACCGGAATCGAGCGGATTGGGTTACCCTCGCCGCCGCAGCAGCAGCGGCCCGAATCACTTTTCTAGCCGTGGCTCGAATTGCCAAAGTGTTTTTCCTTCGTTTTTTCCACTTTTTCCACGTGCCTACATACTTACGTCCGATTGGAAATTGTGATTCCGCGGGGGCGATCAGATTCGTTTTCGCGCAACCAGTGCATACGCGGCCGCACGATTGTACATGTTTACGTGTTTATAACGGTGATGAGGCATTTTATTTATGGCGAAGCGAATTTCAATGGGGAACAAGATATTCGACGTATGTTCTCTTAAGTAAAGAAAAAAAGCTCTGCCGATGAATCATCGATAGATTCATGCTTACGTCGTTAATTCATCAAGGGATTTGGAGTTCAAAATGATACATTGTCCAATACGCAATACGCATGAGATAATCTATACAACGTAGTAGTGATTCGTTGAACGATGATGAAAACGTGACACATTCGAGAGAATCTTAAAAATAAAACATTCCAAACGTACCGATCGAAAACGATATCCATTCGTATGTTGTTCCGTTCGAAGGTGTATGTTACCTACACAATTAATTTGATCACCTCCACTGCGTACACAGTATCATTTTCGAATGTATAAAACAATCATCGTTACCCGGACAATTTCGACGGGCTTCGACGCGCGTTTGAATGATCCCGCCGGCGCGTTCGGTGACTTTTTACGCGTGCCATGCGCGCTCGCATTGTCTAAAAAGTTCCTAGGCGATCCACCCCCGCGAATTGCGTCTGCTATATATACCTATCACCCGAGTGAAATGATCGCGCACAGTGTCGCCCAGCTTTCAGATATATCGCGTGGTGTGTGTCCGAGCAGCTCTCGGCACATTCGCGAAAATATATCATAGCTAATCGAAAATGAAAGTTTGACGGGATTTTAGCCTGCAGCAGCGTTCTGTATCCCTACAGAGTCGAGCCGCAGCGTGTGGCACACATTTACAGCGAAGCTAGCAGACGACCCGCAGCGGATGATCCTCTGAAGAGGGGATGAGAGGGAAGTTCGCATGTATCAATCCTACGGCTGAGGGGGGGGGAGGGGGCTGCTTCCTTCCTTCCTTCCGAAATGAGTATATATAGCTATATGCCCAATATATAACGGCAGCGCCGCCAACGCGCCGACGCGCGCCACTCGCCAGCATGAAAGAGAGAGAGGGAGCGACGTTTCTTCTTCCGTCTCGCTCGTTTAGTGCTGGCTGCTGCTCTGCACCGCTGCTGCTGCGCGCTTCCTTCCTTCCTGGGATTCTTTCATTCATGTTCCGCCGCCGCCGCCGAACGAGGGCTACTGCGATGTTTACGCCGCTCCTCCGTTCTGCGTCGGTTTTGCCAGCTTGGCTTTTCGGATATATTGATTGCAGCCTCACGGGCACCAGCTGAGCGATTCACTTATCGCTCCACTCTCAACTTTCGCCTGTGTGAGTGTCAATGTTATTTGTTTACTCGCTTGGGCCCTCTAAGCCCGTATAAGTATATTTTTTTGGCGTCCGCACCCGCGCGATTGTTGTTTTCGACAATTGTATGTGTCAGGCAATTTTACAATCATACCAGCACGTATGTTTCGTTTGTGATATTGACTTTCAATCCCAACATTCCATTCAATATAATTGATTCAATGTAATCCATTGCATTTTATAGGTAATGTACCTCAAAAAGAGGCATAAAAAATTGCAGTAGTTATGAGTCCACCAAAAAAATGCCATCAGAAATAGACGTCGAAGTCATGGTGTCAAAGCAGGATGACGAAACTGCTGGAGATTCTCAAGCAGAAACTGGTTGTTCCTCGTTGGATAACACCACACAAGAGGAGAGTACCAATTGTTCGCTGGATGCTGAAAATGAAGAGACCATTTTGAGGAATGATAACTATGCTTACAATAACATTGCGGACTCGAGAAATTTGGACAATACTGCGGCATCTCTGAATCGAGAACCTATTATCATGGAAAATGGAACTAGAAGCTGTGAAACTGAATCTGAAAGGATTCTGGAGAATGATGCAGAGAATAATATCACAGATTCAGCGAGGTGTGAAGTTGAATCTCACAGCAGTAGCCCAAATAATATTGAACCATCTGCAATAATTTTGCCTTCTAGTACTATTGACAATACAACTCAAACTTCTTTACAAGACACTCAACCAGAGAATATCCCTCAACAAACTAAGAGTGAGACGTTGAAGAAGAATTTCACAAGATTGCTGGAGAGTAACATCAATAACACTGATACTTCACAATCAGCTTCTGGAAGTAGTAGCTTGTTGAAAAATGCCAACAGACCAAATGATAATGGCCTTAGAGACGATCAAAATTGTGATTCCCTAGACGGGGCAGCTTCATTACCATTGCAAATACCTGTGATAGATTCTTCTTCTGGTGAAGGGTCTTCAACTTGTGATAATGATGTTGTCCTGGTTAATAAGAATAAACCTTTCAAGTTGCCAAGTCTAGTTAATCTCTATGAAGCTGCTGAAGCTCAGAGAGCTGAGTTTGAAGACTTGGATGGCCTTGCTTCATCGATGGAATCAGATTCTGGAATGTTTCTAGGCACTGAAAGCAGTAGTTCCGAATCTCGTAAACATAAAAAGGTGAGTTATCTTGGAAAAAACTTCTTAAAATAATTTAAAAAGAGTATTTGGATCAAAATTTATATTTCCACAGAAAACAGTTGTTACAAATGGTCATGCACCCTGTGAAGGAGCAGAATACTACCAACTATGGCGGAGCACTGGTGGCTCTTCAACATCAGATTCTGTCTATGATACACTTTATCCAAACCCTCCACCTTTACCACCAAGAGCAGTGCACAAACCATTACATAGAACAAATGCTTTACCATTTAAATTACTGAGGAGACCTCAGAAACCTTCAGTTCCTCTACGTCCAGAAGATTGTTTTGGTTTTGAAATTGTTGATGTCGATGAAGCATCAAATTCAAAGGTAAATATGACAATAGACTTTTCAAGTTCACTAATGCAATCAACCGATTTATTCAACGTGATATATGAGAAATTGAATTATTTTTTAAATATTCTTTTGTAATATAGTCTACAGATAAATCTCAACTTTAGATTTACATTAACTCTGATTAAAATTTAAATTTATAGTGAGTTAATAGACTCTAATTCAAATACGAATTCAAATTAATTCTGATCAGTGATGATTTATCTACACATTTTTATTACTATTTGCTAATATGACTCAACAATGTTGACGACACCTCACATCATTAAATACTCTTTTCTGACTCAACTTCAATTGAAGTCTTTCCCATCAATATATTTTTCGTCAGAGATTCTGTAATTGAGATTAAAATTGATTTATTAAAAATCGCAAGATATTCTAAACAGAAAAAAAAAATACTGAACGTGTGTTTAATTTCGAAAAAATAGCCATTTTCACGACATTTGTAACTGCCAAAATTCCAGTTGAGAGTTGGGAATCGCTCTCGGATCATACCTATTCGAATTAAGTGTTTCACTCAAATTGTAGATGATGATTATATTTGAAATAAGCCCGTCTATAGAAGAAACATGCCATTGTTTGTCAACAGCACGAGTTACAGACGCGGACGGCGGTAACAAAAAGCATCGCTCTGCTGAGTTCGCCACGGCCGCACCGTCCAGTCGAGAGGCCCGACGCCGCGGGTCCTAGCAATAGTCAGTCTGAGTGCCCGCCTACGCCGACGCATCGGCCCAAGCCTCTACGACCTTTGCCCATGTGTCCCGCCTCTAATTCCGCCCTTGCTGCTTCCAACGAAGAACCTTTGCCCTCCTGTAAGTTTCTTCTCGTCGTCAACTCTGAAGCTTGGGCAAAACGGGTTCCGACTCGCTATGCTTAATTCACAAACACAGTTGATAGCCCAATTTGTTCCACGCTGAATTGCCTCGCGCATTCCATGCGACCCTATAATTTCACTTGCATTCGTTGATTTTATTTTACTTTTCTAGCTTGGGAGGCGCGGATAGACAGTCACGGTCGAATATTTTACATAGATCACATAAACCGCACAACCACATGGCAACGTCCAGGTGAGCAACGGGCGAACGAATCGCCCGATCTCCGAGCCGCACGCCTCTCGCCCGGGACACGAAAACTAATAATGAAACTTGCTTGACGCAGGCTCATCGATTCGCAACGCAGGCTGCGACCTGCGGCTACAGCAGCTCGACCGACGCTACCAGAGCGTGCGACGCACAATTTCACGGCCGGACAACATCGACCGGGACGGCGCGGTCTCGTCGAGCTCGAGCTCGTCGCGCTCCGAGTTCCAGCAGCCGGAGCCGTTCGACATCACCACCACGCCGGCCGTGCAGTTCCTCACGAGGCCCGACCTCTTCACCGTCTTGCACACCAACCCCGAAGCCATGGAGCTGTACAACCGCAACACCGGCCTCAAGTTCATGATTAGCAAGATAAGGAGGGAGCCCAGGGTGTTCCCCAGGTACGAGCACAACCGCGACCTCGTTGCGCTGCTCAACTTCTTCGCCGACCAGACCAAGGATCTGCCGTCTGGATACGAGTCCAAGCTCGACAGGACTGGCATGGTTAGTCTTCGTTCAAGTATACGCGCGAGAAAATCCCGAATGAATTTTGATCAGAAACAATTGAGATGTAACTTGTATGCTCTCGTTGCGCAGACATTCTTCATCAACCACGCGAGGAAGGCAACGTCATTCATTGATCCGCGATTGCCTACCGAAGCGGCTCACCCGCGGACTTTGTTGGACGAGGCGCCGATCCCACCGCCCAGGCCTCAGCAGTCGATGACTACTAGTGCTCCGGACATACCGGTTGCCTACAACGACAAAGTCGTCGCGTTCCTGCGCCAGCCGAATATCATCGACATTCTGAAGGAACGCCACTCGGGCCTTGGGCAGAACGTCGCGCTGCGCGAGAAGGTGAATGCGGTGCGTATCGAAGGTACCGCAGCTCTCCAACGATTAGGACACGACGTGCCACTCGCTCTGCTTCTCAGGTACGGCCCGAATTAGTTTGCTCATATACCTCAATCGAGCAGTTCTGTAATCGCGTGTTTGGCTTTTGTCTCGCAGCTTGTTTGAACAAGAAATCATGTCGTACATACCGGGTAACGTGGGGAGGTCTCCAGTCAATAGCCCGCATGCGTCACCAGGTCTGGCGAGAGCTTCTACTAGAGCTCCGGCTCCGTATAGGAGAGACTTCGAGGCAAAGTTGAGGACTTTCTACCGGAAGCTTGAGAGTAAGGGTTATGGTCAGGGCCCTGGAAAATTAAAGTAAGTCACTCGGTAATATTTTCATGGATAATCAATTAGGATATGTTGGTACCGAAGTGAAAGCCACCGTGGGAACCGAAACAAAAATATAATCAAATGAATCCTTTCCAGATTGCACATTAGACGCGAACACCTTCTAGAAGACGCATTCACCCACATAATGGCCGTTTCTAAAAAGGATCTTCAGAAAGGGAAACTTGTTGTCATATTCGATCGCGAGGAGGGTCTCGACTACGGTGGCCCATCGCGAGAATTTTTCTTCCACTTATCCCGCGAGCTCTTCAATCCTTACTACGGCTTGTTCGAGTACTCGGCCAACGACACTTACACCGTACAGGTCTCGCCAATGTCCGCCTTCGTCGACAACTACCACGACTGGTTCAGATTCTCCGGTCGAGTACTCGGGCTCGCTCTAGTTCATCAGTACTTGCTTGACGCGTTCTTCACGCGACCCTTTTACAAAGCCCTGCTACGTATACCGGCTAGTCTCAGCGATCTCGAGAGCCTCGATCAGGAGTTTCATCAGAGCCTCATGTGGATCAAAGAGAGAGATATCAGCATCGAGCCGCTTGAACTCACTTTCTCCGTCACTGAGGAACTGTTAGGTTCGTTATATTGATCACTTCATTTAATGTAAATAATATGCGGATCGGGTTTCGTTATAACGTGAGCTTTTTATAATCAGGTCGAGTGGCTGAACGCGAGCTGAAACCTGGTGGGCGCAACATCCCCGTCACCGAGAAAAACAAGAAGGAATACCTCGAGCGAATCCTGCGCTGGCGTCTGGAGCGAGGTGTAGCCGAGCAAACTGAGTCGCTCGTGCGCGGCTTCTACGAAGTGGTGGATCCTCGACTGGTGTCGGTATTCGACGCGCGTGAACTCGAGCTTGTGATTGCTGGAGCCGCGGAGATCGACCTAAACGATTGGCGGGCTCACACCGAGTACAGGAGTGGGTACCACGACGCCCACCCCGTGATTGAATGGTTTTGGAGCAGCATCAGTCGCTTTACAAACGAACAGAGGCTCAGGCTGCTGCAATTTGTCACTGGCACTTCGAGTATACCCTACGAAGGCTTCGCCGCACTTAGAGGCTCGACCGGACCTCGCAAGTTTTGCATTGAAAAGTGGGGAAGGCCAAACAGCTTACCTAGGTATGATTTTTCCGTTTCATTAGCTCTGCTTATGAAAATAATTACACAAGGGAATAGCTTTTGGATTTTAATTGTAAAGTTTATATTTTCTACTCGATGATAAAATAACCTTTTTATTCCAGCTTTTGCTTATTCACCGAGTCTAAATTATCATTATTTTTCTTACAGAGCACATACGTGTTTCAACAGACTGGATCTTCCGCCTTATCCTACGCCAGAAATCCTTTACGAAAAGTTGCTTCTGGCGGTCGAAGAAACAAATACATTTGGCATAGAGTAAGTTGCTATTGCTGGGGAAGATTTTAATGAATTTTTATGAATAATCAAAAGTCATGATTACAATGAAGAGTCAGAGTTTCTCGCTCGTATAGAGTGATAAGTCAAACTATGTCATTGGCATTTAATTGTTTTTGTTTGCTTGTTTGCTAATTAGTATACAATTCATATTGACTACTAATAAAATAAATGAACAGTTTGATTGAGGATCAGAGAAAAGGGAAAATCGAAACAATAGTTACTCAGTGTGAACTATGATAGATCACAGTGGTCTGTGTAAGTTGATCGTTTCTTATAAAATTACAAATTTTATGATGCCTTCATGTAATTTTGAAAAGAAAGTTTTGACCGTTTCACTGCCTTCGTTATCAGAGATGAAGATTATTCAACAACGACAAAAGTTACGACACATGTAGAAACGTTTGAAAGAATTGCAAAAACCGGAGTAAAGATGCAATCGAATCGATTCACTGATAAAGAGTTGAAAACTGTTGCTAAAACTATTGATAATAGGCTCAGGGGAATAATGCAAATAGTACTAATTTCTGCGTTCTTGATTATGTACGAAAACTTATAAATTCAGTCCTTAGAACTAGTCATTTAGTAAATAACGAATCTCTATGATCTAATATATATTATTGTGAATATGAGTGGTTGAACAAAAAGCGCATATCTTCTCTATTGCAAGTTGTGAGACGTTGTTAATTTATTTTTAGTTTTTACTATTGCAAGTTGTAAAAGGGCTTAGTGTCCGTAAGGGTATGAAAAAAACTAAAAAAATAATCAATGGAAACATTTTTTACGATAAAAATTATCATTATTTCATACTTTTAATAGGTGAGTCATATACAAGACTGATTTGTTTTTGTACCTTATTTTTGCTTGTAATGCGTGTATGATAAGTGTTGTTCCATAAGAAGTGCGTATTGAATAAAAGTAGGAGAACAAACATACTTTATATTTCTATGGATGTTTAATTTTTAGCAATGTATGTCTGATGAATAAAAGCATAATAACTTAGCGAGACGTAGTGAAATTCGTACGCCGTATGAAAAATTAATCTGCTTCTGTACAATAAGAGAATTGCCTATTTTGTACAATCATTCATATAATGTTTAACATGCGGGGATAATGCACCTGTTATTTATAATAGTGAAAATAATACATTAATACAGTTAATGTATAACACTGTTAGAAACCATCTCTTTTTTCTTGTTATTGAGAAAATAAATGATGCTTTTTGTTAAATTCTCCAAAATTTATTTCCGATCCTCACCAACCGTAATTCCCTCTTATATATTGAATCTTGATGAAAAAACGTTTGATTTACATTTCGGAATGCAATGACTTTCCGATAGTCCCGATCATTCAGTTTCTGCCATGAAAGTCCCTAGATCGTAATGGAAAAAGTTGTGGCAATGTGAATTCTTTGTATGATTTTGAAAAATCAATGAATGCACTGGCAAAATCCTCCACTAACATCGTTCCTGGCATCGGCTGCGACCATCTGTAAATTGGCGAGTGTCCCAAAAAAGCTCACGCATATGAAGTTCAAGTGCTGTGCGCTCGTGTGACAGAATACGTATATACACATATACACATATATATACGTATGTTATACACACGAGCGAGTGTGAGTGCACCTGTACTGCGCCGAGGGGGAGCGATCGCGGGTGTGGTGACTGGTGTGGTGCGTCGGCGGCGTTAGTTGGCGAGGGAGTCGCGCATGGACACGCAGAGCAGGCGACACGGAACAGCGGCACCACCGGGAGGCGAGCAGTCGACGAGGCCGGAGACGAGTAGGCTATGCCGGCGACGCCCAGATAGCGGCTATCTCAGTTCGAGCTGGTTCGAGCATCGCGAAATAGTAGTTAGTCGCGTAGCAGAGGAAGCAGACGCGAGCCATCGCCCGTCCACATAGTCGCGGAGCAGCGCACACCAGCCGCATCATCAGCAGCCCATAATACAGCCGGCAACATGGACGGCAAGGGCAGGAAAGTTATCGTCTGCGACAATGGCACGGGGGTAAGGTTATGTCGCCGCGTATACCAATTTGCTCGTTGCAAGCAACTCCCTGGCTTTACACGATAAACGTGACTCATTCTCGGGGCTCTGGAGACTCTTCGTCCGATTCGCGCTTTTTGTTTCTACTTTGGGATGGTGTTGAGGATCGTTTGTTTTGCTCCGATCTATAGGGTGTTTTGGTCGATCATCACCAACGAATCATGAGTTTACCAATGAGATTTTCTGATTCTGAAGCATTGTTGTTCTAGTAAATTTTACACTTGTACAATATTTGATTGGACAGTGATTTCATGTTGTATTTCTGAGTCACTCTGTCACAGCAGCTACATTGTTGTTTTGATGCTGCACTAAAGACATTCCATTTCAAAGAATTTCAATCTGGAAAGTTATTGCCACGAACATAGATAGTTATACAGTGACAGTTACAGACTTATAGTGCTTTCAAAATTTTAGTATTAATTTTATCCAATTGAAAATTTTAATAATACTGACAAAATCACAAAACTGTTATTTCAAACGTTACATTGATTTCATTTGTTTCTGTGTTAATTTGTAAAACTTTGAATGACATGTAGAAGATCTGCAACGATTCAATAATATAAACAATTACAATGATTTCCTGATGTTACACATAGATTCGATGATTTTCAGTTTGTCAAATGTGGTTATGCTGGAGCCAATTTTCCAGCACTCATCATCCCATCCATAGTAGGACGACCCATCATCAGAGCAGCCAACAAGATTGGAGATATTGATGTCAAGGTGAGATATCATTTTTGCATGCTACTAACCGATGAATGAAAGGAAAATCATCCTTCATGACTCGTTCTACTAGTTAACAATTTGCCAAAACTGTCTCGGCGCGCATCATGCGTTGAAGCAATCTAATTTCGGTATTGTATGTATTATTTTCAGCAAGAACTTTGTGTCCGTGTAAGTTGAATTCTGGAGTCACACGCGACGTCACGCACTGATCTGAACTCGGTTAATAAAAATCTAGCGATTCATCCTCGCACGCTTGCAAGTTAGAAAAAAAAAGAGAGAGTGAGATAACGATATGTCAAAACATTCCCTTTTCCATTCGTTGCGTTGCGATTTTTATAAGCTACTTCAATCGTGCGTTTAGTGCAAATCCATAAAAAACCATAAACCTCGAATCGCGAGGAATACTAACACTATCCTTTCAAGCGAATAATACCGCCAGAAACTCCCTGTAAGTTTTCACTTTGAGCGTGCCTAATAGTAATAATCATTTTTGTATGTTGCGTGCTTGCCTATGCCTCTGCTAGGATGTGCTTGACATGCCTGTAAGTCTGAAATGCACTTGTCATTGATAGTTACCATTTAATCATGGAAAAAATTTTTTTTCTTTAATTTTCAATTCATTAGACTTGCCATTATAGATTGTTGTTCTTCAGTGTTTATGTTGTGAAAGTTATAGAGTTGCTGTCCTTTTCTCTTGATTGTGAGCGAGATAAACGTTTTGAAATTTTTTCTACAGGATCTTATGGTTGGAGAGGAAGCTAGTAAATTACGATCAATGTTGGAAATTAGTTATCCAATGCAAAATGGTATTGTCAGGTAAGAAATTTTTTATTGAATGGACATTTTTCCTTTAGTCAACAGTCTAAGTTGACTATTTTTAATTTAAATAAGAACAAATGATAAATTTAATATTATTCAAGGAATTGGGAAGACATGTGCCATGTGTGGGATTATACTTTTGGTCCGGAAAAGATGAACATCAATCCCAGAGAATGTAAAATTTTACTTACAGAACCACCAATGAATCCCATCACAAACAGAGAAAAAATGATTGAAGTAAGTGTACAAAAACAACTAAACTAATGAGAGAACTGAAAAATTGGATATTTTGTGTCCTATGTTAAATCATTATTCACTAACAATTTTTTCACAAATTATAGGTAATGTTTGAAAAATATCAGTTTGCTGGGACATATATTGCAATCCAGGCTGTACTAACGCTGTACGCCCAAGGTTTAATTAGTGGTGTTGTTGTTGACTCTGGTGATGGAGTGACTCATATATGCCCAGTTTATGAGGAGTATGCACTGCATCATCTGACAAGAAGGCTGGATATTGCAGGACGCGATATAACTATGTACCTCATCAAATTATTATTACAGCGTGGCTATGCATTTAATCATTCAGCAGATTTTGAAACTGTCAGGATGATCAAGGAAAAGTTGTGCTACATTGGCTATGATATTGAAACGGAAGAGAAATTGGCCCTAGAAACTACTGTTCTTGTAGAATCATATACAGTAAGTCATTTATTCTATTTGTTGTAGAAAATTTTAAAGTCACAGGAGTTTTTAAAAATCCGAAATATATGTATATTGTTCTTGTTTTTCAACTTGAGCATTGGAAAAGTGACTCATCAAAATGAAAAATTTTCAAGTGTTTTTGAAAATCCATTCGTTTATATTCCGTAGTTACCTGATGGTCGTGTGATAAAAGTTGGTGGTGAAAGGTTTGCGGCTCCTGAGGCTTTGTTTCAACCGCATTTGATCAATGTTGAAGCACAGGGTATTGCCGAATTAGTATTTAGTACCATCCAATCAGCTGACATCGACATGCGCAGTGAATTGTACAAACACATCGTACTTAGTGGTGGTAGCACAATGTACCCAGGCCTGCCTTCTAGGCTTGAACGAGAAATCAAACAGCTTTATTTGCAACGAGTATTGAAGAACGATATCACAAAGTTAAACGTAAGTTTTGCCAGAATCTCAATTTGTATTTGTATTTTATTCAGTCAGTAGCGAATTGTCGTTTAGCATCTTAATCTTGTTTCTGAGTGTTCCTCTGTGACTTATTCTTATTGCTGTGTAAATATTTTACTAACCCTGCATAAAAAGTGAAAGCTTTTCAAGCTCAAAATTGACTTTTGAATATTATTTTTTGAAAAATATTTTAATGATACTTTATTCTTAAATTAACAGAAATTCAAGATCAAAATCGAAGATTCGCCAAGGAGAAAAGATATGGTTTTCATCGGTGGAGCAGTTTTAGCGGAAATCATGAAAGACCGTGATCAGTTATGGATTCTTCGTGAAGAATACGAAGAAAAAGGTCTAAACGTAATAAAGAAACTGGGTTCGCGATATGTATGAGATTAGCTTTACTAATCTCAAAAAGAAATGCATTTACTAGTGTCTAGGAGAATAAAAACAGAGGAAGCGGAGATAGTACCGTACTGTCAATGCATGAATAGGTGCAAATAATTAAATGTACGCTTACGGAAGCGTGTGAGATTTTATGCATTTTGCGCGATTCAATCGGTATAATCGAAGATAACGGGAACGCTCAAAGAATAGTTATTGAAATATTAATTTTTGTTATCTCAGCGTTGGTGCTCGAGCACAAAAACACGATGTTACGTCGACTGGATTGTGTACAAAAGAGATGCTAGCACATCTCTTACGAGTTCCAATGACGTATAATTTTGTAAATATTAACTCTTTTATCAAAAAGAATATTAACTCCTAAAGGTATTTTAATTTTTATCATTAGATCTAATATGTACCATTGTCCTCAACTTATAATATAACTTATTTTACATTTCAAATACCTCTTTGTTATTTGAATCTTTAATTAAAAACTTGAAATAAAATTTGTAATACATTTAAAACTTTAATTACCCTCACATTATTTCATCTTTCATTCCACATTAACTTATTTCCACGAATGGAAAATTGGAATTTGAACGTGAAACGGAATCTGCAACCGCAACTGAATTCATGCCAGCATGATTTTCACTCTCTAATTCTATGCTCATGATTCTTTTCTCCTCGTTTACTACATGAGTAGTAACTCGTGAAAAAAGAAGGATGACGAGTCACAGTACGCAGCCGCAAGCGTGGGACGTCCATCTTGGAAGTTGTCAGTGGATAGTGCCTATAACGCGCTAAGGTACCTGCGTATCAGCGCACGTGTGTTGCAATAAAAAAAATCGTAAGAGAGCGCGCCAATCATACCTCAATAATGATCCAGTCAAGATAACAGATCCAGAATCTCGTTACGAAGATGCCGCCGATACACGACTCGAAAGCTGACAGACCGTAAGATATTCAGTCTTATTCACAGCTAATAACTTTATTTTTAAAAGCACCCGAGTTTTGAAAATTGAACAGTTCAGAGTTATTCTGGGGGACGAATAATTTGGATCATGGGCGTTCCAAACGTTGTAGCACTTTTGCGGCATGGAAAATTACGAAAACGTGATTACGTAAATAAATGGAACATCAGCAATACTTGTTTTGTTCGGCTGCAGTTTTACGGCTTTTCGGCGTGTTATCTTTTGCAGCACAGCGAGATGAACATCGAAATGTACCTTGTGATTGTATTGTCGTGAAAACCGCGCTGTTTTCCTGTCAGTTAAAGTCATCCATAGTTGATAAGGAGAGCTTGGAGAACGACTTAGTCGTAGTCAGCTGATCGATATAGTACTGCAAGCTGCACCGAACGTAAATAAGCGGGTACACTTGTATGGATGCTACGATGCGTGCTACGATGTCACTGCGATTTTACATTTTTTTTGTCTTACATTAGAATTATTCTGCTAAAGTACCGTGGGTTCATCTGATGTTTTGAACGTTAGTTTATTATTTTTGTTGATCGCAAACGATGAGAGCTAATTAGTGCTAAAAGCTTTTCCAGGCTAATTAGTCGGGATATATATAGGTCTTCTCGAAGACCAATATTGAAATCGGCGCTCTGAAAGCTTGACGCGCGTGACTTATTTTAGATCTTATTGGATTTTCAAGGAAACAGTGTCACTTTAGTTATGGTCGCAAAATAATGACCGTGATTTTCCATGATCAGTTTTCTCGCTCGGATCGAGAAAAGTCGTTTCATCATTCCACCGAATGATTTTATTTTTATATAAACGGCTGATTGGAAAATTCGCATACAGTTGCCTCCATCACTTGCTCAAATTGTTAAAGCGTTGCTCTGGAATGGAAACACCAGCTGTGGTGATCGCGCGATATTGTTGGAGAGCCGCGTGATAGGGATATAAATATTATCGGTTTTTTACGAGGACTAACACTTTTTAAAATTGGGTAATCTTAAAAGCTTCCGAGCGGCCTTATGCCCTGACATCCTAATTTTTTCTCGAAAAAATCGAGACTGGTTCTCGACACCAAAATAATGCATACAGGGCGATAACAGCTCTTGAAATGAAATCTGGTACAGTCGGAAAAATCTGAAGAAGCGACGGTACAAAATCGGTTGAGCTTTTTGCCGTCGATCCGGAGACTTGGTGAGTCGTTGGTGGTAAGTGGAGTGTGTGGGTTGGTTGCAGAGCGGGCGTCGAGTTCGTGTTCGCGGCGGCGTCGGGGGTCGGGGCGGGCTGCTTTACCAACCCAATAGACGTGATCAAGATACGGCTGCAGCTGCAGGGCGAGCTCGAGGCCCGGGGCTCGTACGTGAAGGTGTACAAGAACACGTTCCACGCGGCGTACGTGATAGCCAGGCACGAGGGCCTGTTCGCTCTGCAGTCGGGCCTGGCGCCGGCCCTCGCCTTCCAGGTCTTCCTCAACGGCACCAGGCTTGGCTCGTACCACTGCGCTAAAAGGTACGGCGTCACCCTCAACGAGCGTGGCGAGACCAGCATCTTCAAGACCGCCCTCGTATCCGGATTCGCCGGCATCACCGGCGCCATCGTCGGCAGCCCTTTCTATCTGGTATCAACATATTTTGCTCACACTACACTGAGAGCAGTTTATAGTTGCGTGAACTATAAATCTACTATAAACATAGTTCTATTTTGACCCAGCTATGAGATATTGTGAATCCAACTATACAAATTTCACTCATGTATACTATGGAAAAAGTATCAATTATACTATATTTAAAGTAGATTTTACTTTATACAGTACTTTTATTTATAGTAGATATGATTAAGCGGACACAGTTGACTTATAATTCTGGTTCATTAAACAATAATTATTGGTCGGTGAACAATAATCAAATAGTAATTGAACATTGATGAAAAAAATATAAAACATGAAGGTTGTTCACACAAATAAAGTTAATTTAACGATATTTATAGTAGATTCTTCTATAATAACGTTTACTATATCATATATAGCAGATTCCGATTAGAGAATTTTTCTCAGTGTATATACAATGTTCTGATCAGAGATGCTCCTTGCGAAAAGTGTAATATGTTTCAAGGCTCATATATTTGCCGTGTATCTAATATATCGGAAGTTGCGATCGCCTCATTGAACAATCGAAGAAACTCTTGGTAGGCAATGTGAAAAAAATAACATGGTACAGTTTTTACGAGGAACATTGCTCTCGGCTTGTGAGGAATTTTAAATTGTAATCGAGTCACGGTGAGATGAGAACTATAACCATTCAGATATTCGGCAACGTATATGTGTCTATACGCTCCAATGAATTTCGTTTGGCCTCTGAAAAATAAGAAAGTTTAAAGTAATTTTATGGCATTCATGGATACGTTTATCGCGTAGGTAAAGACACAGTTGCAATCGCAATCAGCCAAAAGTATAGCGGTCGGTTATCAGCACCATTATCACGGCGCCGTAGATGCATTCCGGCACTTGTGGAAGGAAGCTGGATTTTTCGGAATCTACAGGGGCTGGTACGCTAATCTACCCAAGACCTTTATCGGCTCGGCGACGCAGCTTACGGTCTTTGGTCTCGTTACAGATTGCCTGAGGCCGTTGGAGGTAAATCATTAATTTTATCTGTGTCTAATGAATATCATCCTTTATACTTTGAAGATCCAACACCATTGGTTTGCGAGTAAATCATACTCATTCAATAATGTCAATCTAATCAAATATGAATAATGATATCCAAAAGTTATTGATTCTATTGGTATCTTGGAGAGATTCATTTTTAGTTGAGTCTTAATAATCAAACTAACTTTCTCAACTACTACTCTTGTAATCAAGACAAAGCCAAGATTTTCAAATGAATTTTTCTGTATTTATGGGAAATTCAAACAGATCTATAAGCGATTAATATCAATTACGATAAGAAAATATGTTCCTATAATTTATTTAATTGTGAATTACTATATTGATAAAGTATAAAACAGAATAGAGAAACTTGTCGGCTGGTGAATCAATGTAGTATCACATGCAATAACATAGCAACATGAATATCGCCAACTAATTTGTATTACTTGGACGGTACACACATGCTCAGTGATATTTATCCAACAGATAATACTAACAAATTGTCTTTCTTCGTTTCTAATCATAATTGATATTAATTGCTTACATACACTTTAAGCAAGATTGGATGCATCTGAATAAAAACGTTACTGATGAGTCCTATCAGGTGGATCTAGGACGAAACGCTTAGATGATTTTCCATTCTACACTCTAGAATATTAATAAATAGGTACATATTGATCATACCATTGAACAAAGAAAATCTTATTTGAAAATCTTAATGCAATTCTCTCAAAATGCTAATAAAATCAGCAATATGAAGAATTAATTTGATTGTTATAAAACTGGATGTCATATTGTACATACCAATTTATTTTTCAATTTTATTTATTACCTGAAATTTTAATTAAATTTAATTTCCAGGCGTTCAGTGACAAACCTCTATTTTTGACGTTTGTGGGATCACTCGTTAGTGGGTGCTGTTTGGCTGTGGTGATGCAACCGTTTGATGTAATATCGACACGACTTTATAATCAAGGTATGGAGTCAGTAGTTTATTCAAATTTCATCAAAATAAGACACAATACTGTTACGTTATTTCGACCGTCCCTATTCATAAGGACGTATCTCGCGTGAGCGCAAAGTAAGGACGTATCTCGCGCGAGCGAAAAGTAAGGACGTATCTCGCGCGAGCGCAAAGTAAGGACATATCTCGGAGGGACGCGCAAAATAATATCGTAGAATTGCGAAGTAAGAAAGTATCTCAGCGGTTTAAAATTAACTAATGCATTAAAATTAAGTAATGCAGTTCACACATGAAGATAAATTCCCATTATCGATATGAACAAGCTAGTCTAAGACCAAAGGTTCGCGGAAACATGAGCTTTCGGAGAATTTTTCCCGATTAATTACTATTTGCAGGACTGTATTTTAGATTTCACCTTATTTCTCCATTGTAGATTAAAACAATGAACGCATGCTATAACAATACTTTATTATTCAATTGATAGGATTTACTACAGTTGAATTGTTATAGCAATCTTGAGAGAACGTTTTTTTTCCAAGTGCCGGTTGGAAATATCGAACACCAAACGGTTCTGATGAATGAGTCGCCGCGCGCCGGTAGCTTTATTCGTGGAAAAGACTTCTGGACTCTCGGCCAGAGCGTCGGGGTTTAATTCCCGGCATGCACCTCTGTAGAGCCAGTTTTATATGGAAACCAAAAATAAGAACACGTTACGTCGTGAGAATTACATATGATTGTGGCTAAGCCAGTTCATTCAATGTAAACTACAAGCCAATAACGAGAGACGAAGAAGAAGATCAACTTCGTCTTGTAACTTGTTGTTTCTAACCGCTCGCGACTTGCGACTGCAACAGAGCCACCGTGATTCCACGTATATAAATGCCAGATAGACTCTTGACCATCGTTTCTGTGCTTTTGACTCATGAATAAAAAAAAATACAGATGCTTCATATTTTGACTCGCCTCCATGATCGCTTTCATGTTGCCGAGTTTTAATTCTATGCTTGAGATTTATTTGCGGTCATGATAGGTTATAATTTTCAATCAAAGTGAGATTCAATATTGAGTCGCAATTCTCCGCGAGCTGCGACATTATTTCGCGCTCGTCCGAGATACGTCCTTTCTTTGCGCTCACGCGAGTTACGTCCTTACTTTGCGCTTTTCCGAGATACGTCCTTACTTTGCGCTCGCACGAGATACGTCTTTATTATTCTGCCGCCCGAGATACGTCCTTATTTCGGGACTCTCCGACATACGTCATTATGAATAGGGAGGGCCGATTTATTCTCCATAAATTATTACCCAGTTTTGAATAGATGAATAAAATAATCAAACTCTCCCTTGTACCAAGTTATTTTGACAAAAGTTCCATTTTAGATGTAACGTAAAATCTTTTCATTTTACAGGTACGGATCTACAGGGTAAAGGTGTATATTATAATGGATTATTTGATGCGCTATATAAAGTTTTCAAGATTGAAGGCGTTTTAGGTCTTTATAAAGGAATATTTCCGACTCTAATGCGAAGTGCCCCTCACGTTATTTTGTGCCAAGTTTTCTATGAAAATCTCGCGCAATTATACGACGAGATGCATTGAATACCTGAGCTCTTTCATAATTATAGAAGATATTCTTGTATTTTATCTTACCGATTAAATATAATATTTGTTATAAAAATTGAAGTTTTGCGATACAATTTATCGTCTAGATTTTAAAACAGTGCAACACACAGAAAATGAAAATGTTTGTATCTTATATACGAATTTCTAGTCATTTACAAATATATTTGGATATAGAAAAAGTGTAAACACTATCGAAGAAAATATATTTGATTATACTCGTACAATCAATTTTCTTCTAGTTAAAAATGACGAATCATGGATTTGTAAAATTCATTTAATATTCTAATAATTACAAGCATTGTTGTATTTTATCGTAATAATTAATGACACTTACTTGATATTAATCCTCTCAACATTCATTCATTTCAGGAAGTATGATAATTTTCATTTTCACCATGCGATTTATTAAGGATGTTCTGGCTACATAGTCATTCCAAAAAGTTAGGTAAATCAGTAAAGCGTATTCAGAGAGCTGAGCTGCAACAGATGTTTCCGTGTGTTATATGAATAACGGTATTCAAAGTTGTATGAAGAATTTTAAACAGCGTAAAATCACATTTCAGCTCGTTTTTATAAGCGCGTCTTAAACTTTTGCTGATTATCCTTCGAGTTATAACTTGTTTCTCACTGGGAGGATGAAAAACTATTGATATCTTGTTCCACAACCAACTCGGGCATATGATCTTTGCATATATCCATATATTGGATATAATTCTCTTGTTTTTAAAAATTTCTTGAGATTCTCATTATTTTTTCCATACTTTTCACATAGATTAGAACATGAAAATACTCGAATTTCACGAAACTCCATAAGAGTGCATGTAAATCGAAGTCCTCATATCTTTCTAACCAGCCAACCAGGCTATCTAAAATTTTGGATACAATTTTTATATCAAAAAATATGCTTTTGCAAGAAGTTTCAAGTATTTTTTACTATTTCCATTTGTAGACAGAACATCTTTAAGTGTCTGAATAGTGTGTATAATACTATTGATTCCATAATATTTTTTATATTCCACGAATCAAATATTGAATGACAGTTTTACTTCTGACTTTGATTTTTTAATAGCTTGTTGTATATTTATTAATTAGCACCTAGAACTGACTGTAAAATAGATTGTAAAATAAAAAAGAAAACTATCTGTCCACCCTCTTCGAAATAAAAAAGAAATTAGTTTAAAATTGGAAGGTCTTCTACTTTACTAGATTTCGGACTGAACTACGTTAAAATATTTGTCATCACTGACGTAACTTACGAAGTGAATTCGTATCATTTTTATCTATTAACCTTTAAAGGGCCGGGTTTTGAGATTTCGAAATCTCCGTTGAAAGTGCCCAAATTCATGTCTTGTATCACCCATCAACTATGTAAATACAATGTTCCTATCATGGACCAAGCCGATATATCGGCTTTCCGGTCCTGGAGGGTCATGAAAAATGTTTAGTTCGGTAAAAGAGGAATGAAATTATATTCTCAGATTTTGAGATGTGCTGCATCCAAATCTGGAGTTTAATCGGTCATAACTGGTCATGATTATGGTCATTCGAGGTCAAACAAGGTCACTTCAAGGTCAAATGCCGAAAGTATCATATATATTCGAACAAAAGTTATATCTCCATATTGCTAGGTTTGGACCTTCAAATGACCTTCATTGACCTTGACTCTGAAGTGATATGACTTCAGATACGAACTTAGCGCATCAATTTACTTAAGGATAAAGAGGTATATCCTAGCTTTATGTTTTTAAGCCGATAAATCGGCTTTCCGGCCCTTTAAAGGTTAATTCCAATTTATCTATTGACATTCATTGAAATATTAATGTCTGAAAATTTTACCCTGGAATATTAATAGACTCAAAAAAAGCGAAAGATTTGGGTAGATACTTTATTATAGTTAAGTAATGCATTCAATAGTAATGGATGTCAACTTTGATCTTGTAAAATCTAGTATAGGAAAATCTGATCAAACATATTCGCAATAAAATAATCTAATAACGACTTTTGATGGAATTTGAATCTCCACGTTGTATACAATCACAATTTTGATAAAAAATACAAAAATAAGGTGGGAAGATAAGAACAGATAACGATTGCTGAATGAGATGTTAGGTAAGAATTCGATCTTTCGAAGCCGGATAATTATCAGTAGGCCTGAAGTCACAATGACAAAAGATGAAGTATCGACTGGGGAAAAACCGTAAGACTAAAAGATTCACATTCTGACATTAAATTTAATTTCACGTGCCGTTCTCACTCCAGATCCACGGGTATAGATTTTCGATTGTATGACAAGAATATCAATGAACGTTTGAAACTCAATATTTTTCATCCACGGACTTTTATCTTGTCAAAAAGAAATACACAAACCCGGATCGAAACTGCGTAACACGAAAAGTTTCAGCTTCGGAGTGGAGTTCGTGCTCGGCGGATTGGCGGGTGTCGGGATCGGTTTGATAACCAACCCAGCTGACACGGTGAAGACGCGGCTGCAGCTGCAAGGTGAGCTGGCGGCTCCGGGCAGCTACACCAAGACGTACCGGAGCACTTTCGACGTGGCCCGTCAGATCGTCCGCAATGAGGGGATACTCGCCCTCCAGTCGGGCCTCGTGCCAGTGCTCGGGCTCCAAGTGATCGTCAACACAATGAGGCTCGGCTCCTATTACTTCGCCAAAAAACACGGGCTCACCGTCAACGAGGACGGTGGCACCAACGTCTTCAGGACGGCGGCGCTCTCCGGCATCTCGGGCTCGCTCGCCTTCATTATTGGCAGCCCGTTGTATACGGTGAGAGACGCGCTCTCGACTGATACCAATTCGAAGTAAAGCTATAGCCTGCAGGCTCTTCAACAGGGCTCATTTTTTCTGGAGGACGAATATCATTTTATGTCTAAGATGGATCGGGAATAAAGCGTAGAACAGAGCGATAAACGGCAACACGGTTCAACGTTTTAGTTTAGATTTTTTTAATCACTTTTGTGGAACGTGATTCACAAGCAAAACGGCCAGTGACTCGCGTCTGACCAATGTCGGAATTTTCTACTTGGTCCTGTTGAAAATCGAATCTGTATTGCATCAATACTATTGATTACTTCCAATGTTCATGATCTCGCAAACGGAACGTTCATTCAATATTCATCCAATATGAATTCAATACAACAATTTCATATTGATTCTATATAAATTTGACATTGATTCAGCACAATTTTTTCCCTAAAATTCTGATGCGAAGATTCGTTTTTTCTTTTGCGGGAATAAGAAGGAAATACGATACTAAATATTAATCTCGCATAGAGACGGTATAAGAAGAGTTTAAATTTGCATACATGAAAATTTTCTACGATATCAAAACGAAATTTTCTATTTTCCATCTTCATTACAATATTGCAGTAAATATAGATTCGATATTGATTCAATATTGAGATTGTATTGAAGAAAACGGTTTGATTAATGCTAAGAATTCATTTGCTAACCCGACAATATAAATAATTAGGAAAGGTCACACCTTCTGGGTTACCAAATACAACACGCCAGAAATACACCATTCCTATACCAAAAAATAAAACCCATATTTTTGCATTTTGTGTATAAGTTTTCTTTGTATGGTTTTACCTATACGAGTTCCAATTACTATTTTCAAAGATATTTAAAATTTTCAACATTCAATAACTTTTAGACTGCAAATAGTAAATTCCAACACTAAAGCAATCGATGAATTCCAAGCGCGTAGAGGTTTGCCTCCCGAGCAAAGTGAGGGTGTTAATAAAACGAGCATAGAACCATCTTTTGATGTAGTATCGAACAGTATTTTTCATCACGAGCGTAGAAATGTAAGATTCGATGATCAACGTTTCAAAATCAGGGACGAAAAAAATATTTCCAAAAAAAAAATAAAAGAGAAAATACTTTACTTGTGTTTTGAATAGTCCATCAAAAACTATTATTTTGAGTGTTCATGGATAGGTTAGACTGAGAAAAACTTATAAAACTCTATTTCATACACCAGTATTGAATGTTAATAATCCCTTCAAAGCAGCACTCACGAAAAAAATGACGAGAACAAATCTGATGTATCCGTAATTTTGATGCAATCATATTTCCAAAAAATTTAATTATTTGCATTTTTTTAAATTTTCAAATTTTTTTCAGTCTAGGTTGAAGAAGCCTATTATATTAAACACGAAAGTACGAGTTTCATTTTTTGGTATAAGGAATCATACATTTCAGATTCAGTGGATTTGGTGACCCGGAGCCCAAGGATGTGGTGGAAGATTTGGTGACCTCTCCTTGTAAGGAACATCATATCCAACATCTAATGAGATGAAAATCCTTTTTCTAATAAAGGTGAAAGTGAAGTTGCAAGCACTACCTGTTGCAAAGAGAATTGACAATGAAACAATAAATACTCGAACAATAATAAGAGCTTTATGGAAGGCAGGTGGCTTCAAAAGTCTATACAGAGCTTGGAATGCTAATATCCCCAGACTTTTTCTCGGATCTGCTGTGCAATTAACATGTTTTGGGTTAGCAATGGATGAATTGAAGACAGTACAGGTATATCTTCAATCGTATTTTTTTCAAAATGATTAGTGAAAACATCACATATATCGTGTATAATTTTCTATCTCTACAGATTCTATCTGAACGCCCAATCTTAACAACTTTTATAGCATCAGCTATAAGTGGTACACTCCTAACTCTTAGTATCCATCCATTTGATGTAATGTCAACTAGACTGAATAATCAAGGTAATTATAGCCACTATAATTGTCTTACAAGGAGAGGTCACGAGCTTTGGGACACCAAGTCAGTCACCACCAGTGCATGAAATAAATGATTCCTCTCAATAAAATATTGGATACGTGTTACTGTGTCTAGTTAAGTAGGCTTTGAGCTGATGTGCTAATTACATTGATTTCCAAACTCTAAAGTTTTGATAATTCGTAAACTTAGAACAAAGTATTCTCGAGAAAAATAATGAAGACAAAAGTTATTCTTTATGGGCATTCCTATTGTAAAAGTTTGTTTCAAAGATTCAAAAATCAGTCAGATTCATAGTTGTATCATGATAGATTCCTGAAATATCTTTTTTGCATTTCGTTCAATGTAAAAGTAATTTTTGAATAATTTGAAGAATGCATCAGAAAGAACTAAAAAAGAAAGGTATATGGGTTTTGTTTCTGTCATTTTCTCTGGTTATTAATATTTAAACGTAGATACCCGGGAAAATAATTCGTTAAATTGATTTTGAATACAAAAACCTTAACTATGCGATCTTTGAATATTAATAACTCTATTATAACAACACTTGCAGAAGAAAAAGAAGCAGAAACATAATCCACAAATCGTTTTTTGTTCTTTCTGGTGTATTCATCAGACTCTTGAAAAAACACATTGATTTTGAAGGAAGAAAAAAAACGTTGTTATTTTTCAGACATTTTCAAAGTTTTTTCTTAATCTGACTGTTCTGTGGATCATTGGAACAATTTTTCCAAAATATATAACTGTTTTCTTCACTATTTTTCTCGGAATCGCTTTGTTTTTCGCCTATGAAGTATCAAAAGTTACACGTTTGAAAAGCAATGCATCAGCAAAGCTAGTAGGCTAGAAAAGCCCATTCAGTAAAACGCAAAAACAGATCAGACCAAACAGTCTCATCTTTTGGTGTGGGGAGTCATATATTTTAAAACCAGCAGATTTGGTTACCCAAAGGTCGCGACCTGTTCTTGGTGAGTTGTAAATATTGATGTAGAATCTATCTTCATGATGTAAATATTTATACAGGTACTAATAGTCAAGGTAAAGGAGTTTTATACAACGGGATATTTGATACCCTCTACAAAATAATTAAAACTGAGAGCTTCTTAGGATTGTACAAGGGAGTGTTTCCGAATTGGCTTAGATTAACACCTTATACCGTTTGTGGTCTGATTCTCTATGAAAAATTATCGCAATTTTATGAAAAACTTATTCTGTAGTTTATTTTTCATAGAATATATTATGTTATATAATAATACATTAGTTAATAGGTGATACATATACATAGTTAGTATATTACATACCTGAGCTGCACTCGAGTTGCAAACGTTTTACGGGTCGAAATCTCCTAACTTCGCTCAATAACTGTACCAATAACCATATGCGATTAATAAAATGTTATTATCTATCAAATCTTTAATACTTGATTTTGAAGTTTCACCGTCCCGTAATTTCAGCTTATTCGCTCAAGTAATAAACAGTCGATAAAGTGAAAGTGTTAATTTTAGATATAATGAAATTGAACCTAATTAAAATGATGGTGATTATCAGCTGCTAAAAAATTTTTTCTCGTACATGAACTGGGTCTATTTGTATGACGTTAATTAATCTTCAGATGAATCCGCAGATTAATTCTATGAAAATATTATCAAAAAGTGCTTTCTTGATATGTTTTGTTTACCCACTACCCATCCACCCTGAAAAACTAAACCAGCCTGATGATATAATTGAGGACTTGGAAATGCAATAATAGAGAAAGAGTTTATTCATAAGATTTTTAAACTATTTGAAAAAGATGCTGCCTATAAGCGTCGTTCATAGTATACTATAAACAATTCAGCATCCAAAGATATTTTTGTGAGAAACTTAATGGGCTATATATTTCAAATTCATTTGAAAAAGAGAAGATAACATCAAAGTTGATTCTAGAATTTTTTGGAAATATTTTAATAATACACTATAGTACAGATAATATCGTGCCTAACATCAATGTTAAGCTTGACCTTCTAGTCGAAAATGGTAAAATTGAAGAAGAGACTGCTACTAAGAAGGATCCGACATTGTTAACATTAACAGATCACTCGCTGAAGGTAGTTTCCCATTTCATCGGAAATTAACTCACATGACTTGTGTACAAAAACAAAGATCTCAGAGATGATGTAAAAAATGAAAGACCATTGCGAAATTAAGTATTTTTGCTAAGATACTTGATAGTATCGTTGAATCCAAATTGAAAGAATGTTTAAATCGCTTCATTGTCATCCAACAACATTGGTTCATGCCGATCTATGATGTTACTCAGAATATGTGAAATATTTCTAGATTGGATAAAACCCTATCTAGTTAATCATAAGTCAAGAGTAAGAATAATACATCTTATGTTACTCGATTCGTGAATGGCAATTTCACGCAGTAATGCGTTTTTTTACGAGCTTTCGTAAAATAAAATGTTGCATCCAATTGGTCCGTTCAATTTTAATCAATCGTGTAAACGTGTAACGTATTAAAAGTTTCACGCTCTAGTTGCATAATTTACACCTGATCAATCTTCTTCTTAAAGAAATTGAACTAAAGTTGTGTATTTCGAAATGTAAGGTAATTTCTTTTCACAAATCCAGCAGCATCGGGCTCGTGTCAATGTACATACATAATCAATAGCTGCTCTCTTGACCTTGTCACAGTAATCAAGGATTTTGGTGATGACTTCGATGAAAAATTATCATCTTTTTCATATCATATTGATCTTATATCTATAATGAAGCCATAGGCTGCTTTATTAAATTCTAAGAATGTCAAAAGTATACAAAACCTGGAACTCTATAGTCACCTATATCGTCCAACCCATCCTCACACATATATCAATCATCAGGTATCAGGATGGAATTCATTGACTATGATTAAAATACAATTTCTTTGAAAGCAGACTTGTGCTCACTTCAATCGTTATAAGATCATATCAAGATTTTTTAATGGTGCGCAAGCTTTCGAATAATCTTATTGATGCTCCAGAGATATTATAAAGAATACTATTCTGTATAATAGCGAGAATCCTACGGCAAAACTATCTGCCCTAAATCAATGATTATTATATTCAGTAAAAATCAGCCATGTACAGATTGTGCAAGATAATCAGTAACTGGGTAAGCTTGTCAGTACATATTATCAAATGAATAATAAATATTTTAAGATTGCTGCCAAGAAGGAATTGTTTATGTATCATTAAGTTCATTCCAGAGTATACGCACTCGCAACTCTTATGTATCAATTTTTATAGGGCTCTCAAGTCTGTTATTTCTGTTTGTTTAACTTCTATTTTTCAATCACTTATATCGCAGAATAGAACGCTATGATTGAGCTAGCCATCTACTTTGTGAGATAAGTGAGAAAAAAAATATTGATAAAGAAGTAATAACTCGAGATTTGCACGTTATTAGTAAAACCTCCATCCTCCTAACTTGAAGTACCCGTGCATGATTGCTATAATAAGATATAATTGTAATTGGGTAAGTAGATATCACGTTCACAATTTGTTACATTATAAGTATCATCGATAAAATGTCTAAATAAAATAATTTGTATACTTTATTCTGTAGAAATTAAAATAATTTGAGTTTTCCTAAAACTACTCGGTCTAAATTAATTATATTATCAATTTGAAACATTTTTTATGACTATCCCATTTCGAGTATTAATTTAAACATTGTCTCAATGAAATGATTAATTTTTTGTTTTTCAGAAACTTTAGATCTAAAATGATTTTTTCCAAAGATAAAGCTTGGACGTTGATGATCGGGGTAGTTATATGTTCAAATATTGTTACTAGCCAAGGATTGCGAATTCTAGGACTGTTTCCTTTACACATGAAGAGCCATGACGTCATGTGTGAAGAACTCATGAGAGGACTCGCTGCCAGAGGACATGAAGTACACGTTCACGGGCATTTCCCACCGAAAAGCCAAATACCAAATTTTAAGTACTATAAAATTGAAGGAGAATTAGAAACTCTTTCTAATAATGTGTCGTTGAAGCAAAGTCAAAAATCCTCTATATCTGCCTTAATAGAACACTGGATGGTGAAACATGGTCATCCCATATGTAATTTGATGAGCTATCCTCTGCTCCAAGAGCTCATCAACAATCCGCCAAAGGATCGGCCATACGACCTAGTCATAACTGAAGTAAGTAAGAAACGTTATTTCCAATAATCACAGTATATATTGTTCTATATGAATATACTTGTTCAATACATCACAATAGTTTGAATAAGAAGACAATGAATAAATATTAAGAAGAAACTTCTTTGAAATATTCAGATTTCAGTTGGATATTGTTATATCCCATTCGGACGCCACTTGAATGTACCTGTGATCGGCGTAGCAACTTTACCATTGACAGATATGATGTATGAAAGTTTTACAACTCCGTACAACTTGGCAGTTGATCCAAGTTTTTTTAGTAGATACCATCCACCAATGACATTTTTCCAACGACTAAATAACGTCATCACTTTCCACTATGCATTGAATGTCTTCAAAACATACGTGACGACTCAAGATAGATTGGTTGAGAAATATTTTGGGCCTAACTATCCAAGTGTGCTCGATTTGACGAAGGAAATCTCATTAGTTTTGGTTAATCATGATCCGGTTCTGAGTGGTTTGAGACCATTCGCTCCTAAGGTTGTACCAGTCGGTGGTTTGCATCTAGCAGATCGCAATGAAACTCTACCTTCGGTTCGTAAAGCTTCAATATAAAATTAACTACTTATCTATACTTATACAGTAATAAATCAAAAATGTTCATGAGAAATAGAATCTTTATGACCAACGATATTTATCGTGGAAACACACAAATACCAGGAGTGTGCGGTTATCCAAAAATTGAGTTTTCCGGGTCCCGAATATTTATGCGATTTCCGAATTTTCAAAATTTTCTCACTCACTGGCAACGTGGTGTACAAATTATCAGTTATTTGAAAAAAATACGACACTTTCGGGATACACTGTCCAGAATCTCGAGTATCCGTACCGGTCTCGACCCGAGCCCGATTCGACCAAATGCTTCGCATTTGCCGATATATCGGGAAACCGAAATAATCCTGAAATGCATATCCATATATATACAGGTGGTGCAGAAATGGTTGGACGAAAGCGTGCATGGCTGTGTTTATTTTGCATTCGGATCTATGGCCAGAGTAGAAACGTTCCCTAAACAGGTGCTCGACGACTTTTACAAATCTTTCGAAAATATATCTCCTGTTCGAGTACTGTGGAAAGTGGCGAAGCCCGAGGAATTACCAATTGGCCTTCCTGCCAACGTCATGATACAACCATGGTTCCAACAAGCTCAAGTTCTGAGTTAGTTATACATTTTCCAGCCGTGAATGTTTTTTTTTCCTCGAAAAATCCGCTTGGAATGTCATTGAAAGACGCCAACAGGAATTTATTAAAATTGTATTTTTTATTCAAGAGCATAAGCGTGTGAAGGCCTTCGTGACCCACGGTGGACTCATGAGCACCCAAGAATCGATTCACTATGGCGTTCCTATGGTTGGTGTTCCGCTGTTCAGCGATCAATACTTCAATGTAGATTCGTATGTGAAAAAAGGAATAGCCGTTAAAGTCAATCTAGAAGAGATAACTGAGCAATCTTTCACGAACGCTCTCAACGAGATTCTAAAAAATCCTTCGTACAAGTGAGAAACCATTTCAAAATTCATATTTAATAATCAGATTGTGAGTGATTATTTGGTGTTCTTATTTCAATTCCGTTGAAACCACAGGGAAACTGTACTGAAAATTAGTCAACAGTCGAAAGACCGTCCCATGAGTCCAATGGACACTGCACATTTCTGGATTGAATACATACATCGACACGGCAAAGATGCACTAAAGTCTCCAATAGATGATTTGCCGTGGTGGCAAGCTTCTCTCTTGGATGTTTATGGTTTAATTGTGATGTTCGTCGTCATAATTATGTATCTGACCGTGAAAATATTGAATAAATTTATCAAATTATTCACAACAAAATCTCAAAAATACTCAAAAATGAAAAGAAATTGAATAGTGGAATAAGTAGAATTAAATTGTACGTTGTAGATATCTTTTTTTTTATATTCAACAAATCGTATTAAAGTTAATTTAGCTTAGAAAAAAAAAATGTGTATCATTCTTTCAAAAAATATATCATATATTCAGTCGCGTTTTGAATTCCCCGCTTTTCCACTTTTCTGAAAAATAACGAAATTGCCCTATACAGCATATGTTGTGTGCATACCAAATTCCAATTTTCCCTAGACACGCAAGAAATCTTTTATAACTATAGTGTTTGTGTTTGAGGTTATAAAGTTGACCGGGAGTCATATCAAACGATTAGCTCCAATAATTAAGCTAAAATTTAACAACTTTTTGAAAAATAGAAATATTTTGAATAGGTTGACTGTCCTTACAGTATTTGGAAAATATTGAGATTGTAATGATTACTAGTTCTAATTAATTCAGTTTGAGTTGATACTCTTTAGCATAGTAGGTGTTTCAATGTTCTTTTTGTATCAATTTGTTCATTCTTAGAATTTGAATAAAAAACAATAGAAAATGAATATAGAATTACTAGGTATGTAGTAATTATTATTATGGTATCCATATTTTCAACTGTAGTAAAAGGTTTTGTAAAAAAAAATGATTATTCTTTCAGAATCATTTGGACAGAATTATCCAGAGGTATGTATCCCAAATATTATGCATTCACATTGTAGATACAATGTTTCATCATACATATAATCATACAGGAATTTGATGGGACATTGGACTGTATATCGCTTGCTGTAACTTGTCAATTCAACAAAAGAGGAACATTACTTGCTGTTGGATGTAACGATGGGAGGATTGTTATATGGGATTTTTTAACTAGAGGTATTGCTAAAATCATTAGTGCTCATGTTCATCCGGTCTGTTCCTTGAGGTGAGACTTGTTGATTTTTTAAAAGTATTTAATTCATCCAAACAAAGTGCTCACATGAACCACATTTGCTCACATTAGCTGGTCTCGAAATGGTCACAAGCTGCTTAGTGCATCCACAGATAATAATGTCTGTATTTGGGATATTTTAACTGGTGAATGTGAACAGAAGTATAGATTTCCATCTCCTATACTGAAAGTTCAGTTCCACCCAAGAAATTGGACCAAATTTTTAGTATGTCCAATGAGACATGCAGCTGTTATAGTTGATAATAAGGGTACACATAAGGTTCTTCCACTTGACCAAGATGTGAGTTGCATTGAGATATGTATGTTAGTATAACTATTTCATAACTTGAACTAATGAATGTTGATTTTTCTTGCAGAGTGATTTAAATATTGTAGCCTCGTTTAATAGGAGGGGTGATTATATTTTTACGGGCAATGGACGAGGAAGAATTTTAGTTCTCGATGTAGAAGCTTGTTCAGTCAAAGCTTCTTTCAAAATATCACAAGCTACAGCCAGCAACACTGCTGTGAAGAGCATTGAATTTGCTCGACGAGGCGAGTGCTTCTTAGTTAATACTGCTGATCGTGTGATTCGAGTGTACGATAGTGCTGAAGTTCTAGCATGTGGGCAAGATGGACAGCCAGAACCAATGCAAAAATTACAAGATCTTGTTAATAAAACAACATGGAAAAAGTGTTGTTTTTCAGGCGATGGAGAGTATGTTTGTGCAGGTTCTGCTCGTCAACATGCTTTGTACATTTGGGAAAAAAGTATTGGGAATTTACAAAAAATCTTACATGGAACAAAAGGAGAACTTTTACTTGATGTCGTGGTAAGCTTGGTTAATTTTATTCATTTATTCATTTATAATTTTAATGTATGTTCACAATGATTAAATTATATTTCTTTAGATATCTTTCCAGTTCAAAAGCATTGCTTTCTTTTTCAGTGGCATCCTGTAAGACCCATTATTGCTTCAATCTCTTCCGGGGTTGTTTCCATTTGGGCACAAAATCAAGTTGAGAATTGGTCTGCTTTTGCACCTGATTTTAAAGAACTTGATGAAAATGTTGAATATGAAGAGCGAGAAAGTGAATTTGATATTAGTGACGAAGATAAGTCAGTTGTTCAAGGTGAAGAGGCTCAAGATGAAGAAATTGATGTAGATGTTTCAGCTATTGACAGGGTGGCAGCTTTTTGTAGTTCAGATGAAGAGTGTGAAGATCAAGAATCACTACATTTTATACCAATATCACCTGAAGTTGAAGAAAATGAAGAGATACAACCAACATCACACGATATTCCTATGAAAAAACACAGAATTCATCAAATTGATCTAGAAGGAGCTCCCAATGATGGTACATGAATTTTCGTTATAGATTCTTTCCATTATTCATGTTGATTCAAGCAATATTGACTATAATAATATTTTTCAATTGCCCTTACAGTTATCCATCCTTTATTCAACAAAGGAAAAGATAAGCCAGTTGCGAAAAAAGGGAGACCTAGACTGGAGCACAGAAAAGGAAAATGAAGCTAATAACCAGAATTTTAATTGTATATTCAGAGCAAAGTTCAGTGAAGGTTTGACTGTATTTCTTTATACTTTACTATTTTATTCCATCATACTTTCAATAATGAATTGCCTATCGCGATTTTTCAATTCGAATAATTCAACACACTCATTGAGGGTTTAAAGAGTCCAAAACAAACTGTGTCACTCCATCAATATATGATTTATATATTTGAATCTCTTAATCTTGTGCAACATCACTATAATTTATTTTCTTCATTAAGAATTGATTAAAAAATTTAATTAAGTTAAAAAAAATAAGTAATGGCTATATGTTTTTCTTTGATCAATGTCGAATTTTGATACAAAGCTATATTATTTTTAGCCTTCTAAAATTAAGACTATATATTTATATGATTGATTGAACTAATTCCTAGGAATAATTTTTATTCATAGACAAACAATTTACTTGAAGAAATGTAAATGGAAAGTGTCAATATGTAATTTTCACATTCAAGTGTGTATGTACATACGGGATTTTTTAAGAAAAATGAAAATGATGTAGCATGGACGAATTGTTAATAAACAAAATTCAATAAATGATTAAAAGACGTGAATTCTATTAATGACCAAATGTCATTATATGTATCACAATCAAGTTATCAGAGCGATTCACAATGAGGATTATTTGCAATTGAAATTTGAGTTATGACTTGCAGAATTGTAAAATTCTTTAAATTTCAGTATCCCCCGCCTTTCTAGTAGGTTCATCCAATCTTCTGTAGCATTACTCATCGCTTTCGATTATCACAGCGAAACCTCGAGAATTCTCTAGATTTTTTCATTTTTTCACGATGCTCTAGAGCATATTATCACATGATTCATTCAGCTGAATCATGTGATAATATTTATGAATCAAAATAATCATATTATTATCAAAATAATCATATAACAATCATATTATCGTGAACTTACAGATAATTTTGTAATTCCTAATTATATCGTAATTGATTTTGAGAGTACAGGATTGCTCATTCATAATACTTATATATTCAAAATTCAAGTAGCTCATTATTTGTCATCGATAAACTGAAGAATCAAGAGATATATTAAGGGCTTTTATAATCTCAGCACTTATTGTCACTCAGAATTTTTTAAACTTAATCATGATTACACAATTTGAAAATACACACTGTTTGTAATTTATCCTTAAATTAGATTCAGTCGTGTCATGTGAATTTTCTCACCCTCCCAAACAAGACAATGTTAAATTACAAAATAAATTCTAGATTCGAAAAAAAAAATTTCGATTTGAGAAGGTGTGATAGCGTATATTTTCGAGCTTATTTTCATATAGACAAATAAGTATATACAATATGTCCTCATGAGTACGTCGCAACTATTATGAAAATTCGTGTAAATCTGATATATATATGGTCAAATTATTTATGTCGTCATCGCCAGGTATATACCGGTAACACTGGGTAACACCTCTCCACTCTTGCAAGCAGCCGAGTTCGAGGTGAATCAACTATCTAAAAATGATATATATATATATACCTAGGGCCGTAGTTGCATAAACGTATGTATAACGAGGAACAGCGCCGCATATAAGCGCGGTGAAAACGCGTATGTACTATCGAGCTGATAGGCCGAGTTATATATTATATGTATAGGATAGTGCGGAATAGAGCCAGAGCTCCTGACTCATCATCTGGGATCCCCATCCCCAGAACGAGGATAATTGAAATAGCAATAATCATCGCCGCGCGCGGAATCGTCTGCTCATATGCAACTCTTTCATGCTGCAGACATGATCAGTGGATATTAGCCTATAGGATCGCAACCCGTCATCGGGGGGGTCAGTTATAGTCAGTACAGCTGTGCAGTGTTTGTGTTGTGCTGCAGGGCGCGCAGCTGGTCGACTCTATCAGTGCGTTCTTCAATTTTGAACTGTCATATAATTGCGTCTCAAGCTGTCACACGGCCTGGAGCGCGCGTATAAAAGCCTGCGGAGTGACGCGTACCCCCGTAGAGTTCCGCGCACGATCGAGGCGACCAGGCGACGAAGTGAAAGTGATTTCGGAGCAGCATCCATTTTCCCGAGAGGGTTTCTCAGACATTTCCAGTTGGTAACAGGTGCATGACAAGTGCAATGGATAGCGTTATCCAGTACAAGGTCACCCTGCACAGGGTGAACGGCTTCGGAGAAACTAGGGACGAGATCCGTAGATTCGGTGTCGAAAACAATGTCGCCGCCGACTACAAGTACCTCTGCGAAAAGCTCCAGGCCGTGTTTCCCGACCTCCGGGGCAATAGCTTCACCATACGCTGGAGAGGTAATTTAATTCGTCTTTTTTTCGCGTTATTCACTCCGTACGACACATCCATTAGTTTTGACAGGTTTTCATGACGCAATTAATCACTTTTCCAGACAATGAAAATGATGACATTGTTATATCAAGTTCTGAAGAGCTGCAGGTCTTTCTCTCTGAAATGTCTGGAAATCCATTGAAAAAATTGTACATTACTGTAGATTCCGATCCCTCTTATGGGGAGGAGGCACACGTACGTGTAAGCTTTGAGACACCCAGAAATGATGCAAAAACAAAACATGCTGGCATTGTATGCGATAGCTGTGATAAGGGCGTTTATGGATTCAGATACAAGTGTATCCAATGCTCAGACTACGATTTGTGCAGTGACTGCGAGGCAAGGGGTTTGCATGCTGAGCACTGCATGATTCGCTTGTCCACACCTCTGCAATGGAGGTCACACTATGGAAAGAGACTGTCTCATCACATTAATAAATTTATGCGAAAGGCTTCAGCTTGCCCTGCCACAGAAGAAGAGACTAAGGAATGCCCGTACAAGAATAAAAGATTTAGCAATGCACACAATCCTCACTGTGACCAAATACCCTCCTGGATTGACACTTTCACTACATACTTGAATGACTGGGCTAATCTCCCAAGCGAATGTCAGGCTATGATGGATCCTGAAAAGAAGAAGGAAGCAACATCTGAACAAACCTCCAACACATCTACCCCTTCAAACAAGCCTTTTGCATCCTCAAGCAAGCAATCTGTTCCAAAAAACGGAAAGACTTCTGAAGATTCACACATTGAATTTTTGAAGAATATTGGTGAAAATATTTCACAGTTTTTGGATCCACTTGGAATAGATGTTAGTGTGCAGGTCAAAACAGACGATAAACCATCAGCACCAACTGAATCAGCTTCTTCAGAAAATCAGACTAAGAGCACAAATAACTCGCCATTACTTAATGGCAAAGTAATTACTGAGGATAAAAAATCTGAAATTGACAAGCCAGCTCAGGAAGATGTGAAGACTCCATCAGCTCGGAGATCAGAGTCACCCAAATCTGATGTGAAACAAACCATGCAATTTGGTCAAGACAATGGGAACTCAAAATCTGAAGAATGGACTTTTGTTGATACCGATAGCATTCCTTCTCCACATTCCCCTGCATCAATTGACAATTCTCTTGACAATGCTGCTTCAGCTAAAGTGAGTGAAAGAAATTAGGATTTTGTTTCAGACTGAATTCTGAATAACTGACTTCTACTAGAATTTAAAATGCATTAACTTTATACTGAAATAATACTCAATTTTTTTATGCGCAGAAACCAAGTGAACCAACTCAAGACACGGCTCAAGCTTCTGATAAACCATCGTTGTATCCATCTCTACCAAATAGCACTGATAATGTTTGGCATCCAAATCCAAAGATCCAACGAGCAGTTGAAGCAATGGTCCAAATGGGATTCTCCAATGAAGGAGGCTGGCTTACTCAGCTTTTGGTTTCGAAGAACGGTGATATCAGCAAAACATTAGACGTCTTACAACCTGTTCGTCAGTAGTTTCCAATATAATGGGTTCAATTATAATCAGTTATGATTTTAAAATTTTGACAAAATACTATATGTCATTGTTAATTATCAAATTACTGCTCTGGTAAATGGATGTGTATTTCTAGTTACTTGTGCACACGTACAAATAAAGCAATCAAAAGCATTTTTATTCGTGTGAACATTAATAAATCTATATTATATATAATACCATATATACACGATCTTATGACATAAGATTCTACTTTACAAAGATTTGCAGCAGTCCATAAGTTTACGAGGATTGAAACCAGATAACAATCTCAATTCTTGTATTCCTTCAGGAGTAATATGTCTAATCCACTTTCTATTCTTGTAATATTCAATAACTGTATCAAATTCATCTTGAGAATAATTTCCAAGATTTATTGGTAAAAATGGATCAAGATGTTCAAAACCTTCTTTACTGAGCAGATATCGTGGAAGATGTGAATCTCGCTTTTCCTATTGAAATAAAAATGTAATCAATAATGAATCAAAAGTAGATACACAGAATCGGAAAAACTGAATTTGAAGCAATTCTAATTTATGAAAAATATAAAATTACCTTAGTAGCTAGTACATCAACTGCAACTACAATTTGTCCATTACACCAATCAGATTTGGTAATGTTCAGAAAAGCATGTGTGAGAGAAACTTCAGATGCTGGTACAAAGAGTTTCTGATCATTTTTGACTCTGGTATGGTTAGAAAAAAATGCATTGTAACCATCTATGACTACTAGAATTTTGCATTTCCCAGCAGTACTAGCTAGTTTTAGTTCATCCATTACAGCAATCAGAATGTCACAAGCATATTTGGCTCGACTTACTCCAAAATCAAGTAATTCTATCAATGACGAACCTTTGGAAGATTTCTCGATTGGACTCCATTCATAGTCTTTTGACAATCGTATCTGAAAAATATTATTGTAAGAAATCAATTCATGTCTCTTTAAATCAACTTAACCTAATTAATTGCAAATTTAGTCTTACATTTGATTGTTCGAGTAGAGAATAATTTTGATGTTTGAAATTAGCTAACCATGTGGCTGCATCAAGAGGTAAATCTATCAATCCTTCTCTAGTCTCTGATCTGCTAACTTCATTTGGATGCTTGAACCATTTTTGTGCTGAAAAATGAAAGAATTCATCATTGTATTTATAAATCGATAAAGATTAGAGTTTTTTAGACAAAATCAAAAACATTTACCATAGTAAACATTAACAATAATTTTCTTTGAAGTATAACCATAATGCAATATATGCATCAGAGTTGTTGTTTTACCACAACCATGTTCTCCATCTGAAATTGTTGTTAAGGACTAATACATGGATTTTGAGGGATCTCAGATATAAACATGAATCAATGAAAAGGATACATAAGACATATCTATTGGCCGGTTTTGTGTAATCTGTTTGTGTGAGGTAGCTCAAGAGTTCAACGGCAGGTTTTCTAACTAGTAAGCTCAATTCAGCAAAAGTCTTAGCTTGTTCCTTGTAATTGGGACTCATACCATGTGTAAAGATAGTCTTTATATGTTCTGTGGGTATTGTGTAAAATCTATTTATATGTTGTTCATCGTGGTTCACAGGATTACTTTCTTTAGTACGGAAAGTTTGAGTTGATTCTTCTTGTATTTGAATGGCTTGCGCAGCAACACTTGAATTTCGAATGTTTGATCTAACTACTCTAACAGCAGTTCCTGGAAGGCAGTTCGAATTTTCATTTCAACTGACAATTAAGATAATTGAAGTATACTCACTGTTGAGCAAAGCCATTTTCTATGTCCTCATATATAAATCGAATTTCTCAAGTCACAAGATAAAGGTAATACAAGCGAGGGATTATTTTTTCAAAGTCGACCTTGACACCCAATGCTATTTAGTGTTTATAAACTAAAATTATACTTTTTGGAACAGTTTTCAATAATACATCAAATCGCATGTTATTAATTTGAGTAGGTTTTATATATACGCAGGATGCACGAGTCGAAACTGATAGCGGTATGTATAACCTCATTTGTCGATCAAAGACTCTTCTCAAAAGGGCCAAGTCAAAACGAATCGACTGTAGATTGGCTGAGTTGGCTCGTCTGTACGAAAATAGTTTTGATAGGCCACAGGGAGACCGGGAACCATCGTGGATTGGGAGAGAGGGATGCGGACAGAAACGAGCTTTATCATGGCGATATTTTAATTAAATCTCTGTATTGATGAACTCTCGGTTCCTAACCTATACAAAAGAGAACATCATGAACATTGTACATTAATTACTGATGTATAAGTGATGCAACGTGAGTACATATGTTCTAAATACTTGTGAGTTGAGATGTTAAATACAACTGCACAATTTATCAGAACCCGTGAATTGTTGGCTAGATGACCAGTTTTCATTGTCGAATAAGTCAAAATTAACAAGTGAAAAAATGTCGAAGAATACAAAAAAGGAATCGGCGAACGGCGCTTTTGGCAAACCCGAGAGTCTCCAAGCTATTGTTTTCGCTGATGATTTTACAAACAATCTGACGCCGGTTCAGAGGGTTTATCCGGCTATTTTATTGCCTGTTGTTACTGCTCCACTTCTTGATTATTTACTTGAGATGCTAATTCGCTCTGGAGTGCAGCAAGTGTTCCTGTATTGCAGCAGCCATGTAGAAGCGCTCAAGGCATACTTGGATTCTTTAAAAAATTCTCTAGATGATAGTATCATTGTTACTCCAATATTTTCAGAAGGCTGCAGATCTCTTGGTGATGCTATGAGAGACATAGATACAAAAGGATGCATTAGAGGTGATTTTATCTTAATAAGAGGCACAGCATTTGCCAATGTAGATCTGAAAAGTCTCATGGATCTGCATAGGGCTAAGAAGGAAAAAGACAAAAATACTGCTATGACCATGCTATTTAAGAATCTTGGGAGTGTCAAGGATAGTTCTTTGAAATTTGAATCTAGTCTTGTTGTTTCAAATGCTAATACAAAAAAACTTTTGCATTACAAAAAGTTTACACCAGCTGAGAAAAAAATTGAACTTGATCTTCAATGGTTTTTAGAACAAGACAAAGTTAATATTCATACAGCCCTATTCGACACTCGTATTTATTTATGCTCCCAATCTGTACTACCTCTGTTTGCTGATAATTTTGATTTTCAGGTAAGATTATTGTTTTACAGCTATGATGTGTGATTGCTAAGTATTGCAATAAAAAGAATTGTGATTATCTAATAAATCATTATTGTAATACTTCACAATTTGCTATTCATGATCAAATGAGATTTAATTTCATTCCTGCTTTGATCTTTTTAGACAATGGAAGATTTGATTCGTGGTGTTCTGATAAATGAAGAATTTTTGGATTCAAGAATATATTGGGAGCATCTAATCAGTCCTTCATACGCACAACCAATAACTTCTTGGAAGGCTTATCAGATTTTATGCACAGATATTCTACAGCGTCAGAGTTATCCTTTGGTTCCAAATACCTCGCCACTTTCTCTAAGAAATTTTATTTACATGTCTAGAAGTACATACAAACATCAAACTTCAATTATTTCAAAACATTGTACATTGCATAGTGAATCAATCATTGGCAAAAATAGCATTCTAGGAGAAAATTCTTTTGTAAAAAAATCTGTCATTGGACCAAGATGTAAAATAGGAAAAAACGTAAAAATCAATAGTTCTTTCATCATATCAGATGTTGTTATTGAAGACAATTGTGATGTAAGTGATAGTATTATCTTCTCAAATTGTACAATTCAAAAAGACACAAAACTAGATAGTTGTATACTTTTACCAAACGTTCAATGTACAGAGAATTTCAGTAACACATTTATAGAGGTTGATGCTAATGGTAAATTAGTACCAAAACAAATGGAGAAACGAGGTTCTGATTTCAATTTCTCAGCTAGTTTTGCTGATGGTGATCATACTGTTGATGAAGATGATGACGACGATGATGATGATGCATCATCTTCATCTTTATCATCAGCTTGGTCAGACCGATCATTAAGTGATTCAGCACAACCACCACAACTTCAAGATGATAATGAACTGTTTCTTTCTGAAGTTATAGATAGTTTACTGCGTGGGTACCAAGATAAATTGAAGTGTGAGAACTTAATTCTAGAAATTAATTCTTCAAGATATGCTTACAATGTGAACATTCAACAAGTATCATATAATGTCATCAAAGGTATCCTCAATTTACCCATAGTAGAATATAATACATCCGAAAGTAAAACAACACAGAGTTCTAAAACTCAAGCAAACGAGTATCATAAATCTTTGAAAATGATGTTGGTATTCTTCAAACCAATAATTGACAACTACATCAAGACAAAAATTGCTCAAGAAGATTGCTTACGCGCTATTCAGGATGTAGTCTGCACAAATCAAGAATTATTGATACCATGTATACAAAATATATTACATTTTTTCTATGACAATGATATTCTTGACGAGGAAAAAATAATCGACTGGTATGAGCAAGGCTGTAATAGCATTGGAGAAACTAATCATTGTTCTGATGATGATAATGAGGATGATGACCATTCTAAACAAGAAGGGGAACAGAATGTTGCTAAAGCTAGGGCAGCAATTAGAACAGCATTATCGCCATTTATTAAATGGTTGAGAGAAGCTGAAGAAGATTCGTCAGATTCAGAATGAATGCTAAAATAAATAGTTGTCGAAGTATATTTTTATAGATTCTTCATGTACATAAATAAATACTATGCATAACAAATGTTTTAAATTGCAATAAAGCTTTTTATTACAATGGAGAAGAAGTTGAATGATTAATTACGGTGATGATAAGTAGCAAAATACAAAATGAATTGAGTCCCATTGATACACGTCATAAGTTATTACGATTCATCATCACTATCGGCTTTGCCTGTTCGTGGTTTTGGACCTCCTGCTCGTTTGGCCATAATAATTTGATCAATTTTCAAAATTGTACATGCAGCATTAACTGCATATTTGAAAGCCCAGAATTTGGTTAGATACAAATCAAGAATTCCAGCTTTTTCTGCATTAGTAATCGTTGCTGCTCCAGAACTCTGTAAACATGATAGAAATTTTGATGATTTTTCTATTTTTCTTCAGACTCCATACAAAATTAGTAAAGTATTGAAATATCACCTCAATATCAAATCCATCACAAACATTTCCTTCTTTATGAGAGGCATAGAGCTTAGATAGAAGTTCATCAGCTTTTGTTCCACTGTTTTCTGCTAAACTTTTAGGGAAAATTTCTAGAGCCTTAGCAAACTTTCGTACAGCATACTGTTCTAAGCCGGGAATGGTATCGGCAAAAGTAGCTATCTTAGAAGCAAGCTCAATTTCTACCGCACCAGCACCAGGAACTAAACGTCCATCTCGTGTGATAGCCTTGAATGTATTGACTCCGTCATCAATAGCCCTTTCAATATCATCCATGTAATTGTCTGTGGAACCCCTTATAACAACAGTACTGATGCGACTTTCTTTTTCCATGAGTTGGAAAACTACTATGTTTGTATCACCAAGCTCATCTACATGGACTGTATCTGCATGTCCTAACTCTTCCTTGGTAGGTGGTATCTGAATAGTTTGAAAAAAAGTTGTTAAAAATTTTCAATTCTGTCAAATATTTATTCTGATAGAAAGAATTAGAATATAATAATGATCAGAATGCGACTAGTTCATTTCTCTTACCAATTTTGTTAAAGCTGTGGCTCCAACTGCTTTGCAAAGACGTCTCAAATCAAATTTACTTTGGAGGCGTACAGCCATCAGGTTATACTTGTTGACAAAATATAGAGCCATATCCCCAAATTTGCCTCCAGAAACAATAACTGTTGCTCCACTGTCAGCAATTGCCTTGATTTGTGATTCTAACAATGACTCTTCACCTCTAGAAAAATTCATCAACTCATCAGCAGATTTAATAAGGACTGTTCCTTTTGTTTCAGTCTGCATAATATCAACTGCACATGTATAAACAACAATTTTTGCATTTGTGACTTTAGTAATGTCTCCTTCAACATGTCTTTTAAAAACCATCCCTTGGAGCACCTATGAACCATCAATTATTTGATATTTGTTTCAAATCTAAATGGAATGATTGTATAAAGATAAAATTCTTTACCTGTGAAGACTGAAGACCTGAACCCAATATCTTACATATTCTCACGTTGTCCACATTAAAGGTTGTTGATTTAGGAGGTAAAATAGATGTACAGGCCTTGCAAACTAATTCTGTAATATAGTCCTCCTTGCCATACTGTTTACTCATCACTGAAGTTCTAATGGCAGCTTTGATCTGTTCGAGATCTTGATAATCTTTTGCTTCTTTAATGACCAGACTTGGCAGCACTTCTAATGTTTTTTCCAATGCCATTTCATATCCTTCAACTATTTCAGAAGTTGTGATTCCCTAAAATGAAACCAGCAATAATATTATATGATAATTTTATCCATTACTACTCTTCTTTCTCAATTTATATAATAATATGCATACCAATCGCAAAAGTTCTTCAGCTTCTTCTAGTAAAGTTCCAGCAAGAATAATAACAAAATTGGTTCCGTCTCCAACTTCTGCTTCTTGCATTTCGGATGCAAGAACCATTAATTTTGCAGCTGGATGCTCAACATCCAACTCTTTTATGATTGTTGCTGCATCACTTGTAACAAATAACTTTTCCAAGTGATTGATCACCATTTTATTCATGCCATTTGGTCCATAAGCAGTGCGCACAGTTTGGGAAAACTGTTTGCAAGCTGTAATGTTACGGAAAATGGCTTCTTCCAGACCTGAAAAATACTAGAGAGAGAGAGCACAGATGAATATCTTGAATTGAACTTGTTAGCGGGAGAATGTCAATGGAATAGAACAGACATTTCATGAAATATAAAACAAACGTTAGTAATTGATTTTTTTCTCCTTGCTAGATGTTCATGAATCTTTAGTACAAAATTGATGTTTATTGTAAAAATTTGTTCATGTTTAAGGATTAATCAAACAGCATAAAAGATTTATTACGTTTGTTCAATGAAAACAGTGGAGTGTTACAGTTTTAATTTAATGCAAAGAATCGGTTTTTCTCAGCAGTTTCTGAAAGTGATCCTACTTATGAGTCTTTCATCTTTGAGCGATATCCTTGAGCTAACCTATATTATTAAGTATCAACGGATTCTCCTTTGACCTATCAAGGCATGCAAGAAGGCAAACAAAGCATTCTTCCGACTCTTAATCGAGCTTCCGGAGATTGTTGGAATCATTTTCAACGGCGTTGAGATACATGCACCCGAGCATCCTTTATCCATAAAAGGCAATGTCTCGTGCTCCGGTGCGGCACATGTGCCGACACCCTGAAGAAAACAGTCGAGTAGCTTCGGACGACTGTTGGGAAAGCCGAGGAAATTATTGATACTTACGCGTGTGCCATCCTTCAGCATCGAGGCTAAGCCCGGGGCTTTTGGTATGTGCATGGCCATGATGATTTAAATGAGATTTAGCGGCTTCAATGTAACGCGAGCGTGCACAAACGGGCGATGTTAAAATGTTGCTATGGGACCACTGAAGCCGTAACTCGCGAGAGAGCCGTCGCGCGCCCGTCTCTCAGCTCTCGGCCGTCGGCGCAGCGGCGCTTCTCTAATTCCGAACGGCGAACCACCAACGAGACTGCGCAGTGCGCGGCTATGCATCAGCACGCCTGCGCGCGCGCAAGTTTGATAAGCGCGAGATTTGTAAATATGTTGGACACAATCAATTAAACGTCAATTTAACAGGTACCGATTCGAGACCTTAGTAGGTTCCGCACGTGGATCGATATCTAACTTTCAACATAACGTGCGTCAAGTTGGATTTTGTCCGCACTTCTGCACAGAGTGTAGGCATAGTATATAATGTATATTGCGCAATAATTCGCACACTATTTTTTCGAACTGGTAATGTAAAGTTCGACTTTGATTAAGGATTTCTGGGGGTTATAAGCCGGCCATCACCGTCACATGGGTGAGTAAATGCGATATACCTACTTGCTGGCGAAGCGTGAATACCATGAATTGCCTTGCGGTATCCGTGCGCAAGTCAGACTTTGCGCACGCTGTTGAAGAACATTTTTGATTGCATTTTTCTTCATTCCAAGTCGAATCAAATGATTCGAGATGAATTTCTGGGATACAAAAATATATATATTTGCGCTCAAAAACTAAAAAAGGAAAACAATCAAAATGGGGGATTATAGAAGAGCAAAATGATATGAGTAGGTGTTAAGCCTTACAACCATAAATTAAGATGCAAGTTTCAATCATGAGTGGGACTAAAATTAAGAACTGAATAATAAAAGTTTGGAAAAGTGGAAATTGAGAAACAATAGTTGAATGGTAGGAATCAGTGAATGAGAGTCGGCGAATAGGAGATGAATAATACGGCGTGCTGAAGAATGGGACTTCGAACATGGAAGTAAAAGAATATATTGAGAACCGTACATTCTTTTGTTACTCGATGCGTAAAACCGCATTTTACGCACTAGTGCGTTTCTGAAAAGACGGTGTTACGAGCTCCCATGGCATGGAATATTGTATGCAACTGGTGCACTAGTTGCATAAAACCGCTGCCAAGTGCCTTAGCAGTATGCTTTCTCAAAGAGGCTTCAACATCACCCACAAACGCATCCCAAACCTGTATTTTCACTATTCCACTAGCGTAGATACTATCATTTATTTTTCAAAAATTACAAAAATATTATTTAATCAGTTCAATTCGTATCTTTGTGACTGTGTAAAGTGTCGTTCTTTTTCAATTGACCAAACTTTGTCGCAACTGTTGATGTCTGCCCGGGCTCTCTTATTATTTGATCAAATGCAACAAAGCAAACGGTTCTAGGTTCTACACGATGCGAGACATTTGGACCTGCATAATTTTTCGATCAATTCATCTTGTGACTGTCTTACGGTTTAATGGTGGTTAAAATCGATCCGTCCTGCCCTCAAGTCCGTATTTAGCAAACTTGAAGACTCATTTTGATCATTTTCGACGGCTGAGGTTGGAAATGATCAATTCAAAATCTATTTTGATCATTTTCGACGGCAAAAGACACCAAATTTTCCCAATTTTCTCTATAGCACGTTGAAAATACTGGAAACAAAACTTACATGAATTTTTCTTCCCCTTAGCAACGGTTGCTAGGGCGGTAAACAACGGTTGATAAGGAGCTAATTGGGAAGATTTTGTATCCTTTGCCGTCGAAAATGATGGAAATAGGTCATAAATTAATAATTTCCAACATTCGTAACGGTTGCTAGGGAGGTAAACAACGGTTGCTATGGAGAAAATGGGACAATTCAGTGTCCTTGGCCATCGAGTGTGACTTAAAACTGATTTTCCGGCTTGCCCCAATGAGCACTCATAAGGATTTGTGAGAAAACACGTTAGGAACGGTTGCTAAGGAAATAACCAACGGATTTTGCTGAAAATTGATCTCGGCCGAGATTTTGCCGCGACTAACCTGTGTGCGAAATTTCAAAAAGATCACCATTTCTTCGAGACTTATCGTGGACGAAAAAAAACGTTACACACATACATACACACACACACACACACACACACACACACACACACACACACACACACACACACACGCGCGCGCGCGCGCGCGGATTTCCATGTTTTTCGACCCGTAGATTACGAAAATCGAGGTCCCGAGGTCTGATTCGGTGGGTCGATTTTTGCCCCATTACAAAGCTTTCTCTTTGAGAAAGCAATAATATACTACTGTCAGCGACCTTTCTTTAACAATTGATAAGCAATCAAAGAATCCCTATCCCCAGTTGGGAAAGAAAATTGCATAATAATGTCAAAGTGTTATTGCATTCTCAGACATTATGAACCACGTGGAAAAATATGACACAAGACAAACGATTCGCGAAACTATTTACAATTAAAATAATTGTCCAACAAATTATTCTTAGAGTAGATCAATACAGTGTTCTGGCCAAATTATTGATTCGACTTTTAATTAAAGCTGTATGTATAGACAAATATAATGGCCATCCTTAGTGCGCATATCATGGAACTCGATCAATACCATTTACACTTGAAAAGTAATTGTGGAAAATATAAGGGAGATGAAATCAGAAGAGTTACAAAAAAAGGTATTATAAAAGACTAAATCTATTTCATCTATTTCAAATAATATTTATTTTAATACGTGAAGAAAAAGCTATGTTATGCCCTATCACAGTACAACTTGGTGAGATAATTTTTTTTCAAAATATTTGAATAACTTAATTTATGCCTGATTTATCATATTTTGAGATGGGTTCCTGAACTCTGGACAAATCGTGAACTGAAATTCGGTCGTATACAATAGAGATTAGCTTGTCACCTTCTGGGTTTCTTATATAAGAGTCGAAAAAGTTATACAGGACCGATGGAAATCAGCAAAGAAAATTTAAAAAAATGGAATCATTCAATAAGTTCGTGGCCAATAGAAGAAGTTCATCATAAGCAGAATATCTCGTTTGTATAGGCAGGCCCGATTCGTTAGATACTTCAAGAGACTAACAAATAACGGAGACTAATGGTCGCTAATAATCGCTGACTAATAATCGCAATCTAATGTGCGGAGGCCAAAATAGTGGCATTGTAAAGATTGGTGGCATATAATATATTAATCATCTATATATACGCTACACGCTGCAATCGTAAATTATGAATATATTGGATTATTCAAATTTGTCAGTTAACTACCAAAAATAATATAAGACAGCGATGAAAATGTATATACACTACAATCTTTGAAGAATACTTTTATGCTCTAAAAGATGATAAAACAGTGATATAGGATACAGTTGTTTTGATTATAATTCCATAATTCTGAAAATTCATGACGTACAACCCAGCAGCTGACAAAAAAGACGGCCTCGTACACCTCATCATCATAATTTTCACAAGCGTTTTTGATCGCTTCGTTAAATCGTACCATCCATTCATATATCTGGAAAATCAAATAAACACTCAGTAGCTTATTGGGGGAAAAAATTTACTCACACTTACAATGCTACAAATATTTCATAACTTTCATCAATTACTAGCTGCCCTGGCCAACTAAGATAAAAAAGATGAACTGCTGTTCCTATTTCAATCATAGTCATTCTTATTAAATCATATACCACTGTAGAATTTTCTATGATCTATGAAGGTAAAATAATGGAGAATCTCAATTTTAAGATTTTTCTGAGAAATAATCGCTTAAAATTATTCATTCTCACTGACAGTGATAGCTCCAAAGCTGAGAAATGTTATACAGATGATTATGAGGATGAGAAAACATTTCTCATACGTGGATTCAATATTCTGAATACATCTATACGCAATAATAATGAATATTATCAATATGACTTTTCAATTCCAAGACTATGTGAAAAATTTGTGAAACACGTGCAATATATAATTATTTTTCGTGAATAATCAAATATGAAAATATTACATTGAATTAATTAGATGTATTTTTGCTCATTCAGCTATTGAAATTTATTAATCTAAAATAGGTCACTCAACTTGATAGAATCTTGGTGCAAACGAATGGCTGAGATAATCACGTTGTATGCATCGTCTTTACCCGATGTAGGGCATTGTGTTACATTTTTCAATCTATACCTGAATAAAAATAAATTTTTTACCTCAAATTGATCAGGAGTATGATCGCGAAGGAATATACGGAATATTTGTCTTTGAAACGTACTTGATTACATTGAAAACTCCTAGATTTTGGTGTACTATTGCCGTGTAAGTCGTATCAATTGCCATTAGTACTGTAACACTTACCGGCACAAGTATGGAATAAATATAATAGATTTCATAAAAATATTCATTAGAATCTACATAGAATTCGCCCTTTACTATTAAAATTTTCGGTCTCGATTGATTCAATGGTATTATAAAATCTAGAATCACTGGTATCATTGAAAACTGACAGAAACATGTTCCTGCAAATGCTAAAAATGCTGAAAATAGTTCATACGTATTTTCGTTACCTTGACTAGAAAAACAGCATTTCAAATATTTAACATGCTAGTAAAATACTTGAGAGTAAAATGATTTACAATATTCTATGAAATATTTGAAAAATTCACAACTTTTCAAACTGATTATATCATATTTCTTCACTTTGAAATGAATTAGTGAATTAAAGTTTATTCAATCGTTTCTATTATTACCAATGTAACCTAATGATTTCATTCGACCAAGTCTAGCCCATTTTTCCATGATAGCTTTTTCTTCAGGATCTGCAATTGATATCCAGGTTTCTGCTAGTTGCTCATATAATTTACATATCTGTAAAATCACTCATTTTTATATCTCAATTATTTTCTCAATTTCACCATTAATGATTTTGTATCAAACCTCGTGTTCACTAATCAGAGATACCAAGAATTTCAAGAGAAGGCCGAGAGTATACGCAACGCCACATATATTTTCTGTACATAATCCCAAATTCTTGCCACACCATTTGTATACTGCACTAGCCTAAAAGTCATTTCAATTTTCGAAAAGTTTTCACTTACTAATCTTTCGTCAGATTTTCGAACAGAGAATTTCCAACTTTTAGAAAACTCCTGATCGAGAAACAGAAGCGAAAAGTAGTGAGTCGGGAGTAGCGATAACGGAACGGTTAGAACATGAGAATTGCAGAGCAAAAGGCTATAGACATGGGAGTTAGGATTGTTAGGAAGCGAAGATCGGACGAACGTTGAAAAGTTGGAATTTGACAGAGGAGCAGAAGAAATCGGAAAGAGAGAAATAAAAAATGAGAGATAATAAAACACGGAAGTCACAGATGAGCGTACAAAACAGTTCAGAAAGAAGAGATTATTTTTGCCGATAGTGACCTTGGCCGATGTCAGAAATTGAAGATTCGAGTGTAATGTGTATGTATACTTTCACCTGTCTGATAATAATGCAGAAAATGAGCGTTAAACAGACAAATTGGTGGCCTAGAATGAAGGTCGTAAATTAGAATTCAGGAAAGTGGAGTTGAACAACATGAATGAAATAAAGATTTGCAACCATGAATGTCCTAGAGCGGGGATTCGAACATGAAAGTAGAAAAAGAAAAGGAAGGAATAAAATGAAATAGATGATATTTCAGTCGAAAAATAACAGATGCGGAATGTGAGTTAAATTTCATGAGTAGAGTAGTGAGAGTAAATCATAGATATATTTATAAAATGGATCAGGGAATGATAAAGAAAAAGATAATCGAAAAAGATAATTGCAGCATTAGTTTTACAAAGTGAGCATCATAAATAAATCGAAACTAGAAAATATATAAGTATGACAAATAAAAAAAAACTCGAAAAGTAGTCGGAACATGAGTGCCAGGGAGATCGGAAATTAAAAACAATGTTTAAAAGACGAGTTATGATGTAGTAATGAAATGATGATGAGTGAATGGGAAAATTTGCTGGTGACATATTGGATACCAAAACCAAGTTCTTAGAAATAAGAAACAAAAAATTGAGAGTTAATATACATTGGAAAATTGACGAATGAAACCAACAGGGAGACGCAATTTCTCTTGTTTTTTCGATGTCGTGAAAAAATTCTTCCATTAGAGTAATTACAACAAAGAAGAAATAAATATGATCAAAAAACTGTAAATTAGCTATCCAGCTGGCGAAAATATTAAAATGCGCAGAATATGGTGAAACAGACGCCAAAAAGTTATTATTTTCTCCGGAACATTTTCAGGTTTCAGATGTGCAGGTTTGAAATCATCCATAACTCACAATAGTTCAACTCACGTGTGGAATAACAAGCATAAAACAGACGAAAGTAACAAAAATTCTCTTAAGAATTCGACTTAGTCTTGAACTATAAGGCCATAAACCTGTAGTTTCTTGCAGAATTTTATTTATCCTGAAATACTCGTTGTTATAAACATCATTTAGAATTTTGAGATCCATAATTTTTATCGCACTGCAACCACTTACGTCTCAATTTAACGTTGAGAAATGTTACTAGTATCTTAAAAAATACTCGTATTCTTAAAAATGCCTTATTTATTAAAGTTTGATCCCATGATTATTGAATGATATACATTTATAATGAAAACTATCATATACTTCCTCTTTTATTATTCATAGCCAAAATAATTTCGAGAATTAAATTTGGTTCATTCTTATTTTATCTTATTCGGAGAATAAGAATAAATGAATCGAGATTTATTCAATTACAAACAATATTCGAGAATATTCGAAGTAGTATCCGCTTAGCTATACTACTACTATACGAGTATCCATATTTTAGTTTTAGTTTGAGTTTTCTTGATATCATAAAAAATTGTATAATACTGGTATAATATTATATATTTGGATGAGTCTTTGCGGATTCGGCTCAAGATTCGTCATATATCTGAGGAGTTCCATTATATCCTTTGAAATTGTTCAGATTTATTTGAAATCTTCACCCATGTAATCAAAGGATCAAAGATGCTGTTTCCTCTTGTATAATTACAATTTATAGTTGTACAGGTGCATTTCCTTATAGGATAACTTATAGATACTTTTGTAATGGAGAGAAAATCGAACTTGAAAACCGAACCGGACTACCAGACCTTCATTTTTGTAATCTATAAGTCGAATAATGTCGAATTCTAGAAACGTCTATATGTAATGTCAGGTTTGGTACACCATATCTTTCGAAGAAATTGTCCGATCTTCATAGAATGTTTCACACAATTAAGTAGTGGCAAAGTGTGAGCAGGTCAAGGTAATTGAAACATATTTCACTACTCAAAGTGTCAGTAGTATCGATTTGATCGGAATTTTTTTTTTTATAGAAACCGTCACTAATAATGAATAAGTCCAACATTTTTTCCAATTACCTAGAGAACTTGGAAATTTTTCGACTGTTTTTTTTATTCATACGTATATATTCAGGAGAAAGATTATCTTGTTCAAATTTTACGACAGAGCTTATGCTGCAAGTCTATATTATGTTCATGTGAAATTTTGTAATTTCTTGCTTACTCAAAGAGAAAGTATTCGTGAAGAAAGATATAAGGTATCGATTCTCCAGTTTCCGTATAGACAAAATAGCATTAATGCCAAAACTGCATAAATTTTTAGGCAGAAACTCCATTACTATTTTCAAATTTCCTAGTACATTACAATTTAGTATTAAATTAGAATTTCTTAGTTTGAAATGCATATAGTAGTCAAAGCAGTCTGATCCAATGTGAACTATTCTTTCGCACCTTCAAACCGATCGATAATTAAAACCGAAATATTTCAATGCATTGAGCGGAGTGAAAGAAGTGAGAGATTACAGTCAAACTTTCTGTAAATATACGGGTGGTAGTTGAAAAAACGATAAATATTCATATGGATGAGGAGCATAGTTGATTTGTTTTTAATTGTTGTATGTACACATAACATCTGACATCAATTAGGGAGATGAAGACGAAAATTTCATCATCGACGAAGGCTTCGAGAACGAGGAGGCGCCGAGGCCGCTATTTGGATAGCTCGGGCCAATCCACTTATGCCGCAGCGAGTCCCTTCATATAATATAAGGACGTATCTCGAACGAGCGCAAAATAGTGTCGTAGCTCAGTGGTTGAAAATTAGCGATTTAAGTTGGCTTTTCATGAGAGAAGCTTTAGCCGCACTGCAGCCAGCAGCCTTGCTGATGCAGAATGATTTGTGGATACCTCGAGGAAAACGAAACGTTTGCTGCCTCATGGCTGTACACATCAGTTGTTTGACTGGCAAGAAACTATCCGCAATAAAGCGACGCCTGGCTGCAGTTTACGACTTAGTGACTCGTGACTGAATTTTGTTTTCATGTGTGAACCGAATTGGTTCTCAACCTCTAAGATACAATATTATTTCGCGATTCTCCGAGCTTTGATCTTATTTTGCGGATCCCTCCGAGATACGTCCTTATTATTCTGATCCCCGAAATACTATACTTTTGAGGGGGGGTTCCGATTTCGACAGGCCATTTAATTCCATATAATTATTTTTTTCCATCAAGAGGACCTCTCTTTGAACAAGCCAGCTGTGCTCTTCACAATGTTATAGACTCTTCAAATCTTCATCATCGAAAATTCTAAACATACACATTCCGAACCCATGGATTGGTCATAAAATGCAATCATCAGTGATAGTATAGCAATATTCAAAATTCATTAGAGCTTCATCTTTCATTATAATACCGTGGGTGTAGAATGCCTGCGATGTAACATCAAGCAACTCGCGGCGAGCGACTCGTGCTGAGGTCGAGCAGCCCCTACCAAGTGCCCACACGACTGGGCTGGTCTGTCCTGCGGCACCGTACAAGTGTGCATGGGCCGGGCTATACTACTACAACTATCTGGGCCAGAAAATGACGGGACAGTAACCTCTTAGCTATACTACTTCGGCCTTTCAAATTGTTGATTCAAGTTCTCAATAAAAACAACGGAGATTAAGAAATTGATGTAAGGTAACTGTACCCAATGTGCCCCCCCCTAAGGGTTTTTCGCCAATTTGACTATGATAGACTTCGAATTTTAAAATTCTGTGAACGGCATCTCAAAGCTTAGCCCAATACCTATTAGAAACCATCTTCATAATCATCATTCGACTACTTTAACCTATCGAAAATCGCAATTTAAAAAAAAACGCAAAAAGGCTAAATGCACAAAACGTGTACTCAATTTGGCACAATTTTTTAATCATTAGCTACAGCCTATATAGGCCTACAGGGACGATCCAATTGGCATTGAAATAAACTCTCAATTATGTTCCCAGTGATATTTATACAAAATTTTTAACATACAACTCAAAAATACGCGTCTAAATCATCGTAATATGTCTATACAAATATTCAATGATTTCACTCAGTCTTCCCATTTAAAAACGCGTAGAGGGGCACATTGGGTTCACTTTTTTTTTATGCGAAAAACAGCAATTTGAGTAGGATAAAAAATAATTTTAGGAAAACTGAGGAGACCAATCGAAAGCTGAGATGTTTTTACACAAAAAAGAGTAATGACACTTTGAGAGATAAAAATTATTGACACCTGATTTTTGAGGTTGAGTGTGAAAAGTGAAATAAGAAAATGGTGAAAAAATCAGTAAGTGAAACTTCAAAGTGTTGTAGGAGAGTGGTTTTAAGGGCTAAATGGGCGGGGAAGATACCGAAAATTTTCTTTTAATTCCCTCAACATAACCCAAGAGCGACTGATGTTCAGAGAGCACCGGAAATACGAAATCTGACGATTGTGCCAAATTGGGTATACAGTGCCAAATTGGGTACAGTTACCTTACATACACTTTTATTAGTTGTAATTAAGAGTTGTCAACACTGGAAATCAACAAAACAGAGAAATTTATTCCTTATCCATACATCTTCCTCAGAACGTATTGTAATATGTTCTAGGTTCTTGAGCCTAACAAGTTACGGCAACATCACTTACATATATGTATAATTAACGAGTCAATCAATTAATTTCTCACTTTTGAAAACATCAATCATTGAATGTGGTCTCATCTCTTTTCGAGTGGTCGTCGTTTCCGTTGGCTCGGACCGACACGACGGTGACAAGTTGGCCGTTGTCAAAGCTGAACCGAGCGTAGCGGTGCTTGAAATACGGCACCATCCAGGCGAAGTAGCCGACGTAGATGATAAATTGTGCTGTACCGGTGAACGCTATGTACGTATTGTCGATCACGTCGTACAAGTACCACACGTAGAACCAGTGCACAACGTAGAAGCCCCGATAGCACATTAGCATTCCTACGTAGAACATAATCGAGCTGCCGACAGTCTTGGCCTGGTCGGTGAAGTGGATCTGGGGAAAGATCGCCAGAGCTTCCATGAAGTGACTAAAATACCAAAAGATCAGCTCGAAGCTTAGTCTGCTGTACGTGACCAGCATCGCCATCAAGATGCATGCGCCTACCAAAAACTCGAACCTGTGAAATTAGTCTGAGACTGGTGAGTGGTGTACACGCTGATATATGCGGGAGAGTATATATACAATATATATATCTACTCATTAAGAGATACTTTCATCTCTGGATCACCAATCATAATGACATTTTTTGAGATGGTTTCTGGTCGCCCAGGAACGTTAAGGCTAACGTTAAGCTTTTCTGAACTTATTTGTGCATTTATAATATATGCACATGTATCAATGAGTTCCTGGTTAGAATATAAATATTATACTCATGAGATTTTATGGTGATTGGTTACCTGGAGGTGAAACCACCTCCTAGTTAGCATACGCGCTTGCAATCGGAGACGATTCATTCCTAGTCTGGTACGTATATTTTCATTTTATTTAGTTTTAATTAAAAAAAATCAATAAAACTGATTCAAGTAAGGTTGCGAATAATACGGCCAGATAGGCGAATTCTTAATGTATAGGAAAACGCATCGGATCGGATCCACGTTCCGTGATTCTTTTAGTACCTATGTTTAGATATAGTTAAGTACAGAAAGCATTCCAATTGTATCTGATTTTAAAGGGTAGCAGAATTTACAAGTCTCGTGTCTACTCCAATTTACCCCTTAATCAATAGGAAAAGTGTATCGAGGTATCAATTATTAAAGTATTTAATATACTCTGCAAGATCCTGGTAGAATCCTGCAAGTCCTTTATCTTTATGATAATTTTTCAGACGTTAAAATTAGGTCAACATGTTTCCTGGACTATGCAGGTAAAACGGACACTTCCCATCTTACTACATACAATTTTATTCAAAGAGGTCGTTTTATGAGCAAATTCTAGAGACTGGATGTATTAGAATCGTATTGTAGTGATGATAATGAGAACATTAAAATTTACCTGAATGTATCGTATCCATGTTCATAAGTCTTTCTATTGATAACGAAGATATATAAAACTGTAAGATATGCAACACAGAGATAAACAATTTTCAAGATAAAAGATGGCAATGAAATCCACAATTCACTAGGCAAATCCAGGAATCTTGTTGTAAAGACTAAAGCATGAAGTAGTTGAGTTTTTCCGCTGATACCTGGACAAAATATTATACATTTTCGTTAATGGAAGTCACAGATGATTTTATACTTAAATTTCTTTGTATGATTTAATGAATGGAAATTTATCGATTATTCATTCAAGAAAAGTAACATTGGGATACTATCAAGATTCTAATTACTGTATCAAATTCGTATTGGAAAATGACTATTCTATTATTTTGTCTTGGAACAGAATATCCTTAAGATTGAATGATATTTGAAACATGGATGATTCTCACAGTATCTGATTTCATTTCTAATTTTTACGGTTGTAGGCTAAAGAAATAACCTGTAATTTAATTTTTGATATACATAATTTTTTTCGCTTATTCTCTCGAACTACATGAGATCTTATAGTAGCAGCTTTTAATTAAGGAACATTTTTATGTTTTCTACGGGTTACGATTGTACTTCAAAAATAATCCAAAACTCAAAAATCATTATATAGATCACTGGAATTGTTAAATAAATTTGTCTGAAATATTCACCTGTGCAATCAGCAGTACATAGAATTTTTAGAAACAATATAAGCATCCCAACTAACTGGAGAACGATTCCAATATTTTGAAAGTCACGCATAATTGTAGTGAATTCTGTGGTGAGAACTTAGTCTAGATAAATGCACGTCTTTTGCGTTAATTATAATATTGAGTGATATAATAAAGATGAAATAGATAAATAGCAAGACAGTGAAGAATAACTAACAACAAATCGTGGCAACAGTGAACAGAAAGTATCAGCATATAAAAATAGAGATATAACGATGCGCATGCGTATTCACTCAGGCGTAAATCGCCGATTCAAGTTATGTAAATTTCTTTCAATCTGATTTTCGAGCAACTTTCTTAAAAATTGAGTTTTGTACGGAAGCCAATAGAGACATATTGGAAAAGGTAGATGACATAATAATGAATAATTGGTCGGAGTTCATAATAGATGAAAAATATATAAATTGTATCTTTCTACAGCGACATTCCGACGACTTATCATGTCAAACTTAATGACAGTTCGTCTGTAACGTTTTTCGGTACCTCCCACCTGTAAACGTTGACATTTATATTCCCATTAAAAAATATTTAATTTAATTAAATTAAATTCCAATTCGAAGTTGTTAATGAACTCGAAAAATTCTGACAAAATTACTGCTTAAATTTCAAACATTCAGTTTAATGCATCAATAGCAATATAATAAAAATGTGATTGTTATTTTATATATTTTATATTGTTATTATGTAGTTATAGTTAAATAAAAGGTGCAACTCAGAGGAAAATGGCTGTTTTAGATTTACGAATTGCAACTAAAGATTTGATTGCTTTTTAAATGAATTCAAATGATTTCAAATGAATAGTTTAAAAGTAAATGCTCAAGTTTACAAAGGTAAAAAGACAGTAAATTACGCATCATTAAATAAATTTATTAAAAAATGTAGTGAGATTTCACTGTAAGGAATTTACAGAGTGAATATATCTCGGTTCCAGGCCAGACTTTGTCTGCCCACAACAACTGTCTAACAGAGACTCAGACTCTGAAACCCAGACGTCAGTTCCATGCGCTTTCTAATATTGAAGTCTTGGGACCATATATGAAATCGTGCGAAATACTCATCATTGCACCAGCCAGGTGGTATCAAAATTCATCATTTTGGATTTTTAAACAAGTTATAATTATAATCGGTAAGCGCGATATAGTAGGTAAACACAGTTTCTTCTAGAAATTTTAAAGAAAATATGACAATATTTTTTCCGTTTGGAAATTCTGATATTTTATATATTCAAAGCTCTATATTGGGTTTCAAAAACCAAATACCAGATTTATAGTCAAATATATATTAAGCTCATTAATATTCTTGCGTTTAAAATCATGATTTATCCTTGTCCAATTTCATTACAAAAACCCTGAATATAATGGTTTCACTAGGGGGAAAGTAACAGATGCTACTTTGGATTGACTGGTGTTCCAACAAACATAAAATGCATTTGTGTCGAAACTATAATATTATCATATTATACCAATAATAACCATGCAAAATAACGATACAAAAATCGCAAATTCTTTTCTTTCCAGATTTATCTCCGAATGAGAGTGCTATGTTCGATTTTAATTTTGAGGATAGCATCTCGATGATCAACCTCGAACACCTTTATAACAATATTTTAAGTATAATTGACTAATTTTCTTTCTAATTCAGACAAGTTTTTAAAACATTTGCGCATTCCTGGATTAAAATAATATTGTGATGATGATTGTGCAATTACAGAGAGGATATATTTCTAACAGTAAATAAATAATCAATCAATTACGATTCCCAAGATTTTAGTGACCAATATAGAAAATTGCATAATTGTGTCAAATTATTATTGTTTATCAAGAAATTCTATTGACTCTATATTTTCCGAGAACAAAGTTAATTAGGAACCAATTAAAAGAAAGGTATAAACACGTGAAACAGACGTTTCATTGATGTACTTGTTATGAAAAATAATTTTTTATCGAAATATTGATTGATGAGATAATAATTTCCATCAAACTATTGATTTGATATTCAATTAAAGCTCTACAGACAAAAATCATCCATACATCAGTATATTATATTTGAGTCGATCAATATCTATTGTTTTGTTCAAAAGATAATAGTGTAGAATGCAAGAAATGTATCATTGACGAATTAGATGGATGAAAATTATATACAAAGAGAACTGAAAACTCGGTCACAAAAAAAGAGAGGCATTTAATTCGGCACAACAATTGCTCCAGAAAAATGTAAACCAGTCAGGTATGATTTAAAAGTGCAGATTCGTCAACATATTAACAAAGTTCACCATAATATAGCTGAAGCGACTAGTTTATAGTTCATGGCGTGTAATAATTCTCTCGATACCTCTGTATGTTCCTCTCACAAACTAAATCGAGATGACGATGTGACCCAATGTGCGCCACCCTTTAGAGTTCATTTATATATGCATGATTAGAGCAGCGCCGCGGCCCAGAATCTTGTCGGCAATACAGAATAATGGAGAAAGAAAACATTTCGACCGGTCGCAAACGCTTCCGCTAACTTGTTACAGCTCATTTTATGCAATTTTCCACCAATTCCGATTCTCGATCTAATTATGCTCAAGTGAGTGCAAATTTTTTTAATACTTTTAGACTAGGCTAAAAACTCGAGTGATATTACCATTCGATTCCTTGGCATTCCATCTACATCGCCTAATTTTTATCTTCAGCATACATCCATTTTATCAACCGTATCGATAGATCTTCGTTATTTTTGTCAAGAGTGCCCAATCTGCGCCATCCTCAAGTCATGGATAATAAAATAAAGTATTCATTTTACTCTCGATTCTACGTGTCTAATGACAAAAGAAGAACAATTTTTTTGAAAATGCTATTATTCAGTGTGAAAAAGTCCGAGCCAGATGTGGCTTGGCTTATTTTGAAGGCATTTAATAGACCTTTTTAGTTTATACCATCTAATCGGATTCCGACTAGAGAACTACAAAAAGAGACCGGATAAAAAAAAGTATTATATAGGTGGCGCATATTGAGATCACTCGGATTTTTCCCCCCAAAATTTTTCTTTTTCGAAGTTCTATATATTTCAGCGTAGAAAGGTCCAAAATAAATACGGCTTGGCTCATTCTCAAGATATTGAGTAGACTTTTAATTTGCCACCAGCCATTGGAAAATTCAAGATTGACGCGGTGTTGTGATCATTCTCGCTGAGATGGCGCATGTTGGGTACATCATGTTACATACGTACCTTATAATTTAATGTGAGCACTGCATATAAACAAGTGTTTCGGAAATGTTACAGTGCTTTGTAACATATGTATTTTATGTTTCGAGATATAATTGAATACAATTCGAGGTCTTCCATTATATTTGGGTGGAAACGAATAGTATCTACAAAAATTGTAAATGATTTACACTTACACAAATGCATACAAGCCCAATTCGAGCATCAAGCTTTCAACGGTAGACTCGAGAAGCTATAATCATATGATTGGTGATTAATTTTTAATTTTTTAGGTTTGATTCTAGAGAGCTTAGCCCTCTGAAATTCATGATGCTCTAGCGTTACAAAATGACACTATCACAACGGAGTGCACGATCACCCATTTTGCATGCACGAAACTACCACGCGATACATCATTTTATGCTCATGATGAAAAATAGTATATGAGCAACTCGCACGGTATAGTTGTCAATAGCATACTTGGGCGACATGTCGCACTTAAATGCAACATGTCGCAATTGCTGCGCTCGTGCACCAACGCGCCCGCGTGTGCAATTGACAACTTTCCGGGCTCGTTACATAATGTACTATTTCGAAACAAGTGGTGAAAAGTATTCAAGGAGATTCTGTTTGAAAGTAGCGGAGTTCTGGATGGAACTATTTGAGATGAAGTTACCTTAGAATGAGGGAATATTCTTGTGCATGTAACGAATACAGCATTGAGTAAATCTGTGCAAGCATTGATCTTTCCTCACAGAGTTGGAAAGAATTGAGCATTAATCAACGAATCACTTTGCGTGACTAACGCATTTATTGACCAACAATAAAGACAGATGAATAATCATGAACATATTAGAACAATTCATTTCCTTTTATACAATAATCGATTTACTCTATTTTCAATTATAATTATTTCTATTGATTTTAAATATCGACAACAAAGAAATAAAGAAACTTATATTTTAATAATACATTTATTATGTTGGCTTCTTATGAAAATAACAATTTGAATCTCAAGATCAATATGGATGTAAAACACCTCATTTCATTATTAAAGTTCGTTGAAGGAGAACAGGCTTAGAAAGAACACGATAATACAAATCATCACAACTATATGGTTAGATTTGAGCAGAAGATTGAATCGTCGCATCCTTTCCTTCGCTAGTCGACACAGCCAGAGCCTGAAAATAGAATTTGTCAAGTTATTTTCTTCGCCGTTTCCTTTAGGTGCTGTTTTGAAGGTGATAATTCACACCAAAGCATAATACATAGTATATTATGCACTTGAGCGAGGTTAGGCAATTTCGGCACGCAAAACGTTTGCGACCCGAGCGTAGCGAGCGTGGTAGGTTTGCGCGTGCTGAAATAGCCAGATGAGCGAGGTGCATATGCTATTTTTCGTCTCCAGTGGGAGATAAGTGTTATTCTTTGCGAACGCCAGGGAGCAAAATTGACACTTTGTAGGGACGAAAAACATTTTTCGTATTCATTCATTTTTCTTTCTACCTCTCACGCTATCGTACTCTGAGAAAACGATCTATTCCCGGATCGAATCCGTTTCTCACAAAAGGTTCTTTGTTCGAGAAAAAATAATGTCTTTCCCCGCGAATAGATACGTTTGGTCAGTGTAACTTATGATACCTGGACTTGAAAAGGGGAACCTCGAGACAGGTATCAGTCGAAAGGACTATGATGATTCGTGAATCGCAGTGATGCAATATTGTTAAAAATCTCTCATACCTCAAGCGAAATACAAAATTCGCTCGATAAGTATATAAAAATTGATCTCTCACCGGATCTTGCTTGTGAGCGAGGGAAGCAGGACTGAGCACGAGTCCGACGACGTTGTTGCTGGCCTGTAGTTCGAGGTGTCTCTGGCTTTCGGCCGAGCTCCTAATCGCCTCTAGCTCCTTTGGGCTGACGCTCTTCTCGACGTCGAGCTGAGCTTCGGGGTCAATCTCGCCCCTCAACTCGCCGGCCAGAGGCACGTCCCGCATGAAGAAGTCGCAGTAGAACATGAGCTGTACGAAGCCCGCCGCCAGGGATATCCTGTCGGAGCGGCCAGTCATGTACATCTGCATGTAGACCCCCTCAATGAGCATCAACAGCTTGTACGCGGATAGCAGGCTGATGTAGTGGTACACCACGCTCTCGATCTTTTTCTGGCGGGAGATCATGTACAATTGGGGCAGGATTGCCACGGATTCCAGGTAGACACTGAACGCCCAGAGCACCTCGATCATGTCGGGCCCATAGTTGGCCAGCAGCGACAGCACCGCGCACGGGATTATCAGCAGCTCGATCCTGGGCAATTTTTGCGGGCAATTTTAGATCGTACATCGAGTTATACCGCGGGCATGAAATAAAAACCTTCTTATGTTAAGACGATTCAAGATTTCGTCGTGCGTATTTAGGTCTAATGTAGTGTATACAATACGAATGACTCACCTGAAGTTATCAAATTTACTCTGATAAGACTCATGGTGGAAGAAGAATATTGATAACACGATACAATAGGACAGGGCTATGAATGATACGTTTGGCAAGAAAATGTCTAATGGGTAGCTGTAATAATTTGTCAACGCATCCATGTATCTTGTCAGGAAAATGAGAGCATAAAGAATTTGAGTTTTCCCGCTTATACCTGCAAAAAATGATTTCAGCATTAAGACAGGTGCATTTTCCAGCTTCTTAAATATTGATATAAGGAATCTCTCATCGTCGATTCGATTCCTTAATATCAGAAAGATGTGATTATTCACAATTTTATTGAAGTTGATTATATTTAACTGTTATCGAATTCAATGCTATTATAACGATTGGATCATGTGAACTTCTCTATTTTAATTCAATGAACATTTTACGTGGGAAAATTTCCGTTTCTTTGATGAGAAAAAAAAAATTGAGATATCATCATTGTAATCTAATGAAAATTATTTATAACGTTTATATTGTACACAACTTAGATGTTTTAATAAAGCCCTTGTGAAATTCAACTTCATGACCGTACGGGGTTCATATACATAATAATTGATCCGTACGAATTTCCACTTTTGAAACGTCTTCAGCTGAAAAGTGTTGAAAAAATAAAAATGGTAAATTGAACCAAGTATCAACTATCCAGGCAAGTGTACAAGGCCTCTCACAAGTTGAGCTAATGGAACGCTGATAACTCAATAATACGTCAAGAAGGTTAAGGATGCAATAAAAAGAAAACACCAATGAACTGGTCCATTAGTGCAATAGCGTAATAATCGTTTGAATCAGACAAATATACAATCGCAAGCTCGAACTACATTTCAGATTCCACGCGGTCTAAATCTAAGAGGGACGCGCGTGATGGGACATCAATTATCTCACGTATATATAGCATAGCAGACTTACCGATACAATTTTTCGTCAGAATGATCTTAGCAAGCAGCAGGGCTTTAGCTCCGAGGAGCGTACAAACGCCAAGTGTAAATAGGAGTCCAAACATATTGAAGTGCACTATGTTACTCACTCGATTTTACACTCGTTGAGCCAAACGCGCGAAAGAGGAATGTGAAACAACGTCGCGCAGCGAAACAGCTGCGGGCGTCGGGCGAACAGATAACGATGATGATCGTGTATATATACATGAGTCAACAAAGCGAAAAACGATATACCACACCGCACTGCACCGTGTATATACCTCGATCGCGTGCGCGGTGCGCTAAGTACGTGTTCGGTAAAGTATATAATCTTACTTAATCGTGAGATGAGGACTCGGTACGGTTACTTTTTTTCACGATTGTAAATGTAACGCGATTCCGTGGTTATAAATATTATAACTTTCAGATGTATATTCTATATTATACTATTTATATGTATCGCTCGTTGGATTAGATTTTATTATTCGTCGACAGATATACAACAAGATGCATGTCGTCAATATTTTGGATACATTATAATTTAATAAACTTTTATGACAATTGTCATGTATAGGAAATATTATAATATTAAATTTGATTTACTCTCGTTTTCATGGAAATGTTCTCTGCCAGACACCGCCAGGTCTATATACTCATGATCTATTTAAATTTCCATTATCCATTGCCAAAATAGAACAAATCAATCATTTCCAGATCGTTGTGTGGCCATTCCTGTTTAAACTAGTAATATTGAATTAATATTGATTTTAATACGAATTTCGATATGAAATCAATGTTGATCCCACATAAAATCAGTCCCAAAACGTGACATCGATTAAATATCTGCAGAAAATTAAGATGCGAAATTTCGTTTTGAAATAAAAGAAAACATTTTCTCACGTGAATTTGAATTTCTCCTAAATTATTAACACGGATAATAGCACCCAAACTGAAGGATTGAGTTTTAGTATTTGAATTTCTTCTCATTTCTAGAAAAAGAAATATTTACTAAAAATGTTGTATCGATGCTTCATTCCACAGATTCGGTGTGATAATCTGATGGTAACCTATTATTAAGAGAAACTCAACTTCGCGTAAGAAAACGTTTTCTTTTATTTCAAATCGAAATCGAACCGAATTTCGCATCTTAATTCTTCGATATTGAATCAATGTTACGTTTTAGGACTGATTTCATGAACACCCGACGATGGAGGCTCAAGCCCCGGAATCTTTGAACAGATTTCATGCGAATTTTGAAAAAAGTTCAGAACATTTTGGGATCACTAGATTCGCGTTGTAAAAGTGTCATACTATTCGGATAATAACATGTTATAAAGTGTTCGATCAATCCATCTGACATTTTGCCGTATGTATACCGTAGCAGTATATGAAGGAGATCCTGGACATATATTTGGCATGCTCATGAGCAGAGTTACTTAAGCTGAGTCCGAAAAACGTAACGCAGAGTATAAAAGAATGAAAAACATTAAAGTGGGAATTTTGTTTCAAATATCACACGTAATTCTATATTATCGATACATGGAAGTGTTCTTCAGTTATACTTTGTTATACTTTACAACAAAAATAATGCTTGAAATACGGGCGTAGGATGCAACGTAGACGGCCTACAGGTGGAACTCACGCCCGCATGCAATTCACTGACCACGTGCGTATATATAAGCTGGTATTTGACCTTTGACCTTAAAAAATTTCTTCGCCAACGCCGCAACAACCAAATCATCCTCCTCGTTTTTGACCTTAGACCATATTGAATTTATCTCGATGACTGAGAAATTGCATCACACATTTTTAATTCACAAATGAAATATTTTCGCCACAAAGATATGTTGGTATACGTTAATTTTTTCAGTTGCGGTCTGTATCAGATGACGTATTTATTGAATATTTTGTTAATATTCTTATGAGATCCAATCAATAACTGCAATTGAGAGATTCTGCAGTAACCCAAACAGTACATTATAATAAAAAGATCGAATAGAGGAAAAAAGTTATGGGAAGAATCAGATATACAGATGTCTAGGACTCGTATTTCAGTATCTTGTGCGCACTGCACAAAGTCGGGCCGCCAGATTGACAGACGACTCATTTTGTTATTGAATTTAATATTGATTAATTGTGTGTCAGATGCTGCTTTAAGAACTAAAGACAAGGAAGTTACTCTAACTACTTTCAACGATTTGTTTATTTACTTTTAATACAGTGTTTTCATAATTATTACGAGGATGAAAACGATGATTATTATAATTATTACACTATTTATTGAGCATATACTATCTGATAATTTTACATAAAATTATTTGTAGCTGTAGAATTTTTTTAATGTAATGTACGAATACAAAAATGGTCACACTTCTTAACAGGATAAGAAATTAACTCTTTTCTTCAATCTGAAGTCACATTTCCATCTCTCTTCACCTCTTGATTTTTCTTATCTGTGAACAGGAATTCATTACAAATATTACAAATACAGTATTTGTGTAATTCAGCCTTGTTTCAAATTTTTAATCTCTTCTATCATGCTCAAAATTCTCTTTATTTCTTCTAAATTTTCTTCAAATGTCAAGCTGTAAAACCTTCACCTTGATTATTGGTGAACAATCTGTGTCATATATCCTTCGATGAAGTTCTGACAATCTCTTTAAGCCACCTCTAATAATTCCGTTTTAGATTTATGTCAATAGTAATTTTTTAAACTTAATTTTATTCAGTTTTGTTTCACCAATTTTTATTTTTGATTTTTACTTTTCATTGTCTCAATGGAATTTTCCATTTTCATACCTTGTTTCTCTACTTCTGCTACTGAAATGTCTTGTAGCTCGAGGGCATTCATCACCTTTGTGATCTCGAATACACTGACAGTAGTAGCAAAACCATTCATCCGATGTCTTTAATGGACATTCTTTTGCCCAATGTCCATTTTTATTGCATCTATAACAGAAGTTCTCTTTTTTACTGACATGATGTATTTTTGAAACTTGATGGACTTTTGTAGTTGAATATGGTTTTGAAACTTGATGATACGATCGATATGGTTTCGATTCCCCTTTTACATCAGATCTCTTCTCTGTCTCTATCTGTGAAATAAAAGATTCAATTTTATCCAGATTCAATTTTTGGATGTTGATGATTGTTTTATATGTACCTCTAAACATTTTAATCGAGTTTGTTCTACTTCTAAATTATTTTCTGATGCTATAACAATTTTATCCATCATCTTGTTGGCTCCTTCCATTACTTTATTCAAAATTTCTAATGATGTAACCAAGTTGTTTGCTATAGCTTCATTTCTTGTTATGAGTTTCTCATGCATCTCATATAGAGTTTCAATTCGATCAGAACTGTCATCGTCTTCATATTCAAATTTCTGTCTTTTTGAACGTTGAGACATGTTTGCTTCTTATGTCAATGCTGTGAACAAAGACTCAGAATTATTATGTACATTTCTTCATCTGTTTGATCTTAATAGACTAACTTTAAAACCTTAGTTTGCTTCTAATCATCATTTCAATCATTACAACTCTTAATGTCTAAAATTTGCATGCATATTCTTGTATATTGAATGAAATTATTGGAATGAAAAAATGTCTTGAAATAGTGTCAAAACTATTTTTAGTTTTCGAAAACAAATGAGTTGTTAAGAAGGAGTAAACTTATTCTTAAAATCCTCTTGTGCAGAATCTCTAAGTATTTTCTGAAAATATTCTCATTGATTATAACCTTTAACATTTCATCAAGTGTTAACAATAAAAAATTGTCCCATCCTCAAACTCTAATGGATATACAAAGTTAGAGGTCTAGATTCACTCTTCAGCAAATTTCATTTGAAATTCCAAAATTCAGTTGAATATCAGCTCAATTGTTTTCTTTTTTTTTCCTCTACAAGATTACATATATAGAGTATGAATTCTTGTTTGATTACTGTTTATCAACTTGTGTTGGTGTTGAAAATACCTCACCATATCATTCTTTGACACTTTCGAATAATTTTCTTCGAGGCTTTGCTGTCAACTTTTTACTCTTTTTTTCTTTCTCTTTTTCTCTCTAACTCTAAACAATAATTTTTCCTTATTTTACTCTATCACGTTTCATGGAAGCATTCTTTCTGTGACTCCAATTATTCTCTTCATTGACTCTAAAATTTCTCCCTTTTGACTCTATAACCACAGTATACTCACCCTCAAAATATGTAGTCACGCAGAGCATAAGTACGCAAAAATCTCAGAAGGTTTTTTCAATACAGCCTTTCTTAGCCTTTTTGTACATGTCCAAAGCAGAACAAAATATATATTTTTGGGAAGTAGGGCTTGAAAGACTGTGTTGAACATAAATTAGCACTTATACTTACCACTGTACGTTGTAATATCTTTATTTTCGTTTTTTGATGGTTATCTGGATCTTTTCTTGGTTATATGGAGCTATGGTGTCTAATTAAAATCACAATTGCGCGTATATGCAATTAGCAATCACACAATTTGCACGTGTCGAACAGTATAAAGTCAAACGTCTCGAGTCTTGACTGCAGGACTGGAGTCTGGTCCAGGCTGGACACTGTGCTCATCTGCTCGCTGTGGTCAGTGGTGTGCGCCAGTGTGCTGGTGCGCGCGTCGTGCGATGAAACGCACGAAGGATGAAGCCTTCGAGGGACTCCTGCAAAGAACAGACCAGTGGCTACCAGACCAGTGGCCGTGCGATGTGCGAACTTCTGGTGTATGGCGCAACAGTGTCGAACAGACTCCACACTCTCGGCCAATAGCAACACTTCGGAGCAAGATCACATGACCATAACAAAGTTTGATCTTGCTCTCATTGGCTGAAAGTGCAGCCGTTTTGATTACCCCCGAAAGAAAAAAGAAATAAAACAAGCAAGTTGTGCGGTGGAGTTCGAATTACAAAACAATAGGTAATTAGGCATACAGGCTGCATTTCGTCAATGAACTGGCAGAATTTTAGAGAAAACGTCATTACCCCATTCAGGAAGAAATTTCGTGGACATTTGAGGTCTATGGAAAAAATAATTGGTAGTAGTAACAAGAGTGGTAGCTGAACTATTACATTTTGAATGAAAAAAAATTTTTCTCTACATGATATTTAACAAAACAAACAATACTAGTTCTTATTCATTGATACTAATTCTTCACGAAAATTTGTTGAATCCAGAGTTGGAACATGGTTTCTTATTTTAATATCCGATAAGATTGAATGACAAATTATATGATGAGGTTTAATGAATCAACAAATATTAAAAAATAGATTTGTATTTATTACAAATTGCAATTCCTTTATACAAATGTGATTTTTTTTACTCTGATGTACAAATATTTTTATGACTTTAATAGTCAAGAGTGAAAGTATCTTATTCAGTCATGGTGAACGTGTTTAATTCAACGAACATCCTTACAGCTTATCAAGAAAAATACTTGGGAATGGATAATATTCCATTGTAAAACCAAGTTACATAAATGTTTTGAATCAAAACTGATTTTGAAATAAATAATATCTCAATAATATTCCATAATATTACTTTTTGTAAAATAACCCTGAGATTTTTACATTGTTAAAATAAATCAATAATAGAAGAATCAATATAATTCAAGGCTATCTAATAACCAACAGTTGAATTTTCATAAAATTTTACACAAAAACTTTCTTCACTCAAACAAATATAAAGTATTCAACAATATATAATAAAATTAAATATATCTACAGAGAAAAATAATAGCAAGTAACCAACCATCTACAACAATCCAAGTAAGTATACATCAAAGCAAAATTAGATATCAAAACCTCTGAACCAAACACCTCTTACAAATAATTCCCCTTAATTCTGTCAATTGACAAAATAACCTTCATATAACCAATTTGAATTTTTTGTACTCAAAAAAAAATGCTTCCTCCTTGGACTTTGAAATATCAATTTCTTCTATAAATAAAAGTATCTGTATCTTTTAACTTTGTATCATTTTTATCCATTTCTTCTTTTCCAGTTCGTATAGGCATCCCCATGAATGTTGGTCCTTTGCTTGGTAAGGGTCGTTTTCCTCTATTTGTGCTTTCTTGTTTTTCTTTCAACTCATTGTACTTGAAAATTCCTTCTCCCGGTAAAACTATTCCTATTTGAGAAATCCTAAATAACCAATAATAACTAACATACCATGTTAGTATAGCTGCAGCAGCTCCCAAGAATTTTTCTATCATAATATGATAATACAATATTGTCGCAGCAAGCATAACTTCCCAAATAATCTGTTGAATTGTCATAGCAATGAATAAACCTCTTAAATAAGGAGTCAGAGCTTTATGAGCTTTCTTCAAGAAATCTAAATCTGTATCCGACAAATTACGCAGATATCCTGATGTGATTTCAGATGATGTCTTTCTATTGTACTCTTCATTCATAACAAAGTCCTTGATACCTTCCCAGCCGATCATAGAAAAACCTTCTTCAGACAGAATTAAACTAGAATAAATTATTATAAAAGCATGCCCAGAAATGTCAAGACTGCTCCAAAAGTTTCCAGCTTGCAGGCACTTTGATTTAGTTTGTAGTAAACGGTCTTTGGTATTCAAACAGCGACCATAGTTTGTTTCAATATAGTGGAAAAGATTCATCCATAACATCCATACAACAGTAGCAAAAGCTAGGCGTGCAAGATGTTTTAACACAACTGATCTTCTTCCACATCCTATCGTATGAGCAGTGAGCATGACCCAAGGTCCTGCAGTTGTCAATAGCCAACCCCATGCCCATTTAATAAAAAATCTATTTAGAATGTTATTTGACCTAGAAAAGTATGTTTTAGGGATTGGCATAATGTCAGCAATCACTGAACCAATAAAAATAGCTCCAAAATAGATCATGGCTTTCAATCGTGGATCATATAGCAATGTCTTTTTGCAAATATGAAGAAGCATGGTCACCAGAACTAAACTGACTGAACTTGGTGCAGCTATGGGCCGAGTGCCACCTCTATCTTCTTGCATGGAATTTGGTCGAAAGTTGAAATTCCTGTTTGTTGATCCAAAAATGTTGGTCTTGGGTGAGAGATTGGCAGTGGGATGCAAGGGCTTTCGTTTAGACATTTTTATGGATTTTCACAGACCAGCTGATGAACTTAACCTCCTAGGAGTGAATCTCTTCAAATGCACTCACGATTTTTGAAATTTAAATTTCTAATGATTGTGCAAGAATTTTGACGACTACACATAATTCAAGCACTTTTCAACACTTCTTGTCATTTATCTTGAGATCCATAATGATTACAATCACATATAATGTTAAAGTCTACGCATCTTTTTTCGGTAACTTCAATTAGAAATGCGGGTAAAATAGCATATAAGCCTAAAGTAAGAGGAAGATGAATTTCCAACAACTCACGACCATAAGTACGAGAGAGAAAAAATCTTTCTAAATAAAGATCTCTTCACGAGTTCACTGTTCACGACAATGAGGGAAAATGACGTTGGAGTTGGACCGTTGGAGAAGTTTCATTACGTCAACAATTTTGACTGATTTTGACCATCAGGGGAAGAGGCGTAAAACGAATGTTATTTTGTTCAGTATTAGTATGTAATGTAATGGTTGGAATGTCTTATATCTTAATTGCTATTTCTTTTGTCAAACAAAAATAAAATAATTATTTGCACATACCTCGAATGCATGCGTTTACAGTTTTTTTTTTCATTCAACATATGGACTACAGTTTTCTACATCGATTCTGACGTAAAATAAAGGAGTAAAACTGAGCTGAAAAACTATCTACTACAGCTACAGTAATAAAAAAAGACACTCCCGATTCTATCATTGAAAAATTACAGTTGCAGTGTAGACAACTATATTTTACATAGAGAGATTTTCTATAGAGATTTTCTATTTCCTTGCAGGAAATAAATTCGAACTCTTCCATTTGATTAGCAGATGCAGTTTGACCAATCGGAATGTTGGTCATGGAACCAATCAGATGGCCGTTAGTGTATTGCCAGTCGTGACTGGTTTGGAACGCGTTGTTTGGAAAATTGGAATATTCAACTTGACTTGACCGAATGGCATCAACAGCAATCAACAGTGTAATAGGCGCGCGCGCGATACTTGAGTCGTAAACATGTTACGTGCATTTATAATTTTTATTGGAAAATAAACCAGAATAATGGTAAGATTTCAACATAGTCTAAACATTATAAAGTTCGGGAATTTACGAATTAACTTGATACGGCCACTTTATGGACTTTCTACAGCCCAATGTAGTTAACCTCTTTCATACCAAAGTTTTTTAATGTTCTTTGTATACCATTATTTTATAATAATTCTTATGTTGCTATTACATTTTCAATAATTCTCATTGATTTCAAGAAATATTCACTCACTAAATTATTTGATTGTTTAGTTTCGTTCACAAGCTCCAAGTAAAGTAGGTAAGCGCCCTTTACTTGGAGAGATCAATGTTTCACCAACTCAACAGTCTCGACCAGATCCTGTGAACAAAATTTCCAATAAAGAGAACAAGCGTAGAAGAACTGAAAAAACAGTACAAATATCGGATAGCAAGCTTTGTGTCTTATCATCGGATGACATATCTGTTGTTCAAGAAGTCATATCAGAACATGTAAGTCTCAGATATTTTTTTATTGTTAGTTGAACATCTGATTAGTTGAACCTTCGACTCAACTCTGAATTTCAGGAAGAACGAGTTAAGAAACTGTTGAGCAAGCCATTTAAGATTCCAATTCCTGGATATGAATGTTCAGGCCGTGCGCTTGGTTTTCGATTTGCTGGACCACGAAGAGCTTTACATGACCCAGATGAACCCAATGCTCTTGTAGTTTATTCCCCTCCAGAAATATCAGAACATGAAAGTCTCAAAATGGATGAGTAAGTTTAATGTTAAAAGTATCTTGTGATTTTTAATATTTTTGAAAAGCCTAAATCGATTTCTTTATTCCTAGGAAAAATAAGCTAGTTCACGTAGTGGTTGATCCAATTCTATGCAATGTATTGAGGCCTCATCAGAGAGAAGGTGTAAAATTCATGTATGAATGTGTTACTGGTAAAAGAATAGAAAATGCCTATGGTTGTATCATGGCTGATGAAATGGGTCTTGGAAAAACATTGCAATGCATAACTCTCCTATGGACACTTCTGAAACAAGGGCCAGAAGCAAAACCTTTGATTGAGAAAGCAATAATTGTTGCTCCAAGTTCTCTAGTGAAAAATTGGTATAATGAGATTTTTAAGTGGCTTAACAGTAGAGTAAAACCACTTGCTATTGATGGCGGAAGTAAAGCAGATATAGATGCAAAGTTGACTGGTTTTATGAAGACCTATGGTCGTCGATGTGCTAACCCAATCCTTATTATCAGTTACGAGACTTTTAGGCTGCATGCTCATGTATTGCATCAAGATGAAGTAGGATTAGTTTTGTGTGATGAAGGTCATCGGTTGAAGAATTCTGAAAACCAAACATATCAAGCTTTGATGGGACTGAAAGCTAAGAGAAGAGTTCTGTTGAGTGGAACTCCTATTCAGAATGATTTATTAGAATACTTTTCCTTAGTTCATTTTGTTAACTCGGGTCTTCTGGGTACTGCAGCGGTAATCTATTTATTCTCAATATAATAACAAATGCAATTACAGTGGAGCAACATTTAAAATATCCATTTTCTCGACAGGAATTTCGGAAAAAGTTTGAGAACCCAATTCTCAAGGGACAAGATGCTGGTGCATCTGATAAAGAACGAGCTCTTGCTCAAGAAAGACTGACTGAATTAGTAACAATAGTAAATAAGTGTCTTATTAGGCGTACTAGTGCATTATTATCCAAATATCTTCCATTAAAATATGAGTTAGTTGTTTGTATTAAAATGACTGCTCTACAAACCCAATTATATAAGAATTTCATCAAGAGTGATAGTATTAAAAGATCAATGCAAGGTAATTTAGAAATACTCTAATTTTCATTTGCTAACCATCAACTGCTCTGTTGATTTCTTAACATATTTGAATGGAAATTCAATTATAACTACTTTTTGTAGAAAATGATGGTACTGGCAAGAAAGGAAGTCTTTCAGCACTGTCTGCCATCACTCTTCTTAAGAAGATGTGCAATCATCCTGATTTAGTATATGAAAAAATTCAAGAAAACTCTGATGGTTTCGAAGGTGCTTCAAAACTCTTGCCTGCTAACTACAGTACTAAGTAAGCATTAGCATTATTCTATAAATCAACTCATAATATGATCTGTTCTAATTTAGTTCAATTTTTTTTATTTACAGAGAAGTTATGCCTGAACTGTCTGGTAAATTAATGGTCCTGGACTGCCTATTAGCCTTGGTAAAATCTACCTCCACAGATAAAATTGTTCTAGTCTCAAATTACACTCAAACTCTAGACTTATTTGAGAAACTGAGTGCCAAACGAAAGTATAAATATGTTAGACTCGATGGATCAATGAGTATAAAGAAGAGAGCAAAAGTTGTAGATAACTTCAACAATCCTGATAGTGGGGATTTTATATTTATGTTGAGTTCAAAAGCTGGTGGATGTGGATTAAATTTAGTTGGAGCTAATCGTTTAGTGATGTTTGATCCAGATTGGAACCCAGCTAATGATGACCAAGCCATGGCTAGAGTCTGGAGAGATGGACAGAAAAAACCATGTTTTGTTTATCGTTTTCTTTGTGTAGGTCTTGAATTTGCAGTATTATATTAATATTTTCCATGCATTATTCTAGATGAAATCAAAAATATTGAGTCACAATAATGATTCTGTTGTAATGGATGTCTCAATTTCATTCCAGACTGGTACAATTGAAGAAAAAATTTTTCAACGTCAAGCACACAAAAAAGCTTTAAGTTCAACAGTAGTAGACCAAGACGAAGACGTCGCAAGGCACTTCACTCAGAATGACTTGAGAGATTTATTCAGTCTTGAAGAAGCAACAGTTTCTGATACTCATGCAAAGTAAGTTTTGAGAAAATCTATTTTGATACTATAACATGAATGACAAAATTAATATATTAATTTATTAATTACTATAATTTAATTGACAAAAATTGATTTCAGATTCAAATGCAAACGTTGCATTAATGGAATTGAAGTGAAAGGTCCACCAGAGAATTCTGATTGTACCTCTGACTTATCAGATTGGAGACATTCGCAGAATCCAAAACATTTACCTGATATACCACTTAGACAATGCTGGTCCAGTGGTATTTCTTTTGTGTTTCATCATCGTTCTCATGAACAAGCCAAGTCTTAGCATACTGATTGTTTACCATATTATAGAATTTCCAATCCAAAGTTCTGTGATCAAATCTTTAGTTTAAATCATTTAAGAAAATGTGTGGAGTAACTTGATAGACTTGAGCTGAATCTTATAAAAGTATATAATGAACTTGATTAAATCGTTTGAAAATAGATCATATATTGTTTATCAATAATTTCAAGATTACAAGGGATTTTCCGAATTCTATCACCTTTCACGTTGAAATATGAATATTCATAAGTGGATTAAGTAAGGATAAGTTTGTAATTTTATAAAAAGTAATATGTGTACATACATAATGTTTTATGTTTCCTTTTAAATATAACATTTATATCTAATTAAAAAAAACTGCAATTCGAACAAATAGAAATGGAGACAAGTATGATTAAATTCATTGAATTTAATTCATTGTTCATCCAAACTTTGTCTCCAGTAAAATCCAGTTCAATCATGTTTTTTAATGAGCATATGAAAATGTTTATACTGTAAGAAATGTATATTGTTCCACGTCTTCAATTTTTCATATCATTCATCTTTGTAATAATATAAGATTTGAAGGTCACTTATTTTCATTTTGGGTTTCTACTGAGAGAATATGATGAATTTTGTAATATATTGAATAATTTTGAATTTTTCATCCTAAAGAAAAATAAAAGAGTTAATGAACAAATCTCATTGAAAAATTCGCTTCTCCTATGTATTAGCAATTTACTCCGCTTCTCCAGAAAAAGTTTAAACATGCATGTAGACACAAAAAAGTAGAATTGATCATGAAAATGAATAAGAATGTTCAGTCAATATTCGTTAATTAGTCTTTAATTTTTTTAATAATTTAAAAATTGACTGACACTAGTGTAAGTCAACATATTAACATACATATATTTATATATAAAATATTTTCTGTCAAATATTTACATATTCATTTTTATATACATACATCAAATGGAGATACAAATATAAATTTTTTTTCTCAAGATTAAGTATCCCAAAGTTTATTAATTTATGTTATTCTATCATATTAAATATCTCAAGTACTTTGAAGACCTTTTGAAGAATCAAATCAGTAATTCTTTATTTGATTTCCTACTTGGAAATACAACAAACAATGCAAGTTGGAATGCACTTAAAATGCTTCCAAACAGATTAGGTATTTGTATAAAGACATCATCGATCAAGTACCCATATAAGAACCATTGGCATGATGTTATGAATGTTGCTACAATTACAGGAAATGGTAAACTCTCAGCACTTTTAACCCTTACAACATGTGCCTGAAAATAATTTTATAACTGTGAGAATAACAATTACACAAACAATATTCTTTTGTAATCTTTCTATTTGAATATCCTATTTTCACAGCTAGAATGTGATAAAAAACAATTTTAAAAACTCACCAGCATTGTCAGAGGTGATGCAAAAAATGCGATAGTAAATGCACAACTAATGAAACCAACATGTTTAGTAACTTGTGCCACATCTTCAGCTGCGAACCAGTATAAATACATAAAACTTATAAATGTTAAAGCTATTAGCATTTGCCTAACTATAACATTTTTTTTTATAGTGTAAATGTAAAAGGTAAAGGCATAGAAAAACTGTAACGACGATCCAAAGACATTAACTACTATAATGGATTTATCATTGATCAATAGTCCATATAACATCCACAAACTGCACCTATAATAATTTTATCAATAGAGTAACTAATATTAGATTGCAGTTGACATTACACTTCTAATTAAGATATCTTACGACATGAAGCAAGTGACAAATGAAAGGCCAGATGCATCTCCAGTTGACTTATTTTTTGCAAATTTTTTACACACAAGTCTGAAAAGTACAATTTAAATTGATCAAGTTGTAGAGAGACTTTCATAATTTTTGATTTTCAAGAAAAAGAATTGACGTACATTCCTGACATGAATTGTAGAATTGTGCATATTGAAGCAGTTCTAGCTAAAATGTCTTTGAACACTGTTAAGTCCATAGTAAGAACTGATTCTGTTCATGTGTAAGGTCTTTTCAGCAGCAATATTGGCAGCTGTTCTTAGATTTTTCTCTTAGATAACGTAGAAAAATGTTTGTACAACTCGAAATTAAAGTAATGGATTCGTACAGAATCAAATAATAATAAAAAGTAAACTATTGGCACGTTTTCGTCACATTATTATTAATCGCGTGATTTTCAATACTGTTCTATTTCCTTTAAGGTTATGAAGCAAGAGCCGCTATACGTCTCCAATTTTCGTGATTCACTTCCAATACCAAAAAGGACTGAATATGCGGAAGTCGCATCCCAATAAAATCAGATAATTGTCGAAAATTGGGATGCGACTCCAGATTTTTGTGCGATTGTTTCTGATTGCTTCTTCCTACATCGTTTGCTATTTGTATCTATGTTTGTATCGATATATACGTAATAATCGGGACTCTATCGATAAGAATGAATCTAATATATACTTCGAATTATTTACGAGGTAAGAAAAGTATGTTATGACTTTTGGATGTTACAACTGATTTTGTTCACAGATTTTGAAATAATTGAAAATGCTTTTTTCGGGTGGAAATCGTCATTTTTACTTGTTGGTGTATTTACCATATTGAATAGATCAACATTAATAATTAGACTACTCAAATTTATCGAACTCGTATACAAGTTAATTATGAGAATTTTCCATCAATAGTATAAATATTAAAGATTATCATTTTTTGCATATTGAATAAAAGTAGTATCAGTACAAAATGTTGTCGTTTTTGTCTCGTATCTAAGAATTAAAATTGAAAAATTTGTTAAAGAGTAAAAGAGTAAGAAACGAAATAGTCGTCATGTGGAAAAACATGATTCATAAATCGCTCAAGTTAATGGAATTCTCGCGCTGCGTTATCGATAAATCTGGTGTAATAATGTTCAAGGCGAAATGATACATTTCATAAATCGCGCAGTCCAAACGGCTTGAAAATTAAATTATTAAAAAATATTAAAAAATATAGTATATTGGTCGTCATCTTGTCAAATTTTTCTTCAGGAGAGATTTATTTGGTAAAGTCTTAAGCATTGAAAAATCTTGTTTTTTTGCTATTACTCCCAATCGCTTAATGTTTTCTTCCTTCTTTTTTATAATCTGCTTATTTCTCTGAATCAAATGTTGTGATTGAACATTGGTAATTTCTGGCTTCGCAGATTTTTGTATAGAGTTATTTTGAGCCAGTGGTTTATTTGCTGGTTTAACAGTTTTTCGCAGAGAAGGAGCATGAACTGCAACTTTAACTTTTTGCTGTTCTATATCCTTCATTCTTTTGAGTCTTTCCTGCTTCTTTATCTGTAACTCTTTGTTTCTGACTTCAAAGCTAAATGGTTGAGCTTTTGTAAGTTTCTTCTTAGTGTTGCCTGGTTCTAATGGTATTCCAAAGTATAAAACTTCTTGTTCCTGATAAGAATTAAAAATATCAAATAATGAGTAATGTGAGTCATGAATTTCAAAATTGAGAAAGTAATTGAAATAAAAGCAATCAAAATTTAATTAAAAAACGTATTATAAAAAGTTATGTATGTTCCATCTCAGAGTATTAAAATTTATTAGAATTGTTCATAGTCTTTTATACATAGTATAATTCTCTCATTCTCGTGAATACTTTTTCCCTAGCCCTCAAAAATATTGATAGAAAACGTCAATAGGCATAAAGCCCATGAAATGAGCGCGAATAAATGAATAATTAAATGTATATTTCAATAGCAAATTGAAGTACACAAAACAAAATTATCTCAAATGACTTACCTTTATAGTAATGCCTCTATCACCATTAGTGACAATTGATGGAGCAGTTTTAGGAAGTAACCGTTGATGGGGCCGCCTGAAATTTTGAATTGACTTCGGACCTTCCTGTCCTTTTTTCGCCGTTGCAAGACGCGGAGATTTCCTGTTCGCACTCATCTTTGAGAATATTTCCAGCTTATACGCTTGTCAATAATTAACTTTTTTGAGCCTTGAATGCAGGTTTTACTCAAGCTAGTGGTCCTTCGAAGCACTTTGAAGGGACGCAATTGGCGAAAGTATATATAATATAAACACGAGTTTCTTGTTGTTGCTGCAGTCTCGGAGTGCAGAACGCCGCTGCGCGGCTGCTATATTGCTTCAAAAATGCTCAGCTGTTTGAAACGCGGGACGGGAGCGTCTTCGCCAGGTCGCAAGTGAAAAATGTTTCGTTACTGTAGAAATAGCCTAATCGTGGGAGTTCAGCGAGACAGCTATATGTATATATTATAGGTATAGGTGCTTCTCGATTACAGACGTAAGGTGGTGCACGGGTGACGGAGGGAGAGAGGGGGGATGGGTATAGGTTGTATATATGCGCGCGAGACTGGTGGTGTGCAAGCGCGAGCGAGTCACGGGTGGTCACACGGGAAAACGAAGGAAAAGAATATCAAAAATAAAGGAGAGAGAGAGAGAGAAAGAGACAGAGCTGGCGGTCGTCACTCATCAGCGATCATCGCTATAGATCGGCAACAAGGCGACAGTGGAGCAAATTGGTAAAACTCGGCGGCGCAGATGGTAGTCTAGTCGGTAGCAGAGCAGCGGAGGAGGAGGAGGTGGAGGTGGCGGCTACACAGAGAGCCGGACTGCGCAGCGAGAGACTGCAGTGTGCTGGGGCCTGTGGGGGTACAGCATCGTCGGGGCTGCCGGCTGCTCTCCGCGCAGCCATCAAGAGTGCAGAGAGAGAGAGAAAGAGAGATAGAGAGAGAAAAGAGCAACCAGCAGCGGAGAGCAGAGCTGACCCTCTCCCCCCGCCCCCTACCCGCCCGAGCAAGCCTAACCTCTATTAGGCGACAGTGCGCGCGTGAGTCTGCCCAGCTTTCCCTTCCACGTGGATGTCTCATCTCGTGCTCTGAATTTGCTGCTCTCGCGAGCTGTGCCCGCCCGCGCGAGCGCGCGGCGAGCTTTATTTGGCACTCACGTCGTGGTGCAGCGGCTCGTGTGTGCGTGTGCACACCAGTCCACATTCTGTGTCTCTGTGTACTGCGTGCGCGTGTGTACGTGCATATATGTGTGTATCTGCGACGTCTCTCCCTCTATCGGGCTGCTGCGCGCAGGCCCTTTTCCACGCCGCGCTCTCAGCTCGGACTAGCGGAGCAGCACAGCAGCAGCAGGCCTAATACAGATAGCTGCAAAAGCGGACGTACCAAGGAAAAATTCTCTTCGACTCTCTCTCTTTCTCGCTCTCTCTCTCTCTCTCTCCCTCTCTACCTACTTATCTATCTATACCTACCTACCTACCTATCTATCTATTTGTCTATCTATCTCTTTCTTTCTCTCTCTCTCTCTCTCTTTCGTTCTCTTTCTGTGCGCTCCCAATTGGGCTTAATGAGTCGTCGTCCGCGGCTCGTTTTTTTCCATCGTAGCCGCCCCGCCGTGGAGCAGCCCAGGCCGCAGCCGCTCTCGAATTAGCGATGATCGCGTACCTACACAATCTCACCGCCACCGCCGATGTGCCTTCTCGCCTATCGCCTGTCAATTTTGCACCGGGATCGCTCGAGAGCGCTGCGACACGCTCGTTATCTTGGGATCGCTAATGTGCCGCTCAACTCGACTGCTGGATTGTTATGTCACGTTACTCACCTCATCCACACTCCTGGGGCTTCTCATTTGTGTTAGTCCTTAGTGTGTTGTCCTTTGCTAGCATGAGCCGCTGAGAGTAGCTGAGAGAGGGGCCTCGACATTAGCAACATACTCCAAATTGACATAGAATCATGGAGACGTCAGTGGCAGGACGCAGGAGGACTGCCACCCGACACTCCGCTGAAGATCAGGCTCTAGATCAGATCGCCAAAGAGGTACCTCATACCACTCTCTTCACCAAAACTCTGGTTTTACTCATTTTTTTATTTGCAGCAACCACCTTGTGCATGCTTTCATTCTGTGCTATTCATCTTTCTTTAATGTTTTATGTTTCTTCAATGTTTTGTTTTGTTTTGCTTCTTCTGAAAAATTAAACTAATTTGGTGTGTTATAAAATATATTATCAAATGATAACATCAATTTCATCTGTTATTAAAAATGTTTGTTAATTTAGGCAGAGGCAAGACTAGCTGCCAGAAGACAAGCCAGAGCAGAAGCACGAGAAATTCGAATGAGGGAACTGGAAAGACAGCAGAAAGAAGCTGAAGAAAATGCAGATAGAGTTTTTGATATGTGCACAGGTAAGGTTTCTATTTATATTGAAAAAAAATACTCATCTGATATAGATAAGGTCAAGGAGTTTATAAGATTCACATCAATAAAACTTGACATCAATATGCTATTGCAGCAGATGCAAACAGAGCCATAAGGGTGACGCCAGATCCAATACGGGCTTCTCGTCTTCTCGCAAATTCAAATAATTTTCAATCAAGTCGAAGATCTTCTGAAGATTCATTAGAAGATGCAGGTCTTGGCAGAGATCTTCGAGTGAGTATTTACCAAATTGAGTTAATTTCTATACTGCTAATAAATAGTTCCACCTCCTCATTTTATTTATCATTTAAGCATGAGTTGAAGGAGTTTGAAGAGAAATTTAGAAAAGCTATGATAGCAAATGCTCAACTTGACAATGAAAAGTCTTCCTATGCGTATCAAGTCGATTTATTAAAAGATAAGCTTGAAGAGCTCGAAGAAGTAACTGCTCAATTACGCAGAGAACTCAGAGAAAAAAATCGGGAAGCCGACCAATCAAAACGACTTGGTCAGCGATTGAAAGAAGATTTAGATATATGCAGGGCACAACTTGAAGAAAGAGATACGTTAATACAAGAGAATGGATTAGTTATAGTAGAAGATGAAGGTAGTGAAAATGAAGAAACACAAAAAGAGAATGGGCCTGTTTGTAGAAAAAGAGTGCTAGTCAGTACAGAAGCTGCAGAGTTGTTACAAAATGCTGGAGAAGGTTCTCTAGGTGAGTGAAAGGCTAAATTTTTTACATCAGTGTTTTTTTTAATTTTTAAAAGATTCTTTTAAAATAATTATTCAATTTGATCATCAATGGAGTTTTTTAAATGTAAATACCTTACAGATGTTCGGCTGAGAAAGTTTGCATCTGAGAAAAAAGAATTACAAGATGAGATTAGACATCTTAGGCTAGAACTGGAAGAAGCCAGAAACCGGGTGAGGCCAGAGCGATCTTCAGGATCAATGCTAGGTATTTCATTTACTTTATCTACATTTACACTCTCACTATTCTGTTCAATTTCTCACTTGATATTTTTATACTTTAGGTTTATCTGATCCAGAAGATGCTCAGAGGGAAGCTAATAAACTATTGGCAGATTACAAATTTAAATTACAAAAAGCGGAACAAGATATGTCGACTCTTCAAGCAACTGTGGCTAGGCTCGAGAGTCAAGTTATTCGTTACAAATCAGCAGCTGAAGCTTCTGAAAAAGCAGAAGATGAGTTGAAAGTGGAGAAGAGAAAATTACAAAGAGAGGTAAATGTGTGACAATACATTCTATTCGAGATGAAAAAGAGAAAAAGTAAAAATTTAGTTTGCATTAGTTTTGTGCAAATCCAGAAAAATTTTGAAATGACATTTTTTTTCTAAAGAATTGATATTTATTAGGTCCAAAACAACTAATAAGTATTTACTTTCAACAAATATTGCATTTTTAATAATCAGTAATGACGACAATGGTGAAATTATATTATGTAAAAAAGAAGAACAAATCTTTCAATATTTCAAAATTACCTAACGAGAAGAGTATCAGGCCTGTGAGTTTCTGATTGCGCTGAAACTTTTTGAAATGATTTCTGGATACCGAAATAGATCATCATGTGAACAGCTACCTGGTTCAACGCGCTTTTTTTATCCGGAAATATTTGCAAGTCATTATTGATTTTATGCATGTCTAGTAGACTTATACTCATGGGCTTATGTACATACAAATATTCAGTTCATGCATGACTCCTTGTAAGTTTGAAAAATCATTTGAAAATAATAATTCTATCTTCGTGACTTCCAATGGAGAAAATAAATTGAATTTGTACTTTATCAGTAGTTCAAGAATGATATAGTTTATCTCTTGAATGAGACAACAAATTTACAAATTCTCTTTTTGATCAATGATGATTATTTGAAGTTATTTGCATACTTTTCTTTAGCGATGCATTTTAATCATTATATTTCATTTCATAGGTCCGAGAATCGCAGGGCCGAGTTGAAGAATTAGAAACGTCGAATTCACATTTGCAGCGTCGTTTAGACAAACTAAAAAATGCAAAATCAGCACTCCTGAAAGAACTTTGATAGTTCTGTGTGCTCGCATATTGAATTTATATACTTCAAAAATCGTGACGTGTATATATGAAAAGAGAAAGAAAAGCACATATTTATTAGTAAGATGTGCTTTAGCCTAGTGATCATCTCGTACTTACGTGCGAAAACGAAGCGTTTAAACCCTTCATCCAAAATTAACTCCGAATTTAATCCATTAATTTACGTTTCTTCGATTTCCAACTTCGTTTTTTTATCGTTGCATCGATACAACGTGTTTTACAAATCTTTTTATAGATGTATTTATTCGAAAAAAAATTACGACTGCGTGTTTTCAAAGTTTAAACAAGAAACAAGACTTCGTACAGTTTGTACTGTTTGCATTTTTTATAAAACCTCGATCATCGTTAGAACTGATTCAAAGGCATGAGCAATAAAAATTGATAAATAAAAGTACAGAAAAATTCATCGTAAATAATTGATGCGCAGTGCCTAGGACGATAATCGAGGGGGAGCCTAAGCAAGATTTTATATTATGGAAAATTTATCTATGGAAAGATTTTCTCTAACGAGTGAGAATTTTTCTCGTTAATCAAATTAAATCTCGGCCTATTACAAGCAGCAACCCAACTAACGCGGGCAAGACTCTCTAATTGATCTTTCTTTTAACTGTAATTATATCTTTGTAAGCATTAACTCAAACTGAATAACCACAATTGTATTTTAATTATTGGTGATTTTTTCCGTTTCTCCGCCAAGTATCTGTTTATGAAAGCGATTTTTAATGTATTACTTCTGTATTATAAGATGTTTCTGTATTATAATATGAATGCGAGTGTATGAGTTGTATCTGACTTAGCGCGTTTACTATGATGTAAGGTGTACATCTTTTTTCCGCATGAAAGTCGACGACAGATACAAGGCATTTGTTTAGTCTTAATCATTATTTAGAGCACGAAGAAAACTATATGTATATCTTGTTTAAAAAAATTCTCGTGAAAAATCAACCACACGTAAAAATGCATTTGTTGAAACTGACAAAATCGTGTTATAAAAACTCTTTATTAAACAATTCATATTTACTAAAAATTGACAAATTTTTTTTATAGTCCAAAATACTCATTAGAAACAATACATAAAATTAGTAGTCAAAGCTGATAGATATGTTTTTCACAGTATTCACTCTATACCAAGATCTTCAATACGAAAAATAAAGTTTCCATAACTTAATTTTTCACGTACAAGAATATACTTATATATCACGTAACATACACATTTCTTATAACTATTTGAAACAACTTTTATTTCGAAGCCGATCCATTTCGTTTTGCCCAGGCTGGACTTTGAGGAACAGTAATTGGTTTGTTTGATTTCAAGATATTCATAGGTTTGTATGTAGGCATTGGTCTAGCTTTATGTTCAGCCATTTTTCTCAGCTCTTGTTGTTGCTCTTTTTCTGCATTCAATCTGGCTTCTATATCCTTTTTTTTCAATTCTTCTTCTTCCATTTTTTTTTGTTCTATGTGCTCGTCAAATTCCTTTCGTTGTTTAGCTCGTTTATCGGTATTAAGTTCGGTCAATACTGCTACACTTTTTTGTAAGAGCTTACATTTTGGTTCCATAATTTTGGGCACCACGCCGCTTTTCTTATTCTCTTGGTTTTCGATAGTTGTAGAAGAAGGAACAGTCTTCTTGGGAGGAACGAAAGGAATCGTCATTGGTTGTTTGATAAAATTTTTCGGTCGTGCTGTCAAGTTTTCTTGAGATTTCTTCAACAAACTGTTCATCTTCTTATTGTTTTCGTTCATGTTATAAGACTTTGACAAATTTTCATTAGACCTTTTAAGTAAATTTTCATTTGATTTTTTCGTCAAGTTTTCACTGGACCTTCTATGCAAATTCTCATTAGACCTCTTATGCAAATTTTCATTGGACCTCTTATGCAAATTTTCATTTGACTTTTTATGCAAATTGTTTCTAGAAGGGCCTCTTACTAGTACTGGTTTGAATTCAGGAACTGGATGTGCTTTGAAAACTCTTGCTACTTTTTCTTGTTCCAAGAGCTGTTGAATTCTTTCTTCTTTCTTCTTCTGTATTTGTTTATTTCTTTCTTCAAAGCTTAATGATCGAGGGATAGTAATTTTTGGCTTTAAAGACTTTTGCGTAGAGTTACTTTTCATCAGCACTTTATTTAGTGTTGGAGTCTTGACAGATGCTGGTACCGGGCGAGCGTGAAATTCTACTTTAGTTTTTTGGAGCTCTATTTCTTGGGTTTTTTTGAGCTTTTCTTCCTTTTTCTTTTGTAACTCTTTGTACCTGGCTTCGAAGCTGAATGGTTGAATTTTGGTATTCTTTTTCTTTGAATTGCCAGGTTCTAATGGTATACCAAAGTACAGAACTTCTTGATCCTGAAAACCATATTCAATTATAACATTGTAAATAACTTCAGAATCTATAATTTTATTTTGATAAATATATATTGCTATTAATATGATTGATAAATAAAATTATTGCTGTTAATATATGATTGATATTGACGCTATTCATGAGAAATATCCTTAACGTTTTTCTGTATTATATTATAATATGTTTCATATCAGTTTTTGAAATCTGCTTTTAAAAACCAACCGCGATTTTATTCAAAGGGAAATTCAAGTGATAGATTGCTGTATGGGAGTTTCAAAAAATTAGTCAATTTTCACGATTTTTAAATAAATATTTCAAACCAAAAAAATGACTTATTCGACAGTATTATTCACTTCACAGATGTATTAAAATATTTACAGAAAAAAACTCATCTACTTTGTTTCTAATTGAAACTGTTCTGGATGATGAATGCATTCGCTTTTTAGATTGTATCTAACAATATTGGAAAAGGGATAAAATATTTAATTATTGTCAAACGAATTACCTTAACAATAACGCTTTTATCATCAGTGCTGACGATAGAAGGTACAGTTTTATGATGCAATCGATGAGGCCGTTTGGTTTCCTGAACTGGTTTTGAAGGTGGTTCATCTTTTTTGGTTCCAGTGAGATGGAAAGGCTTGGGAATTGTAATCACTTTCTTTTTCACTTTTCGTAATGGCGCCGGTCTTTTTAAAATATCTTTAGGTACTGGGTTGGCTTTTATTTGGTTTTGACGTAATTTTTCCAACTCTAATCGTTCTTTTTCCTCACTGCTAATAGCTGTAACTGGCCTGCTTCTATTTTTACACATGAGAGCTGGTGATGCTGCTTTTGTCAATTTGAATGACATTTTCCTCAATTGCTCTGTTCTAGTTGTTTTGACTGTAGTAGAATGAAATCTCTGTGGTGTTACACGTTGGAATTTTGTGATAGCTTCAGCCATGCTCACATACTTACTTTGCGTTAATGGTTCAGACATACTTTTGCAACGTTGAGAAGTAATACTCATACGACGTCTCACTTGCTTGTGCCATGCTACATTGCCTGTTAATGTGGTGACTCTTTTTTTACCATTACTTTTATTTCCTTCCCTAGTTATAAAGGCAGTAACTACTTTACTTTGAGAAATAATTTTCTTATCTTTTGGATTATCACTTGATTTCTCATGAGTATTGATTTCTGAATTTTCTTTATCCTCATGAGTATCGATTTCTGAATTTTCTTTATTCTCTTCAGCAGACTCAGCATCATGAGCTTCATCACTTTTTCCAGAGTCAAGGGATATATAACGAGAACCATCTAAATCTGCTACAGATGCATTCATGACTTGAGCACACATTGATCTTGTCATTCTTTTACTAGGTGTTTGATATGCAGGTGAATCCATCAAGCATGATTTATTGAAAGATTTCTCACCATGTTTCATCTTGAATGATAGTTGCAAGTTGTTCATTGCTTCAGTCAATACATTTTCATATGTAGTCTCTTTAACATTTTCTTTCTTACAACTTGAATTTTTGCCTTTCACATTTACTGGTCTCTTTGGAGTCTTCTGCAATGCACTGTCATTCTTAGGAAGAGTTTGATTTACAGGAAGCCTACTCCTATTATGTTTGACAGTAGATGTTATATTTGGTGAATCAGAATCAATAGCATCATAATTTTCTCTGTAACCAAATTTGTGTGCTCTCCTTAAGAAATAATCATCTAATGACACTTGAGGGCTGGGAGCAGAGAAATCTGCCCATTGTGGAGCATCCAAGTTATCCATTGCGTCGGAAGAAAATTTTTTCAATTCCAAAGATTTTATTAGAGATCCAGTCAAATAGCTACTAGGTCTATTAGATCGAAGACTGGTCACCTCTGTCTCACCCGATGAATAAGAATCTAAAAAAGAGAAATGAAAAACAGCTGTGTAAATAATTTGTATACAATACAAAAATTTAATTAGATGACATATTGATTGGATAAAAATTATATGATGTTAAACTGGGATAAAAATACATATACGAGTATTCAAGATGCAGCCATCATCACATGATTAGATTAGATGAATAACTTTTTAGCACGTTTAAGCTGATTTTATGATGATTAAATCTGTTCTGCGAGCATCCAGCCACAATTGACTAATATTATTTGAATTAAAAGAGACTAACCATTTTCTGTATCCCCACTTGGTTTGTCAAGAAACGACCCCACGATGGCAACGTTATTCACTAAATAGGTGTTGTACAGATATAATCGACGGAGCTGCTTGTCGGGTAGCTATCGTTAACTTTTCAAAACCGCACAGAATACTGGAAAACAGAGCACGAATGTCAAAGCCGAGGGACCGTTTTTTCCTCCCGCAGACAAGACAAGTCAAACCGACACAACCGGCTCAAATTCAAAATCTGCTAACGGACGGCCGACGGCTGTTCGTTACGAGGCTGACCAACCATTTCCAACTAAATTCAATATGGCTAACGTGAAATGTCAGAAGTGCCACTGGATAAATGAAAAACGCGGCAAGTTTGAAACAAACTCGCATTCTTTTTTTCTTGTTACTGCAACAGCTAGGTTTTTCTTTTTAGAGTATTATTTTAAAGAAAATATCGAATTAATTGATCTTTCACACTTGCGGTACCCCAAAAAGTTGCGAAATAGTACATTGTGTAACGAGCGCGGAAAGTTGCCACTTTTTTTACATCTCCTTGTGAGGATAACCCTTGGAAGAAAAAAAAAACTATACCGTGCGAGTTGCTCATACTATTTTTCATCACGGGCATAAAAAATTATGTATCGCGTGGTAGTTTCGTGGATGCAAAATGGGTGATTGCAGTGCACTCCGTTGCGATAGTGTCATTTTGTAACGCTAGAGCGTCATGCAATGACGCGACCAATATATTTGGTGTATATTACAGAATCAATTTTGTTTATTTCGATTCATAAGTAATTCAAATCATGTAAGATTTCAGTTACACAATATGTTTGAAAATGTTTCTCAACCTAGTTTGAGATTTTAAAAAGTTTCCTGCGCAGCATTGCAGCCGTCCTATAATCAATATATTGGTTAAAAAATGAGTACTACTAAAGAATTTATAGAACATTCTTAAAAAGCATTTATGCTGCTCCAGTAGAATTGTTGCTCCGAGCCCCACTCAATTTCTAGCTATATAAATACACGTGTCTATACGGGGCAGCATAAGCACTGGAAAAAAGCCTTTGTTCACGGGCGATCAAGAGCGCTCGTATACCTATATACACATGTACTATAGATACGCGGGCAGTGATCATTGTGTGCAGCGCACACCGCTATAGGTGTATGTATATATATATATATATATATACCCTTCTGCACGCTGCAGTTCTATCCCGCTGAGCTGACACGCCAACAGCTGACTCGGTACATATAGGAAGAAGTGTTCCCTCTCCCCGCGGCGGCTTCAGTCATATGGTCGTCGATAATAGCCGAGCTGCAGCAGTCTCGCACATCTGAGGCATGCTGGCTGCTGCTCCGTCGCCGCAGCGTCTGCTTCGTCTCCGTTTCTGCTCGGGCTCCGCGAGGGCACCACGTCGTTGAGGACAAAGGAGCCGATAGACGAGGCTGCAGCAGCTCGCACCATGTGGAAGCCCTTCGAGCCTGGCAGCTCGCCCGTCGACTGGTGCGAGGGCAACTACAGCATCTCGCCCAGCATCGCCGAGTTCATGAACACCGTGAGTTAATCTATCTCGCGTATGTACATCGTTATAAGTTTCTTCCGCTCCTGCTTCGCTACACGCGTGTGCGCATACATGTATGGATAATTATATGCCTATATGTATATAGAGGATTATTCTCCGCGCGTTCGTCGAGAGCTTATTTTTTGCCGAGCTGCGCGCCTTTCTTTTGTGATTTATTACGATGTGTGCGTGCGCTGGACACTCAAAGATTTTCCTACTATACTTAGAGTGTTGGTGCGCGTCGGGTGATAAAGAAGTATCCGGGTCAATACATTTGGTAATCAAGCGCTCTCTCACAGCTTCTCCCTGCTCCGAATCGGCAGTTTTGATTAGATTTAGAAAACGTGAAGACTTTTTAATGACTTTCTGCTGGATTATACTGTGAGATATTTTTTCGACGCTGATTTTACATTAGTCATACAGATTTATAAAGCTCTTCTGTAGCTATTGTCAGTGTATGGTGTTTCTTACTTTGTTCCATTCATCCATGATTGTCAGCTGTTATCTGTGCTTCTGACAAGCATCAGTGAATCATAGAATTGCTCACCATGAGGTTTCTATATATTATTCAGTTCTGAACACTCACTGGTAGCAAAGGCTTTTATCATATTATCTGGAAAGAATATTTCATTATAATGTTTAATTTGATTTCCATTTCTCCTAATTAATTGATAGCTGTAATATGTACAGGCTTAAATTTATCATGAAAAATAGGAGTATACAATGAATTTACAAGTGTTTTTTCCTCAAAAAAAAAGAATTGTTTTCTTATAAAATTTTGATTGACATTGAATTTTTGTTTATTTTCAGCTCAGCAATGTTGTCTTTCTCTTAATGCCTCCTGTACTGATGCACCTTTTCAGAGATTATGGTAGATTTGTCAACCCTGCCATTCACATAATATGGCTTCTTTTGATGCTTGTTGGTATCAGCAGTGCATATTTTCATGCAACTCTATCTTTAGTTGGTAAGGAAAATATTTTAAGATGGTTCATTTTTGCTATTATATGTTATACTAATTTCAAATCTTCTTAATTTTCTAGGCCAACTTTTGGATGAATTGACTATTTTATGGGTTTATATGGCTGGATTCTGTATGTTTTTACCTAGACGATATTTCCCCACAGTAGCTAAAAATAATCGCAAGAGATTTTCACTCTTTGTGATTATGCCAACACTTGTTGCCACTATATTGGCCACTTTTCATCCAGCGGTCAACGCATTTGCTTTAATGACTCTTGGAATACCAGCTATTGCTTTTATGATCATTGAACTCAAGAGGTAAGTTCTTTTAGTAAACATTTAAGTTTGTGAGTATACTTTAAAATATTAGTAAAAAAATGTTATTGTTAGTTTTGAAAATCTGGTAAATCAATAACTGATAGAAATTATTTTTTGTAGAACAAAATCTGGAAGAGTTTATAGATTGGGTCTTCGATGTGGAGCAGTTTGGGTTTTAGCAGTTACGTGTTGGTTGAATGATCGATTGTTCTGCGATACTTGGCTAAGTTTGAACTTTCCCTACCTCCATGCTTTATGGCATCTTTTTATTTTTATTGCTAGCTATACAGCTGCAGTTCTATTTGCATATTTTTCTGTTAAAGAGGAAAGACCTCAACAGTCACCCATGTTAAAGTATTGGCCCAGGGATGACTTTGAGCTTGGTATTCCTTATGTCACAATCAAATGTTACATCAAAGTCGATAGAAACACAAACATATAAGGCTTTGTTCTTGAATCTGGTTAATTAAATACAATAGGAAGGCTGAATATCAATTAATATTCTGAAGAGTATTAGCAGTAATCAATTGTGTAATTAAGACTGAGTTGAGTATTTGATATTTATTACAATGACAAAGAATAGATAATATAAATGGTACTACAGTTTAAAATATCACACGATGAATACTTACTGTTATATATTAGATAGACAGGATCTGTGACCTTAACAAAGAGAATACATTAGGTACCAATTGTATTAATTATACTGATACCACATACCAATTATCAGTAATGATAATTAACTTATCCAGAAAGAAATACCTGTACTCAGAGTATATGTGATACCTATAAATAAATATTGTTAGTAATTTGTACTAATAACGAAATGAATTTTGAAGTGAATATAATTATAACCATTCATCTTGAGTGTAAACACTAAGAATGTATAAAAAATACAATAATCAAGATCGTTATCAATATTTAAATATCCAGAACTAATTATGTAATTAAAATTACATTGATATTTGAGCTTTTCATAATCAGTTATTATCATTGCATATATTATTGGAAGTCATATACTTTGCAATGAGCTAAATTCTATCTAGAGTGAGTAAAAAAGTTGTTTATTTTAATAAGAAAATTTATATTCTGACGATTTTTACTTCATATACATATATATATATATATATACACTATTATGTATGTACACAATAGTTTAGAAATTTATTTAATAAAAGTATTTATAAATCGTACAAAGAACATATTCTCATTTGAAACTTTTCCCAGAAACAATTCATAATATTTCAGAGTTTATTTCAGACCTGGTCTTTCAGACATGGTATATTTAACTATTCACTCTATATCGGTCTATTTTTTTTATAGTTAATGATATTTGAATAAACTGTACTATGGTTTGGTTAAAAAATAACTTCAAGTGTATAAAATTTATCAGCAGAATTTAATGATATGTCCAAGATTTATTAATACAATAATTATAATATATTATAGTATAAACGTTTAATAGTAATGAGTAATGTATAAGGATTCTGATAGACGTAGTTTTTTTAAATTACGAGTCACTACAGTTTTTATTTTTCAATTACATCTTCCAAAAATAAATATAAAATATAAGATCATCATCTAACTACAAAGTTATTTGGAATGTTCACAATTTGAAATCGTGATTGCAAATGTATGTACTTATGATGTTTCCCCTCTGTAGATAACAATGTTATTATCAGTTTCATAAATTTTAACTTCATAAAGTAATTCAGGTTTTGGTAATAATTTTTTTATCTCATCAAAGACATAGATAGCAACGTTTTCTGTGGTTGAAACAACATCCTTGAAATATGGTACATCTTTGTCTAAATTCTTGTGGTCAAGTTGGTCCATTAAAATTTTTTTCATGTAAATTTTCAAATCAGAAATGTTCATGACCATTCCAGTTCTAGGGTCCATTGGACCACGAACAGTTACCTCAACTGAAACAGATCATTATAAGAAATTACTATTCGTTTTTCACGTTTATGTAATCTACGAATTATCAATTTTCAAGAATGTGATCTTCATCAAAATTAATTTTCATATTTACAATTTATCAAGCTCGACAATCTTGTCAAATCACTTCTTATCCTATTTACAAAAATAGAGTTTCAAACAACAAATAGAGTTTAGAAACAAATCATGTATTACCAATATAATTATGTCCATGGCCCCAGTAATTGTTGCACTTTCCATAAATATTTTTGTTGTCCTCGTCACTGAGTACCGGACTGTGAATGATAATCATAAATGTGTCAATATTCCAACAATCAATATAATAACGCGAGAATCATCGGATTATCGATCTTCCACAAGAGCGACGAGAGTCACATAAATACGCACGGATCAACAAGTGTGTTTGCTCAACAGGTTTGTTATATAAATGAAGAATAAAATAATGTAATATCACTGGTTACGCTTCGTTAAATGGGTAAAAGCGCTCCTCGTGAAATTCAGATGCACCTGTGGAGTCTGTGGCAGGATGAGATGGACTCCTTCCGGGTCAGATAGACTATGGGTACGGGCATTTTTGCGCCTGCTCTGCTCCGAATCTCACTGTGGACTGAGCGAACCGGCCGACCGACCACCTTTGCGGGTAAACTGAGACTGGATGAACATTGCAATCCTCCCTACTCTCAGTCTCCCATGCTCAACACACACTTATATCTATTTACATGTGTCAATATATGAGACATTTAAACGTGTACAGGAACTTCAAGGTCTTATTACAGTCGGGAGAGAGAGAGGTAAGTTACTCAACCCCGCCTTTTTTTTGAATTGATCTTGGTCTACTTACTGTACCTAGGAGCTTTGTTGTGTGCATTCAATATTATAATTAGTCTTATATAAATTAGGCGTCTCCATGGAAAGCTCAGAGATAAAGTTTAGAATTTACGTAATCGTTTACTATTTTTCACAAAGACGAGCGCATTGCTTTATAAAAAAGTCATTTGATTCCGCAATGACGAATTTAGTTGAGTAATCTAATTGTTTATACTTGGCAAAGAACACAGAAGTGTCCTTTTCTTCCAGAAGATTTCTCTTAATCAAACTGAGACGAATTTATGTTTAGTGTCCAATTATTGATCCATGGAATGGAACAGCTCACTATCATGCTGTAGGGTTTATTACAAAGCTCTTTAGATTCTGGGTCCCTGTAGAGTAATGATATTCGACGTATAACTAACTGAAGAAAATGTTACGGATTCATGTATAGATTCAACAAAGATTTTTATACAGAATCGTTTTGTTTTGTTTATTAACGACGAATGTAATTTTTTCATTCTTTTGTAATAGCCCAAAGCGTAGGTATACGACTTAGCAATGACTTTGTTAGTGTTGTGATTTTCATCAAAAATAATTTTTTTATTTCAAAATTACACCAACACGTCGTATGTACATACCGAAGTATGCAAGTATGCAGGTTCTGAAAGACTTTGTATAGTGCATGTATAGGAAATTACTGTTCCACTTGCATCGATCGAAAAACACGCTGACGATATTTTAACGTATAAATAATCACTATGAAAAAAAATAATGTCTGAATATTGTAAATCAGGTCAAAGACTTCCTTTTGATGAGCCGGCACTTTTATTTGCACAGAAGTTCAAGGTCGATAAATTTAGATACATTATTCCCGCACCGGTTAAGACAGGATTTCGTTTGTGTTTGAGTAAAATACAAGTTGCCTATTACCTTTTGAGAATGGATTTCCGTAGTAGGAACCTCTAGAACCTCATCAGGTCTCAATTAGGCATTGCAAGAGCCGACTATCGCAGAGCTACTTCAGCATAGCAGCCGGACAAGGTCAAATAAAAGAAAGAAAAAGACTATCGCAAATCCTGCCTAATGCGTTAAACTGGATATTGAAACCATTTTTGTGTTCGATCGCACCTGAAGTATCCTGTCATCTCAAATGGTCGATAGTGAAAAAATAATCATGAGTTTTTAGGTATCTTAAGATACAAAACAATTGTTTTGAACAAACTTTTATGTAAGGTACATACCTGTATCCAATATGCGACACCTAAGCGAGAAAGGTCACTACACCGCGTCAAATGAAAATTTTCTGAAGCGATTCATGTCGAATGACAGGTCTACTCAATACCTTCAGAATGAGCTAAGTCTCATTTGATTTGAACAGTTTTACGCTGAGATACAGCGTTTTGAAAAAAAAAAAATTTCGGGGAAATTTTTAGTGTACCCAATATGGCGCCACCCTCAAAATACTTCTTTTCATCCAATTTGAAGCATGTAGCATGTCTGAAATAAATGAAATACAAATAAAAGAGTATATTTTTGATATCATTTTATTAAAAAATATATTTTTTCTTTGATTAATCCATATTACATAGTCTATATGAACTTCTTCACAAAGGTATATTTACCCCTTAAGAGTAATTTGAAGCCATCTGGGTCGGGTAAAATTTTTCTTTGAATCTTAAATTCGTCTTGGAAATTTTTCGGTATTTGCCGATAGGATAGCCTCAATATTCTTCAGATTTTTATATACATGGAAGTTACATGTATCGCTTCTTAATTCTGGAGAATTCGAAATTTATCTTTCTCTTTCCAATTTAGGGGTCTAGCTTACTCAGCATGATTTATTTTAGTTATCAGAGAAAAGTAAAAAAATGCTTCTGTGTCCGTTTCGCCGGCAAATCGAACATTGAACAATTTGATTTGGCTGTCAATTTTTATACATTTTAGGAAGTCCATTTGCGGGTTTCCGATTTTTATCAGATCTTCCAGTCACTTTAATCCCATTCTACAGTAGGCTATGTTATAGTTATTCTAGCCATTATTTTCGCATTTTACGGATATTTTCCAGTTTAATTTACTCATCAAATACATTTTTTCTTAAAATCACTATGAATTTAAAAATATTAAAAAAAATTGTCGAGTCGTTAAGCATATTGAGTTCTTGAAATGCCCGTTTCGAACCTTATGATTAATGGAACATAAGGTATACGACGAGAAACGTCGTAACCACTTCGTCGAGGGCGCTAAAAATAGCCTCATTTTATGGCAAATATAATCTATCCGGTCAAGATTGAGAAAAATCTTTATTCCCCACAAAATGTGTAATCATAAAAATGCAATACAAAACTTGCATGAAATTGCTATAACTGTTCTATTTCGTTGTAATTGTTAAACTGTTAAATTTAACAAAAACAAACCAAACATAATATCTCATGCAAATAAGGGTTTTTCTAATCTTTCTCGATTATGGTCGCACCGATTTTGTCGCCTTTTCTCACGACGAACATTTTTTCAGATTTCTCCGGTTACTCGGTCGAGTGATGCGGAATTTTCGAGTTATCATATCACTGCGAATCTCTAATATTCTTCCAAGTTTCTTGGCTCGTTTTTTGTTTACACACGTGAAAACTGTATTCTGGCTGAATTCGTCAATAGAGCTTATACTGCAGACTTAATATTTGGATTTGTAATTTTGGGATTTCTTTCAATCTGTTGGAATGCTAGTAGATCGCACAAACACAAATGCACGTATGGGTATGCAGGAAATTTTCAGTCAGAAGGCATTTCAAGTTTTAGGAAAGAATTGAAAATCTCTATAAGGAGATCGTAGTATTACCCGCTCGCAGGCACCTTACAAGTAAAAATAAGGAAAAGTTTAACAGTAGCTAATGAATAGTTCCAGTTGATGTCCATAACTATAACTCCGATGATCTCAGATATGAAAAAGAATGAACAATTGTAATTGTATATGCTAATTGTGTAACATGATAGTCTCTCATTGATGTTTCATACATCGTGTATCTTTTGTATTCTTGGAGCAGGAGATTAAAGCAAGACAGAAAGCGGTGTACTAGCATTTAGTGATCCGACATAAATCACTGATGATAATAGCTTTCTCCCGTGGGTGGCTGTTCTTGGAAATCGCATCGACCTACTAAATATCCTGTATATAACAAGTATTATAGTATCAGAAAAAAACATATAGTAGCAATTTTCGATATGTATAAGAAAATTATTATTTCTTAGGCCTAATAAACTTTTCAATCGATAACTTACAGGTACTGTTCAATTTCCCTTCGCTACAATTTCTATTCTAGATAATAATTACAGATAACGATAAGCACTCGTGTACCGTTAGCGAACCTACGTGAAAATACTAGAGATTTTGGCGTGAAAATTGTTTATGTTGACTCAGTTGGATTTCCACTATTTTTACGGAGGACCCCAAAAGAACGATTGGTTCCTCGTGAGCCGCGAGAAGCCATGCGTGACGCTCGAAGTCGTAAAAAAAAAGCCTCGAAACGCTTTCACACGAGTCGTGATCTATGTAGAACGAGTTTGTTTCGTTGCGCGCGTGTGTGTACCGTAAACTGCAACGCAAATGAATCAATGACTTTTCATTTGCACCAGGATGAAAATCAATTTATTCATACGAAAAATCCGGCGCGAATAAGTACGCAGCGAGTCGAGCGTTTGAAGTTGGCGGAAACGGAGTCGGAGGCGCGTGCGCGCCCATCATATATAATCATCATGTGTGGTACGGATTAGAAAACACACACGCGCGTGGTCGCAGCTGTGTACACCAAGAGATCGTTGTATGCGTGTAGACAGTAGGTATATGTGTGTGTATATAAATATGAGATGTAGAGAGCGCCAGCGGTTGGTCGGTCGCGCCGGCGAAAACGCGCCAAAGTAGTTAGTAGCGAGCCACCGCCGGGCGAGTGATAAGCGCGAGCCATACACAATATACAAGTGCGCGAGCCGAGCCGAACGAGCTTGAGGATGAACGGCCAAGCAGAGCCGGCGCCGAGGTGCTACCTCGTCCTAGAGGACGGCAGCGTCTTCCCCGGCCTGGGCTTCGGCGCGCACAAGCCTGTCGACGGCGAGATCGGTGAGTTTCACTTGTGTCCCCAGCGTAAAACGGAGCACGTGGCCGCTCATCGCGGCAACACGTGGTGTGTCTGCGCTGCTGCTCCATTTTGCTCCGTTTTCCTACGTTTGACCTACGAACGTTGACGCTCCGTTTGTTATGCGCGTGTACATACAGCAGGTGAGCCAAGGGTATACCGACTTGCCGGTGGTCGACTTCGGGAACTCCACCTTGGCCGATATACATCGTGTCCTGCTCTTTTAACATTTTGCACAACCGAATTTGACATGTAAATAAACGAACGAGACATTCTCTCCTTTGTCACTGTGCCCCCGCGCCCGCGCATCTCGTTTTTATCCAGTTTGTTATTTTTCGCGTGGAAAATCGTTGATACAATCCGTATTTCGACGAGTCGCGGGCCGACGCATCGAGTCTTGGAATATTGAGAGAATTTTGAATATATATGGTGTGCAATGCGGCGTGTATACACAAGAATCCGACCAATCGGATCGCGCTGAGTTTTATCTATTGCTGATATAGACGAGATGCGCTTTCGTTCGATGTACATGATGTACACGGCACATGGAACACCATATATACACAAAAACTGCCAATTTCTTATGATCGCATTGACAAATACTACAGGATCTTATTTTAAAAGAATCAGAAATACATTCCTCCTATTCGTGGAAGCAATAAGATGAAAGTTTTCTCAATTTTTTTAAACTACGTCCAAAACAGGATTTATGTCTATTCAATATTCATATGGAAATTCCAAGATGATCATGGCTACCGAAAGAATGTACTAGTATACTGAATAGTCGAAAATATTGAAAAATCAATTTTCTCATTGAATTGTGTTATGATAGCGATACACGTGAATGGATTAATATTACGTATACTAACAGTTTTACGTTACATACAAGATTTACTCTTGTATACTGAAAATTCATTTTTAAATGGTAAACATAACAATGAAATAGATCCGAAATTATGAAGCGCGTATTACAGCATGAAATTTCATCGGTCAAGACGATTCGCATGCGCATTAAAAAGCGTAAATAAGCGAAAAATGATAGTTTCAATTTGAGTTTATCTCGTCAGCAATTTCACTTGTCCGCCTTCGCAAAAAGATCTCTTCAGTCGAAGTCAACAAAAAAATCGAGTTGCAAACTTACGTCAACGCAAAATAGGCGGAATCACTTTGGAGATATGATTTCGAATGATTAAACGTTTCAGCGCATTCTAATGTCAATCTCTCAACTATAAACAATTCAGCGCACGTGAGACTTGATAGCCGTATACTATGATGCTTATTAAATGCTCGTATTTTTTCCTTCGATTGCAGTTTTTCAAACTGGTATGGTCGGTTATCCCGAATCATTGACCGATCCGTCCTACTGCGAGCAAATCTTGGTTCTAACTTATCCACTGATTGGTAACTATGGTGTACCAGCAAATGAGCGGAATGAAGAATTTGGACTTCCCAGGTAATTCTATCTTGATTTTCAGAAATTTAGATTCTCTGAAATAAATTATTTGCAGTCAATCATTGATCGATGGAAAATTCTCCGAGACATATACATTATAATTGTTTATTTTGAATTATTGGTAAAAAGTTTTTACCATTAGTTAGAGAGACAAAAGTTTAGCACTGTTATATAGTTAGATCCAATTGCTCCAATGTAGTCTCATAAAGATTAATGCATCAATCTTTATAATATCTGATACATTCAACGACACGTTCTGAATTGAATGTTCAGACTCCAACATTGTCAGATGAGAGATAAAATAATATAATGTAATAATTTAATCAATAATTCAATGGAATGATTATAGAAAACGTGTAAAATAACCTTGAATTCGATTCGTATTTACTTTTAATTGAAAATTAAATTCAAGATTATACTAGATTATTATTTAATAATTTCTTCGTTGTTCTATTAGATGTTTGAAAGCCTAAAGAAGTTGTACAGAAACTTAACTCTTCATCTTAGTTGTCAACACTAAGCTGCAATTAAATAATTTGTTTCCAATAGACTTTTATCACGAATGTAAGCTTAATTTGTATCAATTTGGTTGATGGCGTCAATCACCACGCGATTGATTAATTTTTTTCAAAAACTACTGTATTTAAATGGTGTTTCGATGTACTTGAGTGACTGATGATATTCGTACTTTTAGTGGTCAAGACATTTATTATTCAAACAATAAGGAAATTATGTTTTGATCGAAGTTTTTTCATCTTCCATATTTTTATTCCATTCCCAAAAACTACACTCCAAATCTAAAATAGTAAAAAACTACTATTCAAGAGTGTATATTCACTAAATGAAATAATAGTACTACTCTACTAAATGAATAGTAAATAAATTTACGATTAAAATAGTAAATTAATAGTAAATTTGGATATACTTTACTATGTGAATAGTAAAAATTGTATGTACGAAATAATTATATTGGATTTAAACTGAACTATCAGACTCTTTATTAGTCACAAGTTACAAGTCTGATGTATAGTTTGGCATCCATTCTTATCGAAGCTGCGTGTGCACTTGCCGCCACAAAATATGTATGTGCCGTTGCTTCACAGAGCAAAACTTCAACAAAGTCATATCAATTTTTTAATATCGTAGGTTAAAACGAAATGAAGCTCCAGCAGAAGATCAAAAATGGATGTTATCTTTGTCGAGTCAGCTCGATGCAGTAAAACATCAGTCAGTTGAAATCTTCTCGTAGTGCCAATTATGCATTAGGGTTGTAAAAAAGTCTCTGGTGTACACATACCACTAGCCACATACGTATATAATATCTACTGCACAAATCACGTCCCGATACTCCCGATACACGTCTGATCGGGTCGACGGTCAGGTGCAGACTGAATTACTATTTATTAGTAATCAATTCGACAGACTTTGAAGGCTAACTATTAAAATAGTAAAATTTTACTATTTAATAGTAATCTGAACCACTATTTGCAAATAATAAAATTTAAGTATTTTTTATTCAACGAAGATCCCGTGAAAATACTGAAATCCTACTATTTTTTAGTAGAAAATAATATTCTACCTAAAATAGTAGAGAATTTACTATTTTAGATTTAGAGGGTACTTTGAGTTCACATCGCCCAGATTTTCCATAAGCTTGAATGGGTTGAGGATTTCAAAAATCCGGAAAAAAACATTTCTTTCCAACAATGAACTAAGTTTAAAGTAAATTTCAACATATTTTTATGTACAATTAACTATATTAATCTGGTAAGATTTCCTAAATTTTATATGGATTTGCCATACACGTATAGTCATCACATTTGCCTTTGTATAACATAGTGAAAATATAGTAGCGTTTACTAAATTTTTCTCTCAGCTTCTTGTACTTTCCCCGGAAAAAAAATACTAACTCTTTGTATCCGTCATAGCTAGATCTGCCTAGAGATGAAACACGCTCCGCATGCGTGATAAATGATATTCAGAAAGTAGTGTCGTACGAGATTCGTATCAAAGTTTTCATTCAGTATACAACAATTTTCACGCGTTAAAGTATACTTCATTCAGAGATTCATTAGCAAATGAATTTCTGATGTTTTTTTTCTATACAACTAAGATAGATGATCTTATTTACGGCTCTCACATTCTTTCAGATTGCTTGTATTGAAAGCGAAAATTATATCTGTAGTTTTGGCTAGTTACTATTTCATGACAGGTCGAATCTATTAAAGATAAGAGTAAAAACATTGACGTAAAACAAAACGTGTCCAGATGGTTCGAGTCCCACAAGATATGGGCAGCCGGACTGGTTGTCAGCGAGCACTGCGACACTCCGAGCCACTGGCGCCAGACCAAAGCTCTGTCCGACTGGATGAAGTCGGAGGGCGTGCCGGGCATCCAGAAAATCGACACGAGAGCACTGACGAAGAAGATCCGCGAGAAGGGCACGATCCTCGGCAGGATCGTGCACTCGTTGCCAGCCGATCTCGGCTCGCTTCCGGCGGTCGTCGATCCCAACAGCTTCAACCTCGTCGCTAAGGTTTCGCGAGTGAGTTTATTTTCATTGATTTTTCAGCTGAATCTTTTTCATGCATATGCATGCTACTGTTGGAGGAAAAGCTGACGGTGCAGACCTTGAGCGAAGTAGAAAAAATCGTAAATAGCGTAGAGCTGCCGATTAGACTCATTGCTCGCAGCTGCAGCTTTCCGTTGGTTTCCCGCGGTGATATTTTTGTACTCTTTTTCTCTCTCAAGAGATAATCGGCAAATCATCGGAGTTTATTGAAACATTCATTCACATACTTTTACTTATCAAGTAAAGGACAAAATAAGGTTTTCTCGTTTGTGTGCAGCGATCTTATACTAATTGTAATGTTCTAGACATCGAAGACGACTTTCAATGAGAAAGGCTCACCGCGCATTTGCGTTATCGATTGCGGCCTCAAATACAATCAGCTCAGATGCCTCATATCCCGAGGCGCTCGAGTTGACGTGGTCCCTTGGGATCATAAGGTGCAGAATGAGCAGTTCGATGGCCTGTTTCTCAGCAACGGTCCTGGTGATCCGAAAATGTGCCAGGAGACGTTCACCAACATCAGAGCCGTTCTTACGGCTTCCAAAAAAAAAGCAATTTTTGGCATCTGCTTAGGTCATCAGCTTCTTTCCCTAGCTGCTGGCTGCAAAAGCTATAAAATGAGGTATAAGCGCTGAGAAAAGGAAGCAGTCCAAAATCGGACGAAGTTGAAATTTCGTATGCGTACGAATTTTTTCATGAAAAATCGAATGGTGCATTCAGAACTGTGAGAAAAAATTCTGAATAATTTTCAGCAACTAATATTTTTCAATTGTATTTTATAGTCATTCTGATTTTTGTCTCAATATTGGTAAACTTGTAGGTGAATTTTTTTTGTAGTTTATTCGGACACTATATTTGATAAAGGCCATCAGTCGTAGGGATAGATTTTTTGATGGCACGATTTTTCGTTCGAAAATAATCCAAAATTAGTAGAAACCATAATCGATTTTCAATAAATATATTTAAAATTGTCGTGAACTTTAATTTTTTATGAACTCGAGTGCGCTTGTATACCAAATTTCAGCTCTCTGCGATTTTATTTTTTCAAATGACTGAAAAATTATCGGCTTCTTCCTCAATAATCAGTAAGATTTGCTTTTCCATAAAATTTGATTGGTTGAAATTGCAGGTACGGTAATCGAGGACACAATCAGCCGGCGATCCATCATGGCACTAAGCGATGCTACATGACTTCTCAGAACCATGGGTTCGCCATAGATGCTGAGAGCTTACCCGAAAATTGGGAGCCCCTATTTACCAACGCCAACGACAACACGAACGAGGGTATTGTCCACTCGACCCTACCTTATTTTTCCGTTCAGTTTCACCCGGAGCATACGGCTGGGCCTGAAGATCTTGAATGTCTATTCGACGTCTTTCTCGAGGCCATAAAAGACAGCAAGTCAGGAATCAGTGTGAAGGAACGACTTCAAAAGAAACTCGAGTATGTGCCGAAAAAACAATTCAGCTTCGAAAGGCCCAGGAAAGTTTTGATACTGGGATCTGGTGGACTGAGTATTGGACAGGCTGGAGAGTTTGATTACTCGGGCTCGCAGGCTATCAAAGCACTCAAAGAGGAGAACATCCAAACGGTTCTCATCAATCCCAACATAGCGACTGTTCAAACGTCAAAGGGGATGGCCGACAAAGTCTACTTTTTACCCATACTACCAAATTACGTTGAACAGGTTTGTCTCAGCCGAGGATGTCTTGAACCTATCTAAATCTTCAAAAGTATAAAGAACGATTTGTTTCCATAGGTCATTCAAGTAGAACGGCCGGATGGAGTTTTACTAACGTTTGGTGGTCAAACGGCTCTAAACTGCGGAGTAGAGCTGCAGAAGCAAGGTATATTCGAAAAGTACAGAGTGAAAATCCTCGGTACCCCCATCGAGTCAATCGAGGAAACGGAAGATCGCAAGCTTTTCGCAGACCGCGTAAACGAGATCAATGAAAAAATCGCGCCCAGCTGTGCCGTGTACTCCCTCCAAGAGGCTCTCGATGCCGCGGACAAACTCGGCTACCCTGTCATGGTCAGGGCTGCATTCTCACTTGGAGGTCTTGGTTCAGGCTTTGCTAACACCAACGAAGAATTGAAAGCCCTTGCCCAGCAGGCGTTCGCTCATTCCCGCCAGCTGATCATCGATAAATCATTGCAAGGATGGAAAGAGGTGAGTTTACATTTGATTAGTGTGATTTTGGAACGAATATGATCAAACCATACGATTTGAAAAAATTCTACAGGTAGAATACGAAGTGGTGAGGGACGCTTACGACAATTGCATAACCGTGTGTAATATGGAAAACGTTGACCCGCTTGGCATCCATACGGGTGAATCGATTGTCGTTGCACCTAGCCAGACCCTGTCCAACCGAGAATACAATATGCTCCGAACGACAGCTCTGAAGGTGATCCGACATTTCGGCGTAGTCGGTGAATGCAACATACAATACGCTTTGAATCCCTTCTCGGAGGAATTTTACATCATCGAAGTGAATGCCAGGTTGTCAAGGAGTTCGGCTCTCGCCAGCAAGGCTACGGGTTATCCACTGGCGTATGTAGCTGCAAAACTCGCTTTAGGAATACCTTTGCCTGACATCAAGAATTTAGTTACCGGGAAAACTACTGCTTGCTTCGAACCTAGTTTAGATTACTGCGTTGTCAAGATTCCTAGGTGGGATTTGAGCAAATTCCACCGAGTTAGCACAAAGGTGAATTTTTTTTACGTGAATATTTGATGACATTGTAATTGGGTCGCTTTGTTTCAATAATAATTGTTTTGCAGATTGGAAGCTCCATGAAAAGTGTTGGCGAAGTCATGGCGATTGGGCGTACTTTCGAGGAAGCTTTCCAAAAAGCTCTCCGTATGGTCGACGAAAATGTTGTCGGTTTTTGTCCTTATTTGAAATCAGTTAATGAAGAGGAGCTTGAAAAACCAACCGATAAACGAATGTTTGTCTTAGCAGCTGCGATAAAAGCCGGTTATAGCACAGAGAAACTCTATCAATTGACAAAAATTGATCAGTGGTTTTTAGAGAAGATGCGCAACATTATTGTGTATCAAACTCTTCTAGAAAGCTACGAACAAACAAAGCTCAATGACGATACACTTCTTAGGGCTAAACAGCTTGGTTTCTCAGATAAGCAGATAGCTATAGCAGTAAAGAGTACAGAGCTCGCTATTCGTAAGCAGCGTAAGGAAAGCAAAATCTTACCATTCGTTAAGCAGATTGATACAGTTGCTGCCGAATGGCCGGCTAGTACAAATTATCTGTATTTGACGTATAACGGAACAAGCCATGACGTGGAATTCCCCGAAGGATATATTATGGTTATTGGTGAGTATTAATAATTTTCGAGAACGTAAGATTTTGACTGATGATAAATGTTATCCATCTTTCAGGCTCGGGCGTATACAGAATCGGTAGTTCGGTTGAGTTTGATTGGTGTGCAGTAAGTTGTCTGCGCGAGCTTCGCAACCTGAATAAAAAAACGATTATGATAAACTATAATCCAGAAACAGTGAGCACGGACTACGACATGAGCGACAGGCTGTATTTCGAGGAGATCTCATTCGAAGTGGTGATGGACATCTATGATCACGAAGTACCCGAGGGTATTATCTTGTCGATGGGTGGGCAATTGCCCAATAACATCGCCATGCATTTGCATCGGCAACAGGCTCGAATTCTCGGCACATCGCCCGAACAAATCGACGGAGCTGAGAATCGATTCAAATTCTCGAGAATGTTGGATAGAGAAAAAATTTCCCAGCCAAAATGGAGTGAGCTGACTGATCTGCAGGTACGGATTGAGAGATCACTGAGAGAAAAATCTCGCGATAGATCGTGTCTATTTGAATTGATTTCAGGATGCCGTGAAATTCTGCGGCGAGGTAGGCTATCCCTGTCTGGTCCGACCGTCTTACGTCCTGAGCGGCGCGGCAATGAACGTTGCGCATTCGGACAATGATTTGCAACTGTACCTAAAGAACGCTGCCAATGTGAGTAAGGAGTACCCAGTCGTAATCTCCAAATTCATCCTCGAAGCTAAAGAGATAGACGTCGATGCTGTTGCTTACAAAGGCAACATTCTATGTATCGCGGTATCTGAGCACGTAGAAAACGCTGGAGTGCACTCTGGGGACGCGACACTCGTCACACCACCCCAAGATATTAATGCCCAAACTCTAGAAAAAATAAAGATCATCACGAAGCAAATCGCTCTTAATTTGGAGGTCACTGGGCCCTTCAATATGCAGCTCATCGCGAAGGTAATTACTCGCAAGAACCTAAACATAAACCTAAACTCAAACATTAGGAAATGAAAATCTACTTTCTCAATTTTTTCGCAGGACAATGAACTCAAAGTCATCGAATGCAATGTGCGCGTTTCAAGATCGTTTCCTTTTGTATCGAAAACATTAGATCATGATTTCGTTGCGATGGCCACAAGACTTATCGTAGGAGAACCAGTTGAACCCGTTGATGTTCTCAGTGGATGTGGAAAAGTCGGTGTTAAGGTTCCACAATTCTCCTTTTCAAGATTAACTGGTGGGTAGATGTATATGAGCGATTTCACGTCAACTGAGTCGAGTTTAACATTTTGTTCGCAAAATTACGATTGATCTGCAGAAATTGATTATTGATATTATTGACTCCACCGAGTTGACGTCGAATTATTCAAATGATTTGGTTTATTATTATTGACAAATATCATGATATTCAACTCAATTGTGTTCTTTTTCGTAAAAAGGAGCTGATGTTACTCTTGGAGTGGAAATGGCGTCTACGGGTGAAGTTGCTTGTTTCGGTGATAACCGATACGAAGCATATTTGAAAGGAATCATGAGCACTGGATTTCACATACCTCAAAAAGGCATCCTCTTGTCTATTGGAACTTCGGAGGTTAGTAATTTTTTTCACTTTGAATAGAAACATTGAAAATCATGTATATTTATTGATACAATAATTTCAGCATAAATCTGAGATGCTGCCATCTGTTCGTAGTCTACAAGCTATGGGATACAAACTTTATGCCAGTACTGGGACAGCGAATTTCTATTCATCACATAACATCAATGTAAGTAACAATTTTAAGATCTAGATAATTTCAGATTTCTATGATTCCCTTCCGAAGCATAAGTTTCCGTGCCAAGTTATGTATGATTTAAACCTTATTATTCTAGACTCCCATAATGACATTATCTAGGGATTCACTCTCCCAAAAATCATACCAATATTACAATGATAATACGTATAAGACATAGACAAGCAGACTATTGTAGAAAATAAAATTACAAAATTAAAGTCTTTAGTTTTCGAGATGAGTTATGAAACATAATGATTATATGGAAAGAATGCTTATCACAAAACTGCTATAGATAATCCTACAGCGTCGTATTTTTATGGGTACTGTTATAGATACAATGAAGAAAAATAACTATTGTGTTGAGTTATTGCTTTTGTTCAGTGGTTGGTGCTATACGCACATTTTTTAATGTCTGGAATAGTACACTTAGACACTACGGCAAAAGATGAGTTCCAGGAGCGCGTAAGTTTTGCCGCCCGAGCGAAGCAAAGCTGGTAGTCACATGAGCGTAGAAAACATGAGTTTCAATGATCAAATTTTCAACACGTTTTCAAGTGATGAAAAATAAATGTTTCGAAACGTAATTGTTTCGCCATGATCCGAAAATGGATTCGAATACTGTAACGTAAAATGTACGGATGATTCCCATATGAGTCCCCACATGTACATGGCGTGAGTAATCTTTGAAAATTGATTTCTGATGACATACTCCACGCGTTTGAGTTCAGAAAATCATAAGCTATAATAACAATTTAATTTAATCATCATTTTTCTGCCCGCGTCCGCGGTTGGAGAATTCAAGAAATCGGTTTTGTTGGTACTTCACACCCTCTATGTGCACTAAAAAAAGTCTTCCAAGGAACCACATACACACGCAGTGAGAAAACATTTTTGTGCCATAGAAAACATCAAATACGCTCTTTTAATCTTGCCTTGCGGGCGTAAAGGCCATTATTATGCCGTGCAGCTATTACGGTAACCGCATCGCGTTATATGATTCAGTCCAGATTTTTAGCGTTGTTACAGTACCATAATAACAGCCATCGAGCGTGAAAATGATTACGCCCAAAAACAAGTCACTATATCCATACTCTAATGCTTTGTGCAGCACTGGCGTACGTAGGGCGCAACTTATATATGGGTGATCTAAGTTCCATCCGATCACCAACGGACCTAAAGTTGCACTTTGCGCCCTTCGTACGAGAACAGCTATTTCGATAGGCTCATGAATTGGTTACTTTGTGCGGTGCTCTCATTTCTCTCCACGATGAGTGTCAACCCCGACTTCCCTGCTATTTTTAATCTGCGTTTTGTCGCACAATTCGGACTGTATATAACGAGTGTTGTTGACGAGCGGCTGATGCGTCAAGCTGGACATTTCCATGTTGCGTCTTGGAGTTTGTGGTTCTGGTTCAGTTCTGGCCCCCGGTGCCATTGACGGATCGACGTCTAGTTGCAGTAATTCGCGTCTCTTCCTCATGATGGCTTGAGCATACGAACCATAGTCGCTGTCGTCGTTGAGCAGCGAAGCCAACAGTTCGGTTTGCTCGAGGTAGGCTCGCTTTCGGTTCGTCATCCCTTGTTTGTGACAGCATCCCGCCATCGCGAGAAAATGACTCGAAAAGAAGAGGAGGACCCTGGAGAGTCGTGTGCTCTTCAGTGGCTCGCATTTTTCCTGAAGGAGACGGGGCAGGTTTTCTTTTTCAAAAGCTTATTCGACACGGATGGCTCGAAGTCGCGCGTGCCAAGGACACGAAGAGGCTCACCTTGAAAACAACGATGGAGTCCTCCATTTGCTTGGGGCCGCTGTTCGGCGCGCTCCTCTGCCCGACCAGCTGCTGGACGTTGGAGTTCGCGACGAGTATCTCGTCGGCCGTGAGCAGCCTGACGAGCTCGGCGTAGTCGAGCGCCGGGTACGAGTGCGAGCTCTCGTAATGGATCTTCTGCATCGCGTGGATCACGAACATCACCGGGTTCTCGATCATCCGTTTGAGCTGCTTCTGCGAGAAGTGCAAGTACTCGGGGGCGACGTCGGCGAGCAAGTTGCGCTCCGGCACGAAGTAGTCGCTCATGGTGTGCTGCGTCGTCTGGGTGTGCAGCAGCTCCAGGGTGTGCATCAACCATTCGCCTGGGAGCGGGTGGCGCGTGTCAATGTGTGTGTCAGCTCGAGCGGGGTCGTCGGGACAAACTTACCCAGTTCAAACTGCGACCAGTCGGGCTGTTCCTCCGCCATCCAGAATATCACGTTCCTCAGGTGGCCAACGCCGAGGCCGTGTCCCTTGGAGCCCATGAACGTCTTGTGGACGAGGAGCGCGATCGACAGGACAGTCGCCTGCTCCGGACTGAGGCAGCCCTCGAGGTGACGCTCGGCCGTGGGGAAGCTCAGGTTCCACTCGAGCTTGTGCATGCCCGAGCGAGCGTGGCCGGGCACCAGGTAGCAGCCGAGGCTCGCCTCGACGTGGCGCAAGTCGGCCAGCGCCGGCCAGCTTCGACGGCGCCGGTACAGCCAGTCGCGCGCCCAACTCGTCCACGGGATCGGGAAGCACGGGATCACCTCGAACTGCTCTATGTCTATGAAGCTGCCACGAGCGTGTATACTCATGTGCTCGACTCGAGTCGATCGTGAATTAAAAGAAAAAAGGTGCGGAGGTATGGGAACTCACTCTTTCCGGGCGTAGTCGATCTTCTCCAGGGTGACAGCGGCGCCGTGCCTCTTGGCGTTGTTCACGGTGGCGCGATCGAAGCCCAAGTTGTCGGCGAGCCGATGGAACGCGTCGAAGAAGTACTTGTTGAAGCGGTGCGCGTGCACGTAGAGCACGTGGTAGTTGCGCTTGAGCTTCTCGTCGCGGATCCGCCTCTCGCGGCTGTTGAGCGGCTTGGACTCGGCCCGCGCCACGTACGGCTCGTTGTCCTCGGTGAAGGTGACGCGCTTGAAGCACCGGCCGGGTATCTCGCTCGGGTCCAGCTCCGAGTACGCCTCGCTCGTGCAGCTGGTCTGGTAGCCCGAGGTGATCGTCGAGTTTGCCAAGCTCGGCGCCGAGGAACCGAAGCCGCGACTCCTCGATGCGCTTGTACGGCAAACCACTCGCTCGTATATTCATAATCGGCCTTTCAACATTCGAACTCTGGCTTCGCTGGCGAGCTCGAGATTGAATCGACATTGAATCCGTATATTGGATCACCATCGTGATTCAGTGTTGATCCAACAGTCAAAAAGTACAATAGTGATTGAACGTTCATTTCATTGTTGGTCCCACATTGATTCTGCATTGTCTTTTTTCCAATTCAAGTTCCGGGTGTAAGATTTTGTTGTTTAATTTGAGAAAATTCTCGTGGATGTATAATGATCAAACTAGAAAGCTGAGGCTAATTTCTGGCAAAGGAATATCATTCAAACTATATTAAATACAAACCAAACCTTAGCTGTTTGGTTCAAATTTTCTTTTTTCGTATGGTAACGTTTTGACAAAGTTTTGACAAAGTAAATCATAATAGTAGAATAAATGTTGAATCAGTATTGTAACTTTAGAAGCAATCCATATCCCAGCAATATAGAATCAATAATAGATTGTCATCAATTCAACATTTTTATCAATCTATAGATTCAATATTGATTCAATATTAAGTCGATATTGAGATTTTCAACGGGGGAAGTAAATGTTGACATGGCCAAACTCACTACCTGATGCTCGTCGTTTCCGAGTGAGAGCTGCTGCTATTGTCTTGGGCTGAATCTTGGCAAGATGTTTGTGGCTCGCAGTAAACATCTTCGTCGAGAGAATAAGGGTTAATCGACGAAGTGTCGCTGTCGATTCGCCGCTTGCAGTTGACTAGATCCTTTACCGACTCGAATCTGTTGCAGCAGTCGCTTTGACATCCCCTGACCGATGAGAGATCTGCTATATCCGAGCTCTTTTCCTTTTTCGAGGTAGTGTTTCTGGATTGCTGGAGACGCACGTGACCTGCGCATGAGTTTTAATAAAATATTCACCCACCAAATTTAGCGTATTTCCGGAATTCACAAATCCGAAACGTACGCCCTAGTCTTCGCAAGAATCATCGAAATGTTCTTTTTCTTGACATTATAAATCAAAAACAACTGATAAGTCGATGGAAATCTAACTTTGTCGCGTTGCAATCATAGTGCATCACAAGATCTTAAACTTTTTCTCACCGCGTCTTGTATATTTTCTCGTTCATTCTGGATTCCGGCTTTATTCCCATAATTCATTACCCGTCAACCAACCTTTATTGTCGATTTTCTCGAGGAGAAACGCGTAACTAGTTGCCAACTCGTTGTGATTCGAATAGTTGTGGGAGTTGTCGTTCTCCGTGACTAGAACATTATCGTAGACGAGGTAGATCTGTGTTGGCCTCAGCTGCTCCACGGTTTGTTTGCGTCGATACTCGAAGTTAAAGCTCAGTCGATTGTGGAAGTGTTTACTAAGAGCATCTGGCAGCAACGCCAGTTTACCCGGCAACAGCTTTCGACTTAATTCGGCTTCGCACTCCTCGACTTCTTTTTGAGCTTTCTTTATATCGCTAAAATAAAAAATCGAATAATTCAAGTTACTACCTTCCCATTTTCCCATTTTGCATGTTGAATCGGAGTTCTGATTTAATTTTACCGAATTTGTTCGCAGATCGATTTTTTATAAAAATAATAATAGATGTGTTTTGAAATTATGATAAATGTATGTATATATATCACTAATCATTAGTTCATCTGTACACAACACTGTTTATCAATCACTTTTGTAAGGAATTGTAACTGTAAGGTTTTTAATCTCGAAGTTTCATAATTTACAGATTGCAGCAAAATAATTTCTATTTCTATATTTAATTTTGCCTATTATTGTGGTACGTTTTATTTGAAAGTACGCGAACCCAAAAGATAGCCTTGCTGGCCGATTCAATTGAAAATTGGACAATTAAAAGTGCCGAATTCACACAATTCATTTAACGTTTATTTGATACTTTTTTTAAGTAAAATGCGGCACATAAAATAAGAGTTTTCGTATCAATTATATCAATTATGTGTCAATAGACCTCCGATCAAATTTAATCCTCTTTTAGGAAGTATTCCTTTAATCTCATGGTGCGGCTATACCATACAACATACATGATAATTCTTTGTTTTATTTCTCAATTATTTTAATTTTAAAAAGTTGGAATGCAATTAGATTACGAACTTTGATTTTATCATGTACGTGATATCCTTCGGATTTCTGTACACGTTATACTTATTTTCATTATTATGATCACTTCATTAAGTCAACATACTGAATGGCGATTTGATAAAAGAATGTTTAATATTGTTCGGTAAGGATAATGAAAATATTGATGTATAATCGAGTAATTTAAATTGATTATATAATCCAATATCGATCAATTTTTTAGTGATAAATTGAATATTAAGAAGTTGAATAAAGTATTTAACATCTTATTATAATTGATTGCGGGATAGTATAATTCGCAGAACCTATGTTCATGTAATAACTGTTTTATATTCCTCTTCGAATGAACTTACTCCTTGCACAATGTGTTTCAAACGAAAAATTCAAAGAATAAGTTAATTCAGTCACGAAGTTGGTACTACGTTTCATTGAATACATATTCCAGTTTGAAGAAAACTACGCCCACATAAAAAATAATAGGACAATATATGAAATACTTTTTTGTACTCGACTGTGTTCTTCAAATTCAGATTGAAATCTCTCAAAAGGTCCTGATTTTTCAAATTTGAATTGAAATCAATACTCAGTTCTACATCAGTACTCATCAGTTCGAGTATAAAACCAAAGAAGATGCACAGGAAGATTGTGAAATTTGCATGTGGTAGTTTGCTGTCGATAATAATGACCGGCTCCAAATAGCTCGACAAATCTCTACGTCAAGGTGCTCGATTGCCCGTTGGTTTTTCAATAAAAAATCACTCATGAAGAACAATACACGTTCTCCTACTGCGGCTGTAATACTCGAACACTAACGTCTCACAATGATTAACGGAAAACTGCTTCACTCACTTCTCATAGTTCGTAAAGAGCTGAACCGCTAACAGCAGGTTATTCATTATGAACTCGTTGGGCCGGTCCTTGACAAGAGCCCGTAACTTGTCCAGTTTATCGCGCCTGTGATCACTCATAGAGTCGACCTTCTCGTGCCCATTCTCTTCCAACATCGACTTCTGAGAGCTTTTGTCGCGGCGGGCTCTGTTCTTCATGGCCTTGTCACCGCTGCACGTGTTGCCCATGCCTGGGGCCAGCTTCTTCCTGGGCCGGCGAAAGATATGCTTCTTCGCTAAGGCATACTGGGACAGGTGGCAATGACGATACGGATAATGGACTGATGCTGTTGGAGAGACGACGGCTATCGGGTGCAAATACCACTTCGGTTTTATCGGTTTTATCGGACTGACTGATAAAAACGCCAATAGATTCGATAAGCCCCGGTGATGCGCTAATTTATTGTTGTTAATGACATACTGGACGACTCTGGTTGATTTAGTCTCTTGGCTTTGGGGTTGAAATTACATATGTGGGTGGTTCAGACATTCTAAGAACAATACAGCAAAAGTATACTTTGACATGATTGCAATATAAAACGAGAAACCTGCAGTACTATTAGGCCGGACATCTTGTTGAAGTTTCTTGAAATTTTTATCCGTTCCTTAAATGAGCAAACTCTGCGTGTACAACATCTCGTATTGATTACTGCAGTCATATAACGACAGTGACAAATTATCACACTACATCACTATAAAGAATTAATTCACTTGGACGTTCAAGAACAGTTTCAAAAAGTTTCAACAAAATCTGCCACTTTTAACTACTGGCTTCTCCTTCTCAGTTTCGCCAGTCGGTCATATTATGACATTTTTTTCTCAGTGCTCATCACAGAACTGACTATTTGGAAGACTTTGGTTCCTATTAGCTCAAGAGCGATATGAGGATCGACCAATGCACCGTCGTGATAATGTTGCTACTAAAATCAATTGAGTTTTCAGTTTAGATAATCTATTGGTCTATCGATAATCTATTTGTATCTAGTCTGATGACTGATAGTATGAATTTAATATAATTGTGACCACCTCTGTGTAGATATATGATAATAAAGGTTACGGACAAAGTGTATACCATATTTCATCTAAGATAACATATTACGATTTTGGTAAAAGAAACTGACGTTGGCAAACTATTTCCCAAAGAAATTTTGATTTTTCCTTAGAAAATTCTGAAAAAAATCTATTTTGATTTGTGATAAATAATTAAAATTACCTTATTTCTAAGTCTATATGAAAAATAAAGTCTAAATCAGTTAATTTAGATCAATTCAGATGTTTTTAGACAAACACTCCGCAGAAGTAATTAATGGGTATTGATTAATTTTGATTAATTTTGATATTTCATTTCCGTGACACAATTAAATTCAAGGAAGCGAGTGAAAGTTTATACAAAGTTTATCGATTCTGGGGATACTTCAATAATCGTTTTTTAATCAAATCAAGAATTACCAGTGTTAATTAACTTTAAGATGAATATTAATTAACTGTATCATTAATTCTTAATAATCTAGACACTACTATAAATTCTCCCATAAGTTTCATGTATTTTCACTGGAGAGGGAATTGGTATTGAAATCCACTATTGAGACACATGGAGATATTTAATGACTATACGTTCATCGAAATAAACTTGAGCTTGTTATTCAATACTAATTAGACTGACATTACTGAAAGGAAAAAATCAACTTCTAAGAAATAATGTACTCTCTGAAGAATTGCATTCTCTCTAATCACAATAAATATAATTATTAAAAACATCAATTTACTTTTATTTCGTTTTACTAAGTTTGGATTGGTGCTCGTATTGCGACTTCTGTGGTATTAGTAGGAGCATACTTATTAGTGATGTGATCATATGAAAAAAATGTCACGGATCGAATACACTTCATACTATATATATAAAATCCAATCTAATCGCAACTAATGACTAAAGGTATTTTTTTATCGCGTGGAAAAAAGCGAGTTTTTAATACCAATAAAAGCATATTCGCAGTTGAAAAATGTTATCTCAGCAAGTGGCGATATCGAATGAATTTTTCAATGTGTTCATCTCTGCATGCCATGTTATTGATATGATTCTGCGCAAATCCCTTCCCGCCTATGCAATAATAGATCATGTACCTGTGATATCTCATGTCGGCTTCAAATTGCCTTTGCCTCGATCTTTGGATGATTATTATTCTCCTACAAATATGGGAGTATCTCTGCAGCTAGCCAAAAAATGATCAATCGTTTGTTTGCAGGTAGAACCAGTGCAATGGACGTTCGAGGACGTGGTGAAGGGCGAGGACCCGAACCCGAGCGAGCTGCGCAACCTCGCGGACTTTTTGTCAAAAAAACACTTCGACCTGGTGATAAATCTGCCGATGCACACTGGCGGAGCCAGGAGGGTGTCCAACTTCATGACCCATGGCTACCGTACCCGCAGACTTGCCGTCGACTACTCCGTGCCACTAGTCACCGATGTCAAATGCGCGAAGCTACTCGTTGAGGTACGCAAACCTATGTCTATGGGACGCTTCTTTCAGAGCTGATTAACTATTAGTCTAGAGTGGATTCATTTATGGAATAGACTGTATACGGTATTCTTCTTCAGAATTAATTAATCATCAATTCTCATCTCAACCAATTCAAAATATACGTTTATAATGTAATTTTGTATTTATATTCATTGAGATAAAATAATAGAAAATTTTTATACGTTTGGATTGAGATAAATTCTATGGGATAATGAAGATTTAAGTTTTTGCAATAATTTTGGTTTGTTCATTGACTGATCACGAAAAACTGTAAAAACGGATTCGAGGAAAACCATATGTAAACTAGCAAACGTTAAGAAATTATCAACTCGTGATCTAATGATCCCGAGCATAATTCAATGGTTATCAGTATATACATTTCTCTCTTAAAAGCTTACAGTTAAAAGCTAGTGTATGAAAGTGATAAATCACTGCATAAAGGTGAAGGAATGGTTGAGTGGAAAGGTAGTTAATAATGAAAAGTTTCAAAAGTAAAAATCTTTACATCAAATTTTCTGTAACCAAATTCATGGAACTAAAGTGAAAATTCACTTTGATTGCACGAAAGTGCAGTTCCATTTGATCCCTCATCCACTTTCATACGCTGATGTTTTACTTGCATGCACTGGCTTTTCACTGCAAGGTTTAAAGAGAGCACGTCAAATACGTTGAGAAACTTTTTAAATCATCGCCGAACGGCCATTGCTTTTCACGTCGGTCTAGAAAAACTCTTTTGGCGTAGCTTTATGGTTTCGGGACATTATGCAGCATCACGTCGCTGCATTGTACATATGCGTGATTGAGCATCGGGCCCGACACTCGAACGCGGGGGTGGGCAAAAACTGAATCGGTCGGTATTCGCAATGGGGAAACTCAGTCGGAGGATATGGTTTGTGCAATGCCCGCAGGCTCTGCTGATGCTCGAGGGCAAGGCGCCGAGGATGAAGACGCACACGGACTGCATGACGTCGCGCCGGCTGCTGCGTCTGCCCGGCTTCATCGACGTGCACGTGCACGCCCGCGACCCCGGCGCCACCCACAAGGAGGACTTCGCCTCGTGCACCGCGGCGGCCCTCGCCGGGGGCGTTACCCTCATCCTCGCCATGCCCAACACCGACCCCGCCATCGTCGACAAGCAGGCCTTCGAGCTCGCCAAGGAGGTAAGCGTTTGGTCTTGTCAGCCTCGGAAAATCCCCTTCTCGACGTCTCTCTCCTTCTCTGTCTTGAGGGACTCTTCGACAAATCTCGCGTCGTTGATAATTGAACGATTGCTTATCTCACGTACTGGCTGTATCGTAAAGTGAATCATCGATTTATCCTGATTTCATCGGAGCTTCGACTCAATCAGGCAGCTTCTCCGTCAACCCATTGTTTCTTCGGAAGAGGAGAAAAAATGAATTACCTAAATGTAACGATGCAGTCATGGTAGATAAGAGCTTACCGACTCGTTGTGCCTAATTTATTTGCGATACAATATGTGTTTATTACAATGTGTTAATTCAGGTTGTAGTATGTGACTTTCAAGACAATGAGTTGATTTACAAAATGTGATTCCTTCTTTAATTTTGTCAATTGAAAAATCCTTCTCGTGGTATGAGCCGGTCAATTTAAAAGTGCTCTTCATCCTTGTTGTAGCGTGCGAAAGCGGGTGCGCGATGTGATTATGCGCTATTCGCAGGCGCTTCCTCCACAAACTTCGAAAGCATCGTGGAGCTGGCTCCTCAGACCGCCGCTTTGAAAATGTACTTGAACGAGACGTTTACAACTCTGCGGCTCAATGACCTCAGCGTTTGGATCAAGGTTTGCCAATGTTTCATACTCTTTTCGCCCTTACAATTTTATTCGGCAAGCCATTATTATTCACGACAATTGTTTACTTGTAGCATTTCGAGAATTGGCCACACAAGTACCCGATTTGCGTGCACGCGGAAGGACAAACCACCGCCGCAGTCCTGTTACTCGCCAGCCTACACAGTAGACCCGTACACGTGTGTCACGTCGCTAAGAAAGAAGAGATACAAATCATTCGAGCGGCCAAGGAAAAGGTACGGTCGAATTAACTTCATTCGTGTCAGGAAAGAATAATATTATGGTTTTCAAAGAAATTGGGTTAGTTGGATCCCGGGGAGTCCTCTTTGAAAGTCATCAAATTCTCAATTTTCCAGGGTTTGGCAGTGACATGCGAGGTTTGTCCGCATCACTTATTCCTCTGCCAGGAAGATCTGGAGAAAATCGGTGACTCTCGAGGCCAAGTGCGCCCGATGCTCGGGACAAGAGAAGACGTCGAGGCTCTTTGGGAAAACATCGATTACATCGACGTTTTCGCTACGGACCATGGTGCGTTATCTACATGGTCACTTTGAAAATGTTCAATTGACTATAATATTATTTATCAATCAATTTTTTGTACGATCGTAGCCCCGCACACGGTTGAAGAGAAAAATCGCCAAACCCCGGCCCCACCACCAGGATACCCCGGCCTCGAAACGATCCTACCCTTGTTGCTCAACGCCGTGAACGAGGGCAAGCTCGAAATAGAGGTCAGTGTCATGAAATTTGTGCTACATTACTGCGCGCTCGAGAATGACGGTTGTACGCACTGTTGAGTGATGTATAGGGATCGCGTGAAGGTCAAACTCTTCAAGATTACGCAAATCTTACACTCTGTACAATGCGAGATTGAGAGACTCATCTTGAACTTGAAAGTTCGAACGTTTATTTCTGTCTAGAATTTCAATCCGTAGTTCAGAATGTCCGTTTATTTTTCAGAAGCTTTTTTCCGCTCTATCATTTCTATACTTGTTTTCAGAATGTACTTTTTAGATTGACGTGTTACCATTACATATATAGTTTTATAGTCACGTTTTTATGGTTATGATAAAAATCTTAGAATTCAAGGTTCTTCACAAAATTTTCATAAGAGTTGCATGAAAAATGTATGAGACAAGAATAGATTTTCCATATTCAATATACCTGTGCTCGTAAATGCAGTATTTTAAATTTCAATTGTAGGATGTGGTTGAAAAATTCTATCGCAATCCAAAACGCATCTTCAACCTACCTGATCAACCCAATACCTACGTTGAAGTTGATCTGGACGAGGAATGGGTAATACCCGACGCAATGACGTTCACTAAGTCGAAATGGACGCCGTTTGCTGGTATGAAAATCAAAGGTTCTGTTCACCGAGTCGTGTTACGTGGCGAAGTTGCCTACGTCGAAGGACAGGTCCTAGTGAATCCAGGCTTCGGCCAGGACGTTCGGGAGATCCAGAAGAAGGTGAAATCCGTGATTCGTGATAAATATCAACCTGTCATCGAGGTCGCCAGTCGTCCTAGCTCTGCACACGATGGACTGCTGTCGCCGAAGAAGCATTTGTACGATAGAAATATTGAAAATGACGACGAACCAATCGGTTAGTTATTTCAATGATCCATTCATCAAAGTAAACACATAATTCATGTAAATTTCTTTTAAAAATGTTAAACTACTATTTTACAGATGCTTTCGGACATTTGCTTCATCCCACATCCAAGTCGCAAGTCCACTTTGCTCAGGACTACGTACCATTGCAACGCGCCACTTCGCCAATCCCGGCACTACTCAATAACTCGACTCGCTACAAGAGCGACAGTAATCAGAATTTGTTTGTGCCAGTGCTACCACAGACTACTCTGGCACCAATCAACCACGGGCTCACTGGACACAACATCCTCTCTGTCGACATGTTCAAGAAGGAACAGTTAAAGGACATCTTTGACATAGCTCACGATCTACGAAAAAGTATACTTGCCGACAGACCATTGGACCATATTCTTAGGGTATCCATTCTCGTCATTTTTTATTACCATTTTTGTTTGAATTGTAGTATTCTACGTAATCGAAACAAGTTTCCTTTGATGTTTAATCGTAATATTTCAATTTCAATAGGGAAAAGTCATGGCTTCAATGTTTTACGAAGTGAGCACGAGGACATCTTGCAGTTTCGATGCTGCGATGCAGAGACTGGGTGGAAGAGTCATTCACATGGATGAAACAAATTCATCTGTGAAGAAGGGGGAAACACTCGAAGGTAGTAATAATAGATAAAAGTAATCGATGAAAGTTTCAATGACAGTAGATTCAATCAATATTTTTATGTTTAGATTCTGTGACAATCATGGCAGGTTACGCAGACGTTGTCGTTCTGCGACATCCAGAACGAGGTGCTATGAATGTAAGCTAATATTTTGACGAATCCCATATTACATTAGTATCGATTGGTGAAAATGTTTACGTTATCATTCTATTGCAGAGAGCTGCTATGCGCTGCCGCAAACCGTTGATCAATGCTGGCGATGGAGTTGGCGAACATCCGACTCAAGCTCTACTCGACGTCTTTACGATTCGGGAAGAAATGGGTACGGTTAGAGGTCTCACAATTACTATGGTGGGTGATTTGAAGCATGGCAGGACTGTGCATTCTCTCGCGAGGTTCGTATTATATTTAATATTATAGTATGCTTTCTTTGTAAAGGTAAATATAAAAAGGTGCCATTGTGATGTGATAAATTTGTATGCTATAGGTTATTGGCACTGTATGAAAATGTCCAATTACGATACGTGAGTCCACCTAACTTGGGTATGCCGGAGGAAGTCACAAATTACGTGTCAAGCAAAGGTTGTCCGCAGAAGGTGTATAGTAGGCTCGAAGACGTTTTGGCGGAAACTGACATACTCTACATGACCAGAATTCAACGGGAGAGATTTGCAACTCAAGAAGAGTATGATAAAGTAAGATAATCAAAATCCAATTTAATTTAATTTTTTAAAGTAGAAGATACCGTTCTGGGTAATGGCATTGACATGGAAAATAATCGAATAACGATTTGTTTCTGCGTAGGCTTGTGGACACTTTGTGGTGACGCCAAAACTGATGACGCGCGCCAAGAACAAAATGCGCGTGATGCATCCACTCCCCCGGGTGTTTGAGATAAGCCCGGAATTCGACAGCGACCCCAGAGCCGCTTACTTCCGGCAAGCCGAGAACGGCGTGTACGTGCGCATGGCCCTGCTTGCCATGGTGTTGGGTCGCTGCTGAACGTAAACGGTCTCGATGTCGCAACGTATGTTATACATACGTACGTGATAATCAATTCTTGCCATTCCATCCGAATATCTTGTTAATTCTCTTTCTGACTCTAGCAACAAGTCAATGTTATTTTTGAAGTTTGGAAATTTTGGGCTTGCGTACACGTTCGTGCGCGATTGAACTTAATCGGGTAGTAACGTGTCGCGGAAAGATTTGCATACTTATTGTTAGAAATAGGAATTTGTTCCTTATCCAATTAATTTCTAAGATCCAACTAAATAATAGATGATTGAGATCTGAAACTCAGTAGTTGTTGTAGATGTCTGAAATAGTTAACGCGTTTAGTAATGATAACGCAAAAGAAATAATCTCGATAACACTTTTAGCCAGCTGTGATGATTATTGCCACATAGAAAACTATGCAATTTGTCTAGAAAGGTCCTTTTTCCGATCGATTTACTTGAATATTCGAACCCCGAGTTGAAGTAACTAGATAATTTCAATGAATTTGGAATTTCTTTCCGACTGACAGTTATTTTTTTGACCGACCATTGATGAATCATTGTGAAATGTTCGAGTCACTTCGTAGCAATTTTTTTTCCCTGTATTCAGATGTGACATGCTTTTATAATATATGTAAAGAAATCATGAAATATTTTTATTATAATTCCAAACTAAAAGTTAAGAATTAATTGTAAATTTGAATGTATTTTAGTAGCTCAGGCTATCAGCGATTGGCCATTGACCACCACCGTGTCATTTATCGATCACAGAAAAGATTTCTGTGCCTTTCCATGTTATTTTTTAATTTTGTATCAATTATATAAATCTAATCAAATACAGCTAATAGATCGTTGATTTGTCCATAGAATTCCAATACAACACGATGAATTTGTCTAGGATTCTCTGATTAGTAGTTGACGTTGTGTGACTCGTGGATCTGCCGCGTAAAAACCCTCCGTCAAATTCCCTGAAACGAGTTTGCAAACTGAGAAGAACACTAAATACATCCGGTCCTGATTGAATCACCGGGCCAACAGCACCACAGACGCGCGTCATTGGGCTACGTGCGTTGCGTATAATCAATCCATGGGGGTGTGGATCGCGCGTGCCCACCGTCACGCAGCCTATATCCTCTTGCAGTGGCTGTGTGCGCCGAGACACGTACACCACTGCTGGATTATCGTGCGCTCGTACGCCTGCGAGTATATGTAAATAGCGGATTTTGAATCGACGCGCCTGACGCAACGCCGACAATGGCCTCGGCCCATCGACCTCTAAAATATTATGGTATGATGCGCCAATTTTTCAAACTCCGCCGAGGAATGCATTTGCAGCCGAGGCTTTAATTGTTATATCATGCGAGTCACGTATATGATGTGAGGAAGCATCTCCATTATCGGATTTTGATTTTGACCTAGTTTTAACGAGAAAATTTCAACAATACTAATAGGGAAGTTGCCTTCTCACTACCTGAAGTTTGCGAATAGTATCATACGAATTGAGCTTGCTAATCGTTCAGAAGGACGTGCGGAAGATTATTTTTCATCACGAGTGCACGAAAAATGACGTATGGCGTAGCAGTTTCGGGGATGAAAAATGAGCGATTGTGTACTCCGTTGCCATAGTGTCATTTTATCACGCTCTCGTGTCATTTCATGACGCTCTAGCGTTACAAAATGATACTATCACAACGGATTGCACAATCACCCATTCTGCATCCACGAAACTACCACGCGATACATCATTTTTTATGCTCGTGATGAAAAATAGTATATGAGCAAGTCGCACGGTATAGTTGTCAATAGCATACTTGGGCGACATGTCGCACTTGCTGCGCTCGTGCACCAACGCGCCCGCGTGTGCAATTGGCAACTTTCCGCGTTTGTTACACAGTGTACTAAAAATACGCGTTTGAATGGATAAACTGTGGGTCTCCGCATACATATGACAGATGAAATAAGAAACTAGTATGGTACAGGTATATAATAATATATTTGTATATAAAAATGTACAATCAAGTTCGTTCACACATATTTCACATGTATAAATCGCGTTTACAAAAATGCACAGCTTCGATAACTTGTCCATTCATGGGTCGAGATTTATTATTCATCACGATTCACATTTGACATTTTTCACAGTGTACATATACAACGTAGTGGAATTAATTGAATCTCATAATAAAAATATGTGTCTGTCATTGCACACGGACAATTTCATCATGCACATACAGTACTGCGTTAATAATCTTATTCGTTATTTTCATCTCTTTATCAGTTACAACTTAGAAAAATATTTTTCCATAGAGCAATTTCACCAGACACACCCGGTGCTCTGCGTTAAATAATCTCATATTCGCTTTGGCCATCTCTTGGTTGCAGCTGCGTATATATAGCGTTCGTCGAGTAACATGCTTCACTTAATACTGGAGTATACACTTATATTCGGGGTACATAGGATACGAAATAAATCACGTCATTTAATTTGGCAATTGCACGCGCGCACGATTATCCATTCAGATCGATCTGCCCCCGAACAGTCTTATATTTATACATATATTCGGACTTGACACGTACACGCGCGCAAACGGCATGATGAAATTGTGGCGTGGATTATATTATACATCAAAATTCGCTCACGGTTGAATCATTCGTTCGCGCGCATATCCATCGCAGTCGCAGTAAAAAATATTGCGCACATCGAGCTTCGATATGTATGTGTGTATATATGTATGAGTCCTCGCGTGCTGCAGTCAACAGGTCTAAACATATGCACGGGGTGAAACACACCTCCGGCCAGCAGCCAATCAGCGATGGTCCGCTGTATACTGCGCTGTGTATACGAAGAAACGCGCGCTAAGTAGGTGGGCGTGAGGCGCATATCCGGGAGCTGGTGCGCGCGTGATCTCCGGCACGTCGCTGCTGCTGGATGTGTGTGTGTGTGTGTGTATAAATATGCCATTGTATGCACTTGGTGAGTCGCGTCAGACGACGGCGTCGACGTTGCTCGGGCACATGTCGGTCGCGAGGCACTTGGCGTCGTCGGGGCGCTTGGAGCGTTGCGCCCGGCCCACGGGCGGCATGCTCAGCCGCAGCCGCTTCTTGCGCTGCTGCTTCCAAGAGCTCGTCGAGCTTTGCCTGCAATTTGAGAAGCAAGCAAATTTGTGAGACTTGCCTTTTTTTCTCAAGGTGGCTGCCGTAAACGGCCACCTGTTCTGTACGGCGAGTGACAAAGCCTCGGATCCGATTCCCGATACCGATATTGCTGTATCTATGGGATTTCGGTGGGATTCCCAACATAATTTTAAAATCACGTCAACGCGTTTTTTCCCAGGACTGTGCAGGTAAAACGGATATTTACTTCATACAATTTTACACGCTATAAATCGCTGCGATTATTTATCTCACTAACGCGTAAGAGAAAGAGAGAGAACACAAATATCATCGGGCAACAGTTATAGAGTCTAAACGCGCCTTTTCACATAAGAAAAAGTTAAAAATTCGAATTTGTCTCGGGACAATAATTCTTTACTCCAAATAAAATAACCAATAAGGATTTCTGGTTAAAGAGCTTTTGATTCCCGCAAAAAATCGGCGGCCGTATTAGCCAGTGGCATACTTATTGAAGCTGAGTTTGAAGACGTTAGAAAATAACTGCAGTCTGCGCTTTGTTATTATGAGAATTGAATGTACAAATCACTCCGCCCAGTGGTGAGTGTTTTGATTTGGGCCAACAATGCGGAACGTTATATTACCAATGCCGATCGTCATATACTCACTGTGTTTTGCAGTCTATGAAGAGTCCCATGGAGAATAGGAGTATTATGGCGCCGAGAATCACGACGACTATGACGACCAGCGTTACTATCGCGTCCTCTTCCTCTGGGGACAGCGGCGCCTCGGTCGTAGACCAGCTCACTTCGTCCGCTACTGAAAAACAATAATTCATGAGTAATGCATTACTACATATATGGAGTAAGCGCCTTTCTGCCAATTTGAAAAAGAATCGTTTGCTATCCCGAATGAATTGCACATAATTCCATTTTGGCCATTAAAAAATTCAATTTTCACGAGAATGACCCACATAGAAGGTTTCATCTCCTCAAACTACCAAATCAGACTTTCGTATATCCACCGATTGTCGTCAATTAACGAAGTAGAACCGTCGTTATATACACGAATAGATCAGCTTCGTTGACTGTTTTATGGAATTACTTTTAAACAGTATACAATATTGAATATGGCGAGAAACTGCACGAGTGTACCGAGATTCATAACTCGGTGCCCCAATGCTTATTCTCGCCACTCTAAACCTCTCATACTATTAATTAATTTGATATTCACCCGTGATAATTAAATTATACTAATATCATTCGAAACTCGCGCGAACAACACGAGCGCGCGGCGAGTGCGTATATGCGCGTACAGAGTGCGCATGCGTTATGCATGAGGTTGCGATGGCACAGGCGCGCGTGCACCAATCTCGCGATTATCATACGCCGCATACGCGCCAAATTGTCAGCGTATTGTTTGTCCGCCCGACTCCTCCGTCCCGTTTCGCTTGTACATACAGGTATACACTCCTCTTGCGTAAGCCGTTTTCCGGGGATCGCGCTGCCGTAAGCGCGTAATTTTGCTCACGCTCACATAATTCTGCTTAATTTTCTCTGTTGGCTCAATTTTTATTTTCTTTTCAATGGCTCCTAATACCTGGTCTAAATGTTTGAATGACGTAGTGTTTTAACACACGCGTATATGGAAATAAGAAGTCTAATAGTGTATACTTCCGACTCCCACAGAACGAGGAAAAATTGTACGTTTATTTTCTGGTACACCCATCGGTATGTTAATTTTATGAATGATTCTTGCAAATTCAGAATAACAATCGATCGAAAGCATAGATGAGCGTGTAATCTTGTGGAGGAAAAAAAAACTGAAAATACAAGTCGGGTAGGCTGCGAAAGCAGGAAAAGAAACGTCAAATGCTGTTGGCTCAATGGGCGCGGGCTCGAGAGACCGGGCGGTATAAGAAGGACCCTCGACACTGACGGAAACAGGAGCTGCTTTGTGCTCGCGATCCTCAGGAATTCGACTGTGAATACGCATGTAGGCCTCAAGAAAGTTCAAAGAGAAACCAACTTGAGTTGCCTTGTTCCGTAAAATCATGTCGGCGAGTCTCTAGTCGTTATTTACTTTTTTCAATGGGACGAGAAATCATACAATTGAAGTAGAGGGTGATCGAGATGAAGCTCGTTCAATTCTCTACGGCCGCAACTCCCTCGCTTCGTTTAATCTTCCTTCAAGTGCGCTTCGTTTGTTTAGATCGAATTATTTTGAGTAGTAGGAGGTAATGGTCGCTTTCCTGTATATACGAGGGATGCAGATACTGCAGTGTTTGACGACCACGTAACCTCAGAATTATGGCAGCATAGCACAGTAATGAAAGCCCGCGGAGAAAATTTGAAATACATTCCTGAATCATCGTTTATTTTCCCGCGTATTTTGTTCTCTTGTTTTATGTACAATTGAGATTAAGAATTCGACATTTTGTAGCAAAATGTATCCGCACTAATTTTTGTAGAAGTGTTTTTCCCCATCCCGGACGTACATACAATACCAACGTTTCAGTTTCAAACTTACGCAACGATTGTCGACAAATCAGCTTAATTTTAAGTAACCTTATAATGAGCATCGAATTCCAATCGAGACCCAGATTAAAATGAATGATTTTGCAATTTGTGCTCGACTCAGTGTCCTTCCGAAACTTTGACGACGTGACATGAGTTTCTTTACAGCTGATAATAAAGATAAAATTTGTTTGCTCGTATATTGGCACGTTTTGTTGATTTTTTTTTAATGATTATATCAATTCGATATAATTGACGGGCTTGGTATTTTAGATAGTGATCATTTATATACAAAAGTGAGAGAAGTATCCCTATGCTCGTGGGTATACGTATACAGAGGCGCCAAGACATATGAATACCTCTAAGAAATATATATTATGAACGATAGATATTTATTTTTCAGGCTTGGTGGACCATCCCAAATTTATTTAAAAATGAGATGTATATTATGTGGAGTGTAGGGAACGTCCTCCGCAGTTGGGGCCTGTGTGCTGTCACCAAAGCTATCTCGCACCCGTTGAGAGGATTATCAAATGAATCGGAGTAGCTCTTGTATGTGATAATTCTCGTCTTCCTATTCAGCTTGTCTTCATTATTAATGAGTCGCATTTTGAACCCCGTGCTTACTCTCAGTGTGGGTATAATCAGAATTCATTATTACTTCATAAAGCTATACTGTTATCTCGCGAGAATCTTGTTCGTCTTGTCTTGAATTAACATTACGTGATTTCATTTAGCAATTCCTTTGTAAAAGCCAAGGATTACTTGTACCCCCCGGAATAATTCGTCCCCGATTCTTGACTCGTAACGCCACTATCGATAACTATATACAGCTGGAAGGTTTACCGCAGTGTTGCCATTTTTGTGAATTCATTGAAACCGTCTCCCGACCATTTGTCTCTTCTCGCTAATAATCACGTGAAGATTCGCAGGTGCTCGAAATAATTACACGAGTACAACTTGAGAACATACGATAAGATCGACCGTCGCTCTTATCACTGCGATCGATACGCGAGTGAAATTCTATAGGCTTGATTAAAAATGACCGTCTGAGGAACGCGGGTCCAATCCAACGCGCTATACGACCATCGCGAATGCAATGAAATCAGAAGAGAAACAATAGAAAAGCACGTTGACGGGGAAATTCCAGCGCTTTGCGGGCAATTCCTCGCGTTTGATGCGTCGCCGCGGCGCGCGCGCGCGAATCGGCTGCACGTGGCTTTGGGCGAACGCACGTGGCTTTGGGCGAACGCACGTGGCGAACGACGCGGGACGTGCGTGCGAGGACGACGAGCGTATATCGGCCGGATTAATTCGCTGTATATATATACATCCTCGCATACATGCAACCGGTGGGCGATGGATTTATTTTTCGTGTCGATATAGCACAATGGACTCGCGCGCGCGCGTACAATTACACCTACGATCTCGAGCGCGGGCCTTGTCGTGTATACACCGCGAATAATTGTCCGAGAAGATGCGGGCAGCGCTTCCGCTTCAGGACGTGCGACGCGCGGTTCGAACGCTTTAATGAAAAACGATTGCCGCGACGAGGGGAGACTCACGAGATAGATTGATTTTTATCGCCCCGCGCGCGCACGACAGCTTCATCCTCGTTCGGCTATTAATTTAGATAATGATCCTCATATGACGCGTTGGTCGTTCGCGAGTCTCTCGCTCGACTCGAACGTTACCCGCGAGCAGAGGCCAACAGTAAATTCCCTCGGACAATCGATATATCCTTAATACGTTCTGCCGCGGATCAAATAATAATAGTATACGCCGAGATGACGCATCAAAGCTACATTTGCAATAGCAGAAAAAAACTGATATCTAACCCTCGATCGCGATTCGACCATTCGTGAATATACACGCGTATACATATATATACACATGTCACGCGGCACAACGAAAATCAACCTGTCATCGATAAATCTCCATATCCAACACTCTCGTAACATCGCGTACCCGGCGGCTCGCTCATACCGTACTATACGTTCGTGTCGATTGAATTAATTTTCCAATTCGCCAAAAGCGAACGCGCTCGAGCCATTGACACGTTCGTCAATTGCACGCCGACGTTTCCAATGTCAGCCACATGATGATATAGAGACTCGCAATGCCTCGAGCCAGTTGGCGTGTCTGCGTCGGAGGCGTATAACCACAGATACATATATATTTATTTTCGGCTTTTCCAGACCCACTACTGTATCGCTTTGTTATCGCTCGAGCCCCGCGTGCGTCGCTATGATAGTCACTCGACGGATTCCACTAGCGTGAGGTGTTGCGCTTGTAATTGTGCGCTTCGTTTTGTACACAATCGCGCGCGTGCGTCTCACTATATACGATTGATACGTATTACGTGTGATTTTCATACTGGTTTTCAGAGGGACGCTTCGTACGCTCGACTATGCGCATATATCCATTGAGATAAGGTGAATCGAACATATTCGGGAGTCAATTGGAAATTTGAGTTTTTAGATCGTATGGGGAAATATTATCGAATGGCGGAACTGTACGAGGCACAAAGTGACCGAATAATCAGCTCGAAATTCCCGAGTTAGATCACCATAATTACGCATAAACTTGATAGCCGCACGTTTTTCAAATTCATCGAACCAAAATTTGATACGTCGCATCTATTTTTTTACTCGCAATACGTATAATTCAATTTTATACTCTGAATAAAATATCAGGCTCACTCGCATCCGCGTAAAGCTACAGAATGTTTTCATTTTTTTTTCCTACCATTTGATTGGCAAAGTTCGAAATCAGTCTGAGACTCAACAGTATTGTTTACCGAGGTGTTATCAATCGTGCTGTGATACACCTAATTGATTGCATTGATCATATCATATATCAAAATTCAGGAAGTGTTCAATTCGACTGACCCAGATCCAGATTCATCGGTCCTAATTTGGGTCAAAAATACCGTTTCACCATGTAAGCTGCGACTTTGAGGGAAAAACCATTGAAATAACTCAGAGGCTAGAGAGATTGGAATATTTTATCTTTGTCCACTGACAATTCAAGAACTTGACACTCGACTATAGTCAAATATACGAGCTACGTCTAAAAAGCAGCCCGATTTCAGTCATCTTATCTCTCACAGTCGAGTTTCGAAGGCCGAGCTTATGCATAATTTTACGATCCGTCCGAACGAGGAAACGATCCGGCCCTTTGTGGAGCATTCGCACGAGAAATAATTTTCGGCAGCGAGCACGTGCGTCGTCGTGATCGTTCGGGTAATTTTCCGTACAACTTCCTGAAAGTATATATACTCGTTTCCTTAGTGCTCGCTCGCGCATTCGATCTCTCTCGCCGATGGAATTGCGGTCAGAGATGAAAGAGATACATTCGCTCTTTTGCACCCAGCGTTTTCCCCAAGGTCAAAATCGAGTGGATTAAATTTTCGCCTTTCCGTATACACTCAAGGTAGGCCGATCGTTCGGTCGATTCGTAACGGGATTCGCCGGTATTTCGTTTCGAAAAGAATGCACATGTTTTTTTTTCGACGATTTCCTCTTTGTATTTTTGCATTTTATTGGGTATCAGTGCGGCAATACACCAAGCAGGAATATCGACGAGGAAAAAAATATTTGGGAACGTTGCTAATTGCTCTCGAAGATTATATCGAAATTGAATGTTGCAAGTAGGTCAACACATTTGAAATAATTTGTATATACACGCGCGACACCGAATCAATTAATTCGAGTCGAATATAAAAGTACCCACAGCTTTCCCTCGAATAATATTGCGTAAACTGCTAATTAAAATCAAATTTAGGAGACGGTCAAAATGCTTCCGCGTGTAGTTTGGAAGTTGCTTCGAGCCTGACCATTTAGAGCGCAACTATTGAAAGTCCATGTTTTTCTTTGCCTCCAGCGACGAATCGGCAAAACACGCTGTCGTCGCTGCCTCGTTGCGTTCCGTCGATCGGTGTGTCGCTTGACCAACTCGCACCATAAGACACCACGACGCGCGCACGCACAACGAAAACGAAATTGCTCCCAATAGAGGCGGAGAAAGTCTGTCGTAGCTCTGTACATGTATATCGCTTCGAAAGGTAGGCGAAAATGGGAAAAAAAAAACAGAAAAACTCACTTTTGGAACGGTTCTCCATGCCGCCAGTGCTCGCAGCAGTCACAGGTGCGCAGAGATTTAGCAACGAGTCATAACCCACTATATGTATATGTATATGCGGAGAAATACTCGAATGATTGTGGAAGGAAGGTAAGTAACGCGTGCGGGCTCGTGCGGCGATGAGACGCCGCGGCGGACTGCTGCTGTCTGGCCGGAGTTCGAGAATGAAAACGTGTGCCGTTGCCGCCGCCGCAGCTGACTCGTGCGCATAATGACAGTGAGAGAGAAAGAGAGAGAGAAAGAGAGAGAGAGAGAGAGAGAGAGAGGAGAGGGACGGATGGGGCCGCTCCGCCCCGCAGACCAGCCGGCGGCTCAAGCCAGCATCAGCCAGCATCGCAGAGCACGGATTCTTCGTGTATATACTTTACTTTTCCGTAGATCCTGCGATGATGCCTTCTCTCCGGAGCCGAGAGAGACTCCACGGGGGGACCGGATGTGCTGCTGCGTTTTTACACTACGAATTTCAAGGTCCGCACTTGTCCGACTTTATTCTCAACTACTTTGCAATGAGCAAACGTATTCACCAATGAATCATTGTATATTTGTACATACCGATCAAATAGGTAAATAAATCGAGCGTGTTGCGAATTAAAATACATATACGAGTGTATACTGACGTCGTCCGATAAATATATAGCTACCGGAGAAATCCGGGAACTATAAATTTTTGTGCAGGCTTTTAAGATTGATGTTAACGGAAAAATTCGTTGGCAACTGGAATCGAACCCGTCCATATCCCAAATATGTCATGGGTGATAATTAAATGTACGATTCAATTGTAGGTAAACGTTTCCAAACAAGTTTTGATTGTGAACTTGTAAATAATAATCCCATACTGCGCTTTGAATTTTTGTTTTATTTTCAATATTGTAACGATGAAACTTCTCAAAGTCTTGAACGGTCGTTCTTCCAATTTTTAAAGATTTGTCAAAAGAAAATATTTGAGTCTTGTGATGTACCAGCGTATAAACAGGAATAATGTTTTTAATAAAAGATAAAATTATGTACAAAATATGATCGAGGAATACCTTTCCATGCAACAACAGCATATGAGTACTTTATTACAATCAAAATATTTAGATAAGGGTGTTTGTTCCAGTGCAACACTTTGACAACATCGTATACATACTGCGCTTACACTGCGTCGGTTTACAATCAATTTCTGACTCATTTCACCCTTCACCAAGTTGCAGTCTCGTATTTGTCACTTGCGAGAAACACTCTCCATGACTTGACTCTTCGAAAAAAATTGACTATCTAATATCTATCGAAATAAATAAAATTTACGATTTTAAAATTTCACGTTAGAGAACATGCATTCATTCGTTGACCGTCTTGCGTCAGTTGAATTCACTCGTGAACCGGAAGATCAACTGGAAATACGAACAGTAGCTGAGACATTCAATCTTCTGAGTGCTCGTCCATTCGTTATGACTAGTTTTGAGAATTCGGAACAAAGTGTGTGCATCGCTTCGGAACCACAAAGAAAGTAGCCACGTTCGGACGCTTTGTCATCTCTGGCCCCTGAGATCTCTCACTGAAAAGTATGCGTCTGCTCCGTGCAAAAGTCCAACGACTCCACTCAAGAGCTAAAAATATACAACAAATTCAAGGGTCGATTAACTTGGTCTTGAAAAAATCGCTGCGCCGAGAGACAAGTGGTTGGAAGAAGCTACTTTGACATAGGGACGAATTATATTATAGAGCAATGAATGATACATTATATTTTAAAATTCAATAGAATAGAATTCTACTACGTTTAGATCAAATAAAACTAAATATTTTTATTGTTGTCATCATAAATGCACAATTTTGATAACACATTATTTTCATTACTGTTTCTGCTGTTGTTGCAATTCTACTCTTTAATTTATCCACTATCCAACTATAAATAGTAAAACGAGCCAAATTGAATTTTCAATAGTAGTAGAATTCGCTAGAATCGTGTCACTTTTTCAGTGAAAATATGGCAAATAGTTTTTATTACATTTTTCTCAGCGCGACAACTAAATTGACAATACAATCGTTGGAATGGTTCATCATATGTTGTGACGAGTGACTCCGTGAACACATTATTCAGCATCATCGAGTTGCTCCGAAAATTATAAGTTACAGTGTATTTCGATAGATAATTTTCTTAGAAACCAAATTCCCAAAGGTGTCGCGTGCCCATAATTGAATTCTTCCAATATCTACAGACGATTCATCTTACACTCACTCGTAGGAATAATACCGTGTAACTCCTCATCGTGTATCGCACGAAATTGTAACCGTCGCGCGTTTTAAAAATTTACATAAAAACAAAATACAATAGACCCTCGATCGGTTTTCTCCCCAACGTCTTCTCCGAGAGCTCGTATTGTCAACCTCGATCCAACAATTTTTTCCGCTGTCTCTCGATATGAATCTGCTGAAAAAGCAACAACAACAACAAACTTGATTTGCCAGCCGCGGTGCAGCGGCAGCAGCAGCAACAGAGCTTTTGCGAGTGCGCGGCAAAGAGGATCGTCCGTAAAACGAAAGCGGCCGTCGATCGAGTTCAAAGCACGGATGTGCATTGCCATAAAACAAGGCGAGGGCGTACGTGGCATGAATTGACTCGCGATATATATGTATACACACAAATTATTAATTTGCGCGCTCGCGGGTACTTACGTAGGCGGCGGTCATGGCAGGATAGACGTCAAAGCCGGGCGTGATGACGTAGATAGGCCAGAGGAACAATTTGGTCGAGACGGCCAAGTACAGCGCGGAGCTCAGGTAGAGGAAGCAAGATAGCCCGTTGAACATTGTCTCCTGCGCTCAACATTCATGTATATGAGTCGCGCGCGCGCTATAATAGCGCACCGCTTTAATGCTAAAGCCTAGCCTTTGTCGGCTTCGGGGGGCTTTTTATAGATACGCGCGATACACTCAGTGCATTCGCCTCTTCTATTATTGATACAAACTCCGAGTCGATTGTTAAATAATTTCATTATATATCTGATCCGAATGATTTATGCCGCTTCGCGTGTATATACACGCACACTCATCGGTATTCCCCTCTGACTGCATGCGCACAGAATAAGTTTGCACGGTAGAATGAACTTTTTTACGGTCGTTCATCTCAATCAATAAAAACAAAAAGCAAAATTAGGGGAGATGGGCGACTATGAAGCGAATCAGATTGCAACAGCGAGACATGGCGGAAGGCTTTAACGTCACTGTTTATTGTATTGGCGATGTCAGCCGAGTACTTACGAACAACGAGGCCCTGATCAGCCTGTACGACTTCTCGGAGAAGACGTAGCAGAAGAGGAGGATGGAGGAGGTGAGAAAGCAGGCGGAGCTGGTCGTCAAGGCACCCTCGAACGCCGAGCCAATCGTCGCGCTGTACCTCAGCCCGTAATTTATGAGCAGACTCTGGATCAGACTGCTGATGACCTGCCGAGAAAAATGTGCGAGCTTTGGAATTTTCGGTGCGCCACGTTGTCCCGAGGCTTGGCTAATATTTACTTGGGATATACCGCAGGGTATACAGGAATTTGCCGTTTTTCACGAATTTTTCGAATCGCGTGTTGTACAACCCGCCGAGATTAGCCACTGTGTATATATTCGCGATTGCCTTATCGAGCCATCAGCCATGAGCTTTATTCATTCGACAATGCATTTCATCGTGATTTGATGAACACTGTTATCCAATTTTGTCATTAGGAAGCACTCGGCAAGTGAAATTGTTTAAAAAAAAAGTGAATTAAAATATCACATAGTTCGAATTGCATTCGCATGACAATGTATGGGCAATAGATATTATGAAATATTCACTTGGCATATGTCAAGTACTAACTTCTCCAGTATTTTAATAATAAACAAATAGAATGAAACGTACATACATTGCTCATATACATGCCTTCCGCTTTTTGTAGATGATTTTGCTATTTTGATATATTCCGAATGATCATTTTCGGATTTTCTTTTTTACGGATAGGTTTTTTCGTAAAAATGTATACTTTTCATCAAGTGGTGAGTTACTTACAGTGAAAAACTACTGTATGGAAGGGGAAAATCACTGTCAGAAGGTGGATGAATTATTCACTGAAACTGCAGTGAATTTTTTACGCAACTAAATTCGCAGTAACAAAAGTGAAAATTTACTACACCCTACTCACTGCAAATTTTATGTAGGAACGATTGAAAAATGCACTGCAGTTCCAGTGAATAATTCATCCACCGTCTGACAGTGATTCTTCACTGTAATACAGTGTTTGTTCACTGGAAAAATTTAAGATAATATATATAGAAGCCCGTAAAAAATCTCTGCTCAGGTTATTGTCAAACGTGATCGCAAGATTGCGCGTACGCACAGACAATCGTGATCAATTTTATTAGAAGAAAACACTCACTGTCTCGAATACTTTGATCAATCCGGGAGCGGATCTGAGGAATTCGATGTGGATGCACGTGCAGCACCGGAAGCAATAACAGCACTCGATTCCTCCGTCCCCGTGTCTTCCCTCGTTTGCCATCCGTATTATGGGTCCACCGGCATTGTTGCCTCGTCTGCCGCCGATTTTGATCATTTTTCAACTGAAACGCCAGTGAGATTCCTCAGACCATACCGGGTGTGGTTCCACGCGAACACGCCAATCGCAATGAGCCACCCGAACTCACCTGTGCGTCGGGAGGAAAATCAAGTTGGATTGTTGTAAATCTCGGAGGACCAGCTCTCGAGTGAAATCTGTTCACGTGGACTCGACGGACTTGACTGACTCGTGGCACCGCGGCTGGATGCTGCAGCGACGGAGGGCTGCGACAGTGCACGAGCGCGTGTCGTTGCACCCCCCGCATAGCCCGACTATTTCGGGCACGCGTGTCTCGTCGCGTGCACCCATTTTTTCCCTTTTCCCGACTTTTTGCTCCGGCGCGACGTGCATTAACGCATTCACGCCGCGCTGCTTCCGATACAAGATCCGGATATGCGGCGAGCCTCGTCCGCGAGATATAAATATCCGACCGGTGACAGATCGTGAACTTCAGGAAATCGCACTAATCCATATAGTATCGAGGGTATCGGAGGGTTTATGGCTCGCTGACGAGGGAGAGTATTGTTGGATTACCCGATCCACAAAATCCCACAGACGGTTTATAAGTGTGCAAATAAGTGAAGTATACGCGTCAACTGGCGATTCGAGTGGAGGTATTTGTAAATTTCGGCCTATTACATAGGGATATGCATGATAATGTTTCAAAATAAAATCAACGATTTATGAATAGTCAAACGAATCTACGATGTATTTGCCTGCTCTAATATGCCCATAAACCGCATACAGCAAGCATTAGCTGATCTAGAATTACCATTTGGATCCGAGGGGCTATTCACTTCGAAATCACTGGTGATTTTTTGTGATTTTTTGATTTCTTTGTGATTTTTTTTGTTATTATTTGTGATTTTTTTGGAGCAAATAGCCCCTTGGGATACTTGGTTACGGATAAAACTTCCAGCTTCGTTCACTCGATTGAAAACAAGGGCTATTCAGTCTACAATTCGACAAAAAATTCAAACAGGTCACAAAAAATCAAAGGAAATTCACCAGTGATTGTGAAGTGAATAGTCTTTCGTTTGGATCGCCAAATTGTATATAGAACACTATTTTTGTAAAATAAAACACGATTTTTTTCAAAAAAATGATAGAGGAGACCGAGTCTAATCTAAAGTACACTGGGGTAGAGTGCACTTCGGTATTATTTTTCTTGGTAATAACTTTTATCCGGCGCCGGTATGGCAGATTCAATTTATCACTAGAGGGGAACATTTGTCAACAGCCAGGCACGTCATTGTTTTTCGTCAGATTTTCTGTAGAAAACGATCTCCGTGAAAGTTGTGTTAGTAGTAGTTTCGGAACAGACCGATTCTGCCGAGGGGCTTCTCACTCTGGTTATACTCTCTCCAAATTTTCACGGTTCTCCCGTGCTCAATTTAATTGCATTCGGCGTTTTTATCTCATCAGCATAAACTTATTGTGTTTTGATCCGGCTCTTCCTGATCTGCGAATATTGGCAAAAATAACGAGTACTATTCATTTATAAGCCCACAGTACTTCATGGCTACTCCGGGGTACTCACTCTGAGAATACTGGCGTGAAAAGCCCTTCGGATTCCGCCCATCACAACACATTTGCAGCGCTGGTCAAGACAAAACTCTTAACCTGGTAGACCTCGGTGCGTTGCGTATAAATTTTAAAATCTGCATTCGATCGGTACAAGCCGCAATGGGGCAAAAGTGCCGAAAACGTTTTTTGTTCATCTAATAATAACTCAATGCATACATGTCCGAATGAAGTGAAAGAGTACAGTTTCAGTTTTCTAACATCCTGAAGATCATTTTTTACCCTTAATCTGATGTGATTACTGAAATATCAGAGGATATCTGCTCCAAAAAATAGGTGGGTGGTTTAGCCCCGGTCTCGTCTATTTGTTTATTGGCGTGTATCGTATATCTTCATAAAATTTCCATTAATGAACATTGATATACGTATCCCAGCACTGAGGTCCATTTCCACAATCCGAAACAGTTATATGTTGGCTCGATACTAGGGCAAAACAATCAACCATTATAGCGGGACAAAAGACTTTTTCTAACAGTATTTCCAATAGATTAGTGATCGAAAAGCTTCGATTCATAAAACGAATTGGCGAAAACAATGATTATTGTGAGTCGAACATTTTTGCTTATGACAAAAAATTATCGGTGATCAGCTATGGTTTTGACTATCATATTGACTCTTTTTTCGTCAATTCATCAAATTCAATAACATTTAAAGAAACTAATAATATGGCCCATTAACCCATCACATGATATATCGGATTTAGATTTGTTTCCGTTCTGTACAAACATCCCAATTTTTAAATAAAAGAGCTACGTGTACTAGGAACGAATCACTTTAGTTTGGTGTTGTACTCTCATCACTCGTGTATTTCTGGCTGCTCTCCATCAGGGATCGAGTAGCTTGAATCATTTCGACGAAAATTCAAATAATTCTATATTTGTATGCTGATGCTGAGTACCTACCAACTTCAGATAAAAGATATATATAATCGCATTTGATCAAATAAAGAAGAGGAATTGCCAGAAGCAGATAGATTATAAGACGTAATTATTGTGAAGCTTATCTGTCAATAGTGTGAAATGAGTGTTTTTCTGAAATGAATTAAACCTCTTATCGAATGATTTCATCATCTATATTCAGTCATAATTGATTAGAAACTCAATTTTTATACATGAAATTCAACTGGTTGTTTTTGCAACTCCTCTTACAATGTCGAACAATTCTGTTCAACTATTTCACTTGCATTAATTATTAAAGATGAAAGTATTATTTAATAAACATTCTTTTTATTCAGCAGTATATCAAAAATTATTCAACAATTACAATATTTAGTTTTTATAAAGCTTAGAAGCATTATAAAAGCTAAGAGATATATTCTGTGAGTAAATCATAGATAATCATTGTAAAGGTTAAAATTGATGGATTATTTTCAATTTGAAAAATATCGGTTACGCGAGATTGAGTAAAAACGGACAATTTTGATCAAACATACATTCTATACACCAATGATTCATTTGATTTTCTTATGCAAGTAACAGAAATCATTAATATGTTATTTGTTTTGAAACACTTTCACGACGAAAGAAACTCACGTTTCATTGAACACTTTTTTAATATCTATAACTCTTGGAATATTTACATACCTATCAACATTTAAATAATTAATGAATCTAATTAAGTAGATATTGATAGTCTTTGACGCCTTTCACAAGTATAGATGATATAACAATTGGAAACAATCGATAAATCTGAATATTTCAAATGAAACATGGAATAAATATCTTTGTGATGTAAGTAATAAAAATGTTGATTCTCGTTTGATTGATTCACATCAGTAATATATGCATTCAAATTCTAGAAAATAGATAGTTAGGTGATAGGATGATCAAATTAATGAGATTTGATACAAATTATGAACATGAGGTACTCGATGAAGTAAACACTCATGCTATGAATTATTAACGACTTATTCGTTATAACACCGTGTTCGAAAATCGTATACTGACTCATCACTAGATTGTTCTGATCCACACGTGCACATGATACTCTTCAACTTTCCTAAAGCATCCAGTGCAAACGTTTTCGTATTGAAGCATAAAGATCCATGCCGTCTATTGTCGATTCTCTCGATTCATCCTAGATTTGAAGGTGCACACAAGCGAAGAATTTTTTTCTGGTCCATCAGTGTTAGCTAGCGTTGTACGTGATATATTGCAATAGAATCTTGATGATTCACCAAGAATCTGTTAAGTGAAGTCACTTTTACATTTCGTAGTACAGTAGATACGTCCCAATGGCGTAGGTTATTGTGAGTATGATCCCGAATATCTGAAAGAAAACGTCACTTATTAGAGATGCGTCCGAATGATTAGTATAATCATACGACGTGGCATTTTTCGAGCTGTACATGAGGTCATTTCAATTGCTCACTCACCCCAGATACGATGCCCAATGACCCGGGACCAGATGCCAGCAAAACAATACATCCAGCGATGTAAAGGATTGCTATTATTCCAGTGATGGCCAATTCCTTGAGATATTAATGAGAATTGGTGTAACTGTATTATCCAATGGGAAAATCATTATACGAGTTGTTGTGAGTCTTACATGGAAACTATTCATCCAAATGAATACTTTCAAAGTGTCACGATTTTCTATTACTATAGATAATACGGAAGGATGATTCACAGAAAATTCGAATGAATCTACAAAAATTTCATGGCGACATTTTTACTATTTGTCCCGTATACAAACCGTGACTTCTTACTTACGCGAAAAAAACACGCAATAAACTAAAGTTGAAAATAAATTACGTTAATATCATTCTTTGAATCGATCATATCTCTTTTTTTCTTCGACCTCGAGCTCCCAGTTTGAATATAAATGTAACCATCAATCTTTCTTTTTTTAATAAATTCACCAGGTTTTCGAATAAAATACACACGTTTCTCGATATAACGTTTTGATGTTCGCGATACCTCGACAATTTTCGTAAGGATGAATTTTGGCCCAGCATGACACACGAGCAGGTGACATTGTTATTTCAAATATTGATACAATGAAATGGATATCCTGTAAGACTTTCAAAACTCTTATCTCCAACGGAAATTCATTATTACTCACCAACACAACCCAGTTGACTGGTAGCCTGAGTACCTCACGAAGGGAGAAGAGATACAACAGCGAGAAAATCGCGGTCACGACAAATGCCAATATCGACACGAATGAGAAGTAAAACCCACCGCCGCATACAAGGCAGACTATGCCGAATAACTGTAATTCAATTGATAATGTGATTAATTCGACGTAGCTATGCAACTCTTCAAACGTTAGAAGTGACTTGAATTGAGAATTAAGCCACTCGGTTCATAGACACACACGCACACACACACACACACACACACATATCTAAACATCTCACAGCTACTACAATAACAATGGTCAATAATTTTGTCTGTACGAATCATTGCGAATACCATTCGGTCACTCAGATCAGTGACCGGTCAATATATAATTCACGTGATGGATCATTAGCTTCTCGATAAATTCGACGCGATGGATTTACGTGGGATGCGCATCGGTAAAGCCGATTTTCGTTCACGAATTTTCGCGAACAAAACGTTCCATCGATGCCCACATGGAATTTTCCGTGAATCGCGAGATACATGGTTTACACCGTCCACGATCGTAAAGGTATATATACACATCGTCAAAATCCAATCAGAGCTGATATCTGCTCCAAAGGCCAGAGGATCGAGTCGTCGCTTCTTGTCGTCAATCGATCGCTCCAACAAAATGTCTTTTTTTTTTTCATTCTTTTCGTTGGCTCGAGCGCAACGCACCGAAAAGCCTTGGCAACATAATCGAATGATATACAGGGAAAGAGAGAACGAGGGCCGGGCTAACACGGATCTTATCTTATCGTGCGTGAGTTGGCGCCCGCGACTCGGCCGAGATAATGACACGACGACGACGACGACCGCGAGCGAGGAATCGACAGTGAAAACCCCCAGGTGGATCGACAGTTGGGTCATTATGAATATCGCGCATACATACAGCGAGTACGTGTATACGCGTCGGGACGCGATCGTTGCCCGCACATTATGTGTGTCAACGTCAACAATCGCCAATGACGCGCGGCTCATAGAATACAACCGGTCGCGCGGAGCTTTCGCGGAGAACGAACCGACGGCTATCTGGCCTCCGATGGGAATCGCCGCGACGAGGATAACGCGGGACATCGGGAGGAAAAAAAGCCGCGCGCGTCGCGGCTCCACACATACCCGTAGCGTTATGTCACAAGTTTATTATAGTAGATTATGTTAGCGGTGCACGCACCGGCCGCCGAGACACGCCTCGATCGAACGGTGAATCGCGGCGGCCACGGCGAAATAGTGCGCGTCGAGTCTCTCGAGGATTATTGTACGTGTGCTCACCAGCTCGATGACCTTGCAGAGGCCCGGGTAGGTGCGGAAGTAGGACAGGTTGACGGCCATGCTCGAAGTCTGCTGTGCGCCTGTAGCACTCTCCGACATCATAGTCCGCCTGCCACGGCGCGTCTGCGGCTCGGGCTCAATTCACACCTGTTGAAGGTGAGCCAGCGAGCCTGATAAGGCTGCCTGGTGGGAGACCGCAACACACCCACCCGGCCTGCCTGCCTGCCTATGCCCCCTCCCCCTCCTCCCCTCCCTCTCGCAGTATATAAGTCTACACTTTTCCACTCCCACGCGCGAGCCGCAGCAGCGCGCCAAACTCAAGTCGGACGCGCGCGCGCGAGCTTCCCGTTGTTGTTGTTTGATTTTCTCCGATCGCGCCGCGGTCCTCTCGCCGATCTCGACCTTCCTGCTTCCGTTGAATAATCGTTGTACCGTAGAAATCATCTTGCTTTGTGTGTACTGTCTCGCGGTGGTGTTTCGGAACTCGCTCGTTTGATTACGATTCGGAAATACAATTTTAGAATCGAGACTTTGGGCTGGCCGCGGAAACGTATTGCTTGTCAAACCGGAGTCTATTCTTAGAGGCTCCTCTGGATCGCGTGGTTAGAAACAGCCAAAATGACGTGCGTTGTGCTGACTTTCAAACAAACGACCGAAATAGACGTTCAAGTCGTATTGTATCGGATGAAATTGTAATAAGTTTGACGATTGGACTCTGCGATTGAAAAAATGAGATTTTTCATGTATATCAGCTAAAAAAAATTGGTATTCTTTATTTTAATTTTTATATACATATATAAGGGAACCTGCAGCCAATGCGCCACTCCCAAAGGGTTTTTCGCGAATTTGACTATGACAGACTTGGAATTTTGAAATTCTGTTGACAGTATCATGAAGCTTAACCCAATACCTATCAGAAAATATTCCTAAATTTATCATTCAACCACTTCAACTTATTAAAAATTGCAATATAAAAAAAAACGCAAAAGAGCCAACTGCATCACACGTGCAGTCAATTTCTTAATAATTCGTTACAGCCTATATAGGCCTACAGGGACCATCAAATAGGCATTGAAATAAACTCTAAATCATGTATCCATTGATATCTATACAAAACTTTTGACGTTCAACTCAAAAATACATATATCTAAATCATCGTAATATGTCTATAGAAATATTCAACGAGTTTACTCAGTCTTTCCATTTATAAACGCATGAGGGGCCACATTGGCTTCACTTTTTTTTGATGCGAAAAAGAGCAATTTGAGTAGGATAAAAAATAGTTCTGGGAAAACTGATGACTGATGACCAATCGAAAAATGAAATATTTTTACATAAAAAAGAGTAATGACATTTTGAGAGATAAAAATTATTTACACCTAATTTTTAGGTTGAGTGTGAATAGTGAAATAAGAAAAGGGTGAAAAAATGAATAAGTGAAACTTCAAACTGTTGTAGGAGAGTGGTTTTAAAGGCTAAACGGACGGGGGAGGTACCAAAAATTTTCTTTTAGTATCCCCAACATGACCCAAGGGTGACTGATGCTCAGAGAGCGACGGAAATACGAAATCTGACAAATATGCCAAATTGCCTGCAGTGCCAAATTGCCTGCAGTTACCTTATTTCATATTTATTGGCTAAAGGAAATTGAATTCAGTCAAAATTTTTAAGAATCCTTCATTACGCGTTTCTTTTTTCAACTTGTAAATAAACATCTCCTCTGGGAACTTGGACGAAGAAATTGTTCATAGGAGTGAGGTGACGTTGAGTTTTATCACAGACTGAAAATTTGAAGTGCCTCATCAAGTAACAAAGAGCGATCTTTGGCTTCAGAATTCCTAGACGTTTACCTGTAATAATAATAGGGACATCGTGAATATGTGGTGCAACAGGAGACGACGGAAATACCATCAAGAAAATATCATCATATGATTCGATTTTCGTTCGATTATGTGTCGTTACCTATACATTGTTTTGGTCCTTCACCAAAAGGTATATACGTGAACGGATGCCGTTTAAGTTTGTTTTCAGATGTGAATCGCTCTGGGTCAAACTTCTCTGGTTCGGGATAGATATCCGGGTCATTGTGTATACCAAGAATCGAGATGACCATTCGCAAGCCCTTCGGTATTTTGAAATTTGAATCGGGAATATCAAAATCTTCGGTGCAAATACGATTGATCACCGCAGCACCTGGATGCTTCCTCAGAGTTTCTGCGTGGAAAAATAATTCATGTTTTAGCTGTGATATTTTTTTTCTCAATCTTCTCTAAATATTCTTTGTGAGATATTGATCTGCTCAAAAATTGGTAGGTTTTGATTGTATTACTCAGACTTATACTTTAGCTCTGAAGATTTGTTCGTAAAGACTTACCACAAAGTACTAAATCGAGATACTTCATATTTGTGAGAGATTCGTAAGTAAGTCCCTCGGCAGTATCGAAAACTTTGTCAACTTCTTCCCGTAATTTTTCTTGAACATCTTGGTTGAATGATAGTTCGTGTAGGCAATTGCAAATAGCTGACGAAGTCGTCTCTTGCCCAGCTGCAAAAAAGATCACCGCCTGGGCCATCGCTTCTGTCATCGATAGCTTATCTTCATCTAATGATGAGATAACAAAGAGATTGAGTTGAAAAATATTATTCCGATGTTTCCAAGGATTCATTTTAGAACTGATCATGATAAAAATACTGTTCCCGTATTTATCTTATAGCTTCAGCTAGTTATCAATCTTATTTTGTACTTTACAGAAAATGACGAGAATGACAAACAAACTATTTCAAATTTTCAAAAGTAAAAGTAATTCCATTACTTTTTGGTGTCGCGTTTGTCTCTTGGCTAGGCGCTGATTCGTCGTCTTGAACTTTGCCGCGATCCATTAGTTGCATTAGTAGACTCATAAAATCTTTCCTTTGAATATTTTCCTTCCTCCGGTATGCCACCATACTCGTGAACAAGTCGATGAAGAACTTTTGAACCTTTCTTCTGGTTTCGGGAACGGGGTAGAATTTCAACAGGCTGGGAACGTAAAAACTCAAGAGTACAAACATCTTGCCAAAATCATTACTTATTCGTCCATATCTATAGAACTCTTGGTCTGGATCTTTCAAACTGTTGCAGTTGGAGCCGAAGGCAATAGTTGAGATGCAGTCAACGGTGAACCTGTTTGAGACATCGATGTTATTTTAATCTCATCTTAGCTAGACCCGAAAATTTTATTTTAAAGCACAAGTTACCTGGACGATAAATCTTTGATTTCTACGATATTAGATTTTTGTAATGAATTATCAATAGCCTTGATCAACTCCATACTCGTTTCTTCTAGTAGCGGGTACATCTGTTTCAACTTTCCAGAAGTGAAGGTGGGCGTGAGTTTAGTCCGAAGTCTTTTCCATTTATCATCGTATAATCTCGGAAGTGCACAAGACAGGGGATCGTTTTTCTCGTTAAAATAAGTTCCTCGGTTGAAGAAACTGGGGTAATTCTTCACTAGGATCTGCCTTATCAAGTCGGGATCATTTATTACCAAAATTGGCTCATACAAAAGATACAGTCCATGGAAACGATGCTTTTTGTACTTGTTGTAACTGTCTCTGATTATGGTTCCTAAAATATTTCATAATTTTAGAAATTCGACTCTTATAATACTATTAAAATTTTCATTTTTGCTTGCGTAATACATGTTAGTATGCACAGACGACAGCTCCAAAGGTATATATGGCAAAAGAAGTTTGTCGATGTGGGTGATAATATAAAAAAATGTACAACGGTTTGGTGATGCATTGTACACCCGTATTTATGTTGAGATTTATTTTGAAAATCTTTGCTACTCAACGTTCGAATAGTATTTGGATCTAAATTTATATTCCCTGAATTCTTTGTCAATATTGACATGCAAGAGAACTGTGGTGCTCGGTGACAAATCAATACCGGGCTCCATGTGAGCCCTAGTTGGAGACCCTAGTGCACTAACGGCTTCAAAAGCAATTTCGAAATTTTTATTCAATTTTATAGAACATTAAAGAGTTTCTATAACTCGCAAGGAAAGTATTACGGTTTTGGGTACCCAAGTAGCTCATAGGTATAGTATTCCTTTATAAATTTACAGGATTACCACTAGAATATCTTCGGGAAATCAAAAAATTTGACTGAATGGATGTGTTTTGCTGTGTATTAAGAAACCAAAAAGCATTTCGCAAACTTTCATCATGTTTCGTGACCCGAAGTTGAAGAAGACTAGATAGTTTGATCAAGAAATTGATTTTTCTAACAATTTTTGATGCATTTTTTTTATCTATTCATTTTCCAATTTTAATAAGAGCACGTGTATATTAATAATAACAATATTTTTTTCAACGAGTTTCTCTAGATAAATGTTCCCTGGATAGTGGTTACTATTTCACGGACGCAATCAAGAGCTGAACGACCAATTATGTTGTTTAATGGTTTCGACGTTTTTATCTGAATAAAAAATTCCAATCCTCCTTTTAAATTCGAATAAAAATATAATAAAAAATCTCGTCTGTACAATGATGAATGAATTGCAACTCAAATCTTTTCAATCGGGATACAACTAACACTGTGAAACACTTATGTTATCTTATCCAAAATACATATTGAAATGGAAGATGAAGATTATCCAGTGTAACTTACCATGCGTACCATCCCCTCGAAGATAAGAGAAAGGGACGTTGCCCATTGGGATCGAAGGCTCATCGTGCGGTATTCCTTTCCTCGCCCAAAAATTGTAGACGACATATCTGAGATACAGGTAAATACTAGACAAAATCGCTGTCGACCAAAACAGTTTTGAATAGAGAAGAGCTTCGAACGATTCCATGTTCACTGAAAGACTGAGCGACGAATCGGAACTTGTTACTGAATTGGTTCTCGAAGAGATTGTATACTCTTGAGTGTTGATTGCTGTTTCGCGAATTTATACGTAAGCCTTATCGTCGTTTCATTTTCCGATATCTTATGTAGTGCGTTACATCAGAATTAGCAAGATATTTTCCCACGTTAAAACTCCCATGTTAAAACTTTCCCCCAAAAATGCAACAAAATGAGCTAAGCGTCTTCGTGATATTTTTCTCTGAACAATATTTTATCAGGTCAGAACATTGTAAAGGCTGTCTCATTCTCTTTCGAAATACGAAAATAGTTTTGAAAATCAAATCATTTGTACAAGATCAATGAACTAATTGATGATTTGTACATACATGTTGGTTTGATTTTCAGATTTGTATTGCAAAAATCTGTATTTCAGATCACGTATGTATCAAAATAACCATCAGCGGCGTGAATTCGCCAATGAGTTCGTTTTTAAGGAAAATTACATGTCGAAACAGTATTCGTATCCTAAGGCAAGTGACCGGCGACCAGGAAGAGGAGTTTGAACCCACCCGGAGAGGGTTGAAATTTTTCTTTCAACTACTTTTTGAAAATATCAACTGTCAAGACGAATGAATTGTTTTTATTGAACTTTTACATCTTTATAGTCATATTTGTTCTTATGTGAATTTGTTGGGACTAATGAGTATATTGTTTTATGAATTAGCGACAAACCGATTCGATATCGAAACGCAACCCAAATCAGTAATTTGCATCAGGAATGATTTGAATAAATTGAGGATAAGTGATTTTTTATTATCACGAGCACGCAACTTTGTTAACTTTATCTCACCATCTGAATTGAATATTAATAAAACCTTGAAGATTTATGTATATATACCTGTTGCACAATTCCAAGTTAGGTCATATTGATAGTTGTCAATTTTTCCAAGATCGGGGTTGATATTTCCGGACTCCTTAATTATTTGCTTCTGGTTCATCCTCAAATGAGAATCGCAAATACACTACTATATACTTTGCGCGATTGCTGAAAAGTCTGTTGATGGTTTATTGTCACCAAAGCAGAAGAAAAAGAGGAAGGAATAACGCCAGTTTAACACTTTAAGTGTCAGTTTAAGACAATTTAACCTTTTTTCAATTCAATACATTTTTATTATTGATAAATTATTGTATATACAGTTATATATTGAAGTTATACAGTAAGAAACATTCATTCCTGTTATACACGTCCTTGTTGAGTTTCAGTGAAATATTGAAAACACCGTTTTCAAATTTTATTTTTAATTGCAAATGCCAAACTTACTGCATACAATACAGCATCTATGATTCCGAAAACCTACAAACATATAGAAAGTTTTTCAAAAAACGATTGTGTACACTAAAAGGATAGTTTTATAATATACTTACGCCGGCAACGATTTGACCCCCTTGTTTTCTGTAAGTATCTTGCGCAATAACATAAAGAGATGTCAGAAGTAAAAAGAATGAAGCGAATCCATTGTATATAATCTCCTGAAATCAAAGAGAAAATCTTAACAGGAGCAGTCAATCATTGCATAACAACAGATTTATCGTCCTTAGAGTGAACAATACTGAAAAAGAAGTTTTACTTCCGAAGAATAATATCGATCTCTAAGTGCAAACAACACTACTTCTTGGACATTTTTATTTTATTTTTTTAATTATTATTGGAGATTTATATACTTACGTAGTTTGTTTTCGAAATTATAGCTTCAGAAACCGGAGAAAATATGTAACTAATGATGAATATTAGTGTGCCCATCATAAATGCAGTTGCCATCAATAGAAGAAAGATATCATCGTGATATAATCTAATTTCATTCAATGCATCTACTCCTAAAGCCACAACTGCAAATCCTGCAACCTATATTCATGCAATGAAAAAAACTTGATAATTATCGTAGTTAATTTAAATTCGAGACATGAATATTTTATGCCTAATTCGTACACTAGTTTTTCCAATTCACCATAAACGCATATTTAAATTAACATGCGTACGTGAATATATAAGTTAATACATATATATGGTTCCCAAGTATGTAGATTTCCAGGTATACTTATTATATGTGATGGGTTTGAATTCAAACAAATAAGCTTAAAACAAGTACGAATTTATTTCAATCTGTAAAAAGCAAAGAAGTTTTTTGTATAATAAATAAAAATGTATAAGATTAATGAGGTATGAAAGTTTGTAACATGTAATAATTTATAATCTTTCACTTATAAAGATATGATAAATTAGTGATTCTTATACACTCGTTTGGATCATACAAAAAGAGTATCAGTGTTGCGGATTTTGGATCTTGCTGGAAGTTTGTGAGATTGTTCTTGGGTATCTCAATAGATCGTGTAAACAGCCATTCGGACACATCTCGTTTTACCGAGAGATATTCACGAATCTCCATTGATTTTTAATATAAACATCTGTATGTATAGAAGTCCATAAACATAGAAACGTTAGGCCGAACGTGAGCAAAACCGATAGACAAAAACCATTTCACAAAGTTCCAGCAAGATCGGAGACCCTAAAGGCCTGACACTCTCCTCGTTAGTCACATCTAAATAATTCAAATTATATTTATGATTTAGCGATCTAATCATGAATGAAAAAAAAATGCTGAGTGTGAGTAATATCGTTCACAGGCTTACAACAAATGCAGATCAATTTTTGTCACCGCCACGACATTGTTAAACGTATTAACTTACAAACTAAATTTTACAATTTCCAAAGCGTTTGAGCGCTGTGCTCTCGACTACATTCCAACATAAGGCAGACGTGTTTGTAAATGATTCAGATACATTGATCGATTGTAGTTTCGTGTTTCGAAAAATGCAATATGCAGAACGCAAAATATTATTCTTGAAGCGGTTTAAACCAGCACATTGAATGAAAGGTAAACTTGTCTGCGTCATACATCAAGTGAGAATCATTTTGCTTTTTACGTGGTTCTCATTACTTTGCGTACATCTCATGAAAATGCTCAATATATATTATATGTGTAGCCCGTTCGTTTAATTCGTTATGCACGTCTTCTGCATTGTTGATCAAGTCTTTAGATTGCACGTACGTTCATAAGTACACATTTGAGTATAAAGAATATTGTCACACGTGTATGCGACTTACAGAATTATTGCCGTTTTTTTTTAATTGGAACAACGCACATTGAATGGCAAGCACACAGAAACGTCCGCGTAAAGCAGTAAAATCAAACATCGGTTTCATTCCTACTAGATCCATAACAAATGCTATATATATTTTTCATCATTTGTGCGTTGCTTTCTCCTCGCCGAAATATCTATATGCCCCTAGTAGTGCGAACAGCAAAGATAGTACTAAAGAGATACAGTATTGAGTTTACGAGGGCGACGATCTGCAACAAAACGAAAAGATTTGGCATCGATTACTCTTCTTCCGAAACATTGGCTGCTACGGCACTCTATGATACACCGTACAATGAAATCTATTAACGTATAGAGAGCATAGAAAACTCACCGCTGCTGGTCGTTCGTATTTGCTGTGATAATACCCGCCTTGGTCTTTCGCTAAAATAAGTATCGAGACGACCAGGAGAAGAGCAAACCCGAGAGCATGGTATAAAAGTTCCTGTTCAAAAATTCATCTTACTTAGTTTTATATGCATGCAGAATTTAATTTGATTTCATGAAAAAAAAATCGCGTTTCAACGACAGTCCAACAAAGTGAGTTTATTTCTTGTTAAATTGATAATGTTAACTCTTGATTTGATTTGAATTCAATGGTGTAGTTTGTGAAATTGACAATATTCCAGAAAGTTACCGAAACAATTGCATTCTATAAATAATATTCAAATGAATAAACGGTGATTGCTTCTTTGTTTTCAACCACTGTACTCACAAAAGTCGTTTTTGACAAGATGCCTTCCGTAGTGAATGAACAGCAACAGCTAAGTACTATGATGGTCGTCGTGATAAAGAAGGTGGTTACTATCGTAAAGAAGAAGTTCCTCTCGTGGGACCACTGATAATTGGTCGCACCCCAGTAAAGAGCTAGAGTGACGGCGCCCAATATCTATCGCAGAGTTTTGAAATATATGTATGCTTCTTTTTTGTGATAAGATACATGTGGGTTGTTTGATTCAGGACTTTATCTTAGAAAAACGCTTTCTAAGCTTTAACTTATTGGAAAGTTATTTAGAATGAAAATTTGATTCCGCCAAGATTAGTGTTTTGTGTTTGTGAATCGGTGGGAACAAAACTACAATCAATATTTCAACGACGAGAATCTTTCAGACATTATACATCAAACAAATATCGTAATTAACATCGGTTTTGGCGATTATGATACTTTGGCTGCCTCAAGGCACGATTGCCAGGCTCCAATGCCGTTTCTCAAATTTTAAAATAAAATCCCTTTTTAATGTTCTAAATGACTGCTATAGTCTATCTTTTCATACGTGCTGTCTATGCGCATTCGTCATATTCTGAGAGCCAATCGAAACTCTTGAGAGATTAGTCACATTATTGCTCATCGAACTTTTTTATGATATGATAATTCTAATAAAGATAGTTTCCCGTTTTTTTCGTCTCCTCACAATCAGCAATTTTTCATTCATGTTTGTAATGTTTTTCTCTTTATTCTGATTCGTCAACGGACATTCATTTGTCATGAGAGAGTTTAGATGAGCGAGACTTGGAAGTCTAAGAATATCGAAAGATATGCGGAAATATGATGATTTTTCACACGAAGAGCGATTGAAAGATGAAGTCGGTGTCTTAAAATATACCTGGAATTTCAAGGAAGCTTGCCTCATACCGATACCATTTTTACACCATGACAGAAAGTGCAATTCACAAACACTATATATCATATATGGCAGAGATTCAACTGCCAACTAAATATTCTTATACATTCAGTTGGATAATACGAAATGAACGTTTATTTTTGTTATTTAGTACCTATCTCTGATCTTTTTTATACTCATTTATTTCAATAACAAATATTGACAAAAAAATTATTATTTAAAATTTTATCAAATGAATTTGCCAAATCATTTTAAATAAAAAAATAGCAAGACAACACTGTCTCCATAATTTGATGAATTTTTATCAAAACATACAAATTTTATATATTAAATTCAGCTTTGTCCATGCATGCTGTTTGGGATTCGTATACAAAATATGTATATAACCTGCGATTTTCTTAATATCAATAAATTTCACAATGTTTTAATAAATTGAAATTAAATCACTTCCTATTGAATAGTTATTTAGTTCAACTAGATCATTAAAAACGATCATGTTATGTTATGTAATGCTGCCAAATAAAGCTACGATTCTTGCCTAATTATAGGTTGGTCTTACCGCGATTGACACAATTTGCATGAATTTTATCTAATATCAGCAAACATATTTCGCAATCCCAAGAATGGAATTTTAACAAGCAATCTGTGCTCTAAACGTTCGGCTAAAAATATGTTAGTGCGCATGTGATTCCCATGACGATTGAAGCAATAGAAAGCCTTCCCATGGATCATTTTTTTTATTTACAGAAAGCTTATATTATCCATGCGCTGTAATTATATACGAACCACTTGAGCGATTTTCAGGAGTCCAGTCCACGTCCGGCAAAAGCCTGTGTTGAAAACTGACGGATTCCCGGAGGTCACCGTACGGGTTTGGATCGTTACGGTGTGTGACATGATTGCTTTTACCGGTTACCTGAAAAATCAATTGTACTCTGTAGAAAAATCATATTGGAAATATTATTGAAAAAAAAAGAGAAAAAGCTCAAAATCGAGAGGTTCAGGGTGTAGGTTCAACAAATCGAAAAAAATGAGATGTGAATTATATTCGTGCCATTAATACATTCCGTTACAACAAGAAGTTGAACGAGCACGATTCGGAGGAAAAGAAACGGTAAAATCTGGAGTAGGCACATTTGAAATCAACATTCGTATAAACGCTCGTATATTTCGCACAAGTATAAACGAGGGCCTTCTCACTCCAGTTACTCCTAGAGGGAGTACCACGGATTCAAAGTACTGCGGATTTACAGAGGAATAGTATTCTTTATTCTTGCCAATATTTATCAAGAGCTATTGCTCAGATTGGGACGAGACACAATAAGCTTATTCTGGCGTGATGAAAATGCCGAATGCAATTAAATTGAGTACGGCGGAGTACTAAAAAACGATGGAAGTACCGTATAAATTTTGAGGGAGTAAGCCCCTCGAGTATAAACTTATCGATCCGAAACAGACAGAATAGATCATTGAGATACGAGTTGCGGAGTGCATTCGCTCGTATACCCAAGTGCAGCGTTGTCCTGAATCGGAGGGCACGTCAAACACGAGATGAGTATACAGTCATACAGTCAAAAGTAGTAAATCGCATCGGTCACCCAAGCGATCGGCTACCAACCAAAGAGCGTTGGGCTATCGCGACAAATACCCCAGGTCAATCGTATATCGTCGGGCCCTCGAGTGCGCGTGCGCCCAGGGCCTCCGTATGGGGTGGCGCGCTCGAAAAGTGCGCGGATCGCGCGCTTGCCGACCATAGGCCGAAAGAGCGCAAGGCCGAGCCATGACGGTGTTGTCCACGGTGACCCACATATTTAGCGAAGGCTCGAGCGAGCAAAAATAACTCCGACGCAACTTTGGCCTCACTCACTCACTCACTCACTCACTCACTCTGTCTCTCTCTCTCTCTCTTTCGTTTGTTCGCTCCGGCTATTTTGTTTTTTCGATGTAAACAGCGTCGTCATCTTGAAGCTTTTATCGGCGCTGAGTGTGGCTATCAACGCGAGACATTTACGCGGCGGCGACGTGCGAGTGCAGGGACAGATGGCGAATTAAATCGCGTCTGAGCCAAGGCTCGAGCTCCGAAAGGTAGGCGTAAATTGCAGCCCGTGGCCGTGGACAGGCTCGATTGATACATATGAATAATTTGCCGCGAATGCGAGGATACCGCGGCGGCGTCAATCCGAATGGGATTTTTGATTAGCGACGCGCGGAGGGCAGGTGGGAGGAATCGCGCGACGCAAATAATGAGGCGCGCGCGCCGCGTGCAACACGTTCGTATTCGAAGCCGTGAGTCACGGGTCGTCCGCGCGCGTTGTATTCCAACTGCAGCCGCCGCCACCCGAGAGTCAAAATAACGTCGTCGACGATAACTGCCGGTTTTTGTTTACATCATCGACACATATAAAATGTACGATTGGCGCAAGATACAGCCAGCGTCTCGCCGTTTAATTCCTCGAAATTATGATTCCAGCAAAGCGGCTCGGATAAAAAAGCATTTCCTGCACGCGGCTAAGTATTGCACTCGAGCGAGAACAATGCGAGAAACGCCATGGCGCATATTGTCCCACTGGCCTATAGCTGTACACGCGCGATTACCATTGTGTCCCCGTATATATATACTAAGCACGGCCGGGCCGATTGAGCAGTCTCAAGGCTCGCTCCTGTCTGTTTTCTGTATATGTATATAGATTCTTATATGCAAGTATGTGAAAATTATACATGCACTCAGAATCTGAATTTTACATTTAACTTATTATACATCTGGAAATAAAAAAAAATTGTTTAACACCAGAATCCTCCATTCTGATTGGCTACATCATTATTTAAACATGGTTGAGCCACTTTGGCTCTGTTCGCCCACTTATATTTCACTTGTCAAGGTGTATGAACATACCCCTGTTCGATAACTTCAAAAAGTTTATACATATTTTGGAGCTATTCCAATGTCTCTTCCAATTAATTTTTCTCAATCTACAATATATAAAGTTAATGTTGTTATTTACAGTTAAGATATCAGGCTAACGGGTCATCAATTTTCAGCCAAACTCTGCAGATATGTTTCTTGACACTGGAGCGAGCTACCGGTAGGGTTTAAAGTTCCAGCGCTGCTTGCTCTAGAGCTTTATATGACTTTAGACTGAGGCAGCTGTACATAGACATACATATCTGCTTTGATGTGCCTGAAATTCCCATAATTTTTAGAATTTCATCAAGAAAATGATGTATTTCACTTTCTTTGGAACATAAATGAATATTAACTTATGGGATTTACTTATATTGTATGAACAGCTATTGACGGATGGTCTCAAATCCCATTTCAAGTTATTTACACATGAAATTGACTAATATTAACCAGGGGTGTAGTTTGAGACCACCTGCCAATAGCTGTTATCAAACAGGGGTATGTTCGTATACCTTGACAAGTGAAATATGAGTGGGCCGTTTAATTAATGGTGTAGCCAATCAGGATGGAGGATTCTGGTGTTGATTAATTTTTTTTCATTTTTAGATGTATAACAAGATATATATCTATATATATTCACATAATCTTATATATATAAATATATATATAGTAATATGAACGAACAGTGGAGCGTTACGCTACCGCGAAATCGAAGGGTATAGGACCAAAGATATCAGATCATTTTAGACATAAGTTTACGCTGCGAGCGATGCAGCGGCTTTTGATATAGTGTATGCCCTCGCCATACCACGTTACTCTACTGCGTAGTGCGTAATGCGTATAACCCATAGACGGGGCGACACGACGCACCCCCGAATCGATAGCCACGGCGCCGCACGCACCGTCACAACGCCTGAGTACCGATAAAAATTCTTATCGCACCAAGCCGCACGGCTCGTTTAGTTTGACCTTCTTTTTTGTATTGCGAATTCGCGCGCGAACATATACGTATCGTGTCGCGCATCTCTCGGAACGCTCGGAGTTCGGCTGGCGAATATTTTGTTTAGTTTATTGTTGACGTCGTCATCCTGCTACCGTATGCGCCAACCCGAGCACACGCGAGTACGCGAGGCGCTTTTATTCATCGGTCGGATTCTTGTTTGTTAAGTCCGATCGCCCCTCGACAATGCACTTTTGTTAATCATTGCCGAACGGCGTGCTCGAAATTATCGAGAGAATTGCCGGCTTCGCTCCGACACATACTTATTCCGCAGCCGCGATCCGAAAGAAATGAGAAAGAAATGTCGGGGATAATATGTACTGCACGTTGGAAATTCGAGCTGGGCCGGGCATCGATTCCCGATATATACGTGACACAAGCGTCCAAAAATCAGGGGCGCGCGTCATCGGCTATTTTCGAAAGTGCTGGGCGTTATTCGCAAACAAACACGCATAAGTAAGTCCGCCGCGAGCGCGGCGCCGCAGATTTTATGCCCCGAGCGCGCAGCTGCCTTCCGGTGCAGGAGAGGAACAACGGGCACATCTCGCGAATCAGGAGCTACTCACCTGCGGTGACGTACAGCGTCTCGTAGGGATACTCGTGAGCTGCGGAGGAATACACGCGTGAGGTGTCAGTCCGAAGTGGCCGCCCGAGTTTGACTGAGAGCCGCGAGTCTCGCGCGCGCGGGCGAGCCACCGGCGGCGCGCCGCTGGCCGTTGGCGTCACCGGTGACATCATCGCGCGAACGAAGGACGGCCCGAGACAGTGTATATAGCTATACATCGGAAGGGGCGAGGCGAGGCTGAACTCCAAGGCGAGCCCCCGAACATGTCTAACTCCGCCCGATTAGCCTCCCGTACAATATATGGCGCGCGGTGCAACAGCCGCGCTTCCGATGCACTCGCGCGTACTTTAATTCACAGGAGGAGTGCCGCGGCAGACAGACAACTCGTTCGATTGATGCGCCAAAATTGCGCAGATAAGACGACCTGACGACGACACGATCACTGAGTCACCGCACACTCGAAAAACGCAGATGAGCGGGTCATTTTTTACTCCTGCGTTCCGCGATATCGCGTTTATGACCTGTCCCCTATATTCAGAGAGGTCGGCTGGGTATCGAGCAAATTGATGTATAGGGACGCTACTTGAGCAAGATAGCGTGGATTTTGATGAGTCGTGGAATACGCAACCAAATTTAACTTCGAGTGTTTTTTCTAGCGCGTTAAATCGAGAATCGGACGTTGAGGTTTGTATATGGGTTGGAGGGAAAATGTTTATATAGTCCGACTCAAGGTTTTGTAGTATCGTCGTTTCATTAGCTGTTTGGAAACTTGTGGCGACACGATTCAGGACTTGAACGCATTTAGTTTAATGTATTCTTTGCCGAGCGTGTTCCTGAAATAATTTCATCGCGATGCGAGATGGTATATTTTCATTACCCATGACGAGTGCGATTTTTCCATTGGAATGAAAAATATTGATTAAATATTAGCCTACTTTATTCAGTATCTTGGAAGTTTACATTCAAAATCATTCGATCAAACACGGTGAAAAAGTAAAATGTTTCATTATGAATCTCAAAAGAATTTAGAAATCAGAAGTTTAAGTTTCATTGCTGACTTTTCAAACGTGTGTAAAACAATTTTGCAGAATTTTGACGTTTTAAAATATCATGAAAAAATAATTTATAACCGATTTCAAATCAATTTTTACACTAATTCTATTTATATTTGAGTGCTACAAACAAATTTACTGTTGATACAAAATATTGACTCGACGGTATTTCAACTATAAAAGCTTTATGTTTACAAGATCAAACCAATAACATAATCATTAGCATCAAAGAAATATAAGATATTTTTTTATTAATCATATACATGTCTAAAATAAATCGTCGAATAATTTAGTTTTCAATGACCTTTATTCTTTAAATTCTTTCTTAACTGTTCGCCAATTGCTGAAAAAAATAATAACTGATTTAAATAATTTGTTTTTTCGTTGTTTTGTAAATATCGTGTTTGAATTTGATCTTTAGCAAAAGATTCACAGACGGAGGGTGAGGAATTGAATAAATTGATTTAATATCAGATTGTTAAAATCTTTATTTTGTTGGTTATTTATTTTCAATGAATTCACATGCATTCATCATCCTTTCATAAAAAGATAGCAACTCGCTCATAGTAATAAATAAACAGTTCTTGAATTATATAAAATTTAAGGATTCATACGCTTCAGAACATCAAAAATATATTTTTGTTATGAACTGCAAATATTAATAATTATATTAATTTTATGATACATAACTCTATATTAAACTCTGATATTATTTTTTTTTAAACAAGTAACAAACTCATAGATTCATCTACTAAAATCGATAAAACGACGCTATTTGATATTAAGTAAATGCAGCTGTCCATATATCTTGGTGATGAACGAATTGACAACCAAGCTTCATTCGACAAGTTGAATTTTGTACGACAAGCTTATAACCATGAAAAATATCCATGATCTTCAATCGGTTCCGTTTTCGACGAGTGACATGATTTTTAAGCTTTCGTGCGCTGCTTTTTTTCACATAAACAATCAAAATTAGTCATCATACATATATGTAACAATCTAACAGTATAGATATAAAAAAACTTATGCGTAAAAAGATATATTGTGTGTGGGTAATCGATCAACTTAGAAATACTATAATTAGCTCTCGACAATAATGCGCAAAGTCAGAAATTTCTCGTGGGCGAGTTTGCATTCACCGGCGGAGGGTAAGGCACTCGATTGCATGATAAGTTGGATTGTATGTAACATATGGTAGTGATTGTCTCTTCTTTTTGTTATATTTTAAGTATAAAAACTTGTACTCATATCGAGTTTACTATAACAACTCCGTGTAAGTGTGAAACACGTTATAGATATTGCACTCTCTAAATTACTGCCACGGTGGAGTTTTGAGCTCGTAAGGATTTTAAGGGGTTTCGATAGCGTAGACGCCGTTGTTCTTGAAATTTGTTCGTTAACGTGATGTATTCGATTTTGTTGAAAAAATTTCTATTGAATTTTTTCAGTTGAACAGATTTACAGTAAGATAACATTAACACAAGTTTAAATTTTACCAACATTTAAAAGATATGAATATTTACGCTCGTGACACTTGACCATCTTAAAATTTTTCGTACGTGAACACAATCGAGATCTGTAAATTCACGAGTTACAATTATTATTTCGCGCAATACTCTACTTTGCAAGGCAGAACACATGAGGATAGGTGTGGTTCGGTGGCCACGGTGGCAAATTTACTGACGCGGAAAAACAATGAGACGAGTGAGAGAGGATACAATGTGTGGCGTGTAATGGCTCCTTAAAAATTACGACTGCAACAACGAACGCACAACGGCCTTGTATAGAAAACTTCAACACTGATGAAAAATATTAAACATGTTTATTTCTCGCTGTGCAAAAACTCTTGCGATACGAGTGTTCGGATGGCGTGCTGGCTCTCCGGGCTATCGGACTCCGGATTGACGCGGCTGCTACGTTGGTTGCAGACCGCGGAGGTGCGACCAAGCCCCTCGATTACTGGCCGTTCTGCTGCTCCAGGTACAGGAAGTACGCGCCTACGGCATACGCCAAGGTGTTTAAGATCCCGAAAACCTGAAATGAAGACATGGACATGGAATCAGAGATTGAATCGCGAGATTCACAAGTTTTTTTCCTTGAAAGTTAGTCAAACGAAGTAGCGAGATATTTTACTTATTTTTGGCAATGACCAGTTTTGAAATGATAAAAAAGCTATCCACGTAATTTCGTCAAATTTCAAGCATATCTAAAGTTCTTTTTGAGGATAATCTTGAACGAAAGAACTAGACAAGAACTTTATTACAATAACTCATTTATTTCCTGATTTCGTATGAAAGTAAAATAAGTTTATACTTTTGTGAAATATTTAACGATGTTACTCATTGTTGAAAAATGAAAAATGAACTCTCGATTATGGTTGATAAATATCCTGCACTCACCCCAGCTGCAATGTGCGCACCAGTTTGGAAACCCGCTAATATAACTATAAAAGCTGTGAAATATAGAACTGCGTAGATTCCAGTGTTCAGTAATTCCTGTAAGAGAGAAATTGATTATTGCGATTAATTGAATTATGTTCGAAAACAAAAACAAACATTAACTTTTTCCAAATAATTCCATCGCATGAATTTAAATAGTATTTCAAGTATTCTCCTTTAAATCGTCGGGTTAAAGGAACATTGTGATGACTCAACTCCGTGCTATAAAATGTGATGTAGTTCAGCGCGGCGTTGGTGAACGCGGAGTTATAACTCTGCCAAAATTTTACATTGTTCGAAGTTTCAAAATTTTAGTTATCATGTTCTCCAGATTCCAACGCATTGCTGAACTATCACGCTGCATACCGCAAGTAAGGAGCTGAATTGTTGCATTGTTTTTCTAACCTGACGATACTATCAAATTTATCATCAATATATCACTTCTAATATTTTTTTTCTTTAATTTTTCACTCCGTCGACGACAACAATCAGAACTAATTAACAAGAATTTTTATGTTTTCAAAAGGTTTCTTAATTTTCTGTTTTCTCTATCATACTACGAGACTATTTTCAAGCTTACCGTTACTATCCAGTTTACTGGTATTTTTAACGCCTCCCGAACAGAGAACAGGTACATGAATGACCAGAGTACGCTCAAGATAAACGCCGTTATGGAGACAAATAGGAACCAGCTACTCGCAGCCCCGTGTCCTGAACCCAAAGCTATGCAGATTATGCCGAGGATCTGTAAAATAATTGCAATATAAGAAACTAATCATAACGTATATTTTATTAAGTTGTTCATTTGCCATTCATTTTCTTAAAATTATTTTAATAATCACAACTTTCCAATTCAGATCTTATCAGATTTAAATTACATCAGGTGGGAAATTTTCCAAGAAAAGGATACCAGCGTTCTATTGATTTCGCATATCATGTTCATGTTGTCAATAAATAAAAATAAAGGAAAATGCCTCATCAAGTGATGTCAGAAAAGTGACTAAAAGAATAATAATAAATTTAAAGCAAATCTATCTGTTCTCCTTATCCAAAATTTTTGAATAATTCTCTAAAAAAACTCCTTACTGATACCCTACTACAAGATTAATTTCTGTATCTTATACTTTTCTAAACTGAAGAGGGCAATCAGAAAGAATGTAAATATAATATTATAGTTTATACTCAGTAGCTATTTGTATTGCATCTCCACATCCTAGTTTGCAGTAAATACATTTTCAATGAGAATAGGTCAACACAGATAGAAAAATCAAAATGCTGGAATTAAGGACGCAGTCATATATGGAAAGGAACGACACATTAAACTTACATGATACATTTAATTCGCCACAATGTACAAAATTAAGTAACCATTTACAGTCAGTGAATAAAATAATCCAGAATATCTTTTATCAATTCATTATCTCCTATATTGGTCTCAGAGTCTCGAAGTTGTCATTATTTCGTTTGGTCCTCAGAAGCCGAAGCCAAAAGCATCCTTTCAAATCCAGCTGTCATCGCCTCCTTCCAGTTGAATCGCGGCACGAAAGGCTGCCGTTTCAGTCTGTCTGAAATTTCTCTCTTCGCCTCATCAAAGTCTCGCTTATACTCCCTACTCGTGTCTTCCGGTAATTTCAAGCATTGCACTTCAATAATTTCTTTTTTGTCCTCATCCAACCGCAACTCGGGAATCTCCTTAGCCAGGATTTTTGCCATAGTCTCATCGGCTCGACCCAACTCGTCCTTTATTTTTTCCGATCTTAATTTCCGCTCTTCTTGAAGCTCGACTAGCGGTCGTCTCTTCTCCTCCAACTCGGCAGGAATGAAACCCTTCTTTCGGAGCAGTATGTCTTCTGCGCGCCTCAATTCCTTTCTTCGCCAAATAACTGTTTTTGATACTCGGCGCTGAGCTAGTCTCCTCTCTTTCTCTTCACGTGCTAGGATCTCTTGCTCCTTTCGGAAATAAAATGAACGAATCATATTGCTTTTCATAAATGAATATTTGACTAAACCGTTTCTCATCCAACCTTCAAGTTTAATTACCTTGAGAAATTTCTCACGAGCTTCCTGATGTCTCCTCTTCGCCTCGGCTTGTTCTCTCTCGGTCTTGCGGCGCAAGGCGATGGGATTCTGGCGCAGATACTCTTCCTGCCAGCGGTGGAAGTCGAGCTTGCGTTTAGTCTCATGCCACGCGAACTCTTCGAACCACTCGAGCCGCTCGAGGTCCTCATCCTTGCGATTCTCATTGGGCTCTACGAATACTCGCAAATTGAATGTACCTTCCACTATCGCGAGTAGTTTGGATTCCGATGTTGGTGGGCTTGGATATACGTAAGATATTACCTGCAAATTCGTAAAGTTCTCTCATTTTTACCATGATTGTTGGACATCGATTACTTTTTCGATACAGTAAAACGCGAGTCAAAGATGAACCGACCAGGGCTGAAAAGCCTCTCGTTTGTACATATTCTTATTGATAATTAAAAATTTTTAATACCTTATCAGACACAGTTTGCAACAGAACTGGCTCATGCGCCTTTCTCTTCAAGTCCCAGACTTCGAAACAGCCATCAAGTCTGGTCAAAACGATCATACCTGATCTTCCGCTCCAGCACCCTGACCCATACCTGCACTCTCTCGATCTCCTATAGAATAGCGGTGCTTGCGCAAAGTCTTCTTTCCAAACTGCAAAGACCCGGCCACCTACGGTGAGGAACATGTCATCCAAATGGGGTGACTTGGCCATCGTTTGAACTGCCCCATCGTGGACCTGGCATCTTGTCTGAATGCGACAGACCTCGTGGTCCACCACGTCGACGCTGAATGTTTGCCCTTCCCACGTACAGCAGACCACCTCACCTGAGCCCGTGCCTACAAACACCTTTCGTAGTCTCTCCAAGTCGGACTTGTCCCGAATGTTTAGGCTAGACTTGTCTTCTGTTTTGGCTAGGGGCAAGCAGAAGCAAGTCACGGCTACGCATTTGTTTGCTTTATCCTCGAAGCGCAACTGATAGATGGGCGCGATGGTCAGGTGCAGTGGGCTTCGAATTTTGGCGGGGGTGGCTAATGTCCTAGGCAGGCTCCAGAAGAATATACTACCGTCCGTTGAGGACGTGGCGAAATATGGTTTCGGTTCTTTGATGGAGTTTGGCGAGACTTTCTGGAAATTACCATCCGTGCCTATGTAGCACCAGGTGGGCAGCCATTGAATGCTTGTAATGCTGAGCTTTTGCGATTTATCAGAGGATAAGGCTATCTTGGCTTCACCTGTTGGTGGCACTTGGTTGTGCGATCCCGTTCTTGATTCAGAAACACAAAATAATTATCGCTTTTTACTATCGGTATATGATAGTGGGATACATATACTTACAAGAATGCATCTTTCTGTTCAATTTTCCCTTCTTTTATCTGTAAGAGAGAATCACGATTGACTTCCCACACGACGATTTGCCCATCCAAACAACCTCCGATGGCGATATCGCAGTAATTTGCTATAGGACAAAACGAGAGTGTCGAAATTTTCTCTTCGCAATTCAAAATCATTTTTGGTTGCAATGGGGTAATTAGAGACCACAACGCAATTAGAGAATTAGTTTCGACATCGTTGTCCAAGTGAGCACAAATAATGATGTCATCCAGTTCGCAATGCCAGGAAACAGAAAAGATATATCGTTCTCCAATAGTTTTCAAGTCGATCAGACTCACTATTTCTTCGTAATCTTGGCACGAATGAGCAGTGACCGAAGGACCTCCATTTTCCCCAAGATTCACAACGTCATTTGTATAACTATTTATCGTTGCATTTAACGATACGGCATTGATCATTTCGTCGATACAGCTTTTGAGAAAGTTGTCCAGCTTTTCCCATTCCCTTCGCTTCTTTTCTTCAAGCGCTAATTCTTCCTCGGTTTTCTCAGGTTCTTCCTCGGCCTGGGACGCATTTTCTTCTCTACCAATCTCCTTGTTATTTTCTCCCTGTCAAAATAATGCAATCGTTACAGCAACTCATGCGAACGGCTCGCGCGTAACATTAATGTTCATCACCTCTTCGTCCCCCTTCGTTACGCACCAGACGTCCAGGAACTCCTGCGGTACATCGAACACGTACTGGCTCGACTGATTCTTGGGGTTGCCAGGATACGTCTGTGCGATACCATCTTTGCCGATAAGAGTAGTTTGGGCCGCTTGCGAGATACACATGATCCCAATATTACGAAATTCCTCGAATCTTGAGACAAGCTCGACGTATCCGTCTCTGACGTCTCCGTCAGCTCGATCGGATAGTTGCTTAGGTCGGACAAGCTCGCGTAAAGGTAGTGTCATCTCGATCTCGAACAGAGCCCTTGAAGAGCGCAGCGAGAATTGCTCGAGCTCTGTTGTACTGCCTTGGTCCAGCCATGGCTTGGCCGATCTTCTAACCTGGTCGTGGATGACACGGTGTAGCTCCTTGGTGATCGAGCGGTTTCGCGATACAAGAGCCTCCGTACTCTCCTTGGTAAGGCAGATTATAAAGTCTCCTACGATGAATAAAAATACGTTTTGATACTGATACTATTTAGCCCCAATCATCTCGTAAGTGATCAGTCGACTATATATTTAATTGATTGTCTACGTCTGTATAATAAATCTCCGAAAAAAACGAGCTCAATTTATTACGAGCCAATTTGAAGCGATAAAAAATACTCAATCTAAACTTGTCTACGGATTCGAAAGTGAATTGCCTCTTCAAATTAAAATCACCTCTAACCGGGTTCGGCGTCTATCTTTTCCGACGCATATCCCACGAGGATTTGTGCCACCTCGTAAGCCAGAAGTTTTCCTGAGAGCTGCTCGATCGGCGAATCCGGCTCTTGCGACAGCTCGACGAGCGCTTGCCGGGGCAGAAACGCGTATGGGCAGTCGAGGAACACATCTTCGGTCACTCTGCAGCCCAGTGATTTCTGGACGTCTCGAGACAGCTTCACAAGCTCCACACCTTCGATTTCCACAGCCCGGACAGGGCAACGGCCCAGGGACGGGTTTTTTTTTATCCTGTTCTCCGGGGACATTATCGAGGTACTGTTGAATTCAGCTGGAAGACAGCCATTGATCAAACGTAGCGCCGCGTAACTAAGCGAGCCACGGGGCGATGAGAGCGCCCAGTGGACTATTTTCATTATGCGTTTTCATCGTTACTGTAATACGCTGAATTCGTTGAAGATTCTATTGGGAAAATAATTGAATTACCACATACGTCTTGGAATAACTTTCTCTTTCATCCGATCTCCATAAACTAGGGTTTATTTGTCGTATGAATTTGCTTCAACACGCTGAGAATCGGATTTGCATTCGCGACGAAAAAAAATTAATAATATGGATACATACCCGCATAATTAAGATCCGCAGAATAGATATCAAATTTGAATTTAGCAGAATTCGAGAACCATTTATAAGAAAGAAAAATCTTCAAACCTGACATCTTTGGTATGTATTTCATATGATGATGATGTTTGACCCCTCTGACATTTGAAATCATGACGCGAGTGATATATTCTTCACAAGTAACGGATTCGATATTTTTTGAATAATAAAAAACGGCCAACTATCGATCGTCGCGTCAAGAAATCTGTCTGGGCATCCAAAGTATGTGAATGTCAACTAGCTAAATATAAATGCAGTGTAGAGGAACAATAAAGAGAAACTACTGAATACTGATCTGCCTGTGAGACTAGTTTGAGCACTAGCATTTTAGAGGGATATATAATTTAAAGACCAATACGGTCCTACTACAATTGCTTCGTAATCAAAGACCTTTACCTATGAATGCGGTAAATATATTTGCGCTATACTAATAAGCATAGTAAAAGACTGAGATATTATACGTATAAGATTTCGCAAATCAAATCCCGATGCGATAGGTTGAAATTCGGGGAAACAATTCTAGCCACGCATCCCTCGAGTAATTACAGAAGAACAGTTCACTTCGGGCATGACAAACTGGCGTAAGTGTCGCGACGGAAAAGCATTCCGCATCATATAAACTTAGTATCACCCAAAAGGCTTACGACCGTCGTCTCTAAAAATAGAGTAATATACAACCACAGTTAGGGAAAGTCTCGATGCTTTCCCCATGCGTCAACCGGACAAACTTAGAGATTTACGTTAATGATATGTAATTCCATAAAACAGATGAATCGAATTGTTAATATACGTATATATTATTATTATTATTACTCTTCTCAAAGTCATGATAAAGTTGGATGAAACATCTATTTCATTGTTTTTGTCAAGCATCTAAAAAACATCCGTACGTGTTTATTGTTTCCCGTTTTGACAAAAATTACGGAAGATTCAGTGGGTTAAAAAAATGCCGATTCAATGTTAAGCGGTGACATCACCTATTAGGTATTTGCATATCTGTATGGTGCGAATCGGTGACGCCACAGCGAATTTTCAACCCGATGTATCTCCCATGGTTTTCGTCAAATCGAAAAAAATACTTATCGCTTATTTAAACAAGCTGACCAATAACAACCAGACGAAATTTCTCAGGGAGCTTTCCTGAGGCAAAATAAATCAGTGCATAATTTAACATAAACACGGAATTTTCATTTACATTATCCACAGTCTATGAAAGAAAACAACAGTAGCTGCGCAGTTAATGAATAATAAATCACTAAACTTAGACAACAATGAATATTCTAATACGATTTTTACGAATGCGTGATTACGATCGGGGGCTCCAGATATGGAGAGGCCCATTGCCAACAAATAGATTGTCACAATAAATCTTCGAACGAATCTTGGGAAAGTGTTTTCGTCCTTGCTCGACGGACACAAGCGACGTTCTCGGTGTAATATGGCCCATTCTATTTCAGAGCCGGAGAAAATTATCGACACTTCCGATCGAGATCGCGAGGATATAAAAGCGTATATAAAAAGCTCGGTCGTCAATGCTCGACTTTCTTCGGCGAGCTGCTGGACGTCTATACTCGCTAAGTGCACGGGAGCGGGAGAGGGGGGTGAGACTGTGAGAGGGAGAAAGAGAGAGAGAGAGAGAGGGAGAGAGCGCAAGAAAATCGACCCACATATATATGCGCTCGTTTCTATTCATTTCTCCGTAGCTCCGATTCTGCAAAATTCTCTCCCCCGATTGTGAGAATCATGTGAGCCCGCGGATAATTACAGTATTAATTATATATGATCGATTATTGCAGCCTATTACGCAATGCGCGACATGCCTGCATTCTGGAGCGTGCCGTTATGTCGATCAATTTTTTGCAGGAAAAAGTTGTTGCTGTATCGAGAGTGGAGAAGTGTCGTAGTGAATGATCTGATCGGTCCATTGTATTGATTGAAATAATGTTGTACCGTTCCAACTTTTCATAATTTTCGTATTTTTTCGTATCGATTTCAAATTGTATCGAACTTTGTTTTCGAACGGTGATTTTCTATACAAGTCCTTAGAACGTACACACACACACACACACACAAGTGTCAATTGGGCATTTCATTACTCTTCATAGTGCGAAAGAGATTCTCGCACACGAGTCGAGAATGATCTGTCGCATGAGTAGATCATTTTTCCTGATAAGCAATGCATGCCATTAATAAACAATATTTTTTTCACAAAAAGTACATGTGCATGAAAAGTTTGATCCAATACAATTTCTCTGTTGGTTTCGCAAAATGACTATTTCAAGTACCAACGTTACTCATTTTTCTCATCAGCCATCCTTCCGAAATGTGCGTCAGAATTTATCTGACACGTGAGATAGTATAGGGGAACAGCGAGATCATTCAAAACGGTTGATCGGATCTGTATACCGGACACGTCAAGTTAACCATCCTTGTTATCTCGGCAAGCTCGACAAAGCGATCATCGGCCCAGATACTTAATTATAGCGTACACCTTCACCTCTGGCACTATGAGCCGCCCACAAGAAACATCCACCATGCATATCAATTTTACCCATCTTGATATCCAATTTCCGAATCGAGGTAACATTCTAATATAAGGATATAATATATCACGTATGGCCAAGTAGGTGATACATATACCCAGTTTTAGGGGAAATTGCGTAACCAACGCTTATAGAGCGAACCGGTTAGCACACGATATGCCAGGATTTATATACGTCATGTATTATTGTATATATTCCACGCCCGTTCGCGAGACACGATCGCGTCACTCGTCGCACAACATATGCGTATATACCCGACTGACGGATCTAAACAGCAGCATATGGGCTGCAGCTGAAAATTGGCCTTGATTTTTGCAGACCGATAGTCTGGGAAGGGGCAGGGGGAGGGGTTATCTCTCTATATTAAAAACTGATACGCCGCCGTCGTCGTCATATTGCTCCTCACGGTTCCTCACGGTTGCTCTTCACGGTTGCTCCTCATGATTGCTCCTCACGATTGCTCCTCACGGCTGTTCCTCACGGTTGCTCCTCACGATTGCTCCTCTCGGTTGCTCCTCACGATTGCTCCACCCCTTTTTTACCCCTTTCATCCACCCCTTTTTCGCCCCTTTTTTCTACCCTTTTTTCACCCTTTTTTCGCCCTTTTTCCACCCCTTTTCCACCCCCTTTTCCACCTTTTTTCCACCCCTTTTTTCCAACCCATTTCCAGTAATTATTCGTCCACGATAACTCTCGAAGGAATGGTTCGATCTTCTATAAATTTTGCATACAGGTTAGTTCGTTTCTAACGAATTTTCTCACGAATCCTCATAAGTGCTCATTGGGACTATGAGAGTCAATGAGAATCAATGAGAATCGATGAGAATCGATGAGATATTTCCCATAGCAACCACTATTGATGTCTTTGGTAACTGTTTGTTTACCTCCCTAGCAAATGTTACGAAGGTTGGAAATGATCAATTTATGACCCATTTCTATCATTTTTGATGGCAAAGGACACAACATCTTCTCAATTAGCACCTCAGCAACCGTTGTTTACCACCCTAGCAACCGTTGCTAAGGGGAAGAAAAATTCACGTAAGTTTCCATATTTTCAACTGCACAGGATACAAAATCTCCGTTTTACCCATAGCTACCATCGTTTACGTGTCTAGCAACCGTCGCTCCAGAAGAAGGGAAGAGCTAAATATTATTTTGCACAAGTTTTTTTAACATAAATACACTTATACATCGAAACAACCGTTTGCTTACATCCCTAGCAACCGTTGCTTCGGAAGCTGGAAAATCAGTTTTAAGTCACACACTAAGGGGAAAAAAAATTCATGTAAGTTTCGTTTCCAGTATTTTCAACGTGCTATAGAGAAAATTAGGAAAATTTGGTGTCATTTATATAATCTAACACATGTTTGAATAATAAGTGTAGTAATAATTAAATAAAAATTACATTCAAAACAATAAAACTTGAAACTTGAAACTTCGATTTTGTTCGATTGAAAAGAATACTAAACGAACGATTCAAATCAAAATAAAAGCTTGTTCATGTTAAACGTTTGCTTATTTAGTTTCAGGTTACATAATTAATGTTACTTGTTTTAAGGTAACTTATTTAAAGGTGGGAGGGTTGGCGAGCGGAGCGAGCAGGGGGGTACCCCCTTAGTGTCATCAAAAACCAAGCACGCGAACTTGAGAAGCGCATCAATCAAGCGCTTCTTCGGTCTATCAACATTTGCTCTTCACCATGGCGAAAATAATTCGATTAGTGCAGTTGACGCGATGAAAAGCAACCCGATGGCTATTGATTTATCGGTGTTCCGCGCAGTATGCGCGTGAAACTGATTGAAAATTTTGTTTGCCCGCGACAAAATTGACGATGATATCGACCCAATACGCGAAAGCGTATAGGAAAAAAATAACCCGCAACTGTAATACTCTCGATTTTTCCACTCGCTGATTACAATAAAAGCAATCTTGACTTCCGTAGACATTTGCGAAATGGATGATAAAATATGTAGAGAAAAAATCGAGTCGATTGAACACGTTGTGCAAAAAGCGATTTGAGCCCTCGTAACGCGTGTCCCGCCTAATGACTGCATCCTCTCTATCGCGTGACGAGCGTGGAAAAGGAGACAAGACGCTATATGGGACACGGATAGATCGAGCGAAAATGGCAAATCGAACGCAAGTGACGAGAAATGCGTTGCGCACAACACTGCCATTCACGGCCGTGTCATCGGAGCCATTGAGGAGACTCGCGTGAGGAATTGACCATGGTATGCAGCTTGTCTCCGCTAGAATATAATGCTACAGAAATAATGAACATAAGTCGCATAAGTAAAACAACAGGTTTTTCTCTGAGAAAATGTTTCTTACTGAACTATCAACTGAATTGTCTACTTGAATAATAAATTGACGCCGAGAAAAATAACTGAACCGATATTGTTTATTTGATAAGTGATAAATCGATGAAAAAGAACTAGTTTTGTTTATTTAATTTAATTTGGATAAATCGGCGCAATTACATCGGCGCATTACTCGGTAAGAACACTGTATTACGAGTATATATGCCTTTTATTTTTGAGTAAAGTAAAGAGTAAATGGCCATAAATCTTAAATTTCTTCAGTTGAAATCGAATGCGTTTTGCAAACAAAAATTCTTAATAAGGTAAAGTATGTGCGTTTGTCAAATAAGTTTAAAAGTATCTCATCCAAACGTGAATTACTGAAAGCTACTAGAACAGTCCATTTGTAATTTTTAAAAAGTTAAATTTGTTCAAAAATTGGGTAAATATACAGTTCGACATTGCACTAAATAGAGCGAAAACTTTCTCTTCTGGAATAACTTCATTCATCAGAAGGCACTTGGCCTTGAATAATTGATAACAAGAGGTAGTCAGTGTAAGATCCGAATGATTGTTCACCGAATGATTGCTCTCCGAATGATATTCATGACAATTATTACCTTATATATTCGAACATATCGGAAAATTATTTCATAATAATCAAAGTGCCGAAAAAATGTCACGTAAACTCTTCTCATTTTGGGCAATATGTCTCTTAAATATCATTTTATCAAGTAGTTGTTCGGCACGTAGATTAAAGAGAGAAACGCAACCAGTAGAACTGGGAATTGATGGGATAAAATATAAATTAAACTTGAAGCCGACTGAGCATGATGTTATTTCCGAAGAGACTCTCGTGTGGACTGTGGAATCTGGTGGAGAGTCACCTTCCTCCGAATCATACCTCAAAGTCGAACCAGTAAGTATTTTAATATTCCATAACTATTAGAAGAAGAAATATTTTAATATTCTACATTACTGGGAAAAAAATTATTAAATGGCACGTAATTATAATTTGTCGTTGTAATGACAAATTTGAAATTCAATGATGGAAATGTTAATGTTCATGAATATATTGTCAATTTTGGTTTGCATCAGAATATCTTGGTTTTTAAATCGAATATACAAAGTTTTAAAATTATCAATTATTTATCAATAATAAGGTGATGAATTGTAGTACTGCAATCTTTGAAGCCTCGTCGTACTGTTTTATAATTCACATAAACAAATGCATAAGTAAACAAAAAAATAACAAAAAATAAACAACAATCGCAGACAATTACTTCAAGATTCTCACTGTTAATTTGAATGGTGATATTTTAAAGTTATTGGCAATGGAAACAATAGTTTCCATACGCACAGTCAAAAGCTGTGTCAAAAGCTGTGTAAGTTTCTTATGAGTGAAACCCAAAGGCTGTGTATTTTCTTTTCGGTTGAGAGTGTGTGCGAACATATTGATGTGTAGCATTTTGGAATATAGACAGTTCTTATCTTTATTTTCCATTCGCTACAGTAGAAAAAACTGATTCTAGGCTCGTGTGATTACCACCAGCTCGCTCCGCTCGGGCGGCAGATGCCCCGCAGGCCTAGAATTTGATTGTTGCTACTGTATTATATTATTCCAAATGTATGGGTATTATTTTCGGCAATAATTACTCTTGAAGTTTCTAGGTTCACTGAAAAATAGATTCACATTCTCCACTGGTTTTGTAGGCTTTTATAACGAAACCTTCATAGAGGGCGTGACTATATAGTTATATTCATTAAAAGACAAAATCACTGATATCTGTGGAAATATTTTAGATCTATTAAAAATAAACCGTAGTTATAGATTGATGAAAACTAACTGTTCGTTTCTTACTAAAAAAGGTAACATGACTTATAAAATGATCATTACTGCTTCAATAGCATTAATAATTAATTTAATTGAAAAAAAGTGTTCTCGATGCTATATCACGAGTACCAACGAAATTGGCTGTCAACTTCGCCAATTCAACGTAAAATTAGACTACAGGACGTGAATAACAGCCAATCGCTCATGTCACTTCCATACTGTTGTCATAATTCGGGTTAAATCGTTGTCAGAATGTCAGAAGCTAAAATAGTTGATTATTAACTTAGAAAGCCGTGGACACTTTTTCTGCAAGTTGAATCGATTATTGACGTTAGCTTAAAGCAATATTGCTAAGTTTTATATGGCGTGTTACCCATTGTCATGACTCCTCAAGAATGTAAATTGATAAAAATGGATGGAAATTTAATTACAGTAACATTTATTATCTTGTCCAGAAAATCTATAAAAACAAAGGGATTTTTTTCGAAGACGTTGAAAATATGGCAACTTTATTAATTCGGTATCAAGGTGGACAAATACATTATGTAAGTACACGTCTTGCTGTTCTATTTGTATACTATCTCTAGAAAGATGATTTTAACCAATTGATTGTTCATGCAGGATGGGGTTTTTGGAGAAGTAAAGTCTCTTAAAGTAGTTAAATCTTTACTAGATGAAGAAACGAAAAAAGTAAAAATCGGTCTCAGCAAAGATTATACATCTTTTGATATAGAGGAAGAAATATTTGCTGAAACATGTGAGTATAAGATTGATTTATAATGCCACACCATAACAAATGTGTTTTTAAATGTATACGAATTCATGTTTTTTTATTAGATAAAGAGAACAATAAAGTTGTTCCTTTGGCAAATAAAATTGATGGCCCCTTGGATGTCATGTATCCAAAACTTATTGTAGTTGTGGACAGTTCACTTTTTCAGTGAGTAGACATAATTGAGAAAAATATGAAATTCTACATAACATTGATTTTATTGAAAAAATATTCCAGGAATCTTGGAGAAAATATAGCAGACACTGTTCAGTATGTTTCAATATTCTGGAATGCTGTGAATTTGAAATACAGTAAGCTTACTTCTCCGAAAATTAAAATTATGGTCACTGGTATAATTATAGCCAAGGTATAGTTTTGTGTGATAGATATAGTCGCAAACTAGGAAAAATCAAGTAGATTTTTAATCACTAAAACACATTTGTAGGATGATAAAGCATTGAGTTATATTTACGAGTCACGGGATCAAAAAGTCGGAAAAAGAGTGAGTGGACTGCAGATGCTTTCCAGAGGAGGGAAATATTTCCGGAAGAAATTCTTTAGAGAACTAAATTTCAATAACTTCGATTCTACGATGACAATGACAAGGTACATAACACTTTCAAATTTTGAGAAACTCTCTATAAATACAAATTCAATTGATGATGAACGTTTTGTTTTTCACAGCCTCAGAGCAGGAGTAGGAGGTATCGTACGATAAATCGAGCATAAAATCTGATTGTAATTGTATTTCAATTAATTCCCACATTGATTGTTGTAGGTTCTAGTTTTACTGGAGGAATATGTAAATATTATGAAAATGCTGGCTTTGTCTGGGACGATGGTACTTATTACGCGCTCCATGCAGCCACGCATGAACTTGGACATTTGTGAGTTTATTTACATGTCATTCAAATTCAATCATTGGACTAACTTTTCAAATGGAATAATTTAAATCCAGCAAAACGTGCATGGTATTAGTTACCTGTAAATCTTTTCTATCATTCAGGTTGGATTTACCCCATGACGGAACTGAGCGTGCGAGTGCATGTACAAATTACAAAGATGGAACCAACAGTATGACTATAATGGCACCAACCACATCACAAGTGGAAAAATTAATTTGGTCAAAATGCAGTGAGGAACTTTTAAGAGAGTTTGCATCGTAAGTGAACAAAATAATTTCCAATTTAATGTATTAAGATTTTTTAATTTATTCACACTGTAAATTGATACTTGCAGAACAAAATCATCAGAATGCTTGAGATATCCATATCGTAAATGATATTATCTATACTATCTCTGTGAAATATCATATTACGGAAACGAAGAAATTAGTTAAGTCAATTTTTTAAGACTGACATTGTACATACAAAGTAATTATGAACGTATTGATAAATTAATTAATTAATGAAACATATTTATAATATTATTATCTCAATATGCATCTTCCCCAAAATTCCCTGTTGGATTTATTTGTATCTACGGTAAGTTCTTCCATATATTACCAACAAAAAATTGTTTCTACATCCAACAAACTCAGTAAAACTATACTATAATAACTATTATGACCAGTAACAAACTTGTACAAACTCAGTAAATAATTTATTTCATAAAAAAATTAATTTGACTGTATTCTATACTGCCAAATGGGATTTCTGCAATATAGAGTCTTTCGAAGAGGTAAAGATTCGTGAATCAAATTTTATTCTGAAGAAACGGATTGTTATTGTAATTCTTTCTCAAACCTTTTCACATTTGGGAAATTGTACCATCATAATGAATACTATAGGATATAAATCAGCATAAGATTAATTGCTCATGGCTCATGTCAATCAAAATAAAAATAGTCCAAAAATTGCTCCTGCTTTTCTTTTTGTTTTTGTATACATCCATGTTGATTTCTGATGTTTAAATTCTAGGGAGGTTGGTGGGAACGACAATACACATGATAAAAATAATATGATGATTATGGCATTCTATAATGTTCATTGATTAATGTCATTCCGTATACTATATGTATACTCGAGAGATGCGAAAACTGCCTTCATTACATGTGACCACAGCAGCTACAGCTGCAGTTGGCTACATTTTTTTAGAAACGTATCAGTCCGTCTGCTTGGACCTATAAGATCATGTTTTGTGAGTCGTATAAATTTGAGACTAAGTAACCGCCTTGATCTTGATAAAACGGTTACTTTATTGGCAAATTTATTAACTTTTTCAAGCACATCCAAAAATTCTCAATCATCTCACACTCAACTTGTACGTGAGTTCTATTTTTAATTCTTCATGAAGAAAATTAACTTCCCGGGGAGCCAAGTCATTTGACCAGACGAATCTTCAGAAGAATGACATCTCACGAACAAGTGCAGTCTCACTTCGTCGCGATGAAATAATATTGTCGACTGCAGTTGCACATTCATTATTCCTCGGGAAACAAAAATGTCCACATCCTGAGAGTAGCTCTCGTTTCATTGGCAAATGTAATAGTCGATTACGCAATCGTCTCCGAGTTTCGTGTGGCGTGGGCGAGATAAGCACAGGGAAGTCGAGTCGGCCGTAACGGACTTGCGGCCTTCACCGGTGTTCTTACGCATTGAGACCTTGCGGCTGTTAAGATGCTTCTGCACGGTCGCACTTCCATTCTTCTTCTGGTTTAATGCGAATCGTAATGGATTGCGACGATGACTCAGCTCGAATAGTAAGTGATTTTGCTTAGGGACAAAATATATACGCGTTTTAGGTCGATTAATGTCGTAAACGCATGCTCAAAGATTATAGAAATTTTAAGTCAGTGAGAGATTTGAATTCTCTGATAATAAATTGGTCTCTCCCTCCCCCTTTCCCATACGTGAAGTTGTTGAAACGTTGGATGTTTGTGGGAATTTCGCACTATCAGACTGTATCAACATTTCGTTCGGCGAGTAGCACTATTCGGCTCGATCTCGCAAAAGTTAAGGTTTACATTAATTTCACGGTGTTATCAGATCATATCAGTCGAACGTGACTTAAATTTTTGTTTTTGGAGACTTGTGATTGAATTTCTCTAAAATCTCTCGATTTCATTCACTTTAGATGACAGCTTTTTTATATTCTTTCAGAGATGCATTTGTATCCCAGACTAGGCTTGTCATATACTATGTCAGATATATATAAAAAAAAACACAATTAATCAAACAATACATATGTTGCCTTATCAGTTTCATTTTTAATCAATAAGACCGATTCAAAACAGAGCACTTTATCTATATTAAAATTCAAACGTTCTCATAAGACAGTGACATGATATGAAGATTTTGCATACCTTTATGAGACTTGCCAGAAAATCATCTTATCGTAAGTATTGAGATAATTTTCTGGTATACTTGAATCGGTAGTAGAAACTATCAAGATACGAATAAACATATGTCACATCGAAATTCTGAAGTTCTGATTCTCAAGGCCCAAAATATAATTCTCAATTTAGATCTTCTCAATGTATATTCTAAAAATAGTATCCGATATTATTTCTCGCTGCCAGCCTATAGAAACTATCGATTCCGAGAAAAATGTTATTTTCAGTATTTTTCAGCGAGGTGCAGCTAACATTATAGCGTTCAGTATTTACAATCGAGACCCATAATTGATTATTTTTCGAAAATCACCATCGTACACGATTCTCTTGAAATCACGCGAGTCTCCTACAGAGGACCGTCAAATTTTCAAGTTGCGCGCGCGAGAAAAGCTCTGCTCTATTAACGTTCTAAACTCGTGGCGCTTATGCGTTTCCCGGTCTGTCGCGCGGGCGTAATCGATAAATATAGTCAGGTCGAGGTCTAGCTTCTTTTGTGGACCCGTCGCGAGTCTGGTGCTTCGTCGGGTGAGAACAGTCGATTAAATAAACATCTTCTCACCCGGACCGGGCTCGTCATGCGGCGTGGCAATGCTTGCGTTCCTCGTTGGAACTTTTTGCGCGCTTTAGGTGCAAAACGATATATATAAACATATCATTTTTCCACTGTTTCCCTCGATTAAAAACAGTTTGATATATAATGCGCGTAGAAATATTAGACTCTGATAGAAGCCGTAGAAGCTCTGAATATCATGAGTACGACGCGACTCTTTTCAGTAGTAACATCCAGACACCGACGGACGAATGTCAATTAAAAGTCACGTCTGAGTATCGTTCGAGTTTGGGGTATCAAATGTATAATAATTTAACGGAAAAGCTCATTCCGACAAATAAATAAGTTGGTATATTGTCCATCCGTAATCGACGTTACGTGTTGAACAGCTGGGATAATACCGACACTCAGCTATAAATGGCGTAATCGTTCTTCAAAGGAGACTCGAACTCGATGAAAATTGAAACACTTGTGAAAATCAATAAACGCCCGGTGCTCCAACGGCTCGGTAGAAAATCGAAACGGAGCGAGAGCTTTACGCGTTCGTTATAGACCCAGCGCGAGTGGTGCAGGCAGTGCTGCGAGGCTCGAGTTGCGTCTAGCAGGAAGATAAACCGGCGCGGCGTGAGCATAAAATCAGCAGAACGGAAGTCCAGCATATATAGCGACGCTCGACGGTGTGCTCGAGAGCCCGTGCCAAGTTGCGGCGAAACGAAAGCTCGGCTTTCTTCTCTTCTCTTTGTTGCGTGCGTGTGTTGCTTCCAGCCACGTACCAGCCCGTGTACACATATGGTTTACATATTACATATTTTTAGGCCTCCTCGAGCGTGCGTACGCGCACATTCTACAATACTGGCTAATTCATTGATTTCAACGCAACTGCCGGAAGTTTGTCGACCGGTAATGATACGGAGTCTCGTGACAACGCGCGGAATGGAGGCAATGAATTAGAGGGTGATGGGAAGGTTGGGAGAAATCGAGGATCGAAACGAGTGAAAATGAAACGATAAACGACAAATTCGAGTTGTTTTATAAATAGTTGAACGTGACCCACTTCCCAGTGAGCCGGAAGCATTAATTTCAATCAATATCTGTTACCGTTGTGGATATTGAGCAATCGCTTGAATATTCATTTATCTTCGGTCAATTCATATAGATGTGCAGTAGGAGGCTCGATGACCTTTTTATATTTCATGATTGCAGAGGAAATCGAGCGAGAACTTGAGAATGTAGCTCATTGTTTTGAGAAGCATGAATTGCCGGAGTATATATAGCCATTTATTTCACACAAAAGTAAGCCGTTCAGAGCACAAATGTTTCTAACGTATCACCCAGTAAACAGTATAGAGCGGGTTTGAAATCCATAGAACAAAATCCATATCTAGCGCGTAGCTCGTAAAATGTCATGCTCATATCGAGTGCCATGACAAAGAAAGTGAGGGGCCTTCGCAATTTTCCCATGGCGATTAGTTTTCTGCGCGAGGTCGTGTATTATTGTAACAGGTTTCTCCGGCGCACGTAATATGTTACATACATATATGTGGCGGCGCGTAAAGAAAACGTGAAGAGAAAATGAATAAGATATGTTATTGATGCCAGTATAGTCATAAACAGCTTCCCTGGGCGTAGCGCTGACGATAATGAATCATGTGCGATCATCGATGAGCCAACATGGGAATGGGTTCAACGTTTAGTGAGATTCGAATATAATGTTTATCCTTTTGAAACCTTACAGTGAAAAACAAGTGTACTCACAGAAATTGAATCTTGTTTTGAAAATAAAAATCAGTTTGACGCTATAGCAAGAAGATTTAATCTTCAGTCAAAATGGCACGTCTAGGATCAAGAAAAGTTTCAACTCTAGAGGAAATGTTCATGCTATAGCGTCCAACTGATTTTTCTTTTTAAATCAATATTCGATTTTTTTGATTGTGTGTATGGAAGTGGAGAACCACTGGACGAAAGTGGATAAATGATTGAGTGAAACTGCAGTTAATTTTTCATACAATTAAAATGTTTTGCTATATCAAAACTCATGGAAAAGAAGTGGAAATTTACTTCTATCATATGAGAAATTAACTGCAGTTTCACTCAATCATACTCATACAGTGATTTTTCACTGTATGGTTTTGAGATGTATATAGCTTGCGCTTCATGGGATCCCATCCGTAAATATATATCGCATTCGCATTCGTCTTTTTCTCTCTCTTTCTCCACTAATTGAAGATGAAAGAAACAGTATACGTATAGAACTGCCGAAACTGTCCGAGCCTCGATCGTCGAGAGTGCGGGACTATGGTGGATATACAGTACCGTTGGCGCGTAGGCGCGAGTTCCAATGCGACTCTCGCAGCGGCGAGGTGCATTATAGCCTCATGGGTATGTGGAACGCACACGTGACGCGCCCGCCAGTGGAATTTCAAGCGACCGTCGCCGCTTTCCCGTTCCTTCTCCCGCGGCTTTACCTAGTATGGATGCTTCTGAGTGACACAAGATGCCGAGAGGCTCTGAGACACGGCCGAACGACGAATCGCGATGGTCCTTCCGTGTTTTTTCTTTTTCGGCTCGTCCGATCGATGAGCGTATAAGATTATTATACACGCATTGCAATTGTTATAGAATGCAGTCCGAATCGTTACTTGTATTCGTGAAATGAATGTTTTATTCAACTGTCGTGCAAATTGATTGAAAAGTTTGAATCCTATGCAAAAGCTTTAGAGCCCCAAAGTCAATAGAAAAGAAAGCATATCAGGGACACCAGATGTATAGTTGACCTTACGTGTGGCATTGCACTTTGCTACTGTGTGAAAATCAAGGGAACAAGGAGAGCGCGAGGCGTAAAATCCGTTACATTCGTCGCTGATGTATCAGCGAAATTCTGTGCACACATAAGATGTGGTTGAGCAGCTGAATCAGCTTCTTCAACCTTAAGATCTAAATATAAAGAAAGACCCTAGATTGTGGACTTCAAAAGAAGACAATTTTAAGATTGAGCGAATGATTTTAGAGCAGAGAGAAAGAGAGTGGATTTCGTTTCCCGCCACGAAATCATCATTTCTAAAATTTTGAATCCTCGATAAAGAAGCAATTGGACAGCTTAATTAGAGTGGATGAAGAGGTCCAGTGAAGGAGCAACTTATGAGTTATCTAAATTATACTTGAATGTACCAAATGATAGATCGAAAGCACCCCCTGAGCTTTGAGAAACCGATATCTTGTGAGCTGGAGCTAGATTAATGGCGTGTACGTTCAACATCGTATAGCTCAAGATTGTCAAGTACCCATTTGATACAGCTCAAGTTTATTCTAACACATTGCGCTATATATGGAATCACCGAGTTTACACTTGTTCTTTGGATTTTCAGTTCTTGGTAAGAGTAGAAACAGATCGAGTAAGTTGAACGACAAAAGACTGGCACTTTAAGAGTGCATCACACTTTCTATAAGCTGAAATATCAATAAAGCAGATTTGCCTCGTGTTAACTTTTTGTTTCAATGATTCGTCGAGAGGATAAAGATAGTACATTTATACTAATAGGCATTTGGTTGCATTTAAGTGCTGTTGGGCCGATCATTAGCGTGAATCGCGAGAAAAGTTACTATAACCATTTATCGAGCGATATTACTCACGACTCTGAACGGGTCACGTCGAATTGGATTGAAAAAATAATTGTTCATCAGTTACATGTAGTCACGGATCACCTTAGAAGTGGCATCACATGCTTTGGCTGACAATCGATATAATATGTAAATCTATTTTAGAATTTTTATTTTTTTCTATAACAAAATTACCCGTCGTTGAATAAAAAGTAAAGTTTCTTTTATAAAAACTATAGCGAGAATGATGGAGGCGCGAGAGCCACGTGGAGCAGGCCTACTCGTTGTGGGTTTATGCATAAGCGCGCCGAGTCAAGTGGCTGGCCGGGGCTTACCGTTACGAGTGCGTATATGTATGTATGTATGCATGCATGTACATACTCGATACACGTTGCAAGTTCAACGTCACTCTGTGCCACGCTGCTGCTCTGCTTTAGCGCTGAGTTCGAAATTTTCGCGATGCATTAGGGGGATATTTTTCCTATTGGGAAATGAGCGGGGACGGTTTGCCTTATAATGTTTGTATTACCCTGTGTCAAATGAAAAATGCAGTGTACCCTTGTGATTTTGAGCCAGGGTCAGGGTTTGACGGTAGATCAGCATCGTCATACCGTGATTTCCAACTCCCACGCGTTGAGTGCATGAAAGGCGCGGTGATCTAATTCTCTTTTCGTTGAGCGTGAATCGAATTGTTCCAGAAATATTTCTTTCTTTCTCTCTCTACGGGAAAAATTGACACTAGCATTTACTTTCCTGGCGATGGAAATCGACAAAGAATAAACGTGACAAGCGTTTATTTTTGTGTATAACAACGGGTTAATGGCGTTGGGGGCTTGAGTTTCTGTGCTTTTTTGATTGTTCGAGGATCTTACAATAATAAACTAGAGAACGTGACTTGAAAAAGCTTTCAACGATGGATGGAAGTAATTACAATAGCAAAGTTAACAAAACGCTTTTATTTGACCTGACAACATACGGAAACTTCAAGATTCTAATTACTTTCGGTATATGCGCGGTCATTTTTTTTTTATTCCTTGGCCTAATAACTTGAAGCAATATGAAAATGGAATTAATCGAGTGCTACTGATGATTACACCTGTTTTTGCATTAATTTATAACTCATTGTAAATGGGAGCGTATTAAGTAAAATATTGTATGGTACACAGACCTCCTGAATGGACAAGCAAGCCAGAGTGTATACAGTGAAGAATTTGGTAAATTTATCAATACCCGATAGATCTGACGCGCCTAGGATACAGGAATGCCGTTAAAGTCATTCGCTCGCGGCGCATTGCTCTTGCGTAAGCTACCGGTTTATTTGAGCGGGTTATAACGCCGCTTCCCTTCCCGATACGGAACCAGTAGAAATAAACAGCTGGAAAAGAGGGAAACCCCAAAAAAGACTTTGTGCTTATAATTTCCCGATTAGAAAGTCGTTGCTTCGTCGATTTGTGCACGTTTTCTCCGCTTTTAGAGCCTCGAAATGTGTCACGAGTATCTTGGGTGTTTTATGTGCATCTTATTTATTTGTCTCTGTTGGTAAAGTATTAACATCGAGCCTTCCAACATCACATTCTATTTTATGAATTTAAAATAAATATTTACAAGTATAAACATAATGTTTAGTCCGAGAGATGGATTTCTGTGTGAAATCTTACAAGTGTGTTTCTTCCGTGATAGAACGAAGTTTTGTTCAAGGATTCAATCGAAGCTTCGATTTCTTCATGGGTAGAATTATTTATGAATCATTAGTGGTCATAACAAGTACTGTGGTGTAGTACGTCTGTGTAATAATAGATAGTCTTCTCAAGTCAATAACGGTTCATAGAATATCTCAACGTGGGAAATCAAACCATGGGTTAAACGAAACTTTTTCCCATCATTAACAAAATCTATACTCACAAAGTTCCGTCAAAATACAGCTCCTGGGGATCTTCGGATAGGATTTATGACAAATAAACCAATGATTCCACAGACATTGAATTGGGGTTGCACACAGGGAATTGATGGATATGAAATCATCGTGAAGTGTGTCCGGTTCTTCAACGATAACTCGGAAAGGAAACGCTGAATTTTGATAAAATTTTGTCGCCAAGTTTCATTCACAGTATCTTGTTTACGAAAGACCCGATGAATCATGGAGTGATATGAACCTTAATTGGATCTCTGGATTCCGAATGATTGTTGGGGTTCTAAAGTTGACTACGTCACGAAGCTCCCTTGTGCAGGAATACGAATTCGGGAACCATTCGATTTGCGCGAATTTGAATCTCGCGTTGGGACCCCGACACCCAACACCAGTGGCGAGCACGAGAGAGAGAACCTTTGAGTCCGCGCAAAAGTGTCACCGCTCACGAAAAAAAAATCGCTCGCGTGCACCCACGCATCGCTTGCGAAACCGGTGGTCGGGATGGACGTAATAGGTGCGTGCAGCGCGTCGGAGACTGCGGGCGCACTCGTCACATTATACATGATGTATTATAGTGACGAATCCTCGCGTTACGTCAGCGAGCCGTATACACCGGCCCGCATTTACTCGAGTGAGAAACGAAAGAGAGGAAAACTCAAAATGGGCTGACCTCGGTGGTGAGCTAGACAAAGATGCTCGTAATAGGTAATGGAACTTGGAGCTGCGCGATCGAGTGGAACTGTGGGGATATATTTGTAGGACGTTGCCCGAAGATTAGTTGACCGTGGGAGACTATAATCATCGCCTGCTACGTACAACGGAATCTATTTTGATTCTCCAAAGTTAAATCCAGCAAAGTCAACATTCCGTTGATGTATTATGTTTACTTATTGTTGAATTGGCCTTTCGGTCGGAGCCCCCCAGAGCGAATCCAGCACTCGCTTGGAGGAGACAATCTTTCCAAACGCGGCACGTCTCCGTATATATCTGTCCTAATTGAGCCACACAATCCCTCGTAAAATTAATAAATGGATAATCCGATTAACTCAGATTAAATGGAAGAATTTCATAAATCATTTCAACAATTAGCTGAACCAGCCCTACTGCGTACGTAATGTCTGAGAAAAGTATGTGCGCAGCATCGTCGGAAGTTCTTTAGGGCTTTAATGAGCTATTAAGACACTTGTACTTGTTTTTCGAGTGACCAAATAAATTCGACGGAAGCTGATTATGCACAAACGGCACATGTAACGGCTCATTCCCTCCGCGTCCGCCACTAGAAATTTCTCATCGTATGTATTATATACGTAGAGTGGAATCGTGTAATTGCTCGGGCGAGGATCGATTGTCCGGTGTCTGAGTTTGGGAAATACAGCTAATTTACGTTCATAAAGAATTCAGTATTCACTGTCATCAATTATTATACACAGTGGCCGTCGTTTTCATTGATTCCTGGGAAACGATTTAAAACACATCAATTGGTAATTATCAAGTACGCGACATTATCATACACGTCGAATAACTTCTTGGAGTATTTAGAGAGTCTATTTACTTGGGCGAGCGTAATTCTAACGAGCTGATGATGGATATTGAAGAGATACTAGTTCTAACGGCAAATAAATAATTGTGAAATTTATTGTTATGCTCTATACGATTCACATACTCGAAATTTTCTCGGAGACTCAAAAAACAGAACAAATAATCTGTTAGACATATTTTGTAGAATTTAAAGATTTTTTATCCATAATTATATGTCTCTGCATACATACTGTAGTTCTGTTGATTTTATTCCTCAAAGAACATTACAAACTATTTCTTGTTGATAAAATCAATTCTTATTTCCGTTATCACTTTTTTTATACTTATGAATAGTAAATCAATCGCTTGCACCTGAGCTTTGCATCTGCAACTCGCTTTTTCAAAATTAAAACCTATACGCACAATATTTCAAGGTTTTTCCCGAAAAATTATTCATTTTTCTTCTTCTATAATCGACTGATTCACATTTCAAGTAATCAATAATCAAATATTCAATACTCGGAATTCGTTTTACTTTCCACTGTGAACAATGCAAAAACGCGACCAATAACGTAATGTATTGTGATGTACGATCTCAATTTTACTGTTTAGTCAGTATAGGTATACAAATGAACGAAATCAACAAGACGTTCTAGCATGAATTATCCTTTGAGTTTGCCAATAATTATGTATGCCATGTCTGGCGACACTCGAAGGTTATGTTCCAAAGTTGTTATACAAACGAGTCTAACGTGTGTGTGGGGGGGGGGAATGTAATGTGGGTAAAATGTATTTTTAACCATTGCAAAATACAAGAGTGAAGATGCTCCGTACAAATGTAAGATGAAAAAAATCCAATTCTCCGTGTGGTTTTACGCTTCTCTCCGGGACAACGTGCGTGTATACGAAATTTCCCGTTTGGGCTATTGTGACACCCACGAGACAATATTACGTCTCACCGCGTCGTGTTCTATTCGCGCTTGCACCAAAAGCGAAACGGAGAGCCGCATCCGCACGGAACGCGAGCTATAAAATATCATGGAGACCAAAGTAGGCGTGACGTGGGGAGAGACGAGAAAAGCTGCAGCAGGCCGCAGCAGCCCGATACACCGAGCGCCGACTTTTCTTTTCGTATTCCCGATATAAACGCGCGCGTCGATCGTGATCGCGCACGGTCCCGTCGAACCGCAGTCGAATATCTATACAATTTTGTCGCGCTCTATACGCTTACATATATTTTCCAACTTAACGAATATACGCTTCGTCGACGTTTCGCGAGTATCGTTGAACGAGCAATTATTTTTTTCCTTCGGCAAGATACGTGCGCAGGTGGAACGAACGAGTATGCATACACCAGCGAACGTAAAAATGCAAAGCGCGATTCCTCGGTGCAAGACGAGCGTTCGAAGGAGAAACGCATCAGGCTGTGGGACACGCAGTATATGGAGCACTCACCATCTGGGCGATTTTCGCCATGCCGGGCAGGGTGCGAAAGTAGGGCGTGTTGATGGAGAGGTTGACCGGCTGCAAGCCCGGGCCGGGCCGGCTCGCCTGGTCCCCGTTCTGTACCGTCACCGTAACGCTCTCCGACATCATGTCACACTAATGCGTCTTGCGGCCCGTGTTGTTCAGGTCCGAAACTGCGGCTACAACTCGCGGCGCACACAAACTCGCACGCTCGCACGGGGGGCACACCTGTTGGCTGCGAGTTGGACACACGGCACGATAGTGGGCGCGCGACTGACCGAGCAAGCGACCGCCGCTGCCGCGCCACCCAGCAGCTGATGCTATGCGTGCGTGTAGCGGCTCTCGCGCGGTGCCCCACTACTCCGACACAAGCGCGCGCCAACGCAATCAACAGTATAAGTATACTTGCTTTGGCAGTATACAAATATAAGTGTACTAAAATTGGAACGATACGGAGAATATTGGTATATGGCCCCTGCGCGAGGGTGACACGCGCAAAATCGCGAAGCGTTTCGCATTTTTGATAACGTTTCTCTCCAGCTTTTGGTCGGAATTCTAAAGGATTTCAATCTCCCCCGCCTCGTTTTCATCAAAGCTGTTATAGATTTGATTAATGACAGAAACCTTCACCCTAGATATATGGTGGATGCGATTTGGGTACCAGGAAAACCAATAACGGCCTTCCTAAGAGATGCACCCTCAGTCCGATATTATTCAATATTTATATTCATTTTATTCCTAGAATTATAAAATTATTATAAATATTATTATTTTCTTTGTGGTCATGTGCATTGGTGTGATGCATTATTGAAGATTCTTTCTGCTGTGATTGAATATTTGCATAACTGGTTTAATGAAATCTGTCTATCTATTTCATTTAGTAAAACTAATTGCATTCTTTATTTCTCCTTCAAAGGGCAGTATTCAGCAGTGATCATTTCATTTAGGCCGATGATTACATTTTGCGCAACTGTGCAGTGATTTAGTATCTTGGAATTTTATGGGATATGATATTGGAGATGCTAATAGATTATTGGGGATATTCAGATGTTCAGCTGATATTGATGAGGGTGCTCACCCTTCTACATTGATTATGGCCTATAAATAGTTTATTCGTCTTGCCATAGACGGGCTAATTTCTTATGAAATGATGCTATAAGGGTGCGAGTTTGAGTATAAACTTAATACGGTACAAAACTCTGCTCTTAGGCTTGCATTGGTTTGTATCGAAACTACTCGCGTTAACATCCTTCTTCATCTGTCTAGGGTTTCGAATTTACTCATTAAAAAAACCATAATTCTTGCCAAGAGCCATTTTTGGCTGGCCAGATGGCTAATAAACTGTCTACACCAAACAAAGTTGTGAGAATCGTTTGGGCTCCATCTCATTGCGGGATCCTCGGTAATGATATGGTGGCTCATATTGCACTCAACCACAAACTATTTGATTTGTACATTGCTCTTTTTCTGAACTATTCAGATTTGTTTTACTGCTTTCGAGAAGATTTCAAGCATCTACTATACCGAGTCTACATACACCGAGGGGATATATAGATTATATTGACCGGTGCTAAGGTCACTACTGGTGTATACGTGTACGGATATGTACATACATACGATTCAAGCTGCTCCGGTTCACACGGCGCGGAAATATTTCCTCCGTTAAAGCCTGACGAATTCTGGCCTTAAAACTTGACTTCGTTTTGTCCAAGTCGAATATCAGAAATTTATTTTCGAGTTCTCAAGATCACCCAAATCCTTGCTAGACTTGACGAAATCTTAAATCGGCTCTTCTTATCGCTGTCTGACTTTGCTTCGCTTTGCTTCACTTACAAGGGGGACACGTGCACTAGTCTCCGACAGATCAATGACGAATTGACGATATATGATCTGTTATCATGTATTTATTCATTGACGATAAAATTGTTCAAGCCTGAAGAGGAATGGTTTCGAATGACCATCCAATTTCTGCATAAACACAAACGGGAACCAGTTGCACGAAAGGCAATGTAGATGCATTTTAGTTCAACAACGGGAAATCTAAATTCGGTCTTTGATAACCGAGAAATCTAATTTTCGTCTTGAGAACATTTTGGTCCACTTGGAAACTCTTTTCAGATACTGGGAAATCCAGTATGATCTAATGAGAAGCATACAAAAAACCGCTGCCAAGTGCCTCAGCAGTATGCTTTCTCAAAGTATTGCAATTGAACCTCAACTTGCATTAATCACCACTCTTTGAAGAAGCAAAATGAACCTCTAACTCATTTCCTCCACTCTATAGTAACGGTTGCTAAGGACGTGAACAATGGTTGCTATGGTGAATATCCGAGCTTCGATGTTCTTACTTCTTAGTCATCAACAGTTCCAAAAATGGACCTCCAATGAACTTTTCCCATTCCCTAGTTACGGTTGCAAGGGATATAAACAACGGTTGCTAGAGACATCAACGATGGTTCATACGGGAAAGGTCTCTTTGATTGTTATAGAATCCCATAAATATACAAACTCAAATGATCATTTATCATGAATTATATGGGAACTTATCGAAAACACGCTAGCAACGGTTGCCATGGAAATAAACACGGATGCTACTAAACACCGAACTAGGTTCACATCTGCCGGAGACCGACCTGAGTCCAAAATTTCAGGACGATCGGACCATTCCTTCGAAAATTAACGTACCACAAAAAAAAGTCAGTCTGAAGCTGAATTTTGTATCTCCATAGCAACGGTTGCTAGGAGAATAAACAATGGTTGTTCCAAAATGAATGTCTTATCGATTCTCATCGATCGTCGAAAAAATTGGAGACCCATCGTGCATTGATGATGATTTTTGGAGCTTTTATCAAAAACACGTTAGCAACGGTTGCTAGAGAAATAAACAACGGATTTGGCCGAAATTGAACTCAGCCGAGATTTTACGGCGACTAACTTGTGTGCAAAATTTCAGGACGATTGAACAATTTCTTCGAAAGTTATCGTACGACAAAAAAGTGCACGTATACGTACGTACGTACGTACGTACATATACAGACACTTTTGGATTTCCATGTTTTTCGACCCGTAGATCACGAAAATCGAGGTCCCGAGGTCTGATTCGGTGGGTCGATTTTTACCCCGTTACAAAGCTTTCTCTTTGAGAAAGCAAAACAATTCAGCCGCGTGGCAAATTAGGTTTGCTTATAAAAAATATAATTTTATTCCATAAAATTCACTACTTCTGTCTTGCAGGGGAATCCGACCCGAGTGCATTGGTAACTTCTTGGTCCTTCTTAAAAATTCATCAAACTGCAGATCTAGATTTTGAACTATCTTCAGAAGCTCATCTATTAGGAATTCAAGCTAACATTCCACATAATTTTCTTATGCTATAAGTAAATGCTTATAAATATTAAATGTCGTGTTTTGATTCAATGTTTTATTTATGTTTCTAACTTCAAATGTCCATCAAAGAAAAAAATGTCGTTGCAACTACCAAATGCAGCCGATTTTGGACGGGCATATTACTGGGATTAAAAATTTTGAAAATAAAAACTATTCGAAAAATATTCACTCATTAGTCGTTATCAGTGTGAATTTGATTCAATGTGAGACAGTTTGCCTTCTGATAAATTTATTTACCATTTCTGTGCGGCCAGCTGAAAAACGAAACCGAAAAACCTGCACCTCCGGCGCTCTGCAGACGACATTCGCTGGAGCTAAATTTGCTTATTGCTTGTTTTGACGTCTACGTCATCTGATCACATTTGATGGCCTATTGCAGGTTTTTGGTTGCAGTTGACATCATCATCATCATCATCATCATCATATCATCATCAACGATCTTATCGACTGACGGAGTTTCAAAAGCGTTCCGATGATACTTCCGATGCCAGTAGTGTTCATGCTGCATCAGGGCGTTGAGGCCTGCAGGTGCAGGCAGCGTTACATAACCAATAAAAAGTCAGTTATAGAGCTGACCAGCACACGGGGGGAGTGCGAGTGAATGAGCCCTGATGTCAACCGACAGCGGAGTATATGGCTAATAAAATATATACGAGTTATTTAATGAGTTACTAATTGAATACTTGCCTTAGTAATGATTCACTGACTTGCACCATTCCACTTCGTAATAAATAGTTACAAGTAAATTCTGACATTCCTACTGGTAGTTTCGGAATCTGTACATAACCTAATCTTCAGTTGACAAAATGGTTTCTGACGTTATTAAAACACAATACCAAATTAAAGGAATCACGGAAAAATATTGGTAAGCGATCATTCAATTAACTATGATATTTTTGGCGTGCATAGAACTTTGAATTTTTAATTATCAAGAATTCAAAGTGACGTAGTCTTATTTTGATAAATCAAACTATAGCTAATTTCGTTTTTATGCGCTTCAAGCGGTTCAGAAGAAGATAGTATCCTAATCATAGAGCCACCAAATGCGAAAGCAAAGCACTACAGGCACACCAGCACCAAGCACAGAGTTGAAAATCAAGAGGAGGAGTTACACGAGTCTAGGCATCACAAGAATAAACATAACCAGCATCATAGATATAAGAGTAAGAAGCGCACTATTAGAGACAGAGAAGTTGAAGATGCAAGGTATGTACTCTTATCAAATGTTTTTTAGTATTGCTATAGTTCTAATGTATCATTCATTCTAATAAGCTAGGAGTAAGAGTTAAACAGTCTTGGAAAGGGCGAATACAAATATGGTGCTTTTAATAAGCTAAGATAGAGAGTTTGCTCTGTTCCTAATAGCTCGTTGGAAGATTCCAATCCTATAGGTTGATGCTAAATTGCTAGTTAATCAAATGCGTTGGATACTTGCATCAGCCAAAGCAGAATAACCATCAAGTTCTGAGCATATTGTGAACCTATTTCTTCACAAAGATTTATACCCGCTGATACCCAGGTTTGCTTAGAATCTAAAAGAGCTATTTAGATGTATTCTGAGCTATAACAACAGAAGATCAAACATTTTTCTTGAGTTCAGAAATCCAATATAATAGTGACATCCCTCCGAATCAATTTGTTTGTGACATTCATTTTAAAATTTATCCGTATACAACAGAAATGAATTTATAAAAATAAAGAATCTACTTGTTTACTTCATCTACCAATTTTCTAGCAACTGTTCTGATCGACTATGAAGAATTCATTGACTTCAGCATAATGTTGTTTAATGATTCAAGTGTAGCCCATATGAATTTCAATGTGAACATAGACTGGAATGAGTATTTGTTCTTTCATTCTATTTTTCCTTCGCTTCTGTTATATTTAAGGTAGAATATTGGATTTTTCAGTGAAGGAAAATATCACTTTGAAAAAATGGACTTGGATAATTCTGGACAAAGCAATGATTTCTTGTTCGTTGTGAAACTTGTTCATCGTGGGATCTATTTTTATTCCAATGATTTCCTACTGGGAGTGAATCATATTGTACTAGGCATTTTGATGAAATTAATCTATTTTGACATATCTTGATGCTTTAATTTCATTACTGCTCTCAAAATGGTTTACTCTGTCAATCAAAATATTTTTATCTCCCTTTCCAGAGAACAATCAATCTAATCAATAGTGTTTTAAAACTTACAGATTAGACCAGCACCAAAGGGAAAGTGAAGAATATAAACAATCTAAATGGCGCCAAGAGGCCAAATTTCAGAGAAAAAGATCGGCTGAAAAATTGAGCAAGGAACTAAGGATTGATGAGCCTAGCAGAGATGAAGGCATGTACGATCACGACACAAGGAATGACAATGAAATACTGGGTAGGGGCCGATATCACCTCAAATCAACTTCTAGCACAGAAAAGCATAGGAGATCTCATGAAAGAAGATCCAATCAAGACAGGAATGAAAAAACTGGTTTGTTAACATTTTCATTCTTTTGTACGATTATTGATCTATTCACAATGAAATAGACATTTATAATTTTAATTATAAAACAGGAAATAAAGTAAATGTCTGGGAAGAACCGAAACCTTCAGAGGCATTAGAACAACAACAGGATAATCGTCAGCAAACAACTATTTTGTTCAAAGATCCAAGCCCAGATCTTTCTATAAATGATTCTCTTGTGAATGAAATTCAGTCCGATGACCAATTACAAATTTTCAATCAAAATAAGGAAAGCAGCTCTAACAGCAATGACTTGAACAAGAGTCGCTCATCTAATCGTTTAAATGATGATTCTTATGATTATACAAATTATATTAATTCATCTGCTATGTCAGATGGTGAAACCTTGTTACCAGAGAAGTCGAATGAAAATTCAACTAATTGTGAAGAAGTTGATTATGATAGCTTGCCCCCATATTTGCCAGCAATTCAAGGTATGTTATAAAATATTTATTTCAATTATAATTGAAATCAAAATTTTTAAATTCTTCAGATCTAAGTTTTTTAAATTACCTTATATCCTGTTAGGTTGCAGAAATGTTGACGAATACGAACGCTTGAATCGCGTGGCAGAAGGAACTTATGGAGTTGTTTATAGAGCAATAGATAAACGTACGAAAGAAGTAGTAGCTATTAAACGTTTGAAAATGGAAAATGAAACAGAAGGCTTCCCAACTACCAGTTTACGAGAAATCAACACATTACTGAAAGCTCAACATCTAAATATTGTCAAAGTACGTGAAATCGTCGTTGGAAATAATATGAATAAAATATTTATCGTGATGGATTATATCGAACATGATTTGAAAGCCCTTATGGATATGATGGAGTTGAAGAACCAAGTATTTTTGATGGGTGAAATAAAATGCTTGATGAAGCAGTTACTGAAAGCAGTTGCACATTTGCATAGAAATTGGATTCTTCACAGAGATCTCAAACCATCAAACTTATTGTTGAACAACAAAGGAATTTTAAAGGTTGGTGACTTTGGTTTGGCAAGAGAATATGGTTCACCAATCAAGAATTATACGACTAACGTTGTTACGCCTTGGTATCGAGCTCCCGAGTTATTGCTTGGTAGTAAATTATACAGTACTCCGATTGATGTATGGTCTGTTGGGTAAGTTTAATGTACTTTTACATTTTCCACGATGTTACTCCGCATAATGTACGTTCAAACTTTATTATTGTAAAATAAAACACCGATCTTACCATTTTTTACAGCTGTATTTTTGTTGAACTATTGACAATGGAACCACTTTTTCCTGGCAAATCGGAAATTGATCTCTTGCATAGAATATTTAAAAAATTGGGCACGCCAAACGATAAAATATGGCCTGGATATAGTGAATTGCCAGTGGTCAAATCGATATCATTCGCTTATTATCCTGTAAATAATTTAAGACAACAATTCTCTTCAGCATTGACTGAGTCAGGACTAGACTTATTGTTAGAGTAAGTATTTTAATATAAAAACGTTTTACTTCCAATAAATATAGAAATGCATTAAAAAACACTCAAACTTCTGAACTTTTCCACAGACTTTTGACTTATAATCCAGACAAACGTATTGAAGCAAAAAATGCGTTCAAGCATAATTATTTTCTAGAATCACCATTGCCCATAGAGCCAGATATGTTCCCGAGTTGGCCAGCAAAATCCGAGTTTGGAATGAAAGCATCAGAACAAATCGATAATGAAATGTTCAAGCAGCTTGATGAGAAAAGTGGGGTGGATTTGAGGCATGCAAGCAGACAAATTGGAGGTGGATTTTGCCTCAAGTTTTAATAGAACCTAGCAATTATTATTTACATTACAGTATCTTTTTCAAAACGTGTAATTTAATGTACATATTATTTTTTTATGTGAAAATCTCATCTGTAAATATAATTAAATATACTTGATAACAATTGAAAAATAGCTTATATTTTATTGTTCAAACAATCCTGATATTTATATCCACATGAATTGAATACCGTGTCTTAATTTTATTACATATTTTATTCCTCTAACATTTTTTCATGATTGCTGCAGCTCTTAGTGTGTCACTCGCTTGATTAAAAATTGATGTAACACTAGAGTCACATATAGATACATAAAAGAGGGTGAATCACGTATCCAAACTCGTTGGAAAACTACATAATAAACTTTGGTGAATGTAACTTGTTGATGTGAGAGTTTAGTTGTATTGTCTTGAAGTTATTGATTTTTCAAACTTTGATAAACTTTGATAAACTTTGATGGAGGACGAGAAGTTTAGTTGACGAATTGATGCGACATCATCAATAATGATTTCGAGATATTTGGATAGAATCAGTTGAATCATAACTATTCATTTGATTCAGAGCATCAAGAAGTTTCTGGTAATACCACTGCTTTTGTAGATCCATGTAACCATGTTGGTGAATTTATTTTAATTTATCTTTTTGCACTATCTGTAACTTCCAAGGTTGATAAATTAGAAGAAAATCAGCGATTACTTGTGTCTTTTTTATCCGTTTTTTTTTTATTAAAAAAATAACTATTGCGTTCCTACGCTTATTATTATAGAGATTTATTAAAATAGAGGCCGTACATAAATGTATTATACAGTATTATGCTGAAAGGAATCAATTTTTTTGAACATTTGCTTTTGATTTTGTATAATCCCGCCCAGGAAGAATAACTGTAAACATTCCTAGAACCCGCAAAGGCAGTTACAAAATTATTTCCCTAGTACTGTGATGGTGTCGCTGAACTATACCTCGAGCCACAGTGACAAGCATTTTCCGAATATAGAAAATCGTAAACTGCTTCATTTTTCTTCAGTTTCCCGGTATACTTTGTATAGAAAATTGCAATTTCATGAGACCGTAGTTAGTGAAGAACGTCGAGGATCCTTTGTAACTCTCGAGGTTCACGATGACGTTGATAAACAAGGTCTGTATTGAGTGAATGCTTGAATCTAACCTGTATGGTTTACCATACATCTTCAGTAAGTACTAAATGAATGGATTCACAAATTTTAGATGGAGATTGATGAGAAAAATGCGAAAGGTGAAGGTTTCAAGCCTTATTACATCCAGAAGATCGAGGAGCTGCAACTGATTGTAGCTGAAAAGAGTCAAAACCTGCGTCGTCTCCAAGCACAGCGTAATGAGCTCAATGCTAAAGGTATTTTCATTACCTCATCAAATTTTTCAATGCTTATTTCCAACCACTTCAATAATTTCAATTGATAATCATGCTTTTGATTGTAGTACGTATGCTTCGTGAAGAGCTACAACTTCTTCAAGAGCAAGGCTCTTACGTGGGTGAAGTTGTCAAGCCAATGGACAAAAAGAAAGTACTAGTCAAAGTTCATCCTGAAGGAAAATTTGTTGTCGATCTGGATAAGAACATTGACATCAACGATGTAACTCCAAATTCCCGTGTTGCTTTGAGGAATGAAAGTTACACACTGCACAAAATCCTTCCAAACAAAGTTGATCCCCTTGTATCACTTATGATGGTGGAAAAAGTTCCTGATTCAACTTATGAAATGGTTGGTGGTCTTGATAAGCAGATCAAAGAAATCAAAGAAGTTATTGAGTTACCCGTCAAACATCCTGAGCTCTTTGACGCTCTTGGTATTGCTCAACCTAAAGGCGTGCTTTTGTATGGACCACCTGGTACTGGCAAAACTCTGTTGGCTAGAGCAGTAGCTCATCATACGGAATGTACATTCATCCGTGTTTCTGGTTCTGAACTTGTACAAAAGTTTATTGGAGAAGGGTCTCGCATGGTCAGAGAACTCTTTGTTATGGCTAGAGAACATGCACCGTCTATCATTTTCATGGATGAAATTGATTCTATTGGTAGCTCCCGTATTGAATCTGGATCTGGTGGTGACAGCGAGGTAACTAATTCAATGTGTTTGACTTATTTTGCAAGTTAAAATATTTAAAATAAGTGATTCTCTTTTTGAAAAATTAATTCAACATTAATAATCTATTAGTTTTTGAATCTTATTCTTAGAAAAGTACATTCAAATTTTTCTGTAACATTTTAGGTTCAACGTACTATGTTAGAACTTCTAAATCAACTGGATGGTTTTGAAGCCACGAAAAATATTAAAGTTATAATGGCAACAAATCGAATTGACATTTTGGATCCTGCTCTATTACGTCCAGGCCGTATTGATCGTAAAATTGAGTTCCCACCACCAAATGAGGAAGCTCGTCTTGACATTTTGAAAATTCACTCTAGGAAAATGAATCTGACTCGTGGTATTAATTTAAGAAAAATAGCAGAATTAATGCCTGGTGCATCTGGAGCTGAAGTTAAGGTAAATTTTGGGCATTCAATTATCATATGACATTCAATGTTTTTATAATTCTTAACTCATTGCAATAAATACATTTTTAGGGTGTTTGCACTGAAGCTGGTATGTATGCTCTAAGAGAACGCAGAGTTCATGTAACACAAGAAGACTTTGAAATGGCTGTTGCAAAAGTTATGCAGAAAGATTCTGAAAAGAATATGTCGATTAAGAAATTATGGAAGTAATTAACTCAAGATTTATATTATTTTACAATGTATAATTTAATTTCACTGTTATAAGCCTTTTTTAAACTCACAAAATGTATAATAATAAATTCTGCCAAAATTAAAAAACTTGGTAAATAATCTATCATTGGAATTGATTACAAGCACCCTAAAACTTTCCTATATTCTATGTAAAATAACAAGTGTACAAGGTTTAATCAATACTAAACCATTATTTCCTGAAATATCGCTTATAAACAGAAGAAAAAATGATTAAATTCATTGGACTTGAATAAAAGTATAGATCTAGAGCAGAACATTTCGTACACACTCACATAATTTCATTGGATTGCATTAAGTCATTGGTGAGAAATAATTTTTCAAAACTGCCACTTGAGTATTGGACATACTATTGTCAGTTCTTATTAGATTTACCGGTACATATTTTGTAAAGAGGGTGTCAGTATTTGATACTAACTGATTAACCGATGCACCATATACACTTTCGACGCGGTCAAGTCATTTTTTTTTTTCTTCCTAAGGCCGCGGTCAAGTAATAATAAGATACATATATATATATATATATATATATATATATATATATATACTTCATGTAATTGTTTAAGATCAGTTATTTACTTAATTAGTTATATTGAGATTTAGGCACATACCTCGGTGTGATAGCTTTGGAAGAAAAAAAAAAAAATACTTCATGTAAAGTCTCTTTACCGACGCTTACAGGAAACTTTATATATCTATATATGTATATATATAACTGATGGATATCGTACCGACCAAGCGCAAAGCGTTCGGTGGACCGCGGTGGTGGCGTGGCTTGTGTCGAGACTGTCGAGAGTATAGACTGTATTGGACAGTGTATGTTACTGTATTGTACCTATTACTTATAGTTGCGATCGTGCGAAATGTTTTCGTGCGAATCGTTGTGTTAGGTTAATTTATAATGTTTGAAACGTAGCTACGTTACTTTCAACTTTTCCAATTGTAAATATATATATACATATAAAAAATGGTAGACGAGAAAATGGCTGTTGACGTTGATACGCAAAGCGAAGAAGGAGAAATCAAAAGGAGTCCAGATAAGTGAGTACTTCATAGATAAGGTTATGTTGAGGCAACAGTTTGTTTTTTCAACAATTGGTTTATTTTTCTGTAGGATAATCAGTTAGGCGATGATTTTGATTGGCACAAACGACGTAACAATCGATTTTCAAAGAAACAAGATTTCTTTTGATGCATTAGTGATGAGTAGTTACTCTTTTTGAAGGTTTGCATTCAGTCATTCTGTTGGGTGTATTTTAGTCTCAGTATTCAGGAGACAGAGAGGAATCATGTTTTTGAAAGATTATTCACATTCTACTGATGTGTGAGAGGTAGCTTCATGAGCTACAGAAACTATTTGCTCTTGTTTTATGTAAGTTTTATGCAAGTTTTTTTTACTTCATTAGCTCATGACATTAGCTGAGCAATCTGAATATGATTCTGGATACCTCTACTTTGCTAAAATTGTAATACATTTTGTTTACACCCATTGAGTCATCAAAAAGTTTCTAATGTAATTGATATTCCAAACTCACTGTGTCTTGAGGGTAGCTGAGCTTTTCATGTATGTGATTTTTATCTCACACTCGTCTAACACTTCCATCGACAGGGTTCAACATATTTGTATTCCGTAATACCAAAACAAAATGTGTATAAACATGATTCCTCTTGACAGATTCATTCTAATTTTTCAATTTTACAAAAGTTATACTCTGAAAAATTGTTACATGAGTGACGGATGAATAGATTCTTTATTTAACCTTGGAATAAAACCTCATCTGGTCTAAATTGATGTACTTCTTATTAGATTATTACATTTTTATGTAGTTACATTTGAAATTACAATGAGATTCTAACTGATTTTGGTAAAAACTGAAAATTTATTTCTTTGTAATTGATGTCAGAATATTCTTTAATGATGTTGGGTATGATTTCAAATACTTTAGAAAAAGGTTGCTGACCCTCATATTACATCTTGATGTTAATCTCAGAAGCAGTAATTCAGAATGTTTTATTGTTTTCACAAGATTCAAGATTTATGTAGTGGGAGAGTTTAATTTGCAGTAATTGTCAGAGCTATAAATAAATTCACCTTTTCAATATCTCATGAGAATTGAAATTGCGGAAAGAAAAAATCATTACTTCACAAAACTTCAAAGTTCTGAATTAAACTAAATTAGAAAGTGAATAATGAGTGCATTTTTCCATTCAATGTTGCATATTATTTATATAACAATCAAATTATTTGAATGAATCAATTGATTATTTCAACAGTTTTCATTCTTCTTGATTATGATGTATACAGTATACAATGAAAATTCAATATTAAAATTTGTATACCATAGATTGTGAGATAATTATCAAAAGTAATAAAAACTGAGAGTATATGAGTAACCGAAACAGTTTTGTTTCGAACAAGAGTTGAGGGCTATAAGTATAATCCCCCAGCGAAGCGCTCACTCGATAAAACAGTTTCTCGTATACACCAATCGCCATCATGAGTGGCATCTGGCATCGCATTCTTGCGTATACTGCAGCGAGCAGCCGCAGTCGCATACGAGCTGCAGTCCACTGCAGTCCACTGCAGTTTAGACCGGTAGAAGTAGTTTGCATATACTTATATACGCGTTCGTAAAAATCGTTCTTCACCCGCGAGAGCTGAGTGCCGATCCATGGACGACGCGACCACCGCATGTTTACCTGCAGAATGTTGAGTGATGCCGGTATCCCGGCAAGCCTTCCCCAGGTATCCTATAAAGCCCCCCGTGTCCGCGCGAGTCATCGTCGACTAACCCGCCCCTGTTAGGTTACGTTGATAAGACTGACTAACTAGAGCTGAACTCTGTGTGAAGTTTCTCGGAGGAGGAAGGCGCAGACACGGCGGACTCGCTGGATATAAAGCCGCCGCAGGCGGTGGTGCGGCACCGGAAGCCCACCAGCCACCGTAGCAGCCGGGACAAGCATGAGCTGGGCTCAGGCCGAGACGGGCGCAGCCGAGACCTGGACAAGGACAGGAAGCAGCGTCATCATGAGCAGCAGCAGCAGCAGCAGCAGCAGCAACAGCAACGCGACGCCGACAGGCACCGGGAGAAGCACCTTAGGCACCGCAGGCACGATCCCGAGACTATTGATCCCAAACCTTCTAGAAGATCCGATCCCAATGCTGCTCCCAAAAGAGAAAGAGAATCTTCCAGACATGAGCGAAAGGAACGCTCTACTGGCGACAGGGTCCTCGAGGATCTCAGAGAAAGGTGAGTGAGCTCTACTTCCTTCCAGCCATGTATCTTAATTTGGCTAGGTTTTGTGCTCTCTGACCAGCTTGCTTGTCTCAGCTAGGAACATTTGCATATTTTGCAATGATAAAACAACAGAGTGCTGTCCAGCTTTGATTGTTATCTCCTTCTTCGCTTGCTTGTGAAATTTCCATCTCACAGTTCTTTGGTTTGAGTAATTCGCAACACTCTTACTTATTAAAAGCTGTGCTCACAAAACTGATGTGCAATTGATCTTTTTGCTAAATGTGACCGTGTACACATTTTCACAATTATTATTAAAATATGCAGATCAAAATTTATCTTGATTTTGAAGTAGCTCAGTCGCCAGACATAACACCTTTGGGAATCTTTTCCATTCTGTTGTTTGTATAGCAGATAAGTATGAGGAACAATAGATATAAAAGATGAATTAAGTAATGATAAAATGAATTTTTATCAAAATTTGATTTTACAAATGAAACATATTTTATCAAAGAAAGATAATACAAAACACACTAGACATCGTCTTATTTTAATTTTAAGGATTTTATTCTGTTCCTTAGATTACTTATGTCATTTGGACTTGCGACTTTTGAGATTCTGATAATCCTTTTATTTCCATGTTAGTAAGTCTATTCAAAGTAATGAAGGACTAGAATATAATCTTAATAATGTTCAACTGAGGTATAAAAAAGTTTTCTCAATTTTCTAACATCTTGTTATGGTTAACTATCTACTTTTTCAAAATCAAAATTTTATTTTTTACTCCAATAGCCCTTCCATATCATATCACTTCTGATACTATATTTTCTTAATCAAGAAAGGAAATTAATTTCTTTGGTGGGTTACGTATCTGGCAAAATGTAGAAGAGCATTCAATCTTCCTAACAATATTTTCATACAGATGTAGTGAATAATTGTTGGATAAGATGCATATTTGCACTCATGTTGATAATTCTTGTCTATAAATATACATTATTTGTAATTTTTTTTATTTTTATCTTCATTGCCTAGCATTAATATTTTATTTTTTTCTGTTTCATTTATAAAAAAGTAACTTTGGTCGTACGAATGCTATCAACAATCAAAGCAGAATGACCAACAGGTATAGAAAATTTTGTGAATATTTCAAATTCTTTAATCATGAAATCATGCATGTTCACATCTTTAGCTCACACTTAGAGAATATTCTTCAAGCTATGAATTTCATTTGTGTAATCAAAAGTTCTTTACGAATAATCTACTACGAGTAAGCTATTTTATAATTAAATGTTTCTGTAGAAATTCATCTGTTTGATATTTAGTTGTCGGTCTCATGAAAAGCTAGCTTGCTTTGAAATTTAAGGAAATGTCATTTTTTATCACACAAAGGCAGTATAAATCATAACAAAATATGAAAATTTTTGCATTGTTTTCAAGTCTTACTGTTTTAAAATATTATATTTGAAACATTGTATTTCATATTCAAATTTCCATTTATGAATTTTGGATTTAAACTTTTCAAATGTTTTATAATGTTGTGTTGGTCAAATCAAGAATGATGATTATTCAATTTTGAGTATGTTCTGTGCAAGCATGACTTTAAAAGAAAGATAATGACTAAATGAATTTCTCATTTCTCAGTAGAGTGAAAAAATTGTTTTTGGAGCTTAACAATGCGCTGACTCTACTCCATTATTTTGTGTTTCTTCTTGGAGTAATTTACATTGGTATCAATAAAATTTGTCAAACTGTTTTATCCCATAACTTTGTACATCAGAAAAAAAGTGAACTTTATTGAATTTATTTACCAAAGCTAATTCTCCTCCAAGGGCATGTGTGTATTTCAAACAAAATTTTATTTTCTTGTATCAAAAACACAAAGTTTAATATATTGTAAGAAATCATGTTGGTATCAATACATTTGACTCTTATTTTCTGTTTTCTGCTTCAACAGCCAATCTAACGATTTACTTTAAAAAATTACAGATTGTTGGACAAACGACGAGAAAGGCGTGAAGAGCGAGTTGAGTACAAAGTGGAGTCATCGTCGCGCAGCCGAGATGACTCTAGAGGCGAAAGCCGCCGCGACATTCGTATGGAAGAAATGCGCGAGCGCCGAGAGGTACGGATGGTGGTGCCCACCGTGGATGAAGTCAGCAGCCGCAGGGATATGAGGATAGAGGAGCAGCGGAGTACCAGTAGGCATGTGCGTGAACAGGAAATGAGCGGCTACGGTGACGTGGAAATGCTCGAGCTGCACCAGCATCATCACAGATCATCATCTGGCAGAGAGAAGAGGCACAAGAGGTCGCACAAACACGAAAGGCGGTCGGATCGTGAAAGAGAAGGTGTGTTGGATTTTAATTGAATTTCTTTTTTGTAACCGATTCAGATTCAAGTGCAATGAATATTGTCTTTTATGTTTGTAAAGGGCATAGAGAGAAACATTCGAGAGAACAAACAATGGAGGTAAACTCGTATGAAGAATACGAGCGCATGGAGGCGATAGAGCACCACCATCATCAGCATATGGTCATGACGAAGGACCCCAAAGAAATGACGGAGCAAGAGTTACGTCGACAAAAGCTAATCGATGCCGAGCGCGAGATGGCCCGCAGGAAAGAGAGTTCACGTGTCGAGCTTGAGGCCCGCCGCAAAATGAGGGGTGAGAAACGCCATCATAGCCCGGACGACCCTATGCGCGACCCTTCAGTCGTTGAGCTCATGTCGGACGAGAGTGTACGCATGGCCGGACTCAATTCTGACGAAAGTAGCCGCAAGAGTAACCGCTCGCGCGTCTCCGAGGAAGAGCGTGATCAGTCTGGCGACTCTTCGGATTCCAGCAGCTCCAGCTCCGACGATGACGACGATGACGATGACGATTCGTCTGACTCCAAGGACTCTAATGAGAATTCAAACGACAACTCTGACTATAATAACCCAAGCCCCTTGAGTGTTGATCAACTTGCCAAGTCTGATAGGTCGGACGGAGAATCGCCTGGTCACATTGAATCTAATGGCACTGTCAAGGCTTCTGAGATCGAAGAGGTGAAAGATGAACCTGCGCAACCCATCGATCTTCCGCCATACTTTCCGGCGATTCAAGGTATATTCTGATCCTTTGCTAAGTGTTTTTGATATGAAGACTACATTCTCCCATCTGAATTCTCGGTTTTAAATGTTTCATTTAATTTCACAGGATGTAGGAGTGTTGAAGAATATAAATGTCTAAACCGAATTGCAGAAGGTACGTATGGAGTTGTCTATAGAGCAGAAGACAGACGTACCAAAGAAATAGTGGCTCTGAAACGCTTGAAAATGGAGAAGGAGAAGGATGGTTTTCCGATAACTAGTTTACGAGAAATTAATACTTTACTGAAAGCTCAGCATCCTAATATAGTTACTGTGCGAGAAATTGTCGTTGGCAGTAATATGGATAAGATTTTCATAGTTATGGACTATGTTGAACATGATTTGAAGTCACTTATGGAAACGATGAAATCGAAAGAGCAAGTCTTCATACCAGGCGAAATAAAATGTCTGATGCAACAGTTACTACGGGCGGTTGCACATTTGCACGACAATTGGATACTCCACAGAGATCTCAAAACATCTAACTTACTGCTGAGCCACAGGGGTATCTTGAAAGTTGGCGATTTTGGCTTAGCAAGAGAATACGGTTCACCACTCAAGCAGTATACTTCAATTGTTGTGACACTTTGGTATAGAGCTCCAGAGTTGTTACTCAATGGCAAAGAATACAGTACTCCAGTGGATGTATGGTCTGTCGGGTAAGTGTCATAAAAACATTCATTTCGGACTTTTAATGTTTTTATTCGACAATTAACGATATTATGTTTTCCCTACAGTTGTATTTTCGCTGAACTAATAAGAATGGAAGCACTTTTCCCTGGGAAGTCAGAAATTGATCTGTTGAACAGGGTATTTAAAGAACTAGGCACCCCAAGTGACAGAATTTGGCCGGGATACAGTAAACTGCCAATGGTCAAAAAGATACCTTTTGCCCATTATCCTGTGAATAGTATAAAGCAGCGATTTGGTTTATCATTAAGCGATTTAGGAATAGATTTACTTATGAAGTAAGTAAAATGCTCTCTATGTATTGGTTTTACATAGATAAAACTTGTATAATCTCACAACATTTCTGGAAAATCACTCTAAAAAAATTCGCAAATCAGTAAATGGAAAAGAATTTAATCTAAACAATTTTTATTTTCAGATTTTTAACGTATGATCCAGCGCAACGTATAACTGCAGAAGATGCACTGAAGCATGGCTACTTTTCTGAAACACCATTAGCTATAGATCCGGCTATGTTTCCCACTTGGCCAGCCAAGTCTGAATTTGGAGCCAAGGTCAATGCATCACCGAAACCACCGAGTGGTGGTAAGGAATTCAAGCAATCTGGTGAAGACGATAATGAGGATAACGTCTCAGGTTTCCATATGGGCTCCAGAGAAGTTAATAGGCAGCTACAAGCTGGTGGTGGTTTCCACCTCAAGTTTTGACGAAAATGCTCATTATTGCAACTATTGCAATGCAAGGCTCAGAACATTTTACCTCTGCGTATTTTCTTCTTTTATACGTCGTGATTTAATGAGAATGCGAGTGGATTGAATAAATGTGTAGATAAATAAGACTTGTACAGTAAAATATTATGTATGAATAAAAAGAGGACATTATTATTATATGCTGAGTAGAATTTCTATCAACACCTAGTAATTCGCCCAAAATACAACACTGAGGAAAATGCATAAAGCGATGCTCACTATAAACAGATGGTGAGAGAAATTGAGTATATTTCTTCTAACATTAGTGTTTATATAATAGTAAATTGCACAACGACTCAATAGAAGAGTCGAAATTCAATGTTTATACATCGTAAATTCTCACTCTGATCATTGTGAATATTTCTTTAGTTTTTAGAAACGCCTACAATTAAATGAACTGTGCCAAAATAGTTGTATCAATATAGTACTAGGAAAATAGCAAAAGTATCGTAGTAATTACTTTTTTTTTCCACAGTGCATAATTTTACGTTACACTATCCTCATATTTTTTCGTGGTGTAATTTTTTTTGTGTTGCTTAACAGTCTTGAATAGATTTTATACAATAATCTTGTTCAGTATCTTGAAATTATAACAGAGTAATATTCACAAATTGTAAATTATGATTATAAGTTTACTTGACATCCGATAATTTGGATTAAAATTGAATAGTTAATATTGAATAATTTTGAGAAAGATTATCGAAAGAATTTTGAAAAAATACTTGATAGTAAATTTTTTAGGTAGAGAGGTCTTCTCCATTGGTGTAAGGTATTAAATTAAAAATGATAAAAGTATTACTGCAAGCTGTAAGCAACCTTTATTGATGATATTCACGACAAGGTATTTTATTCGACATTTGGCATTTAATTATACATCGCAAAAAGCAAAGCTGGTTTTGTAAAATCCGATGTCCTACTTTCCAGCATTCTGCATGTTTTTGGGGAGACCCAACAATGAATTGATGAGCTCCGAGTTCCTCTTGGAGTGGCATAGCCGTTGTGGTAGCATTAGTAACTTTGCTATCAATTCGGATTCCTAAAAGTGAAATATTATTTGAAAAAGCAGAAACAGTTAGTGTGTTGCAAAATTGAAATGGTATACGATGTGATTATGAAAGAACACAAATTAACTTGTTTTAGTTATTTTCCAATTCTCTCTTTCTCAGATTCAAAACTCAAAAAGGAAACAACTCACTTCTCACTGCCAAATGCATGCAATACTTACAATTACAACACTTATTTCCAAAAACTAGTTAAAAATAAATGAGTATTTTCATTGAATTATTGTCTATCGAGACCAGAGAAAAGGACAAGGGTCGCATCAGAACCAGAATTGTAAAGAAGTAGTGGAAAATGTTAATTACTGTGATCATAAAAAGAAACTTGATCTCAAGTAGCACAAACAAGGGAAAAAATGGCTAAAAATATTCAATCACTAAAAGCGTTGGAATATGTTTTTCAAGTAATCACTCACCAAAGAACGTTCGTAAGGATTCGACATCATCATGTTTCGAGAACTCTCTTCGATTGAAGCTGCGGCAAAGTATATAATTGCGAGGACAATGAAAGCTTTAAAGAACTGATTTGCCGGAGATTGCATCCTTAATTTCTGAAATTTAAATCATACTTGTAACCCAGTGAAAACGACTGAGATCCCTTCATTCGCACAAATGATTATTTGATGATTGATGAAGAAGTTTCTGGTGAATTTATGGAAAGCTTACCTCTTTCTGGCTTAGGCGAAATGAAGAAGATATAGAGTCAGCGTAGATACGAAGATCTCAGTCGCTCGTCCTTCCTTACAATGGACGAGGTTTCCTCAGTTTGCATCTTTTATACAGAAAAAGCTTGTAGAACTGGGGCTGCTGCTGCTGCTGCTGCATAAGACATCCCCTGCGATCGACAGCTCATGTCTAATATCCCACCACGATAGGGGCTTGCGTCAAGCGAGATGATTATTGGAAAATCTGGCGAATCGTTCTTCCGGAATTCATTACTATTTCGAGCGTGAAAGTACCTCTCTCAAGACATATGGATGATTGATATTATAGGTCCATTCACTAAATGATTGTGTAACAATCATTTGAAGAACATGTCAATACGTGAAACACAGCTGAGATTTCTACTAAAATAGAACTAACTAAATCTTTTACTCGGAACTTTTTTCATCTTAGGTAAGCAATACAAATGCACAGTACTGCGCATCAGGTAATATTTTTTATTTGATTTTGAATGGTGAACAGTTAGTTGAATAAAACTATTCATGTTTAAAGTAAAAAATAGAAAAATCACATATTTTATTCTTGATTCGTGCCTTTCTCAAGGTGTCCAAATAATCTCTGCAACTTTTGATTGTCAGAGTAAAGAAAAAGCTAAAATCAAAGTTTCACAGATATCTTTAAAAAAAAATCTTAAAGAGTCTCGACATAACTTTAGAAGTATAACAACAAGGCTTCGATCTCGATTCACATATATGCTTCGTCGAAATGATCGTGTTTGAGCGAAGGGATTGAATGTGCAGACGGCTCTCAAAAAACCTGATCCCGCGAAGACGAGCAAAATTGATACTGCAGTGTAGATTACAAGTGAGTGGGAGCAAAAGCCCACGTGTGGGCTGTGGCGAGTGTCGGAAAAAAATACGTATCTGAGAGGGACACACGCGGTACGGGTTGATGACCTCTGATAGCGAAAGTTACAGGAACCTGCTATAACCGCGTGCCCATGTTATCTAAAATCTTCTTCATTTTTCACTACGCCCATTGCATCGGAGAATTCAGAAAATTTCTTATGCAGAGTCTATCGCTGTTATTCTACCGCAAGAATATGAGAACATAATGTATCCCCCAGAAGAGCGACATAATCTTCGCAAGAAATTGAGAAACGTTCCAGGCCTGAGTTGAAAAACGGTTCGCCAAGTTCATTTTTGAAACCGCGATTTTTTCACAAATTCCGTTGTAAAAATGATAACTTTTGAACGTGGCATTCGATCCTTGTGAAAGCAACTTCAATAATCTTTTCCAAAAGCTTTCAATCACCAACAACCGGTGGAGATAATAAACTGCACAATTAACATACGACAGCTAACCGAATACCAAATACTTGCATTATTTTAACGGATGAAACAAACTTGATCTTTGCTTCAAATATACCACTACTCCATTGGTAGTCAAGGTAAGAGTCAAAAAAAGACACGACGATCTTCCCTCCTGTGTCACTCGAGGCTCTTCCCGAAATTATAATCAGTATTCGCGAGGCTCTTCTGTCGAATCTCTCAATTTCTGATTCAACTGGTGTGTCTATACTTCTGGAGTCAGGTATCATTTGACAATCGATTGTCATTAACAAATTATTGTAAAATTATTGCTTTCTTCGAAACCAAAATTTTCATAGAACACTACTATCTGAAAATCAGGCAGTGAATGAAAAAAAAATGTTTTTCTTGAAGCAGGGTACGTTTTTTATCAAACACAAATAATTTTTGCTTTCTCGAAGAAAAATACTTGTGACGGGGCCAAAATCGAACTTTCGAATCAGACAAATTCTTCACACGGGTCAGTCGTGGATAGATGTGGAACGACTTCGTTAGTCGGTAACATATTTTGTTTATTGCCCTCTAGCAACAGTTGTCAAGGTGTTTTTTGGAAGTTCTCAATCATTTTTCGTAAATGCACGTTGAGGTCCGAATACACACTGGAATCTATGGGAATCAACGAGATATTTTCCGTGGCAACCGTTGTTGATATCTCTATTGGCCGTTGTTACGAGAAAGGGAAAATCAGTTTGAAATCAATTTATTGGTGGTGAACGACACAGAATCTTCGATTACAGTACTTTTGAGGTCTCACGACACAGTATCTTTGTATTCTCCATAGCAATTGCTGTTGATGTCCCTAACAACCATTGCTAGGTAATGTGGAAAATCAGTTCTAGGTCCATTTGTTGGTGGCAAAAGACTCAGAATTCTCATTTCTACATATCAACCATCTTTCACGCAAAGCCACTTTGTGAAAGTATACTGTTATTGCATTTAACAGTGGCTTTTAATAACAATCAACCTAGCCATAAGGGAAAAAACAGGTTCCAGCATGGGACGAAGTGGGACCTGACGATCCACTCGATTTTTTACAGGTTTTGGATCGAGCCGCAACTGCAAGTCTCGGAGAGCGCAGTCAAATTCTGGACGCTCGATGAAAAAAAAAATGGCGGCGCAGGAAAAGAAGGAGCGCGTGCGAGAGAGAGAGAAAGAGAGAGAGAGCGACACGAGCAAGGATAAGCCAGGTCACTAACCAGCGAGCCGCGTGGCCTTGAACCAGCTATACAGACCGATTCGCATGATTTGGTTACTTTTTCGAGACCGGTAGCTATCAATCGACGCCGGGGAAAAATGTACGTAAGCTCTGTGCGGCGAAGAGCCTGATTTACCCGTCGCCCGCCGCCTCTATGTGTGTGGTATACGTATAATATACCGTTCGAGAATCCTGACCCCCGCGTTTGATTCGCTCTATTTCTACGATTAAGATCTTGACACGACTTGACGATTCCGGTGCGGAATGAAGATGAAGCTTTTGTCTCGCGGCACCAAGCAACAAAGACAAGAGCATATAGCTCTTACCGGAACTTACTTTTTTTGTGATCGCTCATATAGTAATATGGTATGCTTATATCAATGATTGAAAAATCAATATATATAATGCTTGGAATCACTTCAAGGATTAGCTGCGTATTAGTTCAGTAGTCTGATCATGCCGGTGGCATGGAAAATTTGCGGCGATGCCAGAAACAGACTGTCAGTCACAATAGCTTGCGTAATAGAAGCCCCTCCTGTTTATATCTAGGGCGCTTGATTTGTCTACTTCGCTTGTAATCCATTGAGTATTGCTCGTGCACACTCCCCATTCGCTCATAATATATATAACATCTCTTATATCTTCTACAATATCGAAGTGACGAGGTACGTATGTCGCTTGTCAACTCAAATGCACGCCTTTTCGAATGAAAGTGAAGTCAGAATAGTTATAATATGTTAATATAAATAAAAATCAACCGCGTCTTGCGTCGATTATGAACTTTTCCCGCCATACTATTTTAGGTCCTATAGCAAGAACTCGTTTTTTTATTATTGCGATACCAAATTGGTAATATTCGAATAAATGAGCAATGAATGGTTAGAGTTATAGCATTGAACACATTCCAAACTATTCGACTGAATTCGATGAATTATTATTCACTCATTTCATGAAAAGATCGTTCGGGATTTAAAATTAATTATTTACAAAAATTTCGAAATCATGGTCAAACATATATACACTTGGAAACTTTCGATAACCCACTAATACTGCCATCGTTGATATCTGATTTCAAACAGGTTCATGTGATTTTTGATTAGCTCTCAAATCGAACGGCATTGAAATGCACAGTGTGTTTACCAGTTGCGCTTGCACCTCATGGACCTGTGCTTAATTGAAAACCGATCGTGTGTGTATCGCATCAATATAAATCAACTGCATAATGAGCGTGAGCGAGTGTAATCATTCAAAACGCGCACGCCATGGGCCCTTCTCGTTAAAATCGACTGCCCCATCAAGTTTCCACCGCGCGAACAGGAGTAAAACGAGAAGATTCGCCAATTAATTTTCTTCGCGTGGCACTGCGGGCCGCGGGCTCGGTTGGGCGAGATAGGAGCCCCTTGGCGAGGGTTAACGAGAAGCGAAAAGAACGAGCACGGGACTCGATGCAAAACACTGATTGAAAATGCCCAGCTGGCCGCTCGAGCCACGGCTGCGCGACGGAAGCAGCGGAACGAGTTCCCCGTCCTCGGCGTCGAGCCCACCGCGTGGCGCGAAGAATTATGGCAGGTTTATTATACCTCGGGTGCGAGCGCCTGCGCACCGGGTAATAAAGAAATCTTAATTCCAAACGGGGTAAATTTTTCGCCCCACGACGCTCTCCGAGGGTTTTCAATTAAAGTGTTCGGTTTCCCCGTCGCGGAACGTGAGTTGCGGTAATTACGTGATTTGTGTGGCTGTTCACCCCGCGAGAAGAGAAAAAAGGTGTAGTCGCCTCGCGCGATTGTACGGTATCGACACCCGACATTCACGAGCGTCGATGTATTGAGCGGGAGGACGACGAGTTGTCTCTTGATCGCGAGCCCCGCGTCACACCAAACCTGCCTTTATCTACTTGAGCTTCGAATCGTATGGCGAGGCTCGCATCCCTCTCGTATGCTTTATATACATGCACGATGACATATCGGGCAGCTGTGATATACAGCGTTAAACGGGGCTGACAAGTGGGCGCGGGTACGCGCCAATTACGATTTGCACACATGCGCGCGTGTGCAGAACGACCGGAATGTATAAAAGCCGCTCTCGCTCCGCTCCGCTGGGGATTCCGTCCACGTATTGTCGCTCAGCACCGCGGCCGAAGGCTGCCGCTGCTTCTTCTCCGAGTCTCGCCATTGTCGCGAGATGCATTGCTGATTTGACATTTAAACGACTGGTAAATTTTTCCCCCGCCTGGTTTGTATGCCGATTCGCAGTTGAGGCGTAGACACGTGTCGTCTAGTTTTCGAGACTTCCGCTATGCCGTCATGCGTGCTTTTGTTGGACCAGCTATCCGCAGACAGACATCTTTTTCAGGATTCTAGATACTTTTCGCATCGCAGCCATGAATTTTACAACACGATTCATCCCGACATTCATTCGAAATCCTCAAATTCGATTGAATTATCATGGTACATCGGTTTACATAGTTACCGTGAAAATCATTCATTATTGGCATCACCGTATTTGAAATTCTACTGTGAGGAATTTCCAGAGTGAAATGTATATTCTCAAGTTATTCCTGTTACCGTTACTGCTGGAAAATAATGAAAACAGGGTAATGACTATAAAAATATACATGCATTTTGGTAAATTCAAAAAGCCACCAGCAGTTTTGGTTTTCTGTTGGTATTGAGAAATCTAATTAATGGAAAAGAAAAATTCTAAGATGAAATGCGTATTTCCATTTCTTCTATCCGTACTTTTAGATAAAACTCACAGGAATGAACTGAGTTATTTCTTTAGTTCAAGTGATGAAAATCGAAAGCATATACTATTCAACTAACGCTGATTGGCTTGTCTGGTCTAATTCGACATTTGTCTACTTCCTTGCGTTTCATCATTTCCTCTCTCCCATTGTCATTCGGTTAGTGTCTCGAAAATTCATAAATAATTTCACCCTTCTTGCTTGAGTTAACGTACATTAGATCTATAAAGGTCCAGTGCAATTCCATAATACATTCTTTTCATACAGACAGTAGTCGAGACTGGCAAACACTCGGAGACACTGACGCTGAAATGAGAATTCCTGGAGGCTCGGGTAGACGCTCTTGACGTATCTTATGCGCTGCGATTATACACGAAACGAAGTGCATGTCGAACCGACGCGGGAGTGAATCACTTGGCAGCTCGTCGCCTATTTGCTTTGTTCCACCACCGGGAATGTGGGATTGCGCTTTCGTTGTCGATCATACCAAGGAAATAATGTATATTCCGTTTTGCGCATGCAAAATGTTTGTTGTGTGCTTCACTCGTGAGACCTGCACATTTAATGCTAAAGTTCGACATGTTACACGAGATGTATCGATGAAAATTTCCAAATACCCAATGAACTCGCGGAATGTGTTAAAACATGAAATTCCATTGCACTTACATGGCACTTTCAGGCCTGGGCATTTTCATGGCTGCATAGTGGATCGTTATTGGGGGAAAAATCGCTATGCAGACGAAATATTTTGACAATCAGTTGATTATTCAAACCTGAAATCTACATGACAAAAGTACAGAAATATGCCTTTAAATTCAAAAGCACCGGCAGCAAACAAGTAGACTCCAATAGCTTCGCCATGGTCTACGTGTAGCGCTTCCAACATCAACCAAGTATAGGTAATACTCGTCATAAAGCGTTTAAAAAAAAACAGCACAGACCGTGACACTGGGGAGCCTCCTCGGTAACCGAGTGGCTGCACGTCGTAACCTAAAAGAAGCATCACGAACAACGAGCCTCTCGCCTGACTCTCATTGCTGATGAGTTCGAACGACCGCCTGAAAATACCACCTTACGATGTTCTGTCGAATTTAAATCATCATTGTGATCGATTTAGACGCAAGGATCAGCACTAAAGTATGTAACTTTGTAGAAAAACTCGATGTTTTTGCGTGTTTTATTTTATACCAATCATTTTAGACATTTCTTTTGCATTCCCGTATATTGAGTCGCAACATTTCAAGAGCTGCTCCAAGGAAACATCAATGTCAAGGATTTACCCGAATATGCGAATAACAAGTTAGTCGTCGGAAGAATCGGAAGAACAAATGGGACATTTGCCAATCTCTTCGCATTCATTTTTAATGGGATATCATCAATACTCAAAATTCTTCAGTACATTTGACATTGAGGCATCATGTGAAATGTTTCTATACATGTAGGTACAAGTTATTTTAATTGCATAAGGGAAACAAAATGATTTGAGAAGCTCCCAATTTTTTCTCCGTGTGAATGTTCCTCGAATGGTACAAAGGTCCACAACACTGCGACTTCTAATATATATTAATCATAATCATAACATCAATAATAATGCAACAATTACCTTCAACTACTCATACATCCACTCAGGATTGATGAAATATTGAATATTTTTTATGAAAAAGCTATAGAAGTTATTCATTTTTTTCTGATGAATAAATCAATTCCATGGTACGGGTTTGTTCATTTAATATTCTTACTATCTATAATTCATATATCAATTTAAGAGTCTCCATTATTACTGTTGTATTACTGTTATGGACTGGCTTACATCATTGAATAAAACGAACAAATAATGAACTATTTTACAGCAGTGTATCATTTCTTCAAAATTTTTCCAAGTTTTCAAACATATCTTTCCATTGAATGCACTCTTTTATACTCCTGGGGACATAAATTATTCATCATCAGTGTTCTCACCAACGGGTTAAGGTTGGGTAATAATTACCAAAAGAAGGTCCTCACGTCATTGACCATGACTTCGTTAGTAAATAGTTAACTTAGACTGAAGGCTATTGATTTGTTGATTCAAGATGAATACCAATACTAATGAGTATGGGTATAGCTGTCTATTAATTTTGTGATATTTCAGTGATTCTTACAGGAGTTCAACGAACTACCAGATATAATGGAAGTTTTGGGTGGTTTCATTTTTACAATGTGTATACCATTATCTTTTTGATGGATACTATCAAAAAAGCTTCATCCTCTAGCAGAGATTTCTAACCTGTTTTTATAGATAGTTATAAGCATATGACAGGAAGTGAATTTGAATCTTCGAATTTTAAAATGATCAATATAAACTGATCTATTTGAAATGATTAAAAGAAATGAATTGGTTCTATATGCTCAGACTAGGGTCTATTATCAGATATTGTATTTTAATTGCAAGAACATAACGTATAAAGATAAATAGCAATCATAGCTTCTAAATACATATTTCAATTAGCTGCTTATAGAGGGAAGAGGAATTGTAATATTTTGTGCCTACCTGCCCTTCTGTTCCAAACATTGTCATTAGTGAATTCTAATTATGACAAAAGATTCTGCATTTAGTGAAAATTATTTGGTTTCTTGAATCTTGGGTCAAACGAGTTGTCACAAAGTGGTGTGACAAAGAAGTGTTTCAGCTCAGATAAACACCCGCTTGTCTCCTTCAGTAAAATAAAAGTATCTATAAAGTTGAAACGAACTAGAGGAAAATATAAAAAAACCTCTTCGAAGTAGAATATGTTATCAAACTATTATTATAGTTTTGGGACTTGGTATTTTTATAAAAATTTTACACTGTTAGGAATGAGCTTCATTCCAAAGTACTTTTTATTATTAAACAGCTAGAATCCAATGAATCTTCAAAGTCAGTTTTAATACTTTCAAAATAAATAACCACGTTGCATAAATTTGCATTATTGTAAATACATATTGGCAATGATGATATTTCGTACATCAAATCGTTATTATATTAATCTAAACAATTGTTTTTCATAACATTTCTATACATACATTAAAATTTTCTTCATTGACTGTCCATCAAAAATTTTAATTAGTGTACCATTATGGAATGTGCCTCCGTTTTATGAAATTTAATAATCATATTTCTAACAGTGATAAGAACATTGTTATCACCAACGCACCAATTATTCTTACTTAAGGATGCATATCCAGGATAATCAATCAATGTAATCGATCCTTTCAAGAATAAGTACAATGAATGCGGACGTATGAACGTTTACATCGTTTACCCAAAATTATTGGCAATACTGTGGCAATCATAATATGATGTCATTGTTTGCTGGATTTTTTTAAATAAATGAGTGTTGAATAAGAAAGAGACAAACATGTTGTTTTTAGTTATTTATTTTTGGTGTTTTAGTGATCACATCGAGCAATAGCTTTCATATTTTTTTGTCTTATTTTGTATTGTGTAACGGACAATATATTTGCATATATTTTTCATTTTTAATTCGAAAATAAAGTGCGAGGACTAGTATTATTCAGAATTTTACATGTTTTCATATTCAATTCTAGAAGAGATATCATCATCCTTCTAAATTTACTTTCAATATTCTATCCAAGAGATGCGTTGCCAAGCGGAACAATTTTAAAATTACCTGGATTAGAGTTGTACTGAGCTATTTTAAGAGCTGTCGGTATTTACATCCCTTTGACTCGATTCGAAACGATTCGAAACGCAAGATAAACTATATCCACTGACGTTGGAAAAGGAAGCTCGCGAGAGTCGCAATACCCTTATGAGGTCGTTATTCTTAGAGATGGCGAGGGGCTCGCGGGCTTATCGCGAGCACACAATAAGGGCGCGTGAAATCATGACTCCTGCGACAAAAAGGGAAAGAGGAGCAAAGCGAAGGAGGAGTCGGGCGGGCAGGCAGACAGGACGAAGAAAAGAAGAAGCGCCGGTGTGTCGCGCGATTGCGGCGGGGCCTCGCGAGCGCGGCCGCACGAGCGTATATATATGGGCCCTAAACGCGCCCGGAATACCGCATTCGCCGCTCGTCCGGCCCCCTTTCAACACGACGAGCCAACTACAGAAACGACGAGCGGCTCCGCACCACCGAGGCGGCTCATCCACGCGCATATTATTGACCACTATCATTGTGCCGAGCGAAAGGCCGAACTTGTGAAGCTGGATTAAACGACGAGGACAAAGGTGATCTTCGCGCGAGTGATTTTCGGGAGTGATTTCAATATTGAAAAGTGCCCGATTCTCATTATTGTTCGATGTGGTGATGAATCGTCGAGCTGGATGAGTATTGATTGTGTAGAATTAGTATACCGATAACGCAGATTCGATTGTTGGAAAATTTAAGAATAACTGGAAGGGGTACGTGCATTGGGCATCCTTGAAGTGATAGCTTATTCATCGCGTTATAACTTGAAAATTTTAAGACCAAGTCGAGGATCAAATATAATGTTTGGACCCTCTAAATTTTTGAAAATTCACAGGATTGGGCTCCCGGATATTCGTGATTTTCCATGAATTAAGTTTTTACAATATGGGTAATCTGTCAGGGAACACGAAAACTGCAATCGTAGAGTAATCAGTGATACATTCCTGTAAAATTAAATGTTCCGGCTAAATGAAATTTGCTTATAATTTCAGGGTGGGAATTAAAACAACTCGAAACAACTGCACACGGGGGGCTGGGAGTAACAATGAACTCCGTATATCTCTAACAGCATATACGCTTAATTTTGAATTCTCATGGTTAATAGCTTCAAAATCAATGAATTCTATAAGCGCGAGGGATAGGATTCTATACATGTGACGATGCGTCCAGGATCAAAATCGAACGCTCCATTTTCGACGTAAATCATCGGAATGTATTTAGTCGATCTCGCGAAATATTCGCATCGATCGATGGGGGAACCCGTTGGAGGCCCGATTCGATCGGCTGCTGCGGGGAGTATATTAACGCATGTGATGTTTCGACGCAGTGCACAGCGGCAGGATGGGCCGGGGCGCGTTGGTCGTGGCGGTGCTGTGCGCGTCGCTGGCAGTGGCGCACCACTTGCCGGGTCACCGGGGCGAGTCGCAGCTGCACGAGCCGCCACCCGGGGCGTCGAGCTTCCAGCGCGGTGCCGTCGAGAGCCTGCCCGCGAAGCTGGTCGAGCCCGAGTACGGAGCCGCGGGTCTGCCCCTGCGCGCCGCCGTCGAGCACGTGCCCGACCACGAGACGCCCACCCACGGGCTACCCCTCAGGGACGCAGTCGAGGCCAGCCTGCAGCAGTAAGTCGATTGCCTTAAACCTTTTGCCAATCGCGACCATCTCGTCTGCCACGAGTCGCCACTCTGAGTATGAAACAGTGTGAAATTGAACAGTACAAATTGATGATCAAAATATATTTTCACCAGAAAAGTTGGGAAATTTTGATAATACTTTAGCAAGTCTGTAAAAATTTACTACTTTCTAGTCAATGTCTAATATTTTTGTCAGTAGTGCAATTTGTACTATTGGATAGTAATTTTTCACTATTATAGAGTGCGGTTGAAGCGCGATCGTTTAAATGCTCGTGAGTTATTGTGTGGGATGAATCTGCGTCTGTATCCATTCTTATTGGATTCTCGTTGGATTATTTTTCAACCAGACGGAAGAATGACCAAAGTTGAACGTTTGTATACGGTACGATGAAATGAACGATAGCAATGGAGCACTCCCTCTTCCCCGTTGTAAATGGGCGGTGGTAAATCAGTGGGTGATTGATCGGACCCATATACCGCATTGATTTATTTCAATTGTCCTCCCATGAATCACGGGCCAAAATTACTCAAAGCTTCTTATGTTATTGACCAAGTCAAAACTTGTTTAGCATGGAAACCTGTTTTTGAATTTCTATCCACGACTGCATTGAATTTGGAGATCACTGACCCCTTAACGGCACCTCAACAACGATTCCTCTCATTCTTATTTAAATTCCAATCCGCCGCTGTGAATCGCATTATTTTCGATTGTTCCCGTGATAACAATTCAATTTCGAGAGAGCTTTGAGCACGCGGGCATGAATAAGAATTTGCGAGGGAGAAACTAGGAGAGAATATTACAACGATCATGATATAGGATCAAATGAATTTCAATGTAGAATAATTCCGAATATAGTTTTAGTAAAAATGTCGCGGTGTTGGAAATAAAAACTTACCTTTTCCATTTTTTTTTGGAAGTTTGTAAATAAAAATATGACCGAAAATGTGACGATGAAGAATTTTTTATAAGTTAATTAGGTCTGTGCGATGATTGACACTCGTAATGATTGATTGGATATTAGCATTCGAGATACAGCATACTAATAAATCATCTGTGATTTCATATTCGATATAGGAAAAAGAATATATTACTATCCAAGCCACCACTTTGCATTCGGGTTTCAGATCTCGCTGAAACTTTTTTAGGTGGTTTACATCCCAAATACATAATGTTTACTGCAGCCGTTCAGCCGCTTACATTTCGCTTTCCCGAATATAATGTCATCTCTTAATGCGAAAAATTGATATCGAAACGTAGAATAGATGCATACATTGCAATGCATGAAATTAGCTTCAGACAAGAAACGTTAGCTGGCAAACGATTACAGGCATCGACGGTTGATGGCTATCAAAATCTACCTCAGAACGTTCGCAGTGTAATTGGAAAACCATGATCACGAGACGATCTCTTGGTGTACACATGTATCGCGTGTCTAAAATTCCCCGTAGTCTCCGCTTAAATCTCCCCCTCGCCCAGTGCCCGAGTTACACATCGAATAGGATTATTCAGTCGACTCTCTATGCGTGACCCAGTGCTTTTCTAACTCGCCCTGCAGGCCAACGAAGGGACAACCGTTGCGCGACGCGGTGGAGCACCGAGTGCCGCCGAGCGTGAACGGCATCAGCAACCCGGACGCGGACTCGTTTTGGCTGGAGCAGCTGACGCCGCCGGCGATCCGCAAGATCCAGAACCCACCGCACGTGCTGTGCCACTTGAACGCCGAGTCGGTGTACCGGGAGGAGCCTTTCGCGCTGCTGCCGCGCGCCGTGCCACCCCACAAGTGCACCCACCTCGTCTACATCGGCGCTGGAATCGGTGAATAGAGGGGGTGGATTATCGCGCGCAACCGTCGCGCTTCTGCAATAATCAGGTTCCATCTGTTTTTTCTTCCAGATTCGCGGGAGTTTACTGTGATACCCCGTGACCCCGAGTACGACATCGTCAAGGGTGAGTCGAGGCTTTTCGAGATTCGCGATTGATTATATGCGTTACCACCGAGGGATTCTCGGCTGGAGCAGATTTCTCGCTCATTCGCGAATCATCAATCGTTATCCGTCATTCTGCGAGTAACTTCTATCTCAAAAGTACATTGTTCCCCTATTAATTTTACCAGTTCGCAAAAAGCAAAGGAGCAATCAATGATCCAAGTATAAATTCGAAAAATTCAGAGCATGAATTGGTACACGGGTGAAACTGAGCGAAACTCTCGTGGATGCTAGTAAATGAATTTTCACAGGCGGCTACATAGCAGCGACAGGTCTGCGCCGACAGGACCCGGCTCTGCGGGTGATAATCTCGGTGAGCTCGAGCCGGCTGTTCCGGGAGATCGTGTCGCAGCCGGAGCAGCGTCTGGAGACGTTCGTCGACTCGCTGGTCGACTTCCTCGAGTCGCACGACTTTGACGGCGTGGAGCTCGATTGGGAGAGCGGCTCGGTGTCGGAGCTGAAGCGTCTGGTGCGCCAAGTGCGCGGCGCCTTCGCCGAGCGCGGCTACTTCCTCGGGCTGGCCCTGCAGCCGGAGCAGCTCGCCGACAAGGAGTTGGCTGGACTGGTGGACCTGGTGGTGCTGCGCGCCTGGCACCCGAGACGCTCGAGCGAACTGGTCCAGAGCCCCGCGCCCCTCGACCTCGTCACCGCGTTCGTCGAGCAGCTCATCAGGAGGGGCGTTCCGCCCCAGCAGATCGTCGTCGGGCTGCCCCTCTTCGGCTGGTCGTACAGGCTTGCCGCGAGCGACGACGGCCAGACGGGATCGGCCCTCGGCTTCGGTGTCGACGGCCAGTACACCAAGCACAGGGGACAGCTCGCTTACTTCGAGGTGGGTAACTCGACTACAATCATTTTTAAATGGTTTCGAGCAGTTTGTGAAGACGCGCCACCATCGCGATCTTACTTCTTTATTTGATACCATATTACTCATATACAAAGTACGATGTTGAAAAAGAAGATACTAGAGAGAAAGGTCTCGCCCACAGGTGCGATTCGCGCCGAGACGATCGATAATGTTAATCGTCACACGATTAGTGAATTTCTAAATAGTTCGTTTGTGTGAGAGTCACCAATGTAATAGGGAAGATGAAACTTATGTTTTTTCATTTTGAAAATGAATAGCATATTTACATTTGTTAAAACGACCAGATCCTACTTTTATCTTTTTTTACTAATTGAAAAATTGAAAGGTGATAGATCGATAAAATTCACTTTGTTGGTAAAACGTAGTAACGTATGCCATTTATATTTCAATCTATCCATATGTATCGAAACTATGAAAAAAACTATGAGCACCTACATTCCACTAATTGTCTAGTTTAAAATCAACTTTTTTTTTCATTATGTATCATTCTTCTCTACTCACAAATACGATCGTGAAATATTTCAATGAAAAAATCTGATCAATTGTAATACTTTGAAACATGTTCTCCGATCGAAAATTTAATTCGTCAATTCAAACGAGTGAAACTTCAAACACTCGATTTTATGGATGAATATTATATTGTGCGTTATTTGACAATAATTGTTATATTTATCAATCTAAAAAAAAATCTTTCAGATTTGTGAGAAGCAAGAAGATCCATGGCAGTTCAAAAGACACGAGAAAAATGGGTCGTACATTGTTATGGGAGATCAATGGATCGGATACGACGATCCACTCACTGCGAAAATCAAGGCTGCTTACATCAAGTCCGCTAACTTAGGAGGAATTTCAATTTATTCGCTAGATTTAGACGACTTCCAGGTGCTTATAACCCCCCACAACGACACATTTTATTCCATCTCAACTTATACTGATCTGAATTTCGATGACACAGGGTATTTGTGGAGACGCATGGCCGATATTCACCGCAGCTACAAAAACGCTGGGTATTTTCGATGGGCCAGAAGAAAAGTGCCCAAAGACTGGTTTGTACAGTGATCCAGACAACTGTGCCGGATTTCTCTCTTGTTTCAATGGTAAGTATACATAGCGGATGGAAAAACTCTCGCATCTTTAATTAAATTAAAATCGAATTAAATTACGTTCACCTCGCGAATGGCGCGTCACTTGTACCTATTAGTCAATAAATCACCGATAGCTGTATCGTCTTATCATAAATTACTGCGTATCGCGCGATTCATAAAGTATCAAGAGTACGACGATTAACTTTCAAAATTTATCATTCCGTTCGCCGTCGAAGTCGGGAGATTCGCGTGAGTCACAAAACCATCAATAATGCAATCGGTATCGATATGGACGACACGTATATACGCTACCGTATATTCTTTGTCCACTTGTACTAAAAAATGAAGAGTGCATTTTCTCTAACGGCATATTCTTGTATGCGTCAGCTCGAATTCGATTCGAACTAAATTGCCAACCAGCTACTAAGAGCCATTCGTGAAATATAGATATGATTAGTCCGTTTTTGGGAAATGCGCTCTTGTTTAACGAGGAGCGGCTCACGAGCAATAACTTTGGTTTCAGGTCGTCTTTTCCGGGGCAACTGCGGCATGGGCCGGTTCTACGACCCGGTGCGAGGCCGGTGCGTCCGCGCCCGAGTCGAGATCTGCGAGCCGGGCCACAGCAACAAGTTCTCGTACGCGTACTGGAGCCTGGAGCGACTGCGCCAGCGCCAGCGGCTGGAGAAGCTCGAGCTGGTGGAGGACGGGCCGCGGGTCGTGTGCTACCTCACCTCCTGGGCCATGTACCGCAAGGGCGAGGGCAAGTTCGTCCCGGAGCATCTGGACGGGAGACTCTGCACCGACGTGGTGTATGCGTTCGCCGGGCTCAATCCCGAAACCCTCACTCTACACTCTTTTGATCCCTGGGCCGACATTGGCAACAGTGAGTCGACGTTGTAACGCTTATTCGTGACGTTTCCTTCGTTTATAACCCGAATTTATTGTCAAACTGTTGTAATCACAGTGTGCAAGTATTTCTGTACGATGCATTGAAATTGGTTCTATGAATCATTAATTTACTGTACAATTAATCAGATCGTCGCCGACTCGATTCTAGATTTTGGTGTCAATACGTTGTTAAGTGATAGATAGTTATTTTTAAAAAATCCCTCAGACAACTATTATAGATGTTAAAGAGATTTATAAATTAAATGCCTGTCTCTTCCGAACGAATATGTTCATTCTCGTACGAATGTTGGACCTTGCCGTGAGTGGCGAATGCTCGGGAAAGACAAAATAAGTCGTACGAAAAAACTGTTATTGGGTTTGATTCCTCGCGATTGATGCAATTTCCAGGAAATGAATAAAACGTCTGCGATCGATCAACACCAAAATCAGACAGTGATACCGATCAGCTTCTCAAAATAATCGCCAATAGAACAAGAAATAATTGCAATAAAATCGAAGCTGCAGAAACATCTTTGTTTAAAGCGAACGACTTTGATCAGTTGGATTTTGAGCCGTAAGCGTCGCGATCGAAGCGAACGTTGATTTCGAGCTAATGAATAATATCGGGGACACGTTCGATTGCAGACTTGTACGAGCGAGTGACTTCGATCGCGGGCAGCCGGGTGCTGCTGGCCCTGGGCGGCTGGACGGACAGCTCCGGCGACAAGTACTCGCGGCTGGTGAGCAGCGCGGCGGCGCGTCGCAAGTTCGCCGCCTCGGCGGTGCAGTTCCTGCGCAAGCACAGCTTCCAGGGGCTGTCGCTCGAGTGGAACTACCCGGGCTGCTGGCAGAGCGACTGCCGCCGCGGGCCCGAGACCGACCGGCCCAACTTCAGCCGGCTGCTGGCCGAGCTCCGCCGGCAGTTCGACGCCCAGCAGCCGAGGCTCATCCTGGCCGTCGCCCTGTCCGGCTACAAGGAGGTGATCGACAAGGGCTACGACGTCCGCCAGATATCCGACCTCGTCGACTTCATCACCGTCATGACCTACGACTACCACGGCGCCTACGAGTCCTACACGTCCCACCTCGCGCCGCTCTTCGCCATCCCCGGCGACATCACGCCCCACTACAACCTGGTCGGTCCGCAAACTCCTTGGCTAACTTGTATGTAGACGCGGCATCGACGAGACTAAACGTGTGATTTTCTGTCCTGCAGAACTTCACGCTGAACTACCTGGTCGAGCTGGGCGCGAACCGCTCCAAGATCATCGCCGACATACCGATGTACGGCCAGAGCTACCGACTCACCACTGAGAACGAGTACGGCTTGGGCGCCCCGGCCGCTGGACCCGGAACTGCCGGCGAGTACACGAGGCAGCCAGGGATGCTCGCTTATTACGAGATCTGCGAGAGGATCGAGAAGGAGAATTGGAAAGAAGGACCTGGTGAGGCATTTTTATCCGTTGTCCAATTCGATTCGTTTGTTCACGTAAGCACTGAGATCGAGTAAATTTTACGATAATTATATATACTTCAATTATCATTATACTCGGAGTATTCCCTCGGCTGGTCATCACTTATTACAACGTATATAAAGTTGCTAAAGCGATTTTTCGTCTGCTTAGCTATAATAGTGGTAGCCAATAAAAATTTCCCGCTCGAACTCTCTAGCTTCCTATACTTTCGACCGTCGTGGCTGGGTGCATATCTCCGTGAGTGTCTTCACTTCGAAACGCTAACAAAACGCCGAAAAATCGACGAGCAGGTTGAAAAATTCCCCGAAAAGGTACAGGTTTTAGAAAAGACCAGAAACGAACACTCACATCCACCGGTCGTCTCCGAACACGAGTTTAAAACTGAGGAGGACAATCGAGGTGAATAACAATAGCGCGGATTACACGATACATCATACTACCCACACGGCAACTCTCTGGAAGATCGGTAAAACAAGTTGTATATAGAGATGAGATTCGCCCTAGTGGAAAGGAATGAAAAACGCTGCCTCTGACACATTGAGAAAGATATATTGTAAACGCTGTTATATTTTGACTATATTACATGAAGCAAAGATGCGACAGCCATACGTGTTTGGTAAATACTACTATACAAAATTTGGGAAATCTTGCCAGATTGATATAGCTGATTTTACATAGAAATATGTTAAACTTTAGTGAATTGTTGAAAATAAAACGTTTTTTTTCAGTTTTTTCGAACCCTCAATGAGAAACTGGGCGGGTTAAACTCAAGTAATTATTGAAAATAAAATAAAACTAAGGAAGCATTTCCTAATTGCTTGAATAATAATTGTTTCAACAAAATTTAAGACCGCGCGGCAATTGATTCTACGAGATTTTCATTTGGGATCCGTCATCCGGATAAGCGTTTCAAGAAGCAAAAATTCACTGTCCTAGAAACAAATGGATGCTTTATACGTAATTTTCCCCGCCAGGTCCTGGTCATGAATGGCTTGAATCAATTCTATTAGAGACCCGAATCTGCTTCTTTTGCAACTATTGCGGTCTTAGGTCTATTTCCGACCTTAATTTTTGCTTATACAGGCGAATTTAGAGAAAAAGATCCAAGATTTCTTTGGCAATTTCATAAATTAAAAAAAATATATTGAGTCCTTGTGTAGTCCTAGTCTTAGTCCTAGTACCTTTTAATCATGATTGGTCTCCGGGAGACTGTTGTGTCCCCTTGAAAGTCGAAGTGAAATACAAAAAAGGCACTTCAAGGGTACAAAGATTCAAACGCAGAAACCAAATGTCAGTGCATATTAGAGTATACTATTGCATAAAGTCTTTTATAGAAAATACGCGTACCATAAAATAACTGCAGATCGAATCTCTCCTATTTTTATCACTGGAATAGCCGCATATCTCTATGTAAAATACTGATGGTTAGTCCCAAGAGTCAGAGATACTGGCAAAATTTCTATTGTGAGAATAGTCAGAAAGAAATAATGTGAAATAGTGCTCGAGTTCCCCTGCACCTGAATTTTTTAAGTAACCTGGTAGGAATCGTTGTGATACCTAGCGACCAGCTGAGAAAATACTACAACTATAATTATAATCTCTTTGAACGATGCTTTCATATAATCATGACTGAACTTCACAAGTAAGTTCGTTTTGTCGATAATTACAAACTCTGCACTTTTGTACTCTTATCCATTGTGTCAAAATTTGTCAATTTTGAAAAAAATGTCAATCAATTCAACGATTTCATCCATCCAACAGGTCCAAGTGCCCATTACAAAGATCAGTTCGTGAGCTTCGACAATCCTAAGAGTATCTCTTACAAGGGCCAGTACATATTGAACTACGGATTCGGTGGAGCGGCAGCTTGGACAGTGGACCTCGATGACTTTACAAACCGCTGCTGTCAAGAGCCTTTCCCTCTATTGCGAAGCGTCAATCGAGCCTTGGGTAGGTTTTAATTACAATTATGGAGTCACTGTGTCACAAATTCAGAGTTGCACATCAAAACTTCTTCAGTTATATAAGCCTTCTATTAGATTTCAAACGACAATACTTTTCAATGAGCGATAGACGGAACTAACTTTGACGTACAACTAACTTGCTGGAGCAAGACTATAGTAATGGTAGCGCTGTTTGTACAGCCAATCTAAATGATTCTACATTGATCCATTAGGACGCTTACTGACGCCCGCACCAACGCACAAGGACTGCAAGAAGCCTGAACAGCCGATAACTCCGGTTGCGCCGACGATGACGTCGCACGAGGACGCGAACGACGGCCACCACAACGGCCAGCACGACGGCCACCACAACGGCCAGCACGACGGCCAGCATAAGCCCACTCGGCCCATGAGTACGAGCAAACCTACGACCTGGCCCACTTGGACCGAGAACCCCACGACGTCCTGGCAGCAAGACAGCTCCAGCTCGAGCACCTGGTGGCCAACCTCGTCCACGACTAGCCCCAGCACCTGGTGGCCAACCTCGTCCACAACTAGCCCCAGTACTTGGTGGCCCACTTCGTCCAGTACAACCAGTAGCACCTACAGGTGAGCTCGAGCGTTTTCCTTTTTTCGTTTCTCGTTATAATTAAACTTCTTCATCATCCCTTGTGACTGCATACATTTTTAGTGTAATCGAGGGAACGATTAGTGTTTCCCCTGAAACCAGTTTATCTGACAATGTTTCGTAAGACATGTGTAAGCTAGCCCATCCATTTACGTGAATCAAACAATTTACGAATGCTCCAGACCGCCGATAACGCCCGGAAAGCCAAGCCCGAGACCACCAGGTACCGGCAACTTGGCCGGCTCGTTGTGCAACAGCGGAGATCGCCAGCCGGATCCGAACAACTGCGGCTCCTACTACCGCTGTGTCCTCGGCGAGTTCAGGCGTGAGCTCTGCGCTCCTGGACTGCACTGGGATGCCTCTCGTCATCTTTGTGACTGGCCGGTAGCCGCCAAGTGCCAGAAACGACCCGGTAAGTTTTTTTTTATTATTTTTACTATTTAGCTGTCGGTTTTATTCCATACGTCAGATACTATCTATTTTCAACTTTAAAATCTTAAATTTTTGTATGAGGTCACCTTACAGTGAAAAACCAGCCTATAAAAGTAAAAAATTACAGTATGAAGGATGGACCGCCAGTTAATTTCGCATGTAATAAGAGTGAATTTTCACTTCTGTTCCATGAGTTTTGATACAGAAAATTTACTGTAAATTTAATGTAAAATGTTTTGCTATTGAAATTCATGGAACAGAAGTGAACTTTTATTATATGAGAAATCATCAATCATCATCAATCATTCATCCATCTTCATACAATAATTTTTTACTTTTATACAGTGGTTTTTCACTGTACGATTTTAAGAGAGTAGCTGGTTAATAAATGATGCGAGTGACTCGTCAGAAATCGTTAATCCTATATTAAACCGAATCGTACGTGGATGAAAAGCATGGATGACGTAAATTTAATTTCCTATACTAATTTATTGCCTACATATGACTCTAACTATGTTTACTTTAAGTTTCAAGGAAATATATATACATATGTGTGTGTGTGTGTGTGTGTGTGTGTGTGTGTGTGTGTGTGTGTGTGTGTGTGTGTGTGTGTGTGTTCCATCACGATTAAGGATCTAAATGTGTGATACTCTTCTTATAAAACGCCTCTACTAGGTATTCTCCTTTTTGCGAAAGATACTGACGATATCGCTTCGTAATATTTGAAAAAAATTACTATTTTCCACAACCCAAACGTTGCGTCGTATATTTTTCCTCGTATGTTTCACGAGATAGACAGAGAAAGGTCAATGGGCTCGTGCTCGGACCGGACTAGCACTGCAGGTAGTCTGAAATTTCGTGGATTTATGAGCCACTGTGAGCCACTACTCCCAGAGCAAACGATGGGAATTTTAAAAGATATATAACAAGGAAACGAAATTTTCCTAGCGATAACCCTAGCGATCAATTTTCCGCCCGAGAGAAGACACTATCTAATGATTGATTGGGTTGTTCTACACGATAAAACCAGTTTTTGTATAATTTCAAAGATGCAAACATAGGAAAACACTCACAAACGTAGAAGAATGGATAGATCTCATTTGCATAATTGAGTTTTACGCCCCCTCCTTCGTCGGAGGACCAAAATAAATATTTCCGAGAAATCAAAAATTATACCGACATGGTGTATGGTTTTTGGAGTTGGAGCAAAAGTTAAGAAAAAAAATGTTCCAAATCAATCAAATAAATCAGGTGAGATTTTGGTATCCAAGATTTTTTTCAGTAAAAACGTAAATGCATAAAACTTTAACTTCGATATTTTGTGTTCATGGATGTTTATTCAAGTATGCACATTTATTTATGTATGAAAATACTCAAAGTAGAGAGTGTCTTAATATAGTCATAACATATATTGCATATTCAAACTGATTTAGGTGCTTAATAGCCAAATTTAAGTAAAAGCACTAAATCGTAAAACCTTGAAACGAAATGAGAGTAAAATGTCTTGTTTTGTAATGCTTAAATGGACGAGGAAGCAGATTTTGTATCAACATATCTTCACACCCTATCTTCAAGATCCAAGAGCCTAATATACGTTAGGACAGAAGTTCATCTTACAAGAGCGTATTGAAAAAAAAAGGTTCGGAATGTCAAGTCCGTCATCAATTAACGATTTGAGCGGTTATTTTCACCCGATCGTCATACAACGCGCAGCGTGCCGAGTGGTGACATTTTTGCCGTAAATTCAAAAATCACGGGCGAATTGCCCATGTGCGATCGGGAGCATACTATAGCCATAGGTTCGGTTGCGCGGTCACGATATATCCCCGTGGCAGCCAGGCGACGAGCTATATCGGGAGCATAAATAGGCAATCCAACGGCTGCGAATAATGCAATTCAGCACACAAGGATTCAGGATACGTCGCGCGCGCACGTATCGCGCGTCGATTGTCGGTCGGTGCTCTGTAATTAAATTCCCCATTATCATCAATTGGCGCATCTTCCTGCGTAAAACGCGCTGCGGAGAGCAGCCGGCGCGGCGGTGGCAATCGGTTGCGCAACTCACGCGTGCACGAATGATCCGCGGCGCGTCATTGATTGCCGATCGCCGCATCCCTTCGGCAGAGCGTGTATATACGAGGCGCTTTCGCTGCCGCGCGCTTGTGGCGATCCTCAGTCCCAAGTCGCGTGTCGACCGCCGCCGGTACGACATGTCACCGCTCCTCGTCCGCAGGCCGATCCTCCGGCTCGTGTTGCTGCTGTGCTTGGTGCTTGCTACTCGGGCCAATGAGACCGGAGCTCACGACAAAGAACAAAGCCCTCAGAACAAAGGTACGACCCTGTCGGGGGAGCCAATTCTAATCATATCTCATATTTATCTCCTGTGCGCGTGCGTGTTCGACGGTGATCGAGGACCTCGAGGGAAAAGTTTTGATTTTTTTTTTTTCATCGCGGATGCTACGTTTTTCATAGATAAGGGAGAATGATTTCGATACGTAGGTTTTCACTGGGGCAACATTTTTTTAGATCATGATTTTGATAAAAGAATAAGAGCAATCTGATGTTCCCATTATGACATTTCATTTTTCATCTCATATCGAAGAGAGGCTAGTATCTCATATGATGTACCTGGGTCTCACAACATATTTTTTTATCCAGAAACCTCTAAATATTGATGTGCTGTAGATGCATATAAATGTATAGTATACACATGGATTTCTATAAATGAAATATACGGTGCAGGCATATAATGTTGATCAGGCGCTGGTCTTCCTTTATCAATTTCTTTACGTATCAAAATTCTGAACAAAATATTTACCTACAGATATTTTAATAATTTTAAGGAAGAACTATTTTCAACTGGATACCGATGGGTTATTCACTCTAAAATCAATAGTTAAATTTTTAATTTTTCAGTATGATTCTAGAAGGAATTGATAGTCCTTTATTTTCAATTGAGTCAATCAATTATCTTTACTTCAGAATCATGCCAAAAAGTCTCAAAAAGAAGTAAGAAAAACCAAGAATACGATTGGTGATTCTGGGGAGAATATCCCTTCGGTATACTTGTAAGTTCATATATACATCCATATGATATATTAATCTAAAAGAACCATTTAAATTTGGCTTAGCTTTTACTCCTTAGGGGTTGCAGGTCTAATTTATTTTGATGATTGTGTGTCTTTAGGAATTATACATATAATTTTTTTTCCAATATGTCCCGAAATATTTTCTAAAAATCGTAAACGTTTTTCATGTACTTGGACTGATTTGAAATTGTTTGCTCTAACTAAATTAACGAGAGCCTGCCTCCAATTCCTCATTCTCACTGAAACGCACCAACGAGTCTTAATGTATACTCAAAACTGAGGTATCAACATCCCATGGACCTTGCTTTCTAAAATATTCGATCATCTTGTTATATATATCGCATTCTGTGGCAGAAGTTGGGGCTTAAGAATTGATACCTCCCTTTTTTAGGTACCGGAAGCGATCTCTTGTGTCCATATAAAATGGAAAAGAAAAATTTATATCGTTTATAATAAAAATATCATTCATTGAGATTATTCAAGAAAAAGGAGAAAAATTAGCATTTGATCGTTAATTAAAATTGAATACTTGAATCAAGTTTATGTTATTAAACAGTACTGAAAATGTGATACACAAGAAAAGTATCACGTCTATGGGTTTTGAATTATGATAAGACTTTCTATGGTGGTTTTCGTGTATACTCAAATGAACTACATGTACAGCTGTTTAGTCTCACATCATTATTGATTTTAAACGCGTAGTGTGTGTATAGAAAAATCTATATCGATATAGCTGTACCGGTCATTCACAAAATCAATAATGATGACTCAGAATGATTTATCGTGATTAATGGTCTAAAAATGTGATATCAGTTCTCCTTGTTAGTTTAATGACGAAATTGGACGAAAAGTCCAGATTTGATGAAAAAGAATAGCCGTGGAGAAAAATCCTAACTCATTGACTGATCTGGGCAAAACGTATTGAGTATGGAAGGAGGTCGAGTTCATTATGAGAATATAACTTCCGAGTTCCTGAGGAAGTCGAAATATTTTCGTTAACAAGTACTTCATGGAACTACTATATGTATTGTCATTAAGATGTAGTCCACACTAATTATGGAGTTTCTAAGATACGAAGCGCGTCCATCGTTACGTAAATGGCTGTCTAGAAAAATACTTTACTATAGTATAAACAGAGACAAAATAAATAAAGACATTAATAATACGCTCGATGGCAGAAAAGAATTATATAAGTAAAGTGGATAAACCTTTTCTCTTCAAGAAAACTTCATTGATTATAATTTTTCAAGTGAATTCGTTCGCTTAAATTCATCTTACGATCTATATTCTCCAAATAAAATGTCATCTTTCCGAGATATACATTTATTCCAAAGCATCCGATAGTGGCAAGATTGGATCTACAAACAATAAATATTGTTGAATCATTGCAACTTGAGTGAGAGAATTGAATGGGTGCATTTTTAGATGATATAAATTCTTCGGATTTCAACAAGACGCTTCCCACCGAACAATGCTATCCATCACTCCCATACAACATTGAACAATTCCATTGGCCAATATACCGCATTAGCATGACTTAACGCATCTTTGTCAATTGGACTGTTAAACATCAAGTATAGAAATGTGAATATTTCATCATATTCATAAAACGAAGATAGTCTTCGCTTTTTTCATCCTTCAGAATTATTCATGAAATCGTTGATTCACCACTTCTGATTTTGAGTTATTTTTTTCGCTATTTTATATCGATACACTTGTTAATACAAAATCCATAGAAATTCTGCACAAAGGATTAATTGAAGCATGAGAAAGAAAAAATAGCTTTTTTTGTAGATTTCTCTTGTTTTACGTATCTCCAACTTGACATAATATAATAATAATTCATAGCTATCGTTAGATATAGCACGTTGAAAAATCCATAGTTTAGAGAAAATGAATTAGTCTTCAGAAAAAAATGATGTTTCAGAAGAATGACAAAAACGTACCATTCATTGTCTTGATATACACGAGCCTTGGATATGAATTCCCCTTTGTTTGATTCGAACAATGAACTATGCGCATCTTCAAAAATTTGCAGGCTCAATAACGAAGGGACCATTGACGTCGACGACGTCTACCACAACCAAAGCATCCAACAAGCGGAGTGTGAAGTGCCGACCGGAATTGTCAAGCGCCAAGAGTGAGGAGGTGGAATGCGAGCATGGCCAGTATTACGCGTACCCGGGCTCGTGCTCGTACTTCCTCACCTGCGTGTACGACAAATTGGTAAAGAAATATTGCGGGACTGACCTCACCTGGAACGTTGGGAGGAACATGTGTGACTGGGCGTTCAAGAACCCTTGCTCCGTTGTCAAGCGACAGAGCGAAACGTCCAAGAATAACGACGACAAAAATGACGAGGTGCGGTTATAAATCATTTATCACGTCCGAGAGGCTGTAAATTATTCTTTAGATATACAAATCCAGGCGAATTCTGAAATTTGTTTATTACTGTTCAATATTATTAATTTACACGCTGTCCGACAAGCTTATATTTGACTATATCTTGTTTGAAATTATGAATTTCCCTGCACTCCCGTAAGATGATTGAAAACTCAATGAGCAATTCATAATAAAACAGGAGTCGGAACAAAACGAGACTTGTACACCAGGCAGTTACCTGAGCGTACCGGGTGATTGCGAGTCTTACTACAAGTGTTCTTTGGGCAAGCTTGAGCGATTCCAGTGCGCGCCCGGACTTCACTTTAGCGCCGAAAGTCGTATCTGCGACTGGCCTGCCAAGGCCAAGTGTGAGGCTCCAGGAGCATCGGCTGAAGTTCCTTCGGTACCAGATACTGGCACAGGTGACAGCTGGAAGCCACCTGCTCCGTCGACCAGTAGTCCGCTGCCATCGGCGGAGATCGACCCGGACAAGGTCTCGCCCCTCTCGGGACACTTCAAGGTGAGTTATAGATAGACTGAGATTCAACGAGTAGGCCCAAACGCCATTTCGTCAATTTTATTATTTTGACTGTAACTTTTTGCACCAGGTCGTGTGCTACTTCACGAACTGGGCTTGGTACCGACGAGGAATTGGTCGTTATTTGCCGGAAAATATAGATCACACGCTCTGCACCCATATCGTCTACGGCTTTGCGGTTCTCGACTCCTCCAATTTGATCATGAAAGCACATGACTCTTGGGCCGACTATGATAACCGTAAGTTTTTTCACTTGCTTTAATTTACAATTGATTTTACAATGGTATGCTCATAGTCAAGCCTCTTAATTGTGCCTTATTATAGGTTTCTACGAACGCGTAGTAGCATATAAGAAGCGAGGTGTCAAAGTTAGTATTGCTCTCGGTGGTTGGAACGATTCGGCTGGCAATAAATACAGCCGATTGGTAAACAACCCTGAAGCTAGAAGGCGGTTTGTTGAGCATGCTCTGAAATTCGTTGAGAAATATGGCTTCGATGGTCTTGACCTCGACTGGGAATACCCAGTCTGTTGGCAGGTAGTTTGAAATTTTATATATATCGACTGAAATATTGAGAACTTGTATCGATTATGTATCTAATAATTGGTTTTACGACTACCTTAGACCGACTGCAGCAAGGGTCCAGCATCCGATAAAGAGGGTTTCTCAGCTCTGCTCCGTGAACTCAGTGAAGTGTTCCGTCCACGTGGACTGCTGCTCTCTTCTGCGGTCTCTCCCAACAAGAAAATTGTCGACGCAGGCTATGACGTACCCACGCTTGTTAAATATTTTGACTGGATCGCCGTGATGACTTACGATTACCATGGTAAGTTTATCCTCGAGAATTTCTGTATATTCATGTGACACTCCGATTCCCCGTAAGTTCAAACATTTGAATGTTGAAACTTCTTGAAACAGGTCAGTGGGACAGAAAGACAGGACACGTTGCACCTATGTATTATCAACCTGACGACGAGGTATACCACTTCAATGCTAACTACACCATCAACTATTGGATCTCTAAAGGCGCTCCACCCCGCAGCCTCGTCATGGGTGAGTTTTTATCTTTGAGGGTCAGACCCCTGATTCCTCGATATAAATCTCATCTCTTTCATTCCTTTCCCAGGCATGCCGCTGTATGGTCAAGCATTCACGATCCACGACCCGAAAGCGGGAACGGGCCTTGGTTCACCAGCTAGCGCAGGAACAGCTGGCGAGTTCACCAAGGCCGCGGGTTTCCTGGCTTACTACGAGATCTGCGATAGGATCAAGAACAAAGGATGGACGGTGGTACAAGATCCCGAGAGACGCATAGGCCCGTACGCGTACAAAGGTAACCAATGGGTGGGCTTCGACGACGCCGACATGATCCGTCAAAAGGCGCAGTACGTGAGAGACATGGGACTGGGTGGAGGCATGGTCTGGGCACTTGACCTCGATGACTTCAGAGGAAGATGTGGAGAGGGACCCCACCCGCTCATGCACACCCTGCAACAAGTACTTGCTGAACCGCCGACTCGACACGATAGGCGTGAGTAGTATTTATTAACTTGAAATAATTTTCTTCACCCTTGAGTCAATTCGACCATAGTATATATTATGCAACTAGTGCGAAAAATTCGATTTCACGAGTTTCATACAATATTTTATGCTATTGATGATGAATTTAGCACTATATTGTATTCTAGATCGAACGGGAACCTTAAAAAATGCCCAAGCCCATGTAGTAAATAAATTCAATTTTTAGCAATCTCGCCTCCACGTTACGGACAAGAGCTGGAGTGGAGGATACCTGAGGCACCTTCGAAATACGAGTTGGTTCGATCCGATCCTGAAGAAGAGGAATTCAAAGTAGTGTGCTACTTCACTAACTGGGCATGGTACAGGCAAGGACAGGGTAAGTTCCTTCCCGAAGACATTGATGCTGATCTGTGTTCACACATCATCTATGGATTCGCGGTTCTCGACGGAACAAGTCTTACAATCAAGACTCACGATGCGTGGGCTGACATTGATAACAGTAAGTTTCCATATTCGCTGCATTCGATGGATCTGTGTATTTCTGTTTGAGATGTTTTGTCATACGTAATACTTGGACTTTTAGAATTCTACGATAGAGTGGTCGCATACAGGGCGAAAGGAAAAAAAGTCCTTGTAGCCATTGGAGGCTGGAACGATTCCGCTGGAGATAAATACAGTAAACTAGCCAATAATCCAGCCGCTAGAAGACGATTTATCTCTCATGTAATTCAGTTCATTGAGAAATATGGCTTCGATGGTCTAGATCTTGACTGGGAATACCCTGTTTGCTGGCAGGTTTGTTGTTCAGTACATATAAACTATAATTCATGATTCAGAATGATAAACTCTTTTTGAATAAAATCTACTTTAAAGGTTGATTGTAAGAAGGGGCCCAAGTCCGATAAAGAGGGCTTTAGTAAGCTCGTAGCTGAGTTGAGTGCTGAGTTCAAACCCCGAGGATTGCTACTTTCCTCAGCCGTTTCGCCTAACTACCGCGTGATCAACGAAGGATATGACGTGCCCGTCTTATCTCAGTATCTCGACTGGATCGCTGTCATGACTTACGACTACCACGGGCAGTGGGACAAGAAGACCGGGCACAACGCACCCTTCTATGCTCGGCCGGATGACTGGGAACCAGCTTTCAATGCTGTAAGTTTTATATTTCCTGTTTATTCTTCTCTCAAATATGTGGCCATATTTTGAACATACAAACTCATATATATTTCATGTTAGAACTACTCAATCCATTATTGGCTACAACAAGGAGCTCCGCCTAAGAAGCTTGTTATGGGTGTTCCACTTTACGGGCAAAGTTTCTCTCTAGCAGAAAGAAATGAGCATGGCTTGAACTCACCTACTTACGGAGGTGGGGAAGCTGGAGATGATACAAGAGCTCGAGGCTTCCTGTCTTACTACGAGGTAATTCAGCACCTCGTTGTCTGTTATAAATACTCCAGTATTTTAACGTAATCCAATCAATTATATTCTCCTCGAACGCAGATATGTCAAAGAACTCTCAACAAAGGATGGACGGTGGTTCAAGATCCGGAGAGGCGTATTGGACCGTATGCCTACAAAGGGGATCAGTGGGTGAGCTTCGATGATGCCGAGCAGGTCAGACTCAAGTCGGAGTTCATCAAGGAACTCGGCCTGGGCGGTGGTATGGTCTGGGCTTTGGACCTCGACGATTTCAAGAATTACTGTGGCTGTGAGCCCAGTCCCTTGTTGAGGACCATGAACCGAGTACTGAGGAATTACCCACCGGGTCCACTGTGCCAAGTTACTAGTAAGTTGTCTATACGAAAGGTGTTTCAGCTTTCTGCAGATTGTCCAATGGTTGGCCATAGTTTCACGATTTGTCTCGAAAATATAGTTACCATTGTACATCTAATACTTTACCGAAGAATGGAAGCTGTTGTTAATGCGCGATGAATATTCCATAGGTTCGGCATTAACTGAAGGAAAACCAAGTACAGTGAAACCCAGCACGTCGCGCCCTTCTTACCGTCCACCATCAACCACGTCGGAAATTCCGGTTGAGGTAGCAACGGAAGAAATTGATACTGTGGAGGTGGAAGCCGGCGGCCCGGCGCCGGTGCCTCCTCAGCCGGGCTCGTGTCACGGCAAGCTCTTCGTCGCCCACAAGGAGAACTGCCACAAGTACTACCTGTGCAATTTCGGTCAGCTCACCGAGCAAACCTGTCCCAATGGCCTTGTTTGGAACCAAGATCACTGCGACTGGCCAGAAAACTCCAAGTGCGCCGGCAAGCCATCTTCTGGCAGTCCAGTCAGGTGAATTCCCAATAATAATTATTGATCGTTTCTTCCGCCATCAAAAAATGACTTGATATTTGACTCGTCGCTTAATATCTAAAGGCTCATTGAATTGATTGTCTTAGCACTGAAAGACCGAGCACCACAATCAGCACAACTCGGATCCCCGAGTGGCAACAACCCAGCGCATCTACCGTCGCTCCGGGCCAGTGGGTGGAACCGACCAAGCCAACTACGACAACCCCTGACTACACGAACGAGGGCGAGGAGCTGAGTATCGGCGGGCGCAAGATGGTATGCTACTTCACCAACTGGGCATGGTACCGGCCGGGCGCGGGCAAGTACCTACCCGAGGACATTGACCCGAGCCTGTGCACCCACGTGGTGTACGGGTTCGCGGTTCTCGGCTGGGACGGCACCATCTCGATGCACGACTCGTGGGCGGATGTGGACAACGACTTCTATGGCAGGGTGACGGCACTGAGGAAGAGGGGCATCAGGGTACTCATTGGTCTTGGTGGCTGGAACGATTCTCTCGGCGATAAGTACAGTAGGCTCGTTAACAATCCTGCCGCCAGGAGGAAGTTCATCGAGCACGTGCTCAAGTTCATCGAGAAGCACAGGTTCTCAGGATTGGATCTTGATTGGGAATATCCGGTTTGCTGGCAGGTAAAATATATTTTTTTTTTCTTCGCGCTGTTTAATCGCATGGTCATTGGTATACACACTTGATCCACAGTCAAATTTGTATTATTGATATATAAACAACACTTTTAGGTTGACTGCAGTAAAGGCCCTAAAACCGACAAGGAAGCCTTCTCAGCGTGGGTGCGCGAGCTGAGCGCGGAATTCAAACCTCGTGGTCTGTTGCTCTCGGCCGCGGTATCGCCGAGCAAACGCGTCATCGACGAAGGCTACGACGTGCCGGCTCTTGGCGAATACCTCGACTGGATTGCCGTCATGACGTACGATTTCCACGGTATGCACGTTCGATACGTTTACGTGAATCTCAACTCTGACGTGAATCTTTTTCCGGGTCAACTCTTGTTCAACGGTATTGCTTTTGTTCTAATAGGCCAATGGGACAAGAAGACGGGTCACAATGCTCCTCTGTACTACTACCCGGGTGACGACTATGACTACTTCAACGCAAACTTCTCCATGCGCTACTGGATCCAGAAAGGTGCACCGTCTAGAAAACTCGTTATGGGCGTGCCAATGTATGGGCAGAGCTTCACTCTGGCCCAGGCCTCTGAAAACGGACTCAACGCACCTGCTCCAGGACCTGGACACGCTGGCGAGTTTTCTCGTGCTGCCGGGTTCTTGACATTCTACGAGGTTTGTACCCTTGTTTGATCCGTTAAATTAATAATGCATCAATAGTTCAACGAAGAGAACTATATAAAATTGTAATTTAATTATCAGTTATTGATTTTACTGATCATATTTATAAAATTTTCACAGCCCCTTGTATTTTCGCTACTCACGCAAAAAAAAAATAACTGTGACAAATATACTTTCAAAATATTACATTTCAAAAGATTAGATGAAACTTTTTCACGTTTCAATAACAATAAGTTACTTATTGGCCTAATAGTTCTTATTGCGTGTGAATTATTAAACATTCCAGTATAAGCACACTTTAACTTCTGTGTAGGGTGATTACACGCACGTTCGATGACTTGATTGGAATATTTTATTGTTTAAATTATGGAAGCTAGTAATTCGGAATAATTACTCAAAAACGTGGCGAATCATCGTATTTTCCTCGTATAGTGTGTAAATTGCATCGTATAAGTTGAGATTACAATGATTCATATCCTACCATTGAATTACAGATCTGCAGTAAAGTCAAGAACAGCGGATGGACAGTCATAAGAGATCCAGAAGGTCGAATCGGCCCGTACGCGACAAGAGGCGACCAGTGGGTCGGTTATGACGATGTATCGGAGGTAGTGCGAAAGGTCAGTAGCTCGTTTCGCATCGACTATTCCTTAGATACGGCATTTACATCGATTTAATTGATCGTATGATCAATCCGACTACTACTTGAGCGATAAAATCTAATTGCAATTTATTATGTGATACGGAGGTGTATCGAAGACAAATTGATACAGCGATTATAACATTGCTTTTGAAAGTCAAAAAGCTTCTCGTTAAGTGATTAATTGTTCGAAGATGAATATCTACACGAGATACAACAATACAGATTATCGATTATTCAATTAGCGCTTGTCGCGATTTTTTCCTAATCGTTAAATTTAATTTGTGATCTCCCACATCTTCCGACAAATTCAATTTAATCAATTTATTCGCACGGAGTTGAGAGAGAAATTCCAAGAATGATTTCGCGGGAAAAAATAAGTTGCTTCATTACACTCTCACGAAAACGATCGAAATTAGAAATTATCTATACACCTAACACGCATGGTGATTGAAAAATCTCCGAAGAAAAGTGCACAGAAATTAATATAATTAATTTAGAAACGATTCTATTTTCAATCAATGAGGATGGATATAAACCGGTGTACTCGACTTACAGGCAAACTTCATACGAGACTTGGACCTCGGGGGTGGCATGATCTGGGCACTGGACCTGGACGACTTCAGGAACAGTTGCGGCTGCGGCAAGTACCCGCTGCTCACGGCCCTCACCCGCGGACTCAAAGGCGAGATCCAACAGCCACAAGACTGCACATAAGCCTGACCAGCAAGCTCCGATATAATCGTTGCATTCCTATGTTATATATATATTTATTATTAAGCTTCATTCAACCCTTGTCTATCAACAGCTCGAGCGTTTGGTGATGGTCATGGTAGTGGGTACCTTTGGTAATTTCATTCAGCGCGCAGTTGTCGAGGTCTGAAATCAAGATGTGAAAGTAATGAGTTTATAGTATATAACAGAAACGAATTATTTCCGCTGGGATGTGTACCTATATATAGAGTTGTTGTAATGAATCTAAACTAAAAGGGGGTCAGAACAATAATGTACTAGTTAAGAACTAATTATTTCAGCTGGGATCGTCTAGCGGGAATCGGAAAAACATTTTTCACGAAAATAATGGATACGTTATGTGATAATTATTTTACTGGTGGCAAGAATAAACGGAAGTGAAATTCCGAACTTGTGGTCAGTAAGGAAAAGAGACGTGCTGCTGTTTACTGTTTGCGACGAATTTAGACGCTAATAGAAGTGTACTCGCGGCTTATCTGTATTAGGAAACGAAACCGTGGGACACAGATCGGAGCTCGGTTACGCTTACGCTGTTGGTATTTTTTTAGTTTTCCTCGTACGGCTATCACCTCCGGGGTACGCTGTTGGTATTATGATGTCCCTCGCAAAATTTACGTCCCCAATTGCCCATTCTAAGTACGCTTCTGTACTGTATACGCGTCTCTATTCGTTGCTAGTTGATTGTGTGGAAGGGTTGACATTCTACCGTTCTCTTCCTTGCACCTTCACAAGATGCTTGGAAGACGACGTGACTTTAGTTCGATAAGCTATTACAATAGGCTATTATTCATAAGAATTTAGATGTTTAGTTTTGGATAGATTCATCAAACATAAAATACATCATCTGTTGTATTTAAGTTGTGCAGAAAAATCATGTGAAATCCATATATCATTTCATTCTTCATGTATATTACTCGATTTGTATTTTAAGAGATAAAGAGCAATAAACTGCCCGATAGAAAAACATCTTGGATTATTTCAAATTCATTTTCTCATCGGTATTACCCTATAAATATATTATTGTAGTTTGGCGTTAATTGTATGCGCGACACTACTTCACAAAAACAATCATCTTCCATATACATCCCACCGCTTTCATGTAATTAAAGAAAACGTGTGAATCATATTTAACACCGTGAACCGACGCGCATCGTGCGCGCGAGTGAAAATCAATTTATGAGGCTAATATAGAGCATTGGGGGAGACATATATAATACAGAGTGAAAGCGTAAATAAGCGATGTTCCCATGAAAGGAAAACGAAAAACAGTAAGAACTGTAAGAAGCACTCGTGGTGGTGCGTGGTGGAAATGCGCGAGATGAAAAACAGGACCATGATATACATATAATACACACAAAGAGGGGGGAGTTGCGCGAATATCGCGATACTTTATGCCCCCTCGCAGCACACGCATTATAATAGTTTACGCGATGCATTGAAGCGCGCGAGAATATCGCGCGGACAGCGCCGGAAAGTCCGTCATGCAGGTGAAGAGAATAAGCGAGACCGGTCGCATCAGGATATACATTTCTATACATATATATGCGAGAGCGGTACCTCGAGTTCCGAGAATCTTAGATACGGCTCTCGCCGGCGCGCGCGCGCGAGCAATGAGGCGCGTCCATATCTGAACTTTCGCCCGGCTAACGGGATCGAATAGCTCATTCTTGGCATACCTGCAGTTGGCCGGCACCGCCGGCACTATAGCTCGCGCGCGCGCGACCACCACTTGCCAATCGACACATTACATCCGCCTCGTTCGACAACCCTAAGGTGCAAACTGCGCCGGCGGAAACACTACATGCTGATCGCCCACTGATCGCGTCATACCCAGTATATTGCATTCGCATTCGTATACCTGCAGTGTATGTTGCATCAGTTCGACAGCATCCGCGAGTGCTGCAGTGCAGTGGAGTGGACGCACGCTGCAGATCCGCGTATTTAGTAAACAAGTCTGTATGCGAGAGGCGGCGGCGGTGGCGGCGGCGTAAGTATGCGCGCGCGCGCGGCGCATTGGCTGCGCAGAGTGCAATAGTAAGGCAGTAGCCCGTTAGACAGCTCGGAGTGCGGTCGCGGCTGCAGAGCCAGCAAGATGCCAGACGTGATCGAGGACGAGATCAGGCACGTGCTCGCCGGCCAGGACTCGCGCGTCGCCGACGACCTGTGCGACTACTCCCTCGAGCAGCAGAACGAAGTCGCCGGTGCGTACTCCTCGATTATCGTATGTAATGCAAGCACGACGTATAGCCAGCGCGAGCGCGCGATCACACACCCATTCCGCAATGTTTATGTATGCACTTCGGAGTGTGTGTCGCGCGCGCGCCCGCGTCTCATGCCCTTTAGCGGTCGCTCGCGCCCACGCGAAACACCGACGCCCGCCACTGCGCGTATACATTTGTATACTTGTACCTATAGGTTATAATGTGGGTTAATCGCAACGCCGATGCGCGCTGCATAGAAAGTCTTGGCGCCCGCGCGCGCGCGCGTTTTTACTTTTTTTATGAAAAGTTATATTGCACGACTGCTGCAGAGCCCGCGGGGAGATGATTACTGCCCGCGAGCTGCGCAATCTCTCGACGCGGAGTCTATACTCTTCTCGCGCTCTGTTTTGCACTGAAAAGCCCGCTAATCTCTGCTGCCGCTGCAGCGCGAATTATGCGCGCGCGAGAGAGAGCAGACGCTCGTGCTTACGCTTTTCGCTTCAACCACTTATTGAAATATATGTAGAAATTCACTATAGGGACACGAGTAATCTTGGCTTGTTTCTCCGTCAGTTTCTCGTCGAAAAAATTATAATCGATTCATTCAATCCTTGCTACTCGGCTGATATTTTAATTTTCATGTTTCGTTCGCAATACTTGTGTAATTCGAGTTATAAGTAAATGGATAATTAGATGGAGAAATTCGTTTGTGATAAATTTGTTGAAAGAATGAATATTGTTCTTTTTATACATTAGCTGATAGTATATCAGGAAGAAATTCACAAATGGAACAGTGGAGAAATTGCCATTTATAATAATTCATCAAAGTTCAATGAATCAATCATAAATTGATAAAAATGTATGCTACAAGCTCACATATTAATTATGGATTGAAAATTTTTTGCAGAGGCAAATGGGATCAAACCTGCAGTCAGCTCTTCGTATGTACCCATTTGCCAGAAGACAGTTACTTACATTGTAGCTGCGGTTCTCATTAACGATCAAGATGAGGTTCTGATGATGCAAGAAGCAAAACCATCATGCTTGGGGAAATGGTATTTGCCAGCTGGTAGGGTGGAACCAAATGAAAATCTAATCGATGCTGTGAAACGAGAAGTTTTGGAAGAAACAGGTCTACTTATGGAACCAAAATCTCTAATAATGGTAGAATGCGCAAGTGGTTCTTGGTTTCGATTTGTCATGTCAGGGAGCATAATTGGGGGAAGTCTGAAAACTCCAGATCAATCCAATGAAGAATCTCTTCAAGCTTGTTGGGTACGCGAAGTGACAAGTTTACAGTTAAGATCCAGTGATATTTTGACACTCATACAGAAAGGAAGAGACTTTATAAATAAAGTGAATGGACCATGGCATTCATATATTCTACCAGTAGAGAGAGCTCGGAATAAATTATACCTGCGACTGATTGTATGCATAAAAAAGAAAGCTACGTAAGTACATACAGAAATTCAACTTGAATATATTCTTATTATATTGATGAACTAAGTGAACTGAATTATTTCAATCCAGGAACAGGCTACATGTACTAATGTCAGAAAAAACGTCTCTGCATCTACCAGTTAGTGAAATAAACCCATCTAAAAATTTACATTCCACGCTTCACAGATTTATGGTGGTGAGTTTGAAAAAAACTTTACAAAAACTAGAATGATTGAGCATTGAAGAATTTATATCCTGAAATCACTATTCTCCATCTAAAAGCTCTATAAATAATTTATTTATTTTCAAGGAAATATTTGGAGAAGGTATCCCACAACACAAACCTCATGGTTTACTATCAGTTGAATTTAGTGGAAATGGAGAAGGTGATGGTCTTTGCTTAACATTACTCATATCATTCAGGCCCCCGCTGGAAGAAGTATCTATCAGTGGCAAATATATATGGCATGAGCTGCCCCAGACATTAGCGGAAACAATAGCAAGCCGATTGCCTCGCAATATGACGATTTGTCTTAACGTAGTTCGTTGATCTTGTTGTTTATAATTGTTTTGGACACTCCATTTTTAATATTGTCTTTTTTTTCTTAATTCTCCGCAAATTTTATAAAGACAGCATTAATCGTTTTAAAATAATGATGTATAATAATAATTAATGCCAACCATTTGAAAAATCTTCGATGGTAGGATGCAATATTAATATTAGAACTAACTCTTGCATGATATTCAAACAATAGTTCAATGGAATATCAAGTTTTTCACTTAATATACAGAGTTAAAGAAATAAAAAGTTCAATAATAGGTTGATCTATGATTGTAAATATTCTGTGTGAATATAAATTATTCTTGATATTGAATGACATGACAAATTCATCTTTGGAGAGTTCAAACTGAGGAAATTAATTGGGATAATGTTACTTTTGATAAATTGTTGTAAACTTATTTAATCTATCAGATTGAATGGATAAGGATCAGATTGAAGGACTGTATAGCATTTGTTCAAAAGCTCACTGTAGATAATTAACATGAAATAATAGTCAACTAGGTATCATGGATTTCTGGTATTTTAGTATTGTAGAAAATTATATTTATGTAACAATTTTATACTTAGCAAAGTATTGCTGAGTATCTTCCTATAAACTATAGTCAGATAGCAGTTGTGAATTTTGGTGAGAATCTTTTATTTCATGACAATATATTTTTACTTTTCTCCTCTGAAAAAAATAAACACATTCTGTTTTGTAGAATATTTATTGTAAAAAAAACGAAAAAATAGGTTGTGCTTGAACGTTAGGTTAACAAAAGAACTATCAGGCACTTTTTGATTGTAAAATAACGTTCAAAGTGAATGTGAGTTTCTCATACTATTTTGACTAAAATCATGTATGTATGACATACCTGCATGCGTAACTGGGTAAATGAATTAATGATTTCTTAGGTATTTTTATTAGTTACCTTTGAGTTAATTTATATTGTATTTTGTTAATAAAAATTTTCCAGTTTTTAATGTTTCATAATTATTTTATTGTCTCGAAAACAGTACAAAAATAAGGTAACCACAAGAGTGTAATACTCTTCTCATACAATATAAAAATCAACAAATAACTTGTTTTTTTTACAGAATCGTAAGATAGTCTCTCAATACTTTAAATGTTAACATTTTGTACTTTTAAATGACATGAAGTCATTTTTATCAATAGAAAAATAGGAAATCAGCTTTAATGATACAATGTATATCTTAACATAAAATTATGTGACGACTAACATTTAGAATACACTCAATCAAAGAAATTATTTTTGGCTATGAATGTTATACATTGAAAAATAGAGTTTCTCTCATGTTGTATCGACCGAGCTAATAATTTATTCAACAATCTTAATCTACCATTACTAAAATCTGAATTAGAAGGCTTCTGAGGTCTATTTGATTTTTTCTTATTTTGTTGCATGTGTCTGTCTTTTTTTACTATAGGTTTTTCACTCTCAATGGAGGGACTTTCAGTTTTCTGTTCACACAAACTTTTAGGTTGACTGACTAACTTTTCAGTTTCGTCTTCTATATGAATTTCGTCATGATTCACTTTATTTTTTTTTATTGGCACTTCATCTGGAGGTTCATCTAAGGACAATTCATTATTTTATTATCACATTTTTAGACTAAACAATTTTATAAAAAATGTAATCAATACCATTTTCTGAATCGCTTCCATAGTCTGCAACTAAACTCAAAGATGGAACTATTGGAGTTATGAGTTTGGTTTCTGCACTAACAACTGCTTTAACATCAATTGATTCTGTGTCAATGACATTCAATGCACATTTCTTCATGTCATCGTGTTCTTCATCATCTGAACCTTCAAAATTACATACTTCTTGATCATTATTCAGATTCTGATCTTCTGCAACCGAATCAACAACACGGTGTTCTAGTTCATCCAATATAGCTAGAAAAAGGAAAGCATTTTCAAATAATTTCATTAAAGTTCAATATAATTTCAATCTTTCAATATTCAATCAGAGATACACACATGTGCCTTGAAATGGTTTTAAACCTCTATAAGTAGTTAGCTCTGTTGCGATTTCTTCATAATGTTGAGCTTTGAATATTTTATTACGTCTTTTCCTGCGACCTTTTCTCTGTTGTTGCTGTTGTTGTTGTCTTTGGAATGGACCTCGAGCTATTTTGTTTGTACTTTCGATCACTTCGCCTCTTCTTTCTTTTTCAAGTTTTTTATCTTCTTGAAGTTTGACATTTATAGCAGTTGGATACCGTCTAATAAAAAAAATGTCAATTACAGAAAAACGATTTATCATTTGAAACCTGTACAAGATTCTTTTTAGTGTAAAAATGTTCTATTTCGTTATTTGAAAGTAATGAATGAAAATAAAATATAGTTACTTTTTTCTCTCGGCCTTCCATTTCTCAATATCTTCATCGCTCATCAAATTTTTCATTCTTTGGTACAATCCAGTATAATGCTGCATACTAATATGTTTTTCAACTATCTTAGGATGAGCAGTGAATGTGCATCCATCAATATTGCAAGTTTCATGTTCTTGAATGTGTTTTTCAAGTAACTCTTCAGAATAAAAGTCTCTATCACAAATTTCACAGTATGGAGTAATTGGTTCATCTTCAGAGTCTGAATCAAATAGACTGGCATCATCATTATCTTCATCAATTGCATCATCACTTTCATAAAGATGAACCTAAAATATAAAGTAAATACTGGTTTCTTGAATAAGGCTGAAAAGAGAATGTTAGACTAAGCTGTAATCCATGAAAGAAAAAGATACTTTCCTACGTCTAATTTGATTAGTGTGATTAGAAGTTTATGAGTGAAATGCTTATACAGTTGTTAATAATATTTTTGGAATTATAATGAAATTGGAAACTTATAAAACGTTGTAATTGTTCAGAAAACCAGAAAACTTATCAGTTTTCACAACAACTAAGATATAAATTTCATATTCATAAATCATGAGCAGAGAGAATCTCATAACGAACCGATTTTAAACTAATTTTTGAGAAAATGTTGGGATAGACATTCAAAAAGTATTTCTAGTGACATAAACATGTGAGTGATACTGGGATATCTTTCTTTCCAAGCTACTTGATATGAATTATTGATTAATTAAAGTGCAATTCAATTTTCAATTCACCATCAGCTTTCCAAGTTGTGAGACTGAATATTTCAATTCATTCACTGAATTTTATTTTACCATCTGTTTAATGTGCTAATCTTAAATATTACGCAGATCCTTCCATGTAGTGTAAAATTATCATGGCTAAAAGAAGAACACAGATGTTCAAATTTGTATAATCATTTATTTCTACATACGAACTTGGATACAAAAAATGTCTTGAGCCATTTTTTTAATTCAAGTATGAAATTGATTCAATTTTAATAAAATTGTCGTGTATAATTAGTTTAAGCACAAAGTAATGATAAAAAATAACTTGTGACAAATTAAATATTATTAGCTGCAAGCTATATAGCACTGTACAGAATTGATTAGGTATATAAATACATAACATACAATTAATTGTGAATAGTTACAGTTAGCCCTGTTTCATTGGAATTCAAATTAAATTTCCAAAACAATTTAGAGCACTGCACCACTGGCCAAAGAGCAGTTAATACTTGGTATACTTAGCAATGTTTAGATAGAGTTGCTGGGGAAAAATCTATGCATGAAATATGAAATATCAAAACCGACATAAGTATACATTTTTCGAATGTAAAACGTACATAGAAGAATTGAATTTCCAGATTAGGAACAAAAACGATCTATTACAATCATACTACAATGAATACTCAATTAAAATAGTTTTAGTTTTGAATTAGTTTAAAATAGTCTCATATATATACTCGGACACTCAACAATGTTTCCCTTTACAAATAAATCTTTTACAGTGCTACAGGTAAATAAACACGATACTACAACGTTTTCTGTCTTCACTAAATTGACAAATCATAAATTGACTGTATTCATAAATCGTGAATTTTAATATCCATTAACATTATTCAAGAAACATCTCAAAATGTGTAGAATTAGTTATGTAATCTATCAGCGATTTTGAATTGATATAGACAAATAGATGAGAGGTATGTATATATCATTATTTTTTTTTCGAAGATTATTTGATGGCAGTTACGTAAATTTTACTTCAATGGAAGAAGTTAAATAATTTAATCTATCAATCTGAAGTTCTAAAGAAAAGTTTCAAGTTTGACCAATCGCTTGATATAAATTAGGAGGAGTTGCCTATGAAGCTCAAGACTTTGCCTGTTCGCTGGAAGGCATGTTCTCCTCTTTAAGCTCCGTTTGCTCTGTTTGCTCAGTTGTGTTCTCAGTTTTCTGAACACTATCAGTTTCAACAGTACTCTTTTCAATAGTACTCTTTTCAATGGTATTCTTTTCAACAGTACTATTTTCAACAGTACTCTTTTCAGCTGCTTTCTGAGCCTGTAATGAAAGCAATTTTAAAAACTATTGGTTCTGCTCCAGGAAAATTTAAATAGTTTCAATAATAATTACTGCATAAAATGTTAAATTGTAAAGATCTTTAACACTCTATAAATACTTTTATTTTTGGCTGCAACAGCTGGACTCAATAATTCTATATCCATTCAATAAATTGTACTGGTGCTCCAGAAATATATTTTTTTTAAATGGAGAACAGTAAAGTCTTGGGTACTAAAATACACACACTTGATACTGAAAGGTACTAGGGTTTGTGAATGATAAACCTTGAGCAGTCTGAATGTTAATAATAACAGTTTAGTTTAAAATTTGATTAGCAATGAGTTAGAAAAAACCGAAATAGCAGAACTGCTCAAAACTTGTCTTGTGTTTTAATTTTGAAAGTGGAGAAGAGCATGCTTGAAATAGAAAGATTGGAAAGAAGATTATGCATCAATGAATTCATGAATATTTTTAATATTGAAAGATTAGTGTTGAAAATAAATGATGAAAAATGATATAACTTCCTTTTTAAAAATTAACCATAAAAAAATATTGGCCCCTAGTTGAATAATATTTGAAACAATCAAACCAAACCTTAAATCTTTGGTAATAATTTTATTACAGGTATTACTACGATAGACACAATTAGTTTGACCATGAACATATGGGTATGATCATGTGCAAGTTATAAATACAATTATCATTCATGAACTCATTATTTTGCAACAATTATAAAACGGTAGAGAATTTGCTCTTATTTAATACACAAACCTGGTCAGGATTCTTAGCGAGATATTCACTTTTGGCATCTCTAATCATGCGTGTGACCTTGTTCCTGAGGTCTTTGAATTCTTCCCACTCTTTGGCATCTTTGTTCTTCTTAGCTTTAGCATAAAGCTTGTTCTTCTTTTGTATTTCACTGCGGATCTCATCTGTCATCCATGGCTTCTTCAACTCTAGTTCCTGTGGGATACGGATATGAGCAGGTGAGCACGAAGCAGCATGCAAGGACGCAATTGAATTTTCACAAATCAAATCAATAATGAAAAGTTTCTAGTACAGTTTGACAATTGATCATCGAGAACAGAGTCGACGCAAGTACAGCAAGCATTTGTAAGCGCAAAAGTACTGTAAGGCAGTTTGCGTAGAGGGTACTCACATTGAATTTGTTCTTTTTGTTGTTAGATTTGGCTTTGCCATTGGTGTGTGGGGGGAACCTGGGCCTCATGTGGGGCAGGGCGTGTGGCGGGAGCATACCCCTAGGTCCAGGCCTGATCATGGGTCCGCGAGGGCCCATGGGTCCTCTCATGCCCATGGGGGGCATGGGCGGCATAGGGGGCATGGGTCCTCCCCTGAAGTGGTGAGGCGGGCCGTGGGGGCCGGGTCTGGTCATCATGGGTCCTACACCGGGCACGGGCCTGGCCATGGGTGGCGGGGGCACGGGCCTGCGCCTGGGGCCACCGAACATGGTGTTGACGGGCGGCAAGGGCGGCAGAGGTGGCAGGCCTCGGGCCATCGGAGGAGGAGGTGGCGGCGGTCCCCTGCCGTATCTCGACATCGGTGGCCTCATCCCCGCGGGCGGCATTCTCTGGCTCATGTGCGGACCTCTGTTGAGTGGGCTCATGGTCGGGCCTGTGACTGCAGCGGAGCGTCAGACGAGAACGTACGTTGTGCGTTTGCGTTTGAGGTTAGGCTCGCGCGCGCGGCGTCTTGCTCCGGAGCTTGAAGCTGCTTGAAGCGGGTATAAGTATGCGCGAGAGCAGTTGTGATACCGAGCTAATCGGCTGCTTGTTATACTTTGTCCCGAGCGGTCCCGGGAAAAACGGGGCTGTCGCTCACCACCACTCACAGCACGCGTCAAAGATTATGTGTGCACGCTGTTACTTATTCGGTGCGTCTATAAGTATAGGTACTATCTTGCGCATGTATACGCGCGCCGCCCATTGACCTACACCGTGTACACACTATGACAGTATACACTACAACACAATGTATATAATCACTATATATATATATATATATATATATACTTATATTATATTATAGTTAGGGACGCTTCTGCACGCAGCGCGTGGATCACGCTAAACGCTTGATGCCTTGATGCTGATATACTGTAGCTGCTGCCAATGCCGGAAGTGCGACTTGTAAAGTAACTTATAACACCGTACCCCCTCTGTCATATTGGATACGAGGCGGCTCCAGATTCGGTTCAATATATCCCTTTCCGACGGCCACGGGCCAACCCTGATCAATTATCACTGACAAAATCAAACAACTTGAATAACTTTGAATCAATAGTTGAAAGACAGATAGCCAATCAATCTATAGCTTTGTGACTATGAGATAGTGAGTTAATTTTAAAATTGCTTTATGTGAGAATCTTTGAATATGAATATTAGAATTAGAGGAAAAATTGTAATCAAAACCACGTGCATTTTCATATGCGACCCGACGTTCAGGACACGTAAGAGAAATGTATGTATTGACAATGAGAAAATATCAAGCGGATTATTACACGAAGACTCAAGCTAAGATTTCAATTTGGAGTTTGAAGTCGATCACTGTATTGAAAAATCTTGATAGTTGATGGCATTTGACTAGATTTTTTTTAAATCTCAACTTGTAAATAATATAATGAGTTTACAAAAAAAATGGTTTATTTTCGTGAAAAATGTAAACTGACCTTTTTTGTGCAAAATATAAAAATATTTTTTTTTCTCAAAAAAACTGATTTTTCTATCGCTCTCGGAAAATTCTCGATAAAAATTTTCCTGCCCATTTTCCGGCTGTCCACCCTCGAAATTCGTGTTTAGCAGTTCAAACCACATAGGAAAAACCTGGGTGGAGCTTGGGCCATCCATCGGCTACGGAATCCGGCCCTGCGCCCCTACTAAGTAAACAAATTTATAAGAATGACTTTACAAAGACAAATTTCTTAGAAAAAGAGCAATACAAAATACTTTATATTTAAAACGAATGAAAATTCATCGTTGCATATTCGCGAATGGAGAAGGAAAGAATAATAATAAAGTGATCCAGTAACATTTCAAGCTTTTTGCTCCAGAGATTATAAAATTGTTCTTTCAATCGGTGGGTGAGTGACAAAGGAAGAATAAACAGTAACACTGAATTGTTTTCACTATTTTTCGATTTTTTTTTTCGTTTATTTCGTTATAATGCATATGTTCCGTGAAAAAATTGAATACCGTATTACGAAATTAGCAATAGAGCTTCGCAATCTCATCCTTTTTTTTCAACCTTTTACTTTTTTTTTAAAGTTATGTTCACGGTACAAAATTCACTGGGTAGGTACACATGCCCAATGCTTGCGTATAGGACGTTCTATTTTCATTTTGTAAACGAACTTCGATGTCCACAACCAATTTATTTTTTTTATTTTTATGTCAGTCGTACAAGAGATTTTGCTAAAAAAAAATTCAACACCCACTCGCTAAACATTCTTGAATTCATCTTACGTTCGAGCGGCTTCTCTTTAAAAAAATTTTTTTTTTCAAGCTTCGCTGATCTTAATCCAAGAGAGGAAGATCCTCGAGATCTCCCCCTCCGGCCACCTTTCCCTCATTATAGCCAAAATCTCGATCAAGGATGAAACAAGCGAAAGAAGGCGGTGCGTGCTTTTTCTTGCGTTTTACTCTTTTTTTTATATTTATATTTAACTTTGTTTAATGCTTAAATGATCTTTTAACGTTTCATTAACTTTTCCCATTTGTTTCGCATAGCAAAACACCACATTATTTTGTTTCAACTATAATCTTGATGTTAATTTAAAAAACCATTTTATTGTTGAATATCGTAAAAAGGAGACGAGCCAGATCGAAGATTATGCCTCCTATCGATCTTAACCAGTCTCTCCCCTTGAGTTTTATCCCGTTGTTTCTTCAACTGCATCGATAGTTTTGTTCTAAGTTTGTTATTAACTGTACTTGACTTTAGAATTTCACTTAACACATGCATCGTACGTTTTTTTTCTTTAATTATTATTATTTTTCACAGTCAGCCACGACTTCTTTTCTCTCTTTCTCTCTCTCTCTCTCTTTCTCTTTCTCTCTCTGATGGGAGTATACACTCGGTCTTTTGTCTGAAATTAAAGTAATCTTCGAATTGCTTTGTCAAGAATCAACTCTAGTACGCTTCTTTTATCTCTTCATTTTCCTCAGCATCTTGAACCTGAGATTTACGATCGCGATTGAATTCGCTATGAGTATGAACTTTTTCATAATATTCAATGTTGACAACATTTTTATCGGCAGATTCCAAAAACGCAGCAGAGTTAGATTGTTACTTCTTTTGACAAAACCATTCCTAGATTTCATTCAATATTCACTCAATTAGCATTATTTTTTTTTTTCATTTTTTGACACTCAAACGAAGATATTATGCACACAAATCACAAAGGATTCTGGTGAGGTTTTCAAGTCATTTCTCTTACAAAATCTCGTTCAAAAGGTAAACCGATAATCGGCGAGAAATAAGGAGAAACGAATATATTTACTCGTTGATATGGGGACGCGAGTTATGGTGATACGTTTGATTGAATTACTTATAGAGAAAAAGATATTGTGGTGTGCGTGCAAGAATAAGATTCTGCATTCAATCTTATCTTGACGAGACAAAAATACGGATGGAAACACATTTAAGAACAAAGAAATAGAGACCGAGACTGGTGGAAATTATTTCAGCAAAAATGTATTCGTCTTGTAGAAAGAAAATTGTACATTTTATTATCCTACGGATAATGCTACAGATTCCATGATTTTTCTTATCGAAAAGAAGACCATGCAACAGTTTTTTTTACAAATTATTTCATTTTAACATTTGTATCGATTTACAAATTGACATTAATTATCTCCTTTTTTTACGTACAGAAAATTCGCGTCAGTAACATATCTAGAAAACAAAACGTCGGAAACTTATGTGTAAATATGAACAAAATGAAAAATTCTTCTTCGACATGTATAAATGACACTTTTTGTTAAACTCACGGAAAAATTCTATATTGAAGTTATTTCTCATTCTATTTTTATTATGATGTTTATAATTCAATTTTCTGACGTACGACAAGTTCAATATGTTACGAAAATTAAAATTTCGTATTAAATTGAAAAATCGTCGAATCACTCTTACCCACCAGGGGCTTACAGAAAAAATATAAAATAAAGAACAATAAGAGTGTTTTTTTAGCGATTGAGTGAGTCTGCTACACTCGTCATTTTTGTTCTTTAAATGTTAATAACAATGATACTCGCATCGTCTGAATAACCAATTCGTTCGTTACAATGATCAAATTTTTCAAGTCTTATATGTTTTTTCAAGCTTTGTATTTCATTCTGAAAATTTCATTCGCACTTAGTCATTGAACAAGTAAAATGTCAAGAAGATTGAAAAAAAAAATAATAACGAATTTATCATAATTAAGATGTAACACTCAATAAAGAGAAAAAAATTGAAAAAAACATTGGAACGCCTAATTAGCGAGAACAAAAATTGGAGATTAGTCGTTTAATTTTCTCAAACTTATCTGTTTTCCCCTTTAGATCGACGTATAAAAAAATTGAATACGCAGTCTCTGTCTCATGAACCTTCGTTTCCACAAGATATTATTCTCATCGAGCGTATAACGCTTTAATAAGAAAAATTTCTCTTCATCCGAAGGTATTTATTGCTGTCAATTGGGTTATTATAATTGAATTGAGTAACAAGGTTCCCTCCCATCCCGTTTCTTCTTTTTTTTTTATTTTGAACATTAATGTGACTATTCCACCGCTTATTGTCTCGTTTTTCTTTCACACCACGAAATAGTAATAAGAATTATAATGTAAGCTGACGTAGTTTAACATTAAATAGCAGAAATTACAGTACTAGTGGCTCAAGTCGACAGCAGTAATAATAAGCAGTCATTGCGGTTTTCAAAAACGAGTGTCACGTGAACCTGTCATTTTTTAGTAAAATGAATACGGATCAACGACAAACGAGAATACGGTAAGAAGTAACTAAAATAGATAACGCGATGGTGAACATTAAAACAAAAAGTATCAATATGGTGTTTGAAAGTGTCTGTCTTAGGGCTCGCTATGTTGGTCTAACTGCTTTTATCTCTCACTCTAATACCATATCAATATAATTTTTCGTCGCTGAATTACCAAAAGCGTTAACTTGCTTTTCTACTTTTTTCCATTCATTTTCTTTTGTTACATAACGTACCGCAATTTCAGCTTGTTACTTTGTATCTTCATAAATTTCGTGGGGAGACTGTGGAGTAGTGTTTGCTGGTAATCTTTTCATAATTTCACTCTTTTTTTTGGTTTTTTTTTCTTATAGCGATTGTTATAGAATGTTGCTGTTGCTTTTAGTTGCTGCTGCTGGCTGTTAGCTGATGTTTTTTTTCATCTTATCTTATGTTCCGTCGCCTCTTTGTACCAGATAGAAATGATACATAGAGAGGGGTGGCGATTTTAAGGTGGAGACGACTGTCTGATTAAGCAGTGCCTTCGTTGGATGCGTTATTCTGCGCAGGCGAATCCTAAATAAAAAAAAAATCATTTTGAAAAATGTATGATATGGAAGACGTCATAATTTGTGTTAATATTAATTATAAAAATGAACTTTTTTGTTTGAGTATCAATTCATTCACATTAACTTTTTTGGCATCATCTACTAAATTACAAAATCCAAGAAATTATGGAAACAGGGATAAAATGTGTACTTGCGTTTCTAATTCATTACTTTCTCACACAATGTGTGCAATACGACTAGAATATCATTTGTACTATGTTATTGGACGTGCAAATAAAATATTATAAGTTACTTATAATCTGGAACATTGGTATGATCATGAAATGTGAAATAGTATATTATGCAACTAGTGCGTGAAATTTTGAAGACGAGTGTTACACGTTCACACAAGTAATTGAAAATGAACGCACCAGTTGGATACGATATTTCATGTTACGAGTGCTCGTGAAAAGAGCATTTGCAAAAAGCACTAGTGCGTGAAATGCGATTTCACACACTAGTAATATAATAATATATTATGCGACCAGTGCATAACAATTTTAAGATGCTTGTGGACGCGTCCACGAGTGGTCGGCGAAGCCGGCGATGAGTGTCAACATCTTCACATAATTGTTTGAATTTCAACGCACCAGTACGATACGATATTTCATGTTATGTGTGTCGTTCAAAGGTCATTTAAAAAAATCACTAATGCGTGAAATGCCGTTCTACGCACCGAGTAACATAAGGTAGATTTTAACATACACAAAATAGTAAGAATCAGAAAAGAATTTGAAAAAATGTACAAAACTATACTACAAAAATCTAGAAGAAACCAATGAGCTACAGGTTTGCGTGTTACGGAAGTTGAAGCAGAGAGGTGCGAAAATCCAGAATTTACCTGTGGAGCAGAGGCAGCAGCAGGTGCAGTCTTTTCTACTGATGCATCAGATTTCTGCTCCGACTGAAAAGAGTACAATAGATTCGTGCAGCAGTGCGTGCCAAGCTTTACTACGAAAAGTGGAGGTGTCGGTGTGTCAACAGTGTTTTGTATAAAAATAATAGAGGTAAATGATAAGAAAAGTTGAGTGAGAAAATAGTCACAAAATGAGGATTTCAAAGAGCTCTTACGTTAGATTCGTCATTTGAAATTCTTAGTTGGAACCGATGCATAAGCAAAATCATTCAATTGTTTATGTGATTAAGGCCATGTTCATTACATTTTTTGAATGAAAGTATATTTCAATTTAAAAAAATATTTTCCAATGATTTTCTAATGAAAGATGTTTGAGAATCAACCGAGGATTTTACATTTGAATCAGTGTATCAAGTAGAAACGTCTAGTGTTACATGTAAAATAAAATGAACTCATACAATAACAAGAAAAAATCTAATAGAAATAGCAAATGTCAAGTAGAAAGTCCTGGTACATAACAGCCCTCCACTCTACGACTCTCATTCAGTACCAAGATCCCATCCGAAATCGTAGCTCAAACATGAATAAATTACAATACTTTCAACAGCATAGCTTCAAGCCAACGTTACTATAATATATATATATCTAAAAGTTGTAGAGCAGCCTCAAGTATATCTATCAATGCAGATGAATCAACTCATGCAAGCCAGCGTATCAAGCTGACCGACGTACCTGTCCGTCCTGGCTGCGCGGGCGCCGTCCAGGTCCGCTACCACGAGCGCCGCGGAAGTTTCCGCGTCTAAAGAACCGCCTTGAGGGTCCACCTCGGACGCGGCCGGCTCCTCTCTGGCCACCATCGCCTCCGTCGCCACCCTGCTCAACGCCTTGACCGCCCTCGGTGCCGTTCTCCGGCTGCTGCTGGCCTGGGCCTGAGCGCCTGCCACCACGGTAGTAGCCGTCAAAGTTGCGTCGTGGCCTGTAGCGTCGCTGCTGCTGACCTTGACCACCTTGGTTGCCACCCTCACCGCCGCTCTGCTCGTCTCCGGTCTTACCACCTTCACCTGCTGTAGTTTTAAAATACATGTTCACAGTTAGTGTTAATTAATCTCATTTTTTCGGTGAATTAATGTTGGTTTTGCAAAATCAGTGCTTCCATTCTTTGCACGCATCTACCTGGATATTTCATTTGTACAATACAGTTTTCTTCCATTTTTACATTTTATTCGGGCACCGAATGAATACAACATTATGTGACTGCTTCAATTGTGTCATAATAACAAATGAATATACTAAAAAAAATATGAGTCGACTACACGGAAGCTCGTAAAAATATAAAAGGAACAATCGTAAGAGAACCAACAACTAGAGCTATTTGAACGTTTCCTTTTCAATAATCTGTTGAAGTTAAAAATCGAAAGTAAATCAAGGGAAATAGATCGTTTGGGAGAGGACTTACCGGATTCGTAGCCCTCCTGGCCTTCGCGGGGTCGGCGCAGAGGTCGAGCACCGCCGCGCCTGTTGTAGTACTGGCGGTAGTTGCGTCGCTTTTCCGCCGCATACGGAGAGCCCTTCACAGCTGCACCTTCGGGCCCAGTGACGTTGGCCGCCTCATTGCCCTTCTCTCCTATCACCACATCAAACTCGACAACCTCTCCATCGCCGACGCTTCTCACGGCTTTCTTCGGGTTGTTCTTAATGATGGCCGACTAGAAGAAAATATCTTTAGAACTGTGTTCCGAATTTCAAATCGAGTTTCTTTTCTCAAATAGGTCTGTGTCAATGTCGATAAATGTTTTATTCCAAAATTGTCTCATTTAATTCAATTTATCTGCCAGATCACATTATCCCTTATAACGTTCTTATTCGATAATATCAAGCTACTTACTTGATGGACAAATACATCCTCTTTGGTGTCATTTCTGAAATTTAGAGAAAAAGAAAGGCAATTTAGTCGAATACGTAATAGATGTAATAAAAAATAGCGGCATTTGGATTGAAATTCGGATTCCTTATGTATTCGGATTCCTTATGTTGTACTTCCGAACCAATAGCTATTGAATCACACGAATATTTAAAGTCTCGATACAAATCATTACTCATCTCATGGACATTGAACAAACGAAAGATGCCCATATGACTGGTTGTAAATTACTATGAAGAATTTCAAACAATAACAACGCATCACGATACCAATAGATGTTATTTCCAAATATTTAATACGTTGTTGAGGTCGTCAAATATCGTCGTTGAGGAATGTAATTTTTAAGATTTTTCAGTCAAATTCTTGTCAGATCTAAATTACATTATTTCGAAACAAATCTACTTTTACAGTCGACAAAATGCTGAAAACAGAATCTCAAACAGTTTATGATTATCGAGTATAGTTTTCGAAAAAGCTCAATAAGATCATTAGAAATCGATTAGTCTGAGTATGGCTTGGGATTCACAAAAAAATTATTGTCATGGGAAGGAAAAAAGACAAATATGGAATGTAAAAAAGCTGTTAGTCCAGCAGTTATTGACGTTCTTAATTATGTCAGACTCGCGTATGAGCCTCTTTGGCTTCCTCGCGTTTGTTTCCATGTGTCTCTTTCTGGCTACTTTTACATGCCATTCTTGAGCGTGAACCGACCGAGTAAGCGCACCTACAGCCAAACCATTGCTCTATGGCTTCCGCCATTTATTACATCGTCAGTTTTCAAAATGAACTGTGTTTTTATAAAATTTACACGGTCGCAAAAAAATCAAGGTTCACATCAGTATAGGTACTTATTACATTCTATCAGAATTCATGACAATATTTCCTTATGTACTATTCCAATACATTGGAAATAGTTTCTTTGCACCGATTCCGATACGACGAGAATTATCGAACAGTACAGAGGAGCCTTGAGAACATTCAAGCTTCATTTCATTTGATTTCGAATAGCGAAATCTGTCTATTGAATATTTCCAATTCGTGAGAAAAAAAGTCGGCATATTCAAATATGGTGCGTTGACACGCCACAATCGTGAAAAGCGACTGCCTATCTGACTAACACGTATGAAAGAGAGCACAGACATCGTCGGTCTTTGCTTTTCTCATTGATAAGATGGGCCATGTCGTTGCAACGGTCTTACAGTCTGAACGCACCTACAATCGCATTCTTCTACTGCACAAATCTATTTTCCTCATCCGAGCAAGCAAGCTTGTAAGGGAAAAAGGATAAAGTACAGGAGAGCCTGTTATAGCAGCTCGAAAACAGCGGATAGAAGGGCTAATCGATCTCTCGATCTTAATTTGCACGTGGCCGAGGCTCACGCGCAGCCCTAATTTTGGAAGGAGACTTGGCCCGGGGCCAGGGGGAAAGCAGAGGTGGCTCTAGAAATAGGAGAGAGCGAGGCGCGCGCGCAACGAATAATTCGTGCCGTTGGACCCCCTTCCCTCCGCACCTTTCCGTGCAATATGTCCGCTCGACTTTTTCCGCTGCGGGAAGCGCGCGCGCTCGCGTCTCTCTCTCTCTCTCTTTCTCTTCCTCTCTCTTTCTCTCCCTCTATCTCTCTTTCTTTCGGTTTCTTTCTCTCCGCGTGGACGCTCGCGCACGCTAGAACGTGCCATGTGCAAAGCGCGTCTCGCGCGCTGATGGATTGATCGGTTGCTGGCGAATTCTGCCTTGCTCTCGACGAGTGGCTGTTTTGCAATTTGGTTTCGCCAATCGCGCTCGGCGATTGCGAGCACGGGGACCGATCTTTCGTTGCTCGCCGCTTTCGATTGTACAAACTGCTCGGAACGAGCGCGCGAGCGTTAATGCGTTTGCTGAAAATTCGGCTTGCCCGGTTACAAGATGCAATTGCTGTAATCGCTGCTGCGATTAGTCGCGATACAGCTCTCATTTTAAACGGAGTAAATAGCTGCTCTCGTAGTTGAACCAGCAGTATATCTATATAGCTCCTGTTCGTGCGAACGCGACAGCACAAGGAATTTGTTCTTCTGTGTATGTGTAATTGAGAAAAAAGGCGGCGAAAAGGAAAAAAAGTGCATGCACACGCCAGCGAAACTTGAAGATATTACATTTTTAAGTATACATTGTCGATTCTCTCATAACGTTCTCTCGATCGTTAGTCATGAGATAGTGTTATCGAATCGATTAATTTTACTCGCGGGGAAACAAACTTTGTTGCCCAAAGAAACAAGCCGTATAATACCGGCTCGAATGTGTATCAAGAAAAGCAATTCCGATCTGTCGGCGATCGCAAGTGCGGCCGGGACAAGTTCGAAAATTTACAGTCTCGCCAAACGAAAACTCGAGAGCAAAGTTGCGCTGTACTGCGCCGGAGAACCGTAACCGAGAGTTACTTGAATAGCTGCTATACTCGAGGCGGTTGCCGAACGCACAATAGAGCTGCACGGGACACAAGGGTCTTGCGTTAAATGTGTAAGTGAGCTCGAGCTTGCCCAGCAGATGTGCACTGCACCTTGAGCTCTTTGTCCGGCGACTATAAGATTTCCCTTGAGAAATAATAACGGCTGATGCGAATCTCCGTGGTAGATAGGCGAGGGCTATAACAAGATGCTAGTTTTGGTGCGAGTCGATCAAAACATTCCTAACCAAATCTATGTCTCAACTAGATCGATTAACAGCAATTTCTCTTGATTGACCATTTGATTATTGGAAAGGCGCTGAAATGCTTTATCAGTTACAATTAACTATTCAACAGTTTTAAGAAAACTCGTTGCAAACTGCACGATATCATGAGCGACTACGCTCGATATTTATACGCGTTTATTATACATACTTCTATGCAAGCGCCTCGCGTCAAATCATACTATCTTTTGAGCTTTCCATCCAAAATAAATATATCGAAGTTTTATTTGAAAAAGTGCTGTGATGCAAACGTGCAGATATGGAGTATGAGAGATTGACAGTTACATAATAATAAACGTAAATTATCATTTATAGGAATCAGCCCGAAGAGGAAAATTTATAATACCCGCTCATCAGTAGTCTTTTTCAATTTTAAACTCTTCTAAATATATTCACTTCAAAATTCTAAATTTCTATTTCCGTGCAATTTTGAATGGCGCTAATTCAAAATTATTCGCTCTCTCACTGTGAATTATTCAATTGAAATTTTCGGTCATGTCTATTTATTTTTCATAAAGGTCCGGTAGAAAAATACATTCTTTTTTCTTAATACGTTCATCAATATTTCATGATTTGAACATTTTACAATGAGGGTTATAGTGATTTGTATCGAAAGCATTGATATTCTTGCTTGTTAAATCAGTTCAACTAGATTCATTTATTTGTTAGTAATGAGAAAAAGTAGAAACGTGTAAGATTGTAATAAGAAAAGTCGATTTCTAACCTGTTGATGAACCCATAGCCGCTCTTAACATTGAACCATTTGACAGTCCCGGTAACTTTGTTAGCTGGAAGTAGAAAATTTCATTTGATTAGTCTTGATTATCGATTCGTCCCGAGAAATGCTCGGTATGAATATGATTCATTACTTAATTAATAATTCAATAACCAAATTTCATGATATCAGTTATATATCATTCTTAATTTTTACGCATACAGAAAGCGGGAAGATACGTGAGTCGCATAAGAAGAATCAATATTTTGTTGCATATGCAATATAATTCAAACTACGATTGTGTACAAATATCATTTTATCGCGAGAGCATCCGTAAATTGCGATCTCATCAGTCCAAGTTGTATCGTCAATCGTATAAGCATCTAAATTGAAAGCGACGAAAGGAATTATTTTGGCTCGGGCACGAAATGGCCTCGTGAAATTCGAAGGGCCACGTGTGTGTACACGTTGAAAAGCCGAATTCGCCCAGTGGGCTCGGATCCAACGTTTGGGGAAATTCCAGAGATCCTCGAATTTCGCGAGTCTGCCAGACGGCGCTTCCCGCGTGTAAACATTTTTGCTGCAGCGTGCGGGGTATGTACATGCACGTATACGCGTGCGCGCAACGTGTTTATCAATCGAGACACGCGCGAGGAAGCTCAATAGGCGCTTCGCTCTTGCAACTTTTATCCCGGAGTATTTGCGTGTGCTGTAGCTGCGGGGGCTATCGGATCCCAACCGGTGCGCGCGCGCTTCATTCATCTTTCGTTGGCCGACGAATTTCATTACCGTGTATATATCGAGGGCGGAAGATTTCGCTCCAGAACGGCTCGACCGATAGGATACTTCCTCTCGGCAATCTGCGACGATTGGTGCGAGATACGACAAATCAAAGATAAGATAGACGATCGCGACGAAGCGCCACGGTGTATAGTGTTGGTAAAAGAGTCGTCGCTCGCAAAATCAACTAGTGCAGCAGAAATCGGACTGATGCGAGAGTCGTTTGAAGCTCGCCCCGTGTTATTCTGTCGATTGTTTCTGTGCGCGGCCGCGCGGCGTGCATCGTGCCGTACGGGTCGCGCGCGGGCTGCTCCGAAAAATAACGAGGGACCGGTGCAGAGCGCTGGCCGCGCGCGCACGGCGGCCACGGAGCCCCGGAAGTCGGCCGGGGCGGGGGAGGAGGGGAGTACGGGCGCGTGTTTACCGGTGCATCGTATCGCCCGCGCGCGCACATATACGCATCCATGACCAAAACACGATGACAGCGACTCGGGGGCGCTGCTCTCGCGGGCGCATCTGCAGCCGCGCGCGCCGGGCCAGCGGCCCGACCGCGTGCTGCGCGCGGCAACGATACAATGCAGACGGAGTCGTCGCGGCTTACGTAACCGGAGCGCGGCTTCGTCGCAGGCAGGCGGGCAGGCAGGCGCGCTCGCTCGCTCGCTTGCTCGCTCGCGCAGGAAGTCGCTCCGAGAATACATGTATCGGACGCTCGCTCGGTGGCGCGGGGAGGGGGAGGGCAGGAGGGGTTGGGGGTTGGGGGCTGGCGCGGCGCGGAGGGGGTCGGGGAGGCGGGGGGCCGAGTCGCGCGGGCGGACCGGCGGCATCGCCAATGGCAACGGGCCCAAACACGTGCCCGGAAGCCCCCGGAGGGACGCGCGGCACGTGCGGCCACGCGGGCCGCGCGCCATTACGGCGTGGGTCCGGGGGGCTCGCGCGACTCGCCAGCTCTCTCTCTGGCGCGCGCGCGCGCTCGCGGCGAGTTCCCGGCGGCGCCGCGCGGCCTCGGCCGAGTCGGGGGGGCTGGCCCGCGCGCGCTCGAGCGGGCCTCTGACTCACCGATGACCTGTTTCTGCTGCTGCTGGGGCTTGGGCTGCTGGTCCTGGCCGGCGGCAGCCGGCTGGGCGGCGGCGTTGGCTGCCGCCGGGGCCGACTGCTGCGGCGAGCCAGCCTCCGCGGCTGTCGCTGCGGCGGGCTGCTGCGGCTGCTGGGGCTGCTGCTGCTGCTGCTGGGGGGGCTGCTGCTGCTGCTGCTGCTGCTTGTCCACGTCGGCCATTCTGAGCGTATATCAGATGTCAATTTGTTTTAGTATAGTCCTCGGAGAGGTTGATGGTCGTGCTGATGGTAGTTGGTGTGTGCTGGCTGTTGGACACGCCGCTTCTCCGAACCTAGATGTTCTCCCGTCCTTGCGCTTGCACTGTTGGTTCCCTTCTAAGCGCTCACCGCTCACGCCGCCTGCCCGCGGATTTCCGCACGCCTCGACCCCAGCGACATCTGAACACTTCTCGCTCTGTCCTCCTCTCGCCGATGGCCGACCCGAGCTCGAGAAACACCGAGCGACCAGCACATTATTATTTCATGTATATATATATATATATATATATATATATATATATATATATATATATATATATATATATACGTAAACGCAAGTCGGCGGGCAACTCTTCATTCACTCGCATGCAATTTTGTTTACGACTAGAATATCCGCCCTGTCGTGAACTTGATAAAAAAATTATTACGATCTTTCGTTTTTTTTATTTTTCAATGAAATCTCGAATGAGAACGACGATTCCCCGCCCGGCCCTTGAGCGGGAATCGGGATCGGGAATATCGGGATTCATCGAGATGCTCTTCTCCACACTCTGTTTACCTATATATATATACGCCTACCTACTGACCGTCACCGGACTGATGTGCATATAGCGATGCGCGCTCCGATTTTCCATTTCGGAGCAGCTCAGCGGCCCTTTACAAATATACCCTTATACATAAGCGCGCAGTTGTCGCGCCGAACAGACTATAATGTACATACCTACAGAATGTACAACAACAAACAAGGACTTTGAAATAATGCAATAGAGTTATTGTAGAAATTCAAATAATATTCCCTAGTAGAATAGGTATAGTGTGCTAGCGGGTCAAATGAAACATTTTACTGTGTTTATAATAGTTAAGGACCCACAAAAATTCCAGAAGAATGTTGAGTTAACTGGTACCATTATTATAATGACGATGTGATGACGAATCTTAAAACATGTCAATTATGTAAATTCGAGTAATTAATTGATTGATTTTCGTTTGACAATTGTCGTATATTAAACAGAATCACGGTAAAATGCACAAACAGAATCACGTATAAATTATTACAGTCAATAAATATATACCAACTTATAGAGCTAGCAATTCGTACCTCTTATCAGTGGATCTCTATATTCACAACATGTAAAAAAATACAATTTATGTGCACACTCATTGATTAAAGTGTTTCAGATCTCTCATTTCAATTGACTGATCAGGTTGATATTTGGTTACTCTAAATACTTAGTTTCCTTGCTGTGAGAATTTGATATTAGATCGTTTCTCTCCAAACAGAGTGCGATTGAATAAGAAAAAACAGCTCGTGTTAACTCCCATTTTGCATGATGGAGAATTCATTTTTTTCCATCTCGAAACTCCGGTACAAGTATTTTAATAAGAATGACGTGTGAGATTCAATAGAACACCAGATACTTTCATTTCGAGATAGAATTTTTGATGTTACACACCCACGCCGTGTTCTACTCGTGCAAAGGTGAACGAACTTTCGTATTATTGTTTCAACTCCCTCCCTTTCCCTTTCTCTCCTGTAAAGGATGCGCTCTTTTTTGTCACCATTGAAATGTCATGAAGTTACTTTAAACTAAATTTTTATTCAATTCTAGAAAATTTTCTTGCAGTTACATCCGGATTATGGATTATATTATCTTTCCATCTTTTGAAAGAAAAAATGTAAAATCGATGAAACTTGGAAATTTCCAGAATTAGAATATCTTTGCAAGTCTCTATTCTCTTTCTAATTTTTTAGAGAAAGTTGAGTTGAGAATCCTGTTGCTATCAAGTTTTAATTTTAGTTTTCGAACGAAACTACTAAACCATGTAATATATTACCACTGAAATGTATTTCATGGACGGGCAAGAAAAGGTAAGATAATTCTAAATATTTTTTATCTTGTGAGTATTATCACATTTATCATAATCTATTGAAGGACAAGGTTAATGAACTCGCAGTCAAAATTAGATAAAGAGAGTTTTATTAAATGAAAATACGAACATCCAAGTTGCTCTTTATTTACACAGCTTAAATAATTCGTGTTTACAGTTCTTGTGGCGTCATGTAACATGAAAAATATACCATAGTAAGTTGCATAAGCCGAATGATTCCTTTTGCAAAAAAATGATATTTTAAATAATGCGTGATTATTTTGAACAAGATACTTTTCTACCAGTTTTAAAGCTTTTTTCGTGTATTCAAACAGAATGAAAAAGAAGAATTTTAAAAATTTCATACAGAAATTCTGAGTCCTTAAATCAATATTTCATAATTTTTCTCCTAAAACAGGTCTAAATTTTCCAGGATAATAATAAAGGAAATAATCTCAGCTTCAAACAGTGTGAGAATGAAATTTATTTTTTGAAGAATATTAAATATACAAGACCTTGTAATATTTATACCATATTACTTTGCCTTGTTATATTTAGGATTATTAAAAACCTTCATTCTTCAAAGTAATTATAAATTAGACCAGATCCTTAATAGCTATTCTTCTCCTAATACTAAGCATTATGACTAACTTGGCATTGAACATTCTTCTACTCATCCCATGCATTCAATAATTTTTCTTCCTCTCAGTAGTGTAATAGGAGGTTAATTTTATTCTAAGCAAGCTCAAGATGATTAAACGAGGTCTAAATATATTTCTCTTATAAATTCATTTACACTGTAAAACTCAATTGCATCAAGTCCGACGAATCATTCCTCCTAAACTTCACATTTTTTGCACTCTATCACAACAATATAGTACATAACATCCAACATATCAAAGACAATTTTTTAATATCTTTGAAGTTTAAAGCTTAGAGCTTGATTTGGATAAAAAAAATAATTTATTAAATTAATTATAGTTTTCTCTGGATTTACTTTCGTGAATCGCGGTTTTTTACAGGAAGAATCATTCATTCAGTTGATTTTTGGATTATACATGAATCCTGTTCGATAACGGTACCTTAACGTTTATATTTTTCTTGTGTATGTACATACGCTCGAATCCGATCGTATATGAAAATAGTAAGGAAATTGAAGTCGGCAACGAACACGTGGTTTTTTTCTTGCTTTGTACATAAACACGCGCAAATAAATTCTGCGCAAAGGAACAAAAATACAAATAGTGACTCGTTCGTTGTCGAATTGATAAAAAATAGAGATTTACTCCAAAACTACGAGGCTTATATCTTAGATGGGTATTTTCAGCTACATAGATAAAAAATTGCGAGGGCAGTGTGCGTGCTCAACTTTTTCTATCCAATGATACTGTTTTCACAGTTAATTACTATTTCTCAATTTAAACCAAGTTTAAAGTGAAATACGGCTCTCTAACGCAATTTCAATGGCCTCTTTTGTTCCCTCCGCTCCACCTCGTACTTTTGGTTGGCCATCCCTATGAAGCCTTCCTCTTCAGTATAAAGAAAATAGTTCATAAAGAGAAAGACTTGCAAGGTTAAGTTTGATTCCTAGAAAAATTATCCTATAAAATACGTAAAGTATAAGCTGCATTACATTCTCCATCATCTCTGTCGCCTTTGACGACTGGATCGCGATCGAGGCGTTGAAGATCCCGAACCAATGTTGAACATGTTTCCTGGTGGTGGTGCATTGAAAGTAGGTTGCGCCGAGTTACCCGCTGTTGGTGCGTTGAAGTTGAAACCCGCTTTAATAGAGAGATGAAAATAATTTAGTGTTACACTAATAAGTATTGGAATTTTCTTTTCTCAATTTCGTTAACAACGACCGCTCTGCATGAGCACTATTATAGATTTGTGATTTATGTAAAAGTATCTGAACCCGTAAGATGATGGAAATGAAATGAAATAAAATTAATTGAAATGTCTTTTGGACCATTGGTACGTCAAATATCCCGTTAACGGATTTCAATAATTGCAATATTCTTCAACTTTTCTCAACCCCCCAACTAAATTGATATTTATTTAAACTTCCGTTTTTATCTCTTTTGAATGCCGCGTTTACGAAGTTGAAAATTGAAGATGCTGCTATAGTTAAAAATAAGCATTTAATAAAGCATACAATCCGACTCATGAGTTACCTGGCTTCTGAGATGTAGAAGCTCCACCAAACTGGAAAACTCCGGAGGGAGCTCCCGTACTCGAGTTACTACCGAAGGAGAAATTGGGTGCCGATTGAGTCAGTGGCTGAGCCTGTGGTTGAGCCAATGGTTGAGCTGGGGTTCCACCGAAATTGAACGAGCTCCCACTAGTAGAGGGAGCAGGAGCCGCGCTACCAAACAGCGAAGTCGCTCCAGATGATGTAGTTTGCGGAGCGCCGAAGGGCGAACTGGCAGTCGAGGTGGCGCCAAAGCTAGATGTGGTGCTACTCCCAAAATTCGATGTGTTATTAACCGCACCAAAGCTTGGTGCCGCGTTCGTGCTGCCGAAGGCACTACCCGAGCCAACGGTGGAAGCGCCTTGACTACCAAAGCTGCCGCTCGTCGAAGATGCGCTGCCAAAGATTGAGCCAGTGCTGGGTTGTGTGGTTGGCGCGCCGAACTGCGTTGAAGGCTTGATGGTGTTGAAGCTCGGAAGACCTCCCGGGCCTGAGTTGGTGTTGCCACCGATTTGGAAAGTATTCGGGGTCGTTGTGGGAGTTGTGAAATTCGACGTGGTGTTGGTCGAGCCGAAGGCCGAATTGCTACCCCCAAAGGAAAACGTTGGCGACTTAGACTGGCCAAAAATACTTGCGCTCCCCGGCGGGTTGGTCGTGGACCCCTAATTTATGAGAAAATTGGAAAAAAAATTACAATCAACCTTTTCATCTACCTAATACGTACAATTCTTACGCCGGAAACAAAAGATTAGTTTCTTACTAGAGTCGGGATGGCTGCACTGGCATTACTGCTACCAGCGCTAAATAAACCTGTTGCTGGTGCAGAAGTCGACGAACCAAAGATCGATGGTGTAGTAGTTACCGGGGCCGCGCCCCCAGCAGAGAATATGCTTGCCTGCGTCACTGGTTGTTGGGGAGTTGTATTGCCGAAGACCGACATTGTTGGGCTGGCCGTCGACGACGTGGCTGCTACATTCCCGAAAAGACTTGGAGTTGTGGAGCTTGGCGTCGATGTATTACCAAACAAACTGGGTATTGTGGTAGCCGGGACTGACGGTGCACCGAAAGATGGTGTATTTGATTGCGCCCCAAAAATCGAAGGCGCGGTTGTCGTTGCCGTTCCAGTAGTATTTGGCGTGTTGAACATAGACGAATTCGAAGAACCACTGAAGAAGTTTGGCGAATTCGTGAAAGCGTTGCCGAATAACGAGTTTGTGGATGAGTTACCAAACATTGTGTTTGTTGCTGTAAAATATGGAAGTAATATTCTTCAAGTTATTGAATGCTCTGCGAAATAGTTTTTAAAACCGACAGGATAAGATTAGGATTCGAATTTAAATTTATAATAATAATTCGGTTTTATAGTTTAAATTTTAAACACTTTACCAAATTTAAAAATCTATGTGATTTCGGCATGCGACTTAAACGTTTTTCTGTGCTGCTTAGGTGCATAATATACTATGTTCTTCAATTAAATTTGAAAAACTTGCATGGTTCTTAAAATTAATAATGTATTTTGATTTATGTAAGATTCGATAAATGAGAAAAAACATGCAGATTTTATAAAAATTATCGAATATTGATCAAGCAATCATTACCTGTAACAGATGGACTGGACATGCTGCCAGAAATAGCTGGTTGCGCAAAGGTAGATGTAGCGTCTCCAGCATTCACGTTGACCGACGTTTGCCCGAAAACAGGTGTCGATGTTGCGGTATTGGCAGTAGTACTTGTCGTAGTTGAGCCAAATGAAAATCCACTACTACTTGTTTTGTTAGTATCGCTATTGAACGAGAACATTGACGTAGTGGCAGGCGCGGAAGCATTCGTAGAGAACGTCGAGTTCGTTGTGGGCATAGCAAATATAGAGGATGTCTGTTGACCTGCAGTCGTGTTGGTAACAGAAGTAGTGGTGGGTGCACCAAAGGAAAAGCCTCCCTTCTTCTCGCTTGTAGAGCTAGGTAATGTGCTCATTGTTTCTGTACGAGGGAAATTGTTTTCTTGTAAACTGAAAAAAATTAAGCAAAAGTTGTCTAAGAAATTATTTATACATACGTGCGATTGATGTAGTAGCAGGGCTTTTGGCAAGCGCATTTCCGAAGCTGAACCCAGTGGTACTACTAGAAGTGGTGCTCAGTTCTGTAGTCTTAGCCATATTCGCCACAGGTATAACTGTAGAGATGGAAGTTGCTGGTGCAGAGGAGATAGTACTTGTTATGTTCGCTTGATCAATCTTGGAGGTTCCAAATGTGAATCCAGAAGAGCTGACACCAATAGAGTTTTCAGCTGGTGATTTCGAAGTGAATAGACTAGACGTGATACTGGTATTCGTTGTGTTTACTGTACTCGAGGGGGCAGCTGCTTTAGGAAAGTTCATGGGATCAAAAGTTGTGTTAAAGCCGGTTGCAGCGGGTAGTTGCGAGGCAGAGCTGACTGCGACGGCACTGCTGCCACTGTTAAAGTTGAAAGTCGGGGCGGAGCTACTTGTAGTCGCGGTAGTGTTGAATTCCTTGAAAGTAGAAACTGTGCTTTCGATAGGCTTAGCAGTAACAACATCTGGCTTAGTAAAAGAGGCAAAGTTGCTCGCTGTGCTCGTACTGTTGCTGCTTAAAGACGAGCTCGTACTTGGAAGGTTGAAAGTTACATGTTTCGTGTTGGGAGACGTCGACTCAACATCTTGGTTCTTCAAAATAGGCACAATGGTTGTCGTAATAGGTGACGTATTTACGGTTGTTGTTGTGGTCAAAGAGTTTAGAGAAGCAAAGTTTGACGACTCAGGTGGATTAATTTCTTCAGCTTGAATAACCACATCTGGGTCGATTTTGCTTGCAGCTAAAACAAATCATTCATCCCATTATTTAGAAAGTACAGACAGTTATTAAATACAGAACTAGATTTTAAGTTACTGAACTGGATCTGAATTTAACTTAGATTAATACCAAAAATTTCCTATTATTTAAACTTTTATACGATGAGGATACTTACATTTTCCAGATACAGCATCAAACATATTTTGTAACCTTAAGCGCATACTATTTTGCCTCATATTAACAATGTCTTCTTTCCTAATTTCATCTTTGTCATCTGTAGTAAAAACTGCATCAACATTTCCTTGCCTTTCAATTAAATGTTTCAGTTTCTCGTTTGTTTGAGTTTCTGCTTTCATGAATAATTTATCCGTTAATTTTTCGGGTTTTAAAGCAGGTTTAGGAAGATCAGATATTTCTTTGTGAACTTTTGGTGTAACTTGGTAAGCAGCTTTTGATGAATAACTCTGACTTTTTTCTCGCGAAATCACATCACATGATTTAGAGACTTCTGGATATTGCTGTTTGATATCAGGTGTCACTTTTACATTTAGTTGATTTTTCGATTTTGCAGGTTCTCCAAATGACAATAATGGAGAAGATGGACTTCGACTTGGTGATGATGGCTTGAAATGCTTTTCAATATCTGGAGTGTTGCAACGAGAAGTATCCACTGAAAAAAAATAATGAAACATGAATGATTTATCATATTTATACTGTTTCAATGTCAGGATTTAATGACAGTTTTATACAATGACATACATGAAGTAATAGAATAAAATGGACAAGTATTCACATGGAAAATATATTTAAAAAAACGCAATTGTTCAATCAATACTTATGTATTAGACTGACAAGAAACTTGTAGCATCCATAACTTGATACTGTTTGAAATCTTTATAAATTGGATATGCGATAAAATAAAGAATAGATTTAGCACACTTACTAGCCTTCCTCTTGACACCAGAAAGTATATGCACGCTAGAACTGAGAGAATTGAGAACATCATGGCAAGAAGATGATTTAGGTTTTTTTAGAGGTCTCTGATTCCTAGATTGGGGAGAAGAGTCTTCTTCTGATGTTACTGATTCATCCCTTGCTCTCTTATGCATCATTTCTTCAAGATTTTCCAATTGACCTTCAAGAATTCTTTCTGTGCGTTGTTTCTTTACCAGTTCTAACATTATATCTTCGCGAGATGCATGTCGTTTTAAAGATATTTCTTTTAATACTTGAGCTACACTTGGACAAGATTTTGATTCTCTGATTTCTGATCCAGTATAATTGCCAAATATTTTGGGTCTATCCTGATTAGAGAGACCATCAGGTGATGGAGTATAGTTCATTACTTCAGGTGGTGCTACTCTGACTGTTACTGGAATTCTTGCCCTTGCTACTTTTGGACTCAACAATGGTGTAGGACTCGCATTGAGGTTGACTTTTGGAAATTGGCCTGCACCATACTGATGTTGATGGATCAATCTGTTGTTTGCTTCAGCAGCATATTTGTTAATCCTCGTTGTGAGACCTGGAGAACTGATGTCTGTGTATAGTCTGAAAAAATTACGTCAAAATATGAAAATTATTTTTTCGGAGGTATACTTCTTTTGAAAAATCTATAAGATATTATAATACTTACTTAGGATCTATATTGTATCTACTTGAATTCAAAAGAGGCCCAGCAGTGGTCTGTACAGTCTTCATATGCATTTCCTTGTCTCTAGTTTTAGGACTAATGTTACTACTCCAGTGAGTACCGCTCTTGGGAAGAATGTCTTCGCTACGACATTGTGCTATCGGAAATCGCTTATTTTCATTTCGTAAGGATTGTGGGATGTTAGCTTGAGGAGTGCCAATGGATAAACCAATTCCGCCATTCTGATGGATTTCTTTTCTCCAGTTTGTTCCCCTTTTTTGAATTGGAGTTGAAGTTTGAATTGAAGTTCTTGCTGAATTACAAGCTCCATTGGAGGCAAAAAGGTTGAATGAATCTAAGCTTATGGGGCTATCATTCTCTCCCAGATCCTATTTGATAGAAATATAATGTATTTTCTTGTGAATAGAAATATAAGTATATAGAAATATAATGTTGAATTGACTGAGTTTAAAATTAAATTATTGCATGAACTATTCTGATCTTAACCTCAAATAAATTTACATTAAATTATATTGAGATTCTCTACAGAATAAATACGTTGAAATTTGAAACCCAATTTGAACATTAGGGTAGACATGATGCTAGACGTAGAACAACAATACACCAAGAATTTTGCCTATTTTTACTTTTTATCAAATTCACAACTGACAATTGCTCGATTGTCAATGATCATACATACAACTGTTACAGATGCTTTATAATAAATAAGAGAAATATATAACGGTTCATTTATTGTTCATTCACTTCAACCATGACACATGGATTATTTGAAAGCAGAATTAAATTTTCTCAAAAACTAACAATGAGTCACAATGAGTCATGAACATTTTTGCCCCAAAAGCAAAATCGTCACTTCCCGAGCAATGATGATGAAAACGAAACGGCAATAGAAGTAGTCATTTCATTTTCTCCAAATTGAATCGCGGAGAGCTGAATTTAACGAAGGATTGCTCGAGAAAGAGAGAGAGAGAGAGCGAGAGAGAGTAAAATATGCAACAAATAACTCACGTTGGTGCTGAGCCTGTAGACGTTCCTGTGTCGGCCACTCATGTCTTGGGGCTTGTTGGTCCTGTCGAATCGGGCTATCAGCCGGAGAACGGCGTTGTAGCCGAGGACGGCGATGAGCTTGAGGGTGCGAGCGAGCTCGAGGGCGAGTTGGCGGGTGTATCGGCCGAGCAGGAGGGTGTTGGGACTGAGGAGGCTATCGTTGACGAGTAGCGAGTAACAAGCGTGGGTGACGGCTACGAGGGTGCAGCTGACTAGCAGCAGAGGCCCCCAAGCGCTGTACAAGAGGAGGCAGACGCCGATGACGCTGGCCAGCAGGACGAAGCCCCGGTTACCGCTGATGCTGCTGCTGCTTGCACCAGTTGCCTCCTTCTGCTCCCACATCGTCCGACAAGCGGCACGGCGGGTCTAGCCGAGGTGCGACATGCTCGCGGCCACTCGCAGCGGCCAGCGCACGACACCACGCGCCACGCGACACACAAACTGAGCTCGTACACTCAGTTCTCTTTCTCTCGCGACAGACGTAGACTATACTCTTATTTCTTGCAGCAGCCCGACGGCCAGACACGCTGCACGCGGAATACGAGGGTTTCGAGGAAAATCGTGCGCGCGCGCGCCCAATCGCTATGTAACTTATGCGCTCATATGCTGCGCAGCATGGCGTGAAGCCAGCCGTGGTTTGCCGCGATTTTGCAGGTTAGGGTCCACCTATCGAACGCATGCGCGCGCTCGATTGTCGATACGCATCAACTCGACCGGACCCCGCGCTCATTTGAACCCAATCATCACTATATACAGCTTTCTTATTACTGCTCAACAATATTGATGATTGATGATGATTATGTATATGTCTACCCCCTGGGCCAAAGCAATCTCCTCGTGCGCATTTAGATTGATGAACTTTCTTTGTGAGAAAAACTGTTGGCGAATATCGACTCGAACGATGTCAAAGCTAGCACTCTGAGAATAGATGAGGTTTATACATATAAATATAAGAGCTTTGAGTCACTATGTATATTTGAAGATGTAATATAAATAACGATCGGTGCACTATGAGAATCTCAGCTATATTTGGAATGCCAGAGCCCACTATCCAATTTTCAATCATGCAACTCGCTCGAGAGATGATACCCTCGGGCGTTACGTAAAAATGTCTCTTATCATGGGAAAGATGAGCACGCATCCCGTTGTACACACATATGCCTATACACGTATGTATAATAATCATGCGTTTCTCTCTAAACTTGGAAGCTCTATATTACCAATCGCTGCGAATGCTTTATCATACTCCGGGCGCAGGGACCGTAGCTGAGTAGTATTAGGAAGTTGCATGGATGTTGCGAGGTGGTAGCAAAATAACAATTGGAATTGCTTCGGAACAGTCTCAAGGAAGACATGTTCACCTCCGCACGCTGAAAACCATGTGCGTCTTGAGTTATCAACAATTTAGTGAAAAAATGTGCATTTTTTTTCATATTATCGCGAATAACTCAAAAACTATGAGGTTTAGGAAGATAATTTATAGGAAAAATTATGTTCCTGATAAAATTTTGCACAAGATAGCATTGGTTTCATATCAAAAAATTTATTTTTACAATGTGTTATAGCTTAAATAACATTAAAAAAGCAACAAAATGTTAACATATTTTTACAAGTAACTAAAGTCGATGGAAATGCTCGCCGTTCGAGATTTGGGTACTTCATTATGATACAAATACCCATGCAAAATTTCATTTGAATCGGATAATTAGTTTTTGTGCAATCCATTTGTTAACTTACATTTTTTCTAAAATTGTCAACATTGTCACATCCAGAATCCGGCCTGAAATTGATCGCCAATTTTTTTTAACATACTTTCTAAGCTGATCTTTCAATTGGCATAGTTATTTCTACCATTTCACATATTTTTACAACTTTATGATTTTTTTTTTAAAACCGGACAAATTTTACCTTATAAATAAATTAAATATCTTCCTCATTTTTAGATCTTTTTGAAAACTGAAAAAAGATATGAAATCTACATAAATAGCCGCTCACTTTAAGCTTTTGTTTGTCGGAATCGGCCCAGTAGAACCGGAGTTATATTGTTATAAACATATTAGTTGTTTACGTCAAAATGGTAGCAACTACAGCGATAAAAAAAATACTGTTGGCTTTTCTAATATGTACCACATTATGGTACTTTCGATAAAATGTGTTTCATGATGAGAATGTTTGAAAAAAAAATTCATGAAACAGTCCGATAATGCCCGAAATCGGCTCTCTCAGCCGACTCGCCGGCCGGGCGGGGAGAGGGGGGAGCGCGCGACAGACTCGCGAGTCGGTGAATATCAACTTCAAATTGGACTCGCTCGGAAAAATCCTTGATATCTCTGTACCTATTCATCGTAGAAGGATGATTTTTTTTTAATTCGATATAGAAAATCCCGAGAATTGCAATGGTCGAATCAGCACTTCAAAAAAATCATCATATCGATCTACATTTTTAATGTTTCGTTTTTTTTTATACAACATAATTATATAATTCCAAAGTATATCAAAAGTAAATAAATAACAGTTTATTGTTTTTTATATCATATCTTATTATACAAAATACATGTTCATTCATTCTATTCGCATCTTTTTAGGAGGATATAATACCTCATAATCTTCTATTTCACTTTCATCCTCGATATCGCTCATATCACTCAATTCTAAGTTATCTTCTTCACAAGTTTCCATCCTCTCATCTTCTTTATCATCATCCTTATCTTTATTTATACTATTCAAATCAAGATCGTCAAGATTCAAATGAACTTTGCAATTTTTACAATTTTTCCCCAAACAATTAGAACAATATTGTGAGCATTTAAAACCATGCTTCACGCAACTACAATTTTTAAAACAATCTTTGGTGCATTTACAGCTGACATATTTGAGAATATCATCAGGTACTAATTTTTCGCCAACATCTAATTTTTTTGGATACAATCGATTATTTTGTAATAACCAACCCCATTGTGTTTTTTCAATTTCCACATTTAAATCGAGCCATTTCTGAATTTGGCAGTAAACGCGCAATGAATGTTGTTTAGCGGCGGATTCTGTAGGAGGCAATTTAGAAATTTGAAATGTCAATTTATAAATAAATAGGAAGGAACATGAAAAATATAGATCGATATGATGATTTTTTTGAAGTGCTGATTCGACCATTGCAATTCTCGTGATTTTCTATATCGAATTAAAAAAACCGCTGCCAAGTGCCTTAGCAGTATGCTTTCTCAAAGAGGCTTCAACATCACCCACAAACGCATCCCAAACCTGTATTTTCACCATTCCACTAGCGTAGATACTATCATTTATTTTTCAAAAATTACAAAAATATTATTTAATCAGTTCAATTCGTATCTTCGTGACTGTGTAAAGTGTCGTTCTTTTTCAATTGACCAAACTTTGTCGCGACTGTTGATGTCTGCCCGGGCTCTCTTATTATTTGATCAAATGCAACAAAGCAAACGGTTCTAGATTATACACGATGCGAGACATTTGGACCTGCTTAATTTTTCGATCAATTCATCTTGTGACTGTCATACGGTTTAATGGTGGTTAAAATCGATCCATCCTGCCCTTAAGTCTGTATTTAGCAAACTTGAAGACTCATTTTGATCATTTTCGGTGGCTGAGGTTGGAAATGATCAATTCAAAATCTATTTTGATCATTTTCGACGGCAAAAGACACCAAATTTTCCCAATTTTCTCTATAGCACGTTGAAAATACTGGAAACGAAACTTACATGAATTTTTCTTTCCCTTAGCAACGGTTGCTAGGGCGGTGAACAACGGTTGCTAAGGAGCTAATTGGGAAGATTTTGTGTCCTTTGCCGTCGAAAATGATGGAAATGGGTCATAAATTAATGATTTCCAACCTTCGTAACTGTTGCTAGGGAGGTAAACAACCGTTGCTATGGAGCAAATACAACAATTCAGTGTCCTTGGCCATCGAGTGTGACTTAAAACTGATTTTCCGGCTTGCCCCAATGAGCACTCATAAGGATTTGTGAGAAAACACGTTAGGAACGGTTGCTAGCGAAATAACCAACGGATTTTGCTGAAAATTTAACTCGGACTAGATCTTGTCACAACTAACCGGTGTGCAAAATTTCAAGACGATCGGATCATTCCTTCGGGAGTTATCGTGGACGAAAGAAACGAAAAAATAGACACCTTAACAACGGTTGCTAAGGAAATAAACAACGGATTTCGCTGAAAATTGAACTCGCCCGAGATTTTGCCGCGATTAACCTGTGTGCAAAATTTCAGGACGATCGGACCATTCCTTCGAGAGTTATCGTGGACGAAAAAAAACGGGACGCACATACACACACACATACACACACACACACACACACACACACACACACATACATACATACAGACACTTTTGGATTTCCATGTTTTTTCGACCCGTAGATCACGAAAATCGATGTCCCGAGGTCTGATTCGGTGGGCCGATTTTTGCCCCATTACAAAGCTTTCCCTTTGAGAAAGCAAAAAATCATCCTTCTACGATGAATAGGTACAGAGATATCAAGGATTTTTCCGAGCGAGTCCAATTTGAAGTTGATATTCACCGACTCGCGAGTCTGTCGCGCGCTCCCCCCTCTCCCCGCCCGGCCGGCGAGTCGGCTGAGAGAGCCGATTTCGGGCATTATCGGACTGATTCATGAATTTTTTTTTCAAACATTCTCATCATGAAACACATTTTATCGAAAGTACCATAATGTGGTACATACATATTAGAAAAGCCAACAGTATTTTTTTTATCGCTGTAGTTGCTACCATTTTGACGTAAACAACTAATATGTTTATAACAATATAACTCCGGTTCTACTGGGCCGATTCCGACAAACAAAAGCTTAAAGTGAGCGGCTATTTATGTAGATTTCATATCTTTTTTCAGTTTTCAAAAAGATCTAAAAATGAGGAAGATATTTAATTTATTTATAAGGTAAAATTTGTCCGGTTTTTAAAAAAAAATCATAAAGTTGTAAAAATATGTGAAATGGTAGAAATAACTATGCCAATTGAAAGATCAGCTTAGAAAGTATGTTAAAAAAAATTGGCGATCAATTTCAGGCCGGATTCTGGATGTGACAATGTTGACAATTTTAGAAAAAATGTAAGTTAACAAATGGATTGCACAAAAACTAATTATCCGATTCAAATGAAATTTTGCATGGGTATTTGTATCATAATGAAGTACCCAAATCTCGAACAGCGAGCATTTCCATCGACTTTAGTTACTTGTAAAAATATGTTAACATTTTGTTGCTTTTTTAATGTTATTTAAGCTATAACACATTGTAAAAATAAATTTTTTGATATGAAACCAATGCTATCTTGTGCAAAATTTTATCAGGAACATAATTTTTCCTATAAATTATCTTCCTAAACCTCATAGTTTTTGAGTTATTCGCGATAATATGAAAAAAAATGCACATTTTTTCACTAAATTGATGATAACTCAAGACGCACATGGTTTTCAGCGTGCGGAGGTGAACATGTCTTCCTTGAGACTGTTCTGAAGCAATTCCAATTGTTATTTTGCTACCACCTCGCAACATCCACCCCATGGTCATTTTGAGCCTAATTCTACTCAGCTACCGATTCCGTAGCCGATGGATGGCCCAAGCTCCACCCAGGTTTTTCCTATGTGGTTTGAGCTGCTGAACACGAATTTCGAGGATGGACAGCCAGAAAATGGGCAGGAAAATTTTTATCAAGAATTTTCCGAGAGCGATAGAAAAATCAGTTTTTTAGAGAAAAAAAATATTTCTATATTCTCCTCAGCATTCTGCACATAAAAGGTAATTATACATTTTTCACGAAAATGCGCCGTTCCGGAGTAAAAAATTCCCAAACTTTGAGAAAATGCGATTTTTCCAATTTTCAAGGTGCTGCTGCTCAGTCACGCCACAATATTTTTCAGTCCACCCGGTCTCAAACTGCTGTTTTGGGTCTTAAGTAGAGATTTTGACAGTTTTCCAGCCGGAAAAATGGTATTTTCCAATTTCCCGGCATTAGTTTTCCAAGCACCTCCAGCGCCCTTTGATTACGCTTATTCACGTGCTAAAGGATTTCCCGAGGTTGAGTCGATAATTAGATTCGACCCAATTTCTTTCGATAATGTTTTCCCATTTATTTGAATTCTCTAAAATTCAATTTTCCGAAGGAAAATTAGGAAATTGGTAAAAAAATTCGGAAAATGCATATAACACTGAAAATAGCAATTTTAGGTGAAAATCTCATGAGGGGAAAAATCCAACCATCGACCCAACCCATCCAAAACATTCCAACCATCGACCCAACCTCGGAAAATCCTTTAGCACGTGAATAAGCGTAATCAAAGGGCGCTGGAGGTGCTTGGAAAACTAATGCCGGGAAATTGAAAAATACCATGTTTCCGGCTGGAAAACTGTCAAAATCTCTACTTAAGACCCAAAACAGCAGTTTGAGACCGGGTGGACTGAAAAATATTGTGGCGTGACTGAGCAGCAGCACCTTGAAAATTGGAAAAATCGCATTTTCTCAAAGTTTGGGAATTTTTTACTCCGGAACGGCGCATTTTCGTGAAAAATGTATAATTACCTTTTATGTGCAGAATGCTGAGGAGAATATAGAAATATTTTTTTTCTCTAAAAAACTGATTTTTCTATCGCTCTCGGAAAATTCTTGATAAAAATTTTCCTGCCCATTTTCTGGCTGTCCACCCTCGAAATTCGTGTTCAGCAGCTCAAACCACATAGGAAAAACCTGGGTGGAGCTTGGGCCATCCATCGGCTACGGAATCGGTCTCTGCGCCCAGAGTATATATGTTTTGGCGCGATTTAAAGGGCCAACGGGCAACGACCCACATGCAGCGTACATTTCGGAGCAGCTGCGCGCCGCTTTTGCCTGGTCGAGACTTGCTCCGGCGGAGTCAGTTACGCGCCGGTCGTTGAATCGAGAATAGTGTATATATATGCATGCAAGTGCGCCGCGTCGAGGCGTGCCGATATTTCTCCGAGATGAGCAAGTACAAGGAAATGTACAAGAAGAACGGGTTGAAGCTCGGACACCCCGAGGAAAAGTTTAAAAAATATCTGGATAGTCGGAGAGTTAGAAGAAGCGTACTCGTCGACGAGCAGGGAGACGATGCTATCTTCGGTTGTAATGGTGAGTGCTGCAGCTAATTCTTCCATCCATTATTCCTATTGCATTGCTTTTCTTGTTTATAATCTTCTTCTTCTTCTTTATCGCTATTGGCCATGGGCTCCATCTAGGAGCTCCGAGTTGCCACAGTTCAAATGTAATGCTCACAGCGGAGCGTGATTTTTTTGTTTTTGTCCCTATAGTTGCAAATGCAAAGCATTACAACTGGCCCTACAGTTTTAGGTGGGTTCCGAACCGCCGAGCCGCGGTGTGAATTTCAATGCACATGAAAAAATCAGAGGTGCACGCCGGGATTCGAACCCAGACCCTCTAGGCGAAAGTCAGGAGTCTTATCCACGGAGCCACCGCGGCTCACCCATGGAAAATTGGTTCTGAAATTTGAATTATAAGTAAGTGTCCATTATAACACTGTATATAATAACAAGACAAACGCAAGTATCACCAGGCTTTGTTTTCTTTTGAAGGTCACTGACTTTCGGAGGACATACGATCCTCGAAATTCGTTGCCGCTACGCGGGGACAGCATTTTGCAACCCAGATTGTAATCTTCTTCAATGCAATACGTGTAGTTTTCTACTTATAAAATGAAAACATACAGCAAATAAGAATATGAACAAAATATCCATTCATGGGATGGTGCATCTCAGCTAGCATTTTTGTCACGAAAAAATCCTCCTCAGATTTACTAAGAAATCGTAGTTAGCAAATGATAGTTACAAAATTGTTGATTTCAAATTGTCGAATTGAAAAGTGGGGATTGTTTTCCAATCGTGCATAATACACAATGTCTTCACTACCTGCGATTTTTAATGATTCTATTTTGAAACCTTTTTATCATGATCTTCTCACTATTCAATTCATTGACAAATCGTAATTTGAGTAGAATAAGTATGAGTGAAATATCCATGCTGTCGTAAACAATGAGCATCTACTAAATTCTTGTTTAATGTACAATTTTTATAGAACCTGAACCCACACGATACGAGCCTAAATCATACAAAAATATGAAAATAGATGGTCTAAACGAAATTGAAAAAAGGTCAGTTACCAAATCCAAAGTACGTCCCTTTGTAGCTGGTGTTGTCCGACACAAAATCCACTATCCGCCCTTTTTGCATGGGCCATCAAAGCAGGAACCCTGCGCTCACTCTAGCAAAAAAAATACCACTTCTTTAAAGGTACGAATTTCTTCATCTTGATTAAAAACTTCTGTGAAAAAAATGCAATTCAATTGATTTCGATTAATTTTGTTTATTTTCCAGTCTTTTGCTCCAAGAAACTATAAATTCAATCCTCCGAAAGGCCTTCATATCTATACACTCACTCCTGCTGGATCGGCTGGACCTGCATCGCTAATCACGTTTGATAGTATTTTCCGTAACCGCAACCAGAATAATAGAAATGCCAAGAAATCGCCGGAGAATTCGCCGCTAAGAACTATTACTAATACGTTAGCTGTACAAAAGGGTAATTATTCCTTTTTAATTTTCTATAGAGATAATCAACGTTGTGAGATATTGTCAATAAGTATCGATTTATCGGTTACCATCTCTCTTGAATCAGTTATATTTCAAAATTCAAACGTGTTAATTAAATTTCTTACACTTTTTACAGATGAATCAGAAGGTGTATGCATTTTTGGTAGACTAAATCTGGCCAAAGAATTAAATCGAGCGGTTTCCAGAATGTCTAGTGGTACGTATGCTTATTTTATTTCATCTAAATTGCGGCTAATGATTCTGATGTGGGACATTGTCGATGTTTCCGGAAAATACAATCAAAGTAGTGGGAAACTAAAATATATTCTTAAGAATGAGTGTTCAAAGCTGAAATGTTCGTAAAATTTCAGATACCTCGCCAACATTGTTCAACAGAACGCACATTCTAAAATCTTTTTCTGAAACAGTGCAATCAGACGAAGAAAATAATAGTATACCTCAACTAGAAGAGACTACGCTTCAAGAAGTAACTATCGAAATATTTTTAATAATATTCATTAATTCTGATCATGTTAAATCACATAATTAACGTATGAATCATGAATATTTCTTACTAGATCAACTTGATCAACGGGATCGAACAACGTCCTCCAATTTTATTTAAAGTAGCCGATAATTTGTTTTCTGAGAAAAATTAAAGCCAGCTCATAAATTGATGTTCATAAATATATTTCGACTTTTCAGGAAGATTACAAGTCGTATTTGTCCCGAGTTCTTGCTACTCACGTGCCACCAGTAACTCTTTCTCCAGGGTCTTCTAAAGTGCCCAATATAGAGACTCCTGCTCTTCAAGTAGCATTATCGACTGATTCTCCAAAAACCCCCAATAAGAGAGTTCAGAAAAAGGTATTGATACAAACTTATTGATGCTGTATTTTTTTTATATTAACCCAAAACTAATCCTTCTATTTTTGTATGGTTCTTTATGTCAACGTGATATTTAATAGTTTTATGTTATTTGCTTTATTTTTCTTCAGCGAAATGGATCGCCAGCTTTATCGCCCCTACTAAAATTAGATACAAAAGGGAATTCTCTAAAAATAACTCCAATGGTAAGTTTACTTACAATATTTGACTTGTAACGTTTTGATATTCCCTAATTTCGGTAAACGTTTATAACTATTCATTCATGACGTTCTTTATTCCTAACTCTCCTTTAAATTTGAAAAAAAATATCCTCTTATAGTACTTAAACATTATTATTATTTTATTAAACTATTATTCAATAACTGAAAATTATTCTTACGATAATATTAAACTCAAACCTTTATAAAACTCATAATGTTCAATTTTTTTTCAGAAAAAAGCAAAAGGGGTCCGCAAGAATATGGATTGAGCGATAAAAATTTTAATTAAAAACAATCAATTGTACATTTCATGATATTTGAATCATTTTATATATTAGACTTTAGATTTATCAAATCAATTTATTTTGAATAGTTTGACATTTGAAGTCTTGTACATTTTTATATTTTATAAATGTAAGTATAATATGTTCTATAATACGTTATAATGTATTATACACTTAAGTACTTTCGATAAAATTCTAAATATTTTGTTAAGAACGTGTAAAAATCAGTCGAAGAACCACAAACATGATATTTCGCCACATTTTTGCAGCCAAGAATGATAGTAATTTAGAACAATAAGAAAAAATTTACCATGTTAAGTAATACACAAAGATATTTGCAAATTATATCTATTCAAATTCTAAAATGATCTAATTGCTTTGTATACTCTGAAGCATTCAATAATTTTTATCTTTCATCAAGCGAAAAGTGCGTTCCCTTGGATCCTAAAAAACGCACTTCTGGCCATTGGATGGAAAAAAGTTGTACACCATGTTAAAAGGGGCGTTTCTAGTGACCTTACTTCATGGGCCGCACTCCCAGAGTATCAGCGCCACACCGCCCACCAGTGGTACAGGATATATAATAATATCGCGCGCACTGGGGGATAAGGATAAGCGCATAAAAGCCGCTCGAACGTGAGAATTCATCACTCAATAATGATTACGTGATTATACTCCTTACATCACGAAAGAAAAAATACGTAGTCAATAAAGAATAATATTCGACTGAATTGGGTTGTTTCTCGCAATTATATCTCCTCGATCCCTCCACTATGGGAATATGCGCCTTTTTCCTCTCAATTAACGGCTTGAATATTTGTTTTCTCATAACAATACCCGAATGACAAGTTCCTCGCAATTGTATAAGGAATATTTTTTGTGTAATTCGTTTCCCTCAGAGCGATGTATTCTTGAAAATTCAGTGATCTCTCTCCTTTGAAGTTCGAACTATGACTTGAAAAAGCCTTTGAAAGATGGTAGTTCATTGCCGTGACCCAGATGGCGCTGATCGCGATTTAAAAGGAAAAAGGGGGAAGGGGAAGGTTGGAGTTGGACTTTGGAGCAGCCGTGAGGTGGTAAGTTATATATATGTATACCGCAGTGCGTTTCAGTTCGCTTGTACTCGATGCCCGCGCGATATAGTCAGCAACAACCCGTGTCCGGACTGAAAACTAAAACGTACCAAAACGTACATATACATGCACGCGCGACTCGAGTGCAAAGAGTACCGTATGGCGAAAATGTTTTCGAGTTTATTTTGTGCGTTTGGTGGTCAACAAGTGTCGGGGGAATTGCCAGACATGTGAGACAAACGACTCGTGTCGAATGTCCAAGTGGCAACTTGCTAATACGCTTATTTTTTGACAAAATGACGCAACGCACTCGCACCTTGCTGGGCTTATTCGACAGGCTCGATTGTTGTTGCCGAAGAGAGCTAACAAATTACTCGATAACCAGACGCCGGCGAGTACTGTAAAACAAACAGATCGGCTGTCCGACTTTATCCAGAGGCTTATTCGCTTCGAGGAGTCGAGGAGCATGTCTGCCTCGCGCCCCTGGAAGATGAACAGGCTCCTCTACCACACCTTTGTGTCCTTCATCTGCTATACTCTGGGGCAGCAGACCTCTGAGGTTTGTGCATTGCAGTGGTTTTGGAATTTTTAATGGTCATGTCGTTTATTGGGGGTGTGTGTGTATTATAGAGCCACAGCACGAGCTTGATCCCTGATCAGGACGATGCACTGCTGATGTTTTCGACTCTGGATGGGTCGCTCATCGCTGTGGAGCAGAGGACTGGAGAGATTAAATGGCATCAGAGTGATGGTAATTACTAACCTTTATCAATTATAGGTGCCCTTGGCCCAGTGATGATAATGTAAACAATCAGTGGAATGCGATTCGTTTTCTTTTTACCTGTCCAGAACCCCATAACCTCGCATTCTGAGTTTAATGTCAATGAGTTTTTGATAACAGCAACAAGAATATGATTAATAAAATGTTTAAAATTGTAGAACCAGCAGTCAAGGTTCCCCATGATGAATCACAAATGTCAATGTAAGTTAATTTTTAGACTATTCATTTTTTCTGTCAACTAAGGAAATGTCCTTGAAATATTTCTATTTTATTTTAGGCCAATATTTTTACCAGATCCTAAAGATGGATCTTTGTATTTATATGGACCTGACACAGAGGCATTGAAAAAGCTTCCTTTCACAATTCCACAATTGGTAGCCAGTAGTCCGTGTCGCAGCAGCGATGGAATTTTATATACGGGACGTAAAATTGACACTTGGTTCAATGTAGATCCACAGACTGGAGCGAGAGAACAGCTTCTTGGATTTACAAAAGTAGAGAATACTTGCCCCATAAATACTCAGGATGCAATATTTGTGGGCAGAACGGAGTACAACATTATAATGATAGATAGTAAACGTAAAGATAGAAAATGGAATGTTACTTTTTATGACTATTCTGCAGCTAAAATGGATCCAGAGTTAGTTGAGAATTATGACTTAGCTCATTTTGCTGCAAGCTCTACAGGACAAGTTATAACCATAGATAGATATGGCAATGTTTTGTGGGACATTGATCTTGGTAGTCCAGTGATAGCAGTTTATACTATAAATAATGGGGGCTTAATAACAATACCATTCAACAGTGTCTCAGACAGCACTTTAAGTAATTTATTGAAAAAAATATCAGTAAAACCAAATGAATTCAAATTTTAGTAAGTCTTCATTATGCCATAGTATGTGCATTATTATTGAGTATTTATTCATAATATTATTTCAGTCCAACTTTATACATTGGAGAACATGATCATGGATTGTATGCTTTACCAGCGTTAGCAGATTCTTCAACGCCTACTATAAGCAGTAAATCGGGTAAATACTTAATTGAGGGGCTTGTCTTGGAAATAAGGAAAAATGTTTCTCCACCTCCAACATTAGATGACACTACTGGAGAGTCATCAGAAAATGATTCTAACAGAATTGGTGCTGATAAAAATAATATCATAATACTAGGTAAATATATTCACTTTTATACTTTTAAACTTTCTCTGGACAAGCTTTTCAAAAACAGGACAAAAATTATATTCCATATTCTAGGGCATTATGAAGTTCCTTCCGAGTACAAACCTCATAATCAACCCTTACAAATAACTGGGCGTTCTGATCCTATCATCAATACAAAAGGAAATACATTTAATTTTACTGGCAAGACAGATGTTACCATTGATGAAGCGCAACTAAATAAGGCTATTTATGATGATAAAGGATGGCGAAAAATTGTAGCAATATCATACAATGCAAGTAAAAAATGGCTCAATCAACAAGAAAATAAGACCCTAAAATTAGGTTTCATAATATGTGTTGGATGCATTATATCTATGTTCTGGTACTTCAATTCTCAGTTCAAAGAATTTCAACAAATGTCGCAGGTAAATTATTGATTTTAGTAATGTATAATATATAATCTAGAAAATATGTAGCTGGAAATATTTTCACGTTAACAATCCAATCAGGGCTCACGAGAGAGTAGTCGTACAGGCAGTAACAGCAAAAATGGACGGAATGGCGAAATATACACATCTGAAGAAATTGGGGAAGGCCTAGTGCGTGTGGGCAAGATCACTTTTGAAACTGGAGAAGTGCTTGGCAAAGGATGCGATGGAACATTTGTTTACAAGTAATATATTTCTCATACTCCCATTCCATAATTGTCTAAAGATATTTTTAAACAGATAATACTAAAAAAATGTTGTTTCACGATCTACAGGGGTGAGTTCGATGGTAGACAAGTCGCGGTAAAACGATTACTCCCCGACTGCTTCACTTTTGCCGACAGAGAAGTTGCCCTTTTACGTGAATCAGATGCTCACGCTAACGTCGTGAGGTACTTTTGCACTGAGCAGGATCGGCTGTTTCGATACATAGCCCTCGAATTAGCTGAGGCCACTCTGCAGGACTATGTGGTCGGTAGATACGACAGGAACAAGATATCTGCAAAGAATATCTTGAGACAAGCTACCTCTGGCTTGGCGCATTTACATTCCTTAGATATAGGTAAGATACAAATTGCAAAATCTTGAAATATTTTATTCGTCTTTTTATAATTTTACTTTTGTTCCTTGCTTCGATAGTTCATAGAGACATAAAGCCGCATAACGTGCTACTATCGGTGCCCGGGCCTCGAGGCGAGGTACGCGCTATGATTTCCGACTTTGGGCTCTGTAAGAAACTGCAGCTCGGACGCATGTCCTTCTCTAGGCGATCCGGTGTCACCGGCACCGACGGCTGGATCGCCCCGGAGATGCTAAATGGTGAAAGGACCACTTGTGCCGTCGACGTGTTCTCGCTTGGATGTGTTTTCTATTACGTCTTGTCAAATGGCAAGCATCCATTTGGTGATCCACTCAGGCGTCAAGCCAACATACTGAGTGAGTTGATTGACTTTCCATTCGATTTAACACCCAATTTAACACATCGCTTGACCGAGTATTTTTCATTAAACGTATCGCTTCATCGAGTATCTTTCATTGAATTCTTGAAGAATGAAGAAAATAAGTAACGATTTGGAATTGACTATCAGTTTTTTTCATAAATGAACTCATAAATATAATAATGACAATTATCCTGCGCGTGTCATTCTCGATCTTTAATCCGAACCGGAAATGCTAATTTCGCAAGAAATGTGGAAAAAAACTCACCACCATCATATTTTCAATGTCGTCAAAGAGTAAACACAGCCATATCGTAATCGAAACGACGCAGTCTCGAATCTTCGAAACATGCTTTTTTTTAGCAGCATGAGTCATTGGCGTTCATTGTATTGAAAGTTCGTAAACGTTTTATAACCTGGCGTTATCGCTTTTCTATTATGTTCGTGATATTATCTTTCGAATTATGTAAGAACATGGACAAAATCCATGCCAGAATTGTTGGCGAAGAATAGAAAAAGAATGTTAAACTTAATTTTTTAAAATGTAATCCAAGGACAAACTGCTGGATGAAAATTTTTAAATCATGCTAATCATGCATCAATCTTAATTGTAGTCGTCCCTCCTGCTTCATCTTTCATAAATTAATAGTATTTGAGTGTTGATTCGGTAATCGTAATTGAAATTGTTTTGAATAATTATAAAAAATAACAGACTTTGATGAAAACTATATAATATTTTATATCACTGAAAAATATAAAATGCTGCATTCTTGTGGACTTATTCTATGTTTCATACTAATATTGATATCATTGCTCATTTTTAGTTGTATTACAATTACATTTTGATCACTGTTAGGGTTTGTTTTCGTTATCCGAAACAATAAAATAATAAAACCTGTCTGTCTAGCCGCATGATCAACCATTATTGATCTTTGATCAGCTTTTAGAAAACTTCATCAATTTTTTATAAAGCAGAACTTTGTTTCATGTTTATGGGAAAATTTCATCATTGAGTATTTTATTTCTCTTATGATTCTGGTAATTTTTATCAGAACAATGGGAATTCTCTGGATTTATGTTGGATTAAATTAAAATTTGCTTATTTTTATTTAATTCAAATTGTTGAAAGTTTCTCGTGTTATCCTAATCAAAATTGGGTTGAAATTGGATGAATCGGATTCTCTTTTGCTAGGAGTAGTTGATTTATATAATCAACTACTCCTAGCTTCTATATAATAGTCGATCTGTATAATAGTTGATAGCACGTCTATTTTTCTAGCGTACCCATCCAACATTTTTTCTATAAATATTCTGAAAAATGTAAATTCAAATAATATTAGAATTAAGAATTCTTCATTGTGGAGAGTCTTCGTCGGGTTCCTTCGTTCGAATTTTCAATCTCCATTGTGCTGCCAAAATTGTATTTTTTAATTTAAAGATATGTTATTAAATTAATAACTCATTATTATTGATATAATGATATATAATATTATTCTAGTCATAATTTTTTTTAACAACTCATCGTTTTGCGTTTACAATTTTTAGGTGGCGAGATCGAAATGTCAAATCTGCAGAACATTTCGGAGAATGACAAACAATTAGCTTTAGTTTTGGTAGAGGCAATGATTGCCAGCGATCCAGTTCATCGGCCACCTGCCCAAGCAGTCTACAACCATCCCATATTCTGGGATGCCTCGTATATTTTATCATTCTTTCAGGTCAGTCAGAAAAGTTTTATAAATTAATAATTTGCTAGAGCTTCGCCGGAATTTTTTACAAAAACATCAATTTCCCATATTTATAAACAGGATGTCAGTGATCGAGTCGAAAAAGATTCACCCGAGAGTCCAGCACTGAAAGCTTTAGAGAGAAATAGTCTTAATATCGTGAGAGGTGATTGGAGACAACACATTGACGTAGAAGTAGCTACAGACCTCCGAAAATATAGAAGTTATCGGGGAGAAAGTGTCCGAGATTTACTTCGCGCGCTCCGAAATAAGGTGAGAAAATTGAATATGAAGAATTTCATTTGAATAGTACTTTATGCACCTGAGCGCGTGTAGGCGATATTATTACTAACGATATTTCAATATTAATGTGGAAGAGTTCAAACGACAATCAACTCTTTCCCACTAATATTAAAATGTATTATTTCGTAAAAATACGCGTTAAAATGCAATTCACGTACCAAAGTTAGTGTTAAAATCGTGTTTTTAAAAAAATATTAGTAAAAAAATATTAGTTTTTAAAAAAATATTGAAAATGTTGTTGCACAACTTCATAGATTATAAAATACACTTTATTGAGAGAAAAAAAAAGATTGAAAACGTAAATTTTTTTAATCCAGAAACATCACTATCGCGAGCTTACACTAGAAGCGCAGCAGAGCCTTGGTGAGATCCCGACAAAATTCATAGACTATTGGCTGTCTCGTTTCCCCAACCTGCTGATCCATTCGTGGTGTGCAATGCAAAACTTCCGTAGTGAGCCGACTTTCAAGTGCTACTACGATCCAACGTATACGTTCAACAATGGAAACAACAATACCGAGCCTGAAGAAGAGGATATTGCCCAGGTTATCCAGAACGAAGAAAAAATTATAGCATGGCGCAGCCCGGACGTCGGTTATTCCGTCGACTGGAGCCCTAACCGGTCGAGGTTCCGCAACAACAAAAAAAAGAGAGCGATGGACTCTGAGAAAAATAAAAGGGTTGCTGAAGTACCTTCCATATGGAGCTTGCCACCCGAAAGCTAGTCGGCGACTGCAATAGTTCCGCCGGTTATGCTTTGATATTTCCCACATCCATTGTGCGAGAGACTTTTTCTTGTTACGGAGATAGCTGAGCGCCAATCATTGATCGCATTCCGATTTTAGATTGTTATGTATAAGAGTGTGCGTGTGTGTGTGTGTATCATGTGTGTCTGTGTTCGCGTGTGTGTGCGTGTGTATACGTGTTTGTAAATGAGTTTGTATGTGTGCCAACTTGCAGGGATATCATTATGAAGTATTCCGTACTTTGATAACTCGCCGATCTGTCTGTATTGAATTTTGACTAGTTGAAGTTGTTTTCCTACTGAAAATATTTACAATGTTGATAACTTTGAAAAGGATGTAAATGGCTACTTGGTTTATATTCATTTGATTGATTGTGCTATCTGAAGTTAGAGTTTCATCAAAGATGAAAATTTAATATCTAGAATTTGATTCATGTTGAAAACTTAGGATTAGTTTTCGAATGATTTTAGCAGTAAATATCATTTTTAAACGAGTGAATTTCACGATTTTTTAAAAATGAAACTTTGCCTTGATATTGATACTATGCATGTAAATCAAAATTTTTCAATTGATTTTGGCAATTTCATGAGTCGTTATAGAAATATAAAAACTTTAAGAAGTAAATAAAATTGAAATTCGATGATTGAAGTATACATTTGAAACGTTGATTTCTATCAATCTAAACGTTAGATCACATTTTCGGGGATTTTAAGATATTTTCAATTTGGATGTTTTAAGTAATTTTTCCTAAGAGTGGTGAAAAAAATTTCTAGTAAAGTGCCAAGAACTATTTAAAAATATTTGATGCTACATACTTCATTTAGATATGTTAATATTATATTAGCAACCAAGCGAGGTTAACCAATTTCGGCACGTGAAACGTTCACGACCCGAGTCGCTTAGATGTGCGATGTGCATATAATACTATTTTTTGCTTTTAGCGGGAGGAAGGGACTATTCTTTGCGGACGCCAGTGAGGGAACATTCTTCCGCTGATACGCAAGTTAGCATGCGTGTTAATTCTTTACTTTTGGCACTCTTTTAGCACTTGAATACATCATAGTTACTTTTAGAAACCGATAAATAACGTTTTATTCTGATTTTTTTTTCTTCATTCCAAGAGTTTGCGTTAGAGTTATACGCTGTTGATGAGTACATTTTTCTTGATATTAAATTTATATTTCAAATATGAAGAATAATTGTGATAATTGTGTGTAAGTTTGTAATCGTAAGCTTTGAAAAATATTTACGAAAAAAGGAAATCGTGTCATTTCAGTGACAATTATTCTTTTGTATCTATACTGCATATAAAGATGATGCGTAAGTGTGTTATGCGCATTTGTTGATAATATTGAATCTGTAAGTAAAGTAATATTCACGTTTCAGTTTATGAGATGGTGAATGATAAAGAGGAACTTGAGAGTGTTTTTAGAAGTTTTATGAGCAAAGTTTTTGTAAATATTTCAGATAATTTTTTTTCTTCACGAAAACAGACATTCTTCTAGCACAAAAAAGTATGGGTTCGTATGAGGAGAAAAGCACTATTGTAAATAAAAAAAACAAATATATATTCATATGCATAATTTATTTGAAATTATATTCAGATACATCACTAATAACCTTTTACAGTTTTGATATTGCACTTGCAATCACTACTAAATGGATAAACCAAGGTTATTATTAGATTATTGCGAATATTCATTTTAGAGAGAATTGAAATGGATTTTTTCCCCGCAATACATGATATCACAATTTATGTGCGTTACGTAAATGCACCGCGACAAAATGTGAAGGATGCATCATTACTAAGAGGATTTAATATATGAATTTCGAGTTAAGAAACTACCTGAATTCATGTATGTGAATTTCCAAATAAAATAAAAATTTGACAACGATTCAATATGAAGTTTTATTCTGTTAGTACGATTTATTCTTATATTTTTAAGATGTCTGGTAAAAAAATAACTGATTAAATTTATATTGATGGAAAGCATCCATTTGCTTGAAATCACTACGAGTGTTATAACGTACTATATGAGTTCCTTACAATTATATTAGAGCAATGTCCCGGACCCCATTCTGAAACTATAAATTTTTCTTTATAAAGTTTTTCAACTTTTCTAGATATTTGAAAATTTTAACACGTATGTACTATCATTCTCTTATAATCTTTGATTGTATTTTCTAAATATAAATGGCAATATATGTAATATATATATGGATGTGTGTATGTGTGTGTATATAATATGATATAAAGTAATTATTAGCATGAGTATTAATTGTTCATTTGTATTGAAATACGCTTCGATTTAATTGTGTGGATCTTTGATTATTTCAAGGCATTGGATTGATTTTATCACTACGAGCAATTACTGCCTCCTGCATTCAATCACGTAATTGAACATCACTTCCAGAAAGACTTCAAAAAATTAGTTAACGAAAATATTTGCAATGAAACGCATCATTTCGGAAATCGCTTCAAACAATGAATATTTTTATGATAAATTATAATTTATGAATTCAATAATTATTGAATGAGTGATATCAATTTATATAGAACACACTCTTCGTTTGTTAGTAACTAATAATTGATTGTTCAATTCCATCATACAAATTGTTACTCATAGTACTAGACTTTATAGTCTAAACTCATCATGGTTCAATCATCCTATTATATTGTTTACGAAACATGTTTTCAAGAATCAATCTTGATTTTTATTGTAGTATGGAGGTTTTGAAAATGATCTGTAAGAAAAGAATAAGGAAAAAGTTCTCTCTCCCATTCGCAGAACTAGAAAGTGCTTACCAGTTGTGATATACAGACAGATGAACATTTCATCCAATGATCTTGCTTCCAATATTTAAATACTTGATACTGTCGAACAGACTCATAATCAAATTCATAATTTGCAATTTACATATTTTTGGAAAAAGTTACTAATGCTCATCTATATATCCACAAATGTTATAGATATATTCTGTTAGATTTGATGCAAGAAAAAGATAAATTCTGACGAGTATATATATGATTAACTTTTGGGGTTACCTGTACTCGATAAGATGTCTTAATAACTAGCAATCCGTTCAATTTTTTAAAATCTATATAATTCAAGTCTCAACAGTTTACAACCTATTTAGTATAATAAGTATATTGCTTCGATTCTGTTTTGATTTTTTTTGCGCTTACTCTATGAATTGACGCGTATAAATATTTTTGATCAACTGTATTGATACTTTTGGAATCAACCAAAACTGTCGTATAAACTCTCATTACAGAACTGTCGAGTAACAACATTACATAATTTACCAAGAACGATGTCGATGATTGTCGACGGTGGTCTTGCTCAATCTCATTCATAACTTCCAATTCTCACGTTAACAATCAGCATTTAATTCGAATTTACTTTCTGTCGTGAGTGACAAATGAAAAAAGTACTACAGTCCACCAAGTCAAAATCAAAAATGTTCAACATTGACCCAGCAACACTATCCATTGGAACGAGCCGTTCGAAAACCGCTCGTTCATCAACACCGTTCTGTTTCTAGCTAAAGAAGTGATCCGTTCATTTAAAGATCTACGCGAGCAGTCTACGTGTCCACCTACTGACTAGCGGGGGCGGTTACGTTCTTGAGTATCTTGGCAATATTGGTGTAGGCGAGCGACAAGAATATATCCTGGGTCTTGAACGCTTCTACCTCGTCGAGTGGGGTGGCACCGTTGAGATTGCGTATCCGGGGATTGATACCGTGGCGCACGAGCATCTCGACGATGCGCACGTTGCCGGCCCGCGCGGCCAGGTGCAGTGGCGTGTCGCGCATATTGTCCTTGGCGTCTGGATTGCACGAGCCGCAGTTCAACAGCATCTTCACTGTCTGTGCTCGCTCGTTGACACACGCCAGGTGCAGCGGAGCCCGGCCCTCCGATCGCGTTACCAGGTTCACCTTCGCCCCGGCGTCCAACAGCACCTGCAAATCGAATTTAAGAGAGGCGCGCATCGATAAGCTGCGATGGACGACGGGAGACAAAGAGCCAAGCCAATTGAAGGTTCACCTGTATAATCTCAGTACAGCCGACTGCACTGGCGATATGCAAGGCCGTCTCGCCTTTGCTGTTGACTGCATTGATGGCAATTGGTGGCTTCGTGTCCCTCTCGTACGAAAGCTCCTCGATCGACACGCATTTGTCGCAGTTACACAGTGGGTGGCAGAACTTGAGTTCGTCCTGGTCGGAGACGTAGGTCTTGCTGCAGGGGCCTTCGAGACCCAAGTAATACGAGGCCAGTCGAATGTCGCCCTCGGCAACGGCAGCGAACAAACGGTCGATCTTGTGCATGCCATCCGTCAGAGTGGCACGGTAACTGAACATAGTTATTCGCGTTATTTCACTCCTCGATTCACATCCTCGTGTATAGAAATGAAAGCTGTGACAAACCTGAGCCTCCTCGGCGTGGATATCGTGGAGCAGGACCTGGCCGTATCGTCGCCACCCTCGGCGTCTGCCTCCTTTTGAGCAGTCCTGTAGCCAGACGAGCCCGTCGGCGTACTCGTCCTCGAAGCCAAGCCCTCGAGCAGCCTTGCTATGTGATTACTGTGCGCCACGGTGTGAGCGGTTTGGCCTCTCCTGTTCTTGCAGTTCGGATCGGCCCCGTACTCGAGCAGGATTTCAACGATCACCCTGTAGCCCCATTTGCACGCGAAGTGCAAGGGGGTATCGCCGTGGAGGTTCGGCGCGCTGAAAGCCGACGATCCCGGATTGTGATTCGAGGCGGAAAACACAGGGAGATCGAGAGGGGATGGCCTACCTAACGTTGACAACGAGCCGGGTTTGCTCGGCAAAGTACAGCAAGGCCTTGACGCACGCGTCGTGTCCGTGGTCAGCGGCGAGGTGCAACGCGCTGTTGCCTCTCGCGTCGAGGGAGTTCGGGTTGGCGTTGGCGTGCAGCAGCAGTATCAGGGTGTTCTGGTGGCCTCGCGACGCGGCGCAATGCAGAGCCGTAGTGCCGTCGGCGTCCGCGTCGTTGGGGTCGGCGCCGCGCTGCAGCAGCAAGTCCACCATGGCTGGCTGGTTGTGCGAGCTCGCGACGTGCAGGCAGGTCTGGCCACGCTCGTCGCGCCAAGCCACCCCCGAGGACTCGGGCCGCGACGCCTTGGACAGACTCCGCTCGCATTTGTCGCACAGGCACAGCGGGTGGCATAGCTTCGTCTCCTTTGGAGCAACTGCAAATGAAACGCGAACGTGTTTGACTGTCGCGTCGCGAGAGCGATCGATCGTCGTTTCGTCGCTAGACGCGACGACACGCGAGGATAAGTTATATACGAATCGCTGCTTACCCTCCGTCTTGCCCGCCAAGATTTTCTGCACTTCGTTCAAATTTCCATTCTTCACGTGCTCGAAGAACTCGCTCACGAGCCCATCCGACCCGTTGACTCCGTTACTCTTTTCGTGATCACCATTGGCGAGCTTGGCTTCGGATGTGAGCCTGAGCGAGCCAGACTTGACGTGCTCGACAGCGGCCTCGAGCGAGGTGACCAAAAACCCGGCTTCGTCGGCCTCGTAGATCGAGCTGGCCGAGTAGCGGAACTGCTTCATGAACGTGAGCTGGGAACACCAGTTCGCCAGGCCCGACTTCACCACGAGGAAGATCAGAACCGGCAGCAACTCGTCCGAGGAGACGCTGCTCTCGCCTTGCGACACGAAACGCGCCGCCCGCTTCAAGCAGCTCACCTTGCCCAACACGGTGAAGTAGCCGTCCAGACGGGATAGTTCTGAAAATCATTTGCTGCTCACTTATTATGTACTTTCGCGTTTATGTACTGTATAATTAGATTCCGAGCTAGAGTGAGTATTAGTGGGAATAAGAAAGCAAACATGTATATGTATATTCGCTCAAACATGCTTATGTAAGCGTTATACCGACAAGCATTAGAGCCGCCTCACAAATATCGACTGATCATTATACTTCTTTAAAACACTGATATCGTGCGAAATTCGAAAGAATTTCCGTGTGCTTCTCAAGAAAAATTATAATATAACGAACTATTTTGTACAGTCTTCAATTTAGAAATACTATCTCATGTGAGTGATGACTCAATATTTATTGGTTTTAATCAAGTGATAAGATATTAAAAATAATATAACCGCATAGAATCAAAAAATTACTCGTTCGAGACAGATGTGGGAAAAAGGTATGGAATAAGGAACCTCCGAATGAAACCACCCGATTTTCCGTGATTAATATGTTCTTCATATCTTAAGGTTCCATTAATCAGAAATTAATCAGTCTCCATTTAATACTTACAAGAACATTAACGAATCGAGATGAATGTATCAAGACTATGATAAGAATGAAACTTTATCTGTTTTGTAAGTATGGTTTAACAATATTTCAATTATCTTTAAATAAATTTTACCAACGTGATACAATTTCAACCAATGTAGCACACTTTCATAATTTATGTCATACTTATTGCATAACAATAGCTTCTACGTAAAACATGTCCTAGTTTCCTATCAACTTCGAGTAATGAAAGCTTGATAAAATAATAATCATCACCCAATTTTAATAACGTGTGAAATAGAGAAGTAATTACCCAATTTCCCTCGAGAAACGCCGTCGTAAAGGTCTGGCCGTATACCAAAATCACGCAGTTGCAAATCGTGGAGATTTTTTATGGTTTTATTGAGAGCTGCATCTTCCAAAGATGTACAAGATGACACAGCTTGAGGTAGTATCCTTCGTAATCCGTGTAAAACATATGTTTCAGTTGCTACTTTAATTGTTTGTAAAAAGTAACGGCTCTCGACAGTTCGTTCCCGTAATCTTATGTCTTTCAAAAGTATTTTTAAACTCTTAGTATATAACATACTAACAAGATCCCTCTGCATCTGGAGACATTCATTCTCTAAACTCTTGTGAGTTTTTTCAAATTCTTCAATAGATGCATCCAACTCCTTTAGAATATTCTTGTCTAATACTTCTGACCATAACAAGTCTATACACTCTTTTAAAGATGTAACAGTTGGCACATCATCAAATGAAGTATTTGTCTCTTGTTCCAGTAGCCCTTCTATGCACCTATACACATATTGCAAATTAGAATTCTATCTGTTGGAAGATTTCTCGCTAGAATCACAGGTATTTACTCACCAAATACAATACTTATTAAGATCATCTGTATAAAATGTTTCTTCAAATAGCAAGTCCAAAGTTCTGGGCTTTGCTACGTCATACTCAATGGTTAAAGTCTTATTGCACAATCGTACTTCTCTGTCAGTCAAAGTATGAAAATGTGTACCTGCCGATAGGCAGTGAACAAGATTAATTCCCCTCTAATTTCTATTGCAATTTGAATTTGATAACATGGAATAGTATAAATAAATACCAGGCAGTTCCTCATCAGGTATGAGTATATGACCCAAGATATCTTCCTCTGTCAATGCACCTTTTGTAAAGCTTCCACACCGAGGAACACAAACAATCCAACCTTCGCCAATGGCTCGGTTGAAGATTGGCAGATGTTCGTTCTGGAGTGCTTGGAAAAAGGCATTTTGAGAGAGATCCTCGTCGTAGCTGGCCTCCATGATGCAGTCGAGCCATGTATCTTTCTCCAAAAATGCCTGACGACGCACGCTCCTTTGAACAACAGAAAATTACACTGATTTCATTCATGATCATTGAATTACGCATGGGACACAAGCACACAATGACTGGAGATTTCAAAGTTCAAAACAAGTAGCTCCTACGAAATTAAGCAACAACGGAGCACCTTTTGGATGCGATGAACTTGTTGAGCCTGTATATATATATCATCCTGGTATAGGCAGTTAGGAAAAATGGAGCATGCAAGGGATCAGATCTGTGACAGGCTCTTGGCATCTTTCACTTGGGATCAATCTGATCCGTTTGAGAGGCGGTATTGCACTGAGCGACATGAATAATTGTACTTCTTTTGTACGAACAAATGCATGTGGTGCACTGCACACATCGATAGCAGCACTATCAGTCAGACCTTGCTTGTACTGGTCCACTCAGCACAATGAGAATAAACTCGCGTGTATACAAGCGTGCATAGAATGTAGGTCTGTCAATGAGAGTAGGATTTTTCTAACCAGGGGCAGGAGCTGGTGGTTGGGGGGGAACTGTGCGGCCGTCGTCGCAGGTAGAAGCAGGTGGCCGCTGGGCCGAGGAGGCAGGCGAGCAGCGAGCCGGCATCACGGCACATGGGAGGAGAGCAGCTGTCCCACCGGGGCCGAGGCGCTTCTCCGCCGGGCCCGGATTATCTGAGCCGGCCTCATCTTCTCAGGCTGGCGATGCCGATGCTGTTTGCCGGGGGAGATTACGCGGCGGCTTATCGCTGCGGAGCGAGCAGCCAAGGAAAACATAACCCCTGATAAGAGCTGAATGACGCGCGGTTGCGTCGCCCACTGACTGGCTCGAATGCTGATGCTGCCGCCGCCGCCGCCACCGCTGACGTGACGAGCCGTATGCGGGAGGACGGGGGGGGGAGGGCCCTTGTGTCTCGCCGCCGCGTGGGCGGCCGAGGGTCGGCTTACGCGCGGCGAGCCACGTTACACGCGTGTATACTTATAGGTATATACGTGTGTGTGTATACATATATGCACCCGACAGCTGGCTATGGTACTGTGCACTTGAGAGGCTGCTCTTTAACGCACACGTCGACGACACACGTATATACCTCTATATACATCCGACACACGTGGGAATTGATTCCAGGGGACAAGTGCACTTATTGCGCGATCGGTCAAATGCTGTCTGTCATTCTTCCATGAGTATGTACTTATACACGAAGTTTCGGTCGGATCAAGAGATTTTCAATGTTTGTTTGTTTGTATATTTTGAAGCGAATGGCGCGAGGAGGGGGTGGGTTGTTTAAGTAGAACGAGTCGGGCTCGGCTAGACTCGACGCGAACACATCACCGGAATCAGAAACTCTTATATCATTCCTGCACATATATACGTGTGCTCATTTACTTATATAATACCTATACGATGCAGGTCGTGCGATCTCGGGGTTTTTCATGTTGCTCAAGCCATTGCATTCATATTCTGTCATGCGGCTTTTCTCTACTCGACTAATTACGTAAGGCAGCTCGAGGCAGGAATTCTACACAATTATGATTGAAACGGGCATGTAGTAAAAAAAAATTGTAAAAGCCTATTACGCGTGGTGAGACAGCGATGACTTTTTTTTTCTCATGCGCGACGAAAAATACTCGCTTTCATTTTTTTCTAATACGCAATACAAATTTTGACCGAACGAAATTTCATCCGTGCGGCTGCATCTTCGCGGCGGCGGCGGCGACGAAGAATCCCCCTCCCTCCCCCTTCCGAGTATCAAATGATATTCGCAATGTGTATTTAATTAGGTAGGAGGTGCGGCCGTGCGCGCATCGAAATACCCGCGTGTTATACTTTAATTAATTTTTTTTCCCCCCGCAATACTATATATCCCGTAGGGTTTCGCCAGATTTCTTGTTCGGCCGGGGGAATCCGATACCACCTGCTGTCCATTCGGTCGTTCACCCACAAGAGGAATTACACACGCGGTCGGGTATTAGGTACGCGTCTATACGCGCGACTGCTAAATTTCACTACTATATACATAATGACGCGCTGAAGACAGTCGGATCCTTAACTTTGATTTCTACGAATTTACAACAAGAATAAAAATCCAGTCTCTTTATTTTAAGTTGCGAATTTAAAGAAGGAGTGAATATAAGAAAACCAAGTGATTGTATATCGACTTGATATGCCGCTGTATGTGTGACAATCGCTTGATATGTTACAATATGTAAACTTAAAAAGTGAATATCAATTAAGATTGATTGTGTGGGATTATCATGGGAGAGGCCATATCATATAATTATTACCGACATATCTGTGGAAATGAGGGATAAAAAGTTTCTGTTCGTCTTTTATAATGAACGGATTTCGAAACGACTCTTGCATTTTTTGTCGCTTACACACTTTCCAACTGACAATCCCGAGTGAACTCACTATCAGCTATAAGTCCCAAAATACATGCAAATAAGTATATTCGTATATACACGCGCTTTGAGTTGAATTGAAAATAACGACAGTTTAGATTTAGGGAGAAAAAATTATCTTTGCATCTCAGTCAATATATACCAGGCTTGCGAGAGGCTCCAGAAACTGTCTGCCCTCGTTGGAGTAGCAATTTTTCGCGCCGCCTGAGTGCCAGTCTTCGGACCCTCAAACAGTGTCTCTCTCTCTCTCTCTCTCTCTCTTTTGGGGTGTGCATGACTCGAGGGTCGCTGATCGTGAATCGGCCAGTGTACAAGGCTTGCGCGCGTCTGCCGACATAGCACGTGACCGGCAGACTTGAGCCCCTCCGCCAATTCGCCCCGCGATCCGAGAGGCTCGCCGCCGCGCGGGGGAAAGGCTACACTTCCGCGAGCATCCGACTCGTGTGCAGCTGCAGAGGAGGAGGCAACCCGAGATGCCCGCCAGCTGCGCGGCACGTACGACTTTGATTGAGACGCGACTCGGATGTGTAACTTAGCCGGGCTGTAACGGGGGATGAACTCCCCATCGCGGCCTGACGCTAATAACGACTCGAGCGCAAACTTGCACACCGGACCAGCGCCACCGTACAAACACACACATTTATATATGTATATATAAATGGTCGAGAGGGGCGCTAAGTGGTAAATTCCGCAACGGTATGTGTCTGCGTGCGGAAACGTTACAATTTTGAGAATGGGTGAAATGTCGGAACGGAGAGCGAGCGCACGGGTGAAAAGTAGAGGGAGCAGAAGAATCCGAGAGTGGAAAACAAAGAAGCTGGAAAACAAAACCAGAAAAAAAAACAGGGTCAATGAACCCCTTTTTATCTTCATCGTCTACCCTACGGCTGTAGTCTGGACGCTATCAAGAGCTAACGGTTTTTCGGGCTCTTCGGAATCCTCCTCTGGCTATTTCATATTTTTACGGATTTTCAGATCCCCGTCTCTCTCCTCGAGAGTTTCGAATGAGCTGTTCAAGCTTATTTCGTTCCGATATACGATATTTTGCGGTGAAAAAGTTCAAGGACCCCTTTATACGAAGAGAAGTTGGCCGATCCGAAGAGATTAATCCGAAAGGTTTTTTATTAACATATATTGGAAAATTTGAGAATAATTTAATCATGAGAGGGAATATCGATGAAGAGTCGAGAACCTAAATGCTCAAACTTACCGCACGATCGAGTTATATAACGCCAGTTATCATGGTTATCATGGAGATTTTTCATACGTCTGATGGATAAAGAGATTTTTAATTCTATTCTCACAAGTGGAAGATTAGATACAAAAGAAATCAAATACACATTTTATAATAGTAACTACATGTAAGCATCTATCAAAAAATTATCAAACGCATCTTTGAAAGACTTTGAATTATTTCCGTATGATACATTTTTTTATCGGAAGTTGATGAAATTTCACCCGAATTAAACTAAACTAGACTATGTATAATCTCTACATTTGTAAGATTGAAGAAAGGCTTAGGGGATGTTTTATCCTTACTAAATCGGACGCGCTACTCGGAAAATCCGAAAAGCATGACTCAAAATTTCGGATAACAGTTGAATACGCATGTTTTTTTTTTTAAAAAAAGAGGAAAAAAATTGAAATTCTCTAACGCGGGGGATGGAAATTTGGTGTATCAAAAACACTCCGCGTTTTTTCCAACGAGCATATATCAAGTTATCCGCCATGCAGTTACAGATTCTAAAAAAGATTAATCCAAACGATCTACACAAGTGAAAGACGACAGACTAGATTCCATCGGACGATACGATCAGCAAGATAAGCTCACGCAAAAAATATATCGTTCTAGCAGAAGCCCATACGAGCAAAACGAGATACAGAAAGCCTACGTAAATATATGTAGATGCACAATGGGAAAAAACGTACGTAATACCGTGGCACGTGTGTCACTGGTGGTGTTGATAGCGGCGCATCATCCCCTTGCGTACATAAACGTGAGCTCGAGCGAGGTAGCTCGGGCGGCCGGGCCAGGCTGAATGTGCTCGAGCTAAGAACGAACTTCGAATATCCGATGCGGCGCGCAGTGCATGGCGCGGGGGCTGCAGCTCTCTGGCGCGCGCGTCGTTTTTAAAAACCGAGAAAAAAAAGCATCCCGCGCGCGCGCTCTCCTCGCGACGACGACGACGACGACGACGACGAGACGACGACGAGACGGGATTATCGACGAGGAGAGACTCGCTCGCGCCTGCACACAAGTGTTGGGTTACGCGCGCGCTCGGCATTCCGCATTGTGTGCTCTGAACGCGCGCGCGCGCGCGAAAAATAAAGCCGACGAGCGCGCCTATACGCGGCCTAATGCATCGCTCGAGGCTCTCGCGCGGATGAGCTTTTGCATAACTCGCGCGCGCGCGCGTACTTTTTCTCTCACTCTCTTTCATTCCGTTCCATTAGCAATGGAAATCAACGCGCGCGCGCGAGCTCGCCTGACCTCCTTCCGATGGAATTTCTCGTATATACGCGTATATAGGCGAACTCTCGCGAGAGAGTCGAGGAGCAGCCTGCGCTGTATAGTCGCAGACGACGGGGGCTCATTAGCCGATCGGCGAAAATTAATCGCGGCCCTCTCCTGCACGGAGACGCGAGATCGCGTTTCGCGAGATGTAAAGAGAGCCCGAGAGCCAGAAGTGCGCGCGTGCATATACACGGGGACGATAAATTAGAGACAAGCCAGACGGAAGTAATTTTTCCCTCTGCCACCGCCACCGCGCCAGACTTTGGCGGCGGAGAAGACTCCCGGCGGTACATTAAACAGCGTATATAACAACCCCTCGGGGGAGGAGACGGAGACACACAATTCACTCCCCCAGACTATTGTTCCCCGCAGCGTGAATAAAACTCGGCGATCCAATGACGACGCTAATTGATCCCCTCTCGATACTGCTGCTGCTGCTGCTGCTCCTGCTGCTTCTTTCCGCTTTCGAATCACATTTCGCATAGTATACGTTTTTCAAAGCTTCGGCTCCGCGCATTAGTAGATACGTGCAGGGGTCGGGCGACACACTTCATCCCCTCACATCAACGATATGTACGCTCTGTTATTTTTTTCCCATCAATGATTCGTCGATAGGCAACATATACAGCCGTCATTGAATCGAAGCGATGCATGAATCCGGCCTTTTGATTCCATGCTAAACAAAAGAAGATATTTTTCTTCTCCTCTTTCCTAACAATCTGTGAATTATTTTATGAAGCTAATGTCAAGCGGTTATCTAGAATAAGTTTATATCGACTGACGATCGATAAAAAAGCTTCAAATGTGTATTCCTGAAAATAGCGAAAGTATACGTGAGTGATGGGATAATGAATAAGATAAGTAATTCGTCAGTATGTATTTCTAATTGGCGAATAAATTCTCCGTCTTCATTTCTATTTAAATTTTTGTCATGTAAATGTAGCAAGAAAGTTTTCCGAATGAATTTATTCCAAGATTAATTAATGTACATGTCTTTTATGAAAAGAGAAGCCAACTGAATTTTCAGTATTCTTTCTCGATGAGGCTTTGTGGATTATAAACTCCTGCGATGATTCCCGCAAAAGTACTTCTCCGAAATTATATTTTTCGTAACAATCTAACTTAATCTAACTCTCTCTAGCACGTGAGTTTTTTCATCCCTCCAGTCAACTAATTGGCTCTTGGAAGACCGAAATTGAATAGGACAGGTAAACGATGAAATAATTGGCTTCTGATTTATTAATCATCTTTATCATAATTGCATGTTTTCGATTAGACAGGTACAATCAAATTGTATGATCAGATATAGAGATAACGTTTGTTCATAATCGATCAACACCGTTCTTGGTATATTATCTATATATGTTAATATCTTGATTATCTATACTTTGGATTCGTATTCGACGTTTTTCTATCTGCTGACAAGGGATTACAAACGAATTTCGAGCGATTATATAAACAGCAGCCGTGAATTTGCTACTTATTGAGATAATTGTGTACCAATTTTCCATGAATATTACAAAAAAAGTGCAAGGAAGTGTAACTCATTAAACAAACTAATCCCCAAAGTACAGATACCAAACAATACTTCAGAAAAGAGATCATCAGATCAATCATTCTATAGAAAAGCTAATAATCTCTCGAGGAAATGTTCGCTACCAGGAAACTTTCCCGATGTATATTTACAGTTTTCTAATTTCTAAATGACTTAGGGAGTCTTTTTATTTACAAAAACAATGGAAACAATTCATAGTTACATGGTCGTCGACGTCGACGTATAAAATCTTACACTGACGCAAAAGTATACCGACCTTCTCATCCTCATGTATTTTTTCCCAATTAAAAACATCCTAACGCGGATAAGATTTTCCGAAATACGATAGAAGTTCATGCACCAGTTAAACTTACGCGTCGAATCCTATGAATCCATTGTCGTGTCGATTAAAAAAAAAGTTACGATAAAAAAAAAGTATTGAGCTTTCCGGCCAAGGAAAACTCGTATCACTGAAATCGTTGTAACAGGAACATTTGTGTTTTGTGTGCGACTTCCTCGCTTCTGTTTGTGTATACATTTCATATCACTTGCGACAATCGACACTCATCCAAGAACTTATTTGGCTCTCTCGTTTGTTTTCAACCTCGTACCAATTTTAGTGATTCTTTATCACAAGGTGAATGCCTTTTGTTTATACGAAATAAACAATAACAGAGAGGTATGATTAGTATGCGACGCTCTTGATGCCGCGGTAGAACACGCCAAGCGGATGCGTTCTTTGTTTCAAGTAGAAAAAACGAGATCCGAGCTCAATACGATTTCAAAGTAGGAAAACGACAACACAGCCGCGACCCGAATTGATAAACACGCAGTTGACCAAGATTTTTGGTGCCGCGGTTAATTGCCGTGAGATTCCCCGTTGAAATCGAGCTTCGCTGCCCGACACACACTTCTCTCTCTTTCTCTCTCTCTTTCTCACTCTCTCACTCTCTCTCTCTCTCTTTCTCTTTCATTCTCCCTCTCTGTCTCGGCAATTTCATCATGAGCTGCCGTAGCTCTTGCTGTACTGCACGGCAGACGCGGGGTTGTTGTGTTCGACCTTGCCGTGCATCCTCTCCTCGTCCCTGAGGAAGTCGGGGTCGTTCCATTGCTGAGGCTTGCCGCTGCCGTAGACCACGAAGATCATATTGCTGGAGATGAAAACGCCTAGCACCACCCAGAACACGAGCCGCCATTCGTCGAACGTGTGGTCGGGCGTGAGCTCGCCCACGATGTACGGGGTGATTATGCCCGTGAACGCGCCGATTCCGTTTGTCATCGCCATCAGGGTGCCCGAGTAATTGGGACTCAGGTCGAGGGCGTTCACTTTCATACCTGCGGCACACGAATTTCGTCAGCGTTTCATACACCCGCTATATAGCAATCGTCACATCGAAGCGGATCATTTGATTATTTGCAAAGATATTTCCTCCGGAAGCTTCGATGTTTTCGATGTTAAATCGATTGAATTTGAAAGAATCATCAACGACTAATGAAAAGTCTGTATCGCGCCAATCACGGATGGAACTTTATGTAGTGTACGCAGCTCTGCGTACGATTTAAAATCTGCTAGCAGTGAATTTTGTCAAGCCGAAAATTGTATGGGTATACACGCGCAGGGGCATTAGTCAATTTTAGATTCGAATTTTGCAAGCTGGATGAATGAGACATCGATAGTGAATTGAACAATACGCGAATAAAACGGTACAGGGGGAGGAGTGCGATTGAAAAGCTGACCTGGGTAGAAGGTGCCCATGAGGGTCATGCCGACGGTGAAGCAGACGACGACGGGCAACCGCTCGCAGCCGGAGTAGGACGCGGCGATGATGAAGAGGCCCGGCCCGACGGAGGCTATGGTCGTGCCCCACTTCCTCACGTTGGTCGTGGACATGTAGTTGCGCACGATGAGCCAGTCGGCGAGCCAGGAGGTGAGCACGCTGCAGAACCACATGCACAGGTAGGGCAGCGACGAGTAGAGGCCGTTCTCGTTGATGGGGAACTTGAGCACGTCGCTCATGTACTTGGGCAGGTCGGTCACCATGGTGAAGAAGCCCCAGTCGTGGCCGACCTGCGCCGCGACCAGCGCCCAAACCGGCTTCGACCTGAGGATGTGCCGCCACGGCGTCGGGGGCGGCTTCTTGTGCACGTGCGCGCTCATCCGCTGGTGCAGGTACGTCGCCTCCTTCTCCGAGATGAACGGGTGCTCCCGGGGATTGTTGTAGCACAGCACGACCCACGCGACGAACCACAGCACGCCGAAGCCGCCGAACACGTAGAACACCAGGCGCCAGCCCATCGAAAAGTAGTGCAGGATGTAGCCCGACAGCATCGTCGAGAACACCGTGCCTGAAACGCGCGCGTACGCACAATCAGCGAGCCCCTTATACATTCGAGTTTTTCTCGCGTTTTCAAAGTCGCTCTATTCGTTTCACCAAATCTTTCGTCTTTTTTCTCTTTTCAATTGTGTACGAAAGAGTTCCGCTTGCGCAACGAGCTGCGAATCAAATTTAGATCCGTATCGATCAAGTTCCATGATCGGAGAGGAATTCGTCTAATCGAATTCTCCGATGACGAGTGTATGTATACATATACGGCCTTCAAGGGATTCATCGATTATTCTCATTGAACGTATCGAATACTCGAGCTGTTTTACTTGTAGATCCGACTGATTAAATTTCGATTATAGATGAATGATTAATTTTACGTACCCGCGCCGCGATTATACTCGCGTTCGAAGTTAATAACTATATACTAATACTTGTGCTTGTTATGAATGTATGTACATTGAAATTGAGTTGAGATTTCAGGAGAATCATTGAACGGTTAGATTACCTTGATTTTGTGGAAAATGTGACGTCATATTATCAAAGTGATTCGCGGACAATTTGTAGAATAAATGCTAAAAAGTTCATATTACTATTAGAGCAATACTGAATAGATTACATTGAAACTTTGTTGGTAATCGAAGAGAGACCAATTACATTTACAGACTAGCCGACGATAATTAAATCAACACTAATGAACTTGACTCGAATTGTCAAAGTGAAATGAAGATTCGATTTAGATATAGAATTTCAAAGTAATCGGTCTTATGCAATAACGCCACAATCAATGCATATTTTTTTTATAAACGTGGCAGGTTAGATTGCGAATCTGTCTTTGAAACCGATGGCACGTAAATTACCAAAGTAAGTTGAGAATTGAGTTGTTCAACGTTACACTGGAAAAAATTGAAAACGTCAACTCGTCTGACGCGACGAGAGAACCTCGAGTAATTCACCAGCAACATTTTTTCCCGCTGTACCGAAGGTATACAGGAAGAAGGTTCGGGGGACTCACCGAGCTGAGCGCCGGCGAAGACGAGCGAGCCAATTTTGGAGCGCTCCTCGGGCGGCGTCCACTGGGCGAGCATGGCGTTGAGGGCGGGGAAGGTGGTGCCCTCGCCGAGGCCCATCAGCACCCGGAGGACGATCAGGGCGGTGGCGCCACCCCACTCGACGCTCACCGGGGTCAGCAGAGTGAAGATCGCCGTCGACAGGATGCCCAGGCCCAGCGAGTACTTGCCGCCGTAGCGCTCGGCGATTATGCCGCCCGGCAGGTGCGTCAGCACGTAGCCCCAGTAAAACGACGACAGAATTATACCCTGCAACAACAATTCGGCATTGTCACTTGTGAACCTGCTTCGACGATTCCGATGCGCGACAACGCGCCCATGGTAAAAAATTGAGTATTATATATTCGGAAGTTTCTCGAAAATTAGCGAGGGGAAATCCATCGAGCGCAGTGCTCACGCGCGAATGATGAAAAAAGTTATGGTGAATTTTTCGCTCGAACAAAGGGGTTTTCGTGATTCTTGAGTTTCAAAATTATCCACGGTAAATCGCTAATACTTGCTGATACTGCTACGATGACAGTGGTGATTTCTCCAATTTTTAATAACTGTTACAATTTTTTTATTATGCCGATAAATTTGCGACCTCATTGTACTATCAAACATAGAAGACATAGTAACCCTTACAAATTCCTCTCTTCAGTGCAGATCAGGGAAATGTTATGATATATCCTAGATTCATCCTTCATCCAATTTTGTATTTTTTTGTTTCGCAAAATCTTAATAATCTGTATCTTATTGATTATCAAGTTTGTCGTGACATACACACACAGCTTAACTGTATTTGAGATAGTACATGATTGTATTCGTGTACAGTGTAGTACACGTACGTGTAAGTGTACTTGGATGAAATGAATGAATAAAAATATCTGAGAATATTTAATTAAAGAAAAACTCATTTAAAGTGCCAACACTTATTCTACATTTCAATGAATGTCAAACATATTACGTCGATGTCAGAATTGAAATGAACTGATAATCTACTGTGAACCGTATAACACTAAAACTTAAATGTTCATATTTTATATTACATAACATATTGACACAGTAAAAAAAATTAATCTAGGTAATCGTAAGGCTAGAGAAATCGTTGAGTATGACATTCAATATTATATTTACTCCTGATCAAATAGATGAAGATGATAGACACCAAGAAATCAAGTTTGAAACTTTTTCAAGTATTTCTTTAGAGCTTCGTAATACTTGGTATAATTTATCTCCATTGATGGAAATCGATAAAGGGAGTCTCTCAATTGCAACTCATATAATTTCAGATTGGTCACTTTAATATCATGTTTTTCCTTTTTGAGCGAAATTAAATTAGTTGCTATAATTTCTATGAGAAAAACAACAATTATCGATTGAATACTATCAATATCTATCCGATAAATCAAACATCACAATCTAACAGTTTTCAAATCCAAGACAAATAATCATTAGCTACCAAAAAATATACTTTAATGCTTTAGAAACTTGTCAGTTGTATATTTTTTTGTGTCATCTCGATCTGTGAACTCAGTGATACTATACTGCTTCTTTTTTCTTGCCCTTTTCAACTTTTATATATATATATATATATGAATACTTATAGATCACCTGCATCTGTTCGGTCCACTCGTACTCTCCGTTGCCAGCTGGACTTTTTTCGGTATGATCCGGCGCCGGACACGTGTGGTCCTGGTTTCCGGACGTGGTCTTATTCCGGGGCGCAACCATCTCGGTGATGGCGATCGAGAGGCAGACGCGCATCGCGTATGCGTTCAGGATCGCCAGAAAGCCCATTACCGCAAATACCCATCGCTGCGGTACGTGCAAACCTGTAACGATGAAAACATCCACGGATTCGTAATGTTGCTCGAGCCAAGGGAAATTTAGTTTGGTATATCGACTCAATATGTATGTTTATCTATGTATTCATTCATCCAGCAAAGGAGCAAATTCTTTCACGAATTCACGAGTCGTATACTTTTGGTTGAGAGGTTCATCATGTTCGCGAGATCCACGAAACAATTTCAATATCGAGTGCTGGATGGAAACGAACCTGCTTTGATTTTTCCTTTGGGAAGTAATCGTTACGGCGCTATCGTAACAATACCATGGCGAGTAAGTTCAATCACCATTAATTACATGAGCGATATACAAAAACGAGAAGCAGCGCGAATTTCAAAACAAACGATCCGAGAATTGGACTCTAGCTCTGCTGAGTTATTTCCAGCATAAATTTCGCAACGGAGAAGAAGAAACGAATTGGCGTTGCGCAACAGGTATGCACAAATTTATGCGCGCGTTGGTTCAGAAACTAAATCATCGAAGCATACCCCGTGCAGCTCGATGTGCGAGGCTCGCGATTAATAATCAGCATTGGGTGCGAGGCACCCGAGCAGCGCGATGAATTTTTATGAAGCGGAAGGCCCTCGAACTCGCGGAGGCCGAGAGCCGCGGCCGACCGGACATCGCCTCTAACTACTCGCCAAAATCGCGCGCGCGCGACGCGCTTGAGCGAGCGCAACGTGAGTCGCGCTGGGTCTATATAGCTCACGCGGCTTATTTTTTGCATTGAGTTCTTAGGTCGTCGATGCTTGTGATATTTGTCGGGACTCAATGCGACATGGTTAATCTATAGCGCTTGAGAGGGGGATCCGAGAGAGAGTTGGTCAGACAGATTTGAACTTGCGTCGAACAAGTACAACACAACTTTTCAGATTGACGCGGGAATGCATCTGTTTTTTTTTCCATTATTGCAGAAATTGTCCATTATTGAATCCAGAAATTATCCATTACTGCAGAGTTTCGATGGATTCTCTCGTGTTCTAGCAGCTTCTTCATTATTTGAAACGATCGCGCAAAATTCGAACACTGATAAATCGTCGGGCCGAATCCAGAAGCGCGTGCCACTGTTCAAAGTTGCCGGGATTGCACAGCTGAAAATTCGACGTAATGCACGCGTCCACACATACACGCGGCAATCGAGGAATCATCGTAACCCGTGTAATTAAGCTTTTATCTTGCACCCAGTGATTCTCGAGAAGACAAACTAGCAAATCATTCTTCGTCACCTCTGTCGATTGCTCGATTTTATCCTTAACATTTCTTGAGATAAGATACAAAGCTCAATATTGCTTTCGAGGTTTTGTAATTAATTGTTTTATGTCTGTTTTAGTGTTTTATTGACCTCCTTGTATCTGCAATCACGATTATATTGAGAATTAAAGGCTCCAACAATAAAAATCAGAAACAGCTGTTTGTTCAGTCTTTCGATTATTAATATTTTGATGTTGAACATGACGTTGACCGAAAACTTGAAACTACATATAGAAATACGTTTTCGAAGACGAACAAATCGAGCTTCAACGTGCCTATATTGTATACGATCGATTATTTTCATTTGATTTGTTACATACAATGCCACGATAAAGACGTGGAGAGATTGGTATCGGTCTTGTCACCATTTATTATATTTCACGAAATCTAGCTAAAATCAATCGAAACAATAGGTATATAATGCTGTTGTCTTGCGATTAAAAAAATTCCTTCAAGATTTGCTCTAACGCTTATCAATCGTGGTGACGTAGAAGAAATTGCGATAAGAAAGTATATACATGTGGTCAGTAGACAGACTCTGAGATCGGCACGCGTGACAGTTTGTAGCCCAAGGTGAGACTGGTCACTATATCGTCAGTGTTTCCCGATTGGAGCAAAAAGTTATTCCAGGTACAAGAATCGACGAAGTACGGACAGAAGGGCAGTAACGTGGAAATATTATAGGACGTCGACCCAAACAGTCATACAAACTCAGGGCTGCTTCAAAACATCCTGCATATAAATGAATTTCAATAGCACTCTTTACTATACTCTACTCTATTTTGTTTTGTGTCGTGATTGAGTTTCCTACAGCCGTGCTTACTATATTTTGATGTGTCTAGGTGCTTATCGCGACTTTATAAGAATACGAATTTTGTAATAATCTAAACAACCTTTGCTTCGCCATATTTTCACACTCATGCACAATTCAAATTCACAAGTGACTTTTTTTCAAGTAACTAGTTAATTTGAAAGTTAATAATCGACGATCTTTAATGCGTCATTCTTAGTGTTTGTTTGACAAACAACGTTTCGGTTTCGGTGGTTAGAGTAGCACCTTTTCAGTCACAGTAGCAAATTGACTCTCTTTCTCTTCTCATTTTATTCATTATTTGCTTCGTTTTTTCTGCGAAATCAAACAGGGTTTAGGTAATTAATAATTGAAACTTTAGAATTTCATTGTTCTTTTGCAAAGAAGAAGAAAAAGGGAGCCAATACATTGGCTACTCTGACAGAAAGGGTTAAGCTCTGTGAATTTATTTAAAAAAATCGTTTTCGTCAGTTTTACAACTTAAAATGATTCTTAGTTAATAACATTAACAATTATAATTATAGTGGTAGTATATAAGCAATAATGATCACATGGTTTACACCATTAAGTAAATGATGATAATAATAATAATATTCAAATGATTTTTCTCATCATTTTCTGTAAAACAACAATCTCTGTGGAAGCTTCAAATTTATTCAAATTTTTAAAATAAATTCACAGACTTGGAAAGAGGGACAATCTAGCCATCGAAACTCTGTATACCAAACCAACACTACGAATAACTCGTCAATTAATTATTAATTTGAATTGAAATTTGTTAACGTGAAAGTTATCCAAAATTTTTAAGTACGCAAAGTATTTCAATGTATCCTTGTCGAATATTTTATTAGTTAGACAAATATTTCAACTTTATTGGCGTAAGAGTAATCCGAGCCCATCGCTATCATCGAGATTTCGCAGAGTATTCTTTCATTTACAGCTGAGTGTGGATTCAATCCTAGATTTTTTGAAATGAATCAAATTTAACAACTACAATACTTCATTCGAAAATCATGACTAATTATCTGTGTGCGTTTTGCCAGCAATCTTCTCAATATTCTAATATATAACTAATTCTTCATATAACTTTTGAAGCGGACTTCAAAATCGAGATAAGAGTATGAACTCAGAGAGAAATAGAAGTGAGGAGCAATATGATTATTCAGTAATAGCACGCAGTGCTTTGCCCTGCTCTTATGACTTTTAATATAGATATATAGAATACAGCTCGTCGCGCCTGCCACTCACATTCCAAAAGTGTATACACACTCGTAGAATCACGTAGAATGACTCCTATTATATTACAGTATTCATACATTTCTTTTGGTACGAGTCAATTATTTAAGATATAAAAATGCAAACTAATGCATCAGAATTTCCTCAAAACATGCATAGTAAAAGTACTGAAAAGTCTTTTTATAAATTTGTATGCGCGTTTCGATGCCAACTTTGAATTCGTCACTTTCCACATTTGATACGATTCCTATATTTGACATAACAAAAAAATGAAATTTTCACCGTCGATTGTCTGTAACAGCATAAAACGCGATTGTTCTTTTTCCATGCCAAAAAAGACTGCAACGAATCCTTAAGTTTTTGTTATTCGTGATTCTTTGTTATTGTGTTGGAGTATCGAATTGGTTTGCGCAATGAGAATAGTGTCACCTTTTTGCAATAATTGCATGTGACGGCTTTTGACGAGTCGTTTTCTCATTATTGTCGTAAAGTAGTGCACTATAACTAGTTTCAATTTTACAATACGATTTATTTTATAATTTGTTTGTGCTTTAATTTTTCAATTTGAACACTTAAATTATTTCCGATCAGGCACATGTCCTGTTGTTAATTACCTTGAGAGGAAAAATGATAATAATTTTGCTTTCAATTTGGCAAACAATCGATGCGACAAAGTAAAACCAGAAGTGGATGTGAACTTATTATGGTTAGTATTTTCGATTCAGTACAATTCTCAACACCAAACAATGATTGCCAAATTGTTTTTTTTTACTTCCTCATTTGGTACTGTCAAGTTGTACAAGCAAGCTCTTACATTTATCACTGCTGAGATAATACAAAATATCCAATAATTGAAACTCGTAAAATGAGAGGAGAATAAAAAAACTCCATTCTAACAATTGTAGCTCGAAAAACTTTTTTTAATTAACATTTCGAATAATGTCATAATTATACTTTTATGAAAAAAAATAAAATAGAGTATCAGTAGTTTGAAAAACATTTATATAAATTCTAATGATAACCACAACATAATGGAACATTATATGCATATATATACGGTATGCAAGTTGGCGCAGTTTGTAATAATTACGAATAAATGAAATAAATAATCGAAATGTACAGATATCTTTATCAATGGATACATTGGAAGAGTCACATTGATGTTAGTTCGCTCAACAACTCGAGCGTCAAACACCTGAGATACTATCGAGCATCTATCACGGTGCTAATCTGGAAAATTTTGGGGCTAATGCTACATCGGCGTTACACATCTCCGCGTTTGGGCGCACAGTGACTTGACGCGACAGCTACTGGGTAATCAACGAGTGTACTGATACCTATGTGAAACGTGGCTATTTGTATTTTACAAGAAAAAAACGCATTACACAGAGCTGCTGCTGCTGCTGCTGCGAGATGATTCGACGTAATACGCGAAGGTTAAAATCTACGAGAACATTGTTTTCTATGAGACCAGAGCACACTCAGCTTTTTGCCGATTATATCCGGGATAAATGCAGAAAGCGAAACGTTAACCGACGCGTGATTATATTGCCGTACAATTAGGATAACTGATATTCTTTAACGTCTCTGTATTCACGACTTGATATTTAGGGCAGCTAAAAGAATCGGCTACAGTTTGAGGTAACCCGCTATCGACGGTACCGGCTTTGCATTGAATGGATGTGATTAATTTTGAGCGGATATCACGTAGCGACAACAGTTTTTCACAAATTGAGATAAATAAAGATTCTTCCTTCGTGTTTTAGTCAATTACAAATTATTCGTCGATCGGGAGATAAAAGTTTTGGATCGCATGCTTTACCTTATTGTTACGTCACTGTGATGTAAGCATAATTTTTCATATATATACAATCGCCGTTTCTTCATATTTTTTTTTTTAAAAATGCGCGCTCTCGCTCTCCGGTCGTACACTAGATTCACCTATCCCAAAATTACACGTGTGAAAGTTATCGCCAACAGTTCCAGTGATAACTACACTCGACGAGTTGTCTTTTTTTCCTCGACCAATCGCATTCGTCAAGGGCGAAAATTTCGAGTGGCAACTATATACTGGTAAAGCGTATACGCGTATGTCTGTTGAATTATGCGCCAAACTATTTGCTTTCGATAAGACGCACGAACCGCGTGTGCTTATTCAAATCAAGATTAGTCGTCATGGCGACTGTTCTGGAGCACCGCGAGGGATGATCCGACAACGTGATATACATACACAACAGAACCGATTCTTTGATTCAAGTAAGAAATCAAACATAATTAGGGACGGAACAAATTTTGTCATTACAAAAGTCCTTAAATTACTATTTTAGAAATTGCAAATCAAGATTTCAGTACGAGTGACTTTTTAGTTATGAAATTAACCGAAACTAAGGAAGTCCAGCTATTTCTCAACTTGTAAGTACAATCGACTTTTGGTACTGCGACACTTTTGCGGCACCGGTTAACCAAGCCTCGGATAAAAATCAACCCTGTCGCGTTTCGGAAAACAAAAAAAAAACTAGAAAAGGGACGATAGGCACAAGGACGGCGCGGTGACTACTCACAGCAGGATCTCCACAGGGACAACATCTCCTAGGGGTTGCTTTGGCGGTGACTGTCACGCTGTCGTTCCGCGGGCACTTGTTGCGCGCGCCCGCGCGTGCGTCGGCTGCTGCTGCGGTCGCGCACGTTTTGTCAATGAGCGCGGCGAGGAGAAGGAGCCTGAGCGGGTCAAGCCGAGAGCCCAAGGAGCATCGACGCGGGCCAAAAACAAACGATCAAACAACTCGGCGACGCGGCCTCGCTCCGACTGACCGCGCGCCGCCGCTAATTTCCCCTTTTATTCGCGGCTTCGAGCCGCAGTCCAAACGATAACGCCCCAGCTGCGCGCGCCAACTGCCGATCCTCGCTCGCTCCTCCTGTCTCTGTGTGCGTGCGCGCGAGTACGCCTCGCGGGTTATATACTCATCTTCGGCCGATACGACTCGATCAATCGATACGCTCTGCTGACACGACATGACACAGGTGGAACGAGCGGCGGGCGCGCGATCCGCCGCTCCTCTAGCGTTTCGATTTTGAAAAGTGCAAGGTTGCGACAGTTGTTTCACGCTGATCGTCCGTACCGTTCCGCCGACACATTTTATTCGCGAAGCGGTGATTTCGTTTGGTCCTGTAACGACCAACGCCGGGTCTCTAGGGTGAAATTGGCAGAAAATTCGATTACCGAATTAGCATGGGAAACGGGAGGCCGTGTTAATACTCGTTTGATTCAAATAAACTATATCCCTCTGTGTTGGCGCAAGTTGCAGTGATTGCCGCACTCGAGCGAGACACGCTTATGGCAATCTATCAAACAATACGTATAGATAGCAATATCAATAAATAATGAAGATTAGATATATACTCGGGGAAATACACGGAGAACAGTGAGGAACATAATCAGAAAATTATCTCAATCAGACGAAGTTTATCTTACATCTGCAATTGTTTTGATCTCAAACACTCATTTGGAATATTCAATCAACAATCGTTGTACAACTCAGCAGATCTAATAAGCAATACCAATATAAACTGACTGTCCATCGCCGTTCGGGAGACGAGTGCGTGCCCGCCCGACGTTTGGTGAATCTAGAAAATCTCGAGAAAGAATTGGATGATCTGCAGGAATTCCAACCGCGAACATCGAGAAACGCGCGAAAAACTCGCGTTCTCGTAACATTCATTTGCTTTATAATCCTTTCATTTCATGAACATTTATCCAGAAAATATTTTCTTTGTGTATGTACAATAAACACGACAGCCGAAGATATAATTTTAACTGAGATCGAGTCATGTTCTAATGTTTATATCATTTACCTCGTATTTTCCGGGTAGAAAGATCAATATAATATGTATCACATTTTTGCTCGATGAATGTTATATTCTCAATTGATGCAAGCGGAAATGGATAATACGTCATTTTTCTATCATTATATATTGTCACGTCATTTATTTAACAACATATTTTCACTCGGGAACAATGCAATGATAGTGCCATTCGACAAACTAATCAGAAGAATTTGCTACATTTTCACTCAGGAACAATGCAATGATAGTGCCATTCGACAAACTAATCAGAAGAATTTGCTACTCAGATAACACGGGTTACAAAAAAAAAATCCAATTTCGATGACAAAGTACAAATTCTTAATCAGTAAACCGATGAATCGAGCCTGATAAGAGATTATTTCAGGGGTATGAAAGGACCGATATTAATTAAACTCGGTAAAATCCTGATTGAAGTTCAAGCAATTACAATCTTTTGGTTTGTAATGATCAACGAAGCGTCAGAACTCGACTTGCATGCGCGACGAATAGCCGCGTCCAAATCGAGCACAAGGAACTGAGGGAACCGCAAAAGGTTAGCAGACGCAAAAATGTGACGTGAGAATATGCAACGTGCGTTGTGTATCTTGTTTATCGAAAGTTCTTGAGGGAAAAAATTGAGTCAACATCGGTGCATTTTCTCAATTACCCAGGGAGAAGTCCAAGGAGAGACACAGGAATTTCACTTGGTGCCTTAAAATGCAAATTCGTATATTTGAAATGTCTACCAGCAGGTTACGAATAGCAAAAGTATGAATTTAATTTGAAATACTTTTAATGACTGCAAGGCAGTAAGTCGGCAACTAATTTTACTGAATTTCATAGATTTATTTTCCAATAATTACACTAGAATAGCATTTTTATGAGTAATTCTATAGCTTTACTATTGTTCATGATCATTATATGAATTTCAAGGGGAATTTGAAAATGCCAGAGGTTTTTTCAGTTAGTCATACAATGCCATTATTCATATCGTAAAAACCAATCTGTGAACAGATTCTAGTAATATTCCATTTAAAAATATCCAGGACAATTCTTCATTGATTTCACTACAAAATACTTCATTCATTTAAAATAGATCATTATACTCCTTGCTAGGGCAAAGTACATTATATTTTCAAGATTTTGCAAATGAAATAAGTTTTGCTTTAGAAAAAACTTTCTGAACCGCCAGACTGACTTTTATCCGCTTCATCAAAGTAAATTCGTAATATCGCCATAAGCGTATTTTTATTAACTTCTGTTTTCGGTTTCTTTTAAAGAACTTCTCTCATTCGGAGAGGATTCGACAGTTTATTTATATTGGCCCGTGATCATCTTTGAATGTATGGCGGTGGCACCTTCCTTGTAAACGGGTTTGACGCTTTAAAAAGTACCCCAAAGTGCTTTAGAATATTCCACAAAATTCATTTAATCAAATCAACTGTCCTACTTTAAGAATCAATCATATTGCCGAAATAATTATGTGTTCAACAGTATAATCATATCAACGAGATGAAGAGAAGGTTCTGGCTCAACAAAAGTAACCCAGGTCTACGGGAGAGGGCTTTAACTTTTCATAGTTTGAGAAATAAAGTGATGAATAATTTCAACAAATGAAAAAAGTTCAACAAGGTGTTGTCGATGTGAATCTATTACAATTTTATTATAGGAATCTTTTCGCTTATTTCTCAATCAAGATATGGAGCCACTTCTAATCAGTTATAATTTTAATCTTCTCCCAAGCGAATGGTTGTGTAAAGTTATCTATATACATACACGCGCACCCGAAGAAGAGAAGGAGAAAAATTATCTTTTAAAGAAATTCCCTTATCTTATAAAAGTGTTCGTAAAAATTATATATTTATCTGTTCGTTTGACTAATTGTCAAATTGTATCTGGTAAAACCATATATTTAACATCACAGGTATGTGTTTATAATTGTAATTGATGCGTACGTGCCTACATTTCCTTTTCTGTTATAATTCATTTTTTCTCTCGAATTATTTTTTCTTACACGCGTCGACGCACATTGGCAACTCATCCTTGAAGTATTCAACATTTTTTATCGAGGATAAATAACTTCGTAAATCTCGGTTCATTAAAATCTGCATAATCTCACTATAAATACATAAAATATCTGATAATTGTCAACCAATTTTCTCACTATTTAATTCATTAAATGAATAGTTGTTACAAACGAACAATATTTCATTGCATGTATTTAACTAATTCAATCTTCCTTCATAAACATTAGAGAAATCGAATACATACGAATTAGATCCACAATAAGCTCAACCTTTGCGAGTCCGACCTTGCAAATCTAACTGTTTTGTGTCTTCTGTTTCAAATGAATTTGTCTCATTAACTATTGAATGTTTTTCTACATTTTACGTCTTTCATAGTATCAACTCAATGTTTGTTGTGAATTCGTTATATTGTTTCAGTAGAATCCGCGAGATTTCTAACATATTTCCCATAGAATCTTATTTAATAGTAATATTTCAATCTATCAAGATAAACAATGTTTGAGTTCTAAATATTAGTTTCTAGATTAATCGACAAAGAAAGTCGAGTTATTCATGTTAATGCTACATATTTGTATGAAATGTATGGCTCAATGCTATACCATTCAGGAACACAAATATGCATTCTGTTTTACGTAAAATATATAATTAAATATTAAGTATGTAATTTTTCACGTTCAAGTCTTTATTTTTGTAAGGTTTTTTCGTCAGCTCAAATATTGCAGCTATGAGTCGAATTTTGAAGTGATATTCCTAGAATATCTAATACCTTACTACTGGAGCTTTGAAACTGTGACAACTCACAATAATGACATTCCGAAACTGCGCTTGCAAATAACTGGCTACCAAACTTGTCAAAATAACTGATGTTTAAAAATTCAGTAACATATTCTGCTTCTTTATAGGGATCCAAAATTCAAAACATTTTATGTGTATGTATATGAAAACATCGATATCTTTATAATCTTTACAAGTCAATCGATTGATTATTTTGCATTAGATACAGCAGATTTAATTTCTACTAAATTTAATTATCAATTCCTATTGATAGAATCAATGTTTCAGAATTAAAATTCATCGACTCCTACGTCATTTCTGATTAATTTTTTTTCAGAGAAAATCAAAACATATATAATTTGGAGGGAGCCGTCGCTATGAACTGTGATCACGAATGATTACTATTGTTCAAAGGGTAGCGAGAAGCCGAGTAAGATTCATCATGTGAAAAGTCTCGCTGAGTCTGGTGTAAAAAGCGTATTGCGCAGGATTTTGATGTAGAATGAATGAAAGAGCTAGGAATCAAAAGATGGAATATTACCAGAGCGCGTCTGCTGAGCCGAATAGGACTGAGGCTAAGCAGTATATATCACTGTATGTACATATCGCGGCTCTTATCAGCTGCGCTTTGATGTGTGTATATACCTGGTCGTCTGGCGGAGTTTGACCAGCGCAGCCTCGTCGAGGCCGTCGCCCAATTTTCCAGTAGCGGGATGTTCTCGCTCTTCTCCATCGGGTTCCTTCACCTCTGGCCCGCGTCTCTCGTTAGCCCCCGAGCGATCGATCCCACGAGTGCACTTGTTGCTCGTCGTCGCCGTCTGCTCTTCAGCATACACTCACACACACACCTATACATGTATATACATATACACACATATATATATCTCCAGCTCGTTATTCCGCTCTATTTGCTCACCGCGGTGGACTGCACGAAATTCATGAGCGACATGGCTGCTGCCAATGAAGAATTCACCCTGTGTGTTTATACTGCACGCGTACTATATGGCCGAGTGAGCTGGAGACGATAACGCGCGCGCGCGCGGCTCTCTCGCTGATACGAAGCCCGCTGCAGTATGTGCGGGTCGAGAGTTGCCCGCCCGGAAGATTTCTTGACCGTTATCGGTCGGCTCTTTTTTACCCAGGAATAGTGTGACACTCGGCGATACCCATCGAGTGTACTCTTGGATCTTGGATCCAATTAAGATTCGGCTTCTCGCTCGAATCAAGCCAATTGTTTGATCTGAGCTTTTCCTTCTTTACGTTTGTAAAAGATTGTAGCGTTCACGAGGTTTGTAATTTATTATCATGTCAGAACTTTCACAAACTTCGTGATTTTTCCATGAGCTGAAAGAAAAACCAATAACCTAGCCACGGGGCCAGAACAGTGAGGGAAGATTGGAAGATTGGTTTAAACTAGAGATTCCATGAATCAATAGTTGGAGATAAGAAGAAGTGAAATATAGATAAAATTTCATTGAAGAAACCATAAAAGTTTTTATTTACACAATTTTAGTGGGGCAGTATTTTCATCAAGCACACGTCACTAAGAATATCTTAAAAAAAAGTTTCATTCTAGCATAAAAAATTAAAATTAAAAATTCTTATATAAATATTATGTATACAATTCTTACTCCTACTGCATTTAGACCTAGGATGGCATGTGCTTAAAGGTTAATCCATATTTTTTTTCATTGCTTCATAAATTTCCGGTATGGTTTCCGCCGAATTTTTCCATTCATTCTTCAACTCTTCAATCGCTTTCTCAAAGTTAGTTATCTATAAAAAGAAAAATAAATTTCATTTACCAATGTTCACAAACATTATTGACATCAAGAAAAATTTTTAGACCTTAAATAAAGTTTTTGCCATAGTAGGCGTAAAGTACCCGTTTTTGGTCATGTTTCGTGGGTGTAAAGTTTATTTTTTTCCCTAGGGCCGCTACTATCGTAACCAGCAGAAAGCAGCAGTACGTGATTCAGTTGAAGTCTTCACACTCAAAAATAAGACCAAAAGTATACTCTACGCTTAGTATGACAAAAAATTATGTTCGCACCACGAGAGTAGGGTGAAACTTAGTTCCATACGCGATCGTGTAACCCTCGGCTACATCCGACCACCCGCGTTGCACTTTACGCCCTTGATACGAAAATAACTATTAAGGTAAAATTGACTCACTTGTTTTTGTTTATAATAACTCGTCATCAGCTGGAACAATTCTTTGATTGTCACAGAACCTTCATCAGGTTTGTTGAGATTTATAAATGGACACCGCGGTTGATGCTTTTTATGTTCTTTCCTATAAAAATCATTACATAATGAAAATTGACATGATTGAAATGATTAATAAACAAAAAATAGTAATACAATAGCCACAGAATTGCAATGATTGAATGGTGAACGATAAAGCAGAAAAAGAACTAGACAAAATAAGATCACTTGATGAAATATTGGAGAGACATAAAAAACAAGATCCATGAAATCAAAGCAAGGCTGAGAGAAATTATGGAGAAGGCAATTGGGAAGGTAAATAAATGAAAAGAAGAGAGAAAAGTCACGTTGTAATTGATATACAAAGTAATGAGAAAAATGTAGTAGATAAAAAATAATAACAGTAATGCAGAAGGAAAGAGCAATGAAAAAGTGAAAGTAGTTGAAAATATAAAGGAAATAAAGATGAGAATCATGTTCATCAAAAAATGCATTGAGAATAGTGAAAAAATAAAGATGGGTGAATGGTTAGAAGATATGCATGGGAAGGAATTTAGATATCAGTGGAGCATAACAGGCAACTGAAGCACAGAGATGACCATAGAAGGACGATGGTATGGATAGGGGGAGATTGATAAAAATCAATAGGAAGAAAAAGGAGGAGCCACAAGTAGACAAGCTGATGGAATTGGAAGAAAAAACAAGAAAAGAGAAAATAAGAATGATATGGATCGATACACAAACAACAAATAAAAAAGGTTACATATACACTCGCACATAGAATACAAGAGTAGCAAATGTATAAAAGATGACCAGCTAGTTAGTGAATTTGTTAATATTAAGACTATTTAAGGAATGGCGGAAAAGTTAGACACACAAATTTGTTTGGTAATAAATTTTCTGGTTGAGGATGGAATATATCTTAAATTGTATAGGATACATGAAGATGAGAATAAATTCAGTAAGATAAGAATAGACACTCTCTCTCATAAGATAAATCATTGTTAATCAAAACTCAAATTTCAGTACTCTACAAAGACAATATTTACCATGGATCATCATCTGGATCCCATCCGTCAAGCTGTTTACTGCATATAAAACACTCTACTAAGTCTGGCTCATTTTCACCACCGATAGCAAAGAATCCAGCTGTTGCCATATTATTTGGATTGCATTGATTCTCATCAGTCTTGAAGGGCCAATGTGCGAAAGTTTGCAGTCTGCCTTTTTTCCAGAATGTCGGGCTGAGATTCCTGTTGTAACACGTTAAAGAGGTTAGGTCTGCTCCAAAACATTTTTTGGAGTGTTCCTATGTTATACCGGGACAAATGAATTTAAAAATTGACTTTCACACTTACTCAAGTAAATACGATACATCAATATTTTCCGTTATCATTTTGACACGAAATTACAGAACACAGTATAATATAGAAGAGAGTCGACGAAACACTTGGCGCGTCTTTCTTGTGTTTACACCTCAAATTTGAATGAAACTGTCGTATTCGTACAGCGCATTCGTATACTACGTGAGCCAAGCATAGATCTTTATTCGTTACTTAATAGATGAAAAAATAATACGTGCATGTATTGGTGGAGTGTTCAAGTTCATATTCATCATATTTGTAATGAAGTTTCTTAAGTTTTATTAAAATACCGATTTCTCGCAGTTAAATGACGACGATTGCTAAGAGAGTTTCGCACTTGACTAGCCGGTAACCATAGAAACGCGCTTCCATGGAATGCTGTTTGAATGACATGGATATAGTACTCTGTTCGCTCTCACACAAAATTCACCCTCCTCATATATATTTTTTCGTTCAATAATGGATATCCAAGATTTAGAGCTAAGTGGAATCATAGCTTTTGACGGTATGTAAAAGGGACGTTTTTTTAAATGACTCGAATCAATGATTATATGATGTTAGATTGGTTGAGTGTCAAACAGGTCTGACGAAAAATGGGTTAAAACTGCACACTGACGAGCAGCACTTTGTCTATCCTATGGGTAACAAAGTGACCATCAAACACATCGAGACGGGGCAACAGGAATTTTTATCAGGCCACACAAATTTGATATCGGCAATGTGCATCTCGCCCTGTGGCAAGTTCATTGCATCTGGGCAAATTAATCACTTGGGATTCAAGGTTGGTCCAATTCACCCCGAGGAGCTTTAGCTCAAACAAATGACTTTTCGATGCCCGATAGTTACTCATGGTTTTTCACGTCTCAGGCAATGGTGATAATATGGGACTATCACGAGAAGAAAATGAAATCCAGCTACGAGATACACAAAGTAAGAGTGGAAGACGTCAGCTTCAGTTGCGACAGCAATTTCCTGATAAGTCTCGGGGGAAGGGACGACGGGAACGTCGTTATATGGGACGTCAACAAAAATGATGCCATTTGCGGTGATTTAAAAAACAATGCAACTCTTACCTGTATCTTATTTTATAGGCAATCGTATCATTGACATAACATATTTATCAGACCATCAGGTGAGAGGCACGTAGAAGGAAAGTGAAAAATATGTTTTATCCGTTTTCCTCGCATGGATTGGGTCATCGGGGCGGCGAAGACGTATACGGACGATCGGTTAATTCACGCGCGTTGGGAAAAAATAACGACGCGGAGGAAAATTTTCAATCAAATGTATAATAACGAAAATGCTATCAGCGATTGATTTCAATGTTCATCTGTATACGCGTCGACATGCCAATTTACATTAATTAAATCTGCCTTTCGATTCGCGTGTATTTAAAATTGTTGGAAAATAACAGTGTCCCAACTCGAAAATGATTCCAGTTAATTAAGTTTGAGAAGACATGGAAAATTGTGAATATCGCGAATGGTGCATCAAATTAGATGCCCATGTGTAGATCTTAGTCGCTTGAGATTCATGAATAAATCCAATCAGTTTGACGAGCGAAGAAATGTGATCTTGAAAATTGCGCAGGTTGCTTTGCAAGTACGGAAATTGCCGGGAACGCAACGGCGATTCATCGCACGAATTTACGAGACTTGTGCTTCGTAACCAGTGGCGATCGGACTCTGAAAGTCTGGCGAATCAATGTGGAAACGCGAAAAGTCTACGGGGTGGACGTGAAAATGGGAAAGTTGAGGAGGTGCATCAACTGCATGGTCATCGATGAGAGGGACGAATTGGTCTACTGTGGCACTTCGTCCGGCGACATTATAAAAGCGAGGTGAAAAACTTTTGTACATGCTTTCATTCAACGGTTTAACCCCGCAGTATCATTTGGCAATCGCAATGCCATTTCGCGTCAATTAATACCACTAATTAATTTTTATTAGCCCTCCACGTTCTTTATGATCGAAGGTTTAGAAGAATTTTAATTGCGACAAGTTTGTTCATCGCATTATTTTTATTTATTCGTTGATGGTTTTATATATAATTATATTATATATATATATATATATATATATATATATATATATATATATATATATATATATATATATATATATATATATATATATATATATTGTGAAGTTTGAATAATCATTGGCTTTGGTTTACTCGATTTATTAATCATTTGTCAATTCATTGTTATTGCTTTTCATGCGAAGATTGAACTACTATCATAACATGGAGCACATGGAGCCGGTACAGCCACCAGTTATGGTTGGCTGTTATTCCAAAATATCGAAGGAAGCGAAAAATCGTAGACGAGGCATCGGCGATTTGTACTCTGGGGGCGTCAACAATCTGCTGCTTCAAAAGAACAACAAAATAATAGTGGGCACTGGTGATGGGACTTTGGAGCAGGTGACGATCGTTCCGCTCGAGGGCAAAATTGACCAGAAAGTCAAATCACCGAGTACTCCGCAGATAAAAACAGTAAGCTATATATTAGTTAAAATTTATAAATGATAAATTCAACGACTTGATAAACATTTTCGAATACTTTTTATCCCCCTTGTAATCGAGATGAATGGACGTTTTTTTTTAAAAAAATTTTTAAATTTCAGCTTCTTTCTGAAAATGTCAGGAGTGCGGTTACTTCGATGATTTTCTGGAAAAATGAGTACATAATCGTTGGCACGACTCTCAGCGAAATTTACCAAGTTAAATTGTCCGACTTCGACATGCGTCTTCTTGTCACGTGTCATACTGCTACGATTTACGATATTGCTTTTCCTTAGTAAGTGTGAAGAATACAAAATTGTCGTTGACTTTTTATCTTTTAACTATTATGCAGAGTTAAAAACCCGGAAACTTCCGGGTTATAATAAAATATGATAAAAAATGTCATAATCATTAATTTTCAGTAATTATTCGGAAATATTCGCTACCGGTAGTAAAAATGACATCAGATTGTGGAGATTGGAAACCCAGAGAGAACTATTAAGGATCACAGTACCAAATTTCGTATGTACAAGCCTATCGTTCTCGTATGATGGGAGAATGTTGCTATCTGGTGAGATTGAATTTCAATCAGAGAACTTTCTTTAATTTTGACAAATAATATGTGCAAACGCAGAGAAATTCATCATATTTATCCACTTTATCGCAGCATGGAACGATGGAATAATTCGATCATTTACACCGCAAACCGGCCGATTGATTTTTGCAATTTTGAATGCCCATGTAAAAGCTGTTTCAGCAATAACAATAACAAGAGATGGGAAGAAAATAATAAGTGGTGGGTGCGATGGACAGGTATTTGTTATGAATTTAATATAAGAGGATGTAAAATTTCTCAATTATAATCGATTCAATATGACTACATTTTATATGCAACAAAAAATCCCGTGCATACAACAATTTAGGTGAGGATATGGGAAGTTCAACCAGAAGTACAGAGGCTGGCTGGTGTTTTGAAAGAACATAAAGGATCTGTAACTTCCTTAAGCATTAATCATGACAGCACAGAAGTTATAAGTTCTAGTACAGATGGAACTTGTATTGTTTGGGACCTTGAGTAATTTAATTTTTCAAAAAAATCAAGTTCATGCAACTTTAAATATTCAAGAATATTTCTATTTACAGACGAAGTGTGAGGAAGCAAGTGCTAATGGGCAATACAATGTATATGGCAGCAACTTTTAGTCCTAATGGAATTCAGATATTAACATGTGGCACAGATCGTAAGATAACTTATTGGGAAACATTAGATGGTTCAATGATTCGTGAACTTGAAGGTTCAGGAGCTGCAGCTCTCAATGCTATTGATATCAGTCCTGATGGACAGTATTTTGTCACTGGTGGTAACGACAGTGTCGTCAAATTCTGGATGTATGATACTGGTGAAATAACTCATGTTGGGATGGGACATGCTGCAATCATTACAGCCTGCAAATTCAGTCCAGATGGTAAACATATTGTTACTGTAAGTGGTGATGGAGCTATTATGATATGGAAGACTCCTTTTGAGATGAAGACTGCAAGAAGTTCATCATCCAAATCTGTTGCAAGCTCAAGATCAACTTGTAGCATTCGCGAAGAAGATTTAAAAAAACATCATAGTTTGGATTTAGGTGATGAAAATGTTAAAGAATTATCTCCACGATCTGAAACTGATGAGAGTGTTAAGGCTGTTCATAAAGGTATGTACTGCAAATTGAATCTCAGTAAAATTTTTTTAAATATTTCTAAAAACTATAGTCAGAAGATTTGGAATCATTCAAATAAGATATCAAAACAATTCATACTAAAAAATCTTTAGGTAGTGCAGAAATATTACCATGCAAATGTGATCCTACACAGCCATTGCCAGCTAGTTGTACTAAATGTGATGAAGGTGATGCTAAATTACCATTTATTGAAACTACAAGATCTTCAAAATCTGGCAAGTCAACGAAAAGTGATTCAAATTTGACGAGTAGTAAATCTAGTCAAAAATGTTCACAAACTAGCAAGGTAGATCGAAAGTCATTAGTATAAATTTTCTGAGAGCAATAAAAAGAAAATCAAATCAAATAAAACGGCATTAGTTTACAAAGCAAACAAAAGATAAAGCTCATATCAAAAATAATCTAGTCAATTCAATTTCATAGATTAAGGTTTTATAAGACATTTTAAAACTCTTTGTGTATATATACATACATATTTAATAATATTTTTTTTCTCTCAAATATAAAAACTTATGTATTTTGTGAATGGTGTACAATAGATGACTAAATAAAAACTAAAATCATTCTGAATAAATTGATATGGTTGAATTTTTTTCTCTTGAAGAATGAGAAAAGTAACATATAACAAAATATCACAAAAGTTTCTTGATACTTCAAGAAATCTCGGAGAAAGCATTTCAACAAAATAAATTCTTCTTCCTTCTGTATAGAGATGGTAATAGTTAGCCCCAGGCTTGACTTTTACAATAATGAATTATCAGTTTACCATCAGTACCATAACAATCGTAGAGATTTTTTACAGTTTGATCTGGAGCTGGTGCAAATGTTTGATTTATGTACAAAAACTGTAATGGAAAAAGATATATAATTAACTTCATCATTGAAAAAACTTGAGGTTTTTCATGATCAAGAAACTGGAGCAAATATGTTGTTTTAATTTGTTATCTATCCCAATATCTCTGCAGCTTCACATGAAATTTCAATAATAAAGAAAAACTTACTAATCTCTCCTCCGATCCCATCTTAATGCACTTTTTAATGAATTCAGAAATCCAACCAATGGTTTGATCCTGACTGACCACCCATTTCTTTTTCATCATAATAGGAGCATCGCCAGTAGCCTTCAACAAAACTTCAACTGCAAGCAATGCGAACAAAATAGTAAAATTGAAAAACTCACTTGATAATGGAACATTAAAACAAAACCTACTTTTTCTGCCTTTCGTAGGGGGTGGTGGAGCTTCGTTGTTGGTGATTGTAACGTCAGAGGGTTCTAAACTTTGAGGAGCTTCCTCGTTCGTCGGAGTTTCGGCTGTCTCTGCTTTGGCAATGTTACCCTCGCTCGTAGGAGTCGTTGCATCCTCTTCTTTGTCTGCCATTGTCGTATTCAATCAACCCTACCTCTCATAAATCTATCATATTTTTTCAAATGACATCTTCACATTACTGCCTTCGGTTTTCGCTTTCATCTTTTCAATAATCAAGAATCAACTGGAATCAACTGCGATCAACTGCGAACTGCTGCGAACTGAGCTGTCATAACACAATAGGTTATGTTTGGTTATGTTTTGCGATAGGCACCTGCAACTGCTGGAGTCATCGGAGAAATAATCCTTTTGGAATTTGGGGACATTTTGATCTGGGGAACATAGGTATATATGACGGATTCTAGTCTTCAACAATTTAACAACTGACCAATTCGAATCGAAATAAATCTTAAAACATTCAAGTTAAACACACGAGTTCAGAAAAACTTGTAAAATCATTGGGAGGCAATGGAAAAAGTCGAAAGAGGATCTGGGGATGAAGATATAGTAAATCTGTCAAGCTATATACAATTCTATATAATTTACTTATGTGAAATATAGTTACGTGAACTCGGGATCATCTGGTGGTTTCCAAATATTTCACACTAAAACTGATCACTACTTGTATACTCCGATATTAGTATCTCGTAATATCAGTTTCCAATGATTGACTTGCTCGAAATTCGCGCGCATTCAGAACATATATATGCTCGTCCTAGTAACTCCCTGAAATCTTTGACATTGCGTTCTGGTGGGTCAATTGGATTTTAAGCAACAATTTTCTACTTTTATGTTACTTTCCGTTATCCGTGATTTGGATTAATGTGAAAAGGTTCAATTAAATTCCAGTCAACACTGATTTAATGAAAAGTAGGTACATAGGATGTATAATACAAATATTACAATTTGACCAGCGCCGTACGGACTCTCTTGATAAAGCAAGTCTGTTGCAGTCTGCAATATATTGCAGTTCTGACTCGGAGCAACTCGGAGTTCAGGAAACTGATGAGCCGCGTCTTTATATTTTGATAGCGCAGGACGTCGACAAATCATTCATATTGTTGTTTTATACGTGAATCCTACAGATTTTCAAAGTAATCAAGCCATTGTAAAAGTGTGATCAAGTAAATATGCTTTCGTCATTGGGTTTTACAAATTTAACGAGGATTGAACAACATCCAATAATGCCGACTTCGTGGATAACCTCAATTATTTTGCACAACTTTGAACCAGTTTTTCAAAATAAAATACATATTGCTATTCCTTGAGAGCCAGTCACTCGTCATTTTTATACTATTCTACCCATTCGATCGAAGATTCTCAGTTTTGAAACAGACTTTTCATTGTTGATGTCTCAAAAAGTGCATTGTAATCATATAGCCAAAAATAGGCATTTTGGAGAAATTTCTGCTGTTTGAAGATAATTTTCTGCTCTCATGAAAGAAAAATTATAGTTTCAATTTTGTAAGCATAGTATACATAATCTTAGAAAATTCTCATCAAGTTATTTGTTTTAGTCATGGCAGATACAACAGTAATTGATGGTGGTAGGATCGTAAAGATGGAGGTGGATTACACCAGCAATTGCGACACAAAAATACCTGAATGTAAAAAGTTGGCTATCGAAGGGAAACTACACGATGCCTTAGATCAACTGCTAGTTCTAGAGAAACTCACCAGAACGGTAAATACAATTTTTGTTAGAAGCATCAACTATTTTTCTAATTACAATAATAAATGATTTGTCAAACTTGAAATTTCATATTTGACTATTCAGATTTATTTGTAAATTTATTTAATTAGTATTGTATTTATTAGAGTATAGTTCATCATACCATCTACAGTGTTTATTGAAATTTCCTTCATATCATCTACAGTCTATTGAATAATTATACTTTTTCAGGCATCAGACATGGTATCAACATCTCGAGTTCTTGTAGCTATTGTAGAGATATGTTTTGAAGCTAAGAATTGGTCTGCGCTGAATGAACACATTGTTCTTTTGTCAAAGAGAAGATCACAATTGAAGCAGGCTGTAACGAAAATGGTGCAAGAATGCTGTACGTACATTGATAAGACTCCAGATAGAGAAGTCATGATCAAACTCATAGAAACTTTACGATCTGTAACAGAAGGAAAGGTATGAAAAACATGAATCATTTTCTCGAATGACAGTGACATTCACAGATTTTCATGTATACACAGTTTGATAGAGAATTCGTAACATAGAAATGTCAATTCAGAGATTTTAATAGAAATGTATTCTTCTAGATTTATGTTGAAGTTGAAAGAGCCAGACTGACACATAGATTAGCTAAATTAAAAGAAGAAGATGGAGATATTAACAGTGCTGCTTCTGTAATGTTAGAATTACAAGTGGAAACATATGGTAGCATGTCAAGAAAAGAAAAAGCCTCACTAATATTGGAACAAATGCGCCTCTGTCTATTGAAACAAGATTTTGTTCGCACTCAAATCATTGCTAAGAAAATAAATATAAAATTCTTCGAAGATGAAAATGATGAAGAAACTCAAACATTGAAATTGAAATACTATGAGTGAGTCTTACCCTTCAAAAATCAAAGTCTTTTCTCGTACATTTTTTGATTGAATCTGTCTTTTAATCCAGATTAATGATGGAGTTAGCTCGCCATGAGGGATGGTATTTGGAACTGTGTCGTCATAATCGGGCAGTTCTCGAAACTCCTACTGTCAAAGCTAATGCAGAAAAAAGGCACGCTGCACTCTCTAGAGCTGTCTTGTACCTCATTCTCGCACCACATGAACCAGAACAAGCAGATCTTACTCATAGATTATTAGCTGATAAGCTGCTTGAAGAGATACCAATATACAAGTAATGCTTTAATTTCATTGACTAAAACCTTCATAGATATTTGTAATTTATAATATAATGTACTTGAATGAATTTACTGACATCTATATATTATGTTGAAGGGAACTACTGCGACTGTTTGTTAATCCAGAACTGATAAAGTGGTCTGGATTATGTGAAATTTACGAGAAAAACTTACGAACAACCGAAGTATTCTCAGCTGGTACTGAAGAGGGACGGAAACGATGGGGTGAATTACGGAACAGAGTTGTGGAACATGTAAGTTGAAAATTTGTATTCTCGATACAATTTTACCGATAATTATTCTTTCTTTTCAAAGATTTCAATATTTTGGTAACTTTGATAAGGTATTTCGATATTTCTAGAATGTCAAATAAACAGTCTTTCAAAAACTCAGAACTTCTTCAGATTGATTAGAAAATAAATCTGCATTGATCACATTAATTTTACAGAACATTAGAATAATGGCCAAGTACTACACAAGAATAACGTTGATCCGCATGGCTGAACTGCTGGACTTGCCGTTGGAGGAGACTGAGCAGTGCTTGTGTAAACTGGTCGAGACTGGTGTTATAAATGCGCGCACCGACCGGCCAGCGGGAGTCGTGCGATTCACGAGGACTCAGGAACCCGCCGCATTATTGGACGAGTGGTCGGGTTCGCTTTCGAAGCTCATGAGCCTCGTGAATAACACAACGCACTTGATTCACCAAGAAGAGATGCTCGCCAGCGCCAAGGCATAAATTCGCGCAAAACAAGCTGACTTGAACTGACTTTCTCTGTCATACTAATTCTGCTTGTGGCACTATTCTTCTCCGCGTCTTTTTACGGATAGCTAGCTCTTATTTTCTCGCCCTTCCCCCTTTTACCTTAATTATCGAGCAGAATGTGAAATTATACTTATTACATGTTATTTAATAATAAAATGAGCGATAAAATTTCAAAAGTATTGAATCTTTCCTAACCTGTCGACATTTTGAGAAAGTATTGGATACAATTTCTTATGCAGCTACATTTTATAGAATTATCATTGTAGTACATACACTTACCAGCAAAAATTAACATATGCTTCTCTGCAATCTAAAATGGAGATAAGAAATTTTCAAAACGTATTTTTCACTATTTTTTTTATTTTTATTGACATTCGTATGTGTCAATCCAATTATAAACAAAGGTTAATTTTACAAATATTTTTATTACATATACAAAACATCACATTAAGTAATAAAATTTGAGATAAATTCGATATTCGATATTAAAAAAAAATTTTGAATTCAAAATATTATGAATCATACATTTGATAAAATTATTTTACAAATTTATTCGATATCCAAGTTGCATCAAGATATACGTTAAACTTCGGCGCTTTTCGTAAAACAGGAAGAGAAACTTGAGTGCTTTTATTGTATGTCAACTCTCCTAGAAGTTGTAAGGAGCGGTTACATAAGTTAATGACAATAATGATGATAATCTTATATAGTTTGTGATAACAATCAATAACAGTATGCTTTCTCATAGAAAATAAACTGGTAAAGTATTAGTTATTTCCATGATTTCAATAAAATATTTTGAAAAATTGTGCAATTTTTAAAATGTTTTAAATCGTTTTATCAAAATCAGTTTACAAATATATTGTCATTGTTCAAACAGTTACAATTTCTTCCGGTGATTCATAGTTTGTTCTGTTTTAATTAATACTGTTTGAATTTTCAGAATTATTGTTTTTAGTTTTGTTCGCACATATTCACGACTTGAGATATTTTAATTCTAATTACTTTTTAATTAGAAAATGATATCTGTGTTTCTCGTATAAGGCATCAGCAGTCTTACTGTGTATTTTAATACAAAAATATTTTACGAACGATCTACTACAGTCGTTCAAGGGCGTTTATAAATTCAACTCCTTACCTCTCTGGGAACTGTATATACATAAACATATGTAATTTAAAAAATTACGAAAAATCGACCAATAAAGCTCTATTATTAAAATATTAAATTTCGTCCTCATAATCAGACTGGCACGCTTTTTCTGTAAATATGATCCTCTGAAACTTCGGAAGCTTAAACCGTGATTTTGCTGCAAACAAATCTTCAACTTGGTTCGAATGTTGTTCAATTAAATGTATCAACAATTCATGCGTACATACCTCCAATGTTACAATAGTTTAGAGATTAATTCATTTTCCACTAAGATGCGAGATGAATCACAGTTTAAAAGTCACTTGCGCCGTTTGAAGTTATCTTTCGAGATAAGCACGTCAAACAATGAAATTCATTTTTTTATAAAACAAAACATACTTGAATTACTTTTCACTGGTAAAAGTCGACCAAGTCAAACATTACCTGATTCTTAATGTATTTCCGAAGAATAATTCTTCCGGTTTTCCTCGCAGCAGTAAGTATAATAGTTCATAGACATCACAAATGATTGAATAGATGAGTCTGATGTTATAGATTCTTAAAATATCTTAAAAATGTTTATATCTAAGTAAACTACGTAATTCAGTTTGGCATACAAAGTATAACAGAGATACCGTTAACACAGCTCCTTGAAGTAGCTCCAGAAAAAATGATTGTCTATATCAACCGCATCGATTCAGTAGTTCAGCACTCAACTTTATTTCTAACTTCATCATTCGTGTGGCTTATGACTTCTTTATACATCTTTGTCTAGAACGTTTTTGTTTGGGGTTCGTTCTCCAATGACACTATTGTTTTAATAATTTCACGGATATGGCAAGCTTAAATATTTATAAACCATTCTCTCATCAATCGTGAAAACAATTACGGGTATCATTCACAACGAATGAATTTGATAAATCAAGCTTGACGCGACTGTCGTCAATTGAGTCTTAAATTGTCCTAGAGTAATTTTTTTCTTTCTGCGCTCACATATATATACGTAAACTTTGAGCATCAATCCACCAGGAAGAATTTCCGATCGAAACGGGCATCCAGCTCATACAACAAACTCGGTAATATTCAACTCTTAGAACAGCGGACAGTGATTTCCAAAGTCAAGGCAACAACAGAGCAGCACGAAAACAGATGTTTATACGCGCAGTAAAAATCAAATCATCTCTTTATACGATCAGCAAGTAAAATGACGATCGAGTAAAGAAAAAAGCATGAGAAAAAAAAAGACTCAAGCCAACTCGTGAGGAGTAACACGTGCGGCGTCAATGCGAAAAGCCGACTGGATCAATTATTACATCAAGTTTAGCGCGAGCGCGAGCGTTTTTCTTGGAGCCACTCCACGAAGCGCATATTCATGTATTATATATAAAGTGCGAACACAGCGGCTCTTTGTCTCCGTGCGTATGAGGTTCCTTTGCAGCCCATCATCGGCCCGTCTAATCTCGGCTGCATACATATATAGGCTTCCTTAAGTATCTCGCGCGTCAGTTGAATATATCACAGCGCTGTAAACTGCACGCGCGAGCGCGACATCCTTGCTCGCCCCGGTATATGTATATAGACTCCGCCGTATGAGCAAACATGTGCGCCCTGCCGACGATAATAAAACACGAGGAGGCTCCTCTCGTTCGGTTCCCAAGATTCCAGATGAATCACGGCTTGGTTGGCGCTGCGCTGTCGGCCGTGTCGACGGTGCCGCACGGCTTGGCATCTGCAACAAGACATACACGTATATGCACACACACGCGCGCGTTATTTCAATGTGCGCGCCGCGCGCTGGTCGTTTCATGAGCGCAAAAGTAGGACTCGCCAGCAGCTCGCGGAGACCGACTGCCGCAGCAAAAATTCGATTCGATCGGATTACCCCCTCGTATTTCCTTACTAGAATCGTTGCTCGCGCTCGTGGGAAAATTGACGTTCGCAGACGAGGACTCATTGTTGATTTGTTCAGATTTTTCAAATGTGATAATAACGAAAAGCTCGAGTTCTCATTGAGTTGAAAACATTTCTCACAAGACAAACTATTTTCTCATACTCATACTGAGGAGTTAAAAGAAAGAGTACTTTACTCTTTTTATACTTCACGTTAATCTCAAGATTCCCCACTGGAGTTTGTAAGATGTTCATCAGTTACACGTGAAAATCCAATTGTTTCAACGAAAATCTTCAAAATTCGATAAACAGTGACTCTATAAATGCAACGAAGAAATATTCTCAAGATTCTCTCGACGAGGAGAAAGAAAGAAATCGAGACCAGAAGCAATGCTTTTTGACGGAAAATAAAAATGTCCGCAGAGCCGAGGTACTCTTTTCTCCTGACATTCCGCATATTTGCATGAAAAATGTTTCCTCGCAAATGAAAAATGACACTTTTCTGCGGTTATAGTCTAAAACCTCAACGAACCTCATTATTCAAGAGAAAAAAATTAAATAAATGGCGAATGATCAAAACATTGGTCACTAAAACTTGATCTCGAGAGTACGTATGTGAAATTTACGATGATTGTTTCTAATCTAAATTAAGAAGTTTTTCTGGCAGATTAGCGCTAAACCAAAACGACTCATCTCGATGAATATAACCAGCGAGTGATATCCGACGAATCACCATATCTATATATATAATGTATTTTCAATAAGCAGAGAGCATCGTTGATTCTAGCCCGAGATCCGAGCATTCCACCTTTAGATACATTCCATTGACTGCTAATTCTTCTTTCTTTTTTTTTCTCTCTCGAAAGCGAATTTCGGCTTCTCGGGGGAAATGCTTGCGCAACGCGTCGAGCCAAAAATCTACAAAGACTCGCGTGCGTGCGATTCGTTCTTAGGATGAAAGTTGAGAGTGAAAGTTGACAGAAGTTAAAGAGTCACTCTGAAAAAGAAGCAAAAAAAAACGAAGCCTTTCTACGCAGAGCCGGGGAGTGTCTTCGTCCAATTCTTTTCACCCGGAGTGATTGATCGAAAACGAGCAGCGTATTAGCTCGCGAATCAAACGCGCAGTCGATCGGTAGCGCAATTTCTCTCCCAATTAGCCACTTGTGCAGAATATCTCGACTTGCGCTTGCAAATTACTCTCAACTCGCGCCGCGCTCGCGCGCAGGCAAATCTTGCGTTGGAAACCGCGAGCTATATAGCATCGAGGAAGCAGGCAGGGGGTGGGGAGCCAGCCGGGTATCTATATTGTATACATACACACACACACACACATATATACATATATTTATACCTTGGAAGCCGGTGTGCTGCAGAAGCGCGACGGCCTCTGCGTAGGTGGGCGGCGGCAGCTCGCTCGGGCCTTGACTTTGCGTTATGACCTCGTAAGGTGGCGGCCCCGGCGTGCCGCTGCCCGACGAGCTCATTGCCTGGCCTCCGCGTAGCTCCTGCAGGTGCTGAAGAAAAAAAACACACACACCAACGCGTCCGTCAGCTGATTTGATCTCAAACGGCCGCAGCAGCAGCTGATTTTCGTAATTTTCCGTGTGTACCCGAGTCGAGGCACGTGGCTTTCTCGATACATAAGTATACTGCGTGTCGATATAGACTCTCTCGCGATCGTACACGGCTATTTGTCATTAATGCGATAGGCTCTCGCTACTGCACCAGTGAATGAATGATAAAGAGACCAGTTGATATCGAGATTTTTTGCTCGCTTGCAAAACGAAATTGATAATTTTAATAAGTTTCTTTAATATCGCGCGTTGCAAATGAAAAAAAATCGCATTACTGATTGGAGCAGACGGTTAATCAAATGGGAAATCGAGCTCTCTCAATTTCCAGTTACACCTGATGTCTAATTCAGATTTTGAATGCGAAAGCAAGATTATTTTTGGCACTGAGCATCTGCATACGGCCGAAGAAAATAAAATCGATTGAAATTAAATTGAAAGCTCCTTCTTACAATTTTAATTGACTTGTTGACTAGGCTTTTTTTGTAACAGCCTACTGCGGTTCAAGCGTACGAACATTTTCATGTAAATTCTACAAAAGAATTGAAAATCATGCTGCTAATAACACGCTACTTATTATGTTTATTTAATAGTTCTGGACAAGTGTCATAAAATAGAATCCTTTGCTTTTGTCGATTTACCATCTCAAGCTATAATGAATTTCGTCGTGTCTAAAACTCGGAGGATCATCTGAGGTGGAAATCTCGCATTGGTAAACATAATAAATTTGCATTGTATGTACAGTATTTTGGGATAAATTTAAAAATACTGGAAAATGTGCAATAGTTGATCGAACGCGTTTGACAATAAAAATCTGACTGTACGAATGAAATCTTTCAAAAAATGCAGAAAACGAAACCGCAGGAAAAAATTACTCAAGCGCAATAATGAATCACAATTTAAAATGGTGATATTGATTCTTTGATTCGTTAGAAAAATAAGGATTCAATACAATCAATACGCATTGGCTCTTCGTAATGCAATATTTTCCTACACGCGTATCATTCCTAACAAAAAATTTTACGCACCAAGTTCAATTCTATATTTAGCTTGCATGATCGCGAGAGTTTACACAGTGGTTTTTATTGAGATTATTCTTTTGGGGATTTCGTAATATTAACTGATTTATAATAGGATAGGGAGTGGGATAGGAAGTGGGAAACGAGTACTATCCCTATAAAACTATTCATCGTGAGAATTTTAATCTTATGCACGTCGAAAACTGTTTCCTACAAATTCAATTCATACAATGTACTAAACTTTCAAGTTTCATGTTGCTGAAGCTGTTAATGTGTGCCTCCACTCGAAATAATCTTCATAGCTTTAATAACAGTATACTTGTTTTAAGAATAAGAAATGCGTATCTCCTCTTGTTATCTCGAACATTTTATTTAACTATTTTCGTATGATACGCTGGCTGCTAATGTTTATAGTATTCAATGCCTAATTTGTATGAATCTGCAAATTATATTATACTTGGGAAGTATCATGGCAAAACAAGGACTACATGTTGATCAACAAAAATCCAAATTAAACTGAGAAGTGAATGAACATTTCGTTGTAGAAATCCATTCGATTGACTTTTCACGTTTCATTGACAGAGTTGAACGAAAAAACGTTTGTGCAGCAATAAATTATTTAAATCAAAACGATTACAATGCAGATTTGCATAAAATAATAAAAATAATGAGCTATTGCTAATTTGTTACATTGATAATACACGTATTACGGGTTCGCAAAAGAAAAATGCCACTACGAAAAAATTATAACAATAAAAAGAATGAAACGAAGGTATTCGCGTTGTAAATCATGTTTATACTTTGCAAGTTATAATCTCTCACCTATAATTCACAATAATTTACATGTTTTGTTTAAAGTAGTCTTGGCTTTACTCATCTCAGAATCAATTAATAGAAAAAGCTATTGTTTTGAATAATTCTTCAGTCTCGTAGAAAGTGTTGAGATGAAAGTCCAAATCTCTTGCATTCATAACTCTTGATTTGAATTTATATTATTCACAGACTAAAAGTCACTAGTTAGTAAATCAAAAAAATATATGCTCTAACGGGTAATAACATTTTAGTGACGCATAAACTAGCTTTTCCGCGTTTATAAATTAGATAATAATGTGGAACGTCGTAATTACGTTTCTGGATTCATTAATTCCACGGACGAGTTGGATTGAGAAAGATTTCTGCACTCAATTGAAATTCAGAACAGAATGAAAGAAAGTTAGCTAAAAAAATGTTGTTACATAAGTTAAACTCTTTTAAAGCTCGTTTTTCATGTTTAATATGACTATTTATGAAATAGTCAAACTATAAAAGTCAATCTGGGACTAAATGTTATATGAACTTGAAATACGTTACTAAATCATGAAGGAAGCAAAAACCACAATTTTTTGACCTAAATATGAGAAAACATAATAAATGAGAATTTATAATAAAAATTCGTCAATGTTCCAGATAATGGATATGAATGTTTTAATTGATTTAAACTAATGTAATAATTGTAATGTTACTATTTGAAATAAATATTGATTATCTAGAACTTTTTCCAGGTAATTCAATAATAAATCAAGATATTTGATATTTATATCATGATATATCCAAGTATAATATGTGCATTTACTTGACAAATATTTACAATGATAAATGTATTCTCATACTCAAACATTATGTTTATCATTGATCTGCTCAAACTTTCAGAGTGAAGAAATTTGAATGAAAGAGGAGTACTTCCTGCAGCTCGCATTCTCATGAAACGCAAATGCTCTCAAAGAAATATCTTATACAAATCCGGATGAATACTTGTATAGAAATTATTCTTGAGCAAGGTTCGCCCATTCCCAAAACAATATTCAACAATTACCCTGAATAACTGGCGCTGATGGATGATCATCTGAATAACTGACTTTCGCCTGAGGTAGATCATGCATTTAACAGCGACCATGAGGCCGGAGCATATGAATATCGGTCCAACCAGCCACACATGGCCAAGTTGTGTGAACAGATGCTCGTCCACCACATCTCCCAGAGCGACAATGGTTATGGCAGTGCCAATTGTGAATAGCACAACGCTGAGCACAAGGTAGCAGTAGCTGGTGCAGTCGCATCTGCCAAAAGTAGTGGGCTCCTCGTAGGACTCTTCGATCTGGCGGAGTCTGTTTGAAAGGAAGGGGCTATCAAAAACAGCAGCCATGTTTCACTCAGTCTAGAAATAGCAGAGGCATGCCGTGCTGGTCAGTGCACGGAATTCAGCCTCCCAATAGTTCCAATCCACAATTTCAGCTGTGCACTCGCGCACATATATACGTGTGTATATCTATAAACGTATACGTATGTACGTGCACATGTGTGCGCGTGTGTGTGTGTGTATCCTAAGCAAGCACCATCGGAATAGGAGAGCACATTGGCACACAGGAGTCGGGAGGCTGCGGAGCACAATAGAGCCGCGGGCAATTGAAAAGGAAGGGCGGCGCGCACGAGGAAAAATCTGCTGCAGCACGGGATCGGAACAATAGCCGCTGCGCTGGTGCGCGCGTGCGGGCGGACGAATCACGTATTCTCACCGCGCATAAGCGGTGCTGCAGCTGCAGCAGCGGTGCGCGACAAAGCGCGCTGCACTACGTCCCACCGGGGCTCGAGCGGAGCGGCTGTTTTTTCCTGCCGCACGCGCGGCTTCAGCTGGGGCGCGATCCCCGCTCGGCATGTGTGCAGTGCAGTACTTATATACAATGTAGCTGCCGGAAAAAGTGCGCGACCGCACAGCTGCAGAGTTGCACTGGCGCGCGCGCGCGACGACGACGGCGGCGGCTGATCACCTCGTGCTGATGCTGCTGCAGCCTGCAGCGGCGGCGGCAGGGCATGCGTCCGGCGCAGTCCGGCTCACCACGGGCATATCACCAGAGGGAGACGAGCGCATCCGCACAGCCACGGACAAACTGCACTGAACACACGGCCGCGCTCCGCAATCGCACTGTCCCGCTTGTTTACACCTGAGCTACGCTTTTGCATATGATGCACACACGCGCAAGCGCGTCCCAACTATGTGTGTGTGAAGAGACACTTTTTTTTATTTCCCCCGCGGCGCGCGACGACCGAGCGAGTGACCCGAGTAGTCTGCTCTGCGCGCAAGAGACGTACGCAGTGCGCGGCGCGCAGCTGATACTCATGATATATATTGTATGCTGCAGCATTTACAACTCCGATCCGACGAGTGGCGCTCGGGTAGGGAATTTTGAAAAACAACTTTGAGTTAACTTTGAGAATAGTTTGATTGAGACTCGAGCGAGCGGAGAGAATCTTTGCTTCAAGTATCGGAGATCAATCGCGTTGTTGATGATTTCCAAAGTGAAAAAGTAAACTCGGGAATAAACTTGTAGGCCATTTCGTGAATTTCGGAGCAGACGGAATTGGGAGTAGTATAAGGCTCATCTTACCAGCAGCTGATCATTGCTGCCCCTCTGGCGTGTCTACAATCGTGCATCAATGAACTTTTTGGAAATTCCCATGCTTAATTCGACGAATTGATTTTCTGCACAATATTGTTGAAGCAGCTGAAGGGAACTATCATATTCAGTTACACGTATTTTAGAGCAAGCTAATAAATTACCCAACCGGGGAGTTGTACGGCATGAAAACGCAACTACAACAAAGCCTCAATATTTTACGATGAATCACTTGGCGCAGTTCGCGTGCACTCAGCACTGCGCGCATGTGTTATTAGGTTAGGTCCTCAATAGAACGAGCATGCCAACTGCCAAGATCGCATGGTAGGATTGTAGGGGTAGTTGAAGAGGGGGTCGCAGCCAACTTGACTCAACTTAGGGAAATCATAACCTGAGTTAGGAACTCGTATCCCGGCATCGATATGAGCAGCCGACGGGAGAAAGAAGCATGTCAAGACGATTGCGGCTCGCTATTTGCTGCTCCACTTTCACTTCGGAAGCTCACCAACATCACTTGTTCCCTGCTCCGAATTCGAACTTGAGCTATAATTTCCCCAAGTCAAGCAGTGCGGAACTGGCGAGGTTGGCACCAGCTCCATGCGAGCGTCAAATGCCATTTTTGTGCACGCTCACACTGTCGAGTATTGGGTTGATGACCCTTAGATGATGCGCACACTTGCACTGGGTAGGTGCGCACGTCGCAATAATACATACGCTATTATTGTGTATATAGGTGTGTCTGCCAGTTCGCGTATTTTCCCGGAGTAGTGTGAGCTTTTTGCGCGACTTGTGTCATGTCCGGCTGACTGTACGAGTCCGGGACGTTATACCTATCTGTCATTTCTGCAGCACACGATAATCGGATCGTTGCACAACCATCTCGGGCCCATAAATGATTAGCTGAGAAAATGCGCAGTGCTACTGCTCTGCACCAACGAGCCTTCCTCGTTACCCTGCTCGCCTTCTTCGTATGCCAAGGTGAGCCGCCCACAACTCGTCTTTTGTTTATCGTTTGATTGTTCACCGAATTATCCTTGATACGGGTTATCGGTAGCTCGCGTATTCTTGTAGCGCTGCTATACGCTTTTCTCTTTTATCTATCTCGTTGTTTCACAATGTTGAATGTATGCAGCTGTGTCCGCGGATGGAGATTTGAGGCTTACGCACGATGGGCCTGTGGTGCTTGGAGGCACAATCACCTTCAAGGCAGATGTCATTGACAGTGAAGGCAAAACTCCGTCAGGATCTTTTATATACACTTGGAAAGACAATGCTCTGGAGCAGCATGTATACAAGGTATTAAATCTTCATGAAAAGATGATCGTACAAAATGATTGTTATCGAGTCATGATGGCTCATCATTATGCTTGTAGATTAAATATTTAATAAGCTAAGAAAATCCAGATTTATCAATAATTCACGATCACATACTAAAGTGATTATTAGCATAACTGTTGATTTGATAACATACAGATTGTCTAGTGAGAAGGATGAGGGGCTAACTTGTAAGCCTTGCAAAGCACTGAAATTTTCCTCAATATTTGAGCCATGAATTTTTCCATAGCTATTTTAATGAAGCTTAGTGAGCATGGAAAGAGAGGCTTAATAATTGTCAAAGGGTTGTTAAAGCTTGATTTTGAAGGGCAATTTTAATATTTCCAAAAGTTTGTTTTTCTCGTTTCCGACAATAGCTTGCAGAAATTGGATTGTGCAGAGAATAACTGTTTAAATTTCACAAGAAAATGATGGAATGTTATCAAACATACCTATTCTGACTTTATAAAACTAAATTACTAGTCAACTTTGTAATCAAAATTCATCATTTCATTCTATAATTTCAGACTGGAACAACAAAAAACACAACTACTTACTATAGTGTAAGTTATCCAGCTTCAGAATATCATGTGGGCGTATACAACATGGAAATATCTGTTTGTAAATGGACATTGTTTAACATGCTCTGTGACGAATATGCAAGCAGAAGGATATACTTTCAAGTTACTCGTGAGTCAGAAGTTGTACAAAAATCATAAATGGAATAACAATGGTTATCTAATTAATTAATATATTTCTCAAAGGTTTGCTCAATGGAAACCTAACAATCAAACAGTACAATAAAACTGTTAGTAGTTCATATGTATCTTCAGGTGAAACAGCCAAATTATCTATTGATTTACGTAAGGGTGACGTTGATTATATAAGAAAAACAGCAACATCTATTACAACATACTGGTTTATTGACTGCAAAGCTTACAACCAAACTGACGATTTCCAATTTGAGTATAATTTTACTCGTCCCCTGTCTTTTCATACCATTGAGGCACTTATTGTAGCCTCTTACGATCCTCCAACTACAACAACTGTAGCTCCAACGAGTACAAGCACAACACCATCAACTCTGCCACCATCCAACATAACAACCACAGCTCCTTCTAACTTGACAACTACGTCTACGACTACAACAACAACTACAACTACAGCTGCACCACCAACAACTCCAGTAGCCCCCAGCACTACTCCAACTCTAACAAATACGACAGTGCCTACATTAGCTAATACAACGTTTCCATTCGTTTGTAATTCTAATTTGTTGCCTGAGCCAAATAAGACATATGGTCATTTCTATCGAGAAGTGAATGTTCAAGGTATGATTTCATATGTATGAGTATTGAATGTTCCAAGTTTTGTATCCTACAATTTTCAATATTCATTAATTATTTTCCCAAATTATTGTTTTGTAGCTCCAATTTCAAAACTCAACATTGATGGGGCAACATGGATACAGCCATGGACTGATCTATCTCTGACTGTAACTTGTAATGGTACTGGTCCTTTCCACAAATGTATTCAGATCCATATGGGAGAATACAATGTTACTGGTAACGAAACATGCAAGAATGGTGAAATATTAGATGAGTGTAAATTTTCATTTAATCATTATTTCCTGGATGCTCTGAAGTACACAGTCTTGATAATATTGAGTAATAATGTCAGTACTGAGATCCATCCTGTGGGAGTCAATATTTACAAATGTAAGTTTTTTCTCTGTTTCAAGCCTCTTCAAATAAGTATTGTTAATCAATATTTATATTGTTTGTAATTTGTTATTGCAGTGACGCCAAAACCACAATTATCCGTAATTGTGGTTCCAGTTACATGTTCCTTGGTAGCTGTTGTCCTCATAGTCTTTGGTATTGCCTACTACGTTCAGAGTAGGTCACGCTTCACCATCGAAGTAGCAGATTTTGATTTTGGTCAACGCAATGCTGAAATGGAGTACAAGACCTTTACAGAGAGGCTACGAGACTCATTCAATAACGCTGTAAGGGGAGACGAAAGATTATTGGGTGAAAGCTCTCCTTATTATGGAAGCTTGACTTCTGAACGCGCTCACTCTCGTGTAATGAGCACCTCAAATGCAAGCAGACTTTGGGTTTTCTTTATTTTTTAACTGTCTTAGCGATTCTAACATCGCTTTTGCTTGTATTCAGAGTTGTAAGACTTGTGCATGAGAAAATTGTTTCATTTTTTTTTATAGATCTAATTGAGAAATTCAAGTTCTGGTCAATGAAATAAATTAGTATCATTCAATTTTTGTCATTTTAATATTTCATTGAGAATTTAATTCGAGGAAAAATTTATTAAAGAATAGATTGGTGAATGTTAGGTCTAAATATTGCAGTAAATACGTTGCTGAATCCTCTATGCACGTGACTTACAATTTTGGTTTGTGTTGATTTTGTTGCTTATTTGCCATTCCTGCGGAATTTATGCTATTGCAATTATGTACCTATCTAGTTTTTTTTATTCGCTTTTCAAGGTACATAAACTTATTGGAAAACAAATTCTTCTAAAAACTATTCTTTACTTCTGAAAATAATTAAGGATGATCTACACATCATCTGTTTTGAAATGACTTGTTGCATAATTATAGATTTTGAAAGTAAAAATTGAAACTCAATCAATGAAAACTTTTTTTTAGGGGTACAAACAACTCGACAATGCGAAAGATTTGCAACCTCAAGGAGCACAGTAAGTTATGAAGGAGATATGAGGAAGCAGAATTGGATTTATCAAACCTCATGATCATTACTCAACATGATATGCATATTTGGGACATATCACTGGTATAAGTGAATCTCCTGAATCTTGCTTTATTTGAAAGTTAACGTCAATCAAAATTGTAAATAATACATAAAAACTAAATTATTATAAAAGTATAAAATGTTACATGTATAGGCTGTGAGACTTGCGTTATAAGAAAGAGCGTTTGTACCATCAAATGAACGCATCAATGTGCTCAGTGTATGTTTTTTTAAAAGTATGCGACTGCTTGTGTCTTTTTCACGAGGTGACATTTTTTAATTCTTTCACATTTGACCCGACAAAAGCGAATGTTACGTACACTCCTATCAATATAGATTTAAGAATGAATCGTTGTGGCAATGCACCTTTTTCATGGTCAGATTTTTCATAAAGTTATATAGATATCTAATTTTTTATTTTTCATATTATATAATGGCATATTGTCGTAATATATACATTTATAAATTCAATTTTTGCTGCAAATAGCAGAAAAAATAAATATGCGATTGAATATATTTTATTAATTTATATGCAAGTGATGATAATAATACGAATATATTTAAGGATTGTATCATATTAGAAAATTATATTACACATTAATTATTGACTAATAAAAAAAATTGAGAATTAATTATTGTTTGTTAACCGATTAAAAAAAAAAGAAAAAAGATAGGCTAATAGCCGTTTTCAATAAACAAGTTATGAAGAAAGACGCATTCGTTTCTAATTGAACTCTAATATTAATTGAACCATCCTACAATAAGTAAATCCCTAAAGCATGAACAGTGCGTATGCAAACGAGATTTGATTTACATGATCTGTCGAAGCTGATTATTCTCTATCGTTAGTCGATTATTGGCTCATGCACCTCCCATTCAATCTTATATTTTTGCATAATTTGAGTTGAAACACGATCGCAACACCCGTGATCCTGATCATAAAATACGCCATGGAAATCCTTTATTTTTGAGAAACAAAAGTTGAAAATTCAAAAACAGTGATTGGATATTACCCTGGTGCAGAATATTTCAAAACCATTCTTTGAGAAACAGTTGGGATGCCAATAACGCGAATAATAAATTATCAAAATAGAGCTTCTTTACTTTTAAACATTTGTTTCACTTGCAAATTCAAGAAAATTTCTACATTCTAACTATGTAATAAAGATTCGCATCAGTATAACTTGATATGATATTTGTCTGTAAGGGTAGAAAGAAGACAAGGTATAGTTGCTGATGAAAATTTCTCATCGAGAATCACTATTCCAAGTATTACACATTTATTTCAACTTTAGTTAAAAATTAAACTCATTATCCTTGTTATAATCCTTGTTATTATCCATGGTACAGATTTCAACATAGTCTGAATGATTTGAAACATAAACGACGTCAGCGAAATCGAATTGGTAACGGTGCGAGGACAACATCGGAATAATTTCGAGGGTTGCTATGTGAATCACTCGACATGCATGCAAGGGGGGATGATTTCTATGTATTATGGTAACAAGTATATAGTGCACCAGCCACCCCTCAGTTACGGTCGATATATAGATGAAGGATTCAAATCGTCGAGCACTCCCGGCGTCGAAGAATCACGATTCGCTAGATGAAAGGTACGCTAATCACAGATTTTCGAAACGGATCCGACCAGACGAGCTCGATCGAACAATATGGAACTGCCTGTCGAGCCGACGAATCCGGACAAAAAAAGGGAAAGAACAGTGGGGGAGGAACAACCACGAGGAGGGAAAGAGAAAAAAAAAGGCATCGCATATCCGAAAAGCCGGGGCGGGAGAGTCCTTCCGAATTTTCCCACGCGAGTGTTATACGGAAGACTCCCACGTATACGTCTGCGCACGCAGCCGGGGTCGCGCACCTGCGTGTTTCCCCCCTCTGGCTCTCGCTCCTCGGGAGCGCGTTGACGGGGCGGGGGGCAGTGAGGGAGACAGAGGAGGGGGGGGCAGGTGCTGCGGCCGGGTCGCGCGCGGCCAGTGCCGAAAGCATGCTATATACATATATACCTATCGGTGCGGAGGGAGGGAGGGGGGCCCCCTCCCGAGCTGCCCCCAGTTGGCTGGCGGTGCGGCGGGACTGGCGGGCAACGGGCCGCGCAGCAGCAGTGTTCTGCAAGCCGCGGGAGCGCGCTGACGTGCCGCCGCTGCAGCGTTGCCCGCAGCCCCGAGAGTGTGCGCGAGTGCCAGTAGTGCAACTGCCTCGTTTGGGAGCCTCGTCAACTGATCGATATAGCCCTTGCGCGCGCGAGTGTGTTGTGCTGCTCCGGTTCATCGCGTAGCTGGCCTTACGCACGTACACGGAGGGATCCCGCGTGCGTGCAACGAGGCCGTCCCAGGACACCAGGACATGGCCGGCGGCGCGGCCGAGTGAGCCGACCCGACGCCCAGCCTGACATGGTTAGTATACGCGCGCTCGCGGTGGCGCAGGGCACGTGCTGCTGCTGCTGCTGCAGCCGAGCTGCCTGCGCCCCTGTTTGTTTTGGTCCGTCCGCGGAGCAGCCGCCACCCGCCGCACTGCACACTTTGTTTTCCTGCCGCTGCTCCTGCTGCTGCTGCTGCTGCTGCTGCTGCTGCTGCTGCTGCTGCTGCTGCTGGGCAGTGCTCCAAATGAACCTTGCCTGCCCTCCTCCCCCAACCACCCACCCACCCACCCACTTCCCCGCGCGCCAGCCACCGTCGCGCTACGGGTGCAGTGCGTACAACGCGTGCAGTGTGTAATGTAACGAGATTTGCCTCCACCCGTAACAGCTCCTCTAGCGCGCACTCGTCGCGACGACGACCCCCTCGTGTCCGATGCGTACGGTGGGCGTGTATTGGCATCTATCTGCCAATCACCCACAGTTCTAGTGTGCACGTAGGATGTGTCGGGCCCCGGGACCAAATTTCTGCGACACTATCCAAGTATGTATCGAGATCCACCGCGCGTGCACAGGTCCCTGGGACCGACGCGTGTTTAATTGACACAGTGCACACACAAACTCACGGCAAATTCGACATCAGAGGCGTTTGGGGTATATAAATACAGACATATGAAGAGGGGCCCTTTCACTCCGCAGCTCTCGGTGTGTCCTCGCGCGGTGCAATATTTACGCGCGCGCTGTCGGCGACAAGCCCCCGCGCGACATCTCGGCGCGTGTTTATGTATATATACATATAGCGCGTACGCTCGTACACACATTTTCAACAAATCCATCATACACAAGAGTCGCATGTCCATTATGTATATATATCTTGTTATATACATACACGCCTAACTTGTTGCACCCTCTCGTCGCTCCGTCTCTGGTGTGTGTTTGCGAGCGCACACATTTTTGCCCCGCCTCTAATCGACAATCTCCCAATGAGCCTCTCGGCTCTGATAAGCTGCTCGACGTGCCGAGAGCGCCCTACATAAGTACCTATATATCTAATCCGGCATCGCTCGAGCCTTCCTATACTCGGCGCGTGTGTATATAGTTATATATATATATGCACGTCCAAGCCACTCGTTATTGCCGCTCCGAAATTTCGAGTGTCGCCGCGTGCAGAAATTCGGGTTCCCACGTGTATATATAACGACGGCCCTTACGAAGAAAAGCACAACTCGGAATTGGATCTTTTCAATGCTCTCGTATAGTGTTATCTAACACTCATAGTTGGCCCCGAAGGAAAAGTTGTCCACTATTCAAATTTCTCTTCCGAGGGCATTTTCAAGCATCACATTACACTGTGATATAGGAGCATTGAAAATATCGAATTCTGAGCTGCGCTTTTCTTCGCCGTCGACGTGTAACCGTGCTCTCGGTCCTACGGTATAAAAGTATATATATACGTATCTCGAAACGCGAAGGCGAGATCGTGCGCGCACGCAATTACGCATCCACGAGAGACGTGTGTATGTATTTGCTCCAGTTTCGTTTTTGCTCGATATTATCGAGCGTATGGCAAAAAGCGAGCTAGCGCCTTTTTCCCATCTCGCTCACGCCGGCGCGGGATTATTCGATATATAACTACACGTGCGCGCATTAAGTATCATTTATATACACACACACACACTTGGTGTATGTCTAAAGAGATCGCGCGATAAGAAGGGCCGCCTTGACTCACTCCCCCGAAGGTTAGAACGCTGGAGCGGAGAGGCCTTATGTAACATTGATATATATTCGCACTGATCGACGCACCGTATGTATGATCCCCCGTGTACCCTATATACCCGTGTAGTGTTTGATGGATCGACTCGCCGTCTTTTTTTCAATTCATACCAGTTGGATTTTCCCCTCGGCACACTCTCGAGTCCAGATTAATCTGCCGCGTGTACCACTGGACGCTCGCTATCTTGACGCAACTTGACGACGGGGCTATATTGATTTTCGATTAGCCCTGCTTAATTAGCGTATATTATTTACGCGTCTGTCTCGTGAGTATTGCCCACCGACATTTCGTTCGTGTATGTATGTATGTGTTGGGGGGTCGAGGATAAATTTCATATATCGTTCGCGCGACTTGCTCCCCCGACAATCCGATTCGCCGGGGAGAGATGTGCGACCAATCAAAATTTAATGGAAGAGAACACTGGGCGAGCGTTGACGTCGAACCGCGACGCAGCTCTGATATAGATATATATATAGTTCATGTATCGGACGAATGGGGGGTATACACGTTGCATGGATGAGTGCTTTTCGAGTGGCTGTATACACGCGCGCGAATTCCATCCAACAGCTGATGGAGATTATTGACGAAATCGAGGAGCGCACATAGCTCGAACGGCCGCATGAATAGATGTGTTGTGTGTGAGCACTCGATACCCGTGGTATCTGGACGGCGGGACGGAGCTCGTGCGTCGGAAAACCCGATGGGTTCGATCGGAAAAGTGTATTTTTATTCGACGAATGTGTGAATCCGGATTCGCGTTGCTATGTGGGGCGCGCGTGACGAGAAAAAAAATTTTCCGGCTTGATAAGATACCCCGATAAGATAGAGCGTCTCACGCCGAAAATCGCATCCTTTTCTCCACGCGCACACACGCACCCACACGGACCTATGTGGGCATTGCATAAAGCACAAGCGTATTATCTAACGAGCAAGCGTTCGATTTCTTCATTACAACTCTCCGAGCATATAAGACCCTCGTGGAAAGAAATTTCGAGCTTGCTCAATCTCTCGTTCGCGTGTGTGATGTCTATACGTGCAAGACGTGCAGCGCGTTTTGAAATTTAGCCCGACTCCCGGCGATCGATCATCCGCGGGCGCGCAATCGATCGTCGGCCACGAGTACGCACCGCGTCGCGCGCGCGTATACTTTCGAAAAATGTTCCCCGGACGAGTATTATAGGAGGGTAAAAAAAAAGTCCTGGCATTCGGTCGCCGTACAAATCATCGGAACGGCAACAATTTTGCTGCCGAGGCCCGTTAACGAACCCTCCCCGCTATAGTAGTTGTACACGCGTACGCCTTATAACAATATACCTGGGCGAGCGCGTGCACGTAGCGTGAAAAATCGCGAGACGTTTCCACAGCTCGCCCTTTTTTCACTGCCCCGGTTCGCCGGCCTCCCTCCGCTGTCTAGCTCTCTTTCTCTTCCCCCCCGTTTCGGGCAAAACACACGGGCGGAGCTAAATTTGTAAGGACGCGGGATGAATTCAAGCAAATATACTCTCTTGCGCACATTTTTCCCCCGGGACACGGTACTTTTTCCCCTTTTTCCCTTTCGCCTTTCCGACAACTCCCGAACGCTCTGGTGGAATATTTATGCCCCAACGGATCTCGTACTCGATTTTCCCATTTGTCATTGCTCCTCGTCATTCGAAGAGCGCGCCCGGGAGCCGAGCAAAAGTTTCGAGTATATCAATATAATCGCGCTTTTGCCCTCCCCCTGGCCCGGATTTCGAAATAACCGATCGATTCATTGCTCTCTAACCCCATGTTATTATGGATAATTCGGGGCATTTCGTCATTTGCGCGCGCGCGTGGATCGCTCCCGAATGAGGTATACCTCGAATGGAGCGTCTGATGGTGCGCGCGGCGCAGTTGTGGGCAACGCGTCGACACAAAAAACCAGTCCATCTTCCCCTCGTCACGCGGAATCAGAGCCACTTGGTCGGGTTCGGGAGCGAGAGACGGCGCGCCATCCTGTACACAGCACGCAGTCCCTCTCTCTCGCTCCCTGTCTCTATTTTTAGCCCGAACTCGGAGACGGCCGGAGTCTGCGCGAATAATTGATGCGTGCAGCGAGCGGTGCGTCTCCTCGGCTGTTGCTCCTCATATACATGCCCTCGCGCTCGAGTCCTCGCGGCCCAACGGAGTTTGCGCCGAGCGCACTCGGCAAACCCGGTATTCGACTCCCCTCGTGAAAATCGCCGCCAATTAGGCGAGTTTCCTGAGCGCGCGCGCGCACTGTCGCCTTGAAAAGTCGAAAGTGCAACGGCACGCGCGAGTCTGTGTATACATATACACCTGCGAGGGAAGGTAGCAGCCTGCAGAGAGAGAGAGAGAGAGATAGATACACTCCAGAGGGAGGAAGAGAAAACTGTCCTACGGCGCGCAAGCGTGTAAGCGGCAGTTTGCTTCTCCCTCTCGCTCGCTCTCGCTCTCGGAAATGGGATTGCCTCGAGTTTTGATATTCACGCGCGCGCGGCGGCGGCGGAGAGTTTGCGGCTGATGGTTCGATGCGCTGCACACCGACGACCCCCGTCTGGTTGCCAAGCGAAATAATATCGCGCCCGATAATTCGCACGGGGAAAATTGCTGCGGAAAAAGTCGGCGAAAAACTTCGGACTCACACGGGCACCGGCTGCTGCTGCTCACGACGACGGGATTGATGCTTTCGATTTGGCGATTAACGCTCGATATTCGCCGAGCCTTCGCAAAGCTTATGATTCAGTCATTATCCCATCGCATAATACGAGTAATATACTTTTATCGATGCACGACACTCGGTTTAACTCTGGGCGGCTTCAATATACTTTTCGAATATTCCTCGAGCCAAAGAGAAATGTACTCGTAAGAGAGGTTGTTTTCGTATGCGATTTGCTCGCGTTGCCGCGCGCGACTTTGGATCCCGCACAGCAGTCTCACGTGTCTCTCATTAAAAAAGCATGAATTCCTATTTGGCGTCCATTCATCTTACGATTCGTTACGAAACGACGAGGAGTAGCCTCTGTATCCCTCGGAGGCGCGAAGTATATAATAGTTTCAATTATCGCCCCTGTCCCAATTTCACAGGGCCTCGAATGTAACGCAACGAATTCGAGCCGCAACGCTCGTGAGGTTTCCTCTCTCTCTCTATCTCCGAGTGATCCAATAAGAATCTCCCGCAGCGTCACCAAAATTATAATCGCTTTTTATACGTTTGATGTAATTCGAAATCGAACCGCGTCGAATGATCCTCAGCGAAATCCAATTTTTTTTGCCCCCCTCCTCAACCCCGTACGTCGTCGTCGTCGCGTATACAGCGAGCGTGTAATTACGTGTTACGATTGAATTTTATTGTATAGCCTCCCCGTCGGTGGCCCGATGCGGCAACAGCAACAGAACAACGGACGCGCGCGGGCGATAAAAGTCACTTTTCAACGCGCGCGCGCGGCTCATTAACAATGGATCGATATTTTTACCAAAGACGTTTCAAAGGAGGGCCGAGCCAGACTCACTCGATAGTTCGCTCGCGACGAAAATCATTATCCCAGACGCGTTTACATCGGGCATTGTTACCACGTCGTCCGTGAATAATAAGTCGATTCACAGTGTCGCGAGCGATTCGATATACAGGAACGGCGGCCCATCCGCGCACTCGCTCGCTCGCGGCTCTCTTTGTTTTCCTTTATTACGATTCATCGCGTTCGCCGGAGAGTTTTCCATGCGTGTATATTATATAGACCTGTTGAATAACGTCGAATCGAGCGTGAGAGAGTTTACTATTTCAGCGCCAGCAAACTTACTCTCTCTCTCTCTCTCTCTCTCTCTCTCTCTCTCTCTCTCTCTCTCTCTCTCTCTCTCTCTCTCTCTCTCTCTCTCTCTCTCTCTCTCTCTACGTGGATATCCTCTCCCGCGCGCGATAGTATTCCGGAATGACACATATTTTCCATAATGCAAGAACTGTGAGCTTTTCATCCGCCAAAACGGAGTGTCGAGTACGAACTGGTACTCTGCAGCTTTCTATATTACCGCGCATGTACTCTCCTCTCGGTATACAAGTATTTCCCCGTTCATTTCCATCCCTCCGGAGTTGACGTGTATATGACACGCGTAATGAAAATACATCTTACTCCGTGTCTCTCGAGCTCGCCCAGTGAATACACGCGCATTCCATAAAAAATAAAAATCCAAACCGAAATACCGCTGGGAGTCGCTCCATCATTGCAGTTGGTTCGGCTCGCTCGCGCGCGCGCGAGGCCACAGTAGCGAAACGTATATATTTACGGTAAAAACCTCAAGCAAATCGTTGGCGCGACAGAGTCGAGTGGTTACAATGTCCCCCTTTTCTCTCACGGCAGCACACCCCGCACTGCACGACGCGCGTACGTCGTCGCTCCGAAAATAAAGCTGGTGTCTCTCGAATTCATTTAGCGCGGCGCGCCGTATAGAGCCACCTTCCCTCGCGCGCGCGAGCGGCCAATCTGACTTTCTAATAAAAACAAACAGACTTGCACGCGGCGTTTTACATTCGACTGGTCTTCCGGAATTCGCGGCGCACTTTCGAATTGCGCGCGGGCGAGGATCAGCTGCATATATACATGTATACCTCGAGTGTGCGCGCAGCCGTCGTGTGTGTATTTGTATGGCATCGGAATTAGATTTTTTACGAGCGCGCATAAAATTCAGCGCGACGAGTCGGGGCCGCCGCGTATATATACGTGCAGGGCTTATACACCGGAGTTCGCATGCGCGCGCGAGCAGTTTGCTCTGTTCGCACACACCGTGTTTAATATTTTCATCGAGATAACACGGCGTTTTTCGGGATGTATCGCACGCGTGTGATTTCGTCTGGGTGAGCTTAGGCGCGGCGCTTTGATGATTTACCGAACGAGGGCTTATGCGAATCCCAGCGGGCCTGCTATACCCGACGTTTTAATTATCAAATTTAAATTAAAATTCAACTTGGGCTCCGAGAAAAATACTGGAAGGCTGCAGCGTTGGAAGGGATATTTATTACGTCTCGTGTTTTCGTTGAGTTATAAGCTCGAATACAGGGTCCGTATGACTGCGAAGCTCGAAGCTATTTCAGAATACCAATTGGAAGTGTCTCGAGGAGATCGATATTATATAAATAGAAACGCGAATTGCCCCGCAAACAACGTCCCGAATCGTGAATCTCCATCTTCTGAATTGTCCGTTCCCGTTAGAAATTGGAATTAGTAGTTCCTTTTCTTTTTTTACAAAGAAAAAAGGGTGGGAGAAACCTTCAATTAATTCTTTTGAAGCGAATCCCGAAACACAAAAAGAACCAATAAAGCACTCGACTCGTGAGACATCGGGTGAAGATCTAACAGCCGGATTCGTGGCCCGTTTGCATGGCGTCGCGATCGGATTCGCAGCTTCCGCGAGTTTCGATCGCGCCGGGCTAAAATCGATTGCGGCGTTGCGCGCGCGGTGCGTCTGGCGCCGCTGTTTAGCGCCTGCGCGTGCAGTACACCCGTCGTGTCGACTTCTTCGGATTACCGTGTGCGCCGCGCGCGCACGCGTTGCTATATCCGCGTGAGACGCTTCAGGACCCGACTCTCTCCTCTGTCCCTGCTTCTCACGTACCAAAATATCAGTCGTCCCACATAGAGTCGGGAGAGATTATGCCCCCATTTTTCGAGATTCAGTGGGGAATTTAGGGCGTCGGACAAGTGCGACGTTAGATGGGAAGTTTTGTATCGTGTGTGTGTATATAGTAAATTTAGTGCCTTCGGGACATTTATGACGAACCGAGAGGTCTCGCACTGAAGGACGGGCCGGGCGTTACTCGGCGACGATCCTTCGTTCTCCGCGGTTTCCAGAAATTGGGGGAGAATAGAAATATTTTTTTTTCTCCCCGAAGTGGTTCTCATTGTTTCTCGAGGAGAAAAGAAGGAAACAATCGCTTTTGAGAGAAAATTCTATGTAATGCGCTTGCAGAGGGAGAAGCGCTATATAGAGAGAGACATTTTTTTTGTTCCGTCCGAAATTAGAACACACTTCATTTGTAGACCAATTGTCCCTATAAATATCCTATTGTTAAAAGTTGAAGAAGGAACAACATCGCCCCGACTCATCCTCTGTCAGTTTTAATAACTGCAGTTTCGCTGCACATCTTTGAGAATGTAATTAAAATGAGGAAGAGCTCGCATATACGTAGCTTCAACAACAAGAGAAGTTTCCGCGCATGAAATTTCAAATTAGCAAAACTTCATAAAAAAAAGTAGTACACACGAATTCATGGGCGGAAATATTCCCGGGCTCGTAATGATTTCAGCTACGAAACCAACTTTACCCCGTGAAAAATAGGATTTACAATGAACGTGGCCGTATGTAATATTTGATACGCACGTATACATCAGCTGCATTGTACTTTCAAAGTAAAGCCGGTTAATAGATGCGCGAACACATATATATCGAAGGCGTATAGCGGATTGGAGCTGTTGCTACTCTGCAGTTCAATCGGCACACTGCAGCCTATATGCAGGAAGCCCTAGCAAATCACAAACGCGACGGTCATCGGCCTCTTTGCCCGAGCGTAACGCTCTCTCGCATGCGTGCACGTATCTGACATGATGCCCCGCGAGTTCCATCACGTGAGTCGAGAGAGGCGCGCGCGCGGATATACTCATTCAGGTCTCCTATCTCTCTTTCTCTCTCTCTCTCTCTCTCTCTCTCCCTGCCTCTCTCGCGTTTCCGCACAGCGTTTTTTACCCTACAGCCCGGCAGTAGCGCGGCTCCTTCAGCCATCGATCTTTTTGCCCGCTTGACGACCGCCGCCGCCGCGACGCAGCTGCATTTTCGGCTCGACGTCGTATGTATATAGATATATACACGTCTCGAACGTTTGAACGCGAGCGCGCTCGACGACACGGCGCGGCGGTTTCGACGTGATTTCGCCGACGAGATCTGGCCGCGCGCGGCCGTGTATATATACGCGATGAAAAGCGACCCCTCATACCCCCCGCTTGTGTAATTAAAGCTGATTGCGCGCATACGATGTTTGCTAAGAACTGACTCATTTTGCACATAGCTCGCGTGTAAGTGCACCTGCTAAGTCCGAGTATGGATATATATACACACGCTTGATTTTTTCCATTTTTTTTTCTTTTGATCCTTTGAAAAATGTCGAGAACCGTATAAACCTATATGCGAATGATATATACGGATCTCGCCGGGGCTGAACACCGCGTTGAGTCTTTTTCTCCTTCGCATACAATTTCCCAAAGTACCTTCGCGTGTATCTTCCTCCGAAGGAATTTTCTCTCATTGATTTCCAATGATATTATTATCAGCGACTCGACGAATCGAGATTGGCTCGTGGGCTGAGGACTGTCGTCTCTCAATTCAACTTTCCTTTCTCGATGTGTATGAAGCGTAGCTTATACTCGTCTCCGCGTGATTTGTATTTTATATTGAGATGCGAAAGTTTCTCGAGTATATTCGTAATGATACCCGGCGATCATGATCCGAAAATAAATCTCGTGCATTTGTAATTCAAAGTTTTTCGAAGATTTTTTAATCGAATATTCATATGTTGCTCGACGTTCAACGAGACTGTTGTTGTTCAAGTGTTCGAGACCATTCTATACATGTATACGTAAATCAATCCCGTCGGTGTAAAATACGAAATACTTCAACTCGAGAAGATAACGACGCGGAGCGGATAATGTTGTGACGATCCATAAATTGAATGCGTTATATCCTTACTCGTCGTTAGAGATGCATCTCTCGGCTCGGAAGACAAGCACTCATTAAAAAACACGAAGCGCGTGGGCTCCGGTATACACCAGTCTCTGCACTCTACATGCGCACACCCGTTTCCTGGACTATTTTTAGCTACATATACCCATACCCTCGGCTTGTTAGCTCGTGATTGAGCTAATTTTCTTTCTTCGGCAATTTTCTCGTCGTACCGGGCGTCAGTTTGATGCGTATAAGTGGATTACGCGGATATCCCAAAAAGTCGTGCGCGTGTGCCAAACGAATCGCGCGTCTTCATTCAGTTTCCACGCTAACAAAGTGCCGAATCGGAACGTCGAATTTCCGGGAAAATGGTGCGCGGGACGTTTTTTCTCCTCGCCCTCCGTTGACCCAGTTATCGCGGGCCAAAAATGTCTAGCTCGAACAATATATATATATATATAGTTACCAAACGACGACGTGTCGGCCGGCACGTCATATATACGTGGTTGTTGTAACAAACTTAATTAACGCCAAGGCAGTCGGTTACACTTGGCGCGCGCGCGGATTACGTGAAAATTTATTCGGACCGATTCACTCGCGCGTATAGTGGCTAATGTATATATACGCGTTGCCGACACTTTGGAAGCTATCCGGGCACGTACGAGAAAACTAAAAGAAGTCGGGCGACGGGCTGACACGGCAACACCATCTCCGAAAAGCGTATCAGTGTCTGTCGAGTTGGCATACACACACGTACGCTTGCGCGCGAGATGTATCAGCTCGGGTCCATCGCCATTTACTTATCTCGCGGCGCGATCCGTTACGAGGCATACTTATCCACGCCCCGCGCAGGTATGCTCGTTCTCTCGCTCTCTCGGAGCTATAGAGTATACATACAATAGGTGCAACGAGCTCGGCGCGCACGATTTAACCCAGAAACGGTCAGCTGCAGTGCGGAGCACCTGCAGCGACTCTCCACGCCGCGCGGCCGCCAATCGCACGTCGCCCGGCTTCAATAATATTCCTCCCATCGCGCCCGTGTGTATGTGCAGTATACACCCATACACGTACTCGGCTTATCTCGCCGCGTAGGCGAGCGCCACCGCCGCCGCCGCCGCGCGTATAGTGCCATATAATGCCCCCCACCCCCCGTGCACGCGCTGCAGCTTTCTCCGGAAAAGGAGGAGTCCGCCGCGGAAAGAAAGAAGACGCGAGGCGAGCTATTAAAAATTACCGTTGCGCACGAAGCGGTGAAAACGCCGCCGCCGCGCCGTCGCGGCTTTTGGGATCCCGCGGCCCCGCCGCCTCGGGCGCCCGAGAGCGACAGTCGAGCGCGCATACCGATCGATATATATATATATATATATATATGCTTCGCGAGAGTGCGTGCGTATATGTGTGTGTGTGTATATATACCCTTCGAAATACGGGAGGAGGCTTCTCTCCTCGTGGATGCCTTTGCGACATGCGGGACCCACATATATATGTATACTACGTGACCGACGGATGGCCCTTTACGGTGATACTCGGGCGCCGCGGCTTTCGAGGAAAAGTTGCAGAGCTGAATATATATATATACGCGCGGCGAGCTCGTCGGTACAAATGTCAAGTGTATAACGTTGTTGAGCGGTTTTTCTTTTTCCTTTTTTTTTTTTTTCACTTGTTGCACACCGGAGAAACCGCGTCGCGAGGAAGTATATACACGTATATTGCACTTCTTCGCGACGGTTCTGCTGGTCTAAAGCGCGACACAAATTTTTACGCTCAAGCCGTTTGCCAGTTTAATGATCGTAAAACACTCGTGAGCGTGTATGCATACGTGTATGAATGCCGGCGAGGAAAAATTCCCGGAATACTCGAAATTCGAACATAAACACATATTCGGACAACTTCATTGAGCCGCGCATTCTCTCTAGTTTACGTATTTTATATATACATATGCTGCAGCCTCGCGCGCGCGCGGCGCACGTACGTAAATTTCACGGAAACTGTAAACACGCATTTGCCCACTCGACACCCGCGCGTGTGTGTGTGTGCGCACGCGCGCATGAAAACTCTATATAGCCGCGCTTACCGTTGCTCGCGGGCCGCAAATCAATCTCTAAAAATATATACCGCGTGCAGCGCGCGCGCTGTTGCACTCGACAACACACACACACATACACTAGCTGCGTGCTGCAGCAGCAACAAACGTCGTCGGCTATAGAAGCCACGCCGCAATATTTCGAACGAACCTTGAGCCACAAACCTCGAAAGGATCGTGGCCTTTCGCACACACACACACACACACACACTCGCGCTCTGCTGGGGGAAAACTCATTGTTGCTGCCGCGTTGATGATCCGCGCCGAAAACGTGTGTGCGGCACGCGAGAGCGAGGGAAACCTATATGTGCGCGCACGCATTGTTCCCAGCTCTGTCTCGGCATTTATACATGCGCGCATGCATATATATGCGGGTGGTATATCGCGCGCGCACTCGCGCACTGTTGCTCGTGTTTTTTCTCTCTCTCTCTCTCTCTCTCTCTCTCTCTTCTGCGTTCCGTCTTTTTCTTGCTTAACGGGTTCGGTTGTGACGGGCTGAATGCCGCGGTCGTACCTTTCGGCCGGGCCGCATTGACGGATAGTGAATGGAGCGGGCCCTCAGCGATTGTGCAGTGTAGCGTATAGCGCGAGCGTGTGCAGCAATGAAAGATTCATGAGCAACCGCGCGCGCGCCTCTGGACATTGTTTTCGAAATCTCGATTCATTATATTACGCCCTCGGCCCTGTGTGTGTGTGTGTGTGCGTGATTGTGCGTATGCGCGACGACTCGTTTTGACGATTGATATATAATATTACAGCGCTGGGAAAATCACACGAGGGTCGCTTTCTGCGGGCTTCCAGAACGAGATTTCGTCCGGAAGTCGAGCGTATATAGCCTTTTGTAGTGTATTTATATACCGCGTGTATACGTCTCTATATACACCGGGGCGTTACGCGATCCAAAACCTATATCGAGAGGATACATCTTGTTCGCAATTATGTCGAAAACGATTGTTTTGTTGGCTCGCGGGCGGTAATAAACAGGAAAAATCGCGCGAGCGCACGAGGAAGCGTGCACTTTGTCCGCTGATTACATATATCCCCGCGGAACTATCAACGGCAGCTTTACCGGAGAGGAGCGGCTGTCCCCTCCCCCCGTGCTCGACCTCCGCCAAATGATGCAGAACAACGTAACATAATGGAGAGATGACGAAGATAAAGACCGCACACGCCAGCCGCAATCCGTATTGATAATCCCACACCCAAGATCGCTCCTTCGATCGACCACAACTGACACACTAGCCGACACTTTCGAAAAAAAATATCGACATCGGCAATTGCGCCGTTACCCCTGTGGCGACACTTGAAAATCCAAAGAAAAACACGCTGTAGTGTACGCTCAATTAGTCGTATATATGTGTATAAAAATAAGCTGGTTATACATACATAATATAGAGTAGCGCTGTGCAGGTAAATCCAATCAAGCCACCGCGGCGCGCAGCGTAAAACACGATCCGCAGCAGCGCAGCGCCGGTGCGCGCGGCCCACATTTGAGGTACGCGCCGCGGCTGCCCCGGATGTCGCGAACGCGTCCACTCAATTATTGCCGCCATCCGCTCGGAAGTGGCGTACGAGCGTAACGGCGAACTCGTTATCGCCGCCCCCTCCTCCTCCTCCTCCTCCCTCCGTCCATTGTCTATTTTTCTCCGCGCGGGCTTTTATGCGCCTCGCACAAATTAGGGGGAGGCTGCTGTGTGTTCGAAGTCCTTTTCCGCCGAGTACCCCACGCCCCCCGAGGGAGCATTGCCTGGCGCACGCGCGCGCGCAGGCGACATGAATTTTTTACCAGTATCGGATGAGCTGCTCTCGGCCGAGGTAATTGGAGCCCATTGTGCTCGAGGCGATATCCGACCGCATGGGGATTAGACTCTCCTGTGTGTCGGGCCGCTGCTGGTGTATCGTCGCCGCATTGACATATGCGCGTGTACGTATACTCCCCCGTATACGCGAGTTATTTATAATCCGATGGATCACCACAACCTAATGTACAACAACTGCACGTGTATACTCTCCCTCTATACCCTTGGATCAGTGAAATGTCGGGCACTATTAATTCCTACCGTAAAAACATTAGAGAGTATAGGGCTTTTTTCGTGTACGCATTTAAATATATGTTTGATACTTCGGTATTTTGAATAGGTATTCAATATTTTTCAATAGGAAACCTTCGACCAGCTAATTTTCAAGCGATATTCTTCCGAGAAACTGATTTCTCTCTATTTAATCCTCGAGTAGGGGAAATGAGCGTCGAGCAATTGTCGCCCATTCACAAAATCCTTCCTACCTCTGAATAGTCAATCATCGCTCGATGCGATTTAGCGCACTATACAACAAGAGTCGCGTGTCGCATACGTAAGCGTCGCGGCGACATACGATGCGGCCTCCTCAAACCGGAGTGATAAATACTATTATAGTTGCTGACCGTATCTTTTTTACATAGCCACGTGTATAATGCATGCACAAGAGGGTATTATCATCGGGAGGCTCATTTGCCTGATACCTATACTCTCCGAGAAAGGAGAAAGCGAGAGATATGCAAAAAGACGGATTTATGCACTCGAGACGGGGGGGGGGGCTAATTAAAATTGCGATCTACATTGTGATCTCAAAAGAGATATTCGTTCATTTGAAATTTAAATTCGTTCATTTTTTGTTCAGTTGGAAGGTATATTACGATCCACTCTCGCGCCTGTGCGGCTCCGAGTGGGACCCTTCAGTTTTATCAGACAAAAATCCCGGGAAATGAACTTCTGCGCTTTCTGTTCAATTCAAAGTATAGAAGTCATTCATAATCATCCATCTATACAATGGTTGATAAAATTCTAGAATCGTGTTTTTTGCTTGCACTTGATTCACAGTTGGCGATGTTGCGTATACCTTTCCATCCGTGTGTGTTTCTGCGTAACGAGAGACTGCAGGAATGCACATTTCTGGTGAAAAATTTTAATTTGGTTCCCCGGCAGTAGTCATGTAAAAGTTACCGCGCCGCTGTCGAAATAAGAACAATCAAATCAAATAATTTCGCAACGCGCAATAATAATAACAATAATCGTACACACACGAGGGACTTTTATATACCATAACAATTTCCGACTGCGCGCGTGTGCATACAAATGCCGTTGTATGCAGTTTCTTGTCCCAATCATTACTGTGGTTTCCCATTGTGACGCGCCGGGGATGCCTTTCTTGGTTCGCGGTTTTCCTGTATATATAGAAACTGATAATTTCCGCCATCTGTATATATATATACACGCGCGCGAGCGAGAGCCAGCGAGCAGATGGTTACGGCTCAGCTGGCGCGGCGAAGCGAGTTTGAGAAGCTTTTGGAAAATAAAAAAGAACCAAGTTTCGAGGGAATATTTCTGGCTACAACGATCGCGCGAGGTCACGAACAATCCGCAACTACGTTGCGTTACATATGCTCGTTGCGCGCGCGCACACGCGGCTCGCTCGCTCGCGGATGGTTGTTACACACGACGCGCGAACTCGTCCGAAGATCGCGAGGGGAATGGCGTCGTTGGCAGCCCCGATAATGTACGCGAGATGAGAATAACCTTACGTAATTGACTAGAGAAAGCCGCGCGCGCTCGAGTTGGAAAAGCGCTTTGAGGCATTTATGAGGCGTGATTTACGAATCTCGTATACAATAATTGACGTGTGTACGTGCAATTTCTGATTGAAATTTTTTCCCTTTTCGCGTTTATCGTACACACACGCCCGGAAAATTTTTACCCATTGTTTCGCGATGAGAGAGCGATACGCCGCGAATTTCACAATGCATTTCTGACAATCTACTTATATCGTTGCTTTGTTCCTTCGACGAGCAAATATATTCAAAACACGCGCGCTCGCGCACGTCAAAACACATGAACATTTGTGTTATATGGTAAAATTTATCGTCCAAGTGTATTATTGTCGAGCTGTTATTACAAGCTTCTCGACACAATATACCAACGAAGTAGCCAATAAAGAAAACTTGCGGTTCTTATCAAATCAAATTTTGTGTGCTTTTGTACGTGTATACAAAAGTACGCTTTCCAAACATTTGTTCCACCGAATCGTACTTGGAATCGGAGTAATTATAAAATCCCCGCAAAGTATACACACACGCTGTTAACGGGCAGCATCAGATTCAATCTTCGCTCCCTCGGCCATAGGAAATTCCTCCGCGGGAGAAATCTCGAACAAGAAGCACTTCCTACGTATATCCATTTCACCGGAGCTGAATACGTATATACGAGAGATATACGACGAAAAAATTACAAGCGCGACACCGCTTATATATACGCGGCTGCCCGTTCGTCATCATTATCGGCTATCTCTATTCACGCGATGATTTCTCTCTCTCTCCGCAGCCTCTCTCGAAACGAGCGCACATAATCATTCTCTCAGGTGGCCCGGCGTGTGCATCGATATACTTTCTCCTCATATAACGACTCACGACTCGGTGCGCGCGGCGCGGCTCGAGACAAACAAACAAAAAAATCGGACCGACGACGATGCGCCGCTTCCGCTGCTCATGGCACATTTCCGCGGTTGGAAATCGAGGCGATCGAGCCACACGTGCGAGTATGGTGGTTTTTCGAGGTGCGACTGCTCGGTGGGAAAAAGACACGTGTCGGGGCGCGCGGCTCGCGTGGGAGAGACGGCAGGTGGAAGTCGGAAGGAAGGAGCTCGTGTGCCACAAGAGTCTTTCTCCCGCGTGTCCGGTGCTCCTCCCACCATCTGTTAATCCACAGTCTGGACCACATTCGTTTCTTGCCTTTTTCGGCTCACAGGCCGCGACTCCGTTGCGGCAGAAGCTCTTCACTCGGATTACGCCGGCCGGAGTTTCAGCCTCTCTACGGGTTTTAGCAATTTTTCCAAAGGAGTCTATAGACCCCCGCGGCTGGATGGGGATTTTCGTCGCGATGAATTCGTATATATATACCGTTGTATGTATACAGACGTGGACGGAAAAGCATATATACATTCCATTGAAAATACAAAGGGTCGTGCAACAATAGCTCTAGAATATCTTCCTTCGTTCATTATACGGAATCAGTTATACGCGTCGTTGGTATAAACAACATGATCGATTGGAGTAAACGACGCGGGGGAAATCGCGAATCGCGAAATGAAAAAGCAGTGCCTCGCGCGCGCTCGCGTTCATAACTGCCTCGGTCGTTCGATCCTCTCGAAACCGGCGAAAAAAGCTGCTCGACCCGAAAGAGTTTCTCGATTCAATTTCGTCCCCCCTTATTAAATTCGATCTCGCCTCTCTCGCCGATGCTCCGAGACAATTTGGCTCGCGTCTCTTTCTTTCTCTCGAGGATCGCTTGGCCGCCGGGCGTTTTTCAAAAAAAGTGCACACCAGCGAGCCACGATCTCTTGCCTCGTCATCTTCCCGGTCGCGGCCGTCGCTGCGCGCGGTGATTGCCAAAAACACACATACTCAGCTCGCGCCCGTGTGTGTGTGTGTGCGTGTATATGTCCCAGCTGTTACCTCGATTCCCAAGAGTCGGATCGGGCGCAATTCGCTCTCCGAAGAGCTAATTACTCGGGGCCCAAGTGAAACTCGCGAAATCGATCGCCGCGAGGCACATATCACGCGCGTGCTATATATACACACACACATATACATATACATACATATACCCGCATCTGCACACATACTTACGCGGGCGAAAGTAGGACCCGTATATACTTTTGATTTTCGCCATGCGGCGCTCTCTCGTTTTGTCCCTATACACCTTGCAGCGCCCGACCGCGAGCGAGAACATATATAAGTAGGTGAGCCAAATTTCGCCGCCCGCAGAAGAATCTGGCGCTGTAGGTCATTGCTTTTCTCTCTCTCTCTCTCTCGGTCCCGCGGTCCCTCTCTTTCTGGCGCGTGTCAACGGAAATAAACTAAGCACTGCACTTTGCGCCGTCGCTGTATACGGTACACTCGTACGTGTGTGTGCAGCCCGCGACGATTCGCACCTGCTGCACCGCCGCGAGGTCTTTTTACCGTCTTTTTCCTCTTGGCCGTTCTACTGTCTTTTATCCGCGGCTGTCTCTCGTATCTCTCGCTCTTTCTCTGTGTTTCGTGAGTCGTTTCTCTTTTTTAATGAAAGCGCGGAGAGCCGCTGCGCGACGAGAGATTAATGGGCGCGTGAGAAGCCGCCTGTGCGCGTCGAATTAGAGATGCTGCCGCCGCTGCTGCTGCTGCTGCTGCTGCCTTTTTTCAGCCCACAGCGGCTTTGTTTTTCCTCGACACGCGCGGAGAGGCTCGCGCGCGCTGCGGTGAGCCCGCGGTAAGATTCACGCCAGTTGCGTACCGCCGCCGCACGTAGACAATATTATTGGAACAGTTCGAGCTGTTCTCCGGATGACCATCTTACTCGTTGTCCCGAATCAAACGCTCATCGACTCGTTCTCGTTTCGCGGCTGGGCCTTCGCGATTTGACGTTCGTCTCCTCGAGTCAAGACGTCTGCGTCTTGATCGAGGAAGAAGAAAAAAATCGAAACCTGTATGTTTTTCCCCAAAACTTTCGTCGCTTCATTTTATCTCGAATCAATGTCACTTGCATTCGCGGCGTCTTGGATTTTCAATAACGAACCCGATATAGGAGGAAAAAATTTCGTAAAACCATGGGTTAAGAGTCGCTATTAATATCGTTACGGACGATAAGAAAGACAAACAATGATTCGAGGGGCCGCGCATTGACGATAAGATAAAAATGGAGTGTTAGTCTATGGAAACTTAAAGTTTCAATTGCTCCATCCGTTATCCGCAAATTTCAATATCTATGATAATCCCAGGGAGAATATCGATTGCGCTGGAGATTCCTCCAAGTATAACCAATTTGTTGCGCCGACTCTGTACGTTGGCTTGGAAGATATACGATATACGCCTTTCTCACACTGTCGCTGTGTGTGTGTGTGTCTCTCTCATTCGTATGAAATCATACGCAATCGAGATGTGACAAGACATCGATGTAATTGTGAAATTAATCCCCCTCATAACCAGCCTTTTTTTTGTCCCCGCACGAGTCGATGTTGTTTACGTAAGACGACTCGCGAGCATTATTTCACGGTATCCCGCGTCATTTTTCAAACAAAAAAACAAACTCTCTCTCTGCCTCTTATTGGGGGATTATAACCGCGCACAATTCAGTATCTCCGCTCGATGTCACGTTCCTTCCACCATTGTTTTTCTATATCTGATGTACCAGCGGGCGCGAGCGCGACGGATTATTTCCATCAAATGATAAAGTTAATCTCTCGGTGACGTATCGCTCGAGAATGTTTATACCGCGGCGTATTTATAGAAGTGAAGAATAACATTCACTCAATGGGCTCACTCTCTCGGAGACGATGGAGGGAAAAAGTGCATGAGCGAGGAAGAAGAAAAAAAAGAGGAGAGAAGCGAGTCGACTCGAACGCGCGCACTGTTACTTTTAAAGAGGACATTAATCTGTCGCGATTCAGAAATAGCTCTATGATGCGGAGACTCGCGAGAGAGAGAGAGAGAGAGAGAGAGAGAGAGAGAGAGAGATTCAGATTCAGATTCAGAATAATTTTATTGCCTGTACATTATGTTGTACAAAATACAAGTTACTAAAAAGTATAAATTATGATTTAACTTATTTAAAGTTGGCTAATTAAACAATATTCTTAAGCGATAATAAAATAGGTTGTACATAATTGGTTTATCCATGTTGGAGTAGGTAAGAGTAGAGCTGGATTTTGAATGATTGGTATGAGGGGGCGTCAGTGATGATTGAAGGGAGCGAGTTCCAGAGCTGAGCTGATGAGATATGAAATGATTTTTCGAATGACTTGGTGCGGGAAGCCGGAATGACCAGTGGCGCGCGACGACCACCCCTCACTGGACGAGTAGACGTGTTCTCATAAAATAGGTCCGCGAGGTACTCTGGTCTGCCAGATCTGAGGATCTTGCAGAGCAGAGTAGCTTTGAAATAATCACGTCTCAAGTCAGTGGTGAGCCAACCGAGTTCTCGCCTGTAAGGGGTGATGTGCTCATTCCTCCTTACACCATAGACGTATCTTATACCAGTGTTGACAAGCCGCTGTAGGATAAGATTCTGCTCATTTGAGAGATCGCAGTATACCAAGGAGCAGTAGTCAATAAGTGGAAAAAGGAGTGCTTTGATGAGGTGTTTCCTGAGGGCCAAATTCGCACAACCGCGGAACCTATGGAGCCTATACATCAGGGCGTTGGCTTTTTTGCACACCGACAACACATGCTCCTTCCAGGAGAGAATCGAGTCAAGAGTGACCCCAAGACTGACTACCGAGGATTCAAGGTGAATGGTGGAACCATCGAGGTTCAGTACCTGATCAGCCTGCTCACAGATACCACTCACGTAGTATCTACTGCCAAAGACTATCGCTTTCGTTTTGGATGCGTTTAGCTTGAGGCCATTGGCAGCAGCCCAAGCTGAGATTGCAGCAGCATTTCGGTTGAGTTTAAGTAGCGTCGGTATCAAGTCTTCAGGTGAACAGTAAATGTAAATCTGTAGATCGTCTGCGTAGAGTAAGTAGTGTACGTCAAGGTCAAGCCACCGCCCCACATCTCCAATGTACAGAGCAAAGAGCAGCGGGCCAAGGACTGATCCCTGCGGAACGCCTCTATTCAGTGGCAGAAAATTAGTGAAAGATCCATCATCTCTTTTAACACACTGCTCTCTGTCTGTCAGGTATGACGCTATCCAGCGAATAACCTGCATGGAAAAGCCAAGTTTGTGAAGCTTGCGAAGTAGGGCAGAATGTGAGACAGTGTCAAAGGCCTTGCTGAAGTCAAATAGAAGTAGTGCCGTAAGTTTTTTCGCGTCTCGAGCCGTACGTATGTCTTCAGTGAGCTTCAGCAGAGCCGTTTGCGTACTATGTCCTCGTCTGAAACCTGTCTGACGCCCATCCAAGAGACCGTTAGTTTCCACATAGTTGCTGATCTGGTTAAAGACCAGTCTCTCAAGGACTTTTGAGAGAAAATTAAGTAAGGAGATTGGTCGAAAATCACCAGGGGTTAGGGGGTGCGGTGTTTTGTTAAGGGCGAGGACGGCTGCTTGTTTCCATGCAGTAGGGAAATGAGCTTGTTGCAAGGATGTGTTGAAGATTTTACATAGGATGGGAAGGAGGGAAGGGAGTGCTGATACAAAGAATCTCTGCGGGAGGCCATCAACTCCCACCGCCTGAGTACTGGATTGTTGGATGGCCACCTTGATCACTTCAGGAGTGATCTCTGAAAATTGGAAACCAGGTTCCATCGAGGTCTGCTCAAGCTCCTGAAGAATTGAGGCCAAAGGAAGGGCAGAGTGATCAGTTGCGATTTCAGTGAAGTGGGAGTTCAGTTCCTCCGCAGAGATATTTCCATGAGTGTTACTAGAGAGAGAGAGAGAGAGAGAGAACGGATGAACGGGCGCGCGCGAGCTTATGCACTTTTTGTCGCGTGTTTTTAATAGAAGCTCAAACGGGCGCGCACGCGACTCTCAAGTTTTTTTTTCCTCTCGCCGCCTCTCTGAGGATTTTCCCTGCATTTCCAACGAGTCGAGTGTACATACGAAAGAGCTTCGGTGTGAAAGAATTTAAGAGGCTCGAGCGCGGAGAGACAGGCAAGACGTCGATGCCTCGCTAAGTACTCTTTTCTTTTATATCAAATTAGTCCAACTTTATTTGAACGAGTCAATATTGAACGTTCCGATCCAAAGCCGCGCGTTTCTCCAATTGATCTCCAAAATCCAGTGAAAATTTACGAGATAAAAAAAAATCAAGTCAATTTCAAATAAATCCTATGGAATCTCAGTTCTCCAGCCAATACGGGATAAACCTCGAGAGATAGTTTCTGACACGGGCGCGATAACTCGAGTTATATGAAGTTCAAACATCAAAGCTCGCACATAATATATCCATTCTGCTTGCGTCGGATCAAAATCCAATCCCCCCCACCCAGCCGGGCCGACCCGCGGATCATCCCCCGGGTATATTTTCTCATTCCGCGTGTACAAACAGCGTCGCGCGCACGCGCGAGGTCGCATATAAAAAAGCGGACGACTGAGCGGGCGAGAGAGTGTCCCGCGAATCTCCGGGCGATCTTTTGGTCGCGTCGGGCCTAATATACGAAGCTCGTTATGTGTACGGGCGAGCCGGGGGGACCGGACGATTTCCCGAGCGCGCAGGTAAACAGGCGCGCGCTCAAAGAAGTCCGCGGGGGAAAAAAAAGAGAGACGCCCGCGCGGGTTCGGAGCGCTGTATACGTATAATGCACTGCAGTAAGGGACAAAATGGAAAAAGGCGGACAGTCGCTGTCTGCAGTGTATAGGTGGCCGACGGATTTTCGATAGTGCCCCCGCATGATGTTGCAGAGCACCCCTCTCGGCAAAAGTTCTCCGTATTCCTTTTTGCCCGCGAGCTCCTCGCCCCGGCGCCCATTGTCTCGATGCTGCAGCAGTGACCGTTGGGTTTTCGAAATTTCTGTACCGACGCCGGCCAACGTATATTTTCCGATATATCATGCGCTTCTAATGGATTCGAACGAACGAGCGAGTTTGACGTGTAATATGTGCGCGCGCGCGCGTATTGCTTATCGCCGCGCGTGTTTCAATTAATCGTAACCAAATGTATATACACACGAGCGCACACATTTCGTTCAAACAGCCTACTACTCCACTTACCGAACTAACAAACATCGCGAAAGCCGAGCCTGAAAAAAATCAGCGTCCCGCGGTAAAACACACTGGCGTCGCTGCGCGCTGCACACGCATTCGTCGTTTATACATTCAGACCTAAAAATATACTCGGGAACAACCCTCGCCTGGTATATATGTAAACCATCTCGGTTCGTCCCCCCTCATCAGCTCAACTAAAACAAGTCTCTCTCTCTCTCTCTCTCTCTCTCTCTCTCTCGTCTCCTTCTGTAAAAAGAAAAAAGTAATCTCAAACGTTCCAAAGCGAGAAAAATCGTTGTCGCGTGCGTGCACAGTGTAATTTTCTCTCTCTCTCTCCCGTTTGACCGCAGAAATAACTGTTCGGCCGACTCCGGCGTTGCACGCTGGACCGCTACAAGGATTGTGCGCGAGGGAAAAGCAGCGGGAGACTGGCAGACGGGAGTACCGGCCGAGATTTTCGCGCTCGCATACATGAGCGCTTAGGAATTCATATATATATATATGGAGTTAAAAGATATATAGCAGAGAAATTAATGGGTCGGTTGGTGTGTGTATATATATAAGCTCCTCGCGGTCGATCGAGCGCGCGCTGGCTTGATTGTGTTTTACGGTTCGGCTTCGTCGGTTGTGTGCTACTATTTTTATGGGGGAAGGTGGGGGGGGGGGATATTTTTCGCTGGCCAATGAAAAATGAGGGGAGACGTTATTCGCTTACGAAACGAGTCGAGTGGAGAAGATGGGGAATTTCGAATCTGGTCAATGGGAGGATGCCGAATCAATTCAGGCAGAAAAGTTAACTCCCCGAGATGAAGAGTTATCGAGCCCGTCTCTCTCGAGCAGCGTAATCCAAACTGACTTTCCGATGAACAAAGTTTGAGTTAACTATCGTTTTGTGAAAGTGTCACGGACAGGACTCGGGCAAGACTCGGTCAAGCCGGTTAAGGACTCTCGTAAGTGAAACTGTCGGGCGCAATTTTTAACGTATACACTATCAAAGTCTCGAGTTTCGAAAAGTTTTAACCTGCAAGCCAAGTAAACTAGAGTTTAATCGTTCAATTTATGATAAATTTACCCGGGACAACTACTTGTTGGGAAAAGAAGCCGAGCTCGGTGTTTGCGCACAGTTTACAAAACGATAGGGATTTTTCCTCAACGTTGCGTGTGTTTCGATACGCGGAAAAGAGGAAACGAGACGATCTATTTGAATTCATTGAGGAATTTAAAATTAGAGAAAAAAGGGTCAGTTTCGTAATAAACTTGATTCATGGGATTATAGCCGCATCCGTGGAGGACGGAGAAGACGAACGAGCAGAAATCAGCAGAGCTCGGGAGTGCGCGGACATAAGGAAGATGAACATTAGAAGACGAGATAGAGTGTAATAAGATAACAAAGGAGCGCGCGCGGTCCACTGGGCCAATATGAGCCGGGGATCGAGGCTCTCGAGATCATAATGAGACGAGCAAAAATGAAAGGAGAGAAGGGCCAAGATTGACGGAGTGAAAAACGAGGGTCAAAATGAAAAAAAGAGAGCCGGGCCGAGCTCCTAGAAGAAGCTTTTAATTATTCACGAAAATCCAAAGTGGGAGGCTCCCCGCGGATGTGTGTGTGTTGAATTCTTCCTTTTTCCATGATACGCACAAACTGGTTTTGTCGGTCCGACTTATATATTTCCATGTGCATTGTCGATTCACGAAGAGGTGAAAGACGCGCGTCGAACATGTCGATTCGAGGAAAGTATTATGCATATAGAATGGCGAAGTCGATATATCGATTGTATAATGAGGCACCCTTGACGCACCAGGATCGTGCCATTCGCAGAAACACTTTCACTCCTTGTCTTGATGATGATGCGCGCGCAAGGCGCTCGACCCATTCGCCTCCTATTTAACTCGTATATTACCCACAACCGACTGTCGAACTATCTTGTGAGACGCGAAAAAGAGGGACACGCGAGAACATACCAAAATGCGTGTATATAAAATCCAAAGTGTGTACACGATACACATGCGCAGGGCAAATGATATAAGAGCGAGCGAGAGAGAGGGAGAGAGACGAGACGAAACAAAAGGATCCAGACCAACTAGTCGCGCGAGACCCATCAGATAGAGATCCACGAAAGGAAAAAAGCGAGAAAGAGGAGCCGAAGGATCGTGTGCGGCGTCAGGTAAAAAAAGTCGACGAAGCAGCATCGCGGAGAGCGAACGAGAGAGAAAGGAGAGACGCACACGTGCACCGGCAGCTCGCGCGCTCGCGCATTGTATACCTTTAACCTACATATATACCGGAGCAAGAGTGAGAGAGAGAGAGAGAGAGAGAGAGAGAGAAAGAAGGATGGCTCACTCGGTAAAGGCCGTTTCACAACGCGCGACACGCGAGACCCTCGCCTACGTGCCGTCGAGACACCGTCGTCCCGGTCCCGCTCCTTTTCCTCCGCACTGTATATACGCCGTCGGGGGGAAGGGGGGCCTTTTCATTCGACGCAGCCGAGGATGATGCACTGCCGAAATATTCCGAGTGCAGCCTTTGTCCGACTCGCGTTCCCTCTTACGCGTGTATACCTATATAGACTCGCCCGCACACTCCGTGGGCTCGGCGCTTCAGCGTATTCTAATTTTTCGGCGTATTCTGTTTGGCCCGCAGTTTCCCTCAGCTTTCCACGAGAAATTTGCGCTGTTCGTTGATGCTGTTCAGCGCATAGATTTGCCGCGTATATAGATTCTTACTGTACATATATTCCCATTCGTCGCGTACGTGCATAAATACACATACGTGGGGTGTTTAATTACGCGACTCGAGATTTGGACGACACGCCAACGTTCCGACTCTACGCGACGCAGGAGAAATCATGGAAAAATAATGTTCCAAAGGCTGGCTATTGATTATGTTTTTGAGGGGGGGTCTTCTATTTTCGGGTGGAATTCTCGATACGACGATGCTTTCGCGATTTTTCAATTTGCCAGTGAATATACTGCGTGGCTTGTCTTACATTGCTACATGGGTAATTTTTTTCTCTTACTCCCCACTTGTCTTGAGCACCATTGAATAACTTACTTCTTGTACTTGAGCTTGATATACCAGTTCGTTGCAGCTCGAAAAACGCGGCATTTGTCTGTCGAGTCGTTAAACTAGTTGTGAATTTCTTCCAATTCGTTTTGTTCCTACGACTCGTTAGATCTTGTTGGTTTAATTCAATTCGCTTTTATTTCCTGCTTCGATTTAAGCTTTTCGTTTATGGAGCCGATAAAAAACGAAAAGTTTTGAAATTGGTAATAAATATTGGTTACTAACAAGATCGGTGTGATTCGATAGTAATTTTATCTATAAAAAAAATGTTTTAATTAATTTAGATCAGTAGAGCTCTAATTCAGCGAGAGGATAAATGGCCTCGTATTGTAGACATCTCCGCAACCGGCGTACTATAGTTGCAAAGATTGGAAGAAAGTTCCAGCTTTATAATTAAATTTTTAATAAACGTAATTAACCGAATCATCATTGATCCAATCAAATATTTTTCTTGATCTAATTCTCGTTATTGTTCTTCGAACGCGATGCAGCATACACGTGGTCGATAAAACGCTGACGCAAAACTCGATGCAATTAATTAATCAATTGAAAAACGAAAATTTGATTTCAGCGGGCGACGGAAAGTTTCGTTGATTAAAATAGTACAATGGTCGATTTAGGAAGAACAGTGAAACTAGGATAAAGGGGGAAAGTTTTAATAAGGATACGCTGATAATTAGTGGGGTTGATGTAAACTCGGTACGGCGTGTGAAAAAGTTTGTTCGGCGAGTATAAGGGAATTAACTAAGTGGATCCGTTGTGTTTTTCGCGCGTTCCATGGGAATAAGATTCCAGTTAGTCGTCGTGCTCAATGAGAGCCAGTCTCGAGTCTTTATGTTAATGGTCATAAGTAGGTAAAGATTACCGAGATCTAGTGAACGCCAGGCGTGCAGTGTATAAATTCTTACCGATGAATAAACGTAATGTATATATATGTACAATATACAATGTTCACGTAACATACTTACGCCAACTACACCAGCCTGCCTCGCTCGGTCTCGTTGCATATGAATAGCACGAGTTTAATAACGCTCGTTCCAAGTTTTTATGTACCAACTAAAATTCCCCGATGAATATATCGAATAGTGTAATACGAAACATGAGAAATTACGATATCGGCGAGAATTCATGACACGTCGTACCCTCGCTATAATACCCTCGTTACAAGGCAATCAACGCCCGATGATTTCGGCACGCCACACGCATGCACTTTTGCAGTGAAAAAAGCCGAGTAAAACTGAGCGAGAATAAAAGAGGCGAGCTCGGAGAGTAATAAGCTACGGTGCAATAACAGCTGTTGAACTTTGCATTGCAGATATTGCGCCGGTGAGAGGTAGCGAGCGGATCCCCTTGGGCGTCCGGAAGAGAGACGAGAGCGGCTCGATGGGAGTCCGGAGATCGCTCGAGTGTCGCAGCCGCCCGGACGAGCTTCCCACGTCCGGCTGAACGTCTGGCGCGGGCCCCTCCGCTCTCTCTCTCCCTCACTCCCGCGCTTTGCGCGCTCGCGAGACGGCCCCCGGCTGCACAACATACACATATAACACGTGAACCACGCAGGTAAGATTTTCGAGCCGGGAAAAGTGCTCTGCTGCACTGGGAACGTGTGTGGCACGATACGTGTGAGTGTGTACATGCGAGAGAAAGAGAGAGAATTAGTAGGCGCTCGCGAGCGGTCCGGCGAATTAACGTGGATGCATACGGTGTTTCCCCCTTTATGTGTAGTGGGATTGGCGCCGCGCACGCGCGCGAGTAGGCGGTATGGGAAATTCGAAGGATGATGCGGATAATGACAGTATCATCAGCGATATTATTTGCCTATATATGTTTTTGTTCGGCTTAATTTGATTCGTCGTAACACACACGCAATGTCTGGATTTTTTGCAAACTATACACAGGGGACTGGTGAGATCGGTTCGAAAAATTGATCAAAGCAGAAGCGTTTAACAGACGGGAAATATTATGTTATCGTGAAATATACACGAATCAATATTCAGTTGGAAAGAGACATCGGTTCTCGTTGTGAAATCGTTCGAATCTCGCTACTCCCTGGATCACCGTCGCAAAAGCATCGATAAAAAAAAGGTATTTTTCTGAATCGCTTATATCGCAGAAAATAATCGTCCGAGGAAGTGGAGCGCGTTATTTCGGCACGGTAGAGGAGTAGTGCATATCGCGGATTTCCCTACTTTCCAAGTTCAGAGTTCGGATGTTAGTCATTTTTCCCGAATGGGCCGCATCGCGATAAGCTCTGGATCTTTAATTCTCGGGACAATGGGGGAACGCCTGTCTCGGATGCGCGTATACGAACCGCATCGTGTATACCGCGCATCGCGATCGGCATCGGCTCTATGGTGTGTGCGGGCGTTTTCGAAGCAGCGCAGCGCGATGATCATTATCTCCGGGGCATTCAGTGGAACCGTGACCATGACGACGCGCGCCGCGCCGGAATCCTTTGTGTTCCCGACAATTCCCCCTAATTATTTTTATTTTCACTCGTCCTCCTAGACACACACACACGTATACAACAAATAATACCGGGCTTAATTGTGACGAAACGACACGCGGGGGAATTTCATAACGAGCTGCTCTTTTTTCGACCGCTCTACATATATATATCAAATTTATTAACTCGCACACCCAACCGCGGCGGCACGTGGTGTATACTCAGCTTTGATCCAACGACGAGGAGCTCGCTTTTAATATACGCAAGATTGAGGCATTAATGTGTAATCAGTTGTGTGTATACGAATATAATATTATAGCGAACACGCCTCTATATGTACTTTGGTTAGCCAAGGAGAAACATTTATGTATACAGAGGAACGCTCTTGAGTACAGCGTTGAACTTGGACAAGTGAAACTAATAGCCGACCGCGGCCAACGCGAGTTTCGCATCTAATTGAATTTTCAATAGAACGTAATGCTTCGATCTACATGCAAGAGCATAATTGATCCGATTATTTCACCGCGGCTCTATATACCAGTGCAATTTTAATTCGGCATTACACGCTACGATCGCTTTCCTAACGACCAGCTCCCATGGATGGATCCGCGAAGGAAGTATATATCCCTTGCAACTATGTGTGTACGGTTATACGATAGCCCGTACCATGAGAATTTTCATATACAAGTATCACAATGCGCTGCTATTTCCTCGGGAGGAAATTATTTCCGGTATGGGCCGCCGAGGCAAAGGTCACGCGTCTCGTATGATGCGCGATACATAACATTCTCATGGAATTGAATTCATCGCGACAAGGGAGTGTATCTTTAAACCCATATCTTTAAAAATGACTGTTTTATCAGATGATCGAGTTTCCCATTGACGAGCTACTATCGATGCACGCTATACCCATTCCGTACATAATCATTGCCGATCGAGAGCAGCGCGAGGCCGCGATCGCTTGAAATCGGGGGCGCGCGAGCTGCAGCGCGCAGCGATGAGAGAGTGCGCAGGGGGCGATCTCTCGCGGTGCACTTGGCAGCGAGTAATCACAGAGTCGTACGTGGGATTGTTTGTGCGTGCAGGTAGCGGACCACCCAGCAGCCGGAGAGCGGGCCTCGTGGTAGAGATGGGCGCGGGCATGGGCAGGAGCGGCACCGGGGGCGGCAGTCTGCTCGAGTCCCTGCCCACCGGCTCGCCCCTGCACGTCGCGATGCTCGGCCTCGACAGCGCCGGCAAGACCACTGCCCTCTACAGGCTCAAGTTCGACCAGTACATCAACACCGTGCCCACCATCGGCTTCAACTGCGAGAGGATACGCGGCAGCATCGGCAAGGCCAAGGGTAAGTGCTCCGGCGCCACGGCGCGCGCCCGCGTGCGCCTATATCACTATCCAGGCCCTCGCGCCGATCGTGTACCATCACAAGCGAGGAATTCGGTGAAAGCTATATACACGTCCAGTCGTAAATTTTACCGGGGGCTACTTTTTCGGCTTTCCGCTTTTTCGGCGAGAGTATTCTCCGCGACCGGGTCGATCGTGAATACGCTTAAATGTATACCCACGAGAGGCTGCCGAGGAGGAATTTTTAATTGCACACCGAGCTTGTTTTGTATATTCAAAGCAACTGCCACGTTCCAGCGGGGAAAATCGAATATGGGATCGCGCGCGCGGGTCGAGATTGAAAACTAGTAGCCCTCGGTAGTTTTGAAACGTCGAATTCTTCCGGAGATCATTGGATTGGATGAGAGGACACAGGCTCGGGGACGCCGGGGAATAAATATCATCGGATTAATATATACACGAGTGTGAACAGCTTGGTGCGGAGATGCTGGCTCGAGATGTCTTTCGTGCAACCTCGAGTGGGATGAGTCAGTGTATTTTACTGGCAACGAAGATTATCGGGAATTGAAGAGGGATCAATTCTTTCTGCTTCTTAGAACGGACAATTTTCCGTATCTCTCTTATCCCGCTGTTTCGAAATAAAAATCTCTCGACCGATGAGTTATTACTTCTTTCAGCCGTTTTTTTTCTTCTTATATCCTTTTTTTCCGCGAATTCATTAGCCGCGGTAATTTTGCAAGAGAAATTATCGATCTTCGTCGCGCGTCTCTCGACGGGTTTATTCAACAAACGTCCGACCGCTCCTAGACAGTAGTTGTTTTCAATTCAGCGTTGTTGTTTTTTCATTGCCCCTCTAATCCGACAGAACTTTTCGAGCTCGTTGTAGCGTTCGAGACCGCGAGGAATAATAATCCAAATGAATTCATTCATTACGAGGGTCTAGCCGCTGTATAAGTCATATTTTTAATAAAGTAATTTGCTGAAGGTCTGCGTGGTTAACTACCTCATGACTTTCCATGTCAATTATCCCGGCCTCGCGCGGAGCAAGCGGTACACTAAAATTACTTCATCATTGTGTAAATTACGATTTGAACCTTCTCTTGCGCGCAATATTGTTTCGTAGAATATTCCGTTCGCGGACCCGACTTAATGCCGAAAGAAATCAACGCGCCACAGACTGTGCGGGGACGCGAGAGACGACATCCAACACGCTGCGCTCAACGAGAATTAACGCGGATTTGATTGATGACAGTTGTACACGCGTGTCAGAGAGCGAGGCTCGGTGTAACCACGATTCGATCGACAAAATGCCATAGTATAGACATACGGATAACGAAAGTGTCTCGGGGGGAAAAATTTCAAAATCGCCGAGTTATCGTTCATCAATCTCCGTAAATATAGGTGCAGTTCAGGGTGCACAGGGCAATCCGATTCGTTTTTCAAATCAAAATCATTGACAACCGTCCGACTTGCACCGAGACTCCTTGCATATAGCATCGCGCGCAACCGCACGTATAAACTTGGCGATAATCAAATGCGCGCAGAATCCGTTGCGGGGCGTTTATATATATGTATATATAGGCGTCGAGAGAGTTGCGGCTCGCGCGCGTTGCCGAACGGGGGCGCCTAAACATGTTGCAGAACCAGTAAACGCCCGGAGAGAGAGAGAGAGGCTTTTTTTCAGCGCGTCTCCGTCGTGCGGAGTCACGGGACCGCAAAGCTCATCCTACGGTGACTCGAGGTTGCATTCCGTAGCACCGTAGCACATGCGCGCGGCCGAGCGCGAGCGAGCGCGCGCGCGTACAAAATTATACACCTCTCGCGGGCATTCCGCGAGACTTGGCGCGCAAAGAGCAGTTAAAATCCTTTACGATATAGGCTAAAAATCCACCGGCTCGGCTCGCGCTCTGTCCTGCTAGGCGATTTTACGACTTTTGCGCGCGGTTCGAGGAGTATATACTCCCCGAGAGAGTTTTTTCGTCCGACGACGGACCGAGAGAGAGAGAGAAGGACGAGACGCGCGTTTCGAACGAGAGAGAAGATGTTTCGGCGGCTGAAACGCTCGTATCGAATGATGCTTTTAGGTAGGGGGTCAGGGGGGGGGGGAGCAGAGAAGAGGATGAAATATCATCGGTTAACGCCGCCCTGTATATGTGCTCCCAACAGTTGAGTCATCGGTATTTCTCTGCCTCTAATTCGCTTCGTCGTGTGTATTACGCGCGTGGCAACAAAACTCTAACGTCTCGGCGCTTCTTCTTGCAGGAGTGAACTTCCTGGTGTGGGACGTCGGCGGCCAGGAGAAGCTGCGGCCCCTGTGGAAGTCGTACACGAGGTGCACCGACGGCATCATCTTCGTGGTGGACTCGTGCGACACGGAGCGGCTCGAGGAGGCGAAAATGGAGCTGACGAGGACCGCGAGGAGCCCCGACAATGCGGGCGTTCCCATACTCATACTCGCCAACAAGCAGGATCTGCCCGGTTAGTTGAAACCCCCACGACCCTTTGTATATATACCCATACACAGGGATCCTCCCGCGTGGGAAACTGATTTCGCCGTACATACGCGGATGTCAGGGGCTGAGGCTCCGATTCGTATCGACAGATGAGCTACTCTTTTCGAGCGAGAACGCGCCTCGCGCGCCTCTTCCCTTCTCGTGTATAATGGCCTACTCGCATATATGATTCATGAATGGGGAACACTGTAATATGGGGCGAGCATTCGATGGTCGGTATATCGGCGCATCCAATTGATTCGACGTAGTGGAAATGACGCACTGATGTTTCTCGATTCAATACTTATCTCTCCATTATTCCAATCGATATCTGATTCTCGTGATTTTGTTTTTCTCCGTCCCATGAGATCATCGACGAGTAAATACAAACTAATTTATTAGCGAGCGGTGAATTTCATTGCTCCGGTACGGGTATACCTATCTATAATTAAATCTATTGAATAAATCCCACTGATGAGACCTCGAACAATACTGATGAGTTATTGTTAATTGAATCATCATTATTCACACTTCGGTCTTTTTAGATTTATTTCAAGTTTGTTTTCTGCTTTTTTTTCATGGATTAGATCACTCGAGCGCGGATAATTTTATTAATTGTCACATGTAAGAGGCTTCGATCGATGTGTGATTGATGAATTAATTCCGAATCTTGAATATAATTTGAAAGGATCGATGCATTCAGATTCAGATGTGCATTGGAAATATTGAACTGCAATCGAATTTCAAATCCAATTATGGGATTCCTAATAATATCATGAAATTGAAATTTCACTCTTTGAGGGTGTCCGGTTTGAGACATCGGCAAAAAAATTGCCGCGTCTGTTTCTTAATACAAGTTGAAGCTTCCACAAGACACAATAAAATAGTAACAGTAATTGTATAATCGTGATAACGTCCGAATTTGAAAAAGATAACGCGTTTGACGAAACTAAATTTATGTTTGTGAAAAACCCAAATTCAGACCATTTGATTTGCCTTCGTTGTTTTAAATCGCGTTAAAACAGTTTCAATTAAAGCTAAATTGACGGCGTCGTATAGCGGTTTTAATGCCGTAAAGAGATGACATCACATTATAACATCTGTCGGGGAAGTAGCTTCAATATACTGCTACGACAGCCAACGATTGATATAACAGTTATATTCCATTGAAAGGAAGGAAAAACCGTTTCGGAGCGAGTTTTTCTTTCCGAACTCAACTCTGGAAATATCGACCGAGAGACCGAGAGATTTCCTGTGTGGAACGTCAAGTTGTTTTCCTCCGTAATCATATATAGCTTCGAGAAGCGTTTCACGCAAAATCGATAGCTCGTCGCTCGGGAGCATTAAAGATGAAAGTGTCGAAATTGGGTAGTCCGTCGAAAGAGCGCGGAACGTTTAGACGTACTGTCGTGGTTAGACAATGCGGGGAGGAGCGGGGCTGGCGCGGTTGAATAACAGCTGCCGCGAGCGCGCGGAATCCCGACAAAAAGTGTGCTCATTCGTGTATGATATATGTATACTGAACAATGCTTTGCGTGGTTGCAGGTGCGAAAGAGGTCGACGAGCTGGAGAAGCAGCTGGGCGTGCTGGAGCTGAACTCGACGCCGGGCAGCGCGTGCATAAAGATCCAGCCGGCGTGCGCGATAACCGGGGAGGGCCTGCACGAGGGCCTCGACAGCCTCTACCAGCTGATCCTCAAGCGGCGCAAGCTCGCCAAGCTGAACCGCAAGCGGGCCAGGTAGGCCAGGGCCAGCGACGACTGCGCCTGCGTCTTTTGACATTGCTCGACGAGGCCCTCCCAGGCCCACCGACGCGTCCTCGTCCACGACCACGACGACGACGACGACGACGACTACGACACCGAGGAGGAGGCCTGCTGCAGCACGGCCCAACGCTGAAACTCCCCCTCCGATACCCCCCGACCCCTCTGTACATACTGCTGTATGCGTCTTCTTTTTTTTCTTGCCACGGTTGTTTTCGCCACGCTCGCGCGTATAGCGAGCGGGGAGAGCTTGTGTATACATATATGTAAATGATTTTGTTTCTAGTCGAGAGATACGCGAGCGGGGAGGGCGCGAGCTAGGCAGAGCCCCGAGTCACGAGGCCCCGGACGGAGCGACAAATGTCGCTGATCCGATAATCACTCCTACGCGCGCCCCTCCGCATGTTCTTTGGGTAACGCGGCTGTACGCGTTCCGCTCGTCGCGGCTGTTGGACGACTGAGCGTATCACAACGACAATAACACGCGAAATCCTCTCCTCCTGGTCGTCTTCTCTCCGTTTTGTTATTCAATAGCGTCTCACGCTTTTCGCAAACCCTTTTCGTACGATTTATACCGAACTTTTTCGATGCGGGCGCGCGACGACTCGTCGTTTTTTCCTTTTTCTTTTTGTACCTCTTTCTTACGACTTCCAACCGTTACTGTAGGTTGACGCCAACGCGATCCAACAACAAACTATAAATATATACATATATATAAATATATATTTATATATTAATATGACGACTGAAGCTTGATGAATTGTAATAGGGCAAGTGCACCAACGCTAGTCGATCGAAAGCTCTTGAGTTGACGGTGATTTTTTTTTTATTGGTATTTTCTAACTCCTTCCTTACTTACTCGTATAATCAACACAATCGTTAACGGCTCAACTTTGACTTGTGAATTAGAAATATCGATAACGGGATTTCTCTCGCCCTGCTCCGAGTTATTAGTGCGCGAGAGGATTATGAAATTCAAACGATGTACCGGGGGAATTTTCGATCGAATGCTCGTAGGCAAAAGGAGCTGCCGTCGCGTAAAACTAACGTAATGCTTGAAAAATTCTCTGAACGGTAGGGTGTAAATTGAACGAATAGTGTAAATTAAAACCTTGTACCAGTTTTATATATGTGCCTAAATATCGCTCTTCCGGTGGGTAATTTCTAAAATTATTCAGAGGAAAAGGACAAAGCTTTTAGAAAAATTAGGGTGTAAAAGGAAAATTAACGCGACTGTCTCTCCCTTTGTTCAACGTCATTGCATGTGTAGCGTTAAAATATCTAATAAAGTAAAGTCGTTGTTGTTTGTTTCGTACCTCGGCTTCGAGTCATTCGAAATTCTATCGTGCACTCCCTGTTTCGCACTTCATATATACATAATACAATTATATATATTATATATCCGTGTACTTGCCCTTGTTGTGTTTTATTGCCCTTGTTGCTGTATTTCGACATTTTATTGTGTAAAGAAGATTATTATTAAAGAATGTAATGTAAATAGATAATAGATTGTAAGTGAGTACGGATTATTGTGTAATGTAAGTAAATGATTGCTTATCGACTCGTCGTTTGGGTCATTTTATATGAAATTTTCCAACTTGTAAGTCATCCTAATATTTACAAAACAGAACGAAAAAATATTAGCGCACAACTGACAAGGTTACCATTATTAACAAATTAATACAAGTAGATGTTCCTGTGGGAGGATTAAAAATTCGCGCTTTTTCATTAATGACTGCATCATCGTAGAAGTAAAACCAAGGATATCTGCTTGGAGAATGTGTCGAATTTATCCATAAAATAGATGGGTTTCATTAAATATTCTTGATATTATTTCTATTCGCTTGTCTACTCATTGTTTTCTTACGAGACTTGTGTTACCTACTGAACTGAACATACATTTGCAGTTGTGAAGCGCTATTTCATGCAAAAACTGTGACAAAAGTGATTTTTTGGAAATGAAAGGAAAAATTCAATACTCCTATGTACCGATCGTCTATTTTCGTAACAATGATTCTCATTTTCTGATGTAATGAATAGCCTGTTACTGTTCAGTGAGAAAATTTGCAACTGTCATAACCTTTAAACGGACAGCGATATTCTAATTCTTGTATGATAAAAACGTACGTGATCCCTGCGCTATTTTAATAATATGTGGCAACACAAAGGGGCTTTCGCACCTTTAACGATGATCAATTCCGACGAAAGTTAGCGTAATTCAGTCAAACTGATATAACCTGGATAACGCCGCCGATTATCGCTTTTCTACTGTAAAATAAGGAAAATAAATATGCAAAGCAAAACGTAATGATTAAAAAAAAAAACAATTATTTCGATATCTGCATGAAGATAAAAGTCACGACTGCTTAGCGCACTCACGCCTAATCGCGTAATCACTATGTAATGTCGCTATCTACGTATATCATCATTAAATCATTGTTACTTTCTAAATGATGCGATTTATTCTATTTCCTTCTCACTCTCCTTCCATCATACTAATAAAGTGCATAAGTAATTTGCCTGTTTCCCACCTCTCTCTCTCTCTCTCTCTCCCCCCTGCAACTCAAATTTAAATGCGATTATTCACTTGCTGTGATAAACTTGTTCTTATATTGAGTTAGTTGAATCATTGCAGTCATATAAATCTGACCCTGAAGAAGTTATTGATTACAAATAAATATACAAAGATTGAAGACAGTTGTTGAGATTTCATCATGCGTATGAATGAACAAAGGCAGAATTTGTAAAACCATTAAAGATGTGAGGATGATTTGGAATATATTTCGTTCAATAGCTCTGACAACAGGTGAGTTTCAAACACGTTTGTTTTTTTTGTTATTAAATAATCCAGTTACTTTAGAGTTGATAGTAAGTGTGAATATCATAGATGATGATTTTCTTTTCCAATGTAGGATTGATTCAACGTCTTGAATCTAGCAGCAGCAATTAAAGAACCTTTAGGAAAGCGATTAAAATTAACAGAAAATGCTTTGTGCAGTCCTGATCTTCCATAGTTAGCAAAGAGAATTTGATTTTCCGCTGGCTGTCCAGTGATTTCTTCTGTTAGATAACCTCTTTCTCTATCTGATAATGTTATTAGGAACAATAATTTCTCTTATAAATTTACTGTCTTCTGTTACAACGGTTTTCTGAAATAAGGTATTAATGATTAGTAATTAAGGTATTAGTGATGAGTATTTTAAGATTGGGCAAAAATAAGTAACAAAAATATAAACACCTGTACAAATGTAGAAGGGGAAACTGTGTTTCTACACAGTTTTTCAAGTAATCTTTCAATTTTCAGTTCTTAAAAGGATTATTTTCAAACAAATTCTAAGTCCAGCGATTTCATCAGGATCGTCAAGTTCTCCTTGGAGACTACCATTTTCTTGCAGAGTTTGAGAGATAGATGGTGGTTATTCGACGATGCTTTACTTTTTGAGCTATCAACGGCAATTAGTAAAATTGAATTAATTTTTCAGGGAGTCTATATCTGTGAATAGATAAAAAAAATTTAATCTAACTGAAGTCTAGCCAAAAATATACAATATATAATCGTTTCTGATGAAAAATTATTCTTACCAATTCTCCACCATTGAGCAAACAGAAGTCTTTAGATTTGCTTCAAGAACCTGACAAAGTACTCGTGCTTCTTCTTCTTCTGCAAACCATGCAACATTTCTTGCCGATTGTGTTTTCAGTCGTTATTTTCTCCTACAGTTTTCATTTGTTCCCTGATCTTTAACGCATTTCATGTTTTCATCTTTTTCTGATAATTGTCGTTGATCTCAATTTGATAGTATCATCCCTGTAGTTTATTATCATTAGGTTGTGCTGCTTTTCCTAGAATTTCTTTAACATCATCCATATTACGGAAGATGTTATATGGAGACGATTCTCTCCTGATTTTTGTTATATCAAGTATTATTTTTCTATTTTTTTTTTTCTTCCAGAGGTTATCCTCGCAAGGAGATGTACCCACTTATTCTTCTATTAATTCTATTGACCTTCTCTGTAAGCATGTATCGGAGTGACACCAAATAACTCATTTTCGTTAATTTTGCCAATAGTTTAATATTCTTCTGTATCATCTTCTGTATCTTGTCATAATTTTTACTCAAATCTGATACTTTTTGAGATGAAGCAGTTCTAGTCACAGTGGAAGTAGTCCAATTACTGTTCTTCGCTGATAAAATACGCTTTTTTTTAGGTCTACTCTTAAGTAAACCTTTACCGTACTTATTTTTTTTGATTGATACTCTACGTTTATTGTTCCTCTTCATTGTCTCCAGATAAGAGTCTACTTTGCTGAGAGTATAGTAAATAGTTTTGATATTATCGAAATGTAAAAATTAACTTGCTTCAAGAAACTTTATCAAGAAAAAGTAATCTTGTAACGAGAATAGAAAGAGCAGCAGGAACGAACCGATCCGTACTCGACTGAGATTAGAAGAGACTTTACTTTTTTTCCCCTTAGGCTTATTGATCCTTTGTCTATCAAATGTGGAGGGGGGGGGTCGCGACATCCGTTTAAGTCAGCTTCGAGACATAATCGATTCTATGATCGATTATGATTCACAAACCCAAAAACTAAAAACCTCAACCCATTAAGCCAATAACCCGGGGGACTAAAGTTTTAATTATTTATTTATTATTATCAACAGTTGATGAATAAATAATAAAATATTTAAATTCTAACAACTTAATCGCCCGGGGGCAAATATCTCGAAAGATTTCTCTTTATCAACACATCAAATGTTCATGCTCTTTGGCGACTTTAGCGCTCGCTTCAATCATTCACATTTGCATGATCAGATCACTGTGAAGCACACATCATGCGTATTCACGAATTGTGCAGGCCAGTGCAGGCCAGTGCAGGCTGATCTGTTGTCTTGAAGTGTGAAGTTGAATCATTAAATTTATCTTTTGGTTTGCTAATTTACACGTTTATTTACCTCTTTCTAGCTCATCGACTTTTGAAAATTCTAAATTTAGTTTGAACCCTTGAGTGTTGATAATTATCATCGCGCAACATCGGTTCCATGGTGTAACGGTTAGCACTCTGGACTTTGAATCCAGCGATCCGAGTTCAAATCTCGGTGGAACCTAAATTTTTGCACAACACTCGGTGTGTTTTTTTTACCCTTTAGGAAAGTGAATTGGTTGACGTGTTTATAAATAAAGGTGAATCAGTGGGAGGGATTAACAACTTTGGAATGGCCGAGAGTCATGAGTGATGAATTCTAACCTCAAAGTTAATAATTTTATTTTCATACACTTTTAGTACATGTTTTGTGGAAGATGAGTGATAGTGGTATTTTGATGACTTCTAATAATTCAGATGAGATTAGGAAGGAGGAAAAGAACAAGTTTACGGATGAGTGCATAAATGTGTTGGGTCAAAATGTAAGCGTTGGATCCACATGTTATTCAAAGTCTAGTGGTGTAACTCAAGATCAAGCTTCCGCTAATGTTGCGAACAACAATGGGGAGCAGAGTATTGAAGAAATGTTCAAAGTTCCTGACAAAAATCAAGAGCCAGAAAACAGAGGAGAAGTCGATCAAGCATTAGTAGTAAAAGCAAAACCAGTGAGAAAAGTTTTCAAGGCGCCAGTCAGAGTGAATAAAATCCCACAAGAAATATCAAATGATCCTAATATAAAAGAAGCTATGTCTGTTCTACCATCAAACTACAATTTTGAAATACATAAGACTATCTGGAGGATAAGAGAAATCAAGGCCAAAACAGTAATGTTACAAATGCCAGATGGCTTACTCATGTTTGCACCCATGATATCTGATATTATAGAAACATTCACAGATGCCGAAGTTATTATATTTGGAGATCCTACATATGGTAAATCACTACTTAACTTTACATTATTAATTTGAATACAACACAAATTGATTAATATGAACCCGGCTCATTATGTAACACATAATTCAATCATTCCTCTGATTTTCAGGTGCTTGCTGTGTAGACGATGAAACAGCAAAGCAAATGGGTGCCGATCTGTTGATTCATTATGGCCATTCATGCTTAATTCCAATTGACAGAACAAGTAGTGTTAAGTTATTATATATTTTTGTCGACATAAAAATTGACACATTACATTGTATAAACACAATAAAATTGAATATACCTAGCATAACCAAGATTGGTTTAATTGGTACAATTCAATTTGCTAGTACATTACATCCAGTTGCTACAGAATTGAGGAAAAGTGGCTATACAGTTGTAATTCCTCAAAGTAAACCACTAAGTCCTGGTGAGGTATGATCAATAATTAAATTTATAAAATGATTAAATTGAATTCTCTCAGTGAAACTATGAATAAATATGGTTTTTAAAATAGGTTTTAGGTTGCACAGCTCCGAGAATACATGATGTTGATGTACTTGTCTATCTTGGAGATGGGAGATTTCATTTGGAAGCAGCCATGATTGCAAATCCAAAGTTACCAGCTTATCGTTATGATCCCTATGAGAAAAAAATTACGATAGAAAGTTATGATCATGAAAAAATGCTCAAAAATAGAAAAGAGGCTATTGAAAAAGCTAAAGATGCTAAAACCTTTGGTGTGATATTTGGTACTCTCGGAAGACAAGGGAGTCCTGTGGTTCTAGAGACTATAAAGAAAAAATTAGAGTCTCTGAATAAAAACTTTGTAGTTTTTTCAGCATCTGAAATTTTTCCTGATCACCTAAAACGTTTTCCTGAAGTTGATGCCTTCATTCAAGTGAGTAATTCTGTCAGAAAAGTGGATTGAGGCTTTTCAGAAGGTTTTATTGTATTTCATTGGTTCACTGAAATTCTATGATCATTTTTATATTTCTAGATTGCCTGCCCAAGACTAAGTATCGACTGGGGAACACAGTTTGATAGACCAGTACTGACGCCCTATGAAGCTGCTGTAGCTTTGAAAATGATAGAAATGGACGAAAATAAACCCTACCCTATGGACTACTATGCTTCTGCAAGTTTAGGACCATGGACTCCTAATTTCAAACCTAGTGAAATAGAAAAACCAAATGAGTTTTGTTGTGGGAAATGCGGGGATAAAGGAACCAAGTATACACCATGTAAATAACAAATTTTTGCTAATATTGGATAATTTTATAAGAATCACTAGATGAATTATTTGTACATAAAGGAACAGTGTGAATAAAAATTTATTATTTTGCTAAAATGAATCTGTTTGGTTTTATTTCGAATTTGGACTATGGATTGGAACGCTATTATATAGTTATGTTCAGAACGTTTTCCTTTTATTCGGGGAGCAACGTCAAGTTTCAGGAACTAAAAGGCAGACTCGCGATGTGCGTTGTCTGTATAATCTCTGATAATAATTTCATTTCATCATAATCAAATCTCATCCTTTTTTCATGCTGTTGTAATAAATTGTATTTTTGTGACGTAATCGAGTTATGTCACTATGTATAGATAAGTGATATACCCAACTAATTCAAAGTTGACGCTAAGCTGATTGCCTCGAGATTTGCAATACGACGACTTGTAAGTTCGTCGATTGATTATCAAAACAATCCAGATAGCACATCAGGAAATTGTAAATGTATATATGCGCGATTCCCCGCATCAGGATAAGCCTCGAGCACCTCGTTGCGCGTTTTGAATCCCACGTGAACCATATTGGAAGATCCAATGACGGACGCACGTATAGATGTCGGTGATTAACAATCGAAGATAGCTGAAAATGAGGGTCGTGCAGTGACGCCGGGTTGGCTCCTCGCGCAGCGCCGACCCGGAGAGAAATGACCTGGACTGACAGTCGGCGGCTGCGTGGGCGGCCCCCTGCGTCATACGACGCCCACCTGTGGCAGACTCGCGTGATTTCGGCTCGTACAGCGTGCGCACACGCGGATGTGCAGAAAAGCTCGAGCTTCCCATCATATATACATTTCTCTCCCTCGGAGCCGAGCTGAGGCTGCCGCTCTATTTTCAAGGGAGTGAATGAGAAATAGGCGTGTATGCACACGTGGGCCGTCGAGAGATTTTACACGCGCACACTTGGATATGTATGAAATTGCAGATTCTGGAAAGAGCGGTTATTAGATATACCGTCAAAGAGACGCGGAGGACAACTCGCGGAGTTAACCGATCAACAAATCATATATTATTTACGCTTTTCGTCGCTGTGCGCATCGAATGAAATCCAGTACAAAAGTATATACGAGGTGGTGGTTTTCCAGGACGCAGGTGTAAATATTGAATCATCCTGCCTCAAATTGAGGTGAAACTGAAGAATAGAAGGGAAGTATCTCCCTTGTGGTTAATGGAAAATTAAATTAAATGAAAGACGGCGGAGAGGAAAGATCGTGAAAATTTTCCCATTGTCGCAGTCTTGCGAATCGAGAGAATTATGCACTGTAATACTCGCCAATCGTCTTAAGTGGAGCATAGGAGAAACTTGTTAATATACTGGAATTTTAATTCCGCTTTCAAGGAGCTTACCCTTGAATGGGTTTGATGAAACTCGCTATCCCCAGTTTATTGTATCAACCGTGCCGGCACTTCGTAGAAACTGGTAACGATAAAAGGAACTTGAATTTTTCATTAACGGATTTCTGAGAGGTATATCTGCATCCGCCTCGCTTGATGAGAACGGCGATTGGCATTACCCGAGCTGAATTTCTCATGGATCAAAATGGCTCGAGAAAAGAGTCCCAGTGAATATTTTCGCATGAGCCCGAGTAAGGCCAAGCGATTTTAACATTTGAAAATAGCGAGGAAGAAGTTGATGTTCGCGACCAATTCGTCCCGTGAGAGCCTTGAACAAAAAATTTCCCGGCAAAGTAATGTCGCATTCCGCCTACACCCGAGAAAACTTCTGCAAAGTAGTACTCGTGGATAATGCGATTCATCGAACGGAGAAAAATGTCACACTTCATAAATGTGCAAATCGCGCGGGACGCTGTGTATATATACGTGCTTATTTAACACGTTTCGAGGCGACGCGGGCTGAATTTCAATATTCCTCAGAACAAAAGTCTCACTCTCGATCTTTCCCGCACAATCCATAAAAATCAGTGAAATTCCAAACGTCCGCGCGGCATGAATTTCAAGAAGGAAATAAAAAGAAAACCCGCCCCGAGCCGATACGGATTTTTACGGATGACTTGGAATTCCGCAGCCGTACGGCACATCGTATACATCGCGTAAATCTCGCCTTTCGCATCGACCTTATATATATATATACATACACGTACACACCGAGAGCATAACGTCGCGTTTCAAGCCGCACTCGGGGAGCGGGATCAGGTCCCCCATCTGAGCGTCGCGTGTGTAAATCAATATTTCCCCTTATCAAATTTTGTGTCGACTCGAGGGCTAGTCCTCCCGACGCCTCCACTTCCGCAGGGAGTAGCTCGTTGATTCGAGCGAAGAAGGTGTACGGCTATGTGTCCGTGTGTGCGCCCAAGCACCCGGCTATTAAACAACAGAGAAGTAAATTTATGCCCCGGCCGAAGAGGAGGAATAAAAGAGGGAGAGACGCGGGCACTATATAGATTCTAGTGTTAGTGAAAAGTGATAAAACGCGAAGGAGCGAAGTTGTTTGGATTCGCAGCGTTAAAGGGGTTACGGCTCTTCTTAATTGGGTATATATAACAGAGCTCGCGTGCGTATTTCAAATGCATCTCACGATTGATCAACGTCCGTTTTATAAAGAAGGAGGAAAAAAGCTCGAATCCTTTATCGTCGTCTCGATAAAAGTCTCCTACATCGCGAGTCTCGGCAATTTCTCGATACCCTGACTGCACCGGATAAGAAATTGTCCGTGCATATACAATGCAGCTCGTTGCGTACGCGCGCTCGCGAGACACGCGTGGGCTCGATGAATATACGCATATAGAAAGTTGGACAAATCAGGCTGCGAGGGCGGATGAAAACTGTCCAAAGGGCTTTTCAGCGAGATTGAAATGGCCCCGCGATCGCCGGGGCATACGCGATTTCCTTCGGATGGTCAAAAGTAGTACAGCGTCGGCTTCGCAATTGTAATTTATCGGGAACGAGCCGTTTGTCGAAACGCGCGCGGGCGCGCGCAGCTATATATATCCCCGAGGAGCGCGCGTGTACCTCTTATCCGGCTGACCACAGCCGGGTCTCTTCTACTTAGCGCTCGAGTTTCCAGCCGCCCGCGCGTGGGGTATAAATCCAATAAGTCGGTTGCCAATGAATGTCGCGCGTCCCCCCCCTCTTCGCTCCGCCGTCTCGGGCGTGCCGCTCATCCCTCGGGGGCTGGTCGGTGACCCATATTCTCGCTCGGCGAACGAGTTGCGCTCTGCACGCACACGCGCGTACGAAGCGCTGCTCGAACTAATTTGCGCGCGCGGAGCCGTGTGTACGCGCGTCGTATATAGGTATACCTACACACAATATGCCGCGGAGCGGCGGCGCGAGCTAAGCGCTAATCGAGCCGCGCAACACACAATGGGGCGGCAGCTGGCTGAGTGTGTGACGCGGGGGAGGCTGTGCTGGCGCCGTGGCGGCGTCGCGGCGCTCACGTCAGTAGCTGCTCGGCGCTCGTGGCTCAACAAGTGGCCCCGCCGCAGACCGAGTCCGACGCGCACGCCGCACGCCGCACCCGATACCACCACCACCACCACTACCAAGCTCCCACCGTGAGTACGCTAATTTTACCTTCAAAATTTTCGGCAAAACTCGAGTGAGAATTTTCGCCGCTCGCGAAATATCAGCTGCTCGCTGCTACGCTCGATCGAAGAACGATTCAACTGCGGTCAAGCTTTGTCGGACCTTGGCTCGCCCCACACGTCCGTCCTGCTGTTTTTTCCTCTCTGTCCGAACTAACGGGCTGTGTTGTTGAGAATCGCGTTTATATTCTTAGTCACGCATTTTCCTGGACTGATATGTTACTTCATACATGTGAATGTGCTGATGTTGGGTGTCGCGCGGGACAACGCGAAAAAGTGCTCGAGGCTATTCCCCAAAGTAATTTCTTCCGAGAACGTCAGTTATACTTCCCTCGTAGAGTTCACTACGTCCCTTTAATTGGAAAAATCGAAGACTTGACGTGTTTATCGAGACAAATATTTAATAGTCCCACTCAATCCCTGCCGTATGAAAAGTATAGAATCATACACTTTTCACCCCAGCAAATTTTCAATTTTGACATTGGTATTTTCCCAATGGTTTGATCGTCGACGCGTTTCCTCTTCTCTTTCCGAGCGTGAAAAACGCCTAATTACGAGGGATAAATCAAGACAAACGAAGCTGTCGGAAGAATGGGTGCGGGGGTTGTACACGTGCGTCAACGAAAATCGTTCGAGTTATACGGTTAACGGAAGATTATCGTATAGGCGCGGCGAGGAAATCGCGTAATTCAGCGTGGGTGTAAATGTACACGTGCAAGCTCATCAGGCGAGCGAGAATCTAATAATCGGCTCGCTTGGCGCGTTCGTCTTGGGGGAGAAAGACATCGTTTCGAGCATTTGTCTCGATCTCGGTGTGGCGACAGAGGGAGAGAGCCTACACGCGTGTACACATAATCTCGAAGCGCCGCCGCGGCCGGCGCACGTATATATATCGGCTGAACAAACCACGGCGGATTGAAATAAAGTTACGCAATACCGAACGGAGGCGCGGATGTGCGATTACAAAAACAGCCAATACACCCAGCGCGTTTGCCTTGCGCGGAAAGATAATCAAAGCGTGTGTCGCGAAGCCTCGCGGGTACTTTGTCCCTCGAGCTGCCCCGATCGCTTGGTTATTTGCGTGAACAAACTGGCGCGCGCGTAACGTCATGAAATTCAGCATCAGTTGGCGGAGGAGTTGGTCGTGCAGCCGAGGAGATTATCGGAGATCCGAGGCCCGCCGCTATACAGCAGAGGGAGAGACGGAGAGCGGAGAATTATTCTTTACGTAAGCGCGCGGGAGAGAGCGGCCGGCGGCGGCGGCGGCGCGCGGCGGCTGCACCGCGGGCCAACGGGAATCATGCACTCGGAGGACAAGGACGAGGAGGGCTGCTCGCGCAGGAGGTGCGCCACGCAGCGGAGGAACCCCAGCAGCGCGAGCAAGGTCGCCTCGAGGGAGCGGGCCCTCAGGAGGCTCGAGAGCAACCAGCGCGAGAGGATGCGCATGCACGACCTCAACGACGCCTTCCAGGTCATTATACACATCCGCATATATCCATGGATACCCTCGCGCGCGTATTACTCTGTCCTTGCAAATCATTGAACAGCCCAGGTGGCCGTCGAGTTTTCAAATGGTGTATCTCTCGCGTTTCGCTCGCCGCGAGTACCGCGTCCTCGTTATATATGCGTGTCGTCGGCGATTTTTTCTCTCGCTCGTCGTGGATTGGAACGGACGTTTCGCGCAGCGTGAAATAGTCAGGCTCAAGATAATATCGACACTGCCATTGGAAATTTCGAACTCTCAGGATGATTCCGTTCCGCGCGATCCTTCGAGCTTATATAATTATACAGTATATATACTGCAGTGCTACGCACGTTCGTAATAATGTTTGCGCGAGAATACGAAAAATTATAGGGATATTTAATTCGGATCTCGAACGCGACAGATAGTTTGGAAAATCACCAAGATAATGTGTTGTCAGTTCAACACGTGTCAAACTGAATTTTCAAAGTGCTATCGAGGGGACTACACCTGTATGCACGCGAGTTTTTCAAGTTTCGCGTGAAAGCGGAAAGGCGAGGAAACAAAGCCGAATCTATGACTGATAAGTCTGTGATTGCAGTCGCTGCGCGAGGTCATACCGCACGTGTCGCGGGAGCGCAGGCTATCAAAAATCGAGACGCTCACCCTAGCCAAGAACTACATAGTCGCCCTGACCGACGTTATCTGCTCGATGAGGCAGGAGGAGGCGGCGGCCGCCGCCGCGGCACAGCAGCAGATCCAGACGAGCAGCGGAGCCGAGGGAGAGCGGCCCTCCAGTGACCGAAACGAGAACAGACTGTATGCCCGTGGTATGTTTGACTTAGCACTTGTAGCTTGGGTGAGGTCGGGCTTTTTTTTATATATACAGTTTAACACGGCGATTCTCGTTTCGCGGCTGAACCTTTCAGGTTTTACGTTAAAGTGCAAGTCACATTTTAATTAATAAATTTTGATTCAATATCTCGATATTTTGAGTTTTCAAATTTCGCAGCTTTTGTGGAAAATGAAGATTTCGTAATGTGGAGTAGGAAAATAAATAAGAAAAGAAAATATACCAAAATACGTTTTAAGTAGGCACGAGATCTATTGAAATCAATACTAGCATTGTATACTTTCGAACGTAAAAGAAATCTCGTCGAAACTATGAATGAGCAGTGCTTATCATTTTTCGTTCTATTTCATATGCTTCTTGGAAACATTAAAAAAACAAATGGTATTGCGTTATCGTGACTTTCATTCAGAATAAAATGCAAAATATAGGTTCGTAGATAATTAGGTTCGTAGATAATTTCAATAGTTCATAGATAGTTTGATCAAAACACTAAAACGTAAGATGATCATCAAAATTTATAGAGTTGGTGAGAAAAGAAACCTGAAATGGAAGTACATATAACTTTAAAGTTATATGTTAAGGAAGTACATCTCACAATACGGAAGTATTGTGAGATGAAATGCACACTTTTACTTTTGATATTTCAATTGTTTCTCAAGATGGAAAATAGTTTCACGGAACTTGATAGAATTCTTACTCGGTTTCACACGTTCCTATCAGACTCATTTACATACAAAACATTTAAGATAGAAACCCCATTACACTCAGACTCAATTCTATCGAATAAAAGTAATTTTCAAACAGGCGAGTTTATTGAATTGTCATCGATAGTAAATTTTCACATTCTGTAACTTTTTTTTCATTGTTTCATAGAGGAATATAGAGCTTATACAGTTCAAAGTGTACCTTCATGCTATCTTCAAAACTGTTGATACAAATTATTTGTATTCTGATTTGCAATTATTTAGAGAATAATTTTTTATGATGAAAAGTAACATGAAATCTCAGGATATGTTCAAACATTCTGTAATAACGAACCATTAATGAACATTTGATTCCATAATTTCAGATGTCAACACGCCAACCGGCTCAAGATCATCTAGTCCAATGAGATACTGCACAATGAGCAACGAAATCGATTCGACGTGGGATAGCGATTCAATGTCAAGTCTCGGTACGGGGCTTTGAAAAGGTCGAAAATAATTTCAGGACAATATTTTTGATAGAGAACGAAGATATATATATATATATATATATTTAAAAATATTTTCTCTTCTTTTCCTTACTTTCAAATATACGTCAATCGAACGATGCGTCTCTCATAATGCAGCGATTGAAATGAACACCAAATACTAAGTTATGTTTACTACAAGCGTAAAATGGGTGTGATAAAGAAAAAAAATGACTGATTTCCGTTAAAATTGTTTATTCCTGTTTTTTTTTTACAATTTTTGTACAATTTTTTTTTAACAATGTACCCTTTAGGTAGAAAATACTGAATAATATAACAAATTTATCAAGTTCAATTGCATGATTTAATAATTTAATTATCTAATACATCTCAAATGCATTTGTATTCAAGTTACTTTGTACAAAATTTTTCCTATTAATTCTTTGAAGAGCTTCAACTTCCTTAGAGTTATGTGATGCTATCAATATTAATAAGTGTATACCAATGCATACTTCTTATCAAGGAAATAAGACTACGGCCAAAACTTTCATCCAAGTTTGATACTTGATGAATATCTTATAAGTCTCAACTATATAAAAAAGTAAATGTACTAACACATTTATATTAGTACATCTATATATATATTTGAATCAATAACAAATTAGAAAAAAAATTGTCAATACTTCTGATTTCAAATGAAATGATTATAAACATATGCATATGAATGCATTCTATTATGAAAAGTTGATCTTACTTCCAGAAGCGAGAATTCTTTATAACCTACTGTCTATTTACTTGATTTACAAGATATCATTCATATGTATATACAATGCACAATGTGCAAATTTTGAAAGTTTATCCATATATATTATATTATATATCAAACGATCAATTATCCCTATCTAATGTAATTTTCAATCGTGATTGCACTGATAATAGTAATAAAAAAAACATGTTAAATAAATGCTTTCGCATACTATCTTAAATTATGAGGTGTGATGATTAGGTAAATTAATCTATTGAACCAAAAGAAATAGGCTTTGCATCTAGAGATTCTAAGTCTACCAAAACTCCTGTATGACTAGTAGAAAATTTGGGTATACATAGAAGTCTAATTGGTTCTCCTTCAGAATCGTTTTTTTTGTTGGTACCTGAATGAACATGTATGGAAATATGAGTGCTTAGGGAAGCTTTTTGTATAGTAATCATTAAAATAGAATTCTTAGATTATTTCGAAACAACACAATAACATCTTTGTTTTTACTCACCCTGTATGAGTTTAGTCTCATACTTCTCCATGTTACCAACAAAATAAATATTGGGATACTCATTCATGACAAGTGGATCTGATTTATCATGAGGATACTCTGCTAAAGTGTCTGGTGCTGTTGGTGCAAAATGCAACCATTCCAAAGTTTTTTCTAGCCAATCTAAAGGAGATGCTTCGATATTAGAGACTTTCATGATGTTCATTATTGGTTGACCACTAGATCCACCGATAACTCGAGAACCAATTTTACCAATCCATGGATTAGTGACACCAAATACAGTTTTTAATCTGCGCAGAGAGAGTTTATATTAATTAAGTTTATATTAATTTATTAATATATGTATAATATATATGTATATATAAACAGATTTTATCAAAACATACTTTGAAGTTTTTGGTAAAATGTTGGGATGAAGAGCATGTTGTGGTATCGAATGACAAGAAGGATCAAATTCTCCAGGGAGCAGAGTTACATTACATGATTTCGCTATTTCACTCAAAAAAATATCTAATTTGTATACTGCACGATGTGCATCTGAAGAGAACAATGAATACTTTTTTTTGTTTTCAAAATATCCTTGGCGAGTAAATGTTTCAGCAGAACCCCTCACACTGTTGCCTGAGAAAAATGATAAAATATTAAGGATTCTCTTTCTATCATCCAGATTTATTACTTTTATGATTTTATTTACCAGCTATAATTACATTTACAATGCTAGCTGCTTCTTTTTGAGTATCCTCATTTCCCATAAGACCAGTCACCCAATCACGTAATAGTTCAAATGGAAAAATTTCCTCTTGATTTGCAAAATCTAGTCCAGACAAAAACAATAAGAATTTGCCAAAATCTTTTGCACAGCAACTTGGTGTTTGAGTCAATGGTCTCAAGTATGGTCCTGGGAAACAAAAATCTTCAACCTATAAAAATTGTATCAATTGAACAAGAATAAATCAATTTATGCAACAGATATGAGTTGCAAAAGCATTTTCAAATAATTCTCAGTTGAGTTGATTGGACACGAATAAACGGAATGTTTACTTCTTTCAAATCGATATTTTTTATTAAATTACCCAAAAAGATCCATTGCCCATCCCATGGCCAAGAACTGCGCAAATTAACCCAGTAACTAATGCTCCTGGAGTTACATTTCCAGTCAATTTAATACGAGCAACGTTGTCTTCTAAAAATAATACATCCTTAGGAGAACAATAATTTGATCTTGGTGGTTGAGGAACTGCTTGTAGTTCATCAGCGATTTCCTTCAATACTGAGGGTTTCAGTTCTTGATGCTTGTAGAGCGTACCAATTATAACGCAAGGAATTTCAGTATTCTCATCTTTTGTCAAATCAACAATTTGCATGACCTTATTCTTACCTACAAATAGTGTACAAAACGTTTAAAACAACATACAAATAGTCCAAGGGGATTCTCTCTACTTCAAAATAAAAGAAGTGTAGTTGGCCTAAAAAAAACTCACTCCATTTTTCTGTAGCCCGTTTCAGAACCTTAGCTTTCAACGAAGACAATCGTGCTGTATAAATTCCACAAAACTGCCTAGAAAAGCTTCTTGTCGGTATGTTAAACCTCTCAAAGTCCACGAAATCGGCACTTTTCCGTCCAAGCTGTGCCATCGTAGCGAGAGAATTACTGCACTTTCACGATCCAAATTTGGCATGATGAAAACGAAAACAATACTTGACCATTAACAATTGAACCGCTTTCGCAAGATGCCGGTATTTTTATTGAATCACACTTTTTTCTCACGTCATTATTGACATCCCAGTGTTTACGCCGACACTGGCCGACACTGGCCGACATCGCGGCGAGCGCCATATTGCGAAAATCAAGTATAATCAGCTGATTCCATGCTTGCAATTTTTTGAGCAGTGTTGTCAAGTTCACTCATGGTTCCCTGTGGGAGGAAAGAAAGTGTTCGTAAAATTTATTATTCATCTGTATTTTATTAGTCGCTTCTTTGACCTTACCCTATGAGTATGTATGCGTCCGGCGAAATAGACATCGTATACACACAAAATCAAGCAGTCGTTAAAAATTTTGAACGAAACTAGTGTTGGAATCTACGACTGGCAACACCGCGTATGGAATTTCTCTCATAGACCGCTAGTGAGGGTCGGAAACTGCAGCAGTTCTGAGGCATTCAGTATGCGGTATTTCATTTGGACTCGTTATTTGTGATGTTTCTTCGGATTTTTTGTGGATAACTGCTGAGAAAAATGATTGAAGAAGGCGAGAGCAAGAATGACGGATTTCTCAAGTACGTACTTTTGATAAACCTCTAGGAACAAGAAATTAAAATGTTCATTAACCTTACATGTGTTGAGATAAAAAGAGTTTAATTAAACTTTCTAATATTCTAAGAGCTTAATTAAAGAGTTCTAATTAAACCATTTTTCCGTATGAATATTTTATTCTTATAAATAGTGCTTTGTATGTAGTATACAAAATGATTGAAATTTGTCAATACTATAGTTGAATTTTATTATGATTTGAGGAACTGCATGAGCTCATAGTATCAATATGGTTCTCCACATTTCTCTAAATTTGTGAGTTTTTTACTCAGTTATGGTCTTGATGGAGTATAGTTCAATTAAATTTGAGTATGTTCTTCAGTGACAGTTTGCTGATTCTTATTATTCAATTTTAATGTATAATTAAATAAAATTGTTCTTAAGAATTTCTGGTTATGATTTTTGAATTCAAAGATAACTATTTGATGATAGCTCAGCAAGATCGTAATAAGTTGTTTATGAAATATCTCATGGTTTTCTCTTAGTGCCTCTCAACTTATTAAAGAGAAAGGAATAGGATACATTGCATGGGAAGACTGGCAACACTCTAATATCACATTACCAAAAACTGGTAAAAAGTATTTTGAACCAACTGGATCATGGCTCCAAGAAAAGCAGTTGGAAAATGGTTTGAGAAACCGAAGACGCTTGCTACAGATGGAAAGGGTGGATAGATCGGCACAGTTAGCATTAGCAGAATGGTTGCCAGGTATACAAAAAGCTAAAGTCATAAAAAAGTCAGGGCAACGATGGGATTGTTTTGGCACAGAAGACAAAGGAGGGCTTTACCTATTGCCTGAGGAAACTTTACTCTTATTAGAAATGGTCAGTCCCTTAACAGCTTCTATAAGTTGAGGTTTTAGAAATTATTAATATTATTGAACATTGATAACAAATATTTTTCAGAATTGCTTGGAAGTTACATGGAATGGAATGCCTCTTTCTATCCAGCAAGCATATGAAATAATGATCAATTCTGAAAATTCAAAATGCAGTTTAGATGAATTCAGAGTATATTCACATCTAGTTAGAGGAGGCTATAAATTACAGAGATTTCGTGACAAGCTATCCTTGGATAATAAATCAACAAACAAGAGGATCATTATGAATCCTGATGGACTGTGGACACCAAACACTTCTCCAACCATGGATATAGCTAGATTTTCAAATGGTTGTATATATCAATGTTTTCACTTATATAATGACACAAGAAAAACTAATTGAAGTTTGAAATTTTTATATTTCTTATAGATTCTTCAGATGCATCAAAAAGTAGTGATGACCAAAAAAATGATTTTGCAGAAAGAACAGACAAATCTGAAAATGACAGTTCTCCAAAGAAGTTAGGTATTGTTTCAGAAGAAACAGTACTAGGCGAAATAAAAATACTAAAAAGTAATTCATTATCTTCAAAAGATCTTTCTACACTTACAACTCCCCAGAGTCAAGTGCCAAAGTGGCCTGGATCACGAATACAACGAAACGTTAAATTGATGCCAAAAAGAAATGACAAACCGAACATAACGAATTCCAATTTAGAGGTGACTGAATGTTTACAAGATCTACCTACAAAACGTAAAAACTCTATTTCTCCGGAGAGTGCTCCCCCCAAAAAACCAAGACCAGAGGTACATTTTCATTATAAATTGGATCAAATGGAATCAAAACACTGATTATTTTTAATTTCTCAATTTGTTTGTACTTTATTGTGCATAAACATGATTGTACTTGAAGGGAATCATAATTTCAGGTGATCGAATTGTCAGATGACGAAATTGAAGAAATTCCTCGGCCGATGTCGCGATTGGAGATCCTCAACACCTTTCCGAACTTAGCTGGTAAAGAATCTATAGTTGCGGAAATATCTAGGTCCTACATACCGCACGGCGTGAAACCAGCGAAAGACTTTTATCGCTTCAATCGACAAGATCTTTTGAAACTCACTGAGACAGATAGTATGCTCAGGAGGAATATGCAGCAAATCGTGCCAATTAATAATGTACAACACAACGGACAGCCCAACCATTTCTATTCCCAGCAAAGTCAGTGCCACCAGACGACATATGGTACAAATAATGGATACCCATACAGGGGTATGGGCTGCCAGAGAGGTTCATACATTCAACAGAATGTGTCCCACAACACTATTGTCAGTCCATTCTCGGGCACTGTGTTTCAGAGTAATTATATAAACTTTGTGATGGAAGTGATGGGTAACAAGGTGCGCTCTTTTCGTCAACAGCAGTTTCACCAAACAACCTTTTGTCAAAATCTGCAAATAATTTCTCCTCGTGAGCATATGAATTATTACTCCTACAATCCAAGAGAACAATACTACCGAAGGGGAATAGGAGGATGTAGTGGGTCACAAATGTTACAAGCACCAACAAAAGGTAAAAAGCCTATAGACTGATATTTAATCGCGTAGATGATTGATTGGATCAATTAAATTGAAAATTGAAAGGATAAACACGTCAAGATAAAAACGTCTCATATTACAAATTAAAATGAACATTTATAAACTTGACTTATATGAATGTATTTACTCTTTAGTACGAATAATTTCATAGAGAAATAGATACAAGATTCATTCTAGTTTTCGCTTGGATGATTTTTTAATTTCTTCAATAATATGATACAGGTTTTTCAATTCGAAAGGATTCAGTTGATTTGATAAATTTTATAAAAAATAAAATATTTCCGAGTAACGTATGTATTATGAGAAAATTTAACGACCTTGTATTTAATTAATTTTTAACAGGTAGAGGATACTCTCGTTATCCTGGTGAATATAACCGACCAGTTTACGATGAAGTGAACCAGCCAGCGTTTACGAAACGTCCTGGAGTAACTTCGTGGGCAGAACTGAAGAGCAAATGGCTGGATGAAAGCACAATCACAATTGAAGACGAAGAGCCACAGCAAAATACGGTTAAGCTCGATAGCAATGAGGTGCAGGTTGTCGAAGAATCTGTCAGTCCTCTCATTAGCTGCAAGAGCGGCAGCATATCCAATATTTCCGAGGTTTACGCGAGGCTTCAGATTATCAAATCCGCCAGCGATAGGACGGTTAGATCTCGGAAAATGCACTATAATTTATCATACGAGGTGTTCCCCATCAACCAACATTATCGAAAGGCATTTCCTGGTCCGCCAATGTGCCGGGTGTTTATTGTAAAGTAAGTGATTTTCTTCTATACAGATGAGAAACTTTGCAATTTTGAAATCACAAACAAAAAGCTGATGCAAAGTTCTTCAACAAATTCATAAAATTTATCGGAAAAAGAAAATAAGTTTGACTATTTCTTTACAGTACGAAAAAAGATGCATGTATGGATGCAAGCAAGTTGCAAAGACTGCAGCAGGAGTCAAAAGACGTTCCAATTATTGTAGCATTTGTGTCGCAATCTTGTATTTCATTTGTGCAACCAGGTGGAGTACGTTTACCGAATTATGTGTAATACTGTAAATAGTTGTAAATTATCTATATTTCTACATTTTCGTCAAATAGATGAAAATATCGTTTATTTTGAAACAGTCGTATCATTGATGACATTTCCCTCCTCTGTAGCGAACGTTCCATTTGTAGATGAAGAAAGACTTATTTTTGCTTCGATTCAAAAACAATCGGCGAGCGTTGATCGAAAAATGTCACCCGAAAAACAATAATGACTCGTTTGCACAGAAGCAGCTGTAGATATAACTGATTACAAGTAAATTCCAAAAATGAAAACGGTAAATTTTGGAAAATTCAAGTTTTAATCATATTCAACCTGAATTCAAATTGAAAAAGTACTGCAACTTCCGGTGCATGTGTATATATATGCGTGCGGCCCCCGCGACGGCCGGCAATAACAAGCCCGTCGCTGCAGTGCGAACGCGGCCGAGGTCTGAAAATCTCCGCGCGAGTTGCTCGCAGACGGGATCACATCACGCAGCACTTGGTCCACTCCGGGGCGCTGGTGAAATGTCATACAGAGCCACTTGCTCGTCTCGGCAACAACTGCGGCTCTGATCAGGAGTTGATCCTCAGGTCGTTGGCAGTCCACGTCAGTCGTGTAGCGCCGCGACGTACACATCAGTGTGGAGCCGAGCTGCTGCTCTCCTGGGGCAGGACTTAACCTCCCGGTATACAGCGGCTCTTGCTGATCTTGATTAATTGGTTGCCCATCGGCTGCTGCCCGGGCGTACGATGGCCCTGACTCGCGGCTCCTCGCCGGGTGCAGCTCGACATCGCCAAGCGCACGACTCGTAAAATGGTGAGTGCTCGGCTGCTCCCTGTTTCGGAGCTCGCTGCAGCGGCTGCCCCGATTCAACAATTGCGGCAGGATGCTTATATATCAGAGTCGAGTGCAAACAATATGCGACTCCTGATGCCCGGTGGCCAGTGTGCGATCGCGCCTCGATCGGTTGTTTATCGCGAGCGAGTAATTTTTAATTTTCCCAACTCCAACGCTATGACGACTCGCACCGAGATAAGATGAGCCCCGAGATCAACACGGGATCGCAAGAACTTACTAGGTTCCTCTTATCTTCTCTGATATTTGCCGTTTTATTGTTTGCACGCATTCTAACGCTCTTATAGACACTCTTCTTCACAAGTTTACTTGTGTAGTTATGTCAAGTCATGGTCTGTTTCTTCCAGGGTGCCAATATATCTCAACTAGAAAGGGATATTGGCTCCGACCAATTTCCCCCAAACGAACATTACTTTGGACTAGTTAATGTAAGATTTTTCACACTCATTCATTTGTGCAGAGTTGTCATTCCATCAATGTTACAATCCCCAGCTTTACAAGTCTTGAGATCGTACAAAGTGTGAATTATTTTTGTGCAATTTTTGATTCACTTTACTTAACTCATTGAAACTGGTTACAACATTGTGTCAATGATAACACTACATTGGATAAAGTTTAATAGGATACCCATATTGATCTGTAAATTATTGTTTTTTGGTTCACAGTTTGGCAATACATGTTATAGCAATTCAGTTTTGCAAGCCTTGTACTTTTGTCGGCCTTTTAGAGAAAAAGTTTTAGAATACAAAGCTAGAAACAAACGTACCAAAGAAACTCTCCTAACATGTTTGGCAGATTTATTTCACAGCATAGCAACTCAGAAAAAGAAAGTGGGCTCTATAGCTCCAAAAAAGTTTATAGCGCGGCTAAGAAAAGAAAAAGGTTTGCTATTTATTTTTCAATCACATAAACTCTTCATAATTGAGGGCTATTAATATTTTTGATTTATTCTTTCAGAGGAGTTTGACAATTACATGCAGCAGGATGCTCATGAGTTTTTGAATTTCCTTATCAATCACATAAATGAAATTATACTTGGTAAATAAAGATTACAGAAATGTTCTCCCCGTTTGTCATACATATTTGTTGAATAATAAATCATTAATAACTTGATTTTGTTCAGCTGAAAGAAATCAGAGTAAACCTGCAGGAAAAGGTGCAAGTGATGCTGGCACACCACCAGAACCTACGTGGGTACATGAAATTTTCCAGGGCATTCTGACATCGGAAACTCGTTGCCTTAATTGTGAGACTGTTTCTAGCAAGGATGAAGATTTCTTTGATCTTCAAGTTGATGTTGATCAGAATACCTCTATTACTCACTGCCTCAAATGTTTTTCTAATACAGAAACACTCTGTAGTGACAACAAATTCAAATGTGATCATTGCAGCAGCTACCAAGAAGCCCAGGTAATTATCCTATTTAATAGGAACATTCATGAACTATTCTAATCTAATTTATGTTCTATTTTTAAAAATTAATAATGTTAGTTGATTAAATAAATTATTAATTCACAAAATCTTTACGTGTTTACAGAAACGAATGATGCTGAAAAAACTACCAATGATACTTGCTTTACATTTGAAAAGATTCAAGTATGTTGAACAGTATAATAGGCATATCAAAGTTTCACACAGGGTAGTTTTTCCTCTAGAACTTCGACTTTTTAATACAGTGAGTTTACAAATTTATTTTTCATAATTTACTTCATCCAGATTCATAAAAGTCTATAGATTTTATTACCATTTCAGAGTGACGATGCTGTAAATCCAGATCGTTTATATGATCTAGTGGCTGTAGTAATACATTGTGGGAGTGGGCCTAACAGAGGACATTACATTTCAATAGTCAAAAGTCATGGGTTCTGGCTACTTTTTGATGATGATATGGTTGACGTAAGTGATTTCTGGCTTCAGAGCTGCATGAATTTAACTTTTATTCCTCTCAGATATCTTGTTATTAACTAAGAATCTGAATATTTTTTCCAGAAAATAGATTCGTCCACTATAGAAGATTTTTATGGATTGACGTCGGATATCCAGAAAAATTCGGAAACTGGATATATTTTATTTTATCAATCAAGAGACTGCAGTTGAAATTAATTTTTATGAAGATATTTTTATTGTAATTTGTAATGCCCTGCTTTTATCAGTTATCTATGGCTTTCAAATCATGAAGAAATTCGATAAATGAGTCAATCAAGATATTAGATGGGCAGAAACCATATGGAACTTCTCCAATTAATTTTTTAAAGAACCACATGGTATCTAGTTAATTTTTATATAAAATGCATAAGTTTCTGTGATGATCTTCTTGGTTTCAGTATATGATGTTTAATGAAGATATCAAGAAACTCTGATCTCGCTCTTTAACTAAATTATTAGTCAAAGAACGACATTAATGCTATAGAAGATTTTAATAAACTGCATGTTTAATAGAGCTCTTAAAAATTCACTGTGTTTTGGCTATGAAATAGTATAACGCAGTTAATTCATTAACTATTTGCATATATTAGAAACATTTTTTTAGCTTCTTAGATACTCTCAGTAGAATCTTTACAAAATATTGTTTTCTCTACATGTATAGCAGTCAACACAGTCTTCTTTCAACCCTCAGAACTTTCCGTATTCCTCTGTGATCACGGAAAATGAAAGATTTTCGAACGAGCTAGAAAATATTTCTGCGCTATATGTATACGCAGTGAATCTGTATTATTTAAGAGAATATTTTAAAATTTTTATTGTAATGAATTATATGTACTAAACTAGTATTTTTTCTTATCAGGCAATCAGTCGTACTGTGAAGCTTTGTGGTGAAGACTATTATAATCAGCAACTGAAAATAAGTGGAAACGAATTAAAATTACTTGTATATTTTTCTATTGGTTAAATATTGAAATCTTCAATTAATGGTGGTTGCTTGCGCTTTAATTCTAAATCGAGTGTTTTGATCAATTTTTACTGAGCAAAAATTTTTATTCAGATTAATGACATTATGAACGTTTTGCATTGATTATTAATGTGATATATTCGTAGTTATGCACAAGAATATATATTTTTTAAAACAGACCTACATTTGCAACTATTCTTACAAAGTTGGATGAAATCCTTTCCAAACCGTAACAAAAATTCATGGTATGTGCATACAATATAATTTTATTCTACATCTATTGAGGGGATTAGATACGATAAAGTCGATCCGTACGAATGATAGGACTATTCAAAACTCCTTGGCAAAACTAGCACTATTTGGCACATTTCGCTAGATTTTGCTGAATAGCGTTAGCTTTTACAGTAAACTTCGAATAGTGCTACCCTTTCTGCGGGAAACGCTAAATAGAGAAGTAAGAAGTATCGGTTAGATGTTGAATTTTTTTTCGAGTTTCTGTACTTTTTTTATGTACTCCTTCAATTCAAACTACCGAGTAAAATTAAGAGCACCCAAAACACATTGAAAGTGAACTGAAAATTTGTAGCAGAGTGAATTTCACTTTTTTATAATACAACTTTTACACAACATGAATAGGAAATAGTAGTTAACTTGGTATATTGCATACTATTGGGAATATATTAGAAAATTGTAAAATGTTTGTACGAATTTCCTAGAATCTGCTAAGAGATTTTATAGAATATCATTGGTTAATGAAAAATAATGAGATAATAAACTCAAAGTCTATTTTTTCAATTTAATTGTTTTAATTCGTTTTTATCTTATGCTGACATTAGGAACTACTTCATTCTGTGTAACGTATATTTATTGTAATTGTACTTTGAAACTAGTCTACATCGAATTAAAATAAATCGTGAATTTCATTCGAGTAGTTAGTTTCTCACGAACTGTGCGCTATCCATGTTGGAGACATTATCAAATTCTATTAAAATGTAAAAATGTATGATTGAGAATAAAATATTGTTATGAATGGATAATGATTTGGTCTTGATTCTTTCGAACATTTTTGTAAATTATATCAGAGTAAAAATAAAAAAAAACAGGAAAAAAGATGAGCTAGTTCACTGTATAGAATTTGAATGCGTTACATTCTTACGCGCACGCGTGAAATTCTGTACTGCACATCATAGTGAACTTCGCAAATCTTCGACCCACACATGCGCAGTTTTCGATCGTGTATGTATATATGTATACATACATATGCGCACATTCACAACATTTCATTGGTATTTGTAAACTTGTGGTAGTGAAGGAGAACAAAATATCCAATCGTTATTGAAGATGGTGGGAAAGCCGGCAATCGGATTGTTGACTCTTTTATGTTTCTCGCGAAGTTTGTACGCACAAGGGCTCAAAGCAATGAGTAATTATACAGGGGTCCACTCTGTAGCTTATGTTACAGCTCCTTCAGATGATGTAGCAAAGAAACTCGCTCAGTGAGTAATAATTGAGACTATTGATAACAAATTTTTATAAGAAATAATTGTTGTAATTCATTATTATTTTTAGTGGCTTGGTATCAAAAAAGTTAGCAGCCTGTGTGAATATCATCCCAAAAATAACTTCTGTGTAAGTGCTATCAAATTAATATTTTATTCAACTTTTCTGTCTGTCAAATTATAGTTGAATTTTCCAGATACGAATGGAAAGGCGAGATAAATGAGGATAGTGAACTTTTATTGGTAAGATCCTTTGTGAAAAACATCTCTATCAAAAATTTAGGATAAAATTTTAATTAAAAAATATTTTAGATGATAAAAACTCGAACTGACACAGTTGATGCCCTCACCAAGTACGTCAAGTGAGTAAAACATTCTTTCAATAAGAATCAATCTTTTTTATCTTTTTGATCGCTCATTAACAAATATTTTAGGGATAATCATCCATACGAAGTTTGTGAAGTCATCTCTATACCAGTAAGTATTGCATTATGAAAAAATTCCAATAACTGAACATCAACCATTTTAAAATTGTTTCTAGATTCAAAATGGTAATGAGGCATACCTCAATTGGATTAATGACATAGTACCCCCAATTGAGAAGAGACTAGCAGATGAAAAAAAAAATTCATAAAATATAAGGTTGAAGAGCTTTGATTTTAACAATGTAATAAGTATAAGAACTTATTTGATGTTGATTTGAATTGAAATTATTTTTTGTACCATCGTTAACGTTTAATAGAATAAATGAAATATGATGAAAATTTTCTGCTTATTTGTTAACTTATTGATGAATTGAAATATCAGGTTTAAAACAATAAAAAGACTTAAATTTATGTATTATAAAGTAAATTTATTACGAATTAAGCAATGAACTCGTAAGGAATAGGAGCCAAAATTTGTGGTGCTTCCTTTCCAGAAACAATATGTGCTGGTCTGGGTTGGGCTGGCTGTCTCTTGAGCAGTACCTTGACCTTCTTTTCCTTGGATTCCTTCCTCAGCCTCTCATTTTCCTTAACACGCTTCAGGAAATCTTCTCGGCACTTGGAGTGGTTCAAGTGCTCAATGCGGACATTGATGCGCTTAGCAATGATGCGTCCACGCACACGTTTGTTCACAATGACACCCAGAGCATGAGGTGTGACATTGAAGACACGTCCAGTCTTGCCGTGGTAGACTTTGTAGGGCATACCCTTCTGTACAGCGCCATTACCCTTGATGTCCACGATGTCTCCAACTTTGTACACTTTCATGTACGTGGACAGAGGGATGGTTCCACTTTTGCGGAATTTACGAGAGAACAAGTCTCTCGTACCACGACGGTATCCCTTAGAGTTCGTCATTGTGAAAACTCACTCGGTCTGAAACAAAAGAACAATGACATAGTTAGATTATTTGGAACCAATGTACAACTCAACAAAGGGTCAACTTTTGAATTGAATATTCCGAATAAAAGCCATTTTAATAATCGACACTGCCGGCGAGAACATAATTCAATGTGACAAGTGTCTAGTACTCAATGTTTACAAAAGTGAGGTTAGGTCTATCGATGAAAATCAAACTTTTCGGTAATCATGTTATAACAAACTATTGACATAAAAATAACGCGAAATGATACTCAATTTGTGTTAAATTATTAGTAGCACCACAAACTTCGAGTATCGGTGGAAACAAATACCGACGCAACAAGCACGTGTTGAAGTCAGGCAATACGGCAGATTCAACGCGAGTTTTACAGGTTGTTAATGGATTATAATCATTATAAATAGATACAGGATGTCTCGTAAAACTTGTGGATCCACTTTAAATCGTGTAAACTCACTATTTTCCAGGATATTTTTCTAAAAATGGGAAAAATATCCAGCGAAACTCGACAAAACTTACATTCGTTGACGAAGCACGAGCTAAAGGAAGTTGGACGTACGTTTTCTAACCTTTAAAATTGCCTTTCCGAGATAAAATCTATTTCGATATCTATCGATTGTGTTGCGAGCGCGGAAATTTGAATGTATTTTATTGGTTATGGATGATGGTACAGGTATTCATTGATTCAATTCAAGGTGTATCGAAAAATATACCTTTTTATTAAAAGTATCATTAATTAACACGAAATTAATTTGATATAACTCGAAAGTGAAATTACATACATAGAATAAAATGTTCAATAAAGTTTTCATAGAATCCTAAAGTCATAATAATAATAATTTTAGATACTTTCATTTCAACAATCTCAAAAATAAGTTTTTTTATGGAATCTCTTCATATCCTAAACTTTCCATGTCATGTATCGCTTGTACTCAGCAGGGACATCTTCCTGAGGCTCTAACTGGTCCAAATCATCATCTCCAAATATCGACTCATCGTCATCTTCGCCTTCTTCGTTTGAATCATTGCCATTCGCCGCTACAATATTAACGAACAATTATAATACGTAATCCCGTAGATATAAGTGAAGTTTTTTAAGATTTGCAAATCAGTGAAAATGTAATTAGAATATTCACCTGATCCATTACTAAGTTGTATATTTCTCTCGCAAAGAGTTTGTATTTGTTTTGCTAATTCCGTGTATTTCATCTTGATCTTGGAGGTCTGTCAAGACAAATAAAAAATGTTTAAACTTTCATGTATAGCTGAACTCGCTACTTTGAAATGAGCTAAATGAATGAGCGTCTATAAAACTCACCAACTTTACTTTGGGTTTTTCATCAATCTGAACTTCTGTTACAGATTTATTTATCTCCATTGCTTCAGAAAGATTAAGAAGTCCCAATTTGTAAATTGGATTGTTTCGGATATCTATCATCTGCAAAAGATTGAAATCATTACACTTTCTATTAGTTTACACGACACGATGCTACATTAGAATCAACTTACTTGAATAGTATTATTGACCTTGAGCGCTCTTGCCAGTTCCGATAAACCATAATCAGTTATTTCCGTGGTTTGCAACTCCAGTCTGAGTAATACTTTATTTTCCATCAGAGAATCTCTTATATCCATTATAGTATCATCCATTAGGGGATTTGAACTTATGTTGAGACACTTCAACGTCTTCGATCGTTTCTACAAAAATAAACACGCGTAAAGAACACATTATAATATCATGTGAGTGTTCAAGCAAGCTTACTGTCCATGATAAATTGCTTTACCTACAATGGCGCCGTTAATATGTGTTCCTGATCTTCTGGTTAGTTGATTGTTGCATAATAACAATGTTTCGAGACCTTTCTTCGATCTACTATATTGTCCAAAATGCAATTGATTTGTGAGTCCCGTTACAATGTACGGCATACCCTCATCTTGGATCAAATTATTGCTGAAAAGAAAATTAAATTTTCCCATTGATTGTAATAGTTTGAACGAGTAATCAAACTGCATTAATTGTGACAAAGTTAAATCATTTTTATCTAGAGTTTACACCAAAGACAAATTATTCTCTGTAAGCAACTTTAAATCTTTTACCTGAGGTCAAGATACGATAGTCGACTATTAAACTTTAGAAGTGTCCCAAGTTGCATACAATCTGTTCCCTGAAACTCGTTATTGCACAAATGGAGCTGTCTTAATGCCATGTTGAATTTCAAAGCTAGAACTATGAGAATATTGAAGACGTTATTGATTCAAAGTAATTGTTCGTTTTCTGGGAGAATAATAGTATACACGAATTTATTATATGCGGGATGATACTTCCTATTCAAACATAATTTCCTCTGACAAATATATATTCTTTTTCATGATTGAAAAGTACGCGAGTGTAGAGTATTAGGTAATAGGTCACGAAACGATTATTGATGGAAAATAAATCTATGTAGTGAATGTGAACAGTCTGACCAAACCCGACTTGATCCACTTCCAGTTAATGCTCAATGAAACCTATTATTTTTACCTAATAATTCCAATGGTCGTCCTGATAATTTACAGTTGTCTAATCTTAATATTATGAGATAAGCATATCTTAATCCTCGAGTGAGTGAAGTCATGTAGTCTTCTTTTAAAGGAACGTTCACCACGTCAAGCCGCTTCAACGATGGCGTCTACAAATTCAATATTCAATTCAATACCTCAGCTGAATTGTAATCGAAAAGGTGATTTTGATGAGAATTTGCCTCAGAAAAATTGATTGAGAGAAATATTGCTCTCCCAGCTTATTTATTACATAGAAACATAGAGAACCGAATAGTACAGTATACACCCAATCAACAGTGGTGCATATATAACTTTATGTTAAAAGGGAGAAAAGAGCGTCTTTCAGTCCGAGCACCGATCCTGAAACGTTCGTTTTACTCCCTAGGAACAGAAGGAATCTTTTTCATGCATTTTAACTGAGTCAAATTTTTATCAATAAACTATTTAATAATTATAGATACAGGTGATGATTTTTTACTTTTCTCAACATTCGACTGCAAGCAATCCAGCCATAATATCCGATCCTTGTACAATTTGACAAGTCAAGATGAGCTGTAGCTTCATAAAATTCGAATATTTGAAATAATACTTCGGCACTCTGTAAAATTAAGAAAAATCATAATTATTAATCATAATTGATACGACATTCAATCATGTTATATAACTTATCGATCTTGTTGAAGATATTTTTCAAAGTTGATTGCTTACTGTATCTTGTGCGATTGCTCCGTCCAGATCAACTTTATAGAATAAGATCCTTCGAAAGATTTCTTCCAGTGCTTCGCAGTCATTTTGCCACAGGCTGATATCTTTGAAAGTTATTTCTTCACAACGGTTATCGATATTGTTCGTTGACTAGTGTAAAGAGATTAAATGTTGAATATTAAAATTTCGAATACAATTTTGCTATCATATACTCAATCACGAGTGAATTGAAAGCATATTGAAGTACGAGAAATGTTTGTTACCTTAAGCTGGTAGATGATACTTTGAAAGGGAGACACTCTGTGTTTGGCGCAGGCTTCCTTATAAGCTGCAACTACTGCATCCCGCTTCAGGTCTATTCCTATTATGGCAAAAATGATTCCAATAAATTAGACTTGTTTCTACTTAATACATAAATTATCAAATAGATTACTATATTTTTACGAGTCATTAAGAAAAAACCGATAAAAAAATGTTGAAATAAGAGGTATCTGCGAATCGTATGATGAAAGGGTCATTGAAAAAATCTCCACATTTATTTGTTTAGTATTTGTCGAAAAAACAGTATTACTTTGATAACTAAAAATTTCCGTTGACTTGTTGTTGTAGTCATTAATGTTTCGGCATTACTTGGAAAAGTGAAACTCTACAGATGTTTTTCAACAGACCCATTGAAAACTTGAGATTTTTTCTCTCATTAGCGGAATCAACCCTCAGCTTCCATCTTGCGATACACATCTATGGAGTCCACGAAATGAAAGAGAAAAAACCCGTCTCCATCCCTCATTGTGTCGTACGAAGTGATCGAAAAAAGGGTCCGGATTACTGACGTAAGCTTGGCGCGTGTTAGATCAGTCAAATATTTGAGGGCGCGCTCGTATGGGAGCGTGACGTGTCTGACGCAGGCGCTCGCGCGTGAAGGAAATAAGCCCGCCTATAATTAGTGGCGGGCTGTTGTGAAAGAGATTAAAAAGCAAATCGAGTGTCGCGCCCCTGATGGCAAATATGAAGCATTGGCCACGTCGCGGATTTTTTTTCGTGCGCAAGACGTGCCTTGTTCGCGCCTCCGAGGCAGAGGCTGCTGATTTATGCCAGAGCTCGCGCTGCGCCACCCAACGCCGCGATACACGCGTCCGCGATATCTTCGCACCCGCCTTGCGTTTTCTGTCGTTACACGATCGTTCATTTTTTTTCATCCGATGCGACAGAAAACACGATGATTTTAATATATGACATCTCGATAGAACATGTGTCAACGATGCGATTGAGGTCAGCGGCTAATTGATTCGTTGTGCATATGTATATAAAAGTTTGGATGCTCGTATAGCTATTTTCGGATCAAGGGCGCTAGGTGGGACCGAGGGTTGCAAGATTATCCGTGGGCGTGCGTTGCAACCCTATACTCCTACGCGAGTATGATCGTTTGTGTCACGTACAATGGTAAAAGTATGCTTTTGCTCTGACTTTTTTCGTGCGTGGAATTGTACTTTGTGCTTTAAGCGCGAAGCGCCTTTTTGTTTTGAAGCCGAATCATTGATTTTGAAAATTATCAAACTTTTCACCCGCTAAAATGTAGGCTAAAAGGGGGGAGACTACGTCTACTGTGAAATAAAAAATGTTTTCACACAGTTCCAAAGGACAACCAACATACAAATTATTTCCGAGATAAAATTCAATTCAATTTCGAAAGTTCATTACTTTTCTTTCGATAACTCATTGATCTTGAATAAAGCATAACTATATTTGTTTGAAAAGTATGATAGCAGTCGTCTCAGATTGCAACAGAAGCATTCGCGCAGTATGAGTATGAGCAACAAAGTGGTCGTAAGTGAATCCCGCATCAGGAAGTGCCAACCGCAACTTCTCAATTAAACTTCATGCTGTCTCGAACGCAACTTGCATTCAGAGCCGACGCGAAGCTCCATATAGAGTTGAATGGAAGTTACATAGGCAATGAATGGTAATTCAAGTATACATCATATTGTTACACAGAAGCGCTAAACTCTTCGGTCGCATAACGTATACGTACAAAAGAAGCTTACCACCGAACAATTTTGAAACAGAACTCGACACGAGTAAAAACGATTTCGCAAAGATGGTAAATTCCTGTATCCAATGCCTCGGAAGCGAGAAGCTTTGCCCCGCACTACAGTTGGAAGTTCAAGGTATGAAGACGCGCCAAGTGATCGTTGGAGTTTTAAAAATTCGAGACGCGTTCGCGGCTCGCTGATAAAAGTACAGCCGTGTATATTAGTGGTAGAGGGAGTGGAGGGCACTTGTCGCAAAAATATAATGTCGCGTGGGATGTTCACCGTCATCATCAAGGCACTCACGAAGCCTCCAGGGGTTGTCGGGCTCGAGGCAGCCAGCGACCTCGTTCTCGGGGAAGCGCAGGGCCTTGCGCTTCTTCCTGCGCCTGTTCAGCAGCAGGGCGCTCCGGATTATGCGGCCGTCGATCATCTGGTGGGGAGACATGGGGATGAGGGCGTTGCGCGAGATCCACCTGGAGCGCCGCTCCGTCGGGCAGATCACCCGGGGCGGCAGCCGCTCGACGTCCACGTGCGCCAGGGCAGCCCGCACCGCCGCCACCGCCGCCGCGTCCTCCTCCTCCATACTCATCGCGATCTGAAATCAACCGAGCCGCACTTCAGCAATCCCGTGCGACACGATCGTGTTTCCTCGACATCGTGTATGCACTCTCTCGAATTCTTATCAGTAAAAAATCACTGTAAGAAGCTGGATGAATTATTCAACTGCAGTGAATTTTCACTCTAGTTCCATGAGTTTTGATGCCAAATATTTTTACATTAAATTCACAGTACTTTCTTAAATGTTTCTGTAATATATTGTTTTTTGACTGTAAGGATTTAAGAGAGTAAGTAAGGTGTAATGTGAATTTTCACTTTAGCTATCTGCGAATTTCATGTAAAACTGTTTGTTATTAAAACTTACGGGACTAGAGTGAATTTTCACTCTAGTTTCCATAAGTATTGAAGTTTTGAAAATTCACTCTAGTTAAATGAAAATTTCACTGCAGTTCCAATGAACAATTCACCCACCTTCTTGCAGTGGTTTTTCACCGTGCAACAAACAACATAGAAAGTTAGTTGGAAGAGGACCAATTTAACGCTGTCGCGCGTTAGCGTCGGTTGTTAGATTTATTGAGAGAGTGTAAAAAACTCCGCAAGTGAGCATGTAGTCCCAGGGTGATGATTGGAAAGGAAAAAATTCACCCCGAACGGGTAACAGTGGACGCGCTTATATAAAAAATGATTGCCAGGCCATAACTATTACTTTTAACCAACGAGATCTATCCGTTGAATTGTTAACTCGCTCTGAGAGATGTGTGTCAAGCAATAAAATGATCAACGCTTGCCGAATCGATATCTCCGCCCTCGAAAACTTCACGCGGTTTTCTCATATTCTTCTCGTTAATCGACACCACCTCAATTTCACGCGTTTCGCGCGCTCATATATTTTATTAATAATCAGCCTTCCACAAATAAAGACGCCAAGTTCATGGATAGCGTGGCTCGCTGGAATTCACGTTGTCATTGGCGATATGATCTTATTTTGTGAAAGAATGCAACCTCAGCAGTATTTCCCGTTTATTTATACCGAACACATGTTTGTTCACTTGAGTATCGGAGAAAATGAATAAGTGAATTAAAAATAAAACCTCTGCACCAGAATCATTTCATTTTTATTTTTATGTCGCGCGCAACGTGAGAGAGGCAAAAAGACAATGAAACATGTAACGAAAGTTTAACTAGGTATAAGGTAACTGTACCCAATGTGCCCCCCCCTAAGGGTTTTTCGCGAATTTGACTATGATAGACTTCGAATTTTAAAATTCTGTGAATGGCACCTCAAAGCTTAGCTCAATACCTATTAGAAACCATCTTCATAATCATCATTCGACTACTTTAACCTATCGAAAATCGCAATTTAAAAAAAAACGCAAAAAGGCTAAATGCACAAAACGTGTACCCAATTTGGCACAATTTTTTAATCATTAGCTACAGCCTATATAGGCCTACAGGGACGATCCAATTGGCATTGAAATAAACTCTCAATTATGTTCCCAGTGATATTTATACAAAATTTTTAACATACAACTCAAAAATACGCGTCTAAATCATCGTAATATGTCTATACAAATATTCAATGATTTCACTCAATCTTCCCATTTAAAAACGCGTAGAGGGGCACATTGGGTACACTTTTTTTTGATGCGAAAAACAGCAATTTGAGTAGGATAAAAAATAATTTTAGGAAAACTGATGAGACCAATCGAAAGCTGAGATGTTTTTACACAAAAAAGAGTAATGACACTTTGAGAGATAAAAATTATTGACACCTGATTTTTGAGGTTGAGTGTGAAAAGTGAAATAAGAAAATGGTGAAAAAATCAGTAAGTGAAAGTTCAAAGTGTTGTAGGAGAGTGGTTTTAAGGGCTAAATGGGCTGGGAAGATACCGAAAATTTTCTTTTAATTCCCCCAACATAACCCAAGAGCGACTGATGCTCAGAGAGCACCGGAAATACGAAATCTGACGATTGCCAAATTGGGTACAGTTACCTTACATACAGTTTTATCGCAGTGATATATGAGATAAGTAAAGCTACGAACGCTAGTGGGTGGACATGGCATTCAATAAATATAAACAGAAAAATACAAATAATTAATCATGTTCGAGTTTGGTTGGAGGTATCCGATAAAATCTAAAGTAACATTTTCGCAGTTACCTTTATATCTTTAAATCGAGATAATATAAGTATTTTAAAATTATAATAAGTTTCACTTTGCAAATGCTCACTCGAATCCTTCATTATTTTCACATGGTTACCAGAAGTAAGACCATAAAACATTTCTTTATTCTCTATCGATGCTGAGAACAGTACGTAGTTTTTAGAGTTTTCAAGATTTATTTTCTTGTGATAAGTTTTTTATGAGTTTCACAGCTCAACTTCTCTTTCTTGTAGTGAATCATAGAATGAAATAACGTAGATATATAAGAAATTCAAAGAAATTCAAGAGACTAAACCACATTTTCCACGAGAGATTAGTAGAATTAACTGTTAATGAAGTGCATATAGTGTTGCATGTTTGAGCTAAATCAAACAATAGTATGTGTTCATCAACCTAATATGATCAGATTAAATCAGATCAGAATCAGAAGTTTCTCACGACAGAAAAGGACACGAACCAGCCATATTGTTATCTTCACTTCTCAACAGCCTATGGTTCGATTTTTAATTATAGATATAATTATGTAAGGTTCCGATGCGTATACGATGCTGACTCATTTGGTTGCCTTCGAAGTTTATTTCCTGTATTTGTCTGTTAAATAAGATCTTACACAGATACGTATTGGAGTTGAATCCACGTCGAGGTTATCGATTACTAATCTTTGTACACTAAAAGGCATTTATACCCTATTGGAAAGATAATATTAAAGTGTTTCAAAGATATGATCTGACGAGCTGAAGAGTTTACTGCTATGTTTCTTAAGTGAGATATGTGCAGACTCAATAGATGATCAGTTTTTGATAATTAGCTGTATCAGTTCAAGGATGAGTTTTGATATACGTCAACTATCGAATTTATTTTTCTCTTTGTACGATCACGAAAAAAAATTTAATGGTCAATTTACTTACGAGATTCTGCTGAATGAATATAGAGATGTAAATTGGCTCCGGAGAGATTGCTGCCAGTCGAGAGGAAGCAGAGAATCTTATTAATGCAAATTCTTATTGCTCGTGGTTCGAGAGATAATAGAGACTATTATTGGAAGACTCGCTCTACGTTTCTTGATCGTTCAAAACCGTTTATGCTCAACGCATATATACATACAGCGACACGCTGAGTCTAAATAAAAAAAAAAATAACGTGGAGTGGTAATTATAAAGAAGAAAGATATAAGAGTAAGCTTGTAATACATATGCGTGGGTTATGCAAAGAGACTTGATGATGTGCAAAACAATGCTCGGACATATGTTAATAGATATATACAGCTGTATAACGGTAACATCTATGCAATATGTATGCAATAGCCGTAGTGAATAGCGCGTCATATGACATGTGCCTAATTGCACCTTCAACGAGTAAACGAACCAGCCAAAATTTTTCTTTCGCCAATACACGATCAATCGAATTTCGGTCGAAAATCGTACGGGACATATCCACACGCCGACTTTGGTCAGTGACTTTTTTGTACCACTCGTATAGAACAATCCGAATTTCCCGAGCACTTTGTTCCCGCGACGATTTCACCCGTGTGTTATTTTTCTCGTTCAAAATAGGGTCAAACGCAATTATCAAGTCGCGCAACGTACCTGTGTTGATGTGCACAAAGAAACAATCACAACAACGCGAAAAACGTTTCGCGCACAACGGATAGTCCCCTCGCGCACCAATGCCTATATTTGCACTCGGTTGACAATTCGGTCCCAGCGTTTTTTTCCCGCGGCGAAGGTCAGCACTCGTGTCCGCACTCGGTTTTCCCTGCCCCGAGAGCTCGCTGCAACACCAGTCCCATTGTCCGGCAGCGCAAGCTCGGCCGCTCGCGCGGTTATGATAAGCGAGCGCGTGCGCGCCCCCGAGCTTTGATGAATGAAGCGTGTATATGCGCGCGGCGTGCGCCCACTGAACTTGGCAAGCTCGGGCCGAGCTTGCGAGAGGCTGCAACGAAAAAACTGGCGCGTGACACTTTTTTTTCGAAACAAACGCCCGCGGTCAGCTGCGAACGCGTCTATATATGCGCGTGCTGCGCTGACTGCGCCCCGATCGCGGCAGTTATTCGTGTATTATATGTTACAAGTATGAGAAGACGCCGCGCGGCTCGAGTTTTTTATCGATCGTCGTATAATATACGACGACCCTTTGGGTGTCTCCCCGATTCGATTATCAATTAACAGACTCGCCGGGTTGCGGATCGGGTCGAAGACCCCGACTCCCGTCCGGTATATAGGTATACCTGCTGATTCCGGATGATTGTCTCGTTTATGAGAATTAACGCGGAACGCGCGCGGTGGGGTTGAGTGACTGAGCCATAAGGGCCTAGTCACTCAGTGAGTATGTTTCTAATGTAACATACGGATAACGTGTGATGTGTAAAAACGGGGTTACGGTCGACTCGAATCATACGGAGGGCTTAGTGCTTGTGTATATGCTTTTTATATTCAATAGAGTAAGATATTGAATAAATCCTCTTATACGGGTGAAAAAGCTGACTGGATAATTGTATTAGGAGTGGGTTGGTTTGAGGTTGATCTGGATGGACAAATAGACGTAGTCTGTCGTAGTCAGCTATACAAGTATTTTCATCGACTTGGTCAATGTTATATCTTTATAATGCTATCACTGCACATTCCATTGGATCTCTTATATTTACTTTCACGAATTTCGAATATTTTCCCGAGGTGCTGCGCAAGGTGGAAGCCTTACAACGGAAGCCCGCGGAAATCCCGCAGTATGAAAAATTGATTGGCACACGTGGGAGATACAGGAAGAGCAGCCATGCGTGGCTCGATTACATCTTTTACAGTTTTCATTAGCATTTTTCGCGCCGGTACATAAAATTTCACATGGATATCGAACTTTGAAGAAAACAATTTTAGGAAAAAGTTTCCATTTTTCAAACCAGCTTTAAAGTTTGCGAATGAGTTATAGTTTGTTACGGAAAATTGATCCATCCCCGACCGAATTCAAGCTCGTTTGTTTGAATGTTTCAAGCGTGAGCTGTCTTTCTCTCACCTCGTTGCAGCCTATAATACGATCTCCCATTCATACATAGGTGGGCTAATAAATGATAATCGCGGGCGTATCCGCTTTCCGCTTACGAGTGTTACTACTGAATATGCATTTCACCGCCCGCGCGCACCGAGGCTCTCCTCTCCGCCCCTTCTAGAACGTGTTCCATTGTACTATATAGCTCTTCGTCTGTTGCTATATCACCGCGATGCATCACCGAATTTTCCTTGTGTACGACTGGGATTTCTCGGCGTGTCACGCGAGCCGTACAGCGCGTGAAGATCGAAAAGATTAATTTCCGCGAACAAGCGGAAGTGAAAAGCTTGGAGTCGTCGGTGTTCTCGAAATAACGTGCGCGGCGCGCGGGCACCGCGTGCTTGGGCACCGGTGAAACTGCGCGAAGACTCATCGTGTCGTAACCGCGATCGGCCAATCGAGCGATTATAAGCGCATATATGCACACAAGGCGAGGAATGATGCGCGCAAATTCCACGGAGGAAAACTGCGCTGGCATGCGCGACGTAACAAGTAGAAAAGGACGCGAGCGGGTGGGACACTATAGGTGCATATATATATACACGTGTGTATGTACACCTGTTACTGTCTCTCGTCGCGGCTCCGCGTTTTTATATGCTGGCGTCGCTCGTGCCCAATCAAGTCCCGGTCCGCTACCAGGGTTGCTCCACGCGACCGGACGACTCGGGCGTTGCTTGTGGCGAATAGTAAAAGATGGTGATATTCGGGGGAGAATAGCTGCATCGAGCAGCCGCCGCGGTAAAGCAAGAGAGCCGACACAGTGCGTGCGCGCGCGCACGAGAGAGTGGTGGCAGGTGTCGGGGAAAGGGGGCGTCTCGCGCGCGCGCGCCACTATCGCGGCGCAGACAGAGAGAGACAGTGTCGCATGTACTCGCTGGCTGGCGGATAAGTAGTGTGTGTGCGGACCAGCGGCACCAGCGCGAGAGAGCGAGCGAGAGGGGACGAAGAGAGCCGCTCCGCGCGCGCGAGCAACTATCGATTGCCGCCGAACAGTGCCGAGAGAGAGAGCTGCGCGATTCGCCGCGGCCGCCGCTGGAGCTGTCAGTGACGTGAGGGCTGGCGTGCTGCCCTGGCCTGGATCCCCCAGCACCATCGCCGCGCCTCTTGTAGGTTAGACACCCAGCCAGCGGCGTACCACCTTCTGTGCTCCGCCAGGGAGAACTGCACCGGTGCGCGCGGCCGACCTGTCCGCCGCCCCGCTGCTCTGCCCCCCCGAGCCCGCAGTGTATGTGTGTCAAGGGGCTCAGCGCCCCGCGTGCAGCTCGTGCGAAACGGGCCGCCTACCCCGCATCGATCCAGTCGCCGCCGCCGCCGCTTCAGTCTAACCTTGGGCCAGGCCCCGACATGCAGCCGGCCAGAGCCTGCTGAGCGGCCCAGAGCGCGAGACAAGCCCCCCCGACTCGACGGACCGAGCCGCAGCCCACGCTCGCCATGGCCAGCCCGATAACTCCCGGTGAGTCTCGCTCGGATCGATTCGACGCCGCGGCTCCCTAATATATCTCACTCGATATCAACCCCCCGATGTAGTCGGTCGAAATTCACAGAACACCCTCCTCCCCCCCTTTCCCTATGCCACGCTCACTCTCCTCTTATACTTGTCATCGATTTTATTTTTCCCTCCAATCAATTCAGTACTCGATACTGCACTTGCTTGGTAAAGCCTTGTATTCCATCAGCCTTTATTACCTCTCTCTCTCTCTCTCTCTCTCTCTCTCTCTCACTGTATCGAGAAGAAGATGAAGAGTGTTGATGATGGTAATAGCTTTTAGAAAGGAATAAAAGAGGGTGTTGATTCATTCTTGCTGGACATTCATTCAATTTTGTATACTGACTTATGTACATTATGATGAAACTTGGAGTTAAATCTGATTTGTCGCAATGCTTATAGTATTGACATCCAATGTGTCAAGTACATATTGATATTTTATCTGACAGAAATGTTGAATTAATAAGAATCACCAGTTCTAACTAGAACTTGAAAATCAGATTGTTTTGAGCTTGATCTGGATCTAAATTTCTCAGCTGCTTTCTCCTCACTCTTTATCCTCTCACTCTGAACCTATGATAAGTGATCGCTTATTTTCCAATTAGGCACCGACCCATGGGTAGTTCAAGTGCAGGAACGAGCTCGATACCAGCAGCAGTTTGATGCACTCAGACCTATAGATGGAGTCATCACTGGGGTACAGGCTAAAGACTTTCTTTTACAGTCTCAACTTCCTCCAGCTGTACTTGGGCAAATATGGTGAGCAAATCTGGTTTGCTGAAAAGACACATATAACTAAGATAAAACTCTTTTGGAGATGAGTACTCAATTCTTTTTGATTCTATTCATTTTACGAAATATCGTTCTCTTCTTCTCCAGGGGATTATCAGATACAGATTCAGATGGAAAAATGAATATCAATGAGTTTAGCATTGCATGTAAACTCATTAATTTGAAGCTAAGAGGTTTTGAAGTACCAAGCTCATTGCCACCATCATTAATACGGAGTATCCAAGCTTTATCTACTGGTAAGTTGTTTGTTTTGCAATGTTCATTCATGCAAGACTATAGAAGTGGAATTGTTTCTTTCGTTAAAAAGTATATTTAGTACGAGTGGAACAAATTAAATCATGCACAATCAAAACTAGCAATATTATACAATTAGATTGATTATCCTAGAATTTTAAAGAAAAAATTGTCCAAGATTTAATCTTGAGTTTGAATTATTATCAAGGTGTTGCGAGTCCACCAGTAGTTTCACCAATACCTCCACCAGTTTCTCCTGTCCCAAATGTGGCTGGTATTCCACGACCTGTGCCAGCAGCAGCTGTACCAAAAATCGGACCTCCAGTAGTTCCACCAGCACCAGTAGCAGTTGGTGAGATATTCTCATTTTAAAATAATTGATTGACCCAATGCCTTGAGTAAATAAAAATGTACGAATAATGAAGTCAATCACTATTTAAGGATTCTTATTCTGACCATTTAGATGAGGTATTGAAAAATTGAACTAAAACTCCTTGTATTATTCAGTAAAAATATTTTATCAAATTTGAGGCAAGAGGATGAGATAATGCTTATCAAATCAGAAATTCACAACCTTTTTAGTCACTAGCAGTTGAATTCAGATTTCTCATGAAAATAATGATAGATTGTAGAATACTATTTTAAATTGTCAAATCAAACATCTAATATGATCGTGGTATGTACATCTCATCGAAAAAAAAAATTGTTCCTTGTGATCCTTGAAAATTGCAAATAGATAGTTCAAGTAAATATCTTTGTTGTTTGAAGTAAGTCCAATAGATAAGTAATGAAAATTGAAGGTACCTTCACTTCCATATCCAAAACGTTATAGTCATGATAATATCAGTAAACAAATTAGAATTTGATGTCAAGCATTTTTCAATCTGAATTGTTATCTTTATAGCAAGTAATTTAAAGTTATAGGGGACATTTTGAATTTAAAAACAAATTTTTAGAGTATATATGATTCATTTAAAGATGAAACTATCCCATCTGGAAATTAGATCCTTTTGAGAAATATTTATTGATAGATTTATATGGAAAATTTATTAACAAAAACTCAATACGTACAGAAATTGAAAAATGCTTCTGCATCACTCTCTAATGATATAGTCACCCCAGATCATTGTAAATTAGAATGATAACAAAAGTCAAGTGACAAATACCAAATCCCATATCATACATATTCATAAATTCATACAAAATGAACCCAAAAAACTGGTATGTACGCACACACAGCATCACAACAAAGTAGACAGCCTGTAGCTGCAAACACGCGTACTGCACCAGTGAAGATGATTCCTGCTCGACCACCACCTAGTTACAATCTCGCTGGTATGTCAGTGTTTCGTGTAAAGTTGTATCAAGAAATCTAATTCTTAAACATTCCATAGTCGGATTGCTTGTTTCGACTGAAATCTCAGTATCCAATTCTTCATTGATCTTCTTCGTTTTATATTGTCCAGTCAAATGTCTTACGATTATATTTTCTTTAATATAATCTCTATTCTACTACAAAGGCTTCATATGTCAGTACTCATTTCTCATATGTTATTTATCATTTTGTTCCTTGTGTCCCTAACTGTATGCATTCATTGTTCGATTTTGTTGTCTACATGTACTTATTCTTTATGATGGACTTGTGATAAAAAAACTTGATTTATTCATTGAATCAATTTTTTTTTGGAGACTTTATTCGCATTGTAGATTACAAAATAAGTAAAACTAGTGCATTTCAAAGTGATTCATTATCTTTGAGAAAAACTTTTTCCATCATTGGAATAGGGTGTGAAATATTCAGAGGTTCAAGGGAGATGTTTAGTGAGCTATTTTCATTCCAGCTTGTATAGGAATCAATCAATCTCAATTTCTCATCCTAAAAAACCATCTCATTACAAAACATTTGAGCGCCATTTGCTGCTGAATAAATATGTCTTGATTTTATTGCCTAAAATCAAAAAATTTATACTTTTTCAGATGCTGGAGTACTAAAAAGTTTCATTTATAAAGACAATTTTTAGCTCTTTGAAATTTCAATTTTAGTATATAATTTTATATTTTTTACAATTGAATCAGCTTTCGATTCTGAGTATAGAATAAGTATAGGAATTAATTGGACAAATCGTAAAGTTTAGTGAGATTAATCTTTAAAACATGACAGATAATTTTTTCATTATTAAAATGTTGGTAATATTCTTGTATTTTTAGGAAAACAATATTCTTCTCATTTTGGTGATCGATATAAAGTATTGTGATTTCAACTTTTCATGTATGGTGAAAATTTGTTTCAACGATATCTTATTAATATGAGTTGTACCAATGTATACACATTCAAAATGGCAATAAGTGTATTTTACTAGGTTGAAGTATCAATGTTTCAAGCATAACATTTATTCTACTCAAAAGTATTTGTGTATCAGCATACACCTCAACCCTTGAGTATTTGAGACATTTGATCCATTGAAAGATTTAGTCTCACTAATTTGTACGTACAGGTACACCTTTTCACGGTGCAAACTTATTCTTTTTAATAAAATTGTTTCTACGATAATTTTCGATTATCAGCGTTATTCTCGAAACTCACGTTTGTTTTGTATCGCTTAACGCTTTTGCGATTTTTCAATGCTGTGTTTTTTGTGCTGCACTAAAAGGAGACCCCACTGCTCAGGTCGATAGTGGTGCAACGCCGCAAAGACCTACACCTCCCGACAATATCGGTATGTTTGATAGTTGTCAGCGCGTTGGCGAGATGTGGTAGTGAATTCACGATTAAAAAAGTCAACTACTTTGAAATTGTAAAGAAAGAATACTGATACGAAATATTAATAGACTATGATGGTTCACTATTTTTTAGTTCTATAATTTTTATGTGATAATGACGGTTTTACAATAATTGTATCTCCCTTTATAGGTAGATTAGTCTTCTTGAAGTTATTCTAAAAAGTCTTTTATAATTTGTACATTTGAAAAGTTTTATATCTGCCTATCTTGTCTTTGCCAGTTATATAGTATATCTATAACAGATTCTGTTTCTCTTACTGCTTTGCTCATAAGTATTGGTATCTAAATAAGTATTGGTATCTGCTGGAGTACATATTTTGAATTCATTTTGAATTTGCTTAACCCTTGTGATTGTGGTGGTTTGATATTTGCTGAGGTGCTGTACTTTTTTTTTTCTTTTTCTGAGGAAAGAAGACATTTTTCCTCTGTTACAAAATCGTTACAATCATAATTTGATTTATTAAATGTTGTCATCGTTTTATCTCAGTTTACTACTTTTGGTGAATTAATTTCTTTTTCTAAAAAAAATTGATCTGATTAGCTTTGGAATAATATAAAATATTTCCATTTTAGAATCTTTTATCATGAAATATTTTATATTTTAAATATTCTAAATTATTATTTTATAACAGGAGCTGGATTTGTACCTACTACTACTGGTCCACCACCAAAGCCTCAACCTCCATCTTATCCAACTAGTCCAGTAGCAGGTATTTCTCCTACGGTTGCTCCAGCTGTGGTTCCACCTGTTCAGATGGTGCAGCCAATGCCAACATCAGCATCTAATATGGGTTAGTTTAAATAGTTATCGATCTGATTGTTCTCCAATTATCATCATTGTACAATATTTTTAATGACGACTTTATAATTTAATAAAATCATAACTGATTTTCATTATATTTACTACTTTTACACTTTATATTCTTACACTTTCACACAGTGTTACGAAATAATCGATATACTAATTACTACATCTTTATTATTTTGTTTCCTTATTTACAGATTTATTCGATCTTTTAATGTCAGAAGGTACACATGGAAATGAACAGTACAGATATTACATTTAATTAATAACAGGCTTTAAAATGGTTTTAATTTTTGCTTCACTAGCATAATTTCTTATCACCAACCATATTTTAATTTTTGTGTTCAACTAGACTTGTGTTCTACTCAAGTAGTTCATAGCGTTTCAAAACTTACATTTCAGTTTGTTTTAGTTTATTTACTTCTAACTAATGTTTTGTTGTTTCCAAATCAAAATCTCACCTCATCAAATCATGAAACATTGTTTTGTGATTCATTGGTCTCATAAAAACAACATTAATGTGCTAAACTTGCAGAAACGCCAAAGCTTTGATCAATGTTTGAAAAATGCATTTCGGAAAAATGTTTCTAATTTTGTCGGCTTCGGTATATTAAACATACTTTTTACTCAATAAGTACTGATTATACCACTATTTTACATAGATATGCCTCCAGTTGTACCAGTAGCGCCAATCGCTCCATTAAATACAGCTCCAGTGCCAACTGCAGGCTTTACTATGGCCCAGACCATGCCAATTCAGACCATGCCACCTATGCCACCCATGCCAACAGGAATAATCCAGCCATTACCTACTGGTGCCACTCAGGTGTCTCCTGTTATGCCCATAGCTACAGGTAATATGTCATTAGGTCTAGATTTAAACTCACTAGATTTATGTTGACTGTTAGACCTGTCTTCTGATTCTGTTCCGCTTTATTTACATTATCCAATTTATTAGGAAGTTATTAACTTGAATAAATGATTCTAAAATTTATTTTCAGGAAATGGAATAATTGAAGGAGCTGCAGTGATTCCTCCAACTATCACGCCGCCAGTAACCCCAGTACCTCCCAGTAGTATTTCTATGAACGGTAGTATCATACACACTCCAGTATCTACAAGTACACCTGTAAGCACAACGGCCAGGCCTCCGAGTATAGACAGGGTAGGATCTGTAGATTCTCAGCACAGTCAGCATTCCGTTAGCTCGCCGCAAACAGTTGAGTGGTCTGTACCCCATCAAACGAAATTAAAGTATACTCAGCTTTTTAATACCTGGGACAGAACAAGGTCTGGATTTTTGTCTGGGCCGCAAGCAAGAAATATCATGGTCCAGTCTCAGCTACCTCAAGCTATACTTGCACAAATATGGTAATCATAGTTTCAACTATTCACATTTTAAACTCTATAAGTCGATTATTTGAACTAATTTTATTTTTCAATAATAGGGCTTTATCAGATATGGATTCAGACGGCCGATTAGGTTGTGAAGAATTCGTCCTAGCGATGCATTTATGTGATATGGCAAAAAGTGGCTTAGTCATTCCGACGCCTCTTCCATTAGATCTTATTCCTCCAACGTTTAGACGCTCGCGACAAAGTTCTGTTTCATCCCAGGGTATTCCTGATAATGTAGACCCCTTGGCTGGTATGCCGCAGGTAAATTGAATATTCTTATTGTTTTTCAAAATCTTTTTCAAACATAGAAAGAGTTTTAAAAATCACATTTTCTTCCTTATATTATTTTAGTCTTCGTTTGAAGATAAAAGAAAAGAAAACTTTGAGAAAGGACAAGCAGAATTAGAGAGACGTCGAAAATCATTACTGGAAATTCAGAGAAAAGAACAAGAAGAACGAGAACGTAAGGAAAGAGAAGAATGCGAAAAGCGAGAAAAATTGAGGTATAAAAATTAAATGACGAATAAATATGAAGAAAAAAATTATATGTACAGTGACAAAAACTTTCTTTTTTCTCTTAGATTAGAACAAGAGAGACGCCGTCAAGCTGAGCTAGATCAGCAGATGATGAGACAGAGAGAAATCGAAGAACAAAAAGAAGAAGAACGAAAACGTGCTCAAGAGCAAAGAGAAGCAGCAAGAAAGTAAGTAAAAAAAATTAATCAATAACAAAAATGTTAAAAAAACGTCATGGTTCGAACATCAAATACGATTGTTACAGAGAAATGGAGAGGCAACGTCAATTAGAATGGGAAAAACAAAAATCACAAGAGTTACAAGCCCAACAACAAAAAGAACAAGATAATCTGTTGAAACTCAAAGCAAAAAATCAATCATTAACAATCGAACTTGGCACATTGGTAATCTATCATATGCATTCATTTAAATGAAATGCCATTGAATATTCTCAAGAAAATAATTTTTTTTATAGAACGATAAAGTGAAAGAATTATCTCAGAAGATTTGTGACACGCGAGTTGGAGTATCAAGTGTAAAAACAACTATCGACGGTATGCGAACGACACGCGATCAACAGCTCCAAGAGATGTCGGCTTTAAAGAATCAATTACGAGAACAGAATCAACGGCTACTTACTTGCAGTCAAGAGAAGGCAAGATTGGATGCTAAAACTAAAGCCCAAGATGCAGCAGGTCAAGAGGCCCAGAAATTGGCAATGGCCAATAAGCAGATAGCACTAAAACAGATGAAAGACAAAATTGCAGATTTGGAGCAGGAACTTATAGAAAAAGAAAAAGAAGTTGAAAACGGCAACAAACAATTGGGTAAATATATAGTTTGAGTACTTAGTTTTCGAAGGTTTTATAGATTCAAATAGATTTCTTACTAAATATTCATCATAACTGAATATACTGCAGACTTTCATTCTTGTTACACTTATTATAGAGGAAATACAGCAACAGATGCAGACAATGTATGACAACTGCTTGGATCTGAATAACAAATTCGAAGAAAAAAAGTTGAAACTACTGGAATTACGACAGAGCTCAAATCAAGCTGGTTTTTCATCTTCGGCTTGGGGAGACGATGCTTGGGGCACGAGCTCAGCCGATGTGGATGTAGACTCGTGGCCTACAGATGATGCAGCAGCGTCAGTAACAGCAACTACTTCTCTAGACAAAGAATCAGATTCTGGCGTCAAGAAATACAGAGTTCTTTATGAATTTGTTGCTAGGAATCAAGATGAAATTTCATTCCAACCTGGAGATATTATCACCGTAAGAATAGTTTTCTTAAAATTTTGTCACATTAAGATACAAAAATGAAGTGTAATATATTCGAATCTTTCTGAAATATTATATTTAATGATTTAAAATTCAACAAATGATCATATTGAAATCATTCATTAACGACCAGGTTACACCTGTACAAAATGCTGAGCCTGGATGGCTTGCAGGAGAAATTCGAGGTCACACTGGTTGGTTTCCAGAATCTTATGTCGAACCTATTGACGTTGGAGTTAGTACAACAGCTACTGGCGATGCTTTTGTACATCAAGATAGTTTAGAAAAACGAACGTTAGAGTGAGTATATTGTAATAACATTTTAAACTAATTTGCGCGTTGAAAATTGATATAAGTGAAATCAATTGGTTATTAAATGAAAATCAATATTTCCAGAGAAATTGTGGAAGTTCCTGAAAATGTGTCGGATGCTGGGTCTGCTGTGAGTGAAGGTCCATACGTTGAACCGATTGTACCAAAATTGGGTGATGGACAGCTATGTAATATTGCAGCGACAACTCTTTATCAATATCGACCTACGACTGAACATCATCTCACTTTTAGTAAAGGAGAAAATGTCACTATCAAAGAGCAACAGGTACTTTTTCATGATGAAATCTTTTGCCCAGAGTTAAGAAATTATATATTATAAATTTTATATTAAATTTAGAATGTCTGGTGTTATGGCGAATCGAGTACTGGTAGATGTGGGTGGTTCCCAAAATCTTATGTTGAAATGAAAGTTACCAATGGTCAAGACACGACTACGCCTTCTGCGGATGGTCTCAATGAGTATTATATTTCGTTATACCAGTATGCCTCGAATGAATCTGGCGACTTAGATTTCAATCAAGGTGAAGTCATTCTGGTCATAAAAAAAGATGGAGACTGGTGGACGGGTGTTATTGGTGATAGAACTGGAATCTTTCCATCGAATTATGTAGAAAAATGCGACATGCCAGATCAGGTGAGTTTAGTGACAATAGCTGACGAAACAAAATGTCTACTTCATGAAAATAATTCTCATATTTTTGAAACTAACATTAATCTAAAGATTTTGACGGATTAGTAGTAGAGAAGTAATAGAGAACAATGAATACACTAAAAATTAGTTTGAAATATTGGTAGACATCATGTTCAAAGACTGTGACTGACAATTTAATCAAAGTGTAACGTTTTCAATTTATGTGTTAACCCTATCATACGCATAAAATCCCTTTCCCTCAGAGTGCTGCATCTCAAGCTGTAGTGAAAACTGAAAGTCAAGCTGTGTTAAATGCTGCTGCAATCAAAGCTGAAGATAAACCAGTGCGTATAGTCAAATCTAGAATGATGGATTTTTTCTGACGCTTAGATCAAATTCATTAGTAAATCTTTTGATAAAACGTTTTGTTTTTAACATTGATTTGATATATTTTTCGTTAGTATCACAATGTGTGAATTTATATTATGATATTATAATATTCATATTATAATGCTTATTATAATATGAATTCCTTATAACTTGTTTCTTACTGTACAAATGTCAATTGAAAAATTACGTTTCACTCTTGAAAATTTTCTACATTTAAATCAAACAAAAATTTTTTGAATGAAATCATTTCAAAATTCAATTTCTTACATGATCTTTTCATGATCAAGCTATGGATTGATCTCCGTCATCGTGTTATTTGTGATCACGCTTTTCATCTCAAGTGCAAACTCTTATTTGTGATTAATTGCCTCAACCTTTTCACATGCTAACCACTCAGCAGCAAGAAAAAACGGTTGAACAACTTGCAGAGGAGATAGCTGAAGCAGAAGACAGGGCTGAGTTGCCAGACTTCACAGCCATGTCTTCGCAACAGGTAAAGTCTATCCCTCCATTCAAAAATCTTTTAACAAACCTACAATTAACTTTGAAAATTTTCAAATATATTGATACTTTTCTGTGTTTACGTATTCCTTATAATTATATAATTATATATAAACAAATTCCTATGCTATTTATCATTATTCGTCAGACTTGTATTTCTTGTTGTGTCAAGTACATTTGGCTTTTCTCATAATACATGGATTTTAATTGCTTTTCCCGCGCTCGTTGGACTTACCCAAATCCTCTCGTCATGTGCCACTCTCGTCTTACAAATTATTGGCAATTATTGTTGGCTCTCTACTATCTACTGCAACACAGTACACAAAGGTAATTGTTACACATATATATACATATGTACGTATATATGTATGAAGAAAAAATAAAACAAAAAATCTTTGTGACACATCCATACATTCATTATTTATGTCTGTGATATTTGTATTTTTATTACATGAATTTATGTTGTCATCGTCTTTGTTTACTGTAACTATAGACTGTCATATAATTGTAAAATATTCTTGTGTATTTATAATTTTTGAGAAATGTTAAAAAATGAATTTTCTTTAGAAAACTTTAAATTTATTCGATTTTACTTTTCCAGAGAGGTCGGAAATCCGAAATTGTGCAAGTTATTGCACCCTATAAAGCGACAAGCGTTGAACAATTGGATCTGCAAAAGGGTCAACTAATAATGATCCGCAAGAAGACAGAGTCCGGATGGTGGGAAGGTGAACTCCAGGTCAGTATAATGTCTGGGAACATCCTTGGTTCTTTCAAAAGATTGAAGGATATTAATCAATGGTATTTCTTGTAGGCTCGAGGAAAAAAAAGGCAAATTGGCTGGTTCCCGGCATCGTACGTAAAAGTTTTAATTAGCACTAGTAATCGTAGCACACCAGTTTCACATAGATATCAAGATTCGCCAACAGGGGATCCATTTGCTGGTATTTATTAGTTTCTAGAATAATCTCACAATAATTAATTTCCAATTTCAATGTAAAAACGTACTTATTCAATTTTCAGAAAAAGTTATGGCATTGTATCCTTATAAGGCACAAAACGACGATGAACTCAACTTTGAGAAGGGAGATGTTATTATCGTTTTATCAAAAGATGAAGAGTCGTGGTGGCGAGGTGAATTGAACGGTTCATCTGGAGTATTCCCTAGTAACTACGTATCATCAATGTGTAAGTAAAACTAGATGAATTCTATTTGCAGTATTACTTGTTTACTACTTAGATTTCTATAGATGATGAGTTTGAGTCAGTATATTCAGCTTTTAATGTTTACAATTTGAAAATTATCATTTGAAATAAGGGGATTAGGTTCCAAAGACTATTTTCCAAATTAATATTTTTGCATTTTAATACGTTTTTTCTAGAACCTGATCCCTCTGTGTTCATTGTTGTTATTATTTTTTCTTGCAAAAATCATTGTAGCACACAGTGAATTGATAACAATTTGAATGAAAGACTTAAGCTCTTCGAAGAAATCAAATTTGTTCTAGATTATAGCTCAATATTAGTAATTTAATTAAAATATAATGAATATCGTGAAAGATGTATATATAATTTTCATCTTTGATTAGTCCGGGTATTTTCGCGATAGTCGTGATCTATTTTTTTTTATTCATTGCAATAAAGCATCGCTCATATTGTGTAAAGACATAAATGACTAAAGTTGACGATTGGTCAGTTCGCTAATCAATTAAATGATCTAACTTTTAATTTTTAATTTCTCTTCGAGTACCAGAAAAATAACGTTATGTAGTGGCGAAGGTATATCAATCAAAAGTCGACGATACTTTTAGATTTTCATTATCTAATTGTGAATGGTTAACCAATCGACACTCATATGCCTCTCTTGTGATATACAATTAGTATATGATTCGTTGTAAGCTCTATTAAAAGATTCATCCGCGTTCTAGTCTTAAGCCTTCACTGTTTCAAAATATATTTTCATACTTGTCGCTGTTCTTCGTCATTTTCTTAATTTTGATTCTATTTTTGATTGTATCTACTGAATAATTATTGTTTTCATGCGTTCATTCATGTAAAATTTATTTAAGAAACTATATTTACTTTTTCTGTAGGCTGCGAAGAGTGGATAGGGATTTTCCATTTAAATTATTCTTATTAATAAATAATCAATCATCATTTTTGCACTACTTTTGTATTCGTTTATAATGCTGGAATAATCAATGCTTAAAAACGCCCTTATCGTGCTATGCGTGTGCTAACAGTTCTATCATTATTAATATTTTTAAATAAAATTAGTATGGCACAAATTCATCTTTTGAACGATTTGAATAATTTAAAAACGTTCATTGACATTTTATCACAAATAGCATTAACCCATCATTACCGCTTAGGGTTAAATTTTCGCCGATCTTATAAATTTGATGATAACACCTGACATTTTCTACTTAGTACACATCTAGGGGTTTTCCGGGATCACTCTTTCTCATTCCTATGCATAAAAGTTATTGAAATCAGGGCTTTTATTGTATATTAACGGTAAACACGTTTTGTGCTACGTAAGATGTGTCATGAATGTTTTTGCATTAATGATGTATGTTCATGGTGAAAGAGTCAACTGAAAAAATTGCAAGCCAACACTCCTGATCTTTGATATACTTTTAAATGAAATATTGAGCAAACGCTTGTAACTCTGATTCTGATAATATAGTCACTAACGTTTCGATTTCTCGTAAATATTCGTGAATCATTATTGGTTTCATGCATGCACAATATATATATATATATTCATAGACTTCTGTTTGACGAGAAAACGAAACGTTAGGCCGAACGGCTAGACACATGTTCTATTGGGGTACTAAAAAATCACCTTACGAAGTTTCTGCAAGATCGGAGACCCGCAACCATAATACTTTCTTTGTGAGATTCTATATTCTAAGTACATATATCTTATCCGTCACCAAAGTACTCTTGTTGGTGAAAAATACAAGCCGTTATTTTTACTACTTTCCTGCTTTCAAATTTAGAAAGAGTGACTCCAAAAATGTCTAAATATTTATTTTAAATAAATATGTCCGGGCGTTTTTATGAGCATTTGAAGGTTTAAATTAGCGCAAAACTTTTACTGGCATAGTGAGCAATGAATTCTTATTTATATTAATGCATGAGTGTTATGTTATTTTACAACAATGGAAAATTTTAATTAAATATTGATTTGAAAAGTAACTCCATTTTTTATTCGCAAGACTTCAATAAATTAATTTGGAATGAATTTATCGTATTTATACTGAATTATGCGTCGTACATTAATAGTTATAAAGTTAAGATCCAATAAATAATTATGGATAGAATAATATCCTATTCATGCCATAATTTCATCGAATATCTAATGGAAAATTCTCTTCACGCCATTATTATATTTTTAAAATCATCATAAATTTGAGTTAATTTTCATGTTTGTTCCATATGAAAGAAGACAAATTCATCAATCAATCATTTAGTTGGTAGAAAAAAAATGTGTGATCAGAGTAATGTAGGCATAGAAAGTGTAGTTTAGTTCCGAATTCGCACATTATGAGCTGAAGCAAGCATTGCAACTGGATTTATGTATATATTTATCAATTTAACTTTCCACCTGATCATAAATTAATATTATCTACTACATTTATTAAATTGAATAAAAGCTTGCCTCAGCCAATTTTCGTAATCTGTTGGAAAATGCAGTTGACTCAACAAAGAACTTATCAAAAATATTTAAAGTATTTTAATTCGTCATCAATACCATCTCGATTATGTGGGGTATTTCTATTGAAAATGTTTGAGTCCCATTTCAAGAAATGAACTATAACAGAATCACTTGAATAACATTTGGTGGAGACTTATACAATTTTACAAAACTGCTTTTTATTTGAGTCAACCGCTTTACATTTTTCACAGCACACAAAATATCTAGTCTATTTACGCCGGTCAAAGGATGTATTTTTACTCAACTGTGAATATATTAACATTTATTAACATTAAACATATTAACATTTAACATTTCATTGTCTTTTCTATAAATTATGGGAATATTTTCAAAAAAGTCTCTTCTTTTCGAGAGAATATTATATTTCATGGCAATTCTGATTCAGATTGTAAGAATCGCTAGAGGTTGAAATTTCAAAATCATAGTTTGGAAAATTTTCAATTTATCTTGTATAATAGTTTTTATAAAGAAATTGAAAAATATCAAATTGCCTATGAAAATGAAATCAGCAATGGGTTGAGCAGTTATCAAAGAAATATATATCCTTTGTAGGGCGTATATAGATTTGTCGTAGTCTTTCAGTGTTATTTTCTGTTACTAATGAATGTGTTCTTTCGCCTGTGCTTATAACTATGCAGCCTAAGGAGATAGAGCATCGCAACGCCTCGACGCAATTTATATTTTAAAAAGTACCGCAAGGCCAAAGCATTACGTATGAATAGGCATATTTATATACAAAACGCACGTGCACATCTCGCGGGCTGCAATCATTGTTATATTATAATGAAAATATCTATAAATACTTATATCATACATATGATATATATACATATACATATGATCAATTCAAAAGAGATAAAAGTTCGCGTGATATACTAAAAACCGGCATCCATTCTTGGCCTGCTTCAGCTATCGGAGACTGAGCAACGAAAGAGCGACGAATTCAGCGGCTCCAGGGAGACTATTAATGAAAAACTGTTAAAATGAAAAAAAAAAGACAAACAATAACGACACACGCAAATCATTATTATGCAAGAGAACAAGCGAGAAAGAGCGAATGATTTATAAATATAGGTGGTGGGTGTAATGAGGTACATAATATTGAAAAAAGGAACATTTAGTAAGAAATGATATTATGCTCCCTCTCTGTACATGTGTTTTGCTTCGTCCTTTCACACGTCTCGAAAAAAAAACGATGGCGCGTGGGTTATGGCACTGAAAGCAGGTTCTATGTAGAAAAACGAAACTGCCGATAATGTGTAAGAGAATGTCGGGTCGAACGCCTCAAGATCTTCCCGCTCCTGTAAAGTTGGCATAGCGCGCACATATACTCACTCACGTATTGGTATATTATTGTCATTACTATTACGATTATAATAATTATAGAAGATTTCATTATGTGCGATATGAAATTATAAAATAGGAAAAGGTGGAATTGTATCATTGAATGATCTGAAAATAGAAGGAAAACTAACGAGAATTATAAAATAGTATGGTAATTTTGAGCAATCACGTATGCACGCTTTATTGTATACGCAGAATTATACATATGTAATGATGTGTGTGTCCTGCAGAAAAAATCCGATGGGAGAGGACGAGCAAGCTGATCTACATAGATCTTAGTCACGATTTAGAGACGAATAATTTGATTTTCTTTTTACTGTAAATATGAAGAAAGTATTTGTAAGCATGGAGGCCTCCAGAACTGAAAAACATTTTGATTTTTCCATAGTGAGCAGAAATAGAGACAATTCTTGCTAATCTTTTTTCCGACGCTTCACACATTTTTAAGGTTTGCCCACATACGATATACTTTTATAAAAATTTGATGAAAAAGATGAGAAGTAGACAATATGCAAAGTAAAAGAAATTCAAGAGTGTATTATAAAAGGTCCGACCGGCATTGGACAAGAAAAATATTGATCTAAGTCATTTCGTTAAAGTTTACAGTAATTATAGAATTTCGTGATTAAGAATATTTCTAGCGAATGTTGAAATAATTGTTATCGCATGAAATAGAATTCCCCTGTTAACTCGTAATTATAAAGGAAATAACCATTTTCGTTCATGAATGTTATGGAAATATATTCTTTAGACACATATTGATATGCTGAAGTCATATTAGCAAAGTAATCATATATTGATGGCCTAAAGTATATCTCTTACAAAAATGCATAGTCAATAGCTTGAATAGCACTGGGATAAACGGGACAAGAGTTTTGTGTGAATGTATAGAAATTGTTTGCTCAATCATGATAGATGAAATCGATTTCTACTCATTTAAAAGAAAAAACAATGTACAAATCGATGTTGAAATACTCAAATGTCTTATATAGCTAGACAGTTGACTGTATATTCTCTGTAACGGGTTTGCGAAATAAGGATTGGTTGCACTCTTTTTGACTAACACACTGGGAAAAATGCATAATTACATATTTTTTTTAGTAGTTTAAATTCAATACTGATCAATATTAAAATGAAAATCCATTGAAAATTACTCATTTACTATACATATTGTCTATAGTCTTTGAATTGCTCATGTATATCTATAGTGGGTACCTTACATATGCCTTCGAGCACATATCAATAGAGAAATTTTATATCCCATGCTCATGAAAACTACGCTGCTGGTCTGATTGAAATCATTTTTAAGGAAGTATTTGAAGCTGTCGCAGAGAAAATTGGAACAGTGAACAGCAGCTGGAATATAAACAAGAGGATGTTATAAGGCACAGGGCACAGGCGTTAATATTTCCAGTACATCTTCATATACTACGCGTAACGTCTTGTGAGACTTGTGACACCTTTGCCAAGGTATATACAGGAATACTGGTCATTCTAATTCCGGTGCTCAGTGCTTATGACATTATCTATGTTCAGGGCTTAATACTTGACAGGTTCAAATAGAGAGAATTTCATAGTTATTTATATACTTTTTGAGAAAACTAGAGATTTCTATGCACTTCATTATAATTTGAATGTTGAAAACTTCTGAATAGAAAAAATTATAACCGGATCGGTAGTGAGTTATTGGATATACAATTTCTCTATATTTATAATATAAAAAAATGTTCTATAAATGGCTCGAATACCATTACTTTTCCTAAGTAAGTTCTAAAATTTCAAATTGCGATTTTATGTCTATCTGTTTACCATGTCTGCACATCTGAAAATATTATTTTCAGCTCATTAACATTTTTAAAGGCGAATCATTCCTTGAAATGTACATTTTGAAAATCACGTTAACTTGTGGTCTAATTCCCGAAGTAAAATTCAGTAGTAATGTTAAATAGATGATTATTTTAAGTTGTTTCTGTGTAAATAAATGTTTTTTCCTACTAGTGTTCGTGGAAGTTCTACTTTCAATAGCTTGTTGAAAAAATAGGGTTTGATATGGGTGCGAGAATATTTTGCACTAGTATCGAAATAGTCTATTATTCAATGGATATAGGTTCAAAAAACCTTACAAATCCTCTTCGAGTTGAATCTCATTGAGAATATTAATTTTTCGTACTTTAGTATCGGGGATTAATTTATTGATATGAAAGTGTTAATTATTTGTGCGATTGATGGATACGTAATAGCTATGACGTGTTTGGATTAATTAAAATCTGAAGTTTATCGAAGAATTTCTAAAAGAGAAGATTCAACTGCTAACCATGCTTAATGTCACTGGAAATATATTAATTGCGATAGTTTCATTCGACAATGACAATAATATTTTCTGTATTTGTAAAATTTGAGAAAGAATGACCTTAAAATAACATCTATATGCTCCCGTCAGACTTTTTCCGAATGAATAATGAAAAATTGATAACTGTTGAAATTTCATCTTCGTTTATGAAAGAGTAGAATGAATAGCTCCTCCATAGACATAAAAAATACTTTAACATCAACTCCACAGCAGGTGCTCACTCTTATATTTATTTTTCTTAAACATAGTCTTTATTATTCGTATCGAGCCTAACATCGATCATGATATTGATATTGATAAAAATTATAACATGATTTTACTGCAACTAGAAATACTTGTCTATACTGTTTTATCTTATTGTATTAATATTCATAAAGTTATATAGAAATTATTCAATTGAAATTCAGTTTAACTAAATAACCAAGAAAGAATTTCATGTAAAAATGTGCCATAAATGGACTATACTTTTTGATAGTTTCTTGAATTATAACGAGATATTCTTGATTCATGCCATTCAAATTGATCCTTGAATTATTTGCTGGTGACACCATAAATATTTCCCATTGTAGAAAAATTGAAAAAAGTAGCTATGATAATCTGTTGTGGAGGATTTCGTATGGACTCAACATGATTGCTACATTAAATAATAAAAATGCAACTGAAATCTTCTTCCCTTCTCAATTTAGATAATAAAAAAAAAAAAAAAAAACGAGAAAATGGAAAGTGGCGAACAATATCGCTAGTAAAATAATAGTTATGGAAGAAATGAATCTTACGATTAGAGTATATAACGACTTATATAACGTATAAGAAATGCCTTCTCGAGTGTCGAATATTATATGAAGACCAGATATAGATGTATAAATACAAATATATATTGTCGTTTACGTTTGAACTTATTTTACATTAGTCGAATTGTTGACGTTTGTGTGTTTCTTTTCTTTCTATGTTATTTGGTGTATTAAAACGATCAATGTCGGCTCTGCCAGATTCATCCTGGGTGCCAAATAAGGGAAAGCAAAAGACATGAAAATTGTATCGCTGTAATACCAAAGAGAAAATGAGCATGGTAGTCACCCAGTATCCAAAATAAATGGTTCATAAGAAAGAACAGAAGTAATTAGATAAATAATGTAATCTTAGTCCACACGACTTGGAGTGAATGGGATTGCATATACCCATTTAAAGAATCAAGGATTGAATAAATGTTAATGAGAAATAATTTGTGACTTTTTTATTTACTTCTAATATAATCTTCATTGTTTGGTGAAACGTTCTGCATTAAAATTTATGTTACGAAGGGGACTGTCGTAAAAAAAACTTGAATATTCTTCCATAAGGGTTTGAATATCATTGGTGGACTATCCCCTAACGTGAATGTGCTAAACATTTCTACAGTGGGAAGGAATGTTTGCAATAAAATGCAATAACTATTGTTTGTACAGTTGCGAAATATTGACTCTGCTTTTCATTAATCGAAACATAGAAAAACGAACTACTCGATCAATCGACAAAACACAAGAGTGAAATGGATGTATAAACTAATTAAATATAATTCTCAATACGTTGCTTCTACTTACGTCGAGATGTTTGAAATTGATAAGACATTAAGCTTGTTTTTAAAGTGGATGAATTATTGAAGAAGTATATAAATATAAATATATATATATATAGATTGTTTACAGTATTGGATTAGTAAAAGGATGTAATATTATGTAATATTATGTAACATTGATAGAAACATGTTGAAACTAAACTGTATAAATATATAATAGGAATACCAGGGGCGTTTCTTTGATTTTAAACTCTCGACTTATAATAAAAATATGAAAAACATGGGAACACATCAAAATATCAAACATTTCAATTCTATCTTATTATGTGAGGTATACATTCATCTTTTCAGTGGTTGTTCCTTTTCTGTGTGTTCATCTAACTTTTTTGTATAATATTTCAGAAACTTGAGAATACTAATAAGAATAAAGTGATTCTGGAATAAAATTTCAATTGATTATAATTTTGCAATTTTTGCTTGTTCAATAACAAATTTTCTATAGACATTATTTTTCCAGAATCGCTTTAAAATTTTCTTTCGCATCGAAAGAAAATAAAAATATATCTTCTCGGAGTGCGTAATTGGTTAATCATTATATGAAGTTTAAGTGAAAAATGAGTAATAAATATGTGAAAAATAAATTAATATACATATCTTGTACCAAGAAAATGAGCGAGTACTGCACTGTTCAAAATTTTGAGTCAACTTGATATAAAAGTTTACTTCTGCACTTTTACGATTAATTCTTTTCTAAATGAGAATATTTAGGAGAATGAACTTTATTGAAATGAATTATTGAAATGAAAAGCCTCGTTACAAAAATATATCATACGCTTAAATCGACTAGAAATGTAGATTATCGCATTAAAGATCAAGGATTTACATAACGCGCATCATTTTGTTAGATAGTAATAGAATATGGAAAAGTCTGTAATATATATCATGGTTGGGGTAAAAATTAGATCCATAAATAGCCGCTATATAGAGCTCCTGAATTCGATACATCGAGACTCTTTTCCCTTCGCACTTTTCGACATCAATTTTTGAAATTCGACAACGAAAAACTTTTGCACTGATATGAAAAAGTATCCCAATCGATGACAAAAAAAATTCACATGGCAAGAAATTCTCCAATGAATTTGAATAAAATGTCTACCAGGAATACTATTTGAGTAAAGTTTAGATGTTACTGAAACTTTGTGCAGAAACAATAAAAACTTTATTCGAATATCATCTGGAGTAAGATATTTTTTAAACAGAACCTCAGTGTAATTGTTCGAGTGTTGGGTTTTGCGAGAATAAGTATGAATACAAAGCGCTCCCATTGAAAGATGTAGAAAAGCTTTAGATAAATGATTGATAATAATTGCGTATATTTATTTGTGTAAAACTTAAGAAACAGAGTTGTTGCCATAATGTAACCATGCTATCGAAAGAACCACAACCGCCATTGTTTAATCGTGACATATATAAGATCTAAAAGTAAACTAATGAAGAAATGAGAATTATAAGTGAAACTGACTCAAAACAGAACAATTTCATCGATTCACAATCATTAAAACACTTTATAACAAGTATTATGCAGGAGGTCTTCCGAGTGATTTGATATTCATGAGTTGCTTGAACTCTTTTATAAATTTAAACGCAAGAAATACTTGACAGAGAAATTTTGCGCTGGCGATAGAGTGTTTAAGTAATCTTGTAAACTGAAATTTGAATCGATATCTCTTGAATCGTTTAATCATTAGAAAAAGGATCAAGTGATGGCTGTTCCATTTGCTTTATTTGAAAACTGGTGTAGCTGCTTAAAAGTACTTACGCTAAAAAGTGTTAGTTGTTCTAAGGAAGAAGGGAAAATTGGAAGAATCGCGAGCGCACAACACTCGAGTGTTTTTTTGCCTCACACCGCCCTCGACACGTGCAATAATGAATTATATACGCATAACTTATTTATAATTATAGAAAACGGCAAAAAAGTATACAAAGTCGAGCTATACATATTATATATACGTGTTATCGACAGTTATGTTTTTGATGAGTAGAAAACTTACATCTTTTACGATGACGAAGAACAACAAATAATGAATAAAAAAATGAGGAATTTGCCTGAAAAATTTTTCTATAACGTATAACGTATAAATATATATATATATATAAAAACACAAAGAAGCTATGAGGGGTGTGCAAATTTTGCAACGGCGTAGTTACTACGTGTACTTTGAATATATACACTTAAAGATATTGTAATTATGTATAACAATTACTCGTGTAGCGCTATCCTGAGATTGTTATCAATGCAAGACTTATACATATTGTTTCTCGTTGTATTGTCGGATATTAATAAAAAAGAAGATAAAATGCACACCGTGTGATTAAATGAAGATTTGTTTCCATCATAAAGAAAAGTCTTATAATGATTTGAATTTTTTTTCTTTACAAATTTATCAAGATTCTGCGTTGCTCCTTTTTCTTTTATTCAATAATAATTCAATGGTTATAATCTCATTCCACTGATTAACACCCACAGAGATATTTCGACTCCTCTTACTCCTCATAAAATAAGTTGTCTTAGTTTTTGATTGTTTTATTTTTTGTGATTTCAAACATATAAGATGATGAAAAGTAAAAAGCTTTCAGCTCGATTCATTTCAATCAAATTTGAATATATGGAATCAATGAATGTTTTTTGAGTTGGAGTTCACAGAACTGTCCTGTTCAAGCACAAGTCCTTCGCAACCGATCTTTAACTATTCTTCTCTTTTTGACTGCACTCAACTGGCCCTCTTGCCAATATCAAGTTGAAGTGGATAACATATCTATTTAATTTCTCTAAGATTTATTTGACTAATTCCTATTGATAGTGAAATATTCAACCTTAAGAGTAGCGAATTAGAATTTTTTTTGGGCCACACTACTGCGTGTTATTCGCACGCTCTATACTTCTCACTTGAATCTTTCATAATTTTATTCTATTCGTGTAGACCGCTATCAGTAGAATTCAAACGTATATAGATGGGCAATCGATAGAATAATCACAATTGTCAAGTTTGCTTCCTGGCGTCGCGTTTTTTAATAATCCAGTTCTCGCGCGCTCGAATTGGGAGGGCGTTCGCTCGGTTAAATTTAAAATCCCGGCTCGATACTCGATGGGAAATTTAGCAGCGAGTAACAAAGATGGAAAGCCGTGTAATTGGGGGATCGATACTCATGGCGCATCGAGACAGCGGGCGCGCGCTTCTTGACACAATTCCGCGGCGCGCTTCTCCTCGGCCGCAACACAACAGCCTCCCGCAGCCGACGACAGTCTACATTGTATGCATTTTTTTGTTTTCCTCCCAACTGCGTGTTGTACGTTGTTCGCGCGCGCGCCCACCATCAGCCAGCGACGTTGTTAGACTGGATCCGTTGGCCCAGCTTGATCCCATGGAGAGGAAGAGGCAGGAGTATATTAAGGAGCTCATCATCACCGAGGAGGCATACATCATAGACATGCAACTAGTTCACGAGGTGATTATTTGAAATTATATTTGCAGTACCATGTGTTCGAAGAAATTTCCGCGGATTCGATTATTTGAAAAGTTTCAATAGTTCAACTCGATACTAGTGATGATTTTCATGCAAGCCTCAGCTTGATCATTGACAAATTTCCATCCGAATTTCAAAATCAAATGACAAAATGTTACACGGAGCAAGTATTTCACTGATATTTTCGCGTAGTTAATATGAAGTCAGTGAGAGTGTCATATCAATTCGTGGAGGCATTCGTATTGAAACAGTATGAATTAAATTTGAATTAAATTTGAATAGGTGTTCGAGAAACCACTTTTATCTAGTATGGTCTTGACAGTGGATGAAGTCGACAGAATCTTCATCAATTGGAGGGACATTATAGCTTGTAATGATAACTTTCTAAGGTAAATCCAGTGAATTTTCTTCATTCCCAACGTCAAGACTCGTAACGTTCAATAATTTATTTCAATCAACCGTTTATACAGAACCCTGAGAATACGACGAGACAATAGCGAAGGAGGGATGGTCAGGATGATTGGTGACATTCTTTGTGAAAGTGTGAGTTTATATTGGAATTATAACTATCTACAGAATAATACGATTATGAAAACCGGTATACAAATGTATTCACGTCGAATCGTTGTTATTACACATGACAAAAAGTATGATCTCAAGAGTCATGCATGAATTTTCAGATTCCACACATGTCTGCTTATGTCAGATTTTGCAGTTGCCAAATATCAGCCGCATCGTATCTCCAGCGGCTTACTGAGTCTTCGCCGGGTTTCGTCGAGGTGGCCCAAAAGTGTCAACAAGATCCCCGAACCAAAGGAATGCCATTGAGCTCGTTTTTAATTAAGCCAATGCAACGAATCACCAAATACCCTCTAATCATAGGAAAGGTATTGGAATCGTCTCTTCCTTCATTGTTTTTGTATATGATACATTTTAAATATAGCATTATATTTTTTTTTCCTTGATTCGATCGGCCCAATTAAAAAAAATGAAATCAATAAGATTCTCTCGTCTCAAGTCAATTGAAAGTGAGTTTTTTCTCTCCCCAGATACTAGAATATACACGACCTAACCATCCCGATAGACAATACTTACAGGAAGCCCTGGCCAAAGCGGAAGAATTTTGTACCCAGGTAAGCTCAACGCTAGAACGTAAGCATTTGTGTAAGAATATACAATTGTTATGATTTAATTGTTGCGGTTACAGGTAAACGAGGGCGTCCGAGAGAAAGAAAACAGTGACAGACTTGAATGGCTTCAAACGCACGTCGCGTGCGATGGCTTAGAGGAACAATTAGTTTTCAATTCGCTTACGAATTCTCTCGGTCCCCGCAAGCTTTTGCACTTTGGCATATTGCATAAGTACAAGAGTGGCAAAGAACTCGTCGGCTTTCTCACCAACGACTTTCTACTCTTCGCCCAACCCATGAAGTCCATCCCGACGGGCCAACAGTTTTCTTTCGAGAGGTACGAGCATCATAAATTCAAGCTGTATAGAAAGGTAAGATATCTCAGCGTTTCCTAATGACACTCGACATAAGTTCATAAATTCTTCGAATTCAAATGGATTTCTTTCCCCCCCATTTGAATGACGGTCCTCATTACAATGATAATTTTTCGTTACAACTCCACCTTTTCAGCCGATGTTCCTGCAAGAGCTGCAGATTTACAACGAAACGGATTTGAACGGCAGTCTGAGTCCCACGACGAACGGTGATAGCAACTTGGAGTACTCGCGCACCCTTAAGCTCAGCGACTCGAAAAAGGCCATGACGTTATTGGCACCATCGGTGAGCGAGTGCTCGCTGTGGGTCAGAAGGATTAGCGAGGCCAAACGCCAGTTTGCCGAAAATGAAAAGTGCCGGCTGCAGCGCCAGCGCTCGAGTGAGTATTGCCTGTAGTGTCCCGCACCAGACGTTATCCTGTTTCTAACAGTCGCCATGTCTCGATAGTAAATGAGACGGAATTTCCAATTACGTTTGCAGTCTCTTTTGTGATTCATTACGTCCAGGTGATAAATGTCTTCTGTTCAGTGTGATTTGGTCCAGTTTATCTCATACTTGAGTCTATTTTTTTTTCTTTTTTCCAAAACTCTTCTGTTCATTTCTCACCTGTATTCATTTTTCTTATCAATTTTACCAATATTGTTCCTCTTCCTCTTCAATGCATCATACCTTGTTCTTGTTTTGTATACATTAGCAGCTTTTCAAGTTATACATGTACATGTTTGTCTTGGCTAACAGAACAGGCGCAGTTCAAAGCTTGCGGGCGAATACTTGTCACAGTGCTAGAAGGATCCAGTTTGAGAACAACGAATGGTGAGCCAGGACTAATGTTATATATTACGTCCTACATGAATTATTTGTGTTTCTATTCATCTATGTTTATCTTCCTATGTACTCAAAACAATATCACATACCTTTATTCACGAAAAATTTTATTTGGTACTAGTTTAATGGAATGCTGTAAATTATCAATAAGAATATGACATTTTTTTGTGTGATTGTAGTATTACTCGTCATTAATGTGTGAGGCTTCTTCATTTATCGCTTATTCTTTCTGCTCTTATGCGCATGTCGTGACAAAGGGATCTAGCGAAACAAAAACGTCTAAAAATTGGAAGGTGCTACTAGGGTGACAACGTATACAAACACTTAACAATAACACTCTTGATTATTACTAACAACATGGACACTCTATTATAGTTCGCAAAAGACCTCCCAAGGGCCTCCTTCTACTAATAGTTAAAGAAGCAGAAGACCTTGTCAGTAAAAACAAAGGTAAACCCAACTCAAAATTCCTAGAAAAAATTTTCGGTTCTTCAAATATACAATTATTGAGTAATTGAGTATAGATATTCACCAATTTCTCTCCATTAATAATCATTTTTAATAATTTTTAATACGAATCTGTTAGTAAGGATTCATGGAAAAAGGTATAAAGCATAGATATTCATTTTAGTAAAATTACTTTTGTTTTATTGACAAATTAAAATTTCAATCGCATGTTTAACACTTCTTTATTATTTTAACAAAACGCTGCATTATGTAGAATTTATTACATATCAAATATGAGAATATAAAAGTAAATTACAATGGGTGCTAAAAGTAGTCATGGTAAATAGTATCAAAAATCAATTTTTGAAGAGAAATATCTTTACTTTTATATTCTTGTTACAACTGAAACTTATACTAATGAGATTAATTCTCCACTCCTTAAGTATTGTTGACTAATACCTCTCAGTATATCAATAGAAAATAGTTTTATTAGTATTTTGTAAATAGTTATCATATAAAACTGGTAGTTTAGTGTTATGAAAAATTTGTTTGTAGCATGGTTGTATCACAGGCAAGCATGTTACATGTTTGCTTATGGTAAAAAAATACTATGATATAAAGTTATCATAAAAAATTGATAATATTTTTGTAGGAAAATGCAATGCTATTTGCAAAGTTTCCATGGGTTCGCAAGAGGAACAAACAATTGTCATATCAGGCACAGATTGTCCAGTATGGGATACCTCTATGCAGTTCCAAGTTAAAGATCTTCATGAAGACACATTATGTATTACTATTTTTGATAAGGGATACTTTAGTCCTGATGGTGAGAAATTCTTTTAATATAATTAATTATGCAATAATTACACATTTCATAAAAGTAGAATTGAAATAAGTTTCAATCAAAACCCAAGTTTAATTTTTTAAATTCTGATGCTTTCTTATTAACGACGTTTCAAAATACTCATTTGTATCTTAATATTTTATTAATACCGAAAATTTTTGTTTCAGAATTTCTTGGTAGGGCAGAAGTTCGAGTTGTTGATATTGTGCGGGATAGTAAGGATGCTTGTGGCCCTATCACAAAGAGAATAAAACTAAGAGAAGTTGACAGAGGAGATGTTGTTTTGAAATTGGACCTCCGCCTTTTTGGCAGTAGATAGAAATAGACATTTTAATGAAGTGCATAGTAGAGTAGATGAATTTTCACAGAGCGTGAAATACCCGATTCAGTCTTGAAAAATGTTAGTTATAATTAAAATAAGATGTATCAATGGATTCAAGTACATACCCAAACATTTCCACTTAATATTAAGTATTATCATTGTAAATGTGAATCAAGTCTGATTATGTGCGTATAGCCATTAGTTTTGTACACTATGTTGTATCATTCACTTGCACAAAGTATTCTCCTGTTTTAAGAACCGATATTGTTTTTAACTTTATAATGGATTTATAGTTATTGTTATTTTGCTATAGCAAATGCTCTTTTATCACGTCGCGATGAAATATTAAATGAATATTCATGAAAAAATCAGTGTATTTTCTATCTCAGCCTCAATAGTTTTGAAAAAGAATATGTATGGTGTTTTAGTGAAGGGTGATATCTGATGTAGTAAATAATCATTACGATAATACCGAATATAAATGGGATTATACAAAATGTGGATACCAAATAATGATACCTGACGATTTCAATATCAGCAGGTAGACTCAAAAGTACTATAATGCTTGCCGCAATGTTTTCTAGTAAACAAATTGTATAGTAAAAAAGATGTTTGCTGTATGTCCCTGTATCTTCAGGGCTCAAATAGATGAATATATAAACAAACCCAAGTACACATGAGAATAATGTAGATTTGATTCTCTCAACTAATGATAAAGGCAAGTGTGGGGCACGTTTTGGATTCCGACACAAAGTTATCAATCCATGAGATTCTATGATAATCCATATAGTCATTCCAAGCCAATGAATGAAACATGATGAAAGGACGCAGAAGGTTGAAAAAATAGCTGCAGCTGAGACACAAGCAATTCGAGATGCTGAAAGAAAATTTTGAAATAATAGTAATGTTATGAAAAATAATTGATTAGTAATTGATAATCACTCACTTGTTATTAGTAGGTACCACAAAAATTGTAGAGCAGAACCTACAAGATTAATATTTTTCTTATCTGCTTGAGCTAGACGGATGCTACGATGATAACTGACCATTGCCCATGCTAAGCTGATGAAAGAACTTGCTATGCTGATAACTTGATGTAAAGCTGAAATCAAAAAATTGTTGCATCAAACGTTAATAACACTCTACCTCTATGATATTGATTTTTGATAACTCACTCATTATGCTGAATTCCCCATAATAATCTTGCACAAAAATAGACAGCTGCAGAATTTGTTGTGGTGCTGCTTCAATGAAACATTCAAGAACTCTAAGGAGTGCAATGTCTTGTTCTTCCTTTAGCATTTTTATGAAGTATCTTCTTTGTCCAACTCTATCATTTTTTCTCTCACAATTTCGTGATTTGAGAGCATATTTTAAACTCAGAAAACAGCGTTGAGCCATTGTAAACTGAGAAACTATTATGAAGATCACTGCTATTGTTTTTCCTATTTTCTTCAGAATTAATTTCACAATTGATGATTTACCATTGTTCTCTAAATTTTTCTGAAAATTAAAAAAATGTTAGTGAGATCCATAGAATCTAAGTTTACGTTGGATAATTGTATTTTCTCTTACTGCTTCATCTTGGCTATACATCTGTAAACTGACGATAGTGTTGATGAATGAAGGAATCAGAATTAAAGCTATGGTCCATACGAACATAGGTATTTTGTTGTTCAAATAGTATTGAACAACAATATTAATATCAACACAAACATCAGTACAATGTGTTACAATTGATAATACCAGGAAGAAAATATCAAAATTAGATATTGTGGAATCTCTAGGTGGGATGTCTGTAACATCTTCCTTGTATTTTTGTCCATTTGACTCTTCATCAGCTCGTAAAGCTAAATCTGGATTGGCATTCTTCTCTTGGAGCTCCATTTTATAACTTATTTTTACAACAACGAGATCAGAGTTATATGAGTTAAAAACTCGATTAAAAATTAATCTCGGACTTGTTTGTTTACAGGCTTTTTAAGGTTAGTTTGACTTATTCTTATAAGAATCATTTCACAGGCTTAGTTTCATTTATATTGAACTCTCACTGATATTATTTTATAAAATTGTTTTCTATTTGATTTACGAGTCTAGAAAATTGTATAAATTGTGTTAACAAGAATATATTTATAGGTAAACAATTTTAGTTTAGTATACCAGTAAAGTAAATAAGGCACTTTAATTATAATTTTCTTTCAGAAGCAATACTCTTCAATAATGGATTATCAAACACAATTTAAATCATAATTAGTTTTTCCATCATGTCAGAGGTATTTGACAAATTTATAATTCTGTAAATAGTACAGTTCCATATTTTCAAACTGTCACCTCGAAAACTTGAGTCGTGAGATGCATATGAACGCGCGTCTGCACTATATATATATATGTATGTATGTATGTATGTATACACATATACTCATACATGCTCATACAAGCCTATACGCATACACTCAGTGTATTACACTGTCGACCACAAAGATAGACGTCGTATGCATGTCGGTGAACTGCAATGTGTGTATATATACACTTACAATATCATATGGTATGGCTTGAGCTAGTGTGTGGTGCAGAACAGTTTGACCAAGTCTGACACCAGATCAGAGTATGAGAGGTGTGAATGACCCTGAAGATCAAATTGGATTTATGAATTATTTTTTGATGAAATGTTAAAATAGTTAGTGGATAAATTAATTTCCTTATTCAATTCAAATAGTGTTTTTCTGTACAAGTGCCAAAATGCCGGTGAGTACACCCAACAGGATTCTTTATCATGTATAAGGTTATGAATCATCCTAAATGATGATTGTCCTTATCCTTGAATAATGATAGCGTTTTCTCTATTGAATTAATATTATATATCAAATACTTTCTTAGGTTAGGAAACTTTTGAAGCAAATTATTATTTTTCAAAAATAAAACAAATGTTTTTCCTTTTTATTAATAACAAAACACTTATCTCTATTTGCAGGCTTATCATTCAAGTTTCACTGGAAAAAATAAAAATCTGGGTAACATGGCTCTACTGCCTCTGAAAACAACATTCAGAGGTCCAGCCCCACCCCTTGCAAATGGTGAAGAGATGGACATAATAGATGAGGCATTATATTTTTTCAAAGCAAATGTGTTTTTCAGAACATACGAAATCAAGGTTTGTTTCAGTACTATAGTGAAATCGAGATTGTTCAAACAGAAAGATTACGATAGTATATAAGTTTGATCAAGATAATTTATATACTTATATGAGTGCGAATAGTTGATGATGATGATTTATTGTTTTCAACTAACTTATGTTATCGCTACTTTATGTGTCTTTAAAGTAATGTGATGATATTTTTTCAGAGTGAAGCTGATAGAGTGCTGATTTACATAACGTTGTACATAACTGAGTGTTTGAAAAAGTTACAGAAATGTATCAATCAAAGCCAAGCGCAAAATGAGATGTATTCTCTAGCGATTTCAAAGTTTGATATTCCTGGAGATGCACGTTTTCCACTGAATTCCGTCTATGCCAAACCAAATGATCCATCAGAAGCTGGTAAGACACCATGAAACGATGAAAAAAAATATTGTATTGGACTTAGAATCTTCCATCAAGTATTGATAATAAATTATTTTCATTGTTCCATTAGCTACTTACAGAAAACATATTTAATAGTTCATTCTTGTTTTATTTTTCGAAGTATGATTTAATCAATTGAATGAAGAGCCCTAGATCGAGAAAGATTGATAAATTGAATCAATCCTCTATTTTTATGGTAACAGAAAAGCAAACTATTGTTGTTTAAATTACAGATGCTATGAGACAATATTTATTACAAATAAGACAAGAAACTGGAGCTCGTCTCATTGAAAAAGTTTATGCTGGTGATGGGAAACCCAGCAAATGGTGGCTGTGTTTTGCAAAAAAGAAGTTCATGGATAAATCCTTATCTGGTCCTGGTCAATGATGAAATAATAACGTTGGTGTAAGGAATTCCAATAATTATGAATTTGATGAACTGTGTAAGTTATTATGTTTTTTGTAAGTCAATATGTTATTTCATACTTATCTATTGTGAATAAATCAGTAATTTTTCTGCATAAGATCTTTGAATGTTTTATACTATTACTATTGTATTTATAATTATTTATTTTCAAAACCGTACTTGGGATTGAAATATAATTTATGATGTTATCAGTTCAAACATTTTATTCAATTTCATTCCGTTCTAATGACTTTATTTGATCGAATTTGGAAAGGTTAAAATAATAGTAACTTTATAAGAAATGAATGAAGTCTTTAATTGACTAATTTTCCAATTAGCCAGAATAATAACGAGGCAAAGCTCAATTTTACAAGATAATAAGTACAAATGCCTTACTATTATAAGGAATTTTATGACTATTGGTGCCTTATAAATTATAAAGTTTTTATTTAAATACACTTAAATTAATCTATCGAACTCGTTCAAACTGAAATAAATAAATAATTAACAGTCAATACATGTATGAGATTTTTTTCATACGAAGATTGTCAATTTAGGATACACGAAAATCACCGAGTTCACTTAGCGTTTTGAACGAACTTACATAATTTACATACTAAGATTCTAAAGATTAGGAGTATCAACTAAAAATCGAATTAAATTATTCTTTGATACACGACGTAATAATACTTGAAATCAATTCGGTTACGATTGATTTTTAGGATTAAATCGACCTATATGGAGAATCAGTCCAGTGAGATTATGTCTTATCAAGTACAAGAAAGGCTTGTCCATTTTCATCCTAGGTTTTTCTGGTTCCGTTTGTCTGCGATTTCGACATCGCCTGCGCCTCGTGGGTGTAAACCATCGTAACCTCTTCTTGTGTAATTTCTGCCTCAAATTGTTAAGTTTGCCCCATTTGCCAGATTGTGGCAATTGCTGATTCAGTACGTCGACCTCTTCACTCGACTCGGACGAATTTTCCGAGGCCAATTCCTCGGGCTCATCTCCATCGTCGCACTTACTACTATCACTAACTTCGGAATTATCCTGATTTTTATTGTCTAAATGATCGTAGATTGAGTTGCTATTATTAAGTACTCCCCAAGCTCTCATGTGCCTGGACGGTGTTCCGGGATAAGTTTCGCTCAAATGCCGGCCACCCAATTTATTCTCATCTCCACACGTGCAGAATAGATTCATCTGAAAAATGAAAAATCATGAATTACGCACGATCGAATTACGACTAGGCAGTTGGCTCGAAAGCATACGAGAATGTGTGTATATAATATATAATGAGCAATCGTACCTGCACCATGTCGGCGAGAAACAGATCGTGGCCAGCCCCGTTGATGCCCTTGAGGTCGGCAGCCTTGGTGAAGAGCTGGTCGAAGCCCATCCTCTTGAGAGCCGAGGTGACGTTGACGATCGAGCGATGGCTGAACTTGGGCATCTGCAGCTCGACGCGCCTCGGTATGATGACCTTGAGCAGCTTCTCGAGGGCGTTGTCGCTGGGGTTGCCGAGCAGCCGGTGCTCCAGCCGGTCGAGGTTGTCGCCGTGCGCGGTGACGCCCTGCTGGCCGGGCATCACCATGATCAGGGTGACGGGCCTCTTCACGTCGCCGAGCGCGACCGCGGTGGCGTCGAGGCTCGGCTCGTAGCCGGCCGACACGCCCGACTTCCACACGACCGCGGGTATGGGCACGAGCTTGCGCTGCTTCACCGTCTGCGAGACCGCGAAGTACATCTCGCCGTCCCTGCCGTCGAAGCTCGCGTCCGGGCTGTCGCAGCTGGTCTGGAAGACGTTGGCCGACAGGGCGGTGAGGGGCGAGCGCAGCGGCACCGTGTGCGCCTTCATGAAGTCCTTTATCCGGCCGCCCGTCTGCTTCCTGATCAGCAGGTTCGTCCTCCGCCTCAGGATGTCGCCGGCCGTCGAGAAGTTTATGTCCACGACCGCGCCCTCGTAGAACTGCTGGGCTTGCTCCTTGTAGAACGGTATGATGCGCCGGACCTTCAGCCTGTCGGCGAACAGGGCTCGGACGAACGCCGCGTTCTCGATGCCCTGGCCCCGGGCCAGCGTCACCGTGTCTGTGATGTTCTGGAACACCAGGTGCGGGTTGAACGTCACCACGTCGTCCAGCTTCAGGATGTCGTTCATCTGGTTGGAGGTGAGTCCCCGGGCACCCAAGAAGATCATTGCCAGGGTGCTGATCATCCCGAACGGCGACATCGTCACCGACCTCGACGAACTCAGCTCCGCGTTCGACAGGGTCCAGAACTTGAACGACAACTCGTTGCACATGTTCAGGAACTCGGCCACGTCCTTGTCGAGACCTTTGTTACTTTGATCCAAGCCAATGGCACCCGATGCGTGCTCGAGGTTTACCGGTTGCGAGTTCAGCTGTTGCACGCTCTCCTTACCATTCAGTGGATTCTTCTTCGTCTCGGCAATTTGTTCTTGAGAAGCTTTTGTATCAGCGACATTTTTTTGCGGCACGAGTGGCCACTTTTCAGGACTATTTTCCTTTTGGTTGCCGACAGACTTAGTGGTAGTTGTGAGTTCAATGAGGGGAGATTTCGTGGTCATTGTGCTTGTCGTCGTCGTCGTCGTCGTCGTCGTCGTCACCGGCGTCGTCGTCGTTGTCGTAGTCGTAGTCGTAGTCGTTGCTTTACTCACTGGCTTCGTCGTTTTTCTCGAATAACTTTGAGTATTCTTCAGTCCATCATTAACGGGTCTTCTAAACGTACTGTAATGAGCTTTATTTTTCATTGTGAATTTGGAAGGCTCAGTGGGCTTCATCAGAGGTATTTTAGTTTTTTCATCTTCAAGGTTTATCCTTCCGGCAGATTTATCTATTGTTGACTGAATTTTCTCAAGCGATCCTTTGGTTGTGCTGTACGTTGATGTAACGATTGGCCTTCCCGTAGTTGGTTGTTTGATAATGGTCATTACAGTCGTAGAAGGAAAAGTAGACTCCTCTTTCAAAATGTATTGAGTCGTCGATGCCACACTGGCCTGATCTTTCTTCGTAGTGGAAGGGATTGCTGGTGTTGTACTAGTTAGATACGATTTGGTTGCAAGATTCGGAGGAAGCGTTTGCAGTACAACGTACGTGTTGTTCTGCGATACTTCTGCAGTATTACTCAAATTATTAATTATTGTTGTGAGAGTCTCGTCATTGGTGGTTGAAATGGTTTCGTTGATTATCGTTTCGAATTTTTCTAGAGGAACAATAGTTGTTGCGATACCATTTGAGAAATCGTATCCTATATTGCTGTTTTCAGCTGGCGAACTCTTTAATTGATTAATCAAGTCATTTATCTTTTCCAAAGGAGGATTGAAAGTAGCACTAATCTGATCATTATCTTCTTCAATCTGGCTAGGGATCTTGGGTCGACTAACAATCGGAAGGGATTCTAAAGGAATTCGCGTATAAGATTCGTAACCTGTTGTTGTTTTAAGTGTTTGATAATCGATCGTTGGAGTTTTTTCGGAAGGCTTAGCGCTCACTTCACTTACATTTTCAGTTATACTCTCTGGTAGAAGAGTAGTTATTTTCTCATAACTATTTCCATTATTTTCTTTCCGTTCATTTTGAGTTGTCAATTCTACCGATTCCGTACTTGTACTTGCGCCAGAAATAATGTCATACAATGTAGAGCCTGGAATTGACTCAGTGAATGTATTCAACTTCTGTTCGTACGTAGGATATCCTGCTATCAAACCACTAGCGATAATGTTTGGAGGCTTACTCTCAGCAGGTAGAGTATACGATTCTATGATCTGAGCATTCACTTGAGCCTGAGCTTCTGAAATAATCTTGTCTATATCTAAAACTGGATTTTTCACTTTTACTCTTGTTAGTGAAGAATTACTTACAAAATCTTTGTTCATTTCAGCAGCATTAGGCTTCATGGGATCTGGACTTGTTAATTCTAAGTATATGATGGGAGTCTCAAATTTTTCTTTCATATTGATTCTAGGATATTCGGTGGTATAGATCTCATCTTTTGCTTCTGGCAATATTGAGGGTGTAATGTCTTTTACAGTCGTTAATGGAGTTACAGGTACTGAATCTTCATCAATTTTATTTTCCTCCGTGGAAGAGTAACTGGGCGAATCTGTATTACTTTCATCAAGCTTACCAATTGTTGAATCTTCTTCAGTTTTTGATTCAAGTAGGTCTTCATTTTGCTTGACAGATAACTGGAATTTACTGTGGTCGGTTGAAGAGTCTTTATACATAATAGTTGGGAAGGTGGTAAGGTGAGAAATATCATCGTAATTTCCTATTGTGGATAATTTTGGATCGTAATGCTCTTTCATGTAGTTATTGAAAGTTTCTGCTAGTCCTGGGAGTATATCTTCTGCAGGACTACTCTCTGTGTTTGAAGGAAAAATACCTTGCTGTTCAATAGGCTTTACAAACTGCGTTGTTTTACTTGGTAAAGACAAACTAGGCAACTTTGTTGGTTTTTCTGTACTAGTGAAATAGTCAGGAGGTAGAGAATAGACTTCATCATCATCATCATCATAAATGGGAATTACTTTGATTGTAGACGCTTCATCTTCTTGAATGGATAACGCAGGTGTATTCACTTCGGATTTTTCACTAGTTAATAACTTATCTACATCCGTGTTAAAGCCAGCAGTGCTTTCATATTTTGAAGAACTGTTTTTAGATGGTCCAGAAGCAGTTTCGGTAGAAGGCATTCTTGTAGTTGTATATTCAGCCGATGATGGTTTCGATTCTGTTTTCGCGGGTTTGTTCGTGTTTTCTACTGGTTTAATTTCTGCTCCTGGGTTTTTCGTAACTATTAAATTTTGCTCCTGTGATGAAACAGTAATTTCACTCGCATACGATTCTGTTGTATACATTTTGTCTTTAGTAGTATTGATTTCACTACTTTGTGAAATTGTAGTAATTTCATCTTCAGGGTGTTTCTTTGTCTTTATAGATATCGGAGTACTTGGTTCGATAGTTTTATTAACATTTCCAGAAATAGACTGTTCAATGTCATTCTTGTTTTCAATTGAATTTTCAGTCATCTTAACAAATTCTTGATTGGGTTTTAATGAAGATATAACTGCATTGATTGTTGTAGGGTCAGGGTATTCTGGTCTAAATGTCGTTTTAATATCTGGAAGAAGATTAATGATATTGTCTGGCTTTTTAGATATTGTATTTTCAGGAGTAATTGGTTCTTCTTGGACGTTCTTCGTCTCTTCGAGATCATAATTCATTGTATAATATTCTGTTGTACCTTCGTCTGTCAGGATAAATGGCGTTGTCGTTTCACTTTGGACCGACGACTGAGTCTGTTCAGATTGTTCAAATGAACTGGAAGATTCTTCCGTTGGATCCCGTTGCGATTCACTGACACTTGATGGTTTCACTGAATTAATATCAGAAGTTGAAATAATAGACTCGGTAACTCCAGGGCTAGAGTCCTTAGTTGTATCTTGCATCATTTGAGTATATAATTCAGTACTCGATGACTCGACATAGTTTTCAGTCTTGATTGGTCGTTGATCATTTGATGTCGTAATATCATCTGGCAGAGTCGATTTTTCAGTAGTGTATTGAATCATCGTAGGAGTTACACTTTCAGATGCTATCTTAGTTGGCAAGGTTGAATTAGTGTTATTAATATCTTTCATGACACTTGTATCGAATTTCTCTGGTAACTTGTTCATTGTTTTATCGATTTCACTATTCTCCGTTTTGAGAGTTGTAGTCTCACTATATGTTGATGACTCAGGTATTGTGAATTCTGGTATGGGCGACTTTGTTTTTGTGTCGAAAGTTGTCTCTGGCATACTAATGGTTACTGTGGATGATTTACCAGTGCTAAAAGTAGGATAGGTAACGCCCGGATACTTTGTCACACGTAGCCTTTCACCTTGTGCAGTGCTAGGCTTAGTCACGACATCAAATGTTGGAGATGATGCTCTGCGAGTAGTGTACGTTGGATAAGTGCTTTCAGTTCTCATCGAGGCATCATAAACTGGACGTTGAGTAGGCGTAGTTTTGAAGAATGTCGTTGACTTTATTTCTACTTCAAATGTAGGGCGATAATTGTGTTGACTGCTCGGTTTACTAGCTGGTTTGTACACTGGGCGATACGTCGAGGTTGCAATCTTGAGTGTAGACGGTTGATATACAGGATGATAAACTGTCGACAGAATATTCAAATTGCTTGGCTTGGTTGACGTGCTATGAGGAGATGCCGAATCGATATTCAAGGTACTCGGCCTATTCACTGATTCATATACCGGCCGGTAAGTCGACGATGGTTTCTGTATTATCTCTGGTAATTGGATGTTGTTAATCGTCGATCCTGTATCAGTTCTCATTGGGATCGATCCTCCACGGGTGGTAGTACTCGTCAAAGATGCTGGTGAGGTTGTTGGTAGCATTTCATATACCGGAGTTTGCTTTTGGTTTGTTCGCTGAGTTGAAGCCGTTACTTTCTCAGCTGAAAGTACAGGTAATCTGGTGTACCCCATTTGTTCCGATGAAAAACTAGTAGTTGTCTTTTTCAATAGGTCACCAGTTGTCGATTCGGTAACAAAGTCAGGAAGGTTAGAACTTGGTCTTGACGAATATGTCGATAACATGTGAACATCCAAGTTACCAAATTGATTATAACTATCTTGTTGATTCTGAGACGCTGCTAAAAACGAAGGTTGAACCGATAAAGGTATGTACAGGGTAGGTTTTCCATTCGATGAATTTCTCATATTCCAGTCTTTCACGGTAGAACTTAAAGGAGGTCTCGTTGTAGTGAATCTGTGAGACACGGTTGTCGGTCTGAAGGGTCTTTTCTTCGTGGTTGTTGTATAGACGTTTTGTTCGCCCAATATACCACTATTCAAAGCCATGCTACCCAAGAGAGAGATCGGTTTGTTGCTGGTGCCATAAGTCGGCCTTCGAGTGGGCAATCTGCCCTCTTCTTCAGTGACAGCAGAAGAAGTCGGAACGTAAGCTGGTCTGCCGTATATTTCTTCGGCGGGTTTGCCATTTTGTAAAGGTACCACGTCGACGTAAGGATCGGAATCGAGATCAGCCGGTAAAATGATACTTGCATCTTGTGCGATGTCTTGCTGGTCCACTGAGCTGCCCGAAAGAATGTAAGGTAGTATGTTGCTCCATTGGCTATTCACATTCCCTGGTATCGAAGATTCCGAAGTATGAATCTTGACCGGCTTGGTTAGTTCATCCTTTAGAACTTTTTGCACGTTTTGCACTACATCCGAGACCTAAATAAAAAGGTAAGGAAAAGTTTCATTTGATCAAATTTCTTAAACTAGTAGAAATCGACTAGCTATCGTGAACTATTATATGATATAGCTTTCAAAGAGGCTGTGAAATTGCCCTGAACCATGAATAAAAAAAAATAGTGCATAATCCATTAGTCAAATTTGATAATTATCGAAATTAATTGTTCTAAAATTAGAATCAAAAACTTTTTCAATTGGGTTTGGCTTTTAGTTTCCGAGACTTTCCTTTAATTACCCTTAATTAAATGATTTTATGAGTAATCAAGGCTACAGAAAAAACATAAGCAAGGGAAAAATCTCCTTGGGTAATTAGACTCAATGAAGCAAGATTTCCAATGTTCCGTCCAGGAGAAACACAAGGTAGTCGTACAAAAGTTGAGCAAAAATGTGAATCTCATCACCTTGGGCTCAGAGTCGGGGATCTTGTGTTGGCCCATTTCGATGGGAAGGCTGCTGGAAGTACCAACTCCGGGACCTCCGTTCGCGATCATCCCCTGGATCTCCTGCTTCGTCATCTGCTTCATGACCAGCTGTCCATCGCCGTTGAGCGTGTAAAACTGGAACTCGTCCGGCCTGAAGAGCTTGATTGGAGAGGCTGGTGGCTCGCGGCCCCGCGTCTTCTCCCCGTCCACACTGATTTTCCTCGAGGAACCAGGCTCATCGATTATCACACCACTGCAAAGTCAATTCATCTTATAATCTACTGAATGCTCATATTTCTTCTTTAGTGTAATCTAATAGAGAACCTTTCACTATTCTTCTCTATTTTTATGGGTCTAGATCCAAAATATTTTGAAATTCATATTTTATCGAATAAGGTCGTATGACAATTGAGATAGACAAATTGATATGGAAAACTTATTTGGAAAACTTATTATGTAACGTATTTAGGTTCCGATATTAAGCCTCATTAATTCACCTATCTGATGCATTTGATGATAGCGATATGATCAAATGAATTAGATAAACTTGACTGAAACATCCGATTGGCAATTAACGTGCAAAACACATTTTGAAATGATAACCGACGTATTAAATCCATTGTTACACTCCTTCCTTCCACGATGGAGAGGCCATCGCTCTGCAGAACATCGGCTAAGTATAACAGTACATCACAGGTTAGAAAGCAATCAACTGTGCTGACAATGGCACGTTAAATGTGCCCATCGACTTGTGTATGAGCTCGGGGCGGCGCAACTCAAGTTCCACATAGTGCAAACATATCTTACGCTCGGTCGCACGCGCTTGCGCGGGCAAGAAAAAAAAAAGCGAGCCCGTTGAGCCAATAATTTTTCTCGCAGTCCAGACCGTAATGTAAACGATCGGGTAAAGGCCCCTGTTGAACTAACCGACCGAACGGTACACTGTGCTTGTTTGATCTGGCGCGTGCGCTCGATCATTGTCGTCATATTCGCGGCAACAGGTGCGGAACGCGATTTGTTCTATACGGAGCCAACGGCCTCTCCCTGTGCTCCATTTGTTCTTGCGCCCCCCTCCCCTTTCTTCTCGTACCATTGGTCTCTAGTTGCTCTGCCCGTTTTTCATGTTAATCCATCAATTGGCACTTACCTTGATGGCTGGATTTTAGCGCTGGCCAACGAAGACGCCGATGGGGATCCTAACGAGACGCTGCTCGCATTCACGGTTCCCCAAATCAGCAGTGCCACCAGAAGTGGCTGTATTCGTCGCTTCGATGCCATACTGACCTGTAGTGAGACATTTGTTTTTGCCGTTAAAACAAATTCTTGCAAAGCACACATATATTTATATGTTTGCGACGCGAAGAAATCTATATGTTCAAGTTTGCGGGGGTAACACGTCTTTGTCATTCTTTCGGAAACGAAAAAGTCGAAAAGTTCCTACGGATTCGAAATTCGGCAATTCATATTTCGTCTCTCTATTGGCGCAGGAATCTTGATATTCCGAGTTTGATCCATTAAAATGAAGAAAAACGAAGAGTTTAAAGTCTTTCCGAGGAAAATGTTTTAGTTCTTGGCAAGCATCTCAAAGGGTCTTGGACGGTTACTTCCGAGTATCAAGATAAAGAAATATAATCGCCTTCTTCACGCTAAAGTTCTCACTAAAAGTACTGTTACGATCAAATCTAAAAAATGTTGACTGGCAATGAAAGCTTGTTGATCCATTGTTGTTGATGTATTGTTTTTCCAAACAACAATTCGGTTATATTAGCTTTTTGAAAACTAGAATTTAGAATCGAATTTCTAATTGAGCTAGATCAATTACAGATCATTGGAAAGAACCTACATTCATCTGTTTGCAAATTTCTCATGAATATATAATTCAATTAAAATCAGCCAGCGATAGTGTTAATGATGCAATAGCAGAATATTTACGAATACTATAGATTTTCACTTAGAATATTAACAAATCGATTAATAAAAAATTTATTTATGATTCTGAAAAATGTTGTGATATTTTTTTACGAATAGGTATTGCCGGATTCCAACTTCACTCATTGAGATGGTGCCGAAAGTTGGCATTTCGAATGTTGCGAAAAACGGGGTCATTTCAGCAGAGCGTACAAAGAGATATGATTTGTTCTACACCGGAGTCGCGCACCGTCTTCCGAAACATTCAAAATGACACTTTGCTACACCAATCTAATATGATATAGTTTTCAATCGTAAAATATTACAAAATCCAGGAATCGATTAATTCGATTCGATTGATAAAGTGATTTTCATCCGAGCACTGATTTTCTTCTATGTAAGCTATGGTAATGCTGCGTGCACTGAGAAAAATTCACTTATCGGAATCTGCTATATGATATAATAAACGTAATTATAGAAGAATCTACTATAAATATAGTTAAATTAACTTTACTTGTGTGAATAACCCTCATGTTTTATAGTTTTTTCATCAATGTTCAATTACTATTTGATTATTGTTCATTGACCAATAATTATTGTTTAATGAACCAAAATTATAAGTCAACTGTGTCCGCTCAATCATATCTACTATGAATAAAAGTACTGTATAGAGTAAAATCGAGTTTAAATATTGTATAATTAATATTTTTTCCATGGTATAAATTATTGAAATTTGTATAGTTGGATTCACAATATTTCATAGCTGGGTCAAAATAGAACTATATTTATAGGAGATTTTTAGTTCACGTAACTATAAACTGCTCTCAGTGTGAAAGCTTATGGTGAGTGTAATTCATCATACGACAGTGACCGTGAGAAGTTTCAGGCTCTACGTTAACAGAAATCTTCTCCATAGTGCATAAAACGTGAAAAAAAACGTCAGTTCTGATGCCTGGAAGCTTGGAAAACAACGGTCATACGGCTCACGTTGAATAGGTACGGTAAGTTTGTCGAAGTTGAGAGGAATATTCCGTTATGAGAATGTGTATTATTCAGCCAGCGAACTTGCGAGTCCAAATATATCCTCATGAGAAACATCGTCGAGAGACCGGAAAAGGACGTGTGGTGCAAAATGAACGACAGTCTCCGCAGATTTCAAATTGTACTGTTGTGATTGACAGCTGGTAATAAATCGCGAAGGAAATCATCCCCGGCCAAACGAGCGCTGGCCATATCCAAACGCGGTTGGGATTCGAAGAGGTGCGTAAGAGGAGCAACGCTCGCTCGCGAGGCGTCTAAGAAAGACATAAATTGTTCGGATAGCGATCGGTCGAAAACACGAGGGAAAACTGTGGTAATCATGGCGAGTCGCGTATACGCGGGCGTGCAGTATACACAGGGGCGAAGAGTCGCGCGCGCGTTGGAAGGCGGGAAATGCAAAAAGCCGCACTTACGGGTGGTGGGTGGTTCGGCTGGAGCGTGACTCGCGGATGGTGCCAGAGGGCTGTTGCAGTTGCGGCTCGGGTCGGTCGCACTCTCAGCGGCGCAGCATCTCGCCGGCGCGCGCTTGCGTATCTCGAGTGCGTGTGCTGCTCTGGAAGAATCGTCGGCGCACCGCAGCGGGGAGAAAAAGCTTGGCGCGCTCCGGCTCGGGCTGACCTTGGCTGTCTCGGGTCTCGAGGGGGGCGTGTACGGGGCGGCTGACGACCTCTCGCTCTCTGGCCGTTTGGCACGCGGCGCGGGACGCTCGGTGTGGTGCGGGTGTCTAGGGCTGGCGGGGCCGGGTCTGGAGGCAGCGAGGAGCGAGCATCCTCGGGCTGGACACTCTCGCCGCGGACTGGAGACTGGAGCGGCTGGTGGTCGCGCGGGCCCGTACGCGGGCGCACCGCGGCCCGAGCGAGCGAAGGAGAGAGAAACTGGGAATAAAGGAGGCACCCGTAAGCGGGGGGAAGGGGGCAACAGTAAAAAGCGAAACGGCCGCGCGCGCGCGCGCGCGCGCCCAGGTGGTGGGGTGCTAGCACACACGCATACCCACACACGAGCGCAACGCGGCTCAGCGCATCTTCCTCCTCTTCCTCCCAGAGAGAGACGCGAGCCGCGATTAATATACCTACTCTCCGACTCTCCGGGCTGCGGCTTTGGTGGAAATTCAAAAGGTATCGCCCACCCTCGACTCCACCATCCGTTTCGCGTTCTCCAACTAAATCATACATGCCGCTCCTGCGTTACCCTGCGGTATATATACCTCCGATGGCTTCTTGTATGCCTCTACAATGTCGAGAAGAAGGAACAATCTCTTCCGATATGAAGGTTGGATGAAAACACCCACCTGCGCGCAAACTAAAATCGCTCGCTTCGAAGATCGCGCGGCGAACGCTGGCATGCCGCGGCTTGTATACCGATCTAGATGCTGTATATATATATAGTCGCGCGGCGCACAAAAGAAGGGCGAGCTGCGAGCTCTCGCAGGAGTCGGTGCATCGCGGCTCGCAACACAGCGGCTCAACAGCATACAGAGCACCGGTCGCTCGGTTAGAAATAATCGCGCGCGAGCACGACTCGTCCCGGGGCTGATATTCCCGAGAAGCGCGCGAATATAGCCCTGCTGGAATGCGACCGCGCAAGGAGCGTGACGCGCTGTGTCCTGCGCGCACTTTACACTCGTCGAGCGCACCGAGCAAGTGCAAAGATATACATGCATACGATCGCGATTAATCTCCGCGCGTCCGAGGAAATCAAAATAGCCCGGCGATCTCAATAACGAGGGGCTTTTTATGGCCTCGTAGGAAGGCGCCGAGCCGATCAACAGACGTTTTCGAGCGATTAGCGCTCGGCCGGGGGTCGATAGCCTATGCTAATAAGCCTCTCGATTATTCTCTCCCGCCTTTTTTTCCTCTCTCTCTCTCTCCTATCTTCTTTCATCTTGCTTTCCACGATTTTCCTTTTCGATTATCGAGACGGGCGCGCCGTAAATTCACGACACTCGAGTTGCGTAATATGGGCGTCGTTACCTCGCGTGTTTTACACTTTTAGAGACTAGGCTGGACAAAACGGAGATGTTTACGAGCGTTCCGTATCTCCTTGGGACAGTACCGAGTGGGCTGGATAATGTCATCGATGGAGTTGATGTTCGTGTTTTGTACAGTTTATTTTATGGGCTAAAATTTCATTCGTGTAAAAACTCGACGCAGGATTAAGGTACTAAATGATTCTATTCTGTAGCGAACAAATGTTACCAACCAATTTCATAAATGCTCAAACTTAATTATAACTATGTAGTATAGAATAATTCAACTCCTATCGTGATTCGTATTTTTCGAGTCAAAATAAAGATTATAAACTATAACGATTGAACCAGGAAACTGTGAGCAAGTTGGACGTTGTTACAAAAATGACCACAAGTCCAATGGGTCCAATGTATCTTTTCCTTTATATCATATTCGAACGTCTCAATCCTCCGGAATATTGAGTATGAAAAGTAATTCAATCACCGTATATGGATCTCAATACTAAATTGTGTGAAGAAGTTTACAGCTGCAAGTCAACGGAACAAGTCGCGATGAAAGAAACTGCATCAATCTCTTGGCTCAATTAAATTGCGCTCATGCAATTTTCACTCGTTCTGATTGAATCGTCGGCTCGATTTGAATTGACGCGAGCTTCATAATTGATATATCAGATCAACGTGGGAGATGCGGCATAATGGCCGTGATCATTAACGTGATTTATCAGGATCCACCTACCGCTATTCGCATTTCCCTCGAGATCATCAATAAATTATTTTTATACGTCTTCCGCACAGGTTTATACGGTGTGATCATTATGATATCATCATCGCCATCATTATCATCATCATCATCATCATCATCTTCATCATAATTAATTTCCGTTCTTTAATGAATTTCCATCAAAGATAACGTGGGCGAATTTAAAATAAATTTGAAAAATAAATCAACATTGCATACGATATATTTATTTAAATAAGTTTCATTAGCCGATGTATCAGGTGAAATGTTGATTCCACCCCGTGTTATTACGTAGTAGTGAGCGCTGGAATTTCCCCTGTACTGAAACGGAGAGAAATAAACGAAATTAAATTTAATTTTATTGAATTTTGAGTAGCCGTTTAGTTGAATTTTAAGTAGGCCAGAATTTGGGTAGACATTCACATTTCCATATATCAAGGCTGAGAGATGCCGACGGAATGTCGCGTGCATGGAAGAAGGAAAAAGAATCGGCAGTAAATTATTTTTGCTCGTTGTGCCCGCAGGTATATAACAAGGAGCCAAACTCCGCCGTGTGGATATCGATGGAATTCAACGTTGCGTGTATACGACTTGGCGGAGAGGATTTTTTCGGACGAGTCGAATTGGATTTGGACGAGAATCGTCGACTCGCGGGCCAGCCGTTGGTTGTACACGCGTATATAGATATGTCGAAGGAGCTCGGAGAGCTACTCGCGCACGACGAGATGCAGAGCAGCTCGAAGCGTTTCACGGTCGTTCATCCCCTTGCGCCGTCGCTGCTGCTGCTGCTGCTGAGCGCTGGCACCTGTTCGGCTGTGTGGAGCATCGGCTCGTAAAGAGCGTTGACTTGTGGGTTAACCTTGCCCGGCTCCTACTCCTCCTCCTCCTCCTCCTCCTCCTCTTGCGCCGCTCCGGTAGCCGCCGCCGCCGCTCGCTCCGGGGGAGAAGAACCGGTCGTTCTCCTTCTGCCGTTTCCATCATTCACCGGCTCCCGCCCGATAATGATGATGATGATGAAGATGATGACGCTGCGCCTTCGTTCCCTCGCGCCGAGAGAGCTTCTCTCCGCCGCGCGCGCGCGCGAGCTCAAGGGCTTCGTTTTTCAAGCCGCGCGCGCCGCCAGCTCTTCCCCCTTCGCCACTCTAACGTGTATATACATCGGCCGCGCGCGCGCGAGAGAGAGACCGGCCGCTGCGATTGTTTCATAACTCGCCACGATCTACACACCACTTTCCCCGTGTATGCTCTTGTCCAAGTCGCAAGCAGCCAAACGAGTTGGCTGTAGGCGAGGGATTTTTGGAAAATCCAATAACGATTTTCGTTCGTTGCCACGTTCAATCGTTAACTTTAAGCGCGCGCGCGCGACCTTCTACAGATTTGCTTCTCGTGTGTAATCCCACGGAAATATCCCCCGTCGAGACTATGCGAATGCTTTGAATATATATATCACACGTTTCGAGTACATCGATCACCGAGGGGCTTCTTGCTTTCTTATTCCCTCCAAATCTCGACGGTGTTCCCATATTTTCTTCTAGTACTCAATCGTACTAAATTTGATGCGGCTTTCGGCGTTTTCAGCTCTTTTTCGGCTCTTCCTGATCTGCGGAATAGCTCTTGGTTAACATTAGCAAGAATAAAGAGTACTTTTCTACATAAACCTGCAGTACTCCACAACAACTCCGTGGTACTCCCTCTCCCTATATCCTTGAGCCTTAAAAATCTTGCCCCGTTTAATGGGCCAACAAAAAGACGGAACAATAAAGCTAATCTTCGGAAGCAAAGGTTCCGAAGACAGTAAACTTCTTTGTGAGCCCTTCGAGGGCATTTATCGTTGTTGCGGTTCAAGCCTTATGTTATTCCAAGTGCGTAAGCATTAGTAGTTATTCTATGTGAGGATAATTCCGTTGAAGGAAAGCCTCATGTCTATACACCCGGCGGAAGGAAGTAAAATAACTCGAGCAGCCTTCCTCGTTCGATTTGAATTCTTCATCTACCATGACAGACGTGATCGACAAGATGACCTATACGTGTATACATGCGTACATACACACACGCACTCGTACACTCTAACAGGTGCGCGCGGGCGCGCGTGCGAAATGGCGGACATTATTCGACATGAGGGCGAAAAGATGAAGCGCGGACGTAGAAGAACGTAAGGAGGAGGCGGCGGCGGCGGCGGCGCGGTACGGAGGTATATACATGCACGCAAGTCGCAACATGGGAACGCCGGTGTCTATCCGGGCGCGCGCGCGCGAAACAATGGAACAGTTATTTGGCGAGCGCTGAAAGCCGCCGAGCGGTCACGGCGCCGATCGAGGTGTGTGCAGCTGCGGGTGTAAAAAGCTCGAGCTGCAGCCGCGCGCTCGGATCGCCGCCAAATCGGCGTTGTACAGCGCGCCAACCCGTTTCACATTTGAAAACAGAGCCGCGCGCACCCGCACACGCGCGAATGTACGTATAGGACGCGATCCACGGGTTTTTGTGCGCGCGCAAGCCGCGGGTTGGAATCGCGCGGTACGTTAGCTGGCGGGCGTCAGTTTGGAGCTGCCGCGTGTGCAAGCAGCTCAATCAGCTCGCGCGGCGCGGCGGGACCGTTAACGCTGCCCCCGTCTATACGGTATATACACGTACCTCCTCTGCCCGCCGCGCCAACACCGACTTACGGTTCACTAGCCTCGAAAATGCCTTTCTACGACGGCCGGCCCCGCGCTCGCTTTTTCCCTGGCCGGCGCGCGCGCGCGCGACCACGACGCTGATGCGGCCGCCAAACGCGCGAGTGACGAAAATCGAACAAACGCCCGCCGTCATTCGCGCGCCGCCACCGCGCGGAATAACGTAAACGAGACACGTCCGAAGTATAAAGAACGAAGTGCGCGCCGGGACGCCCCCGTCGGGGGGAAATAGTTCGTATCGGCGCGCTCCCGTTCGCTGCGATGCGCGCGACACGCCATATGCGCCGCTTAGACACGAAATTTGAATGGAAATCGGAAGAGAATCCCAATGACGGGTCGTTAGCATTCTGCTCTGGCTCTCGGAGCAGGCCGCAACCTATACTCTCGGCTCGAGCCGAGATAAATTTTGCTTTGAGGACAACGCGTCCACTTCGTCCGGGACAATTACGGCCGTGCTCGTAAATCTCGAAATAAGTATGTACTTTTACGCTAATGCGATTCAAATGCAAAGCCTCTCGCGCGTTTATACATACCGCGTGCGGCTATTGTACATTTTAAAATCACCACTTTTACTGTTTACTCTATCGCTAATGATATTCAGACGCGAACCGCGCGCGCGTGCGCTTACCGCAACGCCACGCCTTCGAGAGCGATCTCGTTTTAACCATTAGCTCGTCGCGAAATGGTTGGCGCAGTTTGATAATGACGCGGTTGGCCGCAGACGAAATTCATGCGATTCATCTATATGCACCACGTTCGGCTGATCTGGATCCAGTGAGTCAAATTCAAACGATGACTTTTTTGTGGCTTTGAATAGACTGAGGCGAAGGTACCCAAGAAGGGCTACCCACTGAAATTTTACCGCAAATTAGGCTATGACAAAAATTTGAATTTCGTAAGTTTGCGAAGGACACGACAAGCATTTACCGATTTTATCCCATTGAAAATGTCAATCAACCAAAGGCACTCATATCGGGCATTGTAAAATTTGGAAACTCAATATGGCTCCATAATAATTCAACCCTTTTGCGTGTTCCAGCATTTTTACTGTGTAAACTCGACTTAGTGATATTTTTATCCATGCATCTAATAATCATTCATAGTAAGTGAATGTTTCAGTTTTTCCCGAGTATTTCCATATGATTCCATATTGGCCAAACTGGATTGTTTTTTTATTGGATTCGAAAAACTGCAAAAAAAATTGGTAGTAAATAAGCTTGAAGCTACTGTAAAACTGTAGTTGTAATTGCTAAATGAGTAAGGAAACCATAAAAAAATTTCTTCCATTGCGGTCAACATGACTCGATTACCACTCGTGCCTATAAAATACCCGAAATATCAAATATCTGGGTGGAGGGCATTATTGGGTCCCGAGGAATATTAGATACCATAAATTCGACAATTTTTACAATACGTTCGCCACTCAATTGTTATGCTCAACGAGCTTTTGGTCTATCATGACAAAATCAGTCGACAAGTGGGACAATAATCCGACTGAATCAGGCGGATTACGCCCACACTTAGTAACCAAGTCGAGCTCTATATCGGCTCGATGTATTGTTACACGTCAGGCCGGGTCCCAGTGGCGAACTCGGCATATATATGAAGGTGCAGGCGTCAGAGGGATTACGGTACATGCGAGCGCGCCGTTCGCGTCACTCGCCGCGACGCTAATGAGCGATGCGTCGGGCCCCCCAAGTGGGCCTCTTCTTGCGTGTCGCCACGCGCGCGCAAGTGTATTAGGTCGACCCACTAATTCGACGCGTCGCGTCTCCGACGCGGCCGCACTGGATTTTAGGTCGACCGATATGTATCCTGCTCGTATTATACTCGAAATCGTGATACGAAGGAAAAACCGAAGTTTAATATGGAGTTTTCTTTACCGCAACCTTTGCCCTCCTGGTTTGGGGGCCAAGTGAATTTGTGAAATATTCGCCGATATGGCGGCTCTTGTAATCGATCGATATTCGACGTAACAAAGGCCCGTTGAACAAATCGAAATTCCTGTATAGCTGATTGAGCTAGTGGAATTGGCGAGCGGTGGCAGTCGGCCGGAGCCATCCCAATCAAACAAGCGAATCGTCCCTCGGCGCGCAGGCTGTGGCCAAATAACGAAGCCGCGATCAAACGCGCTCGATATGCTCTCGGGGAGCCGTGTCCCATCTCAATTCAATAATCGCCCGCTGCTCCATGCCTCTCTATACACCCAATCCACGGTGCCCTCTCGCGAAAATCTGCCGCCCCGGTGTCCTTGGCAGTCAGTTGAGCGGCTCGCGCGCGCCGCCGCGCCGCGCCGGCATCGAGCAGTGGGCTGCGACCGCGTGACCTGGAAATCGGCCAGTACAGCGCGAGCGACCAGCAACACGTGGCAGCCAGCTCCCGCCTCTTTTTTTCTTTCTCTCTCTCTCTCTGGCTCCTTCGCTTCTCGCAGGCCAGTGAACCCGATTTTACCCCCTCGCTGTATAGATGTTGTTACGTGGCCCGCGTGCGCGCCCGCGAAAATGTGACCGGCCAACTTCCGGGCAGGCCCGATCCGCTCGTTCGCCCGCGCTGGCCGCCTGAGCACGAGCGATATTCTACTCTCTCGCAGGTATGCATTATATACAGACCAACACACCACTGGCTCAATGGCCAAGCGCACGATTTTTGGGCGAACCTCGTCGTGTATACGCGCCGGATTGTATATACCAAAGCTCCTCTCGCGCTGAAAAGCTCGTTTCGGTTTGTCGGACGAAAGAAAAACGCACATCTCGTGCGTGCTTTTCTTCGTTCGAGAAACTGAGATGTGCTTCTTTCTTGTCCGAGAAGACGAGATGTGCTTTTCTTCGTTAAGGCCGACGATATGGCGGGGTAGTTCGATGCTATTCATTGGGTGACAACGGTGAGCTTTTTGCCGTGCAGCTGCACTTTCGAACCTCGGTGAGAGGCGCGTTTCATTTGTTCAACAAAAACGCACTGGAAAAATAACTAGAACTTTGACGATGCGTTGTTAATAATTTGTTGTATAGCGATCTACTCCAACGATGTTTTGTCAGCGAAATCACAAGATTTGTTGCTATACGTATTTTCATTAAAAAATTTCATGGCCATTGTGTCGTAGGGTAATCGACGACTTATATTATATGAAAAGTTAGTATTTGGGTTACCAACTCATTGGTTTTTTAATTGCGCATACAGAGAGGGAAATTATTTTTAACGGTATACGAAATGTTTTGAAACTGGTCTTTTGTTACTTGTTATGAATCCAGTAATCCGCAGATATACGGTTCAATAATATTTATAGCACTAGGTCGGTTACTTTCCTGAATATATCAATAGCCTGTATGACATGGGAGTGCGTGATAATACACTCTCAGTAAGTCAATGCACTGATTCGTGAAGTAACGCGAATCTTATTAAAAATGTGCAATAGTATTATCTAATCGGGCTGCGTAAAATACTGGATTATGAATGTAAGCTGAAGATTTCCTCTAAAGTTTATCATTCGATAACGTTTTTTTCCCCATAGCACTGTACAAGCGTAATTCTCCAAATGAGCAAGCTGAACGCTTTTAGATCGTTCGAGTCGATTTTTCTGAGAGATTCGGTGAAATAAATGACTAGATGCGAGATTTTTTCATGTAACATGAAATCTTGTTATCAGTGTGAGGCAATTTAAATGGCATTTTCAATGTCAAGAATGTTACTGAACAGCAAAGACAGTGGGTGACGTGTTTTATACGTTTTTATTAATTTATCTTATGTTATTTTAGTTATTGAAACTAGGTTACTATACATTGTACAAAAATATATACAATATGAAATTATAATAATAATTCTGCGAATAATGAACGAGAGTTTTATTCACATTGGCAGAACGTGTTATGAGACTAATCCATATTAATTGAGAATCAACACATGGAAACTATTACGAAATCGATAAAAAAGGAAATTGAGAAGTGGAACAAATCATTACACAATGAGTTTTAGAAAAATATAAATTTTCCTCAAGCTCAAGATTCCTCACTTGTGCAAATTCAATCGCCAATTCAAATTGCTCTTGACATACTTACCTCTCACACGAAATTGGCATTTATAATCATTCGGTATAGCGATATAAAATTAGAAATATGATTGTGATACGAATGCGAGAAGTTCACCAGTTGACTAAATTTACCAAGCCATCATTTAGACGTGTATATCGTTGGGAAAAAAACATAAACGATGTCTATGTGATATAATCAAGTATTGAAGTATCTTTCAATTATCAGAGTTTTTTTCGTAATTACTTTCGTATAAGGAACATTTACAGAGATTAATATACTGAGCAAACTTTTTCATCTAATATATAATTCATGATCTCATTGAAACTCGCTCTTCGTCCGTCAATGCAATTCGATGTTGCGTTGAATTCTCTCTACAACAAAATTATAAATAGTGATATACTAGACTTGCGATGATTATATGATTTCGATGCAATTTTTTTCTTCAAAGTGTCCTTTGGATTTTTTTCTTCTCGCCATATATAATAACCTCAGTCGGTTGGGAGACTTGGGGAATCAAGTCAAACTCGTGATGACGATAGTGCGGCTAACATGTTCTAAGCGCATGAGTGCAAGTTAACGATGACAAAAAGGGGGGCGAAATGGAGAGTGAATAGTCACAGATGCTTATTTGATGAGCGGACGAATAAGTGAATGAGAGGTGCTTATTATATTCGTTAGCTATTCATAGACTGTACTACGTGTTACTGTGATTTACATACTATTACACGATGCTTATTCATGCAACAATTTCTATTGTTCTTGTCTTATCTCTGAGTCTTCTGTTCCATACACCGCGCTCTATATTCCAATATACTTGTCGTCCAACTTAACGTCTTCTTTGATTATCGCTTAATATATTTTTTCTTCGTTATGCTCGATATGTTGATTAAAATTTCGCAAACTCATACGTATGATAGGAGAGCATTGAAAAAGTATTGCTAGTTCACAAATTGGTCAGTTTCTTATTGAATTTCATTATTGATAAAGTATATAATAAATCGTCGATTCGTATAAAAAGTAAATTGAAAGCGCCAATACAATAATCTAGTATTTCATAGACGATTTCGGATAGTGATGATTTTGAAAAACAATCCGTGGAACCTAACAATTCTCGAAATGAAGAATAGCAAAAGACCAAGAGCCGAAATGCGCAATAGTTTTCGTAAGAGATAGAATAAAAAATTGAGTAATTCAAAAAGTTGAGATAAGTTCGTTATCACGTTTGAGGACAGCTCTGTTAATCTGTCCAAAATAATGCAAAGATTTTTTCGATATGCCCTATGCATGAGGTCGTATTTCGGAGAGCGGAATGATAAGAACGTGTCTCGAAGGGACGCAAAATAAGGCCGCATCTCCGCGGTTTAAAAATTAGCTATGTGAATTAGCTTTGTCTTTGGGAAAATGTTGCAATAATGCGCTTTATATGCACGGAGACAAAAATCAGTTAATCTGCTGAAAACAGCCACGCGTGAGTAATATGTGAGACTGTTTTACTGGGAATCCGACTGCAGCAAGACTTGGCCGGGGCAATTCCATTTCTCTCTCGCAAGGAAGTGGATCAGGCCTTGGGCCGTCTCGGTCATCTCGCTAAAACTTTATGAGATGGTTTTTGGCCGGCCAAACAGGTGATATGTGCAATCATGAGGCAGCCAACGTTGCGTTTTCCCCGAGGTATTCGAGAATCGTTTTTGGTGTTACGCATGCATAGTAAATAGATAGTTAGTTCGTGAATACATGTGACTCGACCGTACGATTACCAAACTCACGCAGCTACTCAAAAAGTCCCCCCCCCCCGCCCCAGGAGAAATCGTATGTAGATAATATGTAAGAAATACAGGTTGTGAATTGGTTCGAAGGACTGTTTTCACCCACTACGATACGATATCATTCCGCGATTCTCTGAGATACGTCTTTATGATTCTGCCCCCACCCCTCCCGAGACACCACATTATTTCGACGAATAGGGCAGGTCTATTTATTATTCAAATTTCCAAAATCTAGCAAGGTTTGATAAAAATATACACGTATATTTTTCAATTATCTCTGTGTGTCGGAAAATAGGACTAGAACCAAATTACGCATGCCAAGGGCTAGGAAAACGCGAGGCTCGTAACACCGATATATTCATCAAGGAAGGTAAGGAAAAGAATTACTGCAAGAATCGATCAGCGTGTCAATTCAATGAGCCGCAGTAAGCCAATAGCTATTTTAAAACAGTCGAACTATCTGGCGTTCGGTATAAACGAGTCGAAAAGCTCTTGCCAAATTCGAACTCGCCCGTGGTGTGCTGTATAATATAACTGACTCTGAGGAGCGGGCGCAAGCTCGAGCCAGCGCGATCACTTACCTGATTAGTTGCTATACTACAATCCACGTGACCTCTCGCCGGGGGTACAACACTCCATAATACAGCATTGAAAAATCTTTATGACCAATCTTCTTGATGTCAAAAAGCCATCGATTGGAAAAGTACGCCCCAACTCGGCAACCTTGGGGTACCAGGTTTCGAGTTAAAGTATTTGAACGAGCTTAGAAATCTGATTTTTTTTGTCAATCGAACTTGTCAAGCGAGCAGTCCACTGCACGTTTCTCAACGTTCCACTCGATATAGTGATAGGCAAATTTTTTCTCTGGATATTGACGATGGAAAACAGAAGGTATATAGAGCAGTTGTGAGAAGTACACGAATTTGTCGTAAGAATTATTTTGAAAGTAAATAATATTCATTATACTTAATAATTATTTTCAAATTGATTTGACAATTTAACATGCTGATGGTACTAAATCACTCTGGATAAAATAATTATCATAACAAATGTGTGTACCTCACAACCAATCTACATTTTTTTTCCATCGCCGACATTCTGATTTGACTGGAACGTCAAGGAACGCGCGCGAACTACTCGCTTGAACTTGGATTTACAAAAAAAATCTGCTTTCTATAAAGTTCGCCTGAACAAATTTTGCTGGTGCGTGTCTCAAGGTTCCCGCGTTGAGCTAGGCGTACTTTTCGAATTAACGGCTATTTTACGGGAAGAAAATTGCTTACATGAAAATTGTCCAATGCTCTCTGTTACGGAGTGTAATAGCACCCCCCGGCGCGAGAGGTCACGTGGTCTCTGCCGGAGGTCACGTGACGAAACAGCCCTATAGGGCTCGAGCGAGCGAGCGAGGGTGGCACCGGAAGGGATGAAGCGAGCCTGCCAACCGCGCGCGCGCGGCTTGGGGATCGGGGAGTGCGCGGGGATATACGCATAGAGGATGGATATACGCATAGAGGATGGATATACGTCGCTATATATAGGTGGGTGTGTGAGTGTATACATATACGCGAATACACGCACACACACACGTACACGCTCGTATATGTATGTGATATATACGTGACGACGAGCGCGCCATCCCGCCAAGCGTCTTATGCAACGCCGAACTATTATACATTTTTATAAGCCCATCCATTTATATAGATAGGCCGGCGGCCGAGAAACGTCCGGTTGCCGCGGCTGCGGCGGTGGCACACGCGCCATTCGTCTAATGCCGGTCGGCCGGCACGCACACCCACGTGAATTTCGGCGCACTGTGCACGTGCGTCCCGTCATGTGCGCCGCGACGCTCCAGCTGCTGATGTCGTTATAGCTTCGCAGATGCCGCGCCGACGAGCCCCGTGAGAGAGCTGCTATACACCCGCCGCGGGCTGTGACACAGTGAGTTTTTGGTGCAGTTCGGTGCGCGCGCGTGCGGCCAAACCGCCGCGAGTCAACGATCCCAGCTACGTTGTGTATATATAGGTAAAGATATCCTCGAACTTTTGGGGTACTATCGATTTTCACCGCGACTGTCGTCCCCCGGTACGTGTGTGTGCGGCTCGGACATCTCCCGCGAGAGAGAGAAAACACCACGCGGTTCGCGGTGCGTATGTATCAGCTGCCGCGCGCAGTGTGTGTTTGGTCGCGACGTCGCGGCGGATGATTCTTTTTTCGGAGCAAAGTGGAAGATCGAGTGGGGAATGGAATTGGGGGAACGATCCGCGCTATCGAACTCGCAATGTTTACGTTTCGAGCTCGTCGTAATAATTCGGAGAGAAAGATTCAATGTGTATATAGACGCGCGGCGACTCTAGTGCATGAATGGTTCATTCAGTTTGCTTCAGTTTCCCCGGATAAACAGGTGGCATGGGTGAGACGTCATGCGTCTAATCACGTCATTCGTCATTTTTGGCTTTATTACAATTCAAATGGAGTTTGCACGCGAGTTTGGCGATAAGTAGAATTGCCCGGCCTTGGGTCGAATGTCCACAAGAATAGCAGTAAAATACGAAATCAGTTTCTGTTGTAATTCTCGGAACATAGAATCTTGCAATAAATGTATTATCATCCAATTACCAAATCAGTCGAGTGTACGAGAGAAAAACAATATTTTTTCAATTCATCGTATGGGATATTTGAAAGATGCAAGTTTGACAGAACGAATGAGAGGTGACATTTTCTGATATTTCTTTCGCGCACGCGTCAGGTTTCGCCTCGGGATTATTGCACTGCAGGCTTTGAATAACCTTTCACAGATGTGACAATTAATTTCCAACGAATGTCGTTGATTTAACAAGGATTCCCAAGAAAAATCACGTACAAACTTTCCAACGCCATTGGCATGATTATTCACCAGCGCCGACGTTCTCGTGTGTACATGTATATCAGGCGCTTTTCTCCGAGATAAACTCGCGAAGCAGCCTCCAATCATACGATTGAGTTTTATCAATGGAAAGGCGCTGGCTAGTGTGTGCGTATTAGTTCTGGTGGCTGCGGCGCCAAAAGGAGGCTCGACGCCGCTCGATAATTCCGGCCGGCTCTCGTGTGCGCGTGGATGTATACATATGTATACCGTATATGGGTCATTCTCATGGAAACGGTATTTTTTTATGCCAAAAGTGGAAATATCCAATTCGTTATCTTGTCCATTTTGTTCCTTCATTGTGTTTTTCGGTACGAACATGAGCTAAAACTACTTTTGAAACGTCGCCATTATTTTTTTTCTTCGGTCATTTCCTGATTTTATGATTTTTAAGCTATCACGATAATGGCGCGTTTTATGGATCTAGCAGAAGATTAAATTTACGATACTGCTGTTTGTGAACCTGAAAAGGTTCATCAGGTAAAACGGGAAAGAATACGTCAGTTTGATTTGTGTATAGTTCTTTTTGTCAGTGTCGTTTAAACGACTTTACAAAGGTAAGGAAAACGTAATTTTCTGTATGATTTTGAAATCACAAAATATAATCTTTGAACGATGACAACTTCGAGAAGAAGACACTAGCAAATCTTGAGTATTTTTTTTCGTCCTATCTTGTGGTTTGATCAGAAAATGCATCCCTTCACCGCGAAATAGAAATGCCCATCAGAATCTATGAATATTACAAAATGGTGTTAGGCAATGACGAATTGAACAAAATTAGCGATTGTGGGTCTAAAAAGCGATGTGGAGGGTGTCCGGTGTACTATATATCAACACATGTACACAGCAGAATTACTAAATTTCACGTCTTACTCATTTTAGCCCTTGGTTCAGCAGCGTTAGTAAATGACGGCATATATATGTAATCAGTTTTGGATTCGATCTCAAGGTCCAAAATGCTAAACATATCGTTACCGTTCGATTGTTGCCATAATTGGTAGAAGTAGTGTTCGGTGAGAGCAGTCTAAACAACGATTTGAATTTATTTTTGGAGTACTTTTGAGAAAAGTTGTAAAAATAGACAAAATCTGTGAACATGAAGTAAGTGACTGAGATTCGCACTAAAAAAGTAAAAAACGTCAATTGCGATAGAGAAACTTGGAATGTTTACTGTTTAAACCAGAAGAACATAATCGATTTGAAATACCTGTAGCCGTTCCGGATGGCAAACATTTCTTTTCAATGTTCAAAATGTCGAAGACATGGAAAAGACCGGTTTCATCAGAATGACCCATATATATACATGCAGTGTTGGCACAAAATAGAGCGGTCGGATGTTCATGGGACACGATGAATTCTCACAATTTTCTATTCCCCTTTCGCACACTCGTTTCGTGTGTAATCAAAATCAATTATAGTATCACGCTTTCAACGGCTGACTCTAATTTAGTCGCGATGTAAATTCCTTGGAATGCTTTTGTTGTTTCGGTTTGTTTGGATCATAATTGAATCTGACGTTGATCATTCGAGTTGTGGTTGGAATTATATCATTCGATAGATCATATGGCTTTATTTGTTTCCTAAAAAATGTTCCATATATCGCGTTCTTGGAGTTGTAATACCGACATCCTTATACTCTTGTAATCTTGGATTATCCATATGCGTGAAGCCATGAAACGACCTTTGTAACTTTTTTCTAAACGTTGGCCGTGACAACATCAATTCTTATTCTCATTGCCGTATCATGAATTTTATAGTATTGGAAGAATTTATTTGCCAAGTTGTTGAAATGTTTCTGTAGATGGAAAAAAAAAACATATAACCAATTATCATCACAGTTATTTCTGTTATTGTTGTTTATTTTTATTATTTTCATTCTCCAACAGTAGTATTACTAAATAACATTGTCGTCCGCGACAAAACATCCGTAATAAAATTATTTCCGTGAATTTTTTAAACACTAAGCATGATTTCATATACAAAACTATAAGCTGTTACCAATAAAAATCAAGTAATATACCATAGAAATGTCACATACTATAGTACAACCATGAAATAAAAATAAAAACAATTGCGTTTCTTCAATAAATCAGTCAATACATTGAATTTTTTCATATTTTAAATTTTCACTTTTCTCGAACTACTCTATAGGCAATTTACATTTAACATGCGTTTCGAGCCCTTGTCTCAAAAACGACTCGTCTGAGAAATGACAAAATCTACGTCTCGAGCCATCGTGAGAGAATAGTTGTGAGAAACCGAGTCGTAATGATGCGCAGCTGTAGGCGAGCTTTGATATAGGATTGAAGGGTATATTTTGCTCAAATGGAAAACCGCAACCCCGTGACAATGCACTTGTGCTAACCATAAATCATAACGGAATATAAAATGAATGGGAGAATCTCCTCTCGCGAGAATACGTGCGTAATAATCTTTGATAAATAATGGGAATGCTAATGGTGCGTTGTTGCATTCAACTGCCGTTACGTTATTGATGCCAAACACTCTACCGGACACCTGCGTGCACCAGAAACTACTCGACTGCAGTACATACTCACTTGTTTTTTTACCCCTGCGTTGTTCCGTTTGAATGAAATTGAGTTAGATTCTGTAGAGCCACTGTGGGTGGGATATTTTTTCTGATTACTTTTTGTTATTGATCAAAAGTACTGTTGGTTTTACGAGGATGAGAATCTTCCATGAGAAAAATGATGTACATTTTCAGCATTGAATATTTTCCTGTTAATGAAATTTACGATGCAATTGATTAAATTATTTGTTAATTAATTATACCTTGAGAATCGTCATGGTTTTATATATACTTGATCTTGAAATCCAGCTATTCAGGTTTTTTCATACTGCAACACGATGTTGAATCTTATCCGATCGAGGCCCACGAGATTATGTATAAATAACGATTTGATAATATTATATTCCAAAGTATTATTAGAGATTTTCATATAGTTTCATGGAGTGTATATTTATCCAATAAATTTTAATAAAAAAATAGCAAATGTTTCCAACATTCGTTGATCGATGCTTGAAAGCATGTCTTAAATTACAAATTTATAGCTTTGGCATGACATTTTTTACATTTTGTTTTAGAAAATCTTTCCACGAAGCTGCATGAGAATCACTTTTATCAGTTACTATCTGCCAAGTCAAGAATGCCTTGGAGAAGCTGAGAGACCATTGCGCCAATCTTCAGTAGCTAGTTAACAGCGCATGGTTACTATTTTCCTGTAATAGGTAAGTGATACGGAAAATCAAATACTTCTCGGAGCGAAATTCTACATATATATATAAGGGATAATTAACTTGTGATATTTCAATTAGTTTTTAGCGATAAGATTTTTATGAAATGGCGTACGATGATGTTATCCTGCACATGGGCCAGTTTGGCAAGTATCAGCGAAGGATATACTTCCTGCTGTGCTTGCCAGCCATATCGTGTGCTTTCCACAAGCTCGCAGGAGTTTTCTTAGGGGCCAAAATGTCCTCGAGGTAGGTTATTCGAGGATTTTCCCCCAATCCGATTGCACTGCATCGTATGCGTTTTCTTTTACAGGTGCGTATTGCCCTACGAGGACGTGGATACAGCATCGTATTATCTACCCGACTACGTGTTGAACGCGAGCTATCCATGGGATCCTAAAATAAAATCGTGGTCGCAGTGTGAAAGGTACTCCGATCTGACAAACGAAGTCCCGACGAGGCAACAAGTCGCGACGTGGACCAAGCCTCGCAGAAAAACGACGGAGTGCCATGACTACGTTTACGACAGGAGCAAATACAAGAGCTCAACGACGTCTGAAGTACGATGAACGATCCACATCGCTAACGCGAAATTTCGGCTCTTTTCAATTTTCCATCGATAATTTATTTCCAAGATTCTAAATCCATTCGAGACGATGTGTTTTCCATTCAATTGAAAATTCTTCAACAATAAATAGGATTTATGGATATTGAAAAATTCAAATGGATTTTTTCGTTGCAGTGGGATCTGGTTTGCGATAAGGAATGGCTGAGGGCATTCGGAGACTCGATCTTCATGGTCGGAGTCATGCTCGGCTCGACGATTTTCGGAGCGCTGTCGGACAAGTACGGGCGCAGACCAATTTTCTTCCTGTCTCTTGTGATACAACTGATCGGAGGAATCGTAGTCGCACTGACGCCCGAATACATATCTTACATGGTCTTCAGGGCGATCGTCGGCTCGACGACCAGTGGCGTTTTCCTCGTCGCCTACGTCATAGGTGAGTGTCCTCGTGTCTGGCAAATAATTTCATGACTCGAGGACTGCGATTGAAATACACGGCTCTTTGATCTTGCTGGAACTGTTGGCATCTGATTACTCCAGTAGAAAATATATGGAGTCACTCATTCGTATCGATTTGTCTGGGCTATTTACATCTTTTCATATGCGTATAGGTTTCGTAAATATGCTTGACGATCAATGTTCATAACTCAGAAAGATGAAACTGCTAAGATGATAAGTATAGGCATAAGTTGATATTGAGTATTCCAAAAAACTACCTTGGGTAGTGGTATCGGAGATCCAAAGGATGCGGGCATTGAATCTGACGAATTCCATCCCGACGAAATATGATTTGCCAGCTATCCTTTCGGAGTAGGTATGTCTTCCAATCAGGGACTATTTTCCGCCATTAACTCGTTCTTTGTCGGTAGGCGAGCTCTTATCTTTCGTGAGCCGGGGCTAGCCGGCAAGAGCAAAAGCGAAAAGGAAGAGACGAGAGTGATCAAGGGCTCGCGCCATGAAAGGCCGCGACTTCCGATTGCTCTCTCGTCGATTATATTATATATATCCCATGATAATTTTGCTCCGACTCGACGAGAGGATCCAGTACATGTTTTGCCGTGTTTGCTGCTCTTATTTCTCACCTCATCAAGCGTGCGCTCATGTCCAGTTTCAGTTTCTGCCGACTCGCGGGCAATTTACGCTAGGGTACACGTAGCAATAAAAAGTGTCAGCGCGATTACGTCTCGCGTACGTGTGTATATACACTCGCGGCATAATATTTTTGCGGGATACAATTTGCTGACAGTATTGCAGTTGTGTTTGTTGACTCGTCGGTTCGAGTACGCGAATCCGTCTAGATTAAATTCTACAAAAGCCACAAACTCTGTTATATGCTTTCATACGCACATTTGACAGAGTCATATTTGTATTTCGTTAGGATGGATAGTTGGAGTTTCCGCTTGACAAGACAATACGATATTTCAGCTACAATCTCATCGTGGCCTCGAAAAATCTTGGTTTGTCCAACATTCATATCTTTCGGTCTTGGTGTAAGAAAATCTCGTCTCCCAAAAATCGAAAGAGAGAGACGCGAGAAATTCTCGTCGTCCGTAAATGTGCGCATTGTCGAATCTCGCGTTCGAGTGCAACAAACGTCCCGGCTCGCACTTTTCCCAATAGCCGCGCGCATGTACACTAGTTTTCCCCGTGGCGGGTAATACGATCGGTCTCGAGCGCGCGCGCGCGACGCCGCGCGAGAGTGAAAAGATATGCGGAAAACGAAAAATGTGTGCGCGTATATGGTACACACGCATATAAACGCGTCGGCTAGTGCGCGAGCCGGCTCGTGCATATAGGTACGCGGTGCAGTCGGGGCGCGCGCGCGCGGCGGACGGGCCGTTGGCCCCGGAGCGGCGAACGGATTTTTACAACGGAGAACCCGCCGCGCGCGCCACAGCCGCGCGCGAGGATGTTTTCTCGTCTCGGCTCTTCGTTTTGCCCGGGGGAGGCGCGCGCGCCCGCATATCCTTTCGTTGAATCCTGGCAACCCTGGCGGCTCGGCGGCGCGGCTCTCGTCGCGGCTTTTTCGCGCGGCGGCGGCGGCGGCGGCCCAGTCCCCGTGCTCCTTTTGCTGCCGCGCGCGGCATCGTCTCTGATGCGCGCCGCTGCTTTTTCCCCCGCTATACATATGTATATAGGATGCGCAGCCCGAGCTGCCAGCCTCCCGCTCGAGCTAAAATTAGAACCACCTGCACGGATTGTTTCGGTGTGTGTTGTATAGGCAATGCCACGACGAGTTTTTCCCTTCGCGCGCGCGCAGCTTGTTTTTCGGTATGCTTATGCTTCGTATATACGTATATGCGCATCAAATCAGATTCGGCCTCGGGCTCGAGCCGCTTATGTTTTGCCGTGTCGCGCGCGACGCACGAGTTTACAAGCTATATGGGTTGATGTCCGACCGACATTTATCCACCGATCGTCTCCGATCTCTATCGAGTCTCTTTTTCGACTACATGTAGGACTCGATTCGCGCGTATATATAGTCAAGAGGGCATCGAGGCAGCTGGGACACGCGTGGGGTTTCTGGTAAACCGGCGTGTCGCCGATCGGATCAAGTTAAAATCACTGCACTCAGTCCGCGACTATATCATGTTCGTTTGAGAATCAAGCGCGGCCAAAAAAGGATGCGAATTCTTTCGACAAGGCCGTACGTAGAGCTTATGTAATTTACATAAGTTTTCCGTCGAACGCTATATACCCTCGAGGATCCTCGAGTCGGGCACGCGCGAAACCGCAGTGCGGATTTCGGAATGCGAAAGCGATACGATATATGCATATATATATATATATATATATATATATATATATATATGTATGTGCGAGATTAACGAATCCTAATCTCTGGTGCGTCTTGTGTTTTTTGTACAGCTTTGGAAATGGTGGGACCGCAGAAGCGTCTGATAGCCGGTGTCGGGTGTCAACTGTTCTTCACCACCGGATATATCATGACCGCGGGCTTCGCGTATTACATCACCGACTGGAGGATGCTGCAGTTTGCTCTCACGATCCCGAGCATCGCCTTTCTTCTCTACTGGTGGTGAGACACGCTCGTTTTCACCCCGCGGCTCGCGTATCTACATATACACGGCTCTTCGAGCTCCCAAACACTTCTTTGATTTTCCCTCGTAATTGAATTTTCAATATATCCGCGTACACCTCAAACTCACCCTCAAATGCCCAACGTATTATACAATTTGGGGGCTCTGAATTGCGCCAGGCGCGCATATATATAACGATTTCCCGAAACATAGTACGACTCCGATACGAACTCCACGCGATCGGCACTGAACTACGTGGGGATCTCCTACGCGAACGACGTCCAAGAGCAAAGGAATTTTGAACGTCGGTTTATATATATGCATAAGGAATTCTCGCGGTGACACCGTTCCCAACTGCAGCGCGCGAGCACGAATGCAAAGTAGCCCGGGGCTCGGGTTTCCACGGCCGCGTAAAAAAGTTTCGAGCACTCGTCAAAACAGAGTCGCTCGCATCTAACGGGACATGTGCAGCGAGCCGCGCGCGCGCGCGCAAAAAGACGCCGATTCCGTGCTATGCTCTGTATTGTATACACACGAATGTGACTACAGCTCGGTGTGGAACGAGACGTGCTTTCAAATGCGTATAATCGGATGCGGTTTCGCGATGTCCGGTCGAATCTGACACTTTTAGCGAACTATCGGGCGATGGCGGCGGATGATCTATATACCGTCGGTGCAAACTCATACGTTCGACACACTCCGCGCGCGTGATTCGTATTACGTCTCAATGCTTTGTTTCTCGAAACATTATCAGCTGGCTATGGGAAACTCGAACGGGATTTCGTTTGTTCCCATCGTTGATTGACATCTTCGTTGTCCCAGGTTCATTCCGGAATCTGCTCGCTGGCTGTTGACGAAGGGCCGCACGAAGGAGGCGAAAGAGCTGCTGCAGAAGGCTTCCCGTGAAAACGGCGTCGAAATACCAGACTCGACCCTTGAACACCTGCTAGACGAGTCCAACGGCGATAGCACGCCTGACTCCGTCAAACCGACAATCCTCGACCTATTCAAACATCCCAATCTCCGGAGAAAGAGTTTACTTTTGTTCTTCAATTGGTGAGGCACATATACCGTTTTCCCCAGTGTTTGAATATTCTCGATAATTTTCTCAATGTTTTCAATGTTTTCTCGAGTCTGTGATTATTGTTTTCCCATGAAAATATATCTTGTGCAACGAAAACGATCCGTACATGACTTATATCCAAATGAAAGATTAAAAACTTGTCTCATGATACAAGCGTATACTCATCTAACAAATGTTTTAATTCGTTGGTATTAATGATTTTAAAATCTTTTGATGAAGGCTCGTCGTTGATGGTCACGATTCATATATATGTACATGTAAAGCTGTAAAACTTTTTGTTGTTCCGAAACAGGCTCGTAAACAGTGGTTCGTATTATGGCCTCTCGTGGAACGCATCCAATCTCGGCGGCAACGATTACATGAATTTCGTCATATCCGGCCTGGTGGAGATACCCGCTTACACTTTTCTTATTTTCACGCTCAACCGATGGGGTAGAAAATTGATTTTATGCGGATGCATGATAGCGTCCGGTCTGGCCCTGATTGCGACCTTATTTATACCGAGCGGTCAGTATACACACACACACACACACACACGAGCACTTTTCTCATTATCCTGTATGAGTAGTATGGCCATTTGAGTCTTCTTCAATTAAAGCCTCGTTTTATGTGCATATCTCGCCGTCCCGCCGTGTGCACTTTCCTTATCCTTTTATAATTTTTAGACTGCGCTCGAGGTGAGCGTCGCGCTCATTTACAAAGGGCTCGAAATAACTGCAAAGTTATTTATCGAGTAGTCAATTTCACTATTTCAAGCTTGCCCGTGTTTTTCCAAGGCCAAGCTTCATTATACTCGGAATAATCATCACGTATATTACACAAACAGTTTCTCAATAATAACGTATTGAAAATGAAATTTTCTCTGTCAGATATGACGTGGTTGAAGGTGACTTTCGCCATGGTAGCGAAGCTGGTGATAACCGCGTCCTACGGCACGATATACGTGTTCACCGCGGAGCAGTTCCCCACTGTGATCAGGAACGTCGGTCTCGGGGCGAGCTCGACGTTCGCTCGAGTCGGCGGAGTCATTGCGCCTTACATCAATTACTTTGTGAGTGAAACCTATTGATGTTCGAATTACTATTGCCCTTTGTCCTTCTCTAGCGGGCTCACTCCAATTTTTCTCTGCACAGTCGGTATACTGGGAACCACTGCCATTTGTCATCTTCGGCTTCTCTTCGCTCATCGGCGGGGCTTTGTCCCTCCTGTTGCCGGAAACATTGAACAAGAAACTGCCCGAGACTATCCAAGACGGAGAAGCGTTTGGACTGTGAGTATTCAACGATGAGAATATTTGTCTCCTTATTCTAACTTCATTTGCTTAGGGTCAAAATAATTAGAGCGGTTGAAAGAAATACAATATGCTCGATTTTGTTATCGTGGTTTATTCATAAATATATATTACGTACATGATTCTATCCCATAATGTAAAATTTTATTTTTATAGCTTCACTAAAAAATGCAACTCTTCTACTCTTTCCCCTGTAAAATTCACTATAAAATTATCTCTAGAAGAAATGGATAATGGTTAAAATATTCATTAATATTGGTGAAATTTCATCTTGGATATTCGTTGACTAGTTCACAAATCTTCAGAGTTGCTACTGGCACTGAGTCAATTCAATTATTGTCACCTTGGGTTTTTACACCTTTACATACATATACAGAATTGAGGAAACTTTTTTCCCGTAGTTTGGTCAAACTCATGAGCTTTTTACCCTAAGAAAAATTGTACAAATCGTGAATGATACTGAAGTTCCTCTAAACCAACGTTCAGCCAGAGCTTATAGGTACGAATAGACAGTCAAAAACATTAAAAGCCGCCTGAGATTGGACTGTTATACATGGTCAGAAAAGTTGTGGAAATTACTGAAAACCATCATCAAGTTCTATTCTAAACTTGGTTTCGAGGGCACTTCCAGTCATTTATTCCGATTTTCACAATTTTTACAAAGAGAATTACATCTTTCTTATTTAGTTCAATCCACGACAAAAATCTTTACGACTTATCGCATCTATATGGAGGTGTAGAGGATCCTTCATCAGTTTGTAAATTCATAGAATGAAACGTTGAATTGTAAAAACTTAAAAATGTATTACAAGCAATATTTGTTTTTCCAGAAAACCAAAGAAGAATAAACATAATGGTTTAGATGTGGAAGAAAGAAACGGCTTGGATGACATGGACGTAAAGCCGGTAAAGTCGTAACAAAAAGATTGCCAGAAATCAACTAGATTGAGTATCCACTCCTGAGGTATTTTTATCATATGTATTTAGATAGACGATTTTTATGAGAATACAACATGAAAGTTCATTTAGATAATAAGAGCACTGATACTAAGAATATTTGAAACTGTATGTGCATACACGGTTTTCTTGATACAACTGATTGCAAAGGCTCATAGATTGATTTCCATGACACTTAGAAAAATAATGAGACGTAAAAAGTTGAACTTGTTTTTCTACATAAGAAATGTGTTCATTTTTATCAAGATAAAGTGAGAAATTAACTGTTTAACTTTGCGCACAATGCCGTACAAATTGTTGTCGAGTATTTTTGTTTTTATACAGTATGATTTTATTCCAATGATCCATTACCAAAGTTTACAGTTACCATTAATGAAAAAAAAATAGTAATGAATTACATTCGTGAATTCTACAATAGCTCTGTACGGTTGTGCCAATTGAAAATGGAGATATATTCTCTGTTTACGACAAATAGTGTTATATACAACTGCGTTGAAATTCAACGTGAGAAATTTATTTTAAAACTTCTTCGAGGATATTTTCTGTCAGTGGCTGATAGGCAAACACGGAAATTATTGTAGCCCACTGACCAGTGATTAAGGCAAAATACGAATCACAAAATGCGACTGAAATTTTGGGATAAATCAATGAATTGTCGATCAATTTTCTATGTTTTTAACGTACATTTAGAATTACATTAGTAATTATACGATATAAAATTGCATTTACAGGAAATGTTTGCCTGTTATTTTTTCGCATCGTAGCAACTATGCATAAAAGTATATTATAAGGTTTTGGATTAGTCCATTAATTTATGATACTATCATTTTTAAAAATTTGTATAATTTCATTTTAATAAAATATTTGAAAACACGTTGTCTTTGACTTATAGTAAATAAAACTTCTATACATTTTTTTCTAAAATACATTGTATGGGTCTGTTTTATGAAAAAGATTTTTTGTACTTCAACCCACATTTTCTTCAAACTGGTTATCTGATATTCAATTCTTTTTTTTCAACAACATTCGCGGATGCACTAGCATCTCTAACGATAGTATAAACAACAGATATTTGTTTTGGAATACATTCGGCAGACCTGCACGTCATTATGTCCAGCATAATGTGAATTTGTTTTTTTTCTGTACCTTGAGGTATTTTTATCGACAAGGGCGTCGATAAATCGCCACTGGATTGTGAGGCTTTCCATTCAACTGATGGTAAATTTAATGACCATTTTTGTGGTGCTTCTTCATTCAGTTTCAAATCGCCTTGGAATGATGGAGAAAATGTCACAGATAAATTCGCATCATTTGAACTGACAGTAGAAGTAAAATTAAAAGTAAATTCTCCTCTATTCCACGCTTCAGCAGGAAGGTCAATCGGAATCTGTAAGCATAATTTTTTTCTTTAATTCAAGTAGATATAATTTATAGATTGAATCGAATATTACAGAAAAATTTCTATTTATTTAGAAAGCATTTCTATTCAAGAAGCATTTCTATTTATGATAATTTTGTGAGAGCTGTCAGAATGTATTTTCATTATTCGTTGTATATTGATTATATTGAATTCACTGACGACAAGTGAATATATTTGCTTACCACGCTGATGTTTTCAACATTCGATAAATCTACAGTTTTTATACAATGATTATTGGTGTCGGCAACGTAAAGAGTTTTTCCATCGTCGCTCACGGCTAATCCACTTGGTTCATCAAACTGAAAGAGAACATCCTCTACTGAAGGAACATCTTTACTTTTCATAACTCTCAGCAAACCTTTCATGCTAAAGGAGCTTACAGTATTATTTTTAGAATGTTTCCCACTACCACACACTGTCTCGCAGTTTCCTTCATTATCTGTCATTTTAATCTTATGATTGTAAGTATCAGCAATGTAGACTTTATAATCGTGACGATTCCACGCTACACCCAATGGATGTTGAAGTTTTGCTGAATATTTCTTGCCATCTTGGTCACCGAAACAATGTAAATTCTAAAATGTATCAAATAATAATAAAGTAGTATTTATATTCCTTTCTCAAAAACAATTTATGATTATTTTATCTTACTTGTGGATTATTATCAGCTCCACAAACAGGCAAGACTTTTCCATCATCAAGACAAACTCTTCTGACAGTACTACTTTCACTGTCAGCAAAGAAAACTGATTTATATTCCTGAGCTACAGCCAGTCCAGAAGGTTGAGCTAAACTTGATGAGTGAGCATAACTATTGTTCCTATTGGCTTCTCTACCGTTACCAACTATATTAGCACATGTCCCAGCTTTGTACTCTCTAAAATATCGAGATTCAATAATTATTACAATGGCATTTTCCATATTAGTAGTTTTCTTTTCCATTACACATAAGAAAATTTCTCAATTCTCACTTTTTTTTCCACCAAATAGTATCTTCTAAAAATAGAGCCCAAATTTGATGAGTTCCAGCAATAGCTATTAAAAGAACTGGGACAGTCCGCCCGTCTTGTTCATGTTGATAAATAGCGACATCCCACGGAGATGACAACTCTTGTTCTTTTCCGATTTTACCACCAAAATAGTCACGTCCTTGGAATCCAGTTCCAGCAACAGTAATTACATTTTTTTCTTTCAAATTAATCTATAAGTTGAGGAAAGAATTATATAGTTACAGGGCTTTGAAAGTAGATATATTAAAAATTCAATTTTCTTACTTTTCTTATTGCGTGATTTTCATTATCAGCAACGAATATATCATCATTAAGTACACATACGCCTTGCGGTGCATAAAATCGAGCAGTTTGGAAATCTCCATCCTTAAAGCCTGGAGAATATCCGCCAATAACATGGTCAACCTTACCATCTTTACTCATAACTAGAATACGATTATTGCCAGTGTCTGAGACGACTAATTTTTCTTCAGAACTTTGTTTGAAGGCGTGAATTTTTCCAGGAAATAGTAAATTACCTCTATTCATTGGCAAAATATGCTGCGCAAGTTTTAGAGGGATGGGCTCATTTGAGATTTGCTTTAGAGATTTGAAGTACTTGAGAGCAACTTTTGTGTAAAGGAATAGTTCCTCTTTGTGTCCCTCGCCAACCATAACAAATAAAGGCTGTCCTTTAGGACCTAAAAGTAAAGTTGATTGATTTTACTTTCTTGCACTCAAATTTATATCCAATGATCATCATTTCCTCTAAATATCAAAATTTCAATTTCACAAGTGCAAATTTCATCTTATTTTTAGGGTTTTTTTCAAAAATTGTTGTGCATCTATTGTTAAAACAAAGTGTATGTTAGTAAACCACACCAAACCACCGCAAAAATTCAAAGACATACCTAACATAACTAGACTTGGCCAGCAAACAATACCAATATCTCGCCACATAGAAAGCTTAGCATCATTTACCACAGGATGTTCTATGTTATATCTCTGTACAGCTGCCAATATTTTACTAGAATCTCGTTCGTTAGCGAATTTAGCGCTATGTACACCAATCTGAAGTTTTAACCAATTATTAAAAGACTAGACTACCGAGTAGACTTGAATTAAAGTGATGTTGGTACTAACAACAACAAGACCATCTTGCACAGAAAATCTCTTTTCCAGAGCAGCCAAGTCTGGTAAGATGTGCATGCAATTGATGCAGCAGTAAGTGAAGAAATCTAGGACTATAATTTTTCCAGAAAGATGTTTGTACACAGATAAGCTCTCAGACACATTGAACCACTCCAAACCTATGAATGAAGACAAAAAGTTCAAATTTAAAAGAACTTTGTTTGATAAGGTATATTGTAAATACTTAAATAAAAATAAATCAGAAAAAATATGATTTAGACGAGTGAACTTATTTATTAGATAAATTAAATATATGATATAAAAAATTTTAAATCAAACAAATAAATTAAATACTAATGGTCATTCATCTTTGAGTGGCAAATCAAACTCTTCGTGCAGACTAGCAACTGTAACTCCCCGCATATTAGCAAGGGCACCCAACACAATCTGCGTAGCATCCTTAATATTGTTATATTCATGGAGCAAGTCCATTATCTCTTTCATAGAACCCTGGAGCTCTGGATTCTCTTTCAAAGTTGACAACTCTAGTTCTAAAGAGTCTTTAATCTCTGAGTAATTAACATACTCTTCTTTTTCTTCCTCTGTCAAAGGCCTATCACCCTTTCTCTTGTTAGGTGTTTGTCTCAGAGGTGTTGTTCCACTTTTGGAAGCTTCCGCTCGACCACGTTTTACACCTCTGATACTCGACATAATTCTCCACACTACAGAGATATAACTGTACCTAGAAATAAAAAGAAATTAATTTAATTAGCATTCAAATTTCACATGACAACAGCGATATAAACAAGGAGGAGTGAAAGTAGGTCATAACCTGTACACACTGGGCCTATCTTTAACCGTGAACGTCCGATTTGAAAAAAACATCCCCGCCGAAATCTCTGATCTCTCGCACGAAAGTTTTTCACAACACATAAAGTTTTTTACGAGAAGCAAGTGCGCATTCAATTCACCTTTAGCAAAATCGCTGACCCCTTCTCCAGCCTCGGAATAAGCCTTGATGTGCTTGAAAACGATGTCCTCCTTTTCGCTGTCTGCCTTGGCCAAATCGACGACTCTCCTCAGCTCGATGCAGGTCTGTGTGAGATCCTGGATCACGTCCTTGGCGTTCATTTTCCTGGCCGAATCACCGAAATTCCCAAACCGATCGGCGGCGAACTTGTTCGACGATGACCTGTGCAATGCGCGCGCCGCGGCGGCGTTGTCAAGTTTACATTTCGCGCCGTCGATGGCAGCAACAACCTGCCGATGCCCCTGCCTGATGATGCACCGGCGCACCTGAAATTCCTGATTAGAATGCCGATGAATCGGCTCTGCATGGTTCCAACTGCGGATCGATGGAGAAACTCCGGAGGCAGACGATCCTCGGGTCGTTCTGGGCCCCGGAGGCCGGAGACAAATATTTATATTCTGCACGAAATCGCATATCAAATGACGCGATTGCGACCTACGTTATCGGCTGTATATACTGCTTATGAGCGCTGTTATTTTCGGAGTAGCTCGGATGAGCTGCGACAGCGAGATGGGCCCGTGAGTCAGGCGGGGGAGCTGCACATTTTAGTACATAATATAATTTATTTAGGAAGTAGTGTCCGGAATGCGGACCGTTTGAAAGTGAAAGCTGGGCCTATGTCGCGTAGAGTTAGAGTTTCGGGTGGACTTGAAAAATCCCGAGCTATATACGTGAAACATGTGAAGGTCTAGTAGAATAATGTGTTACCTGTCATCTAGTCAACAAGTGTTTAGTTTTCACTGAATTATTACCCGATAACTTTGATTGTGAACTGCATGTTGCCAAACGATTAATAAGTATTCTTGATCTTTTATTATTGATCAGAATCACAGATCGAAAAGGTTAGTCTGGCTGTTTTTCAAATCGATTGTCCATTATTGATTCTATTTATGGATGGTGATTTAAGTTTATTCGGAAAATAATAATTATCTAAAAATGAGTCATTTATGATTTTTTTTTTCCAGACCTTAACGATTATTGATCCTTTTTTTCAAGATAAAAATGGAAATGGTAAATAACAGTAGCAAATCTGAATTTGCTGATCTTATCCCATTAGACATGAGTCAGAGGATCATATCAATGGAACAGGATAATTATCCTTCTCAATCAGTAAAGATTTTTTTAGCTCTTTTGTCATTATTTCTTTTCTGTAGATCTTTCTTCAATAAGTGTTATCTTCTATTTCATAGGAGACTACAATGGGCTTGGAAGAATCTCATAAAAATAAAGAAGATGTTGATTTTGTTTTAGTTTATGTAGATAATGGCAATTCAATACATGCACAGAAAAGAGAGACTTTTGAAAAAGCACTTATGGACCAAGGTCTGCGTATAGAATATGAACAGAATCGACAATTATGTATTGTTAAACTTTATGCTTCTGAGGTAATTGTTGTCACATTCACCTTTTATATCATAAGAAAGAGAATATTAAGATGGCTGTAATTCCTTTTTCAGGAAGTACTATGTCGATATTGCGAGATTATGAAACTCAGAATGCCAATAAAGCCACTGCCAAATGAAAAAGTAATTGAGGAAACAGATCTCTTTGATGATGCTAAATCATGGTTCATCAAGTTATTTAGTTTTGCACAACTAGATCCTAATAAATTTCCTCCAACAGAGTACCAATTGGCTGCTGAATTTTCTAGAGACAAAGAATATTTGTGAGTTACACAATAAATAAAAAATTCTCTTGATGTTTGCATGAATTAGAAAATAGTAATTAGTAATCACTTGCATTTTACTTGACACAAAAAGATTTGACATCAAGGACAAGAATTTTTTCCCTACCCATATTCGTGTGATGATTGTGGATTTTGTTTTGGAACGACAATGTGAAGGTATTCAGCGTTTGTTAGCTGCAGGCGTATATAATGCTGCATATCCATTGCATGATGTAAGCTTTAGATTTTTACAGACACTACTGATAAAGTTTCATCATTTATAAATGGCCTTAGAAATAGATTTTCTTCTTTCATTTTTCTATCAAACTATAGCTAGAATTTATTTACCATTATTTGTTAATAGTTGCATATACATTTTGTATGAAATTTTAAATTATCTAGTATTAGATGTTTTTTTATAATGAAATAATCAATACAATGTCCACATTAAGTATTCAATAGGATTCTGAATTATGTTTAGGGAACAACCAAACAAAAAGGAAGTGTTAGAGCTTTGCTGTATGAAGAATGGGGAGCAACATCAAAATGGATAAAACTGCAACCCTTGGATACAATAAGAGAATATTTTGGAGTCAATTTTGCTATGTATTTTGCCTGGCTAGGCTTTTATACATACATGTTAATTCCAGCAAGTATTGTTGGACTGCTATGTTTTGTCTATGGTAGGATTAAAAATTTCACTATGGTCAATTACAAATATTGATTCCATTGATTATTCATTTTCATAATTTTTATATAGGATTAGTTACCATGAACACTAATCAATTAGCTAATGATACATGTGGTACCTGGGCTGGAAATACGATTATGTGCCCACAGTGCGACAAGACCTGTGATTTCTGGAGATTGAATGAAACTTGCACACTAACGCGCATAACATATTTATTTGATAATCCTTCCATGGTTTATTTTGCTGCTTTTATGTCAGTGTGGTCTGTGCTTTATCTTGAATTATGGAAGAGGAGAGCTGCAGCATTGAGTTATCGATGGGGACTAGTTGGATGGGACCGAACTGCAGAACATTCTAGACCACAATATTTATCCACTCTTGCTAATACAAAAATTATCAAAGTTAAGGAGAAGGTATTTGCATTCTTTTGTCCATCATTAAATTATTTTTTGAAGGTTTCAAACTGGATGAGCAATGAAATAGCAAAAACTAAGTAATTTCTAGGTGAATCCAGTCACAAGAGAAAAGGAACCACACGTTAGCTTCTGGAAAGTGCGCGTTCCAGCGACATTTTTCAGTTTTTCTGTGGTTTTGCTACTAATTACTGTAGCTCTTGCAGCAGTATTTGCAGTTGTTTTATATCGCATGGCAAGCATAACTTCAAACTCATTATTTGGCCAAGAAGTTGACTCAACAAACTACAAAACTTTTACTTTGCCAGCAATTGCTGCTGGAATCAATTTGGTGAATACAATTTATTTTATTGAAAATGTTATTATTATTCATATTACTAATGAATTTTTTTTCTAGGCATGTATTCTAATGTTGAACTACATCTATGATTGGCTAGCTATTTATTTGACTGAAATGGAATTATTGAGAACTCAGGCTGAATTTGATGACAGTCTCACTCTGAAAATTTATTTTTTCCAATTCATCAATTACTACGCATCAATATTTTATGTTGCCTTTCTTAAAGGGAAATTTGTTGGATATCCTAAGAAATATAATAAAATACTTGGTTTCAGGTATGATAGAATTCTCAAATATTAGGATAATGAAAAATATTGACAAACTAATCAATTGATGAATATTTTAGACAAGAAGAGTGTGCACCTGGAGGTTGTTTGATGGAGTTATGTATTCAACTAACTATCATCATGGTTGGCAAACAAGCTGTGTATACAGTAATGGAAATGGTTCTGCCTATTTTATATAAATACTGGGCATTGTTTCGCATTCACACAGGCCTTAAACAAAAAGATCCTATTGTTGCACGCAGTCCATGGCTCAGAGACTTGAAACTTCTTGACTGGAGTGAGTTACCAAAAAAATATCAAGTTATCATAAATAAATGAATAATTTAATGAAGGTGGAAATTTCTGAAATTTCTAAAATTATTTTTTCAGGCCCAAGGGGATTGTATGATGAATATTTAGAGATGGTCATCCAATTTGGATTCACAACTTTATTTGTTGTAGCATTTCCTCTAGCTCCGTTTTTTGCTTTAGCCAATAATGTATTCGAAATGCGTTTGGACGCAACGAAATTCTTACGACATTATCGTAGGCCAGTTCCACGTCGTGCTAGAGATATTGGTGTTTGGGGTCGTATTCTCGATGGCTTAGCTAGAATATCAGTGATTACTAATGTATGTATTTATAGCAAATTTCGCATTTGTTCTCTGAAAGAAATTTATCCAAAGAGTGAAATTCGTAGTTCTATTTATTGATAAATATTTCTTTCTGCTTCATTCCAGGGATTTATTATAGCTTTTTCCTCAACATTTATACCCCGCTTAGTATACATGACAGTAGTTAGCTCTGATAAAACAGATGCTGGGTTTTTGAATCACAGTCTTGCTGTGTTCGATACCAAGGATTTTGCAAATGGTACAGGTCCTCTTTATAGTTTGTTTGAAAATGTTACCACATGCCGATATGCTGAATATAGAAATCCTCCCAATCATTTTGAGTTGCCATATAAGAGGCCAGGTATTTACTGGCATATCCTTGCTGCTAGACTAGCATTTGTTGTAATCTTTCAGGTAATAATTTTTTTAAAAAGCCAAAGTGATTCACCATCTTTTTGTTTGATGAAATTATATATTTTATGTTTACGATTTTCTAATAATATTAGAATGGCCAAGTTTTTGAATCGCTTATATTTGCTTTTGAAGAATGTTGGTGAAAATATACTATATGGAATTTCCTTTGTTATAACACAATAATACTAGTGATCTTATTTAACTTTAATAATTTTTTTTTCAGAATGTTGTAGGCTTAGTAACGATGGCTGTGCAGTGGTGTTTATCTGGTATACCACGAAAATTGCGAGATCAAATTAAACGCGAAACATTTTTAACAGAAGAATTGATAATTAAACGGGAAGCAGAAAGAGCTAGAAATAAACTAGCCCCTGATGGTGATGAGTTACTAGATGAAAATTGTGATAATCTCAGAAAACGGAACACTCAAACACTTTTTTCTGAGAATTTATAGCTTTTTATATTCATCAATACTAATATTATTGATTTAAACAGTGCCTGAAAAGATTTATATGTATATTATATTATTGTATGTTTGTAAAACATTATTACATATGAGACTTTTCATATTTATATCAGAATACCTCTCAACTGACTATATGTAATAATATCTATTTTTTATTGAAATCATTGTGAATACGTACAACTAGATGTTGCTAGTAATTTTTTATGCTATTAAATTTTCTCTATTATTTTGTCAAATTAAATGTTTCTTTTTGAATTCTTAATGTAATTGATACGAAATCTACGTTTTCATCTACTTTGTTGTAATATGTTTCTTAAATAAATGTTGTTACAAAAAATAATTTATTGCCGGACTGTATTTTGCGGTGCGGTTAGACAGTATACGAGTAGTTGCGTTGCGGCGATATGACCCATCTTATCAATGAGAAAGACAAAGATTGACGATATCTTTTTTTCGTGTAGCACTATAACCGGGGCATGTCTTCTTCGTCTTTTCGCTATTGGCCGTGGGCTCCGTTTTTTTTTCTTCCTAAGGCTATCACCTCCGGGGTATGTGCCTGACCGGCTCCGTCAGGCGCCATGTGTGTTATATATATGGTTCCTGTCAGGTTTTTGCTACCTGTTGATTGCGTTTAATGAGAGTATGTTAGAACATATGACTTAAAATGTGAAATAAACTTGTTGAATAAATGCGAATTCTGACCGTGGAAAGTCGATTTATTCGTCAATAGTCATAGTTATATTTGAAGATTTTCTCAAAAACGTAAGTTTTTTTCGTGTCTAGTATAGTATTGTTTATCTTTTAGGTTAGAAGTTTATCAAAGGATTTATATCGATTTTTCTTTTGTTTTTAAAGGCTATTTGTATTACACAAATAAATACAAATAATTATGAGTAGTGAATTGATAATTGAGTCAGGTTTACAAGTAGTTACAAGACTAATCGACAGACCTTCAGTTCAAAACTTGGACAATGATCTTTTTTTCAATGGACTTGGGAATACTGATATAGTTGAAATAAAAGGAACTCTCACCAGTGGAATGACAACTCTACTAACTAAACTCATTGCAAAGTGCATTCTACCTACATTATACGATGGATGCAACATGGATGTTCTACTCATCAATACAGATAATCAATTTCAGATCAATCAGCTTGCTAACATGTTGCACCGTGAAATATGTGACATCCAAGGACCAACAAACGTAGATGGGTTAGTGAAAGAATTGTTGAATAATTTAAAGATCATAAATTGCTATGACTATCAGCAATTCCTCTTAGTTTTAAATTCATTAGATAATATACTTCTTAAAAATAAAAAAGTTGGTTTAGTTGCTATAGATAGTATTAGTGCCTTTTATTGGCAACATAGAGATGATCAATCTTATGATTCATATTTATTGAAATTATTAATGTTGATTAGAAAAATAACAATAGAATTCAAAGTAGTAACAATATATACAAAGCCTTCAATTTTTGTTTCTAAAAAGTGCACTCAAGAATGGTTTGAAGGAAAGAAACATTTACGTTACCAGATATCCTTAAGCAAATGTGAAAAATCTGATGATTTCAATTGTTACATTAAATCTAGAGACGATGAGAAACATTTAAGATACAAAATTGAAGATGTAGGTATTGTGTGGGTAAAGCAGGAGAATAAATAATTTATCATTCAATTACGTATCATAAAATATTTATATTTGTCAACAAAATTTTATCAACCACATCTAATGGATTTAAAAGTCTGGTTCCACCCAATGTTATCTTAGGACTATGAGCTCCTTTTTTACTTATAATATCTCCTACAGTCTTCACTTCATCTGGTGTTATTCCTCCAAGAACATATATTATTATCCAAGAATTATCTGCAGGATGATTAGTTGCTTTCCCTTTAGTTAGATAACTGTAAGATTAAATTTCAGTTGTAATAAGTGATGAAATAACTATGATCACATGACATTTAAGTAGTAATATCTAATGGACCTACTTGAAACCTGATGATAATAGGGAAGAACTCTTTTGTGTTAGATCAGGAATGTCTAGTTTCTTTTCATCCAATAGATTTGTCACTAGCTGTTCAAGCAGACCAACATGTCTTGCCATTTCAAGTGAATTAGGTTTACTCATCACATGTCTGTTTACAATTTGTTCAACACATGAGTATTATATTTCTTTGATAAACATATGAACACAGAACTTTTTACTTACTTGTAATTTGTTAGTGATTCCCGTTGACTTAGAATCTTGTGTAAGATTTCCATTACTAGTTCTGTGATTTTATTTGAAGCTTTTCTTGAAGCTTCATCATCAGTCACCCCTATTCATATGTAATAAGTATTTTAAATTTGATGAAGAATATTCAAGTTAAATCAAATCATAAAATTAACATTTGTGTAGTAGTGAGTATACTCACCTAAAAGTAGCAATGTTTGATAATAAGCTGAAAGTTCTGTTGTTAACTCTGATTCATTACATTTTTTAATGTCTTCATATATTGCATCAGACAAAGCTTCTTTTAGTCCCTTTTCTTGCTGTTCAGAAAATTTTATATCTGGGCCAGCAACTGCATATAGATAAATAAGAAGCACAAACAAATTGTCCATATCTAAACCTCTGGATGCTCTTGTTTTAACAATATTACTTAACTGAAATTAAAGTTTGTTGAATAGTCAGATATATTCTTATTGAACTTAAATATAAGAATATGAAAATACTAACTTGGGACAATATGCTAGAAGAATCTCCACTTATAGCCAAATTTTGTAAAATTAACTTTTCTAAACTTATTACAAACTCAATTTGAGAAGTTTTGTTTGATTTTAACGCTTGAACTACTGCTGAAATCAACTGAATTAAAAATTAATCAGCAATTCATCTTCGTAAATCGACAAATGTTTTGAAGTGAGAAGTTATACCTGAAGTTTTTTACTATTCTTGCACAAATTTTCAATTTTTTCCGAGTCTCGAAACTTATGAACACCTTTTTCGAGAGAATGTACTGTTATTCTAGTTGAAATTTTTGGAGTTTTTGGACTTTCTAAAGACATGTCAATCAGCATTTTATTTAATGCTAGTAAAACTTCTTTTTGTTTCTTATTAAAAAGTATATCCATCATTTCATCATCGTTATTTGCTAAACAACCTGGTACCATGAAACGTGATGAACATTCCTGTTTGTAAAGAAACAATGTGAGAATTCTCGTACTAAATTACATGACTTTTTAAGCATTTTTGAAAAACGAGTAGTATAATTACCTCTCCTTTTGAACTCAGTGAATGCATGAGTACTGCAACATCATTTTGATGATGCGGCAAATGAGATAATGTACATAAAATTCTTCCCAATATTGATTCTGAATTATGACTAGCTGTTGTTGATAAATCAAGCAATCTGTCTACTAGAATCAGAGATACTTTCTTTTGGTCTGTTGTTTGCTATGAAGAAACAGTAATTTAAATTATATTACAATTATCTAAATTATTTAATAATTAACAATTCACTTGTAAATCAATGAGATTTCAATTCACCTTTCTTCTATTTATCGCTGCAGAAAAATTTTCCATTTTTTCAGCTACGTGATTACTAAGTTTTCCAAGGGAATAAATATCTTCTTGAACATTATAATGTGTAAAAAATGTATGAAATGAGCTTACTAGGAAGTCAATATCAGCTTCAAAGTCATTTGAGAGGACCCCATCTATTGATGCTATTAAATTACCAAAAGGTGGTGTTATAAATACATCTTTCTTCAAACATGCAATGAAAACTGGCTTGAATATCATAGTCACTTGCGAATCCTGAAATATTTAATTTGATACATATTTTTTGAACCAATCATTCTCTCAAAACAGTATCTTTACCTCTGACAGAGTTCTACATTTCATCCACTGCAAAATATCATCTTTCAGAGTATCGTAACTACTTTCTCTTGCTGTATCATCTGGATGAGTCGATATGTAATTTAAAATTTTTCTATGAGCTGTGCAAATGACGAAACATTCCTTGAAATTATTTTTCTCAATAATAAGCTTTAATGTGCGCTGATAAAAAAGTGAATCTGTTGACGTAGAAATTACTACAGCTTTACTTGTTTCCTTAGCTTTGAGATTCTAAAAGTAATAAGATACATACTGTTGAAATAAACATTCATTTGGGAGCCAGTGGTACAATAGTAAACATATTTTTTCTATATTGTACTAACATGGAAATTGTAAAGAGCTAGTTCGTGAACTGAAATTGCACCAGCATCCTTCAAAGTTAAATACGCATTGTCTCCTGTATACCAGTGTAAACACTCAGATGCAGCATGATCAATGTAAACAGCTGCATTATTTACCATTGACAAAACTTCCTTCCAACAAATACCAACAAAGTCTTGTACGTCTCCAAACATTTTAATCAGAAATTTATTGAATAAGCTATTTAAACATTATGAAAAATTATTTTCACAATTCATATTGCACGAAAGTTGATACTTGAAAAGACAATCAATTGTTGATTCGACACAATTTGAATAAGAAATTCATTCATCTTGAGATTCAAGTACTCATTGACGCGAACGTAACAGTTTTACAGGTTAGATTCAACTATGGTTCCAACAGCTGTTGATTACCAAGTATTGACGTAAACACATGATATCATGCGGCCCCTTATGATAAGACGACCAAATATACACGTGTGTAAAAGCGTAAATATTTATATACAGGTATACAACTTAAAATTGGCTGAGAATTGTCAGTGACAATTGGATTAATTGATATAAATAATTGATAGTTTCGATATTATGTTGTAATGAGATGATCAATTAAAAACTCAATCTAAATAATGTTGGTTCCATTTATTATTATTTTTATTTTTCGTATGTATAGTTCGTTTATATCAATTAAATTGCTACAGAGGTATGTATATACAAATACATCTATACAGTCATACATAGAATAACTAAGGCAAGATGAAAAAATATCAAATTAATTATTAAATTCACATAATATCCATCTACATGTATGCATGCAATGAAATTATCCTCTTCATATATTATAATTATATGTGAAAAATTATTCGCTAGAAGAGTATTAAATAATTTTTACAACATATATCAAACGTCGTGTACTTGTCGTAGCACAGAATAACTATACATTCAGAAGTGGAAGAGGAACATTACAATGAGTTGTAGTTGTATTGTTGAGTAACCAGGTGATGTATTCTATCCGTTTAAAAATCGTCAGCTTCAATAAGATCTCAATTTCCATTGGCCAAAGTGACCTCCATAAATCCTGTAATAAATAAAAAGCAATTAATTTTCCAATCGCTCGTATTTCGGTGATACCAAGCGCTCGTGTCAATACACACGAAGCAGCTCTCGAAACAAGTCGAGACACATGATTATCACAATGCAGAACGCTCGATTCGGCAACTCTGAGCCTACTAATATAATCATTTTACACGAATCCACGAGCCACAGCATCTCATTTTCCCCCCGCGCACGCTCGCGCGCATTCCATATCTCGCGAAAGAAAAAGAAAAAATCGAGTAAGTACCTTCGGAATTGGCTTGCTCGGAGACGACGACGCCGCTCACGTCGACGCTGGCCTCGTCGTACAGCAGTGAGTTCCTCGACTGCATTGTGTCCTTGATTTTCGCGACGAGGGCCGAGAGAAGCTTCTTGATGTTCTGACTGGCCACGATCAACGCGTCGTCCTCCTGTTGGGCCAGCTCCGGATGCAGCGAAGCCGCGAACTTGCAGATTTTCATGTTGTTCAGCTTGGATTTGCTCTGCAGGGCCTCGATCGAGAAGGCCATCGTGTATGCAGACTATAATCTATCAACAGATATATAGAGCTGCTTCTGCTGTTGCCGCTGCTGCTGCTGCTGCTCCGGAGCGGCTATACGAGCTGCTACGACCAAGGCGATTTGACTGGCACGACTCTTATTCCTCCTCGTTATTGTTAGCTGGCGATTTATATAGATGGTGCGAGCACTTCATACCTCATTGGTCACAACTTCGGGGGTCTCGTGGATTGTTTGGGTCTGTGCGGATTACTCACAGGTATACTTACTAGAAACGCTCGGAATGTATATTAACGAAAGCCATCAACGAAAGTTATAAAAGTTTTCATGAATAGGTAGCGTAGCTAATAAGAATCTCAAATTCTCATTATTTGAAGAGCCTCTAGTTAGTTATTAATAATTTTTAATGTCTGACTGTTAATTAAAGACAAGGTAGAATGTGATTAACTTTAAGCCAAAATTTATCTGTAAAGTATTTGGAAAACCGAATGATATTTTTAATCTTATACAAAACCTAGTTCGTAAATTTGACAAATATCATATAATTTACGTTTGTGGGGGAAAAAAATTTGATATATTATTCTTTTCCGTGACTTCTTTTTCGAGACTCATTTATTCATGGAGGGAACATTTAATGTTATTCTTTCTAAATACAGAACAGTTGGATTTTCTAATGATGACGCGTCTCAAGAAATTCTTTCATACGATATCTTTTGACGAAGAAAAGTTTCGAATTCAAAACAATCCATTTTATTTGTTGAAGAATCAAAATGAGTATACATACCATTGAGTGATTAAAAAAGTTGCGCCAAAGCAAATTCTTTTGTTGACGTGAACGGTGATCGGTGCGCTTTACTACGGCCCACCAGAAATAAAAAATATATCTGCAAATGTTACTTGATAAATACGTCGAAGGAGAATTTACGTTGATTGAAAGAGTAACAATACTTGCAAACTAACGTTATGTGTACGTCGGGAATAATCTAAAAATAACATTTCCACCGTGGTTATCTTGCTTGATACTCAAACTCGTTTGAATAAAATTATCTCTTGCAGATTGTAGCTCGAAGTTAGCCAATGGCTGTACTCGGATAAACTTTTGAAAATAACGAATAATTTCACTACATGTATTGCACAGTGTATTTTCATAAGAAATCGAATGGTTGCAAATTAATCAATCATATCTTTGATCTCTTGAAATATAACACATCAATTTTCGCAATCATTGTTTTTTATTCTATCAAATTAGAAAAATAATGATGCACTATGAAAAGTATAATGGTGCCCGGAGCAACGAACTACGCGTCAATATTTGGTGGACGACGAAAGAAGAAATTATCTATGTAAGAAGATAACTACAACTCTAGGAAACTTGAGAAACGCTATGCTCACAAATGGATTAATTCATATCTGTATGATAGTGTACTAGATGAGATGCGTGCCACTCTCAATAACATGATCTCACCTTCTCAAGAATGAATATATTATTCGTGTTGCTAGAATATTATGATAGAGTGGCATTGGAGTTACGTATTAAATTTCATAATGTAATAAATATTACTGCATTTGATCTAACATAAAAATAAATTTTAATTCATTTCACAAAAACAATCGTCAAAACATGTTTTAGTACAGAAGATTATTCAGTAAACTCGACTTGTCAATATTTTCATATCCATTAATTTATATTTATTGAAAGATTAAGGTTGATTACTTGTAAATTGGTACCCGTCCGGCTTCACGTTAAGCTCCGCGAGCACATACTTGTACCATCGGGAACACCACAAAAAAATATTTCCGTCATATGAGTTTGTTAATTCAGGTCCGAAGGGTATGGGGATGGCGAGAGCAATAAACATCAGAGGGTATACTTGAAAAGGCACATAATTTATTATATAATATATATAATACATACTAAAATCTCCTCCGCATTAGCGGAGAAGCAGTCATCGCTTATGTTTTATCGTTTAATCCTATCCATAAAACATAATTAAAAGTACGCAATCCGCATGCACGCTCAGTCAGTGTGTCTCATCCAGTCTCGTGGCTCAGCTCGTTCGCGGCTAGCTGCAACAAAAGTTTCACAGTTAGCTATATACAATAAAACTGGGCTCGCTTAATACTTTAAACCGTTCTTTAAACCGCGCTTTACGGGAACATATAAAGCCCGAGAAGACGAATCGAACGAGCCTCGTCCGAAGTTCGACAGTTTCGACAGTTCGTTCGAGACCGATTCCAACCGTCTTTCCTCGGTTTCCTCAAAATCGGGAGGAAAAGAAGTGGAATCTCTTGTTCTCGGGGCAACAGATGTATACACGCGAGAACGCGTGGAAGAGGGCGGTTGTGGGGGCGGCTTACCATTGGGAAACGTTGAACGGCCTGCAAGAGTCGGTGGGCTTGTCGTAGGTGTAGCCCGTCTGGCAGTTGATGAGCTGGGGCCTGCGGTTCCTGCAGACGACGACGCTGGTGCAGGTGTCAGTGAGCCGGTGGACCTCACCGTTCTCGCAGGGCGCCCCCGCGAACTCGGCGGGGATCGTGTGGAACACCTCCCACGGGTTGACCGTCAGCGACGTAGGTGTCGACAGGCCCAACTCGTCAGACTCGTCCTGCTCCTGATCCTGCGCCAGCCAAGTGCCAAGTTGGATTATACATGGTCGCGGGAGGACCGGTTGCCGCCCGGCTGCTCGGCCTACTCGGGCCCGATTAGCTTTCGCTCGACGCCGCAAGCCAAAGTCGGCTTTTCCTCTCGTCGGCGTCTTTTTCGCGCCCGTAATGTCCTCGCGGCCGATTTCATTCAACACCTGTCGAGCTTCGACACGAGATGATTCCATTCGCTCGAGAGACCCTTGCTCTTTTCCATGTGTATATATAGACGTACATGCGCACATTACGAGTTTGCCCACGTGACTCGCGCGTTTCAATTTGTCGATATACATTCGCGTACTCGCTAAATTCCTTAGACTGAAATCTCACTGTAATACAGTAGAATTCACTGTGAGCTTCAGTTAAATTTCGCTCGCTGTATTGGAGTGAAAGGTCACTGTTCTTCACAGTGAAAATATAAGATTGAATGTAACTGTGAAATTTCACTGTAGTACAGTGAAAAACGTGTCCACCGTAAGAAATTCAAAGAGTACAATAAGAATTTTGCAAACGTCACTTTCGAATCGAAAAACTTCTCTCGCGCGCGCGCGTCTCTCGGAGTCCCTTCCCCCCGAGCTTTTCGAATCAATCAAGGGCATAACCGGCATTGTTTGAAATCCGCACGAAGCGAGGAATGTGGAACCGGGTGAAGGAGGATGCGACGAGGAGGATGAGGAGGAGGAGACAAAAGACATATGGTCGAAGTCGAGTTTGGGGCCGAGTTGGGCAGCTCGAGAGGGCAGCGCGTGGCCCCCGCGACTTTATATATATGCCCATTGGAATTCCGTGAGTGTATATAGCCCGTGGCCGAAAAAGCGCGCCGCGTGGAGCCGCTCTCCGAAAACCGGCGGCGCGGCGGCGCGTAGCGGTATCGAGTGACCGTGCGTGCGTGCGTCTGTTTGCCGCAAAACGACCACAGGAGAATTTCGGGCCGGAGGAGGAGGAGGAGGGGGAGGAGGAGGGGAATTTGCACACGCACCTTTGCCGCTTGGACGTCCCTCTCGATCTCGGGGCTGAGGACGGCCTGGCGCTGCTGCCACAGCTCGGGCCTCGTCCTTATGAGGAACGTGTTGGCCGGGTTGTACGGGTTGATGGGCGGCTCGACCTCCGGCTCGTCGGGGTTGTACGGTGGGTTGGGGTTGGGCGACTCGGGCTGCTGGGGCTGGGGCGGCCGCTGAGTCGGTGGTCGCTGCGTGGGCCGCTGAGTCGGCGCCTCGGTGCTCGTCGTCGTGGGCAGCGGACGCGGGGTCGCCGCCCCCTTGCAGTCGACCTTCTCCACGTAGTCGCAGATCTGCGTCTCCTGTATTTTCGTTCACGTCGACTCATCATTCGATTTGAATTTGACGCGCGCGCGCGGCAAAGCCCCTCCCCAAAGCAAAGCTCGAATTTTCGCGCTTCTCAGTTATACGTAGTGCGCGGATCAAAGCATATAGAGAGCGAAGCAGCCCGAAAAAACGCAGGACCTTGAAATTCTTCGACGATAATATCAAATTAATATTTCTGATGCGTCCGCGACGATAAGTCCGGCGAACCCATTCTCTCGTACATGCAAATAGCGCATCGCCATTATAACGAACGAGAGTAAAACAAAAGGGGCAAAAGAAAAAATGGCTTTCGCCCAAAAACATCCTCGGCAACGTTCGAACGCGCGCGCGGCCTGCATCACAACTATACGACTCTATATAATATATCTTTCCACTCGCGCGCTCGGCGCAGGCTCGAGTCCCATGCGAATATATCTATACGTATATATACACACACACACACATACGCACGTGCGTAAGTCATATAATAAACGCGTGCGGCGCGATGCTCTTATAATTGCATTATACAACCGGCGAGTGCTTCCCTTAATAAAGTCGGATCGCGCGATAATCGCGCGCAATACGCCTCTCTCGGCCGTATCTGCAGCTATATTACGTCCAGCGCCAGGAGGTGAAACAGGTCCGCGAGATACGCGAGAGCCTGGCCGCGATATGCCGGCCGTGAATTTACGTTGGCCGATGCTTTTCTACGGCCGCGCGTTGATGATGCCTCCTCGCCGCGCGCGCGCGCCAGGGCCCCATCGTCCAAGCAAAAAGTCGATTTGCGCGCGGCTGGGAAAACACTCGAGGAATATATATATGTGTGTATTCGTTTCAAGGAGTTCCAGGAAATTTGCGTCTCGTAAAAGGGCCGCGCGCGCGTCGGTCGTTCGGCGAAACCCCGGCCGATTGTAATGAGGGCGTATAAAACCCCGGCCGCGCGCGAGTGCGTGAGTGCGCTGATGGGTTTTAGCTTACGTCATTGTAAGCGAGTCCCTCGGGGCAGGTGAACTTGATCGGGCTGCCGCCGACGCAGACGAAAAACTCGGAGCAATTGGTCGCGCTCCTGTACCTTCCGTTCGGCTCCGGGCAGCGCTTCGAACTTCCCGGCAGCGATGGCTCTGCACAATCACCGCCACAATGAGTGGGGAGGAGGAAGAAGAAGAAGAAGAAGAAGAAAAAATAGAGGAAGAAACGAGAAACAACGACGCGACCTCAGCTCGGCTGCTGCAGTTTCTTGCGCGCGCACGCCGAGCTTCGGCTCTCTCGCGAATTGCTATCTCTCGGTCTTTCTCGCGGGCAAAAACAGTCCGTGTATCATGGCTCAGCCCTTTTTATTCCTCTGCAGTCCCAGTGATCATGCACTTTAACCGACCCTTAATGGATTTCAATTAATTTTAATTGTTGCAAATTGATCCAGATGAGATTGCACTTTGTTGCGATGCTTTTTCGTCCCGCTATTTTTATCCTTCTTTTTTCAATTTTAATTGAGAATCCCTCTTTCGAATTGGCTCGATATTCTTCGCACGGACTGTTTTATTCTCATTTTCGTTACAGTAGATACATTTCTACGATGATTCCCGGCAATGAATAGAAAAATAATCTGTACAAATGTGAAGTTTTTAGAACCGTTGGATAAACTATATTGATTGAAAGATTCATGGGTTACGATTACATATTCTCAAAACATTATATTTTCAATTTCGTCCATCTAACCCAATGCAATTTCGATGTAGATTGCGTTGATTTTCTATGCGACTTTGGATTCAATTTAGAATATTAAATCATCACTGTGTGCGGAAAAGTTGATCTTTGAACGTTGTTTTTCCACACACGTGATGAAAAATATTGTTTGATACAGTAGCAAAAGGTGATTCGAGGCTCGTGTGATTACTACCCTTGCTTCGCTCGGGCAGCAAATTCCACACGGACCTAGAATTCGTTTTTTGCTACTGTATCGAAAAATGCCATTTGCCAAAAATGTAACGCGAATCTGTTCGGAGATTGAAAAAAGTATTCTTAACTATCGTTAATCTTTATCAATTCCACTTGAAAGCCGAATATCCGTGTAATTCACGAAACTCTCCCGAGTTGTCTAGAAAAATTCGCCATGAATCACAAGCATATATGTATAGAATAAGGGGGGTAGAAAACTCACTGGTCGGTGGCCTAGGTCGGTTGCCGCAGTTGACATTGTTGGGGAAGTCGCAGTACTGCCTCTTCTCGTTGAAGAGAAGCCCGCTGGGGCACTTCTGCTCGATGGCCACGTCGTCCCAGCAGTTGAGGTAGTGGGCGCAGCTCGTGGGGCTGGGGAACTGGCCGCGGTCGGCTAGACAGCCGGGCGGCCGCTGGGGCTTGCCGGGCTTACCCGGTGGGAAGGGTTTTGGGATCTCGTTGTCTCCCGGGTTGCCGCCGTCACCGCCGATGCCTCCGGAACCACCGGAGCCTCCCGAGCCTCCGCTTCCTGGGGAGCCGCCCGAGCCGCCAGAGCCGCCAGAGCCGCCGCCCCCCGCGGAGCCGCCGGAGCCTCCAGAGCCTCCCAAGCCTCCGGATCCACCGGTGCCCGGGCTGCCGCCCGATCCTCCCGATCCACCCGAGCCTCCTTGGCCTGGCAAACCGCCGCTGCCTCCCTGGCCCGGGTAGCCCCCGGAGCCACCCTGGCCTGGGTAGCCGCCGGAGCCACCTTGGCCTGGGTAGCCACCCCCTTGGCCCGGATAGCTGCCTCCCTGGCCGGGGTAGCCACCCCCTTGGCCGGGGTAGCTGCCGTATTGGCGGCCCTCAACCGCCACCGCTGGTACCACCGGCTCGATCACGCTATGCTGAGGGTCCCAGTATCCCGAGTCCACCGGCGTCGACACTGTTTTTTCATAATTGAAAAACCCGATTGTTTTGCGTTAGTCGATTTACCGCGAAATCATATATATTTTTCTGTCGGTTGCGAGTGAAATTTTAGGTGTGAGGGAAACCGATAGACTTAGAATACTTGATCGGGTGTGGAGGACTGCAGTTTAAATTTTACACAGAATTTGGAAGTTTTGCTATTCACAATCAGAGAAAACAATATCCGAATCTAAGATCGAAATTCAAATTACCGAAGCGCCAACGCTACATTCAGTTAATATAGAAAGAGAGCGAGAGAGAAGGAGACGGCGAAAAATGATCAAAGTCACCAGAGCCGACAAGTTTCACGTAGTGCACGTAGCGAACCGAATAACATCCGGACAACGATTCGAACAAGAAGAGCAAAAGAGGAAAAACAGCGGAGATCGATATACGCGCAATGGAACACGCGCGCATCGGCCGGAACGGATTTACATGCGGGTAAAAAGAAGTCGAAGGTGAGGAGATCGCGTGAAAAAATGCAGTGCGCGGGGATAAGGGTCCGGGGAACAATAGTGCCGCTGGTAATGGCGTGTGCGCGCGCGCAAGTAGCAGCCCCTTGAGCTTACAATGCCGCGGAAAAAGGAGAAGCTGGCGATCCATTAGCCCGATAAGCCGCGTGTGTACGTATGTACGTGTGTGTGTGTGTGTGTGTGTTGGTTGTATACGTACCGTCGTTCCTCCTGAGCTGTCGGCCCCTGCTCCTCACGGGCCGCCTCGCCTCCACCAGCACGAACAGACACACCGCGAGCACGACTATCTTCATCTCGCGACCCGTCGTCGGAGAGACAAGCTCGAGCAGGGTATAAGGGAGCCAAGAGGCGAAGAGGATAAAACGAGGAGGAGGAGGAGGAGGGAAAACGAAGAAAAAAAACCAAAACTAACAAGGGGGAAAACAAGGAGCGCGAGAGGCGAACGTGTGGCCTGGAAGCCTTTGGCGAATCTGCTTTGGTGCGTTCGCGGTAGGAGATGCGCGTGGCTCGTTTCGCCGGGCGAAGATGCGCCGGTCCATGGCTGACCCAGGGCTTACATAGGGCCGCCCCCACCACGAGCGGCGGCGCGCAGGACCCCAATTACCCGCCGCCACCGCCGCCGCCACTCGCTGGCTCGCTCCTCGCTCGCGGAGGATGCGCGCGCGAGATCCGTGGAGGGAGGGCAGCTCTCGGCACACGCGCCCGACCATTCGCTCGACAGCCCGAAGCTTATCCCCCAAGGTCGATGCGATATTGCCGCGCGCAAGTACGGCTACTCGCAAAGCCAAACGCTCCATCGCTCCGTGAGACGGGGGGTTGTTGTTTGCCGATCCGGACGCGCTCGGGGGGTACTTGCACCTGCAGTGCGATGCACACGGCGAGCGAGTTACAAGGGGACGCGCCGCGCGCTATCCGCCTCATGCGATGAAATTGCTATATGCGCGGTGTAACGAGCGACGACTATGAGATTGTCCCGAGAGGAACCACGCGCGCGATGGGTCGTTTCGTTGGGGGGGAGGAGGAAAGGAAAAATCATAAGTGGGATGCTCATACGTTGGTTGCAAGGAATAAGAGGCGCGCGAGCTTTTTTACCCCTTTCTAGCGCGGAGACGCGTACACGCGTTAATACGTGACTTTATGCGCCGCGAGAGGATATTACGTATATAAGTATGTTATACAGTGGCGGTCGGAGAGGATCTTCCCTCTCGAGGAGGGGGGGGGGAGAAATAAGACGATTTGGACGTGGCTCAATCGCGAATGGCTAAGGAGCTGCCTAGAGATTAGCTGGGTCCAATTGAAGGAGGAAAAAAACAATCATTATCCAGCTCGAGGCACACGATAGAGTCGGTGCGGCGGGCGAGAGGTTTTATGTACATACGAAGCTTAGCGAGGATGATGGGGCCGGTGTGGATCGATGTGGCCTGCAGCTCGCGAGGGGGGAGGCGCGCAGGAAGAGCCCCGCGCGCGCGCCAGATAATATGTAAAATGATCGTAATGAACGGAAACCGGTACCGAGCGGGCGAATTATCTGGTGCAATATCCCTCTGTCGGCGTAAACTCGGGCTCTCTCCCCGCGTGATAATTCCGAGAGTCGAGTGCCGCCCCGCGAGATAGAGATATTTTCCGGAATTATACGCGCCAAAGACATTCCGCGCCGCGCTCGACGCGAGCGCTACTATGCGCGCATGTATGCTACCCTCCTCGTCCTCAACGGCACCGGGCCGTTACGGCCGAATTTATCGCGAGCTCGATGCTAATTCGATTAGATCCCGAGACGCCGATAGGACGGAGCGTATAGCGCCGCGCGCGCGCGCGACCACTCGAAATTTAGAGCTGCGTCCTTTTGAGAATCTCCCGTGGATTACGGCGCGGGTAACCTGTTCTCGCGTTCGCGCGGAGTACTATAGGCGAGACGCGTACGTGTGTCTCTAATAGACGTGCGATTGAATTTTTGAATTTCATAGTTGCACGCGGGCGAGCCGTGAACGTCATCCCCGAGATCGTAATATACAGAGCCGCCCGAGAGTTGTCCCCCTCACTGGCGGTGAATAAACAAGCTGCATTATCTTGCATCCGTAACTGCACGGCTTGGGAAATCGGGGGAACGACTCGCCGACGATTCCAACTGCTATCGCGCTCGTTAACGGAATTATATTGAAGTCACTTTGCCTCGAAATGGAGTTTAATATTCGAGTGTGATAGATCCAATATGCGACAAAAAGAGGGCGAAGAGTAAAATCGAAGGCTATGGTTGAAAAATTCAGCTCGCTTCGAAGAACTCGTTTTTCCCCTGTTTCGAGTGACGCATCGACAGAATAATATACCCTTGTGGACTTGTTCCATTCGTATTTTCTATTCGACACATCCAAAGATATCGGGGTTTGGCTTCGAATCGCGCGGGGATGTATGACTCGGGGAAAATTCCACGAGCTACGGCGCATATGGAGAATTCGCGAAATGAAAAAGTCGCGCGGCCCTGGTATGCCGCTCGGCGGAATCCCCCAAGTATTCTGCGGCTCGTTGTGCAATCTTCCCTCGGAATCGAAAAACATTGCCCAGATAGCGGTTCAGCGCAATATACATATCGCGAGCGGCTCTTGAAAAAAACTGCACTTCACGTGCACGAATTCCCTGGGCAGACGCATAAACACCGGTCGGCGTTCGCACCTGACGCGTAGAGCAGGAAGCGGCCCTTATCGGCTCTATAGTTGCGCGGCGGTGAAATTTTCGCATCGATAAGGAGAAGCATGCCTCGGCCGTTGGATCATACATAAAGCGAGCGCCGCGCGTACCCCAGGAATTCGTTCCCCTCTATACATCCAGCAGCATCGAGCGCGTCCATTGCGCGATCCATTAGAGATTAATAGGGCGAGGCGCATAGCGAGTGTCCGATACGCTGCTCGACACAGCACCGCCAAGAGAGTAGAGCCGCTGAATCAGGAGGAAGATGCAAAAGGAGCCGATGCGCAGGAGCGACAAAAGGGACCAGAGCGAAAAATAAAGAGTGCCCTCCCCCTCCGGCCGAGTGCAACCGAGATAAGGATATACACGCGGGTTTTCGGCTTTAATTTCTACCGCGCCGATTTTTCCCCCGCGATCCTCGCTCGGAGTGACGCGGATTCTACAGCCCTCGGCGATGTTCTAGCGCCAGGATACACGTCAGTTTCTAGCTGGATCGCGCAGGGGCAGTTTAAAATGGCTCGAGAGAGGCGCGCGCCTGGACGTCTGTGATGAGACGTTCGTTTCGCACTGGTTGGAAGCTCGTAAAGCTATTTATAGCGAGCTCGAGCGCGAGGCATCGCAGCCTCGGCAAAAGGGGAGCCCGCCGCGATTCATTTACTGCGCGATCGCGAGTGACCGCTCTGTGTGTACGGCCCCAACTCACCGGGTGGTTGCGACTATCGCACGTCTTATATACGCATTATACACGAACGGGTAATGCGCGCGCGTCTAGCTCGTCATGCGTCTTCTATTCGCAAACGATTCCCACAGGATGTATGGGTTGATACGTGCCGCGCTGCAGGACTCGGTGCAATCCACTGCCCGAATGTAACCCGCGAGGAACAACACGAGGCTCGACGCTTTTTGCTTTTTCTTTATATTCCTGTTATGTTGTTTTTTTTTTCTGGTTTTTTATTTCGTCATGAAGATGTTACGGCTCACGAGCGTTGAGGATTTCGCGCGCGCGCGAAACACGATACGTACGCGCCTCGCACTCATCTCCGACCGTCGTGTAAGTTTTCATGGGCTTCGCACACCTGAGTCCTGATGGAAAGGGTTCGCCGCCAGTTTCAGTTGCTCCGAGATATATTTCCCTCGCGTCTGCTGGGACAACAAGTTCTGCCACAGGTTTGGACTCTACGAGTATAATGATGACGACGAGTATATATACATTTCGATTTCGACGCCTGTTGCGGGGATCAGAAGATTTAGTAGTTTACTGTATAATTAGGCATTTCCCTTAAAGACTAGTACTAATAACTGAAGCGAAAATCATTTCAACTCCGCTTCGATTCATGTCAATCCCCACTATACGTTCATCCAGTCAAAATCTATACTTATGTGACGTCAGATTTCACCGCGAAAATTGGGAGAGTTACATATACTTATTTGTTTTCGTGAGGTGCTGAAAAACCAGCGTATGAAAGTGAAAAATCAGGGTATGAAGATGGACGAATGATTGAGTGGGACTGCAGTTAATTTATCGTATAAAATATTCACTGCGAGCTCTATGAAAAAATTCTAAGCTTACAGAACTAAACTGACAAATCTACTCTGATTGAAAGAAAAATGAATTACATTCGTTACACTGGTTCTCCATACAGTTCCGAGAGAACAAGCTGTTTACGTACTTGGAACGGAATTTTACACACTGTTCGTCGGTGCGTAAAATCACTTATTCTCCAAAGCACGGAGAAGCGCATCAATCGTACTTCTTGTACATACGAATACTACATCACTCGAGTGTCCGGAGAGGCGCGCACGCGCGCCTGCATTTCACGCGCTCGCTTCGAAAAGTCCTATTATGCATCTGCAACTGTGCGTATGACCCAGTTGGGCGCGTGTAGCTGGACACGTCCTCGCAAAGTCTCATCATGATCGTCGACCCAAAAGCCCGATATACTGTCTCCGCGAGCTCGGATCGCGAGCGGTGAATTTACGACGAGGTGGCATTAAAATTGCCGAAAGCGAGTCGGGCGCGGAACCCGTGGCAAGAATGACATTTTTACCCGCGGGCACCACGCACCACACACGAGAGAATTCGAGTGCAGCGGGCTCGCCAAGCAAAGTGCAGTATCCACGCGCGCGTGTGTGTGTGTGTGCTCGCAGTGGAGCGAGCGCACCGGTTGCAAATGAAATAAACGGAAAGAAGTCTTGAAAAATCCGCTTGAACGAGTCGGCTGAGTCAGCGCGCGCGCGAAAAATCTTCTCCGCGCGGCTCCGTTATAACAGCTATTGCCGATACTTTTGAGTTTTGAGGCCAATTAATGGGCGGCGCGGGGCCGTTAATTATCCCACTCTTAGCCGACAAATTGCGCGCGGGAGCCTTATCTCAGCCCCCGACCCTTTATTCGATCGCGGCGGCTGCAATTCCGTTACGGCGGGCTGCTCGTTATCGAGCCACATATACAAGTCGAAATACGTGTGTCCCCTCCCTCTCGGATGGAAAAAACGTCCGGGGGTTGCGGGCGTCCTTGCGTTCCGCTAACTGTTTATATGCGTTTATACGCCGCCCGTGGCCTCATTGTCCTTGGCCCAGCTCTGCCGCGAGCCCCGGAGTCATCGAACGCTCGCCAAAACCGGAGGCTGCGTGTGTGTATACATACATATATACGTACGGCCTTTCGCCGCGAGCATAAATGTATTTACACGCGCTGAGGCTGCGTGCCGCTTCCTCGCTCTCTCGCGTGTATATGTACACACGCTTAATTATGGGGTTCGCCGGCCCTCGGCCCGCAAAACTTGCGCGTAATTCGGGTACTTTTTGGCTGATGGCCCTTCTTATTAGGGCAGCGAACTCTGCCAGTGAGGCAGATATTATACCACCGCGCGGCTTCATTATACTCGCACGTTTAGCTCTCGATTTTCGAGATGCGTTGAACCGCGCGCGGTTGTCCCCGTGGGCGTTGTAAATATTGCTCTGTTGATTTTTGACAATATCGCAGGACTTTTTTATTGTCGATAGATCTATTCTATGATCTATTGATTTGGATGCTATACGCTTCTAACAAGTAGGTCACACGCCAGGGATATTTGATGTGTTTGTGCTTTTATCATGATAAATGGCCGGCGATCAGTTGTCACTTTGCGTTAGTCGTCAAATCAAACTTCTTCTTGTATATATGCCCGCAAGTTCTCGAACCGTCCCAGTATTTAGTCTTTGCGCCTGTCTCTCCAACCCTATAATATTTTCTCTACTGAGAGTAAGTAATTTGTCAATTCTCACCTTGCCAGTCTCGCGAAAAATCCAGAGAAGCAAAGGGGGGGGGGGACAGAAGTTCGCTCGAAATCTGAAACTTCCGGAAATATCCACGAGCTTTCGATACACGAGCCGAAAAACCCGTTAACTCGAACAATGTCGCAGGGCAGCACGAGGGGAACGACTGCACGAACGGGGACTCCGAGCTCGCGCGTGCATTCGACGCAAATTTATCGTAGCCGTTACGGATCAAACCAATGGCGGTTCTTTGTAAAAATATCCCCGCAGCAGCAGCAGCAGCGGCGGTGCCACGGACAATTTAATCCGACATTCGTAAAGTTCGATTGTATATTTTTGCCCCGGTGCATAAGCCGATCGAGGATATAAAATAATAATTGCGAGTGGCGTTCGCGCGCGCGCGTACGTTGGTAGCAAAACCAGTCGTGCGCGCGAGATAAAAATAATCGAGCGCGAGTTTGTGTGATGCGTTGTATGTTGATTTCTGCGGGTCCCGGTATAATAACATACGTGGCGGCACGAGTCGGGCCCAAACTAAATGATGGGCCGGTAATGAGCGCCGGGGTTTTTGCCGCTGCGGCCGCCGCGCGAGTATCGTGATGAATGAAGCTCCGATGGCCATTACATACACGAGCCGGCCGTGGCCAAGCTTGCGAGCTCTTATCTTCGGGGGAAGCACTATACGGATCGCTCGCAATATTTACGCGCTTTATTGATCGTTTTATCAGGGGCTCGTTAATTTTGCCCGCGGCGGCCGTGCTCGAGTTACGAGCGAGTTAAGTGATTACGTCGCGACCCGGTGCGGCGCGCGGTTGTATATACTCGTACGTGTGCGCGTGGGGTCGCGGTGAAAAATCGGCCCGATCCAAACGTACATACGCGGACGGCTTAGCGATACGAGCTGGTATATCGGCCACTGCGAACACGGAAATAATGCCCGAATCGTTTGGATACGGTTCGGGGAAGCCAACGGTGCAGTTGTCGCGGCGGCGCCCGCGATACACCGTTCGCAGCTCCGCGATGAATTATCCCCCGGCGGGACAAATAGAAGCTGCGGAGAGCTTCTTAATTGGCGTGAGCGTGCGCTCATTAGGAAAATATCGCTAATCTATATCATAATGGCGGCGCGGCGCGCGACGGATTCAACGCAAAACGACCAGCACGCGCGTATTCCGCGATACGTACGCTCTCGAAAAAAGAAGAGTGCACCGGCATGGATATGCATGCGCGATAGCTGCCAGGCTTGTTTCAGAGTGGATCGTTTGTAAAATTTGTCATTCTAATACGGGGCATGAGAAACGCGATACGTTCGGAATATTCAATTCAATGATCGAGCAACGAGATAACTGAAGCTTAATTACAACATTGCAAATATTCAGAGATATTCCACGTGTCGACCCAACTTTCGTTAACAAATATTGGAAACAAATCATGAATATGTTTCAAGGGGGAAAAAATTAGGATGATATAGATTTGTCTAAAAGTTGTTGTACTGGAGGTAACGTTATAAATGTATGTATTTCTCGAGGGTATAAGAAAATAATTATCAAAAGCGCAGATGTTTTTTTGCGAACATTCGTTACTAATAGATACAAATTGAATGTTCAGGAGAATCCATGGTACTTTCGCATAGTCGGGCTGTGAATAATGTTTCTATTCAAACGTTGAGACTCGGTGGTTTTTAGAGAAACACATTTCTATACCCATTGATAAACACAGAATAAAATGTATTAATTTTTTTAAAAAAGTATTAATTATCTATTTTTATATGTAAGCTAAAGGCTCCACGGAGATCATAATAAATGCATCACCGAAAATCCGTTAATTACAGGGCTATACGACTCGGGCGAAGTCGTCTCGAAAAGTAATGTTATCGGGCCCCGTTCACGCATACCAATTACAAAAGTTAATCTCTCTCGTACCAAATTGGACAGCGAGTTGATTAATGGAAGCGTTTAATAACGATCATGTCGAGATGATCGACGGGAAATGAGTCGCGAGTGTTTTAGCGACGAAACGAATCCTAAAGCCGACACATTCGCAAACGAGAAAAGAGTCCCGTGTCACTCGCGGCCGATATCCTATTATATACACCCGCCGAACCCGAATTCGCTCGAGTAGCGGCCCGCGCGCATCAATTAGGCTCGAGGCTCGCGGCTCTGGCGCCGTTAATCAATCAGCGAACAATCGCGGAAGGCTGTCCTCCCTTATCGGGCCGCGTGAAATTAAAATCGGATCGCGTGTATGCGGACGCGTCAGCGCCCGGGTACTCGCGTTGCGTAATTAATGCGGGATGATCCGTTATCGCCGGATCTGCCCGAGTCGTCCGTGCGAACAAGCCCGAGCGGCCCCTCGACGCGGCGGGGAGGACGAAAAAAAAGCCGAGGCACACGAGCGGCCGCGGGAGAGGAGACGAAGAATTCGACTGCGGCTGCTGCTGCTGCAGCTCCCGAGACTTGCTTTATGGACTCGGTCCGAGCCAACCGGGCACAAGCGCGTGTATATACGTATACGCGCGCCGGCTTCTTGCGACGATTCGTTTCGGGAGCTGCGTGTGTTGTTTTTCGCGTCGTTCCTCTGCTTTACGAGGACCCGATAGCCAATAGAACTCCCGAACGGCTTTATCTCGTTCGAAGGCTCGAACATGAATGATGCGAACATGAGGTTTTGGGCGAATTATGTATTTGCGGATCGATATAGCTTCGCGTAATCACGTCTGTGCGAGATGAAATTCATGTAGGTGCAAGTCTTTTTTCTACAGGAGATCGAAAGTTCGATTGCTCTACATCTAATGCGCGAAGGCAATTCCACTCCAAAATTCTAAATCTGGTGAATACTAATTTTCCAGGATCATCAAAATATACGTCGCTTCAAAATTTTCCGCAGTGATATTTACCTTTGCGGGATCATATTATTGGAATCGGAAAAAGTAGCCTAGTTATCTAAATAGTAATCTCAGTATCATCCGGAGTTACGGCAATGTCGCCGTATTTCACTGTGTAATGCAGTGAGCGAAACGTAAATTAACATTTATCTCGGACGTTCGTTAGGACAACGAGCTGTTGGATTATACGGCGAATGCGGGGTAAAATTTCATCAGGCTTCGGATTATACATACGTTGGAGGAAAACCGGAGCGTTTGTATGCAAACGTTTGCGCAGCTTCAGTGGCACGCGGCGGATCACATTTTTGCATCGGTACGCATAAACACGGGCTCGCGCGCATAAATTGCGGTTTGTGGGGGTCGAGGGAAAAAATTCCAATCGCAGTTTACCGGCCAACAATTATTAAACGTTCGCGGTAAACGCTACTCGTTAGCCTTTATTTGCAATTAGGACGTAGCGCGAGGATTTCGTTTGCGCACTCGATTCTCGTTTCGTTTCTTCTTATTCGCATACTCCCTTGACTTCACTTCTACAGCCATTCCTATGCGTGTACACAGTGCGTACCGCAGTCACAATGTAATGGCCACGATCTCGAACTTAGATTATATACTCTACGTGTCAATTGGATGAACGAAAATTTGGTTTGACGTCGAAATTAATAACTATGTGTCGCAACGTTCGCAGCTGTCATTGAGATGTTACATTAGCATGAATATGAACGTAACGTTACTCGAACGGTCACACGTTGCGAGAGCAATTGCCGCGCGCGGAGCGAGAGGCAACAACTCATTGGCGCCGCGCGACGGTAATGGAAGCACTCGCGCGCGAATGGATTCAATATACGAACTGGTCGCGGCGGCAAACGAGTGGATCGGATGGGGGAAATAATAACGTCGAGGCTGCAGCTGCCGCCTCGCACAATGCAGTCCTTTCTATATATAAATCTCATCGATCATATCTGGCGCGCATACCAATATACGCACGTTGCGGGCCGCAGAACGCCGGCGGTGCACGGCCGAAAATTTATAGGGCTTCGAGTATAATGACTCGGTGCGTCGTTCTTTTCGCCCCGCGAGTATATATATATACGTGGCGGCGAACGGACGGGCAAAGAAAGGGGGAGCCAGCTCATCGGGATATATATGCATGCATCGGTACCAAAGGAAAAAGAAGAACGCGCGCGGCAATAAGGAAGCGGCGCGTCGGCTCGTAAAACTCCCCCCGCTGCCGAAAACGAGAATCTCGGAAACAAGGTAAGTAGTGTCATCGTCGTCGGCTCTCGGCACCGAAAATTCACTCGGTTTATAGTGCACTGCAGATCGCCGGGCCAGTGCAGTGTGACGCGCGCGCGAGCCGTTAGCTCGAGTCCGCGACCGGTTAACGGGTGTTACGTGCGCGCAAGCGCGCGAGCGAGCGAGCTTATATTACACGCATATACGCATCGCCTCGGAATTTTTATTCGCCCCGCTCGCGATGATTGGGCCTCTCATTTGGACGCTCCAAATTTTGAATATCGCCCCCTCGCTCGAGAGAGATACGGCTTGACTGACCCGATTCGCGGCTTATCTGCCGGGGCGAGAAGCGAGGATCTACGCCCCCCCCCGGGCAATATCCTCCCTCGACCTTGGCGGCGATTATCGGAATAACCGGCTATCGCGGCGAATCGGCGCCGCGCGCCTGCCCCGCGGCTATTATATTCCGCGCCGCGAGGCCGCGAAAATCATACGCGCGCGAGCGTGTTTTTCCGCGCTGTCCGCCGCGACACGTGTGTGTGCTCGCGGTCGAGGGGAACGTAAGTATAGGTGCTCTCGATTGAGCCATTACAGCTGTCCGATAAAGCGGCTGGCAGCGCGCGACAGACATCCCCGGCGAAGGGCTCGCGTATGTATGTTTGTCTCACGATGTTTCCGGCGCGCACGCGATCGAGTCTCTCTCGGTCGTGGAGAAGAGCGAGGCACATGGAATTACGTCGCGTCTACTCGTCCTAAATCAGTATTACAGCGCGAGTCCCCCTCGCTCGACTCACGCGGCTAAATCCTCATCAAGTATAAAACGGGGCGCCGAGTAGCTCGCGCCTCCTAATCGCGTGATGCTCTCGCTCGCGCGTATAAATGTATATGCATAATGCGCCGGCGGCTGATTTATAACGGCTGCGCCGTGCTTTTGTCGCGTACGCTCCTGCAGCGTGTCCACGGGGCTGATATGTATATATACGTGCGCGAAACCTGTCGCTGCCTTTATACCTCGGACAAATAGACGGACAAATAGATCCGCGCGCTCGCACGCGATGATGCATGGTACGATCTCTTGTTGCTCGCGTCTTTCTCTCTTTCTCGCACTGTCGCAGTCGTTGCGCGGCTCTTTTTTTCCTGATGCGAGTAGTGAAGATTTGTGACGCCTGCGCGATCGATCCGAGCTTTCACGCGCCTGTTTGATCGGCCGCCGGCCTGCTGTCGTTTGCTCGTACTCCTTGGATTCATGTTGACTTTTTCAAAGATAGATAATTGTCTGTAGGCGATTTCGCGGTAGAACGTTAGTATGGGTAAAATGAAATATTTTTGTATGATACGCTTTGTGGAGGCCAATTGCAGATCATCTTGAACGTGAAGTTTGGACGAGCTTGCAGCTGGTCCTTGGGAGTCTAGCAGGTTTGAGGTGTTCGGTGAGATTTTTCGTCGAAGCAGGTACAGCCGTAGCTATTGATAGAAGCATCAAAAGGTATGCCAGCTACATAATGTGGGCTGGTGTTTTTTCGTTGCAATTTCCTGTCGCGTCGAGAGAAAAAACCCAAAAATTGGTGAAAACGGACCAGTTCTCGCAACTCCCGTGACCCTTATAGGTACGTTTCTTCAATTTCACACTATTCGCAACACACGCGATCACGGGTTTATTTTTCGATTCGAACCCCGAGCTTCGGTACAACTGCAATCCCATTATACATTATAAGTATATATTACCGCGCGCGCGCGAGCTTTATTGTTCGCGAATCAAGCATCGCGCGCGGGCATTACCCTCGTAAAATTTTAATACTTGCCCATATCTCGCGCGCACATCTCTCCGGTACGCGCATCTTTTTCGCGAGATATAAATTTGCTCCGCGCGCCGGATGACGTATCTATAATCGAGCTTGGGGCCGCTTATACTCGAAAAGCAAAAGTTGCGCTCGAGTGACTGTCGCGTTGCGCGCCGAATCATCGTATGGTATGCGCGAACCCGCAGCTATGCGCGCGCGCACGGGCGTGTTCGCGAGCTTCTGCTTGTTATTCAAAATCTGATATCGACGAGTCAAGGCCATACTCGGTGGGTGTACATCGCAGAATTGACTCGTAAGATCGCGAGATGACTATACGCGCCAGGATATACATCCCCGAAGGGCACACACATACACGATGATTCGCCGAACGATCGTATTTTTTCGTAGGCTAATCGTCAAATCCCGGCGTTGGAGCTGCGAGTGAATCTTAATGCATCTTATTTTCCGAATGCCAGAGGACGGCGTTCGCATTGAGCGCTATACTCGCGGTAATCTGTCGTATCTAATGCAGCCGTTTATACCCGAGTCATCTAGGCTCGTATCGCACCGAGTGCCAGGTCAGAAATGATTCTGTAAGAGCGCGTGTAAGGGTCGAGCGAAAATAAAAAGTTGGGAATCGCTTGGATATTATATACAAGTAAGTCACGAAGTGTAGGCGCGCGCACGGAGTGTGGGGGCTTTATTGTGCGCCTCGATTATCCCGGCGGCCTTATATCATCGACGAAAGTTCATCGGACGAGAAATTCCGATGCATCGAAATAATATATGAAAGCTTCTTTGCGCGTGGGATGTATACCGTTGTCGTATAGTGATCACAAAGCGCAGCAAAAGAATTTATGGGTGAAAAGGCGTTTTTCGGTCACTCGCTTTAGGGTTTTGCGCTTTGTGGATTAACAGTTGGTCGCGCGGCTGGGGATAATGATTGTCAACTCGGGGATTCCCCGTGCGCGACTCATATACTTTCGGAAACAACGAGAGTGCGATGATCAAAGAAACCTTCGCTGGAGGCACACGGGATTGCTCTTGAATTCATTTCGTTTCAACCCAATGAGATCGCGCGAATACCGTTGCGATTCCACGTGATAATCCTTTCACGGATTCGACAACACCGTACCTGCGCGAATCTTCAACTCATTTTATCGGGCGCGTTCTGGAAAAATGACTAAACTCCCGTTCCGGTATGTGACAATTACATGGTATCGGGTATATGTTCCCGGGACAAATCGACCCACTTTCCGTTCGACCGTGAAAATATACCTTTGGAGCACAACACACGTGTGCTCTCGCGGCAATTTTTCGTCAAGGTCGCGATCCGAGCGGATCGTAACACTTTTGCAATATCGATCGATCGAGAAAGGCAAAACGGGATATTTCTTTTTTATTCATCTTATCGGTGCAGTTATTACGAAATAACTTATCGTCCCGGGATTCCCGGCGACGAAGAGTCGCCGGGGGAAAAATCGATTATCGACTCGAAGCGCCGCTTCGAACGACACTGGTTCACAAGCTTGAGCCCGGTGTATACACTCCTGAACGCGCGCGCGCGATCTCCGAACTTGCGGGGCAACGGCCGAGCGACTGAGCCCCGTCGAAAACATTCTTCCCTGGGAACTCTCGACTTATCTCAATAATAGCCGTAATAAATAGCTGAGTTTGTATGATTCGCGCGGGTAAAAAGGAGCAAGCGCGCGCGGGATAAAGGAGGGAAAGGAAGAAAGTATACGAGGGAAGGAAGAAAGGAGAAGGAGCGCCGGGACGGAACGGTAAAACGATAAAGGTCAGAGGCGTGAGCGTCCGATTGAAAAAGGCCTTGTGCCCACGATAACCAAGCCGAACAGGCCCGGGAGGAGCGAAGTTGATAGCGAGGGAAAGAGAGACGCCGAGGACGCGAATAATTTCCGGGATTTCGGAGAACCGGTACATATACGTACGCGCGCGCGCAACCTGAGCCCGCCGCCGCCCTGTCGATTCCCGTCATTTTACGGCCTGCAACATTCACGGGCAATTACGGGTACGCGGAGCCTTCCGCGCGCGCGCTAGCTTCGCCCAGCGACAATCTTATCCGCCGCATCTACTTCCCGATTGGCATTGTCCCGCACTGCGGTTTGTGATTTTATTGCGTTATTCGGATACTAAGCTTCTCGTTTGAACGATGTGGTTTAGTCAGGTCTGGGTCGGGGCCACCGATACATCTCGACAACGTTCCCGCATCCATGGTTTCCTTTTCCAACGAGAATTTCCTGGAGCGTGGGCATGAAGCTCTAATGATTTTAGTAATTGAAAATTAAAAATGGTGTATTGATATTCTAAGGATTTTACGAAATCATTTTTCCATATGAATGTCATGGAGAACAATATGCGATTTTTGTAGAACTCGAATAAACTTTTTCACGAGGGAAACAGAAGTGACGGAAGCATATTAGTCGAGCTTTTACCTGTAAATCGGAATGAAATTTGAAACTAGACACTGGCAAGAATATTTTTGCAAGCGGTAAACATGGGTTGCCTAAAACGACATTATTTTTAAAACGAAATTCAGCATCCCAAAAAATCCGAGCCGTCGATGTGTCTTTCGCGGAATACCCCGTGTAGACCCAGCGATCCTTCATCTCACGCGACCGGTCGTGTGGTCCCCCGGGTTCTCCGCGGCTCGAAATAACGCACGCATACCGCACGGCTCGAAAACTCAAAGTGCCGCGCGAGCGCGCGGCTGTTCGCACGTTCGTGTAATAAGCTTGTTGCGTTTACGGCGGCTTCGCGTGCGAGTACGGTTCGTCGGGAAGGAATAACATGCGCCGATGACGTCAGCGGTCCCTCGATCCGATGGAAATGTTCGCACGACCAAATCTTCCATGAGTAAAACTGAATCTTTTTCAAACAAGCCACGATTATGTCAAGGAATTTATCTTCGGTAGATGAATGCCTCTTATAGCGTTGGAGCGAGTCTATGATCTACACGTGTACGGCAGCCGTCTGAACAATCCCGCGTTCTACCACTTACACTCGCTCGGTCCTAGGCGATCGAGCCGCAGCCGTGCGACGGAACACCGAGCGTAACGAATCTCGGGTACATCCCGTCGGGATAATGCAGTCACAGTCAAGGTACTACTCGCGCCCACGAACAGCTGCACCTGTTTCGCTCTACACTCTCGCTCGCGCCTCAGGCCTCGCGATCCAATATATATATAAATCCAGCGGCGCGAAGACGCTGCTCGCGTATACGTAAGTATCGATGGCGGCCCACACGAATTGAGAGGAGCCCACTTGTTGGCGCGTGCACATACGAGATACATTATATACTCGCCGTGGCAGTTCAACGATCCCGCGTCCGGCTCCGATATATCAATGCGCCGGGCAAAGTGCGTGTAAACACGCGGCTGGCCCAGCCTCGAGGCGCTCGGATGACGGAGGGCCTGCGGCCGGCCCCTGGCTCGACTCTGCTTTACAGACCCTTCGCTCCACTCGCCGCGGATACGATCGTTTGCCAAACAATTTGTGTACGGGCTCGCAAATAATCCGCCGGGGATCCGCATATTTATTGCGGCTTTTTCTACGAAACCTCCACTCTTTCTCCCTGCCTCTCTCTGTTTCTCTCTCGTTCTCCGCCAGACGCTCGCAGCTCTTATTTTTCTCCACGCGCCAGCCACCTCGTCTTTTTTGCTCCCCCTTGGAGCGTAATACATTTCTTTCGTTTCCTGCTGCAGCAGTATCCCTGGCGACGGGGTGGCCAGGCACACACGCGCACACATACTCGCGAGTGCTCTAAAAGTAGCGAGCGTGACGGGAAACGCGGATGGGAAATTAGCCGGGGCGTTTGGGTCGCGATGAAAATCACTGTGCCATTACGTTAATCAACGAAAATTGCATTATATCACATGAGCGCGTGCGAGCCGCCACTTTTAATTGGCGCCTCGTGTAACGCGATTGAGTTGGTTTACTTAATCAACGCGTGCCACGGCCGATGATTGACGCGATACGAATTTTTGTGATTAATCGAGCGAGCGAGCGCGGCAAGTGCGGGGAACGAGTTCCACGCGCGCAGAAGCACAATTAAAGATTCGTATCTCCGACGCGCGCGCCATGGGGCTTTCTGACGAACGGCATCGTCGCCATGATGAATTAGCTCGGGCTCGGAGGGCAGATGAGCAATCCTTGATGTCCTTGCCCGCGCGTATATTTTATTCCGCGCGAGTCCCAATGAAATTTTGATTTTTTTTTTCCAATTCCCCTGATCGGCCGAAAGACAAAGCGATTAATTATATACGAGAGGTGGTAAGTCGCGAATTTTCGACTAGCCCGTATCTCACACCAGCCACTATTTTTCCCCCGGGCCATCGCTTTCAAAGACGGCCTTGCGCGCGCGCGACGCTCTTCTTGTTCTCATATACTCGAACGCGTCATTCGCGTTTCCCTACACGAGTATAATTATTCGCGGACGCAAAGTGCGGATCACCCGGACAGATTAAAATGTTAATGTACACGTTGGGGACGTTAGCGTCCTGTACAATATATTTTCCACTCGCTCGTGGAATAGATCCCCCCGTTTGTTCGTTCGTCTCGCGCGAAACCTTGAAAATCCAGCTCGAGTCGGAGAATCGACGGGCCTCCGTTGCATCGTCTCTCGGAACGAGTCAAGCTGAATGGACGCCGATGGCCCTGCAGTGTGGTCTACACCGACGGGCAGGCCCATTGGTCTTTCGGGCCGGTGCTGGGTAATGCTTGCACGTGCCCGAGAGAAAGAGAGAGAGAGAGAGAGCGAGGAGGTAGAGGGCCCCGAGCCGGTATTTTCGGAGAGGAATGCAAGGGGGCCGAGACGAGAGCAAAACTCGAGCCGGGCGAGCAGGCCCGGCTTCTCCTCCTCGCCGTGCCCGCCGTGTCGGTTTAATTGAGCCAATTTATTGGCTCTGCCTCGTGACTTATCAGGCGCAACCGACCCTCGATAGCGATTAGCTTTTCGTACTCTCGGCGCGACTTTTGCGTCGCGCGCAGCTGCCTCTTACGCGCCGAATAAATTCGGGTCGCGAGCGGACGGGCCGCGAGCCGCTTATTACCTGAGTGATAACACTTCCTTGTTGGATCCCTTTGACGCTTCGATACGTCGAGAGATCGACGAGACGTGTAGATATGTACGCCAAACTCGACCCGGTTGCGGAGGAGCCGTTTTGCGCGCAGAGGAATCGTTGTGTGCGCGTATGCGCGTCGATAACGGCCGATCGAACGTGGTGTCGATGATTGATTTGCATATAATGCGCGCGCGCGTGTGTGTGTGTGTGATCGCGTGTGCGGGGAGTGCTGAATCGGAAACATATTCGACTCATTGTGCGCCCGCTTTCTTTTTCACCGCCCTTGAATGTTTAATTTATGGTGGGCCGATCGCGAGGGATTATCGTATTTAAACCTGGCTCTCAGAGCTCCGGAGCATCTCATAGGTGCGCCCACTCATTACATATATATTTATATGCATATCTATATGTATATTCCAACCTGGTACTTACAGATATATTATAGTTTTTTTGTTCGTGCTGTGGGAGCGCTCGCGAATCTGCGCGCGCGAGCGTCTTGCCGGGTCCGTTTGTATCTCATTCATGTCCGGCGTGCATTACTCAATGCACCTCGTATCGCTCGATGTCTTTGCTATTACCCTTGTAGGCGGTTCTGAATAGCTCCGATTTTTCCGACTTGATTTGTTCGCTCTTGTTTTTCAGCGATTGTTCGACAACGTCTACAGAGCTGAATTGTACACGGAGAAAAGAAATTTAAAATTTTTTTCGAGTAGTAGTTCTGTTTTTTACGTGTAGGTTTGCTCCAAGGAAAAATGAATTTCTTCGTATTTCTGCCTTCTCAAAAAAAAAAAATTATAATGTGGCAGGGTTAAACTTTCGAATCGAACCGCCGGACCTTCATTTTCGTAATCAACGGTTCGAATAATATCGGATCCTAGAAATATCTGTATATTATTATGTGCCCACGTATACCAGGAAAAATGCTCTCATTCTTCGCGGGAAGGTCTTTTGGGAGGCCGTCTTTTGTGGCAAATAGAAATTCTTTTCGTGACAAATAGAAATCATATTCAGTGTAGAAGTATGATTCATTGATCCCTCTTGACCTAGAAGAGGTCCCTTTTGGCGTGAAAGAATTTTAGTTTCTGAGGGAAATCGTTTTCTTTCGGTAGAGACCAAATTATTAGTACCTATAGATTTTACTGACCACACATCATTTGTCAAAAGGTGAGCTGCGGTGGATCTGGATTAGCGTTAAAAACACTACAACTCACTATAGATTACGTTGTGAGTTTGCGAAATAAAGAAATTAAGAAATAATTGGGGATTAAAATTGAGAGAGGGATTAAAAGAGAAGTTTAAGACTTTGTGTTTGTCTTTCAAAATTGAAAATGAGTGTAACTCTCGAGTGCTCCGCAACAGACTGTTTCTCCTCTATAATGATCTCCGCACTTGTACTATACACAGCAAGACTACGATCTGTAGTAATGAAAGGTAATATGCCGCACGCGAATGAATCATTTGGAGCGAGCGAGTAATTATTATATTATTTGTGCGTCTTCGCGAATATAATTAGATTATATGCACGCGCTAGTGAAGCCCGTCGTGAATTATGATTTTTACGAAAAGTCTCGGCTCCAACAGGGTCGAGTACATTCAACTCGGCAATAAATAACTCGATGAAATGCGCGAATGCAGGCTCGCGCTGGTGCGCGAGAGCCCCGCCGCATCGGCGGCGCGAGCCGAACGAATGTAATTCATCCGGTGGAAAAATAGAAAAGTGATTCTTTTTCTCTTCCGTTTCGTTTCGTTTCGTTTCGTTTCGTTTCGTTTCACTCTCTCTCTCTCTCTCTCTCTCTCTCTCTCTCTGCACCAAAGCCAAGGACAAATCGCCGCACGCGCGCGGGGCTCGGTGCGCGCGCGACTTTCAAGGATCATTCGAGGATCGAAGAAGCCCGCGAGCGCGCGGAGCTCGTGTGAAATATCACGGCCGTAGAATCCGGCTCTATTCGCGCGCGAGCGTCCCCGTATATACGCGTATATATGTATAAAGTCAAATGCCTTTATTTTTCACGTCATTAAAGCGGCCCATTGGCGCACGCTCGGCGATCGCCGCGTGCACGCGCGCGCGCGCGCGAGCATGTACGTCGGGTAGCCGAGAGAGCTTATTATCGCGCGGTTGTCGCGGCTTCTCCCTCCTCCTTCTCTCTCTGTATATATACGCTTTGGGGCGATCCAAACGCCCATTCACACAATAATATGCTCTAGCCCCGGTTTATTCTGTCCGCCGCCCTGTTTCACATTGTCGCGCGGACTCGTCCGAGTATTTTATTATCTCGAGGAGCTCGCGCGCCGCGGCTGCGATGTCCGTTTGGCTCCTCCCTCCCTTCTTTTTTGTTTTTTTTGTTTTTTCGGGTTTCTCGAGTGCAGCTGGAGCTGAAGAGAGCCGTGCGCGAGGTGAACGCTCCTCTGCGCGCGCGCACAGTCTTTTCTGAAAGCCGAACGAAAATACGACTCCGTAGAGCGCATGGAGCGCGCTGGCGCGGCAACAAGCTGACGCAAGCGATATCCGCTGCGATCTCTAGGCCCCGCCGCGGTTATACACACATATACATGCGCGCGAAGGGCGTGTGAGTCGTGCGGGAGAATAGGGCCGCATATACATGTCCTACTGTGCCTTTCTTGCGGCTGATTTCGTGTGTTGGCTCGAGTTGTACGTTGGGCGAACGAGCCCGTAATGAGGGCCAGAAGTGTCCCCCGTGGTCCGAGTCGCCCACAAATGAGGTGACATTTTTTCCCCACCGCCGCGTAAAGAGTCGTTGGAAACGATCGCGGGTACAGCTTTTGATGTGGCTATACTTCGTGTCCCAACGGGCAAAAGCAATCGTCGCTTCAAAGTGCGAATCAAGTCTCATCTGAAATCTGGACCAGGCGCGTGGGTTTTTTCGTGGGATTTTCGTCGTATTCGCGTTGGCTGGCTCGGTTCTGGTGTAGAGCTCGAGAGCCACGCGCACAGGTGAACGTCCTTCGGCATAATGCGACGATGACAATTCCTGTGGATGACGAAATTCGCGAAACGATTGTTCGGTAAAGATTCTGAAACATCCGAGATTTCAACGTTGAATACGCGCGATATTAGCCACACGCACTCGCCAATCAATCGATTTCGCTTCGTTTGGCGACACTTCGAAAGACACTCGCACATCATGTCTCTCATTATCACAAAAAGTGACTCAGGCTCGAAGCATCACGCGATAAAGATTTTTTCAGTCGTATAATCCTCGAGAGCTCAACTGCCCGAGGGCAGAGAGAAGATCGTTTTGCTTTGTGGGAGCTGGGGGGAGGCGCGCGAGGGACTGACAAAAAGTTCCTGGAAAACGGCGACTCGTCAGAGTTGCACACACTATCGCAGCGAAGATACGCGTTTTAATGACGCTCCAACGCGGTATAAGTCGCCTCTCGCGATGTACTAGCCCGCAGAGGAGAGGGGGGACACCTGGAGTCCTCGAAACCTCGCTAAACAAAGTAAATCCAAGCAGTTGGCGAGTAGTGGTTAATTGAGTCGACTGCAATTTCGAGATTTACCCTTCTTGTTAGAGCGCAGCGCGGCGGACAAAAGACGCGCGATCCGCGAGGGGGGGGGGAAAAATTTCGCCGATGCATATACATATTTTCTCTCCCGCGCGGTCGTCGCGCGTCGTCCTTGTGGCATTGAAATCTCTCTGTGTCTCTGCAGCAGTGGCGGGCTACTCCGCCGCGGGGACAAGAAAAATCCGGCCCCCATTGTCTCGTCGCGCCGGTAGCCGCGCGTGATCCTCATTTGAATGCGCGCGCGCGCGCCAGCGTGGCCTAATCAATCTCGGCCGAGGAAGCAATCGGAGATAACATCGCCAAGCTGATTCTTCTCGTCATTAATTAACAATCAACGGTATACGGCGCATATGCTGACCAGAGAGCCGATGCACGAGCGCGCGCGAGCGAAAAGAAAGAGAAGAGAACGAGCCCCAGAGGATCCATCTCGGTGCAGATATTCGCTTCGGCTGCAGGAAAAAATGAGCCGCTCCGGCGCGCGAGACGTTCTTTCTTCGTGCGGCCGTCCCTTCTTGTTTGGGTACACTTGTGTGCACAAGCTCGAGAGCCGCGGTACTCGAGGTGGGCCAAACGAGAATCTCGCCCCGAGGAGATGCGCGCGCGGTGCGGTGCGGGGGGGGGGAGGGGCAAGAAAAAATGTCGTGCCCCGCGTGAGACGAATTTACGCGAGTCCGATTCTTATCGGATTTGTGCAGCGTTTTTCTCGAGCTTGTATATATACGCGTATATGCGCGACGCCGCGCGGCCTCGCAGCAGATTGATTCTGAATGCCGACATCTGTTTGGTTGTGTAACTGTCGGGGATGAACCCTGGTAATTAGGGATAATCGGTACACCTTTTTTCCCCCTCTATCTGCATTCTTTCGTGGCGTAGAACGTCATCCGATACTTTGGAAACGCCGAGTCTTATTTTCGAATCGTGTTTGAACGAAAATAACCGTGTTGATGGGGTTGTAAACATATCCGACAACTATGAATTCCCTTGACGTTAAAGTTCCTTTTCAAGTCTCCTTGCGCAAGAATCATGCAAAGTATACTGCGTACGTAATTCAATTAACGTTTATGTTAGATATGAAAAAAAGATAAAACACTTTTACGAGGCCATATTTACTTTCAACTCCGGACAGCGCGAATATGACTCAAGCAGCCAAAATTCCATCCATATATCAGTTTTTCATCTAGATTTTGTGCGTCATTTTTCATATTCATATACTTTTATCATTGATTATTATAAAGGATAGGTTGCCAATTTATTTCATCAATCAATTGTACAGCAGGAAATAAGTATCTTTCACACTTGGTTTAGTGGTACAGGTGTCGTATATAATACGCTTGTAAATTTCAAAATTAAGTATATACATGTGTGCGAAAAATGTATAAATGTCAGTTTTGGTGTAAGATACGATTAAGTGTGCATGCGGTTTATAGTTGTAGGTTGGTTTATTCCAACGGAAAAGCAAAAAAATTATAGTTCGATAAAGCGTACCGTCCTTGATCCGCCCGACAGAACTCGGAAACTAATGTTTCAGTCGGATGCCACGTACCGGTGCTCTCTCTCTCTCTCTCGAGTATAGCCATGAAACCAACCAAGAATACGATATCCAATCTTGTTTCTTACATAAGCCGGGGGATTTTCAAACGAGTCGGTCGTCCAATCGATCGCCGACCAATTGCAGCCCCCTTTGATTTGCCGGTCGCGGGGCGAGGTGTGAGGAATCCGAAAGAAAGATGACGAGGCAGCGGGCGATGACGAGAGAGTGCGCGAACGCGGAAAGGCCGGCGAAACATGCATGTGTGTGTGTGTGTGGCTGAAAGGGCGTGCCCTTGGCCCTCTGCTACATGCCTGTGGCCGAGCTATCAATTACCGCAAGGCCGTGCCGGCCGGTAAGAAGCGTAATTCGATAAAGGATCGCCGCGACCGGCCGCGGCGAATAAATTCGGACGCCCGTTAAACACGGTAAGCCACTTAAGCCGCCGCCGGATAAACGAGCCTCTATATTATTATTATGCGAGGGGCCGGGGCCGCGTCGCCAGCGCCCAACTCTTTTTTTCCCATTAATACGCGCGAGTGTCAGGTTGGATATGCACCTCTCTCTCTCTTTCTCGCGCCACCGGTGAGAAGCCCCTGGCGCATTTGGTTAATTAATTTTTTTTTCTCCGCTCGAGCGACAGCCAAGTGTCCCGAGTTAGATTAATATTTTTTGCAGGGTAACGAGGCTCGACGGATTTTTTCCTCGATGCTTCTGTTGCTTAGATCGTTTCGCGTGTTTTCTCCAAGTCGGTAGCCGTCCAAGAGCTCTCGGGTCGTTTAAAAGGATCCGGTCAGTTTAAATACTCTCGAATATAGATTGGAGATATGAAGGAATCGAGTGTACTCAATGAGCGATGAAAGCTTCTTTCGAGACAAGACGAAATGTTTTACCTTTCGGTTTTCATCTGTGTAAAAGTTCCCGCGGTGTCTCAGAGATGACGCTTGGATCGTGCCAACCGGGTGAGAATCGGCAACTTTCAAATGTGAAAGAAATCGCTTCTTCGTCGATGATCAATGTAGTGGAAATCTTGTTGTTATTTAGCAATAATATCCTTCTTTATTCGAGCCTTCATTGGGATAGTTGCACCCTAATCATACATTGTTCAATTATTCGTTGAGAAATAATGCCTTTGGATAGTTCTATGTCTGAGAAAAACAAACACGACAAACTCAATCGGTTGACGCAAGGTAACCGAGGTACCGGTAACATACCGACGCGATCGAGAACGATTTTATCGATCAAAAATCTTTGCTGCGTCGATCTTGAATCGAAATGAATAATGAGAACTTTCGTGTTGCATGAAAGTTAGTTTTAATGAGTGAAAATTAGAATACACTTTCTCATTCATTATATTGTCCGCTCGAGTTATCTTTCACGATTTTTCAATACGTGAAACTATAAGCGTTATTTTAGCCGTTCCTGCATGCAAATATTTTTAACGCCGGGTTATTCGACTTTCTCGCTCGTGCTACTAGAGGCACATAAGAACATATTTCAATATCATGCACGTACGTACCAAAGCTATTCGCAAAAAAGTGCATCAATCATACTTGGTATTTGAAACTGAGTAAGCGAGTCTTCAGTGATTATCAACATTTCTACGAGTAACAACTCGAACTGAAGATTTTCCACGAGTCCGATGCCACGAGCAGATGTTCCCGATCAATATAACTGTATCGTTATGAAACACACGCGCGAATAACGCGTCAAAGAGAAAATTAAGTGTCTCCTATGGACTTTCTCGCCCATAGCTAGCGGATGCATCATTGGTTCGGCATTATCCTCCTTCAAAAGTCATCGTCTTGCGTAACCTTCGCAAATCATCGACCAAATTCAAATTGGAATTCCGCGATACGAGAACGACGAGATTCCCCCGAAATCCCGCGCACCGCCGGGCCCATTACGAGCGCGCGTAACAATGTGCCCGATGTATATATCTAGTTGCACAATGAGCGCGAGCGACGTGACGAGCGCCTCTTCCCACTCCCATTAAGGCGCGAAAAAAAAGAGAGAAAACGCGGGTCGGAAAAAAAAATTATATATTTCCCGCCGGCAGTGCAATAACACGGAGAGAAAGAAGAAGTTTGAAAGTCAACATTAAAAATGCCGAAAGAATGGTGTCGTGGGGAAACACCGACTTGGGATCCCACGTCGTGGGGCCGTTGTCTCATGCGAGCATCGTCCCAGGAATCCAGCGGGCCCTTTTCCCTGACGCTCGTCCGCCAACGCGCGCGCGCGCATTGTCATTTTCGCACTCTCGTGTAATATATATATATACACATACATGACAAAGACGTTCCGTCTCTCTCTTTCGCGAGTGGAATTTCTATTCAGAGCCGTTGGTCTGGCTTTCTTGAGAAACGTAGAAAGAATTTTCGGTAGGCCCAGAGGAATGCGATCCATCTTCTCAAACACGCGGTACGCCTGTAGATATTCTAATTGCTAGTAGCTCGAGCAATTTGGGGGTGGAGTGGGAAAGTCTGAATCAAATTGCATTTGATGTTTGGGAGGTTTCACAGTTGCGACTGCTTGCCTTGTAGAATTTGCGAGAAACTATGTAGCTTGCTGCAAATTTTATATATCCAAGTATGTAAATTGAACTCAGTATACTTTGATTTCAGTAAGCTGGATTTATTCTTCTACGAAATTAGTAAATAGAGTCGAATACGAATGCGTGTCTATGATAATATCTGTACCATGTGAGGCATTTGTAGAGTTAAAAATATATATTTTTAATATAACACTTCAGTTCTCATTTATTTGTTCATTAAGTATAATATGTTGATTTTCAATAACATACAAGTGGTGTCTGCGGATTGGTTTCATCCCATGACCAGGTCGACTCGCGTTGACAATTCTTCTGCCGTATAATTTGTAATAAATATTTTTCACGAGTCAACCGTTTTACGCAATATTGGTCAGTATATACATTCTCAGGGAATTTTCATCTCCAAAATAATTCATTTATAAACATTGAATGCTATATATTTATTGAGGTGTGTAGTTAATGATCGACTCAAATGCATAGAAATCACATTTAATTTAACTCATTTCTCAATTGTTTCATATAAGAGCAGTGATATTGCGTATGGGATCGCACACTTAAAACACGAGGCATTTCAAGCTAGATTTGGCAGAGTCGCGACACAAATATGTTTTGCAACTGTCCTCTAGAATATAGGCATTTTTTTTTTAATTATTTTCAAAATCCTGTAACTTGCCATAAACGGGTGGATTTAAATATTGGAAGACTGGTTTGGTTGCACCTTAATCTTTAGAGTAGTAATATACTTCGCACACACGTTACAATGCCTGAGACATTCATAAAAACGCCTCATCGCCGAAACCATTACATCAGAATGTTCGGAGCTTGTAATTTTGAAATTTGTTTTTTCGATTTGGCGATCGCGTCTATTTGCCTATGAGGCGGCTAAATCAAAGATTCCTTGCACCCATCCCGTGACTTGCAATTTATCAACATATACACTATATAAGATGAGGGGGTTATCGCTCAACCCATTACCTCAAGCGTGAATGACGAGCTGCAGCGCGCAGAATCTCCGCCGCTTGCTCATCCACGCTCGAGCTCCACCTCCTAGATCAGCTAGTTAAAAATCCGATCCGACAAAGTCGATCGGACATCGCTCATATACCTCCGTTCAGCGAGTAGATAGCTACTAGGGAAAAAACTCGAGAAAGGGCAGCCGACGTCCGAGTACACATATCAGCGAACACTTTACGTCGCGCAGTACTCTCGTATCCTCCTCGGCTAACGAACGTTTATTACTTCCTTGTCTCTCGCGGATATCTCACGAATCTGACGGGGGACAATTCACGTATGCGGCCCTCGGCGCTAATGCACGAGCGCGCGTACGTCAGATTTTTCGCCGATCCTGCGCGTCATCTCGCCGATGAGCTGGCCGCGCGTTGAATCTGCCCGCGGGCGATTCGAAAACGGAGCGGATTCGTATGCCGCGGAGTCGGGAACGATCCTCGACAACCCACGCGAACTTTTGCGGTCAACCGTACACCCACGCGCGCCGTGGCCCTCGCGAGCGCGTAATTGCACGCCGAGTAAATACACGCGCGGGGGAATAAGAAGGACCGAAAAAAAAGAGAGAGAGACGAGGGTGAGCGGAATCTCGCGGCGCGATAATGCACAATAAATCTCGGGGAGCGAGCGAACGCGGACGGTGTCAGTAGGTAGCGGGTGTGCTGTGTGTATACATACACACGGGCTGGCGCGCGCACGCGGGGCACATAGTGCACTTGTCGATTACGGACTTGCGCGGGGGCAAAACGAGCAGCTCGCTGCTGCTGCTGCTGTTGCTGGGAATGCGCGGCTATCTCGATGAGCGTGTGTGTCCGGCGAGGATATTTTTATCCCCGCGTCGTGGGAGGCTTGGCTTGCGTTGCCCTGCCAGCAGCTACCTGTTGGCCTCCCTCTTCTCCGGTATCTTGATATGTTCCCTGGTGTGTCCTCTGATGCCCCCTGGTCTTTTTGAACGTTCGCACGCGTCCTTGATACCCGCTTTGATTTAGATTGTTATCCATTCGACTGACTTGTTATTGCAAAAGCTAGTATGTGATGTTTTATCCAATCGCCGAAACGGTATAAAAAGAATCGAGTTGCCATAGAGTCTTGTTATTTTCTTCCGGGGAATGCCCAAGAGATAATCGATTTTTTTTATAAAAGCCTTCTCTATATTGATCAATCCAAATATATATTTGTGTGACCCGTGTATAGGCTCCTGGATGTATGGGTTCGAATAAAGAAAAAATGTTCGCGAATATCTTGGGAAAATCGAAGCGTTATGACTACGCGCATATTTAGTCACATCCAAAAATCTCTCAAAAAGTTTCATCACGATTGGTCACCGCGGGATCCAGTGCCTCTCCTACCGGGTGAAAGCGAAACATCATTATTTGCATAGCAACGAAATATATCTCTTTGATGTAGCATTCTTCGCGCGATTCGTTTAAATACAACCAGTGTATATTTATCCCATTCGTTTTGGATAGCCGTCGTACAGCGTATATACTCTCGAGCCGACGTGGAACATCGTACGCGAGCATCCCGGTAATCCCGCGCGAAACAAGCAATCGAAGCGGTGGAAGAAACCACAGGAATCAAGCGCACGTTCACTAATTCGCAAAGACCCATCGCGGATCAGCGTCCGACGCGTGAGAAAAGCCGACTGCGTCTTCTGGAAAAGCTGCACTGGCTTGAAAAACAGCCAAACGATGTATAGGAAAAAAAGAAATGCAGCTCGCAGCTATACAGACTCGACCGAGCGAGAATTCCCGCGAGCCGGCTGGCGCTTTCACGATTTTCCCCGCTCGGACGGGAGGCCAGCTGATAAGCTGACGGCCGTGGCGGCGGCGGCGCATTTCACCGAGATTGCGATAGCTTTCGTTGATATAATTAATTGTGAGCGAGCGCGACGCTCGGCTCGACGCATAATATCGGGCCCGGCTATCCGCTCGGATCTCTCGGGGCATATATACATACACATGTGGCAGGTTCATTGCTCGCCGGCTCGTTTCTTTTCGCATTTGCATGCGCGCGCGCGCGAGAGCGACGTCAATTAACGAAGCTCCGCCGTGCTCTGATATTGTGCGCGTACCCAACCGACGTTTCTACTTGTTTATTGTTGCGCGCCCGCCCGCGGATAACTTTTTCTTTCTCCGTCGCCCCGCGCTCCACTGATTAATGCGCGAGCTTTCAACGCTCCCGCCGGGCGTAATGGCCGGCTTGGATAGCCCTGCAGCGCCGATGCAGCCTCGACTCTTTGGCACTTCGGCGCTACCATGACAGTCGGGCCACTCGGAAAGCCCGCGCGATGAGCTTGGGATTGTTTACCGCGGACGAGTCAATTAATTTCGAATAATTGAATCGATCGCTGGCGCGCGCCAGCCAAGTGGCCGCGAGTCGGGGCGACAATCGATTTACAAGTTGTTTGAACAACGATCATTGCTTCGGACGATACGCGCTGTTGTCTGAATTATACACGTGCCCCTTGTGTGTGTGTGTGTGCCAGCATTGATTTCGAATCAATTGCATGAATTGAAAAGAACCAAGTCAATTTTGGTGATATCAAAACTGCGCACGTTTGATAATTAAACAACGAAAGATAATCACCGGTAGAAATTCAGTTTCTATTGTCTTATGTCCAGCTAACCGGTTGAAATGTATTCACACCGTAAAACGTTCACTCCGCGTCATTTCAATAACAGACCAATATCAATATTCATTTGCATAATCCAAACAGTCGAGGGCTGCTTTCTTGGTATTGATTCCACTTATAGCTTCTCGGTACTATTTCCATGGGATAATTTATAGAAAGCAGTTTGCAAGTAACAGTACGCTACCTGAGTTGGAGAACCACATGGATCAAGATAAGTCTGTACAAATAAAGAAGGCTCGAGCAAATTGGCTTGGCGGTGAAGTAACTGACGGAGGTGTGAAAATACCTTTGCGTCGGGGCGTTTTCTTTTCTTTTTAAGAGACGGCCCCGAGCCCGCGGCCACGAGAAAGGGGATGAACAAAGAGATCTCAAATCGCTCGGTCGTTTATTTTCATGACTCGCCAGATTTATCTTGCTCCCGATAATTTTCAAGATTTCCAGACGAGCATAACTTCCGATGTATGCTGTCGTATAACCAGTTCACCGGACGACATTTATTTTTTTGTCTTCCCAAGCCGCATCAGCGATTAGCCTGACTTTGAGGGCTGATTAGCAGAGGAGCTTGTAGATTGAAGCTCGTAAGGTTCGGATTAGAATCCGATTGCAATAGGTAAAAATGCGATTCGAAAAAATAGCTATGATGCGCGTCTCCTCCGGGAGTGAAACGCTTCTCTCGACTTCTAATAGATCTTGATTACGGCGCATAAAAGCAGATGATTTGCGTGTACAAGTTTATTATACGAGGAAGTCGTTGATTTAACATTACATGTACCGATAAATTGTTTAGTTTATTGTATACGCATTGTCAATACCAATCTTATATTAGTTTTTCTTTCTTTTATAATGTGTCAGCTTGAAAATATCTATTTCGTGTATTATGTAATATCCTTGATGTTTTAGGACCCAAAGTCTTTAGTCTCAACAGATAATGATCAATCAATCTGTCTGAATAAATTGCGACAAATTCAAAAAAGTTAAATCTACCTAATACGCTCGAGAGGCGACGAAAAAAATCGCTTATAGCGCGTGTTGTAGCTTGGAGCCATGGCCGTTTCATGGAGATTTCAATGCTGGAACCAGCGGATCATAACTTACGCGCGGCCAAGAAGGGCGTGTTCAAAAAAATACTTGCGTTACAGCAGTGTGCGTAGTATCGTTGGTTGGTAGAGAAAAGTGAAGAGGCTCTCGAGTGGAGGCACTTGCGCACGGTCGAATGAATTTTTGCCTTGAATAACTTATGGCCCATGAACAGGATTATGAATTGATACGCCTGCGTAGTTTTATATGCCCGCCAATATAATTCACTCTCCATTTCTATACGTATATATTTGCTTGGGTTAATATCACCACTTATACATACATGGGCGATTTCGCCGCAACTCGCGCATTCACTTGAGCTTGAAAACGTTCCGGGAAGAATAATAGCTTTTCGGGCTCGAGCCTACCATTTTCTACTCATTATAATATGAGTTGAACAAGATATAATCTGGATTGAACTCGACGAGAATGTAGTCTCATTGAAAGTTATTTTAGCAAATTCAATTTTGATGTGTGCCACGCGATAACCAATTCTTTCAAGTTGACTTTCCTTGAAAATGGTTGCTTTTTCTTCTAAAAATCTGTTCTAATTGAATGTGACACAATACCGACATCCGTCATTCGAAATATAGGAGATCAATTTTTCTACGTTGGTTGTCAATATCATGTCCACTAAATTCTTACAAAAAAATTGCAGTTCGGTCATTCGTGAATATCACTTGGAGAAAATGTCATTTCTCGGAAGATTTTAAATATTTGGCGGTCCAGTCGGCAACGTTCGATACGTGAAAGAACAAAATGCACGTGCAGGAGTATTCCTTATCTTCTCAACTGAAATGTATGACATAGTTTCTCAATTTAAAGTCCGAATGAGGCATGGCATGGAACTGATATTCGGGGCCCAATTATTCACGCTAGGATTTAAGTATTTAATGACGTTCCGGTTACATTTGAACACGATTCCTGAGTATATTTTACACATGGCCATAAAAAAAGACGTGTACGCAATACTTGCAAGTTATGTCAGAATTATAAAGAAGAATCAAGTTTCTTCTCTCTCTTTCTATATATATATATATATGGGTGCGCGTGTGTGTATGTCGCTGTATATATTTATGTATGTATGTAGATGTATATGAAACTTTTATATATTATGTGACGTATATTAAGGAGAACCAAGTTGAAATCGCAAATAAGACACATATCTTCAATTAGAAGTTTTCAATGAGTAAAAAACTTTCTCACGTGAATATATAACTTTGGGAGGCTGTTGGGTCATTTTCAATAGACCGCAGGTGATTTTGATTTCTTTCGAGTACCAGACACGAATCGTTACGAGCTCGATCGTTTCCCCATTATATTATTTTGAAAGAACTTTTACGAAATTCTGAAAAGGTAGTTGCATCTGAAGCTCTGACGCATTAATTAGTCGGACTTGGCTAGTTACAAAACGGAAATTTGTAACGAAAAAACAAACAAATTTTCGGTCAGCGGTGGTACGAAATCATCCTAAACAGCCGATTTGGTGGATGCGAGAAAGCATTTACAACTTTGGCAGCGTACGCGTGCATATGTGATTATTCTGCTTGGGAAATTCCCACGAGCAAAATCATCGTAGCCAAGTGTCTTTCGAAGACTTATAGAATTCGACTAATTGTAGTGTAGCGTCCGCAGCCTAGAATAAATTTTCGCGAGTACGAAAAATAAATGCTGATTTTCGTGAAGCCATATAGGTCCACAGAAACAATTGTTCGTAATGAGCAGGTCCAATTTATCTGAAAAAAAAACCCCTTCAGCGACGTACTTTCACCATCATCGAGGACGATGTTCTCCAGCCGGCTTATCCCTCATTTATCCCGGGAATTTCGAACCCATTCAAACATAGTGCGGGTATACGAGTGAGTTTCGTCCCAACTCAAGACGAGCTCGGGTCGCTAAGTCGCGAAGAAAGTTGCATGTACACCGAGCGTTGCAGCGGAGCTGATACGCGAGCAGGGATCGTTGCCGAGGACGAGGAGTCGCGTGGAGTGCATCTCCCCCCCGTGGGCGCGTTCAATTCGGCTGCTGAGCTGAGCCGCGCCGCGCTGCTTTATTGTGACTGGGCGGCCTGGCTGCGCGTCAGTTGTCGAGAGTCTGCCGAGCCGAGCCGCTCACTCTCGCTCGCATACACACACACATACTCATACTCACACACACACACACGTACCCGAGCCCCCCCGTTCCCCCGTTTTTCATGGTAGCACTCGCCAGCGGCGCCTAGAGCAGCGGACCCGCGCGTTAACCAACACACTCCGTCCCCGACTTTCGAGCAGCATCAGCATGCCGCCCTCAGCAGCTACTGTCCCGGCCACCCTCCTACTACTCGTCGGCTTCCTCCTCAATGGTGAGTCTTTCCTCAACCATCCACGCATTTTGTCTTTCTCTCTCTCTCTCACACTTTCTTTCTCTCTAAGCTTCTCGGCCTAATCGAAATCTGTTCACGCGCGAATCCGGCGATCGACTTGCCCGTTGGTTAACTCGAGTGGACGCATTGCGTGTCGTTAATACGACGAGCCACGTCCAACTCGTTTCTTCTCATTCAACGTTCGCGGGCCTCGTTCGTTTATCCGCGGCCCATTGAATCTTTCTCGCCGGTTCTTCAGCTAACGCCGGCTCTGTCCTTTTATTTCCTCTCGCGCTTTTTCTCGTCGCCCCGATAAACGATCAAACTCATAGCTAACAAAAGCCTCTTGACCAATTCGAGGCGGTAGTACGCGCGTGAGTTTTTTCGAATTGGCGAGTAATCCGAGAGGAGCGAGCTCGATTTCGAGACCTTTCAAAATCGGAAATTCGATAAAGCGTCGGGGAGACGCGTACGGAGAAATTATACAATCGTTACGTAATTTATTTTCCCTTTGGGATTCATTTCGTCACCGCGCGTCTCGCGCCGTACGCTCGAGATAATCAAGCGAGTTTCGGACCAACGAGGGGAGGCTCCTCCCACAACGAGCGAACCTCGTTTTGACGATCTCGGCGTCGCGCACCGAACGTATAGTTGCGAGCCCAAGTAAAAAAAATGAACCGTCGTATACCTTTCGCGCGAGGTATTCGCTCGGAGTGACAATTTTCACACGCCACTCCGTCGCGCTCTCGTTGGTTCGCGCGGTCGAACGGATCTCGTTTGGAAAATCAATGTGCCCGAGATTGCTCGCCGATGCCGACCTCGGGAAAAAAACCTATTGCGCAACGGTGGCCACATACTCGTGTCAAACTCTCCGAGTTCGTACACACACACACACACGTAGACCGGCCGCAGCACAAATGACCCGCGGTGGACGCTTTCTTCTGTCATTCGGCGAGGGGGAGAAACTACATCTCGGCAAAGTCGAGCGACTCGCCGAGCGCGATTAATGAGTAAGAGTGTCATCTCGCGAGATTTCGCGGCACCAAGACAATACCTCGCTCTTGGCTCGTCAGTTTCATGCGTATACACAGACACACACACAACACACAACACACACACACACACACACACACACACACACACACACACACACACACACACACACACACACACACACACACACACACACACACACATATATACATACGTGCATACACACACACATGAACACACATACACACATCCGAATGCGGCGAACTTTCTCTGCGCTCGCTCGCGCCTCGGGTGAAAATATGAAAGTAGCTCACACCGAGAGAGCACATATATATGTATATGCTCGTATATATGTATATCTAGCGGCCGATAATGCTCTCTCGGGAGTACGCGCTCGCGAGATCATTCCAGATGGAATGAGTGAAAACCACGAGAGCCAGATGAGCTTGGCGTGCTTCATGGGTTCGACTAGATTTTGGAGAGATCGCGTTGGACGCCCCTCCCCCGCGGGACGCGATACTCAGGATCCCCACTCGGTCGATCGCCGGGGGAAGCGGCCAGCTCTCGCAGGACGCGTGTCTTCTCGGAAAAAAACCACAATCGCGCGATTGGCGAATGTAGCTACTTCGGAATGTCGGGATCGCCATAAAAATAGTCGGCCGCGAGGAAAGTTGTAGAAAAGAATGATTGAGTGATTACAAGGCCTATGGATTAATGCCCGAATCGCTTCTTCGATGTACATGCATATCCGCGGCGTCTCTCACCTTCGACCGACGTAATAACGAACGCTTCGCCGGTAGATTCTTTTCACGCATGCAAAAATAAATAATTGAGTACAGCCCATTTGGAGGTGAAATCTATGATGCAAAGGAGCGAGTAAAAGCAATACGTAAAACGTTCTCCGGCAAGGTTTTTTTTTCTCACGCGGCCAATCATTCCACGAACATCGATTATGTAGTATAGTTTTTCTTTCCTACCATACCCGGTAGATGAATCTGCTTTCACTGTAATAAGTGGTTACAGACGCTTCGATCAGACGTCCCCCGATATTCACTCATGGGTGCAATCACGCGGCACAGCTTGTACAGTTCATTAACTATAATTCTATGTCGGAAAGATCGAACAGTGCGCGTGTGTGAGCAACCGATGATATATGTCGTTGATAATTATTTCATTCGCGATTCAACGGGGGAATTTTTCAATCGTACACGTTTTTGAAAGTACAAGTATCAGAGGTTAGAAATTCAGCCGAAATTCTCGGTCCAAGGCCAGCGCCAATCTTTTCAGATTTTTAACTGAAATAAGTGGACAATCACGTGGATGGGAGAGCGAAGCGATTAAATTAACAGCCGCGATTACTGCGCCAAGACTAACGAACCTTTGTAATCTCGAGACGGTAATTAACTTTCCGAGCAGAAAAAGTTTTTCGCGTAAATTGCACCCGAAATTACACTTGTTGTAGTCACTTTCATACTCGAAAGCCATCAACGAGATTCTCCAAGTCCATGGGCTCGTGTCAGTGCACTGGCGTAATCCAATTGATGCAAAACACGTTTCAAACGTTTGTGAGCCCGTCGTACCGTCAAATGGCATTTGAGCTTTGCAGATAAAGAACTAAATCTTTTTCTGCTCGGCGATTATTCCAATGATTTCCAAGCGGATTTCCGCAGAGATAATCTGCTTATTAAGTATTTCCTCGGTTCGTCAGTACGAAGGTAAATCCGTTGTGACACACAGGCTTACCGTTTACTTTTTACTCTTCAAGAGCCCAGGCGTAAACGCGATTCAACGTGAAAGTAGTATCGAATGCTCAAAAAACGCCAATAACAAGTAAAATTTCACTCGAATCAGAGAATAAACGTGAAATCCGACGATGGATCATTTTTACAATCGCACTTGGAATATCGGAAAATCACAGGTCTGAAAGTCTGAACAACGTCGTGGCGGCGTATAATTACGGGGAAATAAACTTCTGATACGCATAACGTGCCTAGGGTGAGGCTGACGGAGTCGCGAGCGCGCGCGAGTTTCATCGGGTCACACAAAAACTCTTTCAGCACCGAAAGAGTCTCGAGAGATCGATAGAGATAGAGATAGAGACGGAGAAGAAGTATAAACAACCGGGGGTACGTCCGCTAATGGGCTGTGCCCGGCGGGGCCCAGCCGTGAAGGAAGGGAAAGTGAGTATCGCCGCCGCCGCGTAGTCGCTTACGTAACAGCTGGCCCAAACCGGAGGATCACGAAACGCCTCTTTCTCATCTGTCGCGCGCGCTCGCGCGTTTTTCCCGCGCGCACACGAGATGACGACTCGGCCGCTCTCGTTTTCTCTACTAGCTTATCGCGTGCATCAAACTCGTGCTTTCTTGCGAGGCTAATCGCGTCTAACGCGGTCGTCTCGGTCGTTGGATTTCGTTATCGTCAGGGCGTTGGTCCTTTCTATTTCCTCGGATCCTCGCACGCAAGAGACCCTAACGACGCCGACACGAGCGGTGAACAAGATACGTAACGATCAGGAACGATCTCGAAGACTATTCCAGAGTCGAATAGTTGAGAATATTACATCGAGGTGATTTTTAATACGGCCTGAAAGACATTGGGTCGTGTGTTTTTCGATACGACGAATCTTCAATGAACTATCACGTCGTTTTCGCGTGGTCTTGCTAGAACCTGACTTTATCTACTTGGCGACAATCCTCGTCGCTACAACCTTGGGCGGTTCATAGAGTGATGATTCATACATACGTGGCTAGATGCACCGTCCGTTTGATTCGGAGACGACACGCGAGTCGCTTCGGCGATAGCGGAATGTACCGGCGCACTACATGGGCGCACGCGCGACTCTAGCAATCGGCTTGCAGCTCACGCATCGGCTTCCTGCGCGCGTTGTACTCTTCTAAGCTCGCGCCGATGCCGGATCGAATTGCTTCGAGTTGGTCGCGTGGATTACCGAGCAGCAGCAGGTGTCCCAGCCCATTAGATGCGAGCGACAGAGTTATCCTCGGTTTCCCTATTAGCGAACATGGTGCAAATCGGTTCGAAGATGTCGCGCGGTGTAATGGCTCGACTGATCCAAACGAGGATCGGCCGTGTGTGGCTTTGATTCCCTCGTATCGCCCGGCGCGAGGGCTGGGAAACGGAAACGAGCACACGGCGGCGGCGGCGGCGCCGCGAAACAATATAAAAGCGGTCGGAGGGCGATTACGTTGCGAAGCGATCGCCCCTTACGTAATTCGCCCCGTCCCGAGCTCGATTATTGCTTCACGAAAAGTTAATATCCTCGCCGAGAGTGGCGATAAGCCCATGGGAGAGCCGGCGCGGGCCGATGAGAAATAGCGGCTCGATTTGACGATTTTGCAAGACGCCGCGCACACGTACATAAGCAAGCATGCGCTAAAGCGCGATCACCCAACGCGCAGTTTTACGCTGCTGCTGTTACTGCTCGGCCCTCGCGTGATGGATTAATGCACGATCGGATCGATATATGTGGGCCGCGCTCTTCGGGTATGGAGGAAAAGCGCGATACACGTACCGCCCGGGAGGAAACGGATGTGATTTATTTCGTGGCCCGCGCGAGCTCGTGATCAATTGCCGGGGCGCAGCCGTTATATGGGAATCATGACTACACACACACATACACACATATACGCTCGACCGAGACTCGTTAGGCATAGTTGAATTGGCGCACCGTAAAACTCGGCGCTCGGTGTTTTCGGTCCTGCCGATTTCCGCGGCGGCTCGTAAAGTCGGACCAAATTGCCGGCGAGAATGCGGCTCGCGGCCGAGTGCGCGCGTGCAGACACTGGCGCGAGAGAGACTTTTTTGAGCGCCAGCAGTAGCCGGGATATTTTAGCAGGGGAGAATGAGACGGAGATATCGCGCGCGAGCTCGAAAGAGAAGCAGACGGAGGCTAGAGAAAAGCCGCGCCCATGTGCTTTCCGTATCCCTTTCGAAACGCGTATATACGAATAGACCGCTTGTTTATGTATGTATACACGCGCGACCGAAGCACGATGTGCCCGGCAGGAAGGCGCACCGTCGAGCTCGCGCGCTTATAATTCGAGGCGCGCGATCGCCAACTCCTTCGCGTTACGGGTGTACGGGACAACGGAGAGTCGTCGTGCGCATATAAGGAACCGCGCCTCGAGCGGTACGTCCCTCTCCGGCTGACGGACGATCGCTCGCGTTTGCGAGCGAATCGATACTGCTGCAGTGCTTTTTGCCCCAGCAGTGGCAACAGTCTTTCGGCGAAGGGAAAAAAAATCCAGTAACTCTCGGTTGATTGTTCGTGCTCGCAGCGGTGTATACTTTCCGAATCGTTACTAAGCGGCGCGGCCTCGCCAAATTCCCATGGTATCCGCGACAGAGCCGGGCAGGAGACGCGCGGCGGCGCATATATGCATACGGGCTGGCGAACTCGGTTGGGAATCGGGCTATCGATGCGGGGGTGGGGCTGCACACGTGAAGGTTGCAAGTCAAGGCTAGGCTGAGCCGTTGCTGCCATGTGTGTGTGTGTATGTGAATACGTGTAAGTGCGCGGGCGCGGGTGGGTGCGGGTGAGAGTATGGGTGTTTATGCGAGAGAGGCTGCGCCGCTGCACTTTCACTTGGCCGGCTCGACTCGATCTTTCCTCGGCCGTATATACTCTTGGGAGCGCGGCACAACGACACTTCCCACCCCGATCAAAGCCAGCTGCCCTCCCCCCTGCCGCAGCGATTATAATTTTACCGGTCTATTTCGCGTTTGCAAAAAACACGTACCGTCTGCTATAGGAGTACGTACACACACGCCCATTGGTATAATTGGCTAGTGAATTTTTCCCTCGCTCCGTTTCGTTTTTTTTTCTTATCCTGAGACAGCTCTGTACAGAATTGACTCGGGGCGGAATGTTCGTGGCGCCTCGGATGCGGCGGGGGAAACGATACTTTTTACGTGCTACATCGGCTGTGCTCTTGAGATTTATCCAGCAGTTTGACTTTTTGCCGAAATCGACGAATGGCCAATGTGGGACGAGCGAGCGAATAGAATGGAAAATTTTCAATTGAATCGAATGCGAAACTGCGAGCTCCCGATCGCGTCGGAGTGTGTATAGCTCGGCGAGCAAGTCGCGCAAGGCGAGGCGTGATGGACGCGGAGAGGAGAACAAGTCATTTCGAAGCGGATTTATTTCTCTTGGGAAAATTGCCTCCTCGTCGTTATTCAATTGTGAAAAGAAGGCGAGAATGTGTAACGATCTCAATCCGCAATTGGAGCGGCGATCGACGGCTCTTTCATCGTCGGTTGGATAACGATTGCGAAGAAAGTGCGGTGGAAAATGATGAGCTGGGAGAATCGTTTTGTTCGCGCCACTGCACCCCGCCGCGTTTCCATCTCACTTTTAACAGAGAAGCGCGTGTCGGCTGTGCTTCTTGATATACACGCTCGAAATGGAAGCGTTACCCGGATATGGTTACGTCAACGCGCCAAATCAATTTTTGATTTGCCATATGGGTCGATATTTGTCTTTCACCTCTTTCGACTGATTTTGGCGGCTACAGTGCCATTTCCAGCTGGCGTCTGGCTGGCGGAGGAAATTCGAATTTCACGAGAGATTTCGCGCGCGTATCCATCCAGTTGGATCGACTTGGGTTGTTCATGAAACTCCTCTGGAGCCGCGTGTGCCCGATGAAATCGACCCGCTTGAGAGATAGCAAAAATATTGAAATTAATTCATCCGCCGTTCCGATTCGCAACTGCGTTCCACAGCGAGTCGCCCCATAAACGGTACGAGGCTTCACAATCGAGCTTTGGCGACTTCAGGTGGATTTTGCGCACTCCTGGAGATACTTGTTCGGCGCGGAAGTGTATGTGCGCAGCCGTGTCATGAAAAAAAGCCGCACGCAGTGTCCCTCGATCGCGGGCCACGAGATCCGAAGGCTTACGTGCGATTCGTATCTGTGTGTCAGTGTGTATCATTGGCGAGAAACCCAGGGGAAAACGGGTTTGTTATTCTGCCGCCGGGGCTCGGCGGACTTTCGTAACGTCGCCGGTTGTTGTTGTTTCTAGCCGCTCGCATAATGAGGGGCCGCGCGCGAATCACAGTCATTATACACTTATACGCGTATCTCTCTCTGGCGCTCGCGTGAAATATTTTGAACTTGATCGTCTGTTTTTGCATGCGCGAACAGTCGCGAGCGGGAATATTCCTCTCGACTTTCTCGTGGTTTTGTCGGTCGTTGATCCGCGCGCTCGACGACTGATCGTTAAGGCCGTCTTTCTCGAATTTCCACGAATCGCTGCGAATGGTGTAGGCACACATCGAGGCTGGCTCTGAGACGTAACGTAATTGTGTGTTGGCATGTTTGGCAGGCTCGCTCGGGCAGAAGCAGCAGCAGGAGGACCCGTGCCAGACGAAGGCGCGCGTAGTGGGCGACAGCGAGTACTGCGACCGGTACTGGGAGTGCGTCAACGGCCGCCCCGAGCTGTTCGACTGCCCGAACGGGCTGGTGTTCGCGGGCAAGCACCGGGGCGTGACCGAGGGCTGCGACTACCCGTGGCGCGCCAACTACTGCGACGGCAAGCGCCAGGCCAACCCGCCGACCTCGGTCGAGCACTGCGACTGGCTGTACGGCATCTTCGGCCACGAGACCAGCTGCACCAGGTACTGGACGTGCTGGAACGGCACAGCCACCGAGCAGCTCTGCATCGGCGGCCTGCTCTACAACGAGAGGGCCAGGTCCTGCGACTGGCCCGAGAACGTCGAGGGCTGCCAGAAGCATCGTGAGTATATATATATATATATATATATCCCTGATCCACCATCTCTCGCGTTTCTTCGATTCGGATCGCCGCGTTGATTCTCCGATGCCCAACTGGGGACTTTCCACGGCTGACTCGTGTGATTCGCGGCGGAACGATCCGGCCGCGATCGCGCCGCTTGACACGCATGAATTATTTATTTACATTCGCTCCGAGTGCGATCTGTGACTTTCACTCATAAGTAATCGAACTCGAGCTCGCGCGCGCGCTCCAGCCGCGGAGAGCGTGCTTTCGAATTCCGAGATAATTATCAATCTTCCGCGGCAGCGCGCGCGCGAGCCGGGCGTAAAAAAGCCCGTGGAAAAGCATCGTAAACTCGCGGCAACTGTACCACTTCCTCGAAGCTTATACCCAATTGGTCCCTGTGCGAGAACTACACATACGCGGCCCGGTGGCTATAACGACTTCCTCTCGGTCGACTCGCGAGATATACATCGGGCAGTGCATATCAACACGTGTGTATTGTATGTACGTGTGTTGCAGCTCTGTGCAACGACGACGCGAACGGCAACGTGCCGCTGGGCAAGTCGTGCAACCGCTACTGGCAGTGCCAGGGCGGCTACCCCCGGCTCCAGCGCTGCCCGGCGATGCTCGTGTTCGACCGGCGCTCGCTGCGCTGCGTCGTCCCGCCCACGGAGGACTGCGAGGTGCCGACAACACCGGCCAACCTCGAGGGAGACCTGCCCGACGGCAACAGGAACGAGCAGGAGCCCGAGGAGGAGAACCTGCCCCCGGGGGTCGCGCCCCTGCCCCACGGCGCCATACCCATCCCCCTCAGGGCCAACCAGAACCGCAACAGGAACTGATCGAGCCCGACCAGCTATTACATACACACCAGCCCCAAGCACACACGTCCACCCAATCTCCTCCCTCAGCTGCCCCGATCCTCGAATCTGCTGTCCTCCGCTCGCGGAGGGCGTACACGGTGATGCCACGTCGCCAGCCGGCTGATCGGCTCGTCCGAAATCCCCCCGTCGAATCAACATCCCGACATCTCTAGTTCCTCCTTGCTCGGCCAGACGGGAAATTCGCGAGTCCGAGTCGTTGGAAAAAAAAAAACTCGATCGGTCCCTCATCGGCCGATCTACCGGGCAAATGTAACAACCGGCTCTGTTCTTTCTTACCGTGTACAGCGTCGTGCAGCCTGACTCTTATATGCACTCGTTCGAATCAAGCCTCTATGCTCCTTGTAACTTTACGTCATTGCGTCCGAGATTGGGACCTTAAATGCCATTGCGCAATGGTGTACAACGCAACCGTACGGGAAGCCGTAGGTTCGCCCGGTACTCATGACCATTTCCTCCTTGTTCTCTCTCTCCTTCTCTCCCTCTCTCACTTTACGCAGTGATTTTCTCACCATCGTCATTCTCCCTCGTACCCATTCCTCCGACATCGTAGCCGTGTTATACGATTCAACTTACGTAGCAGACGATCAATGCAAACGGGCCATCGACTTTTGACATTTGCGATCTTACATAGTTATATAGATGTACACACATGTCCTTATACAACGTTCCGTGTTATTATTATTATTACTATTATTATTATTATTATTATTATTATAATTACTATTATTACTTTACGACTCTTTTTTTTTTTAACTTTCCCTCTCGCTTCTCGAGCGACTGTCCAAGTAGGATTCGATTATACAAGAAAACACTTTTTGTAATAATTACATACGAGTTTGACTGTCCAGATGTAAATACTCTTCTCTCACTTTCGTAATATTGTATTTTTATTAAAAGGATAAATTACGATGAAAATCGATAATATTATAATATGTTATTGTGGCGTAGAATTTTCGTGAGAAATAAAGTGAAACAATGTATTTTTTTTTATACATAAAATACGCTCAATTCACGTGTATTTCTTTATCCTTTATTCGATCTTGTGTAACACTACTTCATAAGCACAACTTATAACGATTGTACATCCCTTCCGTCTTCGCACGTCACGCTGGAAAGTGTCGCAGGTTCGATTTTTCCAATTGTCCAGCGATACCTGTGAGTCCCGAGTTTGTTATCCTTTGTCCTTGACGTCGACGTGTCATCACCGGATAGTTATAGAAATTATGCGCTGCAACAAGAGCAACGACATGTGTTACGGTGATTTACTACTATTTACTTGGAAAATACAATACGTAAAGACATGAGTGTCTCACCAGTGGGGTAATTCGTCCTGGTCGAGGCAGCTCAACGTCTCGGAGTCGAATAGCTTGTCGTCGCCGCAGGTGATGAGACGGGGATGGCCATCCACGCAGGTTATGAGACGGCCACAGTCACCCGGCACGGGAAACCTTCGAATAAAAAATCATCCTCCAATGAGAATCTCGATCGAATTCCGCCTGTATATGTATATGTAATGAAAATAACGTTCGACACGCGTCAACTCATCAAGGGTTGTCCCATCGCCCTCTACGTACGCGTGATAAAACGTTCAAACGACAAGGAATTATGTTTGTCACCTGGGGAAGGGCCAGAACCGGGCAGCAGCACCGGTGGGTGGATGGCTCGGGCAGCTGAAGCCGACGATGGCCTCGGGGTTGCAGTAGGGCAACAGCTGATCCGGCCACACGCAGGTGTGGCTCTTGGCGTCGTATGCGAGGCCGGCGTCGCAGTTAGTGCGGTGCGGCTCGCCATAGGCGCACTTTATGTACGTTGTGCTGCACGTGTCACCGTCCGGGTAGATGCCAAATTGATACTCGCAACCCGGTGTGCTCAAAGGCGTGTCTGTCGACAAAATATCGACCAATTATTCTATCGTGTAGCAAAGCGACTGTATGGGTGATCCGCGTGTCTGCGGTTCGGGCTTATGGATCTATTACTCAGATAAGAACGATTTATCAGTATACAATAAGTTTATTCAAACGAGATAAAAACGTCGAATGCCATTAACTTTAGTATAACGTAGGGAGTACGTTCAAATTTTTGAGGGAGTACCGGAGTGAGAAACCGACCGCGTCTGACCAAATCCGACATGTATCTACTAGCCATAGCAATGTTTCTCAAGCTGCGTCGCGATTGGCGCACGACGCACATCTCGGTCGCTACCAAACAAGCTGAGCTCGAATCATTACAAAGAAAACAAACCAGAGGTAAAAGAATAGTCGGAGGGGAACGATGGGTATACGTATACTCACAGTCGGCAATGCGCTTTCCGCAGTCGACGGCCCAGTTGTAGTTGCAGTGGTTGTGGACGGCGCCCTTGCCGTCGAACAGCAGGCCGTTCTGGCAGTGCTCGAGCGACAGGGTGCCGTTGGTGCACAGGAAGAACGAGTGGCAGTCCTCGGGGTGGGGGTAGGCGAACTCGCCCAGCGGCTCCGGGCACTGGGGGGCGTACGGGTCCAGCAGCGCCAGCCCCTTCGCTGATGTAACAAGTCACATGAATTCGAGACTGCAGCCCTCCCACGAATAATATCAACGGGTCAGTACCCTCTGTCGACTCGGGGGGACCGCGTATTGGATTGCCGATGCGTATAGCGCGCCGAGCGTCGCATTCTCATTCGTACGGCTATTCATACCGAGATAATAAGTCGCGTTGGTATATGCTAAGCAGCGTCCGCTCGTTCACTCCTTTCAAACGACTTTTTCTTCCCTGCCCAACGCGTTGGTCTGCCCACGCGCGTAGCGCGAGTTTTTCCCCCTCGACGCCTTTTGCGCTCGATACGCATAAATAGACACGAGAATCAGTTATACCCGCGCAGATAGCTCCCCGGCATTGTATTCTGTACGTACAGCTGCATATATCCAATTGAAATTCCGTCCGTTTAGGGACGAGTCAATCGTACAAAAGCTCGGAGCGACGCGACTCGCGCCCCTCTCCACTGTCGATGGAAGTTCCGAAAGAGGCGAGCCACCAGCTGGGCAATGCACCTCTCCGGAACGTGATAAATTATGCCGCGCTGGCAGCCGCATTATGCCTGGCCGGGCGCGAATACCGATCGCGTCTCTCACGCCGCGGAATCGGACGCGTAATAAGACGCACGTATGAATTATTCACGAGGTGGACGCGGGCATTTTTTCACGTAACCTTTCATAGAGGCGAGGATCGCCAGCAGAGGAGGGGGGCATACACGCGCACGCACACACACACGCTCGTAAATCAGCTGCTGGGGGAGATTTTTTCATGACCTTTCTCTTTTTTCTCGGCCTATCGCACGCGAGAAGGATGTGTTGGAGCTCGGGGCGTTACACACACACAGATCGACGTCCAAGTTTCCTCGCGCCAACTTCGTAATTACATTGTTTTCGATAACTCGTTTTCCTTGCATAAACGCGGCGCGGCGAGTTTCATCGAGTGGCGTGACGTTACAGCCCCGTCAAGGCATATACCATTCGATTCTATATCCGAGCCACCCGAGAGTAACTCGCCTCCCTCCCCCCACTCGATCCACGAGTAGAAAAGCCGCGGAATTTTGGGGCATCGAGAATCGCAAGGGGTACGCGTTATGTGACTCGCGCGCGCGCGCGAGTGCACATACGCGTTGGTACGGACGTAACCATATGGCAGTGAAAGCACTGGCGCGTAGGTGCTACAGGGACGTGTACGCGTGTTGGTGTGACATCAATGGCACACACCGCGGCGAAGCTTTTCCACGGAGAGCAGAACGGGTCTCTGCGCCCGTATCATTCGGTCGCGCGTTTAATGAACGCGCTCATTAATACGCCGCAATAACAGCGTCGCGGGCGCGCGAGAGACAGAGAGAGAGAACAATGGATCGTAGTTATACACAGACACACACGAGCACGCCCGCAACGAACCAGTAGACGTTTGTTTATACTTTCACTCGCGTATGTACCCTTTGTCTCGCGCCCACCTCTGAAAAACCCTGTTGCCCCACCGTCGAGTTTCCGCGGAGCGGCTGGTGCGCGGCGGCGGCGGCGAATGGCGCCCGGCTGGAGTTGGTGCGAGACTCACCTGGGGAGAAGAGGGCCAGGAGGAGGCCAGCGAGGTAGAGGAGGCTCATGGTTTCGGTCAGCGCGGCGCGGCCTGCAGTAACTACTGAATTTCGTGGTGGCCGACGCCGCCGCCGCCGCCAACGACGGCCTCGAGTATCCCCTTCACCCGGAGCCGCGACCCCACCTCTCGTCAAGCCCGCCGACCAGCTCGCACATACGTATACCAACCGCGAGCCTGACCTTTTATCCGACCCATTGTCTATATCGAGCCGCGACTCCGATCCAACCGCCCCCTCGCCTCCTCCGCCCTCTCGCGTGTACCCTTGGCTACGAGATTGATTTTCGCACGGGACATTGCGCGAAAATCATGTGTTTAGGATTTTTTCTTTTTTATATATGAATCATAGTGCGAACGTATGATCGATCGCTTTTCCAATCTAGCACGCATTACTCGTTTCCGTCTTTATACGAGCCATAAAATTCATGTCTACATCAGGTTTGACTAATTGACACTGGTTCTCGATGCCATAAGCGACGAATAAATAGGTAATCGAAATGATCAGAAATGTTGCAGTTGTTTCGCCGGGTAGTGCCAGCTTCATCTTTGAACAGTCTTATTTTTTCCGCCTCGTTTCGTGTATATTTGTCGTTTTTGAAGTGGATGTAGAGACGACGATGATTTGTCGGATTATCGTATGGTTGAATTCCTCTTGGAAACAGTCTTGTACTTGTCCCGTGGAAGTGCGAATAGCATTTGTAAAAAAAAAAAAACGGTCACGAGTGAAAGCGACGCGAGAAAAAGTAAGCGTTGGATATACATGTATTCACGATTCGCGAACTGAAACGATTTGAATATCGATCCGTTAATTTATCGCGACTCGATTTCAAAGTCGATATCCATAATCCAACTCGTCGAGCGAACGAATGAATAATAATGTGGCCAACGAAGCTAATGGATCATTCGAGATATCGTGAAATCCGCGGCTCTGCAGGCGCGATATTTCTTGTATCGTGCGTCTCGCGATAAATCCCGATGGCGATGGGAAAATTTCAACTAATTATACTCAACGAGAAGCGCCATTAGCATAAGGCAATTTCTATCCGACGATTCTCGCTACTGCACGCCCGACGAATAACACCGTAGAATTCGCCATTGATATATGTAGCTGGATAACTTTGAAAAGTTCCCTGATCGATCAGTGCACGAGCTTTTATACGTGTATATAAAATACACCAGTGGCTTAAATTAGTTGGTATATATGGGCAGCAATACATTTGAGACATCGGAGAGTGCGGATAATATAGTAATTTAATTAACTTAGAAAAAAGAGGAAACAGATGATTACAGGATATCCACACACACTCACACACACACACACGCGCATATTTATATGTATACATATACATGCGCCCGTATTCGGGCGGCGCAGCTTTCACCGCTTGCACACGCGCGTATATATCGGTTTTGCATTCCAGACTCGGTTATCTCCGCGACGACCGGTATACATACAAGTCGCGCTAGGCACATTCGATTGTTTCTTCTAATTTTCCAAGAGAGTGGGTGTGTATGTGTGTGTATGTGTCGGGCTAGCGATAAATATATAAAATCGTATGTCGCGCGTCCTTTTCGATGCACAATATCTTATACACTAAGTAGGAATTGTTTTCAGCAGTATCGACGCCAAGATACAGTATGAGTCGCGTTGAAATACACGAAGCAAGTCCATCGAACGGATCCACGTGTGTGCGGTGTGTCATCGCGTAGCAACGAATCGAACATATAATTTCAATGCATAATGATAGAGACGCGAAAATTTATTGCTCTCGTTCGAGCGAAGTAACTGCTCACGTGTGCGTCCGTTCGATCGGGGCGACGCTCTTTCTAACGTATACATAGTCTTCTATAACTTAATAACGATAATAAGAGTGAAAGTATAGCGATCGACTTGTGGCGAACGCATTGGCCTGTGTGTGTATATTCAATTATATATATATATATTTTTTTTTATAATTAGTAGTCACTGCTGCTCCGGTAGGTGGTGCAGCTGCTGGCTGCACATATCACGTCCTTGATGATTGCCGGCTAAGCATCTGTCAGTTCTTGCCTTTGTAGTAATCCTCGCTGCAAAGAGTGAAAAGCCGATTAAGAAATGTGGAGCAGCCGCGAGGAGGAAGGCGCGCGCGAGCAGCGTTTTAGATTTCTCCGCTTTGCCGCCGGAGAAAATCCGTTTACATCTATCTGTATATATACGTATATATTGGAGAGCTGCAGGCGCTTAATGAGTTCATTACGTTAATCGGCCGGCGATGGTCTCGCGCGCGCGCCCGATCGTTTCACTGTCGTTTTTCACTGGCCGCGCGGTGATCGATGTGGAAAGCGCGCACGGTTTAAAATGCCCCCCGCGCATTTCATAGCCGTGGAATTACATAGGAAACGCCGCGGAAATTGATGAATTTATAACCCCTTTCTTTGCGTCTCGCCATTTAATTACCGCCGTTGCTATTCGGATTTTTCGAATCTTCGATTTTTTTTTCATTCGTCGAGATATCGGATTTCGAAGCGAGAGCGACGTCTCGATGCGTTTCAGTTTTCATTTATCGTCAAAGTCTTCACCGATGGATCCAACGAGTGCCGTGAATCTGCGATCGCTAGAAATCTGATGGTCGCGCGTATCTTGACCAATCAGCTGCGGCCTGATTAGTCAAGATAGTAAAACGTGGTGCAAAAATTTGTATGCACACAAATCGAAGACTGTACCGCCGGTTCTCACGAAGGCAAACGCTTCCCAAAATTGCGCTGTATTTTCGTATTTTATTTTAAAACCTGCAGGGTTTTCTATATTGCTCTTTGGTGTCATCAAATTTTCAAGTCTTAATCGAAGGACCGAGTCTTAAAATTTAGCCAACTTTGTCGAGCGTTGGTGTCTATCGGTAGGAATCGACGGTTGGTTTGGAGACGGCAGACTCACCATCCAGACACGTTCTCGGGATCGGTACACCTGAAGCTGTCCTCGTTGTAGACGAGTCCCTCCTCGCACTGGCCCTTCTGGGGCACCATGCCGTTCCTGCAGATGTAGAACTTGGCGCAGTCGTCCGGGTGGGGGTAGGTCGGGTGGGGCAGGGGTCGGCCCCCGGGTCCGATCACGTCGCCCTGCGGGCAGCTGAACCCGTCGTCGAGGCTCTCGCGCTTCGCGTCCTGGCAGGGCCGGGTGGCGTCGCTCGCCCACACGCAGTTCGCCTTGTCCTCCTCGTACACCAGCCCCGGGGGACAGGGCATTACCTGAAATGTCGTCTCCGGTTAGATATACTCGTGTTACGAGTCAGGATAACAAATTTATTGTCGCGGCAGTTCGTTCTTACGCCCCAGGGCAGTTGCTATGGTAGCCGCACGCCGCAGTACACGACTCAGTGTCTAGCTTTTTAGCGACATTGGCAGCGTGATTGTTACCAAAGCAACTTGTCTCGGGCGTGACGTTTTTCAAAAGGAAGAACAAGTCATCAAGAGAATATTCTACGCCTGAGTATGATGAAATATATATTAGTTCGCACCACGGGTGTAGGGTGCTATCGGCCCCATCCGATCACCCGCAGGCCTCAAATCGCACTTCACGCTGTTGGTACGAGAATAGCGGATTTATTTTAATTAAAATTGAAATTACGTTGAGTCGCTGTCTCCACTCTTTGCATTTTTCATAAACATTGAGATTTTCTTAAACAGTCAATAGTATAACGTATTGACTAGACGATTAAATTATTATTTCCATAGTCCGTAGGAAGTGCACAAAACCAGCCATATGACAGATTATAGTTTGTTTTTTTTTTCAAGAATTCAACCATGTGGCGATGACGTTTAAAAATATGCTCAATTTTTTTCCTATCACATATAACGGATAGAACGCATCGTTCGTTGATTTTTCACGCTGTGCTGTGTACAAAAGATGATGAAAAATGTTGCGGAACGCCGGTGTACTGGTCGTAATTCAAAAAACTTTTGATTCTCAGGATAAAAAAGAGGAATAGTTGAATTATCACCTGAGGCACTCCATCAATGCAATTGACGAATTTGTCACAGGACAGGGGGTCCTCGTGCTTGAAGTATCCATTAGCACGTGGACAGCCTTTGGTGGCTTGTGGCTCCTCTGAAAAAGAAAGACAAGCCAACATAAGTCACGCTGCGACGTGGGCGCGGTAGTAGTTTCTTTGTCGCGCGGCCCGTGAGTTCTATTTTGGGAGCTGCCGAGAGGCACAAAGAGAAATGCACAGACACACTATACGGAGGCGTGATCGGGGGTTTTTTAACGATCGAGTGCAAGGATAAAAGGACCTGGGTCAGCCTGTGCTGATTTTTGAAGAGGAACCTTGAAGACCGGTTCTCGCGCCGAGCATATACGCGCATGCGTGAATTTCTGCCTTCGGCACGTGAACTTTTCGCGGCGACTGCCTCTCAAATCGGGGAAAGTCACGCCGCTCTTGGTGCGCGTGAATATATATACTCGGGATCAAATGGGAGTTTGATGGCTGTAGGACAAGGCGACTTCTTCCATTCCTCGATTTTAAAACCTTGTCACGGTCGCGCGGGGAACCCGATTTGTTTCCCCCTGTGCGAGTATTTTTTACTCTTCAAGATCTCCTGCCCGTCTCTCTCGGATAGCTCGTCCTTCCAAGAGTGCCATGTCACGGAGAAATTCAAGTTGATATTTCGGGTCGAATAATACTCTACACATAAAGACTGTTGCGCAATGGTTGCCGAGAGAGAATCATCCAAAACGTGAGGCATTTACATGCGGCTACATCTCATATGTACCCAGGACAAAGTGCAATTGAATCGGTTCTGCTGTAACATCTGATGTAAGACACGAGGAAGCGTCTGAGTCCGCAGCACTTTTATCTCGGCACTAATAGAAACCTCTCGGCTCGGGATGAGCGTTCAGTCGATATACATCGAATACCCATATGCGTAGTTTCGACACTTTTTCGAAACCACGCCGCGTCATCTTTCGCGCTGCCAGGGCGAGTGAGACGGATTTCATGCTATACTATTGGCAATCGGTCGAGGGATCGATGAAAAAGTAAATACTCACGCAGAATCGTGCGCTGGCCGCAGTCGACGTTGGCGGGTATGTCGCAGAAGTCCTTCTTGGGGTTGTCGTCCCTGAAGACCAGGCCGTCCTTGCAGAGCTTCTCCTCGGGCTGGCCGTCGACGCATACGTAGTAGAGGTCGCACTGCTCCAGGTCGGGGAAGAAGCCCTTGGGCTCGGGGCACTTGAATTGGGCGAGGCTAGCGCCGAGGAGCGTCGCGACCAGCAGCAGTCTCTTCATGTTCGGGGGGATATCTCGCGTTGACGCGCGCCCGGGGCCAGGACAGAGACGAAGAGAGACGGGGATATGTGTGTATTCGCGCGGCGCCGGTGGGCTTTCGTTTCGTTGGACTGGTTTCGCCCGACTGCGTTTTGTGCGTGTGTGCTTGCAGTCGGCTCACAAAGGCCCCCGACCCACCTACCCTGGGCCCCCGCCCGCCCCCCCTCCTCTCCTCTTTCTCCGAATTCACCTCTCTCTGCCCCGTTCGGGGGTACACGTACGTATCCACGCGCGCGCGCGCGCGCTCACGTGTATGCGTGTACGTGATCACCGGTGCCCCCACCCCCTACCTCGCGCCGAGTGCATCGCCGCGTGAATAGACAATGGAGCCGGGGGAACGCCGCTTCTCTCTGTCTCTCTCTCTCTCTCTCTTTCTCTCGAGCGATTGCCTCGCTGAATGCGAGAAGAGCCGGGCCGGGAAAGTTCCTCGGTCATTCGGCTCGGTTACGCCGCGCGATTATTATGTCAAAATTGTTTCCAGCTGCGCGCACGAGCCGATCCGTTACGGCCGTCGCTGCCGAGCCTCGGGCCAATGCTGCTTTCGATATTCAAATTTCAAATCCCGCGCTCTCGACGTCCGTATTTTTGCCGGAGATCAAAATATGTCGATTTCAAAATTCACTAGTGGAATGCGGGTCGCGAATTCGTTTCGCATGAGGCGTGCACACCGCCGCGGTCGAGAGACCCGCTTGTCGAGCTATCGTTTATCACGAAGTTTACAAACACTATTGACTTCGAAATTCTAAACTTTCGTTGGTATACTTCGTCATTCGAATGTTCCGAAGGAATGCATGATAATACATACTTCGTCAAAAACATGCATTCGGCAGTACGATGTTAAAACATATCGAAAGATAATCATATACGTTTTACACGAAAACTCGTCCGACCAAGTTCGACTGTGTCTACTAAATCTTACCCACAACGAGTTTTATACTTTGCTATAGGATCATTTATAATAATAGAATTCTCGTTTGATCTCGTCATTTATCACAGCAGTAGCATTAAAATTTTCAAAATCCATATTCGAAATAATTGCTTATCGAATAATTGAAAATCACAGGTTGATCGTCTCGAACTCTGGCAACTCCTCATCTTGATAAAGGCACAAAGGAAGCATTGTCAGCCGAGGGCAATACCACTTGTGTCGAAATTGCGCGTTGAGGTATCTCATGGAGAAGGCGGGGGTTGACCTTTCTTCTCTGAATTTTTGCGCCACGCCTGCATGTTGAGCAGCCGCGTCTTATTGACACTCGCGCAAAACTGATTCTATGTTAATGCGACGCAAACATTCCAAAGTGCACGACTAAACCACAGAGGTGCCCACGGATATTTTTTAGAGACTTATATGGGGTGAAAGACGGGCCAGTTTGGCACGGCCTGCCAACAGTCTGCGGGGTTATATGGGAAGATTGAATTTATAAGAGTTATATTATGAATGTCTCAAAACGTCGCATGGAACTGTGTTCATTGTCTTATTTGTGAATATGTTTATCTATTCATATTCAATTGAAAAACGACTTATTTCAGATAATCAAAACTTTTCTACGTGAGCAATGTTTTTGAATTTTTATGTCTCTTTTTTTATTCTGACCATCACAATGATAACTCTTCGTTCTTCGATTGAATTGGACATCTTTTTTCAAAATGTTATACTTTATACTAATATTTTTGATATACTCATTCCCAAAACTAAATGCTCATAGTTAGGTTCAGTAATTTGAAAAACTTTTGAAATACTGTCAGTAATCTGTAACTAGCAGGTATTCATTGTGATCCAATAAATACCTTTGTTAAGTAATGAATGTTTTATCGAATATTTGTATAATATCTTTTCCAACTTTGTATCATGGCAAGTTTTCAACATATAAGTTTGCTTCTCCGACATCAATGAAATCTAATGTTGTGAATTGGCACCTCTCAAATTAAACACATGGTTTGGTGGGTGAAAAAATCATAGACACATAGTTCATCTCAAATTACAAATCGTTTAATATCATGATCCAGTGACATACAAAAATTACACGTGAGAAAAATATTAACATAATATCCTGAATACAATTGTATATTTTAATACTTTTTCATTAATTTCCAAACATCTTTCTGAGGAGTATAATTTTTCCAGAGGTTCCAAAACGTACTTTGAGTATCGACAATTTCGAGAATTAAGAATTACATAAGGAAGTATGCAAATCATTTTTATAATTCGGATTTAATTCGTCTGTTAACTTCAGCAACGGAGAAGTATTTTCTATACTCTTCATATCTACTTTCGTCCCCAGGATAGCAATTTCTAACATTGTTTTATTTGTACGTGATCTTGTTAAGTTACTGGCAAATCCCACGAAGTTATTGGTTATTTCATTGCAATACCTAATATCAAGTTTCTCAAGTAACTCTAGTGATCTCAGTATCCGCGACATTTCCTCGTCTGTGATTACATTTCCAATCAAAATTAATACTCTAAGGGTTAATGGGAGCTGTGAAAGGTGCAATGGTTTTATGTGATACTGCCATGAGCATTCTAAGGCTATAAGCCTTGGCAAATCTGTTATTCCGCTGAACCCCTTGTTAGTAATCCTATGATTATTTTTCATCTTCAGTTCAGATATTCTATTACAATTTGCAAGGATATTTTTCAATGCATCGTCGGTTACATAAGTCCCTTCTATGGATAATATTCTTAAATTTTTCAACTGAGAAATTTGATTGAAATCTGTTTCATAACTTCTTATGTACTGCCTAGATATAAGCTCGAGTGCTTTTAAATTTACCGTGAATGTTTTGCTTATGAAATCGATAAAAACAGTACTAAAGTGGTTTGATTCGATACTAAGCGTATCAAGGTTGACTAAGTGACCCAGCGACGAACATATATCTTTATGACAATCTAAATCTTTAGTTAGGATTCTCAAATCCGTCAGAGTAACTGGCAATTTGCTTAAAAATGATAAGCCGTGTTTGATCTCCAATATATAAAATGATCGAATTTTATTGTTTTTCTCGAATAATTCTATCAGAAAATCGTCGCTGTAATTATATGAATCCAGGGCTAGTATTTCAATGTTATTGCAATTAGACAATATTTTTTTGATATCCTTTGAGTGAATCATGAAATCTTTGAAATCATTCTTAGACCACCATCCATTTCTAGATATTGCTAGAGGAATCATTCTATCTATTGCACAAAGATGCCGAGACAGGTTAATTGTCGTTAGATTTTGCCGACATCTAACAAAAAGCTTTTTGAAAATCTCAAATCGCTTGATGTTTTTAGATTCTCTCAATTCAGAGTACCAATTCCATTCCGCAGCATCTAATCGTTTGATTGATTTGAATATCAATATACATAAGTATCGCCATCTTAAACATACTAATTCTACATTAAATAGGTCAGGTACTGGTAATAATTTGAAAACATGGAATAGACAGTCGTCGTTAAGGTTATGAATCAATGTGTTTTCGTCATCCATATTGTTCCACTCATAGAATCCAAGTACTATACAAATTCCTTATAAGGTATATTTCGATGACTGTACGTATTTGTCTACCTGGAAAAAATCGAAATCATCATTCAAATTCTTTCAGATCAAGATACGAAGTTGAATAGAGATTAAATATATTTTTTATGTACGGAATCTTCTTCCTAGCTTTGTGAAGTGAACATGCTACATAAGTAAACACATAAACTTTTACATTTTAACTCAAATGATCTACTCAAATTTCCAACAAATTTTATTAACATCCCATCATATTTATATTTATTATAATACCAAGAAATATTTTATAACATTTTTAAAAGCGTAAAATTAGTACCAATTTCAGAATACTGATATTTATGAAATATGGATATTTAGGTTGAGCGAGTGTTCCAATTATTTGAGTGCGCCATGGAATTATTAAAATCCACAGCAATTAATTATTTTTTATATTAAAAGTTGATATATCGCTAGATAAAATCAATTATTCAACCAACAAATGTAGCTTTGATTTCCGACTAGATTTTCAAAGTGGCGCCATTTGATTTTTCTGCTATTAGGATTAGGAACAAGGTATATGGACTGATATGAAAATGTAATAGCAGACGAAATGCAACAAAATATGTGAGCCAGTAGATATATGAAGCATTACTAGTGGTTATTAAAATTGAATTGAACTACTGCGCATTTGTACATTGAAAATATTCACGTTTCTCAATGATGAATATGAAAAACTTTACCTCACTGACATGGACTTCTCCACAAGCTTGTGCTTCTCTCGCGGCGTCACTGGCAACTCATGGATTTATTTATAAATCCAGCTCACACAAATAGTTTTATGTGTGTGTAGAGGGGGAACAAGCACACATTGCGCTTCCATATTCACAGTGTGGCTCGCTTCTCAGCGTTACCTTACTTACTTACATGCGTCTCGTTCGAAGCCATAGTAAAATTCGGAATTGGGAACGCGTAAGGTATGGAACAGTTGTTGCAAATGGAACGAGTATATAGTCCCGGGAATAGTATGGAAAATATGAATCGTGTTATGGAATATCTACTTTGTCATGAAACTAAATCAATATCACGTAACTGTATTATGAGCATTTTGATTAGTGACTCGGAAACTTGTGTATTCATAGCCATCTTATCAGTGCAAATCAATGTAAGATGATGGATGAAAAATACTGTTCCTTCCTATCGTCATTGATACTTATCGAAATAATTACATCCCACAATTGGGTTCTGGCAGGGATTTTGCCTTTTCTCTAATGATTAGTACCTTCTCCTTTATTGCTCATAAGGATAGCAATCCTTGAAAGGGAAAAGTTTATTTGATCATCATACACGAACATGATTTAGAAGCTCCTTCAATCTTTGACGTTTCAGTGACACAGCCTTCCCAGATTCATATAAAACATCGAAATTTAAAAAGAAATCATTTCTCTCGTAACCGCAACTGCCCTACGAGTGTGTTAGTTCTGTCGCGAGACAAGTAGCTCGAACCGTGCAATTTATCAACGGAGCACCGGCAACTCTTTGTCGCTTGAGCAGCGGAGAAAACCGCCCGAGATGGCTGCGGCGTGACCGCAGAAAAATCCCCAGACTGCAGGCCGATAACGATGTATAGATACGCGGCGAAAAAAAATGGAATCGCGCGGCGGCGCACCCACACACAGTCTCAAGGTCCGTCATTGACCGAGACACCCGAGCCGAAAGCGTAGCCGATCCGCGATAAGACTTTTACCCGCGCGCGGCGCGCGGCAATCGATCGAAAGTGAGCGCGAGATCGTCGGCTCGCGGGAGAAAGTCCGCGGTCGCGTCGAGCGTGACGTTGCCCTCGGCCGGCTCTTCCGCAGCCGCGGCCCAAGGTCCCGCGAGCTGATACGCCGCTGCCAGCGTATCTCTGCCTGCACCCGATCGATCCGACATCGGGAAAGAGACACCCCGCGACATTCGTTGCGACATTTCGCCGCGCGCTTTCTTGTTATTGGCTCGCGGCTCTGTTGGATCGGGTTTTTTCATACCCTCGCTCTCCCCCTCGCAATCCCAATCTCTGGAGTCGTAATTGGGATTCCCGAAAATGCAATGATTCACGACTCGAGGTGATAATATCGAATCGAAGATGTTTTTTCTCATTGTGAAAGTCGTTCGGATAATATGTATGTATAGTATTCATTGCGGTTTGGATGAAACCACCGGGGCAGATTATACGAGTGACTCACGATAACCGTCGGCGTGTATAATTTTTAAGCTCCGCGCGGTATTATTCACGCCGGGGCGAACGGATGGCATTCCGGATCGTGAGGGAAAAAATCGAGAAGCACGCGTGAAACGGGTGTTATTAACGAAAATAACCCATGGGAACGTGAGGCACGAGAGAATGTCGTAAGCCCTGCGGTTGGATCCTTGGTTTGGGCATATCGTGCGTGCACGTTCTGCCCCGGGACGGCAAGTGTTACTTTCGTGTGGATTGTTATTCTTAAAAAGCACACAGACCTTGGACGAGTTAATGTTTATTAATTACAAAACGAAATTTACACATCTAGAAGAATCGACGATAAAACGAGAAGTACACATGAGGCGGAAAGATATATTTATATTATATGTATAGGGTGTCCCGATGCGGGACAAATCGCTGTCGTGGCGATGATTTATGGCTTCTTGTAGTTCTTATCGTCGTCTTTATACCAGTCCTCGCTGAAAAAGAAAATGTACAGATTAATGATGACTTGCGTTCGATACTATGCTTCCAAAAAATATGAACTCTGTTTATTGATATTCGGCGTTCCGCGGCACAAATTATCTTTAATTTGATATGGTGAATTGTTGCATTCAAGTGCATCGTCGACGAGGAACAAACCCCGAAGGGATTCCAATACAAATGTTAAATCCCGCGAGAAGCTGCTAAAAATGATTTAATTGCGTATATACCCGGCATACAGGCAATCATTATGAAAATAGTTTTGAATATTTATTAAACAAATAGAAACTGCATGATTAGAAATGACTTCGAAATTTACAACGAGAGTCGCAAGTTTTTCTTTTTTTTTTACTCTACCGAAAACTTTCTTCCATTTGGTTTCGCGAAAAAACGCAGCCTAGAGAAAGTTTGATTTAACTCGATTTAACCAGTATTTGTTAATGCTCGTCTATAATTTCTTCAGCCGAGCCGAAGACTGGAGCGCAAGCCTGCTTGATTTTCACTTCTTCAAACATCAGAAACGCGCGAATGTTTCTATAAAAGACCGGAAATAATGTTTATGAAAGATACTTCCAGCTGTGAAATCTTAAGACCCGGAGAAATTTTCACAGAACAAGTTCTGCTCACATAATCTCGTTTGAATAATCAACTAATTGACAAAGCGGGTAAATATAACCTCGCGATTCCTTCCTGGTTGGGATAAATCTCTATAGAGTCATTAAATAAATCCCTCTTTATAAGCTGCAAGCCTTCGAGATTGAAGAAAAATGTTTTCTCTCATTTGCGTACTTTGAACTTACGCCAGTCATTACGTATATGAAATCCTACGATGTTCAAAGTGAGCATAAACATGGATAAAATTGTCTGCTGCTTTTGAATTGACAAGTCCAATGATTTCGGCCCGCGAGAAGCAATATGGTTCATATGTATATATACGTACCATCCGGGGACGTTTTCGGGTGCGTCGCACCTCTGCTGCTCTTCGTTGTAGACAGTTCCGTCGCTGCAGCCCTGCTCGCGCGGGGTAACTCCGTTCAAGCAGACGTAGAACTTCTGGCAGTCTTCGGGGTGGGCGAACTTCGGATGGTCAACGGCGATGCCTCGGCTGTCGAGTCCGGCTTCTTTCGGGCACTCGAACCCGTCGGACAGGGTCTTGCCTACGATCCCACAGCCCTGCGCCGAATTATCATTGTTGAACTATTTGATTCAAGGACCGACGAGACAATGTCTCCCGTTCACGGTTCGAGCGGTGAAAATGAGAATAATTCGATTCGCTGCCACGGCAGTCGTTTCTCTCGACGGACCCGAGTCGATTTTTTCGTTCTCGCTCCGACGATCCATAAACCGATTCGAGAGGTCAATTAGCGAAGGTCGGTGAAAAAGCGCGGGACGACGGGGAGAATTACCTGTCTGCCGGCACTTTCGGGCCAGACGCAGGTGCCGCTGTACTCGTCGAAGTGTAGCCCGGTTGTGCAGGTGATCTCGATCGCCTCGCCGTCGATGCAGTTGTAGAATATGTTGCAGGCGGACGGGTCGGGGTGGGCGAAGAATCCATTCTTGCGCGGGCACTTCTTGGTCGGCTGGGGCGGCTCTTTAATCACACGGTAGTCGGCCCGTTAAAACACGGCCCACAGCCAGTTGGTATGACGGGCGCAACGCTGTCGCGTAATACTCACGGAGCTCGAGCCGGTCGCCGCAGTCGACGTTGAATACGTGGTCGCACTTGTTGATTTTCCGGTTGAGCGGGTCGAACACCAGGCCGTCCGGGCAGTACTTCTCGATGGGCAGCCCGTCGATGCAGTCGTAATACTTGTCGCACTGCTTCGAGTCCTCGTACTGGCCGTCATCCTTCGGGCAGCTGAACGCGCCGTCTGCTCTCCGTAACGCGCGCGCGCACGCACGCACATGCACACAAACAGCCAATTCGGTTACTTTCCTCGGGCGATCGGGTTGAGTAACGCATCGGCAACCCGGCCGCCACTGATGCAATCGCGCGCTTTCCACGTTTCCCCCTGCGCTCCTCTCGCGCCGCTCTTTTTCCCGGTTCGCCTGTGTAATATCCCCTCGCACGCGTGCCGAGAACTTTTTTTTTTCTCTCTCCGCGTCGTCGAGCCTACGCGATCGACTCGCGCGTGTCTATGTGTATGTGCACGCATGCTCGAGATACACACGGCCCGTCTGACCGGAGCCTGGAATGGTTCTACTGATAGCGCCGCGAAGTAGTTCCGCCGAACGAGATTTCGAACGACGATTGATTCATCGAAGTTCGATCGGAATGCCCGAGTCGGCGTCGTCCCACGCGCGTATTCGCGCCGCGTACCAAACGAATAACACGGGGTCGATGAAAAAGCAATGCCCACTCCTCCGGTGAGTTTTCATAAAGGCGACTCACCGGGCGAGGGGACACGGAGATCTCCTTACGTTTACGGCTCGCACAATTAGCCGGCTAATTATCGGCGGGCGATTCGGCGAATCGCTTACGCAAGACCCGGGGCTAGAGCAGTTTCGCATGAATTTTTCATATCCCGTTTGGCTTTCGATTCTCAAGCGGCCCCACGCGACTCGAAATTATTTTACGTAACCGGCGCGCTGCGCCGAGAGCGCGAGAGCGTTGGTCCGCTTTAGAAAGTGCGTTATTTATGCACTGCGCAGGATCGTATGTACGTATACACACACAAATGCTACTTTTCACGGCGACGGCTATGCTGGGCAGCTAATTAGCTCCCTAATCCGAGTGAGATCTCGTGTTGCCACGCTCCAATATGAAAAGTATTCTGTTTCATTAGTTATTTTACCGGACGCGATACTTATATTTTGGACGATTGCGACTTGTGCGGATCGTGAGATCCCATGCTTTTTATCTCGTACCGCAAACGTTTCACATTCGAGATTTCTCATCGAGCGGCCCGAGATCCGAATGATCGATCGAAATTTCACTTCGGACTGGGAGCTCGAACTTCTTACGATCCATGTCGTGTACGCGTTAGGCTAATGATGCCGAGGCATTACGCAAAGCTGGTAAAAAAAAAAGGTCGTTGACTCTGGATTCCGGTGTGCTTATGTACGTGATCTACCGGCGAAATTTCCTTTCTCCGTCAAGCTCTGCGCAACGTGCTACACGCGCGGCGCAATGCTACATTCCCGATCGAACTGTCTCGATCGATCAAATTTACTTTCCAAAACGATTTTTATCCTGACACTTTTGATGTTTGGAAATTATCGTGGACCGTTCACTGGGGGAGGTCGAGTGAGGCGTAACATCACAGCCGGATGCAATTCGGAATAACGAGCGAAAAAAGTTATTCCGATTCGTCAACTATGATGTTATTATAATCAAACATTCCGTCAGTATTATTCGCGTTTCATGTTCAGTCTGCCGGCTTAAAGGATTCTCAACGTCCTTTACATGGACAACTTAGAGAGTTTGTGGATCAATAAGGGGATCGCAAGATAAATCGGCGACAGATAATTAAAAATTCATCGATCAATCAATTGGTGATGTTAAAAAATGCTCATCGTCGAGATGTTTTTCGACGCGAAATACCCCTAAACATTACTTGGACGGTCCAAGATCAATAATTTTTATTTGTAAACTAGCTTTAGAAGTCTTAACTTATTGATAAAACTGAAAATATTCGAATAAAATTTGATTGAACTCATACTTACATGTAGTGGTTAGGGTGGCCAGTAGGCAGACGAGAAAAACGCTAACTTTGGCCATGATTATCTACGAAAAATACAATCGAAATGCGAATTAACAATGATTAATTCAGCCCTGCCGTGCTTCGACCGAGCCAAGAACAATCCTCCAAGATAGCCTCGAAGATTAATAAAATCGGACTTACGGACGTTTTGACTCGGGGTATACGCACCTTGTTGGGCGTACGCAGTGAAAAGTCGTCCCCTCGCAATCGAGACTGCAGCCGAGGACAGAGGTGAGGCGGGTATACTTCGTGAGCCCCCACCCGCAGACCCCAGGGCCCACACCACTCCCCCACTTTCGCCGGTAGTCCGGCCGTCCGTCCCCGATCCAATGGGACCGAGCGAGCGCGACTCTCAAAAAAAAAAATCCTCGAGCATTTCGCTTCCGCCAACGGCATACGGACCGACCGATGCTACCGGGGATGATTGCCACTGGGGATGCTTCTGTAGGGGCTCGATTGCACACGAACTCTCGAGAGACTCCTTGGCCTCGGCAGTGGAAAATTTCCACGCCAGAGGAGAAGTAACGAGTGAAATTTTATTAACGCTGCAAACGCAATGCGGTGAGATCTCGTTAGATCAATGGTTAACGGCTCGAATGAGATCTCATTAGCGTTTATTGCATTCTTCTCTCTCGAGAGCTGCGTATTTCTCAGATAGATCGAGTGATTCTGAAAGTATACATTTGTATCTGCAGATAAGCTACTGATATATATATATTTATTTATGATCTTCACGGCGTTCCTGCTCGTGCGGACACTTCGATAATCGGAGATTTCACTTTTCACTATGCATGAGAATTGCGAAATTTGAAGATTCGATAATTCTCGGTGGCAAAGGTTATGAAACGAAAAAGGATGCACGTGGAACGAGATTATTCTAATTTCTCGATTCTGAAATTCTGAATATGTTTGTAATTGGAACTCGAAAATATTTAGGAAGGATCTGAACTCCAAATAGAATTCATTCTACCGATCGTGCGGAAGAAGATCAATTAAGAAAATATTGTATTAACATTTATCAGTCACACTGGAGGAAGGACGGTTCAAAGGAAGGTTCAAAGTTTATCACCATAGTTTTTCTTTTTCCAATTGCATTCTACAATCATTATTTAGTGATGAAATTGCTTGAGTGAAATTGACTCCTGTGTGACTATTGCGTCATTTTCGGCAAGTCTGACTAATAAGGGTTAATAGAGTGAGTATACCTTGTAATCCTTCCTTCCCCAAAAGTTTGAATAAATCGAATTATCAAAAAATTATAATTTTAGATGGTTCCGCGAACAGATCATCAAAATATAATCTAAGATGTACATACATACCAGAGACATTAATACATAACTATCATCAAGGTTCATGAACATTAAATTAATCTAATACGAAATTTAAAACTCAGAAAAGCCAAATTATGGCACACTCAAAAGAATTTATATTTATAACTCCTTAAAATAACCCACCAAAATGTTGAAAAATAATGAAGAACTATTTTTTTACAAATTGTTATTTGATTTTTTGTTTTCTAATCATTTCTTAAGTTACATAGATTACATCCAATTAACCTACATTGATGAGAATTAAAGCTAAAAATTAGAATGATTATGACCAATTTGTCGCATTCCCAGGATAAAATAAATTCAATCGGAAGAGACAAATCCGATCATGAGAAATCCATCAGCGTGAGATTCAATATGTCTAATTGTACTTACTGGAAGAAATACATTCTGACTTCAATCTGCGTTAGATTAGTTGCTCGGGACGCAAAATCAACCAATTTAGCACAAACGACCTTTTTATTGCTACAATCATAACCCGAATGCTATGCACTTGAGTCAACATTATACGCTACACGAGATATGGCGAACCATATTAGGTAACTGGGCATGTTAGCACACCTTTTGGGTGGTAAAATTATAACTAGACTTGAAATATATGCTTCTTCACGATAAAAAATAAGATACATCTTTCTACGTTTTCTCGAATAGACTCTCGAAATTTACCATTGTAGTCTGACTTTCGATTACTCGTAGACTGACAACAAACTATTTCCGAGAAAAATAGTAGAAGAAAAAGTTACGCGTTTTCAAAATATCTAACGTACAAAATGAGATCTAGAGATCCACAGATCAGTCCGATTTAGAAAAACTTGAAGAATGTAAAAAAATTAACGAATTTTGCCTTTTTTTTCATTGTGAAAGTAATTTTTTTCTGGAGATCTGATAAATACATAAAAGAGAACAGGAAAAGATACGCGAATATTGTGTCAGTAATGATTATTGTAGCTGCAGTTGTAACAGAGTTAATGAAGTTCAAAGATAAGTTGTTCGTCTTCAGAATCCCGTAAACGGATTTTTTCTTTTACACCAGCCTTCAAACGTTAATAACACTCTTAAAACAGCAATTATAGAAAAAATGGTATATTCAGTATCGATGTATCGTTTCATGATCTCAATGTATTCATCGGATCTCAAGAAAACTACTTTCAAAATGAAAATAGGGCAAAAAATGTCGACATTTTTCGGCATTTCTCAAGTTATTTTTTTAAAAATAATTTTTAAGAAATTATTTACATGAAAAGGTGGATACACACACACACATATACACATATATATACATAGACAGATGATAGATGGGTAGAATATTTGTTTGTTAGATTTGCTATTTATTTGAGCGAATATCAATCGAAAAGAATATTTACTACATTCATCAGTATTAAATGTTGATCTCCAATTCGTCAATACAAACAGTATGATTTCTTGATATCGATGTCACTTTACCTTAGGTATGTATGAAGAATAGAGTCTTGATCAAACTAATCTTTGAATTGTTCTGATGCTATATGACTTGTATGAGTGACAATTTCCTACATCATCTTTAGTCAGTATGACTCATAATATTTATTAAGAAACACTTAAACATTAGTTTAGTGTACGATTTTCAATGAAATTAAGTGAATTTGTTTTCATAATGATGCTTTCATGAATCGTTTATTATGTTGACTGATCTACCAAGTAGTGTAATATAGCGATCGAAACTAGTTTTCAGTCAGAATCACAGCTAACACTATCTAAAATTGTTCCTGACTAGCTTTAAACTATGGGAACATTGTTAAATATTATTTTTATGAAAATATACGAATCAATAAAACAAAGCAGCATCGATGAATTGCAGTTTACTGTACCACATTCCAGCTCAACAAAAAAGCAATAGTAACTTTTTCAAAATGTAAAATTTGAAATTAGTCATGACAACTATTACAACCAATTAATTTATTAAATTCACAGATTTCCATGAAAGTCTCATTTTTTATTATGGAGTAACATCATTATCCTAACTCCAATTAAATTTTCAAATGTTTGGTTGGTAATATCAACTATTGATGAGCTCATACAAGTAATATAAATTACTACTGCAAATGTTACTTTCAATCTTTTCTTCTTTCTTTCTTTCTTTCTGCTCTTCAACTTTACAACTTTATAACTTTTTCTGAGTTTGCATATACGACTATAGGACGTTCGTGTGACGAATGCAGTTGTCACAGATCCATAATATTGTTTATGAACAGTAACTCAGAACAGATATTAACGATGTTTTTTTGAGATTCATTGGTGACATTCGATCAGAGAGCATATATCTCTACCGGGATTGATCTCAAAATGAATTTAATTGTAATTTTCGGGTATAAGTACACAGAAATTGGCAATAGGCCTAGTGTATGAAAGTACAAGAAAAATTGAAAAAAATGTACAAGCGGATTGTGGACAATTTTTTTGATGATTTTGTATGTATAATATTTCTTACATATATTTTCATAATTTCGTTCTCTATAATATTCTCACGTTCAATCAGCAAAATACGATGGAGAAATGAGCATCCCCACTGTTATTATATTGCTCCTACGATAAAAACAATTCATGTTCATACAAAAGCGATCTACATATATATACGATACAGAAAAGGAAATCAGTCTTTGCGCCTCCGACAAATAATTCTTCCGACAACTAGACTCGCGTATGCATTTGATATTAGGCACAAGCATGATTAATTTTGTCCAGCATCTCCGGCGCTGAGTTTTCAGATCTCGCACGAGGTACACAAACTCGGAGCTATGCGGTCCGGGATCATTCTACCTCATCCTCCGGCACACCAGCTCCGCGGCTTTTGGGTCCCTTCCTTCTCGAAGAGCCCGACGTTTTTGGCTTGGGTGGGTTCTCGAGAGCGTCGAGCTCGGCGTCGGTCAGCACGCCCTTGTACCAGTCTTTGCTGAAATCCAAAACGAACGAATGAGACCGACTGTGTATATAGGGTCGCGAACAAGGAGGATCAATGTTTGCGCGCTTACCACTCGGGGATCTTGCGCGCCCAGTCGCACTTCTGGGTGCTCTCGTCGAAGGCCTGGCCGAGTTTGCAGCCGCTGCGCCTGGGCGTCTCGCCGTTGATGCACACGTAGAAGAACTGGCAGTCCTCGGTGTCGGGGTAGCGCGGGTGGGTCGCCGCCACGCTCTCGTCCACGTGGGGGCACGTGAAGTTGAACAGCTCCTTGGAGCCGCAGCCGCGCTTCTGCGCCTCGTCCGGCCACGTGCAGATGCCCGTCTTCTCCGAGAACACCAGCCCGTCCGGGCACTTGATCATGTTGAACTTGCCCTCGACGCAGTAGTAGAACGTGTTGCAGTTGGTCGGGTCCTCGTGGGCGAAGTAGCCGTTCATGCGCGGGCAGTGGGCAGACGGCTTGGGCGTTTCTGCGAGTCGCGTAAAAAGTTTTTTCCCAATCGTTATTCAGCGCCTAGCTACGGCCAAGCTCAGATCCGAGCTGTTTCAAAGCGCGCGCGACCAGTCGATTTTTCGAACGAACTCGAGATCGATCAAAGGCTCTGTTAAAAGTTAACGATTCGATTGTGCGAATTTTTCCCCTTCCCAGCTCTCTGCAGTCAGATATTTATCGTTGCAGCCCGCGTGTGTATATCAACCGTAAAGTCGCGTCAAAACGGATGAATGAATATATACAAGATTGAGCAACTCACGGAGCTTGGGCCTCTTGGAGCAGTCGAGGCCGACGGGCAGGTCGCACTTCTCGTGCTGGGGGCTGAAGTCGTTGAACACGAGGCCGTCGGGGCAGAGCTTCTCACTCAGCTTGCCGTCCCTGCAGTCGTAGTACTTGTCGCACTGCTCCGCGTCGGGGAAGTAGCCGTTGGGCTCGGGGCACTGGTCCGAGAACTCCTCTTCGTACTCGGCGGTCGAGTCCTCGGCCGCGGGCCTGCCCTGGTGCGGCTTGCTCTTCAGCCCCGGCTGCGAGGTCTTGCGCCTGTTCTGCTCGACGGCCTCCTCCTTCCGCGACAGCGCCGATGCTGCCCCTGGAATCAAACGTCTCTCAATGCTCACATTCCTTCGTGGCGCCCACTCGATACCGCTCGAGTTTGTAAATTCGACCAACTGTTCAAGTAAAGGGCGGCTGGTGAATTTATAGCTCGGAAAGGTACAACCGTTGCTGGGGCTCTTGTACATATACATATATACGAGTGCAAACGATCCAGCATTTATAGATCGCTGATGTATCGTGTTTTATCGGGTGATCAAGTCGCCTGTGTATATACCGGATGAATTAGAACAAAGAAACAATATCGCTGGGTCGAGGTTCTTCGTGCCATGTTATAACCTACGATTGTTTTTACCCATTCTCGCGTGACTCTTCTATAGACGGTTCAATCATTCGTGCGTGCGCCGATCGCAGTGCAATTCGACAATCGAGGATATAATTCTTACAGATCTTCATATGCAAGTTAACAAGACGAGTACGCAGCTGCGTATACTCGGTATGACATGATCGGCGATGTAAGAAACGCGATATATTCCATTTGGCAACCGGTGATCCTTGAGGTCGAAGAGAAGCCGCAAGAGCGAACCGCCAATTTCCTACTTCCCCGTGCGGGATAAAAACGCAAATGCCCGTCTGGGTCAATGCCGTCTCTCTCTCTTTCGATCGCCTTTGAGCTGCAAAAACTCGGCGCAGCTGCATCTGCGTTGGGTCGCGGGCCCATAGGACATTGAGATCGTCGAGGCTGCACGCGTGCGATCGTCCCTGAAATATTGCGCGGTGTGGTCGACCTCCCGAAAGAGAGAGAAAGAGAGAGAGGGAGGGAGGGAGGGAGAAAGCGTGACCGGTCGCCTCACAACTTTTCTTCTCTCGCGCGCGCGCGCACACACAATTCCTTTTCGTTCGCGCCGTGTATCCTTGCTCAGTTCTTTTCTCCTTTTCTTCCCCGTGACGCGTCATGCGACGGGGAGCTTTTTTTTCCCGCTCAGCCTCTTCGCGGAACCAAGAGATTGAAAACCGGTTGTTTTTTCAGCCGCAAGGATACATCTATGACCCAAGGCTACTTCGGTCCGATGTATACACACATTTTTTCGAGTAAGGTGAGCGCGGCGCGAGAGCGAACAAATGCCAGTGCAATGGAAAGTCGATACACAGTTGAATCGCGCACCGCGGCGTTTTATCTATGTTATTACATATCGAAAATCACCAGACCCTATGTATAGCTATCCAAGATCGATCGCTGTTGTTGTACTCGTCGCGTAGGAAAAAACTGTTTCCCAACCTAACTCGCTCGTTAGCATTCGACGCTCGGTTTCCCCTAGCAATCCCACCCAATAGACACAATGGCCATTCCTCGTGAGCCATACATGCGCGGATTGAAAAAAAAAAAACGCGAATCCACGCCCACGGTAATATCCCACGAGCATTCGGCCGAAAGTAAGAGGGAAAAGACTTTCGCCGATTCCATTATTCACCGATCGCGCGCTGAATGGGCGAAGCTCATCCCGAGTCGCGCAGCTTTCCCCTGCAATTACGCTCCGAGGAGCTCGCGCGCGAGTGTGTCCTTTGTCAGTGGGTTTCCCCCCAATTAGCATGCGCGCAGTCGTCGTCGTCCCTGTCGGAATGCAACGAGAGCCGCGGGAGAAAGAGCTGAATTTAAAGTTCAAGGTGTGGAATTGTCCCCGCCCGGCGCTTCTCGGCTCCAACGCGCGCCGATAAACTGCTCTCCCCCTCGGTTATTCGGCCGACTCGCGATGCGCACCAAAGTTTCTCGATACGTCGCCAATGCCGTATAGGAACTATAGCGATCGTCGATCGGCCGTACGCGGGTTACGACCGGGCGCAGCCCAACGCACGTTCGTCGCTTCTTCGTCGGAACGAGAATTAAGATTGATACTCGCGATTGGAAGCCACGCCAAAGCGGGGGTGGATCGGCGAAACAAGAGTTATGTATGTGCAACTGACCTATGGCGAGGAGGCAGCAGCAGGTGATAGCCAGTGACTTCATGGCCGCTTGTGCTTGTGTGTGTATGTATATATGTATGTATATGCGTGTATCCTGCAAGAGAGAACAATGCGTGAGTGGAGTCGAGGCACGCGATCAGCGGGGCCCACAACTGAGTGTTGAACGGGACCCCGTGGGCCTTATATGCGTCCCCACTAGTGGCCAGCCGGCCGCGGCGCCGAGTGTTGTAACTCCGCGGCGCGCGCCACACTTGCTATATGTACTATATACTTACAACTCGTCTCTCCTCGCGCTCGCGCCCGCGCCCGCGCACCCATATATATATACATATGCGTGCATGTATACATAAGTATGTAAACGTATAGCCGCCCGCGACCGCGACGCTTATCAGTAGCGCGCACCGTTACATCGAGCAGCGCACAGCCCCAACGGGGGGTTCCCGTACCGTTAGTCCTTTCTTCCTTTCGACCTGCGCGCGATCCTAGACACGTACTTGTGTCTGCGCGCGCGTATGTAGGTGGGTATAGGCGTGTATGCGCAGCGACGACGTCGCGGGGTCACCGCCAGCCTCACTTTACGTTTTCCCGCATGTGTACATGCGTATATAAGCCATGCAACGGGAGCGAGAAGTGGATTTCGGTCGATCGAGAGGGTCAGACTGTATTGTTTCATTCTTCGAATAGAACGGATCCACTTGTATGTCTGATTCGGTGAGGTATGCATTGGTCGCGGCCGATTCTCATTCAATTTTAGCGGTATACGAGAGAAAGATCCTTTTTTTCTTCTATCAAAATAAGAGAATCGTCGCGGCTGATCTTTTGAGAGTGTTGATTGGCTCTCGTGGACAAACGAGCATCGGCGGGGCTCGTGTGGGAAAAAGATATAGGTTGGGTCAGTCAGCTCTGAAATGTTTGGAGATGAGGGAATAGAGCGCGGTTAAACGCAGCCAGGACGAAGGAAGGTGACATGTGTTATTCGCGAGAAAACGTATTCGCGGGACAAGCGGCTGACTGGAAGGGTTCAAGATTCGCTTGGTCGGTTGCTTCGACCAACTATTTATAGAAACTGCCTTTGACTCACCGGTCGAGCTTCGTGCAATTTCAAACCAGAGTCGATATGATTTTTATTTCGCCTTTTTAAGTGAATCCTCGTTAAAATACGTCCCGCGTGAGTCAAAGTCTTTTATTGTGTGCTGAAATAGTAGAGAAAGAATTCCGAGCCCTCGTCTCGCGATTCAGGCGCAGACATAACTAAAATTAAACCTTGTTTATCCGGGAAACTGTATAATTCGTGAATATCAAAAATTGTTCTGGTCTTAACATGTCAAAATCGCAAAGATATCACGTCGAGCTATTGTCACCTTGCAAATTTAAATTTATTTAAAATCCAAATATTAATTATTCGATGAATCTCATCAGATACTGTGATGAAAAATTTTTTTGAGGTGATCAATCGTCAAAGATCGAACATGCCAATTGGACGACTTTCTTGTAAGTACCCCTATGGAAACACAAAAGTCTAAAATGTTGCGTGAAAGAGAATCGAACTTCTAAAATCGTAGGATTTGTTTTCGCCTGTGAGCCAACGATGAACTTTCGAGAAAATGAGTGTTTCTCAATCGGCGCTATCTTGAAGTTTTGAAAAAATCTAAGAGACATGAAGTAGATGTAAGTCGAGAACGACAGCGCTTGCAGAAACAGAAAAATAGCCGGGAAAGATGAATGTGTTGGAATCGCTCAAGATTTCAGAAATAATTAGAAAAGTTGTAAGTATAGGGAAAAAGTGAGACAAGTTTGAACGATAAATATTGATTTATCGGACTTAATGAACCATTCCAAATTATTGAAAAACTAGGATAAGCTCGATAAATCAATATTTATCATCAAAACTTGTGGACGAGAATAATCAATTTGATTTGAGGCAAGTTTGATTCCCAAACAAAGTCGCCCTGAATGCGGGTTCAATTGGTGAGCGTCTATTAAATGGAGAAATGAGCTATATACATCACAAATCCACTGAGCAACGAGATTACTAGAAGGCTGAGATTTCGAGACATAGAATAACAAGAATCATCAAATCAAGTTAGAAAATTTTAATATTTGATTTATTAAGTGTTCTGCTGTTCGATATTAGATAAAAAGCTACATATAATAAACTGCCAAATTTATTCGCCACCTTCCTTGAAGACCGTAGCATTGCTTTTAACTCTTTCGACCGCGTCCAATATATAATTTTATGATTTCGTGCCGGCCGTTACTTGAACTATACTGCGTCTTGACAAACTTGTGAGGCGTGGAACCACTTCTCATTACTCGTATTATACTTCGGATACGCATAACAATTGGTTAAATTTGGTTCGTTCAATCCCACGTTCCTGTCACGATTTTGGTATAAAGCAAGAATTTCCCCACGTTATTTGATGCGAATAATGCAGACAGTGCTTTTAAACATTATCTTGTTCTTATATAACGGCGATAGTTAGTTGACTGAGATTCTCGACGCGCTCGAAGCTACCCCTGGTTAAACTTGTCCTACTCTTCCCTACGCGAGCTAAAGTTATAATGCAATTTCTCAGTTGACAATTTATTTTTGTTTTTGCTTTTCTGGTTGCAACGAGAAATTGCAGTGATTGTATGAAGATGAATATACTTAAACAATGAATAATTGTCTAGAATGACTATGCAAAACTTGTGGATAAATCTATTTAATTAATTATTGCAGGTTCGATTGAATAAAATTCTACTTTTAATAATCAAGCCGTGAGTGCATGGAATATTTCGAGAAGATTAAGAGTACTGAGACTCTTATCAAAAAGTTGAATAATATCATGAAACGTACAGCATACACTGGTTTTGAACGTAGTAAACAGTCTCTTCAGAGCGTACCTATACAACAGTTCTACTAATATAATATTCTCGCAGTGATGGTAAGATTTTTACTTTTTTCTCTGCTCTTACGTGCGAATTTATAATATTTGAAATAGTTATCAATGTTCCATTATTTACATAGTCGGCATTGCGTTATTCTTACCGGGGCTTAATTGTACCTGTGTTCACGCCATTCAAAAACAACAGGTATGCTTATAATACACTTGATTATGGTATCTACCATGAAATGATTATATTAATTCATTGATTCTCTTTGTTTCGAATAAAGTGAGAAAGCTGTGAATACTTATCTAGTTCCTCGGTACTCAGATTATCTCAGATCTAAAAATATTTCTGGTGTTCTCGGTAAATACAAATGCTCGTTTTTATGAATAAAATTCATTCCTAAACTGAGACAATTTTCCCACCATCTTACCGCGACAGACCCCCGCTCTTCATAAATTTCACCGAGTCCTGTAAACTTTCCCACTGCACGTGTCCCACAATTACCACTTTTTCCCATTTTTCCTAACCCTCAATCTACCCGAAACCACTCTCAGTGTATATAATTCAAAATGTATGGGATAATATGAGAATCGAAATGACAAACAGTTAACGGCACTACCGGAGAGGGTATGGCGATGTCCGTGACAGAGAGACAACAAATAGCCGAAGCGTGGTCGGAGGTAGCGAAAAAAAACTGCCAACACTTGATAGTTCAAGTCGGTGGAGCGGCTATGGCTGACGTGAAGAAAATGGTATGGATAAGTATACTGATTGCTAAAAAATAAACAATTGATGGAAAATTTCGCTGGCAAAAATATCGAGGAACGACAAATTTTCAGGCCAGTCATGCGCAATGTTTGAATGTTGATGCCATCTTGTGTTTACCGGAACTTTACTACAAACCGAGTAATCCGGAAGAATTAATTGATTACATGAAGGAGATTAGCGATGCTGCCCCAGACACTCCACTCTTGTATTATCATTATCCAATCAAATCTAACGTGACAAGTGAGTATCTCGTATGTTGAAATTAAAATTATTTCTGGCAGCTCTCGGATGAAACTGCACTGAAATGTCATCATCGGAGAATTTAGAAAGTTTGTGGGACGAGTCAAAATGAAAATTAACTTTGTGGAGAGATTATAATATTGTGATAAATTTCATTGCAAGATAAAAAAAAAGTATCAAACGCGCAAATTCCAGGAATATGAGAATTACTTTGAATACGTGAAAACTTCAAACTAATTATTTCACTCATAAATCACTCTGAAGTTGCGCAAAGAAAGTATTTCTCGTAGACACGTAGTTAGCACACGTGAAGATCATTAAGAAAAATCACAAACATTATCGTTCGTGAGCTGCTCGTTTCTCTTCATACCTCCATTCTGCACCGGAAATTTCGAAAACCGCGTTTTTCTTTGTACCGATGGGAAGAAAGTCTCATCCATGAATTCGATCATCGATCATGAGTGTCCCGCTCATTCACCGATACTCTTATTTTTTTTATGTAAAGTAAATGGTAAGCAAAATTGTGAACTTAAGTGTATATCATTCTAATCATACTGCGATCCAAGTGCACATGGGACAATTTTTGGAGTCCGTCGGCGATAAGGTGCCCACGCTCGTTGGCATCAAGTTCACTAGCACGAATCTAGAGGAAGCCGCGCACGCACTTCGCGTCGACGATGGACGTTTCGTTCTGTTCCTCGGCAGCAATCAGGTAAAATTTTGACAGTGTAATGATGAATCTTTCTGTATGTATTTATCGCCAAGAAGAAAAAAATATCGAATTTTTCTCTCATACTAGATACGAGTCGTAGATTTATAAGAAAAATATCTTGATAATTCATGGAAACAGTGTTTCATGCATATGAGCGAAGTTTGTCATTCTCACCGAAATCACTTTGCCTCGCTCAGGTGTATATAATACAATAATATTCGAAATGTATGTAACAACAATAGTTTTCAGAAATTTTTATGGCATATTTAAGAATGGAAGAATGATTTAATTGTAAAAAACTGAAATGAAAAGCAAGCAAGTCAGTATCGTCTTTTTGCAGATTTTACCAGCTGGTGCGGTGGCAGGGATTGACTCGTTCATGCCAAGCAGTACAAATTTGTTCCCGGAACTGATCCAGGATATTTTAAGTTCCTGCAAAAAAGGTGGCTATTTGTCGGTGAAACCGGTGCAGGAAAGATTAGTCCGAGCTATCGAAAAGCTCTCTCAGTTAGGTAACTATTTCTTCCGATTGAGTCAATTGTTGAATTAGACTGTTGATAGGAATTATGTGAGAACTATCGATTAGATATATGGATCATTTTCGTGAAGACAGTATTTTTTGATAGCAAAAATAGATACACGAAATTGATCATTTTGGGATTTTTTTCTCCATTAATTGCGTTTCTCGATAAGAATCTGAATCTATTTGACATCAGAAGTACACCAGATAGAATGGCCTCGGGGTGTTTACATGCGTTTTGTTTCCATAGATTTTTGGTCAGTGCTGGAGTTATTAACGTTTAAAGTAAGGATAAAGTGATTTTTCGTCCAAGCGGGAGCAAAGTGTCAATTTTGCTCACTGGCGTTCACAAAGAATGACACTTTTCTCCCACTGCAGAGACGAAAAATAGCATATGCACCTCGCTCGTCTAGGCTATTTCGGCACGCGCAAACTTGCGATCCGAGCGCAGCGAGACGTTTTGCGTGCCGAAATCGCCTAACCTCGCTCAGGTGCATAATATACTATTCCATAATTTTAAACTAAAGAAAATATACTCTTTAAACAATAATAACTCCGACAAAATAAAACCTGCAAACGAAATTAATAAGAACAAAAGTTACACAGAAAAGTCGTATATTTGTAATGAGTTTTAAGCAAAATTCACGAGCTGCAGATCCGTTTCTAAATCAAGCCACAATTTAATTGTTAACAACGACCTCGACCTGTTTTTGTAGTACTCTTCAGGAAAACAGTAAAAATGAGCAAAACGAATAGACTCAAAGTAAGTGATTCAGATTCGCACTGAAAATGCAAAAAACTTATTTGTTTGGGACGTGTTAGCCAATTGACGTTTCGCTTGGTTTTGTGCTTATTAGCATCCCTCATAACAATATTAGTAACTTTTTACTGTTGAAATTTGAAAAACTAATTCGAACTACCTGTTGCCGTTCGGAAAGTCATACAGTTCTTTTTGATGTTCAAAATTTTGAGGACATTGGATATTCCAGTTTAATAAGTATGATCCATACATCAGATGACATTTTACAAGCGACTCAATTTTTGAAATGTATTAATTCCCCAATTTTGGTTTTTGAAAAAATTGTTTGTTACCCATAGAAAAAATTATCTCAGCATTGTTGTCAGTGTATTGCAAAAAATATCTTTGATCATTTCCAGGTGATATTATTGCAAGTATGAAAGCATCAATGTCTCATCTCAGTCCAATTGAAGTGGGCCCCACGCGCAGACCGCTGCCATCTCTTGAGAGTGAGAGTGATCAATTAAAACTTCGGACAATTTTGAAGAGTTTAAATTAGCTATATATCTGAGTTGAGGTTTATAAGTCTGTGATATTATTTTATTGACATCATCTTGTTGTATAATCATTACTGTGAATAATTTATTCAATCTCCGAGTATCAAATTCTACCATTGGTTCCATATTATCCCCAGCCCTAAGAATTTCGTTGTATTCGTAATTCGTCCAACGAATATTGAATAACTATATGTAGGATCTGAAATGCCGGAATGAGAAAGACGTTGCAGAAAATCAGTCGCGAGTCACGGCCGGTCGACCCCTCGACACACGGCACTGGGTGGCACTGGGGCTGCAGTCGAGCCGGCCCCAGCCGGCCCTGCATGTTGCACGTACGGTTAAGTTGTGTGTGCCCTCTCCCCCTGCCCCGGCTGTCACCCTGTGCCGGGGCGCAGCAGCGACATCTCGAGACGGCGTGGGGAAGACGGTGGGTGAATTAAGTCGTACGGGCGTGGCGACCGTAGCGCCGCCGCCCAGCAGCCGTTACCATGCGAGCTCGGGGGCGTGGGTCTGCAGCCGAGTTGATCGGGCGTCAGTGAGCGTCAGTCGTTGCCGCAGCAGCATCGCCTCTCTCGGCCGGGCCACCGTTGTTCCCGCGGAGACGTGCCAGAGCTGCAAAGCGCTAGGGTCGCGGCGCCGCAGCCATATCAGCGGGCTTTGACTCGCTGGGAGAGCGAGAGAGAGCGAGCGAGTCGCGGGGGCTGCACAGCTGCACGCGCCAGCTGCAGGGACCAGCTTTGCGCGGCGTCCGCGAGCTTTGGACTGCTGGGCTGCTCTGAGCAGCGGAGCTCGGGGGCGCAGGTGGTCTCTAGCTGTTGCGGCGCGCTCCAGGCGCCATTTGCCTCGAGCGCGGCGTCCAGCCGGCGCGCGCGCGCCACTGCCCCCAACGCACTAGCCGCCTCCTGCCCCCGCGCGAGGCTCGCCACCGCGAGACCAATTGCGCGAGACATGGACAGCAGACCGGCGACCCTGCGCTCCAGGCGGGTCTGCAGGTTCTGCCTCACCGAGGCCGAGCCGCTCAGCTTCATCTATGACCGCGAGCTCACCCGGCCGTTCCAGGTGCCGCTCAGCCTGCAGATCATGTCCTGCGTCGCCATCGAGGTGAGACCCACAAACACGCACACACGCCCCGGATGTATCTTATCCCACGAGCACCTTTTCTCTCCTCCCCGCGCACACCTCGCATCTCCTCTGCTTCCCTCGCCCCCCCGTCCCCCTTCTCCTGCCCTGTCTTCGTGTCCCCATACATATATATATGTATATGTATATATCTAACTCGACGACTCGAGTCGTCTTCCCGTTATAACAGCGCCGTTTTTCATTTGCAGTACCGATACCTACCGAGTACGCTTCTCTAACTGTATAGCCGCAACCTCGAATGCCGGCTACGTTTTTTCATGGTTTTCAATAAGTTGTTGCAACATTACTTGATGTAGGACGTTGCATTCGTTCCGGCGCAGTTCTTGTTGGTCGATATACTTTGCCAAGACTGTCCAAAAATCTTGCCTTTTACAGTTGTTCAATCATATTTGATTGATAACATAGCTTTTCATTTGTACTCCATTTCCAAATTACATACCTGGTCACTTTTGGCATTGAGTCAATTGATAGTTCAATATGTAAATTCCATACACATATGATTATTCTTATGATATTTTTTGTAAATATTCTTTGAAATACGTGATACCCAATTTGAAAATTAATTTCTTTAAAATATCCAAGTAGCCTTTACTGATAATGAAGAAATCTCTAATACCCATTGAGTGGAATGGTGAATGCCCTGTTTTTTATTGACAATTATGCAATGATTTATTGATGAGACAATCATTTAATGCTTTATTCATGGAGCACGCTAGACTACAAAAGAATAATATTATTTATTATATTGAAGATTCATCTAAAATTTATCAACTTTCCATGAATAATGTTAATTGTTTATCATAAATTGATCCATTTTAGATAGACAGATATTGAATAAAGGAAAATAATATCTAGTTAGATTATACCGAATGCTGTCTTTCTGAAAATATGATCATAATTGCTATTAATTAAATTATGTTACTTTTTTTTCATTAGCAACCGAGTTATTTATCACATGATACTGATGAATTTTCTTTACCCATATTCCAGGTGTATTCAGCAGATGGAATGCCTCAGATGATTTGTCACCATTGTCGCTCAAACTTGGATCGATCTTATAGATTCAAACTGCAATGCAAAAAAGCAGATGAAGCACTCAGAAATTATCCAGTGTCAGGAGTTCTTCCCAGACCGTTTCTACCTATAACAAGTGATTCTGGAGAATCGAGCCATAAGAGGGCTCATGATTCAAGACCCACAAATGACCAAGTTAAAAAAAGTCGTTTGGATAATGGAGAAAGACAAGGTGAGAATCAATTTCGATAATTGAAGCTGAATTCAGTTGTGTCAATGCGACTGCGTTGTGATTTGTCTCGAATATAATATTTCATAATGAATTCAATTATTTGTAGTTCAACGTCAAATCGAGACTCGCGCGAGTCAAATGGAAAAGCAGCAGCGCGAGAAGCAGCAAGAGCAAGAGATGTACGAGGAAGAGGAGATGCACGACGAACAAGATGATGATGGCAAGCACGAGGTGAACAACGTGAAGGACGACTCCAAGTTGGAGCCTGGTGAGATTCGCGTGCACGCGTGCAACCAATGCGAGCGTACGTTCCCGCTACTGCAGTCGCTGCAGCTGCACATGCAGCGGGCGCACCGCGACCGCGACTACAAATGCACCGAGTGCGATCGCATGTTCTTTTCCAAGTACGACCTGTCCAAGCACATGACCACTCACTCGGAAGAGAAGCCGTACTCATGCCAGATCTGCCAGAAGCAGTTCTCCAGGGCGAACCTGCTGCAGAGACACGAGAAGGTCCACAGGGACGAGCTGAGATACGGCTGTCCCGAGTGTGACCGCGAATTCTTCACCCCCGAGGAGCTGGAGAAGCACGAGGAGGCTATGCACAAGCAGCCTAAGCCCTTCCAGTGCAACATCTGCAACAAGCGCTTCACCTACAAGCAAGGGCTCGAACGCCACGAGATGCTGCATAACGACGACAAGACATTTGTGTGTGAGTATTGCAAAGAAGCATTCCGCACGAGCACCAAGCTCGCCCGCCACTTGACTACCCATGCGGGCCACCGGCCTTACGTGTGTAAGCTCTGCCCCCGCACGTTTTTGCTCTCGCATCATCTAACCCGCCACATGCGCACCCATTCAGTCGAGAAGAACCACCAGTGCGAGGAGTGTGGTAAGGCGTTCAAGCGCAAGGAAAGCCTCGACGTGCACCTGCTCACGCACATCAAGCGTCCGGGCATGAACCTCACCTGTCCCAATTGCCACGAGTCGTGCCGCAACAGGGCTGACTACGTCACCCATATCAAGCAACACATCGAGGCCGGAGAGAAAATGGGTCCAGACGGTCTGCCGCCTGAGAATAAAGAGAAGATCGTCGGCGAAACCGAGAGCGAGGAAGAGGAGGAGGAAGAGCCCTACTCCGATGGCGATGATGACTACGAGCCCCCAGCTTATCTTTACAAAAAAGGTATCCCGAGGGTTCCCAAGACCAAGACCGAAAGCGAAGAGGAGCAGATGGAGGCCGAAGAGAAGAATCAACAGGTGGTTTACGTCAAAAACAAGGACGGTGTTTTGGTGAAGAAGACGATCAAAACGCTCATGCCGATCCAGCGCAGGAACGATCAACAGCAGATTCAGGAGGTCAAGAAACAGATTCCTACTAGCAGCCCGCAAGTCGTTACTCCCAAAGAGGTTCCGCAAAAGGGCCGAGTCGACGATACTGAAGTTCAGGTTCAGAAAATCGTCGCTTCCGTTTTCAAAGAGCACAAAATACCGCTCAAGCATCAAGGTTTGTTGAATGAAATACTGTATCTAATATAGCTAATTTATTCAACAGTACACGATCAATTTTCATAATTTTTTCAGGTCCAGAACAGACCAAAGATTTGCAACCTATTCCCAGGCAGGGGCCTTGCGTCACTCCAACTATAATTAAAGAAGAAAAGCTTGAAACACCTTTGACCAAGAGTGGAAACACTGTCAGAGTCATCAAGAGAATCGTTGTTAGAAAACCAGTTGGTAGCGCTGATTCAGGTGTTATCACAGGTCCTCTGAGAGAATTTGTTCAAGAAGCTACGCAGTCACCGGCTACTCCTTCTACATCTGGCCCCAAGGTAAATATTTTATTTGCGTGTCGAAAATAGATCCAAATAATTAAAAATTTAATTAAATGGAAAATGTTGTCTATTTTAGGTAACGAAGAGAGTCATTGTGCGCAGAATCATCCGCCAGGGTGACACGACGCGAGAGGTCATCATGAATCCCGATGGTACGATCATAGATCCAGCCGAACTCGCTAAATTACCCACCGGCAATGTTGTCAAACGCGTCGTGGTTAAGAAGCCGCTCGAGAAAGGACAGAATATTGAGGCGATGTTACAATGTGCTGATGCAAAGCAAATTATGAAATTGGCTGAAAGTGGAGAGGACATAATAAAAGCGAGCAGTTTGATCCCTATGCCAAAGCCGTCGGCAGTGCAGAGGGTAGAGCCACCACCACCACCACCGAAGGTTAGGATCTTCGTAAATCTCTTTCTTTTATTTTCTCTTAGTAATAGATTTTGACGAATCTAAAATTTTTTTTCTGTTCAGGTACAAGTTGAAAATGTTGAGGAGCTCAAAAGAACAATTGAACTTCAAAGTAAAAGAATCGAAGAGCTTCAAGCTGAAAATGAGCGCAAAGCTGAGTTTGATGCGGGTGACGACATGATGCCCGAACGTCATGATGAATCCGAGGACGAGCAACAGCTGCCTTTGAAGCGCGTTTTCGTTAAGCGAAACAAGAGCATTTACGACGAAGAGAAGGAATATGCTGAGGAGAATGACAATGAAGAAGTTGTTCAAGACGAGGGAATGAAGGATGTTCCCAGAGAAGAGCTGGCCGAATCCTCCGCAAATCTGGACGAAGCTAAAATCATTATAATAAAGCCCGAGGATACTCAACAGGACGTGGATGAGATGAGCCGGGAACTATGTGACATTCTCGAATCAACTGATTCCGTCGTCAAGATGCAAGAAAACGTGCTTAGCAACCTCGAGCAGATTACAAATGTCAATGAAACGACAGTTTCCAACGATGAAATACAAGAAGTGACAGAAGAAGAGGATCAGGGTCAAGTTCCCCAAGAAAATCTTGTTGAGGAACAAATGGATCAAGAGGAAGTCGTAACAGACGATATTCAGCAACCTCATCAGGTAAATTGAAGAAATTCATTTTCATCGTTTCACTCATTTTGAGAGTAGATTTTGATATCGTAATGTTACTAATTTTGCTTTAATTATTCTTATATCTACTAACATTTCTGCTATTTGTCTTGTCTATTCTGCAACTTGAAATAATGCTTCTGGCAGCAATCCTGAATCTATTAACCAGCTACCCGAGTTTGATCGTCTTGGTTTTAAACTTTCATCTAATAAGGTACTAATGAGCATCTAGCTCAAATATAGTATTTTATATGGAAGAATTCAGTTACCAATATCAACTTTTCATTATATTAATTTCATCAAGATCCAATAGCATACACAACATTTTCGAACTAATAAAAACTGTCCAAGAAATATTATAGGGAAAAGTAAACATAAAATAGCTCATTATAGACTCTATATCTACTCTTTGGTTTGCCAAATAGAAAAATTCTTGCATCATAACTAGATTCTCATCAACTGTATCAAACAGTATCAAAGTATTGAATGTTGTAGAAAACTCATACTTTCTTAGAAAGCGTCATTACAAACTTTTCAAAAACTTGCTTTCTTATTCCAGCTATATTATTAGGCTTTCATGCTTTCCCACTCTCCTACATAATGAGACGCATTTTTCTCGCTTACTTTTCAATCGGTGTGAATGATATATGCAATATCTTTTTATCGATTGATTGTAAGGTGGAAGAAGAAGTGAACGACCAACAGGAGGATCCCTCGATTAAAATCATCATCACGCAATCGGATGAGGACGGCGTGAAACTTGAGTTTGAGGAATCCGCAGAAGCTGATAATCAAATAGAGAGCGTGCCTGAAACTACCATAGATAGGACTGAGTCAGGACTATCTACATTGAGTACGCAAGTTTTGTCCGATTCGACAAACGTATTTGAGACTTCGGAGACTGCAATGGAAGTTGAAGTGGAGAAAGGTCAGGAACAATCAAATCTTGATGAGTCGGTGATTGAGTTATCAGAATCGGATAACACTATCAACTTGAACGAAACAGCGGATAGCCGAGATAGTTTGGAAGACAAATTATCGCAGATGCACGGTTAGTGCTGAGGCAGAAAAAAAATTGTAAATTAATGAATGATTTTGGTGCATGAGTCTGTTTTCTGGAACAGGGATGAATTCTCTTCACTATCAGTCTCTTAATTATACTGTCTGATTTACGACTTTTACCTTTTTGAAAAAATGATACATGCAGTATACATAATCGTGGAGCAGATAGTGTATATGAAAAAAAGCCTGTTAATGAAGTAGTTGTACTTCACTCCTTCAAATTGACGACTATACTTCCTCGAGAAAGTGACTGTGTCGATGACTTATTGATCCTTACATGACATCGTTATTTTCTTATATTCTTCTGTGAATTCTTTGAGTCAGCTTGCCAAAGGCTTTTATAAAATCGATAGATTTGTACGTTAAACATATGATTGTAAGCAATCCGATGAATATTTACCAACTGATATAGATCAAAGTACCGCGCAAATGATTATTTTTATTGCAGAATAGAGATTTGTTTTTCAGTCATCTCTGGATCAAATTTATTTCCACCTTGTGTAATTAAAGTTAACGAAAGGTCGCAGTCAATCGTAATTATGTGAATTTACGATAATGTATCTGATTTTAGGAAAACCCTGTAAATACCTGACCATTCCCTTGAAAAATGAATTTTATATAAGCGTTTATTGTCTATTGTAATTATAAGCACATGTAAAATTTATTTGCAGAGAAGGAAAGCCAAACGTATATACAGATACGACAAATATTTATGACTCTATAGAGATCATGTTTGAGGTGCGATAATATTCGGGAACAAACGATTAAGAGTACTCTTCAAGATTATATTGATACATAATTGCTTGGTAATAATTATCTTGTATTATGTATACAATATAATTTTGAATCTTAGCTCCTCATGTAATTGATATATAATATTATTAGCTCAACTGTCGACGTTCTAAGGGTGTCATTACTGTAATTATTTATGGGATTTTATTCAGTACTTTGAACGAAAGTAAAACAAGAAGGTGCCGTGCACTGAGATATTATCCAACTCAATTTCAAATATACTTTCTATAAAGTGTGCGTAATAGCATATTATGCAACTAGTGCGTAAAATTTTGAAGACGCGTGGTCCAAGTGCACACGAGTGCGAGATTGAATCCACCAGTTGGATACAATATCTTATGTTATCAGATCTCGTAAAATGGACTTTTGAGAAACGCACTATTAAGTCAAATGCCGCTTTACGCATCGAGTTACAAAATCAGATTTCGATTCTAGATTTCTTTTGATTTCTCTTACACACGTATCGAACACTATTTTATCTAACATGCAGTGAGAAGTAAAATTTTTACGTACGTTTTTTTATGCATGCAAAATCGCACTTTTTTGAAGATCATTAGGAAAATGCAACTTTACCTATTCGTGTACATGAAATCTTATTTTACGACTAATTAAAACGATGTATACAAAATCGCATTTTTACGCTCTGTGAAAAGAAATAGTACATTTCGATACTAGACCAAAAGACGAATTCTAGGCACGTGGGAGGTTTGCCGCCCGAGCAAAGCGAGGGTGGTAATCACACGTGCCTAGAAATCGTCTTTTGATCTAGTATCGAACAGTATTTTTTATCACGAGTGTTAGAAAACTAAGGTTTAATGATCAACTTTTCGATACAAGTGATGAAAAATATTGTTCGACACGCACTCGTGACGGCCGGCTTCGCCGAACAGTTGTGCGTGAAATCACGTTTCACGCAGTTTTGCCGAAAAGTACTATTTAATTTTAGATAATGATCCCAAACGAGAGGAGTCAATTTTATTTTATATTTGTATATTCTTTAAGGAATGGTATAGTGATTTGAACTCACAATCCCAATTCGATATGAGAATAAAGAAAGTGAACATTATAAATATAACTGGCTTTGGTGAATAATTGTAAACCTTATTAACTATGGGTACATCTCTATGTGAGGATAACCCCTGAAAGTAAAAAAAAACCTTATTAACGATTGATGAGCGTATAATATTGATTATGTGGAACCATTTTGAGAATCAAGTTAACACTATTTTGTCTATTAGATGATTTATTTGACATGCTTACAAAATCTTGATACGTGTAATAAAAATTTGCCGTATCGGTTTAAAAATTATTCCTAATTACTTATGGTATTTCACTATAATTTTTATTTTCTGGGTAATCTTGAAATTTCAATGATGTATTATCAGCAATGACGCGTAAATCCTAGTAAAACCCGTGACAACTTTTTTGTCCCGGAGATGAAATTATAGTATACGAGTAACGTATAAATTTACGACAGGAGGAAATATATTTTCTTCCTTGTAAATCCAGTATATTATTAATAGATATTGAAAACAGTATCTTTCCCTGTCATCAAAAAGTGAGAGCCGCGTTTCAGCACAGCCAAAAGAAGCCTTCATCGAATTTTTCTAACACGTTAGTAACGTAGCACAGTCGCGAACTCGTATTCATGATTTTCGATTTATACGATTCAAAATGAGTATGAAACTGAGTCATCAAAATGAGTATTTAAACTATCTTCAAGTCTACAGATTATCCTAGATGAATTATTGGTATCAAAAAAAAAAATTGATGAATGTGTAAAAGATAATTTTGAGAAAGAACTTGAATGGTGAGGTACTACCAGTATTCTTAATCTTCTTTAGGCCCCACATTTTTTATTTTTCTATTGAAACAATCAAATATTTCAGAGAAAAGTGCGCCTCACAAGGAATGCTTTTCATTTGTTTTATCGTTCCGATTTTACTGCATGCAAAAAACTTCAATCAGAGATACGCTAGTATATTGTTGCAACAAAGCATGGATTATGTTTTGACACACATTTAATGTCCAAAAAGAATGGCGAAATTAAATTTTCACAATAGATCGTAATATATATTTGAATATATTTGATCAAAGTCTACATGGGAAATTCATTCGTATTTGCAAAATGTGAAAGGTATGAATGGAAAATTGTGATTTTCAATCATTTTTATGCTTGGGGATAATCAAAAACTAAGGATAAAACGCATCATGTCTTTGTAAGAAAATTTATTCTTTTTTTTAGTAGAGATATAATATACAATATTAAAATAATGTTCTGTCTTTTATTTGAAACAATTTCCATACACATCATTATCATTTTATGCAGTGATATAATATCTAATTACATAATATCAGATATATTACCTTAGCTCATTCATATTGAAAATTCATTCGGTAAGGTACGTACATGTTATATTTCAAATCCTATACTATTGATCAATGCAAGTTATAATAAAGAAAACAATTTTCAAAAAATGTGAAGTTAATTTAAATATAATCAAAACAGTAAATATGGATAGATTAAATTTCTTTCGTGTAACGTTATTAGGGAAGAAAATGATTTCAATTTCGCATTATAAAATAGTATTGTGGATAAAAATTCTTCAAGAAATACATGTGGTACAATTTTAAAATTTGATAAACATTTTCCGCTCGAGATGCAAAAAAAATATTTTCTAAAACAGAACCTGAAATGTTCTTCAATCAACTCTACTAAACGAGAAAGTACATGGAGTCGTGTGCGTATAAAATCTTAATTCGTATAAAATATGAATACAGTTTGTTCTTGAAAAGATGGACATTGGCAAGTTTTGTACGTTTTCTTCTGAAACAGTGAAACAGCGAGAATATTTTTAAACCCTGTCATCTTTAACATGTATCCCACTGCAAATTCCCTCTCTCACTTGTGCATTCATTCTAGGAGCAAACAATTTTGCGATAGATTTTGAAAAAGAAAAAAGTTGCAAATCATTGGAATTTTGATTATTTCTCGAAAATCAATCAGTTCAATCGACAAAGATGCAAAAGTCGTCGTTTCCACGAATACTATAGAAATGCAGGACGATGCAGTAATGAATGGGGAGATTAAGATTTTCTATTGCACTTCATAATTGTGCCCGTGAATGATTCACAGACGAGAAAAGGTATTCGCGTGAACTGAGGCTCGTGGTTACATTGTTCGCAGTGCCTCGTCGATACAATCGCTGTTCATCATACGAAGTGTTGTCGCTATATTAAACCAATCCATTTCTCGATTTCAATGGAAAAGAAAAACAATAATCGAATCGAAATGCCCGAGTTGACATTTCGTTTGGGATGAGCTACATACAATCGGTAAAATTTATCTAGAACACCAATAACGACGTGAATTTTCGCGCAAAATTTCAAGGCAGCTTGGCGAGAGAACGCGCGAGAGAAAGACAACGCGGAGGGGCCTTTAATGCTCGAAAAAAAAGTCATCTCAGGCGGGCTGCGTCCCCTTTCTGCCGCTGGTGAGCCGCTGGAGCTGCAAAATAACGGACATGGTGCTCGATCAGTGTGCGGTCTACTCGCGCTACTTTTTTGCTCATTATCGTCTCTCTCTCTCTCTCCCCCTCTCTCTCTCTCTCTTTTATAAACTTTTTCGCCAGGCTTCCCTACAGGCCACCTCGTCCACTGTCTATGTACTCGAACCGCTGTGGGGCAGACACAATTACGCTTCCTCAGTTCATTTTACTTTTGCTTCGTTTTCATACGTTTTTTTTTGTTGTATATTTTACGTTGCTTTTCATTTTAATTGCTCAGAGAATCGGTGCTTCCAGCCGAATCGCACTTTGTTAGATTGCGCAGTTAGTTGAATATTAGCATGGCAGGCTCGACGAAGTCCTTGTATTATATCAAGTCACTTCTTCTCTGAGCTTCTTAAAACATGATCATTCGGTAGCAATTTTCGTGAATATAATCATAATAAAATATTCAAATGAATCATGGTGCTACATATTCTACGTAGTATGGTGCTTTTCAAGTATATAAGTTATAGCGGCACTTATCTTACTTAGATAATACGTTTCATGGATAGTGAAGTTTAGCAAGTTCTCTAATTAGCCTCTTAATCCTTAATGTCTCTGAAATTACACATGGATCTCGTGAGATTCTCAGTTAGAATTGCATGTTGTACGTAAAATATATAATAAAAAAAAAAGAACCCAAAGTGGATAAATCGTGTTAGAACACCCACAGCGACGCTGAGTATGATATGATATTACCCCGGACCCGTGCACACTGAAAATTCCGACGTGTAGCCCAACGAAACTCATTCATTCGTGGGTTACGATTGAAAATACCCGCGTTCGCGTTGACTGCTTTCGGTGTGCACGAGCATCGAGAGAGAAGAACAAAAAAAAACAATCCAAGTTGAAAGCATGCGAGAGAGCAATTAGTTGTGAGCGCACGCTGGCGATCACTCGCGTACCTCCTTCTCCTCGGTGGCCACGGTGTTGTACGACCTGGGCTCGGACTCCTTGGCCGGTCCGAGCACGTGGCTGTAGATGAGCGAGCCCGCGACGCCGCCCAGTATCGGGCCCACCCAGTAGATCCAGTGCGCCGTGTACTGGCTCGTCACCACCGCCATGCCCAGGGCGCGAGCCGGGTTCATTCCCGTGTTCGTCCGCGGGATCTGTCCAAGTCAAACCATTCCTCTTTTAGAATGAAGCGCACTTTTTCATTTCCTTTTTTTTCTTTCTATTTTCCATTTCCCAGCAAAACCTAATGGTCGTTTCGCTAGAACTACTCGGGTATGTATATAGCGCGTGCGAGCGAGGATACCGTTGGAGTTGCGCAACAGCTTCGATTGTTCGAGGGGGATATTGTTCGCTCCGAGCGCCAATGGAAATTTTGTTTTTGGGGTCAGACTTATTTTACGCGCGTTAAACTCGTATGTATGCGTGCGCAGGTGGCAGAGAGCGATCGCAACGCACTTCTTTTTTTTTTCCCGCGATAAGCAAGAGGAATCCGACCACGACGAATCTGTGACGCGCGCGCGCGCAAGCTTTTATTCCTGGCTGTGAAGTTTCGTATACGTTTTATCGATGCGAATCGGGAGAAGCTTTCTCGCTACTCGTCATTCGGCCGGCTGAATTTGATTTGTGTATTGATTTCTCGAAAATGATACTGCTCTGCAAAATCTGTGAAAATAAACTTTGGAATCGTTCCCAAAGCTGACGTACAGCCGTTACTTAATGTGATGAAACTCCGCTGCTCATATTGGATTTCATCAGTTGAAAATACCGCTATCGAATTGTTAAATTTCCACATTGTAAATACACAATTTGTACGCTCAGAAAAATAAATTAAAACTGTTTCCAATCGCGTTGCCGATAAGTTTCGATCGATCGCGATATTGGATATATACGTATCGTCGACAAAAGTGATTTTTCAGTTGAAAGTAAATCAACTATCGATTTGGAAAACTAGTTAATACCAGATCACTCGTAAATATAAGTGAAACTTCGCATGCTAAAAAAACACGAGAACACGAGAAAAAGTGAAGCGGTAATAAAATACAAAGTCGAACAGTATATACAAGAGAAGCGCACGTGGCGCTTGTCCTTGGGCAACTCGTCGCGAGAGACGAATGGGTGCGTTACCCCAGTTCGTTATCCAACTCGAAGAAAAAAGCTGCGTTGCACATTTGAAAATTCATCCGGTGTAAAAGTATGTTGAGTATATTAGAGGGAAACAGTTGAAAGCTCACCCCGACGATGTGGCCGATGGTGACGGTGAGCCCGATGATGATGGGCGCGATGGACTGGCTGTGGGGCTTGCCGGGGTCGCACGCGCCGCACACCACCAGCACGAGGAGCAGCGCCAGGAAGAACTCGATGCCGAAGCCCTGCTCGGGCGTCGTGTCGCCCTTCAGCTCGACGTAGCCGAGCTTGCCCTCGAGGGCCTCGGGCGTCAGGGCCCGCAGAATCGCCGAGCCCGATATCGCGCCGGCGCATTGCGCCACCACGTATAACAGCGCCCGGATCAGCGGCACCTGCGACACCCCAATATTTAACAATTTTTCACGTGTCTGTATATCTTGATGGCTAATACAATGATCGGGGCTGCATACGCGCTATCGGAAATGTCTCGATAAAATATACAGATGTTGGATCGAAGACGAACCTTTTTAAAATGATTTCATTCGGGAACTTTAGCAGATTTGTCAGCTCAATCACGTATTCGTATATGAACACGGAATTGTGTGAGAACCAATGATGAGATAATTTAAATTCGTCTCACGCGTTCGTCCTGTTCTGACATTGTCTTGAGTTCTATGACGCGATATCGAGATATTTCTCGGTTTATCTCCTTCGGCTCTGAGTATAATATGCAAAACAGTAGTGACATCAAAGGTAAAATATTTTCCACCTCGATGGGGGAAAAACAATTGCTCGAAGTTGCGCAACCTTTGAAACTATGTTCCACGACTGAAGATGAAATTATCCTATCTACGAGTTTTGACACGTGTTTCATTCTCGATGCGTTACACAAACTGCATAGGCTCGGTTATCTTTTGTATACACAGAGAGGAAAGTTCGATGATACCAAAATAGGATGCGACACAAAATTAGAGAATATAAATCTCGCGGCTGTAACACTTGTGTGTCACGGTGTATCGGTGACCCGAATGCGCTCGTTCGACTTGCGACCGAAGCTCGCTCCGTCAAATGTCTTTGGCTTCTATTCAGGCAACATTGGATAAACAATGGCTAATGCGCGAGAGCTGATTTCTTTTTGTGCGTAAATTTTGTTGAAAAAGAAAAACACGCAATCGGCTGCCTACGGCGAGTGTACATTACCTTGCCGATGGCGAAGAGACCCGCCGTCACCGCTGGGTTAACATGGCCGCCGGATATGTGGCCGATCACCTGTATCACCGCAGCGACGGTCAGGCCGAACGAGAAGCTGACGGCGAGTAGGTTGTCGGTGATGGCGGCGCCGCAGCCGAAAAAATTGAGCAGCAGCGTGCCCAGGAACTCGGCGACCAACGCCCGGAACAAGCCGTGCTTCTTGTCGGTCAGCTCGTGCGCCCCCAGTGCCGTCCTTAAGCTGGCCATTCTGTCGAACAAAGCGTCTTCTCCGTTATTTTCGAGCCTCGCTTACTTTTTCCTATTCGATTCGTCTACGATCGGTCTATACCGACAATGTAAAATCATTTTCTGCCACTTGGACCCGTTGTCGCAGTTTACGGATTGCTATGCTAAAATCAGTCGTATATTTTACGTTGATTTGTAAGTCTTGGGAATTTGTAAAATTCTTCTTGATAAAGATCTTACTCAACGTAGAATTTCAAATTTTTCTAAAAATAGAATATTGATACAGTCTTTGAGGAGGAGAGAAGGTTCACCGCGCACACACACACACTAACATATACACATACGTCAAAGTGAATTATTTATCTTTGATGAATGCGAGCATGTTCCTATTCGATGTCAGAGACGACTATAGCTCGAGTCAAGTGGATTGGTTTTCTGTGATGCAAAAGGTTACGCACTAATTTTTGAGCAATCATTTACTCGACTTTGTTTGAGCGAGCAATAATAAATCTTCAATTAGCATATATTTTGCTCTGAACCAAAAATTCGATCTCTTTTCAACAGCAAGTGTCGAAGCTCGCAAAGTTTGAGTTATTCTCGTTCAGTATTTTAAAATTGTCTATGTGAGAAATGAATTGAATTGTTTTCAATATTAAAATCTAATCTACGAAAACTAGCATATTTTAGATTTTTTTTATTAGTTTCTCGATTAATAAATGATATTCTTCAAAATCTTGCGCGAATATGTTTGCATTCATTTGACACACAGCTGAAGTCATCGAATTATTTCAACTCTGGTGAGTAAAATATTATATGGCTAAGTATTGTTCGAAGTTTCTTTTCTCAATTTTATGAAGCCAGAGTAAATTCATTTTCATTACTAACTCAAGAACTTCTTGGTCACGCACTGTTACAAAAATGATAATTTTAGCGGAATGACTCACTTTTGTTTGGAATAAGAAATGCCAAAATGATCAATTATTTTCAAAACTTTCATCACGAGATCAAACGATTTTCGCATTCATTTAAACTTTGCATTCATAAAATTCATAAGTACTCCCGGCACAGTTTACACAAAGTTAATTTTCGCAAACAACTCGAAAGATTGTTCTTCGTTAGTTTTATCAACCATAACAGTTTCAAGGTGTAACCTGTATAGAACTACAGAGAAAAGTCCTCTCTCCGAGTTTTGTTCTCATGAAAAGCTGATTTTATCTTGAATATTAATCTGCGAAACTTTAAAGAAAATACCAGATGGAGTAGCGAGGCACAGGATTGTTAGCAATACAAGTTTGGATTCGCACGCGCAGCTACGATACCGTTGTTTTATTTTTTTTCCAAGATGGAAACACCTGGTTATCACATTCACCACCGGCTGACGCGAGACGATGATTTCTTTGAGTATTATCAGACGCTCGTTAGAAACGTGCGCTGCATAAACACAGTTGCACGTGATCCGACTCGAACTTTTTTTGTTGAGAAATTCGATCCGTATTCGACTCGCTTCGAAATCAATTGAGAATTCCACAATTACAAGCTTGGTCTCCTAAAGTTTTGTACATTTTCTCAATTAGTTTTTCCATCCAGCGTACTTTGCGTGAGAATTTCCATTCTGCTCGGTTCCCTTCGCCGTCACATACACGTGATGGATCGTGTTTTTCAAGTATACAAGGTGGAGAAAGTACGAATAGACCCGTTGAATTCTATTTTTGCCGATATTATAACTTGATTGTAATCCCCTTGTTGGCTAATTATCCTCAAGACCCTTTGAGAAACTAAACTTCACAGCGACCTTCTGCATGCGAACGCGCCAAACGCAACAAGCGTATTTGGATCTCAAAATCATCTCTGCAGCATTGCGTCAATGTGACATCTGCCGCGACATTACGAAGCCATTTGCGAGTCATAATCTCTCCGCCGTCTACTCTGTAATAGGGCACAATCAATTTATCCTGGGCACACGTGTCTCTAGCCAACAGAACGGAGAAATCGAAAAAGGAGTTGTTAACCGTAATCTAATATCGGATACTTGCAGCGCCGACCCTGGAGATTTCTCTCGTCGATACACGAATCCGAGAAGACGTTCGCGCCAAATCCGGCTACGCGTGACATCACTTACCTCCGGACGAGACGGAAAAAAACTCCCGATTCCAAGTGTCTCTAAAAACGCTTAGATCACGTGATCCTGAGATATCCTCTCGTACGCTTGGAATCTCCCACGAAACGTTTATCCACAGACGTCTGAACGGGGAGTTTGCTCGGAAGCGGCAAGCGCAACGGGGACAAATTCGAGGGCGAAAAATGAAAAAAATTGTTGACGACGTGACGAAATTTTGAGGAAGATATTTCATACCGCCGTATACGCTCACGAATAATGCATGCGCGTCTACCGCGCGGCCATTAAGTAATTCAGCACGGTTCCATTTACAAGAGGATGCCCGCGACAAAGATAACTGCGTGTAATGCTCGGGGAAAACGCGCGACGCATTATCAGTAGGATTACGCGTTGGCGTAACTCGTGTGGGATCGCTCGTTCTCTAACCCCCCCCCCCGCCCCCCTTCCCCACCCTCCTCCCCACATCTCGGGGAATACAAATATCTGAAAGTTCAAGCGAGCAGTACGGCTAATCTGAAAGTCTAAATAGAGTGCAGAGCTGCGCGAATTTACAACCTCGTATATTCTGCCGAATTAACGGAAACCGCTACTCGAGTCTCTCCGTGTAATATGGACGAGTTAAAAACGCATATAAGCATTTTAATTCGAATCAGAACCGTCTCGCTCGGCTGTCGTTTATCGTAATCGAGATCATTCGCGTCGATTAATCTATATATACAATCGAACAATCCATCAATTATGGCTTTGGATAAGAAAATCATTGATACGAATGTACAGTACAATTACACGGCTCGATACTCGTAACGACTCTCGGCAACAAGCGTCAAACCCGTTTGTTGATTTTGCTCATCGGCCGCTAAGGGGATCGGCAACGGCTGAGTCAATGGATTATATACGCGGCGCGTGTCATAACACGCGCGCGCGCGCGTCTGACTCAACGCGCCTTTACCTACTGATAATTGGGTGTACCGGTAGCGCGTTATTCTCACCTCGCGCTCGCTTATAGCCGCTCGATTCTCCACGGCTCCGGCCCCTGCGGATAGCCTCGGCGCCGCCGACGGGAATAAATCCCGACGAGGCGCCTGCGATTCCCCGTACGGGCGCGCACGACTCGTTCTCCCCGTTACGCATAGGCGCAGCGCAGCGCGCGCGCGCGCATAAAATCCGCGCGTTTTCCGCGGAAGCGCGCAAAAAAACCGGGCCGTTATCCGAATCGCGCCGATGTAAATCCGCAGACCCCGCAGTGCCCGCGTCGATCCGCACGGCTGCGCGACGATAATCCCGCGCGGTACACGCCAAACAAACAGAACGGCCGCGGCGCGAGTTACATAAACACACACACACACACACAATATCCATTGGCGCCACAATAGTATTGTATTTCCGCGCTGCGCCTCTTTCTCCCGCGGCTCGGTTTCTGCGTCTTGTCCTCGATCTAAATTCACGTAGCGAAGCGCGCCCGAGAGAGCACCGCTTAACGGCCACCGTCGTCGCGTGCTATGTTTCCTCTTTCTCTGTGGCCGCGAGCCTGTGGCTGCGCTCTGCAGCCGTGTGTCTGTGTGCGCTACCCTCCGACGATGGACAAACCGATCTCGCGCGCGCGCGCAACTATCCCCGGCCGATTCGCGTCGGTCTAAGCTCAACCCCACGGGTTTTCGTTGGGTTAAGCTCAAAGTCGAAACGACGTTTGACAACGAGCCAAGATTTATACGATTCGCTTGGAGCTCTTGCTTACACTGCTTGTTTGACGTTCCTCTCGTTTCTAATAATACTTTGTCTTGAAATTATGCTAGAGTTATTCAGCCATTTCGCTCGTTGTATACGCGATTCCCGCGAATTTTCATATTTCACTTCGGGCGGATAATTCAATTTGGATGTACTCGCGGGCTCTCAAAGTCATTCTCCGTACATGCCCAACGCGAGGAATTGATTTGTTAATGCCTGAAAACACGTATTGTTCTCATTGATCCTTTGATTGTTCGAATGAGCGTGGGAGCAAACATGCAAACAACAGCAAACGAGGCATATCGGGACATGGGAAACCCTGAAGAAAAACTCCTGCGACTCGAGTGTTTTAATTTGCGTCGGGATATAGTAGGTATTACCGCGTGATTCATTTTTCTAAGACCTCGTTCCGAGACGCGCGTAATTGAAAATTACTTAATTTGTTGGTGATCGACGATCGCGATGAGCTCGTGTAGCTATTGCAAGCCTCGAGAACACTGTGCGCAATACAAAACCAACATTTAAATAGTGATAAAACTTAAACTAGGACAATGAAGTTTCGAACTCAGCCAAGGCTGGCTTGAATCCAGGAGTACACTTACACGACGCCTCCCCCCATAAGAACTTGAAAAATCGGCTACCCGGTGCTTGATATTAATCGGCAAGTATTAATAGGCGGAAGGCCTTGATTCGTGCGATTTTATTATGTCATAATGCAAAGTACGTAGCACACGCCACAGGCGGAGAATCCGCTGTTTACTCCTCGTCTTAAAAGCCATCCGATTAACTCTGCGGCGCCTAGAGTTATCCTCGCAATTAATCCTCCCTGCTATCGATTCATAATTCGATCTCTAACAACCGAATGAGATGATCCTATGTGTATTCATGAGCGGCCCCGGCCTTTGTAACTTTGCAATGTATACTCGAGCAGGACGAGAGTGAAGTGCACTCGCGATAAAAACGCCTTTCGATTTGAGTGTTTCGATGTGGCAAACAGATAAGTTATCAAAATATTGTAAGCATTTCAACTAATTGCCGTGGAATCAGGAGACAAGAATATATAAAACAAAATTGTTAGGTGCAACATTCGCGGCTGCGTAAAGAAAAAAACGGAGAGGACAGGCCGTAAGGAGGTGTCGTAAAAGAAGTGTCGAATGAAATTTCCTACAGCGTTTGCCGAGCCCCGAACATCGTTATCAAGATAAGGAAGCATCACTTGTACCACTGGCAGAAGTGGAGGTCTCGCGTAATCTCAAATTATATCTTCAACTCGTTGTATGCCGCGCGTCCTTCTATAAATAGGCGCTTTTTGTTCCCGGATAAAAATGCCTCGCCGCATTCTTTGGTAAACGTTCGATTCGCCAGTCAAGCTCATACCACCACCGGTACTTACATATCGCCACGCTTTTACGACGGGATAAGCAGGCCCGCGCGCGCTCGCCAAGTTTATCCCTGTATGGGTAAAGAAGGAAAAACGCGAAGCTAACTGTACACCTAAATTTTCTTCGCGATCACAGAGCCACACTCCCTCGAGAATGCAACACCTCCGAGGCATTCCTCGCGGTTTATATGTAAAAACATAGACAAGCGCGCGCGGCATACGCGGGGGGCTGTCGCCGGGGGAAGAACCGCTATCCGCTGGCGTGGCATCCAAATGATGCCGGGCTCGCGCTTGTCCGCGGGCGATTCCTCATCCCCTAAATATATAATCCGTCGGGCGTATCGCCGCGCTCGATCTCTCTCCGCGGACTTCGTTCCACTTTGCCGCAGATGGCTTTTGTCCGATTAGGGCGAGACTCCTTTCACGCGCGGCCAACCGGTAAATCGGTGCCGCTCCACTTTTTCCCACCTCCTGTGTATAAATGTATATATATATACATGTATCTACAGACACAAACACAGACACACCAATACGTACATATATATCAATCACGCTCCCGCGGGACGAGCTGCTCTCTTTTCTTTGACGTGGTGGGGGAGAGTATAAAGTTTGCCCCGGCGGTGACTGACTCTCGCCTCTTTGCTTCCTGCCATTAGCGCGCGCGCGCGGCCCGGCCGTTTCCGAGATGCGGTTTATAAGACGCGCGCCGTTAAATGTTTATCGACGGGCTGGCGCGCGCCACATATATCGCCCGGAGCGTGTAACCGTTAATTAAACTCCCGTATATACCTGTTGCGCCCGCGCGCGGATTCCTCCTGCGGCTTTTTAATTGCCGCGAGCGCGCGCGAGCCCAAGGATGCGCTCTCGAGATAAATCGCGTATGTATACGCGCGCGTCTCCCTCCGGACAGCTCTCGATCGCTCGAGACTCGGATATGTGCAGGTGTATATACCCAAAGGGTCTTGCCGCGGGGCCGATTATTTGCGCGTCTCATCGCGAGCAACAGGCTCCGCGAGATGGCAAAAACATAATCCCAAATCCAGCCGCGTAGCTTGGCCGTTGCGCGACAAAAAGCCGGGGCAACTTTCGATCCGCTGCTGTTTACGGTCGCCGTCGTCGCGATTCTCTTCCTCGCTCCCATACCGTTGCGCGCGCTTTTCCCGATATAGGTATGGGCCGCGCGCGGAGCAGCCCCCCCGCGGTCCCCCTTACGTAAGCCCGCCGCGGCGCGTCGCCAGGTGCGCGCACCCACGAGAGAACAATCACCGGAACTTCAGCAGCACCCACTGCTGCTTCTGCCGCCACTGTTGTTGTTGTTGTTGTTGTTTTTACGCGCCAGCACAAACGGGGCGTTTTTTCTCTAGCGCGCGTTACAACGAGGATATAGCGAGCAACGCGTCGATGGTACGGGTATATTCGAGGGGGTTTGTGGGTACATCTCCTAGCGAGGATGACCCCTAGATGAAAAAAAAAAAGGAAAAATATTCGTATACACGATCCCAAGCACGCGTTAGCCTTGCGAGCGGCTCACTATATACGTGTGCATACTCGAGGTATAGCTCGCGGGGGATACGACGCGCACAGCGCGGCAATTACGAGCCGCGATTCTTATCTCTCGGCGTCAAATCAGCGGTGTTCTCGGAAAGCCTCGACCAATTGGGAAATATGATTGTCCGGGGAGCCCGTCTCACCGCTGGCGGAACTCCCCGGTTACAAGTTTAAACGCTCGACAACGGAACAGACGCCGCGCGCGACTCGAGCGCGTCTTAGACATACACGCGACGTTTACGGTGAATCGAACTGCAGCCTCCCCCCCTGGCTGGGATCCCAGGTGAGAAAGAGGCTCGCGAAAATTATCTACGATAAGCACCTGGCGGTCCGCTGGCCCGACGCTCAATTAACGCTGCCGCCGGAGCGTCGCGAGCCCCGTCGAGCGCGCGCGCGCAGTCTCGGACGCGCGGGCTCTGTTCGACGACGCGCGAATCTTTGCTCCGCGTATATATACACACACACGTACACCAGCATAACGAACTCGGGAACTCGGGGGGGAAACAAACAAGGGACGCCGCGTATCACATGGATACATAAATGAATATACATATGGATACATGGCACACACAGATGGAGAGAGAGGCACAGAGTAGCAGGAGGTAAAACAATCTAGCGTGGGTGTGGGTTGCACTGCTCCCGTTACACACCTGAGCCCTCGGTATAAGCACGTCTAGACTCGGCTCGCGTGGTTCAAAATGTTCACTCGGCGAAAAGCTCGACAGCACTGAACTCGATTGCGGTGCGTGTGGTGTTGTCGAGCTCTCTCAGCTCTCCGTAACCCGACTGAGCCTCGCTATAGCGCGCGCCAATCTCATATACCAGCTCTCTTTCTCTCTCTCTCTCTCTCTCTCTCTCTCTCTCTGTCTGTCGCTCTCTCGAGCGTCCCTCTCCTCCCTCTAGCGCGCGCTCAGCTCGCGAGCTCGTCGCGCTCAGCTGAGCTTCCTTCGGGCCGCTTCCGAGAACGATCCTGCCGCGCGATACGCTCGGACGAGCCCCCCTCGAGCTCGCGCGCGCGAGCCGCAAGCTCGACCCAAGCACTTTTTGTGCTCCGCTGCAGCTGTACTCGCGTCCTCGCCAATGCTACATACACCGCGCAAACTTCACGACGAGCTCTCGCGGCCCGTCTCGCAGCCGAGGTGCTTCCTCGCGTCGAGACGTTTGCTGATGCTCAACGGATACATACCTGCAGTTGAGGTACATTCGCTGTTACAGAACGCAAACAGCGTTGAGATCGTCGAGTCAAACTGATCCGGGCTGTCGGATAACGGATGACGAATTTACCTACGGACTTACCCGGTTTTTCGTGATTTCGGAACCTACTTCAATATTACAAACGAAAGGCCTACTCATAGCTCCATCCGATTTGAACCGTCCATACACTGGCAAATAACACTTACGAAAAATCGGGGGACTTTTTAGTCATGAGATTTGTGGTCGAATCAAGAGCAGAGTGGGTTATCCATGAGCTGGGTTTGGCTGGAAATTGCCTCGTTGACGAGAAGACCAATCTTTTGGAACCTTTGATAAGGAACACGTATGACGATGGAAATAATTAGATTCTTGTAGGCGTGTCTATCCTATTGAAAAATTACGTATTCACCGGAGACAAATTGGAAGAAATATAACAATAGTCGTGGCGCTACTGTAGCCGCGCGAATGTTCAGGCCTTACTGTGCTTACGTTCATCTTATTATACTGATCAATAAACCTCGTTATGATTTTCAGCTTTCACGACCATGCCAAAAAACTGCCAAAGCCCTAAACCACAAGCAGCAGATATTTCATGTATTGATATTGCAGATTACTTATGTCCATATACCCTGCAAAAGCACCACATTGATCGAGGTAAAAAAGTGTGCTAAGAAAGTTGGAAAACCGCAGGAGTCTGATACGCGCGCGCACTCAGAAACCGATCCACTCCCGACCTCCTCAACTCATAAAGCCTACATTGAATCACGCTCCATATCGAACAGTACCCGCGCCCGGCTCCGAATAGGAACGATCCGCAGCTGAGTCGCGGGCTCGCTTCGGGAATCGATAAATACTATTTACACGGACGAGATGAAGCTGAGAAGCTCACGCGGGCGTGTAAGTGCAGAATATACACGCGCGGGGCGCATTACGATACGTCAAAAATAGCAGCGCGCGGGCTCGCTTCGCAATTACATATCTTGGCTCGCCGCGGCAGGTAATTAAATACTCGCTTCTCGCGGCGGGGCTGCCCTCCGTCACTTTTCAGAGTACCGCGCCGTTGTTCCATCGACGGCCGCGCGCTCGCCTCTAATAATGAGAGCATTGTCTCGAGAGCAAGTGGCGCTACTTTATTGCCGGATTACCGGCTTTACAGCGCGTGCGTACCTCTTTACTGGCCATTGTTCCGAGCGTTTTGCTGCAATTTGTCGCTGCTTATGATATATCCGACTCGCGCCTCGGCTCCCTTCCCCTGCGTGCAGCAGGTGTGAAAGCAACGTGTTCGCGCTTGCGCTTCACGTTAGAGAAGCAATAATTTTTGTGCAATTACGCATTTGCGCACGATACAGAATGTTTGGGATACGCTGCACAAAGCTCCTGGTAACTTCAAGTAGTCCTGACACTTTGATGTGAAATATTGTGTGTTAGGATGGCAACACTCGAATCACGTGATCGTTCGTGTTATTTTTGAAGTTTATTTGGCGGTTCGGTGGATTGTTCAGATCGTACGAACGAGGAAATTCGGGAAACCATACATTTTTGTTTTCATTTTCCGAGCTTCAAAGTACTCCAAACAAGTTCTAGTTATTTTTATCGACTGTGTCCCAGGTCAAGTTGGCATTTCATGGTTGCAATCGATTACTTGCACCATACGTTGATAACGATACGTCGATTGGACGATTTATATTTCTCGCAGGTAGTTTTTCAGCAATCGTATACGACGTTTGATTTACTTTTACCGATTTATTTTATTTTTTTTTCCTTCATCGCCACAGAAAAACAACGCACATCAATTATAGCAATGTTTTATCAGTTTATATAACAATATGAATTTTGACTTTTCCTCTCCACACAGAAATATTTTGAGTGATAATTATTGAAATTCACCTTTGACTTTACAGTTTATATTACGAATGATTACCTGATGTTTGTAAATCTTTCATTTTATCTTTGACGTGATGTATTTTCAAATGAAAATTTTGTAAATTAATTTTTCTAATCATCGATTTTCATTTGTATTCGTCACAGTTCATGAGGGCTGAATTTCACATGAATTTACGTGAAACTCCAGAGTGAATCGTAATTATGTCTTAAGACACATACATCGGACAAATTCATATCTATTTCGGCCTCGCAAACTTATCTATACCATCTTAGATTGAAATAGAATAAATTGCGTAACTGATGAAAATAGTAAATATTCAACTAAAAACTGTTGAATATTCACCATTTTTATCAGTTATGCAATTTCCACTAATAAATAATAAATTTTTAGATTTAGAGTGTATGGTGTTTGAGCTGAAATTTTTTCCCGGGCTGTCTATGTCAAGGAGAACACTTGAAGACAGAACATATTTGTATAGGAACATTCTTACGATGACGACATATCATATTCATAACGAAGGTTTACCAAAAATGCTTGAGAATCGCCAGAATTATATCCGGATGTGTCCCCGAGACGACAATCTTCCAAATACGACGTTGGATGGACAGAAGTTAAAACTTGAATGAGATGAGCTTACAGCTGCTGATATCGTGTGCATCGCATTCGTCGAATCAAGAGAACAGTTTGTTGGCTTTTTGTTTCCAAATCGTATTTCGCGATGCCGGCATCTAATTGAAAATAACAGTAGTGAGAGAGATCGATCCGATATTGTTATGCATGCAATCTCACTTCCGCGCGCCCAGCCTTCAGGGCCGTGTGTGCGCGCGCGCGCGATAACGAACGGCTGCCGGTTTTGTGTGGTGCGGTCTCTCTCGCATGGGGCACGGCTCGTCCACTCGTTGGCCGACACTTGTGTGCCGCTGGGAGCCATCAGAGGATGATTCTGCAGGCGATTCTCGCGGCGCGACCAGTCCCTCCCGCTCGCGATGTCATTATCGATAAGGAAACTTCACCGTGGGACGACTCGCGTGTACAACATGGATCTGCTATGCTGTGCGCCCTTCTCCGAGCGCGGACACGACTCCTCGACACACAATGCCCAGTGGCCAGCTGCAGGGAAAGAGGCAAGTCGACTCTTGCTCTCTTGTGTGTGCAACCTCGGGCTTTGGCGAACGGCATTGGAATTATCAACTGTAGAAAACAAATTGCTCCTCCATCCGTTCCCGAAACACACTCGCGTGATCGGGTGGCTATATAATTTCCCGCTATTTTTCAATGGATGAGCAAATAGAACTAGGCAGGTGATAAAAAGTTTATGATCGGTTGTGTGCTTGTCTACGGGTACAATAGTCTCGAGATTGACAGTCGTTGCAGTTAACGATTCTTTTTGTTACGGGGTTAAATTATAAAGAACAGAATCGGAGAGAAGCGGGACTTTATTCCCATAAATATTATCGTTTCCATGAGGCCAAGAAAATTATTGAAACGAGGAAACTCGGTTTCCTTTTTCCAACTGGCTTCTCAAACATCAGAAGATTCACTCGCTATATATGTACCTCGATTAAACCGTACCTACAATTACACACATTTTCCTTACCATTATTATTGCAATCATTCGCCTTATGATCTACATGAGTGTTCAAAGCTCGAAGGATGCTGCCTCTCCAGTCTCTATAGAAAAAATAACTATAGGAATCCCTTCGGCAGAAACGAATACGAATCAGCAAAAAAGTTCTGTCCAGATCTCGGAGCGTGAACATTTTTGCGAGTTGCAATAGGGACGCGGCCGCGATCACCGTTACATTGTCCCCATAAAAACAAGCAACAAAACTGGCGAGTTTTGAAAATCATCGCGGGATACGGAGGCATCGGAGCGCGCCGAAAAGCCAAGTAAACGCTTGTCGGAGAAAAGTGGCGGTTCCGCGAACGACGGCGGCGCTTGAGCTCACAATGAGGTGCGCGCGAGCAGCAAAAAAGAACCGGTTGAAGACCGTTAAGGCCCCAGCGAGCGCAAGCGCGTGTAACGATCCCTTGCTATATGGCTGCCTCAGACTGCAGGCCCTTCGCTCGCTCATGCGCGCGCGCGCGCGCCCGCTGCTCCCGGCCCTCCTCGTGTATATACCCGAGCGCAACGAGCCGGGGTCAACACTCGCGATGCCGACTCGAGATCGTGACGCTCCGCTTCATCCTCTCCGAGAGCTTCTCGTCTTATATTCGGCTGGAACCAGTACCGAGCGTTTTACAATCGTCTGCGGATACCTCGGCGTCCAGTGTGTTAAAAACGATGGATTTGCGAATGAAACTCATAATATAAAAGGATGGTCGATTAAAGAAGGACCTTCTAATTATTCGGATAGAATCTCGACTAGTTCGCGCGAATTTTCTTCTATGACTTTTCAAAAAAATAACATATATATGTAGATTCTGTTTTTTCGTCGGTCGTATATTTTCTCAATCAAAATCACGCTATGGGATTTCAAGATCAATGAACATAGAAACAAACATAAGTGGAAGGAATAGTATACCTCCGAAGCGTATATAAAGGATGACAACCTCTTCGAAAAAGCGTGAGGTATTGTAGTAGATTACACTATACGTACTCCACGCTCTTTCATAGATGCTACAGCGCCCTTGCAGCTGCCGATGAAATATTTCATACTTTCTCGAGAAACGTATCCGTTGTTTTTCCTCACTTTTTCCCCTCGCAGGTTTGAAAAATCCGAGGTTAATTTCTTTGCATGACACGTTCATCAGGGGTAATCGATTCCATTGGATTTTATAATTGTGAGTTTCTCAAATGCAAAATCAAATTGGAAAATTCTTCAGTGGAAATCGAGAATTATTGCGTAATATCGCATTGTCATCGAATTCATCGAGTTATCCGGCTGACAAACAAACATAAATGGATAATGAGCGTAAAACAATGATGGAGCTCTTAGTCATTAGAATCGAGGAGACGTAAACAGTATTACCGTATAACGCTATATTTGATGTTCGATTCCATCAACATTGATGTGGTCAGCTCATTCGGATTGGATGTTTATAAGCGCTGGGTCGGTTATTCAATCGTAAGAGTTGAGAAAAACTCAACGTGATTTCCCAAATACGAGTAAGCAAATGTAGATCGAGTTTGCTATATAACCTGCCACACGAGATTCTGCACTCAATCTGGCTTGTTTACTTTCCCACTTTCTTAATCATTGAAGAGTGAGGTTGTTGCGTTAATTCAATACCCTCGGCCTAGTCGCTTGCGGTTTTCTTCATCGCGAACTTCACTGGGTAATGTTCAATATAACAACTATAGCCAATGAACCAAAAAAAAGTTGAACATAAAATTGTACACCTGCGGTAGGCATCGCATTCGAAACGTCCGTATGAATTGTTTCTCTCGTATTTCGAACTGGAAGGATGCTTTCAGCTGTGTAAATTATTCTTTTGAAAAATAGAAAAATTACTTCGAGGTAGCGTCCCCGTGACGGCGTACTGTTCCGTATTTACCATAGGTATTCCCGTGTAATTGTTGATTCTGCATCAGTCGCGACGTACCGTAGCTCCATAATTAAATTGAATAGATCGAGAGCACAAAAGCATGACCCGCGATGTTGTGTGTATACATTGCGGTATACGTATACACATTTTCCATCCCAATTATACCTGGATTGTTACATTATTCATATACTTATGGTCATTCCAAGGAAGTAAACGTCCGATTGTACATACATGAAACAACTCGGTAGGTTTATTTTAAAAATTACGATAAAAAGGAAAATATGCGGAGAAATGCTTCATCCATAATTTCAACGATTCGAATTGTAATCCGACGGAATAGGTAACAGGCGAGATGCATTATTCAAATTGATTGTGTATGGGCATATTATCCCCTGATCATCGCGTCTCCACCGTCGCGTCCACCGGGAGCCATAAAAGTCCACGTACACGCTACTCCTTTGCCACTACTTACCCGACATGCACGTTATCATCGCCGGTTGCGTATCTACAAGGTGCTGCTCGCTACAAATGAAACTTCCTCCGTTCAAGTACTTTTCGTATTGAAACAAGCCACTATCGTGTCACGATTTCGTAATTCTTTCACGTCTGTTACAATTAGAATGAACTAACTTTTGTAGATTAGTCAATCGCGCGGATACAGAAGTGTATTACTTATACTCATATCGCTCTTCCTTTACCACTGATCAATCAAAAATGATTCCACTTGAAATGATAGCTCGTATACCTTGTCACTTCGTATCAATCTCTTTCAATAGATTTAGATTTAACTCTTGTAGTATCGTGAGCTAATGAAATCTATATCAACCTTGAAATCACAGGTTATAAAAGAAGATTGCAGGAAATTTATTCGATCGTAATGTTCCACTAATTGTCACAACAATTGTGGATTTTGAAAAATTGAATCTATTGTTCTCTGTTCGGACAATCAAAAGAAATGTAGGCTTCGATCATTTGTATGAATGAAAACTAATGAGTTTCATACATTAGAATGCTCATGGCTATAATCAATCCAAATTCGCATTCATTTGATCGAAACCAAAGAGATTAGTCATATTGCAGTACTTACATTCAGGAGTAAGTCAATCATAGATTTGATAAAATTTCATTATTACTTTTAAAACAGAATACCCTTTTTTACATTAACAACAAGTTTATTATTTCCTATGTGCTATGTACGCATCCTTATATTCTTACAAAAATGTAATATATGCATTCATGAGAAACTTAAATTTATAACATAAGTTAAAGGAATGCCTGGCACAATAACTTGCCCTGATACTATTATTATAGTCTTATATACATATATATATATATATTACTTATTTGATATACAAGTCAACCAACCAACCATGTATGCGGCCTACGAGAAATATCAACACAATAATCACATCCATGAAGGCGTGCAGAGCAATCATTACAATGAATTATAGAGGCTACGTCACACATCAAATCACCGAAGAGTAACATTCAGGTATTTGTCCACGGTTGGTTACTAGAATGTAGAAATATTACGACTGAATCTGATTCATACATTTTTCCTATTTCATAGAACATACATTTTTCAGGTCTACAATACTCAGATACCTCAGGATACAGTCTGTTATATCGGGGTTTGTGAATAGAACGTTATGTTGCAGCTTCTCCTCGGCGCTCACGAGAAGCTTGTGCCTCTTGATGGCATTCTTAACGTTCTTCTTTATCTTCTTGCAGAATATTGGAAAATGTTTGCAAATCCTGCTGGGATGGATGGCCTTCATTATCTTTTGATTCCTCGCGTACCTGGCCAAAGTGTCGACGTCGTCGAACATCAAATTGTAAAACGACACTCGGCCGTACACCTTTTTCGATCGCATCTTCGCGAACTCGGCGCGGCACATCTCGTAGTACTCCGAAAGGTCCGAGTTGCCGTCGATGAATTCAATGTTTTTCCTGCTGATTTGCCCACCGAGCAGATCCAATTTTGCCAGATGACGCAGTAGCGGCATCAAAAAGTCGACGTTCTCCGTGAGGGACAAAACCGACTCCCCCGAGCTACCCGCCATGTTCACGTCGGCTCCATAGCGAAGCATCAGACTGAGGATTTCCGACTCCTTCTGTTTCATGCTCTGACTTTTGAGCTCCACTGCGATTTTCGCCGATTCCAGGAACAAATTCAACGGTGTTCTCCCGGAGCTGTCGTTCGCGTTTATATCTGCGCCGTGACACAAGAGATTCTGAAATGAATGAGAAGAAAAAAGTTCAGTTTCGATCTCGACGAAATCAAAAATCTCATCGAGCCATGAAAAAAAACTCCGGAATATCACTAGATGCACTGAAATTTCCCGATTCGAATGAATAGTGTTATTCGGTTGCTCCTTACCTTGATATTCACGAGGCTCATTTCTCTCGAGGCAATGTGAAGAGGAGTTTGGTCCTTGGTGTTCCTCGTGTCGACGTCTAGCCCGTCGAATTTACCGCTGAGTAGGAGCTGGAGCACTCTGCCGTCTGGGTTCTTCGCGGCGTAGTGCAGGACACTATTTTTGTCGGTGTCCCTCGCCGACACGTTCGCTCCGTGCTTCAGGCAGAGGAGCATGGCCCTCTTGGTGCCGCGTTTCGCGACCAGATGCACCGGAGTTTTTTCATTGGTGCAGCTGGCGTTGACGTCTATGCCCTTCTCCAAGAGGAACCCGACGATGTCCTCGTAGTACTGGGCATTGCTGTCGGTGACCGTCTTGGCGGCCGCCCAATGCAGCAGATTGAGATTGTTGCTGAGTTTGCAGCCGATGTTCGCCCCGTTGTCGATCAGACACTGGATCATGTGCATGTCGTCTGTGCTTATCGCCGACATGAGTGCGGCCATGCCGTCCATCTCGTAGCTGATGACGTTGCCCCGGGCCTCGCAGGCGTTCCTGAGCAGGTCGATGTTCCTCGTGAGCGCGACGATGAACAGCGGCACGTCCGCCTCGACGAACATGCTCGTCATCTCCTCGGTGCACAGTTTCTGGCTCGCCATGCTTTGCATGAGCAGCTGGATGAAACAGTAGCGCGGACTCTGCTCGAGGTAAGTCAGGGGGCCCGCGCCTCGGTTGTTCTTGATCCTCAGATCAGCCCCGTGGTCCAGCAGCAGTTTCACAATCTCGAAGTTGTCTAACGCCAGCTCCTCGAACTGGTCTGAATTAGCTAGCTCCTCCAGCCGCGTCCTCGCTCTCATTGCATACATCAGCGGCGTTTCGCCATCGCAGTCTTGGCCGTTGATTTCGCATCCGAAATTCAGGCAAACCTCGACGAGCCTCTTCGAGCCGAAGTCCACGCTCATGTGGAGCAGGCTTCTCCCGTCGCCGTCGCGCACCAGTGACGGATGACGGTCGAATTCGCACTCGGCCAGCGTATCCGGATCGTCCGACAGGATGATCATGATCATCAGCTCCGAATAATACGCCTTGCCGTTGACGTATGTAAACTGGAAACAAAGAAAATCGTTGTCAGATTAATTTTCCGTGGAATAGCAGCCATGACTCTCGTACAGTTCGAATGAATTTCCACATCTTGTTCGATAAAATGAAAAAAAAAGAAAGAAAAATGATTTCTCTAGATGAAGATATCTCGAGTGTTTTAAAACAAGATTTGACGAGTCAATTTTTTCACGCCAACTAGGAGATGTCATCATCGGGCGACAAATCACTGTAAAAATTTGCAAGATGATTTTTTGCTACCCCAATGAGCCATAAATAGAGCTATTCAGTATAACGTTTCGTTTTCTTGGAGATTTCTGTGAATCATTATTGATTTCAAATGCAAACAGTATATCTACGCTTATGGGCTTCTGTGTAGATATACTGCAAACGCATAAAATCAAAAATTATTTACTGAATATATCCAATAAACTTAAACGTTAGACCGAATGGATGTAAATATGACGTATTGAGATATCCAAAAAGCATTTTGTAAAGTTCTTTTACGAAGTTGACGTCTTCTAGTAAGTATTTAATACAATGTATTTCTCTAATTTACGCAAAATCATGTGGGAGCTATAACTGTAAATCATGATGTGAATACAGTTCAAACTGACAGATTGAGTGCTGACAATCCACAATCGAACCATCAGTCAGATACTTGAATATTTTGTACTTACCATTTTTATAATAGGAACTAGATAACAATCCAAAATATTCTGAAAAGAACTGTTTTGGAACAACGCTGATTGATCTCAACTGGATACGCTTTGAAGCGCAGATGTATAGTCTAACAATGTCTAGCAGAAAACTGGCGAACTTCAAGATGTATTGAATTATATACAGACTGATCTCACGGTTCAGGTATTATTGAAAATTGGGCGGAATCTTCGGGGGAGGGAAATGGGAGGGGCGCATGACAGTGAGGTGCATACCTGGACACGTCCTGCGTACGCATTAGCGCGCACATCTGTATTCTTGGGAAATGAGTGTCTTATACTCAAATCGAAGTAATTAGTAAGTCAGGGTATTATGCATAGATACTTAAACAGTCTCGAAACCACTTGAACTAATTATATTGGGGACTGCAAAATGTTCAAGCCACCCAATCGACAAATATATCTTTACCAGCCGATATTATTGTTATTTCATATACATATAATGAATTTCATAAACATATAGTTCCAATAAAATGATAAATACATGGCTTTCATCTGTTCTCTAACACTAAGAATGACAATGATTTTTTCGCAAATTTAAATGTATGAGCTCCAAGAAAAATGACACGCTGTCAAGTTATTTAATGATTATCATTCCATCTTTTGTGGTTTTCATTAGGATATACGAAATTTAAGAATTCGAAACATAATTTCGATGAAGGAGATGCTAAAAAAAGTTGCTTGAATACATTGATCGAATCAAACAACAACATAAACTTATTTAACTGCCTACTTATTATATTTTGTAATTAGTGTAAAAATAGCTTCAAACCGACTTCCTTTGAAGAAAAGTTTTGTGAATTCTCACCAAATAGAGAATTTTCAGACAATACTCTATACGGTAAAATCATTCATTGGATTTTAACTATCGTTAGCTTAGTCTTAAGGTAGCATACCTTCGTGCAACTGTAGCGAAAGGATTAGATGAATCCTCATTCTGCATATATTTGAACAGGTAATATTTGAAATGCGTACATACATATATGTAAGTCTAAGAGTTCCCAACAATATTATTAGGGATCATATTAGATTTCCACATGTTTAACAAACAAACCATTGATTTAGATTTTTTCAGGAGTTTCAAATGTTGTGGAAACAAATGCATCTCATTCATGTGTAGTTGTGGTAATTTATTTCCCACGCTTATAACCAGTGCAATTAGATCAGATAAATACAGGTAGTGATAAATGAGAATCCTGGCCTGGAGTGAAGTAAATGGGATAATATGTAAATATTATTGGTAAAGTGTATTCACCCGCGTAACCTTTCGTAATTAGTTCCATCAGGTAAATTGAGGATAGAACATTTATATATACATATTTATACATATTATTCAATATTAGAAAATGTTATGCGTTCTTTATCATCCAATCTATATTTTTCATAATTGAATATTGAATAATACTTAACATATAATTAATTTTGGTCACTCATTGAAAAATATCATACGAAAGATAATAAGGACGAATTGGGTACCATTTCTATGAAACATTTTTTCGATATATTCATCAATAAATGCTTTACATTCGAATCAATTGAAATTGATAACATCGATTATTTTCAATAACGAATGTTAATGTTCTCTTCAAATCTTTGGCAGAACTAATGTATCTGTAGCAGGTGTAGCAGATTACGAATCCTCTTGGCATCGAAAGTTTCATACAAACAACCTGACAAGATATGTCTTATTTCCACGAAAATAAATTGAAATTACACCAAAATCTCCGAAGGAAAATCATTATTCAACGAGATTTCTAATTGAATCCGGAAACACGCCGTGGTTGCCAAGAGCTGTGCATGAAATGCGACTATTTGTTTTTCGCGGTGTCTCATTGACAAAGTTGAAGGTTGCATGTGCACAAGTCACATCGTGCCAGGCCATGCATTTTGCTTGTGAACGCAAAGGAAACATTAATCTAGAATCAGCTCTGGATGGGTGTAGCGAGGGAAAGTGAAACAAGAGGACGCGTGACATGAAATGCGACACGCGATAGTTTTACAAGCAGTGGTCGATGTAATCAACCATGTATATTTGTAATATGCAAATATCATTATGTTGTGGTAAAAACTTCCTGTGTCATTATAATAACGCAAATTCCAGTTTGATAATACTAGAAACTTAGGAATTACTTCTTAATTTTTAGCGCATATTTTTATATGAGTATGTAATTCATTAAATTTTGTATGTACATAATTAGTTAATTTTATTTCAAATTTTGTATGGAATAAGTATACATTTGAAATTTGAAAAATAAGGGAAATAGATATGTATATGTGATATTTGAGTCAAAATAATTTTGTGCTGTGAACTCTTTTCTCTCAAATTCCATGTCGTGAATCAGTATACATGTTTCCACTGAGACCACTGTAAGTAATTACGCTTTTGAGGTAGTGGGAAAAGCTGTGAAAATTGAAAGTTCTAATAAGAATAAGTAAGTTGACATAAAGAAATCACTCTGAAACAGAGCTTATTCTATATTTTATCTGAATTTTCAATCTGTCATAAAAATCAGAACTATCACGAGAGTGGCGCTTAGAGCGTGACGTGTCGTGCATAACACAGTATGATGCATCGATCGATTCAAACGGGGGGAGGAGGTAAAAAATAGTCGAGGTTTGCATTTGATAACGCAGTGACGAGTTGACATCTGTGAAGTAAACCCTCGAGCTTTTTAAGGATGTGAATCCCTTTCTATAATCCATTATTCATTAAGGGTCCAGTGCTTACAATCGAGTGTTCTCAGGAGTCATTGAGTTCTGTACATTGAATTTTAACAAAACTCGAGTAAGATAGTTTTCTCTCATTTGCAAAACAACTTTTTTCTGGGCGTGCTTTCATGCTTAGCTTAAAGGATTCTACAAATTTGAATATTCTCACAATTTCTTTTCTTTTTGTTTCGTGTGTACCCAGCGAACTGCTGTTCCTATTTTCTAAAACGTTAATTATCGTAAAAACGTAATTATTGTAGTTCTATATACTAAGTAATTTACATCAGACTATGCAAATAAGAACTTAATTTTTCGATTGGCCTAAAACTCTTCAACGTGGTATTCTATTTCCATACTAATGATATACACATTATCTGAAGTATAAATTATACTATAACTGTATTCTACGATTCATTGACTTCTGTCGTAGTATTTACTGTTATAATTTTGAGAGTCTTCTTTAAACAAAATGAACTCATTCCAATAATGTTTGATGTGTTCATTATACTCTATATCTTTTTATTCAAAAATTTATTATTCCAATCACTCCAAGTAATATTAGATAGAGTGAATTATAGAGCTTTTGAATTATATTTTTAACTCATTTTTACTTCTTTTATGACTATTTCAATAAAATTGGCTCTTTATCTCAGATCAACATTTATAACAAAAGGAAGTGGCAGGTTACGCTCGTCTACTTACTGACTTACAAACAATACTTAATTCCATACTCTCACAAATTTTTCGTGAAAATAATCACTGACTTCAGGCGATTGCGTGTTATTTCTCACTGGCATAAATCATTCTTCTCTTTGCGTGGCATTGAGAAAAAGTAGATCAAAAATAGATCTTTTAGGAGTAATTTTTTCATTCATAAAACACATTTTTCATTAATACCAGCTAAAATCAGATATGCTGTGCGGGATTTACATTCACACGTTTCAAAATTATACGCATAGTACTGTTGTTCTTGCAGTTCATTGACGATTATCTTTTCCATGTACTCAGCGATTCATTTCAATAAGTGCATTTATCAAATGGAACTGACTATCATAATCAAAGAAGATCATATTTGCCCTAACTTATTCTTTCTTTGACTAGTAGTTTTACTCAATATCAATATAACGGGAATTCTGAATCAAATCACATCGTATTTGTTTGAGACATTTTTTTTAGACTTCTTTTGGACTAATTCGGAGCCTACATATTTTTTAGAATTTTGGCTCTTTTTTTTACTTACACGATTTTTTAAAAATTATTTCATAAAAACCTTTATTTCCATTTAATGAAAATATTATAACAATTTACAAGTTCAGAATATAACATTTATTGTTCCACTATCTTATATAAGAAATGAAAAAGAATAAAACAAGTTTTGGTGAAATTTTATTTCTTTTGCATATTTTCACGTTCTACATTAAGAATATGCAAAATAAAATCAATTTTTCGCAAGACATGTTTTATTTATATTTTTTCCTCTAAGATAATGGAACCAGAAAATTTTTTCTTTTTATTTTGTGAACTTTGGGATTATTATACATATATATTGTTCATGTTACGTAGTTAGGACAACCACATCACGATTCTGGCTTAACTTTACAGGCCATCGCTTTTTATCTAAGAAATAAGGTTTTGATCCTCAGAATGAATGAAAGCAAATCATTCTGACATTAATTTATCACCCCTGGCAGGCGGGCAGGGGTGTATTAGATTTGTAATTATTATTCCCTAGAGGAAGCTAATCTTTTGATAGCTTGTCAAATATGATTTATTTTTGTGGCATTCTTGAAATTTGATGATGGAGTTGTTTTCATTTAATTCTTCCCCCCAAAGAATGTGCCCTCTACGATCGAAATAATCAGCTAATTTCTCAACAATGAAGGACGTTTTAAATGATATGACTTATTTTCCTTTTTTAGGATAGTTAAAGATTTCAACATTGCCCATGAGCAATTTCACACGAATTTCAAAAACGTGTTTGAACAATGAGACTTCACGTGATTCAGAAAACCCTTAAATCTTTGGAAAATTTAACGAATCCCCACGAACACGTGTGTTTTAAATAGCTGCCGACAGAAACCAGCCCGGGTGTAGAAGAGTTTATGAAGCATTGACGGGCATAATGTACATAGCTACGTAGCTCGGGCACAATTAGTAACTAGCTCAAGTTCGAGCGGAATCGTCAGGCCCCCCCCCCCCCGTGAATATAGCGAAGCCATTCTGGAGATGGCGGCCGATCGATCGAGCGGAGAGAGGAGCGCGTCCGTATCGCAGAGGAAGCATACGCGATATGCTAATTGTCACGGGCTTATCGGCCGACACGCGAGCCCCCGTGCATGAACCGCCTCCTCGTGTGCTCGATGCATCGCGCGCTCGATTCTTCCCCACGAAGTTTATTTTGGTTGAAACTTTGATTTCTCGTTTGGAGTGCGTTGATCGTTAGGTGCAGTCTTGGGGAATTTTAATTGTACTTTGAACTACTCGGGAAAATGCCGCCGCTGTAAATGACACGTGTTCCCGATGCATTGTACATGAGAAGATATTGATTACTTCATGAATAAATTGAACGCAGAAAACGGCTCGCTAACGGTTGCGCTTTCAAATTGCTCTGACAACCCAATTATCCATCGAGTATCCGATTATGGAGTAATTATCATGCGAGATTCAATACCTAGCCAAACATCGGCATCGCCACCTTGACACTCGATTCTTCGCTGAAAAACGAAACTCTTCGGACAATCGAGCCTATTTCACCAACGCACCGTCGTCCATTATGAACTAATTATAAGAACGAGGCATAATTCAGTGTTCATAGCCCGAGGCAGAGGCAGCTCGTCACCTGGCAGCCCGTCCAATAAACTCAGTCGCGGGGTGTTACCCTTGAACCACCGTAAAAGCGCGGCCTAATAAAAGCCGAACTGTAAAGCTTGAAATTAGCATCGGCTGGATGTCAAGGTCGGCGGGCTGCAGCAGTTTTGGTCCGTCACGAAAGCAGCCGATAGCCGCGTGCGCGGACGACTTCCGCTCTGGATTAGGGGGCTAGGGCCGAGATGGCCAGTAGTCCGCCGGCAGTCAGCCACCAGGACAAGCAGCCGCGTCACTGGGCCGACCTGTACAGGAGCTTGTACCAGTCCCGACGGGTCACCCACCAGCCCAAGGTCAGCATCTATATCCCGTGCCGTGCTCGAGCTGGTTTACGCTTGGTTCTTCCTTTTTTTTGTTCTTAACAAGTGTTGGCTTTTCGGGCAGTTGTGAAGTGGTTGACAGTGAAAGTACACGTGTGCACGTCCGATTGGCTGGTGTTGATGTTGGAAAAATCCTGCGCACATTGTGAGTAACAAACGAGAGCGAGTGGTTCATTTTTTTACGTTTCTCAGTCGCCAAGGGCTTTTGAGTATGATTTTTTTTCTTTACTAGCTTCAAGTGATAAAAATTGGAATATATACTTTTTCGCACTGCCGAATCACACGTGTACCGAGAACTTTTATACATTAATCGATATTCAGCTCGATATCTCATATTTTTTACCGCCTGTACTCGCGCTAAACCCGCTGGAAAAAATATCTAGTTTAGAAATGAGACAAACAGGTTTATGCCAAATCGATAACATATATGAATTTAATATATCATAGTACACCTGAGACTTATTGGAGTTTTTTAGTTAAGTTGCGTTCAGTGAGCTTTCATTCTCATTCCACTCATACGATATTTTCTCTTTCCTGCTGTGAATATTGTTTTGATTGAACATAATATGGAGTTATCCATGTCTCGTGCAATCAGATCGTAAGTTCTAACATGTGTTTTGTGCATCTGATAAAATTGTGAGACCGGCATGTTATTATCTCAATTTTATAAATAAGTGTAGAGGATTAAGGGAGATTAGAAAATGAGATTCTTTCAAAATCATAAAGAATATCTCTCAGATTGATAGAGAATCGGATGCCACGTACGATACGAAAGTAAATTATTTATTGTAGACAACAACGAGTGCCAATGATAGTATGTGCGATGATAGGTGCATTTAACATTTGAAATCCGACTCATTTGATGAAACTTTTTGAGCTCAGCTTCATAAAATTGATTGAAAATAAATATAAATTATGGTGAGAATTTAGTTTAGTTTAGTTAAGAAGTATCACTTGTACATAATGAATAACGCTCTTCGTGGGTTTCCTGGACTCAGAAAAATGGAAAACAGTTAAAGTGCGTGTCTTGAACTTTAGTATTTACCTTAGAAACAGAGAAATGGGCAAATAACCTTGCTTTGTGAAGCATGAGCTTTGTGAATATATGAATTATTCAATATCTTTTTGAGAATACTTGAGCAGGCTCGTGTGAGTATATACAATATAACCAGAATTCAAAATCGAACCCATAATTTTCTCTCCCCACTTGAAAAAATGATGAGCAATGTTGTGACTAAAATTTCGAATATTTTGATTAAATGTGCATCGGCAGAACACGTGAAAAGGTATATGTTGGGTCAGTCTAGCCAAGAATTGAAAAGGAGATTTGTTTACAATTTTGAAATATAGAAATAGAGCACACGAAGCCCACTGTTAGTTAGAAAACAACTTGAAACCTAAACGCAATCCATTGCCTAACTATTTAGTGCTATAAACATTAAACGTTAGACAGAACCTTCAATTATAGAGAGATATATCAATTATTATAGAGGTTCTTTTAATTCAAAGAGTTGAACAAGATGATATTCCTTACAGCCAGTGAAAATCCAGAAGATTATGAATAATTCTTCAGTTTTTCCTGAGGATTATCCCGTACATCACGAAGAAAGTCTTGATCACCATGTAATACATAGTCCTGGCCATGAAAATCAACCTCAAAATCAGCAACAAAGCCAATCAGAACCACGTAAGTTGTATTATTGTTATAATTCCGTTATTGTACATTGGCAATATTACAATATGTGACGAGCGCGAAAAGTTGCCAATTGTGCCCTTGGGTGTGTGAGTGCGGATGTCGCCCAAGTGACGCTATTGACAACTGCACCACGCGTGTTGCTCATACTATAGTGCGGTTGTAGGGTCGGTTTCCTTAGCCGAAGGTTGTTCCAAGTTCAACCAAGGTTTTATTCATGAAATTCCAGCTACTGAACATGAATTTTAAGAGTGAACAGCCGGGAAATGGAGCGGAAAATTTTTAACTGAGATTTTCTGGGAGTAATAGACAAAAAATATCGGCTTATTTTCCATTAAATTCTGCAAAAAAAAGATTTTTATAGATTTTTTACAAAAAAGCTCCGTTTCAATGTGAGGAATTCTTGACATTTGAGAAAATACGATTCTTCCGATAATTAAGTTGCTGCTGCTCAGTCATGCCACGATATTTGCCAATCCACCAGGTTTCAAACTACTACTCTGTTCTTTCACGAGAGATATTGATAGATTTCAAGTCAGAAAAATTGTCTATTCCAATTTCTCAGCATTCATTTTCCGAATACTTCTTGTGTGCTTCGATAACGTTGATCATATTTTCAAGGTTTTCCAAAGTTGTGTTGATGGTCGGGTTTGACACGATTTCACTCGATAATGATTGCCTTCATGAATTTTCCACAAGAGAGTGGAATATTTTTAGTATTTTCTAAACTTTCTGAACTTTCCAATAGATTTTTCAATTTCCCTGGAAAAAATTAGATTTTAGAAGATTTCAAATACATCGGGAAACATCGAGTGGAATAGTGTCGAACCAAACCATTGACACTACATTGGAGAATCTTTTAGTATATGAATCTTTTCCTACTTGAAACCTATCAATATCTCTGTTTAAGAACAAAGTAACATTTTGCGACTTGGTGGATTAAAAAATATCGTGATTAATAATTTTTCGCATCTACGAATTTTTAATAAATATTTATTTATCAGGCTTAGTGGACCATTCCAAATTTATATGAAAGTGAAATTGCGAGAGAAAAAATCTAAGCCTGATAAATAAATATTTATCGTTTAAAAAATGTCGTGGCATAATTGAGCAGCAGCACCCTGAAAATCGGAAAAATCGAAGTTTTCAAATGTCAGGAATTTTCACTCAGAAACGAAGTTTTTTGGTGAAAATTTATGGGAACCACTTTTAAGCAGAATTATACAGAGAATATAACGATAGTTTTTTATACTCTCAGAAAATTCTCAATAAAAAAGTTTTCTTTCATTTCCTGGCTGTCAACCCTTGGTATTCGTGTTTAGCAGCTCAAACTACATAAAAAAAAAAAGAATTGGTGGAGCTTGGGACATCTATAGACTACGGAAACTGACCCTATTCCCGAACGAAGAATGTTTCATTACGGGCACCGGGTCAAAATGACATTGTCGTAACGTAGTGTACAATCATCCACTTTGCGCCCCCGCTACTGCCTCGCAATAAAGAATTTTTCGTGCACCTGCGACGAAAATTAAGTACACATAGATTCGCTTCAGCAATACAGACGGAAATATGTGATTTAACTCCGGTTAAAAGAAACTGGCAGACAATTATGATTATATTCATTATGCATGGATTACGAATTATTTCGTTTTGTTTTATTCTTATCGATAACTCTTCAAATTGATCTACGTCTCCATCAATGAATGGTTTGTAACTGATCGATTATCAGTTACAAACCGTTCACTTATTTTTAGGGATGAATTGTTTTAAAATTATGATGTTGAGAATGTTGTAACATTACACCTTTTACTGTAACAAAATATAAGAAATGATGCAAAAGTTTGCATTGGTTGAGAAATTCATCACACGCATTAGAGATATCTAGTAGAGACAATTTCATTTTTCTAGAGAATTTGTAGATGCTGCAAATTTTTTTAAAACTTTGTTTTAAACAACCAAAGTGCACCCATTCTCGAACAAAACTTTCATAAAAGTTCGAATATTAAGTAACATGGCTCAAGGTGGCAAGTTCGTGAACTGCTCTATGTATATGCTCCATAACGCAATCTTTTAGCAGCGCCATTGACTTAACGTGTGTTCTTATGGAAATGAGTCCAAGTTTCGTGCAGTGACCGTACGAAACTTGAAACTCGAAACTCTCTTACAAATAAATGAAGATTAACAGAGGCGCAGCTATAAGAAACTGTCCATTTATGTATTCATTTAATGTGAAAATTTACGGGCTCATGTATATCTTCAATGAATTTTGGACACACTATATTGCTCGATTCATACCCTGCATACCTCCCAAGTATTCAGAAGAGCCTGTGGCTCCAGAGACCATGCAGTATCACAACAGAGTCACTGTAGACTCTAAATATTGTTTAGATTCAACAAAGACGTTGATTCAAGAAATTTGGGAGAACTGTGTAATACTCTCAAATTATTGTATGTTATTTCCCAATAATTACTTCTATTATTACCTGTTCTATTATTACACAATTAAGAAAAATAAACCAACTCAAGCCAACCAACACAAGCTGGACATTTTCACTATATTATATTACGGAGGGTCATTGCACTGTAAGAAATATGGTTGATTTGATGTAACACTATAAGAGCATCGGAAAGTTACCTCGTTCCGATGAGCTGGCAAAGTACTTTGGAAAATTGTTACATCAACATTCTTTGTTACGTCAAACAAAAAAAAATCGATAAGTCACATTAATTAGACAAATAATTCTGTTTTTGAGTTTCGTTTTCTTGTATAATTCATGAGTTAGTAAACGAATAATTATTCTCGTTTTGTCGAAGCTCCTAAACAGATCATAAGGTACTCAAGTTTTGGCTTAGTCATGAGGTGGCGGTAGATTCAGCGAAGGTTTGAATTTTTCCCCAGAAATAATCGCACGCCTGCGATCAGCAATGTATAATTATAGAGCGCGTTACAAACGCCGCAAGGATGCACTTCGCGCGTGATATTCAAGCGCGATCTAGTACATGAATATATTCAGTGGAACGAAGGTTTTTGTCGGTTCATCCTTTTATTTCGGGTTACCGAAATATACGTAAGAATATTCGCGAGATACGATTGAAAGTCAAGAAAATAATATAGAGTTATGAGTTATGGCGAATGAAGATAAATATTTCCATATTGAACGGAAGCACTTTTCGTTTTATTTATTTTACTTTCTCGAAAAGAAAGCTTTTGCATGCATGGGATATGATACATGCATTGATACATATAAAACAACAACTGTAAAATAACCAATTGTTTCCAGGATTACAGCAATCGCATGAAAAAAGACATATATGAGATTTTTGGAAATAAATGTTCGCATGACATACAAAATTTTCCTCTTTTTTTAATGTTACCTGTATTCAAAGAAAGACCGGCGCTCATCAGAAACCATTTAACAATAATCCGTCCAATTATACATAATGGTGTATTCTATATATAACGTAATTTGAATGAAAATCTGCATGAATAAGAGTTATGTCAAAACTTAAACGAGAAGGCGGATAATTAGACAACGTGGAAACAATTACTAGTTATGGCTCAGTAGTTTTCTAGTTACGTAATATTTTTTCTCCTAAAAGTGTAAAGTTAACAAGCTTGTGTCATCAATGGCATTTAGTAATAATATATAATCATGGAATAGCGTTAACATGATAAAATATTGGTTCTTCGTACACGTTTTTTCGAAATTCGAAGTTTTAAACTGTCTCTTACGATTTATGTTGAAACAGTTTGATGTCTAGCCCATAAGCAGAGTTTATAGTTTATAGTTTATAATAATTAATTCGTAACTAAAGGAATTATTTTCGATAGAAAATTTATAAGGAATATTTATGAAAACAACAATATTCAACTAACATTAGATAATCTTTGCATCAAAATACCTTATTACAAGAAATCCTCTCTCTGACATGGTTTGAAAAATAATTAGTCAAAAGACTGCAAGACTCATTGCCAGTAAACTCAATTAAAATCAGACTAAGTTCCATTTATACGGTTTGAATTTAGATTACTGATCCGTTAATATATAGAGAATTAAATAAACTTTTATTATATCGATCACTTATTTACAATTCGAAAACAGTTTCGCAGAGAATGACTGAACATTCCATAAATTTGCTGTCTAAACAAGGAAAAATTAACGATTTCGTACGTAAGAAACACTGGAATTTTATTATTCTTTAATAGTACGTTCCACTAATAGATCGTTGAGTTCTAACTTTGATGGCAAGTATAAACATATTATATTCATATCTGCCTAAGAGAATGAAAAGTAACTGGCTATATTCGTAAACAGGAGACATAAAGTTATATGACTAGCAAATATGATGAGCTCTATATTACAATTAAATTATATATCTTGGTTTGTACGACATGTCGTAAGATTTCGTTGATGGTTCTGTTGAAGCAATCGTTTAAAAAAACTTAAACTAATGTTTAAAAAATATGCTCCAGGTGAGGCTCGAACTCACAACCCCGGCATTTCTCACACGTGACACTGTCTTATAAGTACCGTGCGCTAACCAATTGCGCCACTGGAGCGATTGGCAGAATTGTGCTTAATAGCGCGGGTGAGCTCCGGACTGAAATTCTAGCAGTTCTTCAATTATAATTTTGAATTTTGACAGGTATTAAGTATATTTTCACCATCGACACTGATGAATGTATCAATATGGAGACTATGTACATCAATGTGACAGTGCTAGCTTTTACGAAAATTTCATGTACGTCGGTCAAACGTAAAAAATGATTGATACAACATCAATGATGATGATATACGATAGAAAACGGGTAATAATTCATTGGTATTAATCATTTTGTAGAATGATATGTGCGTGAATACATTTCTGATGTAAACGTTAATTTTTGGAAATATCTGATGGCTCATAATAATCCAAAATAATTCATTTTAATCCATAGTAGAAATTGGGAGATTAATAATTTATGATGAAAGTATAATTGTATCAATAGAAAATGTAAAGGCAATAGACAATTTATCTAAAACAAAGTTAAAAAGAAATACATACTTTCTGTATTTGATAGTGGAAGCAAACAGGCTATTTACATATTTTATCAGAAAACAATGTATGTATGTTTCGCTATTAGAACTATAGATGGGAATATAGTCTAATCTCATTGCACTCCCCTACCTCTGATCTCTAGAAATTATTTGGTTTACGCGTATCAGCACTCAAACATCATTTAGGGTCACGCATAATGTAGTATTGGTAATTTTCGCACGTACCCAATACTTACGTTAGAAATATGCAGAAACGAATATAGCCTCTCTACAATTTCTTCGAAATAGAATCGATAAATCAGAAATAAGTGTTTTATTACGAGAGTCAAGAAATACTAACATTTCAATTCCATTATATAAAGTAAAATAAATTAATGTTTGAATTGAGCTTCGAACCATGTCTCCATCGCTGCGATCACATCAAAGACGATAGCACCGTGAAATAAGACATGGACATTTTCATCATCTTCAACAAAATAGAAACAGTTGAATATTTCCAATTCAATGTTTGTGTCATATGAATAAATTTTCAATTACCGCAGCAAAATTTTCCAAGCCCAAAATGTATATCCCTCCTGCGGTCATATAACAAGATCGTTGACTTCTCACCATCATTAAATTCATAATCTTTCTACTTCCGATTGAGAATTCTTTCTCGTACCATTTAGAATGATAACTGAAATAATGAACATTACTTGATTGATACTTGTGATGAAGCATAAGCAGTCTTAGATTGCAATCTATTAATCGGCTTCGGCTTCGACTTCAGCATGCGAAATAAAATAATATCATGAGTAATATAAAAATATTCTCACATATTCTAAGAACTCTGTCTCGTGTCGTGATTCAGATTTATAATGATTTTTTAATCTAAGGTACCTGTACCCAATATGCGCCACCTAAGCGAGAAAGGTTACTACACAGCGTCAAATGAATATTTTCTAACATAATTGGTGTCAAATGGAAGGTCTACTCAATACCTACAAAATAAGCTAAGTCTTTTTCAATTTGAACAGTTCTACGCTAAGATACCGCGGTTTTAAAAAAAAAAAAAATTTCGGGAAAAAATTTTTAGTGTACCCAATATGGCGCCACCCTGAAAATACTTCTTTTCATCCAATTTGAAGCATGAAGCATGTCTGAAATGAATAAAATACAAACAAAAAAGTATATTTCTGATATAATTTTATTGAAAAATACATTTTGTCTTTGATTGAACCATAGTACATGAACTTCTAACAACCTAAATCAAATCAAGTTTTCAGTTAAAATTCATGATAACCGTTGTTTTTGAATCAACAAAATTAACTTATGCAACATCTAATTCCAATATTAATCTCTGAAATTGATGAACATTTTTTTTAGTATAATTTTAAATATAATTGAGATGTTCTCACTGAAATGGAAGAGTTCAATTTAAAAAATGTTCGAGCCTATTTGAGACTAGCCATTGTCATGATGGTAGAAAAATTCTGTTGGATGTTTTTTCCTAGACAGTACTTATAAACGCATAACCTTAAGATTTTTCTCGTTATAGGATAGCCAATATCTGCTAAGCATTTAATTCGACTACATAATTCTTCGTTCTGTACTGTCGTTAACGCATATGGTCGACTCATTTTCCTTTTTTCGGATATGTTTTGTTTGACATATCGTTGAAATGTTCGAAGAGGTGTCTTATATATAGTCGAAGCCATCCTCTGCGATATCTCACCTTTCTTCACCTGCTCCAGAGCTTGAACTAAATTTTCTTTCGACCCTGTTTGGCGGATATTTACCATAAATGGGTTGATTGTAGCAGCTGGAACAAGAAAATAGGGGTGGCGCATATTGGGTACATTTGATAAAAATAACGAAGAGCTATTGAAACGGTTGATAAAAAGGGCGTAAGATGAAAAAAAAAATTGGATGATGTAGATAGGATGTCAAGGAATCGAACGATATATCGCTCGATTTTTTTGGCCCAGTTTAAGGGTATTAAAAAAATTCGCACTTACCTGAGCGAAATTAGATCGAGAATGAAAATTGGCGAAAAAATGGATAAAACGACCTTTAACAAGTTGGTATAAGGGTTCCCGATCGGTGAAAATGTTTTTTTTTCCTCATTATTTAGTATTGCCGACAAGATTCTGTGCCGCGGCGATGCTTTAGACGCGCGTATATCGTCGCCTGGGGGGAAAAAGCAACGATCTCAGAAACGCGCTATAAAGAAAGATCTATTTCGATTTAAGCGAAATAAAAAGATTTATTTCGAATTGAGCGAAATAAAAAGATCTATCTCGAATCGAGCGGAATAAAAAGATCTATCTCGAATCGAGCGGAATAAAAAGATCTATTCCGAATCGAGCAGTATAGAATAGTACATTACGTGACTAGTGCGCAAAGTAGGTGAATCCAGCACGAGTGGAGATTGGCGCCCGAGCGCAGCGAGGGTGACAACACGAGTTCTGGATTCACTTACGTGCGCACGAGTTGCGTATACTATTTTTCGTATCGAAGTGCGAAAAGTTTGACTATGTAATGGATGATTGACACGCGTACATAGTGCCCATGCTCTTGTTGCTCGAGTTCAACGAAGGTACGATAAGCGGAGTACGAGTAGGTGAAGGGAAAGAGCGGGTCCAGGGGGCGAAGCCCCCTCCGGGGGGTTGGGGGGCGGAGCCCCCCACTTGAAACAACAAAAATATCAACATCAAAAAGAAAATAAATATGATACTACAAAAAAAATGAACACAATTGGGCAATACATTTTACATCAGGGCAAAATGATAGTATTACTGAAACATTGCAATTTGTTAATTTTCCTTTCTCGCAAGTGAAATAGAACACCATTGTGTATATATACCGGCCATGTGAACCTCACGTTTTCAAGCATCACTCTGAAGAGTTGAGCTCTACTGTATTGTAACTGCTTAATCTTGTCCTTTCGACTCCCAGAGGTTTGAATTTTGAACTTGACCGAGTCGAATTGGACAGAAATTTTTGTGGGGATTTTGTTTTAGAAATTAAATGAGAGGAATATCATAATGCATACGTATATATGTATATAGAAATGCATTGGTCTCTCTGCTACGCAGAATCCCCAAGAATCTAAAGTTATACGTGGCTGCGTAATACGATGACCGTAAATTTTATATCTTTCTCGCAGTGCATTCGTATATTTTCAATTTCTCGCACTACTTTCTCGCACTGGTGCGGGAAAAAGCTTTCTCGCATCTTTTTCTCGCACTGGTGCTGGAAAGTTTTTTCTCGCACTGCTTTCTAGCACGGTGAAAAAAAAAGGTACTTTGCGCACCCTAGTCCGTGAAAGAAAGACAAACTTTGCGCACTAAGATACGAAAAGATCGTTTTCATCACTTGTATCGAAAAGTTGATCATTAAACCTTAGTTTTCTACACTCGTAATGAAAAATACTGTTCGATACTAGATCAAAAGACGATTTTTAGGCACTTGTGATTACCACCCTCGCTTTGCTCGGGCGGCAAACCTCCCACGTGCCTAGAATTCGTCTTTTGGTCCAGTATCGAAATGTACTATTTCAAATCGACTTTTAAAGAAAGATCTAACTCAGATTTTACATTATAGAAAAACTTATCTCAGGTTTAATTTTATTTTGCGGCGTTTTTTCGAGTTCGGAAGTGATGCGGTACGCGCGCACTTGAGTGCGATTGCTTGTGTGCGTGTGTGTGTGTGTGTATGTAAATATGTGTGTATGTGTGTGTGTAAGGACACATCTGAATGTAATATGCCAAGTTAACTATCTACGTTAAACAGTTTTTGCCTCGATGGTTTCTCGTAAAAATTGGTATACATGTGTTTTTGAGGTCGTTGATTACGGATCCGGCCTCAGATATTGAAAATTCAAATTAGAGCCTCTAAGATCACCTGACAAAAATTTGGAAAAAAATTTAATTTTTTGGAAAATTGGTGTACATGAGTTCTTGAGGTCGCTGATCACGAATCCGGCCTCAAAAACCCATGTATACCAATTTTCAACAAAATTAAATTTTTTTCCAAATTTTTGGCAAGTGATCTTAGAGGCTCTAATTTGAATTTTCAAAATCTGACGCCGATTTGTAATCAGCTACCTCAAAAATCTATGAATTTTTTTAAAAATTTTCAATTTTTTTCCAAATTTTTGACAAGTGATCTTAGAGGCTCTAATTTGAATTTTCAAAATCTGAGTCCGGATTCGTAATCAGCGACCTCAAAAACCCATATATACCAATTTTTAAAAAAATTCAATTCTTTTCCAAATTTTTGTCAGGTGATCTTAGAGGCTCTAATTTGAATTTTTAAAATTTGAGGCCAGATTCGTTATCAGCGACCTCAAAAACACATGTATACCAATTTTTACGAGTAACCATCGAGGCAAAAACTGTTTAACGTAAATAGTTAACTTGGCATATTACATTCAGATGTGTCCTTACACACACACACATACACACATATTTACATACACACACACGCGCATAAGCAATCGCACTCAAGTGCGCGCGTACCGCGTCAACTCCAAACTCGAAAAAACGCCGCAAAATAAAATTAAACCTGAGATAGATTTTTCTATAATGTAAAAATCTGAGTTAGATCTTTCTTTAAAAGTCGATTTGAAAACGATCTTTCTATACTGCTCGATTCGGAATAGATCTTTTTATTCCGCTCGATTCGAGATAGATCTTTTTATTTCGCTCAATTCGAAATAGATCTTTTTATTTCGCTTAAATCGAAATAGATCTTTCTTTAGCGCGTTTCTGAGATCGTTGCTTTTTCATTTGCAGGCGACGATATATGAAATACGAAGGGTGGCGCATATTGGGTCCTGGCGCATATTGGGTACACCTACCTTATATATATTTCTGAAAGTTCGCTCTGGATTATTGAGTTATTTACATTATCGAATAATTGAGAACTTTGGGAGAAATTGAGTTTCTATATAAATTACCTTACTTAATAAGTCCACGATAGGCAGTGTAGTTATGTAATCATAAAACAATGATAATTTGTTCTCTAAAACAATCTCATGAATAATGAGAATCAATTTCAAGTAAAACAGGTTCACTCGAAACTTTCTTGACAATAATGCAAAAAATTGTAATAAGCTGGGATCAAGAAAATTTTTGATGCAATACTTGGAAAAGTTTACGGTCATTTTATAGTTTAACTTGATGCAAAATCGTGGAGAAATGTGTTCTCATCGTAGATCTTTTTATAATACCATGATTCGTGAACTAGCAGACTATGATCTTTAATTTTCTGCCCTGGCCAATTGTAATAAAAGAGATGAACAGTTTCTGCAAAAGCGTAGAGGAAATATCTCAGCATTTCTCCAGGATTACCTTTATTTACTAAAACCTAAAAGAATGAAACTTGATTTATTTTTCCATTTTCTTATATTTATCTTGATATTTTTTTAAAAATGGAATAGATATATCGATCTTACTTCAAATACCGTAATTGTTAGCGGTATCACTGCACATGCAATAGATAATAGGTTTAGAATAGAGAACGCTGATTCGATAGTTTGTACAAATCTACCGGATAGAAAAATAATTTTGAATAAGTTTGATGAAGAAAAATAACGGAGAAAGTCGAGTAAAGGAGTTTTAACATTTATTTACTCAACTCCAACGCGTATTTGTGTATGGCGATGGCTTTTACAAAGTTTTCATATGACATGTCGTGTTTTCTCTGTTTGCTATTGACATCGATTCCACCATTGATCGTTTCATCAACTACTTTCTGTATTCTAGTTCTAGCAGAAATATTTCCCGTAAAAAAATTAATCTATTTTAAAATCGCGCAGAGGCTTTTTTCGAAACTTTTTTGAAGTTATGTTATGATAATACTCACGATACAATTACAAACAAAGCACAGACATGGTATGAAAAGCTCAAATAAAGAGTATCAAAACCTATAACAAAAATTATTGCAAGAATGTCAGTTATAGATCCGTGTATTATCATGAACAAAGTATTATTATCGAGGGTATCGATGTAGTATCTTATCAATCTAGGTTTTGTTTGCAATCGTGCTTCATTCAGGGGTACAAAGATGTCCATGATATGCAGAGTCAATGGCAGTATGCTGTATGCACTAACTACCATGAACATGTAAACTGAAAATGAAAATATTCCCTTCTTTAATGTAACGACAGATTTATCTTTACGGAATGATTTACAACTGATGAAAATACCTGTGTAGAATTGGTTGAAAATACTGGCTTGTTTCGAATAAGCGTGTAGTACCTCAAGATCTTCGTGATCGAAAGTTTCAAAATCCACTTTGATTTTTTCCAGAACTTTTTCAATCTGTAACGATCATGAGGAATGCAGAAGCATTGACCAAATATTCATCGATAGTTTTCAATTGTATTCGTAGATATTTAAATTGTCAACAGAACCTTTTTCCTTCCAAGGTAAGCAAACACGTTTTTTGCCAAGAATTGTGTATAATATAGCACAGATGGTATGCTTAAGATGAGATAATTGAAATTAGAACGTATCTCGTACATCATGGCGCACTGCAATACGTCATTTATAAATCATTTTCAGGCTTTGAAATGACAAAACTCTTGAATCTTTTCCTTGAAACTTTCGAAATAATCTATACGTATGTTCATACTTGCGGAATAAAAACTGTAAAAACTGTCAATATTATAAGCAACATATTCCGAAATTTTGCTCTACTCTCCATGTATGGCCAATGCCCATAGAAACTCAGATAATTATTGCTACGAACGTAATAAGGACTCTCAAAAATATCCATAATCATTCAATTTAACAATCACCAATCTCTGCAAGTTTTTAACTGTCTTTGATCTCTACTAAACTCAGTGTAAAATTCTCTCTCCTCTGTTTCGCAGTCTCGTTAATAATTCTCAGTAGTACGAAAGAAGCTTGATGCGTCCGTACATAGGAATTTACAGTGGAAATAATGTTGAGTTATTTGCATATATGATCCAGAGCGTCTATTATTGTGAAAATTTTACTCTTACTAAACACATCCACTGTATACTGATCATTTCACATTTTATAGTTTCCATTCTTCACCAACGGAAAGTATCTTCTGCAAAATCGACCGTTTTTCATTCAAGATGAAATCTAACTTAGTAGGTGAATATATATTTCATTCGTTACAATTTTCAATTTTTTTTTATAGTAAAGTATGTTTTTGTCATAATGAAGAATCATTTCCTATCTTAATTTATCTTGAGAAAATTTCATTATTTTGATTCTCCATGATTTTTAGAATGAAAGTCGTTATCATCTTACGACATCTCAGATTCATTGATTATTATCAATCGTGTAGGAAACGTAATGCATATTATAATGGCACTGACACGGGAAAAGTTTTGAATCCAATGAAAGAATTTATTGCATTTTTGTAACATTGAAATCTATCCCAAATACGTGAGGGAAACTATTCTTAACAACTAGTTGTACACGTGAGAGAACATTATGAATTTGTGTTGTTAAAAAGTCGAAATATGTAGGATATACTGTTACATTATCGAAGACAGAACAGTGAAATATGACATAGATACTTTCATCACCTGGAAAAAGTTAGAGAATGAGGATTCAATATTAATAAGAATCAATGAATATTTTATTACCGATGCGAAATTTTCCAAGCTGAGTATGTATACTTTCGCTGCACTTAAAGTACAAGGTTTTTGACTTCTGAGTATCATGAGGCTGAGTGACTTTTTAAAATCATTTGAAATATCCCCTGCATACCATTCGCACTCGTAACTACAAAATGAAATTGGTCATTATAGTATTTAACTTTAAAAATCTAGCTTCCATGAAGTATAGACAATTCCTCTCTGGATGTCGAATCTACGAAAACTTTGTTCCTCCAGAGATTTGTAAATTAATTGTTTTATAAAATTATATATACCATGCCTGATAAACAAGTCCACTGCGGTCCATTATTTTTTGGCCTGGCCAATTATAACAAAAGAGATGAGTGACTTGAGCACAAGCAAAAAATATGAATCTAATCATTCCACTAATATCACCATCATTTTTACTGAGTAGGACCTAGGTATAAATATAATGTTTAACTTTATTAGATTCATTAATAGTTTTAGATGGAAAAGCTAATGAAACTTACTTCAAATCCACTTATTACTAATGAGACAAGAGCCTGTCCAATGTTCATGAAGTTTAGAGCGGAGAATGCAGTCTCCAAAGTACCCACAAACCTTGTATTTGAAAATGCTTTCATGAGTATCAAACATACAATTGGTGTATTGAATAGCTATTTACATTCGGTATGTAACTAAATTTCAAAGCAGCATTGAGAATTCAAGTTATTAATTGTACATTCAACTACTAGACATGATTCTAAGATGTTGTGGGTGTAGTATAACATCGGAAATGTTACAATATATTACATTTCAAATAATAAGAAATGTTATATTGATGAATCGTTATATAGAATTGACCATTAGCGATGCCACCGTATCAATTTGAATGAATTAATCAATCAACACCGATGCAGGAATGCTTAAAGAATTCATCGCCAGATGGCGCACTTATGTTGGGTCTTACAGTATATCCATGCATTTCAACGCGCATCATATTTGAATATAATATTAGCTGCAGCAGCATAGTCGAATTCGTGATCAACTTGTTGGATATGGCCAAATTGAATTGGACCTAATCTAATCTAACGTCTGATTAGATTTATAACCAGTCGAGCAAACTGAGTCACGCGTCAGATCTTAAAAAACCACCTTTTGAGTAGTTAAAAATGTACCGAAAATTTTATCAAATTTTTGCCGTGATACCAAACAATATTCACGATACGATACGATACCAAAGAATATTCACTTGAAGACTAGCGCAAATTCACTCGAAATGAATTTTTATGAAAAGTTAATCTATCGAATTTCACAGAACTTGAATATCAACTAGTATTACGATGAGAATTTCACTTGGATATACTCAAAAATTCATGCATCCGCAGAAAGGTGAAATTTCACTATCATACAGTCAAGATTTCACGAAGAGATTTTGTGGACCATACATTTTTTGTGAGAATTCCCAAATAGAGTTGAAACTTTTCCGAAACGGTATTGTTCTTAACAATGTAACGTACTCTAGTAGCAGTGCCTTGGCGCACGATTTTTTGTGTTCCACGCGCTGGCAGGACGAGATTCGCGTTGGGGCAAGACGCGAGGCAGAATACGATGTCACTATTACGGGCTCAGTGGTTGGATCGACTACAACTGATCCCAGAAGGCCGAAATCCGCTCAATAACTGATCATACGCGAGTATGCCTATACGAAATTTCATTGAAATCGGATCATCCATCCGCGAGGAGTGGCGTTCCAGTGAAACGCTATACATATACACACGCACGCGCACTCCGAGACTGAGCGACGGAAACTGCACAGCCTTGTATGCATGCAGCTGACCCTGGAATACATGGTGGTGGAGATGCTGCGGTCCCGAAACACTTGGAACGGGGTCGCTAACTATAATACACGCCACAGTCGTTTCAACCGAGCTCCGGTTGGAAGAGAAAGAAAGAAGTAGGCAACGTTGAACATCATTTAATTCAGTCAACCAAACTAGCTGAGTAGAATTAGGCTAAAAATGGCCGTATTTAGGATGTTGCGAGCGGGGTGCAAAAAAACAATTGAACTCGCTTCAGAAGAGTATCAAGAAAGACATGTTTACTCCCGCACGCTGAAAACCTTGTGCGTCGTGAGTTATTAACAATTTAGTGCAAAAATAATGAATAAATATATAACTTATATATAACTAATAAATATATAACTAACTTTTTATAGGAAAAATTATGTTTCTGACAAAATTTGGCACAAGATAGCATTGGTTTCAAATCAAAAAATATATTTTTACAATGTGTTATAGCAGTACCCTTTGTAGCAGTTGATATCTAAAATCTTATGATTGAAAGAGCGATAAGTGCACGCATACACATCGATACATATTCATGGAATGTCGTGTCACAATAGTTTCTCTACGATGGCTACTTTCTCTGTGAAACCATCACAGTTCATAAGCTGTCTAGACAACTAACTAAATTTTGAAGGTATCGTAGGAAACTGAACGACCAAGATCATTTCACCATGAAATTTTTCCGCAGGCGAAAATGAGGCAAATTACTTGCAAGGAACTTATAGCTACATGCAGAATGATTGTAAATGCCTACGACAGATAATATATAATGGAGCATTTGCATACGCGATTGCCGATTTATGAACTTTCGCAGCCTGTATGAAATTATGGTAGACGTAGTAGTGATGAGAATTTTGATATTTTCCTCGATTGAATTGAATCGTTTCGATATCTGGCTGATTTTCCACATTTACAGAATGGAGTATCCTAAAGCTGTTCAAAATATTCATGTAAGATTTTCGACCGATCTCGAATTAGAAAAATATTTCTGTATACTCACATAACAATGTCGAAAAGGGCGCAAGCATGATGCGTGAAATTATACAGGAGCATGTCGAAACCTACCATGAATACTATGGCCATCACGTCAACTACATATCCGTGAACTAACATGAGAAGAAAATTACTATTGAATGTTTCGATGGGATATTTCATAAATCTTGGCTTTTCTACCAAACGCGTTCCATTTATTGGCAAAATAACATCCATTACAAGTAATGAAAATGGCATGATACTGTACGCGACTACAGCAACGAATACAAAATCTGATAGAACAAGAAACACGACCAGTCGTTATTACATTAATATAAAGATAAATAATTAGTATGAAGTCAATGTGACATTACAATTGTAGAAATTATTCATATGCTTAGCCTGTGTACAGTATCGAAGGAGAATATCCATCTCTTCATTTTTGAAAACTTGGAAATCACGCTGTATTTTTTCTATGACCTCCTTGATCTGTGAATAAGCCTATTTTTATCAACCTATAAACGCCCAGGGGAGCCTATATATCATTGCACCTCGTACTAGAGCTTGCATAGTAAATTAATTTGAATAATCGTGAAGCTTCATACTGATTAAGAGATCTGAGATCTTCAGAGGTCGGTTATTGAGCTCTAAAAGAGCCCAAGATGTTGGATTCAGTGGGGTGACTGAATACTCTTCAAGTAATATTGACAAGAAAAATTTAAAGAGAAATCAGGAAACGAAGGTTGAAAAGACGGCCTGAGAGGTGGTATGGTATGAAGTTTCACGATGATTCGTGGAGACTGAATAGTCAGTTACTATTTTAACTACCTCTAAAATAAAGAAATGATATTTTTGAGCATTTGAGGAGAAAGCGATACTTCACATTTTTGAGCAACAGTCCCAAACGATTTAAAAATTTTGGTCCATTCAGAGTTTTGTAAAATTTAATCGATTGATTCATAAACTAACTCGGTTCACATCTGAAATTGAAATCAATTTGGTCCAATTTGAAATTTCACTTTCTACCTCGTTATAGCGCTTTGTACTTGCAAAAGTGAAATATTGCTTGAAAACAAGACAGTTTGGAATATTTTAGAGCATTTTAGAATTAAAACTGAATTATTTTTTGTTCAATCATAAGTACTTCTCTTTTCCGTATAATGTAGAAAAAACATTTGAATCCAAACTCTGTATAGTATAGAACTGGCGGTATCCCTAATATGAACATCCGATAATCGTGTCGAATGTAGATCATTTCTGTTATCTGAAATTATTTTCACTCATCAATTTTAATTAGTTTACTATTCATTCATGGCTAGCATGAATCGTTGTCGATGCACATACCAGTGGAATAGCGACAGTAGCTACTGATAAAAGTAGAAAAGCTTGGTTAAAAATTTTATTTTTCTGTTTCTGATATGGCCAAAATCCATGAACACTGAGATACTTCTTACAACGGATATAGTAAGAACTTTCCAGAATATCCATAACTTTTACTTATCGTAGTAGACAAAAATCAGGTAAATCGACTGAGTCAGCGTTTAGATTCGTACTGCTTGCTAATACTGCTCTATATGAATATTGTAGCTCGCATAAAAGAGAAGTGTGATCTATGTCATTCGTACATACTGCTACATTTCAAGCAATTTTAGGCTATTATCATAGTAAGATCATGTATGGAGTAATTTGCATAACGTATATAAATAATTATTATTCGACCATTCCAGAAAACTCTCTTATACTGTGTACTAACTTCAACCAAACTCATGTGAATTATTTTTCCCTGAAGTTTTCTTGGCAAAAATCGACTGAAATGTGTCCTTTACTGAATGCGTAACTTTTCAATTACTGCAAAAACATTGTATAAACTAAACTTCAAAGTAGTTTATGACGATTAAATGGTAGTATTTATATGAAACATCTGAAACATCGGAATCCCTGTCAAAACTAGTGAAGAGATAAGTTGTTTCTCAACCCCTCTTTGGTTATATTATTACGTTTGAAATATGGAATCATAAAAGTATAAATTGTCAATATTTTAAATTCAAAGAGATTTTGAACACTTCAATCCATTGATCTCATAATAGTATATTATGCAACTAGTGCGTGAACATTTAAAATTTTTTTATAGATGTGGCCACGAGTGGTCGGCAAATCCAACGACGAGTGTTACACGTTCACACAAGTGTTTAAATGACGGATAATGCTACATTCTATGCTATGAGTGCTTGTTTAAAGATCATTCATAAAACGCACTAGTGCGTACAATAATGTTACATGCGCCGAATAACAGAAAGAAAAATAATCCACAATACAGAATAAACTTTGAAATTTGATAATAATTTTGAGTGTAAAATGAAAATGAGAAATAACAACGCTTAAAAATATTCATTCATTCGAGTCGTTAGCGTCAGGATAAATTAAAAAGTTGTAATGGAATTTGGATAAGCACAATAAAAAGAGTTCACGAGCTAACGATTCTTTCGGGTGGAAAAAATGGACAGCTCTATTCTCATCAGTGAGACAGGCAAACATTTTAATTTTCCATTGGGCCTCTTAGCAATATACTAATAGCAATAATTACATGCCTCGCAAAAGAAATAACAAACTGCTCTTCGTTATGTCTTTAACACATGCAACACTGGATTAATCACCTAGAGATATCAGACAAGTGCTGTGTGCCACGCTATGCAAACAAACGTAACTCCTGAGACGGTGATCGTCTTGCCAACGAAAACAACGCGGATACTCCAATTGCATGAAGATTATCAAATAAGTTGTCTGTCAACTGATCGATCATGACATTGTAATGTTTTGATGGCAGTAAATTTTACAAGTTCCCAGTAAGTCATTTGTAATACTACTCTCGAGAAAGCTCACAGTGAAAAACCGCTGTTACTAAACTGAAAAATCACTGTATGAAGGTGAATGAATTAAAAATTAATTAAAGACTTAATGCAAATTTTATATAAAATTGTTGTTAGTAATACTTTTGGAACTAAAGTGAAAATTGACTTTCATTGTATGGAAATTCACTGCAATTTTGTCAATAATTCATCCAACTTCACTTATTTTTCAGTTTAACCCATTAGCGCCCAAACAGCCTCTCGACGGCCGTTTTTTTGAGCGATAGATTTCATATGGTTATAATGGTTCAAAAAATTTGGGAAGAACATTTTCTGGTGCAAAATTTTGTCAGCTTTCCGATTCCGTTACTTTTATCTCGATTAAATGAACGCCCTCATTGTTATAAACAATTGATTGCAAAAAAACACAAAATTTCGAGTCAAAATATTTTTTGTGTCAACCGTAAAACATGGATACCGGTCGCAACGAACCCCGATGAAGTGAATTTCGAGCGTCCATGGACCTTAAACTGAAAGTTGGCATAGTTTTAATTGTTCAAATTTATTTTTGGAAGACCCAAAATGGCGGCCGACCGAAAAAATTGTAGCTTTCAACTTGGAATTGTTTTTCTCAAAAACTATGGGTCAAATCAAAAAATTCTTAAGAACAAAAAAGTCTTAGAATCAACTGAAGAACACTCTTGAATTTTTTCGGAATTTTTTGATGAAATTTTTAAAATTTTTATTTTTCAAATTCTCAAAAAAACGCAAATTGCTTAAAAACTTCTGAAAAAAATTGAGAATGTTCTTTGAGTAATTTTAAAACTTTTTTGTTCTTATAAATTTTTCGATTTGCCGGCTAAGAAACGTACAGAAAAATTTCTAAAAAATAATTTAATTATTTTTTTTTCTCAAAAACTATAGATCAAATAAAAAGAAATTATAAGTACAAAATGCCTTAAAATTACTCAAGGAACATTCTCAAATTTTTTCAGAAGTTTTTAAGCAATTTGCGTTTTTTTGAGAATTTGAAAAATCAAAATTTTGAAAAATTTCATCAAAAAATTCCGAAAAAATTCAAGAGTGTTCTTCAGTTGATTCTAAGACTTTTTTGTTCTTAAGAATTTTTTGATTTGACCCATAGTTTTTGAGAAAAACAATTCCAAGTTGAAAGCTACAATTTTTTCGGTCGGCCGCCATTTTGGGTCTTCCAAAAATAAATTTGAACAATTAAAACTATGCCAACTTTTAGTTTAAGGTCTATGGACGCTCGAAATTCACTTCCCGGGGTTCGTTGCGACCGGTTTCCATGTTTTACGGTTGACACAAAAAATATTTTGACTCGAAATTTTGTGTTTTTTTGCAATCAATTGTTTTATAACAATGAGGGCGTTCATTTAATCAAGATAAAAGTAACGGAATCGGAAAGCTGACAAAATTTTGCACCAGAAAATGTTCTTCCCAAATTTTTTGAACCATTATAACCATATGAAATCTATCGCTCAAAAAAACGGCCGTCGAGAGGCCGTTTGGGCGCTAATGGGTTAATACAGCGGTTTTCACTGTAAGCTTTTAAGAAAGTAAATGGGCAACTATATTGGCTAAAACTCGAATCAAAATGTAAAAATAATTGTTACTATACAATTTTTTGACATATACCGAATGACGTATTCACGTACAGAACAGAATTACGCATACATTGCCGAGGCGCAAGATGCTCGTCCACCTTCTAATCCAATGAACTCTATCGTCTGAGATGTAAACAGCATTCTAGAAAAGAACACTTGCGAGGTCACATGTGTCTCTATGGCCTACTATTTCTGTAATCATTCGATAAAAATTCGTTTCATGAATTCAAATGAAAACGCTCGAAATAATGATAAAATCTTGCTCACAAAATAGTATGTAAAATATCGAAATAACTAATACCGTACTCAATATGAAATATTCTTTAGAAACAGTTTATTAGATAATTAAAAATTAGCCGCACATGTTTTGACTTTTGTAAACTTAATCTCATATATCTATAAAATCATCAGAATCATTTTCACGCATTCAGTATGATTCTATTATATACAAAAACGCTAAATCTTATGTCCTTTCAGTACGATGTCTTTCCACGTACATTACAAAAAAGGGCAACGAACAAAATGTGGCATTACTCCCAGCTGCGTTTGCCTATTCTACCCATACATCACTCACAAGATATTAGGCTAACAAGATAAGGCTTGCGTTAGATAGCCTTATCTTGCAGATTGAGGTTTTTCTAAAAGAAAGGGTTAACAGATCTGGATCTGGAAAGAAATAAGCTTCCCTACTCGGTTCTTGAGGAATGTAAATATGAGGGTAAAAAGAGGAAAATCCTCCGATTTGTCCAAAAATAACCTGAACTACATATTGACAGTTTTAGAATTTGAAAATATACAAGAATTTTGTAAGGACAGTTTTTTGAACGAACCTCAAAATCTCAAATTATGATCAAAATCATTTTTTCAAATTATTTTTTTTTCTCATGAAAATTGGGATTGGTAATAATGGAGTGAAAATGTGATGCTCATGACCCAAACAACCTCAAATCATTGTGACAAAAACAATTTTTTCCCCTGTTATTCAATTTTTTTCTAAAGAACAATTTCGTCATACTCGACAAAATAATTGCTTGTTCAACATTTTTGTCTTACAGGCTTCCATTTCGGGCTCATTCGATTTGCCTTCTCATTAACTTTAAAAAAAAAACAATATATTTTGGTTACGATTTGAGAATACCAAAAATATGTTTGGCTTTTTGAACGAATATAACTTTTTTTAAAAAATTCAATTCGTCAATGGTTTTGGAGATTGAGAGATAAAAATCTTCCAAAGTAGTGTTTAATTGCTAAACTTCATGAAATTATACCGATAATAATTTTAATCCATTAGTGGGGTGTAAACAACATCCCTGAACACCCCAGTACCGGTTTAAGTGGGGAGCAGGAACGGGGAACGTGACTCGACACACGCTGGCGGATTATAGCGCACTACGAAATAGAACTAAATTTTCTTTTATTCTTCGTAACTTGAAAATAAATTCTGACTAGATGGAATTATATATCACTATAATTAAGAACGTATTATATAATCATATAATCAAATATATTCTAACAAAATCTAGTCAATTTCAAATTTTTTGAAAATCTAACGTTCTGGTTTCTCGCCATTCTTGGTGTTTTGAAATAGTAAAAAAAATTCGTCGACCCTGAATATATGTTAGTTCTAAAACGTGCACATAATTCGAACTAGTGCGAGATGACGGGACGCACGCATGTATGTATACCAGTTGCGCGGTGATGTGGGTTCGAGCCCCCACCGTGGGAATCAAACGAATCATCTGAATACAAAGTAGACGAACATGCGAGCCTGCACTGAACATGAAGATATAACATGAGTATGCTCGAAAAGCTCCTTCCGATGCTTTGCATGACGCTTTGTATGTGCTTGTAGATAGTTGTAAGCTCCGATAATGTAAAAGAAAAAAATATACCCGATATGTCATTGCTAATTGGATCAGATTAACAAGCGAAGAAAATGATTTGTTTTAAGCCCGCTTCAAGTGTCTTTTGTCTCGATCGAACATCATTCATAGGATAATGAATGTGAATAAGTGAGATCAGCGGATTGTTGCAAGTATGTGTGAGCACGCGGAAAATAGAAAAACATGAATTTATCAAAAATTTTTGATAATATTCAGCCATACAGTTTATACAGAGAAAGAGTGAAAAATGAAGATGCAATGAATTTTTCTTGTTTCGAAAATATCTCGCCCACGTAACCCAATTAAATTTAAAGCACGCCTATCGCATATCAAGCATAATAATTACGTCACTTAACCGATAAGGAATGCAAAGAGACGCTACTCGTATCTGCATAGTTATATCGCGGATGCGTGAAGGCACGCCTGCACCTTCCGCTTACCACGTAATGTTTGGGCAATTAAAATATGTCTCAGTGTGTGTTGAGAGCAGGGAAGACGAGAAGGTTGTTTGTGTAGGCGCGCATAATCATCTAGGCGTAAGTCAGTTTCGTTTATTGTTGGATTTAGGATGGTTGCTCCCATTTTTAGACGAGATTGTACTTCCATACAACTGCTGTATCACGCAACAACAGAAGCCATCGCATGAGAGATAGATTATTCAAGGCAAAAATATATTTGAGTTTTCAAAAGACATTGCGTTATCGATATTCTCAGGGATTATTTGTTTTCATATTTATCTCTATAAAAATACTCATCATACATCCAGTAGGAGATCCAAACGAGTTTCCTAACGAATTACAATGAAAAATCGGCTCTTTCTTGAAAAATCTGAATCGAATATATTTGTAGCAGGATAATTGAGCGATTCACGCGTCAAAAGCATTCGATTTGTCTCTTTCATCGACTTAAAAATCGTGTTTGCCGAGTGTGAATTTTGCAAATACTTTGAAAAATCGTACACGCAAAGAGGGCACATCCTTCGATTGCGAATATAATTCACCTTGATTCACTATCTTCGCCATTCTCTTACAGCCGTTGGCGATTAATTCAGCGTTGCTTTCCGTGGTTTATGATTATCATACAATACGCGAAACGAGCCGCATTGCTGTTGGGCGCTATTTAAATTCGTCCCAGACACCATAAACAAGATAACCTCCCCGTCAGTGGACGCGTCTCTCTCTCTCTCTCTCTCTCTCTCTCTCTTTCAGTCTCAAAAAGATCGAGAAAAAGGAGCCAAGCGGTCCTTTTCAGAAAGTGCTAGACGCACTTGCGCGCCAGGTCCCAATTAGGATTACCGGTCGCTTTTACAGCGGCTCCGAGTGAATCGAGAAGAATCGCCGATTATTCTAGGAGTGCCGGCAATGATTGAAAGTCGGTCAATACGCAGCTCTTTTGATCTCAGGGCCGTTCTCGCCACTGATTGATCGCTCGCTGCCGATGCTCTCCCGCGAATTCGTACGGCTCCGGTGAACGTTCGCTCCGTTCTGAATGAACACGGTGTTTGGTAATTCGCGCGAGTAGGCGCACAAATAGACTGATCGAGAGATTGATGTGCTTGCTCCTCGATCAATTTGAATGTGTACAAGGAAACATTTTGACGCTGCCCGTAACGTTATTCTCATGCGCCCGATCAATATGACGCGATTCATTTGATTTTGAGTGAACCAATTTATTCGTTCGCGATTGTGGCTGACACGTTCATTCTAAATGATCCGCGAGGTGTCTCGATGAGCTATGGACTTTTTCAACTATTAAAATGTTTGGGCTATCGCCCGGAACTCATCAGGCAAAAGGTTTGATTTAACGTGTTGAATCGGAGCTTAACAAAGAAATTAATTCTAAGATCTCGCCAGATACGCAAATAAATGAGGCTCATCGTTAAACCATTCATCCGATGGAATTCCAATACAATGTATCGCGAACCAAGGACAAAAAGAACATCTTCATTTTCATGCGACACGACACAACGAAAATTAATCGTCTTGATTTCGCATCCTAGCGGTTCAGTCCAAGCTGACTTCTTGTTTGCGACGCGAGCAGGAAGTTTTATTCTGCAACGAACTTTGACGCTTTACATCACGTAATCGCTTGTATACTCGTTCGCGTGAAAAATAAGTGGTGTTGAATTTTGTCACGGTAGAAGGAAGTCCGTAACATTCATTATTGTTTAGAATGTACGAAAACATGTAGAAATTAACTAAATAATTCGATATTGTTCACAATAGAGTCCGATAGTTAAAAATCCAGAAAAGAATTCTAGAAGACAAGCAGATATGGCTAAAGTTGGAAACCGTAACGTTTTTGCCTGGATCGCACGATAACTTGATAGTACGTTTCATTGTTTCCTGAAGAAATTTTTTTGAAAATCTTTCTTCGTGTGGTTGAATCGATTCCTTTTTTTGTTTTCAAAAAGTATGCAAACTATCGATATTCCATCATTTGTTGCTTCTCGATTTAGCTGTCACTGCTTGCTGTATGGTAGATCCAAATTTTTCTGATAACATTCGGTACTCAGCGACACGTACTAAATTGCAAATACAAATTCTTCAGATTACTTTTGTATTTCAATAATATTGAAATACTCGAACTTTACGTTCAAATTCCTCAATTCTTCTCTTGAAATAAAGAGCATATTTCTAGAAGATTGAAATGTTTTTGCTTCATAATCATTCAAATATGTGACTTGTGAAATGAGATGTGAAAAAATTATATACTTTTTTCTCTTAAAAAAGCGATTTTACCCTAATAAATAGACATGCTCGTTCGGTTGCTAATTTCGCCCCGAACGTATGAATGCTTTTAGATTGATAATTTTTCAAATTAAAATTTGCGAATACAAAATTTCTGATGAATAGAAAACAATGTTCGATTTTTTCATGAATAATATCTTTTGGAAAGATAATCATGAATGAAATACAATAATATAAAATACGAAACTCACTGATGAAATCCCGCGAAGTTTGCAAAAATATAGCTAGTTTGACTGTAAGAATTGACTGTAGCATTTTGTTTGTTGACCAGGGCATTTCACAAATCGATCACTTGCTGACCACTTATTTCAACAGAACTGTTGCAAATTTTCAAATCAAACCCAAATGACACACAATATCACCAGCTCAACCTTTTGAAGAAAAACATTTACTCTAAATCCGCAGATGTAGTGTAAATGTACCGTGGACGAACGAGCAATACCTCGTGTATTTCTGTACGAGAAGTATCGCAAGGTGCAACGATTACATTGGCTTGCTCTAATTACTTGGCAACACAACTGCGTGCGATGGAACTATCGAGTATCTTATCGCGAAGTACACATTTTCATTCACTCCAGAAATTTCGTCTTATTCTACTGAAGTGCCTTTGCATCTATTTATTTCTACGATGAAACCAGATCTGCCTCCGTGACCTCCAAAGGCTTCTTTCTCAAAATTTGCATGAATAGACCTTCTCGGCGGTAGATTTTCACCTTTCTTCATCTCACTCGCTTTGAGATTTTTACCGGGCTAGTATGCTCGTGTGAATAGAATATTCTAAAAATAGTAGAGATTATCCGGAAAGGTTTATTTCTGCTCATGTTAATGCGTACATTGTGATTTTATCAGAAAAATGTTTTTTTTTCTCACTTCAATTCTCGGTATCTATTTTTACAATCATAAATTTCAATACATAATGAATAGAGACTTTTCACTATTAAGAAAAAACATCAGTCCGACGTTTCTAGTAAAAATGTCCAACATCACGTTCCAAAAGAGTGTTGTGAGTATTTCTGTTAATCGAATCACGGATGAGGCCATTTTCCGGTGAAGATCTTAAATTTCATCCGAATCCTCCAATTAAGTATCCTCGAACTAACTTTCGATCTCTCACCCGCATCGTCGTTGATCAGCCGCAGCAACGAGAAAAGCAATACCATACACATACCGATCCACCGAGAATTTCGTATTTATCTCGAAATTCATCAGTTCAAAGTTGCAAGCAACAATAGCTCCCATAAATCCCGCCATGCCAACAGAAAATCATTCATTACGCAATCAACGTGTAGATTTATTTGGTGAGTTCATCCGATACGCGAGAGAGTCGGTGAGTTGAGTCAGACGACGCGTTTTTCGGGCGCAATTTCTCGACATGACACTTCAAGTTCGCGTTGGACTTCTCCCCTCTTCGGCGGCGTTTTCGCGTGTCCGGACGAAAGTAAAAGTGGAAGAAAGAAGCGGAGTGGGCTAGTTTCGAGCAGCACGTTTTGATACAGAGGCGAAGGGTACCGCCACTAAGTGGACGCCCGATCCACTTTTTTGCGCCTCGCTCGAACCTATAATTTTCGGGGCTTTTAATTATTGTAATCTATCGGTGGAGGGACCTTGTGGACCAACTCCATGAAGATGTTTGCAGGCTTTTCGTGGGGATAATGCTGAGCCTGGAGTCTTTACTTCTTAAGGAATGATGTATCTCGCTCTTAATCAAATGTAATCTCAGTTTGAAGTGATGAACGATTTTCTTTCTTGAAATAGATTTTGTTTTCCAATACTCTCATAGTTATTGTGCAGTTCTTCTATCTGTTGGATGAAAATCTTCAGCTGAACATGTAAGGATTGCAAGATTTTATGATGTCCCCTCATAATTGTTTATATAATAATATAATTATTTTATAATCGTAATTACGATTCTTTTTTTATGATATTTACAATACTTTTTTTCATAAACAGTATGTTACTATCACTATACTAACATCAATCCCATGGAAATTATTTTATAATTTTTATTTAAAATTTCAAGATGACATGATTGATATGAACATGAGCATTCACGATTACCACAATTCGATGAACTCGAAATGAATGATATTTTTCCTTCTATTTTTAAAGTATGACTGGGACTTGTTGCATTCAATATGCTGAATTAAGAAATCCTAATATTTTAACACGATTTAAGTAATCATAAGTAACTGAAAGACTTATACATAACGACACTCAAATATTTATATAAAATCATTAGTTTCTTTAAGATAATTCTGATTATTCAGATTGCTTGGCAAAATGGTTAGCTATAATATACATTTTATGACGTAGATCAAAACTTTGTAACACATGTACGGACTGAAACAGACGTTAAAACAGTGGACGATTTAATAATATTATCTCGTCAGTTTGGCTTATTCCAGTTCACACCAAATAATTTTTCATCATTTAGCATAAGCATTTCATGCGTGAGCTTTTCTACATTAAGATTAAATATTTCTTCAATTACTATAAATTTTGTTAATAAGCTGTGCAAAGTCGTTCATAAGATTCCAAAAAATCATATATAATCTTAAGGATATAAGAATATGTATGTATATATTCTTATCTACATTGTCATTCTTCTATTCACTTGTTGAATAATAACCGTTTTATATGGAATACCTGATAAGTGATAGATCGCACATCTCTCAATATATAATTCTCAAAAAAAGTCAATAAGTACCCAGAAAGTAATCATTATAATTCTCCATTATAGTTAATTGAAATTTTCATTACGCGTATGGTAGCGATTATGCAACGATTAGCTCTTCCTTTTTACCCACCTACAAGCTCATCACTTTCCTTGATCATTTATTGGAAAGATATAATTTGAATGCATAGATAGGAACTTTGGTAGAAACTTTATTCCCACCCATCACAGGGAAGAACACTCGAAAAAAATTATTTGTTCTCCTAAAAACATATAATTTTCTTTTCGTTGAAATATTTCTTTTCATTATTTGAGAAGAAATCAATTATTTCATAGATGAATGTTATTGAATAGCTTGTTGAATTTTCATTGCAAGAATATTAGCCAGTGTAACAAAATTTTCTGACGTATATTATCGCAATAAACTAATTTTCATAAAAAAAAAATAAACTATCTAAATCGGATCGAAAATACATACTTTCTTTGAGAATTCTAATCGTCACACCTGCCTTACTTCATTCTCTAGAATAATGAAAAAACTGTCAGACTCGAGGACCAACTGACCAGCAATTGAGTATATACAAACTCAGTCAATTTTGAATCGTTGTCGAGCGAATGATTGGGCGAAAAATGATGTTACGCCCGCGGTGGTAACGTGTATCTGCTCGAATTTTTCCCCACACCGCAAGCCCGGCTTATGCGAAATGCATCGAGCCAAGTTGGCGAATGATCGGCAAGCTCATGAATGGACCGGCGCACATGGCATAGAACGCGAATAGTCCTTGGTATGGCCGGTGCTGTCAGGTGGGGGGATTCGTCTGGCTGGAGCGAAGCTGTGGGGCCCGCCGATATAACACGACGCTGCCGGCTGGCGCGCGCTCAATAGTCTCCCCCGTCTGCCCGGAGCCGGCCGCTTCCACTTAGTGCTCGCCTCTCTACCCGCCGAGGGTTGTGCCCGTTCCCCCCTATAGTGAACTGTGTGACACGTGCCGAGCAGCTATAATGAGCAAGTCGTGGCAGGGTTAGTCCTATTTGCGGATTATTCGCAGAGTTCTGAGTGATTTCCGAGCGATCGATTCTCGCTGTGTTGACAATACCGATCATTATCGGCACGAGCACTTGTGGGGATTGTTCATGCTGCAGGGACTAACGCGATAACACATGTTTACCATTGGGGTTTCGAGATCGGTTGGTGAAATTCGACTCGTTTCGAAAAAAGCGTTCGGGATGATTTTTTTCCATCATCCAGCTAGTGTGGAGAAATATTCATGCTGGGTCTCTTTTTTGAGAAATTCCATTCTTTTGAAAATTAACATTATGATTTTATTCAGATACACCTTGGAAAGAAATTAATTGAGACAATTTTACCTCCACTCTTGGAAGGCGCGAATTTTATCTTTATTCTCCAGACTTTATATCCAACAAGTGTTAGTGGTATCAACATTTTATTAAACTCTTTCACTGACTTTGAATTTTATTGGAATTCACAATATTATTAATAAAAGAGAATCCGATTTGGAATATAATTTTGAAAATTTAAAGATTGACGTATCTTTCAATAAACACGAACTTTAGAAATGAGGTTTGGGTCTCCACTAACTTGATCTCATTCTTAAAAAAGACTATCCAATGGATATTAAGAAACTTTAAATAATCGAACTTGAATTATGTTGGTATGTATGATTTTATGGCCATACCGATTCTCATTAGAATATTCAACGTTAGAATGACACATCCAATCATACAATCCATGAAAATATTGAATACATCATGATAACTACAAGAATTTTGCCTACCTGATAACATTTATTTCAAATACTGGTATGTTACTGGATCAAAGAACTTCATCATATTTTCACAAATTTTTTGTCATGATTTGAAAACACTTGAAAACTCTAATATTTTCATTATTCAACTTCAGTTCTTTAAAACCACGATGAAAAAAAGAATAAAAAGTTTATTATATGCATGAATAAACTTCTTATGTTATTGCAAATCGTTTTAAATAATTTTCAAAAAATATTCATACGTATACAATCACATGTAAACGGGACAGATTTCGATTGTATGAACGTGCAAAAAAGCTTTATTTGAGAGTGGAACATTAAATGGCTATAGAGGTGTTTTAAGTACGTTGGACAGGTACTGATATCTAAAATGAAGAAATTACAATTGCAAATGTACACTTGAATGCAGCTTGCTGCAGATAAAGAAATTAGAGGTGACTCGTACCAAATATATCTGAAAGACGGAAGAAAAATTATTTGCATCGTAAAACAATGAAAAGATGTAGAATTGCGATCATTCGTGAGACGAAATTAAATAATTTAAACGACATACAGATCAAGACTTCTTTTTAAATCATTAAAAAAACAGAACTTACCGTACCAAGTCAATAGAATCACAATGAAGAATTAATGAGTTATAGGGTTAAAAAACTCTACGGATGCTTTTAGCGTGCAAATCTACATCATCGATTAATACATTATTTTTCAAAATGATATCGATACTGGAATGATTAATTAATCATATAATAATATATTAATAATGACGGTAATAATAATAACAATAACAATAACCATATATTGCTATTGATCATGCTTATTCAAAAGGAAACTTTACTTTTGCGAGAAAAACAGCGTGAACGAAATTACTTTTTGAGTTGTTGGGAATAATTTCAGCCGCTATATTTAGCATTTCCTTAATACTTAGCAGTATCACTTCATGTGATGATAGCTAATTTCTAAAAAGAAGTTACACTGGGAGAATGATAAGCAGAATTTTCAAAGCTTTTTAATTTGTGTCACGTGTGATTAAAGGAATTAAAGTTGTATGAAGAAAAAGTAGTGTCAATTATCAGTCATTAGCGAACATCGGATGGCAATTTCGGTCGAGGATCCGAGAATCGACCTTAACCCGGTCAGTACATGCACCCAAGTTTTTTTATTTGCTCGACGACTACTGCCCGTTGAAAGACACATACTCACCTCTCGTGTTTTTTCTCCATAAAGTTAAATACCTTACATTTTTAAACGAAACAAATCATTCTTAGTATTTTTCTGCAGTTTTCTTGAAAAATATCAGGTGTCAATTTATACGTTCGATGCAGTTTATGATCTATTTCATGTATTGTTGGGAGCTTTAAAATATGCATAACTCAAAATGAACACCAATTAGGAGCACAATGAGGATTCAGCTTGAAAAAAATGCAGGATAACTTGTATCGACATCGTAGATTTGCATTGTAACACTGAGAACGAATTTTATTTTGATTACGTTGATAAACCTTAACTGCCTCAATTAGTAGGTTTGTTTAAATGAAACACTACTCTAATATAAAGAAAATACCCTAAAAACTTGTCTAGAATTGTATTTGAAATTATTGAATCTCGCCGTATTTAAATAATCTTATTAAAGGAAAACCGATCTGAGCAATTCACGAATAGTCATTGTTAAAACGAAATAAAAAATATATAATAGAGCATAAATGCTATGACACATCGGGAACTATCGATAGGACAAAATATTGCCTGTAATAAGTACCGCAAGTGCAATAAACAGACCGGAATAGCTAATCGGTTGATCATGTTGGTCGCGCCGTCGCTCCGTACAATTGACAGGCCGTGTCGTGTTCTAATGTTGTGGCCCCAGCATAACATTAGATTAGCATCAAGCTTAGGCTCACGTACTGCTGAGCCGCAGACCTCGAAATTTCCTTACGACGATTCGGCAATGATCCAGACATACTTTCAACTCAAAAGTGCGTGTGCGCAAATTCTTTCTTCGCAAAATTCGCCGATATGATGAATTTTGGCATGCGTGCAGATCTCTACGCTTGATTGACCAATATCTGCGACGGAATTAGTAGCTTTATTGTCACGATAATTGAATTGAATAGGTATACGAGGAAGGCTTTGCTTTTAAAATTTTTAATGAGTTCTGCGAAATTGAAACACTAGATTTTTAATAGTCTCAACCGTATTATCAAGTATTATTATTTATTACGATTTTTTTGATGTGAAAAACATTGCTAAAGTCAAATGCGTTTTATTTAAATTTTCAGAGGAGAGGAGCATTACTATTGATATTAGAATAAATTGACATGAAATATTTGAAATGCCTTAAAACATTGAAACATTTCTTGCGAAGAAAAAGTAATTCATAATCATCATTAGATCTTCGATTTTTGTCAATGAAAATTGCTATCTAAATCTTACGAAAAAAAATATAACTCTTACCAAAAGATACTGATAGAACTCCCCAATTGTTCGTCTCGCCATTGAAACTCAACGTTTCGCGGTTTAAAAACAAAAGCTAATGAAATGCATTAAACCAACAGGTGCTAAGGACTACGTGGGGGTGGATGAAGTGACGAAGATCGGCTTTCTCGCTCCACTACTCGCGGAGGCGCTGGGCACGTGCCTCCTGGTGATCATAGGATGCGCGTCCTGCATCAATTGGGGGACGCCCCCGAGCGTTTTGCACATCGCTCTCACTTTCGGCCTCGCGGTCGCCAGTCTCGCACACGTGAGTACACTTTTGAGGCTATCAACGACACAGCTCTGACGCAAATGTCGATCGATCGAGAAAAATTATCTGTTAGACAAGTCAAACACAGTGGCCGTCAAAAACAACAATTGCAGAATGGAAGAATTGGCTGATGTTGCGTAAAATTAATTCTATTTGAAAAGTTGGTTAGATAACATCGATTAAACATTGAAACTTGCTTAGTATTGAATCGTGTTGGTGATAATAATACACAAATGGAATAATGTAAATTGAAAAGTATAAGATTCTTGCGGAATTTTTTTCAACCGTGTAGGGATTTGTTGATTTCATGTTGAATTTGTATTCATATAAGTATACGACAATTTTTCATTCAAACTGACTACAAGTCTGAAGTGAAGTGAGTTATAAAAGTCAGTATGGAAAGAAAAATGATTGTCACGCGAATCATTTCGTCCCATTATGCAAACAGCAATACTCATAAATCTACTACATAACAGCCCTTAATACTTGTCGCTTTTGCGAGTGAAAACATCTCTAGAAACTTTTTTTATTCTCAATCTACGGAGTCACCAGAACTCCTCGAATTGAGCTTGTACATCACCCACGTGAGGAACGGAATGATTGTGTAAGTTGGCCGCTCGCGGCTGTTCCGACGTCTCATTATCTACGAACCTGACCGCGAAACAATTTTGCACTCGATTAATCAGAGCCGCCCGACTGGTTGGTCCGCCCGCGTTTGATTAATATTGATGCTCGTCAATCATCGGAGAGGAATTTAATTCATCGAATTGCTCAACGCACACATCGGCCCGAAAAGGTCCTCGTAAAATGAGAGGTCAATTAACGAATCCCTCTCCCGAGGAGCGAGCGCGAGGCGGTGGGAGAAAGGGACCACCGAACTCTCAGCTTTGGATTAACCCGCCTATAATCAAAGCAATCGCGTCACACTGACGATTGCTTCGGATCAGGCTAGTGTTTCTTTTTTACCTCTGCCGAATACAATTACGCCGTATCGGGATTGTATACAATTATCAAATTGATTACAAATTTGAGAAAAATTCCGAAATCACTTAAAATAGTATTGATACTTTGTCCCGTGTTTAAATCGCCGTCGTATGAGCGGACACTGAACGCTGAGGGGAATTTCTTCATTCGCCGAAACTAAAGTCATTGACACACTCGGCACACTGGGCTCTCGGGTTACGTCAATTACATTACAGATCAGCGGCATGGCGAAAAAAAAGAAACTTTTTGTCCACTTCTCTATTTCCTTCGGAGGCCCCCAGGCTAAACTCGAGTGGCAACACGTGCGCGCATTTCGGTTTTGATATCATTCCACATTTGCCAATCCTTAAAAACAACGTTTCGCGTGTACATTTTCAACAACCACATCGATCATTCATCGAGTATTAAAAAATTAAATGAACAAAAAAAAATATTATCTATCGTCTTAATTTGATAAAATTTTTCTTAATCCACAATAAGCCACTTGTCAACGAACTGTACTGAAGTTTTTCAATTCTTTTTGTTATAAACAAAAGAAAGTCTGTCAGTGTATCGTTTTAATTTACTATGGACCACTTTTGTACTTGAGATTATTTCAATTCTAGTTCTCGTAGTGTTTTGCTCGTGGCGTGAAACTCGTGTAAAACCCGCATGAAAAATCGGACGCCGAAGAAGAGCGCACGTGGGCGCGCGCGCAAGAGAAAGAAGGATCGAGCGACGCCACGCTGGCTCGCCGGCGAAAGGGGACTACTCCCGTTCACCAAAAGTTTGCCTTGTCTCTCGCGCGAGTGTGTATATATATATATGTATGAATTCGTGTTTCCCAGGACCTCGGCACAGTGTCCGACTCACTCGTTCGCATGTGTCTTTCTTCATTTCTTTTACATGCCACGAGCGCCTGATTCGCCGATTGATTCATGGTAGCACTGTGACGCATCAACCGGTTGATCGATTGGTGATGCGTTTGATACAGCTTGTGGACTATCTGGTTCTGCCGGGAAATGATGTATGGGTTAGATTGGGTTAGATATCGTCATGTAATTGAAGGAGCTTATAGAGTCTGTAAGTAGTCACGGGCCGAACTTGTTCGGACGAACGACCGACAAAGTGCCTCGACGAATCTATCATTTATTTTAAGGTCGAATCAAATTCTTCAAATGTCTCGCGATTATCCCAGGCCTATACGTTTTTTACCTATTGGACAATTGAAAATTACAGTGATATGTTGAATAACTGCTGCAAAATTTAAAGCGGGCTCTTTCGGGTCAGTCTACTGTGCAAATGGCCCGGGGCAGTTTAGGAACCACTTCAATCGGTTTGAATAGTGAATCATCCTAAAACGTTCTTGTCCAATCCCCGCGGCACATAATACAACTGTCTCGGATTTCATAACACAAGCTTGACATTCTCACGATACCATTTTGTTATTTGCCCAGTTTCACGGTTGCATGTCGTCGAGTTTGCGATGATACGCTTTGAAAAGAAAAAACATTCAATTTCGTGCGCCAGCAAGGTCGACGTTGCGACGCGTGAATCCGTTTGAAAAGGACCCTCTCAACTATTCTCTCCTCGAGGAACCTCTAATCTACGCGAGAATCACCTGACGCGTTCTCGGCAAAAGCTCACCTGCCGCATACACGAGTCTCTATCCCGTGCGTGCCGGAGGGCAGCGTCCGCTCTTTCGAGAAGGACTCAATAAAGGGATTGCGCCATCGATGCTACATGAAGGAAAAAAGCGGCGTGCGTATATATGAATGCTCCGAGCTCGCGCGCGCGCGAGAATGAGATCACACGGACGCGTCTCTCTTTCTCTCCGCGTGTCGCACAATGCTGTCTGCACTTGTCCCTTTCATCGCGATTTATCGTTGCGTGCGTATTTTTTTTTTCTCTCTCTCCTCTCGCTCCTTATTTTTTTTTCTTTTTCATCGCGCGTGCCCCGCAGCACTTTTTTCAGCCTCTCCTTTTGTGCGCTGCGCCGAGGCTGCAAGGATACCCGCCCGAGATATATAGGCCCGTAGGGCAGGGCTCGTTAACGCGTTACGACCGATTTTCCGTTGCCGACCGCGAGGGAACGAAATAAATCGAATATATACCGGACTTTGCGCCGTGCGATTGTTGGAGGAGGGATGTTTTATACGCACAAGCTATAGTTCCTAAAAAGTTCCATTCAAAATTCTCGGAAGGAGAATCGCGGATGAATTATTCTTAGGTTCATATACGACGACCAAACTAACTTTGATCATTCGTATCTACGTAGTCATCTCATTAATTTTGTAATTGTCGAGTTACGAGGAAAAAAAACAAACGATGAAAACGAGACACGTGCAATTCTCACTCAATTGTTGCTCAACCTGCTCGACCTGTCATTACGTTAGTTTCTGCGAAATCAAATTTGACCGATCTTCAGGATCGATTCAATAAAATAAATGAATGATAATGTGTGAGGTCCGCCGTCAAAAGTAATCGTTTCGCTGCACGTATATTGACAACTCGAACACGATGTGTCTCGGTCTGATATAATTGGTGGCTTCTATATAATGCCGATGCCGAACCGCACATTACGTTGCTGATTTAACGTGGCTAATCGAGGAGAATTGAGGCTGAGAGCTGCTTCGCCACGGGTTATTCCAATATTGCTGGTCAGGAATTATTATTTTTCGAGCATTCGCTGGCCTCAACCCAGCTATATAAGGTTTTGCGCTCGAATTGAAATGAGATATAAGGTCATAAAGGACTAAAGAAGCGGCTGCCCGAGATGTTACGATATGTACCTTCCCCAATGAGAGGGCTCTCTCGTTTCGCCAATGACTTTGTTTAGTCGGAACGAATTTTGCACTGTTCGCATCGAGATGAGAGACTACGGTTTCGACATTCTTAATGAGGCAATTAGCGCGCGGTCACCTCGTAGATCAGTGAAAATCATCGGATTCAAAAGTCATTTCTGAGATTCTCACTCAAATTACAATAACGTCCGATAAGATACCAATTGCTCAAAACTGGCTGAATTCAGGTCACGCTTATGTAGATTTCGATCGAAACCCCATACTCATGCTCGATACTTTTGGCAGATAAGAATCCAACTGAGTACACATCAGAGTAACCGCACGGTCCGAATCGTCTTCGGCAGTAATATAGCTCCGACTATAATGACTCATCCTTCTGATTTAAGAAGAAACACCGAGAAATTACGAGTAGCTCGTTCCGCCGGGGACAATGCTAATCTGGCGCAAAGCCGCAAAGTCAACATCACGTGCTCGCCTATAGGTATATATGTGCGTGCCCGTTGGGAAAGGCGCGCAGGACACGCGCAGCCGAAAATCGCGGGTGTAATGGCGATGTCGGCATGAGAGCAGAGAGCAGAGAAAGAGAGAGAAAGAAGCCGAGAGTCGCTCGGGGCGCTCGTCGAATTATACGGTCAAGGTGAGGCGTGCGTGAGCGAGCGAGCGATCGGGAGCAGAAAAAAAAAAGAGGTGGCGACTAGAGAAAGAGAGGCTGCGCCTTCGGGCCGTGTGTTGCACCACACGCAGTTAGACCCCCTTGGGCGAATCCGCGGCCTTATTTACCCCGAGCCACCTTGGCTCGAGCGACCCGGCTTCTCTGCCGTCGAGTTACATGCGTATACCATACTGCCCGCTGCACTGACTAATCCCGAGCCTCGCGGTCGCTTCCTTTTTCTCCGGCTACCGCGCGAGCGCGCGCGCATTACTCGCGCGGGGCAGATGAGCAACGTGATACATCATCCAGATCGTTTTTGCGCCGTTATCGTGTATACTCGCTGTAGGCGCGGACGGGAGGTGGGCAGCTCGATCCCCACAGACAGCTTGACGTCAGGCAGGGTGTGAAAAGTTGCGATCAAACACTTTTTTTTCTTCTTTGATCGATCGGTTGGATCATCGTCATGAAGTGATCCACTTGTCTTGATTTTGATACGTTTAGGAACGCGCTACAGTTCACTTATCGCCAGCGGGAATCTGGCATTTTTTGCTCCCAGGACCATTGATCGGGTTTTGCGAGATTGAAAAAAACGTATTGTCATCGTAGATGATCAGTTTGAATTCAATTGACATTCTCACTCGCGTAGATCTGAGAATGGATTTTTTACTTGGGAATTCGATTACCTACCGTAAGACGTTCAATTATCTCTTGGAAACATTTTATACCATCGAAATAATCTACTGTATAAAAGATTTGTGACACCCTAAATCTAAAATAATGAAAGACTACTATTCAATAGTATGTACAAATTGCACAACTGATAGAAATAGTATAGATATTTAATGAAACAATGATAAAATTTTACTAATATTTTAGTAATTTAGTTCAAATTTACTATTTTTTAAATTGAAATGATATCACTTTGTAGTATAATTTCCCCTCTTCCTAGACAATGTGTACTACTTTAGATACTGATTTAGAGTACAGCTAAAAAAGAAGAGATCGATTTCTCGAATCGAGAGAAATTAGGTTCTGTCCACATGAACACTTTTTGGAACAATGCATAAATTATTATTGGCTTCTGTTGACCAGTAAGTCGGAACGCTCAAAAATAAGTCCACTCTAAATTTGTAATGGTAAAAAACTACTATTTAATTGTACAAATTTCACAAGTGATAAATTAAATAGTAGTTTTTGACTATTTTAGATTTAGAGTGTATATGTTACCCAAACATACTCATACAATAATTGATTCGAGGTGTTTTGTGCTATGCCATGAATGAATCACTTTCTTTCTTGTGCAAAAACAAACTGTTCAGCGAAAGAATGAATGAACTATAGCCGCGGGATAATGAGAATAATTGAATGAAGATCAACTTTTTCAAATCATTGCTTGCGTATTAAAAGACCGGAGGGTGGGTGCGGATTTAGAGCTTGCATAATAACCTATTGTAGATTGAATACACGACAAGATCTTTTGCAAACCCGGTAGCGTATAATGACTTTCAAATATAAACACAATCTAGAGCCTTGCGTTATCTGATTTTGCACAGAGTCATGGGAATATCAAGCGCGGTTCACGTAAGACGCGTTAAATAATGTCAGAACAATACAATTACGAATAATCGGTTCGTCATTCTCGATGAGTCACTCGAAGCCGAACAACCTGACTCCAAATGAGATTTCTCACATCTTGATTTGTCATCGTCGCTACAATACGATCGATTCGAGAAATTTTTCAAGAATAATAACGATCGGCAATCCGCCAAATCAAATTCAAGAGCCGCTAATGCGGATGAATTATTCCCCCCGGCGGTATCGAACTCGAGCGCATTTACGGTTTTCATTACCGATGGGCCGAAACGATTCCGTGCAACGAGAGCACGCGCGCGCACAATTGAATATTTACAATTTCCATTTTAGGTGTTTGGGCCCATATCTGGGTGCCACGTTAATCCAGCGGTGTCCATGGGTCTCCTCGTTAGCGGCAACTGCACAATCCTGAGAGCGCTAAGCTACATCGTGATCCAGTGCTGCGGTGCCGTCGCCGGAGCTGAGATTTTGAAAGTAAGATCCAGTTGGCTTTTTCCAAATCTAGTAATTGGGTGTGGAAACAACCGGAATGGCTAATCTATTGGTGGGCAAAATAAAACCAAACATTACTCCGACTTTTCGAGCTCGCGGGAGAGGGGGGGTGGCAATCCCAAATACATTGCAATGCTCGTATCCTTCTTTGGAAAATTTTATTGAATAAATTTTGACTCGCGATTCGATCGGGGCTCGCTCAAATGGGCATGGCTGAACTCGCGTTTGGATTGATACGTTCAACCGCCCTTGAATCAATATCAGTTTTGCCGGCTATAAAGAGAAAAAAAAAACTAATACGACGTGAACTGCTCAGATGTTGACACCGGCGGTAGCAGCATCGCAGGGCCTGGGCATGACGCTGCCGGGCAACGGGACGACGGTGGGCCAGGCGGTGGTGATCGAGGCGATAATCACGTTCCTGCTGGTGCTGGTGGTGCACGGGGTGACGGACCCGAGGCGGGAGGACTGCAAGGGCTGGGCGCCCCTGGCCATCGGCCTCACCATCAGCGTCGCCCACATGGCCGCGGTGCCGCTGACCGGCAGCAGCATGAACCCCGCGCGGACACTCGGGCCCGCAGCAATACTTGGCATCTGGCAGGACATCTGGGTATACTGGGTCGGCCCGATCGCCGGCGGAGTTGTCGCCGGGATTCTGTACAGGTTCGGACTCAGGCCCAAGAGCAAAGACGAGGAGGATTCGTACGACTTCTAGAGCAGCTCTCATGCCCACGTGTGATTGTCTTTGTGTGTTTGTGTGTGCCTGGGTCTGTGTGTGTTTTCGCCCTCACTCCTGCAATTGTTTGCAAAGTGCCTTTAAGTTGATTTCCGATTGATTTTTCTTTTCTCGTTTCGATTTGAAAAAAAAAAAAAAGGTAGATCGAGTTGTAATGGGTGATGCTGGGGGCTGCGTTTGTCAAGCGAAATTTCGATAAACTTACCGCTACTGTTTGGGATTTTTAGTTTTCTTTGCGAATAATGCGAGCCAAGGTGTGTATCGTACCGATTTCAATGGCCATGGTATCGCCAATATTGACAGGTATTTTATACAGAAATATCTCTTCGTAATTTTCTTGTGCCAAAATTCAAGAAAATATAAATATGTATTTTTTTAATTCACTGAGTTAGGTGCAATGATTTGTTTGGATAACCTGTGAGATTCCTGATTTCTTTTCTCGCAGTACATCTATTTTGGGATGATTTTATTGTGAGAAAAGAAATACTTCGTTCACGTGTCACTTTTTAAAACTCATTCAAAATATATGTACGCTTATCTACATTGGAACATCTAGTGCTATTCGAAAATGATTCCGGGATTAATTATTAATTTCACTCTGCGAATTCAAATTCCAACCTTCCTCCGAATTATGGAGGTCACATTTGTTATGCTCCACGAATGTATGTTGTGTTACAAACGAAAATCTCACACAAGGCCAACCGTACTTATGACCGCGGGCATCCTCTTAATTTTTCGTTCGCTCATGCCATTATCTCATTCCGTGGATTCTTAATCTAGGACAATATTTCCAGGTTAATATCATTTCACCTTCGCTTCCTGCGAAATAAAAAGTATTCAATGGACACGAGTAAATCGAGCATTTTAATTCCAATGATACATTTGCAGGATTGTAAAAAGTCGTAATTACCTGCAACTACTACTTTTACGCGTTTTACTCTTGAATTTAATCGTACAGAGATTCAATACCTTAAAAATGAAAGATCTTATGTGCGTAGTAACATTATTTATTACGTGGAATTAAATATCACCCATTCAAAACAAATGAGTAAAGTGCAAATCGTTTCATAATTTACTACATGATGGCATGAGTAATTGAAAACTAAATGAAAACGTGTATTTATAGTTATACCCAGCACTGCCACATAACACTTGAACGAGACCACAAAATCGGCGTTACTCAAGTCATACATTGCACAATCTTGATTGCCCCTTAAGTGCAAAATTTGGACTGATATACATGCTCGAATTCGAGACTCGCCGATGAATTCGTCTGCGTCGATAAAAATATTGTTTGACGCTCAAAAGAATTTATTATCGAAATCTCACTTGGAACATTGGTTACGTAACACGTGAAAAAATTTTCGAATAGTTTTCGAATTCATTTCATAAGGTATTCAAATACATTTTCATGATTCTGCTTGAAATAGATTTATTCCGGTCGGTTTATAATCTAAACAACGCTAACGGAAGAAGAAGAGATTCAAAACTTAAATGTGTATTTGAGTGTTGAGCTTCTGAAATCGATAAAATTGAGTTGTACAAGTTACCGTAATATTTTCTAGATTTTACAAAATTATATGTACAAATAGTGTAAACTAAGAAATTACAAACCACTCATCGATAAAATTCAAGACCATTATAGACCATTCCTAACAATCGTATTATGGATTTACTCTGCACATGAATCGGCTCATGACAAATTCATTTGAAGAGAGTTATTTTTCATTGTTTGGATATTTTAGAATAGCTGATTCTATGTGAATATTGTATACTTGTTATATTTATAATTGATTTGATCGGAAAGTTCAAATTTTACATTTCTGCTTCAAAATGCACGAGCAGTTACAAAAGCTTTCCGAAGTTTTTTGTGTGAAATAGTAAGCATCGTGAATTATTTTGTAATTACACTGATCGATGATGATGCTTTCAGTATTTTGTATGCCACGATAAAAATGTCAAAAAGTCAGAAACTGTATAAGTGATCAGGATTTCAAGGCGTTTGTGTTATTATAAATTTATAAATATTTGATGTAAGCTGTAAAAATAGTGTATTTAATGTGTAAGTTGTATGGAATAAATATTTTGTGAAAGATAATTCATATTTATGACTTTCTAATTCATATTTCATGTATAGGATAAGTCTATTGTAACATATGGATATTATATGTATGTTAATTAACACTCCCATTAATTGATAATATTAATGTAATATGCTAATTGAGAAATTAAAAATTTCTGCGGTACAGTTTAAATATCGGCACATGCTTGAAATAGGTATAGATCAACGAATCAAAAGTTTGTTGGAAACGGAAATATAATTATAATAGTAAGGGTATAATGAGTGAGATCGTTCGATTTTTTCTTGAATACAGTCTATAGTGCAAAGAGAAAAAGAGGCGAGTGCATCTTATAGTACGAGCGAAGATAGGTAATGATTGAAGCAGCGTATACGGTACAGTGTGCCAAAATAGAAGTTTTGAAAATAGCCTGGATGGTGCTGCTGCTGTCGCCGTATGAGAGAAAGTTACAGTCTGCAAGCAGTATACTGAAGTGCCGCGCTGGTGTAACGTGCCGGTTGATACGTCGTACACTTTTCACTGCACTTCTTTTATGGAAGTGAAACTTCTTTCTTAATGTTTTCTTCGTTCGAAATAACTTATTCAAATATTAGTTTTGCTTAAACTTCAGTTACGATTTGTCGCAACTTTCGGGGTGATTGAATTGAATAAAAAATTATTGAAGGTATGTACGTACATACATATATAACGATCGAAAATGCTGATATATATAATGGTGTAGGCGATACGTTGAAAGTGCATACGAATTTCAATGATGTCGAATTTTTATTACTTGAACATAAATCATAAGTATACATATATATGCATAAAAGTACTGACATTGTAAGTCTGAAACGTGATTTGAACCAATTAGTCATTAATTCAGTAGATCATACCTTGATCTTACCAATGGTACTTGTTCTTTGAAACTTTGTGTCAAATACCCAATAGGGTACCAGTTTATTCATCACTATATATATATATATATATATATATGCATAAGTGTACGATACGTTGAGCGACGTTTCAACGACTCCCCCCGAAATCACAAGCACAATTAGAAATTCATACCAAAAAATACAGATCAAACAGCTCGAGAATGGAAGATTATTTCAACGATGACTTCACCAAGGACTACAACGCGCCGGAACCATCGGACGACTTTGAGGTGGGCAATTTCTTCCGGGAAAATCTGCTGAAGGTGCGCGGATCGGTGAGTGACCAGAGCTTTCGCAAGTTCGTGGCTCTTGATTCGAACGGGGCGCGGGTCGCTTTCGTGCTGGGTCTACCAGCCGCCCACGAGCTGCCCGTCGAGGTGGACAACTACGAGAGGAAAGACAAGGTGAAGAGCAACATGTACAAGGAGAGCGGCAACACGTCGTTCCGATTCCAGCATTACCCCGTCGCCATCGACGAGTACAACCAGGGGGTCCTGGTCGCACCCAAAGAAGGTCAGCTCGCTCATCCGGCTATTTTCATTGTCGCCTCAGGCTGTTGTGTTCGACCGTTCGACGTTTGCAAACAATCGCCCTATCCGCGTTTTTCGCTATCTTGGGAGAAAAAAACATAAAAAATACCCGAGCTTTCAGTTCGAAGACGTTTGGTTTACGTTTCTTTCAGGCGCATTGCTTTCGTACACCGAAGGATGCTTTTTTTGTCTACTTGGAGATATAAGGTCAAGTTTCTTGTTTGCGTAGTTGGATCGATGAAACGCTAATTGCACTAATTGAGATCTATAAATGGTAGCATTGCGAAATTGTCAGCTCGCTTCGGTTAAAGAGTTTATCGAACTTGGAAGCCGCGAGCTTCGATCTACTTACGAGACTATCAATGACACGCGAATTATTCCCATTTCACCATGGCGGAATTTTTATTACTCATTATCCCGATCGCATAAATCCCAGTTCCAGATTGACTGCCTCGTGTAGCATCCATAGAGCATATACGTATAATCGTTACGAGAGTTTTGAAAGTTTCGAGTTAAATATCGTATAGCTGGCGAACGCTCCCTGTAATTGAAGTTTTGAAGCTCTCGCGCAATCCAATGAAACGTGCAACCGGATAAATGTGAAATTCATGTACACGCGTGTGAACACAGAGCTGGGGGTGATACTGGCGAACCGAGCAGCGTCGTTCTACCACATGGACCAGTACACGCTCGCGCTGCGCGACTGCGAGGAGGCACTCAAGGTCGGCTACCCCCAGCACCTGCTGCACAAGCTCGAGGAGCGGAGGGCCCGCTGCCTGCTCGCGCTCAACAGCCACACCAAGGCGATGCACGCGTTCCAGAGCGCCATCCAGGCGCTCGACCACTCGAAACTGCCCGCCGACAAGAAGGCCAAGGCCGAGGCGGACATGCGCATCATGCTCGCCGTCATGCAGAAGGGCCAGCAGATGAACCAGGCCCAGCACGGGCTCACCGCCGAGAAGCTCATCAAGTTGGAGAACCAAAGGTATATACCAGCACGCCTTTTTACCCGACTCGACATTGAATTTTCGGAGAATCGCGTGCGCTTTTCGAAATCGATAACCGAGAATGGGTCCGCGCGGGCGACAGCAAAAAAGTTTGGACTGAGGCGTCTGAACACGCTCGGCTGTATCTACTTGCGCGATGCGAAACTTTGTAATCGCGCTGCTTTCAAAACTCGTTTGTAAGCTCGCTCGTACTGGGAGCGCGTCTCGTCCTTTATTTCGAATATTCAAAAGCGAATTGTTACTTCGGCGATCGAGCTGCTTCGAAATATGATTAACTTTGATGCTCGTCCTTGTTGAGCGAGCAGATTGAAAGGGAAAGATACCACGCCCAAGATCAAGGCCTGCAATCCTGCGTATCCATCGTGTAGCGACTCGGTCGAGTTCCGAGACGCGGGTGGCGAAATCGGACGATATGGCGTTGCAACCAAGGACATTATGCCGGGCGAGATAATCGCCGTGGAGAAGCCATTCTGCAGTTCACTGTTGGGTGACAAAAGGTACTCGTGTTGTTTGTTCTTTCAAAAAATCTCTTCTCGCCACACGCGAGGTTGAAGTTTTTAAATCGCGCAATGTTCGTGCAGTCGATTTATCGAGTAGCATATCACGAGGTTTTAAATATCATTGTTTGCTCAAAAAGTCAGAAAATAAAGTCACATTTGGAACAATTCGGACAGGTTGACGCACTGCCACCGGTGCGCCCGGAAGATCGGGGCGCCGTTCCCGGCGAGCTGCTACCAGTGCAGCTCCATCGCGTACTGCAGCCCCGAGTGCCGAGACAAAGACGAGCGAGTGCACAAGGTGGAATGCGACCTGCTCGGGGCGCTCTGGTGCTCCCATGCATCCGTCACCTGTATGCTCGCCTTGCGCGCCATCCTCCAGATACCTTACTTCGACTTCATCAAGATGAAAGACGAGCTGAAACACAGCACGAAACCCCAGCCGAGCAAAGACAAGCCATACCGCAGCAGCGATTACATGGTCTTTCGTAATCTCGGTTAGTTACATATACCGCGAGAGTTCCATGCGACTCCTAAATATGCGCATGTGAGAGCACGGCGGCGGCCATTTGTTTCTCATTCATCTTACATCTCGATCTCTGATCGATTTCAATTGTCCTAATGGAAAACTTTGCTGATTGTCGACTCATATTTCACAGTTACTCACGAGGACGAGCGGACTCCCGATGATTTGTTTCACAGGGCTTACATGGCAGCATGGCTGTTGAGGGTCTTGAAGACATCCTCCTATTTGCCGCAAAATGTCAAAACCCCCGACGCTGCGGAAATCGCATTGTCGGAAGGGGAGCTCTTTATAGCTGACGCGATTTTGCACCATCTTCAAGTTCTTCAATTCAACTCTCACGAGGTTAGGCATTATCGCTCACTGATCACAAAATCAAAAGTGATCAGCATAGTTTGAAACGATGTAGAGAAACTTGTTGAGAAACGAAAATTTGTTTCGTGCAGATATCAGAATTTGCTAGGATGCCCAGTAATCCTGATTTGTCGAAAGGCAAAAATTTGTTCGTCGGTGGAGGAGTGTACCCGACAGTTGCTCTCTTCAACCATTCTTGTAATCCTGGAATCGTAAGGTACAGGTATCATTTTTCGCTTCTGATGAATTTGAATTTAACATCGTGTAATTTTTGAGAATTCTCAGTTGTTAGATGATCATTAAACGCAAACCGCCTGGACCATCATTGAATTCAAAGAAGTTTGAGTAATATGTGTTAAATCAATCTTCCCCGGATTTCTTCTATCTTTTAAATTACTAGTAAAAATCATCTCAATAGCGTACGTCCATCTGTATCTGGGCTGTAACAGTGTAATTTACACCTTAGTCTTCTCAGAAATTTTTCTATGCATTGTTCGATTTGAATAAGCAAGGAACTTAAAAAAAAATTGATAAATTAAGATTTACAATCTTAGAAATAATATATCCTAATCATATGTCTTACCGTACATACGGTTTTAAAACTAAATCAAAAATTTTTCACGAGAGATTTTTATTTTTCAAATTCACAGGTATTTCGTTGGCAGTACTATGATTGTTCGAGCTATAAGAACAATATTTGCCGGAAACGAAATAAGCGACAATTATGGCCCAATATTTACCGAAGAAGAAGAAAGTGATAGGAAACGTAAGCTACGTCTTCAATTCTGGTTCGATTGTAACTGTGAAGCTTGTAAGGGCCATTGGCCTCTTTTGAGTGACATCGATCCTAATGTTTTAAGGCAAGTGAAAATATTTATGTTACTCTTGAATACACATACACATTAATTGCGGACATTTTTCATTTTCATCATAAAGTCTTGATTTGAACTTTTCAATTCAATAGCAACTCAAGTTAACTCAAGAATGAACATTTTATATTTATATATTTTTTTGACAGGTTCAAATGTGAAACAGGACCGTCTTGTGGGAACATTTTACCCGTCAAAATTGATACTGACATGTTTATGATTCCTTGCTCAAAGTGTGGTAAAAGTACAAACCTGTTGAAAGGTTTAAAAGCAATGCAAGATACAGATAAACTTTACAAGACTGCGTCGAAGAATTCTGTAGCTGGTAATCATGAAGAAGCTCTAAAAGCTTATTTACAAATTTTGAAAATCCTCGACGAGACTTTAGCACTGCCAATAAGGGACTACCATCTCTGTCAACAAGGTGTTAGGCAATGCATGTTACCGCTAGGAAATATCCATACTCTCTAAGATATCGAAATAATTGTATTACATTTATATTCTTATAGTAATGGTGACCTTAGAAATATTGAGGGGAGTCTCGATAAATAATCTAGAAACAAAAATAAGGCAGGTAAAATTAATCGACATCAGTATATTCATAATTATTCAGTTGTATTTAATCCAAATTACAGTTTAGAATATTAGATTTTATTTCTTTAAATCATCTATATAAGCACATTAACGAAACAATGACGCGGTGTTACACACGTAATTTATAACGAAAAAACTCCTACAATTTATACAAGGCTATATAAAATAATGATCCTTTCTCAAAAACAGTATTCATGTTTTATTTTTCATGCCATCTAATGACTTGTAAGACATGTTTGGTATTTATCACATAATTAAAGAAAGCAAATTTATAAAAAAATTACACTTGTTAGTTCTTTTCATGAGGTTTTAAATAAAAAATGAAAACCAATTACTTCATTAGGCGAGACTTTGTAAAATATCGCTTATAAATTTCAAGGGATTACAAATTTCTCCAAGCAGTCCTGAAAAATGAGATTTTTGTTAATTTTTTTTATATCTGATATCTTGCTTGAACAAAATAAAAATTCTAACTGACCTGCGACATCACAGAATTCATCGAAACTCGCACAAGGTAGCAGCTCGTCTCGATAAGCTGAGAGAATTTTTTCAGACGCTTTAAGTAAAGCTTCATCATTGTGTCTGATGTAATCTGCCAAAACCGCTGGCCATTGATCATCGCTCGAAACATTGACTTTCTGTAAAATTAAAAGGTCATAGTACTCAAAAATGCTTTAATGAAAAACATGTAACTTTACTATATATCATGTTGAAAAACTATTCACCTTAAAGAAATGTGCGTAAATACTGTCGATTAAACCGAAAAAGACCAGTACGCTTTTGTAAACAGAATAATCTTTGACAGTAGTGTCGACCATAGTTTTGGTTGACGCTGAAGGTGATACATATCGTTGATGAGCGAGTAGTAAAAGTCTTTGAAGGTGCGCCAATTTACACTGGTTCCAACGTGCCGGTGTCAATATTAACATGGACAAGGTACACTGATAGAGTGGGCCTTCAGCTTCGTAACAGTTATCGATCCAGGTAGAGGGATTCGATTCCATGTAAGAAACGAGAGCTTTGTCTTCCCTCGACGCTGACCTTGTACTGAATAATCAATTTGAATAGGTTAATACGCATTGAAATTGGCCTACATATTATTGAAATGTAAACTTTCAAGAAATTTTGCAAAATAAAAAATCATCTAAATAAACACTTACGTATTAATGACATAGAGGGCCATGTGAATGAGGTAGGGTACGATGTGAAGGTTTGACTGTGGTCCACCACCGCCTGTGTCGTCATGGAAGCTTTTCTCCTGAGCGAAGCGCAGTAACAAAAGTTTGAGGTCGTGAACAGTGGACGAGTAGTTGATGTCCCGGTGTCCGGTACACTCCTGCAGATACGTGTTGTGCCTGGCGAGACAGCTAGCGAACGCCGATTCAGGTACCTGAGGACCCCACAGCGGCAACAGACCGTTGCATTTGGTATTGGCGTTCTGGAGGGCAGCGCTCTCCCACTCGTCACGCGCCCTTGCAAGGCGCACTGCCGACATGTGGCAGTCGACGTGTACCACGTTGAAGTGCGAGACCGTCGTATAGCCAACTGTTTTGCGTTGCTTCGTCTCGAATTCTTCCACGTTGCAGCGTTTTGTGAATGTGTAGATACCAAGGACCTTAATAAAAGTTAAAATTTATCAAAAGACGTAGAAAAACGAGTCAATATTTGTATTTGGTTTTGACTCTGTTTTTTCTGATAATTAGAAACAATTATGGGGAAAAACTCCTATCTTATTATGTACTCAATCGAAATTGGTGGGATAGTTCTAGTTTAAAGAAGAATACTTTTGTCACGTGTAGACACATTTAGATATGACAAAACATTCCATCTTTTCCAAAGAAAGTGAATATCAGACTCACAGCTACATTACTGTCCGAATAGATTAATTATCTAATGAATAAATTATGCATTTCATTGAAACATAAAATTACGTTCTTTAGTATGACATATGAAGATGAAATGGCTTAAACGTTATTTAATCTATGAATCTTACCATGTTTGGCTTAAATTTGTAACCCTCGCGACAAATGACGCACACAAGGCCGGTTTCATCGCCTAGATCTTCTATTTGCTGGAGTATCGCACCGCTCGCCGTCACCTGGCCTTGATCGTTTATTCGCATTCCCAAGGCACCAAGTTGTCGCTCTCGCATCGCCATGGCTAGGCGCTTCTTCTCGTTGCGCGTGTGCTGCCGTGCTTCCTCTATCAGTTCAGCGACCTTCTTGTTTGTGCACAAGGCTTCGAGCAAGTTTTCGGCGAGCGAGCCCACGTGCTCGTTCGACGATACTTGCTCCAATCGGTGGATTATACTTATTGTAAACTGCGACGCTGCAAGCTAAAAGATTCAACGACACAGTGAGAGATTTTGATAAACGTTATTTGTTTTGGAATGATTGTAACGAGAATCATTGGTAAGTTTACCTGTGTTGGTTCGTGATCTGTAGCTAAACCCGTGAGGAACCTCAGAATGTATTTCAGTGCTGGCTTTGATATGAACTCCTTTAGCTCGTCACTATCTGTCCGAAGAAGAGTGGGCTTAACGCACGGTGCATGTACCTAGAATGTAAAATCATTATAGAATTCTGTTTCAGTATTTCAATACATTCAATTCATAAGCAGCTTACCGTAATGTATTCAAAAGCATCTTTAACAATTCCCATTCCAATCATGTAATCCTTAAGAGTATTTCCGATAGCGTTTCTTTCAATTCCTTGGGTTAAGACGCAGAACAGCTCAAGCTTTTGTTCATCTTCAGGGGTGTGTTCAAAATCGAATTTATAAAAGTTTAAAACGGGCTTAAAGTGTTCGCAAAGTAATTCCATCTTGTCTTTGTTCCCGTAGGTCAGAGCGGCTAATACTCTTGCAAGATGTTGTAAGACGTTCGCACTCTGCCTCACGGCAGTCGATTGTGTACACGAAAGCAAAGCTTTCACGTGTTCCGGACTACCCAGAGTACGAGAAAATTCTTCGAATTTGTCTAATGGCTGCGACGCAGCATTTGCTAAAATCGTTTCCATAATCTGAAAAATAATTTTTAATTTATATTTTTTTACTCTTATCGTCATTTCAAATAATCATACGTGTATCGTGGGAAAGAAGAACTTACATCAAGCAATTGTTCAGTGACTTTCGATTGCGAGTTGTCAGTTTCGGTTGCGAGACAGCGTTGCAGAACGTCGAGCAATACTGTCACGGCTCCTAACTCCGGTTGACTCAGTACTTTCTGATTCTTTTTTACCTTGACTGACATTCTAAAGAGTTTCAATAATACTTGAAGTAGAGGCTTAGCCCTATTGACATCCTGTATGGCAGCCAACCGTTCTAGCATAATTTGAAGACCTCCGCAGTCTGCCAGGACATTTGCCATTTTGTAAACTTCCTCATTATTGACTACTTGTTCACTGTTAGCATTGAGAGTCTCAACAAATTCTTCAGTCGCATCACCCAAAAGACCACGCATTCTGTATACAACTCGCATTGAATCACACTCACCACCCTCGAGCATCCAAATCTTTTTATAAACCTATAAAATATATCGAAGGTTAATTTAAAATTGATTATAATCAAAATAAAAAATTCACTTTCTTTCTCACCTCCTTTACTGGAAGATCTAAGCTAATGATTTTGTTATTGACAAGTAATTCCATGCCATTATCGTCTTCTAACAATGCAACCAATTCACAATCTATGCAAATCTTATTCTTGACATCGCGCATTAATGGACCCAAACCAGGTTCTAAACTACTATACGGATTCCCTAACATACGACCTTGTAAAAAGTCTTCCTGTTGTGGGTCCTTTTCCAAAGTCAAAAAGAATTCACCAACATCATTTTCTTCAGGGTAAATAATTGAACACAGTCTTTCGAATATGAACACGGGAGTACGGATATCTTGAGGACTGTATTTTTGTACTGTTTCGACGCAAACCGACATGAAAGCCTTAGTTTCTTCCTCAGTACCTAAATAAATAAATAAACGTTTGAATAACTCGAATATAAGCATTATCGAACAAGTTATTCTCAAATATTAAAAAAGAAAAACGAACCAGACGTCATTTCTTCTAATAGTTCAAGGAGCTTTTCTTGTGTATCATCAATCAGTCTTGTTCTTTGTACAACTAGTCTTCTCAAAGACAAATACCCATTGAGAACAGCACCTACCAGTCTGCCCTTGTATTGCTGTTTGATATTTTCTTGATCAAGGAAGGTCGACAGCAACTCTGTAAGCATTTTTAGAGAATAGCCCTGCGCCAAATCACTCGTGAGCGTCGTTTCTTCAAGTCTATGCAGCTCAGCGATTTCCTTCGTCAGTAAGTCAGCTAAGATATTTAAGACTCCCCTAATTGCTAGGAACTGTTTCCAGGGTGATTGTCTGATGAGAATTTGGTATAGAGACAGGTATTCAGCACTGCTCTCGCCAGCCACGCATAACTCATCGAGGTAACTGGTAAGTAAAAGCAAAACTTCTTTTTTACGCTCAGTACCCTGACACAGGTTTTCCACCATATTGCAGACAACCTGTCGTGCAAGACGTGAGCTTGGATTGAAAATGACCTCTTTGAGCCATGATCCATTAGCAAGTTTGAGTGGATGGATTCCACGAAGACGCATGCAGCGGTAATACCATCGTTGGCCATATTTCTCGCTCAAATATAGTATCCGAGCTTCCTCCTAATTTAAAACAATAAATTTTGATGACTCTTGATAGTTACCAACATTCATTAAAGTTGATAATAGTGATTTACCTTTTTCAAAGGCTTGTTTTGGTGTGGATCTACTCGTCTTACAGGCATTCTCTGCAGCCATTCTGCATACGAATTTTTAGTATCCCCGTTGAGCCATTTAGCTAAATCAATACTAACTCCTTCAGGTGGCTGAACATTTGATAGAGATTCGATTGTCTTATCCTATTTTTGAGAGAAAAATTAAAACGTAACATTACCAATTCTACTGCCATATAAAATAGTATATTATGCTCCCGAGCGAGGTTAGGCGATTTCAGCATGGAAAACGTTTGCGATCCGAGCGCATCGAGTATTCAAAATTTGCAAATGTCGAAATAGCCTAGATGAGCGAGATGCATATACTATTTTTTTTGTACCCCGCGGGAGAAAAGTGCCATTCTTTGCAAACCGCACGTTGCTCCTACTGGGACGAAAATACTATTTCACCTCGATGGGAGGAAAATGTCACTTTGCTCCTTGTAAAGAATGACATTTTTCTTCCACTGGTTACGAAAAATAGCATATGCACCTCTCAAACCTACGCTATTATGGCCCTCAGGTCACAAACGTTTTCTTGCCGAAATCGCATAGCCTCTTACTATTGTATATACTATTGAAAATATTTTAGAAATCATCTGGAGGAAAATATGAGGTAACCTTGTTCTTCTTCGAGACAGGTTGTTCGGGCTTCAATAGACTCTGTAAAATCTTCAAACATGGCAGTATGATGCTTTCCATCACTACAGGACTCTTTGAATCTTTGCATGCCATCAAGAACAGTTGCATGACACACCTAAGCTTCTGCTCCCAACAACTGTCTTCTTTTTGTATAAGCGCTCCAAGTAAGGCCATTTCATGCCTCACGGCAGTTGATAGGTCTGATGTGACGACCCTGCCTCTCAGAGTCATTGTGACCCTGTTTGTCAATAAAGCACACAGTTCTTTCGTTGACTGGGAATTATCTCTCGTCACGAGACAAAGCAGTTGCCTCACTTCTTCTTGCACCTGACATAATAATGTTTTTCATCATTTTCTGTTTTTTTTAATCACCTCAATAATACATAGTAAATCTTGCTGAAGTTTTCATTAATATTTCATACGTATATAAATCACATGCATTATTCATTTCCAGATCAAAATTAGCCCCTGTGAATTTCACAATTTTGCGAAACAACTATAAATACCAAGAACTCTATTACACCAATTAAAACTCACCTGAATGGTGCCTCTTCTCAAATTGTGCTCAACAAGCTCCTGGATGAGCCCCTGTTTACATAACACCTCCCTAGCAGTACTATTGGTGGCGAGAGCTCTGAGTAGTGTAAGGCAGTGCTCGGTGGCGGAAGACGCACAGCCGTAACACCTGCCGACTATGGGAGTTGGGACATTACTACGACTACTATCTAGCTCCTTATTGTCGGGCTCCTCGATGGTGATGGAGCGTTGGCACTGCAAGCTGGGCTGAACGCCCCGCTGGTTACGGTCATAAGCAACGAGCTCACGTCGACATGCCAGAACACGCTGGATTATCTTGCTCAGCTCCTCGAACGAAGTTTTGCATTCACCGCAGTATTTTTGCGCTAGCAGCTGGATTGCACGGTTTACCTGTGTGCTTCCAACAGCGTTACTTTGTGACGTCATGCCGTCGTCAAGCAACCTGTCCAGTCGATGCTCCGATATTTTCACCTGGGTAATCAGAGGGCAAGTTTTAGTGCAATTCGTACTGCTTCAATAATGAAGAAAAATCTAAATGAAAAATCTAAAAATCTAAATGTTTAATTTTCTTCTAAATGCAACTCTACAAGGATATGGTTGTTACAGATAAGACAACATAGATACTCACCAAAAGCATTTCTAGAGTAGGCTTATTTGCAATCAACGTCTTGTAAACCCTATCCGCTTTTTCCAGTAAAGTGTTTATTGTCGAGACGGTCTTTTTGCGATCTTCGTCACTCTCAATAGGATCAACGGCACAGCAAGGTCTGCCAGTTAACGTATAGTCAAACTTTGCATATTTACAGAAACCACAGGCATGACAGAGGAATGGATCCTTCTCGTCGTAGTTGATGGCCCTGCACTTGTGGCACTGGAAAACGTTCTCACCGCAGTTTCCGCATACACCAGGATTAGCTGGGACACTGGCAGAGCAGCGCGGACACTGAAGAGTCTCCGATGACGCCTGGATATTCTCGTAGAATTCCGCATACTCAATCATCAAATTGCATGCAACAATCGGCAGTGGGAACTCCATCTTCACCTCAGTCTGGCCTTGAACTAGATTTACTTTCTTTGCCCTGTGCCACATGGCGGGCTTATTTTTTAGTTCTACCACAGCTTGTACCGTTCTATTATTGTAGTGAACATTGATAGATCGGACCATTTTAGTTCGTTTTAGGTCACCAATTCGAAGTGTAATGCGGCTAATTGTGTGACTACCAACAAGCTTGATAATTTGCGTAGTAGTAGTGAATTTTGAATCAACCTTTATGGATGATAATTTGATGGTAGTCATTGGGACTTCAGGGTTATTGCAGACGAGACAAGGCTGAAAATGTGCAATTTTCATAAGAATTTAGTTCATGAATTAACAATTCCAAATGATCATGAATATGATTTTCAGAATAGCATAAAATGGTTGTTAACTTACCTCACTTTCTAAATAGTACCCATCGAGTTCAACGAACTGAGCCAAATTGGCATAGAGATTGGCGTTAGGATGACGCGAAAGAAGTTGGTTTTGCGTGTGAAGAACGGCGACCGCTTGCTCCATGTATGAATGCATCTTCTTGCCACTGTGAGGTGTACGAAGAGAGAAGTAGCCAATCAGATCGACAAACTGTGCAGCTTTTCTTCCATAAATGGGTAGAAGCGGCCAAAGACGCCACAAATGATCGAGAAGAATCTCTTGATCAGCAGCATTAGAATTTCTGTCGAATAAATATTTATAATGTTTTCTATGTAAGTTGCTCACAGCCATGCGACTTTCATAAAAAGAAATGATCTTACTTGTAAATTGAAAGAATTAAAGAATGAGCTTGCCAACGAATGTTTGTATTATTGGTTTCTAATAGGAACGTCTGTATGAATTTGGTGAGTAAAACTGGGGAAACTTGTTTCTGAATTTGCTCTACCAAAGTAATACACTGTGTTTCTTCAAATTTAGCTTCGGTATCAGAATCTTCAGATTTTTCTCGGTCACGTCTCTCTTTGTTATTCATTGCCGATTTGAGTTCCTGGAAACGTATATCAAATTAATTAACCAATGAACAGAAGGTTATATTATAGATAACTTAATTACAAGTCGTTTGATAATGTATTTTTCAATAGCTTAACTTACTTTGCCTTTGATTTCTTTTGATTTTGATGAAGAACAAATGGCACATTGTAATAGTTGCAAAACAGTCGGGCTCACTCCTTCATCCAATAAAGTAGAAATTATGAACAAGTAAGATAGAACAGTATTATGTTTGAGACAGAAACGTTGCCAATTGCCAGTGCGACTAGTTGCTATTTCAACACAACACTTCAAATGCTCAATCAATTCGACCAACGAATCATATGATAAACTTATTGAATGTGGCACGGGCTCGAGGGCATCATATCCTCCAGTATTGCAGCATAGTTGAACCGCCTAAATATAAAATTTTAATTGAGAAATGAATGCGAGGTTGAAAAAAAAAATTTTTCATCAAATTTAAGCCTACCTTTACATGAGACACTAACGCATGTAGGTCTCTAAGCTGTCTATATTTATCTTTGTTGCCGCAAATGAACAGTAGTAGTTTCCTTACTTGACGCCGTACAAATGGAGTTTGATAAGACATCATGTATTCACAGAGATAGAAGTACCAAGATTGCTGCAAATGGTTATGCAATAAGAATACTCAGTTTCAATACAAATTACATATTTGTATCAGTCATATGCAGAATCAATGAATAATACCTGGTCAAAAACTGGTTGAACAGTACTTTCTGCATGCTTATGAACTTGATAAGGCAGCCTCAAAGCCATCTCCGTCAGTAACTGAGGATAGGGCTCAAAAACATCGTTTGCGTGTCCCTTTACATACAAACGTAAGAAAAATGGTGACATGTCTGGCGGTGAGGTTGTGAGATGTTCTTTGAGTAGCTGACCGCCAATAACATTTCCAGAATCATCTGTGTTTACACTGAACAACAAAAACAATTGCTAAATTTCATAAATCCTTAACGGGTATATCAATAAATTATTCTTCTTACGTTTTCCAGTATTCCAAAAGTGCTTTAAGTAAGCACAAGCAATAATCAATTACACCCGATTTACTTAATACAGCTGCTGTCATTTGGGAAGTGAAATTAGAACTCTCAGATTGACCCTTGGTGTTATACTTAGACCGCGACATTAATACACCTAGAAAAATTAATAAGTAAAATAACGATACATGCAATTATACACATATCAAGTATAAAATATGAAACTCACTCAACAAACGCATAATAACAAGATGAACTTCTTTTTTGTTGGTTCTGACGCATATATTGCTTACATCTGGTTTTTCCATTTCGAGTTCTTTAACAAACGAGTTTAACAAATTGGCAAAACATGTTCTGTCTCTTTCGTCTTGACCATCGAGATCAGATGTTAACATGAGGATAACCTTCGAAATAAATCAGCGCATTATTAAACATTATTTCAACGTGGAAAATGTTATGAATAGAAGCGAATGTTCTATTCCGATGCAGTAGCAAAAAACGAACTCTAGGCCTGTGTGGCGTTTGCCGCCCGAGTGAAGCGAGCTCATCACGTGTGTGGAAAAACAATGTTCGAAGATCAACTTTTCCGCACACAGTGATGAAAAAGATTATTTACCTGCATGAATGGAATGGCCCGAACGCCCGGATAGTTGGACAATTTTGGTATGAACGACATCAATTCATCAAGCAACATAATTCTGACGTCATGTAAATTTGTAGTTACTTCTCCAGCTACATCATTCTCGGGCTCTACGTTTGGATCTTGTTCATTGCTGCCATCTTGCGCAGAGCCCTAAAAAGATAATCAATATTTTAAAACATTGATTTTGAAATTAATTAATTTTAGTTCAGATTACTCTTTATTTAAAAGATCTTTCAATAGAAAAAAAATATTAACTTACAGCAAAGGTTGTAGCAGCAGTGAGTGAACTGCTTTCCGAGCGAGCTTGCTGGTTCGAGCGGCTACCGCCTGCAGAAATACCGTCGGTCTGGCCATCACCATATGCGGAGCTGCGTCCGGACACGCTGTGTTCGCCCATTATGCTGTCTACGACACTGCCACCGCTCTCACTGCCGCCACTCTCACTGCCCTTGCTGCCACCACTTCCACCCTTTGTTTTATAAAGTCGAAAACTATGTTAGGAAAAAGGGTCTTTTCACGTAGGAATTTGAATTTCCAAAAATATTGATTTCCAAAGAGTAACTGACTTTTAATATTTTCGAGAATTTGAAAACCCATAAATTCTATTCAAATATGATAATACCTGTTCCGCTGGTGACGTCCTCAGAGTGCTTCCGTCGGTGGCAGCCGTCGACCCTTCGTCGTCCGAACCACCTGCAGAAGCGGTTGTATCAGAGTAGTGTCCTGCCTCTTGTGCATGAGCGACGCCTTGACCCTGAGCGAGTCCTTGCGCAGCTAAAGCTTGCAGACTTTGTAGCGCCTGCCCACTGAGCGCCTGCAAATCTGGTAGTGCTTGCTGGAATCCAGGAAGCACCTGCATTGGAGCCCCATCCTCGTGATCCTGCAAGCTGAGAGCGATCGCTAGTTCTACCATAGCTTCATCGTCTTCAGGTTGGGGCATGTCCAACAACTGTGGGAAACCACCCGGTCCAAGGAGAGCTTCTAATGGGTTAACGACGGCAGCGCGAGCAGCTGCTCCAGCGCCACCACCCTGGTTACCACCGACTGCCCCTTCTGCGCCCAGTAATACCATTGGAACAACGTTGTCCACATCGAAGTTCTCGTCAGCATCAGCTGGCTCGGGGGGTGGAGGTTGCGGAATTACAGCAACTGGATTTTCATCTACCTCAACCGTAGCACCTTTAAAAAGAAGAAGTAATGTGTAAAATAAATTGTCATGTGTAATCGGAACAATTTACACGTTAATATAATTGATTCTAGTTCTTGCGATAATTTGTTATTTTTATGTATAAACAACTGGCTTTCTTCTATGGACAGGGTACTTACTCGCACTACTGTAGTGTGGTGGACTTGGGATGTACACTCTTCGTCTTTTGTATCGGGGCCGCAGTACTTTGATTATAGCTTGTTTAGTATTGAAACTAACAGTCGTGTCAGGGCTGAGTAGCAGTAGTAAATAAAGTTTCACCGCCAAGGGAGTAAAGCCTTCTACGTCACAAATTGTAAATGCATGAATGATTTCAATTATAGCATGTATAACTGCTTCGGTATGAGTTAGTCCCGGCACGACGACTGGTGCAAGAGCCAGATTTTTTGGATATGCGGCATGCAGAGGCCATAAGACGTTCATCAAGTGAAGCATCAGATGCGGATCACTTATACCCATTTGAGTTGGCCTGTCTTGATCAAAAAAGGGTTGGATTTCATTGAAGCTTTCTTCGACTGTTTTTGACAAGTTCAATTCGGCAAATTTGTATAAGTTTTGTGGACGAGTAACGGCTATACTCCGAACGATCAGAACTAGCCGATAGAAATTTTCCGCATCAATATCACAGGGATCCTCGGTTTCCAGCATAACTTTCAATGAATCAAGTACGTGTGTCAGTAAAACTTGGTCCTAATTCACCACAAATGAAAACATATTAAAAAGTTGTTTATTATAATATAATGGTACATTTACTTGTTGAAAAAATGATATGATTACCTTGTGAGAATGATAAGCTGATTTTGAGCTGTGCAAGGAAGCAAGCAGAGCAGTTGTATGAACCTGTACTGAAGGTGGGGTAGGCAGGGTCAAAAGAGTAGAAGCGACATCAATAGCTGTTTGTCTTAAGGCTGCTTTTGACTCATCATTTGACAATATAAAGGACGATTCCAACACTTCGAGAATACTTGAAACCATTCTGAAAATAACGAGGATGATTATATTAAACATTATGAAATATTATGAATCAGCAGTTCTAAAATAATCAAATAAATCATAAATTATCAAAAATAGAAGAAAAATCAACTCAAACCACACGCTGTTATTCTACAATAACGATAGCGACTCTTACCTCTCTATATTAATTGATTCATCCTTTGTTGGTCTGATTGCATTACAATAATTGAGAGTAATATTAGAATTTGGTATTGGAACGTGAGAATATTTTGATTTTGAATGAATCAGTTAAAATGGCTAATAAAGCAATTTATTCACTTACTTATCAACAGAAGTAAGAGGTGTTGGCGAAATGGTCGTATTTTCCGCATCATTGCCTGTTGCATTTCCAGCAGTGGTGGCTGCAGGTGTAGACTGTCCCGCAGGAATGTCTTCTGGCTCTTCTGGCCATCCAAACGCATCTTTGGTTTTTCCATACCTGTAAAACGAATATAAAGTAATAAGATTAATAAAGTGTATCAATTAATAAGATTTTAATAACAAAGAGATGCGTGAATATATTTGGACATACACTTTGATAGAATCGACCATAATGACTCCTTCTGGATCTTGAGATGGACCAAAGGTGATAGTAAGCTTCTTATCAGCCTGAAGAGTCTCTTCTCTCGCCAGTGGTATATCAAACCATCGGCTACGAGTTAACGTAGTCCTAATAGTTCTCCCGAATACCTGATTGAACAATACAAAAATAAAAAAAAATAATCAAATGCCTTAATGCAAGCCGAGATTCTCATTTTGTAATTTTTAAAATTACTTCAATAACACACCTCTATGTATAATGGAGCTCGTTGTATATCTTGAGTTCCCAATTGAATTCTAATTCCAGTCATAACAAGAGTTGCATCGTTGTTCGTAACTTCAACGTTAAATCCCATAGCCTTGGTTGACACTACATACATGCCGGTGGTGTTCAACCGGTGTTTAATCTGCATGACATTGTAAACTTGCAACAGATCGTTGCCTCCGAACTCAACATCATTCATCGCCTGACACTGCTCAAAGAAGTCAATGGGGAAATTAACGGACCCTGAAGGTTTACCAGTCTTAAGAGCTTTCTTTTTCTTTGTTTGCTTAAGTGTTGAAGTCAGTCCAACAGGTTGGACGCTCGATGACATCCAAAAGCCGGTCTGTTCCATTGCAGCCATGTAAATTCTCAAACTACCATCCTCGCAGAGGAGGATCAGTGTCGTTCGGTGTTCGGCATTTGAGCTTGGGTGCCTAATTGCCACCATATCCATAATTTTAGCCTTGGCAGGAACAACTTTGATCTCTTGAATCATAACCGTATCGGGTTTAATCATCAGGATAACAGGGTTGTTGCTGGTTTGAAGAACAGAGCACACAAGTCCTGGGTGGTTAGCCACTTCACTCCACTGGCAAAGAGGTTGAGGTTGATTGTTGTTTGATTTGTTGCCACTACCGCTACCTATATTCGAGACGTAAAATAATGTTTTTTTTAGATGACGTATTTAACAATTTATTAATAAATATTAAAACGAGTAGCTTGACAAATTACCTCCACCATTGGCTTTATTTGAGATATTGATCATATTAACATGATCAATATCATCGACGTATTTCATGGGGGCGACAAAACTCTTGCCACTTGCATAGCTGAAAAACAGCAACTGCAGAGCGTGTGAATAATATATAGAAACTCCACCTCCACAAACTTGACCATTATCTTTAATATCCGAATGATAAACTTCTAAAGTGTGTGTGACGTAGAATGGACCATGTTTAGCCTGACTCTCTTCATCCATGGCCTGGCTATAGATGTAACCTGCTGATGACATGAGCAACATGTGAAATTCGTTGTTTTCAGTGTGAATAAAGGTGCAGTCTCGGATTTTTCCAGTTGGCACGAGGAAGTAGTACTGAGGACTGAGTGCATCTTTGCTTAGATCATAGATCTTGACAAAGTCAGCGGTTACGAGAGCTAATTGTGTCTGAGAACCCGGTAGCCAGATAGCTTTTATGATGAAGTTCCCAGTTTCAAGCTGCGGATGAAGGACCAAATGGTCGGATACGGTCCCCGTGCTATTGAAAGTGAGAACGTGACAGTCCTTAAGACCACAGACCGCCAAAAAATCTTCATTCCACTGGTTGCCGGTCATTGACAGTACCGTGAACGGAATGGGTGCCGAAGCTAGACGAGTCAGGGTTAGTTTGCGTTTTGAAGAATCAGCTTGTTTCAGGAGAGCACTGAGTTGAAGCACCGTAATTTTTCCTTTCTCGTGTGATACGGCTACCGAAACAAGAAACATTATTTAATGAATACTGAACAATATTTGATGCACTTCCTAGTGACAGCTTACCGAGATGTTGTCTCTTGCCATGTGGTGACGATAAACAACACATCGCAACTCTCCGGATCATATGTGCTGACAAAAGCTGCCGAATCGTTTGTCCTTGATCGCCAGAATAATTCATACGCACATTTTCAAAGGCTCCTTCTTGAGAACCCAAAGTTGGCAACTAGAAGTAAAAAGGTATATAATAATTTTGTATTAAATTGTTATTGTCAGATTTTTTGGGCCATTTACTCACCATGAGTTGATCAGTATGTTCAAATTTCTTTTGCACATAGTGCAATTGCGATAGAGCAGCTTGTGCTCGCGAATGACAGCCAACGGGTGAAAATTTTTCGCAGGACGTCTCAACTGCTGGTATTAAGGCACGGGTCAGTTGCACCAATGACGAAACTAATCCACTACCCCATAATTTCGACAAAATCCAGTCTTTGGAACCTTCTGCAAGATGTTAATATCATGATCATCTTTTAAAGATAATAATTCCTGGAACAAACTATAGCCAAACCAAGTCTTACCTAATTGTTTAGCAAGGGCTATCTGCTTCTGTCTGTCTTTGTTACTCCTTTCGTGCTTGTCATGGAAATGCACGGGACTCGATGGTCTACGCCTCAAGCTTGGCGTGAGAAGCATATGACTATCCACGTTGCTGGTGCTATTGTGATACGTCGCGCCATTACTGACCGGCATATCACAGCTCTGAGGGCTCCTTTTTGTCAACGCTTGGCATGAACCATCTTCCTTGGCTCCGCAGTCACAGAAGAAGTTGCCGTATTTAGCATAGGTGACATCATGCCCACGATGACAAACCCTCGCGCAAACGGAACATACGCCTACCCCGTCGACCATGTTGCACGTGTGGCAATGGTACCAGTGCTGGTTCATGAACTCTTTCTGGGTGATGGTAAAGGTACATAGCTTATTGCAGAGGCTATCCTCGTCAGAGTCTTCAGCGCCACTTTCATCCTCGTCGTGCACAATTTCGTCGATCCAGTCACTGTCGTTCACGTCGTTCGATGGTTGAGCCCCTTCCCAGGGAGGAGAAGTGGCACGATCTTGACTAGTAAGAGATTTCTGCGGGCATACGGCACTCACGATATCAGCCACGTAGTTCAAAATGCAGCAGCCAGCTTCAATGTACGATGATGACTTATCAAGATTCTGAGGTTCCTTGTTTAGAAGCTGTTGCTTGCTGATTTGTTAAAAAATAATAAGTCTTCTATACTCTAAAACATTTTTATTCTGATATTCATGTTTAGGGTAACTTACCAGAGCTCTATCCACTCAGTAGCAGATTGAAAAAGTAAAACATGACCTTTATCAGATCCAGCATCAGCCAAAGTCGACATAACTTGCATGAGTTCAGAAAAACTCACACCTTCTGTAGTGCTAGATAAGATTCGACTGGCAATTGGAATGATTGCTTGCAGAATGGTGACTGATACTCCATCACTGATGTTGCTAAAATGAGATATAAGTATTTGTTATTACGTTCACATTGTCTAAACGAACAAACTTTCTATTTCATATTCAAACTTTGTTAAATATTTTGAAAAAATTTAGTAAAATTTCAATCAAAGTTAAATTTTTTACATAACTAAATGATCGATCGATTATTTTTCAAACTTTTATATCGATTATCAACTTCCTGTTTATACAACACACCTGCTTTCCTTGACAATATAATTCGTAAGGGCACGAAGCAGCTGATTATTTTCTTGTAAGGATTGCTGTTCTTCGTTAGAAGAAGGTGCTTGAGTAGTAGGCACAGGAGCTGGATCTGATAATAATGTTTGCCATTGACTTGAAGCCTGTTCATTATTTTGTGCATTGTTTGGTGCATCATTTTTCGGTTCTTCTTCACTAGCCGCCGTTGTAACCGTAGGCGTCGTTCTGTAATTTTTATAGAATTTAGAATCATCTAAATAAAGAGCATTCTTTCAAAATAATAAACATGAGTCTATTTTTAGGATAAAAAATTATCAGTCTCACGTGGGAACTGAAGGTGCTGCTGGAGCAGGTTCACTCATAGTTGGTGGAGCGCTTGAAGTCAAGTTTGCTGAACCAAGAATTACATGCCCCAGCCAAGCTTGTAGTTTCTCATTATCTACTTTAGCGAGATTTGATATTGATCTGCAGAGCCGGTCGAGAGAACCATCGTCTTTTTCAGCAACTTATGTAAAATAACGTTCAGTAAGTTGTGAGGATTCTTATTCATTCTATACATTGTGCGTAATTAATAAATTTAATATTTACCAGTTTTGAAGAGTTTATTGAAAAAATGTAGAACATGGTTACTAAATTGTTGTGAAGATTGTGGCGATGCTATCGACAGAAGAACCGACACAAGAGTTCTGTTTGTGCAAGGCGCGAAAAAGTGGTCTAGTGCTTTGCAGCCAACTGGTTTCTCCAATAGTTGTTCCCAATACTTGATACATTGTTTCAAAATTTTTCCATCAATTGATATACTAGAAATAACAATTTTCCAGATATCAGTATATGCCATTTTTTATAAATGTAATTTTCATTTTGCCTATTTCAACTCACTTGATTTCTTCAAAATTACTGGTATAATCAACAATCAAATTATAGGTGTGATTAAGTACAAACAAGTATTCTCGTAATTGACGTGCTTCACTTTCAGGTTCACCTATCAACGTATTAAGTGATTTTGAAGCCATTTCACGGAAATATTCTGTGCGCACGTCCATTGTCAAGGAAATCAAAATATCTACAGCATGGATACGAAATTCAGAATTTTCCGGAGCTGTTATTGACGTTATAAACGTTACTAACAAATGCAACAAATTCTTCAACGAAGGGTTAATCGAAAATGATCCATATTCCGACAGAGAACTGATATGATGACTGATAGTGGCTAATATATAACTTTCAGCAGGGATTATATCATTGGCATATGTATTCTACAAAATAGAAAAATGTTATTAAAAACCATGTCTTGCTAAATTAATACAGTAGCTCAATTTGTAATACATACCCAAGGTACATGAGCAACGTTTATAGCTTTCCATTTATCAAGTACTGATCGCACATTATTTGGTAATAAACTTATCAATGAAGTTTCATTTGCCCAACTTGCACCACTCATACAAATAATTTCGTCAAGTACAACAAAATCTCTCACAGTATACTTTTTACTACTTTCGGAAGTATCTTGGATTTGGTATAAAATGCTCGCCCGACACGAAGCCAACATAGCATCTGTTAATGCTAAAATATGTGGTAGTATCTCTATCACCAATTTATTCACATTTGAAGCATTAGATTCCGTTGGTGGTTGAACTCTAACATAAAATAAACAATTTAATCAAAAAATTTCGAATTATGATAAAAAAATAAAGATAGAAGATAAAAGTCAATTGGTATTTACTTAGAGGCTTCAATATTATCACTGACAGACTTCCATATACTTTCGTCCATTAAAACTTGTAATTTTCCAATTACTGCAGATAAAATACAAAGTGAACTCAATTTTGGTAGAGCAGATTTTGGGATGATTTTTTCATTCAAATTGACTTCCGGCTTCAAAGATTTTATACAATTTTTCGCAAGTGCCACATCATACTTCACAGAATTGACAGTTGATGAAACAGTTTTCAGTAAATTTTCTGCATACTGTGTGTACATTCCTTGTTTTACTAAGCAATCCTGTAAGGTTTTAACATGATTATTTTAATTTTCATCTATTTACACTATGATTAATGTAAGAGGGTTCATGTCAATATAATAATAAAAATAAAATAAAACAAAATAACATTTCTTAACTCTAGATACACATCTGAAGTAATTTGTCAACATCTTTGTAAGGTATTTTTTTTTCAATTCTTATATTTTACCTTCATCCAGCCAGTAAATGTTTTATAGGCAGCTCGTGGACCCCAAATTAATGAATGGAGTAAAAGAGGACCTGCAGCTATTTCTTCTCCTAAAGCAAGTTTGTCCATATAAGGAGTCGACGGCGGTAGCATGAGCAATAGTCTAATGACAAACAATAGTAAATTTTACAAACTGATTTCTTTTCTCAACTTATAATATAAATTGTTATCTTTCTAAATTATAAACTGAACCATGAGAATTCATTTTCAAATTTCTTCCTTGTAAAACAGTCCTCATGATTCAAAAAACGTTTTGGTTTATTCGGTTCATACCGTGCAATCAAATACTGTAACTAATTTATATAATTAAATAATCGGCACAAAGTTGCGAATTGTAAAAAAGGAATTGAAAGAATAATCTAGAGATACATATAACGGACACATGCGAAATCTTAACAAGAATTTTTCGTAAATAAAGTAAGAAAATATACAAAACCCAACAATAGGCGTAAGGCCGGCCCTCACATTATACAGTGGATACAGATGGATCCGACCAGACATGCATAAACAATAGAAAAAGCTATGGACGAATTTATGTTATTTCGCGGATTTGTCCACTGGCTCAATGAACTGTCCAGAGAATCAATGAACTGCGCAGAGAAAATTGTGAACAAATTTATCACTTACTGACCCAAATAAATAAAATGTCAGATTTAGAAAGTAAGAAATAGAGAATGAAACTAACAGTTGAAAGAACAAATAAAAAATCAGGGGGTCGAAATTATATAATATAAATCAAAAAGTAGGACCGATGAATGAAACAATATAGAAACAGAAATGGAATAAAAAAACAGAGAAAAAAACCTAACAGTAAAAAATTAAGAGTCGGAAAATAGAAAATCGGAAAATGAAACTCGAAGAATAAGACTTGAAAAATGGAAGTTTCAACTAAGCATTGGAAAACGAAAGTCAGGAAACCAAAGTCGTAGAATGTGAGATAAATCCCATGAGTAGCATGGTAAGAGTTAAATATTATAAAAAAGATTGACGTCGGAAAATGGAAATTAAAAAAAGGTACTTGCAGAATTCGTAATCACAAATTGAAATAAAATAACATGAATCGAAAAAGATATTCACAATATGAAAATCAGGAAACGGGAGACAAAGAACTGTAATTTATGATATTTATAAATCGTTCCACGAACGGGTATTAAATTGAGGGTTCGATTTCTAGGAATTCAATTCGGGGATGAACTTCAACGTCAATGCGAAAGCGGACTAGTTTTTAATATAATGAATATATAATTTTATATTCATCAATAGTATAAATACTCACCTCCAACAAATAGAAAAGCAATACTGTATTGCACATAAACCAGTGAAAGTCATCTTTTCTTTACCATCTGGACCAACTTTTTTTGGCATATTGGTTTGATTGAGTATGTTCAATATGTCAATCAAAGCATCTACAAGCAGTGGATACTTCATTTTATCAGGTGTTCCCAAAATAAAATTACAAGCCTGTTCGAAAAACAAAGGGATTGAAAAAATTGTTTAATCTCTGGGAATTATAACCAATAATTAATTACCAATCCATCAAGTTTCGGTGTATCTTGATTATTGAAATCGTAAGCAGTGAGATTATAAAAGCGTGGTTTCATGGAAAACTCATCTTGCGGTCCGAATTTTCGGTAATTATCTTCAATTTCTTTCCAAGGGGCATAAATTCGTGAAGCTTGCTTATTTCCATCTTTAGTGTCTGATACTAGACTAGTAGCAGAGAACAAATTCCATTGAACCTAGTAGGAATCAATTGAAACTTAAGTTACATATAAAAATTATGGTAATCATTCCTAGAAAAACGTTTTTATTATGTGGCTGTGTGAGACTTTTACTACCGTTCAGTTTTCACTATCAAACAGACGGCCCTGGTATCTCAAATTAGTTTATAATAAACTAATTATTATTTTTTTAGCATTTGCAGTGTCACGAGAAATGAAGAATGAAGTATGAAATGATGAAAAGATGAAATGAAGAATGAGATGACTCGAAGGTTATTGGCATTTAATGGCCAATAATTATACACTGCACAATGCATTATAAGAAGTACATATTTTTTCATGTCTATATTTCATAAAAAGTTTTACCTGTTCAAGAAGAGTAGAAGGCGCATCGTAAAGGTGTTTCATCATATATTCAAGTAGAAGCAATAGTCGTGAAATATGCAATATTTGTGAATCTTTCATAGGACTCTTTATAGCTTCACTGCACCTGACTGCTCCACTGCCAGTCACAAGTAATACAGACTTCTTTTGCATCAAATTCAAAGAATGGAAGAGAAACAAGACGAGCTGTGCATGCTCCACATTCAAATCTAGAAATAATCATATATTAGAATCAATAAAATTCAAAATATATGTATGTTATCAATCTAAAACGAGTCTCTTCACCTTCATTCTCAGTTTCAAATGTAGATGGTGGATTACAAACATTTTCAACCATTGTTGTTACCAATCGCTGCCAAATACTGATACAAGCAGCTTCTTTTTCAGATTGTGGTTTTAATAAAAGAATCTGAAATATTTAATGATTTACAGATTTCGAATCTGAAACATGGATTATTAATTTAAACTTGTCAATTTTACCTGTGCGAGAACGCTCAACGTTCTTGGATAAACTTGCAATGGCCAAGATGAAGCGCTAGCATTTTCAGTGGACCATGGACTAACTCCCAAATGATGTAGCAAAGTATTCTGAAGAGTCTCACTCAAAGTATTTCTAGCTAATAAATTATGTGTATAACGGCTCAAAGCTTGTGAAAATTCAGTGTACATTGCACCTAGTGTAGCTCCATAAAAAACTGAAATAGTGCCTGTAAGAAGGTTTCAATTCTTATATTCGTTTGAACATCAACAGAAATTAGGTGTTAGATGAGTTTATGATGCGCGATATAAAAATTGCTTGATGACTTCAACAAAAAGATTCTTACCAGTTTCTGTACGAGCTGCTTCATGATCTAAATCTCTTATAATAGCAGCCAATATAACCATTTGCTGTTCAACTAAACCATTAACCACATAGTCTCTAACATATGCACTTCTACTCCCGATTAAGTGCTGATTCATAAACTGAAATATCTGAGTAGCCAGTGATATATAACCATGTGGCTCTCGATTATCTGGGACAACTGTTGCATTTCGTTCTGTATTAGATTCTTCGTTATTCTCTTTTGTAGTGCTAGTTGAAGGTCCATCAGAGGAATCCAAAGTTTCTTCAAACCAAAGTCCCAAGATTGGTTCACTATCCTCTTCTAAAAAACAATAGATTGAATATTTTAGAATGATATATTAAAATAATAATATTTTTCTTTAATAAAATTATCCTACCTTGGTCAGTAGAGCTTTCAGAGCAACTATACAGATCCTCATAATAAGTAGTAGAGTCAGATTGACTTAATGTGTCACCTTCCAGAGGGTGTTTTTGAACCCTTTTGAGTGTACAAGCCTTAAAAAAAAATGAATTTAAATGAAACTCTTAAACGAGACTTTTTGTTAACAAAACTTTTTAATAAAACTATTACCTTTCGATAGCTTATAGTTGCTAAGTAAAAGAGCAAGTGATTCAAAGGTGCAGCTTGAAAGAAAGTGGCTACTCTTTCTAATGCTGTGGCCGTAGCTAAGATGTCTAATGGAGCTGATTCTGGTGGAGAAGCTTGTTCGATTCCAGCTTCAACAGAGACATCTTCCAGTAAAGCACCCATTAATGTCAGCGCATGAGAGGCTAAAGCTACAGATAAAACGCCGAAACCTTGTTGTCTGGATAATAAAAGAATGGATGGTTACGATCCACTTGCCTAATATCAAATATGGTGAATATTAATTACAAAAAAATGTCTTCTTACACTTTCATCAAATTTATCCGCCCAGTGCCATCACGAGCTTTACTAGGAGATTTCCCTTTTTCTTCTTTTGCTTTATCAGCAACACTGAAACTGCTTACAGATAGCTGAGCTTGTAAACCAGCTACCAAAAGCCACACTCCAATTAATAAATGGTTTTGAAGAATCTATGGAAATTTTTATATCACAAATTGATCTTTTGTCATAAAAATGTTATTAAAACGAAACGGATTCTTACGTGTCCACCAGCTCTTGTACTGTGTCTGATGATATTTGAAACTAAAGTGAAAATCTCCAAACTCTTTTCCACAACACTTATAGCCAATGCATCATATTCTTCTTCAGTGCTTTTGGTACTCTGACTACTTTGTGGATTTGTACTCGTATTTGAACTGCACTTTGGAGAAATAGCGTTTGTAATTCCAACAATACTCGATGCTGTCGCGTTTGCGATCGAACAATAGAGACAAGACATAGTCAATAAAGACAGTTTTTCTAATTTTGCGGGTGTTAACGGCTCAAGAATCGGCAACGAAACAACACTATGTACAATACTAATATCATTGACTACTGAATGAAGACTATGCCGAATCGTATGAGCTTCAGTTTGATTCGCTGGCAAACAGAAACTTTTTCGATTTAAATATGCTTGGTACTTCCTTGAATAGCGTGCCAGGTGAGGTAAATTAGAACACATGTCAAGGAGCATATCTCCTGCTCCCATACTTTGGAGTATACTAATATTATTTGCAATGAGCATCACCTGAAATAAAGGAATTTTTGAAGATTATTTAGTAATATTTAGTATTGAAATCATAAAAGCCTGTGCTAAAGTTACAAGAAAATTTGAATGTAAGTATGTTCTTTATAGAGTATGATAAAATTCATTGTAAATTACAATTCATAATTATCAATAGAAATTTTATAATAATAACCTTGGTGTCTGATCCTTGCTCAGCAGTTGGTGTATCTGAACTTGATTTAGTAGAACTGTCAAGCGCAGCATCATTAGAGATCGTAAAGTCTTGTAAGGGCATAGTCAATTGTTCCAAAATGCTTGTTGACAAGTCATTGCGAGCACGTTTTGTCTCTTTTATAGGTTGTGGAGGACCATCTTTTTCTCCACTTGTTGGAGAACTTTTTACACTTTGTGGAAGCTTGGCATTCTTTAAAATGGCTATTAGACCAACTTCTTCTGGTTTTGAAAGTAATGATTGACCAATGCACAGAGCACGAATAGGTAAGAGCAACTGTTTTGTAGTTAAAATTGTTGTCATGTTTTCTGTTCCAGTTTGTGAACTGTTTTGCGGCAACTTGCCAACCAAGTATGTGAGTAATACCCGACATGCTTGCCAAACAACTGGTATCTGACTTTTAGAAACTGAAACAAGATATTTGCATGCATTATAACTGTATTATTCACAATTAAATTTCTGTTTACCAATAATAAAATGTTCCTTACAAGTATTAACACAGGAACCAATATAATCAGCTGTTAATGCAGCAAAACATGTGTAGAAAGCTTCATCTTCATCATTGTGAGCAGACAATTCTGGTCCACTAGAAAATTACATCATTTGTTGGTTACAATCAGAAGAACTTGAAAGATTTGAAAAATTAAATTATACTTCTGGAACAGAGGTTATGTTAGTGATTTGGAGAAAATGACAATTTCTCATACAAAAATGATCAAACACATTTTTTCTCGCGACAGTCGAGCATTACACTTTATCGTGGAACTTGATATGACATAAAAATCAGACAAATTATGAATTCTCCCCATATTTCATGGGTGTTTCTAGAAACGTAATTTCTGATATTCCTTCTGAATGCGTAATATCAAATCCGAGGGGATGCACGGAAAGTCCTTGTACGTATCAATAACGTGGCTATAAGTATTATCTTGCGAAAACAAAAACAGTCTCGAGGTAATAAAAGTCGACTGAGGGGCAAACGCAAATCAGCCTGCTGTAAACGCTTCTTCCACAAGCCAACCCCGACCCTCGCAAAAGCCCTGAACCAACGGTAACATCGCGAAAATCCTCGCCAGCCTCTCCAGACAACCAGGAGCTCGTGGATCACAGGAATTTCGTGAAAATCAAAGGATTATGGGGCATTTTCATCAGCCAAATGTGTACTGTCACCTTGAGTACGCGAGGGGCGATTGGGATTTTCTCAGCGTAGACCCGGTGTTTCGGACTGAAACTTTTTCTTACCTCTGGACAACGGCCTTGACTAGCTCGACGATGTCGCCTTTGTTGAATGAGCCGTAGGAAGCTGATAAAATCGGCTTTATTATCGAACTCCAGTCGGAGACACCACCGCTCTTTGCCGCCATCTTGGAAATAGTCTGCGAGACGACGGGCGGCGCATCAGCTTATTCAGCGGCGCAAGTAACAACTCGCGGCTCACTCACCGGGCTCACACATTATACGCTCATCTTATGGAATATGGAATACGTATATATGATTATAAGTACTTATTATTAGATAGAAGTATATCTATACGCAAGTACGATTTTTTTTTTTACTTCCAGGGGTTATCCTCACGCAAGTACGATTAGTGCAGACCCTACTAAGGACGATGACTGTTACTACTTATTTATGAGAAAACCCCAGCTCTTATCCCTTAATTTCAGAATTTCCCTTAAAGTTGTAATTCATGGTAAGCGGTCTTTTTTTCGTTTATTGCAACAATTGCTAATGATGATCTTATTTTTGATCAACTATATATTGGAAAAATTTGTATGTAACTGAACTCTAAATAAATACTTTACAGCTCAGAGTATGTATGTAACATCTTTTCTTCTGCTTATAATCTTTTTTACTGTGTAAAGGATTGACTGATTTGGGTTTTTAAGTACTTCCACTGAGATTGATAAAAATTAACACATTTATTCACAATTAAACATTTTTTAATGAAATGTACAAAAAATATCTTATGTATTATGACTTTTTATTACATTATAGACCTCCAGTCTTTGAATTTCTAAAAGTAGCTTAGCAATAGCATGCCGTAGTTGATGGAAAGAAGACAGAGATAGTTCAAATGTATAACTTTTTCCATCGCTCAGAATCCACTCCATCAGTACATAGGGCTCCAAAACTTTTGACATTACACTAAAAAGAGATTTTTTTTATATTTTTCATCGTTTATAAACTATTTATGCATAAAGTACTGTTTTTACATTATTTTTACCTAGAAGAAATGATTATGTCTACTCTCCATTTACATGCAATCAAGCTAGGCAGGAATTTAACTCTGTTTGATAAATTTTCCATCAAACCTGGCCTTTTTGGTCCAGTCAATACTGAAACAATATCTTGTACACATTCTGGAGAAAATCTAAAAACAAAAAGGATAAAAAAAGTATATATCAATTTTACAATTTCAATTGAATATACAAAGTACTCACTTTAATTCTTGCAGGCACTGCTTGAATTCAGCAGGCTTCACAGTTATACTGGGTGCTCGTAAATGTGCTCTGAGAATTATAAGTATAGCAGCATACCATTCATCCACAATTTCTTGAGGTGTATCAAAATTTGCACTAATGATTTCAAGGGCTCCTTCTTCAATATAGTCTTGATCAATTGCTTTTACTGCAACTGTGAATGAATAATGAAACATTGACAGTAAAAAAATTCTCATGAAAAAAAAATTCTGTGTTTAAATCTCCGTTTGTTCAAATAATAAAATCATTCTGATAATGTGCCAATCTCAACAATGGAACAGTAACTTACGTTGTAATAATGGTCTAATCACAGCTTGTTTGAGTTCGGAAAAATGCTTCGTATGGTTACCCAACATAGACGATAATTGGGTTTGAAAAGACATATCGATCGTTCTTATATTTACAATCTATAATCACAATGGAGACCCAATATAATCACATTTTAGTTTATAAAAATAATCGAATCCTCCGGCTCCGGCCGGATTTTGACAATCGCTGGCAGAGACAACTGATGGCTCACGAATCAGCTGTTGCGCTTGCGCTAATGCGCCGGAAACGGAGCCGTCTTCTGATGGGAGAGGGGGACTCGCGGAATCAGCACTCAGCAGCCGTCGCGCCTGCTGCAGCCTGCGCAGTGCGCAGTGTAAACTGCGAAGTGCAAACTGCGCGAGAGTCAGACTTGCAAGTTGAAAAAGAAGAGTTGTTTTTTTTGCCGAACAAACTTAGTGATCGTTGATTGCAATGGCTCTATGGCGTGTCCTACCACCGAAACTCGCAGGAACGTCGAAAAACGTCTTCTCGAGCACGCCATGTCTCTACTATCATCCAAAAGTAAGTGTGAATTTCGGAGAACATCGGTAACCTTCAAACTTCCCTTGGTACGAGATTGCGGTTGATTGCACCGTTGATTTAGATTTGTGATGAAGATTTTTTGTACTATTGATGATAGCTGCACATGGAGGATTATGTATTTTTACAGAAAAAGCATCGAATCGTTATCTTTTTGTTTAAAACTTATATACACAGAAGCAAAACATTTACGATTCATTGTGCAATAACTTTTTTTTTATCTGCGTAATTTTGTTGTAGCATTGATGAAATTCGGAAAATGGCTCTAAAGTCATTATTCTTCACTATTTAAATTCAATATTCATATGTGAATTTATCAATGTCTAATTGAAGATGAAATTTATTTCTAGTACTTATATACAGGCGATGTGGATAGATAGAATGTCTTTTTATACATTATTATAGATAGATACATCATTAATAATAGATGATTATTGATATTGTGTAACTAATCAGAAACCAATTTGCAGGTTTTGGATCACTATGACAACCCAAGGAATGTGGGTAGTCTCGACAAAAATGATAAAACCGTAGGAACAGGCTTAGTCGGAGCACCTGCATGTGGTGATGTTATGAAACTTCAAATCAAAGTAGATGAAAATGGTAAAATCATTGATGCTAAATTCAAAACTTTTGGATGTGGTTCAGCCATTGCATCTAGTTCTCTTGCGACCGAGTGGGTGAAAGGAAAAACGGTAATTTTATTGCCTACTTTTTAATAACTTCTTGAAATTCAGGTTTTTATTCAACTATTAACTCATTTAATATCTCAATACAGATTGACCAGGCACTGAAATTGAAGAATACTGATATCGCTAAGGAATTGAGCCTCCCACCTGTCAAGCTACACTGTTCAAGTAATTATCATTTTCAGGGATTTTTCTATAATTTCAACAATCTAAACAATTAGAAAACCAATCATTATAAATACAATTTTTTCAGTGCTTGCAGAGGATGCAATTAAAGCAGCACTTTCAGATTATAGGATTAAGCAACAATCTAAAGATGAAAGTGAGAAAAAAGAAGCCCAAGGATGAGAGCAATAAGAAACAATATATTAAATTCAGATAAAATAGTAATTTTTTTTTGTTAAGGCTGTGCATAGACTGCAAATACTTATTCTTATTCTGAATTTGTATTTAACTAAATTCTATCTATCAATACTGGTTACTATAGATTGTATATTTTAAAATCAATAAAATTGAATTTTCATTTATTTTAGTAAAGGTATGAAAATTCTCAATTCATTAATATAATAACATGGTTATAAAAACTAAATAATTTAAAAGTAGTTAAACCAAAATCTATATTTGAAGGAAGTGAACATCTTTGTTAACAATGTTGATTCAACTGCATTCTAAGTAATGATAATTTTATTGCAAAGAACAATATTTTTCAACATTTTCAATTTTTATTAAGGATAATAAGTATGAGAAAAAATTGAAAAGGATAAAAGCTCTCAGTGAAAAACTTTTTGCAAAGGTGTAGAAATTTATTTATTACAGGAACAGGTGTTTATTTTCTTCATCATCAGTGATGATTGCCACACAGCTTACAAATATAATCGTCGACTCAATTGCTAAATTAACTATCAAACGTTCATTCAAACATGACTTATAAGGGCATGAAAAAAGTTACATATGTGATTGTAAACAATTAACAGTGACAAAAATTAACATCATTTCACTGACAGTTTATTGTACATTCGAAAAATTGATTGTTTTTTTCCCAAGCATGCTTGGGACACATATGAGAAAATTTTTCACTCTTAATCACACGCGTTTTATATATGATTATGGAATGTACTTAATCATCCAACACACGCGCAACACGTCACATCACCAGAGAAAACCTGTCGAGAGCTTATATATAATATGTATATATATATATATATATATATGAATAAAATCTGTGCGAACGATTCTGATCCGTGTAAAGTGCACGAAAATTTAAATTTACATTTAAAATAGTTTTACGGTAAAGAAGCGTTCGCTTAATTCACATTATCTGCATCTCGGACATTATATTTCATTTAATTAAAATATGGTCCAGCAACAGAAACGCAGCAGCTGACCTTAAACCTCGCTATAACAAATAGTTTACAGAAAAATCGAGTAATATCCTTACATCACAAGAAGCACTTACACAAGTACAAAAATTTTTGAAGACCCTCATCAATAAAAAAAGTGGGTCTAAAACAGTACATTAATCGGAGTATTCAATATTCAACAGATGCTTCTGTGATACACTAACTCGAGTGGAGGACTTGATTTGATTATAATTATTTTTACATCGAGGCAAGATCGGAGCAAAATATTTTAACGAACTTCTCCGCGATTGCATATTTTTTTAGTGCACGGTGTTTCACGTCTTGCAGGATTTTTCATTTTATGTTAAAATTGAATCTATTCTGATTTTGACGTCAGTCAATCGGCAGATGACTTTGTGCGTCTTCTATGATGATTACGTGCAAGCGCATGAATAATGGTCACCAAGAAGTAAACTACCATCAGCAAAACAAATTTATCAAAAAGCCAAGAAATCGTTGTTGCACCTTCCTGTAAAAAAAAATTACATTTTTATAAATTTCAATCATGGTATACATTGTGTAAATTTCTGCACTAAAGAATAATTTACGTATTTGGTCATAAATATTCCCCCAGAAGAAACTTAGTTTTAAAACTCCCATATCATACATGATAAAACAAAAGCTTATTACTTATAAGCAAGATTATTATAAAGTCAAAATCAAAGATAAGCTACTTTAAGTTATTTACTGTTCCACGAAATGAAAAAATTTAATATATATGAATGATGAACAACTTACCGTGGATGACTTATCATGCAATTTTCGTTTTTGCTCTACTAGATATCTCTTCAATGGTTCTTGAAATTTGTTGCCTACCACAGGTACATATGCCAAAAAGCTAATTGCCTTATCTAATAATTCTTCGTTGAATGCTATTATCACAGCTAATTGCTGAATATGCATTTTAACAATTGCTTTACCAATTAATGTGGCACCGAAAAATGTCCAAAAAGGTATGAGGTAATGACCACAAGTCAAGCCAGCAAGATCAAATAGGGGATTAGGAATCTGTAAAGCAATAAATGATCTATAAGTTTTAGTCTAGAAGAAAATTTGTACATCACTATCAAAAATGAAAATCTTCATTCTCGATAATAAGTCCATTTTCAGTGATAATAGAAAAATTTACTTACTGATGCACAAGCCAAAATACCCAAAAAACCAGCTTTTTGTACAAAGTGCTTCATAGCCAATTTGGCACGCATAACAAATGGAATATTTGCTCCATTTTCAATTGCTTCAAGAGCTTCCAGCTCTTTCAATTCCTCTTGATCAAAATCTTGATTTTTACTACTTTGTCGACTAGTTCGTGCAGCTCTTGCCATAAAATAGGGTGGTAATTCGCCCAAAGCTGTTCCAGCACCCCACATCATAGCTTCAACTCGCACCTTTCTCATTATACTTAATATTCCTACAGTCCATGAGGCATCTACAGTTGTTGGACAGATTATCTGATCAGGATACGGTGGCTCAGGGAAATTCAGGGCGCCACATTCGTATGCTGCCATTGTTACCGCTGCAATGTGTGGACCCAAGTATAAAACAAATGTGTGTAGCCCTGTCCCCAGACCAACACTCGATAGCACTCCCAAGCCAACCCAATATAACCACCATCTCACTTGACTTTCCCAAGTTATGAAAATCTGAAAAAAGATCATCAAATATGGTTTCTATTCAAGTTTCTTTTTTCTTCAAGAAGATGCTTGTGTGAGTTTTATTCACCTGTTGCTGTGGTCCAGAAAGTCTACCCAGCACAAAAAATAAAGAAACCAGAGATACTGTACAAAATACGGTTTTCCTATATCGAAGTATATTCCTTGCAAAAGTAAGGCAGTCAATGAGCAGTTCGCGTATAAAATAATTGAGGGTAACAATTGGATGTTGCCATAAGGTTAAGTGGTCTGGATCAATTTCATCTGGTGGTATCGATTTGGGTTGCTCTTTTTGATTGTGGATTGACTTTGGTCGAGCACCATTTGTTGATGTGGATGGCACATCTTTTGTCCGACGTATAGCATTTGTAGTCCCCAACATTGTGGCTCCTAGTTTATTTGTCTAAAATTGAAATTCAACATTGATCTATTATTGTTGGTAATTTTACATAATAATATTAGAATATTAACCCAAACAACTTTCAACAAAATAAAAATAGTTTGCAACATAAATCAATATTAAACAACACACAAGGTTAAGATATCCATACTAAATTTATATTCATCAGTTTTTTTTTCCTAGTTATAACCATTTGCAATCCAAAAATTTGTTAACTTTACTTCAGCTTCGATGAAATTCATGTCAATAATAAGATAATTTCTGTGGTCTGAAGAATATTCACACGCCTCCACCATTTTTCTTTTTCCAGAGAGTGGCTTCTACACTGATAACGTAATACTATCATTAGCGCCACGAATATGCTAAATTTTCTATCAAGCATGTACAGTCTCAGTCTCTACATAACTGACTAATACAGACTCACTTCAGTTATCAGTAGAGAGAAGTAACAATAAACACATGGGTCATGTGGGATCAAGGGTCTTGCCTCATTGTCATTCATTATCATATTATGTGTCTCTCATACTAGTACTGATATATGACTACTGTGCTCAGAATAGAAAATAAATTGATTGAAATTTTATTTTAAACTTTCAAATTTTTAATATAAAAGCAAGAGAAAAGAAAATCATATTGAACAAAAATGTTGAAAATATTATAGTAAAAAGTATAGTTGATCTAGGTTGAAAATTAAATTTTGAATATTAAATTAATTTTTCATCAAGATTTTGTGATTTCATCAGATTATTGATGAATAATAAACTACTGGAATATTCCACTTGGATATGTGGAACTCAAAATTGAAATTTCAAAAAATTTCCATTTCAATATATGCATTTACAAACTATTTGAAAAGAATTAGAAATACTACCTAGTTCATGGCTAGAAATTGAAATTCTAGAATCATATTCACTATTTACTTCATGTATTTATTGTTATCTCCACAACTCACTTTTACTGATAACAGAATTATGGTTTTGGCAACTCACTTATTTTTTCATGATACTAGAAATTATTTTATGAATGTAACTAAATATAGTAAAATGTAAATTGAGATTTTAAAATAATTGTAAGATGAAAAATATTAGTTTCTATATTCTGATGAGTTTCACCGTAATCATCATACATCTAGGGATAATTTCATGCATAAATATGAACTGAAAAATTAAAGATAAGAAAATTAGCAAAACTTCAAAGTGTTTGAGAAACTTCTTATGAAAAGTTATCAAGCATAATCAAAAGAAGCTGAAAAAATGCCTAAAGATCTAAAATATAAAATAATCAACAGAAAACACATGAACTAGTGAATAACTGAACAAAAACTACAATTCGAGTGCACTGCCAAATACCATCAAGACTTTTTCACTTGTAGATCTATCTGATATGGGTTGAGCATGTCCCTTTAAAAGTATATCAAGATCATTGTGAGACATTTCTTGATTAGGTGTCACTGCTGTGACACTGCTCAATTCCTTGTTATTCTCCTGAGTAGAATTTTTTTCAGTATTTTCTGCTGCTCCAACTGCATTTACGCTGTTTGCAGCAGCTGCCTTTCGTTTAACACGTTTCCGCACCATGGTTCGATGTCAAAAACTATAATAATTTTAGTCTTAATTTTTTAATCTTCAAAGGCGTTCTCAAATTGACACATAATCCAAACCATGAAAAAGTAAATTTAATACTTCTAGGCAAAGTATGCTAATAATACCTCACACCTGTACTCAATTAGTTGAAACTACAAGAAATACATTGAATCTAGGGAATTATACCTTGGCATACATATCCTCACCTAACAAGAGAGACATATTTAGTACAAAGGCTTATTAGAGCAGAAGAGCCAAAAGTTAAATTGAATTACCAACATTCTAAAATGTACTCCAACAAAAATTAGACTCACATTCATTGACACGCATACAGATGTGCACATTTGCACACACACACAGACACACACACATACACATTCACTTATTTAGAGCCTGAGTAATCACAAGAAAGAAAAGAAGAAAAGGAATCTGAGTTCAAGCAAGTATGTACTAAATATACACATTGAGAAAAAACCATGTAAACTTGGGAGAGAACTCAACTACCAACGAGTCAGCTATTTTTCCTTCAAAACACTGAACAGCTATGTCCATTATCTGAGAGTTGACAAGCTCAGGACCAGAAAAGAATTATCAATAATCAATAACGACATACAAAGTATCTATTTTAAACATTAAACAAAGTAAAAAGATCAATAAACACAAGGCTTTCTCCACGTTATTAAAAGGATAGAATAAACTACTATATGACAGCAGTTAGGTATCAGCTTAAATGACGGAGCATACAGTGAGCTAAAATTAAGCCACTTATCGTTTCAATTAAAATCGAGACATATGTTGGATGATAGCGAGAAGTATTTTTAAAATGTGTCTTATCATTGAAATCATGCGAGACGAATCACGAGTGAATCATCTAAGACAAGCTGTAACTCTCTGCAGTCTGTACCGCTGCGATAGATAAATACCATTTTGCAATCGTCGCCAGCCCTAAACAAATCCCACGCAATGAACTTTTAGGTTACGTAAAGAGAGAGAAATTGTACTAATCACGTGAACTCGAGAGAGGCGGTCGGTCAGAAACCATACGATATTTAGCCGCGCGTAGCGCAAAGCCACGTAAGGCTTATTACTTATATACTTGCGCCCAACAGCTGCTCCATTTTGTTGGTTTTGCAACAAAAACAACATGACACCGTGGCACGCGACAATGAATAACAACAATAATAAACGCTGCTTACGTGGGACGCTGCTGTATGCCTCTAAACGGTCCGGCTCCACGGCATCGTATTATATATACACGTATACGACAGAGTCGACTGCGGGACAATTGGACGAAGCTCCGTCGATTCGCGGCACAACACTCGACGTGTCCAGCGCAGCAGGCTGCAGCAGCTATACTGAGCCTATACCGAACTACTGAATATACTGAACTGATACTGATCGCTCACACCTTCACCACCAGTGCCGCGCGCCGCACCGAGTCATGAGACCCCCGCTCGCCCGCACTTCGCAGCTAAGATTTTCCCTGCAGTCCGTTGATTCGCCCATCAGCGCTACCAACTCGGAAAACGGCTCGGCCCATGATATGTATACATATATATACTCCCTTGCGACGCCTCATTCATATTGTTGTTTATATAATTAATTGTTTAATTATTGATCGAACCGGGTTATAAGTATACTTACCTTTTTCGAGTGACGAGGAAGTTGAAGTGTGCCAAGCTTCTGTAGATATGAGTTGCGTTATGCGCGCTCATGGTATGCATTATATACTTTGAATTTTTCGCAAGCTCAATATTTATTTTGAGAATCATTTGTATTGGTAACAAGTTTGAATTTAGAAATTGTTTATCTTTACGGTACAAATAAAGAAATTTTCAATATTAGTACAACATATACTTGCTAAAAAATGTTCTTTTATTTCGGGGTTGATAAAACTTTGCTGCATGAAAATAATCATGGTTATAATATAGTAATTATTGACAAATAATCGTCATTACCAAACATTATTGGAAAAGTAACTTTAATATATGACTAGCAACACTATTTTACATCATTATTATGTACAGATATAAGAAATGAAAATAATACCAGGGATGAATCTCAGATCACCACTGACTTCTCTTTGCTTTCTGACTTCACATCTTTTTAATTCCATTCATATTATTACTATCTATGAAGACTTTTCATTGTTCATATTTATTGTACATTTCAACTGCATTTCTGTTGATGAAAGAAAAGTACCAATAGTTTTTTCTGGAGTTTTGATGTTCTATTTCCCTGCTGTAATTATAGTCATCAATATAATAGTGAACAGAAACAGTTTTTTATAGAAAATTCGTTTTATACTTACATTGTTATTTCAAAATATTGACTCTGACAATAGTAACAACTAATAATTGAATTTTCATTAATTTCAAAAATTGTCCTATCTTGAGTTTCTATTGACTTATTACATGATATATTCTTGATCTCTCTTCTGAAGTTAAAAATTGTGAAAATATTCCTGAATTCTGGTTCCTTTGGATAAATATGAATTTTGAAACAAGTTTCGTATAATTTGTTCTGAATTGTGATGATCTAACATTTCTTGTTTGTTTTGACTCAGTGAAAAATCATGCTGTGTTGTACAATGTAAACAGAAATACATTGAACTAATCAGACTGTATACACAAATTCTTAATCTTCAAACTCCCAAGACATAGTCAAAGAGGGAAACTCACTAGAGTAATTATAAAATCTAGACCAATCTCAACAACAATTTTACAATGATTTTTCACTTTGTTGTTTTTCTCATCAATATGAATAATCACTTAGGATTTTTTAATCATATTTTGATGAATAATAAAATAAATATTCTATAAGTAAATAAAGAATGACAATTTCAGAATAAGTTCATACTTCTTAGTTTTATGCTGCTGGAAGTACTTCATCTCTAAATGCAAGAGCTGAAACTACTTTCTGATGTCCTTGGTATTCTCTTTTAACAGTGCCAGCTGCTATATTCCATAATCTTGCAACACCATCAGAAGATGCTGTGAAAATATATTGTGAATCTGCACTGAATGCTGCATCCCAAACCCATCTCTTGGCTTCATGCTGGAGCACTTGTGCTTCAGAAAAGTCTGTGGTCTTCCAAACCTTGGCAGTTTGATCAGCAGAAGTTGTAACAAGTAGTGTGGAATCTGGGCTAAATTTACATTTGAGCGCATAGTTTTTGTGTGCATTGAGTTTGTGTCGTGGGTTAAGCTTTGTGGGTTCTTCCCCGATGCCACCAGTGAGTGCCCAGATGAAACAATGTCCCCTGTTATTGACAGCAGCCATATAAGTTCCATCAGCATTCACAGCTATATCTTGTATCGATGCTTCTGCTTCAGGAATCAATTGTTCATTATGATCTGACCTGAGATCCCATAAATGTATTACCCCACTTTGATCACCCACTATCAATTCAGCTTGATTGGGATGCAAAAATACGCAATTTACTGGTGCTGAAACTTGAAAAATTCTCTGACACTGAAAACTACTGGACCTCAAATCCCAAATTCTTGCTGTACAGTCTTCACCTCCAGTAAACATCCACTTGCCTTCCTCTTGAAAGCCAAGCCCACTGACATTCTTAGAGACGCCTTCGTAATTGATGATAGGATTTGGATTGTTGGAGTTTAAATCGTACATGCGAATGTGCTGATAGCCTGCAGCAGCAATCACATACTTATTAGGGGTGATGGCCAGAGCATTGACCTGTGAATCTGTGTGCTGCAGAGTTCGTTGACAAATTCCTGTATGAGCTTGCCATATTTTGATGGTGTGATCGTAGCCCCCAGTGGCAAAGATCACTTGATCATTGGTGGTATTTACTTCGCTCATCTCCTATTTTACATGTGATAAAAATAAAAAATCAACTCACGAAACGAAACAGACTATAATGAGGAAACATTATATTCTCATACCTTAAAGGTTATGCTCATGTTGTTCGCGCGATCGCCTCGTTTTTGCCAAATCTCACCTCACTCCCAACATCGACCAACGTTGTTTTAACCACTGTGAGAATGAAGAGATCACTAAACGTCAATTAACAAAATATCAAAGAATGTATTTTTGTTCATCATATCTATATATTCCGTTTGTGAAGAATTGCCGAAATACTGTCTTTCAAGAGAGAAGAATAAAAATTGACCCCTCTGTAAAAGTATGGTTATCGGTTTGTATACAAATATAGAGTTTGCCGAACTAACATTGATCGTTTGCAGAAATTACCGATATCTTTTGTGAGATTAGATTTATCAAATTCGCAATTATTTTGACATGCTGCATCAGGCAACATTTTTGAGATGTAACATTAAAAAGGCGGGAGAATTCAAATATTTATAAGATTGATTGCGCTTCGAAACATTGAATAAAAAACTAATTTATCTCGAGTGAGAAAATAATTCATCACTCAACAAACATATTTTACAACTAATAAATGATCAAAATTATGTTTTTTTACAATTCAATTGTTTATTAACACCGTCAATTTTGGTGACAAAGAAATAAACAAAATAATTCACTGATGTAAGAATTAGTACATTTCGATACTAAATCAAAAGACGAATTCTAGGCACGTGGGAGGTTTGCCGCCCGAGCAAAGCGAGGCTGGTAATCCCAGGTGCCTAGAAATCGTCTTTTGATCTAGTATCGAACAGTATTTTTCATCATAGTGTAGAAAACTAAGGTTTAATGATCAACTTTCCGATACAAGTGATGAAAAATTCTATTTAGAGATAGCGATATTTCACTAATTGTATCAATGCTCAAAGATCTTCACTGCAGGAAAATTGATTTCGAACAGAAATTAGTTGGAAAAAAGTAGTTAAGACACCATTCTCAAAAACAGAACGGAATATTTCTCATTTCGGATTTTTTCTCGTAAACTCTTTTCCATTACTTGAATTACGTTTGAAAGTAATCTAAAATCCGGTTCTACAAGAGTGAAGACTTACACTTTGTGAGAGAAAATTTCCGCCGTGCACAGGAAAGGGGTGAAACGTAGTTTGCTTCGATTGCAAATTTAGATTGAGGCGAGCTGTGCCGTTCATTATATACTCGTATGAAGTAAAACAATTATAATTTTTTACTGATATATTTTTTATTGCAATTTCATTATTTAAAAACGAATTACAAAAATAACTTATAACTATCATTTTGAACAAGATATAAAATTGATTAAACACCTTTCTCCACTCTTTTCTCTTTAGTGCTCTCATGAATTTGAATCTATTACATATGGCAGCAAAATTAATCAAATTTTTATTTAGAGGTTGTTCGACAACTATCAACATGAAACATAAGAAAATATAGCTCACGTTAGAGAAGAGCCGAATGAAGCATGAAACTTTTTGACATTCAATTACAGGTACATCATTTATATGTTCATAAACTGGAAAATATATACAATTAATAATAAAATTACACTATTATATTAAAATTATTCACAAGTATTCACCACATTCACAAACATTTAGCACATTCATATCTTATTCAATTTCATTCTTTTCCTCATATTTCTGATAATGTGTATGATCACTGCTCCCCAGAGTCTCAATTCGCTCACAGCATGAAACATAAACCTTTTTAGTACTTAATTAAACGTAGATTATTTATATGCTCATAAACTGGAAAATATATATTATTAATAAAATTACACTATTATATTAAAATTATCCACAAGTATTTACCACATTCACAAACATTTAGCACATTCATATCTTATTCAATTTCATTCTTTTCCTCATATTTCTGATAATGTGTATGATCACTGCTCCCCAGAGTCTCAATGCGCTCATAGCATGAAGCATAAAACTTTTTAGTACTTAATTAAACGTACATCATTTATATGTTCATGAGCTACCAAATATGTATACATATACAATAATAAAAAGGTAGTCCCACTATACCCTTGTATAATGGGACTACCTCATAATAAAAAAAAAACGAGTAATCATCAAGTAAATTAATATTCTAAGGAATTTTGTTTCATAGCACAAATTCCACTCGATTCATGTTTTGATATTACTATAGGTTTTTTTGAGAGTAAAAAAAATCGGCATTAAACAATTTATCAATAAGTTAGTGAAAATATAAATATATGATATAAAATTTTGTATGACTCTTCGCATGACCTTATGGTGCAGAGTTTTTACATGAAGTTCAGCATTCTATATGCAATGCAGGAAACATTTTTTGCGGTGCTGAAGAAAGGTTTTCTCGGAGCCTTGAGATGAACATCGCTGGAGCTGGGAACTACCTCAGTCCGCCTAGAAGGTGATGAAAAAAATTCCATATTAAAAATATCCTCTCTAGAAATTTAAAATAATTGATGTATACTCATTTCCACATAATAGAATGGACATGAAAAACAACAGAAATCACGTGAGAAATCTTCTGAGTTTTTATGTGGGATATTCAACTTTATCATCAATAAAAGGTAAAATTTTAACTTTTGACTCTAATAGTTTGGAACATATTACAGTTAGAATTATAGAAATCAAGCCAAATAAGTTCCAAAAAGATATACATTCTAAATATTTGTAGAGAATGTAGGAGTTTGGGGGCGTACACAAATCACGTAGCCTGGTTTGAGGAGAGGGGTTTGGCGAAAAGCTAGGTTAAATTTATATGCGTCGAGGGAAGACGTTTAGCCTCAGTTACATATTTCTGAGTACAATTTAGTATTTTGATGACAATTTTAGTGAGTTTCAAAAAATAATACCGTTATTTTTCAACATATCCAGTTATATTTATAATCGCAATTGATAACGAAGCTAAGTGAGTAAGCATATGCATTTTCATCGACTAGAACGCGAGTGCCCAATTGCTTAGTATTTAACTAGTATTGATATTATTCATCACGAAGGGTAATATGTACGCATAGTTGATTTTTCTTTACAATGATACGATTAATATAGCAGATTTTGAAAATCCGTTTGATAGATTCTATATATGCCTAGTATATCTGTAAATACAGATTTCCTTAGGTATAAATATACTAGGCATGCGTAAAAGATCATGATCCACAAATACCTTCGGAAAATCAAAATATTAGCCCGAAAGGCTGTACACGATCTATTTGGGTTCACACTTGACAGAAATCGTCAGTCAATATTATTTCATAGAATAATCAGTACGAAACTCTCACCGAATGATTCGTTGTAAATTACACTCATACATCGAATCATCAGTGAATAATTGAAGCTCAGTCGACCCTACAACATGTTTTCACGTTATTTCAAAGATTGTAAATTTAGAACGTACCCGACTGAAATACATTTATAAGGGGGGGGGGGTGTCAAGTAAATGGAGAAAAGGGAAGAGGGTTAAGGGTCCCTGAAACCAGACTATGTAATTTGTAAACATATTATATATATATATCTATATATATAATTATATTTATAATTCAACTTACATTTGCACATCCAATTGATTAATCAGAATAACTTCTATCTACAGCTAGCTTTCCTGTTTTGTGCTACCTGAAAATATTTATGTGTAATTATCTTTCTCTCAAAATAAAAAAAATTCTGCAAACAGTAAGTACTTGGAGATTATCATACTTTTCCTTGTTTCCCGGTTATTGCTTTTGGCGTACGTATGCATCTGTATGCCATGCATGGCCCTCTCCAATGAGTCCATGCAGGCACATACCCCGGAGGTGATAGCCTTAGGAAGAAAAAAAAAAAAATGAGTCCATGAAATTTGCACCTGACTTGAGGAACCTCTTGTAATTTCCGAAATTTTTGGCTTTTGCCCGTTCTTACAGATTGCAGGCCGACATCTTAAATCGTGTGTCGTGTGGCTCGTGTTAGGCGGGCCAGCCCAGGACAGAGTGTACCAGAACTACCTGGTGTTCCATGGGAGTGAGCACTTTTTTTTTTCCTTCCAGAGGTTATCCCATGAAGTATCTTACTTCATGGGTTATCCTCACAAGGAGATGTACCCATGGGAGTGAGCACTTGAGCATGATGCTTGAGCGGTGACGCAGTGAGTACTGACTACTGAGGTGAGGATCGCTGAGCTGAGTGAGTTTCAAGTGTTGTCATACGGTGTGTGACTATAATAGTGATGCCTCAGTCACGCCAGCGTGCCACAGGTGCCTTTGCCCGCGCATGCGTGAATGTGCACCAATAATACCCAATAAACCAGAGATTTGTGACCGCCCAAATACCAGCGCGAAATTCAGTTAATAGGAGATAGACCGTATTTATAGTTTTATGAAGAATTTTAAGAGCATAAAATCAAATTTGAGCTCATTTCTATAGGTGTATCTTAAACTTTTAAATCCAATTATCCTTTGAGTTATTACGTCCCTTATTGTGAGGATAAAAAACCATCGACATCTTGTTCCACAACCAACCTATAGGCATGATCTTCGCATACATTCATTCATTGGATGTCATTCTCTCGTTCTAAAGAGTTTCTTGCGAAGCTTTATACTACCTATTTTTTTCCATAATTTTCTTGTAGTAGTGCACGTTCACGAAACTCCGTAAGAAAGCATGTAAATCCAAGAGCTCATATCTTACTTACCAGCCAACCAGGATTTCTCTGGTTACAACATTTTAATCACAAAATATGCTTATATACGAAATTTTAAGTATTTTTCACTATTTTCATTTGTATAGCCATCTGCACAGAACATCGTTAAGGCTAGTTTACAATTGAATTGTGGCAGATCGGTTCCCAAATGGGCGAGCTACGGGCGCTATGGCCAATAACCATCAAGAAGAGATTACAGTGCACATACTGTTATTGTTTTGCAATGAAATTTAAGTTCAAATATAGTTTAAATGTTTTCCATTAGAGTAGTTGTTGCTGACAGTTACCAAGCGGCACCTATTCCGGATGTCGATCCAACTTTCTCGCATTTTCGAGGCAGTGAAATCAGACAAGTTCCTGTTATTCGAATTTTTGGGATTACTCCTGATGGTAATTCAAAATTGTGACAATTTCTCAATTAGAGCACGGATTTTTCTGTTAGCCTGTATGAAATATCATTTGTTAGGCATATTGATACTTTTGTTTGATGGTTATTTTATATAAATGCTATATCTATGAAAAATCTCAGGTACAAAGGTATGTTTACATATACATGGAGTCTTCCCTTATTTGTATGTGCCTTACACAGGCCAAGTCAAGGTAGATATTTTGGCATATCAGCTAGCTACCGCTTTAGATACTGCCATCAATGTATCATTAGGTTCTGCCAAAGCCAATACTCAACATGTTTACAAAATCCAACAAGTATCTGGGATGTATGTATGATAGCAACTTGTCTCTCGTACTTTCTAGACAGAAGAAAATTAAAATGACTATTTTCCAGACCCATTTATGGATACCATAGAAAAAAGCACCATTTTATCAAGATATATTTTTATAATCCTGCCATGGTTAAACGAGCTACAGATTTGTTACAGGTATTCATTGTAAAATTATTTTTCCAAATTTTAAAGTTGACACTACAGAGCTAATGTACTTATTTGAATTGGTTCTAGGGTGGATCTGTTCTTGAACAGAATTTTCAGCCTCATGAAGCCCATATACCATTTGTTATGCAGTTTATGATTGATTATAATATATATGGCATGAGTATGCTTAATTTAAAAAGTGTTAAGTATCGTCGATCCTCCATACCTTCACAAACAGAAGAGAAATTGTCAAATAATTCAAGCATAATTCTGAATCAATCAAGTGTACAAGAAAAAGAGTATCTGCCATTCATAGTTACAAAACAGAGTGTTTGTAAATTAGAAGTTGACGCTTGGGCTTCTGATATTCTTAATCGTGAAGTTATTGACAAGGGAATAGATTTAAATCCAGGAATAGCTGCAATTTGGGAGGAAGAGAAGGCTAGGCGAGCTCAAGCAGGCTTGGGTGAGTCACAATTAACAAATCCCAAAAGCCCAGAAAGATCTCAAGGAGCAAATTTTTTGACTGATAATGACATTTACCAACAAACAAGATTAGCTCAAAGATTGTGTGCCCTTGAGTCGCAGGTATTTATAACTTGAAGCTTTTGAATGAACTTATAAAGATGAGAAAATTATGTTACAATACTAATTTATTAAGTTTTCATTATTATTCATCCTACAAAGTATATTGAACTGTATTAAATTTTATCTAGCTGGATGAAACTTCATTAACACCTAGCTCAGAAAATATATCTTACCCTATACCAGTACCAGATAACAGTAACTTGTTAAATGCTTCACAAGTGGAAATTCATGCTGGACCATTAGATTCATCTTTCCAACAAAGATCTTTCAATGAATCCGATCGAAATATAATTAATGAATCGATAATAGCTTCATTACAATCCCAATCTTCGTTCAGTGATGTGTCATTAAATAGCAGTGACCGTGAGTATTGAAGTTATATTGGTAGCATTTAGTAAAAAAAAATTATTATTTTTTAAGGGGTAATATCCGGCAAATTTTTTTTTTTTTCATTTTTTTTTATATTGGCTCAAATCATGCTAAAACTATCCTAAAACCGAAATCTACAACTCCCAAGTACTGATCCAAACTCGAAATTCGTTTAAATCAATTTTTACCGAACAACTTTTATATAAGATATATAGCATTTTAAAACTTTGAACGCGTTTTTCTCAAAACCATGTTTTCAAACTCAGCAAGCAGTAGAACTGAAAAAGTTTACATTTGATTAACTTGAAATTTTAACTGTAGCTTCTTCATTAGATTATCTAGTGAAGTACACACGATTTTAGCGATTGACAAAAAAGAAAGTTATTAAAAATTAAATTCGATATTTTTTGTCGAAAAAATTCAAACCGTCGCCATTTTTCCAAAAAAAATTCTAAAAATATAATGATGAGTACTTCACTAGCGACACTCATGTAGATAATGAAAATAAATTTTTTTTTGTTATTGGTGGAGTTGGGCACGACTTCCACTGCTCGCCGCGGAAGAACTTTTTAAAAAAGCGGTTCATGGCAATCGCTGCACAGCCGCTATTTTGTAAAAAAACTAACAATAAAAAATTTTTTTCCATTCTCCAAGAGTTGCTTAATCCAATGATATATTATTTATATACCTTACCTCTCAAATGTCGTTTAAATAAAATTATAAAAAAAGCCTTGCTTTTTTGAGCATTTGGTGGATATTACCCCTTAAACAATTTGACAGTAGTACATTTTCAATCAAAGTAATATAAAATATGTATCAGTTGATGTAGCAGAAATGTTAGCAAATTTAGCCAAAGAACAAGAAGATGATGACAGACTAATTGATTCCAACAGTATTCTAGGATCGCAAAGATCTCAAACAAACTTGGAAGATATCCCTCTAGCCCAAAATCAAAACGATGACGAAGAAGAAGAAGAAGAAGATGTACCAGATCTCAATCTTACTAATTTAGAATTAGATAATTTTAATATGAGTTCTTGGGAGAGTTTTTATGAAAATTCTCAATCATTAACCAATAAGAGTTATGAGTCACCAATGGGTTTGTTTGCAATTTTATTTAAAAAAATGTCCGCAAAAAATTTTGAAAAATTGGAAAATTAAAACTTTAAAATTAAAAATTACAGAGCTAGCATTGGAATCATCAAACGATCCTCAACTTTTAAATTTACCGGATCACATTCCTCAAGTTGACGGCCCAATTGATGATGAAAATGCTAGAATAAGCGCTAATGACGATAATGATGTGACAATAGAAAGAAGAGAATTTGTCATATGTGAGTATAGATCTGGAAGAGGACGAACGAGTCCTGCTCGTGTTACTCCACGCAAAAGAAAGCGAGTTTCAAGCAGTGAAGACGATGATTCAAACGATGGGGCCAAAAAAAAGAAAACGAATGAGAATCTGCCGAAAACACCGCGACGAACTCCTAGAAGATCGAATAATCTCGCGAGTCCAAGTTGTCCGTCTCGAACTTATTCTCCATTGAGTGTAGAAGTCACAAGTCGAGTACTAACACCCAAGACTCCAAAAACGCCAAAAACTCCAAATACATCGAAAACACCACTAAGCTCTCCTTGTGCATCGCCTTCCGCAGGACCCAGTCGGCAAACGATCAGAAGAAATCTCGGTCGAAATATAATATTTTCCCCGGTTAAAGAATCAGAAGGTAGGAACGATTGAGAACAATATATCTCTCTTATTTATTTAACATGAATCAATTATTGAAATTAATTCAACTTTATCAATACTCTTTTATTTTAAAGAAGAAGGTGAAGAAGAAGCAGCAAAAGAAGAAAAAAAGGATAAAAGAGAAGAGAGGAAAGAAAAAGAAAAAGAAGAATACGGTTCCACTACGAATTCAGAGATGGTGATACCAGCTTCGATGACGTCTGAAGAGTTGTTTACGTCCGAGGATCATAAGACACCTGACAGTGACGATACGCTAGTTGAGGATTCGGATGATTCGCTGAAAACGATCGTGCCCTCACCCCCGGGAAACCCAATGATAATAAACGACAGCGACTCTAACGACTCCACTTCATTCAAAGACAAACCGAGTAGTTTGCCTTACAGCTTTCCTCACGAAGTTCTACACACCGTACAAGAGGAATCAGAAAATTTGCACGAGATTACCTTCAGCCAGATGCTTGAGAGTAAACAGAAGGATTTTTCAAACAAAAGTCAAGCCTCGCAACCAGGTTGTGAGTCTAACTCGGAAAAACTCGTCGTACTGACACCAAGAATTCTGCCGCCCAGCAGGGACCACATTGTAAATACCATGGAGAAATACGGGATGCCAGAGCATGATAACGTGCAGCCGTTTTTCAGCAGGCAGGAGGACGCGGACGCCCAGCCTCAAAGCGCCGCGAGCAATGCTCTATACAGGGCCAGAGGCTTGGGTTTTGAGAATCTACCAGCCTTCCGCTCGTGCCTGGAGGACGTTGTGGGTCTAGAGGAATGGCGCAGGATGAAGATTCGTGAGGTATTCGGCAAGGATGTTAACGTCAATCAGCTCAGAGAGCAGCTCGCCACCGACAAACTGGTCACTCTGACGCCTATAAAGCCTCCACCGAGTAGGGAGAGTGTTGAAAAGTGGTTCGAGGAGATGAAGCAACAAAAAAAAGAAAAAGATGAGAAAGAGCGAAAGGAAAACGAGGAGTCGATCGTCAGGGACACGTCTCAGAAGTCCGAGGACTTGGATAGTATGTCGATGATTTTTAAAGGAATCGATCCAAATGAAATCCAGGATGGGACCAAACATTTAGGCGTCTCTTGTGGACAAATTGAGTTTTCAACAAGGCTGTCAAATGTTGATCGAGCTGCGGAAAATCTTTTCGATGCAAAAGCGCTGACAGTGGTAAGATTAACTTTTCCTCTACCCGATCCGCAGCATTATTTTCTTATTGATTTTGTGACATAAGAAATGAATAATTTTCGCAGTATCAATTTTTAACGGTGCTCTGCGTAGAAGTACATGTTGTCACGAAGCCGAATTTCTTACCTGATCCGACTACTGACGAAATCGTGGCTATTTTCCATGCAGTTCACAATGACGTGCCGCCTAACTGGAGCAAGGCGAAACCATTGGAGTGTGGTAAAGATCTGCTTACTCTGTTGCATCTGTATGATGAAGAATAGCTTTGAACGTAATAATTTGAATGTTGTTTCCAGGTGCAATCATTGTCGATAGTGAAAGAGCAAAGTGTAAGAATGCAGATTCAAGTGAATCTGGCAGAGAACAACGACCCGTAATTTATGTTGAAAATGAGCTGGACTTATTTGAGAAGTTGTTGGCCATTATCGATCGTTGCGATCCAGAAATTTTGATTGGATGGGATCTAGAATTCCTATCATGGGGTTATATTTTCCAAAGAGCTTCGATACGTGGAAAAAATCTCAGTGGCAAAATCTCTCGAATCCCGAATGTGAAATGCACTTGGGAAGCAGCAGGCAAGGAACGAGACATGCCAGAAGCGGTATTTCCGAATCGACAGCAAAATATAGAAACTATACCTGAAGTAAGATTACCTGGTCGTATCGTCTTAGATATTTGGAGAATTATGAAAAGTGAAATAGGTAGAAGTCTTGTTATTTTATTACTAAACGCTTTTTTTATGATTTCTATATAGTATCCTTGTATGTATTTCACAGCTTTAACAAGTTACACTTACGAAAACATTATGTATCACGTTTTGAATGAAAGGGTTCCGCATTACAGTTTCGACACGCTTACCAAGTGGTGGAAATCACCACTACTTCAGTGGAGAGTGATTGATCATTACACCAACAAAGTCGTAGGGGTTCACCGAATAATCCATCATTTGGATATTATTAGTTAGTATCCATTTTGTTTTAAGATATTTCTTCGGTATTTCAATTGTTATTTAGCGATAGCCATCAACATTTGCAATTCTAGATAGGTCGACTGAAGAAGCGCGTCTATTAGGACTACAATTCTACGAAGTGTTTTCGCGAGGTTCACAGTACCGCGTCGAATCTATGATGTTACGACTGGCCAAACCACTAAACTTCATACCCGTGTCGCCGTCACACCACCAGCGGGGCTGTATGAGGGCCCCAGAGTCACTACCTCTCATCATGGAACCTGAATCCACTATGTATTGCGATCCCGTCATCGTACTCGACTTTCAAAGCTTGTATCCGAGCATCATAATCGCGTACAACTATTGTTTTTCAACTTGCTTGGGACGCATCGAACACATTGGCTCGTGGGTACAATGATCTTTACTGAATCTGCCGTATGCATTTACGCAATTTTTTTTTCTTCATATTTTGGTATAATTTTTTTGGACTTGAAACTTAAATAGATACAAATATAAAAACTTATTTATAAACAGTGTCACGTAAACACAATACTATGTTGAATTTGGTGTATCGTGATTTACGATACTTCTTCAAACATTACAGTCCAATGCCGTTCGAATTTGGGTGTACAACACTTAAAGTGCCGAAGAACTTGGCAATGAAATTGCAAGGCAAAATCAACTTCTCTCCTTGTGGCGTTGCTTTTGTCAAGGAAGAAGTGCGCAAAGGAATATTACCACGTATGCTTACGGAAATTCTCGAGACCAGGTTCATGGTGAAAAAGGCTATGAAAGATCATCCGAAAGAAGATCGCGCGTTGCAAAGGGTATTGCACTCTAGGCAACTGGGATTAAAATTGATCGCTAATGTGACATATGGATATACTGCTGCTAACTTTAGCGGAAGAATGCCCTGCATCGAGGTAATTAAATTATTTTTTTGACTTCTAGAACTTTTTGAGCTTGAAAAGGTGCTTACAAGTATACACATTCAAAGTAGCTTGCTATAAAGTTGAAAAAATTGACAAAAATTTAAAGAATTTTTTCGAATATATTTTGCAAGTTCCAAGAAAATTAATCAAGTGTTCAGTAGTAGTAGGCGAGTGTGGTCGGGCGCGCGATTACGAAACTGAACCCTATATATTTTCGTTAATCTATACTTTCAGGAAAATCCACACTTTTAATCTGATTGTTTCTGTAGATCACGTTGTTTTTGTAAAAATAGAAAAAACTGGTCTCAATTAAAGATTAGACAATACAAATACAACGAAACCTTTCTGAAATGTATTGGAAAATATTGAATCCATCAACTTACTTTGTTTGATCAAGGTTGGTGACAGTGTCGTGAGCAAAGGAAAAGAAACCCTTGAGCGAGCTATAAGATTAGTTGAATCAACACCGAAATGGAGAGCACGTGTAATTTATGGAGATACTGATTCTTTATTCATCTTACTGAAAGGTAGATCTAAAGAAGAAGCATTCAAAATTGGAGCAGAAATGGCCGACGCTGTCACAGCAGTCAATCCAAAACCCGTTAAACTAAAATTTGAAAAAGTTATGATGCCTTGTATACTACAAGTACGTGTTTCGATACAAACAGTAAAATTTTACAATCCAATGAATTAATTTTCTACTTCGTTTTTCAGACCAAGAAGAGATATTGTGGCTACATGTACGAGAGCTTGAATGATAAGCCAGTTTATCTAGCTAAAGGTATCGAAACTGTTAGACGTGATGGCTGTCCAGCTGCAGCTAAGGTAGCGTTATTCTTACATTTTGTTGGCTGTAAAATTTGTCATTCGTGATTTCCTATTTAAATAATAAGAAACTTTTATTAGTATATTTATATATTTTCGAATGGGTTCCAGATACTCGAGAAATCATTAAAGATACTGTTTGACACAAAAGACGTATCTTTAGTGAAAGACTATGTCGTGAGACAGTTGGATAAAATTTTAACGGGAAGGGCCTCGATACAAGATTTGACATTTGCCAAAGAATTTCGAGGTATGAAAGGCTACAAAGCTGCTGCATGCGTTCCTGCTTTAGAACTTACGAAAAGACTTATACAAAAAGACCCTCGTGCTATTCCGCGAAATGGCGCCAGAGTGCCGTATGTCATTGTTGCTGGAGGGCCCAATGAACCCCTTATACGATGTGTCAGAGCCCCAATGGAACTGATTATGGATCCAAGTTTGAGACCTAATGCTACGTATTATATAACGAAAGTTGTTATCCCACCTTTGAATAGGTGCCTTAATTTAATTGGAGTTGATGCCTTTGTATGGTAAGAAATTCATCAATTTTTACATAATCAAAAATGATAATGATAAACAAAGATTGATTTTTTACATAGTATTCATTTTTATTTATAAAAGTTATACTAACACTCTTAAATTTACACTAATAGTACAGTAACACATGCAAAATATGATATTCTTTTTACTTTCTTAATAGGTTTATGGATATGCCTCATCGTCAAAACTTTAATCGAGTGCAAGGGGCACCTTTTTTCCACAATAATCGCAAACAGAAAACGACAATATCCCAATATTTATGTAATACAACTTGTCCATCTTGTGGACAAAATTGTGATAGAGGTATTTGCGCAAGTTGTGTCAAAAATCAAAGCCGAACACTTGTCATTCTCCATGAAAAATGTAGACAATATGAAAGAATTTACTCCAATATCAAGATGGTACGTACTTAATTTATACATGAATTAGTTGAAATTTTTGTTATAAAATTATTACAAAGTTCATTCCTATTATTGCAGATGTGTGAATCTTGTATTGGTATGATGGATGCTGAAAGTTGTATTTCTCTTGATTGCCCGATTTTTTACCGAAGAATCCAGGCGCAGAGAGATAATATGCAAGTTTCATATTTAAATGGATTAATGCAATGTATGGAACATTTTTAACTTGATGCATCCATCGACAAGTTAAAATGTTTGAAGTACAAACTTAAATTGTGAACACGAGATGCTTCAGAGCATCGAAATTTTAAATAATTTATACAAGTTGTAAATACTGTTACTTTATCAAAACTTATTTTTATACATTTCATTTTTTACAAAAATTCTTTAAATGTATTCAATAATTCATCAAAAATATACTTCGTTGTAGAAAACAATTCCATAATTGTATTTGTGAACTTTAATATTTTTAACTATTCTTCAGTTGATTCAATTCCACTCTGATGATGTTGATACACAAGCCACGTAAGCCATAAACATTTTGAAATTTAAATACGATGATTCACCTAAAACTATAAGATAAAATTGAAATTTTCATGTAATTGGTAACTCATTTGAATAATTATCACTCATTCCTCTGAAATTGATTCTTTTTTGAGGATGATGTCTGCCTTATTGAAATCAGTGTTTTGAAAATATTCTGACAAATGTTATCAATATTATAAATCAATTAATTAGATAGTAATTGAAGCGATTACATCAGTTACACTAGAAGCTTCCAATTCAAATTGGCATTTCCTTTGCAGGTAGGTATAGGGTTTCTGCAGTGATTGATTCAATTGTATACTTCCTGAATGATCATTTGTTTCTGTCTACTTAACAGAGAACAAAATAGAGACAAATTATTGAGGCTATTCATTCTCATAGAAAATTGTATCAAACATTCATTTTCTGTATTGAGTGATTAGGAACATATCATTTTAACTTTTGCACTAACAAAAAAATATCTCGTTTAGTGACCTGTACAAATTTGCTAATAAATACTAATCACTTCTCAAGAATGTTGATAGTAAAAGTTAACATTAATCTAAAATGCCAATAGTGACTTTCCATTGCAAAAGATTTAGCTTTGTGTCAAAGAGATGCTTGTACGTAATTGCAATAACTAGGACCAGATTAGTACTCAAAATAGCTTTGCCACTGAGCAGACATCACTCTTGATGAGCATCAATTTTGGAGCAACAGTTGTATAAGAAACGATGTATAAGAGATGCTCACATGTGATCCAACAATCCGGAGAGTCCCAAGGCTCTCAGCAAATGTTATAGAATGGAGCACGAGCTCTTCTCGCGGAAGGGATTGGACTTCTGGGAGGAGAAACCGACGAGGAGGCAGTCCTCGGCCTCATGCTCGACGATGTACTTGACGAGGTCCTCGACGGCCTTGCTCACGCTGACGCGCTTTATGGCCGCCTCCCGGCGCAGCTGCTCGGTCAGCTGGCGCTGCTGCTGCAAGCTCGAGATCACCATATCCATAACCCGCTGCTCGCCTCGTTACGTGGGTGTGGTCCTCGTCGTAGACGCTGCGGTTCACGCGTGACGCGCGACGCCAGCCTCCGCACACACCCGACACCACGCTCGGCACCTTCAACCCAAACAGTCTGGCTCCCTGTCGCGAGCGAGACCCGGACGACTATAGCGAATCGAAAGATTCCTATTTTGGGAGGCCACTCAACGAACTATGCCGACTGATGCCGACTGACGACTCCACCCCGGACCGCACGGCTTCCTGGACTGTACTGCGGCGGATGTCATGGCGCATCCCAGCCAATCAGCGTCATCTTCAATCACCAACCTGTTTTACCTGTTGAGTTGCAGCTTACAATTTTGCATATTTTGCTTGCAACTTACGACATATTATAACTAGACTAAATTGAGTTTTTTCTCAATTGAGAAACCGCATTTCAACATTTTTGGGAAAGTCGCAGTGGATCCTCCGGTGTTGAGGCTGTTTCGAGGCTCGCCATCAAAATCTCAATTTGAGGTTATGAAGATTTGTGATCGATAAGACAAATTCCGTTCAACTTGACACATTTGTAGGTATTATAGATCCATATACTTATGAAGATGATTGACAAAAGGAATTGTATATATGTATCTTTTCTACAGCATAGTGTACACTAGTACAGGACAGTACAGGACAGTACGCATGATTGTTGAAAAGTAAATAAACAATAATGGATGTCCAAGTAACAAACTCCCGACGAAAAATATTGAGTCATGCTATTTGTACTATGTTGACTGAATGTGGTTTTGAGTCATGTGAAAAAGGGGCCCTAGAAACTCTCACAGAAATGTTACAGTCACGTAAATAACATTTCTAACCTCTAAAATTTTGATTCGTACTCGATTCAATCTGACATGTAAACAATATGATTCTCAACAATTTTCTGTTATTGTATAGTTTTGTTCAGTATTGGTGAATCTGCCAGGAATTACTGTGAACTCTCTGGAAGGACTGAAATACTTGTAGCAGACATCGTACTGGCTCTGGTGAATTCTGGTATTAAATTGGATAATATTCAGTCTTATGGTCTGAGACCCAATAGGACAAAATTACCTCCACTTCAGCAGCAAACTCAAACAAAGCAGCTGAACATTTTGCAAGCTGGAGTAAAACAAAGTCATCCACCGCACATACCTAGTCACCTACCACCACTTCCTGATCCTCATGCTTATGTTAGGACACCTGTGAGTTTCTTCGAGATGTATCATTTTGTCTCAATTCTATGTATAAACCTTTAAAACTCTAACTTTTTTAGACACATAAACAACCTGTGACCGAATATGAAGCTATAAGAGAAAAAGCTGCAGCACAGAAAAGAGACATTGAACGAGCCCTAACAAGATTCACTGCAAAAACAGGAAAGACACATACTTTATTCAAGGATGATAACAGCATGTTTCCACGTAAGTCTTTTATTATTTTGCTTAGAGTTTTGGGGAACTCTAATTTATCTTCAGTAACTCATTACTGATCGTAAATACACAAGTTTAAAATCATACATGAGTGAATAAACATGATTTTCTAATCGATATGTCTAATGAAAGAATCTTTCTGCTAACATTTTGTACTGTTGTTTATTATAATAAACATTTCATTTCATCAGTAATAGCATGTGCACCACAATTTCCCAGTTATGTGGCTGCTCTTTTGCCACAAGATCAAATATTTGATTCCGATAGTGAAACCGAAACAAGCCCAGTCAAGAAGAAAAAAGAAAAAGAACCTGATCCTAAGACAAAAGATGGTGTTAAACAAGAAGGTAAGAGAGATCGTTGTTCATCCAATCATTCACTTTTTTTCAACAATTATCATTTCTTTAGGTAATAATCAAGACGATAACATGGAACTAAATGAAGAAAATAATACTCAAACAGAGGTTATAGATAATCCTTATTTGAGGCCTGGTAAAATTCCAAAGAATAAAAACACTACTTCATCAAAGTCCACGGACAGGGTCATTGACAGGCTTACTGATATCAGATTTACTGACAGCAGGTTTAACATTTTAGATTGAAATGTGTATTAAAAGTGAAAAGTCCTAGTGGTAAAAAAGAACTGTTTAATCAAAATAGAACTTACTTTCATCATTGTACTCATGATAATATTAAAAAAAATTCAATATTTTTTCCTTCAAAACACTGTCATCGCGGGGATGTGTGACAGTGGTAACTAGTTAACAATATCAATAGTCAACTAGATGTCGATAAAACAAGAGGGGAAGTCTCGATCCGCCATTTCCTCGCCAAGAATACTATTATTTCAAATGTAATATAACTAAACCAATATTTCACTATTTGGTCAAATACAACCTAGAAACTCTTTCCAAATCGGTGGTCCTCGCTCTTGGGCTAAGGGTCGAACAACAAAGCCATGATAAGTGGTAGAAAAATATATAAGACTGGTATGGAGGAAAGAACATCCACCCACTTAAGTTCAGATGAAAGTTCAAGTTTAACTTAGTATATTTCAGATCGATTTTAGAAACAATAGGGGTTTATAAAACATTGTATTCTAAAATATTTCTAAGTATTTTTTCAAAATGAAAATATGTATAACTATTTTTTTACTTGTATCCTCTCATTTGTATATACTTTTAATTTATAAATACATTCAAGAACTGTACATATTTCTATAAAGAGAGAAATAAAAAAACTCTGAAATCAAAATACATTTTTTAATTTATTAAAACGGTTTATTACATTATAACTATCAATTATGGGTTATAATACAAGAAGTTTTGTTTATAAACAATAAATATAAAATCACGTTTAAAAACATTCCAGTCCGGTCTTTAAGAGGACGGATACTCGATTGGTCAATATTGTAAGTAGATTAAGGCTCAGTTTGCTCGGCAAGCTCGATACAAGTACACGTCTTTGCGATACATTTCATGACTGAATCCTACTTTAAACATAGCACCATACTTTTTCGGGAAGGCTTATATGGCAGAGAGGGGTCCAATCAATTTTTCAATAATATTGCACATTTGTCGAGATACAAAAATAAATAGTTGATTGCATTGAATTGTTGCTCGCATGTTTATAAAAAATAGCGGCCTTAAATATTTGAAGAAGGATTAAATCTTCTATATCTGCACCTTATTGCTAAAATACGCAGTTGTACCTCGGTTCTACGCGCGTATAAATATAGAAGCATCGCGTAGCTCGTGTACCCTTTTTTCGCATTAGTACGCGTCCATAAAATTAGTTTTATAATTATTTCGAAACGATGTCGGAGACATATCAAGCTCATTTATTCGACCGCGAGATGTATTACTCATTATCAGTCTATTCATTTGATTTTAGCGTTACTATTTATGGAATCATCAATTAAATCGTATGCAAAATATTGTTTTATTTTTCTTTTATGCCTAATTTGATTTGAGATGTGTTATTAGCTTCAACATATCAATCCTTATACATCTTGAAATAAAATCGAGACACTACACTTGCATGCCGAAAGAGTTATTCTTCACGTAACATAGGTAAGACCACGAACTGATCTCGCGGTCAAATATTACGATCCGACAACGCTACGACCATCAAATTCATCGAAACAACAACAAAAAAAAAGATAAAACTCGTCGTTATCATTATCTTTATCTTTACAATTATCTAAAATATCGCTATTCTTAATATGGCATGAAAATCGTGGTGATTCATCATAAGACGACTTGCGAGGGATGATAATGGAGTCTCTTTAATACTGGTACCATGGCTGTCGGCGCACCCAGCGCAACTTCATGCCCGATGCCGTTCGGATCTTGATGCTCGCACATTCGGCCGCTCGGACTGTCTCTTTCACACTCTGCATGAGATTCTGAGCGTTACCCACCAACATATCTGTTGCCTCTTGGTCCTCCTCAGTACCTGTTTCATTTTTTTCATTAGTATTTCAAAGAAATCAGATAATAGAACAAATTTATTTAATTTTTAAACATCTAGAGATTTGTAAACGTGCATTTTTTCTCATGCTTCTAAATTTTGGGATATGTCAGACTAATATGTAGAAACTATAGAGAGGAATGAGGAATACGATATTATTGAGAAATCTTATATCCAGTACATATCCAAGAGATGATATCCGGTTGATTGAAGGAAAAAAAGAGATCTTATGTATAAACTTGTTTTTTCTAAACAAATGTTTATGATTATATAGTTCAAATCTACGTTGTCTACGGATAAAAATGACTAATTTGCCAAAAAAATTTAATTTAATTCCACCTAGCATGCATATATATATTGAATATCGAAATTATGCACTACATAAAAGATAATCATTCAAATTATCTCACAATAATAATAAATGTACCTACAAGTATAAAAAATGTAATGCGTGTAATTCGTATTGAAATACCTGATATATGAAAAAATGTGAAATCATAATTGAGAACGGTCTCAACTAAAAATAATTTCATCACAAATAATCAATACAATACAATACAATAAGCACTCTTACAAAATAGTTCTACAAAGATAATGATAAAACAGTAAAAAGTATTTCATAATGAATGATAGTGGCGTATTATACATCTGGCCTTTACCGTATAGCATCAGCTCTTCCCAAGTAGGAAGTATTTCTGAGCACAGAAAAAATGGATGATTTGTTAATAATTTAATTTTGCTAGTGAATGAATCGGATGAAAGATTTAAATTTTATTATGTACAAAGCGCGAAAGCATTTTTTTACGCGTATTAGCATGGTTGAATTCAAAAATCGAGATAACATACCTTGGGCACCAAGCATCGTCGCTTTGACCGTTGATAGGATTTTAAGTTGCGTTCCGATAGTCGGAATACGTTCACAAACTTGAAGAAGATTCTGTAGAAAAATAAATATCGTAGAATTTTTCTTGAAATTTAGAAAAAATACCCTCGTATCGAAGAGATTACTCACCGTCCGAATACGCTTGTCGGTACATTCCCTGGCGAGTTCTTTGGCTAGTCGTGTCACTTCCTGGGAAGCTTCAGCAATAGCTTTGGCGCAAGCTATCAAATCACGTTTATTACCACCTTCGCCCCTCACTAAGCCCGACAGTCTACCCATCAGAATGGCCATCTTCTTAGCGGCGGCGATAATTTCGTTGTCTTTACTGGACCACTGCCGTACTTCTTGATGGAGGCCGTGAGCTGCCATCTGATAAAATGTGTTCAGACTCGTTAGATTACGAAATTATGAAATTTTCGAGCTGATTCTCATATTATTTTAGTCTTTTACGAAGTATTTTTTTTTTATTAAAAGCTCACCATGATAGGTTGATTTGGCTGAGGAGCGTGCATGAACATTTCATCCTCGTCATCAGTTTCTGGAGGTGGAGGACGCGGTGGTGGAACCTCTCCGCTAGGTAGTGGTGGACGTGGTGGAGCCATTTCTAGCAAATACATTATATTAGTATCAAACTATATATTTAACAATCTTCATAAGGACTCGAATTGTCAATGGTCACACCAGACAAAAACACAGGTTTTAAGGGTTTATGAAAAATGTTCGCGTTAACTGTTGATACTGAGTTTGCACAAGTAAGCATCAAGTTATTTTCGAAAACTTGAATATTCAAAATTAACTCAGACATCAATCGTTTTTTAAATTGTTATGACAGAGGTTTTTTTCATGATTCACAATTTCAACTGATTCTTGTGTATTTAAAACAGGCAAATAAAGTTAATTTGAGAATTACAATAACATTAATTTAGAGATTTTTGAGGATAAGATTACTTAAAGTTTTTTCGAAAAACACAAAATATTGTAGAAAAAAAAATTAGACGAACAGACGATTTTTGGCGACCACATATTGGGAGGTAGGGGGGTGTGTATAATGATAAATTACAAACTCCACCATATAATTTGCCACGTTTCGCCAGCAAGGTAAACGTTGGCTTAATTTTAGGCAATTTCAAATTCAAAATTATATAACTGGCTTAGGCACTGCTTAGTTTGAATACTCGGTCTGAATTTGAAACTGCTTGATCAGGCCAGTAAACCTTGCTGGAGAAACGTTACAAAGTATGTGGTGGAATTTGTAATTTATCATTCTCCACGTCCTACTGGATTGGTCCTTAAGGATCGTCTTTTTGTTAAATTTTCCAACAATGGAGGGCGTTCTCAACAATATTGTATTACACAAAATATTGTATTAGATTCTGTAAATTATTGGTTAACTGCAATAACTCACTCAAAATTGGTAATTAGTCAATATAAAAAAGAGAGGATGAGTATGAGGATGAGTATGGGTTATAATATTTTCAGTAAGTTATAAGAAGTCATGGAAATTTAGTTCCATGCGGAAACACATAACAAATGTTGCAAACTATCGACGCGGTTACCAAATTACCTCTGCTCTCTTTGTGTTTCGAATATTCATCTTTGGGCATGTATTTCTTCAGTGCTTGATCAGTGGTATCTTCTGATAATATAATGGATATGTTTATTGGCACGTCAGTATTTAATTTGATGATGGAGGAATATTTTAGGGAAATTTCAATGAACGCATGAATCAAAATCAATGAAAACACTTTAAAGTCGCCAAACAAATTTGCTTGAAAAAAATAGATGAATAAATCAATGTGCGGTGTAGTGGAGCGTATGATACTTCGACACTTCTGAAGATGTAGAACAACATATTTCGCGAATGAGTAACGAACTGGAAAACAATACACCTACCTCCGTCGTGTATGCGCAGCGAAGATAGACTGGGTGGCGGCGGTGGCACCGGCGATACACCTTCGGGCTCGACGTTGATGGCCTTCCTCACCTGACCGACAGCTCCGAGCAGCTGCGAAGCGGCACACAAGATCAGCCAAGTAAAACAATATGTAGATCGCGCTACGGAGAACAAGGGTATCGCTTACCGCTCGGTTGCTGTCCCGCCAGCGCGACACTGCGTGAGGATCGTTCATATTCATCGCCACGGCCTTGGCGTCCTGGACCATTGGAGCCACGCCTGCGGAAGTAATCAGAGAGGTGCTTATGAATTTACATGCCCATGGTAGGGATTGAACTTGACGCTTCGCTTCAAGACTGCGGGTCAGCTCGAACAATGTGCGGATGAATCGTTTTTTAAATGAGCAAAATTAACACTGCAATGGTTTAATTTTTATAATAGCTTCTCGTAATGGGCTAATGCAGATTTTTCGTCTGTGCTGTCACGACAATGATCTGGTGCTAATAGTGCACGTGTATACACGCATGTTATGCGGTACGGTGAATAAAAGTCGAAGAATGATCGTAAACTCTTTTCAAAAAGTGGGTACTGGTCGAATATACATATGAAAAACGTTTTGTATATAACTATCTAGAACTTTGAGATAATAATAAACATTATAAATCTTATTCTTACGTTTGACCCTACAATGTTTTTCGGTAAAAGTTCAACGATTTCAAAATATCCTATAAAATATATATAACATTAGTAAGGAATAATCATTTGCTTCTAGTTTAATAGGGTCTAGCGGTAATTCGTTCAAAATTACACTGTACGACCACAAAAAACTAGATAACCAATGAACGACAGACAAAAAGCTTACATCTTTGAAGAAGATCGGCCGCGTGATTGACCCTGTTGATGAAAGCCGGATCCTCGCTGTTATCGCTCTCCTGTTTAGCGACGAGGATGACCCTGTTGGCGAGCCTTGCTATAGCCGCGGTATTGTCAACCATCTTCTGTGGGTTGTTCTTGGCGATGGCATCCTCGCATAGGATAGAGTGTTTCTTGATCTGCTCCTCGGAGGCCCTGACGAAGTCGGCGCTGTTGGTCGCCTCGTCGCAAAGGCTCCTGGCTCGCTGGATCGTGTCCGCGTATTGCTGACGCAGGTTCTCGAAGTGCTCGTCAGCGGCCTTACTCTCCGGGTACGTCATACGGATGCGGCCCGCGTTTATCAGCTGGGGCGTGAGCGACTCGAGCTGCGAGGCCGTCGAGTAAAGGGCTTCAGCGAGCTTTTTGTTCCCTCCGCTGCCTGTACATTGAACACGGTTGGAAAACGTATTGGTAAAAAATTGTTTCGATTGAATTCGACATTCCGTAAGTCAAATTTTGATGAAAAAAAGAAGAAGGAGAAACGTGTGCAGATTTGTGAATTGATCAAAATTTATTTATCAAAGGCCTGAAATCTCATAGTCGATTGAAATTCGAAAAATGTCCTGGGCGAGAAGCTATTTGATAAACAAATCATTATTATTTCGCAAGCTTCTTCTTGTATACGTTATTTCGACATTTTTCGACGGATCGCGACGGGTAATTCAAGTTTTCGCAACGATGAACGTTAATAAGATCATTTCAAAAATAGAACAATTCTAATGAGTTATCTAATACTTGAGTAATTCCACTGATACCCTGCGCTCAAACCCACTCAAGAAAGCAAGGCAACGGATAACCGAAACTCACCGCCGGCAGCAACCATCCTAGCGGTCTTGGCTGCTCTGTTGGAGAAGTTCTGAAGGTTGAGCGACTTGTCGTTAAAGTTCTGCTCTCGGTTGGGTGTGCCCTCGGGGGCGAGGACCGCCTCGGTGAACTGCTTGAGGGGAGTGGTGATGTCGATGAAGTCCTCGACAACGCGCGACACCACCGCCTTCTGGATCTTGTCTTTGAGCTCGTGCAGCTTGGCCGAGAGCTGGCGCGCGATCTCTTGGGCACGTGGGCTGTTGCCCTCGCCACGGGCGCACAGATCCGCGAGCTGGCGCGACAGGTTGTCCACCTCGTCGCACAGTTGCAGCATCTCCGCCTTGTGGATGCCTGGTAGACCCTCGGCAACCTGATTGAAACAGGCCAGCATTAGGGCTTTGCATTGATTGTGGATGAAATACAGCCGAAAGAATAAATTATCATCGCAACTTTGTACAGTTTCGTCTGAGAAAAGGGCATGCGAATTCATCAAATATGACTCTAACCCTCCTTCAATAAGCTGTGATGACAATGGAAAGCTATGCTCGAAGCGAGTAAATTTTGTTGTAAAAGAAATATTACACTATAGCGAAGCATAATGCGACTCTCCTTTGCAAGCGGTCAAATGAGCTTTCGATAGACTGAAAATGATCAAAAATTAAAATCAACTGATAACCGGTGCAGAATGCGTGTATATATGGTGCGAAAACTTACTTTGGTGATCACGATCCCGTTATTCTATCCAAATGAGAGTGTTAGCATTGAAACAAGCAGATATGGTGACAGTGCATGTAGTCTAATGACTCATGAGATTTAAAGTTTGTGGTGGCTGTGAGCATGTGTTTGGAGCTAAGCTCTTGATTGGAGATACTACAGCTTTTTGTCAGTGTTACCTTCTTTCCCTCGTCGACGATGAGTGCGATGGCTTTCTGGCCGAGCCCCTTGTCGTCGTGCTGCGGATTCAGTAGCCACTTGTTCGCCTGCTCCAGTCGACCCTGGACAGTGTGGGCGGCCTGCACTGTGCCGGCCTTGTCCGCTGCCACAATAGCCGACGAGATGTTCGAGCGCAGCTCGTTCACTTTGTCCTTGATGCCACGGGCCAGCGATTCACCTTGCGGCGACGTTCCTGGAATAAGCAGTCGTTGATTATCTTGGCCAATGTACGATTGAACTTGCAATCTATTGTTCTACCGTGTTTCCGAACTTTTCCAAATATTTTTCATAAATTGGACAATCGACTGCGCGCAGGTCTCTGTCGTAAAGAGTCAGAACAGAAAGATCTCAACTCATTCTAGTAGTGCGCGAATAGGATAAAGTGGGATGAAAGAGGTAATCGATATAACAGTACGCCTCTGTCGCGGACTCATGAATGAAAATGGAAAATCATCAGCTGAACGATAATCGAACGGAGTTTAACAAGCGGCACCTTTGTTGTCCTGGCGCAGCTCGCAGAGCGCGTCGGTCATGGTGGTGAGTTGGGACGAGAGCTTGATAATAGGGTCGGCCTGGGCGGGTGGCAGATAACGCTCGGCTAATCGTTCGGCCTGCTCGATTATTTGCCTGAGACTCTTCTCGCCGACTCCGCCTCGGAGCGCGTTGCCATCGTCCAGCCAATCGAAGGCTGGCTTCACCCGCGACTCGATAGCGCTCTGTGCCTTCTTCAGAACCTACATACACACGAGAGCAACCACATCAGCATGCCATCAATCTGGATTCGTGAATACGAGCCGCGGCGCATCAAATGATATGCATTACGCACCGTCAATTGATCGGCGTCCCACTCGTCCTCGTCGTATGTCGTCAGCTGGAGCACGCGGATGATTTCGTTTATCTCCTCGGACATGCGGCCCGACAAATAGTTGCGATTCTCCGCCGCCTCCTCCGCGCCCCTGCCGCCGCTCGATATTATGTGGATGAAGATCTTCATCGAGCAGATCAGAATCGGGGCCAGTGTTTTGACCTACAATCCAACAGCGAGAATCAAAACCTCGATTTTATTGATTTCGATGATCGTGCACTTTTCGATGCTCGCCGAGTTATGCATTCGAGCTGAAGACACTCGGTTGAACGGGAAAAATACTCGGGCGATTTTTCACGAACTTAACTGAAATTTAATAGTGATTAAATATTACCTGATCCAAGCTTCTAATCAAGATTTCTCTGTGTGGCTGATGGGTCAATTCTTTCTCACGAGCGCTGACTTCTCTGGACACTTTGCTGAGACACGGACTCAAGTTTTTCAAGAAATGCACCAAGTCCTCCATCGTCTCAATGACTTCGGTAACTGCCAAGTAGTCGAGAACTCGCTTACACTCTCGTATTATTTTGCGGACTTCACTTTCATCGAAACATAACAGTAACGAACTAGTGCCTTGCAGTATACCACGTGAACCCTCTATCAACTTTTTCCTAAAAGTAAGATGATATCATTATGAGAAAGTGTTGCTGATTCAATAACTGAAGTAATTCCATCGGTTCTACAAAATAATAATCTCGATTTTTTTTTTACCAAACATTATAATTGTGATGAATTGTGAGGGTTATAATATGCGAGAATTCAAGTTCCCTCTATTTCTTTTTAGAAGGATGTACGATGATACGTGATTAGAAAATTACATTCCACTCGTACTGAGTAGTATTTGAATGTGATTTTCACTGTTTTGAGATACATAAAAATCACGAAAGAGATAGTATCGACATTAGCAAATGGATTGACAAAAAGTTTCAATAGATTCAATGATTTGAAATCATTCACTAAGCCTCATGAATCAATATACGTAAAAAAAAATAATTTCAATAGATTTCTTCTATAATTCGTGGTTTATACTATATAAGATACCTTGAGACCATTGATATATGTTTCTAAATTATTGTTTATCCATTTGCAATTGTCAATAATGTCGAAAATAAAAACAATTCGAAGACAAGTTTTCTACATAGCTACCTCGTTGATCTACCTACATTCTAAAATTTATAAATTTCAAATCATATTACCAACGATAATTTCTATTAAATTTAATTTAAACGAAATAGAATATCATGAATGAATACAGAACACTATCATATAAAATACTCAATACATAGCTAATAGTATTTAACTGCTATTCAAGCATTTTCGCATGATTTCGAAATATGGCAATTACAGAAATTTCATTATGTTACTCAAGCTTTATCCATGACTAGAAATAATTCTTTAGATTCTATAATTTATTATTCTTTCAGTTAAAACTCTGAATGACCATTGAAAAAGTTTTAATAGTATGTGATTTTTCATTGGTTTCTCGGAGGAGGGCACCTATTTTAACTAAACCATAATGTTTATCTCCAACTTTCATATCATATTGGGAAAAAATTAATTTAATTTTTTTATATAAACCAACAATAAAGTAATTTTCAAATCATGCATGAACCAAATTGGTGAAAAAAATTGCAAAGTAATATTATCAGAATAAAAAACCAGAGATGAAAAATGTTATCAATTCGAAAGAAAAAAATTATATTTCTGATGTGTTACCCACACTAAGGCGTCATTTTTTTGCTGCGAAGCGTTATGAAAGGGTTTGAACTTAATCATAGTCGTACCTGCATGTCATACTGTATGAGTATGTAGTAACAGTTCTCACACTTTACGTTTCGAGGTGGCAAGAATGTAAAATAATAATAATTAGATTAAAAACATGAAAATTTGTTATCAATTTGATTTTAAGGTCATCGCTCTACTGTCGCTTGGGAATATTTTCTATTTGGACTAGAAAAAACTTATTCTGTCCATTTTATCTGAAATCAAGAAAATCTTCAGTCGAAACGTTACCTGGCGGAGCTTGAATATGGGTCATTTTTCAGCATTCCTGATGCTTCCTCAAGAAGATGAGATGCATTTTCAACGCGTTTCAACGAAGAAGGCATATCTTGTTTGAGCAGTGCATCGTCTGAAGAATTGATCGTCTCTTTACCAACCTTTAGATGGAAAGAAAATTGAATCAATGGAAACATTTAAAGACTATATTTTTCACAAAAATTGAGCAACAAAAACTACCTTGACGAGGTTGGCAACTGCCATACTGACGGCCTTAACCGGCCTCTCCAAATCTGGCATCGCGTTGCCATCTTCAGCTTCTTCGTGTAAAATTACAAGCCTTGAAACCTAAACATTTGGAAATATTATTGAAAATATTATTGTTCTAATCATGCAAAAGATATGCATCATCATATCCGTTTTGCGGCTTTTTAGCATTGAACCAATATGCTATTTTAAGCAATATCTTTCCAGAAAGAAAACATTCTTCTTTTTTCCGTTAACTCCAGTGAATGTATCATCATTTCGTGAAATTCGATATATGTATTGTACAAGAATTGACTCATTCTGATTTCAACATCCTACTAGATGGATTAAAATCTTAAGATACTCAGATAAAGCATCTTGCCGCGCTGGAAAAACATCAATGTTATTGATATTGGAAGCATATAAATATGTTGCAATGACAGTTTGGATTTCTGCGTTATATTTCAATTTGTGAATAATATTTCAGAAAATTTGAGAATGTACACATTTGGTTCATACTTCAAATCTCATATTCACAGGCAAAACTGCTTTTACTGCAATTTCTTTAAAGTATATTTCGTATACTCGTAACTTTACAAATACTGGCTGCATCATACCACATACCTTATCGTTTTACATCGAGTATTCGTATCATATTATTACTGAAATCATCTTATCATATTCAAGTTCGCTTATTCTGGGCATTATTCGCAAAAAATTAAAATTGTTTAATTCAAAAGTAATTGAGCAATAATGTTTTAATTGCAGATTTCATTTTTCATAAGAGATTATTGCATAATATTGAAAATAAATCTGTCACTATAGTTACACAATTACATCTACCATTAGAACTAAAGAAGAGTTCTATATTTGTACTCTAGAATATCCTTGTGTTCTAAATTTTGACCCAATGTCTTGAAAAATGATTAATATTTTTTGTTCAAAGAATATAGTTTAATAAAAAGCTCATGAGCTAGCTCTCACTGGAATATAACATTGAAAGTTCGCTAATTGAAATTGAGGGCTCTATTTCTTCTATATAATTAACTAGTGTTGGTTAAAAAAGATTCAAAATGCAAGATTTTGAATAGAATTTGGTAGATTGTTTGTCGGTGTCGAATGGTTCGGTTTCGGTACATGTAATAAGTTTTTGTAAAAAACAACAAGTTAAGGCAATATTTGCATGATTGCATTTTTTTTTCAACGACCTATTCCAATGTATACGCATGCCCATTGACTGACGATGTTCAACACTCTCTTTTCCGGTAGAAAATTAAAATATCTACATAAAAGCAGTTGACTGGTGATGAAACAAACGAAGTAATTATTCTGACTCATTCATTCATCTTTTCTGACTTTTCACAATGCTAATTATAAGTACTGATATTATAATAACATCAAGCTAACTCTTCTGAACAAGTTTTTGAGAATTATGTTATATTAGATTTATACCTGCGAGGAAGATGAAATGTATGTGCGTCTTTAAAAAGATGAGATTTTTGATAGTTTAACAATTTAAGAAATTGCTAGATATTCGTTTTAAATATATACCAATGAAATCAATAAAAATGTGTAGACATTTGAAATCGCATAGAAAACGTCATTATTTCCCTTCGTTCTCCATATTTTTGTAAAGAAAAAAAGGATCACATGATAATTAATAATAGTCATCTGATAATTCAGAAGAATTGAATTTTATTGAAGAGTTTGCTCATCTGATCCGTTCGCGCTATCAACTTTATCAATTTGAAAATCTACTCTTACAAATGCAAAATCAAATTTATAATTAATATGAACTATTAAATTGTAGTATGTACTCGATGAGTATATTACATCTTATAATTTGAAGTTGTATATTTGTTGAATCGTCTTTCTAGGCGCATCATTGAAAACGTCTTGCCGCATTATCATTTATTTGTTTTACATTAGATAAAACTGTATATAGACATTATTCTTTAATAATGAATGTTTTTCAATGTTAAATTAATCGTATACCGATTAATATAAAAGACAAATATTCGCATATATACATACGAATCTTGGAAGAATTCAAGCAACTAATAGAAATGAAGAACAAATCAGATATTCACAGTCAATCCATAATATTGTTCAGCTGTTCAGCTCGTGAAAAAGCAAAAGAAATCATGTTTGCTTATTTTAATATTCAGCAACATTTTCTCCTGATTTTTAACATTTAGACAACTCTTGGCCTTTGTCTGAGTTTCTCGAAATACGCAATCATAACTTTAATGTACTTGACATAGATTGACCCAGCATTAGTTTCGCGTTAAAATTAGATTTCCCCATGGGGAAACTGGCCCGGAGTCTAAAAAAAGTTAATCAGTCTAAGTCAAGGTTTGTTGTTTACGAATTGTAGGGATGAAAACATAAAAATGACACGTTCGAAAAAGAAAATATACATTTCACGATCGACTTGGACTCCACTGAAAAATAACTCTTTAAATCTTCACGAGTTGGCATACGAGGTTTTCTTACGGGATGTAAACAGTTTTCAGTGCTGCGAAATCATGCTATTAATCAACGATTTTCATCACGGCAGACAAGTTCATGCGTTTTAATCGTTATTCGAGGATTTTAATATATATGTATGTACAATTGACATGTAATATCTCAATCACTATGAGTTCTCTTCGATTGATTTTTTGCATCATTTCTTTCGCACGAATCTCAAGAAATGAACTACGAGTGGTAGGTAAATTTGTAGAACTACTTATCAAATTTTGCGCAAAAATTCTACGAACGGTATATATTGTCGCGAGGTTCATTCATTGCAGCGCGAAAGGGCGCGAGGCAACTCGTGGACGAAACAGTATACGGCATTTGAAATCGTTGGAGCGTCTAGTCTTCAATCAACAGGAAATGAAATGCGAATTGATTGATCTCGGCAGCGGAGGCATATCAGATGGTCGATCGGCCCGTAATCGAATCTCTTTATCGCGCGGCGACATTCCATCCGATTTCCCTTCACTTTTCCATCGACGCAGCCAAAACATTCGCTTGCGGCTACTATACAGCGCGCTTGTGTGTGCGTGCGCTTCCACGTGAATCTCGTCTAGAAATGCCCGCGCGAGTACACCTAGATACCGGTCCAAAATGCAACGAAGGACCGGCGTATACATCTCGTTCGCGCGGCTCGCTGTTATATCGCAATTCTCCTTTTACGGGGCGAGCCGGCTCTCGGGCTCGGCCGGGGGGGGATTTTCATAGTTCAAAGTCGCAAAAGAGAGGTGGGCGAGCGCGCAGCACCTCTCTCTCTATACAAGACGCATATATACGCCGTTGCGGTCTTGATAAAAAGGAAAAAGCAAGCGACCGCTTGCGTTACTATATACACACACCTCTGCACGTCTAGTCCCGCGAGAGAGAAACGGAGAAAATTGTGTAACCCGCGCGCGGACTCGGCGTCTAGCGCGCTCCCGTCTTATTTTAACCCCGCGTATTAATAGACCATATAGGCGCGCGCGCGCGTGTGCGTGTATATCGGCCCGCGCCCGCGGCTCATAATTACCGAATTTCCTCGGGAAGATGACCGCGGGTGTGGCCCATAAGCCCGCGCTACCCTCGCAAACGACATATCGGATAGTTCGCGGCGCGCCAGATCCAATCCCGTGTATTGCGAGACTCGGTTGGAACGGCCTTTTTTTGGGAGTGCGCAAGCCGGTATATATATATATATATATATATATGTATGTGTGTGTGTGAGTACTCGCGGCACGCGATCGGTTCTCCTGCGACTTTCATTTTGCGGAAAACGTACTCATTACAGTCGGCCTGAGCGAAGCGCGAGCAAACCGCACCGCGAGACAGAGCCTCCCCGTTGCATATACACAGGTATAGGCCGTACATGCGTTGGCCCTATGATGTCACGCTTATATATATATATATATATACGTGTGTACACAGTCTTTCTCTCGCGCGCACTGGCGCGCACACACACACACACACACGCGCGCTACGTATAGGTTATTGTCGCGGCGGCGACGTCGACGGCGGCGGTGGCGGCGCGAGATAAACGCCGCTATAAGCTCTTTTTTGCTAAGCGTGCGAACGTCATGCCACGCCGGTTTTATGCATACACCGCTCCCGAGAGTTCGGAGTCGGGAGCAGCTGATTGCTCCTGGCGGGAGGGTACGGCGCGATGAAAAAATAAAAGAGAAAAACAACAAACAACACACCGCGCAGTGTAATAAAGCGGGGTCGTGTGTATAAGTACGTATAGAGTGCGGGGGCTGCGCGCGCGCGCGCGCGCAAGACACAGCACGAGCTAATTGAATTATTACCTGCTGGGCGACCGGGTCGAGGATGCTCTCGATCGTCTTGGTGTGGAACACCGGCATGTTGCTGAGATTCGTCCGTCTCGGCTGGTCTTCACGACTCGACTGCTGTACTCGCGCGCGTGTATACTACTGCTCTCGGCCGAGAGCTGGTCGTGCGCGCGGGGCCGCGGAGCAGGCACACGACGACGACGGGAGAGTAAATAAAGCGGCGCGCGGCGCTCGCTCTCTCGTGCTCTCTGACACTTTTAACACCGTCGCGCGTGTGTGCGTGCGTACGTCCGTATACCAAGCCCAACCAAGCCGCTCGGCGGACCGAAATCAACTGCTCGCTGCCGACTCCCTCTCCGCTGCAATATACTATACTCGCACTCGCACGCCGCTCGCGCGCGCACAGCTGCTGCTCTGCTGCAGCTCTCTTCGGTACGTTCGGCGCGCCGCGCATGAACGCGCGCGTGTGGGTGTGGGACACGCAGCACGTGCACGCGTGCAACGGCACATACGCATCCCTCTTGCCACTCCTCCTCCACGATACACACTCCAACTCTCACTCTCAAGGTTCCCGATGAATGAACGCGCACGTGCGTCAGTTGCGTACTTTTTTGCAAATGTGCACCTATATATAGATATGCACTCGCGCGCAGTGTGTATACGATGTGCGTATTGTCTTACTCAACTGACTGTGACTACTTAAATCATGTTACTACTGCTGTGTTATACGGGATAATAGTATAAAATTGCATGATGGAACACAGAAGAATAACTTACTCATACTACTTTTTTACTGTTTATAGATATACATATACTGAATGCAATTTTGGTCCGTTCGTTGAGCGAGAAACGTATTTCCTCGCATATACTGGAAACGATCCAATCCGTAGTACGAACTCGTAAAGAATCCTTGAACGATTTCCTCTTCAATATCGAATGAAAGATTCCAATTTTAAGTGATGACAATTGGACGATTTAACGCTATTCCTTTTATAACATCGTAAATGTTATTTTTGACTGCGTTCGAATAACACCATTTGGTATGACTGTAAAATGTAGACATTGATCAAATCAACAGTCTTCCACATATTGGAGTTTGAATGGAATGATAACGTATACGTTCTTGAAATTTTATACGCATAGTCGCGCAGCCGAGGAATTTTCAACGGTCGAAAATAATTTTTTTTTCTCCCGAAATCAATAACTTTAGTACCTAAAGTCGGCAAGACAGCTTTCAAATGATACTTGGGATCTCTTATTGAATACGAATATTTGTGTACGAATGAACTTTATAATGAAAGGAAAAATTAGCAGATCAGCCAGGCGACCATGAGATTTTTTGACATTTTGAACCACGGTGTGAGATATAGTTGAAAATTGAGGAGAATTAGAAAAGCGATCATCAGGGTTCGGCCAAATTCAGAATTCCTAAGTAGAAACAGTTGTGGTTTGGTACGGCAGGCAGCGCTGGCCTCGCGGTCATATGATGATGGTCATGTGAGCGCGAGAGAGACGTACAGTGTGTGGGCTGCTCACGAGACACTCCGACTCGTCTCGTTCTCTGCTGTGTGTGGGCGTCGTCCGCTGCCACAAACTTCGCACCTGACCCTCCAGGTCTCGACTCCCAGACTCCGCTTCTTCGTGCAGTTGCTGCTCGCGCCCAGCGCCAAGCCAGCACCATGGCTCTCAGCGATGCTGACGTTCACAAGCAGGTTAGTCTCAGAACTGGATTTAATGGAGTCTCCAGGTGGTGACCTACGTCAATATAAGTACTCGTAGAAGCTGGAGCATATCGAGTTGTGCCGAGAGTCGCAATAGTTTTGAGGCCAGGGATGGTAGGTGGGGTGAGAACTTCCCACGGGAAGAACTCGATGTACTTAGGTGTCTTGCTAAAACTGATGAGTTTCAAGTGACACTGCGGAAATGCAGACAATTCGTTCTGACAAGTGCGCCCACTTACTGATTCTGTACTTGCCCTATACGTTTTCATCAGTGTACTGATGAGTTTGGTTGTTTGGAATGGTAAATTTATACTCTGTTAAAATGGCTTCTACAATTTTATTTCATTCCAGATCAAGCACATGATGGCCTTCATCGAACAGGAGGCCAACGAGAAAGCAGAAGAAATCGATGCTAAGGCTGAGGAGGAATTCAACATCGAGAAGGGACGACTGGTCCAACAGCAGCGTCTCAAGATCATGGAGTACTACGAAAAGAAGGAGAAGCAAGTTGAACTTCAGAAGAAGATGTATGTGAAAAATATTAATTATAAATAGTTTTCATCCACGCAATGAATGAATATTACATGTTCTTCTCTATTTATGCAGCCAATCATCTAATATGCTCAACCAGGCTCGTCTCAAGGTTCTCAAAGTTCGTGAAGATCATGTCAGGAATGTCTTAGAGGATGTTAGGAAAAAGTTAGGTGAAGTACCCAGAGATCAGGGCAAGTACACGGAAATCTTGAAGCTCCTGATTGTTCAAGGACTTTACCAGGTAAAGATATTATATGAGAGTTAAAAATACATTACTCTTAGACTAGAAAAGTTCTCAATTAATTGCTTATATTCTCTATAGCTCGTTGAAACTAATGTTACCATCAGAGCAAGGCAATGTGATCATGCTCTACTTGAATCATTGTTGCCACAATTGCAACAAGAATTCAAAAATAATGCTAAAAGAGAAACTCATCTGAAGCTTGATCAAGATAACTTCTTGAATGCTGATGGCTGTGGAGGCGTAGAACTATTGGCTGCCAGAGGTAAAATTTATCAAGTATTCTCAAACATCTCTTTTGATGTTGCTATAAAAACTTTGAACATATTCTTTTGTTTATGTAATAGGTCGCATAAAGATCGTCAACACCCTGGAGAATCGACTAGAGCTGATTGCCCAGAAGCTTATTCCCGAGATACGCACAGCGCTCTTTGGGCGCAATGTCAACCGCCGGTTCACCGATTAAACTTGCTAAGGTGCACGCGAGTTGCGCCAAAACATTCCCGTATTATTTCGCGATCTGTGCAATTTCAGAGTGAAAAGCTACGTTATTTTTATGCATGCTCAAAGATAAAGTTTTACCATATTATCAGAAAGCGCGATTAGTCTTTATTGTTATCCATCGTGTATTGTAGCACGTAAGTTTTCTCCGCTTTAGTATTTTCGTCTTTCGAATTCGAGAATAGGGTGTCAACATTAGGATCACTGTTGTGTGTTTACAACCTGATCAAAAGGCTGTAAAATGAAGGTAAAATTGAAAAAATAAAGTTGATAAAAGCTTCCTAGTGTTTGCCCACTATAAATCATTGTAAATGTGTTTGTTGTTCAATTAAAAACACAATACTCTTGGTGGAATGTTGTTTCTTTGTACATAAAAGCAATTATAACAAAAATAACAACAATGATGTAATAATATAATTAATTATAATAAAGATCATGATTTACGACAATGTTTTTTTTCATTCATCTAGAAGTATAGGAACTTAAGATGCTTAATAAAAGTAAAATCTATTATCTGTTTGAATATACTGCAAGATTGTAATAATCACAAAGTAATAAAAAATATTACATACTCAAGTCTTCGCATGTATGGCATACTGAAACTAAGTCCAAAACTAATAACTACATAAAATTTCGATATGTTTGGATTAAAATACATGTAACAACACACAGTGTTTGATGAATCAAACATCTGTTTACAGTTTGTTCAACAGTTCATTTGATATATAGGATAAACATGATATATACATATACATTTACACATTATCACTGGACGTTCCCAGTAACAATAACACGACAATAGGAAAAACGTTAAAATATCATTTCATCTCATCATGGCAATACATGTGCGAAGAATCGCTGCGTCAATCATTATGATGATAGAAGAATGAAGAAAGCAATCTAAACGCAAGATACTCAATTCTCAGGCAGTTTTTTTGATAAAGTAGCTTAAATGCTTAGAAGGATTCTTACTTCACAACGATTATAGTGAGTATCACTTGGAGCAAGTACTCCATTTCATGGATTGCTGAGATAAATATAATAGCAACGTTTTGTCCAGGTAACCTGGCATACTTCCTTCTTTGTATCTAATTTGTATCATTTGCTTACATTAAATATTTCTCGGTCAATTCGGCATAGATAGTTATTTTTTAACATTATTATTGTCATTTGAGCAATTGACTAATGGACGCGAAAACGCACAGTTGTAGGGGCTTATGTGTGCCAATAAACTTAAAGTATATTTGTGTTTTACTGGAGTCCCATAAGTTTCTCACCGACTCCCAGGTAATACACGGTTTGAGCAATTCCAAATAACGGCGCAATCACGATCATTCTGCATGCACCACCTTTGAAAAATGCTTTCGGGCCTTCATGTTTCAAAGTTTTCCTGAAAAAGCAAAGGTTGTTTTCATTTGAATTCTTATACAAAAGTATCATTACAATAGAATGTAATTAGCATGTGAAATGATTTGAGAATTAACTATTCTTACCCAATACAATCTAGAACACCGTTATAAGTTAGATCACCAGGTGCTTTGTTGATGACTTGGAGTCTTGTTTTAATCACATCGAATGGATTTACGGATAAAGCTGCTACTGAACCAGCAGTACAACCCGATAAGAATGAGCACCAGAATACAGCTAAGAATCAAAATCAACCATCTTTAATATTAATGTGCAACAAAATAATTTACTATTCAGAACAAAACTTAGGAACTTACAAGAACCATCAGGACGCTTTGGACCAAGATCATTCAATCTAGCGAACAGAGGAAAATATATAACAGAGAAAGTGATATCTCTTAGTGCAGTTGCTCCAGTGCCTTGATACAATCCTAAGATTCCTCTTTTTTGTAGAAGTTCACGAGTTAGAGCAAGGGCAGATATCTTCTTTGGTGGAGGTTTTTGACTACCTATTATGAAAAATTGAAATCAATTTAGATAAAACAGACAAAAAGTATTCTAGAGCATATTATTTTAAACAAAGCTGAAAACACTACCATCCGCAGCTTTAGCTGTAGCTGCTGCAGCAGCTACTCTACCAGCATCTTGCATTTGAATTTTCAACAATTCCATTGGCGTTGTTACAATTATTTGACAAGCTCCTGCTGAACCACCAGCTGCCATCTCTCGTAATAAGGGCAATGGCTGGCTGAATCCACAACAAGATAATTCAATGAACTGAGCACATAAGCATCATAGATTCTAAATCAACAAGCAGCATATTTTAGGCCATTTCATTTAAAATAACACATAAATTTTTCCATGTAATTAAAAAATAACTTTAAACTTGTATATATTACAGATAAGATTCAAGGTCAAATATGATGTATACAGTCATTAATGTTTGAAATGAAATACCTTAGATTATGTTAAATTTGCATGAATATTACAATTGGTTATCTTATTAAAAACAGTAAGAATATGTTACCCAGGGCCTGTAGACAATTGGTGTCTGAACATGTCATTGGCAGTTAATTTAATTGCCTTCTCTGGGGTGATTAATAATATATTGACACTGGAGCCTTTGTACATTCCAAGGTAGCCTTCAGCCTTGTAGGTTTTTTTAAAACAGTCAAACCTGAAAGGTAAAGCTTTGTCAACATCGTCCAAGCCAGAGTAAGTAGTGCAGTTTATCTATCGCAGAAATATTGACACAGTAATCATAAAGTAATCGAGCTAAACTAATTCATATTTCTCAAAGTAAATCCTCTTTAAGAGCTGCAATGTTGGAGGAGATAATTCACCTCAATCTCGCTTATGTATATATAAGCTTCTGAGTACAAACACAAAAAAGCTATTTTCGTGAGCGCTATATATGACAAGAGCGAAATAGTTCCGCGAACGCTCTAAAAGTGTCGAATCATATGCAGAAAAAAAAAACTCACATGGACTTGTACATTTTCTCGCCATTAGGCCCAACAACTTGGTTCTGGAGCCGCGTCTTGACGAGGTCGAGGGGAAAAACCACCGAGACCCCGATGATGCCTGCGATCCCGCCATTTATTATCTTGGGTATTAGCCTGCGAGCAACCAGCACAGATCAATTCGGATTCCACTGTACATATACAAACTTGACACCGCGTTTGACGTTCGATACACCCTGTATCGCACATACACAACTACTCACTTGAACTGCTCGGCGCTAGGCTCACGCTGTTGGGGTTTCAATGACATTTTGGAGCGGCCTTCCTTCCCTCTAGATGACAAGTCGACAATCGAAAAAAGGGTGAGAAGTAGCTATAGTGTTATTATATTAGCTATATATGTATATACACGCGTTTGTACTTTGTATATGTATTCGATGTTGGCGTTAGTGCAGGAGAGGACCCTGTGCGGACCCCACTGACGAGGAGCGACGAGCAAGTGGTGGTGAGCTGGTGAGCACAGTCGAGTCGCAACTGAATTGACCACCAACGGCAGGCGGCAGCTGCGGCTCTTCGATACCCCACGGCCCACACACACGCGCCTTTGGCCACACACGTGATTTTCGGCAGCGCGCGAGTAATACTCACACTTTTTGGTTGATACAATATTGGCGTCGCTGGATGAGCCAACTCTCCCGAAACCCAAAACAATTCGCGTTTTCTATTTACACGTAGTGACTTTTTGCCAATGGCCATTGTCGATCGCTTTACAAAGCTTTACGAAAATGGCAAATTGTAGTTGTGAAAAAACAAGCGAGCGACTGAGTTATACGGAGATTTGCTGCGGGCTTAAATAATTTGATAAATTCGAGTCATGAATATAGTTTTTTCACATCATATTAACTATTCGTACCCCGTTAAAGTTTGAGGGAATTCACTACATGCATGATTATATACAAACACATTATTTGGGTGGTGATATATATTCCATCTAATCAGAGATGTATATAACAGTTAATCGTAAAAGACTCCGAAGTCTAACTGATAAATATTAATGACAGAGAAAAGAGAGAAATAAGTACACTTGAACATACAAAAATGTTGCAAGCTTACAATTTGAATGATGTTGCAGTTCAGGTCAATTAAGCACAGCAATTGAGTGCCAGGTCTCATTTGCTTTTTTATCGCTCGACTCGCATCATTCGTTAACACGATACATGAAAAAAAAACGCTCAGTCAAACTTTTTTACGGCCCAATCAACGCACTGTATATTGCCAGTGGATATCGTAATTTTTCAAATTCTTACCGTAATTTACGAATATTTTCAATGATAGTAAAAAATATATTGGGTTCAGGTTTTCTCAGGAGAATTGATATACGCGATGATTGCATTTTTACGTATGAAATAGTTTAAATATCTATTAAGGTTTGTCGTTATTGAAATAACTTTGAAAACATTTTTCAAAAAAAAAGTTGGAACCCGAAATGATTTTCTCTACGTGGCATTGAGGAATTACCGTTCGTTCTGCTATTGTAATAGCAACGGGAATAAAGAGTAGATAAAAAAGGTTCCTGGCACGAATGCCTCAGAGAATCTTTGCTAGCAATTTAGAAACGACCGAGGGCAAGTGTTTATGCCAACATTTTATCGCTGATCCATTATAGGTATATAGCTCGATATTTTGCTGCTGGGGCTTGAATTGCTTCCGCGATAAATTTAGAATACAACCATTTCGTTATACATATCATTTAACTGTTATACCTATAAAAACGTTTTTCTGCACTGATTTCAGCTTCAGATGCATACTGATATCGATCGATTATGACGCCCGACGGAGAGAAAGTTATCACGAATGACTAAGCTCACTTATATAAACATTAACATATAAGTGTATAAGAGAAAATACCTGGCTCCGAATCAGAGTAAAAAATAGAATATAAAATCATTTTGAAGTTTAGTGTTGAGAAAATTCATAAGAATTGGACAGTCTTTATTTTAATAATTGCTATTATTCTTTTTATTTAAGCTGTAGAATAAAACAATTCAAGCGAAATCGAATCGAAATACTCTAATATATACTGGCTTCTAGTAGTCACATTATTTCATAAAAATGCAACAGTGTTAAAAACTAGTCAAGAACAGATACTCGAAACTTTTAAAACGTCGAAAAAAACCAACTTTTAAAATATACATTACTGCTTGATCAAAAAAGATACACCATTTTGGAATGCTGGGGTATACATACATCAAATGTTAGTAACAAGATATTAAAATATAATATACAATTAAGGAAAAACATATTCACAGTAATAACAGCCAATTCTGGTCTCACTTAAGGTTACTTAGAGTTTTTGAAAGTTTATACTAGCTTGTGCTCCAGCCTGGGATCCAACTCTTCTTATTGATTGCTATTGAAAAATATTAAATTTTTTTATATATAATGAATTGAAATCGTTAAATTCCATGTGATATGATAAATTATCCTTACGTCCTCCTGTAGCTGAAACAATTTCATTCAATTTATGGGTTTCTTCTGGACTCAATTTGAGGATAGTATCAAGTACTGGTACTAATCTGCTCCTTTCATCTCTGTTTTCCAAAGTAACAAACTGCAAGGAAAAATAAAGACAATGGTATTTCTAATAAAACAAAATATATAAATATATACAAACCTTGAAAACAACATTTTTCAGGTATTCAAAGTTTACAGCTTCCTTCTCTCTTTCAACATATCGTTTTTGTCTACGAATATCTTCCTTGAGTAACTGATTAAGTTGAGTAAGTTTTGCTATATCTCTTTCTGCGTCTGCTAAAAGTTCGGTCAAATGCTTTACGCGATTCTTGTAAGCAGCTACTTCAGGACTATCTTCGGGAACTCTCGACACGACTTCATGCTCATCAAATGGAAACTCTAACAGCTGATCCAAGGGTGTAATGACTGTTACCGGAGTTTCCGGCGCTATTGTTCTACCACGGCTTTGTTCAGTATTCTTCGTTCCTTGTGTTACAGAATCTATACTTTCTGATCCCTAGGTTGAATGAAATACACCATTGTCAAAATAATATTTTCCTACATTAAAGTTCAGAATCAAAATATTATGAAATACATGAAAAGATGAACAAAGAATACTCACTTCACATTCTTCTCTTTCAACAAGTGGTGGAGATGCTGATGAAAGTGTGTTTGGTGGTACATGTTCCAAAATAGAGGATTGCGAATTCATTGCAGAATTGAGAGTAATTTCAAGTTTTGTATTTTTGATTTCATCCTCATGTCGCTTCTTCAGATTAGTCATTTGTTCCTGAAGTATGTTTCGTATTAATATATATTAAATATTTAATAACTTTTTTTGTCTTACCTCATACTCCCTTCTCAAATTATCCATAGCTTTTTCATGAGTAATTTGTAACCTCTGTTTTTCAGCTTCTTGTGTTTTATACTTCTCCATGAGTGCAAGTGAATCTTTCCTCAACAATGTTAACTTAGCTAATAACTCTTCTTCAGAGGCAGCAGTACGACTTCTTTCATCTTTCAACAAGATAATTTCTCTCGTCAATGATTCAGTTTTTTCTTTATAACCTTCACATTTGTCAGTTAATAAAGATATTTGTCTCTTGTAATGCCCAACTTCTTCTTCCAATTCGTTGGTAGGAACAGTTTTTGTTCTCAGAAGAACGCTTTGCGCTCGTAACTTATAATTTTCAAATTCTTCTTGTAAAGTATTTGTCTCTCGTTTACTATTTTCTAGAGCCAAATTTAGTCGAGACGACTCGCGTTTGAGATCATCAATATGGCTTTGGAATGTTTTTATACGGGACCTATACAAAAAATTTAAGAATATTTGGAAATCAAAGTGTGGTTTAGATTCAATAATTTAATTCAGATACAATAAATTACCTGCTCTCTTCTTCTAACTTAACCATTTCAGAAGTAAGTAATTCAACTTTAGCTTCCAGAGTGATCTTAGAAGCTTCTAATCGTCTACATTCTCGAGCAAGAGATTCTTTTTCTTTCACAGATTTTGTAGTTTCTAGTTTAGCCATGCGAGCTTCTGATTCTAGATTTTGACTTTTTTCTTCCAGTGAAGTGATGCGATTTGTTTTTGCCACACAAGAATCTTGGAGTTCAGTAATTCTTGCAGTCAGGACCTCAATTGTTTCCAAATGTTGATTCACTGTAGCTTCCAAGTTTATACGCTCTTTAGTTTCTTCATCTAATTTTGATTTTATTGTTTCAATACTTTTCTAAAAATGAATACAAATAGTTAAGAGATTTTGAATGGATATAAAAGCAAATGATAAGAATAAAATGATATAATGAATACCTCATAATTAGCTACTTCCAATGAGAGTACATTATTACTAGTTCGATCATGTTTCATGTCATCTAATCGGGTTCGAGTTGTTTGATGAGCTCTCTTTTCAGCTTCTAAAGAATTTTTCAAGTCTTCACATTCTTTAGTTTTCTGTTGACGTACCATAAGTTCAGCTTTCACTTCATTATTCAAATCTTTTATTTTTTTTTCCATCTGTTCACAAGTGTTCTCTAACTTTTTTTTCTCTTCTGTAAGAGAAGTTAATTGAGAAGTTAATTGAGTCACTTCTCTTTTTTCTTTTACAATTGTGTCTTTAAACGAATCATTTTCTAGAACAAGAGATTCCAACCGTTTGATTAGTCTTTTATTTTCATTTTTCACTAGTTCTACATCGTCTTGTAACTGATCATATTGTGATTGGATCGTCTGAAAGCAAATATGAAAATCGATCAACATGATACAAGAGTGTGTATTTATATAAGTATTAGAGATCATATTATATTAATGGAAACATTGAAATTCAAAGAACACAAAAATTGAACTATTCTTCATTTAGGTTCTAAGATTTTTCACCTGTAATTTCTTAGCAGTATCTGACATGCGTAGAATTTTATTTTGAAGTTCATCTTTTTCGTTGCTTAATTTCTGATTGTCCAATTCTAGTCCACGAGTTTGCTCTGTTAAGTCGGATACTTTTTTCTTAAGCTTAACAGCAAGACCTCGAAGCTGAAAATTAATAATATTGTTGCACTGTTTGATACTTGAAAATTTTCAGAATAAATATAACTTATTTAATCATCACAGCTCACTTTATTATAGCGTTCTTCAATACTGGCATTTGCTTCATCGTTAACAGGTTTTCCATTATTGTTGTCTTTACTTTTATTGCTGTCAGAAATTTTGTTTTCATTTGTCAAATCTGGCATTGATGTTGATTGTTCCTGTAACATTGAACCAATTCTTCAATTCTAACACTCAATTAGTACATGAATGCATGTAACCAAAATGGTGCGTAATAATTAGATTGGGCGTATACAATTATGCATATATATTTGCTTTTATACATACTTCATTTTGAACGATAGAACTCGTCAGAATTGAGTCTTCCATCACCTGATCGCAGCTATAGTACCTATTTGTTGGTTAGAAAAGTATAAATCACTGCAACTTTCACCATATATTCCGACACATGAAAAATTCATATTCTTGGAACACTACATTCAGACGTTTTTCAATTATTACAAACTCTTTATAATTGATTTTTCTATAAATTTTCAAGTTATTTGGGATTATTTTTATATTTCGCCTATTTTCGACACAAATACATATAGTTCGCTGAAGAAACGCCAGATGGCTTTGAATAAATAATAAAACGTACATTATCAATTGCTATTTACGGAAAATAACAATTGATAATGGACTATAATGATAAGTACTCAACAATCAGAAGTCACAGGACAAACATATTTTGTTTTCAAAGTTTTATAAATAAATTAAATGATATCCAAATAATACATTAAAATCAAAAAATCTTCGTATACTATAAGGATAGTATAGTAATATAAGGGCTGCAGGCATATATTATTATAGTTTGTAAAGTGTAATTTCAAACTCATAAAAAATGAGATTCCACAGGATAATCATAATGGATTGACAATATGACAATTCTCAGAGGTTTATACGGGAGCCCAGTGCTACGCACCCCCCGGAAGTGGGGTTTTTGAAAGTGATGAATTTGCAAAAAAAAAAATAGTACTGAATAGCCCTGAATTAGCTCGTTTTTACCACGTTCTCAGAAAAAATTGCTCCACTCCAGATTTTTAGAAAAAAAATCATGAAATTTTGCAATCAGGAAAGGGTTGTAACTTTGCAGAAAAGGGATATTATTGAGCGACTATGGTCTAGAAAAACTGCTCCTAAACTAAAAAAAATTGCTCCATAGTCAAAACCAATCGATATTGTTTAATTTGGCATAAATAAATAGATATCTCTGTATTCGATACTACACCGGTACAGGAGCATGATTCATAGGGGAAACTCATGGGGGAAACTGGAACAAGCGAACGTGGAACGAATTTTTATAGCACAAGAAGACCAGCAATCAGCAAGGTGTTTTTTCTAATAATTTTTCTAATAGTAAATTTCATCAGGATTATGGGAAAAATAGTGAAAAACTCAAAGAGTTCGGGAAAAATAATGAAAATATTCCAACAATCCCACGCTTTGAGATAGCGAAGGTCGAAAATGAATTTCTTTATGATATGATCTCGGTAAAGCTGAGTAAATTCATATTATTTCATTCATTTAACATAAGATGAAATCATACAAATAAATGCGATCCACTAAAAATTCTTTCAGTAATTGAGGTTTTGGTTTTTGGTTATTTGGGTTATTTGGGTTATTTGGGATATTGTTTTAACCAAAAATGAATTTCTTTATGATATAATCTCGGTAAAGCTGAGCAAAATTCATTTTCGGTTAAAACAATAAACCAAATAACCCAAATAACCAAAAACCTCAATTACTGAAAAAATTTCAAGTGGATCGCATTTATCTGTATGATTTCATCTTATGTTAAAACAATAACCTAAATAACCCAAGGTGGATTGCATTTTTCCATTTTCAATCTTCGAAATCTCGAAGCGTTGGCGTGTTGGAATTTTTTCATTATTTTTCCCGGACTCTCTGAGGTCGGTTGTATGAGAATCCATAAGTACTCAGATCACGGCATCCCATACATAATCATTGAGCCGGAAAACTTAATTTTCCTCAATCTTGCGCATCGATTGGAATTTTTTCACTATTTTCCCATACTCCTGATGAAATTTGCTATTAGAAAACACCTTAAAAAAGGTGTCCCAGGGAAACCGTAGAATCCCCCAGGCGTGAGAAAAGGTGAAGCTAAGTGTGGTACAAAATCATTCTTGTGTTTAAATACAATAAAATTTGAATGAAGCGCTCGACTCATAGATTCATGCACATCGATTTATCCATTCCGTTTCGTATTGACAACGGTTTTCCTAGATTTCTTTCGGTTTTCAATCTTTTTACGTATTTTTTGATGATGTAGCAATTTTTAGGAGCCCAAGAGCAGTTTTCTGATCAGCGAGTTGTATCAAAAATAGGCTCCACATACGAGTAGTAGTGTGAAATTGAATACCACACAAGAATTTGAATGAAGGGCGCGAATCAGTGACGCATGCGCATCGATTGATCCATCCCGTTCAATACTGATCAACGTTTTCCCAATTTTCCTCACGTTTTTCAATGATTTTCTGTATTTTCATGATGGAGCAATTTCCAGGAGCCCAAGAGCAGTTTTATTGGTTAACGGAACATTCCAGAATTGTACTCTTCGGGTGAGTGGTCGAAGATTGCATGTTGTACTACATTGGATGGAAATAATTTTGAATCAAGCTCTTAAAATGTTCGCGCATGCGCAATTATTGATTGTTCCCGGATACGATATGATTGCTGGTCTTCTTGTGCTATAAAAATTCGTTCCACGTTCGCTTGTTCCAGTTTCCCCCATGAGTTTCCCCTATGAATCATGCTCCTGTACCGGTGTAGTATCGAATACAGAGAAATCTATTTATTTATGCCAAATTAAACAATATCGATCGGTTTTGACTATGGAGCAATTTTTTTTAGTATAGGAGCAGTTTTTCTAGACCATATTAGCTCAATAATATCCCTTTTCTGCAAAGTTACAACCCTTTCCTGATTGCAAAATTTCATGATTTTTTTTATAAAAATCTGGAATGGAGCAATTTTTTCTGAGAACGTGGTAAAAAAGAGCTAATTCAGGGCTATTCAGTTCTATTTTTTTTTTGCAAATTCATCACTTTCAAAAACCCCACTTCCGGGGGGTGTGCTACGCGGAAGCCCTGGGTGGGGACATCAGCGGGCAGACATACATTGTTGTAGATCTTTATTGAAGTTGTCTCATCATATGTCTAATTCACATGAAATCGTAAGCGCATTATGCACCCATTAACCAAAATTAAAGAAGAAGATTATTATTAGAAAAACAATACAATTAAAATGTTTCGACAATAGAGCCTGCAATGGAGTGTTCGTGCGCATGCGTGGCTAGTGCCATAGTAGTGGGCGCGAAGTTCAAAATCGAAGTATGGATTCAAAGTGCATCGCGTTTTCATGGCCGATTTCGTTACATCTTAAAAATATAATCCCTACCAACCCCAAAACCGTAAGTACGAAAGAATTTGAAGTGAATCTAATTCGTATGCGCATTATGCACCCATTAACCAAAATTGGAGAAAAAAATTATTGTTAGGAAAATAATCCAACTAAAAGATTCGATAATAGAGCCTGCAGCCCTGCAATTTCTAAGATTTGCAGCTTCACAGTGCAGATTAATCTAAATTCTTGAGTATTGCATAAAAAAAAACAATTTCGCTTATTTTCGCCGTAAACCCATTATTTAGCGAGATAATCGCGTTTAAAGGTTTTGAGCGGTTTTTATGGAATTTTGAAGAGCTAACTCAATTTTCGGTATTTCTGTCATACAGAATACCTTCTAGAACTCGTAAGAATCTAAAATACGAAAGCCTGAACGGGAATTATGAATTTCGGAAAAAAATCGACTGATCCCGAATTTCGCTTATTTTCGCCCTAAACCCATTATTTAACGAGATAATCGCGTTTAAAGGTTTTCAGTGGTTTTTATGGAATTTTGAAGAGCTAACTCAATTTTCGGTATTTGTTTCATACAGAATACCTTCTAGAACTGGTAAAAATCTAAAATACGAAAGCCTGAACGGGAATTATGAATTTCGGGAAAAAATCGACTGATCCCGAATTTCGCTTATTTTCACCCTGTACCCATTATTTAGCGAGATAATCGCGTTTAAAGGTTTTGAGCGGTTTTTATGTAATTTTGAAGAGCTAACTCAATTTTCGGTATTTCTGTCATACAGAATACCTTCTAGAACTGGTAAGAATCTAAAATACGAAAGCCTGAACGGGAATTATGAATTTCGGAAAAAATTCGACTGATCCCGAATTTCCTTTTTTTCGCCCTAAACCCATTATTTAACGAGATAATCGCGTTTAAAGGTTTTCGAGCGGTTTTTATGGAATTTCGAAGAGCTAACTCAATTTTCGGTATTCCTTTCATACAGAATACCTTCTAGAACTGGTAAGAATCTAAAATACGAAAGCCTGAACGGGAATTATGAATTTCGGGAAAAAATTGACTGATCCCGAATTTCGCTTATTTTCACCCTGTACCCATTATTTAGCGAGATAATCGCGTTTAAAGGTTTTGAGCGGTTTTTATGGAATTTTGAAGAGCTAACTCAATTTTCGGTATTTCTGTCATACAGAATACCTTCTAGAACTCGTAAGAATCTAAAATACGAAAGCCTGAACGGGAATTATGAATTTCGGAAAAAAATCGACTGATCCCGAATTTCGCTTATTTTCGCCCTAAACCCATTATTTTGCGAGATAATCGCGTTTAAAGGTTTTCGAGCGGTTTTTATGGAATTTCGAAGAGCTAACTCAATTTTCGGTATTCCTTTCATACAGAATACCTTCTAGAACTGGTAAGATCTAAAATACGAAAGCCTGAACGGGAATTATGAATTTCGGGAAAAAAATCGACTGATCCCGAATTTCGCTTATTTTCGCCCTAAAAAAATAAAATATTTCTATCGCATGCGAATAAAAGGCTTATAGATTGTTAACTTTTCGTTAAAAGCTTGAATTTGAGAAGTTATAAGGTTTTTCCATTTCAAGAATGATTTTCATCCCATCTCAACAAAATGACCGGTTTGTAGTACACGAGAATTGAGCCTGAGCGTGAATGTCGTGTTATATTTCAATCAGATGGGACGAAAAGAAAACTCAAGTGAATGGGTGTGGATGAAATATTGATCAACATACGTGATACGAGATAAGGTCAATAAAATCTTTGATATTGCTCGTGCTCTAAACTATTACAGGTGATGCTTTGATATGTGAAAAATATTAATGGTAACGATTTGAAGATGAAGAGGCTTGTACGGATTATTTTTTTATTTTTGAAATATTACTTACCTTGGAACTGATGAAATGATGTTTGCTTACTGGGATCATTATTTATATTTTTAAATTCTAAAGAGGGATAGGATCAGTAAGGTAGGGATAAAATAAAGATATATAATATAAGTGTAGCAATCCAATGTCTACAATTGTTTTTTTTAGTTGGAAATCTTTACAATGACCTAGCCATGTTAATCACTTCATTGGGAGATGTGAGGTAACTGCCCCTGACGATTGACATATTGGCTTTATTGCATGGCAGTTTTTCTTTAAGATCTCCTGATGGCTTATAAATACAAAAAGCCCCATAACCTGGAAACAAAATTTAGTAAAGTAAATAATTGATTAATTCAAAAGAAAAGAAAGAAAGACAATAATAATAATTAAGCAAGCTCACTTATATGATGATGGCTTATGAAAAAATTCTTTGAAAAGAGAAGATGCTTTGTGATTAATTCAATAAGAAAAAAAAAGGAGTGTGTGTATGTAATTGAGTGGTTTGTGCTAGTGGTATGATTGAAATGTATTTTATTTGCAAGTAAATACAGGGGATAATTTATAGAAGGAAAACAATAGATAAAAAAAAAGGTATCCAGCAGGCATGCGAGTTTTATCTTAACAGGAATTTTTCATTGATTCATTAAGAATCAATTTCCTTGTTTTTTTTTGAAAAAAAGAATACATAATTTAATCATAACTATGATAATAAAAGACCAAGGTGATTGATAAATGATTAAAGAAAAAAAAATATGATGATTTTTGGTCTAAAACTAGAGATAAATAAATAATAGGACATTTGAATGAAAAAAAAAATCATTACTTATTAGTGGTTGTATGAAAGAAAAGGACATTCGGCATCCATAACATACCCACAACACAAAGTGCCAAAGCACAAAGTACAAATAATGTAACATTTTCTACATTTTACCATAGAAGATGTAGTTGTCATCTCTCTTTTACAATTGTCACAGAGTAAAGGGCGTAGATGGTCTTTATGACCAACAATATGTATATATTGGAAAAAATATTGAGGGAAGAGTTGGGGAAAGAGTAATTTGCAGAAGGCACAAATAGAAAGGTTTTCATGAACATTTCTATATGATATTCCTTCTGAATGCCGATAAGAGCGGCAGGAATATCCATCCATATAGGACCATGGAAAAGATATTCTAGTGAAATAGTATCCATAATTGTTGTAGGAGAGAGACGGATAGAATAGCATACAAAAGGAGCAAACTCACCATTACCTGGGAGTCTGTGAACAGGAATGCCCCAGGAACGCAGCTGGAAATCTCTGGGTGGGCAGAGACGATCAGTAGGATTAGGTATAGGGCATTCCTTGGGAGCTAGTAGGATGAGCTGCTGAACCTCCTCAGACAGCTCAAGTTTTGGAAGGGCAGGATTTCCATCGGGAAGCAGGACTGTGGAATTGGACGGTGACACTGCCTGCTCGGGCTTTGTGTCCTCTTTCTCAGACTTGATGTTTATATCCATAAACTCTTCCTCAGGCCTCTCCTCCACCTTGATATCCATATCCGTAACCTCTTCCTTGATTTTTGGAACAGGGGAAGATGCCTGGTCCTGATGGGCAGCAGCCAATAATAGTAAAGAACACCCAACCATGAACGCATCTGAGGTTGACCTAATGCACAGGTCAAGGGGAGCTTCCTGGATGGACGACTCATTATAACCACCTAGAAAAGCAAGGCACAACATAGGATATTGATTTTGATTTAAATTTTCACATAATTTCAGAAGTAAAAACAGATGTATGTAGTGTTATAATTTTTTGCTTTGTGACTGTAGTTTTTCTTTCCTTTCTCAAATATTAATTCCTAGCACAATTTAATTAAGATTTGTATTAATTGAAAAGTTTAACTGTAATATTTCTAATAATTAATAACCATTTCCTTCGATAATGGTCTCCAAGAATTATATGTTTGACAAATGAATATGGGGTATAACTATTGTAATATTCAATCTAATTTTTATCACAAATCACTACAAACATTTTTAACTAGATAAGATTAAGTTCTATTTGCGAATTTTGAAAAGAACATTTTCAAGTTTTCCAAAGAAAAAAAAAGATATATATAACTTCTGGTCTCCGGGGATTTAATTTTAGACTATTAAAGAGAATAGAAGTGGACGGAAAAAAAGAAGGATAAAAAGAGTCACTCACTAGTAGAAGACGAATTTTGCATACTCTTTGGGGGTTCCTGAGAGGAGTCCATTATTGAAATCTAAAAAAAAATAATAAGAAATAATGATCACACATAGATAGGTTAGCACAAGAAAAAAAAAACCTCTTTTTAGCTCAGATTGTTCCTGAAAACTTACCAATAGAAAGAATAATAGAGTGTAAGTTGTAGGCGTTGTATGCTATGACCAACTGCGATCCGTGACCAGTGACACACAATGCAGTACTGAGAAGGGTTAGAGGTTCGGAGCCGCGGAGTCAACCGAACTACGAGGTCGGAAGTGCGCAGTTGAACAATCTCAATTTCGATTGGTTAAATACATAGCCACAAATGCGGAGAATATGAATGGTTGTAAAAAATAATAAGAAAAATAATAACAAACATTAAGAAAATTAAGAAAAGTGCAACGACGATGCGTTGCATTTTCAGTGGGGAAAGAATTGTTAGGATGAGAATTTTCAGTTTTACTGCGCATGTGGATAGGAGTGTGGCGCGGTGGCGCGGAATTTTAAAATAAAAAAACTTATATGCGTAGTAAAACGTTGCGCATTAGGGCGACTAAAAAATTCCTGCCGCGTAGAATAATTTTTTTTGCGTAGTCAGTGGGGGTGAGTCAGAGTATTCCGGGTAGTGGAAGCGATACCAGAAGGAGGGGAGAATTGCGCACCAGGACAGACGGACCAAGGGTATAAGAAGAGGGACGGACGGCGGAAAGGAGGCTTTTTGTAGAGAGTGCTGCTACTGTGCACACCTCTATATTTGTAAAATAACAAGAATAAACATAAATATATATGGATATTGAAAATCCATGTGGAAATCTTTGGAAGTATTATTTTACAACCAATTATATTCTTGAATTCCTTGCACGGTCCGTGCTTCATCAACACGCACCCATAGGAAAGCGGCCATTCCAACTTACCGCTGACGAATTATTGTGAATTGAGCCTCATTCAAAGGCCAGTTCATAACACCTTCTAGAACTTGTAAGAATCTAAAATACGAAAGCCTGAACGGGAATTATGAATTTCGGGAAAAAATCGACTGATCCCGAATTTCGCTTATTTTCACCCTAAACCCATTATTTAGCGAGATAATCGCGTTTCAAAGGTTTTGAGCGGTTTTTTATGGAATTTTGAAAGAGCTAACTCAATTTTCGGTATTTCTTTCATATAGAATACTCTAGAACTTGTAAGAATCTAAAATACGAAGCCTGAACGGGAATTATGAATTTCGGAAAAAAATCGACTGATCCCGAATTTCGCTTATTTTCGCCCTAAACCCATTATTTAGCGAGATAATCGCGTTTCAAAGGTTTTGAGCGGTTTTTATGGAATTTTGAAGATCTAACTCAATTTTCGGTATTTTTTCATATAGAATACTGTCGAGAACTTGTAAGAATCTAAAATACGAAAGCCTGAACGGGAATTATGAATTTCGGAAAAAAATCGACTGATCCCGAATTTCGCTTATTTTCGCCCTAAACCCATTATTTAGCGGAGATAATCGCGTTTCAAAGGTTTTGAGCGGTTTTTTATGGAATTTTGAAGATCTAACTCAATTTTCGGTATTTCTTTCATAGAATACTGTCGAGAACTTGTAAGAATCTAAAATACGAAGCCTGAACGGGAATTATGAATTTCGGAAAAAAATCGACTGATCCCGAATTTCGCTTATTTTCGCCCTAAACCCATTATTTAGCGAGATAATCGCTTTCAAAGGTTTTGAGCGGTTTTTATGGAATTTTGAAGAGCTAACTCAATTTTCGGTATTTCTTCATATAGAATACTGTCGAGAACTTGTAAGAATCTAAAATACGAAAGCCTGAACGGGAATTATGAATTTCGGAAAAAAATCGACTGATCCCGAATTTCGCTTATTTTCGCCCTAAACCCATTATTTAGCGAGATAATCGCATTCAAAGGTTTTGAGCGGTTTTTATGGAATTTTGAAGAGCTAACTCAATTTTCGGTATTTCTTTCATATAGAATACTGTCGAGAACTTGTAAGAATCTAAAATACGAAAGCCTGAACGGGAATTATGAATTTCGGAAAAAAATCGACTGATCCCGAATTTCGCTTATTTTCGCCCTAAACCCATTATTTAGCGAGATAATCGCGTTTCAAAGGTTTTCGAGCGGTTTTTATGAATTTTGAAGATCTAACTCAATTTTCGGTATTTCTTTCATATAGAATACTGTCGAGAACTTGTAAGAATCTAAAATACGAAAGCCTGAACGGGAATTATGAATTTCGGAAAAAAATCGACTGATCCCGAATTTCGCTTATTTTCGCCCTAAACCCATTATTTAGCGAGATAATCGCGTTTAAAGGTTTTGAGCGGTTTTTATGGAATTTTGAAGAGCTAACTCAATTTTCGGTATTTCTTCCATATAGAATACTGTGAACTTGTAAGAATCTAAAATACGAAAGCCTGAACGGGAATTATGAATTTCGGAAAAAAATCGACTGATCCCGAATTTCGCTTATTTTCGCCCTAAACCCATTATTTAGCGAGATAATCGCATAAAGGTTTTGAGCGGTTTTTATGGAATTTTGAAGATCTAACTCAATTTTCGGTATTTCTTTCATATAGAATACTGTCGAGAACTTGTAAGAATCTAAAATACGAAGCCTGAACGGGAATTATGAATTTCGGAAAAAAATCGACTGATCCCGAATTTCGCTTATTTTCGCCCTAAACCCATTATTTAGCGAGATAATCGCATTTAAAGGTTTTGAGCGGTTTTTATGGAATTTGAAGATCTAACTCAATTTTCGGTATTTCTTCATATAGAATACTGTCGAGAACTTGTAAGAATCTAAAATACGAAGCCTGAACGGGAATTATGAATTTCGGAAAAAAATCGACTGATCCCGAATTTCGCTTATTTTCGCCCTAAACCCATTATTTAGCGAGATAATCGCATTCAAAGGTTTTGAGCGGTTTTTATGGAATTTTGAAGATCTAACTCAATTTTCGGTATTTCTTCCATATAGAATACTGTCGAGAACTTGTAAGAATCTAAAATACGAAGCCTGAACGGGAATTATGAATTTCGGAAAAAAATCGACTGATCCCGAATTTCGCTTATTTTCGCCCTAAACCCATTATTTAGCGAGATAATCGCATTCAAAGGTTTTGAGCGGTTTTTATGGAATTTTTGAAGAGCTAACTCAATTTTCGGTATTTCTTCATATAGAATACTGTCGAGAACTTGTAAGAATCTAAAATACGAAAGCCTGAACGGGAATTATGAATTTCGGAAAAAAATCGACTGATCCCGAATTTCGCTTATTTTCGCCCTAAACCCATTATTTAGCGAGATAATCGCATTCAAAGGTTTTGAGCGGTTTTTATGAATTTTGAAGATCTAACTCAATTTTCGGTATTTCTTCCATATAGAATACTGTCGAGAACTTGTAAGAATCTAAAATACGAAGCCTGAACGGGAATTATGAATTTCGGAAAAAAATCGACTGATCCCGAATTTCGCTTATTTTCGCCCTAAACCCATTATTTAGCGAGATAATCGCATTCAAAGGTTTTGAGCGGTTTTTATGAATTTTGAAGAGCTAACTCAATTTTCGGTATTTCTTTCATACAGAATACCTTCTAGAACTGGTAAGAATCTAAAATACGAAAGCCTGAACGGGAATTATGAATTTCGGGAAAAAATCGACTGATCCCGAATTTCGCTTATTTTCGCCCTAAACCCATTATTTAGCGAGATAATCGCGTTTAAAGGTTTTGAGCGGTTTTTATGGAATTTTGAAGATCTAACTCAATTTTCGGTATTTCTTCCATATAGAATACTGTAGAACTTGTAAGAATCTAAAATACGAAGCCTGAACGGGAATTATGAATTTCGGAAAAAAATCGACTGATCCCGAATTTCGCTTATTTTCGCCCTAAACCCATTATTTAGCGAGATAATCGCATTCAAAGGTTTTGAGCGGTTTTTATGGAATTTTGAAGATCTAACTCAATTTTCGGTATTTCTTTCATATAGAATACTGTCGAGAACTTGTAAGAATCTAAAATACGAAGCCTGAACGGGAATTATGAATTTCGGAAAAAAATCGACTGATCCCGAATTTCGCTTATTTTCGCCCTAAACCCATTATTTAGCGAGATAATCGCATTCAAAGGTTTTGAGCGGTTTTTATGGAATTTTTGAAGATCTAACTCAATTTTCGGTATTTCTTCATATAGAATACTGTCGAGAACTTGTAAGAATCTAAAATACGAAAGCCTGAACGGGAATTATGAATTTCGGAAAAAAATCGACTGATCCCGAATTTCGCTTATTTTCGCCCTAAACCCATTATTTAGCGAGATAATCGCATTCAAAGGTTTTGAGCGGTTTTTATGGAATTTTGAAGATCTAACTCAATTTTCGGTATTTCTTTCATATAGAATACTGTCGAGAACTTGTAAGAATCTAAAATACGAAGCCTGAACGGGAATTATGAATTTCGGAAAAAAATCGACTGATCCCGAATTTCGCTTATTTTCGCCCTAAACCCATTATTTAGCGAGATAATCGCATTCAAAGGTTTTGAGCGGTTTTTATGAATTTTGAAGATCTAACTCAATTTTCGGTATTTCTTCCATATAGAATACTGTCGAGAACTTGTAAGAATCTAAAATACGAAGCCTGAACGGGAATTATGAATTTCGGAAAAAAATCGACTGATCCCGAATTTCGCTTATTTTCGCCCTAAACCCATTATTTAGCGAGATAATCGCATTCAAAGGTTTTGAGCGGTTTTTATGGAATTTTGAAGATCTAACTCAATTTTCGGTATTTCTTCCATATAGAATACTGTCGAGAACTTGTAAGAATCTAAAATACGAAGCCTGAACGGGAATTATGAATTTCGGAAAAAAATCGACTGATCCCGAATTTCGCTTATTTTCGCCCTAAACCCATTATTTAGCGAGATAATCGCATTCAAAGGTTTTGAGCGGTTTTTATGGAATTTTGAAGATCTAACTCAATTTTCGGTATTCTCTTCCATATAGAATACTGTCGAGAACTTGTAAGAATCTAAAATACGAAGCCTGAACGGGAATTATGAATTTCGGAAAAAAATCGACTGATCCCGAATTTCGCTTATTTTCGCCCTAAACCCATTATTTAGCGAGATAATCGCGTTTAAAGGTTTTCGAGCGGTTTTTATGGAATTTTGAAGAGCTAACTCAATTTTCGGTATTTCTGTCATACAGAATACCTTCTAGAACTGGTAAGAATCTAAAATACGAAAGCCTGAACGGGAATTATGAATTTCGGGAAAAAATCGACTGATCCCGAATTTCGCTTATTTTCACTCTGTACCCATTATTTAGCGAGATAATCGCGTTTAAAGGTTTTCAGCGGTTTTTATGGAATTTTGAAGAGCTAACTCAATTTTCGGTATTTCTTACATACAGAATACCTTCTAGAACTTGTAAGAATCTAAAATACGAAAGCCTGAACGGGAATTATGATTTTCGGGAAAAAATCGACCGATCACGAATTTCGCTTATTTTCGCTCTAAACCCATTATTTAGCGAGATACTTGCATTTAAAGGTTTTTAGCGGTTTTTATGAAATTTCGAAATTTTACAGCTTCCTTACTTCGGGAAATTCTTTTTTCAAGAATTCAATCAGAATTCCATGATGTGCGTATACACTTATAGCATCATGAGCTAAACAATCTGATACAATCACCAAGCTACGATTCGAAACCGTACCATTGTTCTTAGAATAAATAACAATGTTATACATCGTCGTTTGGTCATTGTTCCAAACCGTTTTGCTTGTTCCTTAGCTATGAAGACGCGAGGTAATAATTCCTTAACTTTTTCACCAAAGTAATTGATGGAATCAGCTTGATCTTCAATAATTGTCTCCAGAATGGTGCTCGTATTTGTTATCCACTGACCTGAAGTTACACTCTCTATGCTATTTTGATCGAAAACTCATTTCAATGAATTCTCTAGCTCTTTAGTGCCTGGGTAATTGTTACATTCTTTTGAAAAAGCAGTATCTTTAAGGCATATCACAAATTAATAAAAAGGAAAACAATCTCTGTATGTAACCAAATTTGTAGGCTCATTTACTGTTAATTTTGATAGTGAGACCCTGAAAAATTCACAATTTGTATAATTGTTGTACATCAATGTAATTATCCTAATGAAATCTATAAAAAGTCTCCAGAAACTGAAATGGGTTTGAAATCTCTTAATAAAGACATTGTATTATCAGCTGTCGAAAGCTTAATAGTATCCTCTTACATGAATACTTCTGGGATAGTATATATTTCGACACCAAAGCTAAATACAAATTCTAGGCACGTGTGAGGTTTGCCGCAAAATCTCATCATCGAAAGCTTGTGTTTACCTAGCACCATTAGTTTCACGTTCTAATGGAAATGGCAGACACAAATGCTGGGTGTTCCACTGCTTCCTGCAAGAACACAATTTTTAGGGCGGAGCATTGAATTTTGTGAATCCTGATAGTAGGATACTCTTCTTTGAAAAATTCGTATAATTCATGTAGATTGAAAATAATTAGTCTTCTGCAATTTAATCTTTTTGCCATTACTGTCCTTGATTGCAATCGTATCTTTCACACCTGGCATTGTCGAACTACAATCATCTCTGAAGAAAAACATTTCAACTATCTTGGCTACTTGATCATCAAGTATTTTTGATCATATTAATAATTATTCTGTCAGAAGAGCCATTAAAAAACTAAGAATAACATACACTAAGATCACTGACCGAGTTAACTTCGTGCTTAGGCTCGGGTAAATTATATATATCATCGTCTTCACTTTCATCTGAATACTCTTTTTCTAACTTAGTTTCTAGATTTTGAAACATTTCTAAGTTATAAGAGGTAAAAGTAATTTTCCCAGCTCTAAATAAATTGTAATACATAAATTATAATAAAGTTCCGCCGTCTCAACTCAAATAAATAAATGAATAAGTAATTTCTGCGAAGACAATGGAATGAGTGACTGTCGACAGTAGAATTTTGCTTCTATCAAACTTATCAAATTATATAAAACTAGATTACTAAATATCCAAGGTCACCGAACAAAATCAATATCTAATTCAACAGCTATCTCATGAATTATTCTTCTATCCACGTGTGCGGAAAAATCTTTGGACGGTGTTTACGCACACACGACATGGAAAATAATGTTCGAGATACTAGCAGATTTTATCGGCTCTCGTGATTACCACCCACGCTTTGTTCGAATGGTAAACACAATACGCACCTGTAGAAACATTCTCCCAAGATAATCAACTTTTTCGGCACAACATCGAAACTTCGGATTTACGAGTGTAAGTCTAAACTTGTCGTTGAGGATGCTGGCGCGCTCCCTGAAATTTCGTAAGTACATGCAAGCTCCGGTGACATTTGATGTTTTCGGAGTAATCTTTAGTAATGGAGATTAGTGACTTATATACATAAGTTAATTTAATCAAGATATACCTTGCTCAGTTGTATTAGTTGGTGTCCCATCATTATTCTGCATGAACAACATATGTAAAAAATCTGTATCCAAATCTGATAGTTGCGTTTTCATTTTTGACGTCAACTTTCTCAACGAGGTTTTGATTAAATGATTCTTAAATTTGGATGGATTGCAACATCGATCGTAATGGCCGGTCTAGATCGCAAACGACGGCGCCATGATATGGTGAAAAGACTCCAGCGAAAGAAATGAAAATCAAATAACACATTTACTGTAACGGATAGTTCGCTGTTTGGATGTTCTACTTTCATCAATGAAAAATATTAAAAAATTGAGAGAGATTGATATCTGAATTCGATTTCAAATCCCATGTTGCGCCATCTATTGAGTCAATGGCAACCATATCATGCTCTATTTTTCGAATCGTTGTACAACTATAAAATTTAAAATTGTAGAATAAAGCCGTTATCAGGATATTCTCAAGGCGTTGATTTGCTGATTATTTTTTATTGCATCATGTACTCCAGTTCCCATACAAAACACAAAACAAGCTGTCAGTGATTCAACTTCGTACAACACCATGCAAAAAAAGAATCGATACGATTCGAGAAATTATAAACCAAAGGTGAAATCAAGGAGCAGAATATTTTAAAGTTTAAAATCAGTTTCTTTTTTATTCAAAATCAGAATTTTCTTAAATAAATACACTTAAAAAGATGATAATTAAGTACTATACAATTTTTCTCAGTAAAAGATCAGTAATTTGACTAACTTCAATACAATGAAGAAAGATATTGGTTTCCAAAGGCACTTATTTAACATTTTTAACGATTGTGCCCAATGTAGTCGCTCAAGATACAATGATTCATGCACAATATTTCGTCGATTTTGCGGTAACAACACATTGTCACTTACAAACTTTTGCGAATAGGAAAAAACTGTACAATCATTTGGCTTCATGGACGGAACAAAGTGCGAAGGAAACTTTCGCAACAAAGTTTCTGAAAAATGTTCTATTGGTATTCGCGTTAGTAGATACACTCTTCACTCCATCGTTTTAAGTACATCACACAGTAGTCTTCAGGAATTAGAGCCAAAGAAGAAGCCAAATTGAAAGTCAATCGCTGGGAAGCTCGCTTTGCAAGCTCGTCGTTTTCGAAGTATTTCGCCTACTACGCTTACGCCGCAGCGTGTCTCACTTTAGAAACCACTCAACGCTCTTAGAGTCAATAAACTCGAGTCTCTTTGAATAGATAATTGCACATATCGTCCACAGTGATTTCCATTAGAACTTGAAATGTCAGAAAATTCCAAATCTCTTTTTGGAACCGCTGCTGGTGCGTTTCTTACGCGCCGGCGCTACCACTTCCGAGCCAGCGTTGCTGGCTGGAGATGCGGGCTTTACAGGGGCCAGTTTGCTCCGGACGTGCTCATCGAGCAGCGTCTGCATGTCCATCTGCCACTGCTCCAGCTGCTCACTCAATTCGATCTTCTGTTGGATGGCCTCCATTAGTTGGCTATTGATCTGCAGCATGTCTATCCGCGTTCGAGCCAACTCGACTTCCACCTTGTTTTTTCGTGCGACAGCTTGATCCCTCGTCTGAAAAATATTTGAAACGTTGAATAAAAAGAATTTTTTTTAAAGAAGAACAAAAACCTAGAGATTTTCTAGCTGTTGTACTTTAATGAAAGTTTTGCGTTACACACGATGAGTTTATTATTCCTGCGCATTAAATTAAAATAAGAAAATTTTTAGCTGTTAGATAATTTACGTTTCAAATGTAAGTGTGATTTGAATTTGTTCAAGAAACTTTCTGAAGTATTCCACGAAAAATAGATTTTTGATTCATTTCATTGCAATATACTCCAAACTTTTCAAAAATCGGCATTGAATATACGTGTTTGAAGGAATAATTTCTTGTAAATACGTTTCTACAGACTCCAAATAAGTGACAGTGAATGAAGGTGAAAGTTATATGTCTATTAAAATATATATAAAACAAATTTTTTCATATAATTTCGACCATTCAAAGCTTGTTTTGTTTGTAATTGATCTGCCATCTCCTAATATTTTATAATCTATCATTGTTTCAACTATAATTAAAAAAAGCTTAAAGTAGTGGACGGTAACAGTAGCATACGTTCAAATTGCGTATACGTTAAGAGTCCTCGTAAACAGACTCTAATACTTTATGAAAAGTGATATCCTCAGTTAACTCGTGGTTTGATAGTTTCGAACACAACAAAAGACGTGAATGAAATAGATCTATAGATAGATACACAGTTTCGGTTGATTTTTTCAACAATTGAGGAAGCTGAGAGTAATACATATTGTGGTCTAGAACGATCAAATTACATTTTAAAAAAATGAATAAATATATAAATGCTGGATAACATTATCGATTTGGTAGATTGAACTTAAATTGATTCTGTTTTTCTTATTTGTATGATTGTTAATATTCCCGACTAAACTCTGTGTTCATATTATTTTGTACATAATACGTCTTATGGCGTTTGAGTTTAGGGGAAAAGTGAGATCTCAGCAAGGCGGTTAGCGAAAATGAAATCACCTGGAGAGCCTGGGCGAGGATCTCGTCCTTGGACAGCTGCGAATGCTCTATGTCGTCGCGAGCCTGGTCCCGCTCCTCCTTGGCGCCGAGCAGCTCGGCCTCGCAAAGCTTCAGCTTGCTCGCCGTCTCCACGAGGCTTTCGGACCTGCGCTTCAGGTCTTCTTGCGTCTGCCTCATCTGCTCCTTCGTCTGCTCCAGCTCCTCCTTGGCGCGGTGCAGCTCGACTGCGAGGCCCAGCTCGCCGGGGCCGCCCCGTACCCCCGCCAGCGCTAGCCCGAACACCTCCTCCACCAGCTCCGACAATGCGCCGGGACAGTTGTTCTACAAGAGAAATCATCATCATCATTCTCTCGCCCCTTCCAATCCAACAACTAAATAACTTTGTGCAGATTCGTTATCTTATTCTCGTTTATATGGTGCGAGCCAACGATTTTCCTTTGATTTTTTCCAAAAATCTGTACAATACCTCGTTGTAAATAGAGCAGACCTATGTATTATCACGCGTCCCATCTCAGCGAATTCATTATTTCTCTCGCGTTAAATAACGTATTTTTGAAAGATGTAACAAAGGCCAATTAATAATAGGAACGGATCGCGTATTGAAGACATATACCATTATCATCAATATGGTTATTCAATCGTTCACCTTCGATAGGGAACAGTTGAGGTTCGGGGCGCGATTCGAGTTCCCACGTGTTTGTATATACTCGTATACAATATGCGCTCCATAACGTTTCCACGGAGTTTTGGTTATGGCGAAGTTCTCGCGGGCTTTGCACAAACAACACCACAGCTCGGAATCGTTGGAGCGCGACGAGCAACAGTGTGTTCACCACCCACATCCACTGCACAGTCCAGTGTACGGTTCACGGAGCACAGCCGCGCGCCGCGTTTTTACGTCTTTCATTCCCTCGCTCGTTTTGTAACACCGCGCACAATTCACGCCAAATGAATCATTCCAGGCTCCGTTCCCATGTAGAATTATTCCCCTGCCATGTGATTAATTTCCATGCTATCGCTGAACAATCCCCTGCTGGCCCTGTGCACTACATTATACTTTACGCGTCTTCGATTGTTTCAAAGAATCTCGAATTGCAATGGAAGCAAAACCTTTCTCCTCTGGTTATCTCTCAAATCTGTATATTGAGATTACTTTTTACGTTCGTTGAGTATGGACTTTTGGGAGTACAGTTTACGTTATTGGCGATGCCATAAATGCGATAGACATAAACAACGACTTCAAAGTAAACTCGGTGAATTAGCGATAAAATGAACTTTGGAAGAAACAGCTGCCGGCGTAGAAAGAATCTTCGTGAAGATAAAATCCTCCAATTGAATTTAAAAATAACCACTGGGTATGTCATAAAAATGTAATGACCTCATTGCTAACATGAGAATCCCAACACGGTTCGGTACATCAATGTCAATTTTTTGTTTTCAGACTCAATCGGATATAAGTAGTATTACGGCTCGGTTCGAGTACCGATGAATCAGACTTCTGCACCTGTCTAATCATGTAGTTTGTATTTGCCAACGGGACATACTCGAGCAAAGTCGTAAAGACTTCGATCAAACCAAGAAGAACCTCTCGATGATTTTCAAAAAGAAATTTCTCGACTTTACATCGACAGAGACTTCCCTATCAGCAACGATTTCCCTATTTCAACAGACCAAGAATCCGTCTAATTTGATTAAAATTGACCAGGACTGCTGATTTCCTGCGAAAACGTCAAATTCATCGAGAGCAAACAACGGCATACCTCGGACTCGTTGGTACTGTTGAGGACGAGCATCGACTCGTCGCAGTCGCTCTGCAGGCCGGAGTCGTCCTCGCCGCGGCGCAGGTGGCTGGACAGCTCTCGCAGCCGACGGCAGGCGCGGCCGACCTCCTGGCGGAGCTGCTGCTCGGGCTCGTCCTCGCCCTCCTCGCACTCCATCTCCGCGTGGAGCGAGCGGGGCTGCTTGCTGCCGGCCCTGCCCGGCCCGCTCGTCGTCGTCGTCGTCGTCGTCGTCGGCGGTGGCGCCCCGCTCCTGCTGCCCTCCATCGCCGCCAGCGCAGCTGCCAGCTCGTCCCTGCGCACATTCGATTCACACACATGTATCACATGCCGGAAGTCCCGCACGCGCCTCTTTCACGAGCCCGTCAACTGCGCGCGAGGGTCAGCTGCTTCCGGGGAGGGACGCCCGGCTTGATTATTGCTCTGGCGCGCGACACGGTCCGTTCAACCCGGTTCCCGCTATTTTTTTCTTCTATTTTCGGAGTTTCATAGTAGGTCCGCGGCGTTTCGGAACCGAGGAGCAACGGAACCCGTTTCGCTCGAGACGTCTTTGGTTTTAGGAATAGTTGGAAACGAGGCAGTTAATTCTCTTGTGTATTTTTTTATTCAATATTTTTAAACGATCTAAGTATTCATGCTTTACTTGCGTAGTTCGACTTTCAATTTCAAAATGAACACCATGAAGAAAGGGTTAAAGGACATTTACATTTACACGAGAGAACACTAAAATTAAATATTTAAAGGACTACGAGTACAAAAGAAATCGTAATAAAAACTGGCATTCTGAAGCTTGACAATCGATTGATGACAATACCATTTCGCATTCACGTGTCCGATTTGAATTTCATTCGGCATAATATTCGGGCCAATATTGTGACTAACGCATATCGTCATTTACCGTCAAGATTTGCAGAACGATTTCTCCTCGAGGTGACCCCCGAGTCGGAGAACGCACCTCGACTATGTATCCATAATTCATCGATTTGCACGGGTGACAATGTCGAGCCGATGCGCGCGGCGAGAAAAGAAGCTCGCGCGGTAGCCGATATATTTGCGCGAATTGACGCAACTGGTTGGCGAGCCCATAAGCAGAGCACCAGTCATCGACCGGTTCGACAATATGTCCCGATCGCCACTAGGATCGCGCGTAGGTGAGAGACAAATGAGATGTGCGTGGGCGACACTTCGCGATAGCTCCTCGCTCTCGAGCATAAATTTTCATTTCTGCGAGCCGTTATTATTGACTATTCATGAGCCTACGCGCGGGCTTTCGTTTTGCTCGAGTTGCTCTTGACTTTTTTTTGCGCGCGAGCTCGCGCGGTCTCAGACTTTTTTTTCACTCGTTATAACGGGCGCACACTACGCTTTGCGCGATGACGCAACCGCGACCCAACTGTTTCGAGTGTTCCGATGTTTGTTTCGCTGCGGAGGTGGACGAGCGCGCGGGCTCTAGATTAATATTGATGAAACGTTAGAAGAGATTGCGACACGAGTGCGACACGTGCATTTGAATTTCGAAGCGGGGGAAAAATGCAAAGATGCGCTTGAATTTAATGCATGTGCGCGAATGTTAATACGATTATTAAATTATACGCAATTCTAGCTCAGACGCTGAAAATAACGCGCTATGATGAATCCGTGGCAGGAACAATGGGAGATAATTTTCGTATATAGCCGTATGAAAGACAATCCAAACATGAATTGTATAACAATGAGACTATAGCGATGTCGGGGAACGGCGATTTACACAACCAAATCAATCGGATACGTGAAGAAGTCGGATCTGTCATGACCGGATGAAAAACCATTTACAGTTTTTTCTTCTCGCACCACAAAATTACTTTATGTAATAGAAAAACGATCGAAATGGATATGTACTGTGAGTCCTAATCGAAGCTAATATCGTGGGTTTACGATTGAATCGAGCGACAAAGATAGCATCATCCTTCGGTCAGGGACCATACAGTGAAAAGGCAATACAAAGGTCAAGTCTATTGAAAGGCTGACTTCGTATACTTTCACAATCACGTCGCCGACGCTAACATTCACTCTCGGCATTGTCACTTGGAAAATCAATTATTTTTCGGAGATATGAAAAAAGAGGATGAGTCTTGGGTGTGGAAAGTGATTGAATTCGAAAATATAATTAGTTTTTCTGTCGGATGGAAAGAAATGAAGGAAACATATTTTTTGGAAATATTTAAATGATAACCAGTCTCACAGATAAGGTTTAGCGTCATAGAAGATCGTAGAGAAACGATGCTATAATTACACGATGGGAATGAAATTAAAATTTTTTTATTCTATTTTCATTGAGTAGTTAGCAAATATTCAAGTTCCATTATTCAACAATCACCATTCATCCAAAGGCGTTGGCGATTACCAATATGAACTTTTATAGTCATGATAATGAGACCTCATTCCAAACAAATGAAAATCTGAATTAAATTTCAAATGTAACCGTGGCTCGATTACGACACATCTTTTTTCAAGCTGCAACATAAATCAGAAACATTCTGAGCCCACCGTATGACATATCGCATTCTAATGCGTTTTATTTCTCAGAGAGAGGAGTGTTTTTCATGGCCATGGGAAAAATAAAAAATAGCATCGCATGGGATAGTGGCTTCGCGGGGCTAACCACAAGGCAAAGCAACAGCGGCAAAATGAAACGTCGCGTACTGCGGGAAATTAGCGAGTGCGAGAGCCGAGTCTCGGAAGCGCTGGTGAGTGTATGGTGTATAACGATAATGAATAGAGCAAGAGTAAATATATATACATATATATGAGTACCTTTCACGCTCCGCGACGATGGCGCGTCGCTCGGCCTCGTGTCCGAGTCGGTCGAGGGCCTGGGCTCGTTCCTCGGCCTCCTCGAGGGCCGCGACCGCCCGGGCCCGCTCCTCCCGCAGCTCCAGCGACCTCCTCTCCAGCTCGGTCCGTTGCGCCGACACCAGCTGCACCTGCGCGACACAATACACAGACTAGTCAGTGCCTGCAGCTCGAGACGCGCCCACGCGATTCGCGATAGCCCCTATCTGCCCCGCTTTGTCTCATTTTAGAGCGAGACGCGCTGTCTGTTTGCATTAACTGCCTTTCTGTTGGCACAAGCTGCTCCCAACTCGATTCCACCGATTTCCAGGTTCATATTAAATTGGATCGTTCAACGGCGTTGGATGCAATCAATTAGAATAAGTTTACCGAGGTTTGATTGGAATTTCATGAGGGATTTTGTTGTGGTATGTATTAATTCACTGTCCAGTGGTTTTTCATTCGACAATGTATGGAAGGTTCTAGGGGAACTTTCAAAATGTTACATAATCAAAACTATGCTTGAATCATTCTAATTGAGTCCCCATACCACATATACAAATACACACAAGTGAAATAACTCATCAGTTGAGATGACAACGTTAAATTCACCGCTGATCTGTGCTCTCTTTCCAATCCAGATTTGTATAGATTTAGAAATATACTAGAATAATGAATCAACCGAATCAAACCAATCGCATGCAATCAGTTTTTAGAAATAAAGTTCCACTTTCGTACATTGGCAAGCGTATATTACGCATTTTTAAATTCTATAGAAATCAACACTGTAGAAAAACGTGTTAAATATTGTTAAAACTGCACGAAAGAATTGTTCTGAACTTTCTAATTTCGCGTGCACATCAATAACAATATTGACCAACGGGAGATTTTTAAGAATCAAAAAATCGTGTGTGTCAAGAGGAAACAAATAATGATAATATTACGTCAATCTAGTAATTATTTTTTATGCAACACTTGATGATTCTCCTAGACAGGTCATAAGATATTAATCACGTGAAGATATTGAAGAATACTCAACAAAATTAGTAATTGCGTGGATGTGACTTTTCACTCGTAATTTTTAGAAGATTATACCTCATTAGCAGAGAGTCTTGCGCTTCTCTATGAGATAATTCAATTGATATTAATTCTGCATCTGGGGGGAAATTCCAAACCATGGAGTAATTTTTATTAAAAAGAATGAGTAAGGTGACATCTCAAGAATATACGCTTTCATGAAAAAAGTACGGAAAAGTATATGAAATGTTCCACTTGGTAATTACCTACAATGCAATAACTTTTCAGAAAAGCATGCACGCATTTATAGTATGATAGGTATTTTGATAATACATTGATACATAACGCAACACTCTTGTGAAAAAAATTACTACATTTTAGAACTGCTGAGCAATTATTTCACTCTTTCTGGCTGGTGCCTAGATTTAAAAACGCTGTTTTCTTCCTTGCAACAAAAAGTTCTGTATGCAACTTGCTTGCTTAGGTATTTTTCGGCACTGCAGACTTATGTCTTTGCTTCGCTCGGGTTATAATCTGTCCTTGTGCCGAAAAACGTCTACTTGCGCTTAGGTGCATGATGTATCTGGGTAAAGCTAGGTAATGTCGGCACAAGAATCGTGTGCGCGTGCCGAGATAGCCTAGATGATACTATTTTTTTTCTTCTTTTGAATCACCTATCACGAAGAAACTTTGTTGGATGGTTCATAGGTGGACTAGCTAACAGCTTTTATCAACAGCCACGAAGTCTAACGTCCCGATTTCCCGGAGATATTCCGTCAATTTATCCGATTTTATACTTGAACAGTATATGAATCCAGCGTGACAGAATATCTTGGGGAAAACAAAACGTTCGACTTTTTGGCTTGAGATATAAGTGATCAGGATATCCAAGAACCATCACAAAGTTTCATCGTGATTGGTTTCCCTAAGGCTGTGCCCACTCCTAGTAAGCTATTTCAGCATAAGCAAACTTACTGCAACCCTCGTTGCGCTCCGATCGAAAACGTTTTACGAGCCGAAATCGCTTTACTCAAGTGCATAATATACAATTTTCAAATGAAAGATCTTATTGGGAAATTTATTACTGTGATGGTATATAATGAATAATATTTCATTGCCTTTGAATGAAAAGCCACGACGTATCGAGAATTCTTCTGAACTTTCGATCGAAAAATATTTATGCTTTTGCCGCGGACAAACAGTCAAACATATATAAAGTGAATTGAATAAAAACATATCCGGGGGAAAAAGTACGCTTTTATGCGCATGACTAATAAGAGGAAAATAATTGTTCATTCTGGGAAAATATCCTGAACGTTGCACTTATAACAATAAACGCGAGTTTTGTATTGAAAGGGGAGCGCGGGATACCGTTGACGATTCCCTTGTTGTTAGTGATTGTGAAGAGGAGGCATGGGTACGGGACAATTGTGAAACGTGAATATATACCTCGTCCTTGAGGACCTCGAGGCTGCTGACATGGTCCTGTAGGGTATTGCTCCTGAGGGCGCACTTGTCCCTGAGGTGCTTCAGCTCGGCGAGCAGCTGCTCCTCGTGCTTGGCGGCGTCGCGCAGCTGATCGGCGAGCCTCGCGTTCTGGGCGGTGAGCTCGTGCACGAGGCCGGCCTGCTCGCGCTCGGCCCGCCTCGCCCGCTCGCTCTGCTCGTCCAGCTGGCTGCGCAACGACTCCAGGTCGGCCTGCAGCTCCAGCACCCGCGCCTCGCTCTCGCCCCTCGCCTCCTCCAGCTTGCGCCGCAGAAGGTGCCGCTCCTGCTCCAGGCCCTGCAACACACACAACGCACATCGATCAATATCATATACCCCCGACTCTCGTTCGTTTAAAAATCAGTTGAGCAATTTTGGATAGAGCTTTTCTCCTGCGCCAAGGCTCCTCGGGACCCTTGATCAACGGCTTGTTTGGGGCGAGCAGAACTCGAAACGTTGAACGCGGGCGTCGCTATCGTGCCAAGTGAAGAATTCGAATTTCCAAAGCATGTCGATTGCAAAGCTACTTATAGCTTTCCAAAAAGTATCGTTTCTACACCTGATTGTTGTACGTTACGAACTCCGAGGTAGCCTGGGTTCTTCAAATTCCTTGGAATGGAACCTTATGCGCGCATAGTTCTTTATGTTCGTAACAAATATTTTAAAAGAATTTAACTAAATTCGGACCTACATGTATAAATCCAAAAAAATGACTTTCTTTTTTCTACATCGAAATCAATTTGATACTTAGCATTTAAGTATAAAGTATTATGTACAATAAACTATATAAATATCGAGAAACCGATGCTCAAGTGTCTAGATCTCGGTAAAAAATAAAGGTGTATAATCTTCGTTATACTTTCGCGAGAAAAATTATTCCTATTTCAGGAATTGGGAACTGTCAAAAAAGTATTAAGTTCAATAACTGCCAAAAGTTCAAAAGTCCAACTGAAAATTTAGCCAAATTCAGAAGATCTACACCTTATGTATAATATTGATGTAGACGTTGAACAGATTAGAGAAAATTATATTTTAGATAAATTATAGCAAAGTCATGCTTTTAATACTTGATTATGGACTATGAATATGACCACCTACACTTGAAAGGAAACAGATTCAATACGCGATTTGATTTGACACGGATATACAGTTAACATGCATGCATATAGTACTGTTGACTTTTACCGTCACAAAATATATATATATTCCAGTTCACACTATTCTTTGTACATACATGTAGTTGAATGAACTCTCAATGCAAATTCATTTGGCAATCATTTTTCAACGTTTCAATTATCCTTTTGTTACAAAAGAAAAGAAGTTTTGTATTTCATAATCATTGCTTGTACTCCGACAATCATTCATTAGTTCATGACTTGGACTCATATTTCTTGATTTTTCTCCTTTAATACAGATACTAAATCAGTTAATGCTGTGCCACGGTATATTCAAGCCAGTAAACGTCAAGATTTTGATGCAGAGTTAAAGTAGAACAAAGTCAATTAACGATTTGCATGAAAATGAGGGCCAGTGGTCGTATACTTTCTTGAAATATTATGCTGTCCAGCCCATTGAATAATCAACATTAGCATTAGTCTAACCAACTAATGAGCCCTCGAATGAGACATTGGATTTGAAACGTTATGCAAATGATTCGAGAGTAATTGGAAAAGATTCCCAAACCCTCTATGTTGATTTCACATGCAAAATTTCAATCGAACTAATGCACTAACGCACATCGGCAGACCAGATTCAATTGAATATTCAACGCGCAGTTGAGTAGTGTCACAAAGTAAACATTATATATACGAGTGAAATCGCTCAGCCGCTGCGTGGTATCAAGGAGGCCACATGTGACTTTTAAATATAAACAGTCTCGTATATATATATTCGCTCCGTTGAGCTATCCGAGCGCGTATGTACAGACGAGAGCCGCCACCTCAAACTTGTCACGGATCAATAACAGCCAAAGGAACAACAACAACAACAACAATCAGCGTACATCATGGACACGGAGCGACAATAAAATCGACACGGCGATATCGCGCTCACCTCCCAAAGGCCGACTCCTTCCTCTTTTTCACCGGCCTGCAGATCGCAATATCCGCGCGCGCCGGGTGAAAGGTAAGCTTGCAATCAAAGACAAAGAGCCGCGAGGCGCGCGGAAAGTGGCATAAAGAGGCGCGAGGGGGGGTACGCGGCTATGACTAACACCGCGGGCGCGCGCGCGCGAGCGCAGTTAGATTCGCGCCTTTCGAAACTCGCGAGAGCCCCGATTGCCGAGCTCCGATTAAAAGACCCGCGCCCGCTCTTACTTTCGCGCGCGAGCATGTGCGCGCGCCTTATCGGCTGCATGCGCCCGCGTAATATGCCCCGCCGCAGCTCCCTTTGCGCGCTCCCTGACTTTGAGCTATTGATTTATTCCCGGATAGCTAATGCTGGATTATATACGATCAACTGATGGCGCGCGTGCGCCCGCGGCATCCGAGCCATTATTAAATTAGCCGCGCATGTTACACTGGCCCGCGGCTATGCTCACACTCGACAGCCGATGATTAGATTCGAATATTGAGACGAGACTCGTAAAGACGGGTGTATAATTGAACAGCCGCGGCCGCCACCGCACCGCCGGCTGTTTTCAAAGACCTCGGGCAGATGCGGGAAATGGTATGGAAAACGATGCAGCTCTTTCATAATCTCACTTTACATACAGAGCCTCTTCTCCGCGCTCTTTTTGAAATTTCTGCATGATTCGTGGTTGCGCAACAGAGCCGCGAGTGTTTTATATATATATATATATATATACATATTTGGCTTGAGGCTTCCACACACACACACACACACACACACACACACACACACACACACACACACACACATAAGCGCGCCTGCTCGACTTTTTAATGACGAAACGGTTTGGCTGATATTGTATATAAATTTCGATTCGCAATCGACCGAAGGTCGCGGCGCTGTTTTATAAAATCCAATCGCTCGCAAGACTCCTTCATACATTTTTATCTCGAAATCAACGATACACGTTTGTGTATACGTGTGTTTTGGTTAGCGCGAGCAACACGATTCTCCGCGGGGATATATATACGAGAAGATAATTGCGTTCCTGGAGGCTCACGCGTGTGAGATACGGACCCGGAAAATGCTCTGTACCGGGCAGCGTTTTCTTTCTGCTCTTTACTTTTCTACGCCTCGGAGCTTGACGAGCAATACAAGTTACTCGGCGAAAGTATATTATTTTACAAATGCACGAACGCTGCTCGGTTTTATTTGTAAATGAAGACGCGAATAACACCGCGTGCGGCTGCAGCGGTTCACTTGATTGTCCCATTGCCGCGGTTGATACGCGACGTGCAATAACGGCTGGTGCGAGAGAAGCCGATCGGTAAGGAAGTGCTGCGGCCGCATCCGCGAATTCTCATTTCGAGTTGGCCAAGACTTAACGGGACGGGGACTCGACTGTGCAGTGACTCACTGTGTATACCCTTACGTACGTGGATAATCATTTCGACGAGTTTTTGTGTGTCTAAGGAGCTGGAAATTTCAAAGCTCATGAGTCATGAGTTTCACTTTTGGTATTTTTTTCATCGAGATTTCATTTTGTTTGTACACCATGCGGTCGGTACGGAGCTTAACAAGATATGTATCTGCTTTCCCGACGGATCGAGGACAACATGTAATAGATTACATGCAATAGCTGTACATTCACGTTTATGCGACTGTATATTCCTGAGAGACAGGGAAAGAAAATAACTGTATACCCTTTCATATTAACTTCCACGCATGAGTGTTGTATTCACTAATGCGTCTATCGAGAATAAAATATATACTGTTATTGTTATATAAAGCCATAGTAGCGATTAGCGTCAAAAAAACTATTGCAACATAAATATATTGGCGTGATCGGTTTGAAATAATAGTAACCAACTCAAATTAGTTATGAAAATGATATAACGCATGATGGATATTGCAAAGTTACCATAGTCCTAACTCAACTAAATGCATCTGTAAAAACTAAATTCTTATCTTTTCGCATATAAATCACGAGTCACAGCAAAATTTTCTCACACGCTTGAAAGTGATCGTCTCTTGTTTTTTTACTTTCGTCGTATTGTGGTATTTACCGACCTTATAAATCTCACGAGGAAGTCTCGACGACTTTTGGTCAAGTTCCCAAGAAACGTACACGCACCGCTATAAATTATCCAAGACTCGCTCGCAAGGAACCGTGTATACGGTTCTTCAATGTACTTTCGTCCGATTTGAATAATGCGTAGTTGTACACACACGTTGGCGACCGTGATATTCACTTGCGCGTCGATGAAAAATGCCGGAGCCCGCTATAAATAAGTGTCGTTTACATATACTTAGCAAAAGCTCGCGTCGCCGGGGCTCCATAACTCACACAGATAAACCAATGCTTTCGTGTTTTTCTCTATGCGAAAATGCAACACTCAAACAATGACAGTCGGCCAGCTTTCGGCCGGTGATCAATCTCGGGTGTTTCGGGGCATATATACGTGTATACATATTGTACGAGCGTCAGGAGCGCATAAAGAAGAAGCTGCGGGAGGCATGTGATGAAAACGCCGCTCATAATCAGGATGCGGTCACTCCCAGGTCTGAAAATACGCGCGCGTAACGAGCTTTAAATATAGTAATGATGCTCTCTATCCGTCTGGCGCGCGCTCGCGGGTATAGGGGGCGTGAATATATCGGCATGCGCTCAGGCAGGCTGATTCAGAACCGATCCGCTTGGTATCCGCGAGGCGTGAGGCAATAGGCTCATCGACCGGCGCATTTCGTATTCACGTGAGATCACGACCGGGTGATTTTCTCGTGACGCGCGCCACATTCGAGCGGCACAATATATCAGGTCCGGCTCGCGACCAACATCGCTGCGTATGCGTATATACAGCCGAGTGCCACAGTTCTTGCATGTCAAAATACATCCACGAAGATCAATCGTTGACAAATTTCATTGGGTGAGATTTGTGTGAACTTGAACTCTGATACTACTTCCCGATGCTCAGATTCAAATTCGTAACTTTGTAGATCTAAACTCACCGGAATCGAATAACTAATTTCTAACAATTTTTATTCGAAGAAAGGAATGACCCAGTCAAGCTGACTCCGTATACCTATAGCTAGTCTAAAACAGTCATCTCTAATTAATTGGGATTATTTGATCTGACAAAAGACATTAGGAGGGGACTTCCGCCTAATATTTTCTCATGCCCATAGCCGTTTCGAGAAATTTGTTGAAAGTTTCATTTTGTAATTTTCGCATAGACGCCGGTTATTCAGCGTGTCAAAATTGACCTTATATCCAAAATGCAGCCACTTTCGATCTGATAATCTATGTTATGTGCAACACGACAAACGAGAGAAAGTCAAAAGATATGATATTCGCGGATAGAAAGCGGGAAAAATGAGCGGCAAACTCTAGTGAGTTGTAATGTACGTCACGCGCTGGGCGAGCAACTGAGCACGAGCCGGCTGATTCTTTTCTGCCCTGACATTGGCACTGCTTTATCGCGCTTTACCTTCACAACTCGATATACTGGATCACTTTCTGAATTTCTATATACCGCGTGGTATTCGTTTACCTCACGCTTACTTGTCAACGGCTGCTTCGTATCGAATAACTCCAAGAAAGCACACAGCTCGATTGGTACTGGTACTCTTATTGATAAATTATATGTACACTGTTGGACTCTTGAATATCACGATCGATGAAAATATCTAAGAATCAAAGTGTCAAATTGTACAGGTAATCCACATTTCAATGTCGAAGATCAAACTGTAAGGATATAACTCTCGATCTTGTTCTTCTAAATTTCAATTAGTAAATGTTGCATCATGTCCAATTAAAATTCTGATATTTGTAATACTCGTGAATCAGAGTCTCAATCCGTGAAGGAGTTTTTTCCTTCCTGATTGTTTCGTATTGGAAAAAAAACTATAGATTCGATCTTTTCACAATCAACGTGATGTCAGACGCTGCTGGATTCCCTGAATTGTCTGACATGATTACGATTCTGCATGACATCATAATTGAATACAGTATATTTCGAGAACGAAATTTATTTCCCCCAATACGTTGTTCCATTAACATTACCCACGCTCTGAGTAAATGAATTTAAAATCAAAAACATTAAAAATACAAATTTGACTAATTATTCTGATACTACAAACAACTGCTAAAAATTTCATTTCGCAATATAATTCTTGGAATTATATTGATAATTGTGGGACCTAAGAAGCTAGTTTTAAATGATTGAAATATGCTTTTGAGTATGAGAAGAATCAAATCGGTAATCGGATTCTTGCTTCAATAATTGTAACTCATAAAAACATCTAATGATAGAGGTTCGTCATGATCAGAGCTGATCATTGAGGTGTGAGCATGTTTCACAGTTGAATTTCTAGACAAGCTTAACGTATTTAAACCAGTTAAGAAACAACCTGCTAACTTTGGCAATGATCCACTTCTGCTTCGATTGATTTCAACCTTGAACAAAACTAACTTTATTTGATGAGCTTATACTTTCTTGTTGAAGTAAAATATCGAGCGAAAAATTGTTAATTCCAAACTCGCATTTTACTGACGAAAATTTGCGAAGAAGCGATGGGGAACTTGTGATATGGTTTGTAAAGATAATCCCCAACTTGAAAAAAATCATAATTTAATCTGTCCAAAAAATCAAAATTCTAAATGTGTATCAATTGTTTTTGAAAATCTATCGTATAGTAAGTTTTTTAAAATAAATCGTAAGTATGAAGATGAAGCGATATAGTCTTCAACAAAGTAGGTACCATAGAATTCGTTTCTTACCCATATTCATTAGCTAGTCAATGTTACTTCCTCACTCTTGAAATTGCTCACGCGCCGCAATAATTAATCTAATGAACGCGTGCGCTGCGAGTATCTCGCACATGCGCCTCGATTCGCGCAATTACACGCATAAAAACCTGTGTAAAAACTGAGAAAACAACAATTACCAAGTAGGATCTCTCCCGGTAAATAGGGCCACTAAAAAAGGGATACATGGAGAATTGCGTTCAATTAAAGTACAGAAGAGCACGTAATTCCCAAGATCCGGCTTCGCCCCTTCCAAAAATGGGAATTTCGAAGTGAGAACCTCGAGCGAGAACAAGACACTATAAGAGAATATCGAAGCTCAAGGTAATCCGCTTCTGCGAGAGAGAAAGAGAGAGAGAGAGAGGAATAAGGCCGAGTTCTCTATATACGCCTGCAGAAAAGCTGAAACGGTTTGGCGTATCTATCGAGAGCCAACGGCTGGCGCGATACCGCTCCACTAAGTCACTGCAGGCCCTCGAGTGGGCCAATTTTGGCCTCGAGGACTGTTTGCTCTTTGATTTTTCGAAATGAAAAAGAAAAACACTCGGAGATATGAAGAGCACTTTAGCTGCTCTAGAAACCTTACCTAAATACAACCGATGCCTATTAGACGCGAGTTCGAGTTCGAGACAAGATAACTTGTGTCTGGCGAAATAGTATATATCGAGACAGTTCAATTCCAACGATCGTTGAATAGCTTGAACAACCGAATTTTCGCGTGCATCTCGAACTGTACTACAATTGGCGAATTGTCCAAACCGTATTATAGATCGAGTGGATGGAGGTCCAAATTGCAATACCGTTTGCCCCGCTAACGGTGCCACAAATTAATTTCGAGCGACAAGCGGCAACAAAATACCTTGTGCCAATTCTCTCTCGATCCAGCCACGTACCCCCGCCGTCGAACTATTTCGATCAAACGGCCGTAACGCGAGGCAGCTGGATTCCAGCACGCGATCTCCGATGTACCCACGTGTGATTGTATATTGGAGGTAACGTCGAGAGTTCAAAGGCAAATCGATGAGGTCAAGCGCAGGTGACGCTCGCTGCTGCATATACACTGGGCGCTCGCGCTATCGATTGCGTTATTAATCCCACGCGATTACGGAAAATGACAAAGAGGTCGGTGGAGGCGAGCACGTGAAGCGGCAGAAAAGCGAATCGCTTAGGGGCTTTAGGGAGTTAGCGAGTCGCGTATTTGTGCAGCCTGTACGTGAACGAGCACGAACCCGTACGACGCTTGCCGCGATCAAACACTGAATCAGGATGTCCCACGTTTTGTGCGACTCGAGCTAAAGTACGAATGATCGAGTCCAAAATGTAATACCTATCCAAGTAATTCGATAGTCTCTACGTCATTTTAAAAGTTGTTACGCGTGTTTCATATTCTTTTAAGATGTTATAATCTTTCGAAATCTGTTCTCGACAACTGATCTTGATTTTTTATTTTTTCCGATGGATATCAATTTCATAAATCCCTAACCAACATCAATGATTAGAAAATTATATTTAATCAATGATTAAAATCATCAGGAAACGTAACGAATATCAATATCCAAAAATTAGTCTCTTGGACAAGCTTACAATAATCAACTAGAAAAATATCTCTACATTCCTGATAGAATCAGTTAAATTAATAATCTTGATTTCATTGAGAGAAAATTCAAGTATCGGATTGCATTATGAGAACTGAAAAGTATACCTGATTTGAAGGTACACGAGGAATTTCTTCTGCTTTACATTGTTGTGTATATGTATAGGATTATTAAAGTACTGAGGATCATTATGCATAATGCATATACGCTATGAAATAAGATACTGCGATTATTTTTATCTTAATAAAGCAATTAAGATATACCAATAAATTTGAATAGCAGGGAGATATTTTCGTAAGATTGATATATGTTTGAAATGTTTGACTAAAATAATTAAGTAATAAAACACGTTATCTCGTCTGAAAATATTTGTACGAGTTAATCTCGGCCAACGTCAGGTAAGGATGTTAAGTAAACGTTAGAGAGTTGCAGATAATGCGATGGCAACGCTAAAGTAGCTATGGGTGAAACCATTAGTAGTGGAGCGATAATGTCGACCAAGCATCATCATCAGAGCAGGGTATCTCAACGGTACGCTTCATTTTCAAATCCTTTGCACACATGCAGAAGATAAATCAGTGGTATACGGTGTAAAAGAAATCAAAGGAAAGATTCTTTCGTAAGACAAACAGAGACAGATGCAAAAATAAACACGCGAAGATAAGATTAGGATAGAAAGAGGACACGGGAATTTATACTTTCTCCCTTGTTTTTGAGACCTATCGACCCTTACTCGGGGTTTTTTGATCTATATATGAGTTTTATAAATAATTAATCAGAATATCAAAATCACCAATCATTCCTCTCGACAATAATCTCTCGATACACATTAATATTCGAGTCTTACTCAGGACTCAGCTCCCTCAACCACTCGTTGAACACATCTCAACAAGCAGTAATGCACGGATGAAACGTAGATAGCATAATTCGCCAGTAGCTGCAGTGTTGGAGAAAGGAAATCAGCGGTCGAAAGCCCCGAGATCCGGATGACTCATTTGGCGAACAAAGCCGCAGAGTCTGCACCCCGGAGACGGGTAAAAAAAGAAACGGGTATAACGTATACACACAAGAGTTTGCGGCGAAGAAAAGCCGCATCGAGAGAAGAGCAGAGCGAGAGCCGCGAGAGGCGTAGGCGCATGCGAGAAGGACACTCGTCGGCTCAAGAGTATATAAATTTATAAATATCTCGCGGCGCGCGCACGAGGAAGCAGCGGCTTCGGATCCTTGGTCGCGCGGCTGCGGAGGTTGTCGTGCAGCGCGGCCCGTCCGTGAGCGGCTCGTTGTGGTGGTGAAAGCGAGCCTCGGACAAAGGAGCCTATATACAGATATAGGTATATGTATATACACAGTGACGAGAGCGAGTACACATTATATATATCGCGAGGGAACCGGTCGTGATCGCTCGGCGCGCGGCTCTTTTTACCTTACGTCACGCGCCGAGAGCGTATCGCCCCGCGAGGATCGGCCGACTCCACCCGCGGCTACACCCGGGGCTGCGCCTCCTAGACCACCGGTCGACTGGCCATTACGTGCGCTAAAGAGAGCTACAGTATCGGCCGAGTGTAACGCCACACTCGCCGCGGGTGGCCGCTTCTCGTTTTGCGGGTGGATTCTTTGCCCGGTCGAACACGGCAAATTTACCATGCAACCACGTGTCGTGGAGAGCTCGTACATGCAGGCGGATTTCACGCTCCGATGCGAAGCACAACTCACAGCGGGATCCCATGCGAAAATACCCCAATTAATTTTCCATCGACGGACGTGGGTTTCGGTAAGAAAATCACAGTCTCCCATGAAAAAGTGTGATTCTCTATGGACAACAAAACTTTTCATGTGCAGAAACAAGATTTTCAAAATTCAAAAGACGGATTTATGTATGGATCGAGGGAAAAAGCAATCCTCGCCTAATTTTGAAGAATAATACAGCAACTCGTTACCGCGTCAATGCGTAAAATCATTGTTTTGAAAAATCTTGGAATATCATCGACCGAAAATGACATTTGCAAACTCCGTAAGTGCCGTATATAATCTACAATTGAAGCAAGTTGATTCGCTGAACGCTGCCGACAATTGAGTAAATGACATAAGGCATAATAACTTTTTAAGCTACTTAGGGTCACGCGTAATGTAATAAGGCGGAAGCATTAGCTTCAAATGCATACTTGCTTCGGTATATTTGAAGAGAATATAACTCGACGAGGAATGACGATGAATCATTAATGATGAGGTGAAAAAAATTTAAGGTGTGAACAATGCGACGAGAATCAAGGAAATACTGTTTACTTCCATCCATGATTCTCGCACACATACATTAGTAACTCGCGCTTTCACGAAGGAACGTCTACAGCCTACTCGTGTGACGGGAATTATTGTCTTCTTTCCAATCATCTATTAAAAAGCGTTAATCATAAAAGCTTTTTCATAATTTCATTGGGAGACTCAAAGTTTCTCAAGGTTCTCAAGGTGAAACGTTGATATAGGTTTTGATAAATCGCAATTATAACAGACATATTTACAACTCTTTTATAGCTAATTGCGGTTCAGCAAGAACGTTGAATGAAATAATTCAATAATATAAAAGCGTATAAAAGTATCTCGGACGTCGAGCCTCCTGACACCTCGTTCTGAAAAATATTCCGCGTGCAACTTGTCCACAATTGGTGTTTCTGTGCTCGCAGGATTAGTCACCCGAACGAAGCAAGCTGGAGAACGGCAAATCTCAAACTCGTGCTAGAACCGCTAAGCGCACAATATCTATTCATATTCGAGAAAATTGTATGAAACGGAATTTGAGTACGCATTACGAGGGTTCAACATATGCATAAACGTGCCCGCGAGAGATCTATTGCTTTTATCGAACTCTCGAGCGATGAAGCAGTTTAGTAATAGTCAATGCAAAAATGACTTATATTTTCCAAGTTAGAATGCTTATTTCTTCTATACCACTCTGTGAATCAGCTGTGGTAATCAATAAATCATTGAATTATTGAACATATTATTGTCGTAAGGTCGATAATGCTGCTCGTCAAGCTTGAAATTTCGGTACGAATAAATATGAAACGTCGATTATCGAGAACTGATTTGCAGTAAACTTTCCCTGCAAATCGAAGGTTGCGCGAAAGTGACAGCACTTGTTGCGACTTTACATAGAACGATAACAAAGAATAAGTTGGAGAACCGTAGCGTATAATTAGTCATTGCATAAGCTGAATATCACTTTCGTAATTCAAACACCTCATCCGAATGAGCTGAAAATTGCCAGTAGGCCGTGTCGATCATTATTGGCCGTAACGCAACGGCTGTGCCCCACAAAAATCAATATCCCAACACGGACAAAAAGCCATCCTAACGGATGTCAAAGATATCCCGCGTGACTATGTGTATCCTTGGCTAGCGGACAGGCCTTCACCGGTTCGTTCTTCCTCTTTTTTTTCAAAAACACAGCCGAAAACGGTAGAGCGCGCAGGTACGTATAGACACAATCGGTCGATGGGTAACCAGGGGAACCAAGGCCGCGCGGGCGCGCGCGCGCAACCCGCTCACGGTTCGATAACTCGAAGTTTCCGAGGTGAAAACGCTGGCGCACGCGCGCCGTGCAATAATCCTCCGGCCGCAGCGGCTCCAAGTCGCTGCAGCCCAATTACATTACACCTGGCTCTCGCGCGCGCGCGCGCAATGTCCACTGTGGGTTTTTGAAAGAAAGAAAAAAAAGCGAAGCAAAGTAGCGTTGCGCGCGAGCGGGGAAAAGAGAGAGAGTTGCGCAACAGCTGCAGCCCCGTGCAATTGCGTCGCGTGCGCCGCTGTTATCGAACGCGCGCGCGCGCGGCTAACGCTCCCTGCTCGAACGTCCACCTCGCGTGGCGTTTGTCGCTCAGCTGGGCCGCGATCCAAGAGTACTGTGGTGCAGCTGACACGGAAACCATCTACGCTTGTAGCCGTTGTTGCGCCAGACCCACACACCACCATTGGGTCGGAGTTGCAGCGACCAACGCAACGAGGGTTGGAGATTTCGATGCCGAGTGTCTTTCAGGACAATGTAGTCAGATTTGACGGGACGCGATCTCGTATAGCACATGGATTGTTTGAATGAAACGGGTAATGATGATTGGAAGTGAAGATCAACATCGACCACTGCGTTTACTCGATTAGAAGAATGAAGATACCGCGGCGTGGGATCATTATGATAATGAAAAAGTGGGCTGAGCTATGACGCGTCGTTCTATATACGAGTCACGGCATTCGACGCCCAAGCTCATGAAGGGATACTGATAGCCGCGCGCGACTTCAATCCCAGTCCCAGTCCTTTGAGCAGATGGGCGATATGGACTTTTTCTGTTCAGGGTCTAACTGTACTTCACTGTTTCCGTTAGACTGCAGTGCACCAAGGATACAAGGACCACGTGCTATGGATCAAACTTTGGCTATCTCTCGTTACGACCGAAAATACGGGATATAAGCATGGCCAATTAGTCAAGCCGCACAAAAGGGGAAATCACGGATGATTTCACGAGGGCAAGTCAATCAAGTTCGTGGAGCAGACGCTACCGAGGTGTTCTTCGTGATTATCTTTGTTATAGTTACCGAGGAGATGACGAACGAATTCAGAACGAGATTAGAAATTTCCGCCAACAGCTGTTTTTAATCGTCCTTGTGAAAGCCATTGTGAGCGAGTTTACGAGTTCACGAGTCATTTGTCTTTGGCGTAATTACATTTCTCCTGATCAAAAACACGATATGAATTATAGATCTAATTTCAACATTTTGGCCGCGACGTGTTTTCCTTCGACGACGTATAACAGTGTCGTCGTGCCGACATTGCTACTATTGATCGTCATATAAATCTGGAGTAATCGAAGGCGGCCCATTAGTTAGTCTAAAGTTGTTGCGAGGATGTAGGTTAATACAATTATATGATTCCATCATCTGCAGCATCTCTATTCATAGTTATTTTTTTTTAACGATATGCATGCTTAGTGGAGTGCAAGCACTTATCACCATGAGCGCAACCAATGATTTTGCATCGTGGTCTGATATTTAGCATATAATAGCATGTGATTACTCATAGAGACGATTATCCACGATCTTTGGAAGCTGGATCATCGATGAGTGGAAGTTGGAAAGATTTCCAGTAACTATATACCCAGCTAGAAGCTGATTCTCCACCAGATGATTCTGAATAAAAATAACATTGTTCAAATTTTCATGTTTTTGATTTAACAAAGACAATGATTTAAATATATACGATTTTAGCGAATTTCGTTTTAGTTATTTCGATTTTTCAGACGCGGAGAAAAATTACTTTAAACCGCGATCGGTTTAAACGACCATAAGTACTCTATCGATTTCTAGCAGATGATGCTTAACCTGTTATTATCGGAAGATCCTTCGAAACGTCTAATGATAATTTATTTATAATTATATGAAATGGTATAAGATGATTATGTCCATAAATAATGCATAGTACGTCATACAACAGACCTTATAGACTCTCTGCTGCGCAGTAGTACGCTCGGTGCAGCGTACATCAAGAAAGCAATAATTTAATATGCATAACATGGAGGAATGTCTATGATCGAGATACATATTATGTACCCGGAGGAACTTCGAAATATAAAGGAGTCTCGTATCTATCGCGTGTAACAATTTGTTTATTACTTTTTAATTGTGATTTCCTGTTTCTCTATCTGTCCGAATCGTGATTATGCAAAACAGAGAAATGAGAAAAATAAGATACAAGGTTTTCTCCGCAAGGTCTTTCGTGTGCCTTTCAGCAACCCGTGAGATATCAAAAAGTACGAGTGCATGTGGCTTGCATAATAATCAGTAGAACTATCACTCTTTATTTTTCTTTCTCTTAAAAAAGAAAAACAAATTTACTAGACGCACATTTTTTGATCCGGAAACATAGATTATTTAATAAGTTCTAATTCTAACGGATAATTAGATATTGTGAAATTGAAATTCGTTATTGTGCTCGGCGAATCGGGGTATAATAATGAGAAACAAGCAGTGAAAAAAGTGTCACGTACTTTCTCTGAATCTATCCTCTATAAAAATGACAATGACAATTTGAGATGCAATAAGAGAGGGAAAAATCGCCAGAGCTATAAACCTTTTCCGACTCGTAAATGAGTTTCGACCTATACAAAGCTGTAAATCATTGCGAAACAAAACCTCAACATCGAACAGAACATTCTTCGAATATAATTATTTCGAGCAGTGTGCAAAATCCCAGCGATCATAAAAAAAAGATTTGTTGGTATATATGCGCATGAATTACCGGTGCATTCTTGAAAAGAGAAAAAAACCCGCGTTTTCTACGAAAAAGAGGCTAATCAAGGAGCATCCCGTTGGCGCCTCATTACGACGCGCACGCGCGCGCCGTCACTTTTATACTGCCAACAATATGATAACAGACGCGACATGTTTAATCCACTTCCCAATCCGACGACTCATTTCGCATTGTTCCCCGTCCGATTAGTCGAATCCGGCTCTACTTTCACGAGGTGCCAATTCACCTAAACTGCAGCGCGCGGAAAAATATGAAAACGATTCGCACGCTACTGTCTTGCGGCAATTACGTCGCCTGCGCTTGCTCCCGGCGCGCGCATACAATGGCAAATGCGCTTGTATATGAGTAACGAACTCGCGCGCGTTTTGAGGTGCGCCGCTGCAGCGGGTGGCTCTCGGTGCAGCCGCGGGCCCAGCGCAGGAAGTGAAACGAGGAACTGACTTCGGACGCCTCGCGTCGCTGTGTTTTCCTTTCTGTCTTTCGCGTCCTCGTCCTGTGTGTGTATGTGTGTGTGTGTGTGTGTGTGTGTTTCTGTCTCTTTTGTTGCGGCGAGTGGCTCACGCTCGACGCGTCGCTATACTGTTTGCATGAGTTTTCCCTCGTTGCCGCTCGTTTGGTCCCTATATATGGTGATTCGTCGCCGGTTGAATAACAGCCTCACGTAAGCTCGGAGCGTTTTTTTTTCTCGATAACTCGGCAAAGAGTTTTCTTCGTTCTGGCGCTTGCGCGCCAGCAGTCAGTTGTGCCTCGGTAGCTTTTCATAAAATATTACCTGTGACGCCTGTTTAACGCTTTTTTAAATTTTCCACGTCATTATAATCAGGACGACGATCCGTTGGGAGAGAGTAAAGATGTCCGTGTTCCAGGAATCAGCGATTGAAACCTCGCAGGATAGCAGTTCGGTGAGAACCCCATTGTCATGACGAACCGTATTCTTAGCGAGGAAAATCCGGCATTTCAAAACTTGCGGTCACCTAAAACGTCTGCTAAACGAGAGCAGAGCTAAAACTCTTTCAGAGTGCAATCTTGCGTGGAGCGTTATGCGCGGAAGACGCCCACGAGCACGTCAAACTGTAGAAAGAATAATCCGGATTTCCAACTATGGATGGCTCCGAACGAAGCGGACATTCGCCGTGAAAAATCCAGTCGCTCGGATTGTACGTTGGAGAAAGACGAGAAAATACTCAATCTAGTGAAAGCATCTTAGATATTCAGCAATATCACATACATATTTACGAAATTCGCTCGAACGAATAAACTCGTCGATGTATTTTCAGTCAGACCCGAGAGAGAAAAAAACGACGTTTGTAGCAGGACGACACCAGCTCGAGAGGAGAACCATGGAAATTCGCGCGCACGAGAGTCTAACGTATACGAAATCGAAAAGGAGATCGGGCGAACAAATCGTATGAAACGAAACGAAAACGGGGACGTGGCAGGAGCGTAAAGCAAAATCAAAACACGAAGTGCAGTACATAGCTCGCGAGGTGGTCGCGGCGTGAACTGTGTACAAGCAAAGCCGGCTGTGCGCAGCGTGCACTTCTCGATTACTCACTTTCTCTCGGTGTGTCTATATATATAGTCGGGCGTTATAACGCGAGCGCGCATATCGGAAACGGGAGCAGAGCGCGAGCAGCGGACTATAGCCTCGTCGAATAATAGTCGGGCGCGGGCACAATTCACTTGCACTCGGTGCGCGCGGCGCTACACAGATTCTCCCCGATATCCGTAATCGAGCGAAAGTCAATGGAGCATTGACGCGATCAGCTCTTTTCAAGCCGCGGCTGTTGGCTTTTAAAATGACCTACGGCCATTGGGCGGAGATGGCAAAGCCGTTATACGTGCACTATGGGCCCGCTTAGCCGAACGTTCGGCTGATTGCACCGCTTGCCCCCAACGGGAAACACAGCCATCTCGCGGCCTGTGATTTTTCTCCTTCTTTCCCGTCCGATAGGCAGCTGTGCTGTGTTTTGATGGGGGGCGCGTTATTGGGGCAATCGAGCGGGTACGATCAAGTCATTGTTCGATTTTATTGCTCATCTGCGCTTGATATTCGTTATTCCGCGGCTTTCCTTTGTTCGATCTTTCGTTACCACTCTTTTTTTTTCACTTTCTTCAAGTACAAGCCGACAATTGTCGGTCTAGAAGCGGCGAACAAATTTGAATGATAAAAAGTATTTCTACTCTTGTAATTCCCCCGAATCTGGATGAAATTCCAACTGAGCTGTTTCTGATGATGAAATTGAATTTCAGAGACACAGGACTGTTGGCGTTCCTTGAATTCGAGACAACACTTGACGGGCGGTCAGCTCGAGGCCGCTTTTTCGAAATTTCGTGTCACTTGAGTTGTAGGACGTTGGCCATTGCCATCATTGCCATTCAATTGAGAGCAAAGCTGGAAATTGATTGTCGCAGAGTTTCATCAGGCCCGGCAATTAACGCGAGAAAAGCCTGTTCGCGGTGGGACGACCGTTAACCCGCCGCGGCCGCACAGATTAATGTCACGCGAACCCCGTTTTGGATGCATGTGAGTCCTCTGAACAAAAGACTCGGAGTTTCATCCGCAAGCGGATGGAAGCCGGCGGCGGCGTTGGCATTGTACAAACGTATTTCCGTGCGCCAGCGAGCAGGCTGTAATTGGGAATTTCGCGGGTGGCGCGCGCAAATATATATATATATACACGTTTGGTGCGGTCGCGGGCGCGCGCATTAGCATCGCGCGCGCCCGCAAATCCGGACGGAGCTCCGGAGATCCCACAAGAGTTACCTCGTCACAATCAATGTAATCCTCCGGCGAGGCTCGGATTGCACAACGGCAAACAAAAAGCTTGCGAAAGGGTCGCGCGCGCGCCCATCGCTCTCGTACATATATATTGGGAAAGATTTCGGGCGCCGCGTTTTCTTCTTCTTTTCCACTTGCCCCGACTGACGGATGGGGGTCGAGCTCGTGGATATGTGTACCAGAGCCGAGGGCAATTTTACATAAAGGAACTGGAGCTCAATAGCTCCGCGCTCGCGCGGCTGCGTGATGCAATGGCACAGAGCGCGCCGGCCGAGTGCGCTAACGGGATGGCTTCGAATCGTTTGTGGGCGAGAATGGAGGGTCGTTGTGCACGCGGTTGTTAAGGAAAATCGTGAGGATACTTCTCGCGGAGAGTGCAGCCGTTATTAAGAGCTCGTTTTCGGGGGAGGCTCGCAGAAGATTTCAGATACAATTCCGTCTTGAAATTCGCATTACCCAAATGGCCCGTGTAATCGCGTAAAAATATCGCGAGATAATAACTGGCTCCAGGCGGGCATCGAGGGATAAGTATATATACACGTACGGCGCGGACGTGTCGTGGGATGAGTTTCGTGCAAATTGAGAGGGAGAGGTGATTACAACTATTCAAAAGAATCGTGCGCGCCTATTAATATTCTTCGCAATTTGGATGCAAACGTGGAGGAAGGATCCCAAGATGTTGTGAAAAAAAAATAGATAAACGAGAATATCGCATGAGTCTGATATGGGTCGGACCACTTTCAATCGATCATTAAAACCTAAGTGGTTTAGAATCGTGATTTAGAAGTATTGAGCAACGGAGCGGTTTTAATTGGGAGAAATGTAACTATGTACGTTAAGGATACACACACACACACACACACACACACACACACACACCCTTATAATTTGGAAACAACGATAGTTGTTTTATTCGCTGAGAAGTATGTATTCCAAGCATTATCATCGTCTCCCAAATGCTTGAGAGATAATTGTTGGAATTTCATTGTTACTCTCAAGGCATAGGATTGGGACATTCGTAGAGGAAAAACCCAAAGTGTCTAACCATGATGCGATGACTCCCCCTCGTTTCATGTGAAACATCAACAATGCCGTAAAATCGTGGCTAATTATTATTCAGGTATGATCGAACATTATTTTTAATTCGAAAAACTTGTGGGGCTATGTCGTTGGAGTATTGTACAATCGTCATAAAAGATGCTATTGCTTGAAGCAATAACTATGTGAATGGATTACGAAATTGGCAAGCAGGATCAATTAACCTTCACGGAGTGGTCTTCATAAGTTAATGAATAAATTGAATAATTTCAACCGATTCTATTTATTCAAAAATGCCTTGCACAGGAGTAAGTGGCGAACCATTCGATGAAATGATTTGCATCAGCCTCATACAGCAACAGACTTTTGAATCTCGAACTTGTAACCCTCTGTGGCTCCAACTGATGATATTTATTGGATGAAAAATCGAAAAAGAACGGTGAGATATTCTGAGAAGTACATCGTGGATAACACTTGGAATTGAAATTCTCCAAACACGGTATGATTGAAACCTGATGCTTTGAACATCAAACAATGACCCCGTTGGACAATCTTAAAATGATACCGTTACAGTACTAATCCATCCCAACCCGTACTTTATCCTCCAATTAAATAAATCAAATTTTCTCGTTCGCGATGCGAAACACAAGTCCCACTGAGCGTATACCATAAGAAATTACACAAAGCCCCCGACGAGATATTGATTGAGCCGCAGCGGCACGAGATGGCCATAATCCAGATGCGCCTCTCTCGGTGCCGACCGCATAACCACAAGGCTTCCTCCGAAACGCGGAGTCGCGAAACAGCGGGAACGCAACGGCTCCGTTCGGCGGTGGCGCTATATAGCGGCTCGTCGCGAAATAAAAGGAAACGCAGAAAGAACAGCAGGACAGGGAATAATGCGAAAAAAGGGAAGGGAGAGAGCGAGAGAGAGAAAATAACGCAAGCGCGAGCGGAGAGAAAAAAGACCGTTAGGCTGGTCTGCAGGAGGAGAGGCCGTTTGCGCACACTTGACTTTGTGGAACTTGGCGCGCGCGCGCGAGCTCCCTGACACGCTTTGGGTGTTGCGATAACGACGGGAAGAGAAGACGCGCCGGTCGGTGTGCAATGCTATGATAAAAAGTGCGTATATGCAGCGCACTGCATCAGTGAAACAAATGGCACGGTGGAGGGGAAAAAAAGCTACTTACGCGAATGCGCGCCTTGCTTTACAAACAGACTCGCGCGTTTTTTAAGATGCGCAAAGGCTATGGGCCTTTCGAATAATGAAAGATTGTTACGTAAAGTTTGTACGCGCGAGTTTTATTCTTTTTGGCTGTCTCGCCGTAGTTGGTAGCACGTTTGGATGAAAGAAAGGTTTCAGAATATTCCTAGATATTGTGAAATATCGTCTATCTGAAACCAATCACACGTCTAATACGGTTGGGCATATTTTTGTCGATCAATATCTTTATTCGGTGATTTTGCGCATACGTAACTGATCGTTCCGAAAAATCGATCGGATCTTTTCACAGAAAGTACTTGTAGCTGCTTAGAAAAAATGGAATCACTGTACGAAATGAACTGACCAACTCAATCTCAGTTGAATAACTGTCATAAATTATAGAATGAACGATTTGAATATGATGTTCCATGAAATAATCTATATAATATTGTAGAATAATTATCTTTCATAAATAATGTTGATTCATTTTTAACTTTATCGGAAATTCAACGGAATGCGAAGATACAAATCTTATTTGTACTGAATTATAAAAATTAATATTACTAAACAAAAATGTTTTATTTAGAACCGCGGAATCGCACATGATCAAACCGATAAAATGATAAATAAGCCGATGATCTGATAAAATACGTCCGATAATATATATACTACATCGATAAATGTAGTATACACAAGCGAAAAGGTGAAAAGAAGCTCGAAGAAGGGATTGCTTGCAAAAAAATTAGAAAACAAAGGCAGGAGAAAACGTAATCAAAAGAGAAGCTACTCATGGTAATGAGGAAGAAGCGCAGAAAAAAAGAAGAACGACAGTGGAAAGGACAGGAAGAGTTCGTGAAAACTAGACCGTTATATTATGGTCGGCGCCATGGGAATTGTGCGGTATACGCTTAAGAACTTTACATTGCCTCGCGAAGAGTTGCGCCTAATTGACAATGGAGTAAGATAGCGATGGAGAACGACGCAACACTTGTTTGCCTCAAAATTTCCGAAACCAAGTGCCTCACTGCGCATTATACAATTGCTATTATTCAGGTTGAGACTGTTACGCTTTCGTCAACGTTTACGATAATGTACTCTTACGCGAATTTAATACTCCCTATTCAAAAATCGGCATGGTGATTTTGAATTTCTGATTCACTGTCCATTTTTTACAATAAAATCTTCATTCTAGTGACCTCGGTGTCATGAGATAATAAAATAAAAGTTATATAACTATTCGTAATTACAATAAAAAGTTCATATTCCAAGTTAATTATTCGGTTAAGTATTTCGAAAGTAAACTATTTTATAATGTACGTCCAGATGAATAGTACTCGGTGGCTCAACATTTGCATGCAATGGATTCATATGAGTATTTCAATCGTGTGAATCTCGGTTTTTAAAAGATTATACACAATCGCGAGCATTTTTCAACTCGGGCAAACAATGAGATTCCGTTTCGAGGCGCGGTACGTATTTCTTCAAATTCGATTGCAATAGCAATAGAACTTCATGCTCGCACATGGGCGGCAGAATAAAATTACTTAAATCTTGAATAAATCGCTCAAGAAAATTTACCACAATCATTTTTAAAATATCTAAGTGTTCGAGTGAAAGTTTTAACCTTTTCTCATTTTCGATTCCATTTCAGTGCTGGTATTTTATTCACTTCTCGAATCTTTTTATGAACATTCTTCATAATCTTCCTTTTTTCATTTAGGGTGTTACAAAACACCTCCGAGTCTCGAATGAAATCCAGAGAGAATAACTGAATAGCGTTTGAGAAATATTGCAGATTTATGCACATCTAAGGACAGTATTTGATTATTCTAAATCTATAGTGATCTTCGTATATTTTTGTATTTTCCTCTTCATTCTAATATAATTCCTGAATTCTTGAGAAACAATGTCAAGTTAAGGGGAGGTTCTCATCTAGCACCTCGAAAATGACCCATTTTTCTTAATTTTTTTTTTCATAGAAGGAATTGAATAATAGTATGGAACTTTTTCATACGTATTTATACATTATTTGAGTATCCAAAAAAAATTTTTTTAATAAAAAATAATCATTATATAATGAATTAAACACACGTTTATGGACACACCTCTAAAAAAGTTTCCGCATAGTGGTAATCCTAGAGCCTCTAATTTTTATCTGAGATCAAAAAACGAAAAAGTTTCAGAAAATATATAAAATTTGTGGGATATTATACCGATAATACCGAAAAAAAGTTGAAAATTAAAAAAATGGCGGACTTATGAAATTTACGTACCGATTTCGCACTTATTTTTGCTCTTAAAATCGATATATAGACAAAAATTAATAATAAAATTAATGGTTTTATATGTATAGGATCCCAAAAATTCAATTGCCTTTAAAATAAAAAAAGATTCAAGTCGATCCCTCGATTAGTTTTTGAGCTAGGATTCTCACCAGTTTAAAAAATGTAAATTTGAGATAAACGCGTTTAAAGATTCGGTTAACAATAACAATAACGTTAATCATAGGTTCCATTATTATGCTATAACCTTTTTAAAAATAATATTTCGGTCACACGCTTTTTGGGGCATATTCTACATGTCATAAGGTAGCAAAATCAGCAAAAAAAAAATCGAATTTTTGAAATTGCTTGATGAGAACCTCCCCTTAAAACTCCAAAAAAAGAGTAAAAAGTTTCACGAAACAGTTAAAGTCTATGGTTTGTTTTGAAAATGAAAGAAAAGAGTTGGTAGACGCATTTTTTATTCTAAAATGCTACTTGACTGCACACAATATGACGACGTATACTCAATTAATATCTGAACGGATTTCACTTGCAGAGTAAATTTACTCAACCCAAGCTATTCATTAAGAAAGCTAATTAATGTGAATTAATCATTATGCTCTTATTGTTGCAAGATTACCGTATGCCAAGCGATAGAGACAAAGATAATCAAATAAATAGCTTGCTCGACGTACATGTAGAATCTCGATACAATATAGGTATATTTTTACCCAATTCTCACGGAAAAGAGAAATGTTTTTGAAAGTGAATAATTGTCCAACCATATTTCAAATTAAGTCTAGTTCGTTTCTTATAAGCATTAACAACAATTCACTGTGCCTATTAAAAGTACGCGAGTGAGGGAAAAATTGAAACGATATTCGCGGGGTTATAATATTCAAAGCCACAATCGGAAGTTGAATTCATTAGACTCCCCGATGGTACAACGCGGTTGAACGTGGATGCGCAATCAACAATTCAAAACTAAGAGTGAAAATGCTGCGATACACGTAAAATGAGTTGGGATCGCGTAATTATCCACGATACGTATCTTCGTTCTATGATAATCCGAGTAACGCGTTGAAATTCTAATGTAACATGAATATATGCTGTTAACAACGTATTATTAAGAAAAAAGTTGCTAAGCAATCGCGGAGGCAGCGAATCCTCCCTCTCCCATTCCCCGCCGACAAGTCCATGTAACGAGGGGATTCTGATGCCGCGCGGTAAGTGTGCATCTCGCAGGTGTAATATGCAAACGAGTTCCCGCAAGCATGGGACTCTGCAGCCACTTGCGCGCATTGGCGAAATTTTTCTGGTACATAATCCGGCAGCGACCCTGCTCCGGATTTCCCAAGTCCATTAGACTCTTGCACAGCATTGTTCTCCCTCTTATCTACCGGCGTAATTCAATTTTTTCGCGTTCTATATTCACAGCGGGGGATGTCGTCCTCGTTAACCAATTTTCACGCGCTTCCGGGGGACTTTCTTGCGCGATGCTCGAGCTTGTAATTTGCAATTCCGGCGGGGATCGTATCTTCCGATTTCTGCGAGTGATTAGACGTTGCGCGCTCGCGCATCCCTATATTAATTACATTTTGCTTTTTGCGAAACGCTTTGGTATGGTTTCCTTTTTTCTTTCTCCATGTAAACCCAGGAGGAGCAGCTCGAATAATCGGAGGTGAGCGCGCGACTTTTGCCGCTTTAGTTGAGAAATCGCGTTGTCGTTTTAGCTCAGGCCTACTTTGTCGAGTGCGAGAGTCCGCAATGAGTTTCACAATCATCGCTAGAATGTTTTGTTTCGCCCCTTTCGTTTTACTCTTTTATACCTATGTCTTCTTTTGCTATTGCTTTGCAAAATTACGAAAATGTTCACCGTAGTCCTCACTGATTTCTATCTAATGAGGACGAGGTGCTGTTTCATTCGCTATCTCTTCAAGCGACACTTAATACTATATGATTTAGAAGTTTTTGCGGTGGTAAAGTTTCGAATAGTTCGAGTGTCGTGGAGAGTCAAAGATGGATTTTAATGCGACCAGAGCTGCGCATTCGACAAGACAGTAAAGGAAAGTCTTACGTATCTTGGAAAAGGGATATAGATTACAATTTTCTCTCTGCGAAATATACCATCAGAATTAATGCTGTAATAATTCAACCTTCTCAAACTTAAATTCATGAAATGTATGTGAACCATTTTCTATAATTTATTTTTCTGGGAAACTATTTATATAAGTCAGAAAGAACTTTTTCTATTATACATAACGGAAAGTTTTCAGAAAGCAATCGCCGTACTTTTATCTTTACGTATGCCATAAAATGTTACTCTACAGTGCTAAATAGTTGACTATAACGTTCAGCCATTCAATTACGGTGATTTTGGTAATGTTCTACTCAAGAGTATAACTTTTTCATCGGCGAAAAAATAAAACGTCTGTAATGAAGTAATAAAGTACGACGTTCACAGCACGTGATCTGTATTATCACAGCTCAATTTGGATTACTTTTAGAAACAATTTTGAGTTTAACCGGTAAGTTGAGTATATCATCAAATTAGCTCATACAATGGATGTGGGATTCCCAAAGCAAAATGAACTTTATACTCAATCCAGGATGAATTCCGGGAAAAATTCGAATACAACGGAGACGCGTGTAATACCGGTGCAACTGTATATGCCGACATTCATAACAGGACGACAATACATGAGGAGGCGAGGATGCAAAATATAAGAAGGAAGACTATAGCAATGGAATGGTCTTATTACCCGCGTGCTTCGCCTAATTATCACGTCATGCGCGTCTGTGCCATTGCCTCGCTCGGCAAATACTGCTCGCGGCTTGGCGTTTGAAGCCAACGACATCGTTGAAATTCATCATCGTAAGAACCGTAAAATGCAACTCACCAATTCGTAATATCTCATCCTTTCACCTAATACGAATTCACAGCGATGGCGTTGTTTCGAGTTATCGAGTGCGCGATGTCCGTGATCAACAAACGAGCCGGAGGTGTTTGCACAGCATTCATCAAACTCACGAGGGATAACATTTTTTAATACTGTTCTCAAAACTTGGCTCGCTGATGATCCAATCACGTTTTATCATTCTGGAGGATGACCTCTTCTTAATTGGATGAATTGATATAAAAAGTAGTTCACTAGATTTTTGTGAAAGCCGAAGATAAACGAGATAGAACAATTAAACGCATATTCATTAGACACATACATACAAATTAAACGTATGATTTTGACAAGAGAAAATATCTTCATTTGAAACATTTAATTGCTTGATATAAAATATTATTCCGATAGCACTTGGCCAACTCTCTCTCTCTCTCTCTCTCTCTCAGTTAATTGCATTCTCATGATACAATACTTTTATTCAATCAACGCAGATTTAACGCTCACTAATAACCATCGCGCGAATTTTAAAATAGCCCGAAGCAAAAGTGACTCACACTCTCGCCGGCAATCGAGTTTGAAATCAGCATTAAGAGAGACCGTTCGAATATCAATCAATGAATCATCGTGTAAACGTATATACGTGAGAATAATTTCTAAAACGCCGATTTTCCAGCTTGTGCAACACAACACACGTGAATGAGACGTCAAACAGTCAAATGCGAACGTATCCTTGACTCCGTTCCCCGATGGGCCACCTTGATTATCTCTTCGGAACAATGCCGCTATGCAGGCACTGTAAAAAAAAAAAAAAAAAACAAGCACGAGACGTGAAATCTCCGCTGAATTCGCGGTTCACGCGGAGAATTACCGTCTGTCAGGCGGCAGCCCAGGGAAGAGCAAATACACAATGGATCGGCCCGAGGGTACACAATGGGGAGGCACGAGAAAGTAATGAAGATGTAAGCGCATTTTTAATCGGTCCGTGAATTACGACCTCTTTCGCGATTTATCCGATATTTATCCGTGTTTATCTCGGAAAAGCGCTTGATAATTAACTGAACTCACCTAGACGATGGGCCTCATAGCCCGGCTCATTCGAGTATACCATTGTTCCTTCGGCAAATTGAAACGTACAATCATACATATTGGTTCAAGCACTTAAATTTCTCCTCGGCGAGAATTCAATTAATAAAGCGCTATAATTGGATTTATCAGCACGCATTATACACGAGTGATGATAATTCGCAATTCTCCTAGTACCATAAAATCGCGGTCTAGTTCGGACTTCGAATCAGACCCAAGTACCGATTTCACTCGATCCGGTGGGTCCAAAAGGGGGAAGAAAATGTTGGGCGGATAAAAGCCGATGAGAAAGGAAGTGCGCAAAAGCCATGGGAGCATCGTTAGACGGGCGTACGGAGCGTTGAGCAATGGGAAATCTCATACGGGCGGAAGGATTTCGCGCGCCAAGATTCCTCTCCCACCTCATCCTCGTCGCCGATGGCACGCGATTCTCCGCGGCGAACAAGCCGAAGGACGTGTCGGCGGCGCGGCGTCGGGCGAAACTGGAGCAAGAGCCACTTCTCGCGTGGCTGCGCGTCGTCGAAGATGATGCAGTGTCTGCGCCCTCTTATTTTCCTCCGCGCGCTCGCGCGCACCTCTGCTATCTGATCGGCGATAAGCAGCTAATTTGCCACGCTTCATTTTATGAGGAAAGCGAGCCGAGGCCGCACATCACGTGGGAGCAAGCGCCGATCGTTAGGTGGAATCATGGGAAGAAGGTTATCCCGCGTGCGGAATGGATCGACTTTCTATGTTATTTCAATTTTTTTTTTCTTTCGGGCGCTTCTGAGTGATCGCATGGGTAACAAGGAGGAAGTCGCGCGCGCGCGCGCGCGCGCGGCTTAATTAATGCGAGCGCGCCCGCGCTTTGTTTTAATGAGAATTGGTCAGGATCGAGCGGGGCGGAGAAATTCCCATAGCCCGTACCCATTGATTGGGTGCTTAGCTCCAAATCGCCCGAGATTTCACGACAAAATTGTAGGGTAATCAGCGCGAATTTTGTCACGTGCCGTGTTCATTTTTAGTTTTCTTTTTTTCGATTGGCGCAGCAGGATATTACGTCAACTGAAAATGAAAATTTATCTGGTTTTCACTCCGATGTGCATCTGGTTGGCCGATACTCCACTAACAGTCTCACCGTAATTCAACTCAATTACTCGTGTGCACAATCGCATATAATTATGTTTTGAATTAATGAATGAATTAATGAACAAGATTTTATTTTTCTTAATTAAAATGAACGATATTTGGTCGTTTGATAAAATTTCGTTTTCGTTACGGCCTCAAAAATCTCAACAAGTTACGTGCGTTTGTTAAAACAGACATTAAATGATGACACACGTACGATCGTATTTTTTTTATAGCCGGTCTAGTTCTGAAAGCGTGCAATAATTTGAGGAAGTAGACGATTTACCCGGAGATTAGTTATTTCAAAAATATCTCGACTTTCTACTACATTTTCTCGTGCTCTGCGTTCCTCACTGGCTCACATTGCTGATCATTACGGATTAATTTAAGTCGTATCATTTAATCAATTAAATTATCTGCCAATTGTACATTCCCTACTTACTTTTCCTCTCTAACGAACGAAACAAAAAAAACATTGAAAAGGCGTATACGGAGTTCCGTAACGATATTATATACACCCAACGAAAATCATATTGCATAATAGAATAATGCAATTGTCCATCTAATAATTGATAAAAAAAATTACGCAAAAAATGAATGCGGAACTGGTCGGTGAACACTAATTCAATCATTCAAATGGATGTATCCGACTGCATATTGGTTTAGCTCCCCGTGTTCATGTATCCATTGTGCATCAAGTCGTTAATCATATGAACAATGCTTCTACTTGCAGAGTCTGTAGACAATAAATCCTATAAGAACGCCGTAATATATCTAATTTAACGAGTTCTCGATTGACTGACTCTCGACACACGTGCGTCTGCTACACTCCATTTTTTTTCACGTTCGAAACCGAGGAAGACATAAGTATATCGGTGTAACTCATCGGCCGATAATTCACAAGCTTCGTCCAATACACCTACCCCAATTATATCGCCCTAATTGTGAGTAATAAGTTCTAAATTTATTGAATGGTAGTTATGATTGGATACATACGATGAAACAATTAAATAATTAATTATTGTGTTTATTCGGTTAAATGAACTCCGCAGCTCTTATAAATTCATGTAACAATATAGATAGGTAACTATATAAATATGATGGACATAAATCGAGTAAACTTTCTGAAAAATCTACAAATAACTCTCTAAATTCGATTCAAAATTCGCGAGTGATACAGGCAAATCCGTATTATTTCTACATCACTGCGTTTGTTTTCTATATTTGAATAACTATATTTTTCTATACTATATCTCTGTAGAAAGTGACGCAGTTGCCTCAATCGTTGAAAAGAATAATTTAAATACGCTATTGTCAAAGAAGCTTATTCACCTTTTTGCGTAGTGTTTCATTCTTTAAGTCAACCACTGTATCGGGAGTAAACGAGAAAACGTGAAATAGAAAAATATTGTCTTACATAAAACTTCCGAATTCATTGTTATTATTGTCTTAGAAGAATAATGAGTTTCATTAATGACACATCTTACTGGTTTTTGTTTTAAAAAGTTAAGTGGGAACTGTTGCAGAAGACAGATTTACTCAAATTAGTGCCGAAATGATATCGCTTTCGTTTCTTATCGTATATATAGGAGATTTTTGTATTGTTAGAGAATATATTTTGCCTCTGAGTCGCCATCTAGATCGAGTATTAGAATTCAACTAATATAAATATTTTTATTCTTATAAATAATTCCAGGCCTCTTTTCATTGGATATTATTCACTAAACTAACCGATGCAATTCACACAACTCTTGGAAATATATATATTCATTGGTTTTTTTTTTTCAATCACATTTTCAATTTGATATTTGAGGAACGAAGGATAGTACTGCTGCAAGAAGACGTATCACTCGCGAATCGTGTAATTATCGCCATAGTGTTGGCCGAACAAATATAGCTTTGTACAATAAGTTTTTCAGTGCAAACAATGCATCGGATTTGACAACAATGATCATTCTTCCCGGGAATAGGGCAACTCGGGCGACTTTTCCTCACCGGGGCTTGCACCTATTGTTTCGAATGTCACGAACGCTTTTTTCCAAACACTCGAGTCTTTCACAATCCTCAAGTGGCTTGGAATTTTTATCCAATAACAAAGACGTGGACATGTACTAGAAAAAGCTATTAGCCCTGCACTTCCGTGGATTTTTTCAAGGTGCTTTCCAGTTGCCATTGAATAAGTATAGGTATATATACTGCCCCGTGAAGATTCGGAACAATTTTTCCCTTCGCCAAGAGCATGGCGAAATTTAAGTGCTCCAGGCAATATATATACACGACTGATCCTGTAACAGAGAAGCTCGGTCGTACAATTCGACGCCGCGTGCCAGAGCCTTCTCCAACATCGCCGTCGATATGCAGACCCGAATATATCATAATATCGTGAGCCAGATATACCCCGGAGTCACATGCAGCCCCCGCCGCCCCGAAAAAAGTAGAGCGACCTAGAAAAGGTCGAAAACAGCTCGTGCCCGTGAATCGATCCGATGCGGCGCGTGGGCGCATCGAAACAAAAAGAGAATTAAAGTCGGGCGCGCGCTCGCGCATCAAGGTTCCGAATGTCTATAAGCAGGGACTGCGAAAACCTATATATATGTATCCGCGAACCGTGGTACCGGCCATTGTGTGTGCCGCTGTACAGCCGCGAGCGAGAGGGCTTTATAAACACGTTGCTTAAGTAAGTGGCTTATTTCCACGCTTTCGTGACTTTCCTCTCGAGCGAGCGAGCCGAACGGACGAGAGAGAGAGAGAGAGAAAGAGAAAAACGTATACACATATACATGTAAGCGTGCCTCCAGTGTCTTATCCCCTGGTCACACACCTCTTTCGCTCACTTTTCACATGAATCATCCTCTCCTCCTTTTTCCGACGCTTTTAGACCACTCGCCGAGCGCTTTGTGTCACTCGATTCGCGAGAAATCGCGCGAGCACACGCAGCACGCACCAGATGCAAAGTAGAGTCCGGGGCCTCCAAGAGAAAAAAACACGCGTATTTATAGCGAGCGCAGCTCGCCGGAAAATTGGTCAACTTTGCCCGACTTTCACTCGTGACGCGACCTGCAGGAACATTCGCGAATGGTCATTAATTTTATTTGTTTGAAAGAAAATGAATGGATTTGTACATAGAGGGTGAAATGAATGAGACCGAGACGGAGAGTACCTTTGGGTCTCAGATCTTGCTGAAACTGGGTGAGATGGTTTTTAGGTAGCCAAACTGGTGATGTGCATAGCCATAAGGTCCAACGTTTCGTTTTCTTGGTATACCTATTCATAAATCAATATCGGTTTTGAGCACACCCGATATATCGACATGTATATATCAGTTTCTGTATATGAACTGATATACTGTGTATGCCGTAAGTGAAGAAAGATTCATGAATATCTCCGGGAAAATGAGATATTGGGTGTCCAAAAACCATCTCACAGAGTTTCTGCAAGATCCGAGACCCAGAGGTCTGATATTCTCGCAGTGAGTCGAAGTTTTGAAACCGATTTATCGAATGTTCGAAAACAATTGACCCGTTTCATTTTTCGCAATGTTCGCGGCGAATTATCAATCGTTACCGATAAAATTACCGATCCATCCTTCCGAACAATAAACAAGTGGAAAAAAAATTTTCCACCAGCCGTAAGAAAGGTGGATGAGCTTGTCGATAGAGTACGACGTGAAGTTTGTCCGTGGTCGAGGGTGCACGACCTTTACAGGGAAAAGAGCGATTGCAATGCGTACACGTGTAGCCGGGGCAGAAAGGGGTGTAACGTCCCGGTCCGAATCCGATTAGGGGAAGCCGCCGCTAGACGCTGTAGTCTCGGGCTCTTTATCCGGAATCATATCGCGCGACTCCCGAGTCCGGTTGTATATACGCTGCAGAGTACCGCGGCCGCAAGCGTGCGCGCGTCTGCTGCGTACCTGTATGTAGACACGCATTAGATGCAAATCACGTGCGGCCGCGCGCGACTACTGTGCACAAATGACTCTGCCTCGATCTCGTTCGGTTCCGCGCACGCGTCCAGTTGCCCGAGCAAATGCCACTTTCATCGATTGCCACAAGCCTCTCTCGGCGCGGGGCCGGCACTTTTTGCTGTAATGCGGATGTTGATTTCGTCATACTTTGCACTTGCATACATACACCTTTTTGTTTCCAGCGGAATAGTATACCACGCATGTGTAAGCGAGCCAAGACAAATCTCGCGATAACGACCTGATTGAGGCTAGATCTCCGTGTATGTGATGAAGTTTTTTTCTTTCCCTTCTAATTGAGGAGAAACTCGATACAGAATTATTGATGATGAAAACTTGTAGCGATAAGAAATACAGTATTATTTCTCACCATATTTTTCAGCTTTTTATTTTGATTTATCGAAGAGAGAATGTGCAACGATATTTTCTAGTGTATATGGGCGTATAAATAAACTGAGACATTCGTGTCTGAGAACAGTATTGTAGAACATGTATAATTATACTTATCCACGGGTGTATTAACTTTGGATACATCAATTTTCTTGATTTGCATCAAAATATGCTAGACCATTAAAAATGATTTCCTTGGCAACTGTTCGCGATACTCTTTAAATATGATTCAGACATTGAATTGAAATCGATTAACAAGTGTTAAGTGAACCAATGAAATGATGAAGGGCTGCCTCAACGTAGAAATATTGCGTAGAAACATTGCGGATACCACGCACCGTTTAAGAATCGACTCCGAGTGCCTTTGTATATGCTTGTCAATTTCTTAAACCCAGGTACGAGTAAAGTAAGAATCAGTTTCGTTCGTATCATGCATGTTCAAGAGGTTCATACGCACATAGTGAACATTAACACTCCATTATAGAGTTTTCACTCTTGGAGTAGCATGTCATAATTTCAATTAGGTAATTCCACGAGCCGCGGTACAGCGAGAACCGAGAGAGAAATGCGTGTACGCTATTTTTGCATCCACGCATGCGTTCATCACAAAAGTATAAGAATTACACGTGGTATATACACGTTGTGTTGTTAATGCAACTTTCATTATTTATCCACTTTCCACGAGTTAGCTGCCTCGCCTAGTATTCTGCCGATCGATACTTTTGTACTCGAACACTTGTATTCGCTCGATAACAGGGGAATAATCGCCGACCAACGCCGACCAACACAGTCACGCGCTATACGCGAGTTGATAATAATCTATACGGAATCGTGTGAAAAATTCACGCTGTACATCGGCGATATTGATTCTGGCTCAAGGCGAGAGACAATCGTGGAAATGTCGTCGTGACGATTGGGCGTTTTATCTCGCCGATAAGAAGACGGGGAGAACAGTCTGTATGTAATATGTATATACAGGTGGGGGCCAAGCGCTCGTGAAAAGCGGATGTGTACAGTGGGCCAACTCACCTCGACTTTGCTGGCGTAGTTTTCGGCGAGGGCCTCGCTCTGCCTGGTGAGCTCCTGGTTGCGCTCGAGCAGGGCCTTGCCGAGCTCGGCGGCGAGGACGAGGTCGCGCTCGCGCTGCCTCAGCAGCTCCATCGGGTCCTCGGTGAGCTCCTCGAGGGAGCCCCGGGTCTGCAGGCTCGAGATCATGTCCTCGAGGGCGTACGGCTCGTACTGGCCCTCCTTCCGCGGCAGCATCTTCCTGATGGTGCTCCGCGCGGCGAGCTTGGCTGAGATCACGCTCGGCTATCTGCCGGGGCCGTCGGTGCTAAGGTGGCCCGGGTGCAGCCACCCGGCCGGCCTCGTCTGCGCGCCCTCGGACGACACCTGCACAACATAACGGCCTGCCATCTGCGGCGCCGACCGGCCTCCTGCTCTGCACCAGCCCCCAGCTCAGCCTGCGACCTGCAATCACACCCAGCCACAAACTCAGTCCGCCTTCCAGGTTATAATTGTCCCCACATCATAGGTTACGTCTGCGCTAACATTTTTTTTTGGACCAGCTCGAGAGCGGGGAGGTAGTCATTGGAACTGTAACGCGGAGTATATATACAGTTTTAAGGAAATCGGCCGATCGTATGATAAACGAGTCGTGAAGCGCATGCAGTACGTTTTATTTCCTCTCCCCCTGGCTGAATTTTTCCAAGTGCAATTCTGATCCGTGACGTCAATTCCGCGGCCGATGAGCTATCCGATAAACAAGAAAGGCGGCCGAGCTGTGTTGAGAAATGCCCAAGCTGAATTCGCTGCAACTACGCGAGGATTATAAATCGATGTTTCATCATGGAAACGCGCGTCAGCCGAGGCTCATCATCGGCTGTCTCGAGTCCCGGTTTTGAATCTTCATCGAGGCATTTTCCTCGCGATACCATTCAATCAGAGGGAACTAATCGTGCGATTAGCCGCCGCCGCCGCCGCCGCCGCGCCGCAAATATATCATGAGCGCCGGGATAAATCATCGACTCGGCGAAACGGACGGGGGCAAATTTTCCACGAGCCGGGTGAAATTAATAAGCCCGTAAGGATCGATCGGCTAGCCGTCAAGAGCCGTCCTCGCGATATAAAACCGCGCGCGGCCGACCCGTTTTCTTCCATTGCGCAACACGGCTCCCACCCCCCAAGGCGTGTATAACACACACACACACACACCGTGCTCGCGCTATCCCCGCGCCACTCACGTGTGGGAAGGCGCGGTGCGATCGCCCGGGTGCACCATAAATATTTATCGCTCTCGCGAAAATAGCCCAAGTACACGCTCTCCGGCAATTGGCGCCCGTACACCCATATATACGTGTATATATCTGTCCATACGTGCATTTTACGGGCTCCGGCGTGGAGCTGTTCCGATATATCGACAGGCGTGCGCGCGGACCAATTCATCTAAGTGGATCGTGTGTACGTTATCTAACGTTTAGATAATGTTGTACGCCCGCGCCGTGGCCCGCCGATGATAAATCCTCCGCGCTAAGCCCTTGAGAGGAGGAGGAGGAGGATCGAGCGATCTGCCGTGTGTGATATAGCGTGTACGGACTCGTGAGAGAAACGGAGGAGGCTCGACGAGCAACACACGGCCCAAGGGTTAACGGCCTTTTCATTTGATTAGAGCTCGGTTGAAAACGAAAAAAAAAACAACTCTCTGCCTCCTCTCGGTAAAGGGCGCCTATATAAATATATATACACGCTCGTGACGCGCTGATCTATCGGCTCTGCGCATGCTTGCCGCGTTGTGGGAAAATCATTGGGCGCCCCGCTTTGATATATCTATATAGCCGAGATCCGATAACTCTTCGTTATGTAGAAAGTGACGATTAGCGCGAAAATTTCGTAGGCGGGCTTTGGCTCTGTGATGAGTCGTTTTTCTGTTTGATTCGAATCGTGGATTGAAAAGTTGCAGAATGCACCGAGATCGTGATGCCGCGAAGTAAGTTCAAGTTCTCCTGGCGTATGTAGGCCGATTTGTGAATAAATCCGGAGAAAAAAGCTCGAGTATACCGGTTGGAAAATCTATCGGACCCTCGTTCATTTTTTAGACCAAAGCAAAACTTGCTCATTGAATAATTCATACATCTTTATGTGTCATAAATGTGCGAGTAAGCTCTGGAATCCTGCTTATGGAACATATACAAGTATTACATTAATCCGACGGATCTGGTTCAAAGCTTGTGATACTTTTCATTGGATGTTCCATTTATTGTCTTCATCCGGCAATCTTGAATTATGACGAGTCAGATTCTTGCAATTTTTCTATAAACTCAGGATCAAACGTTGTATTTCTATGTGCGTGTATATATACGTGAGCTGATACTAATTTGAGATAACAATATTTATTATGGAAGAGTTAAAAAAGTGAAGCAAATTTTTAATTATCTTTAATGGTCATAGCTATAATAGTTGACAGTCCTCTTATCTCAGTGCACAGAATTAATTCTGTTGATAAAAAATTACATCATTCGCAATTTCTTGCCAGACCAGCGGGAAAATTATCGAAAAAGTTAATAGTCTATATAGTAAACACACGTAATATTCTGTCGAAAAAACGTCAGCTGTGGAGAGCACGCAAGTTCAATGATATCGCTAATGACAAAGTGAGAGATATGTCGGAGGCTCATTAGTGGAAAACGCTACCTATACTATACAAGCGGGCCGATATATTGACGTACACAGCACTTGTGTCAACCGCGGAATCGAGATACAGGTATATATACACACACACGCACATACACGCGCGCGTTGATGAAACCTAGTGCGCATGAACAATACTTTCCATTAATATCACTACCGTATATACAGCTTTCGCTTTTCGTACCATCTATTACGCATGTGTGAATAACGATTTTTACCTTTGCATGTTTTACAAGCGACTGTTTGTCTCCACAGTCAGGTTAAATACTTATCAGTATTTCGTGTAAGAGCAATAAATGAAGTCATAAAAATCATGTATTGGTAATTTTATTGTTTGCAAAACGTGCAGCCAATTTTACAATACGCACATTGACATTCGAGGAAAAAAAAATTGCGAAGGAACTGTGTAGATTTTATTCTAATATCATCAACATTGATTTTAACTGACTGAAAAATTCTTATTCAAGTACGAGACTGAATATGTAATAAAAAAGTCAATGTCACATACTATGGGAGTATGAGTCGATGATACAGCTTTCATTTTTAAATCTAGCCACTTTCAATAATTATCTTTATCGATTTCTTTCTTTGACTGTACATACATTATCCAATTTGATTTGTGTGTCTTCTTCGATTTGATGAAGAAAAACTTAGGGAAAAGATAAATTGTCTGGAAGCATATAATGAAATCCAAAATTACTGGGAAAATTAGATGTGAAAAATGTTTGAATCCGAGTACCCTCAATTTATCGGAACCCGTGTTACCGAAAAATTTGATGACTCACGTATGGCATACGAAACAATATAGATTGCAGATTAGATTATATTAAAGTGATACGCGATTTGAAAAAGACTTAATGAACTCGTTTGACCATGTTTATTCTCAACAAACGGAAAATTCGCATAAAAAAAAGAATGATTAGGCGAATGAAATTGCTTATACGTGTACATCATCAGCAGCTTTCGCAGAATTTCAGCTAATACAGCACGGCTAACCGAACAATTTCTTACCAAGCGAATTAGTCCACGGGAATCAATCATCATAAATCAAAGGAAAAAACCTAGAACAGCTTGGAGTATATATACGCGGTATATATACGCGAACAATTTACCCTACTTGTACCGGCGCGCTCGCATCCAACTCCACTTAGGCTCGCGCGCGCGCGCATATGAATTTGCTATAGCTCGAGCTCGTGGATGGATTAACGAACCTTAAACAGAAACGGAATTTCACCCCGAAACCAAATAGAGCAAATGCTGCAGCTCGTTTAGGAGATTCCGTCAAAACATCCGAATTCCATGCCGTATATATAAGCGGCTCGCGTATACGGAACGAGTAGAACTATATAGGTATAGATACACCTAACGCGGTGCACGCACGAGGTAATCAGCGTGTATATATATATGTATGCGCGCTGCATTAAAAAGTCCACATTAGACGTACGCGCGGGGGGAAACTGCGCGCTGCGCGCCAGAGAAAAATGCCGAGAGGCGCGTGTATGTATATAGGTGTATACATACGTATAAGGCTATCCCCAATCTGCTCGTGTCCATCGGCTCGCGGGAGCATGAACTCCTCGGAAGGTGCAGCAGCGCATGATAATCCCGAAAATGCCTTTCGCGCTCTTCCTGCCGGCGGCGCAAGGGCTCGCGTGAGCCCTGCCGCGCGTGCATATATAATATACAGCCGGATATATGCAAGTCTCCGGCTGCGTGCGACTTTTTTCGCGCATGTATACATTTTGCCGACTCGCGGCTGGCCTACTTGCTTCCTCTCCTGAAATTCGATCGAAGCAACCATACTGTTGGCGCGCCGCGAGCTGCTCACCCGTGTCGGAATTTCATTCCATTGATTTTTACTTTCCCGATCTGTTATTGTGCATCACAGCTCGAGCTGCACTGCGTATATATATATATATATATATATATATATATATACACGTATATATACAATATGCTATTTGTTCATGCGTTCGGGCGTGAGCGCGCGCGCGCGAGATGAATACGAATGGGCAAGAGTTTTGACCTCCTCTCTCGCCCGGTATTGTTCCGCGTGAATTATTAATTCGACTATAATTTGCAACATGGTCACACGGCAGGTAAACATGTAATAATAAGGTCGCAATAACTCGCTCTTCATTATTATTATTATTATTATTATTATTATTATTATTATTATTATTATTATTATTGTTATTGTTATTATAACTACTGTTGTTTTTATCATTGTTATTATCATCGAGTCATATACAGGTGAGAAGCCAATCTCGGGTTTCATCGCTTTTCTAAATCAATCTTGTTATATTATTCTTTTTATATTTTGCCGAAGTCAAGGGTTTCGTCAAGCTGTTGGGTGAAATCATGGTTTTTGAATTTTCTCGTCCAGTAATCCGTCAAGAACAGTGGATCCTCGTGAAAACAAGGTTAAATGCGTAGTAAACGAACAAGTTTGCCCAGATGAAAAAATTAATTAATGACTAATTTCCATTTCTAATCTAGATACAAACTGGTTAGCTTCGTTGCTATACGAACAGTCAGCATTTCGTATATATGTGGGGTGTAATAGTAATAAAAGAAAAGCTCGATTTCGCAGTGAACAAATCTGAATATTGTTAAAGCTTATTGGCACCCGAACGCCTCTGAACTTATGATAATCGTCGATTGGATTATCAATCGTTGCATCCGAATCAATTAGCTTTGGATCGAATGCTTCGTCCCGAGCGCGCGCGCACGCAAGTATATCTCATGCTATGCACAGCGTTATCAGCCTGCACCGACGGAAAATTATCAGATTAATATACGAGCAGCTGATTTATCGCGTGCCTCGTCTGGAGTTTCTTTCACTCGCGCGCGCGCGCGTGTGTGTGTGGTTGTATACGTATACAAAAACTCACGATCGCACAGGACAAAGTGCGTTGCTGGTGGTGGGTATATATACTTTTATCCGCAGTACAAAGTCGAGCAACGAACAAAAGGCCCGTTCTCCCCGTATTTGCATACGCGCATACACGCTTGATCAATTGCGCCAAGCGTCGTTTGCGTCGGGTGAGCATATACATAATACGTATTTCATATGTATGTATAATAAAGAAGCGGCGCGTGACTTCGAGATAGCGATCAAACGGAGCTCGGTCGGGGAACGCGTGAAAATTCATAGAATCTCGCGGTGAAAAAATGACGCGTAAAGTCGAGGCGAGTATACATCTTATGTATGAGCTGCGACGGCGGCGGCGGCGGCAGCGGGGGGATCAAGTCGAATAACCAGTTCTCCGCGGCTGGTCGTGCTGGTGCGCGGCGAACGAGGCTTATAGCGAGGAATGTGCGCGCGCGGCTGCTGCTCGTCGTACCTGATGGGCCGGCGTCGTCGGGCGCTGGGTCAGATTCGCCTGACGACCCGTCGGTCGGTCGGTAGCACTTGTTGCTCGTCGAAGGGCTGCGACGCGGCCCCCGTGCGGTGTCAAAACAACCGGTAGCTGCCGGCGAATCGGACGTCGCTGCGGAACAACTCGGCCAGCAGGGGCAGCTGGAACCTGCGCCAGCCGAACGCGGAGAGGAGCCTGCGGTACCACCGCCGCCTCCTTGTTTTGACCGCCAGCTCACTCGGCACAACACTTGCCGTCTCTCGCCGGCTACCAATCGCTACACTAGTTATTTTCAATTCTACGCGTATGTGTATGTACGCGGCGGCGAGAGGAGACGATGAACCGACGGGCACCAACCGACGAGGCGCGATTCAACGCGGCGTTGGTGCGCGTGTGTCGCGCGAACCGCCTGCGAGCTGCTCGGCGCGACGCTCCGCCAGGTACTGCGGCTCGCCAGCTGGCAGCTATACTCCTCCGCAGTCTATAGTCTGTTTACAAGCGCGCGTGCGAGCCAGCCGCGCGCGCGCAAGCGGCGCCCCGGAGTGTGGGTAACGCTCGTATATGGGATGTCCGAGTAGTGGGAGCAGCAGGAGAGAGACCGCGCCGTCTCGCGCGCGCATACGAGTTGCAGCTGCATGACTCACTCGCGCCTGCTCCGAAATTTAAAAGTAATATACTCGCGCACACGTACATACGCAAACAGGTAAGTGCATCGTAAAAACGTCGCGCGAGCGCGTGGCTTCCGATGCTCGAGCGCGCTCGTCAGTGACGTAACGCACCCGATAACGCGCTCGCTTTCCGGGTTCATTGTTGTATGCCCGCGCGCACCACTGCAGCTTTCCTCCGCGTTTATATGGTGATTGACCGGCTCTGATGCCTGTACTCGACTCGAGTACCCTCCATATACACGTATACCGCTGAGACAAGCTCTGCTCCGCTTTGGTTCACGTTATGTGTGCTACGCCGCGCCGTCGGGGATATATAGCCATAGCACCACAGAGTACACAGAGACTCGGGTCGATTGCGAAAACACCTATAACGTAGATCCAGCGACACGTATTTCAATTGAATTAAACCGTGTCGGTACACTCGATAATTAGATAAGGTCGAAAACGTGCCTTATCCCCCTCGTTGCGCGTACGCTAAGCCGCGGCCGATCGACGAGCTATAACTCGGCTGTTCCGCGAATCACGGAAGAGCGACGCTCTATATAACGTGCAACGCGTCGGGCGGGGGGCTTGTGACAGATTACAGTCAAAATCGTGCTGCATTGCAGTACCTATATATGTAGGTATGGGTGTACGCGCGCTCGTGCAGTAGGGGCTTTATCCGCGACAAGAGCTGCAGCTATAACTCGCCCCGACGTGCATTATGAATCAGGCCGATAAGTCGCGCTTTTACTTTCTCTAGCCGCGCAAAAGTCACTTATCGCGATAATACCTCGGCACAGAAAAATCCGACCGATCTGTGCCCAGTATACTTACTGTATCGGCACACGCGCGCGCGCCATGCGTCAATATAACTCGACTCGCGGACAATATATTATAATCACCGGCCTTGCGCCCCGTAAAAACATCCTTGCCGCGCGAGAGGCGAAACGCACCGAACCGCGAGTTGTGCAGTATATCTTACAAGCGCATATATATGTATAATGTAACGCGCGAAGGTTGCCGCTCGCATCCGATCTCGCGGGCTCGCGTGCGCGCGCGTCCCGGGCGGCACTCGAGATACAATCCAGCAGTGCTCGCGCGGCGCGGTCGAGATTTTTTGCGGCCGCGGAGTGCAGCGCGCTGCAGTACGCGCCCCGGAGGCCATGTACAGTCGCCGCGGGATAAACAAGCCCGCGGCGATCGCGGAAGAGATAACAATCGGGCCGCGAGGCCCAATTTGTTCGGTTAACAATTCGCCGAGTGCGCGCACGCGGACCGAATCGAGCTCTCGCGCGCGTTATCCCGATATACGTGCACGCTCTGCGCAGTTGCTTTCATCGCTCGGCGCGGGCACATCGGCTCGCGATCGGCACCCGCGCGGCGCGGCGCGATATAAACATCATCGCATTCCCGCAATCGCTGCAGTGCTCGTCAAATCAAACATTGTCGCCCGCCCGCGTATATTTATACATTTTAGCCCGCGCCGCGCGCGTTCCGACGCTCCGAGAATAAATTGCGCTCGACCTATGTCAGTCGTCGGGCTACTAAAATCAACAGCCGAGCCTTGTCATCGTCGCATCTCGTACTTATATATATATATATCTTCTCGCCGCGTCGGCTTTTTACTTTGTGATCAATCGCGGGCATTACTGTCTCTCTGTGCCATTCATGCATCAGACGTGCCGAGCGCAATGACGTTGCGATTATGAATCGCGCGAGCGCTTGGTTGCAGTGTACCTTCCCCGCAACTAACTATACAAAACGGTTTTCCTCCCCGGCGTTCCGATTTTTCCAAAGTCTACCAGCCGCTGCACTCTTCCGGTTTCGAGTTTCCATTGTTTCGAGGCGCGAACTTGCCGCAGACATGTAGATTCAATACTATACACGCACGTATTGGAAGCACTTTCGCGTATCGCTTGGAGCTCGCACATGTGTGAATCCCAAGTTGATTTGAAAAATAGAGAGAATCGGATAACCGCTGCAGCTAAGCGAGCTGCAGGATCACTCGGGCGAGGGCCCGCCCACGGTGGGCTGCATTTCCGATTGTTTTCGTTATCCACCGGATCAGTGACTCCCCGTTCCGGCGACGTTTGCCTATAGTCGGCGAGCTCGCGACTTTAGTTAACGTACAATATATCCATTGTGCTTATTTTCGGGCTTGGTCTCCGTGGCAACGCCACGCTCGCGCACAGTGCTAACGACAAAACGAGCCTCGATAGATGCGCGCGCGCGGGCGCGAGCGCCAACTCGGTTCCACTCCAATAACAACGCGGCCTTGAAATCCCGATTTAAGCGCGACGGAGTCTCTGCGAAGGAGCAGAAGGAGCAGCTCGCTCCAAATGCATAAATTCGTGAGGAGTCCGCGCGCGAGCCGCCGGCCGCGGCCTGTATCATAATATAGCTGCTCTCCTTTTTCCGGCGGCGGAAGCAACCGCTGCTCTCCGCGCATATATCTATATATACGTATACGTATACATATACAACACAACAGAGCAGCTGGCGCCGCGCTGCGAGAGCACAGCTGTTCGCCGCACGAGCTGCGCGCGTGTGTGTGTGTTTATACGAAGGAGGCACGCGCCGATTTTTCCCTCCACACTCAAGTCGTCGCAGGAGGCGATGCGTCGGAAGCCGCTCGCTTACTGCAGGCCAATTGTCCCGCGGCCGACTGACAGCAGCAAGGGTTGACGCCGACGCAGCGCTTTTTCATCTCGTTCGCCCAGGTGACTCGTGTGCACGTATACAAACCCCTGCGCTCTCCGGCGCGCGGTCGGATGGCCCGTTTCCGGATCCTATACCTGAATTTAGATGGCTTTTTTTTCCTGAATACACTTGAATAGCTGCAGATGCTCGGAGCACGAGGGGCGTTATTCGTATTTCGCTTGACATTCTCGAGTGCCTTCTTGGAACGAGCGGAAATTTATGCGTCGTTGAGGTTATATCGACGAGTCAATTTGTTGTACATTCAATGATTCCACGGGACGCGTTAATTAGCATTGACAAAAACACGATTTCAGAATAAATATTCGTCGGAATAGTTGAGATTCGGGTAATCAGCCACAATCGCGTTGGACCAATTAAATACACGAATTTTTTTTGACACATAGTAGCCTACGATTTCGAACGTTAATTATAATATGTTCTTATTCAGCTCTAACGGTACATGTCTACCGTGGAACAAGATCTAACTGCGGATAAACTACTTTTATTAACTGTGTTACTGGGGTAGTGAATGCACATATCCATTATGATGTGAGAAATCGAAAGTGAAAAAAGGTATTTTTCTCAGAAACTACAGATATGAAATAGATGAAACGCATCGCGCCACCCACGCAGTGGCCTACAGAAAAAAAAACAATTCATTCTGCAAAGGCTACACAGAACACAAAAGATTCCGATTATTCTTTAGTGCTTGGTCGGCATTGAGTACGCGCCAGGCGCGAACAAGACCGGTGCATCTTCCCCCTGGGACGAAGCATATTACGCCCTATACTTATATATAAAAAACGAATCACCTCAACAGCCCAACTGTTGCACATCTGTCGCGACTCCCTCGAACTTGCAGGCGCGAGCGTACAGGTATATAATGGGTGAAAAATTGAATTGCCGCAGGTGTTGACGATAAAAGGCCGCGAATATGATGCGCCAAGAGGGACCGGCTCAGGACGAGCTGGATCTGGAGATACTGGCGGAGGCGGAGCTGTCGCGGCTGAAGCGGCAGTACCGGATAATGGAGAACGACCGGGTGACTTACGCGGAGGACGCGAGGAACCAGCTGCGCAACCAGCGCAACATCGTCGAGAAGCTCGAGCACGAGAAGGCCGAGCTCGTGCTGGCCATCAAGGCGTCAAAGTCGCCGTACAACTCGCGCAAAGACGAGGAGATGACGAGGGAGCTGAAGAGCCTGCTCGACAAGCGGGCCGCCTTCGTCCAGCAGATACAGGACGAGAGGAAGCAGGTCAACGAGCTACAGGAGCAAATTGTCAAGGTAATTTTGCTTTGCTTACATACTCTTCTGTACTGCATTTTACTCCTATATCGTGAAACTCAATTAACAATTCAACAAAAAATTCAGCCAAATTATAATTGAATACTATATTTGAAATTATTCATCTGAAGCCAATTTTATTTGATCGTTGTCCAAGGTTTTGGAATTGAGATATTATTCTTTCAAATCTCCTTTTAGAGAAATTTTCCTCTGGTATTAAGTGAGGATCCACCTCTTTATCGAGTTGCACTTCATTACATAGTTTTAATTTCATACATAGTATTTTATACCATAACAGTGTAACACATAAGGTAGTTGTACTCAATATTAGCCACCTAAGGAATAGTCACTATTTAACCCGTTAAATGTGAAGAACCTACTCAATACCTTCAAAAAAAGCCAAGCCTTTATCTGGTTTAACCATCGAATCAAATGGTATGTGCCTAGTCTAAGTGTATTATAAAAAATCTCTTTCACCGAAGTGACGTTAGATGAAGAGTTCGAATTATTGGAAAAATGCAGAGAATGAGTGCTAACAGCCTGATGTAAACGTTCGCGACCGTTCATAATGTTTTTTTCCTCATTATACTGTTCGTAGTACAGAATATACCCTATTAATTCTTTTCTTCCTAAGGCTATCACCTCCGGAATATGTATGCCTATATCTTATTATGATACTATTACACTATCACTAATGTGAATTATAAATCAGTTTCTTTACCAGACGTTCGATTATAAGTATGGACGTTTAATGAAAAACAAAATGCCCAGTAAAAAGTTAATTTTCACAAATATGTTTAGCTATCTCACGAGGTTCACGATTTAAAACTGAAAGTACGCACGGATCACGAAATGCAGACTTCGACAATGAAGCACGAGCGTCTCGTCGGCATTCTAGAGAACCGACTGGAGGTGGCGACGGTGCGATTCAACACCCTTGTAACAGACAACGCTAAACTGCGCAACGATATTGACCGACTGCTCAAAGAGCGCGAGCAGTTTAATATTCTCTGGACGAGGCTGAACCATCAGCTGAATTCTGGCAAAACGGTCATCAATGATCTCATAGAGCAGGCAACGATCGCGTTCAACCAGCGCGACGAAGAAATCAACAAAATTAACGCGCTTAAGGATAGGTAAACAAAAACTGTTCCAACCGAGTTTATTCATTGTTGCTTGGTTCCCGTTTCATTTTTTTCTTGTATGACAGTCTTATGTTGTATGTGTTGCACAAAATAATGCTCGTCGGAACAATATCTCGTTATATTGCATGGCAAACGAAGTCGAGACCATTGAAATTGTAGTAGCTCACCATGACGTTATCTTTTCAGAGGAATAAGGGATTTGAAAAGCCATACGTCAGAAATGTGCGAGCTACAGAGAACAATCGATAATGAAATGAAACTGCAAGAATTCCTCGGAGTGAAGGGGCAGTTCCGAGAGATGAGTGATCTCAACGCCAAGAAAGAAGCGGAAAGGCAATCGAAACGAGCGGAAATGCGAAACAAAATAAAAGTTTACAATCGAATTCTCGCTGATGTCAAGTATTTCACAGGTGATTTATTTCTAATGCTATATCTTTCTACTTACAATCGATTGGAATTATTCAATTTTTTATGAATATTTGATCGGATGAGTTTCCGGTAAGAACTATTAGTTGAACGGAAAATCTTAATGTTTGACTCGTTCATTCACTTTGTTTTGCACTCAATCAGTATTTACATATTGCACAATATTCTTTTGTGGAGCGCAACGGTGTTATTCGATTTCATCAGAATCGACTGGCAAGCTACAATCACGGGTTTCTTTTATCCGATAATCTACACAATCAAATAATTCCGTGACGGATATCACGCATAGGAGAAAAAGGTTGAATTTTACGTTTGCAGGTGAGGAAAAGATCGACAAACTGACAGCTCAGTTTTTGAAGCAGGAAGAGGAAAATTTTGCACTGTTCAACTATGTCAACGAATTAAATGACGAATTGGAGGGGCTTCAGACTCGCGTAGCGCAGTTACGATTGGCGATAGACGAAGCTCGAGCACTAAACGTTCATCGAGGTCGACAGCAGGCTGAAACCTTAGAGAACATTGCTCGGGACCTACAAGATCAGACCGATTTGGCGGATGCCGCGGAGAACAAATTGACCGAGGTCTGCTATCCTACTTATGTCTTTTATCATTTGTTCACATTCTCCCATCTCTTGTTTCCGCATACGTATATACATATATATATGTTTCCTTCGTAACCATTCGTTCGTTTTATTGATTTCTTATATTTTTTTTTTATCACTTGTATCGAGAAGATGATCATTAAACCTTAGTTTTCTAAACTCGTGATGAAAAATACTGTTCGATACTAGATCAAAAGACGATTTCTAGGCTCGTGTGATTACCAGCCTCGCTTTGCTCGGGCGGCAAACCTCCCACGTGCCTAAAATTCGTCTTTTGGTCTAGTACCGAAATGTACTATTTCGTCCCAGAGGAAATAACTTTACGTCCTGGGTTTGCCTACACTTTTCTACCGCAGAGTACGAAAATTTGTATATGCACCTCGCTCATCTATGTAGGCAATTTCGGTACGCACAATTTTTCAATACTCGCCTCGTTTGGGTCGCGACATTTTTCATGCCGAAATCCCCTAACCTCGCTAAGGTGCATTTAATTTACGTACTATTTGTTTGATCGACCCTTTTGATCAAATTTTGATCAATCATCTTTGATTGATTTCAAAGATGAACTTGTGACAATTTTTCTAAAAACCTTTGTACTTATCAATTTGTTTCCATGTCTTTTCGCTAATTAAGTTTTGCCAGAGGATTATCAGACATTCGGATCTTCGATGTGGCTCAAACTTTGTACTATTTACGTGATCCTAAATACGTGATTTTATTTTTTTCTAATTCAGCTGTTACAATTTTTGATATCATCAAGATATTGACTTATTTCTAGATAAGGAATTTTTATTATACGCGTCTCCTACGCATCGTGAACAATTGCATCACACATTACAAGTGCCTTATTAAAATTAGTACATACTCGCGACAGAGATTTGCGAATTCCACAATTTTTTTTTTTTATTTCAATTGAACTTGTGCTACTGATGCTGCGCACATGTTACGTTCCACTATTAGTGCATAATAACATTTAAATTGACCCTTAATAGAGTGGGAATAGGATTATGGATTATTGGTTGTCATTTAACTCAAAATAATCCAAAATACCGCTGTAAAAGATTTTTCTTTGTTGCGAAATTTTTCATGTGCTTTCTTCGTCTACAAAGCTCTAAAATGTGATTTTAATCAATCACTTGAAATGTGCTAGTTTTCATAAAAGGGGCAAGTAATTTCTCTTTATACATATCAATACTAATTCAGAAACATCTCGATAAATTTGAAATGGTAGACTAGCATGCAAATATAATTTGATTGATGAATATACCGAAACGTCGACCCCAAATATCTAATTACCTTGTAGTTAAGGATGTTCTGGCTACAAATGAAAATAGTGTAAAATACTTGAAACTTCGTACATAAGCATATTTTGTGATATAAAAGTTGTATCCAAAATTTGAGAAAACCTGGTTGGCTGGTTAGAAAGATATGAGTGCTTCGATTTACCTGCACTCTTATAAAGTTTCTTGAAATTTAAATATCTTCATGCTTTAAACTATATGAAATGTATAGAAACGAGCTCAAATATGATTTACGGTTGCTTAAAATCCTTTTACAACTATGAGTACGGTCATTCATATCACATACGAAAACATCTGTTATACAGCTCAGCTCTCTAAATACGTTTTACTGATTTACCTAACTTTTCTGAGTGACTGTGTAGCATCCCTAAGTATAGATTGATTTATAACTCACATTGAAGAAAAGTGATGGACCATACCATCGAAAAAGGATTACTCATACAAGTTTAAGAGTTTCGTAAATGATGCCCACACTTTCCAGGGCTGCACTGAGATGCAAATGACACTCATGAGTAGATAAAACCTGATAATGTTCATATAGAGATGCTCTTCTGTATATCGCTGTAAACATATTTCACACTTCTCGTCATTCTATATTTTTCATTTTCTCATCTTCTTAGTTTCGAAGGAAATTATATTTAATCTTCTCAGTTTTTATTCATTTCTTATGCCCATATATATCGAAATTAATGCCGTATACGAACATAGTTCAAGTGTCGCTTTAACATGGAAAAATTTCTCGATAAGATACTGCACGAGTGGGCTTGTTAAAATGCTCGGGGATAAGAATATTCGAAAACGATCGGTAACTTTTCTCCCTTGAAAAAAGTAATGATACAAATCCAAGATACATAAATGAATTTTATAATCATAACAGATGAACCGGAATACATATACTTGACTTACATCGTTGAAGAAAACCATAAAAGATCAACTGTATTATATCATCCACGATGATAAATTAGCTATATTCAGCTTCTGGTTTACCCCGATAAAATCTAAATATTCCTGATCAACTTGTAAATTGAATTACCAATTAATTGATAAAAAAACTTTGATGTTCGATTAGTGCAACACTGTGCTAGAGAAGCTGCTTCAAGGTATCGAGAGCCTGTTTACAGCTATACGCTGCGACAATTCGCCAATCCTGGAGCTGCTCGGTGACAACAGCCAAGTGAACCTGAACAACGTAATGCTGTACCTAACCATTATCGAGAAGCGGGTGAGCGAGATGATGAACAAGTTGTACTGGATCGATAAGGCGCACAAGAGCGAGCTACGCAACGACGAGGCCAGGAAGCCCAAGCTCCAACTTCCAGTGATCTCCAATATCACGCCCACCCAGCCATGTCCCCTGTGAGTACCCGTTCCCACCTCTTCTGCTCTCCCTTTTTTTTTTCCTCTACATGAACGTGTCACGTGTATACCTCCTCCCGTTACACTTCCCGCTTCCTATCGCTGGAACCGATACCTTTCAGCCCCCAACGGAAGTAGTTTGCGCTGCGATGTACGCTGCTTTGCCCAATCGCTTTACATTCATGATCATTTCCACTGTAAAGGCTGTCTGTCAATATCGTTACTGATTTTTTTAATATGTATTTTATCCATTTGTATTATAAGTAGAATTTTATGTTGTATGTATACATATAAGAGAAAGACTGGAAATTCTGTTCATATTTAGTCGAATTACTTTATCTTATAGTATTATATACGAATATGTGAATAATTACTTGAACGTCCTCAAAAATGAGCTCAGAATGGTCAAGTTATTGAAAATATGATATTATAAGCAATTTCATGTAACTCAGTCTACCAAACACTCATCCTTTGTTTTATATTTCATCAAAAAGATGCGTCGAAAAGGAAGAAATGCAGAATGTGTCCGAAGGTTTGGAAATTCCTCTTACTTTGATCGAAGTCAAAGATAAATTAGAGACAAGGCTCGAGCACGATCATACTCAACTGTTACATAATGTCTCCGGATGCCATTTACCAGCATCACGAAAAATCATTCAGAAGCGTTATCAATGAGTGTAAATAGAAGGTTGTAAATTTCTAGTCAATATGAATACTCGGAACAATTCATCGTTGAGTTTAGAATATGTCTTGGATTTTTTGCATTATCATGAATTAAAAAGTATGTCCTTACCAAAATATGTCTTTAGATTTTTACATTATTATGCGATTGAATTGATCATAATTAATTATAAAAATGTGAGGAAATAAATTCTTCTCATGAGTATATAATGGAAATTATTCTCTTTGAATGTTTTATTGCCTATTATTCTTCTGAAAAATGGAATATCCACGCTATTGAATGATGGTGACAATTGACAAGTAATCATCAAATTTAATTTAGAATTTACTCTCGGCCAATTCGGCATCCAACCTCTATCTGTGTCATTATTCCCTGCAAAACAACCAAAAAGAATTAGATATAAACGTTGAGTGAGAATGTTGGCTCATGCTCAATTACGATATAGATTTTATTAGACATACATGTCAATTTTTAACAGAAGATGAGCAATTAACCATATTTTTAAAGGCGGATGATAGTTATAAGTATAATGCGTGTAATCATTATAGTACTTTTACTTTTTCAATGAAATTAAATCAGAAATACACAGTTAATCAATATGCTCACTCGTTCGGAAAGGTGAAATTCAACGAGGCTGATAAAGTCACATAAGCGAATCAGGCGACAAATCTATCCAAGCTACTTCTTAAGCTGCTCTTGGTTTCTCTTTGCGTGGCCTCGTATGCTTGGAACTCCACGATGTCGTTCTCTTGCTCCTTCATGCGTTTTTCGTGCTCCTCGTGAGCGGCCTTGCGCTTGGCCGCGCGCACGATTTTTGTCAGCCCGACGATGGTCATCTTCACCTGGTACAGCTGTTGTTCGAGATCGTCGCGTTTCAACTCGACGGGCAGGTCCTTGCGCCGACAGATCTGACGGTACAGATTCCAGATGCAAGCGCGTACCTACATATACACATACACAACAAAATTGTTATCACTTTCGTACACGTATATTACTTATTAATGGCTTATTTATCAATTTTCACATTGTGTAGATATACTATACCCACGCGTAAAGTCAATTATGATTGACCAAAATTTCTGTGAGACTTAAGACGTTAGACTAATAGCTGTTATATATAAGTTGTTTTATTTTCCCGATTACGAATGCCAGATCAACTTTATAAGTAATTTATATAATACTTATTCTTTTCTTGACTCATGTGTCGAGATAGTTCAACAATATTCAAAGTTCAGAACAATTTCGGTATTAACGCAATTCTACACGTTTGTTCTTTAGGACTCGAAACTATGGAAACACATCTGGGATATTTTCAGATGAATTTTCATGTCAAGTTCAAGATAATCGAAGAATCAAAGTGTGTACGAAAATTCTCGGGGGGATATCAAAGTATCGTCAAGATTAAAAACTCAGGATGAATAGCACTAAAGTACCTGGGTCTCCTCGAGTTCTTTGCGCATTGCCACATCCTTGATGCGCGAGACGATCATCTCCCATTGCACGGCTCTTGAGTTGGCGCGCTCGTGTCTGCTGTGCAGCTGGGCCAGCCGGCTATTAAGATCCATCAGGCTCTGGGACTTGTCTTCCTTTATTCTTTGCTGTTGTTAATCGTCAATTACATATTGGGCTTGGCAACGAAACGACAGATGTATGTACATATATAAAACATGCGACAAGTTCGATAGGAAAGCCTACCAGTTGGATACTCGTATCTTCGAGTTTTCTAAGACTATCGTCTTGGCTGACGACCAGGGCTGCTCTAGCTGCAACAAGGGTCTCGTATCGGTTAAAGATGGCATTGATCGACGTGAACTCTTTCGTTGCAAGAACAGATTCCAGATAATCTTGAAACGGCTTGTACTCTTTCACATAATTCTTCATTTTGTCACGGACTTTTTCCATGTATTCCAAACTTTTCTCCAACTCCACTATCTACAAGAATTATTGGTTTTTCAATTTCGAGCACGATTCGTGCGTTTGTAGTGACGCGCGCACCAATAGTAAGATGGAAGATAGGGTCGGGTAAGTGTCATTCAAGCTCGATGGAGGTATTTGGTTCTACCGTTACTTCAATAATTGTTCATTGAAATATATAAAAATACTCAATGTAGGTTCATTACGAACTCAATTTGAAGACCCGTTTATAAAATTGCATTTGCAACTGGACACCAAGTGCTATTCTCGATGAGAGCTAGTTTTATAAATAAATTTTTCCCATATTGATTCTCACTTATGAGTCGAGAACAATACTCAACAACGCGTTGCTGGTATTATTTTCCATCAAAGAGATGCGTTAGGCGCGTAACGACTGTAAACCGGCACTTCGCGCTCAGGATAGTTAGGAGAAAGACTTTTCGATCTCACGTTGCTTTTACTCAACCTGCCCCCTCTCCTTGAGTGCTCATGTTATCCGAGTAACTAACTATATTCTGAAGTGGGTGGAATCAATATCTATCGAATCGAATATCGAGGGAACGATGGAATCACATGTATACATATATACATTATAGGGACGAAAAGACACCGGCGTGTATGCGTGTAGGTACACATATAAGATTGTTACCTCGGCCTTCCGTATCTTCTGGCGTTGATGTTCATCCTTGATTTTGCGCTGGGCGCGCTCGCGCTTTTCTCGGTTCTCCTTGACGAAGTCGTTGAAGCTGAAGAACGAGCGCCTGAGTAGCGCGTGCTTGTCGCGCATCAGCTGCCAGTTGATATCGGCGTCGTGTCTGCGCGAGCGGTACTCCTCCCGCTTCAGGCGCAGCTCCGCGTCCGCGGCGAGCAGCTCCCGACGCACCCGCATCAGCTCGATCAGCGGCTCCCCGACCACCACGTCCCATTCCGGATTGTGCCTTCGCAATGTTTCTCTGTTTCATTCTCCAATCTCGCCAGTCGCCGCCAGTGCAACGGCGCTTTGTTCTCGCGCGCAACGGCCGCGACATAACGTCGTTTCATTAATAATTATACAATCACTGCTGTGTGTATGTGCTATTCGATTCGTGCGGCAATAAGTAATATCGACTTGATGGATTAGAGGAAGGGAATCGCGGTTGCATCGGGAGGAAATATTTGTGTTTGAAATTATGTCAGTTATGGAAATCTCCGATTCGATTTGGATCTGATTAAAAAATAAACTTCACGTGTTCATTTTTGCAACGTTCTAACATTACCATGGTGTGTGGGCGTTCTCGAGCAATTCAATGGACGTAGAATCACATTTTCATTTCAAGCAGTGGAAATGAAAGTTTCCGCTTGTGCATCGTCAAACATGTATAATGAGTCAAATTATCTTGTCTGTTCCATTGGCTCATTATTTGTTCGTTCGACGATGCGGATTGAAACTTTTATTCCTTCGACGTCCATTGAACTGCGTAAAAACTCTGCTGGCGAAAATTGAGTTTCAATCAAACCCTGACTTTACCCTGTACGATCATCCTATTAACAACTATATAAATTTGTACACTCGAGTTAGATGTGATTATGTGGGATGTGGCATGTGGCATGATTAAAAGTTCATATTTTCATAATTTATCCGTTCTCAAATCAGTTATATATATATAATATTTGTGGTTAATTAATTAAACTGAAAAAATGTGGTATTAGCGGCAAATTTCGCTCGAATCGAATCGACTTGCAGCAAGTGGATTTCCGTTAAACGCAAGCGCAGTCATTTTGCCGCTAGTATAAAATCCCAATGCAGCGAGATGATTTCCACTAGCGTAAAGAATAAAACTTCTCACTTGAAGATGATTAGAATAAAATAATATTCTTATATGAAATGAACTTATGCATAAGAATAGCAGCAAGTCAAATATATTTCGAAATGTATGCTAAACAATAACAATGAGGGGAGGGACTTTCGTGAACTCTGCAGGCCGAGGAATATCCGTTGTGTATACAGCTACGGATTTCCAGAGCAGGACTCGGCAATGTTGAATTAGATTCTCACAAGTATGACACTCATTTTCGCAGTCTATGCTTTGTCAAACATGGTGTATTAAAATTTCCACGGAATTAAAAATATTAGTGCTGACATAACTCTCGATATTTTGATAGGAATATGCAAATATGATATTGCATCACTTGAAGAGGGAAATGGGCAAGACTGATTTTACATTAGAGATTATAAATTCAAAAATTGTAAAAAAACGATAGACCTTGGGCAATATTACTTTATTAATTAAGAATCGGTTCAGCATCTGAAATGCACTTATTTTGTATCTACCTCTAATATTGGGAGGACTTATTCCAACAAAAACACCAACATCGGAATAGTTTGTCGTGTTACGTCTAATCATTGATATCTTTCTGTCAAAGAATATATCTAGAAAATGTGAAACAAAAATCTCAGCTCTGTAATTGAAGATATGATAAGATTGAAACTGTTCCCTGATGGAGCTTTCAAACCTAAACATTCTTTTTTATCACATTATCCAGATTCAACTGAAAAAACAGAACCAAGGATCGATTCATGGTATAGTATACTGAGGTTTGACGGCAGACATAGAGAGCAACTATGCTCATATATATACGTAGTATATAACAGAATGAACTTCCCATTAGCTTAAGCCGAAAAAAACAATTGAAATTGACATACCTATTTATGAGCAATACTGTTATCGGAAATCGATTTGTCTATGGGTTTTGAAAACTTTAAGCAGTATCATTTTTAGAATTTGATGAAGAATTTGAAAACTTACCCACGTATATGATTGTAATAACATTCACATGATTCAATTGAAATTTATTAGTATAAACATTATTGGTTCTCATTACATAAGTGATTCACGAATTGAATCTGAATATTCCAAAATTTATCACATTTAAAAAAAACTATTCAAATTTATTCTGTCTGTAAACTTTGGTTTTCTCGAAAATTGTATGAACATTTGCATTCGTATAATATCGATACAAATTATGACGATTGTATATGTACTGCAGATTCTCTTATGGACTATTGTATTATCCTGCATGTAGAAGTACTTTACCAGATGATGGTCGAATATTCGTTATTTATACCGGATTAAATTAATATTGAATCGGATTGAAATAAAATGAAATAAAATAAAATAAAATAAAATAAAAATCTATTCATTTCTCATTATATTAAATAACCATTGTATACAATTTTTTTTTTCTTCTCGCATCATTTAGATTCGTGAATAAAAGATTTTTTTCTTGCTGCAAGAAGAGTTCCAATTGTCCGGGAAATCAAATAGAATTCCAAACTGCAGCAAGTGCAGGATTTTACCGGCCGCAGGTAACCAATTTTTTCAGATAATTTGCTCGAAGTATCCAATATATCTAAATCTTATTGGTTATATTTAATTAATAAAAAGTAATTTCGCTAAATTGGGTCTACTGTTTTGAAAATTTAAGCGGGGCAGGTCATGGAAGCCGCATGGTCGGGTATAGCATATATCCTTGCACTGGCGCGTCGTGATGGGGGTTGGCAATGCACATAGCGAGCTTTCGATTGCGGCGCGGCGCTCTCGTGTTTTTCGTGTCATATGCCTATATTTCCGGGAAATCGAAGATCGAGACGGTTGGAGGCATGTTCAAACCGGCGGACGCGCGCATGGCAGACAGTACACGCTCGGTAGGTCGGTAGTGCCGGTCCTCGGTATTGTCCAGAGCCAAGCTGATATAGGTACGGGCGCATACTTATATACTGTCGAAACCGATCTGCAGAGTGCTGATTGCTCTACCTACGTCAACATGAGCCACAGCGAGATCGTCTTGCGCAGCCCTGGCCTATCCGCGGGCATGACACCCTTGAAGAGGATGGGTGAGTGTTAGCTATTTCCCCCCCGACATTTTGACAGATCGGTCGACGTTTTTCATTCGCGCGCGCTCGTCCAGGCAGGCTTTGTATAGCATTGTGGTTTGATCAGTTTGAAAGATCGTTATAGTGTCCTTCATGCTTTATCGCGTTTGTTTTTTTGTCATACACTTGATCTATTCTACAATTCTAAAATTATTCATCAGTGTCAGAAAACTTTAAGTCCGTCAAGATCCAGTGGTGTTTGCTTGTGTTGAAATATTTTTATGTATTACTGAGTTGAGAATAATTGTTGAGAAATTCATTCGACTGAACTGTAACTCTCAAACCTATCAAAGTTTCTTAATGTTTCTTGAAAACTGATGATGTAGAATAGTTGATAGACAATCCTGATGAGAACATACATTTTTCAGCTGTATTTTCTGATGATGAAGATTCCAGCCCATCAAAATACAGAAAATTTTCAACTGAACAAAAGATTATTAAAGCAAAATCCAAGCACAACTTGAGTAGTTCTTCATGTAAGTTTGGACAAAAACATGTTTCACATGAATTATATCATTGAAAATTATAGTGGAAAACAAAGAAATTATTCATATTAACTTGAATGAAATTCTCATTATTATAGCATCTAATGAAGGATCTGATGATTCATCTGAACCTGACATGATTACTCAGAAGTGTGTTACCAATAGTTCTCATTTGTCAAATGGTAAGTTAGCAAATTAACTTAAATATTACCAATGATTATGATTGCAATATCTTTATTTATAAGGTGTAGATCATTTAAATAGAGATGGAGTGAATGAAACCTCTCAAGCACAGAAATTGTGTAAAAATACAGACATTTTGGAACCAGATTCGGATGGTACCATTTGCAAATTTCATATCCATTTTTTTTTATCACTAATTCAATTAATCATTATTTTACTCTGTCTTAGAATTCGCGTTATCTCCTAGTAGAAATCAAAATACTGACCTAACACAAAGTGCCGAAGAAAATTCTTCTGTCATAAAAAGTGAGTATTTATATTTATTTAATGATTCTTCATTAATATTATTTTTGTTTTTAATCGCAGAAGAAAACGTTGATGTCAGTGACAGTACTTCAAATGAAAATATTCAAAAGTTGGTTGAGACCAAATCTAAAAATCATTGTAAGAATACTTATTTTAACAATTTTTACTGGAGTAGGATGTGATTGAAAATTCATTTCCCTTTCATAAAGGTGCGGAAAAAAATGCTAGACAGATGAATGATGATTGTGTTGTTACTGTACAAGGTATAAGTTCATTATTTAGAATATACATTTTAAATTATTAATTTTGACTATATATATATTTGTATATACATTTTTGTTGAAGTCATTATTAATCAAAAGTCTGAAATTTTGCTAAAACTGTACTTGTTTTAATGAAATGTTAATATTGAAATAATATTGAATAACTAATTTTCCAATTTTATATTTTTCCAATGACCACCAATAGCTATACAATTACTATTTTGTAAGAATGTCATTCAATATTGTTTTATAGATATATTTTATTTTTGTTTTTTTTGGCTCATTCAAATTAATAGATCACAAAAGAAATGTATGTCTTGTATTTACGATAGGTAACAACAACATAATTGGAACTGTTCCAAATGCATTTCCTAATTCTTCTGCTAAAGAGGCGGAATCTCCCAGTAAGATATTTATAATCTACAAAATTTTTATTTCTGGAAAATGTATTCATTATACTGATTCTGCTAATACAGGTCAAAATGGAATTATAAATTTAGAAAAAAGTAACACAATTGATATTGATTCTCAATATGAATCTGAAGTAATAATTGCAGGTATTGAATTTATATATCTTGTGTAATTGATAATAATATTAATTATTCAATGATTCGATTTTAGTTGAAAGTTCAAATCAACCAGATGTTGAACCAAGGACCTCAATTACTGTAAATCAATTGGAACATTCTTATCAAGCTCCAGTCGTATCTGGTAAAAGTATAATCCTTGAAAATTTAGGTTTTATAAAATCAAAACTGATGAATAAAAACTGATGATTACTTGATTATTTTGCAGATGCTGCAGTTAAACTAAACATTTCTAAAGCTGATTCCGGTATGTTTCTAAAAAACTCCGTCATTATTTTGGTTGTATATTTTCAAGTAACATCTGAAAAATAGTTTCAGACTCGAATTTGGCTCAATTAATATGGATTTTGAAAGAAGAAATTACAAGTTTGAAACAAACGATTCATGAACTTTCACTAGAAGTAGAGAAACAAGGAAATATTTTAGGAGCGGTTGTTGGTGCTCAAGAGCTTAATTTGGCACCATTCATTGTTCCTGCTTTCCATGAAAAGTACAATTTGACAATTCCTTTCTCTAGGATAGAAGATTTTGCTGAGTTCAATCAAAAGCTCTCAAGAGATATGAGCTTTTGCAATGAATTTGTAAGCTTTGAATAGAATCTATATTTCTTAAGCAATAGATATTGATTAACCAGTCATTATTATGGTTACTATTTTCAGATCATGAGCTTACGTGCTTTCATAGACAATAATGTAACGCTTGCAAAAAACATATTAACGATGTTAAGAAAGTATATGTCAAAAGATTTGGTCATCTTGTTTACGGCCTCAAAGTCAACAGGGACTAAGCATGTATTGAAAGATACTTGCTTCTGCAAATGTCTATTACGTAAGCTAACATTTTTATTATTTGAAATGAAATCAAAGTTGAAATAGAACAGCAATTCATCAATGCTTTTGCTGATAACTAAGTAATGATGACTATATAAAGAAATCTTCCTTTTTCTATTTGTAGAGACCACTCGATTAACAATAAGGAATGGATTACTTCCATTAGAACATGAAAAGCTCTTTTACAAAAACTTGAGTTTGGTGGTGAGCGGAGCCAAGGGTTGGACAGTGCATGATTACGTGAGGAGAAATTACAATGAAGAATAAGGTGCCAAAACATCTACTCAGTTGATGTACTCTGAAATTTTGTTTAACTTTTATTTCAAATTATTTTTTTTCTTGAGAAATCATAAATTGATCAATTCAATTTGAACCGCGTTCTTCTATGATAATATAATTTGGAAAAAAATTGATGTTAAGAGGCATCAGGAATGAATACATAGAACATTTCAATACATGTAAGCAAGAGTTTGCAATCCTAATTTGCACAACTCAAACATTAGCTGTATTACGATAAAAATTATAACGTGCAACTGTGGGCCTTCAATTTATACAAAGCTAGTTGACGTAATGTTTTGCTTTATGATTTCCGCAAATAATTTATCGAATCTACTTTGTACACCCAACGAGTGAAATGCACGCAGTACTTGAACAACTGCGATGTTTGTTTATGAATTACACAAGTTTTACGTTCCAGAAGTTACAAAAGAACGAATTTGGATCAATTATTCATCTAACTTCCGATGCAACACATCACACATACTCGCTTCAGCTCAATCTAGATGTCAAAAACTATCTGATCAAAAAATCTACATTTTTTGGTACTCTAACGTACGCAAATTGAGATTGCAAGATTTCTCGTTTACACAATATCAAAGGGTGCTTTATACCAAGGCCCTTGATGTTTTTTTCATTTAATATGATAGTTTTGTGCTTTGAGGATTGTATTGTGAGCAATTTTGAATTAACAGTTTTTTACCGATTCATACAGATTCCATTAAAATTAATTTGTCATCATCATTATCAAACATCCTTGTACTAACTTATCAGAAATTCAATCAACTTTTAAAAGTAGTACCAAGATCATACTAACATTGAGAATGTATATTTTTCATTATAATCAGACCAAAAACTCATTGGTATTAATTTCTGTAAATATTAATTATTTTGTCGTAGGTGTATTTAAGAAATAAATGTAAACATTGTACTATTTGTGATATTATATTAAAAGTTACTCACATTAAAAAAAATAATGAGTTGTTGAATTCTTCATAGTATCAGCTATGACTTATTGAAATTCATTTTTCTTCATTTTTCATTTTTTGTCTGAACTAATCTAGCAGAATCTATCATCGTATATAATATATGAAGCAATATTTCATGAAGATCAGTAATGGAATATAAAAGAACGTATTATATAAAAAAAATGGGAATAAGTTTGATAATACCCAAAGAATGTGAGGTGGAGTTTGAAAGCTGTAGGAAAACCGAAATGTAATTTTTTCGATCGCTTGTCGGCATGAAGTAAGTTATATTTAAAATTGACATCGTGCATCATAATCAGTATTGAAGCGCGAATAAACGTCGCGTGAATTATAAAATTGTGTAAACAAACTTGATATCGGTGCGCTCCGCCTTGGATTGGAAATAGAGAGCTATAGCTTTGTTGGTATCGGCGCCGATGGGTTGCCTTTTGGTTACAGCCCGGTTCCGAGGTGCCATTTCGACTGGTGGAGCTTTTTTGTGCAGAGTCTATGCGGCGGCGCGTTTCTGACTTCGATCAAACAGCTACGCGGTCTCGGCGGCGCGCAGTTTAACCTAAGCAGCGGCTCGAAACGTCCCCAGAGCCCTGCGTCACGCAAAATGTCTCTAGGTTGTGGCCGGGAGTGTCGCGCGGGAGTAAAAGAGGTATTACAGAATTTAATACCTCGTTGCAGTGCTCGGCAGTGCTCGGGGAGTCGGGACTAGTCGGGTCGGGACACTCGGGACGTCTCGGGAGCAGAGTTTATAGGAATATCCGGCGGACGCGCGTGCCGCGATTACTGAGCCGCGGGCCGCGATGTAAATAAAGCGCTGCAGAGCAGAGCAGAAGCCAGAACACGGTTCTCGCGCGGCGCTAAGGGGGTGAGAGGGAGACGCGACATATATAGGTGGCCTACGTGACTGCTCTCTGCGGGTGTCGAGAGTCTGTCGAGTCCAGTCGAGTCTGTCGAGCGGCACTGAGCGGCACGAGTGTGAGTGTGTGCGGCGCGAGCAAGAGCGGGACTCGGGCCGAGGCTGAGTCCGCCGCACTAGTCGCCACCAGTGGCCGCGAAAAACGTGCGCTTGGACGTGCTCTGAGACTGAGACTGCGGCTGCTGGGATCGATGAGTATCCTGTAATACGCCCGCGACGGCATGTCCGCAATGGCCGACGAGGCTGCCCCCGCTGCAGCAGCCCCTGTCCAGCCCCAGAAGCGACAACTGGTAACACCTGCACCCTCATCTCGACACCGAATCCACTCCTCGCTTCTCGCTTTGTGTCTGCTGGCCTTGGCTGCACCGCCCGCGCCTGCTATACTTCTCGTCCTTCTTTTTTTTTCCCTCCCTGCCCTCTCTCTTTCACGAGAGGAGCTCCCTTTTCATATTATACGCCCGCCTTCAGCTTGTTTGTTTATTTACAAGCTTCCCAACTCGCTCCCTGTCTTTATCTTGTGCTCTCACATGTGCATGCATTATCTCTGTTGAAACCCATGACATAATGATCATTGTTAATTATGTTCCCTCTCTCAGCTCTCATTATTCCTCTTCAAGCTAGGTACTCATCTGGGTACTCTATGCGACCCTTCTACAACACTCCTAATTGTTGCTTTCTTCTTTTGTTAAAATTGTCTAGTGTTCATTTCGAAGACAAAAAAAATGGTATGTCTTGATTTTACTGTCAGGTTTGCTTAATTTTTTCTCCCTATAACTCATAAAATCACAATATTTTTAATAATTAAAATATTTTATTGGTTCATGCATCTTTGGTGTTCTTGTGCATGAATAAATATCACATCGTATTTTTGAAATGTTTTATTAATTTTCAGAGGGAAAGGACAAAAAAGTTTTATACTGACGATTGGGCATTTGGCGATGACGAGTTTGAAGGTAGAAGAGGCTTTCCTTTAGAAGACAAATTAGAGAGTGAGCGATATGACCCTAGCAATTTTAATGGCTTTTATCGTGAAATCACTGGTCCCGAGTTAACTGCAGCTTACCTACAAAAACATGGACTCAATATACCTCTACTAATCAAAGAAAAAACTGGACTTGGTTTGAGGGTACCCAGCTCCAATTTTACCGTTAATGATGTCAGAACATGTGTTGGTAAGTGATAGCTTGTTAGAGTACGTCTTAAGTTTCACAAGTTAAAAAATGATCAATTTTCATGGACTTCCACTTTTATAGGTTCAAGAAGGATTGTTGATGTTATGGATGTCAATACTCAGAAAAATGAAGAGATGACAATGAAAGAGTGGCAAAAATATTTTGTAGAACCAAATAAACTCCGTTTACTGAACGTGATCTCATTGGAATTTAGTCATACTAAATTAGAAAATTATGTGCAGTCTCCTACGATTGTGAGACAAATTGATTGGGTTGACACTGTATGGCCTAAACATTTGAAAGATGCTCAAGTTGAAGCAACTAATTTATTAGAAGACATGATGTATCCCAAGGTGCAAAAGTATTGTCTCATGTCAGTGAAAGGTTGTTATACTGATTTTCATGTTGATTTTGGGGGTACAAGTGTTTGGTATCACATTCTCAAAGGAGGTAAGGTCTTCTGGCTCATTCCTCCAACCGAAAAAAATCTATCCCTGTATCAGGAATGGGTTTTAAGTGGCAAGCAATCTGATTACTTTTTTGGAGACATGGTTGACAGATGTGGTAGAATAACTTTAGGAGCTGGAATGACAATGTTCATTCCAACTGGATGGATACATGCAGTATATACACCAGAAGACTCGCTCGTCTTTGGAGGTAATTTTTTACACAGTTTTGGGATTGATAAACAACTTCGAGTTGCTCAAGTAGAAGAACAAACAAAGGTACCACATAAATTTCGGTATCCATTTTTCACAGAAATGCTCTGGTATGTTAAAAACAAATATCTGATTTCGTTACCATTGTTTTCACCTTGAAATGTCGTATAACATTTTTTGTTCACTTTCAGGTACGTTTTAGAAAGATATGTTCACGTTCTCTTAGGTCGCAGTCACTTGGATATTTCTCAAACCATCAGTCATCACATTGTTCCTCAAAATTTAAAACATGTACATTTAACTCCACTTGAACTCCATGGGCTGAAGTCTATTGTGATGTATCTTCATTCTCTTCCATCAGCAAAAAAAAATGTTCCAGAATTAATAAGAGATCCTGTAGCACTTATTCATGATGTTCGTTGTCTTGTAGAGCAACACAGGCATGATAGCCCTGAATTAGCTGTTACTGGAATTCCTGTTCTACCTCCACCACCAGTTTTGACCATTGCAGATAGAGAAAAATTAAGCTTCACCCGGAAGAAGTTAATTAGGCCACCTCTATTTGAAAAATCAGATTCAAAATCATCGTGCCCTCGAAGACGAAGAACAAGGTGTAAAAAATGTGAAGCGTGCACTAGATCGGATTGTGGAGAGTGTGCTTACTGTCATGATATGGTGAAGTTTGGTGGCTCCGGACGTGCAAAACAAACTTGCATGATGCGACAGTGTTTGAGACCTAATCTTCCTGTAACAGCTTCCTGTAAATTTTGTGGAATGGATGGATGGGGTCAAACGCCTGCTCCTCTTATGGGAAAGCAGCCACCTCCAATGCCCTCAAGTTTAATGGAATGTTCCATTTGTTATGATATTGTTCATCCACAGTGTACAGGACGCAATGTTGAAAGTGTTCCTATCAGTGACGATCTACCCAATAGTTGGGAATGTCCAGAATGTTGTGAGAGTGGAAGGAATTTAGAAATGAGAACAAAATCAATTAAAGCAAGGTCAAGAAAACTTTCAATATCTAGCTCTACATCATCATTACCTAGCGAGTCTGAACGAGCAATCACACCAAGTAAAAAAATCAAGCCTGAAATAAATGAGGTAATTTGTTTTATTTCTCTTTTTTTATGAATTTATAATTTTATTTTATCATTTTCAAATTCTAGCAATATGTGTGAGCTTTGAAATCTTCTTGTATTCATTCCTTATATTTCTATTGACATTCAATGAATTTGTTTGAAAATATGTTGATACTTATTGGTTTACATTTTTTTGAACTCTGCGATGTTTGGAGGAAAAACATTAATAGATTTTGGTAATTAATTTCTGAAAAATTGTTCTAGAGTTGGAATGGTCAAGATGTTGCTGAAGGACATGAAAAACCAATTTTCCAAAACCAACCAAAAAGTGAAATTGATGATAATGTAAACAATGTTAAAATTGAACTTCCAATTACACATGTTGTTCAGGACTCTCCAATTCAACGACCTACAGAAGCCCACATGCAACCGTATGTTAATAGTGAAACATTTATTTACTACGCTATCGAAATTTACGATTAATCATGTTCTCTTTACGTAGAACCTGGACTCAATATAATATTGATCCAAACTCATGGAGGACAATGGACTTGACACACAATCTGTTGACTGCTGGACATTTATCTGAAATCGTTCAGCGACAGCCGGAAACATTAATTCTGGATCGAACGAATGTTGCTAAGCGACAGTTGGTTTGGCTCCTTAGTCGTTTACCTCAACTCCGAAATCTATCACTGAAAGGATGTACTTGGGCTGGAGCTTGTGCTTTAAATACATATGCATGCCCACCGTTAGTATCTCTTGATTTAAGCTTTGTTACAGGTAAACATACATTTTCTCCACATAAGGTTCTAGACATTATAAGTATGAAGGAACGAAATACATAAACAATATGTTTCTATTCTTGTCCAGATCTAAATGACTCAAGTCTTCGAGAGATTGTTAGTCCTCCAGATGATTCCAGACCAGGTTTGATAGATAAAACTTCACGACTCAAGTATTTGAAAAGTCTATCTCTTTGCGGTTGTGATATATCTGATGTTGCCCTCCGATATATAGCTCAACATTTGTCTTACATTGAAACGCTTAATTTATCTTTATGTGCTCGAGTAACCGATGCTGGTATAGCTCAGCTAACATCACCACCTGCGGCTACTGTGACAACACTTGTGTCTCTGAATTTATCTGGCTGTCGACTCCTCACTGATTATAGCCTTGATTATTTGCTCAATTGTCAGGCTTTAAAACAATTAGATTTGAGAAATACTTCACAAATATCAAGGCAAAAAGCCACAAATTTCACAATGATGTCAGGCGTAACTTCATTGCTTGTAGATAATGACAACAGACATGAAACTACGTGAAACATAGACTTTTCATGAGCTCAGTGAACAATTGATAACAGAGCAGCTATAAGGAATTCTAGAGAAAAAAACGAAGATGAAAAACAAACATGTGCAAATAAAAACTAGACTTCTTTAGAAAATTCTGTAAAAATCAGGAGGAAATGTTGCTTTTTGCAGCATGTTTTCTTTCGTTTGCTCAGGGTGCAAACTTTCTCTTCATTATGAACTTTCGTGAAGTTCAGTTAAAGTACGGCAAGCCTGATTGCATTATGTTATTTATTTTTTAATGAGAATATAAAAGACTAGTTCTGTTGATGTGATTGGCAACTTGGATTATAAAAAGATTTATAAAACTAAGTTATGAGTACTAATAGTTCCTATTACATAGTAATACAGAAGTTTCACGTAAAAGTCATTGATTAGCATCCTGGGTAAACTTGCATCGAGATTCGTTGTGAAAAATCGTATTATTTAAAAAGGAAAGATGGAAGTGTATCAATAATTCAAATTCAGTAAGATTGTTTTCAATTATTTAAAGTAGGGAAAATTTATTTTTCAATTTTTTAAAAGAAAATAAGACAGCGGAAGTGATTATTTATTTAATGCTATAGTATATTGTAAAAATATAAAACGTAAACAAAATGTGAATCGGAAAATTAATATCAGTGTCTATCATCAAAAAAAAAATTAGGCAGCTACGTGCAATTTTTTATACAAGAGAAAATGAGTTATATTCATTTTTATGTGCGAATCTGCTATTTATATGTGAAGTAACGTTTTCCAAGACATTGGTGATACTTACCAATGAAGAAATGTTCATTGATACCAAATCACATTACAAAATTTTATCACAAATGTTCTTGGAAAGCATCATAATGTGAAAGTTATATTATTTTTCCTAAATTTTATTCATATTGTGATATAAGATTCATCTCAAAAATTAGTTTACCCAATGATTGTTCAAGTTTTTTTCTGTGAATGTGTACAATTTTTTGGACAGTGGATTGTAATATACATACATATGAAATAAGATATGAATAATACTAAAGTTATCAGCTGTATGTCTTTCTTATTAGTGCATATAACATAATACAAAGAAACTAAAAACAAATTATCATTGCATTATAATGATTCTGCAGAAGAAAATCACTATTTCGTCCCAGCGGCAGTAAAGTACCTACTTTGCGTCCTGGCGTTTGCAAAGAATGGCACTTTTCTGCCGCGGGGTACGAAAAATAGTATATGCACCTCGCTCATCTAGGCTATTTCGGCACGCGCAAACTTGCAATCCTCGCTGCGCTCGGATCGCAAACGTTTTTCGTGCCGAAATCGCCTAACCTCGCTCGGGTGCATAATATACTATTAGTATATAATGACACTTGAAACTATATTTTTCGTCCCAGCAGTAGCAAAGTGTTAACTTTGCGTCCAGGCATTTGCAAAGAATGACACTTTTCTCTCGCGGGGTACGAAATAGTGTATTATGCACCCAAGCGAGTCGCTCACCTGGGCTGGCTGCGCTCGGATCGTTAATGTTTTTCGTGCCGAAATCGACCTCGCTCAGGTGCATAATATATAATATGAAAGCATTACAATATACAAAATTCAATATTTACACATTTTAATAATTTATATCAATTTTTCGAAGTATATTCACTTCCCACGTCAACAGCTGTAGCTAAATCTTGTTCTTTTTTCAATCTTTCTAGGATTAATTCTGCTATTGCTTTTTGAGTTCGTCTTTGCAGTTTTTCAAGTTTCCTTGCAGCATCTCGCTTGAGATCCCAATCAGGTTTTCGTGGAGCAAGACTACTTATATCCTGGAAATAAATGAGGTCAGAGTTTTTGTTTTATTTTGAATTGAAATGAAAATTATTCATAGTGAACATTAAAATAAATATGATGTGAATCAATAAAATTTCAGGAATAGGTTTTTGATACATATAGACAATAAAATATGAATTCTCTAACTCAACATTTGCATATATCATTTGGCAAAAATGTATTGTTAATAATTTTTAAAAATTGAGTCAACTGTCATGAAAAACAAACAATAATGCTTTAATAATAAAGCTAATAATAATAATATTGCAAAGAGCTAGTGATAAATTTTCAATAGTTAACCAGATGATATTTTAAACTGAACTAATAGTATGTTTATTCACAAAGATGAAAAAGTATTATTAGTATTTCCATACGTACTCATCAAAGATTTGCTTCAAACCCTCATTCAGTGAATGTTATTATTACACTTGTGATCTTTGAATTAATTATAATTCAATACCTACCAATTCCTCAATAACTGGTTTTTCAGTAGCTGCTTGTAACTGATCTTTGACTTCAGCTTCTATGTCACCAGCCTTACCATCTTCTAAGGCTTTTTCTTTCAAATTATCATCTTGTGGTCTGTAACTCCTAAACTTTGGTCTGTAATTAAAAATAGTTGAATGAAATTTATTATAAAAATAAAGTGAAATAACATTGGGTATATAAAATTTTGGGGTTAGAATTGGACTAGTACTCACGCTGGAAGCTTACTTGGTTCATTTTTATCCTGTATGTTTTCATCATTTTTTTTTCTTAAACTTTGTAGTCTTTCTTTCCGTTTCAAAGCCTCTTCAACCAGAGTTCCTACTTTTTCGTTTTCAGTCATTTTCGCAAATTCTAATGTGAAAGTATAAAGCAAATAATATCTTCGTTAGCAAGTAAACAAACAGGTTTCAAAATTCTAATAATTCCAATGCCATGAAGTTGGTTATTTTGGTATATCGAGATTATCGAGAACGATAATGTGTCGAGATATGAATGGTTGGCGACAATGAGTACATTTTCTACCAAATAGTATTTTGGTTACAATAGCCAAAAAAATAAAGAAAGAAATAAAAACAGCCAAAAATTGCCCCTGGAAGGAGAAGAAACATATAAAGACAGCCGGGATAATATTTGTAATTACTTCTTTAACCTCTAACAGTACATAGTAACGTCTTCAGTATTGACGGGTGATGAACTGAATAGAATTCATCATGTTTAACACGCTTTTCAATGTAGTTAAACTTTCGAGAACTGGATTTTCACAGTTATCAATCATTCGTGCATTCTCACGCTCTACAGTATCAAATAATAGTGAAGAGAGTCAACAAAATTTGCCAAAATTGAAAGAATGGCGTGAAAAATTTCAGAACCCCAAAGAAAAACCATTACTTGCATTTGATGCAGAAGGAGCTGTATTCCAAGTCATCAGGACCCAAGTTCAATTAACGCCATGGGGTATACAAAAATTTTTGAAAGAAAAAGCTATTGAGAGAGAAAAAATGAGACAGGCATATAATCCAATGAGGCATAAAATTTTGGGATGTGACTTAGCATGTGCTCATTTTCTTGCATTTCGAGGAGGAAAACTCAAATTTAAAGGAAATGATAGTTGGATAACAGTTAACGAAGATCAGAAAACTATCAATTTGCCGAACAAGTTTGATCCTAATTATGTTTTAGTTGAAATCGATGCTAGTGGTGTTGAACTTTACTATGAAGGTCTTGATAATTTTAGAGGTCTTCCAAGAGTCAAGGGAATAAATTTTGCAAGATCTCCGCATTTTGACGACTGGTTTGCAGATAAAATTTCATCTTCATTTCCACATTTAGAATATCTCAATATTTCGGATTGTCCAAAAGTAACAGAAAGAGCATTGGAAGCTTTTTATAGATTGACTAATTTAAAAACACTTATTGTAACAAATCATCATGGTACCGCAGCATTTGATCTTACTTGTATGATGCTAGAAGATTGTCTTCCTAAATTAAAAATTGAGGTTTTTGATGCAAAAGGAAATAGGAAAACTAATTCAATTGGAATGTGTAAATAATTTACTAAGAATTAAAATAAATATAAATAGATATTTAAAAGTACAAAAATTATCTGAACGTATTCTTTTCTCTTCTCCTCTTCACATAATGTAGGACTGATTTACTTTTCATACCATAGTTTTTTATGTTTTCAGTATCATCAGTTAATTTAATATCCTCAAAACAAAGATAATATTTTTTCCAAACGTGTTTCCAACTAATTTTCCTTTTAACGTGTTCTCTTTTCAGTGCCAAAGTTGTATGTCGTTTCACAGCCTTCTTCAAATCTAGTACAGATGTATTCCGTGCAGGTACCTGAATTGATAAATTGATAGATTCAATATACATTGGAATATATTTAACAATATTATTGATTATAATCAAATAAAAGGAAAAAAGAAAGTCAGGCTAAACTTAGAGCAGACACCAATAAAGATTTTCTTTTAGAAACAAAAATGATCAAAATTTTAATATACTAATAGTTTTGTTTTCATACTTCTATATAAAAGATAAACAAATATTTTTTTTTACTTCCAGAAGTTATCCTCACTTGGAGATGTACCCAATAAATAGATATTTGCTATGGGCCATCTTTTTTAAACGTCTTCTAGGTTATGTTGAGGCAATATAATTATTATTACATACCACAATAGATAATCTTGGCAAAGGTCCACGATCTAAATACAAAATGATGGCTTGTCCCTGAGCAACAGCTATTTGGGCTCTGATTTCCTCTACTGTTGGATCTGTTGGAAGGTCTTGTAGAAGCGGATCGGTCTCAATTAAATTTTTTATCGCTTCCTTCGTCAGCTTAACTAATTCCTCGTGAGAAATACTCGATTGTTCTTCTTTGTTTTCTATTCTATTATATATAGCTTCGAGTTCCGCATCTATGTTTTCAACCGTCGACATTCTCCAGTCTCCTGCACTTGAGTTCTTGTATATATACACTCAGCTGCACTCAGCTTCGTTCGCATGCACCCACGGTCCCACGGACTTTTGTGCTTAGTTGCACCAACATGCACTACTGCAGTGTGCAGTTGTGCACTGGTGTGCAACTGTGCCTGCCAAATTCACATCATATATATATATATATATGGGTACACATCTCGTGAGGATAACCCGTGGATGAATATATTTCGATGTAAATTGAATCAATATTAATATCAATCGTATAGTTCAATGTAAAATTAAAGTTAAATCAACTTGAAAATCCAATGTAAAGTCAGTCCGAAAAATCTACCATTAATATTATAAAAATATTATAAAAAACTTCAATCTGAAATGAAATGAAATATTTTTTCACGTTAAGTTTCCCTTATATCATACATACCGTACGGATACCGCGGTATACCATACGGATGATAACACTTTAATATCACATTTTCTTCTGATTGTCGCAAAATAAAATATCAATTATAATATCTTTTACTGAAGATCAATCGCACAGTTTGAACAGCGGGGGGGGGGGATTAAGTAAATATCCGTTTTTGCACCATAATTTTATAATAATGAATAGTGCTGAATCAAAGTAAATTATATCGAAGATCAATGTAAAATCATTGTTGAATCTATGTTGAATTCATATTGAATAGATATTGAAGTGATGTAACGTTCTTGGACTAATTTTACATGGCGTCGAGGTAGATCTGACTTACATTTTCTACATTGAACTTGTATTCAAATCAAGGTCGATGAAATGTAAAATAAAAATAGATTCAATATAAATATATTCATCTGAGATCCTCTTTTTTAGCGTTTGCTCCCACTTTAATTATTAATGAATGAATAATAAAGAAATAATGTTAAGATCGACTTACAAAAAATGTCTCTACTCATACTATTTGCTAACATTTTAAAATGTGATTAATATTTCTGACCGAATCCCTCACTGGATCACACCACAAAATATATTACTTTTTCAATCCGATATTTTATGAATTTCTTATTAGAAAATGAAAACACGAAAATACATTTTTTTTATTTTCTAATGCGTTTTTGTTGATTTATCCAAGTATAATAAGTATAAAATATCACCCAAAGTAAATACAGTTTTCAAATAAAATTTATTGGTATGTACGATCTTTGAGCGCCACTAATGAGGTGGTTGTAATCAAAACTATATATAAAATTTCCATTATCCATTGCAAAACAACTCCCATTTCAATTAACCCATTAATGCCCAAAGTGACCGAAATTTTGCGCTGTCTTTGAGCTTATTATTTTCGATGAAATCATAGTCTAAAAAATTTGAAACATACCTTCCCTACTATTTTCAGGGTCGCTCTTTTCAATGGTGATGGTTAAAAAACACATTTAACAATGTTAACCTATCGAAAAATCAATAACAAATTAAAAAAACCCATAATTTTACAGTGAAATTTTCTCTTAAAACTAACTTTTCGGTCCGTTAACATGGTTTTAAATGCTTAAAACTCATATTTACCTGGTCAATGATAGTCAAACTAAAAGTAAGTAAGATTATTTTGTCTGCAAAATTATTTGGTAACACAAAATGGCGACCGAGATTTAACATTTATCTTTCAAACTTGACTGACTTTTTTCTCAAAATCGGTGCCTTTTAGGGAAAATTTTTCAAGAATAAAAAGGTCTTAGAATCAATCAAGGAACGTGCTCAAATTTTTTCAGAATTTTCCGAGAATATTTTTGATTTTCTGAAAATTCGAAAATTTGATTTTTCAAAAAAAATCGAGAAAAATTCTGAAAAAATTTTATCGTGTTCCTTGAGTTATTCTAAGACTTTTTTATTCATGGAAAATTTTTCCTATGAAATACTTTCCAAATTATCGTCTCTTACGAAAAAAAATTTTATGAATTTTTTTCTCAAAAACGGTGCAACTTGAGGAAAAATTTTCCATGAATAAAAAAGTCTTAGAATAACTCAAGGAACACGATAAAATTTTTTCAGAATTTTTCTCGATTTTTTTTTGAAAAATCAAATTTTTCGAATTTTCAGAAAATCAAAAATATTCTCGGAAAATTCTGAAAAAATTTTGAGCACGTTCCTTGATTGATTCTAAGACCTTTTTATTCTTGAAAAATTTTCCCTAAAAGGCACCGATTTTTGAGAAAAAAGTCAGTCAAGTTTGAAAGATAAATGTTAAATCTCGGTCGCCATTTTGTGTTACCAAATAATTTTGCAGACAAAATAATCTTACTTACTTTTAGTTTGACTATCATTGACCAGGTAAATATGAGTTTTAAGCATTTAAAACCATGTTAACGGACCGAAAAGTTAGTTTTAAGAGAAAATTTCACTGTAAAATTATGGGTTTTTTAATTTGTTATTGATAGGTTAACATTGTTAAAATGTTTTTCAACCATCACCATTGAAAAGAGCGACCCTGAAAATAGTAGGGAAGGTATGTTTCAAATTTTTTAGACTATGATTTCATCGAAAATAATAAGCTCAAAGACAGCGCAAAATTTCGGTCACTTTGGGCATTAATGGGTTAATATAGGATCAATGAACCCTTATATTTTTACTTTTCTTTTTAGTTAGGAATATTACACTTTTTATTCATATTTATTCTGAATAGCAGATTATTTGATTTCAGTGTTATGTTTTATTGCGAGTAGTATGTACTTATATAGTATTATGATATGTACTGAACGTGAGGAAAGCAATTGAAAATGCCCAAATTTACTTTTATTAATAAGTTTATATTTATTTTTATTATTATCATTAAAGAACAACTTGAATAAATAACTTTCAACTTAAATAAAAGTGTATATGTTTTTGATCACGATGTTTTTTTAAACACGGCACGAAATGCAATGCTCTTTATATAAAATTGAATGAGACCTTCGAGACAAAATGTGTGAGAAAATCATGTGAAATTGACAAAATGATAACTTATGATTTGTAACAAATAATGAACAGAATTGTCTTGATTAAAACGAGTATTAAAAGTTAAAGTGTAGGAATTTAATCTACTGCAGTTGACTGTTTCACGCGTATAGAAATATCCAAATAGAGAAAATTGAACAATAATAAAACGACACTCAGAAATTTGATAGTCCCTTTGAATTTCCATTATATTCTGCGTTGGAGACAGATCATTCTGCATTATAAGAACACAACAAATACAATTAAATACGATTTACAGTTCAATCATCATCGCATTTTGAGTGGCAGGTAATTCCTTACCACTTGTAATAATTGTAATTTATTGTATGTATGTACGAAGTGTGTTTCTGTGTGAATACTTGAGGCGCCAACCAGAGGTTCCTCCTATTTCAGAGTGCATGGAATTTCATTGGCATTCTGACTACTACATCTGAATCTGATAATTTCAAAAATATCAGTAATTTTGAAAAATTGTTAAATTTTTTGTAATACATTTTTATCTCTATAAAAATGTGTAAAATGTCGTCGAAATTAAAATAAATTTTTCAAGACATGTCAATTGTTCTATCGTACTTTTTTTGAATAATGCTTCTATCTTGGAATATTAGTTTTTTATTATATGATTTTCAGTAAAAATGATAAATTTCAACTACTTTATCTAAAGATTATTCCATGATCAAAGAAATATGAGAGCAGTAAGTTTGTACTTTATTGTTAAAATACAATACACAATTTTTCCCCAGAAGAATGCTAAAGATTGATCATTAAACGCTAAGCCTGCGTTGCATGCAGTAATGAGTTTGCGTATTAGTCTATTTCGCCAAAGTGTCAGTGAAAGAACACCGTCATCGTCAGTCTTTTCCATAGACAAGATCGAATAACAGATGGGCTCGTTTTTGCATCTGGACGCACCATTATTATTTTCGAATCGACACATGTTCAAACAAAATATTCCATATTTACGGATTTCGACAAACAATTTAATAACAAACAATTTATTCAAAGTTTTGCAGAACTAATGGTACTTTAAAGTCAGCAGATCGAAATGGAAACAATAAATAAAATTGTATGGATCTTAAACTTCCTACAATGAACTTCCTTTGACACCTCGAGTAACACACGACCGGGGGTACAACATCTTACAGACAAACACCCCAAGCGATCAAATCAACGTTGCTCACTTTTATCCCTCTTTCAAAGTTTTTCCACGACTATATATATATATGTATGTTATATATATATATATATATTTATATATATATATAGTAAAACACACATTATCCGTCGATTTTATTAGCGTAGTAATGCAAACTCTCGTGTTGCCGTTGTGCTATCGCAAGTGATATTTAAAAGTACTGCCTCTATAATCGTATAATAAAGAAAGGTCCAGCGACTTCTGCACTTTTTTAATATGAAAATTCAGTAATGAAGGTCTTTTACACTTTGCATTTTCAATATCAACACTCGGAAATCGCCTTATGTATATATGTTATATACGTATTGTGAGACTCACATATGCTGAGCGCTCTTTCCTTTTTCTCATTTTTTTTTATTTATAAGTATGTACAGAAAGAAAACAAAAATATATAGTACGAGCTTAGACGTTCTTCAACGTTAATCAAATATACGCTTCACCCATTTCACTACCCTCGTGTTTGCTCACTGTCAGCAAGGTATTCATTCTTACACAATAAACGCAAAAATCCTCTAGTGCTTCATCCTCCCTTCAAACATTTTTATCAATTAATCTAGAGCTTCTTTATCAAGTTGACATTGCATTTTAATCATTCTAATTCATATTTTCTTTATATTAGTAATTTTACTTAGCTTTTAGTTCATTTGGATCCCGTGTACGCGGTATATATAAAGAGACGTATTATTTTTCAAAGAATTTTATTCGTGCTCAACGTCTTTTGAATTTACGCAAAGTAGTCATTTTTTTTAAATTTGCTTTTTTTCTTTTGTTTCAAGAATATACTTGCGCGGTTCTTGCGAAAGAAAATATTTTGTATAAAAATGAGTTATTGTGTCTCTCGTACATTTCAGCTTTTCTTTATTACACCTTTATTACAATTTTACAACTTACTTTGTTGATAAAATGCAATGTAAAAAATTATTTTTCCTTTTCTTCTCTCTTTTTTCATCTCGGTCTTTTTCTCTGACGCCATGAATTTTCAGTTCATTCAATTAAAATCGCAAATTCAAAAGACGTATGCTCAGTTCAACATGTATTGGAATTCAAAAATTCGTAAATTCAAAAAAGCTGATTCATGATACTTAACAATGTTGTTTCACAAGACTATTTTTCTGTTGACCAAAGAAGTCGTTTGTATCACACGATAATGAATGTACGAATCTAACTCGTTTCCTCAACTAGATTCGTATTTTTTCTTCTCAATCACCGATTAACTATCTAGTTCTAGAAGCATTAGCAATAATATATCATTATATTGATATTCGATATAATGATGTCAATAATGAATAGAAATCCTTATTCTCGTGGCCTCAGATTGAATAATAGTCAAGTAATAAGACACAAGGCTACTGTTTCATAATCAGTTTTTTTACTTTTCGATTTCATGTATCAAAGAAGAGGTGCATTGTCCATCATATTCGTTTTTGTCTTTAGACCTCATTCAGACTACTTTTTTCATTGCAATTTTCCAATCAATAAATGGAAGTAAAGAAAATGAGAATTGAAGACATTTCCTCATTTTTCGCATTTTTATAGGCGAGGCGGAGAGACAATGGTTAACTACTCAAAATCTTTATACACAGCTCATTTATATTGAACATATATAAATACGGAATTTGAAATGTTGCACAAAGTATACAATGAACGCGATTGGTAGTACCAATGAACATGTCACTGGATCATATTAAAACTTCATAAAAAGGGACTGTTATTGACAATTTCATAAATCATATGCACGTATAGGATCAGATAACATATTGACAATCATAGACAATGAAATTAAATATAATTTAAAGCAATAGCTTTAATAATAATAATTTGAAGAGGAAATGTTTACTAAGAAAAGCAATAGCAAGAACTAATTTAAAATAAAGAAAATTCATAAAATAAAATGTCTAAAATGACATAAAAACGTTCAAGCTTGGAAAAATGTCTAGGGAAATTCGACTGAGTCGAATGAAAAAACAACGCATTGAGAAATTTTTATCAACTCTTCACAAAAAGACATCATCTCTATTGATTTTGAAGAATATATTTTACAATAAGCCCGAAAGTACTGAATATTTTGCCATGATAATCGCCTACTTAAAACTCATTTCGTAAATCGCTACGTTATTCAATTTTTTACACTCATTCTTCTTAAAAATCGCGTTAGTTTATAACAACGAGAAAAGCGCTCTTCATTCAAGATCGTCGTAATTGTTTCATTTATTCCTGTTTTACTTTATTTGATGTTCGATAATGCTCGGAATGCGAATGAAACTATTTGGCGTAGACGTATGTGCACTGCAACATTTCACGAGCCAACGAACCCAAAGAAAAACAAAACAGTCTATCTTGTTCATCTCCGATCGAGCGTGATCAAGAGTGAGAAAGAGTGAGAAATCCAAGTTTTTACTCGCTTTCATCTCACTCACACTTAATTCATTTTTATTTTTATTTTTCACGCGTGTGGAAATGAATACATCCGTAAGTTAATGTTATATGCATTAATAATAATTATATAATAATAAGAATAATAACAATAATGATGAGGTGTTCTAAACAGTGCTAGGACTAGTGCTAGTAGGTTCATATTTTGCTTCATCGTTTTGTCTCTCTCTCGCTCTTCCTCGTAAATTTTGTCTTTTCTCTCAAGTGCATTTTCTCTCCCTATGACTCACACTGTTTCTCTGGTTATTTCTCTAACTCTACGAACCGGATGTGCGGAAGGAGGCCGAGGATAAAGAGAGGAAGGGCGGAAGAAGAGAAAGAAAAGGGCCAAATTCAAAAGGGACGTATGTGTATGCATGTCTCTCTTTCTTTCGCTCTGGCGATTAAAATCGAGAGAGCCTAGGTGTTTCATTAGAGGAGAGGGAAAAAGAAGGGAGGACAACAACACAGGGGTCATCGGAGGCCATGTTAATGCGGGGGCGGTGGCTCCGTCGACTGATTTCTGCCATCGACGGTCCTTACGGGTTTCCGGCGCGACGAACCCGTGGTTACGCCAACAGGTCCAACACCACCCCGAAGATAAGCCGTCGCAGGGAGTGTCGCCATCTGTTCCCTGATTGTACCGGTACCGGTATTCCTTATTGGCAGTGGCTGCTGCAGTACCTGCAATACAAATAATATCTCATCACTTTCAATATTTATTACATTATAGATTGATTTAGGTTTGAAGCTTGATCAATTGCACGGAAATGTGCTTGAAAATGTGCGGTATATGAGCAGTAAGACAATAACAGTTTTAATGTTTATCGAATAATGGTTGATAAGAGGCACAACAAATATTCATGTGTTATTCAAATTATCCAACAAGTGAGATGAAAGCACAACAATTAAATTGAAATTAAAATAGACGAAATAAATAGGATTATTCTTTAGGTGCGTTAGTTAGATTATCTGGTTTTAGATAGATGATTCATGAGAAAAATTTATTTCAAGTAGTAATAAGTAAGTAACCGTCATTACGGCGAGTCTTACAACTATATGTACAGCTTCCCAGTATGAGAAGGGAAAACATGTATTTTACTAAAACTCGCTTTTTTATACGTATGTATAAATTGATCGTATATGTTCTTAAACACTGATGTAATATCATTGAGTTTAAATAAGTATCATTAGTCTAATAAGTTTTGTTACAAATATATGGACATAAAATAATTATTTTATCTCAATAACTGTATACCTGGTGAGTAAAATAATTACATTATAAATTTGCGTTTCGAGTATTATTTATGATATATTACAAATTAAAGTAAATCATCCATAGAATAGAAATATTTTGATTAATGATTCAATGATTGTTTAATTTCAAATTAGAAGTTAAAATTATTTGTGATGAACTTAACATTTAAAAACTTTTATTTGAAATATTTTGCAACTATGACATTTTTTTCAATTGCATAAGAATAGACTAACGTGAATAAAATATGCTGTATTATATTAGCACTGACGTCAATTTGATATGCATGAGATAGAACATTAAATCATAATCCCTATTAGAAGAATAAAATGATTATACATTTTTCAAATTTTCTCAGTCATAAGATTCAGACAATTATATCTTTATTAGTAATACTTTCCTCAATGTCGGAAACGGTAAACTAATGAATTTTTCTCATTTTAAAATAAAGTATCTTCTCCAAATATACATAAAATCAAATTCTATTCAAGGTAACTAAAAACTGAAGAAAATCAAACCTGTTTGTAATGTAGATTTTCAGGAAAGATGCTAAAAGATAAAAAATCTTCTTTACATTTTAAAAATTCTGTAAATCATAGTTATACACTGTTATTGGAATTTTTAACAAAATTTTCAAAAGAGTTACTTATTTGCTTTTAGTATAAAACAATTGAAACAATAATCTTTTCAAATTTTCTTTTGTATTCAAACTGATTGAAAAACAATCCACTTTTTACATTTAATTATGAGATTTACACAACACATTTATAATAGTTATTAAATATTATAAAAGTGACCAAACTGTAAGCTATGATTGTGTGTAAAGTTAGATTAACATACTTAAAATTCGATTCCGTATTTCGACGGCTTTTAATGATATGGTCTCATTTCCGAGAACCAGTTAGCAACGACCCACTTTAAAAAGTAGTTTGGTGGGATTCTTTTTTACAGCTTTGAAAAACTACTGATCCAGTAGAAAAAGGCCAACTATGTCAAGTGATAACCATATGGTCCTATCAGTGTAGTACTATTCTACAGATTCATTTCAAAATAAATGAATCATCAAGAAAATGGCAACCTTTAGCTTTTCATAGATACTAATTTACTAATAAAGAAAGGTTCTTTTGGGTAGCCTAATGAGCTGGTCCTGAAATAAATGATTCCTCACATTAAGGGGGGGGGGGGTTATGGTCTGTACGGCCAAAAATAAGCATGTTTTAGCGAATTTTTTCCAACGCTCCCGATAAAGATAATAGATTGAAACAAATTGGACATACTAATGTAACATTTAAACAATATTCTCCTAAATTTTCAATGAAATATATCAACAATAGAGCCGTTGACAACAAATCTTTAGAGGTGCCTCCAAAAATTTTTTTTTGCGGTGGAGGCTGTAACTCACCACTGGTTCATGACAAATAGATAAGTCAAAAAGTGTTCATTAGGTGAAATGTTTCTCGAGGTAATGACATCGTTATTTTTTCCATTTTCGATTTTTTTCATTTTTTTTGTATACATTGAAGTAAAAAACGCGATTTTCGCTGAAAAAATCAACCAATTTGTTAATGTAAAATTAATAATAATGATAAATTGGAAAAAACCGCAATGTCATAACCTGATGATTCATGTAAAGATATAGCACACAAAATTTCAAAAGGATCGGTGCAGAAGATTTTCTGTTACAGCCTCCACCGACTTTGAAAATGCCTAGTGCGAGAAAAACGCTTTAAAGTTTCAAACTTAAGCAGCATTTCAACAACAGCAGCGCCCTTCAAATCTCCATATCTCCGTCAGTTTTCCTCCGATCAGTCTGAAATTTCTACACGATAATCTTGAAATGTTGTACATTCATATAAAAAAATTAAAAAAAAATGATTTTTTTTGGCCGTACAGACCGTACCCCAACCCCCTTATAAAAAGAGAAATGTCTTTCTACATTTTCTTGAATAGGCCTCTTAGCCTGTTTTTTACTGATGCGTTAATTATATAGATTTTCCAACTTTTAACTTTTGATAATTCGTAGACTGATAACGAAGAATTTCCGAGAAAGATAGTTCAATAAAATATTATTTGTTTTAAATATATCGAGCATAAGAAGATTGTATCAGATTGCCACAGATCAGTTAGGTTTAGAAAAACTTAGAAAATGTCGATAAACGTCGAAAGATTTATGTTTTGTTCTGTTTTCATTTTGAAAAGAGTTTTTATGGAGATCTGATAAATACATGAAAAAAAAAAAACAAGAAAAAATACGTAGGGGTTGTATGTTTCATTTTCTCTATAAGGGCTGTTTCCACGGAGTTATTCACGTTTGAAGGTTGGTGTATCAAAAAAATGCGTTTATGGGATTCTAAAGACAAACAACTCAATTATGCGATCTTTGAATCTCAATAACTCTGTTAAAACTTCAGCTACAAAAAAATGACCCAAATTTTATCTACCTATATTTTCCTGTTCTTCTTTATGCATTTATCAGACCTCAGAAAAATTACTTTCACAATGGGAAAAAGATAAAAAACATCTATTTTCCTTCTACTATTTTTCTCACAAATGCTTTGTTACCAGTCTGCGAATTAACAAAAGTTTAAGTGTTGAAAATCGATACCATTGATGTATTAATAAAACCAGGTTAAAAGGTCTTATTCAAGAAAACGCACAAACACGTATCTCCTTTTTTTAATGTTAAGAAGCACATATTTCAATTCCAGCTCTCTTGGTTGCTCAAAGGGTATGACTTCTCCTTGTAAATGACCTTTTTTGGGAGGACTTTAATAACTCGTTCTCGGATATTGGACTATGTGATTAAGAGCCATCGATTTTCTTACATTGAAAATATTTGCAGTAAAAAAAATCTATATATTCTTTATCACTGACATTAACTTCTGACCTACACTTCTTAGATTTGGCAACTCAAATATCATTCATATAACTTATGGCAACTGATTGTATCTGGCCTTAAAAAATAATCATTAGAATATAATTTAAATCATTTTTAGTAAATGCTGACTAATAATTATCTATTTTACACCTTTATGTAAACCTCACTTTAATGAGCTTAATTTTTATTTATTTGTCTCTTTAATATCATTATAATTGAATGAATTTGATACACGATAAAACAAAGTAAAATTATAGAAGTAACACCGGAGCCGATAATTCGACTGAGTCCCCACAATGTGTTGATTTTTTTTTATAAGTAATCTTGACCATGGAAGTGGAACTAGCTAGAGTTTAGTACTGGTTGTTCAGATTGGACTTACCAGTGGTTGAGGTATGACGTGCATAAGCGTTTGAACGATGGGTTGGGTGCTCTGGTTCGTGACGGCGTTAGGGCTGGCGGGTAGTCCTTGGTTCGGCGTCGTTGCCGTCGTTGCCACTGCTGCGGCTTGATGTGGAGAGCTCGCCAATTGCAGTTGCGTCGCTTGCATACTGCCACTGTGCTTAACGAGCTGACTATTGCCATTCTGCGGTGACTCCCTCTTGCTACCACTTTCCTGAGAGCTACTGCTGGTACTACTGCTTGGTGCTGGCGAAGTCTTTTTGGCCAGCACCTGTTGAGCCGAAGCTGAGCTCGTAGCACTTGGCGTCTCTGGACTACTCATCGCCGTGGACACGGGTGTCTGGGCGCTCGAGGTGACTTGTTGTTGGCCACTAGCCAACTCCGGTAACGCCTCCACCAACGTACTCACCACCAACTCACGCGTAAATAAACTGCGATTTGCACTTTCCCTTTCAATGCTTTGAAGCTGTGAGTCAGATGCCGTGCTTGCTATGCAGCTGAAATAAAAGATTTTAAATTATTTTCAATTTGAATTTTAAATCCAAGCTTCAAAGTGTATCTATGAAAAAAATATGTCTAGGATATTTCTTAATCAACAGTTGAAATTAATTTTTAGAAGTGTATAGTTTTGAATAAGCAATCAAGCAAAAAGCTTACCGTGGAAGAAGAAATGTGGAGTTATGTGAATTTGACGCCGAAGCACTGCATGGATTAGCAGAACTTGCAACATTATTGTTACTAGATGCATTATTTGCCACCACGCTTGACATAGTACTTGAATGATTTCCACTACTACTAGCTCCACCAGCCACAGAGTTCATCACTTGAGTCTGCCGTTTTGGCAATCGTTCTAATTGCTGTCGCGCAGCCTAAAAACCAAATAAAATAGTCAAAATGCTTGGTTCAAGACTTTGAGCAAAATTCTGAATAATTGGAATGAGAAATATCTACCCTAACTTGTTGACGCTCTAGTTGTAACTGCATTTGTAACTGTTGTAATTGTGATGGAGCAGACGAGCTTTGGACAGTATTTCCACTTCCACTGCTACTAGCTCCAGTTCTCCGAACACCTGATAACTGTGAAAGTAATTCAGCTATTGGATCGATTCCATCTCTGCTGCTAGGGCTCAGTCCTCCTGAAGAACTAAAATGCATATTGGACCTGAAAATAAGAAATTATGTCAACAAATCAGTTTATCAAACACAAATCAGTCAACAAACATGACGTGAATGATTTTACTAAAAGAAATTGATTAAAATGAAGAAAATAATTTAAAAAAATTCATATTGTTTAAAGATGAGTATCGGAGTTGATTTTTGAAAAAGAAATTCAATTTCCCTTCAATATACAAAGAATCTTTCACAAATAATGTGAGTGATACCAACATGTCTAAAACTTACTTATGATTGAATAAAAATGTAATTGTTTTAATATATTCAAGTAGAAAAATGATACTAATAGTTATGAACTAGTTTAGAAATATCATTTTGTACCTGCGTGGCCTAGAAGCATTGACACCTCTAGATGGAGTTATCCGCCGGACTCCATGACGATTGGAAGCCGATTCATCAAGGAAACTTATTAAATCTCTTGGTCCACTGCGATGCTCTAGAGTTAAATGACCAGCAATATCGTCTGTGACAAGGTTAGGCTCACCACCAGGGAGATAAGCACATACTGGGCAAATCTATAAATTGAGAATAAAAGAATTAGATGTTACAAAAAACCAAGTGAAGATGAATGAGTTTTCATGTATGCTTTTAGGTTAGAAGATCGGATTGTGTCTTCATGTTTATGATAGAGTTGTTAAATGATCTAACCAAAAGCTATCGTTTAGCCCAACCATGAAAAAATTGGTTGTGATGAACAATTACGATGCAAACAGATATAATTCTTATTATTGTATTCGCATAGTAGTACTACACCTACTGCTAGTACAATAGAAGCTATTTATATAAGAGTTATTTATATTGCACAGAATTTTGCTATCACTGAAAAAGATAAACTTTTGATGTTTGACAAAGATACTGAGAAAAATTGAATAAAATCAGTATAAAAAAAATTAAAGCATTGGAAAATTGTCTTTCACAAGTAACATAAAATTAATAGGTATTAACATGAATTAAACAGTAGATTTAAAATATCAAGTACTCAATCAATTAAACCATGTTTTACAGAGTTTTGCTACCAGAACGAATTTTTATCACAAAATATAGATGGATTTTCAGCAAAATAAATATTTATTTATAGTATTTCAGAAACTAATGATTTTGGTTAAGTATGCTGATATTGAATGACATGTCAGAAAACTTTTGTTTTATTCCACATTTGAGTATCAAATCTATCAAGTTATTTCAAATTAACTGAGAAAACTCTTGCAACTTTTAAAATAAAAAGGATGTTTCATACTTTCATGAACCAATAAGTAAATAATATTTGGGCTTTAAGCAATTATTTTTAATATAAAATATAAATATAAAATAAATTGAATTCAAGGTTTAATCAAGTCTATATTTAGAGGAACAACTTGGATTGATCATTTCATTTGGTGACTGAGTTGAGGCAATCTGCTTACCACTTCAAATGAAGTATCAGGATGATCTGCTGCAACATGTTCCTGCAGTGTAGTTTCTGTGAACCCCATTCTTGTGCAGTATGGACAAGTCAATGATTGTGGTTGTTCAATACTCACTCCTTCCCCTCCATAGTAAAGTTCTACAGATAAACAGGACAAAATGTGAAAGAAACTGGAATCATATACAATTCTTTCTCTCTTTCATCAACGAGTAACTTGTCAATTGATTAATTACTAAAACAACAGAAATTATACTTGTCTAAAAGAGAATAAAAGATAATTTAAAATATGTGAATGAGTTATCCTCACACACTCATCAATATGACTAATTGATCACAAACATATCTAATTTGGTTATAACACCAAAAAATCAGAAGAAAGATTGAAATGTATGAAATGTATGTGGGTATAAATTGTTAACTGATGAGAAAAATCATTTGATTCATTCCAATCAGCTTTATTAGAGATCAATGAAACAAAGCGAATAACAAAAGAATAAGGTTTCTGAAACCAGTATTTCTACAGCATGAAATCTGAAAAAGAAAATGGATAAAAGCCAGAGAAAGCCTGTTCATGACACAAACGTGCAAACATTGGACATGAGCCAAAAAATAAAATATTCAAAGAGTGAAAAGATCAAATGATTTTGACATGTTTAATACTGTACAATGCTTGAATTCTTAGAAGGAATATGAAGACAATGGAAATGAAAAAAAACAGTCCCCAGAAAGCTAGATGCATTAAATATTAGGTGTAGGTGTATCTGAATTAGAACAAATCTCATAAGTTTGCAACAAAGCTATGTTTCCTGAGTGGATTAGTCAATATGTGCAATACTGGAAAATATTTCAGGCTAAAAGACGCAATGACTTACCAAAATCTGATCTGGTGAGTATACACTGCATGGGATGATCAGCGAGATGACGAGTGGTACTAGCACCAGCCTCATAGCAGCTGGCACACAAGTCATAATCGTAGCACACTAGGCACTTGTATCTGCGACCCCGGAAATTCCCCTTCATGCAGGAGTCACAACTTACCCCTGCAAAGTAAAGGCATTGGCTTTGTCATCGAATTGGGCCATGGTCAGAGGGGCAGAAATGGAGCAGCGTGTTGCATGCTCTGCTCTCCAATGGAGCCCAGTGCATGAGTCAGAGGCTTGCTCCCAGGGACTAGCAGACTCAATTTATTAACTCGTCAATGGGACTGAGGCCCGCAAACGTTGCAAAACATGCAAAATGCTGGGCTGAACTTCTTGGTCGCGTGCTGCCATCTGGACCCTGGCATGAGCTTGTACAAGGAGCAGCAGAGCAGCAGCCAAAGGAAACTGGAGTAGAGAACCAGTAAGCTGGCGACCAGATCGCGACAAAGCTTCCCCAGGAGTCGAGCCCTCGCTTCGTCTCTGTCTAACGGGGCAGCTAGAGCGATCAAGCGCGCGCGAGAGAGAGAGAGAGAGATAGCGAGAGAGAGAGAGAGAGAGAGAGAGAGAATGAGAGGGAGGGAGAGAGAAAGAGAGCGAGCGAAGTAGACAGAGACAGAGAGAGGAGGTCGACCGAAATAACCGCGGCGCTCAGGGCGAAAGAGAGAGAGAGAGAGAGAGAGAGAGAGAGTTAGAGAGAGAGAGAGAGAGAGAGAGAAAGAGAGAGAGGCTTGGTGACCGTAAGGCCATGTACGTACCATCGTGTCGACTCATTTTCCGTAGTGACTATCATATACGCGGGCTAATGGTGTGTCGGGCCGTGTCTGGGCTGATGGGTTGGCTGGGCTCGAGTCTGGTGTTGCGCGCGGGTGCGAGTCCAAGTCGGTGGTCGTGGTTGGTCGAGGTGGGCTGGCAGCTGCGGGGCTGAACTCGCGCGGGCCGACGACGAGACTGATGCAGCGGTTGCCTGCTGGTGCAGGCAGGCGCGCGCACTGACACTCACACGGGGGCACGGGCTATGCGCGCGACCAGTCGCCACCAGTCGCCACTCGCCAGTCTGTCCAATGCAGTCCAATGTATATATACGCGCGGCTGCGGCTGTTTGTTGGCCCGTTGGGTCGTGTCGGGGTCGGGGGACCCCTCGGCGGAGACAGCACTCCGCACAGCCCGTACGGTGGTGCGCACTTGTACGCTGCTGTTCGCGACGACGGCACGCCTTCTCGCGCGCCAGCAGGCCTCTCTCGGCTCTCCCCGGGGACGCGAGCTTCGCTGGTGTCCGGCTGCTGCTACGCACTCAGCTGCGGATCGCCAGCAGGTGATTCGGCTGCTGCACTGCTGCGCGCTTCAGTGCTTCGTGTGCTGCTACTGTCTGTCCTGTCCAGCTCTGCCTGCCTGCAGCTGCTCTGCGCTCAACTCGCGCTAGTCGCGAGTGACTATGACTGCGCTATGCGCGCGGTTCGCCAGCAACCAGCCTTACCGACACACGCGCGGCACACACTCCTGCTCGACTCGCATCCTATAATCTTACTCCCGCCCGCGAGTCACTATTTTCAAAATATATACAAATTTCATATGCACATACCATGCGTTTAACTTGTATTTCTACACTTTTATTAATCGCTATTATTCCGTGGCACGGTGCACGGATCGACTTTAACTGGCTGATTGGAAATTATCAATTTATTTAATATGCAAGAGAGCCCGGAGAAATTCTCATCATTCTCATATTTGGTATTCTTGTATTTTTCGATCTTGAAATCGATTCCGATCGATAAATTTATACAATATATCATATTTTGATGATATCCCAACATTGAACAAAGTTTATAAACATACTTGATTGTAAATAATTCTGAGGTAAATCATGTTATGAGTTTGGGAAGTTGATGATTCCTGGAATTTCTCAATAGCAAAGCGTAAATTTAATGAATTTCTCTCTCCGATGAGATAACACTTTGATTATAGATAATTCTCTATCGTTTGCGCTTTAAACTTTTAAATAATTGAAAATGTTGGATTGAAAGATCTACTATTATGTATGTAAAAGAACTTTCTCAAGCCTCATTTCGAAGAAAAAATGAATATACATACAATATATATTAATATAAAAAGTACTCGGGTCCCGAGTCTCGGGAGCGTATCATGGATGCGCAAGCCGCAATGAATCAATATTATCCGTTGGTATGTACCGTCTGATGACACGTTCCTCTATTGCCGATATATTCTCTCCTGGTAAAACAGCTTTCCAAGATTATTTACGTTATGGCGATCAATCGGACGACAAATAGAAATTTCACAGTATAGACATAGAAATCTGAAATTCATGAGATGACGTTTCTGAATGAGTAATCTGCAATATTAACGAAATCTACAACTTGAGGTAAAACTAGTCTTGGGAAAATCTATTTCCGCAATACCACACCGTTACCGTGAGATTCTAAATAAATTCGTAGGTTACTTACATAAATACGTGATTTAAGGTGCATTATAAAAGTCACTTGTGATGTTATAGTATGAAGAAATACGAAAAATTCGAGAGGTATGCAAGAGATTGACCATTTTGACCTCGGCTCTGCGGATCTCTTCAAAACTCGTTGGCACTTTCACCGTGACGTGCGGTTTTTTCCAGTGAAAATATAGATCGTCTGCGAATCGAACCCAAAGGTTAATAAGAAATATTAACTTGGTATTATCAGCTGAATCATGAGCTCATCAAATAATGTTGATAACACAAAAATTCACAATGTCCGTAAAATACGAGGTAAAATTCCTATAAGATAATAATCACTAATTACAATCAGTGTTAAGAATATGCGATTTTATTAAAATTGATTATCCCCAACAGAATTTGAGGATGTCAACATACCAGTACCTTGGGGATTCATAAGCGGTATGTAACATTCACAATTATAAATGCAAAGTAGTTCATTTGGCACCTGGCGGTGTTGGTCTCTAAAAATTACACAAACTATTTGCATATGTCTATCACAACTACCCTTATTATGAAAAACATATAGGCTTATGGTGGGGTCCATCAGATGTACAACCCATTATTGCACTGCACGGATGGCAAGATAATGCTGGAAGTTTTAAGAATCTTTCACCATTAATATCAAAAGATGTGTCGATTCTCAGCATAGATCTTCCTGGTCATGGTCACTCGAGTCACTTCCCAACAGGGCAATTTTACTATATATTTTGGGAAGGAGTTATAATGCTCCGTAGAATTGTTAAGTACTACAAGTGGGACAAGGTTAGCTAAAGAATAAAAAGTTCTTAAAGATGGCTTTATATCATAGATGTGCAGGGTTTCTGGGAACAAGTTTGTTTAGAATTATTTGTGCACAGTACTTGCTCCGATCTAGAGTATCTCAAAAGTGTTTACCACTCGTAAACACTCGAAAAGTATTATTGGATATTTAAAGTATCTACAATTTCTTATGTGAAAAAAATATTTAATCACCACAGTTATTGAATGTTTCAAAACAGATTACAAATTGCATAAAAATTAAATGTGAGCCAAATTTCACTTTCAGAAATTTGTGTCTATATTAAAATTTTACTTTCATATCCTTCAAGTTATATTAAATCATTCTTTCACTCGTTCCTTCAAATAAGAAGCTAATTCACTATTCACAGGAAAATGGTGGGGTCCAAAAGAAGTACAGCCAATCTTAACATTACATGGTCGCCAAGATAACGCTGGCAGCTTTGATAATTTAATTCCTTTGTTACCTGAAGACATTTCAGTGCTGTGTTTAGATTTGCCTGGGCATGGCTTATCTTCACATTACCCAACAGGCCAGTTTTATTTTGTGCATTGGGAAGGCATAATTCTACTTCGTAGGATAATTAAACATTACAAATGGAACAAGGTTGGCAAATAATTGAATAATCAAAAATAAAAATTGAGTATTCCATGTATTCGGAGCAAGTCTGACCTTAAATTATTTAAAACAATTTTAATAATAGTCAGCTTTATTATTCCAACTTTGAGCTTGATACTTTTCATAATGATGAACCTGAATTTTGTTAATCTCTTGTCTTTCTGGTCAGGTAAAACTTTTGGGACACTCACTTGGCGGTGCTATATCTTTTCTGTATGCATCTTCTTACCCAGATGAAGTGGAATTTGTAATAAGTCTGGATATAGTCAGCCCTAGCGTTAGAGAAATTACAAAAACTGTAGCTATAACTGGAGATCATATTGACAAGTTCCTCAAATATGAAAGATTAACTCTTGACAATGTGCCTTGTTATGAATATAGTGAAATGATAGATATAGTAGAAAAAGCTTATAATGGGTCCATCACAAGAGAGAGTGCTGAAATATTGATGAAGCGTGGTATGCAAGCTGCACTGCTTCCAGGAAAATACTACTTCAGCAGAGATCCACGTTTGAAGGTAAAGTAGTATTTATCAATAATTACCAGAGTACCAGATTCTTTCTACCAAAAATTTTGAGCAAACAATTTTCAATAACTATTCCCAACAATTTCTCTTAGGTTTCTTTACTGGGTATGTTGTCAATGGATTTAGTTCTGGCCTATGCAGCTCAGATCAAATGTGCTTATCTCAATATTAGAGCTGTTCCTGGTATGGAATTTGAACAGCCAGAAAATTATCACAAAGTCTTAGATATTATAAAACAAGGATCAAGAAAGTTTGAATATCATGAAGTTGAAGGAACACATCATGTCCATCTGAATAATGCAGAGAGAATAGCTCCAATTATCAATAAATTCATAAGCCCATGATAGTGAATTATTTAGACACTGCAGTGGCCTTGATATGCAGTGAAATTTTATCTTCTGAATCATGAAAAGGATATGGGTCAACAGAGTATTTCATTTCTACCTCTTCTTATGGGTTCTTTCATCATGCATATTAATTCATAGTTTTTATGACAAAACGTTGATCGTTTTGACTCTGTCTAACTTGAGACTAGTTCAATTTCTTCCATCTTAATGCATTTATTGCATTAATGTTATTTTATTAGCTTTTTTTTTTATCAATTTTGTAGATGATAATCTAATGTCCTTCTGGACATGCAAAAATAAAGCAGAAAAATATCAAAGCTATAATAATTGCTCTTTATGTTATCACATTTCCATTTCTCCATTTCGCAAACTACAACTGAAAAATGAAGAGGATTTTTCTTTGCGGGAAAATTATTATAATTTTTTCCATTTTCATAGTAGAAATCACTCTTACTTCTCTGTTTTCGTGTAAAATAAGTTTCGTACAAAGTTGGTAAAACTAAAAAGTAATCTCAATTATATAGATGAAATCTAACATATATAATTTGATAATTAATTTTCTAAGGTATGATTTTCAACGAAAATTTGAATGAATTTTTCTCATATAGCTTGCAGTCACTCAAATTTTCCGAGAGTACAAGTAAATTTGCAAAATGTACTGTTGATTTGCGTGAAGTAATGATAAATGCATATATATGTGACGTTGAGAAAGCGTGTTCCGCCAAGATCGTTTTTTATGATTATACAGTAGGAAAAAATGGCCGATGTTCGACCTCGGGCACGACGATATCAGCTATCGGTTTTACCTACTTCTTACTTTCCGGACATGCTTGTATCATAGAACAGTGTACTATTCACGAATATGGTTTCCTACGTGGATCGAACCGCTTTGCTCGTTCTCCGTGAATATTTCAGTTGATAATGAGGCAGCTTATCAAAGAATTTTCATTCAAAGATTTATAATATGTAAATTGTGACAGGATGCATTCATTCCATACGATAGTATTAATCTTCAAAAACAATATCAGAAAAGTTTCATGAATCGTTGGAAAATGATTCTCCAAACCCATTCACACTCACTTCCGTTCATATAAAACCATCAAATCTATTATTTTACAATGAAAAAGTTTATTCTTATATAAAAAGAACATGCTTTATTTATGGTAGCAATGAGCATGATCTATTTGGAACTAAATTATATTATGATACGGCAAATCGGTCGAACTGTGATAGATATATATTTTCCGCTCTTCGATTGAAGCAATCAAAGATTGCTAGTAAAGAAAAAAATTGCTTCTTTACAAATGAGCTCATTCTAGAATTCATACTATATATTACTAATTCATCATCGTAAGTATAATATGACATACTTTATTCGCGATTTTTTCTAGAAAATTATGAATTGAATCAACAACTAATTAATGGTTTGAATGTGTGACACATCTGTTTGGAAGATTATGAACGTTATGACTGGGATTCTATTTTTAAAGATTTTAAAGGCAAACTGTACTTGGTTATACTTAAAAATGATTTTACATATCATCAAAGTATCAATTTGATTCAGAAAATTCCGATTGATTAAAATCATGGCCGAATCATGATCCGAAATTTTGTCTCGCATACGGTTGAAGAATTGTAGTTTAATGGTAAGTATATATAATATATATATATATATATTATGTGTGTGTAACAAAAGTTATCGGGAATTCATTTGCCACATATCAATTAGACATTCGTATCGATGTAAGTGGTATCGAAGTTGAAGTTATAAGATAAGAAATTAGTTGACGCACGCATGGGACAACACGAGCGCAAGTGTAAGTTAGTGCTCTAAAATAGCTCAAAGTAGAAGCACGAAGAAAGGCCGAATGAAAGGAGCGCGCGTCAACAACCGCCTGTGCATCGGCGCATTGTATTGTTACACGCATAACGTGTATACATGTAAAGTAAAATCGAAACTATACAAATTCCATAGGGAGTTTATCAAAAGAATTGTTCAATCATATGGAATAGTCGCGGCAAGGGACGAGAGTGCGCCCGCCGCAGGCCGCGGGCCGGGTGACACGTGTTTAACGCAGAGGCCGCGCGGCGATGGGATAGATAAGCGGTGCGCGCTCGACAATATTTCCGGCTCTTTGAAATTTTGAAAAAGAAGAAACGAGCCGAGCGCACTCGGCGTCGAGAACCCGCGACGGGACGCGCGATATGCATAACAGTGAGGGACAAATGGCACGAGCCCACGATCCGTTTGCTCAGGTGTTTGTCCTCGTGTGGACTCAAGTCGAGTGGAAAATTGATATTGCGTGGCGTGAGTGTTGCAGGCTGTAGCCCAAAAAGAGAGGCAGATTCCCCCAAAAAAGTTAATCCAAAGTCAGTTAGCTTGCGGTGCTTCATCCGATCAAGACCTGCTGCTGCTGCTGCGGCTGATGTTGCACTGCTGCTGCTGCTGCTGCTGCTGCTGCTGCTGTAGCTGCTGCAAGGGCGAGAACGTCGGCTCGCTGGAGCCTCCTCGGAAGGACGAGTTACATATCTTTATTTTTCCTCATTTCGTTTTTTGTTAAATTGATTATTCAGATATATTTCTTTATCTTATCTCTAGCTTCTGTTCAAATAATCTTTGCTTCTACGGTACATAATTGTAAAAATTCGGCGGGTCGAAATCACAAATCGCAACGGAGTCTCGCAGTGCTACGCAGGAGATTTTTCGAAAAATTGTGAGTCAATTTTTTTTCCACGATAATTACCCTTGATAATATATAATTCTATTTTAATCTTTGCTATAGAAATTCAGTCGACCGGTCGAGTGCGTAACGCTCTTTTGATTATATTATAAAGTTAATACGATTATTAAAAGTTTATCAAAAGTGCGCTTACATATATATATATATATATATATGTAATATTCAAAGATCAAAGAGAGTTTTAGAAAATATAATATCAGATCATTTCCTTTTGTAACGTTCAACTAAGATGTCATTGATATTGTCTTGTTGAAACGGTTTTGAAATTAGAAATTCCAAGGTCATACGAATTCGAGCATCCAACTTTATTGTGCAATATGTCAGGCAGATTGATCAATTTCTTTGAAGAAGAATATTAACACGGAAGTAATCTTTTTCATTGCCAACCGAATCTGGACCTATCGCACCTCTTTCAGTATCTCAAGATCGCATCTAATAATCAATGGCCTGGCGATATATGAATATGATTCGCGAGAGTCCAGGTATAGTAGGTGCTTTGCACGCGGTCATCTTATCAGCACGCGCAATTACCAACAAACAATGCAAATTCTAAGTTCCACGTGCGCACAGCCCGCGGCAACGGTGAGACGAGTTGGCGCTCGGCGCGTATTCGTGTCACCTGCTCGCGCTATACCGTCAGGCCGAAAGGGTTCCATATGACACTCGTTCCACTGTTTGGGTTTGGTGGAATCGCATTTCTTCGACCACTTAACGGAAGTAAGTAATGAATCGACCTTATTTCTCATTCGACGTGTTAACGATTCTGAAGAACGAGTCTTTATTTCGTCAAATTTCGATCTACCGCCTTGTTACCAGGCAGGTATATAACACTGAGCGATTCGTTGGCATTCCAGATGATCATTTCAAAAGCAACAACATTTTTTACTTAACATTCCTCGAAGTAGCATATTGTATTCTTAAATCGTGTTGATTTCGACTCGGGCTTTGAAAGCTGAAAAATCTGCCAATACCTTCTCGAAGAGCACAAGTGGAGGTAAAAATGTTAAAATTCAATTCGTTCGAGTTTTCCTCAATAACTCTTATTCAAATCGATCTAATCTCTCACCCGCACAAGCTCGTCTAATTCAATTCTTAAAAAAATTTTGGGTCTCGACATTCTCGTATTCTTATTTATCCTATGTTGCAAAAGTTTGTAAGAGTATACCACCGACGAAGAAAAAATGTATTGATCAATTTGAACATCAATCAATTTCGATATTAATTTCAAAAGCGACGCGAAGCTTCGCCATATAGTGATAAAGATTTTAAAAAGTGCGAAAGCTCCAGCCTGGTGGATTTTTATTTATTCTATATACCCACAACCGAAAATCGTGCAGCTCTCGCATGAATCGTCACGAGCGGACAGTTAAAAGCCGCGCGACGATCGCATGCGAGCACACACGACGAGGAAAACGAGGCAAGCTATACAATGTAACGCAAGGTAAAGAGCGTTGAAAGAGAAATAATAAAGCGAAGAATACATAAGCTGAGTGTATAGGTGAAATTGAAGTTGGGGGGCTTATCGGAAGCTGGCTACCTATCGTGCGCGCACACGTTATGTAGCGACATGCATTTATGCATGTGTGCGAGAAGGAGAGAGAGAGAGAGAGAGAGAGAGAGAGAGAGAGAGAGAGAGAGAGAGAGAGAAACTGGCGACGATAGACCTCGCGCGACATTATCCAAATCGTTGTACATGGGTATAGGTGTATACCATTTGAACAGGTGGACGCGTGCGAAGGCGGCGGGCACCCAGCGCGCCGGTAACTTTCGATCCCGCGCGCCCGACCGCCTCGTTGGCTTCTGGCCCGACGCTTGATTTAACGGCTCGCCACTCGCCAATAATAAAAGGTATATAATCTCTTTTGATTACTTTTTTTTTATTTTTCATAAGTTTAATTGGCTACACGGTTCATTTCAAGTTTATTACATTAGTCGATACCCTAGATCCCGAGTTCGCATTTATAGATTCATTTATTTTACTTCTATTGCGACCAAAGCTCTCTTTGGATCTTGTTATACATTTATTATGTATTGTTGATAGAAAAAGAAGTTACACTTCTGCAGTCTCGACAAAGTTTAATTATATGTACATACTATTATTGATACACGAGGATTGAATTTTCTTTTATGTTATTCGCTGCGTAAATTTCCATTTCACGCACTAGTGCGTTTTTAAAATGGCTCTTATACGAGCACTCACAACATAAAATATTGTATCCGACCGACGCGTTAAAATTTAAACACTTGTGTAAACGTGTGCCGCTCGTCGCCGGCAGTTCGCCGACCACTCGTGGACGCGCCCGCACGTGTCTTTAAATTTTCACGCACTAGTTGCACAATATACTATTTCGATGGTTCAAATCTAGATCATGGATTATTAGGGCTGTGACATACATATGCCACAGTCGTACACATTAGGTTGTATAGTCTCGTGAAACTTGTTACGGGTCTAATGTATCATAAGACGATTTCCTTTTTAATAATTGTTAACAATTAAAAATATATGAGCTATGTACTACGCAGTACCCATTATAATAGTAAACAATTGTTAAATCGAGGCTCCTTGCAGAGAGTAGCACGTTTCATTTGTCCTTTCGTCAAATAGTCTTTGTGACCATATTTCAAATGTCAGTTATATAATAAGTAAAAGTGGGAAGAAAGTGGAAAAGTTCTACCGTATATTTACGAGAAATGGTGTTCCTTATTATTATTTTTCATAGCTAGTGTCGAAACGTGCTATTTTTAGTAAGGGGCGTCGACATGAAGATTATTTCAATACAGAATCTTCATTCGCAAAATAACAAGAAATCTTATTCGCTTAAGAGGAATTATAATTTATATCTATCATCGCTAATATTGAAAAAATAATCAAAATCAATTTGTTTAATCAACGTAAAAAATGTGTACAATGTCGACCATATAGATAAGAAACTATTTCTCCCATGATACAAACGTTTTCAAGATGACGATCTTCTTTCAATATTATACGTATATTTTTTTCAATATTCCTATCTGTTAGAGAATTCAAGTCAAGGATTCTAAAAAAAGAAATTCTTCATATTATGTTCACCTCAGTCAAATTATCACTTATCTTTCAGATAAAACTCAATTTTACTTCGTTTGTCAATGTAATTATTGTTTAAAAAATGGAAAAAGGGAGTACGAAATGAATTGTAATAGAATTAATACCAGTCAGTTTTTACTTTTGGCAGAAAATTATTTTATTGTGATTTTTACGAAAAATCATACATCAGAAGGCTTTACCTGGTCCATCGATCCAAACGATCAACAAACTGTGATTATTAACTAGTTTGTTCGTTCGGCTCGAGTTATTAGGTGAGCCTGCTCCAACGGTTAAATAAAAGTCGAAGATTTTTGGGGAACAACGTCGAATTCCAGAAGCTCATTATGTAGGTGACGATAAAAGAATCACAAGACTGGCTATTTACATTAGTTTTATACTGGCACGACAAAAGTCTTTTTCCAGCGTTGTTTCAGCTGTCGTAAGTATATTATAGACATACAAATCGCTTTTTACTTCTGTAAAAATTTGCGATAAGCTGCAGCCAAGTCACGAAGCTCCTGCTCAGTTGGCGTGAATGACGACTCAGTCCTCAAAATGGCTTTCGACTTTTCCAGATCCTGCACAGTGCGAAGTTATAAACTCAAAAGATTGAATAATTCATTAATCTGTAATTTTTTTCCGAATGACTATGAAATATTGATTTGCAACAAATTGATAATACCAAAGAAATTTAATCGATATTGTACATGTATGGAATTAATGTAATTGTATTTGCCACTTATCAAATTTCGTAGGATTTTTAATCTACATTACATCTTCCTTAATCTTAATTTATTTGGATTAACAAATCAAAGTTTTTCACGTGTACTATTGAAAAGTCGGTGAACCTGTCTTATACCATGCGGAATAAACTTGAAAAAGCAAATCAAATGATTTAAATAAATAATATTATTCATTACGGTAAATGAAAAAGTTATCGTATACGCACGGCCACGAAACCGACAAAGACGTTTATCCTTCAATTCAAATTAAAATATAAAATAATCCAAATCGGATCAAAAATAAAAATTTCCCATGAGACTCTTGATGAACATATAGTGTTCAGATAAGGGAAATACAAACATGTTTAAACAGCAGCTAGGATATAATAGGACATTAGCTGAACATTGAAATGGATGAGATTTATGATAATGTGCATATTTAATTGAATGTAAATTTTTTCCAGGAATCCTCTTTGATATTACGCCAACGAACAACTTGATATCAAATATATATAAGGCCATTTTCAAATTCATATCCAGTATAACATTGGCAAATAAATCAATGAACAAAATTTATCTTTACGTTTGCATTTTTTTTTAATAATACCTTCACTTTACCTTTAATAATTCGTGATTTCGTTTTTTTGAAATTTCATGTTGATAACGAGAATTTGAGATAGAACTTTTCGTATTATCTTTGGACTTAAATTCCCGATGTAAAGTTTCACTGGAATCATAAATACTGTTTTATTATTTTTAAACATGTATTTCAAAAGTCGGTTAATCCGTCAGCAAGAAATAGCATATTGAAAAAAAAATTTATTTAGTATATGATATTCTGAAAATTTAATATAAACTAAAAAAAAATATAAGTGAATATATATGAAAGTTCTGTAAATAGACATTAAAGTCGATAAATACAATGACTTCACCATTTTTGTATTCTTTTATCCACGTCCCTCTCTTGTTCCAAGTATTTGTTTAAAACTTCTCGTAAATCACTGTCTTGTTGCTGACACGAATGATCCATTGAACGTTTGCTCGCTTGACTCAATCATGGATATTATAACATTTACTTATGTAGCGAATTGTTCAGGCATACAGGACCATAACTTGCTCACTCACCGCGTCTTGTGCTCTTTTGTGGATATCCACGTAACCTAGGATACAACGATTGGTTTCGAAGAGAAATCTAAGGAAGAGAGGCTTTTGGGCCACCTTTGGGAAGTTGTAGAAATGGTTTTGGGTTTCTAAATGGGCCATATACACAGCAATTTATTTTAACGATTTTATATTACATATTCACAGTATTATCATATAATATAGGTTTCTGCGTGTGTGTGACGATCCACGAATAACTGAGAGAAGTCGAAACATTTGGGTAAAAGGTCAAGCGTATTACCTATTCGGGTACCCAATAATACATGTTAGAGAGTTTAATTATGATTGGTAACTCAAACAGGTGATGTTTTCTTTGTAAAACTCGCAAAGTCGAAATTTAATTTCTATGTTTATTCATAAAAATTTTCTAATTTTCAATGTCGCAGATAGGAAACCATTAAAATAAAATAAAATAAAATTCGAATTAATGTTAATTTTTATAGTTAGTTCTTTCATATATACCGGCAATATAAAGATAATATAAGATAATATAAGATAATGTAAGGATAATATGGTATAGATCTTAAGATCTTATAATCTTTCACAATTTCATGATAAAGCTTTTATAAAAATCTTTTATTCAATAATTCTTTTCAAGAATTCAAATAAAATATCAACCAACAATATTTTTATACAGCTTATTAGAAATTCTCATCTATTCACAGATGTATATATATTTCATATGAACAAAAATAAAATGCTATCTGTACACTTGATCCTTGATGCATCATTATTCCTCTATAGTCTGCGACTTTGGCTGAAAGTAAAACATTTTATGAGTTTCAATGACTTTTCTAATAATGTATAAAACTATTTAAAATACTCACCATGATATATATATGACTCGGTACGGACCTTTCCAGTACTTCGGCAAGTCTTGTTTTATTTAATTTGTATTCTTCATCTAAGGAGGAAGATAGCGATTAAATATGAAGTTCAATTATCAAGTTCCTTATATTATATCTTATTGTTTCTTTACCATTTGGAACTGATAGTGATAGAGAAGGAAGCGCTACATAACCGGCGACTAATGGTCTTAGTATCCATTCGACCTTTTTCTCACTTTCGGGGAGAATGCAAATTTCAATCTAACAGTACATACAATGTAAAAATGTTATCATTTGCAATACAAATATTAAATAAGTTAATCTTTAACAATTTGAATGAAATATTATTATGAATTTAAAACAAATCTTTCTTGGCAAAGAAAAATCATAAGATACCTGTTTATGTCCAGCAAACATAAAAGCATCACTAGCTTCCATACTCAGTCGTAATGTAATCAAATAATCGGAATGATTTTTTATGAAGTATGAAACACATAGTGGTGTTCGAACCCAACCATAAGAAGGTATTTTGGTTTCTAAACCTATAATTGCATCTTCTACCCACAGGGGACTCAATGTTACGCTGCTACTTGTAATCGCTACAAGTTTATTATTTGCTCTAAAGTAAACAAGCATGAGTTAATTCAAACATTAAACATTCATTATTTGATTGAAAAATGGGTAACACCTACCGTTTCCATTTTATAGTGTAAACTCCCGTACTTGTGGGTTGCTCACTACCGATTTTTGGAACAATACGGTAAACGTCAGTACCAGCTTCACCATCGTATAAAACAGTTCTTTTCAAGATACTATCCTGACATGATTCGTTTTCTTGACTTATTGAGTTACCCTAAAATTGATTTCAAATTATGATATAATAACCAAAAAATACATTTTTATTAGTAAATGGATAATACAAATATGGATCATTTACTAATTCTATTGATGTATCTTCTATTTCGATGGGCCAAGGTGAAGTACAAGTTATATGAGGCATGATAAATAATGGCTCATTTATGAAGCCCTTAGTAAGAGGTTCATATAACATTGTATAAAACTGAGTAGAGACATCAAAAGGTTTTACAACAGAAAATGAATAATTTGTTTCTCTCGAATCTTTCTTCTGTCCAGATCTAAAATACTCAACCTAAAATGGAATCAACAATAATTAAGTTGGATAGTTTATAGAAATTTAGAAAATATGCAATATACCTTGATATTGAAATTTCTATCTCCTATATTATGTGCCCTAGCATAAACTAATCGTTCCTGAGAAGTATTAGCTTTGATAGAATCAATTTCAAAAACAACAGACGATATTTTCTCATTCATGTTCAAACTCATTTCAGCTAAAAGAAAAATAATGCAAATAACATGATGAAATTTTAAACTAGAAATTAAATTAATACTTACTGAGTTGTTCAGTACTATCTTGTAGTAAGTTCACTAAAATATTTGCAGAAGAAATATTTTCATTAGTTGATACTGATATTTTGATAGGGAACCATTCGCCCATAAGTGCTGGTTGTTGAGAATCTATTGTTATTGCTACATTTGATTCTTCTTGGTGAATCTTTGTTGTAATCAATGGTCGTATTGTATCAAATATTCCTCCTCTGAGAAGAAGACGTCAATATTAGAATAACATTAATATAAAAGATAGTGAAAAATGTAATCATTGAATCAGCTCTCCATTGCTGAAGTAACTGAAATTTGATAGAAAGATTTGTTCAAAACCCATGTATTGGTTCTATAATTATTGCAATAACATATTGAAACTTTTCCTAGAATATTTTAAAACATATGAGCAGAAAAATTAAATTAAAAAAGTTTTGAAAATAATGTTTATTTTAATTAATTATATTTTTTTAGTGGCTCATTAGTTTAACTATATATTTTGACATTGAGAAGTGTGCTTTCAGCATTGTAGTAATAAAGAATGAATAGTTATTTATCAAAACTATATTCAAAGTTTTACGCTAATATTTTAACGGATAATTTTGCAAATCATTCATTTTATGAAAAAAGGAATTATAATATCGATTTAAAAATTGTCACCTCAGTTGCTGAATTTCAGGGTATAGGCGATCAAGAAGATTAACTTCTTTCCCAGCAGCCGAAAAGCGTAATATGATACATCTCTTTTCATTCCCAAGGTATAAGGATACTGTGCTAAGTTGAATTTCGGGAGAATCATTTTGTTGAGGAGCTTGAAACTGACAGAGAAATTTTCTCGACTCCTTGGCACTGAATACAAGATTTCCTCCTTTTTTAGTATCAGTTATAGGGAAGTCAGAATTATAACCTGGACTAGTAACAGTAACTAATCCCTTAGAGAATTCAACATTATCATGATAAAGATTCCTAGACATAGAATATTAATATATTTAAATTTAAAGAATTCAACCAATATAAAATAAATAAATTACCTAACAAAAACTTCGATTGTTATCACAGAATTAACTGCAAATTTTGACTGAGTGAAACGAGCTTTAACATCGATAAAAGATGTCATGTTATCATCGTCTAATGTAAAAACTAAAGGTTCAGTACGAGTAACTTGTGCAGACCATTTGTCAATTGCAGAATCTTTTAAAGTATCTGGTAAATCTGGCTCAGAAATTGGAGGTTTGTTCTGAAAAAATGGAAATCACATTGAATTCGTTTGATTACCGTAAAAAATTATTTTTCTAGATTAACATTCTTATACCTGAAGAATGTTCATGACGTTTTGAAAAATCATCGTTTTTCGTTCTAACGTAAATGTAGTTGAAGGTCCCAAGGCTTCTAAGGCGAGTGTAAGATAATCTTGGATACTTGCAGATAAATATGCAGCATTCAGAGCACTTTTCAATATATCAGTCAGTAGAACGGGCCATCTTTCACTTCGATACTCCCACAACATATGCATCAGTAATCTTAAAATCATTTATTTTTCTTAGATTAGGACTTTCTCAGTAGAAATGAAAAACATCTCATGAAACGAAGTTCTCTATACTCACGTTAGCACTTTACCATAATCTTTACAATTGAAATATTCTTCGGCCATTTCGACAACTTGAATAAGAATAAGAATATATTAAAATCAAGAAAAAACAAAATTTCATTGTTTAAAAATTGATAAATACCCAAAAGTCGACGCATTCGTGGACATCTATAAATTTTGAATTGTGAAATTGCATTCCCCAATAATCCAATTATGATCATCTGGAAAATCAACTATTAGATAATGTAAAATGTAAAAAAATAATTATAATTAATTCATAAGACTTCTTACCGAATGATTGACAGTTGTTTTTTCTTTAAACTGCAAAGCTTGTATAGCTGCAGCTTCACGTGTCATATCGGCTGGTTCTGCATTAAGTTTACCTGGTCTCCATGGTCTTTGGCCATAGAACTCCAATTTCTCTTCACCTGATAGTGGGTCTGGATCCGGGTATGAATCAACATTCTAGGTTGAATTTAAATTATTTCATTAAAAAATTAGAAAGATTTCACAGTACATTTCTCTTTTGACTCACATTGCAAAGTTGTTTGCAGGCATTATGTCTTTGCTTCGCATGAGTTGCAGCTAACTGAAAATAATAGCCAGGATGTTGTGTTTGTACTGCTGGTAATCCTTGCCTTATTGCTTCATCAAAAAGTTCAGCAAAAGTTGAGTATTGATTAGACATCCAGGCATGGTGTTCGAACATCAATTCTTTGGGTCCTGTTCGTGATCTAAACCTTTCTGTATGACTTCTAAATTGAGAAATTGCATCTTTTGGCAGCTTCAGGTTGAACATTAATCTGCAGAGTTTGTAATTGATAAAGGAAGCTATTGTTTTAATTTCTAAAGAGTTTGTGTCAACCATTCGAATGTCTAACAAATTATTGTATGCTTGTTGATAATGCCTGTAAAAATATCAAAATTAGATACGAAGATAAAAACAAAATGAATTTCTTACTCACTTGTGAGCTGTATTCTGATCTTGTCTCAACTCATTCAGAAATGCCATTTTGAACTGATGCCTCACAAATAAATATTGATGCGCTGTTTTATTTAATTGTTCTCTATGACTTTTCACTATTCTATATTCTTGGTGGTAGCAGCTCTGTGCTAAATCGTATAGGACATGCTCCAATCTAAAAATTGGAAATAGCAAAATAATTACTGGAAAAATTATAGTGATTATCAAAACGTTCTACAGATATTTACCTAAAAGTATAACCTAAAAGATGATCTGCATATGGTAGAAAGTAAAGAGTTTTAGCTGGCAATTCACATGCAGCACAAAGTGCAGTTGCTCGCTCAGTAGCTACTAAGTCTTCAGTACCAGGTAAAGGAGGAGTTTGCTTTTGTATCAAAACCACTGCAATTTTTGTGTTTCTCCCTTCCAAGGCCGCTCTACATTTACAAGAGCAATATTAAATCTAAACAGTATATATACGTTCAAAACGTTGAAAATTTTATTTGAACATGTACCTTAAAGACTGTACTCTTGAAGCGCACTCCATTTTCTTTTCATTCCACTGTGTATCATGCCAATCGAGATCATAAAATACTACAATAACTGCTGGTACTTCATTCATATATTTATTCATCCAATTACGTTTCAATATTCCTTTAGGTATGTACCATTCATATGAGTTACGCTGTAACAAGTAACAATATAATTTCATAACATAACTTGTGGCTCTGATTCATTGAATATATATAATATACTGTTTGATTCAATATATTGAGTGAGAAACTGTTGAGTGCATACTTTTGGTTTGACTGTTGGAAATTCATGTACACTAGTGAATAATTTGAACTGCACTGCTGCACTATCTGTTCTTCGATTGTAGTTAAAAGCATCCCAAATCGAATGGTGAATTGTGTTAGCAACGTCCAAGCCAACAAAACCAATAAGAGCCAGAGGACGGGCTGTCAATTCTGCTGCTAACTCTGACATTCTTGCGAGCTTATAATTGAGATTATTGATCAGAAAATATTTCATGGAAAATAAATTGATTAATTTATCATTTGAATAAATCTTACCTTTCAAAACCTTTCAAATCAAATTAACCATTTTTCTAATAATGTTTCTCAAAAAAGAAACAATAATAATATTTACATGCAATTGTTAACAACAATCATGCTGATGTTCATTAATGATACTTTTTTTTTTATTTGTTCATTAATGATACTTGAGCTTGGAAGGTTATAGAAGAGCAACTTTTCCAGCTCCTCAAATTATGGGTTTATTCAACAGTATATACTTTATAAAGTCCAATTCTCGACCGATGAAACACAAACGTGATTTTGATTGGTTGTTCCACATGAACCAACACATGAACGAACCAAACGAACGAACTCTGGGGACCGAGCGGGGGTGAAAATCCAATATGGCACCGAATTCCTCTCCCCCCCCCCAGAAGCGAGACGACCATTGACCCCCACTCTACCCTCGTACATGACTTTTCATTGGTCTCTACAACAGAACCCGACTGAACCCGACCAAGTCGACACCAGTCGACACCCCCCAGTAGTTTTCACACTTGAGTTGAAGTTGAACTTGCAAATACTTTCTTCGTTGTGAATAAATAAAAATTCGGAGTAGGAAATGAATTTTAATACTCTAGTACATAGATTAGTGAGATCGACGCGTACTCCTCTCACCAGAAATCAAGAGGTGAGTCCAGTTTTCAACTCGGTCTAGAAAACGTGATATAACCTACATATTTCAACTTATTAATTGTCGAATATTTCAGTTGCATTAACAATTTTTCATATTTTGTTTAGCTGAAAGCTTACGCAACTAAATCAGATAATGAAGTGGAGATTCCTGTAAATCCTTTAGAGAAAATATTTTCTGCCAGCCAACAAAAGGAAAATGGTGTTATTTATGATAAAAAACCATTCAAAATCTTGTGTGAGGAAGGAAAAGTATATAGCTGGTGTTTATGCGGACATAGCAAAAATCAACCATTTTGCGATGGAACACATAAGAATCCGTTTTTGAAAGTTACGTTGAAACCAATTAAATTCACAGTAACAAAAACAAAAGAATATTGGCTCTGCAATTGTAAACAAACTCAGAATAGACCATTTTGTGATGGGACTCATAAAAATAAAGAGATTCAAGAAAAAAGATTGCCTTGAGGTCTATTGATGGTATATATTTTTTTTTTATGATTTACAATCAACCATCAAGATAATTGATAATTGTAAAAAATCAATTTACAAAGATCTTGTAAATAGGTTTATATCATTTGTACATATGAATGAAAAAGTTACTAGTTGAAATAAAAAATAACATTCAATCTTATTCTCCTGATTAATTGAAATAAGAAAAAACAAACCTGTCTGTTTGGGTAGCTTTTTAAATTAAAATATATCAAAATGTAGAAGTGTTATTAATTATGACATTGACATATCTACCTTTCCTTCAAGTGAACAACTACTCGTGCTTAAATTTAACCAATATAATTTATGTTATACTTTTTACAAGTTTTATTTGATATTTTACATCTATGCATTTGTAATGTAATTTTTGGGTTGTAAAGCAAGTTTCAGTTCTTTTTATTTTTTAACATTTTTACTCACCAACTTAAGTTAATTTCCGTTAATTCCAGTAAATTTTTATTAAATTTTTAGTTTGAGCAGAAGATACTATTGAGATAAATGAGTAACAGTGCTCAACCAAAAAGAATTGACATTGATTATTGTAATCTCATCTCACGATATTTCCACAATAGCACTCAGTGACCAATATTACAAATGTTTAAGCTCTTTCAATCAAGTGGACAAACTGTGATCAAAATAAATACATACATGGTTCCATGTCCAAATTCTACAACTTCCCAAATATTAAAAAAATCTTAATATTAATATATTTATAAAATGAGAATGATATATTACAGATGAAAAGGATCTTATTAATCCTGCATTTCTTTTCAATCCAAATCCATTTTAAAACGTTAAAAGAAATAATGTAATCATTGTATTGATATACAAAATTCATCTTGAGAAAATCCAAAATCATCGGATATTTTTTATGAACAGAGATGTATGATACTACTAATTTCACGGTGATGCTGAAGTGATATTTCATTCATGTAAAAATTGAAGAAAATAACCGCAAGAACTCAAATAAATGACGGTGTGAAGATCGGAATTGGCACTTTCATTCATTGCTGCGACTCGACTAATTCAACTGCTAGTTTCTATTCTAAAAATTAATTATAAATACATCTTGACTCTTAAGTCCTGTTTTTATTCAACGGTTTGAAACCTTATGACGTAATTTTCTTTAAATTTCTCTCTTCCTTTTTTTTTACAAAAAAGCTATTTGAGCGAATTCTTCATTACCAGTTGTCTTTAAAGATAAAGCTATTAAAGCGCAAACGTCGGTGAAATTACAAAATTTATAATTATAATACACTTTACAGCTTGATAATATCATACTTATCATACTTATACACAAGGTGCAATATCGTCACTGACAGGTATGCGTAACAATTGACAGGTAGCTTTATTTGCATAGAAAAACAAACACTCGCCATCAAAATCGGAATACGAGCCAAAACGGACTTTTTAACGAGCTCCTATCTCTTCGCTGTAGGTCGTATTCGATCTTTTTCTGTTTCTCTGCATTCAGCTACTGTCCATTCTGGATCATTTGGGTCTTCCCCTTCATTATCGAAGTAAGCCGATTCTGTTGAATCTGATTCTTCCGCAGAATCTAATCCTGCTACCTGATCAGAAAAATATTCTTACAATGAGTTCAAATAAATTGATTTTTCTCGAGTGAAACATACTTTCTACAAGTCTCTTACATTTATACTTTCTTGTACTTGAGAACGTTGCTCCACTTCAGCTTCTACTTGTGATGACAAATGATCAATCGGCATAGATTCCAGCATCTTACTATAATCCTCATCAGTCAATGGAAAAGTTCTTGGTTCATACGGCAAAACTAGCTGTGAAATTTATGTATTCTGTTATATATCAATCACAAAAAAAATAAATATATTTTTATCACAGCGGAAGAGAAATGCCAACTTCTCTCCAGCTGTAGACGAAACAGTTATTTTCATATCAAGGGCGACATGACCCTCGAGCCGGCTACACCGGCCCTCGGCCCTAGCTGATCACCCGCAGGTCCAAGTTGCGCTCTACGCCCATGGTACGAAGATAATTTTTGCGCGAAGATAAAAAACGTGAAGTTTGCTTTTGGTCTTGTTTTTGGGTGTAATAATATATTATGCATCCGAGCGAGGTTTCGCGATTTCGGCACGAAAATCGTTCTTAAATTTACAAACGTTACGAAATAGCGTAGATGAGCAAGGTCCATATACTATTTTTCGTACCTCCCTGGAGAAAAGTACCAATTTTTGCAAACGCCTGGACGCAAAGTGTCAATTTTGCTCCCTAGCGTTCGCAAAGAATGACACTTTTCTCTCACTAGAGACGAAAAATAGCATATGCACCTCGCTCATCTAGACTATTTCGGCACGTGCAAACTTACCACCACGATTTGCGTGCCGAAATCACCTAATCTCGCTCAGGTGCATAATATATTATTACGTCCAAAGGAAGTTTTATGGTTACAACGCATGTACTACTTGGTTAACAAGTAATACGTCATTTGTGCAACAAGAGTAATTCATTTGTAAAGTGTTTTACGTATTAATAAAAATGCACAACGTTTACTTGTTAGTAATCATGAGGATCACGGATTAAGGAAGCTTGCACTCTAAGTGAAAATCAGTTGCAGAAACGGATGTGGGCAGTGCCGAGATAAACATAAGTGTATTCAATCAACTCGGCACAATCAATTTTCTAGTGGAAAGTGAAGAGTGAAATTTCAAGTCACATTTCATAATATTTTTTTTAATTTTGATCCATTTACAATTAAAATCATCAGTTGACTTTGGTTCTCACTAGAAGACAGTTTCGCCATTGGGTGACAAATAATGATGAAACTTTGTGAGATGGTTTCTGAGAATTTAAATAAATAATATATGCAGCCGTGCGGGATAACCGTGTATCTTTATCTGTGGGGATCTATCTATACAGATGATGGACAGTCGATGGTCAAAATCGATAACGATTTACAAATATGAATACGTTAGTCCACACGACTGCATCTGTTTGGATGCCCAGAAACCACCACACAAATTCTCATCGTGATTGGTTATCCGGGAAGTCAAGTCACTTTGTCAGTAGAAGACTTAAATCAAATGCTGATGCTAGAAACATTTCAAATAAACATGCCGATATTTGTTGTGTAAATAAAATAAATACTCTTTAAAAAGAATGTCTGGTGAAAATCACGATCGAAATTCATAAAAATAACACTCAATTACGATAAAAGAAAACTGAAAAAAGACGAAACCGTAACACTTTCAGTGAAGCAATCATGATAGCCGATAGTCTTGAGATACTAATAAACAACTATTCATTTCTTTGGAAGAGAAACATGCAATGTGGAATCTGTAATGGTCTCTGTGAATGATTTAGAAGAAAGAAGTAGCATCATTCAAGCCAGTTGGTAAAATTATGAAAACTGATTTGATTATACTAATCAAATTCAATTGAAGTCTTAGTCATTCATTGTACTCAAAATACTGTTCAAGAATAGAATGCAAAAGCCGTTATTCTAATTTATCATAATGTGGTGTAAAATTACATCAATTGTAAAACCCAAACATTCAAATTCTTAGTTGAGCATCAGCTGTATCTGATGTAATAAGCCTGAATATAGTGTGTTTCAATTATTTTTCATCACTTGTACCGAAAAGTTGATCATTAAACCTTAGTTTTCTACACTCGTGATGAAAAATACTGTTCGATACTAGATCAAAAGACGATTTCTAGGCACGTGTGATTACCACCTTCGCTTTGCTCGGGCGGCAAACCTCCCACGTGCCTAGAATTCGTCTTTTGGTCTAGTATCGAAATGTACTATTTCCGAATTATCATTACCGATATCAACAATTTTCCTCTCGATTTTTTCTCAGTTTCTTCTGCAATATTTGTAAATTGGATTTTCGACAAAACTTACCTCATGTTCTTCTTCATTAACTGGAGTAGCTGGTTCTTCTTTTTGAGAGCGTGACGTGGACATAGTTCTACGACGTAGTGCATTTTGCAAAGAGCCCGAGCGATGATGGGCTTCCCCTTGCAAGTGTTCTATGTCGTGAAGATTCGATGGTGTCGCCGGTGGTGTAGTTATAGGCGACATCGTATCCCCGCCAAAATCACTTGCGTGAGGTGACAATGGATCTACAAATTCAAATGAATTTAATACGTTTTTACTACAGAGCATTTGAGCACGTATAAAGAACGTGCGTTTCACCCAATTGTAAACAAAAATAACATGCACCGCTCAGTTTCGTACCGAAACGCACAACCTTGCTCAAATGTATAATATAAAATTATATTAAACAAATTATTTCTTTTTAACGTCCACAAGTTTCAAACGACGAATAAAATTATATTATGTAACGATATGACAATTCAATTCGGTAAAATTTCCTCCTGAATTCCCATTTCTTCTGATATAAAATTGTAGGAAATTTTTTTATCTTTTTTCCAACTCACACACTTTTCATGTTAATAACATAGTTACATAGAAAAATAAAAATTGCTATATCAATCTCTATTAACGATATGAATCTTTATGAACGAAAATATATAAATATATGATTCAAGAAACATAAGTCCACATCGACCTACCTGGCGTGTTAGCACCGCTGTCTGCTCGACTATCCGTACGCCGGTTAGGACGAATCCGCGTCTGATATGGTAGATTTATGTATGTCATAAAACGTTTATTTTCTTCTTTTTCGCTTCGCTCATGCCGTAATACAATTGTCTCATCGGAAACGTCTTCAACCTATACAGTAAAAATTTAAATCAAGCAAGTCCACAAAAGTCTCTTTTTTGTAGAATATGAAAGCTTACGTCATTGTCCAGCATTGGTTTTTGCACAGCGCCATTTTTTACGTCCGAATGCAATGGATCGTCGCATACTCTCCATCTAGTTAAATATACAGAATAAATTTGCAATTGATCAACAACAATATGAAGAATATTGAACAAACTTTGGTACATACTTTGGAATTTGAATTTCTTTGTAGGGCAGTTTTTCTAGTCTCGTAGATGAAGCAACACTGTATGGTATGACAATGTTGTCAATATCGTAGGAATTTTGCCGTAAACGACTGCAACAATGTAAAAGACAAAGTTGTATATCTCAAATGAAATCCAAACATTAATACAAAATTAAAATATTATAAATTTATTGTTTGAGCAACGGCTGTTAACATAATTGACTCATCTAATTATTCAGTAAATAACAACGTGCTCATTGGACTTGGAATCAATAGCTAGAAAACATAACCTTTTGCGAGAAGAAAGAAAAACCTAGTGACGAAGTAATCAACATTTTTTGAGAATGAAAATTGCGCAGAAAAATTCACTAAGTCCGTTTCTATAAAGCGAAGATAAAAATTAATTTTGTCTCCCAAAAGTGCACAATAACAGACTGAAGCGAATAGAAGCGCCGTACGCGATGACAAAATGGTGGAATCTAAAAAAAACATTCGGATTCGTATAGCTCTTACCTATGACCGTGAGTGTTTGAGGATTTCTCCTTAAGCGTATTTTTCTCAGAAGGAGGGGCCAGCGCAGCCGTCGCGGTCGCTGTCGGATTGGCGCTTAGCTGCTGCTGAAGAGGGGAAGGCACTGGCGATGAGTACTTGCTCGAACTGGAGAGCGCGCTAGCCTCCTCCTCTTCCGCCGTCGCCGGTAGTTGCGACTGCTGCTGAAGTTGCTGTTGGTGAGGATGCTTCGGCGGGCGCTTCCGACTGACCCCATGATTGGGCCTATCGGAGTTACTCCGATTCCGCTTATCTTTGAGGACCTTACGTTTTATCCCTGCAACAAAAATATGTTTGTCTTTATTATCGCGTTGAGTTCATTAACTTATTTGAAGGATATTGAAAAATTCTATATTATGTCATGGAACATAAATTTCAATATAATAAATGAAACAATAGCAGTAATATAATAAATTCATTTTTTTTTTCATTAAAATTATAGTGATTCACTTTCGAAAATATTACCAAGCTATTTTAAAAATTTTTGGAACACAATTGAAAACGAAAAGATGTTATTCACTTACTTGCTGATACCAAACTTGTTTGAGATTTTTTCAATCTCGGAGGATAATTGGGTCGGTGATCAGATGTCTTTTTGTTTCTCCTTTCAATTGTATCCTTATCTTTGAGTTTGGTGACCCGCAAGTTACCTCGATTTATTTTCTGTTGCCAATCATAAGTTTTCATAATAGAGTCCATGTGTACTGAGTGGATTATTTCTGAAAAAATTGTGATATCATTACTTTCATGAAAACTAATTTATATTTACTAGTCTATATTGCATACCGTCAGGCATGGAAAGCACGGGGTGAAAACCGGGGTCGAGGGCCGCGACGCGCTCTGGTACGGAAAGCAAGTCGAGGGTGTCCTGTGATGGAGTTGGGTCCCTCCTGCCGGTGCAGAGTGCGCAAGGCGAGAGACTCCCGTCACAGCTACAACGTAGAGTGGCAGGTCTCGCAGCTTTCCTCGACACCTCATGTAGGCCCTGCAGGTGGACAAGCTTGCGCTTCCTGTACAGCGACTTGACGAACGGTCTGGTGCGGCTCGCCCCATAGTTGGAGTAGCCACCGACGCCAATCTCGGCCGGTCCCTCGAAGCCGGAGCCACAGCGGCTGCTAGGAAGCGAGCCACTGTAGCCATTGATCGGTGCCTCAAGGATCGGCGTCGTCGTCGCCGCCGTTGTCGTCGTCGTCGTCGTCGTCGGCAGCGGTGCTTCCAGCATCACCAAGCCCTTAGCCGCTCGGATCTGGCGTTGCAGGTCGTTGTGCTGCCGGATCTTGTATTCGAGGTCGGCGATTTGCGCCTGCAGCCACGTCCATCGCGAGGCTACACTTGCTCGGTCTTGCGCGTACCGCCAACCAGCCCGCTTCGATCTGCAACAACAAATGTATAATATTAATCATTATAAACAAGTTAATACTCTTCAATACGGTTCTAATATGATATTTGCTAACTACTTTTAAAGTTTAGATAAATCCTACATAAGTTTGTAAGCTAATACATTTACATAGTACTTGAATCGAGTATCAAAACATGGCTGAAGGAAGATTATTTTTCACTACGCTTTGCCGTAAAAATAAGACAAGATTGCAACTTGCGATTTAAATGAAAAGAAAATGAATAAATGTGACAGACTTTTATATCAGCAATACTACATTAAATACATATAAAATATTTGTTTTTCACTCTTTTTTCATAAGTTGTTGTTGTTGTTGTTGTATACTCTTTTTTAATAAGGGAATCTAGTACAGAATAAGATTCGAATTATGCATTCATTGATATCAATCATGTGTCGATGATTCACTCTTTAAGGTTTAAATAGATCATCAATATATATTTTTATGAAAAATTGAAATTAGTAAGGTAAACCGGGAAGAGTTTGGATAATCTTCATCATTGGATTTTTCCCATACTCCTAGCAAGTAGAACTTGATCTTGCTCTGGAAGTTTTGATCTCACACATATACGCAACTGTTAACATTTTTTACTAATTAACTATTAGCTGAAAATTATTCACTTGGTCAACATCAAGTCGTTCATTTCTAGTTTGCTGCTGTTTTTGTACGAAGCAAAATTTAGATGATACCTCCGTGTTCTTGACATACTGTACGTTAACATTCAAAAATTCAATTTCCCCATCGCGTAATTAAACGTCAATCAGGTAGAGGGTGAGTTTACTTATAATTTTTATTTTTAGGCGACGATCCATAATTGCATATACATACACAATATTTGACGTGTACGAAGTTATTCTTGTATGAACTCACCCCGGCCTCGTCTATCTATTTTATAACGATTTTATAGATCTTTCTTTTTATTTTATACACTTAGTTTAATAAAGAACTATTCAATGAGGTCACTGTCGTAAAAGACTGTCAAATACTTGCATCTACAATCTCTTGTTTTTAAAATATTAGTTTTTGAGTTTCGATCGTGTTGAGGACCAATCCTTGTAGAGAAAGGATTAAATAAAAAAACTCCAACTTCAAATCTTCAAAATGCAAAGTTTCGCCAGCATGTTGGCCTCATTAGGCAAGAATAATTGAAAAGAATCACAATATTAAAATTAAGCTGTGGAAATCCATTTGCACAGTCAAGCGAATAGACACTGAGTGAATGGATCTTTTCCGATTATACTTGGCCTGATGAGGCCTGCAAACCCGCGTTGACGAAATGTTGTATTTAAAAAATTTGGAGACAGAGTTTTTTATTAAATTCCCTCTTCACAAGGATTGGTTTTCCACAATCAAAATAATCAGCTGGTTTTTCAACAATGAAAGGCGTTTCAAACGATTTTTTATTATTGAGATTTGCTTAAAAACATAGAAGATCTTACATCAAACTTTTTAATTATAATCCAGCCCATTTTAAAAAAAAAAATCTCCCAGGTCTTTTGCAAATGAATAGATCTATAAATGAACTCGCGGAGGTCAATAGTTGAAATATTTGATAAGATTTCGATTAAATTATAAACAAGAATCAACAGATTGTAATAACTATTCCATTGTTTTAAATATTTTATGATATTGGAAGAGTAATTCAGATACAGATTGTACAGATTGTAATAACTATTCCATTGTTTCAAATATTTTATAATATTGGAAGAGCAATAAGTTACAAGTCATGAAACGCCTTTTCAAGTATTGACAAACTATTAGTGTTGAACTATTCGATTGCAGTAAGTTTGTGATTTTAATATTATTAGCATGACATTGATACACAAACGAATTAGTTTAAAAGTATATTATAGTATCACCAATTCTGTTAAAAGGCATTCATCTTTCGTGAAAAAAGTTTGTATTACTATTTACTAAATTAATGTTATTACTTCGTAAAAAAATACGAAGTAGTAACATCTTTTTTCTTCCATCTGATATTAAAATCATATTAGTTGAGAAAATTTGTGAAAATACTGTTTAATTTTCCACTTTATTGTCAAATAATACCTTCCAAAATACGTTTTATTTAAATGTATTCATAATGAAAATAAAAGTATATTCACTATTACTCATCGAAATTCAAGAATAATGGGCAATATTAAATCATCAAAAATTATTTTTCGTATCGTAGTTCCATAGTTCTTAATAGTAGTTAGTCATAAGTGAGTATTCTAGGCTTTCATTGCATTCATTGAATTTCTCACGAATTTCGCTTTTTCTCTTGTATGGGAGACCACATATTGACCAAAAAATGGATCATACCCGAGTACTTGTCATGCAAATACATCAACTCATAAGGACAAATTGCGATAAATTTGCTGAGATATGTTTTCGTGACGATTGAATTTATTCTGCATCTGATCAAGTTTACGTCTCTAGATAACACCTAAATATCCTTGATCACTTTTTAATATATGTATAGTAGACATTTTGACTGAGAGCATTTATTTCTCGATCATTTGCGTATTTTATAATAATTTTAGAGAAGCGAATTTAATGTGCTATCATAATCTATCAAGAAAAATCATAATCTATATTTTGGTGTCAGTAAAATTAAAAAGAACTATTTTATTCTTTATATACGAATGACTCAAATGACTTGATCAAATCTAAGTAATTATCACACAAGACAGTGGCTGGTGTGGCTTATACCTATAACACTAGCTCACAACTCGCTTATCCAGTGAGATTACCATTAGCTAATGTAATAAATGTTGTTGTATTTTGAATGTTCTATTACCACGACGGTTCAAGATCAAGATCATAGAACCAATGTTCCAAAGGATTATCACGAGCATAGCTTTATAACAAACGTCCTTTCAAATACCATTCTTTTGCAATTTTGCAATATCCAATACGCATTCTGTTAACCACCGCGAATTGGAAATTGGATATGCCTAACGTTTTTCTAAATTTCAGGCAACTTTTTAGCGTGATTCCCGTATTTTTCAAAAGTTTAAGCTTGTCAAGATCATGTTTGCGTTTATTTACATATGGAAAGCTTGGAAGACATTAATTTTGATGATGCAAAGCTATATTTAGATTTGTAGTATTATAAAATAGAATAGTAACGATCATGGGTTTAGAAAAATATATTTTTACTTCGACCAATTTGATAGTTGATATGTATAGTATTATTTGTTTATAGTTAATGTTCAATTAAAATTGAACAAGTAATTGAAAATATTGGAACAAAGTAAATTCCGTTTTTAAGATTGGAGTCAATTATTCATATAAAAAAGTGACGATATTTTTAAAAACCATTGAATGTTTTTACCTGAAGCTAGAAAAATTTGTTGAACAATAAATGTCAGTAATATGCTCTAAAAAATTGGAAGTTTTACGAAGTTGTTAAATTTAACGACTCGATTTTCTCTTTCTTTTCTTTACCCAATTCTGGTACTGATCTATATTTTTCAATTAACTAAAATTTTTGGCTGAAAATGGAACATGTGCATTTATATCATAAATATTAATACAACGAAAATTGAATAAGAGATTGGACAGAGGTTGAAATTGACATTTCAATTAAATGTTGCTGACTGGGTATTAAATAAACATAAATGGTGTAATATGATTTATACAATAGATAATAAATACAATTAGTTTCAGAATTGTTTTTGACTAAATAAATACGCCATGTGATAACTTTAAGTTTGTATCAAACTAATTGAAATCTTTTCATTATGAAATGTAAGAATTATTGAAAAATTATAAAATGATAAATAATTCGATGTATACAATTATGTCATCAATCTTATAAATTTAAGAAAAAAAAATCATTCACTGAGACTATAAGATCGGTACTCTACTTAATATCATAAACAGAAGATAAAAACGTATAAAAATTTGAAAGTGCGAGATTTTCAGAACACAATAAAATTTGCTAATGTGATAGTTTTCTACAGAAAGGAAAATCTAAGGTACTAGTAGACTTCTGACAGGTGTTATTTATTTTACAATCGTAAATTACATAAAAGTAAATGGAAAATAACTAACGACGTATAAATATTCACAAATGTGACGATTTTCTCTTCGTTATATTTTTATGAATTACAATATATTTACGATACCAGGGAGGGATTTAAGATCACACAGCTACAAATTTCCTGAAAGCAACGAAAAATAGTGCAAACAGCAGAATAGTAGAACTACTTTTATCAATAAATAATGCAGCATATTTGAAAATGCCATAAAAAACTTGCAAGCCTCAAATCAATTCTAAGAAATTGATCAAACAAACATGCATAAACTCAAAAGTGTGCTAAAAATAAAATACATCTTTTGAGAAAACTCGTTTTCTCACCAACAGAAGCGTGCAATTAAAAAAAATCACGGTGAAGAGATCGAACTAAATAAATCCTATTCGATTTATCTCACACATACAAGAATAGTAAAATAAGATACTAGAAAGCCACACTAATCAACTATCTAAATTCGAAGCACAAAATTCAGTCAAGAAATGCATTTAAATTTTCAAATTATTCTATTTCATCATCTCGTTCCAGTATTAAGGAAGGAGTTTAAAAGAATAAAATATTTGATAATAGCGTCGAGTACAATTGAAAACTGTATGTCAACATGAAATAACAAACATTTCATCAATTTGATTTCCACGACTTTAACAATAAACCAGATAGAGTTCAACGACTGACCCGAGAGAACTTGCACTTCGAGATTTGATGGAAAAAGCAGTAAAATAAAGATTTCAACAATATTCTTATTTGAGCACTCACATTGGTAACTGTTGTTGATGTGGATTATTAAAAGTCTGCATTTCGTCACAGCTTTCACCACCACTACTCGACGCAGTACAGTCCGAGTCATAAGCGTCCTGCAGAATCTTGAGCCTTGTAGCTAACGGTCCTGCAACTTTTTCCACTTCCTTACCGTCGATCTTAATTTGCGGCACGCCAAACGTAGGCATCCGGTTAGATGTGTTTATGTAATTGTCTCTAGAGCCGGCACCAAAATACCGACACACGTTCCTATGACGCACATTGAAACTGTTGTTCTGGGCAACGCAGCTTTTCCGCACTTTTTGCAGAAACGAGCTAACACTACCCGCGAGCTCTGGAAAGTTGCGCGTGTTGCCAGCCTTGGGGGTGAGACTCGCCAGGTCCTGGTAAATGCACTTTCTAGCGCTTTTCTGAGCGAGCTCGAGTACATAACTGGCTTCCTCTGCTACATGTTCACCAACCAATCTCGACTGGACTTTACGTAGCCTCCGCATGAGAAATGACATTTTACGCTCAAGCTCGTTCTGCCGCCTCTCCACCTGCGACTGGCTTTCTGTAACCTCTTCAAGCTTCGTAAGCTGCTGCTGCTGGTGATGCTGAAGCTGCAACTGTTGATGCTCCCGGTCTACGGCACTACCATTGTCTGACAGGTTGTCGTTACACAAGCCCATCACATCCACATCATTGAGGAGAGTGAGTGGAAAGGCTTCACCATCTGGAAAGATCTCCGAAACACTTTCGGAAATTCCCTGCGATGAACTTTCAACCAAACCACCACATTCATCAGTCAACCGAGTATTGCCACCTACACTCTCTGCCGATTCCTCTTCCGTTTCAATAGAATTTATGGCCTGTTTTGGACAAAATTTTATTATTAATATATTGAAATTCAGATTTTAGAAGTTTCAAAACTCAATAGAATCAACGTCTAGCTGATTCATTATTCAATGTTTGGAATTATCGAGTCGATTTAGAAGATTACCTGTAGAATATCATCGACGTTCTGGGATATGTCGGCAGTGGGCACATTTATGTCACTAGCGAATCCCATGATCTGCTCGAGACTTCTTTCTTCTTCAAACTGCTTATCGTCGTCTGCGATCGTATCGCCATCTTCTCGCGTTCTATCGGCTATTTTCCTGGCCAATTCGGCAATCTTGACACTTTCGTCAGTTTCACCAGGACCCATAACGAATTTGGAGAAACACATACTATCCGTTGGATCGCCCATAGATGGGTCGCTCATTATAGCGGCACTGCTCGCGTGGGTCTCTCGAGCAGTCGCCGCACCCGCCGAATCCTTCGGCGATGCGACGATCAGGTCAGACAAACCCTCGAAACCGTTGCCGAATTTGAAGTTGATGACATCATTGATTAGATCCTTTGGGATACCTTGCAAACACTGCTCGTCAATTTTCGATGGCTGGACGTTGGCAGAGACGACAAATTGGGCCAGGACCTCACGGTTATCACAAACCTAAAATTGAACCAAATGATTATTTACTAGTCGAATCTCTGGGTAAAATTCATTATTCATATTCAATGTTCAGTTATGAAATATCATGCTTTTATATTGAATATTGTGAATAAAAATTATTCAATGTTATCAACGATCTTAACCATAAGAAACGAGATTTGTTCAACACAAAAAAAAGTCAAAGCAATAAATCGCGCTAATTTGAGAAATTACATAAGCTGATCTCATACGAAATAATTATTCCACTTGAATTCCAATATGAAACCTTACATCAAAGAAAACAGAACAAGTGTTGTCTGATGATTCCAATTAGACAAAATTAAGGGAATATTGTTAACAAAAATATATTAAAAGTAATTTTAAGCCATAAACTATTTCTTAAAAATTAATCCAGTGACTAGATTTGAGTGGCATCGTTCAATTATAAAACTGCATGCATGTCACACAAAATTACTGGATTAGGCAAAACAATAGCCCAATATTATGGAAATCAAAATTGAGATATTGTAGAGATCGCTATGAACGATGCCGTCTTTCTCTACATAATGCCATAGAGGCATTGTAACAATGTATGTAAACAAGATCTTACTGTAGATTGATTTTTCGCATTCGACGCTTTGGAGAGATGCACTGATGCACTGAGACAAACCTGCTTGGCCTGCTCGGCGGAGAGGAAGCCGCCGGCTGGTAGTGTTGGGAGCAAATTTTCAGGCTTCTGAGGTCCGCCTTCCGTCAGAGCAGGGGCCATCACTGCCGCTGACGTCGCCAGCGCTGACGCCTCGACATCCAGCCAGGAGAGCCGCCCAGCCACGCCTCTTCGCCACCGCCGTCCCCTAGGCACTGCCGTCCCCCCTGGGCTCACTCCCATTCATCCATCGTCGCCGACACGCGGCTCTACCATAGCTGGGCTGCAGCTGTTGAATCGACAGCTGCCCACAAGGTGGATACACTGATTACACATCCAGCGATGCACCTACACTCACTCTGCTGTAACACCACCTTCCTGTCACTGATGTTATATGAGCTGTTCATTCACCAATCGTTGAAAGTATGTAACTGTTGCTGTTCTTTGTCTATCGAACTTGGTTATCTTGTAGATAGTAAGTGTGAAGCTTCGAGCTACAACATTGGTTCTGCCTCTTGTACCCCCTATTTATTTCTGCAGCTAACTGAATGTGACGTTTTTTTATAAATTTATCTGTGGGAAGAAAAATTATGTATCAAATAACGTTTTGTCACAATAGTAATTCGTATATAGTATTGTGAGATCATTCAAATACTGACAAAAATAGAAGAGTTTGATAATAACACAATAAATTTGTAATGATATCAGTTATACAGTTGAATATAAATGAATCAGATTCATTTCATGTGTAAAATTGAATAGAAAGCAATCTTGATTAGTTTAAACTTTAGAAAAAGTTTTTGATTATTTGTGAAGAAATATATTACGAACATTCATGATTCTACAATCCTACAAAGTATGAAAATAAAAGATATCATTTTAGTGGAAAGATAACACTATTTCCAACTTTTATCTATTTGAACACTTGTTGTGAATTGAAAGATTGATAAGGAATTTAATTCTTATAACAGCACTGATCTAAAATGATAATTATTCATTTTCCCTTGGAAGAAACTTGTTTTCATAATAAGAAGCTACAATAGTAAAAGTGTAAATTATTCAAAATACTTTCTCAAAAACTATTCAAACAATAGACATTTATTCAGCTATTATTCAAACAAATTTAGTGAAAATGAACAATCTGTAAAAATAAACGTGGAACAACTTTCATTTTGCGATCCATCTTGGAGGATAAAACTGTTCATCTATTAGCAAGCCAAATATGGAAGATTTCATCATCCTTACCCACTATAATAACCAGCGTTTGCATGTAACCCTCGGGATCCTCAAGCTTTAGAACTCCATAAGTAGAGGTTTTCCGTGAGCTAGTTTTGAATCGGTCCTCTGGATGAGCCACTCTCGACCTCTGCAGCACAACAAAAACACAAAGTTACACGAAGCGTGTCAGAAGTGACGATTGGGAAAAGACGCCGGGCGGAGCATCGTGGTTCCGTAGCGTATCGGAGCAGGAGCGCGGCTGGGACTACCAGAAATAAATCTACGAAGTCGGTGAGCGCGAATGAAAAAAAAAACGACGAGAGGTGCGCGGGAAAATCGGTGAGGGGGCGGCGTCGGCGGCGGCGCCGAAAAAAGAGCCGACACCCGCGCGCACGTGATGTAGCGTGCGTATATTGTGCGGCCGGTGCCGGGTGCGCCGAGTAATAAGCCACGCCGAGAGCGAAACCGGCGAGCCACGAACCTATATAAGTATATATAATAACGGTACACACACTCTCTTTCGCACGCACAAGGACGCTAGTTTTCGGCGCACCGACGAGCCACTCACTCGCGTCGTAAATTGCAACTGGCAAGGCCAGCTTTCCGCACTTGTTTTTTAGAGCAGACGATCGCGGACGTTTGTTTATTTATACGGCGAGGCACCGGTGCGCGCAGGCTGCGTTGTTTTTCGGCGCGAGACATGGATTAGCTCGGTATACAGTCGTTATTTTTAAAACTCACTTTCGTTTCTGTTTGTCACTACTCACTGGGACTTTGTTTTAATCGGTACAACCGTATTACACACGTCGATAACTTAGTAGCGCAGAGCAGAATGAGCCATGGGTGATTTGTAGCGAAAGCGTAAGTGCATCAACACGTTTTAAAAAGAACCATCGGAATCACAAAGCTTCAACATATGATCAGAGAGTTGCACAAAATATACAGCGTACCAAGTGAGGTTTAAAATTTAAAAACACGGCTCACACTTCTTAGCCGTCGGAAACAAAGACCAGGGTGGAGTAGCAATTTGACTTGTTAGGTGAAAATGTAAAGTTCGTAAGCGACGATCATTACACAATCCATCCCATGGCGGCAACTAACAATTCAACAGCACAGAATACTCACTTGGTATTAGAAAACACGCGTAATAATGACTCAGGCGTTATTTAGCGTGGAGCGTTTGGCAAAAAGTTGGGTACCGCCGGCAGAGAGCAGTTGAATGGGAATTGGTAAGCGAGAGACAGAGAGAAAGAGAGAGAGAGAGAGAGAGAGAGAGAGAGAGAGAGGGAGAAAGAGCGGGGCAGCAGGCACCGGTGCGGGATTTACATAATGCGAGTCGGTACAAGCCGCGACAGAATCGCGGGTGCAAGATCGATCGGCGGAGCAACAAACACAGCGTTAGCACGAGGTGGTGGAGGAGGAAGAGAAGGAGGAGGAGGAGGTGGCGGCTGGCGCGCGAGCAAGCGAGTCAAAGTCAGAGGGTAGTGCAGCACCGGGACCGGACGAGCAGTCGGACGGTGGCGCGGGCTGGCGAGCACGTGCGAGGAAACAAGGGAGCGTAGCTGGGCACGGGCGAGCCTTGGGCCGTGGAAAAAAAAACAAAGGAAGGGCTGGAGCGGCTGGAGATGTACGTCGGGGTGTAGCCGGCGCGCGGGCGGGGAGGGCGCGCGCGGTTGCATAATGACGCGCAAGCGGCGCCGACGCTCACCAACGTCCGCGGCACTCGCGCACACAATGGCCGGGAATTGCGCCGCTGCTGGCGGCTGATGCGTTGGCTCGCGCGCACGGCACAGTCACACCCAAGCGCGGCGGCTGCGGCGACGCCGCGCGCTCGCCTCGCGGGCGCACTGCTGCTCCCGAGCACGCACGGGGGCACACGCACACGCACACACGCACACACACACTGGCGCTACACCAGGCGAACTCACTGATCGCGCTGCACCGGGGGGCCGCCGCCGTGGAACGCCTGCCGTACGCTGGCGACGTCGACACGCACTGCGAGCCGCGCGAATCGCTCGCGCGAGAGTCGAGAGAGCCGCTGTGCGGCCGTACGCGCGTACCGCGACGCGCACGCCTCCCCGGGCCTCCGCCAGAGCGCACGCCTGAGAGAGAGAGAGAGAGAGAGAGAGAGAGAGAGAGAGAGAGCTGCTGCAGGCTGGCCGCAGCTCAGACAGGCCACGGCACACACCACGACACACACCACAGTCCACACTGCACCACAATATCCACACGGCCGTAGCGCGACTCGTCGGGCGGCCTGCTCGGGCCTCCGCACTCGGCGCACGCACAGCTCGCGTCCGCTGCAGCGGCTGCCGGCTTGACTCGCGCCAACTCGCTGGGCTGAGCACTCGCGAGCGCAGCCCCGGGTCCGCGTCCTCGGCGAGGCGGCACAACGACGCTCGCGCGAACCGGCAGCTCCCTCCTCCCGGCCGCTTGCCTACTCGACTCCCCTCCCCCAACGTACGCGCCTCTCGCTCCGCGCGCGCAGACGTGTTCGAGCCGCTCAAGTGCTCGAGTGAGCGCCTAAGCCGACTCTCCAATGCTCCAGCGAGCTCGGTGTACGCTGGCGAATGCCGGCGCGGGCCCGACTCGGCCAGACTCGGCCCTGCCGCATCACAAACGAACGAAGGGTACTCACGCATGCACTGACCAACGGCTGCAGCTGCTCCGAAGCGTGGATCAGCCGCGAGCCGGGAAAATTTCGAGCGCGCGCTCGCAAATCCGCCTCGAGGCGGCTCGGTGCCGCGCTGGTTGGCGCTGGTCTGCCAGCCAAAGAACACCACACACGGCTCGCGTACGTATATCGAGCCGAGCCAGCGCGGAGGGGGGATGCGCAACGTGTGCCCGTACGACGCCGCTCGCCGCGCTCGACTTATACGCGAGTGCTCCGATCTATGCCGTGCAGCGACGCCGCACACGCGCCTCACGTTCCTCATATAAGTATACCAGTTTCTGTAATCGAGTCGCCTCGGCAGATCTTCTATCTGCCGCAGCGAGTCCGTCCCAGCGGCGGCGAGCCGAGCGTGGCCGAGCGCCAATCAATCGGCCGGCGCGGCGCGATATATTCTTTGCGCGCAGCTGCCCTGCCCCGCGCCAATCGAGCCGGCCGGAAGTGCGAGCGAGCATCCACGGGCCAATTGACGCTACGCGCGAGTCTACTGTGCGCGAACTTGGGCCGTTGCGAACCGGATGCGCCGCCAGACCAACTCGCGCGGCTCTACCACATATATATAACGAGCTACAGAGCTCGGCGCCGACGCCATTTTCGTCCCAAGCCCTTTTGAATCTTACGCTTCCCGCAAAATCTCCGCGTGTAAACCAAATACGTATTTCTCGGTGTAATTTGTCTATATATACCACCATGATTATAGAGTACGTGTATGTACCTGATTTTTGGTAAAGATGACGATTCAAAAAAAAAATTCTTAAATGACCTCCTTTTTAAATTATTCGCGGCTAGATTGAATTGGAAGCTTTCATACCTATTAATTTATAGTAGATAGAAAGAGAAGAAACTGATTAAATAACATTTTTCGATAGTCCAAGCACATAAAAGGCTCAAAATATAGTATGCTAAGCTTTATTGATAGAGTTCTAAACCATCCGTCTGCAATGGAAACGAGATAATAAAGCTGTTAAATCAAACATTCCTTCAAAATAGTTCTTCAAAGAATAATTTTTCATGAAAACGTCTGAAAGTAAACATTCAAATAGGTTTTAGTATTCTCTACGTTATATACTACAATCCGCAGATATTTCAGAACGATAGTAATTTGGAGACCCCGAACTTTCGCATGTCATCGCTGTTCAAGATGAGTGGGACATATATGAAGTTGAAGTATTTGACTTGCCGTATAAGATTCCGATGGAAATTTTAGTCTCAACATCATTTTTCTACGTATCTTTCTCGGATTATGAATATGGCCATCATCTTTCGCAGGTGAAATGGGAATTCACTAAAAATGTGTAATTCATGTTATTAGTGTTTTTTTTTTAAACACTTGATTCTCATCTCTTAAATTTCAAGAAAAATATTCACCTCAGGTTTGCAGCCACCGACGTCATCTGAAGTTATAAGTATACGACATCACTTGTGGAATCATCCAAGAACTGCAGTACGCGATGCATACACACTCCTATACAAACTTTATTTTAGACACGAGTTTAGCTGGCCTTTACTACATTTTCGATTCCTCGCCTTTTATCGACTCCAAAAATTGAAAGAGAAAAAAAAACAAGAAGAGAAAATTAAAACTACAAAGGATTCAGTAGAAGAAAAAGTAAAAATAAAAAAGAAATAACTGCACTACCATACTACCAATCCGATTATCCGTCAGAGCACTGCGCGCCCAGCCCTGGTGATGCAGCTGGTGCAGCCGTGCACACGCATCGTCAGTCCAGGGATTTTGCAATTAGACGAGCCGTTTATATATATATATATGATGGCTGTTATTCGCTAATCGCACCCAAGAAAATTGCACTCCTGATCGACAGCTTGGAGACTTCGAATTTTCCTAATATACTTATGTGAATGGGGAAACGCTTGCTGGTTCATTCACATTCCGTTGCTGCCGTGATTCAGAAGCGTAATAGATACAGTGATACTTATGATGCGCGTAATGATATGGGTTGTTGTTACAAGTCCGATATAGGTTTAAATGCGAACGAGAAAGGCTGCCGCCTTTTCTCAAGCACCCTGTATGCTGCAATATAATTTCATTGTAACTCAATAAATCAATTAGGATGCGTTTATACGTTATCATTGAATTTTCATTTTTATCTTATTGATGCTTCGGTTGATTCTATCAACGAATATAAATAGCTTATTCAGATCAGGGCCAGAAACTGTACTGCATACGAGACCGCGTAAACAAATCTATCTGGTCATCCGGGGTTCCAGCGGTTCATCCCCTAAAGTTAACCCGCGTGCGTATATAACGCTTGATCCTGATTCTGCATTCGATGCAGGTTATTTTCCCGTAATTGACAAATCGAGTGACCTGCGGCTAAGTATTTAAATCGCCACTCGTACTCTTTTCGCCATCTATATGCAATTATTGCAACGTGACATCTGAGCTTAGCTGTCGCGCGCCTAGCAGAAGATATAAAATCAATGAATAAATAGAAAGAAAAAGAGTCTGGAGGCTGGAGTCTGGACTTGGACAGGACAGACTTGGAGTCTGATGACTGGAGTGGTCTGGACTGTTCTGGACTCTGGAGTTTGACTGATGTCTGGAGTCTGTACACTCTGTACCCTCTGTACTTATAGTGTGCACTGTGCATTATATAGTGTTGTAAGCATATCGTGGTGCTCGACGATCGTGGTGGCTTTCACCAGTGCATCCGAACTTCAGTTTTCAAGATAAAACTCGGGTCAAAATAAGTTTGACCTTTAGAGTTCGGCTGCTGTTCACCGGAGTCTCTCGCGTGGAGTTAGTGAAAAGCGCCAGTCCAGTAACAGTCATCGCTATCTAACCTATGATTTGTTGCGCAGCACGATTTACTGTGTTGTATTTTATATATCGTACAACTCAAATTGAAATTTGTCGAGCGTTTTTGGCCCAGGCTTGGCTGTACAATTTCACACATGGTGCATAATTATAAACGCAAAACTAATCGAAGTTCTTGGAATAAAGAAACAATACAACATGCGATCGAAGCCATTCGTAGACATGAAGTCAACGTCGTGCAAGCTGCGAAATCCTACGGCATTCCTCGGCGTACTCTGCGTCGACATCTGCAAAATGAATCAATCACAAACGTATTGGGTAGAAAACCAATTCTCACAACTGAACAAGAAATGGAGCTGAGCGAACGTCTCAAAAAGTTGGCAAAAACTGGTTATCCGCTCACTGTAGAGCACATCAAGTATTCTGTTTACCAATTTTGCAAAGCAAAAGACATAAAGAACTCCTTCAAAAAAAAAGCAGAACTTCCTGGGAGGTATTGGTTTCTTGGTTTTCAGAAGAGGCATCCAGAATTAAGTATTAAGAAGAGCCAAAAGTTGAATCCAGCACGAGCTCAAAAAATGAGAAAATTAGTTGTTCAAGAACATTTTGTGCAATTGAAGAATACTATGGAGGAAATTGGTATTTCAACTAAACCCGAAGCCATATATAGTATGGATGGAAGAGGGTGTTGTTTGAATTTCCATAATCAAACTGTGGCGCAAATTGATGGTATGATTGCATCAGAACATGATGAAAATGTTACTATTGTTATAGCAGGAAATGCAGCAGGTTCTTCTATTCCACCTTTTATTCTCTTTAAAGGCAAAAAATGTAAGCCAGAATGGCTAGAGAATCTTCCAACTGGCGCTGTTGTACATATGACACCAAAAGGTAGCATGGCTAATGGTCCTTTAATCGCCTACCTGTACCACTTTGATCAGTACAGAACAAAGGGACCTTGCTTATTAATCTTTGATGGTTCAAAGGGTCATCTAGATTATTCTGTAGTAGAAGTGGCTGAGACATTGGGTATCACTTTATACTATTTACCAGACAACATGACTCATGAACTTCAGCCAATGGATAAAGGTTGTTCCAGTGTTTTTGAAAAGTACTGGGACCAAGAAATGATGAATTTGTGTGAAAAACAGTTAGCAAGAGCAGATGTTTGCAGTGTCTCGAAACGAAAATTTTCAGCTATTTTATCAATTATTTATGACAAAGCTTTGACTCCATCGAACATCACATCTGGGTTTGAGGCTACAGGAATCTATCCTTGGAATCCTGAACAAATTCCTGTAGATGTTTTCGTACCCAGACTTGCCACTGAGCAATCTCAGCCTGGCCCATCAGAGTCCGTTATAGAAAAAATTACAGGTATATTCAAATAATCTGTGAGTTAACCTGCGTATCTAAGAATGATAATACTGATCTTAATAATATGATATTTTAATTTTCAGTCCAAATTGATCCACTTGACTTCTCGTGAATATTACAAATTCCTAAAATTCTTCAAAGATTTCAAACACAACGAAAAAGTTTGAACTATACTACTCAAAAACTCTCTAAAGATCTGTTTATTGATTCACACACTGAAATAATCAATGGCAGTATCCCATCAACTTTGAAATCAAAAAGTTATACTGTAAATAAAGGGTTGATTAATATTAAAGAAGAAAAAGTTGATGAAACCAGAATGACAAAGAACATAGCTGATCCTAAAAATCATTCTAAAACAATAGAAGGTAATAAAATTGATGTGATGATAAGCAAATGAAACTGAGATGATAATAATTTCATTTCAGATTCAACTGATCCAGAGGTTCCAAAATTTTACTACCTGAGCAATCTTCATCTAGTGAATGTAACAAATTAGAAACATTTGATGACAAGTAACAAAAGCTTCCGAATGAAAATGTATCTCGAAACTCAAGCCCTACTGTTAAAGCCAAAATTGCCTCAGATCGAAACAAGAGAAATGTGATTACACTGAGCAGGCTAGCTACAGAATTCAAATGAGAAAACATCAAGGTATAACGGAGGAAATTAAATAGACAATATGAATGTCATAACAATTTAAATTAATTAATTTCAATGTTTTTATTTTTTATTCAAGATAAAATACCGATAAATATGCAACGATGTGGAACCAAATTTGCTGATACAGTTTCCGGCCTTACGACTAGATATTGTTTGATGAGTAAGAAATCTGTGAAAAAAGATAAAACTGTGAGACTGCCTGAAAAAAAGTGAGTCAAAGCTTCTTAGAAGAATGGACAGATTTTCAAAAAAACGATGAATGGAGCTTGTCTAATTTATAATACGAAGAAAGTTATAGATAATGATTAATACTATTTATGACAGATAAAAACTTGCAATGTACAGATGCTGTTGGTACAAAGCTTGGTACACACCATAAAAGAATGTTCGTGTTTAAAGACTAAAGAACCATTTATCTTATATTACCATTCATCATACATCAAATTGTAAATATCCATTCAAAAATTCAATTTAAATAACCATATTTTATCTATTTATTTATTTCCTCTTCCTACATCGAAACCTTTAAAGTTAGTCGTAGTCGTATTGTCCGATGGAAAATAATAAAATGTATATATACGCGCGGAAAGATTGAAGAACTCTCACAAGTATGTACATACAAGAATTTTTTACATTCTCGTTTCAAATCAACTGTTGGAGGCTGACATTTTCCCACACATTTTTCTTGTAATTCGTGTCTGCTGCTTATATAATGTGCTAAGAGATTCCTCATTTATATTAATATGAAACTGCTCCATGCGTTCTCTTCAAAATGAAAATGAAGGGAAACGTCTCCAACTCTCCAGCACTATTACAGCAGTCTGCCAGTTTTTCGGCACGTCCCGCTCGTATATGGTTCACAAGAACGCATTAAAGGCACGATTGTTTTCCACTGAATAGCACTCGTATCATTAAGGCTTCCACGATGCGAAATAAAATTCAAGTTTATAGAATAATTCCTGGATTTTAATCGTCAATCTTTTTTTTCCAATACCAACCGATTTTGTATTCTTGTTTTGTCTTTTCCCAATTAAGTAAACATCGTCTCAGTAAAAAAGTTTCACTGAAGTCCGCATGATAACGGTATTTGCTGAAAAAAGTGAAATTTCTTCTCTAAACACAAATTTTAAAAACACAAAAGAATTTTCATTAAGTGAGAAGGAATTTTCCTTTGTTCTAAAAATACAGTAATCTTGCGGACTTCAGTAAAGCCTTTCTATTGCAATCAATGCCAAAATATTGATATTCATCACTTGCATCGAACAGTTGATCATTAAACCTCAGTTTTCTACAGTCGTGATGAAAAATACTGTTCGATACTAGATCAAAAGACGACTTTTAGGCTTGTGTGATCATCTCGCTTCGCTCGGGCGGCAAACCTCGCACTCGCCTAAAATTCGTCTTTTGGTCTACTTAGTATCGCAATGTACTATTAATGTATGAAAAACCGAAAATGAATAAAAGAAAGGCAAAATATACTCCACGCTATATGCTCATACTGCAGATAACATTGGGTCATAGCTTTAGAATCTTTGAAATAAATGAGACATCGCTTGCCAAATCAAACTTTGTAGATTATTATATAATACCACACTCTGCGAATTTCCCAGAAAAGTTAGTAAAACTCGTTTCGTAATTGAAACGAGCGCTTATGCCCGTGTAGATTGATATTAACTGAGAGAATATATACATAAATTATTCGTCTACAAAGTTTACGACACCAGACAATTTAGTAAAATTCAAACCTAAGAAAGCAGAATTCGTATGTATCATAGGAAATAGCTGTATCTTTATAATTTATAGGTGAATAGTTACGAAAAAAATGTCTATTTTCAAATTTTTAATAATTTAATTAATTAATAGATTATTGAGTAATTTTGCTACGTTATAGTAGGTACTAGTTTATTTATGTAGATACGTTCGGAAACCTTTTAAATTTGCTTATATATGGGTTTTTAAAAACTATGACTTTTAGTTTTTACAGTAATAATATAGAGTTAAATACATGTTAAAAACGGAGAAAAAAAATTCCTAGATCATTATTAATCATATTAATTATACAGTTTTCGTGAGATAATTAACGCAAATATATATATGTGAAAGAATCTTGTATAACAGGAATTAAAATTCATCAGTTTTTAGTGAATGTATTTATGATGCATAGATAATGTACATACAATTACTTACTATTTTTATAACTCGCGCTTTATCTTTCGTGTTACGTTTTATATTATATAGAGCACTAACCATAACCTTACTCAATAACTCATTTACATAGCTATATATATATGTATACACTGTTTTTGGAGTCGGGTGGTAGTGCGGACTGTGGAGTGGAATCCCACGCATCTGTCAAGTCGGTCAATAGTCGCTCAAGATTTATTTCTATTCAACATGTTTTTAAACATTATCAAAATCACGTGACAATGTATCTAGATTTAAAAATGATCAAGTACATCAATTGATTGTTAATCAAAACATACAAAAATGGAAATCGCAAAATCTTTATTCAACGTTCGCGATCATGAAGGTTACGTTGGCAAAGAAGATCATGATGTAAATATTATTCTTTTAAATACCCCATAGTTTAGTAAACAATTCAGAAAAAAGATAATTCGGTCATCATATTGAATAAATTGATATGATTATCAATTACTTACAATTTAATCAATGAATATGAGTTTTATCCATCTGAATGTTATAGTTGTTATCGTTGAGTTATCCTCTTGGTAAATATAAATTTCCATACTTACAGAAAAAACTTGAAACTACTGCATCCGATGATGAATTGGATGCTGATGGTAGTGGACTTGGAGATGATGTTTTATCACCAGCTCCAGGTGGTCCATTCTCAGCACTGACCCCTTCAATGTGGCCTCAAAATATATTAGCAAAATTGAATCAACGTAATGATTCAGATTCACCGGTAGATTATAAGTTTGATGAATTTGGTTTCAAAGTAGATGAAGAAGTTGCATTGGAAGAAAACTCTAAAAAGCTCCTCAATATGCCTATTATTGAAAATCCACAACACAGGTAACAACAAAAATATTTTTCCATTTTGCATGTAGATAAACTGAATTATATACAATATTCGAACATAGAAAAGTTCAATCTATTATAAAACTATTAAGACTTGAAGAAAAATATAAAATTCTATTATTTTCATAGGCTACAGTGGGTGGCATTATTGGAATTTAGTAATAATAAAGAAGTATCAGAAGTAGCTGACTATTCTCTACCTCGGACGGACAAATTGCGAGAGATGGTTCAACAAGGTATTCCACATTCTCTTCGACCACAAATTTGGATGAGAATGTCAGGAGCGTTACAGAAAAAAGTCTCGTCTGAAACTACTTATAAAGATATTGTAAAGGCATCTAGTAGTGATGCACTAATGACGAGTAAACAAATTGAAAAAGACTTGTTAAGAACCATGCCTGCCAATGCTTGCTTTAACAATCTGCACAGTACTGGAATTCCTAGACTAAGGAGAGTCATGCGAGGCATTGCTTGGTTATATCCAGATATTGGGTACGTATTGATCTATTTATTCCAAAATCTGATCCAATATCAATCTTACAACAAATTTAATCAATTCATAGTACATACACAATGACACTAAGATATTTCATAGTTTTATGGTTCTTTCATCCAATATTTTTCTTTTTATTTTCTATTGTTTTGTTAAATACACATTCGCTACAGATACTGTCAAGGAACTGGGACTATAGCTGCTTCACTTCTCTTACTACTCGAAGAAGAAGATGCATTTTGGATGATGGCAACCATTGTTGAAGATTTACTACCAGCATCTTATTATTCTTCGACACTAATTGGTAAGTTTCTTTGAAAAGTTGTCATGACAAATGAGCATAATTCAACTTTTTTTTCTTTTTAGGAATTCAAGCAGATCAGCGAGTTTTAAGAACTCTAGTTACTAATTTTCTTGCAGATGTTGATCATGTACTTGTTCAACATGACATTGAGCTTAGTTTAATAGCGCTTAATTGGTTTTTAACATTGTTTGCGTCTGTTGTTCACATGAAAATTTTATTGAGGCTCTGGGATCTCTTTCTTTGTGATGGATCTATTGTATTATTCCAAATAACTCTAGGAATGTTGAAAATCAAAGGTATGAATTTTACAATAGAATTTTACAATAGAATAAAATAAAACTCAATGACATTAGTATTAATAAATTCATGTTTTATATTAACCAAATTACAGAATCTGAATTGAAAACATTAGAGAATTCCGCTCAGATATTTAATGCCTTATCAGATATCCCTGGAGATATTGTCGACGTGGACCAACTTTTAGAAATGTCATTACAAGTCAGTAATTCATTAACAGATATTTCTATTGAAACCCATCGAAGAAGACATTTAGCTTATTTAATGGCTGATCAAGGTGGCCTTGTAGGTAATCCTGATGCTGTTCCAAATTTACCAAAGCAACATCTGAATCGGTAAACTTCATTTCTACTCCATTTTTATCACATCTATTGATGTTAATTATAAAGTGATAAGAATATGAATCATTATTGCAGGAGACAAATTAAGCGCAGTAAATCAATGCTGCAAACTATTCTGTTCGGGAACGACGAATCAGAAGATGATATCAAGTGTAAAAATGTTAGACAGACAGGTAAGATTTTTCAATAAACATGTTAGTCGTTTTTATAGAACTGTCACTAACGGAAATCTTTAATTTCCAGAAATTTTAGTAGATCTCAGAGAAGCAGTATTACAAGTTTCAAGGCATTTTATGAATCTTGATCCTAAGCTTGGAAATGTTTCATTAACTGCAGATTATACAATGGAGAGTCATGCAAAAGATCATGATAATTATATCAATGTTTCGAGAATTCGCAAGCGACGTGCCAAAGCATTACTAGGTAAGAATATTTAATTAGAAATGAAAAAATATGTAAATAATTGAATTCATGATTATAATAACATCTGTTATTTGATTCATAGATTTTGAAAGACATGATGATGATGAACTAGGTTTTCGGAAAAACGATATCATCACTATAATTAGTCAAAAAGATGAGCATTGCTGGGTAGGCGAACTTAATGGACTCCGAGGTAAGATAAATTAATTTCTAAATTTTTTATTTAGAATTTGTGCTTGTGAAGATTCTTCACGAAACTAATTCTTTCATATCATGAAGGTTGGTTTCCTGCCAAATTTGTTGAGCTCCTTGATGAAAGAAGTAAACAATATACTTGTGCTGGAGATGATGCAGTTAGTGAAGCAGTTACAGATCTTGTCCGTGGAGCACTCTGTCCAGCTATAAAGTCTGTTCTTGAACATGGGATGAAGAGACCATCATTTTTAGGTGGTCCTTGTCACCCATGGCTTTTTATCGAAGAGGCTTCTAATCGAGAGGTTGAAAAAGACTTTAATTCAGTATATAGTAGACTTATACTCTGTAAAACATATCGATTAGACGAAGACGGCAAAGTTTTGACACCAGAAGAGGTAGGTACTTTAAAAAATACTGTTCCATACACAAATATTTTTCTCTATAATATTTTTTCTCCTCTAGTTGCTGTATCGTTGCGTTCAGTCTGTAAATTTAACGCACGATAATGCTCATGCTCAAATGGACGTAAAACTTCGTTCTCTTATTTGTCTAGGACTGAATGAGCAAGTTTTGCATTTATGGTTAGAAGTTTTATGTTCTTGCGTTGAAATTGTACAAAAATGGTAAGATAAATATGAAATTGAATCTTTTTCAGTGAACTTCATGTGAATATTTTATATTTTATATATCTCATTTTATATTCCAGGTACTATCCCTGGAGTTTTGTAAATAGTCCAGGTTGGGTACAAATTAAATGTGAACTTCGCATTTTAAGTCAGTTTGCATTCAATCTCAATCCAGACTGGGAACTTCCTCCAAAAAAAGAACAATCACAACCTTTAAAAGATGGAGTACGCGATATGCTTGTGAAACATCATCTATTCAGTTGGGATCTGTAATATTAGTGTTGAGTCTTTTTTACATAGAAAATTAATTTATTCTAAAGATTTTAATCTTGTTTCTATTTTGATTTTATTAAATTAAGATTTTAATCATCAGCTATTGATTATATTTCAATACGTATTTATTAATAATATGCACTGCGATTTTTACTTATAGGAATGTAATGAAAAACGCATAATTTTTGAGTGTCACATTTTTATAAGTTATTTAAATTTCAATAGTTTTATATTTTGATTAGTTTGTGAAAAAACATTTTAGGATTTGGATGGATAGTCTAGAACACAACCTTTTTCATTGATTATCGTCTCATCTATGTCGAATCTTCAGAAATTATAAAAGTACCTGCTGCTTGAAACTAACGTCACGCAGTTAATTAAATGTGCAATATTTTAATCACGTTCTATTAAACTTAATTTTATGCAATTACTGAAAGATTTATAAGATTCGTTTTTTTAAAGTTCGTGAGAGATTTGCCAATTTTATATATCCAATGAATCTCTTTATTCCGAGCCTTTTTTCCGTCCTATGGCAAATTTCAGAGAGTATAGCTTGACTTTATGATTGTTGAATACTATTGTAAAAATTCGCAAAAAATATCATTGGTATGCATTGTTGTAATTATCAAAGTTGCATATGATTGTAGAAAGACGAGGAAAAATATGCGTGAATCCGCGTTTGACAAAATGTGATAAAAAATATTTCATGATGCAAAAACATTTTGCAAAACTTTCAATATACTAAATCATGAAGAAAAAAATTGACTATGTAACAGATAATTTATTTAAAAATATTGTACATATTGTAACAACAAAAAAAAAAAAAAAATATATTATCTAACTGATAATGTCATTCATGTTTGGTCTTTGAACTAAGGGAACATGTACAATCTCCAGGTTCACATTTACAACTAGAATCTTTTTCAACTGAATATTCTTCAAACAGGAAATCACAGACATTTTCAGATGAATCATGTCCTAGGGTAGTTTGAATATCACATTCACATTCTCTTAGCTTTATATATATGAAATGAAGATCCATCACATTTGTTCCAGTAAGACCAGTTTTTACCAAATTTTTCCCATTTTCAAATTTTGTAAAAAAAGAGTAGCTATCATTTCTTTTCAAAACATTTTCAGGTAACATTTCATTAATTTGATTGATTTTATGTTCAAGAATATGAAATACACTCTTAGGTGTAACTTTTTTTTCATCAAGCATGTCTTGAAGAATTTTCATCATTTTTGGTCTGAATGTAGGTCTTCCAAAAGCCCCAGTTGCATCTGTTGGACCATCTTGGCCATCAGTTCCAGCACTAAGGAAAAGAACAAAGTATTTGGCTAACATTGGTTCTTTAGCAATTTCACTCAACCAATCCAATGAGAATCGTAAAGCTAGTTCTTGATTCCTACCACCTTTGCCATTGCCAGTGACTACAACTGTTGGTTCTCCTCCAGCAAGTAATAACAAAGTTTTACCTTTTCTCAACTGTGTAGAAATTTTGAATGCTTCTTCAATTTTTTCTCGTGAAATGTTCAAAATTCCAATATTTTGACTCAATATTTCAGCTTTGAAATCTTCTAGTGTAAGAAATTTCTTCTCCAAAGCACAACAAATAGATTTTGTAAACTTAGCATAAGCAATACTAACATCTTCAACACTCCCTTCTACTATACTTGATAAAATTAAACTTTCTGCATCATATCTTCTTGCAGCTTCTTCAGCAGCTTGGAGTGCAGTTGAATTGTTTCCAATGATTATATCATCTACAAATGAAAATTTTCCATTCATCATCATTGTTTGGTTTTGTGGAACTCTGCTATCTGGGTTAGATAGTAATTCTTTAACATCTTCATCCAGGTGGTTGTACAAATGATATTTCATCAATATATCTGTTGCGTCGTTATACCGGCCTAAAATGGAAATTATAATTTTGCTTGTCAAAGAATTTCAAAGTGAATTGTCGATTTATTGAGAGTAGTTCCGCGTTTCCAAAGTGACGAGAATTTGGAAAAAAAAATAATACTCATGTGATGATATTTGTTTGACAGTTTGTGATAGAATCGAAAGGAATGCGCGTTTTAGTACCAGCGACGAAAGGATATGTGGGTCCGCTGGCTATGAACTCGATGGGGTCACCAACGACGTCCGAGAGCACGAGGGTAATGATCTGGGCTGGGTAGGCGATCCTGGCGAGCCCGCCGCCCTTGACCTCGGACAGCTGTATCCTGACGGCGTTGAGCTCGCCGATGCTGGCTCCGGCATTCTGGAGCTTGGTGCAGAGCCGCCTCTTGTCGGCGAGGGCGATCGGGCGCCTGGGCACAGTGAGCAGGGCCGAGCCGCCCCCGGAAACGAGCACGAGGAGGGTGTCGGTATGGCCGAGGCCCCGGGCGAGCTCGACGATGGCTTGGCTGGCCTCGAGCGACGCGTCGTCCGGCCGGTTGTCCTGGGCGCCCTCGTACCAGCGCACCTTGGCCGAGCGCCTCTGCATCAGCAGCTCGCGAAGACCCTGCTCGCCGAGCCGGCCGGGCTTCTGCTGGAGGCACAGCCGCGGCACCGACAGCACCCCGTCCTTCAGCCGCTCGCCCAGCAGCTGCTCGAGCGCGAACGCCATGCCCCCGACGGCCTTGCCGAAGCCCACCAGGTGCACGTTGTCCCGCAGCGGGTACCTCTGGCCCCCGACCTCCAGGCTGTCCTCCACCAGCCGCACTTTGTCCAACACCAGCTTGCTCGGCTGTACCGACAACACGCCGGCCTCGAACATCTGTAGCAGCTCACTCCACGCCGACGGCAGCAGCTTCGCGTCCACGTCCGCCATCGTCGAGAAGCTGCTGCTGCTGGACCAGCTCACACGCGAGGCTATTTGAAAATGCGCGCCGCACGGCTCGGTAATCGATCGAATTAGGTTAAGACATCCAGCTATAATTTTTCTTTCGCTTACCAAGCTCGACGAACTAAGTAATCGCATTTGATTCCTCGATCTTTCCTCTCACTTGCGTCGTCTTATCATGCGAAACAGTTACAAAATTAATATGAGCTTATGCATAAATTCGACGATTTCAGTGATACACACCAAGGCATATATATCCGCGGCACGCTTATTTGTTGCTTAGACACTTATGATTACACATAGATGATGAATAATTCCACACAAGATAAGATGATAACTATGAGATGTATGCTTAGTTGCAAATGTCGTTACTAGTTATAGCAAAGTGAAAATTTTGTTGCCTGTCTCGAGAAGTTGGTGGCCCTAAAAAGAGCTTATTTAGAGGGAAACAAGACAGCCTATGAATATTATAGTCAAAACTCCGCCAATGGTGTGTATCTAGACTGTAGTTTGTTGAGCTCTTGGTCCGTTCAATTAATATGACCAGATGAAAATGCCGTGGAGTAATTTTTTTCATTTTGTTGCGACGCTCATGGTATCCCATCACATCTGCAAGCTTGAAACTGAAGCACGGTCATCTGGTACTTGGTAGCCACAGCCTCCCTTATATATCGTCCAGAATCCAGATATTTTGTATATGGCGGTATACTGCAACTGCAACTTATTTTTACAAAACTTGGAATAATAAAAGGAAAATTTCGAACAGCACAAAAATGAATCATGTTCTCCGGAATCTCGTACCGTATCGTGTTATTATAGGCTTTGAATAACTATTTTGACACTTGAATTCTGAATACTTTTAGTATTTTTACATTCAGTATTTAGTATTTCAATAATAGTGCGATAAATTAGGATTGTAATAATTTATGTGTGGCTTTAAAATGTTGCATGAACTCCTCGGAATTTAGTTGAGGTTTGCGGGCGGTTTGTCTTATTGGTGGGACTAATGAGAGCCGGAATCGATGGCCCTGAAAGGGGCTGAAAATCTAACTACTTTCAATTTAGGGATTTGATTAAAGAAAGTGGTTGTGTACTATTTTGTAGGATATATGGTTTGTTTTCAGTTCTATAATTCAAGGAATCGATGTTCATGTTAGAGGAGTAGAATTGTTCTTTAACTGTACGAAAATTACATCGTTTATCATATACAGATATTCGGGTTTTGCGATATTTCCTTGTATCTACTATCCTCGTTGATCGCGCGGCTATTCAAAAGCATTTGTTTTGCATAACTTTTTACATAAGTTTTTCAACTGCTGCTTACTTTCATATTAGTATCAAAGAAATTGATGTTTTTTGGGCACAGCTTCAGATCATTTTAATTAGGTTCGTCGAGTTATAACATATTAATTCTCCCTCTATGCCAAACAATGTGATAAAAGAGCTTTTTTTGATTCGAGGAATAGGGCACACGTGAATCTCTTCATACTCATGTTATTCGAGTTGGTGTTCTTTTATTTTATTTTCGATATCCCCTTCTAATTTCTTCAAGCCCTCTTCTAATTCTAAACTCAATGAAGATTATGTTTGCCAGGAGCTGTTTACAGTATAAGCTGAATCGGCTAGCTTATATGTTTCTTTTGAGTTTTTCTGCAGGTTTATGAAAAACAAGTTGCATGTTTCTATTGATCGGGGAATTAAATAAGAATTTTATGTGAGATTTGAATGAGAGCATTTTGTTTTCAGGTTGCTTAATACTCAATTTTTTATAACGTCTTTTGATGATTCGTTTTCATTCTGAAGGGTGACACATAATACGCGAGACAATTGTATATTGCGTATGAACAAAAATGACGTATTTATGATTATAAAAGGTAGAGAGAGGATATAATGTCCAATTCTTGTATTGGATAGTTGTTAAATACATGAATTGTCTCGTAGCTCTAAAACGGCTCGTTTCCGATACAACTCGCTAATGTGAATAGTGTGCGCTTCAAAAAGACTGACGAGACAGGCTTCACTGTCTTATCGCAGACCGTGCCATCATCGTATTAAACTTGAGGTCATTTGATTTTCTTGACATCTACAAAACTTTCTGCAAATTTGTATTTACATTAGATCAATCGACTGTAATGCGTGAAATAGAATATCAGCGAATTCAATCATTAGGACATATTTGTTCATTATTCATTGTTCATAGGAAAATAAGTCTCTTTTTTTCAATTAGATACTTTATAAAAATTAATTTATTTAGTGAAACATTTTTAAAATAAAGCTTTTTGTCAGTAATTACAATATATATTACATTAGCAATTATTATTCGTAATGCATTCAGAAATGAAAAAGGCAGTACCAAGTAAATCCACTCAGTCTTACAATTCTTCATTCAGATCAAAATCTTCTTCTGGAAAATCACCAACAACAATACACGTTGGCCTCACAAAGCCACCATACTTATCATGACACTCAAAATATTTTTTTCCTGCAACTGACCCATTGTTTTTTCCAAAAGGCTCATCATACTTTACTCCCACCCACAAACCACTTTTGAATTCTGTCTTCCCAATGTACATGATAGTTGCTCTTCGTTTAGGGTTGCCTGGAACAAGGACTTCACATCTATCATTGATTTTCATCTGATCTATCAGCTTCTTTTCCTTCTCCAGCTCTTGTAGCCTCTCCTCTTCTCTTTTCTTTGCCTCTTCTTCATTATACTTTCCTAATTTACGTTCTCTTAAAAATGCTTGAACAGTATCTGATCTTTTTGCATATTGCTCTTCAGATAATTCAAACTTTTCAACAGTAGCTTCATCAGCTGTTGGCTCATTACTACCACTTACATGCACTCGCATACCATCTTCTATGGGATAAGAGCTCAGAGTCCGATCATTACCATCCAATTCACAAATAATTTCATCATTCTTATTGTACACTTCTAATTTCATTGTGGCAGCTTGACATCCAACTTGAAGTTCTAATTTGTTTTTGAATTCTTGAATAGTAATTTCTTTGTTGAACCGACGTTCAGCAGTATAAGCTTCATTATTAGAACAGGTTATTGCAATACTAATAAAATTTGAACCTCCAGCATTAAGATAATCCATTTTCAGTCTAGTGTGCAGAATTTACTTTTCCATAACACAGGAATCTTCTTAGTTCTGAAAAATAAAAATTAAACATTATGATGCTGAATGATCTTTGTACAGATGAAAATTAAAATATATTAAGTTCTTATAGTTTACCAAATTTCTAAACGATGCATAAGAAACTTCGATCAATTGTTTACACTTTTGTGTAGGTTAGTCTGACGACTGAAAAGTAACACCACGTATACCTCACCGGGCAACGGCGAGGGACCTATATGGTGTGAACTGTCACTTCATGCCTCAAGGTGAATACACATGTACCGCGTGTACACGACAACGGATTAGTATCTTGTCTTTTTCAAATTAAATTTAATAATTATTAACAAGCGTAAATAATTAAACAGCATATTAATCAACGAAACTATATTTAAAATATCTCGAACATCTGATTTGATATAATTGTGTAATAATTAGAGAAATTGTAATAGATTCATCGTTAATTTTTCGTCAACATATTTGAATGAATATTTCTGGTATTTTCAATATATCGATCAAATGACGATCCAAGGATTACTTACTAAAGTCAAAGTTAATTATATACTCTTGTGATACAACTCACATTTATCAATATGCAGAGAAAAATCGCATGTAAGTATTCCAGGTGATTTCGTGTAAGTAATACTTGAATTCTAACGTATAACCAAGTATTACGTGAGATTAAATGTCATTTATTCGAAACAAAATGTTCCAACGTTAAATTAATTTGTGGCCCTGAAAAGGGCCGATTGTTTTTGAAGTTCTGAAAAGGACTGATTAGGGGGGGGGGGAGTGGCGATTAGTAGAAAATCTACTTTTTGGTCTTCTTGGAGACTGGGGCAGATGGTTTCTTGGGTTTAGGAATTCTCGGTTTGGCAGCAACAGGTGACTTGACACCCGCTTTTTTCTCCTTGGACGGCTTTGGAGATTTGGGAATGGATGGTTTCTTCGCGGCAGCCTGCTTTTTCGCAGGAGCCGACGACTCCGTCTTCTTGGAACTAGACTTCTCGCTTGCCGGTTTGCTTGCCTTGACAGACTCTTTCTTGGGCCTTTTTTCAACTGTCGGCTTTTTAGCAGACTTCACGTCAGATTTAGCGAGCTTGAACGATCCGGACAAAGTCGTTCCTTTGGCCTGAATGATGGTCTTGTCGGCTACGGCGGACTTGATGTATCTCTTGATGAAAGGCAAAATCCTATCGGCGTCAACGATGAAATTGCCGGCGATGTATTTCTTGATAGCCAATACCGAAGAACCTTTTTTCTCCTTGAGGGAAGAAATGGCCTCGACGACCATCTTCGCTGTTGTGGGAGCGGGCCTGCTCGATGCAGCAGATATCTTGGGAGCTTTCGCTTTGGCCGAAGGCTTCTCTGCGACTGCGACCTGCACCATTTTCCAAGAATTAATCGAGAATCAAACGATCTTACACGTTGACTGCACGAATACAGAATGATGGTTGCCATTCATTCATTCATTGTATGGGCTTTTATAGTTTGTTTTGTTATTGTAATTTTTGACCTTATGTTCTATGTCTCTGTTCCTAGCAACGCTTTTACCAGAGAGTACATTTATTTAGGTTTTTGTTGTGGATTTGAGTTTTTTAATAGTGCTGGGTTAGATTCGCGGCTTTTAATTTGCCTAGCAGCGAGTGTATCGGATTTTTTATTTTGTTTTTAGTGATTGTTTATGTAATTAAGTTGTGGGAGTTTATATCTTATTTTGTACGGGATAACGTTTGAACTTAGTTCACTCAGGTGTTTTAGTGAGTCGATGCCAATGTTGGCGTAGAATTTGTAAGATTGTTCCTTTATAATTTCATTTATGTGTTGCATTTGGGTTTTTTCATGCAGTTCTGATATTTTAGTATATTTTGGGGCCCCTATCGCCATTCTCAGGCATTTGTTTTGAATTTTCTGAAGTCTTTGTATTTGTGTTATTGAGGTCATGCCTCCCCATACCGGTGCTGCGTAGAGGAGGGCGGGTCTTATGATCATTTTATATATTAGTAGTTTATTTTTTATTGACATTTGGCTTTTGTAGCCCATTACGGGTATGAGCGCGCCTATAGCTTTGTTAACTTTACATATTACCTGAGTAATGTGGTCATTAAATGCCAGCTTGCTGTCAAGTACTACTCCCAGGTACTTGACACGTTTGCTAGGCTTTACTTTCACATCAAAAGCTTCGATCGTTTGAGGGTTGGGTTCTTTAATTTTTCGACTGAATATTATGAATTCTGTTTTATCGGCATTTATTTTTGTTTTCTCATTGAAGAAATGTTCTTTTAGGTCGTCCGCGTGAGTTTCAATGTGATGTGTCGCGGTTAGTTTTTTCCATGAATGTGCGTATATTGCGGTGTCGTCCGCGAACACGGCTAGTTTTGTTTTATCGTTTTTTGGGATGTCGTTGTTGTAAATTATGTATAATACGGGTCCTAGAATCGATCCTTGCGGTACCCCGGCTGATATTTGTTTTTTATTTGAATATGCGTTGCCTATTTTTACTCTAAAGCTTCTGTTTTGAAGGAAACTTGCTAGGATTTTGATTAAGTATGTTTTTATTCCGATTTCTTCTAATTTTATTATGAGGCCGTCGTGCCAGACTGTGTCAAATGCTTTTTCGATGTCAAGTAGCAAAGCTGCGGTAGACTTATTTTGATTAAAATTGTTTGCGATATCAAAAGTTATGCGGGCTACTTGTTTAACTGTGTTTCTCTTATTCCGGAATCCGTACTGATTTTCATTTAGTTTGTTTTCCAAGTTACAGTCTTGTTTAATGCGATTTAGAATTATGTTCTCGAGAATCTTGCTTATCGTTGAGAGTAAACTTATTGGTCTGTAGCTGGAGGGTTTTTTAGGATCTTTATTTGGTTTATGGAACGCTAAGATTGTTGCTTCTTTCCAGCAATCGGGGAAATAGGAAAGTTTTAGGCAAGCGTTGAGTATATGGGTGAGTTGTATAAGGGCTTTGTTATTTAGGTTTTTCAGGGTTATATTCGTAATTTTGTCATTACCTGGGGCTTTTCCGTTTTTGAATTTCCGAACTATTTTCTTTATTTCGTTTGGGCTTGTTAGTCTGATGTCGCTGTCTTCGTGCGGATTTTTACGTAGTATGTCTGCCATTTTCCCTACTGTTTCGGTAATTTCCGGGTCTCCATAATTGTCCGTAATTTTGTGTACTTTTGCAAAGTAATTGGCTAGAGTTTCCGCTTTCTCTTCATCAGAGAGGGCCGTATCTTGACCGTCCTCAAGTGGTGGCATGCTGGCTTTACCTTTCCGGGTTAGGGATTTAGTCATTCTCCATAGGGAGTTATCACGAGGATCAAGTTTTTCAAGTTTGTCCGACCATTTTTTATTCTTCCGCGATTTGGTTTCTTCTTTAATTTGCTTAATGAGGGCATTGCGTTTTACTCTGTAGGTTTCTAGTCCCGTCTTTTGAAATTTTTTACGTGTTTTATTCTTTAGTTTGATTAATTGTTGGATGTGATGCGAGAGCGAGTTGTCGAAATTAGGTTTTTTTGCTTTCGGTGTTGAGCTTTCTAGAGCTTCATTAATATTCGCGATGAATGTACTGATGGAATGGTCTATTTCTTCTTTGGTGTTTAATTTATTGTTTATTGCAATAGTTTCGTGTAGGTTTTCTCTAAATTTTAGCCAGTCTGCTTTTTTAAAGTTAAATCTGTCAGTTTCTTGTGAGAAATTTAATTCAATATCCGTGAACTCTAGAATACACGGTAGGTGGTCTGAGTCTAGTTCGTCTAGTACTGTAATGTCTGGATTTTTAATGGGGTTTTTGATAATTGCTATGTCTATTGTGGTCTTTGCAGCTTTTGTCGCGTATGGTCTAGTAGTGTGCGTACAGGGATCAACTACGATTATTGGATGATTTAGGGTATAATTGTAGATTTTATTGCCGTTGGTATTGTTGGATTTACAGCTCCAGGTTTTATGCTTAGCGTTAAAGTCCCCCATAGCTATTACCGAAGGTGCGGCGTTAAAGATTGTGTTTAAGTCGTTTGAGCTTAATGTTTTTTGGGGTGGTAGATATGCGCTTATTATGCTTGGGCCATTGCTTAGTCGTATTCCGACTGTCTCGACGTCATTTGTTTTAATGATTATTTCGTGGTGAGGGATATCATTTTTGCAAATTAATATTACACCTCCTCCATGTCTATTTCTATCTTTTCTGAAGATATTATAACCCGGCATATTGAGTTTTATCTTTTCATCTAGTTTTGTTTCACCTATTCCCATTATTTGTATGCTGTGTTGATGTATAAAATCTTTGGTTTCATCCCACTTTTCTGTAATGCCGTTGGCGTTCCAGAAAGCGATTTTAACGTTACTGGGCTGGTAGTTCTGATTTGGGTTGTTTATGAAATTATTTTGTTGCATGAAGAATGGCTATGAGCTGTTCCCCCTCAGTTTTACATTTTGCTAGAGTTTCGTTAAGTTTTCGTAGTTTATCTAATAATTTACTGACATTGCAAAGGGTATGGGTTTTCTCTATTTCTTGGAATAGTTCGTTTATTTGTTCGGGTCCGTTTTCATTTTCCGTTTTCGGTTTTGGGCCCCATCGGGCTGTTTTATTGATAGGGCTTGAGGTTGGTGTTACATACTCGGGGGGTGTCGCGTGATGTTGGTGCGGAAATTTTGGGAAGTTTATTTCGTTCAGGGTGGGTTGTTTTTTTGAGTCGTGGGGAGTGTCTTTCTTAGCTCTGGCTTGCCTCTTATTTTTGTAATTGATAGCGCTGGGGCAGCCGCTATAACTGGCTGGGTGATCCCCGTTGCAGTTTATGCAATGCGGAGCTTCTGTTGAGTTTATAACTCTTGGGCATTCTTTGGTAAGGTGGTCTCCTGCGCATTTCACGCAGTACGGATCCATTTCGCAGTTTCTTGCGCCATGACCAAATCGCTGGCAGCGGTGGCATTGCGACAAGCCTTTCTTATTATGATATTGTTCCCAGGTGATCTTGGTATGATAAATTGATTTTATGTGGCTCACCTTGCTTATGTCGGTGTTGTAGTGTAGTTGGAGCAGTCTTACCGGGTATGTTGGCATGGGTGCATCCTTTTTTTTGATTATGCTGATGCCGCCGAAACGAGCAACTTATATAGGCAAAATGCGAACCTCAGAGAGAGACTCTTGTCCCTTCTCGCGAGTTTTCTGGGCTCGCCTGTTGAAACTGTACGACTTCAATTTTTCTAATAAGATAATTCAATGATTATTTTACGAGTTTTTGATATTTATTCGATATGGTTTGATAGGTCAATAAACGTAGTTTATTATTCAACCGTTTTTTTTATACTGTCTCAGATTCCTTTAAGGTTATTTTCAACATTGGTGCATTTGTCTTTTCTCGTGCTGAGAAATTTCTTCAACCACTAACAAATATTGCTTTGATAGAGAATGTATTTGAAAAGAATATTCTTTCTTATCGTTAATAACACCCTTAACATTCATTGCCAATTATTCAATATGTTGAATTGTTTCTTTTTTATTTCGGAAGGAAACCAAAGTTTATTCGTCATGGAACTCAAGATTTTTTTTTCTTCCTAAAGCTATCACCTCCGGGGTATGTGCCTGAACCTCAGGATTTAGAACTTGCCATATATATATCCACTATGCGCCCCTTATTCTCTCGTTGTCTATCGGAATATTATCTAAAACTCCAAGAAAATTAGAAACGGTTTTGAGTATGTTTCCAAACTACCAAATAGTATTATTTCATATAGCTTGTTTCATTCAAAGATGAGCGTTAATTGATTGGTTATTTTATTATGAGAAGTAATCTTTTTTTCATTCAAAAGTAACAATAATTAAGCTTAATATCGATGTTAATATTTTAAAAATATATGTACAGACGAAATTAAAATCCTTTAAATTAAAAGAAAAAAGTGATCACAGTAAGTTGTTGCCTCAACAGTTGAATTATGGCGACAGAAAGGATAAACTTGTTGAGTTTGGCTTTTCTAGACTAACTAAATCTCATACGAGAGTGGAATAATCATATAGATCATATCTAATAATTTTAATTCTCGTGAAGTAATTATAAAAGTGAAGATCCAGTAGCAGGAACGATCGGATAAGTTTGCCCGAGTTACTTTTGTTTTGCTGCGTAGGCAAAATTCGAGGCAAGTAACGGTTGAGCGAATTGTTTTCTTTGGCATAACAAATCATGATGATCATTCGTGAAGTGCCTATTTTATTTTGTTATGCAATGTTGCATATATTTGAATGTACGGGGTTTGATTTATTTGATTTGATTTGAGTAAAAACTTTTTTTCGATAAAATAAACAAAATCTAACTTTAATTTTTACGTTCAATGAATCGATAGAGACTACGGGTTCTAGGTGTGAAAGGTATCATTGACACATGATAATACAATCGAATTGATTATAATCTTACTCTTGGTACACATTCTTACTTTTTGACGTGAATTTATGATGACGCGTAATGCGACAACTACAATATGTGCTGTTTTCATAAATAAGAGTTATAGTATGATATAACGGCCATAATATAAATTGCTGAAATAAACGCACACGTTGTTCCTTTACGTTCGCATGAATATGTGGCCCTGAAAAGGGCCGATCATTTAAGCTGTATTTGAAACTAAGACTTGGCAGAAGACTTGGCGGAAGGCTTGACAGGACTGAACAAAGTTCCCCGGGAAGCAGGAGCTTCACCGAAGTTTGGATATCCCGGGAGGTGATGGTCGGCTTTTTATTGTATTTCAGGAGGCGAGAGGCTTCGGTCGCGATGCGGACGAATATGTTGTGCATCATGCTATTCATCACGCTTATCGCCAAGGAATAAGTACAGTAGTACTCGCTAGAGTTTGGAAAATAAACAGTAGCCGAAAGACGATTGCGACTCGCTTTTATACTTGTTACTGCGCCCTTCGGCGATCAAAACAAATAAATACTTAAATGTTGAACAGTTATATGGAAGAGTAAATCAGAGTCGGTATTGGCTCCAACCAATCAAATTACATAAGACTTTGACGTCATTATAAGCAAATGCATGGCTTGAAGTTTCATATAAAGTCTATACGCTATACTTAACAGCTATATAACATCGTTATTTACTGTCAACGATTTCATTTTTCTCATAAATTTTCCGGTATAGGGCATTTTTCCTTTTTTGAATAAATCTACGATTTGACAATAAAAAGAACTCACTTTCATTCTCTCTTTAAAAATCAACTCAAGTTAATAAAGACAGTATTCAGATAAATTTCTCTTTCAGATAAATTTTGAAAAATTGCCATTCTAAACTAGGTAACATATCAGATACCCAAACAATTTAAATTTTACATCTTAGATACAGTGTCGATGAACTTGAAAAACGGTTCAGACTTTTATGATAAACTCGGTATACATCGGTTTATTTTGATACAAAAATAACTGAGCTGAATTATTGTATACCTCGGGTACCCCTGAGAAAATTTACAAGAATTTCCTCTTCGAAGCGGCAGATGTAAAAAGATTTTTCTCGAACTACAGTTAAAATTTCTTTTATAATTCATCCAAAACAAAAAACTTTCTATTAGTAATTTTTATGAGGAGTAATGTTACTCATGTGTAAATCATTGTTATTCTTTTACAACAACAATGATACAACAATCATAAATAACATTAGTATCTTCGGGCATAATAAAAAACTGAAATACAAAATAGAATTTGGTTTGAAGTTACAAATAAATTATTTACAAGACAAATCTTGATGAGGTGATATCTCGATCTACACATACCCGAGGCTTATAAAAATTTAAATATAATTTCTTAGAACCTATATATATCGAGGTTTTCAGTTTCACTAACAAGTTTGAGTGATTTGACAAACGTAGTTGGACATACCAGAGGTCCTGTTTAAAGAAAAAATGATTATATTTCTGTATTTTACCACATAATTATAAATTATATTCTATTTTTTCTAGAATGTAAAGCCTCACCCAATTTTCTACGTAGTTTTTCTATCTCACGGAAAAAGACCTATCAGTATTTTCATCGTTATCAGACACTCAAATAAGTATTCTCAATTAGTTGGTAGTTGATATAGAATTTTTACGTTTGAATTTTCCTAAGTTTGGCGCTACTATTTCAGTTTCCTGTTTGACTTGTGCAGTACAGTTTAGCTTCCTAACCAGCGTAGTTCTTTTCGGCGTGAGCCACGATACAGAGGTGAGCATCTTTCTTCATTTATTTCTCTTTTGTACCTTAAAATCATTAGTTTATCAATAAATTTATAGAATCCAGTGTTCATTGAACATATGATCACGTAATTAGTGTACGATATCGCAAAAAATTCGCTCGAATGAGTGTACAATAGTGAAAGCCATTTTCCCCACGTGACTGGCGGCAATTGTCGCTTATGGGACAATTCTTGTTTAATGCAATTGTCCATATATTGTACTGATTTATGAATTTCGTCTTTCAGGTAAGGCAGTAAAGATGCAGCTCCAAATCCGAGGACAGGAGACGCACGTCGTCGAATGCCAAGGCGATGAGACGGTGGCCCAAATTAAGGTTAGGTTCTGTAATCTACATCAGCAAATCTTGAATTGATCAAGTATACTCCCCAGACGTTTTTTCATAAATTCAATCTCTGACCTTGAAATTAATATTCATAAGTCATTGCTTCAATCAGAATTGTATTTCAATGTATATGGTTTATGCATTTAATGATAACCTGACAGATGTATTCAATTGCTCCGTCAGGACGAGCAAAAATGCTAAAGAAAAAAGAAATCTCAGGGAGCTGGAACTATATGTTACGTTCCATCTTTTCATAGAATTCTAACAATACTATTTTTTATCGGTGCCATTTTTTATCAATCAGTTGACATATTTCAAGTAGTAAATCAAAATATTTATTGAAAACTTTTTATTATTGTATTGCAGTCAAAACTCACAGCCTTCCAAAATGTTGAGTTCAACCTCTTCTGCGCTGGAACTCCATTGAATGATGAAGTTCTAGTCAGTGAACTTACTTCAGACACTCTTGACCTGTCCATCCCACTTCTTGGAGGTGAGTAATAAAGCTTCAAATTTCATTTCATTGTAACATGATAAATATGTATATCCACACTATTTGATGCAAATTTAAAATTTCATATTAGAAAGCATCAAATCTGATTCTGTGCAAATTACAAACATCTAATTTTTTGTAAATGTTTATAGGTAAGGTTCACGGTTCTCTTGCACGTGCTGGTAAAGTTAAAGGACAAACCCCAAAGGTGAGTTGGTAAAATTTCAATGAAAGTTTTGTCTTGTTCTCCACTAAAATCAATAAATAAATTCATTTACTTGATGTTTCATGACAGTCTTTTCAAAACGTTTACTTATAAAATTCAAATATTTTTTCCATCCTTATCAGTTGAGAGCCAATTCTCATTTTTTATTTCAAGTTTTTATGAAACATTAATGATAATCATTTTTGAAATTATTAAAGCACTAGGTGATCTAAGCTACAGTTGGAATTTTCTAACTGTGGTAAAAAAGCAGTGCTACAGAAAATTACAGATATTGCACATATGTGATAGAGTTGTGATACATGAACTCTTCTTTTCAATTGTCTGTTATAGATGATTATTTTATAAATTTAAATTGTTAGTCACAAGTTATTGTTAGTGTCGGTATCACTTAAGAGTGATTTCATATTTGTTCTAGGTTGAGAAGCAAGAAAAGAGCAAGAAGAAGACTGGCCGTGCTAAGAGGCGAATTCAGTACAATCGTAGATTCGTCAATGTTGTACAGACATACGGCCGAAGACGTGGTCCAAATGCTAACCCCAACCCATAAGCATTTTCTCTTTATATTTTATGATGCGTAACATATTTGTAATATTATGTAATATACAATTTTAATGATAATACAAATACTGTTGCGTTGCATTTACTGTTCTTTATTTTTTAATAAAACGATCCAATAATGAGTTCATTTATGGATATTCTTATTTGAAGGAAAAAAATATAAACAGTACATTTGAACAAATCTATTTATTCAAGTTGATTTTAAGTTTAGCGAATGTGTATAGGGATATCTTTTGGGGACAAATTTATATTCAGAAGTAGAATCTCTTTTATTAAGCGTGAGTAATTGCTTTTCATACAATACAATTTGAGAGAGCCATTTTTCATGCAGTTAAAACTTTATTCCATAAACAATTTCAGTTGGAAAAATTCTATGTACTTTGATTAACAAAATTCCATTATTCAATTTTACACAACAAAACAAGCTATTTGGAGATAAAGTTCTTTACAACTTGGCATGTGCATGGTTACGGATAAAGTAATATATCATAATCTTGACCAATAGAACATTATAGAATACAGTGAAAACGACATATACATTTCGCAACAATTGAATATTTCACTACTCAGTAATGATAATCTTATAAACAGGCGACAACTGCACGATTCCTTCTTAGCTACTTTAGTATCAAAGTGCTATCGTCTATAGAAAATAAGATTATATTCGATCGAAGGTTCGTGCCACATCCAACTCCCAACCAGAAGGTCCACAATTCATTTGAGCTAAATAATTTCTAATTACTTTAAATACAAAACTTTAATCCTTAGATTTTCGTCGTTATCTTATATATCACCACATTGCAAAAGCAACAACCATCCACACTCTTAATCGATGTAATACCTTTTCGTCTGTTGAGACGATCAACTACTTACCCTAATTTTGTTTTTGCCTTACATTTGGCTTACTAGTGTGGTTAACGTTATTCGTAGCTGTCCCATTGATCTCTTCAGAAATTTCTTCACTACTGTCACTACGTATATCACCTTCCATCTGTAAAAGAAGAGTGATTAGCAAAATATTGAACAAGAACCAGAAAATATATGTGTACCTGGCCAGCATTAAATGCATTATAAGCTATTTTTAATATGAGCCAAGTCCAAAATGTATGAAGAACCAGTAGTAGACTCAGCAATGAATTGAAAATATAGTATGCTGGAAACATCGGCAATATCTTTGGTGCTTCAATAGAGGTGCTGTAATTATTTAATGATTAATCACAAAAACGAACATTTTCATATTGATGCTAAATGTATTAGAAAATTCACCTTCTTATGATCCAAAATGGATAAACACCCATACGCGTAACAACCCACAGCAGTGTAAAGATTGCAAAAATACAATCACATACTTTTTGATAGTTTGCATATTTAGCCATTTTAGCTGCCTGCAATTCAAGAAGTTGATTTTATAGAACTTTTTATTCATAAATATACTCTTGAAATTTGATTATGAAGTATCAGAAAAGATATTATCAACATTTTTGATTTTGAATACAAATTTTTCGAACTGAAATTTGTTATTACTCACTTCTAACAAAATATCGGCACAATCGTGAACTAGAAGTACAAGACTGCCAACCCTTGTTAGATTGCCAATCCAGGAGAAGCACATGAGGACTATTGTTGCAATGTGATGAACAAACATTTGCCAAAAATCTTTCCTTTTAACATCAAAATACTGAGAAATGCTTAGAGACCAATAAAATGCCATTGATATCATGTAGAGCCACCATACATCATCAGTTACAGGGTGATATGGATAGTTATAATAACAATGGTTTATATCCCACAGCCATGGTTTGTCCCATAGAATGAATAGGCCAGAGGAGAAAGAGAATGTATAATACAGACATCGCCAGCTGTTTTCACAAAACTTAGTCAATGTTGAGGGCTTATCTTGAGCTCGCCGCAGTCTTAACCACCTTTCAACTTGCCTTTCACTCCAATCCAATTGTTTAGCAAGTGCAGTGATCTGTAACTTCCGAACAGACCATATTAAAGAAGTTACAAATTAAAATGATTCATCTATAGACTCATTTAATTTGTCAATAATTATACCTGTTTTTGCTTTAGCTTTTTTCCAGTGTAAGCATTGTCTAGAACTGGATTTGGTTGAGCTTTTTTAACTCTTGATGGCTTGATCCCTATGCTCCGACCAAATGGAGCAAATATAAATCTGAAAGAATAAATATCAATTTGAAAAATTACTGTACAGAGGTATTAATAATTATTCTGTTTTATCGACGTGAATAATCGCGAATAATTTCGATTTTCAATTCTTTATAAAATGTAACAAATTATTCATGATAATGAAAACAGTTGTAAATTTGACTGTTCAGCACAAAAGATACCAACTTGAATAAATATTTATTAATAATTATTGATTACTTCCTTGTGGATATTGAAACCTGTAAGTCATTTCTTTTTCATGATGTTTAATTCAGTAGATAAGCCTTAATCATCAGATGATAGGTCAAGAGGTCTTTCTACAATCAATTTTTATTTGTAAGTAAGCAAAATTGTTAAAAACAAGGCAATCAAAGTTTGAATGATGAATTACAATATATCATTTTACGATTTTGGTCCCAGAATAGCAGCGGATAAGTTGGATACAAAGATGCGTACTTTACGAAACGAAGGGATGCGATATAATTGCAACAACGCGATAGGAAATAGTTTATCATAAAAATGAAGATGCAAGAATCAATGAACTAATGTGTATAGTGGAGGCACGGTTCAGCCCGACAAGCGCATGAATCAGAGGTATGAATCAGTAAGTTCACAGGGTGTGGGAAAAATATCGCGGGATAAGTATTTAGAAGCGAGAATTGAAGCGCGCCGGGTTGGCTGAATAAGGTGCGTGTGTACTGTGTATATATATATATATATATATGCGGCTGAGGCAAGAAAAGCCGATGGGTCTCGGGCGATAATAAACATTGTCGAGTGTAGGTAGGGATGGGTGTTCTCTGTAGCACAGGAGCGTGTGCGGGTGTTGGATTCACGGGTGTAAACTCGACGTACGCATATAAAAGTGTATACGTCGAATGATATAGGTGCAGGTGCAGGATATGCGCGTGCCGACCTAACCTCTGGGAGGTCGGGGACGGCGGTGGTGTGTCTCACCTCTCGAGTGCGTATCTGAGGAGGAGCAGCACGAGGGCCATGGGCAGGGGGTAGAGCAGGTGTCGGTGGTCGGCGAACTTGTTCTGGGGGGTCGGCGCGATGTCGGCCCAGCTGGTGTTGGGCGGCAGCCAGACTCGGGGCGACCAGAACGCCTCGGAGAAGCCGCGCGCGAACTGCATGCTGGGGGCGGGGCTGGCGCAGTCTGCTGCTGGACACGACTAGTGGGCGACTGCTGCGGCTCGCCGGCCTGCACATGTACGCCGCGCACAACTCGTCCTCGTCCTCGTCGTCTCGGTTGTATAGCTGCAGTGTATGTATAGCTGCGCGCCCGACCGTCCGGCTGCGAGGCGGTACAACGTATACACACACACGCACGCACGCACGCACGCACACACACACACGCCTATCTACTCTTTGTCTATATATGTATATACAGGCTGCACAAACTGACTGCAGCTGGCTGCGGCACGACCGATGCTCGCGCGGCCGCAAGCAACCAAGTCGCACTGGCAGTGGCAACACCGAGTCGCGCGCGCACGACTGCTCGCGGGCTCGACTCTGCTGCTCTGTACTGCTCTATGTACGGTGTGTGCGTGCCGCACGTGCACGCGCCGCTATGCGGCTTCCCTCCCCTGCGCAGCCCCGCGCACTAAGTAGCTGCGCGGCGCCCGGTCTCTCGCGGGCCGCGCACCTATATCCTATATACAGGTATCCTATCCTGCAGTCGGAGCCTCGTCGAGACTACTCCCTCGACACCCGAGCCCATCGCCAACCCGCGCGAGTTTGTTTTTACGCATAATGCATAACTGTATATAAGACGGCGCGCCATCAACCGCTCGTAGGCCGCTCGAGCGGCGGCAGCTATACATCAAGCTACATAAGCCCCCTTGATATACGCCTGCAGACGTACCCATCGCAACGACACATCCGATTAGTGCAGTCGGCCCAACTCAGCCGCGATCGGCTTCCTTCGCCCGTGATGCGCGCGATCGGCCCGCGCGCGACCCGCGGCTCTCCTCATCTTGAGAAAAGCCCTACAAGTAGGCGCTTCCGCGCCCCATCTCGATTCGGTCGAACTCGTTTCTCGCGCTTTTTTCCCGACTGCACCCATCGGCGCTGCTCTCGTGTTTCGACGCGTCGCGCAATGCATTTGCAGCTTTCCCAATGCTCACCGCGCCCCTTCACGCCGTGCTCGGCACCGCGCCGACTTTTCCTCGGCTCATTTGCATAGGAAATCAATTGTACATTTCAATTTCAACTGATCAACTGGCTCGTGAGTCGATTTCCCTTCAAAATAAATGCAGCAAACGCACGACTGGAGCGCGTTGTTTTCCCTCGGCCACGATTTCTGCTGGTAGGTGTCCGCCTTTTTTCTATACGGATCTAGGACACTTTTTCCCGTTCTTACATAATGAATTCACGCATTTCGTCCGACGCGATCGGCCAATCTTGATGCTTCTCTCGCACGACGAAACTCTCCACGCATGAGTTTTTCAAGTTTTTCAGTTCTTTCGCGCATATTTCCTCTATGGATTACTTGAAATCAAGGTGACCAGCTTCGCATCGGTTGCTTTATCAATTACGTTATCTCCGCGGAAAGAATTTTCGATCTCTATGAATAATAAACGAGATAACAATTTGTACTTCACTCCCATGTTAGGCGCAGATAAAGCACCTTAAGATATAAAAGGCTGACTTGAATATATACTTGAGACGTCGCCGAAATTTGATAAACAGATAGTATATCTGATGATGACTACAAGACGCAATACTTTTGGTAAATGAATGTGGTGATATTTTAATAATAATCGAAATAAATGTCCACCAAATTCGAGTCACCAAAATTTCGACTACGAATGTACAATGTTTGAAAATTCGCGAGGCGCTTAGCGAGTTTTTTGTTCGTTTTTCTTTTGTTTTCGGGAGATACGATGGATAAGTAATGCTTTTTTTTCTGCGCATGTATAAGCAAACGAAACAAAGACCCGCGCGGCTGAGAAATATGAACGAGATTCGAGTTTGCGAAAATTAATGTTCGTTTTGGAAATTGATAAGAGATTGCGGTCGAGTTTATCGGGTGAAAAGCCTGTACTTCGTTTGGAAAATGTAAAACCTGCTATGGTTCGGTAATAAGCAAAACGTAAACGTCAAGGTGATTCCGATATTGCAGGCACCATGCGCGGCTTATACAACTCGACGAATAGAGGAGATATCTTTATCTTACCTCGAGGACATTGGAAATCGAGAGCATAACTCAAATATATACATATACATCTCTCATTTTCCGTTATGGAGAAGTATGTGATTGGTATAATTTCGAATTATATAAGTATAACAATCGTGGACGATTGATATAATCTCCGTAGAGGAGTCATGAGCAATGAAGAAGTTCGTGCAAGTGAAAATATATATCCAGTATATATACATCGCGATCTAAACGATCTCGTGAAGCGAGAAGTCGAAAGAGATCGTGCATTTAGTAATTAGCTTTGGAACGATGAGGGTTGCAGGGAACCCAAGTCGCGGCGACTATGGAAATCGTGGGAACTTGGGGAATGATTACTCCCGCGATGTGTATATAGTCGAGCAATGGGAAGGGTCCCCATGGAGCTTAGAAAGGGGCGAATCGAGTGTATAACGAAGTACGTGCTCGGAATAAATATCCCGCATCGAAGGAGCCACAATATCTTATATATCAAACTTGTCATCGAAGGCCTATACCATATCTGTATATATGTATCGTACGTGAAGTGTAAGAATGTGTACATCGCATTGATTTCGTTCCTGTACAGCTATGAAATTGTTCAGGACGGAGTGAGTAGAAACAGCTTTAAACGCATGCATTCGGTACGAGTAGGCTTTCACGAGCCAAACCGAGCTCGCATACTTCCCGAGCAGTTTCTCCCGAGCAAGCGCAGAGATAAAATAAAAAGACCAAGCGAAATTGAAATACAAAGGATGATAGCGACTATGTATATAGAAGTACCTATATACACGATGAAGTGCTACCGACCGGCCGGACCACATCCCGCGACGTCAAAGTATACATGTGTGTGTGTGTGTGTGTGTGTGTGTGTGTGTGTGTGTGTGTGTGTGTACGTGTGATAATCCGAAGCACAGCAGCACCAGAAGCAGTAAGCAACTGCAGCGATCGGGGGACAGGGATATGAATATATATATATATATATATATATATATATATATATATATATATATATATATATATATATATATATATATATATATATATACATACATATCGATTCCCGATTCCGAGGATGCCTTTTGGCACCGCGAGTACGGTTAGCCGCGCGCGCAGTGCGAGGCGCGGCCCGGGCGATCGTCGCAGCCTGAAAAGGAGCGCTGTTCGATGGCCTTTTCCAGCCGCTGTATACCTATATACTTCCATACAATACATATAGGCACAGATACTGCGTGTTGATGAGTGCGTGCGTCATATATATACATAAGCACGATATACAGCCGTCTGCTGGTCTTGCCCACATGCGCGTCTGCCCCTCGCTCTCGGTCACAGCGCATGCTTACATACATTTTTCTACCCACTTTCACCCTTTCCAGCTGTATTTAACAAATTACAAAAATTCGTCGTCGTCGTCTGCGTCGCTCCCGAGGGGATACTTCAATATGGGCTACCTATCAAATTACACACTTGTCACAGGGGAATGTGTATAATTTCCTGTATGTATATACATATATATATATAGTGTTCGTGATTAATTAACTGTCTACTCATTTCGTTTGTATCGTTTGTGCATGTTCCCTTGGACAGCTCGTAATCATCGTTTCTATAATTTTATTTATCTGTATTTTGAAAATTTCAGTTTATACTCTTTAACATCGAGAGGAGAATCCAATCAGAAATATTTTTGTAAAACAGATTCATCCCTATAGTATATACTAAGCGGCTCACATTACTATGTGGCATAGTTGTAATCGGTCATTCAATTCAGATAGTACATTTTAGTTATTGAATAGGTGTATAAGCCATCAACTATTATAACTAGAGATGCCTGTGTATCAGTAAAAGATATTGAGAGATACATCATACAGTCAATGTATTACATCTTAAAATTATGGGTTTAAAGTCGTTATTTTATATGCCAATTAAGACACTAAATTTACTTTTTCCTCATAGCCAAGCAGTTCACAGGCAATTAAAATTCCTGGTTGAATCACAAATTCTGCAGAAGTACGGTATGACGAAAGTCTTAATTTGAGCTCAAGTTTCTTAGAGGTTCTCTTATTTTCTATTTATCCTAAGGACTTATAATTAAACTTAACATTCATAATCGATTTTAAATCATCGATACATGTGTTTTTAACAATGATGACCAGCCTTCATGTTCATGTTCATCCGATGAATCGTAAACTCGCACGTGGCAGGTGGCAGTTGATATACAATGCTCAATATTCATGTCTCACTCTGGGAATCCCCAGTTCCTAAGGGATTAGACATTATGAAAGCATCACCAGCAACACTGAATAATCAGATAATTTTGTCTGATCCATTCTTGGGTCATATCGGTCATTAGTATATATATGTATGTATACCTATACTTTGCTCCTGCACTATTATATGCGTGCATGAGTCATAAAATGTAATCCCTCCCTCGCCCTACACTTTTCCTTTCTTTTCTCCACCCAGTTTACCTGCAGCCTAATGATGTCACTTTAACTTAACCATTAAGTCTATTCTTTTTCTATAGTGTATGAACATATATATCGCATAAATAAAATTGGCATTTTTCTAGATGCCTGATAAATCTTTAGCTATTTCGATCTGTGAATATTATCGTCGTACTTTTATGACGATAGTCTAGACATAAATCCTCTATCCAGCAAACGTACATAAAATTTAGTTTCGCAAATTCCAAGTCCATCGTAAACTGTATCATCATTTTCAATTGCGGAATATGCCGGATATAGAAAAGTGAACAAGTGGGTACATCTCCTCGTGAGGATAACCCCTGGAAGGAAAAAAAAAGTGAACAAGAATTATGGGAAAACTAATTGACAAAATTATTTGGTTATAGGAGAATAGATATAGGAGCTAGTAGATCTACTTTTTCAAGATGTTTATAGAAAAACAGTTCTATCTACCGAAAAAAATCACTCTGTCAACCTCTAATAAAATAATGAATCAATCTCGATACACAAAACCTCAATTAACTATGTATCTATGATACAAAAATGAAAAATAAGTTTTGTATGTTTAATCGAAAGTATGCCTTAGTGCTCGATCGAGTGATACATTTTTCGCTCGTATCAAAGAATCCTGATTCACGTAAATGAATAAATATCCACATATGGTTACAGGTGTAAAAAGTTGTGAAAGAGCCAATTAAGTTTATTGACATTTTAATGCAAAATACCAACATTATTAAATCGAAACGTTTGGAAGTAAAAATAATGCGTGAGTTTTTCCTGGTGCGTACTCTAACGGCATAATGATTAGAAGAGAAAACAAACTTACTGCAACATGTCTAGAGGGATCAATGTGAATTAAAAAGACCCGTCACATCGGTCGATTTTAGTGGAAAACGAGCAATGAAACGATAATAACCCGAATAGCGATTGCAAGCTCAGATGAACAGTAATTTTATACACGAGATAGATCGAATATATATAGTAGCTGGCCGCACGCACGCGGCGAACAAGTAACTCGAGCGCTTGGTTTTATATTTCATGAAATAGTTGCGAACGCCCACATATCGACCTGTCGGCTTATGTATATATTTGCATTATTTCTTCCAGCTCATGAAGTTTATATATCTACGATCGAAAATTATGCATTGCGCGCGGCGGCTCTCACTGCGCCTGATGGGCGGCCCATGCGAGCGGCGCATGCGCCTCGCGGAAAAAAAGAGCGGAGCAGTGTCGCGCATCGAATTCCGGGTTGGCCGCGCCGCGCCAGTCATCTGTGCGGGCACCTGTGCACCACTGTGCACAGTTAGCAGACGACTTTGTTGGCCGAGCTGCCGAGATATCTGCGAAGTGTCAAAAAGCTAGTGCGTACGCGCGTGGGCGGCTCAGGAGTCAGGGGCCAAACAAGCAGGGCCAAGGTGAAAATTACGGGCGGGAAAAAAAGCGCGTTGCATCAGGCGCGGCGGCCGCTCGAGTCGGGCCGGCGGCGGTGCAGCAGCGAGGGAAGCCGCGGCGCCAGCGGGCCGGGAGCGCAATGAGCCACCATCAGGCCCTGGCCAGGCCGACTGGCGCGTCCAGCCTCCTCCTCCTCCTCGGCGTCGTCGCGACCTAACCTCGGCGAGCAGCTGTGCCGCGAGCAGCGGGGCCAGGATGGTGAGGGTGATCCCGGTGCACAACTTCCTCGAGCAGAATGTCGCGCAGATCGAGGAGCCGAGCGCGTCGTGCGTGGCGAGCGTCGCCGAGTCGCGGGCCGAGTACCTGCTGCTGGGCCTGCCCAGCCACTGCGTCGAGGTGCGCGACCTGGCCAGCCCCGAGCTCTCCTTCGTCACGGCCTTCCCCACCGTCGACCTGCCCGTCCAGATCCTGCACTGCGCCCGGGCCGACTACGTCGTCACCCTCGAGGCGAAGCTCGCCAGGGACAGCGTGCACACGAGCGGCTTCGTCCGGGTGTACGTCAACTGGGCGACCACCGAGCGCCAGCCCATGAGGGCCAGGATCGCCGGCCGCGTCACGCCCAGCCTCAACCGGCCCCAGAACAGCCTCGAGATGATCGAGCTGCCCCTTGGCGCCAGGCCCACTGCTGTCGCCTGCTGCCAGGCCACGGGCAATCTCCTCGTCGCCACGGCCAACACGCTCGTGCTGCACGAGTTCAAGCTCGAGACGCACACCACCTCCAAGCTCAAGTTCATTGATTTCGAGGCCAGGCCCTGGTCGCTGGGCCTCCACTTCTCCCCGACCCACTTGGACATCGTGGAGGACTTTGTCTCTGCCATGGACTCCTCCAGGTTTGTTGTTTTCCGCCTCACCAACCCGCTCTACGACGACATCGACCACCTCAGCTCCTTCACTTCAACTACATCTTCTCTCAACGATAAGACAACCATATCCACGGACATGTGCAGCCTCGATACTATTGACAATTCCATCAGCTGCAATGACTCGAATAACACCAGACTCAAGAATAATGCCAATCAGAAGAACATTGACAAGAACTTCAACCATCGCAGTCTTCTCAATTCGTGCTCAAACAAGAAAAATAATTGCATCGATTGGAACAGCTTAGTCAATGACGAAAAAATTGAATTGGAATCCCTGATGAATGAAGGCATTGTTGACAATAACTGTCAACCTTTCTCTGTCAATTTTCCTTCCATTATTTTGGAACGAGCTGGCCCAGGCCACACTCTCAATCCCTTCATTTTGAATTCAACAGATACAGAAGTATTTATCAAAACTACCTCTCCAGATAATGGTTGGTCTGAGAATTATGCTGTGAAACATATTCTCAGGCTGAAAATTGCTAGAGCCAATGATTTTCCTTCAGCTGATGGAAGCACTGATTTTTTCAATAATTTTGTCTTGAAGCCATTGTACATGAAAAAGCATAATAACAGTAATGGATTGAAGAAATCAATACTAAGATCTGAAAAATACAAGTACCTTAATGGTGTAACTTGTTTGATTTGCACTACTCATGAAGGATACATTTATCACTTCAATCTTGACAGTGATGACAATAGCAACCCTACGTGTTTAACTACTTATCCATTTACAGCTCCAGTTATTCATGTTGCACTGGAGTATACAGTTCTACATGCTCTTACAGAAGCTGGATTAGAGTCTTATACTCTTAGATTGCCTCATCATATAGCAAAGACAACTTCTCAATTACAGAATTTAAAAACCATTTGCCCTGATGTCTCTGAACCTGTTTGTTTAATTGGTCTAAGATCTTTCTTAGGAATACAAAAACTACTCAACTCAGATAACTCCATTGTTCTTCTGGCAAAAGCTGAAAACTCGTGGACTCTATATTCATTGAAATTACCAAAGCCAGAAAATGTCTATTATGACATTATTAATGCTGCTAGAAATCATAGGTGAGTTTTATAAGAAAATATTTTCCAATATCATATCAGGAAATGCAAATTATAAAGATGTAATGCAATATATCTCTACATTCCAGAACATCTAGTCCATCAACATATCGCCTTCTTCTTGAAGAAGCTCATACTATGTTACGTTTAGCTAAAGATGTTGCAGACATACACAATAATGATAATGTTCAAATACAAAATGATTCTATACTGGAAAATCTTTATGCTCAATCCTGCGCTCTTTTGGGAGATTACTTTATTAGATCAGATACTGAACTAGAGCGTCGTCTTTGTATCCCATACTATAAAATGTCTGGCTTGAAACCTAATGAAGTTTTTAGTAGAAAGTCAACTCAAAATGCTCCAGGTTTAGTTACTTATGTCACAGATATCTTGATGAATATTAAAACTGGACCAGAAGCTGATGCACTTTTTCAGAGTCAAGATATTGTCAATATCATCAGCAGTGAGAGCAGAGAAGATTTGCTGAAAATTATTCTAGGAAGTGTAGTGCTCAGAGAATATGCAACTGAAAAATTAATTAAACTGCTAGTGAATCAGAATAATGATGATTCTAGCAAACTTGCTCTAACACTTCTTTATATCCAAGCTGAAAAACAAGTATTAGCTGAAGCTGCACTAGAACCTGTATCTGATAGATTTCTAATGCGAATCATACTAGATTACCCTCATTTGCTTTTTGATGAAGATGTTTTCGATTCAAGAAATCGAGCGGTACTATCTTTTTCAGATTTCGCGGCTACTTTGATTTGTCGCAAAAATTTAGTTTTTGCTCAAATTCTTACTCATTTAGTTGAAGATGAGATTCTTTCTCTACATCAAGTTATGCAAGTAAGCCGGAATAATGCAATGAATTGGAACTTATGAAGCTATAGTTATCAATTTTAATTTTAATGTTAATAATTTTTCAGGTCTTTTTGGAGTATTTACCATCTAGAGTAGGAAGAGATGGACATGATGCTGCAGCTGCCTTGCAGCAATTTTTAGAAACATACCTTCACAGTTATTTTTCCAAATTGGAAGATAAAAACGAAATCAATTATGATTTTGCCCTTGTTGAAGCTTTTAAGATTCTTGTACGATCTTACTTGGGTAAACTCATGCAATCGAAAACTTACAAGTCAAAAGAGACCTTGTCTAGTATTGAATGTCAAAATGAAGACAATTATCTATTTGAAAGACAAAGGCCAAAATATTTGGATAAGATGCCACCTTGTGCAAAGGATTACCAAAAAATCATAAATGCTGTAGATTTAGATGAGTTTTCAAAACTAAATAATGCTGAAAATGATAAATTAGTTCGTATTGAAGTATTGAAATTGCAAGCCCTTATGGCAAGTGATTTTCTACCAGCAGAATGTATCCAAGAAGTGGAACAATTTCTTGATGCAGAAGAAGTAGATGGTAGTTTAGCATTCCGAACACTCTGCATTCGCAATACGGAGAGCGTTACGCACATGTTGTTGGAAAAATGTCCTCAAGCAGTTTTACAATATGCCAAGGTACCAATAGATGCTTCTTGATTTACTTTTCATTCGTCATTAGAACATTAATGTAAATAAATTTTTTCGACTGTTTAAGGATATGTATACCAAAGAAACGGAGTGGAAGCTCTTGGTTGATTCGTTGCAACAAAAAATATCGAAAAGTAATTCTAGTCAAGAATCTCGTCTCTTTTTTGAACAAACGATGATAGGTAAATGTAATTAATTTTTTTGTTTTTATTATAGACAGTGACCGCATTTTGATTGATATGCTTTTGCTTGCTAAATTGTCTATTACTACGCGATGTTTCAGAGTATTTTCAATCTATGAATAGCCTAAATATTTTGATTATTAATCTCTTGGCTATAATTTACGTTAAAAAATCAATAATTAAATGATATACTCAAAATACTGTGAAATGTCTAACAGTAAATGAACTTGCAAGTGAAACTAGATAATTTATTTTTTGAGGTATAGACAAAATATTTTTCGAAAAATCTTATGAGAGATAATTAAATTGAATTTAAATTCCAGATACATTGAAGCATGCTTCTGAAGTTTTATTCCTAAAGTCTTTACACTACATTCTACCTAAAGATGACGATGAATCATTTCAACGATACACTGAAGTTTGTGGGCAAATAGTTCATGCAGAGCACGTCAAAAACTTACTTATGGAAACTGGTCGTCAGTTACTATCATCGCTGAATTTATAATCTTCTAAAAAAAAAGAAGAATTTTAGACCAACCTTCGATAACTACCAAATGTAAGGTCACTACTTAGAGCAGATTTTTCAAAAGGCACAATAATTTTTTATATTTCATAGTTTTTAGAATACTCGAAACTGTTGGTTATGCCTTAAATTAGAGATTTTTTAGATTTATAGACATAAATGAGTGCATACATGTCTTTTATTCTAAGGTTATAGAGCTTGTTGCTTCCAATGCAATATTAATAATTTTGAGTTTTTCAATAAGCTTCCAAAAGCACAATTCTGTTGTTGACAAAAAGATTATTATTTCCTATGCTTGAGTCGCTGAAATATTTTTTGATAAAAAAGCTGATAGATTTTTTGTCTTATGGAATGTCTTACAATTGTTTGTTGTTACTCATCAGTATAATTTTACAATATTAAAGAGAAAAGCTCAATAAATATTGTTTAAATAAAATGTATTCTATACAAATCAAATTAAAAACTAATGAGACTGTTGCAAGTGTTAATCACTTAGAAAAATTTCTGATATAACTAGTTGAAATTACAAAATTTCCTATATAAGTGAAACCATATCGTTTTATTTATAAATTAACGTGATAATTGTGTCTTGACTGTTTGTCAACTATTATTAGTATTATAAGTAATAGATCATTACGAACTATGTGAAATATATGATATATATATATATAAGTATTGTTGTCATCTTTGTCAAATTTATTAAGAAAAAATTATACAATATACTTCTGTTTTACTTTGAGAAATTCTAATAAATATCAATTATAATGTCAACTTTATTCTTTTTATTCCAATAAAAAACGTGTATCAAAATTAGTCCGCTTACCTGTTGATATATATATATACATACACACGTGTGTGTGTCGCGCGCGCGCATGAGTGGTATCTGTTTATATACATGCAGGTTTATACATGCATATAGTTCATAGCATTCATAGTATATGACAAGTTTGAATCGGTAGAGGTTATGTTTGGTACAGGAAAAGTTTTTTGTTTTTCCTCAAGACCAAAATAGATGTTGATATTTTGTTCATAAAATTGGTAACTTATCTCAAGCTCCGTGATTTCAATGGATATTCTCACTCTGTCATAATGCTTTTGAAAGGTTAATTAGTGAAAAACGAATTGTTTCAGCATGAAAATGTGAATTTATGGAGAAGTTATTTATTCTCTGGTTTTGATGTTGAACAATATCAGCTGTTGGTCTTGGGATTATTCGCAAATATATAGCTTTGTACACAATCAAGATGAATGGCATTGATTTGAATAATTATATTTTTGGATCAACACTAAGTAAGTGAATGATTGTTTCAAGTGTCATAGATCTAATCGACAATAATCTATTGTAATATTCTTAGATTTTTCTAGTGATGGAAAAGGATCAGTTCATTTAGCTCTACACAGAACAACAAATACTTTTGTTGTAATTAAAAAATATTTCATTGATGATAAAGAATCTGATGATTATAGTTTGATCCAACAAGAAATAGTAACTACCCGACAGTTACAGCATCCAAATGTTTTGCCATACCTCAATGCTTTTGTATCTGGTCATGACATTTACGTAATTTCACCACTAATGAGCTATGGCTCATGTAGTAATTTATTGAAAGAACACTTCAATGAAGGATTTCCAGAGCTTGCTATTGCATTTATTGTGAAAGATATCCTACATGGCCTTGATTACATACACAGAAAAGGTTTTATACACAGGTCAGTTTCTATCAATCATAATTTATTTACAATCATCATATCATGTACCTCAATTTTTTGTACTATAATATTATGCCAGGGCATTAAGGGCGAATCATATCCTGATCTCTGCAGAAGGTCAAGCTTGCATATGTGGCTTACGTTATTCTTGTGAAGTAATTAAAAGTGGTAGATGGCAAAAAACTATTTATGCTTTTCCAAAATCAAGTACAAATAATCTCAAGTGGCTTAGTCCAGAACTGCTCAAGCAGGATTTGCGTGGTTACAATGAAAAATCAGATATCTACAGCCTTGGAATCACTATCTGTGAATTAGCTAACAGTATGATACCTTTTGCTAGTATGCCAGACACTTTAATGTTGACTGAAAAAGTTCGAGGATCTACTCCAAACATTATTGACAGATCTACTTTTCCAGTTGATGTAATGGACATTGAAAAATGTAATTGTATACATTTTCAGCCTTTACCTCTAACATGCATATACGTATAAATATATTGAAAATTTACTTCACTTCTAGCAGCTGGAGATGAAACAAGCAACGAATTTTTTTCAAAGAATGTAGAAATAATGGCAGGACGAAAGTTTTCAGAATCCTTTCATTCTATTAGTGAGCTTTGTTTACAATGTGATCCAAGTAATCGTCCAGGAATAAGTCAACTTATAGTTCACTCTTTTTTCAAACAATGTAGAAAGACTGATGTAACACTGCTTGATATCCTCAAGCATATAAAACCTTTACATGAAAGCTTTGTGGATACTCAAGGTAAATGACGGAGTAAGAATGATCATATTGACTTCAATGTCATTTTTAAAAGTTTCCCTTTTTCCTTCTAGATAATCAAACCTTGGCAATAGTTGATGAATTTGGAAACCTGGAGTTGGATAGCTGTCAATGGGATTTTGAAAATACTTGAAGATTGCCTTTCTTCTCATGGATTTTCATTCTGCACAATGATCAGTGCAAATTTGAGTTCTGGAGAATTTATTAATAATGAATGACATATATTTCTATGATGTTGTTACTTGATTTTTTAACTCTTCATTTTTTTCATTCTATGAATGTACAGTTAAAAGTTTACAGTTTTATTGAAATTGTCTCTCAATTAATATAAATATTATAGTATTCTGTTCAACAGAATTTTAGTGCGTGTATGATGGATATAAGAGGTGGAAAAAAATACAACAATTTTTTTAGAATGAAATCTTTTTAATTAAAATGTACAAGCTTGCTTTGAGAAAAAATGAGCTAGTAGATAGGCCCTTTTTTCTCTTGATCTCTTTCAGACTATTTAGTTTCAATTGGTAATTTCCCACGTTTTACACTTAAAACATACAAAAAAATCTAATTTTACCAAGCCATAATTCAGCTTCATTTTCTGTTTTTTTTTGAAACAGTAGAGCAAACAATTTTTTTAATTCCGTGAATTTTTGTCATGTTCAAATTAAATTAAAAAATTAAAACTGATCTCGACTCATCCTCATTTTTGGCGAAAGTGCGTTTTTAAGTCCTTTATTCCACAGAAGTGTCATAAATTCAAATTGGGTCAAAATTGTTTTTTTCAAAAAAAAACCTGAAAAAACCTCAATTTTATAAGTTAAAAAGAGGACCGAATTTCGAAGAAATGCGTGATTTGACAAAGAATATATATATATATATATATATATATATATATATATATATATATATATATATATATATATATATATATATATATATAACCGATTTTGCATCAATATCATACAATATTTTTCCGACATGATTTCATCAAATTCAATGTATGACGCCATTCAGTTGATTCAGTTGATGTCTACCTGAATTTTGCACGTCCATAGTTTCACATCGGGAGTTCCGAATTAAATATTTTATTTAAAATTTTCTCATCGCCCGCCATCTTGATTTTGAATGACAAAGAGTGGTCAAACAACATTTTGAATCCGTATATGAAAATATGTTGACAATGCACATATATAAAAGTTAGTTTTTTTGTGTTCTGTCAATTGTGTTTTCATCCCGTCAAATGGAACTTTATCGGAAGAAAAACTATTCTCTAAAGTAATTTTTAATTAACCGGTAGCGGAAGTAAGTGCTGATCGGTGGATCCGCCCCCACCTGTATTCATAAAAGCCAAAACGTTAAATGTTTCACAATTAATGCGGCGAACCATACAAAAAGCTCAAGCAATATAGGTTGCAGCACCGTATGTGTTCTTAAACCCCAATACTTTTTTAGAAGGCGGAACGGAAGGGGAAAAAGTCAGCCACTGCGACTTGAGGACTTGAGTTTGTTCTGTTTGCTTCTACAAATCGCCGAACCACGGCCGAGTGCGGCTGAGCTGACATCTCTCAACAGGACATACCCCGCTTTGACAAAGAGACTGCTGTTATCACTGATTTTAATTCTTTTATTTCAACACGGACTCAGCTAATAGTTTCCAAATCGCTACATCTTTTAAATTTCACCCCTAATTGGTGAATTTCATCTGTGCTGACTGCTGACAAAGGTATGTTGCGATTCTTCTTTGTTTTACCGATCCTCGCGCGGATACGCTTATTGAAAAAATGATTATTTAGTTAAACTCGAGTTTTGGCCGGCCTGTTCCGTAATTCGTGATCGTCTTGGCTTGCACAGGAGTTTTTAATTTATTTTATTATTGACATCGACGGTTGCACTGGTCGAGTGGCCAATTCTCGGAAATCGATCGAATGGCGTGCACATTGTTCTAAAGCCAAGGTTTTTTGTCTGCACGTCGACTTCTTGTGTTATATTAATTAGAAAAGTGATTCATTAAATTCCTTACTTTCACGAAAGTCTTTTTTCAAATAATTAATTTTGAACAAGTGTATACAGAGAAATAGAAATGAAATAGTCCTTGTCGACGTATTTTTTGTACAAAGAGGGTGAACTAGAACTGCATATTCTTGACAAAAACTGCATAACTGAAACAGTATTCCAAAATGCCCGGTTTTCCAAAATAAAAACAGATTTTCATGAAGTACATCGGAGTCACCGATTTTTTATTCGTCACCGAAAGCAAATTGAAATTTTTAACCCAGTATAAAATTGTACAATTCTACATATTTCTTTGGATCATGTTATTTAGCTCTCCCTTTGTTGTTAGGTATGCTTGATTATTCTGGATCATGGAGGGAGTTGAAAATATTTCAAGTATATTAATATGATCTTATCTAAATTCACTATATTGCAACCTTGAGATTGTATAATAAACCTTCTCAACAGATGTAGTATCTCAATTTTATAATGTGATATTTGGTGTTAGGGTGGAAATATGTGTTCCGTTTGATTTCATTAAACGAATCAGTAGTTGAATTTAATATTTGAATCATTTGATATATTTGTTCTGAAATGGATTGGGTGTTAATTTACAGAACTATTCAAATTGTATACTGAGTTTTAAAAATAGTTTCACTACGTCAGTTTATTTGATCAATTTATTCCATGTCAATGATGCAAAATGCGCTATGGTGAAAAATTGCATGCATTTAATCGTAGGTAATTAACTGCATAGAGAATCATGCACTTATTCCATCAGGTTTAATACTGAAGGTGATCTAATTATTTTATAGTAAATCTTTTTCTGTGAGTATTTTGAAATGTTATTGTGTTTTACGTAAATGTCTCCAAAATCTTCCAATGTCTTAATCTGTTATTTGTAAAAAAAATGACTTCTTTTAAAGGTCAAAATGTATGTTTAAAGTAATGTTGAAGCATTATTTCTCTTTTTATTTTCTGTCTTCAATTAGTCATCATAGTAAAAAACGATTTTAACACAATGATTTCACAATGGTCGAAAAAATTCACCTTTTGACACTTGAGCCATGATAGTCGTGACAATGTTTATTATTTAATTCAAAATATTTAATAGCATTATTTTATTTTTGTAAGTTAACGAACGATATTTATCGGGAATAAGTGGGTGAATGGAGTTTACACTTCTAATTCAAATAGACTGGGAGATCGATTATCGATCGGAAAATTCATACAATTTATCCCTGCATGCGATAAATTACTTGCGAGAAGGCGTTGGGGGGGAGGAGGCCGGCGAACAGTTCCTGAACCATGCAGACGTGGTTTGTGTGAAGCGCAACGTAAGACAGGAAAGTATTTTCTTGCAATGAGCAACCCTTATTCTTTTATTCGCCATCTAGCCGTGACAATGTCGAGAAAATATTCACGATGAATTCAAAATCTGATTGTATTTTTTATGTGCATAGTATTGTCATGATCGGTATTGTGTTTTTCTGTCTTAAATATCTGAGGTATTCGAAAAACCTTTGCTGGAATTAATTATGATTCTAATCATAAGATTTCTATTTTTCAATCGATTACCCAAACAACCCAAAATTATCCGCAGCTATACAATCTTACAATGAAATTCTAATCTTTAACAATGACAAAACGGATTCCGGTCAAGAAAATCCTGTTAATGATCGGACAAGTGTACTCATTATATTTGGGTGCAACCTATTCATAAAAAGTTGTAAATATTGTGAAAGAACTGGTTCATTGCCGTCGAAGTAAAAAAATCGTGATATGTATGGATATACACCTAAAGGACCTTTATATCGGGAGCCTTGTTAAATAGTTCGAGGTGACAACTCGAGCACGTCACTTCCACCGTAGGTGATATATAAGTCATATAAAAACCCACGTGATTCTGTCTCGAGCCGTGATCGCATTGATTGCTGCGCATTTCCCCGACTCCGAAATGTCATTTCGGACCAACTTGTTGACACTTAATGAAATGATAACACTTGGATTAATTTTTTCAATGATGAATATGAAAATTGGAATTAGTTTAACGTAAAATCAATATTTGCCTATCAATGCATCTTAAAAGGTTGTCAAAAAAATTATCATAATGCGAATGGTTTGATTCATGATTGCGCCTATTTCTTCCGTGTTCAACTCGTGTTATTGACAAGAATTATTTATTCTGGGTATTTATTAGCTAATAATAAGAAAGGCGCTAGTCTCATTTGAGTTTTTTGTGTATTTGCTTATACTGGGTGCTTCATGAATGTATATCAAGTAAAAGTGTCCTCATGATGAAATTCTCAAATTTCGTCAACTCTCAAATCGAAGCCTTATTCGCTCAGTTTAATTTGACAAAAATACAATTTTGAACAGTTTCATGGCGTTCCTGAACTAGAAAATTGATAATCAGCATTCTTTCTGCACACGAAATAATGATTGTACAGCTGATCTGAACTAACTTGACTTGGAGACGTTCTTGTGGGGTTCAATGGCTATATAGAACACAAAAAGCATTTCAAAAAGTTCCATCATTATTGCTCACTCGGAATTGATTTTGACAACGTACAGTTAAAGTCTGTGTCGTATTGTTCCATCAAAATCGTAAACATTCAAATCAGAAATTGTTTTATCGCGATGTATAATAACTTTGACATTAAAGATATATGATTGGCGCTGTTGCAATTTATTGATTGCAATAAATATTAATATATTGGAACGATAAAGGTTGTGTGTGTGTGTGTGTGTGTGTGTGTGTGTGTGTGTGTGTGTGTGTGTGTGTGTGTGTGTGTGTGTGTGTGTGTGTGTGTGTGTGTGTGTGTGTGTGTGTGTGTGTGGTGTGTGTGTGTGTGTGTGTGTGTGTGTGTGTGTGTGTGTGTGTGTGTGTGTGTGTGTGTGTGTGTGTGTGTGTGTGTGTGTGTGTGTGTGTGTAATTTAATAGTTTGACATCTTCAAAATCCTAAAATATTTACGGCTAAGTTTGTTCGAACTCGATCTAAAATTGGGAGCAATCGAAAATACAGGCAATTAGTCCGGAACAATCGATGTTCCAATAATGAATGGCTTATACCAGATGCCATTTTCAATGTTAGAGTGTACCATAAAATTTATGAGCGAGGGATCAAGTTATATTATGCGCTCTGGTTCGACCGTTCATGGCATGCCGTGCATGCGTACTAGAAGTAAACGAATGCCCAATATATTCTTGAATTGTACAGTAAAAAAAATAGCTGTACTCCTGTAACCGTCGGAAGAACTGTGTTTTGTCTTGCTTCAGGTACAGGCTGCAGTAGATTAAATGAAACCTTTCAGCTCCTCCATCATAAAATAAATGCTACAACCGAATAGTTGTAAAACGGGCAGTAAACTCATCAACACCAAATGACCGTTGGACGTTTTTCTTCCCCCACAAGTACAAATCTATTTTTCGGAATGATTATTTCGCCTCCTATTTTATGACACACGTAAATAGTTGCGTGTTAAAACTAGTATCCCGAATGATTGCAAATTGAAGTGATTGAAATGTCGCGTAGATCGATCCTTCGTATTTCCTTGAGAATCCTTGTATTTGAATACACAATGTTTATATTCGTGTTCGGTCCTTCATTGCCATGTTTACAGGAAAAAATGCGAGAAATTCAGCTATGTATAAAGCCGCTTTTTTCTTTTATTTGAATTGAAGTGCCTCTGCATCAAGTTTCATAGTATCATTTATACAAATTTCGTGAAAATGAAATTGAATATTTAATTCTCTACCAATGAAAGGAAAATAATATTATTATAAAACGTCATTATCCAGAACCCAAGAAAATCCCGATTTTCCGGATTCAGTCTATCTAGTACTACCGAGTGATTCTTTAACTTCAGCTCTAATTTCATTTTTTCAAATTCAGTAAAGGATAGATATGCTTTTATGCTTGTAGCAATACTCAGGTTTTAATAGTGAAAAATCTCTCGACGTCCAGTGCCTGGATGTAGCTTTATTTTTATCTTGCTTTAAAATGAGTCGGTGCACTATTTCGTACATAGATGTGGATGATTTTATGGTATTTTTTTCAAAACCCGGTTGGCGAACAGAAATGGGAAGATGTTTTTTTTCGAAAAGATGAAAATCTATAACCCCTTAGGCGTCAATGAAAAGTCAATACTTGAAATGTTTCGAATGATTTTTTTTTCAAACCGATTCATCAACACTTGTTCATAAACTTGCACGAAGATAAAATAAGGCTAGACTGACGTTCCTGCAAGTCTTCAGTAAGTCTCCTTTACAATATAATATGTAACGAAGCATTCCCACCTTTTGATTATCTGGACTTGAAACGTTTCATCTGGAATTTAGATAATCCGACTCATATATCTTTCTCAACCAAATTCGTGTGATTTTGCAGGGTAAGTTGCATTGTTGTTAAAGTATCACGATCAACATAGATCAGGGTTAGGATACGATTGGATAATAAGAAATCTTATTTCCCAAGGGTTATCTTCACTAATAAATGTACTCACTCAAGAGAAGGTATTGTTTGTTTTATCGTACATGATTGAATCTAAACGTTACGATTTTAACATGAGCCCGCTCCAACAGTCTCATTTTTCCAGAGCTCTAATTCCAGATGAAACTCTGTAAGTCGGATTGTAAATGGCGAGGATTGAAAATTGTGAATTCTTCATTTTATGTAAGAAGTAGGCTGTTTTCATTCAAAAGGCACATCAAAACTAGGTCGTTGTAGGGTTGTCGATTATTTTTTATTCCGTGAATTCATTGTATTTTTCATGTTTGAACTTATCTGCTTGCAAATTGGTTTCTGAAATTCAGTCACTCAAAGTTTCTATTTCAATGTGATTGATTATTCATCTTTTCATGGATCTAAAATCTAAAAAAGATATAAAAGAGTAAACTAATTCCAATTAGCCTCGAGCAACAAAAAATTCGAAATTTAAAAAAATTGTATTCTCAAAGATTGATCCTTTCTTGTAATCTTTCCAGGAAAACTCAATTTGTACAAAAACATAGAAAAGTCGTCTAAAGTAGAAAATATTTAGTTCTCGGTGGTATTTTTAATTTGTAATTTTTTCCTAGGAAACCGCGAGTTGTGTTGGCGTTTAGGTCGAAATAAGCAAACGTCGGTCAAAACCACGAGACGTGCAGCTATATCATAATCTTTATCAAGCTCGGAAGTATCGTTTCTCGGGCGAAGACGAAAAGGCGCGCTTTGCCCTCGCCCCCCCCCCCTCTCCCTCTTACGGACAAAGCGCGCCTATACTGATGACAACCGCGCGCAGAACCGAAAGGACACTGCAGGCCGGCCGGTCGGCCGCCATTTCTGGGAAAGTCGGATAATCAGGGAGGGAGAGCTGAGAAAGATAGCGCGCGCACCGCGCAGCATACAGTAAGTTTGCCGCCGAGAGGCGAGGGAGCGCGCTCAGCTCCGCAGTCAGTTAGTCCAGTTCGGCTCTCCGAGCAAAGCCGATGCGCTCTGTCCAGCCCATATCGTAGCAGCATCCGCTGGCCCTCCAGAGGGTCTTATTTTCTTGTTTCCCCCCCATCGGAGTCATTTGATAATCGAAGCAACCATGCCGAAGGAACAACCCAACAAAAGGTGTGTATAACCTCACAATATCGGAAAAAAAATACGCAAAGACGTTAACCCAGACGCGAAACACGTGCGCATCGCGTCGCTCGCGAGTACATTGTGTACAATTCCACCCATGACACATTGCGAATCTGCACCAACGAGCCACAAACCCAGACTCTCAAATTTCGCCGATAGCAATGATGATGTAAACAACTGACGCCACTAATTTTTAGCTAAAGCCTCTTCGATCCTTTGTTTCGGTTGCGATGCTCTTTTATTTTGATCGCGGAAGGCTAGATTTTGTTGATTTTATGAGACCCTGTTGAAGCGAAAAGCGTGAATGAAAATCCACGCGTTAACACTGGAGAAAGTGATTTTTAGATGCAGGAGCTCCTTATTACGCTATGATTAAAAGCCTTTTTATCTGAAATAAAATGAAGAGAAATATAATGGTATCTGGTACATATCCAAGAGATGATAGCCGGTTGATTGGAGAGAAAAAAAAATATAATGGTATATGTTTCGCTACAGAGTAGTTTATTGAAACAGTATGTGGAATTGGGTGCATCTCCTAGTAAAAATCAACCCTGGGGGAAGAAAATTCTATCGTATTTCTCTATCTGAATGAATCTCACTAAAGCTTTTGGTGCACTTGAGTGAAAAAATATGGCTGTGGAACATTTTCCAGAGGTGATGTCCTTGGTGCCCTTCAAACTGACACTTTTTTCAAAGCCGATCTGTTTTCAAACTATATATATATATATACACATAGACCTCATGGCTCATGTTTACGAGGGTCGCGGCGCTACACCTACTTTCGGATACCTGCTTGTTATACCCATACTCCCCCTCTCCTATTTCGCTCGCCATTGAGTAGGTACTAATTCGCGGAAGAAATATGAATACCCGAGTTCTAAAACTCTTGATAACGAATATGCCTATGAAGCAATAAATACGATAGAAAAAGCATTTTGAAGTGAATTTATTTTTATCAGTTTTTATTTTTGAGGATTTAAAACTATATCAGCTCACAATTTGAATATGAATTGCCACTCATGCAAACTTATGTTTTTTTAAGAGGAGGTTCTCATCAAGCAATTTCTAAAAATCGATTATTTTTTTTTTGCTGATTTTGATACCTTATAAAATGTAGAATATGCCCCTAAAAGCGTGTGACCACAATGGTTTTTTTCAAAAAGTTATAGCATAATAATCAATTGATGATTAACGTTATTGATACGGTTAACCGAATCTTTAAACGCGTTCATCTCGAAACGACTTTTTTTAAACTGGTGGGAATGGTAGCTCCAAAACTAATCAAGGGATTGACTTGAATCTTTTTTTATTCTAAAGACAATTGAATTCCTGGGAGCTCATACCTATAAAACCATCAATTTTATTATTATTTTTTGTCTATATATCGATTTTAAGAGCAAAAAAAAATGTGAAATTACTTTGTACATTCTCATGAGTAGTTGATTGATTCATTGATACATGTATGTTTATTTTTGTGACTTCTCCCAATTCTACAGTCGGTATTACACCAACGACATGAGTGACCCAGGAAGACCTATGGCCCGTGAGCGTGCTCGCGGTAGATCAACTGCACCTCAAGGAGAAAGGCGAGATGACCGATCATCTTCTCAATCGGGAAGCCGTCGCCCTGGCCAACCTCCTGCAGGTCCTTCACATGGATCTGGACCTTACCCCAGAGTTCCATCATCTACTGAACCACCCAGTACATCCTACCATGTAAGAAGTTACTGGAACTTTCAGATTATATTGTCTTTTGAAACAAACAGTTATTCATTATTCTCAAATATTTACAGAGTTCTGCTCGAGGTGAATTACAAAGAGTAGAACATAGACCACAATCAGCTTTCTCTGAAACCACGTCAGATACTGCTTCAGTGGCAGGTAACTAATTGATTATCATTTCAATCTTTAAGATATATAGTATATGTTCTGTGTGAATGGATTGACCAGTAGTTCATTTATTGAGTAAGCAGATAAAATATTTATTTACATTTCTTAGGTTCTGGTGGAGGTGAAGGTTCAGCTGCTGTAGGGAGAGGTTCGATGCGTGGTCGAAGGGTACTTCCTGTAGATATAATTACTCGTCCTAGGGAGCTTCAATCTAAACAAGGTGAAAAAATTATCTCTTTTCCACACAACTATTTCACAATTTTGAAGTAGAAAAGGTATTGAAGAATTGGTTTTTTAAATAGGTGGACATGGAAAACCTATTGAATTGGAATGTAACTATTTCAAGCTCTTGACAGCAACTGATTGGGCTCTCAATCAATATTCTGTGGATTTTGAGCCTGCTGAAGATCGAAGTGTGGTACGCAAAGGATTACTTAGGGCTCACAGACCAACACTTGGAGCATACATATTTGATGGATCAAGTTTGTTTACGACAAATAATTTACCAGATGTGAGATGATACTATTTACATTTTCATTTTTGCTAAGATAGATGTAAATATCAATTGAAGGTAATGTTGCATCATCTCCTAATGTTTTCTATTCACAGCCTCTACAATTGACCTCTCAGCGACAAGGGGATAATGAAACCATCATGATTAAAATCAAACGAGTCGCCGATTTGAGAAGGGGAGATTATCAATATCTTCAATTCTTTAACATAATTATCAGAAAATGTTTGGATTATTTAGAACTGAAATTGGTTGGCCGAAACTACTTCGATGCTTTGAACAAAGTAAAATATTTGACATTTCAAATTTTAAAAATTAGAATTGATTATTTTATTTTATACATTTTCTCCATCAATTTTTTAGGCAGTAGTCAGAGAATTCCGACTAGAATTATGGCCCGGATATATAACGTCGATGCGCCAACATGAGCACGACATACTAATGTGCGCCGAAATCACACACAAAGTGATGCGTGATGAAACTCTATTAGATGTTTTGGGTCAATGTTATGAGCGAAGTAGACATGATTACCAAGTAATTGACTTTTTTCTTAGATTATTCATGTGTAATTTTTCTCATAAATAACATCTAATTCATGAATTTATTCTCTAGAAACTCTTTGCAGACCAAGTTATAGGATGTGTTGTACTTACTGATTACAATAACAATACATACCGAGTTGATGACGTTGATTTTTCAGTAACACCGCAATCTACTTTTGCTAGAAGAGATGGTACTGAGATAACTTATAATGAGTATTACCAGACGAAGTACCAAATTCGTATCAATGACATGAGACAGCCCTTACTGGTCTCGAAATCAAAGCCCCGAGATAGGAGAGCAGGAAGAAGCGAACTTGTTTATTTGGTTCCTGAACTCTGTCGAAGCACTGGTAACTTAATTACTCATAATAGCTATTATTGAATTGTTATCTACTAAAATTGTTCTTATCAAAACGAAAAGCTCAATGAGCCTGAAAGAGATTTCATTTTTATAAGTAATGATACGAAATAACAAACCATTGAAACTCTAATGTTCATATAACGATGAGAATAACTTGAATTGTTGCTTGTGATGAAATATTCATAATGAAGAAATCAGTTTTTGGTAAGAACTGTTTCCGAGATTAAAAAATTGAGAATCACATCTAATTATAGTGAAATAATAAAATATCATATGTGACACTTTCTATTGCTTGCAATTCCAAATCTCGAGTTAATTAGTGAAATTTTCTCATATTGATTAGGTCTCACTGATGCTATGAGGGCAAATTTTAAGTTGATGAGCGCTCTAGCACTGCATACTCGTGTATCTCCTGCCGACAGAATCACTAAACTATTAAACTTCAATAAACGTCTGCATACTTGCCCAAATGTTATAGAAGAATTTACTAGTTGGAACATGTCTTTGGACAACAAGTTGTGCACAATTCCTGCCAGAGTTCTCCCACCTGAAAAAATCAACTATGGACCTCTAGATAAGAAAATACAAACCGAGGTCCCATATAATGCAAACTGGACAAATGATCTTCGCAAAAAAAGTCTAGTAAAATGTGGACAACTGAATGATTGGGTGTGCTTGGTACCATCTAGACTTATGCGTGATACTCAGGTGAGAATGTCTTGGATATTATTAATTTTGATATAATTTGTTTTCTTTGTTCAACTTCATTTTCATATAAAACTTGAAAATACTATAATTACCTGACTTTCTATAATTGTAAAAAATTTAATTTTTAGAGCTTCGTAACATGTTTGATGAGAGTTGCCAGTACCATGAACTTCCACATTGATCAACCACACGTTTTCGAGATGCCAGATGACAGTGCAGCGACTTATGCAAATATGTTGGATCATTGCCAAAGCGAAGTAAATCCAATGTTGATCTTCTGTGTAGCCTCAAACAACCGTTTAGACAGATATTCAGCTATTAAAAAGAAATGCTGTGTTGAGAGACCAGTCCCAACCCAAGTGATGCTGGCTAAAAATTTATCTAATCCAAAGTCGCAAATGTCAATCGCTACGAAAGTTGCGATACAAATGAACTGCAAAATTGGAGGTATACCGTGGACGGTTACAATACCTGTAACAAGTTTGATGGTAGTAGGTTTTGATGTCTGCCACGATACTAACTCCAAGGAAAAGAATTTTGGTGAGTAAAGAATTTATTTTGAAAAGAAATAATTGATAAATTAACCCCGTTAGATGTATATACTTATTATCTACTTTTATATAAATGAACCTAAAATTATTTAACAGTGTATACATCTTATTAGATGAGTAATTCTGAATATTTTATGTTTTATTCAGGAGCAATGGTGGCATCCATCGATGTTAATTTTGGTCGTTACTACAGTGCCGTAAGCAGTCATATAAATGGAGAAGAACTGTCGAGCGATCTCTCTGTGAATCTATGCAAAGCGCTTTGCCAATTCAGACAGTACAATGGTGCACTTCCCAAAAAAATTGTAGTTTATAGAGATGGTGTTGGAGAAGGTCAGATTCCATTTGTTGTAAAGCACGAAGTTGAGCAAATCAAGTCGAAACTTGAAAGTGTGTATGACAGTCCTGATGACATTAAGTTGACTTACATCATCGTTACAAAGAAGATCAATACAAGACTGTTCCACAATAGAAAAAACCCACCCCCTGGTACAGTAGTCGATGATGTTATTACTGATCCATCAAAGTACGATTTCCTTATTGTTTCTCAACACGTGGGACAAGGTACAGTATCGCCGACATCGTACAACATTGTGGCAGACGGTGCGGGACTTGATGTAGATAAACTCCAACGGTTAACGTACAAACTCTGTCATATGTACTTCAACTGGAGTGGTACAGTACGAGTGCCTGCTCCCTGCCAATATGCGCATAAATTGGCATTTTTAGTATCCCAAGCTGTACATCAAAGTCCAGGCAATACTCTCGAAACACTACTATACTTCTTGTAAATAAGTGTTCTTATAATTTTTTATTAGATAATTTTACTGTTATCTATCCCTCTCCTTTCAGTTTTTTTTATTTTTTTCATCTTTTGTAAATCCTAATTTTGCTCTCATTGTCGTGTTTAACATAATCTGAACTATTCGCTCAAAGTAAATTTGAAAATATTTTATTTCATTTCAGTAAATTCAAGACAAGTTCATAATCCTGAATGCGATTTCATTTTATCTCTGAAGATGATATTATTGATCTTTAAGATTCATAATTATATGGTTCAGTTGAATAACTTCAAAAATCCACAATATTCGTTTTTTATATGAAGTTTAATTATTAAAGTAAGCATACCGAGACAAAAGAAAACTGAACATTTTATTGACGCATCATCCAAATTGAACTATATTATTAATTTAATATACTAGTACTAAGATTAATTATATTATTAAATATAGTAGAACAGTGGATTGCTGTTTTTTTTCACCTATCGTTTATGTAACTGAAAACAATATTTAGGGTGACAATTTTTCATTTGAGCATTAACAATCGTTAATTTTTTTTAAATGAAATGTAGTGTATTTCGGATTATATTTGGAAAGACTTGAGTTTTCATAATGTGGGTACGTGATTTTTCATCTTCACAAGACCTGCATTGTGTTTGTTGATAAGTTGAAATTAAGATACCATTTATGTTGCCTTGACTTGAAATAATTTGAAAATACTGAATATCTTTTAAGTTGACACTACCTCTTAGTAATAAGTCAGTATATAATTTTCCATTAAATAAAAAAAGATCATCACGAGATGAACAGTAAGAACATTGTTTGAAGACATTTAGAACCTAGAAAAAAAAAAAAGAATCATTATAGTAAACTCTAATAGAATATTGAATTATGAATGCCGAAATAATATTTTTGTAAGTGGTACAGAATATATGTTATTTTGTAAGAGTTTAATAAATTTTTAATATTATAAATCTTGCCTAATTTATTCATCACATTAATTCTAACAATTGATCAATCATTTTTCCGGCAAAATATTCAAATATAGAAATATTAAATTATTCAAGCCATACCCAAGCATTATAAAAGTAGATGACGAATTCAGTGTTGCAGATGACACTTTTGAAGTACATTATTATTGGCTCTTGGCAAATAGTTATGATGAAATTTCCTACAGATCTAAAGATTTATTCAATAGGTTGAGAAAAATTCGAACTCATTTTTTGAATAGTTACAGTTATTAAATTCATGCTACGCTGCCATTTATCTAAATGCATTTGACAGGAGTAATGTATTGATTTAATTGATTATAAATCTCATTAGAATTAATATTTTTATTCATCTGTAGTACTCTGATGAGATTTTGGATAGAGAATTGGACATTTCCATCAAATAAACATATTTTTAGGAACATTCTCTTCAATATATTTATTTTCCTTGTATATAAAATTTTATAATAAATGATGATGACAAACTTGTTATGAATTGTAAGAGCTAATTGAGAATAAATTTTCAAACTAATTCATATCAACAAATTATACAAAATGTCTATATAATGTTTAAAATCCATTATATTACCAGTCTTAGTACAAATCTAATAAAAATTTTCTATTCGTATAAAAATATGCTCCTAAAAATAAAAATAAATGATCAAGGTATATACATTGCATAAAAAGCACCACTCAATCATATTACATTCTTTTTGAAAAGATCTCGCAGTTTCCAAATTTAATGAGTTTCTTCTAAATTATCAGCTGCTGTATTAACAATTCTCTCTTCATCTAATGGAGGATTATGCCGCCCCAGGCGATACCTTAATTTTCTCACCAGTTGGGGGATGAAAATATTGTTATAACAAGACATTCCAATAAACAGAATACAAAAACCAATCACCTGTAAGAGAAACAAAGCTATAATATTCAGTGCAATTCTGTAAAATATGTTTATAACTGGAATTTTAATCTATATCCAGAGGATCATGTGAATAATAGATAAAAATAAATTATATCATTACTTGTAGATAATGAAAGTCTTGCCAGTTGAAGGCAAGTGCAAAAGCCCAAATGGTAACTGTTCTAATGCTATCAAGAATCATTCTTGTTGTTGCACTCAATTCTTTTGTAACGCTAATACCAGCAAAATTAAATAGAGCAATACTGAATACTATACCTAAAATATGATTGAGTACATGTTATTAATTTATAAGATTTATTGAAAGATTTCCTGATCTTTGTAAACTCACCAACTATGGCCATAAACAAACGTCCATTATTTCCTATTTGGATCAATGCGTCAACTGTAGCTTCCAATGTACCTTGAGAATTATCAACAAATGGAGGTGGAGCATGAATAAAATTTAGTGGTATCATAATAAGGCTAATCCCAAGGAAACCAAAAACTCCTTCCCATCCAACAGCTTGAAGAGCTGGAATATTCTGTCCCGCAACATATTTCTCTTCTACAACCATTTGTATGGCTGTTATGATCTAAAAATAAATCATCAATTTAATGAGTATAGTTTAGAATGTTGATCTTGCAAACTAATTTCATGAGTTGAATTGTATAGCAAGATAAAACATGTGTCAAAGAAATTCCTGTTACTGCTTGAAAATTTATTGTAAATTCATATTCTAAGCAAATTGAAAATATTTGTCAAAAAAAGTTACCTGAGCAATAATTATAAGTAAATCTCCAGTTACTACAGAATTCCTTGAGGCTTTTCCAGAGTTCATTGTGGAAATATCAGCAAACCCAACAATTAGTAGTCCAAGAATAACAAAAACAATTCCAGTCCATTCTCGTGGAACAAGTTTTTTATTTAAAAATCCCACTGATAGAAGTCCTGTGAAAACTATCACTGCTCCTCGCAACATTTGGAAACTACTAGCATTTGTCAAGGTCAAACCAATGTAAGATATTGAAGTTGCAGTCATATCGCAAGCAGCAGGAATGAATAAAACATATTGAGAGAATGTACGGGATCCTTTGGTCAATCCACTAGTGTCTACAGAACCATTCTAGAAATTTTAAAATAATTGAATCAAACTTTGAAGTTCTATAAAAAAACTAAACTTAATGAACTCACCCCTAATCGGTTATAGTAACAGTAAGCTATTTTAAATACTATAAGACATAAAATTTCTCCAGAAAACATGAACATTGATTGCATAAATGGATGTTTAAACTGTCTTATTTCTCCATCTTCTCCAACAGCTATTTGACGATCTGCATATCTAATTTGAATTAATTATTTTATGATGAAAATCAAGAATATATCAAATAAATTTTATAATAAAATATATTCAAATAAATCAAAAATACTCACTTAACAGAAAGAGTATTAAACGTCCCTGTAATTACCATCATAATGGCAAGCAATTTCTGATAATATGTCCATGCCATTTTTGTTGTTACTCTATGTACCTCAATTTAATTAATAATATCTGTAAAAGGAAAAGTGTAAAGTTATAAATTCTTCTAAAACCAGCCAAGAACAAAAGATGACATATCTTGCATGATGGATTTACAATTACTACAAAATTTAATTTGAAATGATCAGAGTATAACAATCAAAGAAGAAGCAGAAAATTAGGACTAACGTCAAAATCACAGCGATTTTTATCGTCATAAGTTTTAAAGCCAACTACTGTGATTCACTGAAGTCACATTTTAAATTGATACCAAATGAGGTTTTTGGTCTGTGCAAACTTTTTTTTCTCCTTATGGTCTCCTAGGTCAACGCGAATCAAATGTCATTAGCAACTGAACTGGAAGGTGTCCTTGTTGCATGAATCGAAAAAATGAGAGAGGGAGAGAGAGAGAGAGAGAAGCCTCTACACCAAAGTGCGGAGAGAGTGATACTCACGTAATATGACTCACCTACAATCTCATATTTCTGTACCGACTCTCAGTTATGCCTCTTATCAGTCGTTTTATGTTTCAGTCTCGGCTCTTGGCTCTCGAGCTCCAGTTATCACGCAGCAAAAATTTTGCTACGCGACAGATAGATATATTAACAGCACGAGGAAAACTCTGGGCAGCTAAGGAATTCTTCGTGTCTGTTGTTATTTTGATATCGGAACACAGCGACTGACAGCGACTCGTCCACTGGGCATGCGGGTACTGTCAGAGCGTCTATATATTCGTTGATATATACTTACTATATGCATACCATACTTAGTCGAGAATTAGAAATCTACTTGAGTGACTGCAGATGGTTGACTATGCCGACGAGTGCCGACCAGTGCCGACGAGTCACCAAGTATATCTAAAGTATCATAAACTTTCTCGTTTTTTGGAGTCAAAAATCTTATTGGTTATGATACAGAGTATAGCAATTATGTGCAATTACTAATCAAGCAAGTCGAGTATATTTTAAGATATGCTTTTTTATCGGGAAAAAAATTGATTGATTGTTGACGCGTCTTTTTTTAAATTGAAGGTTACGTTCGATCTGAGTAATGAGAACTCCGAAATCTGTGCACTGCTTCTCCGAATCGTTCATTTCTTGATTATAAATCAGGTGTCGACGACGGAGTTAATCGTTGATTCTGATAGTCGATAAGGTAATTGAGATTATTTCTGTTTCAATACATTATGTCCAACTCTTGTTTAGATGATTTTGCTTGTTTACTTCTGTATGAAAAATACACTTATTTTATTTTTCAGAGAGCCCTAATTATTTCAATGTTACTATTTTTTACATACCATGAATCCTGATGCTTTATTGTTGAGCAATTCAAAGGTACAAACACAAATTTAATTTCATAGCTAATAAAGCTAAAAAAATTACATACAGATTTTGAAACGCATTCCATAAAAATTACTTAAAAAATCCATAAAAAGATACTTAATTTCAATTCAATTTTGTTTGATACACTATCCTATTTTTTACTGTATGATATTATTGTATGATTTCACAATCAACTTCTTTGTAAATATCTGTTAGTCTGCTATGATTATAATATAATTAAATTGATTTATTCTCATTTGTTAATCAAAAGATGATTGAAGCGCCCATGTGGGGTCTGCAGAAAGATGAAACTATTCACAAAGCTGCTGGTACTGCACATTTACGGAAATATGGGCAATTTTTCGAAAATTTAGCTGAAAAATGCTGGAAAGAAACGTCATCTTTAGAGTATGTGATCGAAGGACCAATTCGATTAGTTTATAAAGTAAATGAAGATATCAGTATATTGTCGTTGGCTGAAACAGAAAATAAAATTTTTTCAAAGTTACTAGCTACTGTTGGGGGAACATGCAGAGAGGTAAATATCTTGTTCAGATGATCATTTAATATTTTATTTCTTGATATTCCAGATATAGATAATTTAATATATTTTATTTTCCAGATAAGACTGTTGAAAGCTGAAGCTAACAAATTTTATAATAAACTTTTTAATCATGGAGAAGAATGTGCTGATAACTCAGATTATAAAATAGAAAGTCTACTTTCAGACTTACAAGATTTATCCTCATACTCTAATAGAATATCATCTGTTATTCATCTTACAATCAAACAGCTATCAAGCTTAGCTAGTAATGCTCATCGAGAAATTTATTTACCTTTACTTATTGAGCATTTACTAGATTTATTTGTCATTCTTGTTACCTTAAACGAACTCATTGGTGGTCAACCTGCATTAGTTGAGCAATGGAAAATATACAGAGTTAAAGTGAGGTCAGTGATAAATTCAGCACAATTAAACATACCAGAAGGAAGATTATTAACATACGAAAAATTATTAAAAGATTTACATGTGCAATTACTTTCTAAGAACCTATTTTTAAAAGCTATTGAAAATGCAATGAATATTAACAAGACTTCAACAATGTGTGACCATATGATATGCTTCTTAAAAAATATAGTATCTGATGTAGAGAGTAAAATCAATGACAATGCTACCATCAACAAGAATTGGATACATGCAAATGTTGGAATTGTTGTTGTTATGAAATTTTTTGGAGCATGCGATAAAAAACTATTGAAAAGAATCGTGGAGATTAACAAAAGACTATATGCTGTTAGTCTAGTAGGAAATATTGTGTGGTTACCAAATGATTTTCTAGCAGATTGTTTACCAAAAGAGGGAATAATTGCTATTCCTTCTCAAGTAGGTGAAAAAATACTCTCAGCAAGAATCCAAAAATTACCAACAATTGTGAATAATTTGATTCAAAGATCTATGACATGGAGCATTGAAATGCAGACCTTACTAATAAGAACAGGTCTTCAAATATTCTCTGAAATTGAAAGGAAAAGGAATCAACTACTAGAAATTTTAACCCTAATGAGACAGATCAGAGAGAATATTTTATTTGTTACAAACCTTCATGCTTTCCTTCTAAAACCAATGAGTAGGACCACTGTTCAGTTAGTGTGTCGTTTAATTGAAGTACAAAAGACTTTGGAAACTACTTTTCACACACTGGCTTCTACAATAGTATTATCTCAAAGTCAAGTGCTGCAGCAGCTGACTTATCAAATTCTCAGCATTTTAGACGTCGTGCGAAAAAATTTAACTCAGAAAGATAAAAATTACAGCAGAGAGAGATTAGATGCCCTGTCTTTAATTGGTTCTAGTATGAGACTCATAAATGGCCCAGCAACTGCTGATCGTCGTTTGATTCTTCGATGCGCTCTTGTGTGTGCAAGTCAACTTACTGAAAGTTTCAAAGAAGAGGAAGTAGTCAAATTACGATTTTATTTGGACACATTTGATACGATAGTTGAATTGTACGATCTCATATCAGAAACGTGTGACTATTCAGTACTGCTGCACCATCAAAGTATGCTGCCAGCTTATTTTTCTTTAGTAGCAGATAGTAATTCAAATATAAGCCATATTGGACATTTGTTCAATGCTTTCAACAGTGCAATAAATAAACAGGAGTCAGCTGAGTTGATGAAATTTAAAGTTGCTGAACAGAGAAAAATTCTCGTGAGAAATGTTCTGGAGCCTGCTTGTCGTGAAATTGAAACTAGTCTCAGATTACATGTCCATGCTCACTTGAAGCTTGATTCAACAAATCCATTCAAGATTGGAGCAAAAGATGGTAGTAGAATAGTGAGGTCCTGCCCATTACCTATTGATGGAATGATGTTATGTGCTAAACGCTATATTGAACATTATCTTGACTTTACATTTTATAACTTGACAACAGTAGCATTGCATGATTGGAAAACATACAGAACAATGCATGCTCTGGCACACCATAAACTAGGCTTGGAAACAGTGCAAAATAATTTACCCACTCAAACGTTAGAACAAGGATTAGATGCGTTGGAAATCATGAGAAATATCCATGTATTTGTTTCGCGATATCTTTACAATTTGCACACTCAAACGTTCATTGAGCACACAAGTGCCAACAAACATTTGAATACCATCGGTATACGACATATCGCCAATTCAATACGAACTCATGGTACTGGAATTATGAGTACAACTGTGAATTTCGTATACCAATTTCTCCGAGTGAAATTACACACATTCTCTCAATTCCTTTTTGACGAACACATAAAATCGCGTCTCATGCGGGATGTAAGATTTATCAGGTCCCAAAAAGAAAAAGGAGCTACTCCTTATACTTACGAACGAGCTGAAAAATTCCAGAAGGCAATAAGAAAACTCGGAATGACGGCTGATGGCTTGAGCTACCTCGATCAATTCCGTCAGTTGATCTCTCAAATTGGTAATGCTTTGGGATATGTTAGGCTGATACGTTCTGGAGGATTACATGCCTCATCCAATGCCATATCCTTTTTGCCCGACATTACTTCGTCTGCAACGTTTGATTCGAGATGTAAAGACTTGAATTTCTCCACTACTACTCAAGCGGCGGCAAAACGTCTGGAAGATGATATTGCTAACTTGGTCAGAAATTTTACCGAAGGCATTCATTATTTTAAGCTCTTGGTTGATGTGTTTGCGTCGGCTTTTAGAGACAGCAGTAAGTGCCATCATTTACAGCAATTTTATGCTATAGTGCCACCATTGACGCTTAGTTTCGTTGATAATGCAGTATCGAATAAAGAGAAGTTGTTCAAGAAAAATAAAACCGGCGGTGCTTTCACTGACGATGGTTTTGCAGTTGGTGTTGCTTACATCAATGCTTTATTAGATCAGAGTAACGAATTGGATGGTCTTCAATGGTTCAAGACTGTTGATCATTTTTTTGCATCTGAAAAAGCTGTAGCTGGAAGCAAAGCAGAGCATGAAGACGAAAAATTACAACAAACAAGAGCACTGACTTTGAAACGAATTGAAGAAAGAAATGCGGAGTTTCGATCATTATATTACAGTTTATCTGGAGCTAGAGTTTTTTTCAAGCCACCAGATACATAGTTAGACCAGAAAATGAAAAAATTCCCATAAATTTAGTGAATATATGTAAAAATTTGTTGAAAATTATTTTGTGTATATTTTGTTTATAATTATTTTTATATACATTCAACTATATGAGTTATAGAGATTCATGTGAATGAGGACAATGAGAATTGTTTATACTATTGTGAAATATCTTCAATAAAATTTTATTCGACTATTTTTAAATATAAATATTAAAAACATTTGTACAAAAGATTTGCTTATAAAAAAAAATTTAAGAACTTTCAGAGTGTATTATGACAATTATTGCTATCCTTAAAAGTTATTAACATAAAAAATAACATGACAATAATACAATTGAAGCTGCTTAACATTACACTGTTAGTCATCAGTCATTAACAGTGATCGTGTTCTGACGATTTATGACGAAGCATTTATATATTCATTTTTATCTATAAATATCTATACTGTAAATATCACACTACAATAACAATAATTATGTATTATTCAATTAGTACCGCCTAATACATTATTGGCTAGACTCGTTGACTAGGAGCGCTCTGTACAACTGTTGCAGTTTCAGATCTGAATCCAATTGTAATATCTAATTCCCATTTTTAATATACATCATATGTCACATAAGTATCACTCCGAACTTTTGAAGTATAATAATGTGATTTGAAAACAACTATATGTTAAAAAATCCACCCTAACAAGAAACTATCATGGAATGAAAAGATATGTATAAATAATAACAATATTAAAAAATGACACAAGGTGATCTTTCTTCATGATTCCGTACAATAGTCATGAGAATTTTTGAGTTTTAATTCGTAATATGAATAATCATTAGTTGAAAAAGCTCTGTCAATGCCGATAAACAGATAATAGAAACTGCATTACTCATTAACAAGTGCAGTAATTCCAAGATTATTTTATATAGTTCAAAAAATAAACTGAGATTCTCATCACTGTATATGGCATAATTAAATGCCATTCAAAATATTTCTACCGAATCATTCATTTGTCCATTCTTTTTTTTCAACACATTATGTACGAGATTTAGATGAATCTTCATGATCTAATAAGTCATCACAAGAAGCCGTTGGTGGCAATAGTTGGCGTCCTCCTCGTTTCTTACTACGAGTGAAAACTTTTGTTAGTTGTGCAAACTTGCGTCTAGATGCTAGAACATTATAAAATTTTTCCTTGAGTTTCATTCTTTTATGAGACAAAATAAAAATAATATATATATATATATATATATATATATATATGTATATATAGTCTCTAGAATGCATACTGCAATACTGACCTTTGCCCATATTTCTCAATCTTTCTTTAAATAAGTCTTCATCGGTAGCAGTTTCACTTTTGCTTTGTAGTTTAGAGTCTAAAATACAGAATTGATTGGTACAATTTAATCTGAATATGCATAAAATTTACAGGATAGTGACAATACTGAAGTTCTCATACCTTTTTCTAGAGTTGACAGAAAGTCTTCATTCCAACGCAATTCAGCCATGAACTCTTCGTTCTGTAAAAACATAGCGATCCGTTCATCTTCAAGCAGAGCACTCTCTTGTGCTGAACAATAATCTAGACTATCAGTGGCATTGCTTCCCGTATAAGAGATTCGTAAAAATGAATCAGGCAAGGGTCCAATAAGAGGAGGTTGCCATTTCTGAAAACTTCTACTAGCTTCAATTTTCTTCTTCTTTGGTATTTTATCTACACTTGGTACATCTTCATTCTCTTCGATTTCACCACGTATTTTCTCATTCTCATTGTCTGTGCTCATTGACAAAAGTTGATCAATAGTTGTATCAACAGCTCCCTGGTTTGATCTCAGTACTGCCTAGAAAAATATGAATAACATCTCTATGAATACTCTTATTGATATACCAAGCAATATGAATATTAATCTGAAAAAAAAACCCATTGAAACTTTGCGTAATATACGAATGAAAAATAGTCAAGCTCAAATTTTTTTTCCTCTCGAAGCTCATAAAAATTCAAATAATTATTCCTCGTCTCGAACAAATCGCTCGCTTCAAACTAGATCTCGACTGTTTACGCGATAGAAATCGGGAAAAAAATTTTTTTTCCACGGCACATCAGAAGAAAATAAGCGTGGAGTAGTGATAAGCTCACCTCGATGACATCGTCGTCCATCTGGGGAAACATGTTCTTGAAGTCGGCCATAGCCTGGTAGAACTCGAGGGTGGTCTGCTGCTGTTGCTGCTGCTGCTGTTGCTGCTGTTGCTGCTCGGCCGCGGAGGCCATGGCGCGACGGGGGGCGGGGGGGAGGGGCCAGGGGGTTGGCGAGCTCGGCCACTGACTCGGGGCGTCCGGGGCCAGCGGGGGCCCGATGCACGCGCTAACTCGCTCGACCCTTGAAGTCACCGCTGCACTGCACAGCTGGCACGGCCAGCCCCGCTAGTCTGCAGGTCTGCGGCCAGTGCATATGAGCAACTTGACGATCTGCATATCTATACTGCACTCCTCTCTCTGTCCGCTGTGAGCGGTCGACTGAGTCGACTCCCCCCCGACCACTGCTGCACTCTCTGCTGCCAACAGTGCATATATGCACTATAACTTTTCCCGCACCTCGTGTCCCGCGCCAATTGTTCGACTGCGCGCATAACGAATCTATATCTCACCGATTGTTGTACACAATACTTGCACAATTGTACAGAAGCCGTGATTTTTATTGTTTTCATCAGTGTGCATGCTGTCTTTGTATAATAAGCACATGAGCATCCCTAAAAGTGTGTGTGCATAAATTGTTGCGCCCGAACATACCCGGAACCCATCTACTTATTATAGATATAGATATAAGGATTAACAGATGCCTCTTTCAAAACAAAAATTCGACCCTATTGCAGTGAATTTATGAACAACCGATTTGTTGACTCGTGAGATTGAGTGAGATTAATATTCAAGTTTTGTGCTCACGAACTGATAGATTTAACCTCAAAATTACGAAACCATGTGTATTTTCTATACTGACAGCAAATCATTATCAAATAGCAATTCAATCTAAATTAAAACTCAATATTCAGTAGTCCATAATACACTTTGGATCAATTTAATATTTCATATTGTTCATCATCATAAGTGCTGTGATTCTTACTGATTTTCTTTTATTTTCGAAATACTGAACGTGATTATTCATTCACAACTGAATTATTTTAATGCATACAGAATGAATGATCAATATAATAGCATTGAATATTTAAGAAAACAATTTTTATGTTGCACACCTCTGAAAAAATTCAAATGGCCTGTAAGTTTTACATATTTTCATTCATTCTACAATTATTTTTTTTATTTTTATTATCTTTTAATTTTTATCATCATTTAATCCTCATTGCAATATTATAATTACAGGATTTCACAAATATTAATGACGAATGCATACAAAAGCAGATTCTTGATTTAACTGTGAAAAATAAACTTATCTCGAAATATCCAATCAAAATATCCTACAAAACAGGTTTTTTGAAACAATTGATAAATAAGGTGAGGAGATCCTTTGCTGATCAGAAAATATTTTGATATATTCATCAAAACAATGATATACTCATGTTTACGCAAAATAACATTTATTCACTGTTTCAGTTAGAACAAAGTGGAGCAGATATCAATGATGAAATTTATACTACTTACTGTGATACAATTGCTTCCAAAGATGAGCAATTGCCAATGCATTATCGACACTTCCTCCTAAATTATGAAGACATTACCAAGATTCTGAGTATCAGGGAGAGTACAAGTATCATATCTGAAGGTACTACTGGTTTATGCAGTTGGAAGGTTGGATAAATTCTAGATGAACAATCATTTTAAAATACAACAAAATAATACATTGATATTTTTTATTAGGCTGCATTTGTTTTGGCAGAATGGTGTCTTTTGAACAAACAAGAAATTCATGGAAGAAATATCCTAGAACTTGGATCAGGAGTTGGATTGACTGGCCTTGCTATTTTAAATTTTTGTAATCCAAAAATGTATCATTTTTCTGATTGTCATCCATTAGTTTTGAAAACATTGGAGGAAAATGTACGTTTAAATCTTGCAAACCAAGATGAACAACTCTTGTGGAAAGAAATCATATCTAATGATAGGATAGAGCTTGAAAAGAGTGAAGCTGAGCTAAATAGAAAAGTCAGTATTATAAATCTAAAATGGGATGATATCAATGAACAATTTGCAGAAGAAATAAGAGCAGATTTAGTTATTGCTGCAGATGTATTATATGATCATAGTAATTTTGAATCATTAGCACAAGCTTTGGAAAAGTTGATATCCGGAACTGTTGATTATTGTATAATTGCAGCTACTGTCAGGAACGAATCAACTATATCCGAATTTTTAAATATGCTTGGTCAGTTTCCATTAGTTTACAGATATCACAAATCAAAAGAAACTAATGAATAACCTTTACGTTTTTTTTCTATTTTACAGGTAGATACGATCTAGTTTATGAAGAAGAATCAACGACGACCCCTCGAGTTTTTATACAGACAGAAGATACCCCGATTAAAATATTTAAAATTTCGAAGCTCAGTAAGTAAATAGTTACATTATAATAATTTGTCAAAACTTTCTTTCATTAAAATAGTTAATTTTATCTTCTCCCGTAAATCCTTCAAGAGTTATTGAAAGAATTGAAACACAATTCCCAAGTTTTTAGTAATAATCTGAAGTGCGCTAAATTGAGTCAACAATTTTACTAATACTTATAAATTATAAACTTTTTGGTTAGGTGGTGCGTCTGCTCGACCGACAAGTTGAACTTATTAGGAGATAGTTTGACCTTCGGGTCACCAGCTAATGAAATCTTATGAGATGGTTCCTGAACGACAAACAAAGTAACGTATACAGTTGTGAAGGTAATGTTTCGATTTTCTACTGCAGATGTTCGCGAATGATTATCAATTTTATGCATTTACAGTATATCTATGTTTGCGGGGATATAAACATACAGACAGTACAATCGTAAAATCAAAAGTGCCGCGGGGTAATATATCATCTATATATTGGTGTCTAGAAACATACTTACAAAGTTTTATCGCGAATTATCAGAAAAATCTGTGTACAGGGCATTTACTAGGATATGGAGAGAGAATTCAAAAAGTTTTTAAACCACTTTGAAGATTCAAATTGGAAGTTTCAATTTTGATCGATAAGCGGGTGGAAAGATGATTTGATTTTTTGGAAAATGAACAATATATTTTCGAGCGTATGAAATGTTATTTTTTATTATTGTAATTAATTTTAGATACTCATGTAAATATCTCATCTGACATAAATATTTATAAAAGTATTAAACATTGACTTATAAATTATTTCGTAGATTCAACGTAAAATTCATTTTCGATATATTTAGAATAAGTGCACTTATTAAAACCATTTCCTCAAGGTATGGCGTTTGAGTTTTGATTCGGTTTCGTCCACGTCTTTATCGGCATCTTTTTTACTGCTCTTCTTAGACTTTTTCTCTTTCGTTTTTTCCTTGACCTTTCCTTTCTTCGATTTCGATGCGCGACGGGATTCATCAGTCAGATTTTCCGATTTGTTCCTAGCTGTGAGCATAAGAGAAAAACTCATAGTAATAATTTGCAACTATTTTCGCTTCGACAATTACCGAAGAATGCAACTCACCAGCATACAAATCCATTTCTCGATGAATGCTGCGGTCTTCCTCGATTTCTCTTCTCCGATCCATTTCGAGACATTCGACGATTTCGTTTCGCCTCTCCACAATCTCCACCAGCCTCTGTATCAAAGCTTCCTCTCGTTGCTTGTCAAAATCAGTTTTAGTAGCTTCCGGTTGACTTATAAGACACCTTACTTGATATTCAATATCGGCATGCTCCTCTTCCAGCCTCTGCTGTCTTCTCAACAGCATTAGTTCCGCTTGCCTTCGGAAGAGCTCGTTCTTTTCGTTAACTAGCGCGAATAGCTCTAACACGAGTTCCTCGACATCTAATCCTAAACACGTATCTGGAATAATAGGGCGTAGTCAGTAATGAAAGGAAGCAAAACTAATTTTAATCATGTGTTAGTGTAAAGGTCTGACCCATAAATAGCACATTCTTTTGGAAAGACTAATTTCAACGATCTCCAATATGTCTTTTATGAACATTTCACGGTATTTGAAAGACCGTTTTCATCGTGCATAGTAGATTTGTGCAGTTGGTAATACTTTATCAGTTTGCACCGAGAAATGCAGTCAAACAAAAGAGATAAGGGAGCTCTTGAATTTTCAACAGATAAGAGCGAATCGATGAAATTGAATCGAATTGAGACTGTATCGCGACTCAAAGATACGCTTGGACAACTATGTTTATTTTTTCCGCAAAGTTAAACGAAACATTGAATTTCAAACGATCGGCTATGAAACGACTAGTTTCAACTCTGGAGAAATGTTGGGCGGTTGATGCATACAGATTGTCGTCGGATAAAGTTGCATGTACGGACAAACGGATGTGCTATTTTTTGGGTTGGACAAATGAAAAATCGATAAATCCAAATGTTAAATATTTATTAAAGTATACATAACAATAGTAGTTCACAGCTTTTGTATAATCATAATTACATATAAGAGAATATCGCATGTAAACATACAGATATACAACAATATACAAATGTGCGAGTGCAAAGTGAAGGGTGAAGGGGGAAAGGAGAATAAGATCTAGCTCGTATAGAGAGGAGTATTTACCTTCGCTAGCACTGCCCGACTCGCACTTATCCCTAATAATCTGCTCTAATCTTACGCCCTGCTTCTCGAGGCCCTGCTGCTGCATCTCGATCTGATCGAGCTCTAACTTAACGTCTTTCATCGACATAACTTTGATCTGTTGGGGGGTAGAAAAATGTGTAATGTCGGTGTTACAAGTGTGAATCGATGGAGAGTAGAGCTTGCGGATGGAGGCGAGCTGGGTCAGAAGAGCTTTCTCTTAAGCGACAGGAGGAAACTCACTTTGCGCCTGAGGGGCATGGGCCTGGGGGGCGCGGGGCCCTTCTTCCGCTTCCACTTGCCGTCGGAGCTCTTGTCGTAGGGCAAGTACGACTCGAGCTGGCCCGCCGAGGAGAGGCTCTGGGTGTTGCGGTTCGCCTCGTCCTTGCTCAGCTTCTCGTCGTCCCAGAGCCGGCGCTCGTTGTCTGGCTCGTTGTCTGGCTCGTTGCGTGGCTCGTTGCGTGGCTCGCTGCGTGGCTCGTTGCGTGGCTCGCTGCGTGGCTCGCTGCGTGGCTCGGGCGCGACGGGCCTGTGGATCGGCGTGGACGCGGCCGGGGGCAGCGGGGCCGGCTTCGACTTCCTCGGCCTGGGCGTCATGCGGGGCGACAGGCTCTGCGGCAGCAACGCAAACTCAGTTGGAGGAGGCTCGGAGGGATGGGGTGGGCTGGCTGGCTGGCGGACTATACTCACGCTCGTCGACGTGCTGAGGGACCTTGGCGGAGTCGAGAGGAGGCTGTGATTGAGCAGGGAGGCCGACGGCGGCGGCGGCGGCGGGGCGGGCTTCTTCTTGCGGTACGTGCCGCCGGTGGTGATGGTCGAGCAGGAGCTCGCTATCGACGCGTTGGACGAGAAGATGCTGCTGGAGGCGGTGAGGTTGGACCTGGGCTGCAGTCCTCCCTCGACGTGCGAATGCCTGCAAAGAATCGGGCGTTAGTCGTTGGCGCTGCAAGCACGAGGCTCGTACACGAGGTCGCGTGAAGTGCAGCCGACCTGAGGGTGCGGGGCTTGGGCACGGGCGGCCCGGACTCGCTCTCGGGCCCGCTCTGCGGCTCCTCGTCGTCGCTCCAGAAGGGGTTGAGGTTGATCTTGGGCGCCTCGAGGAGCCGCTTGTTCGGCCTAGTCCTCGCGCTCGGCTTGGGCGGCGGCTGCTCCTCGTCGTCGTCGCTGCTGCTGCTGCCGCTGCCGAACGGGTTGCACGACGGCTGCCGCTCGTCCTCGTCGCTGGCGAACGGGTTGAGCTCGTCGGGGTAGTCGGTGGGGGCTGCTGGTGCGGGGGCTGGGGCTGGGGCTGGGGCTGGGGCTGGGCCCGGGCCGAGCGGCAGCCTCGCGGCGGCGGCGGCGAGGCTGGCCACCCGGTCTTTGGTAAACGCAGCGCCGGCGCGGCCGAGGCTGCTGCTCCTGGAGAGCCGCGCCGGCGGCTCTGGCTGCTGGGGCTGCTCGCTGGGGGCCGGGCCCCCCTGGGCTGCGAGGATCGACGGCGCGCTGTCGCGCCTCGGCCTCGTGTCTGGGGACGCTGCCGCTGCCGCCTGCTGCTGCTGCTGCTGCTGCTGCTGCTCCAGCTTCTGCTCGTCGGTCGTCAGCTCGTCTATCCTGTCGTTTATCAGCCTGATCATCTCGTCGAACTTGGCCTCGTCCTCGTCGGCGAGCTTGCGCTGACTGGTCCCCGTGTGAGTGTCGGTCTCGAGCTCGGTGTGCTCGTCGTCGGGTTGGTCGGGCTGGTCGGGCTGGTCGGGCTGCTGCTCGATGGGCCGATCGAGCGCGTCAGGGTCGGGTGGGCTGTCGCCGAGCAGGTGGCTGCTGACCAGCCGGAGCTTGTCGCGCTGGCTGAGCAGCAGCCGCTCGAGGCTGTGGCGTTTGCTCTTCTCCTCGTCGCTGAGGGGCGCCTCGAGCATCGGCGGGAGTGGCGGCGGCGGGGGCGGCGGTGGCGGCGGCTGGGGATGCTGCTCGTCGTCGAGGGAGAAGGGGCTGCTGGCGCAGGGCGGCTCGTCGATGGGACAGGCCTCGCAGCAGTACTGGCCGTCCTCGGTCTCGTAGTAGTTGCCCGGGGTCAGCTGGTGCTGGCAGCGCGCGCACCTGAAGCACGACCGGTGGTACACGCCGCGGCACACCACCAGCTTCTCCGCCAGGAACACCGCCAGGCCGCACACGCAGCACACCTCCCTCCTCATCCCCAGACGCGAGCTCACCTGTTTCATCATACACAATACACTTCTTTTTAGTCGCCATCGTCAAATACCTACAACTATACATGCTAGCTCAAAACATCCCATTCGACGCATCCTCTCATTCGACAAGTATATATATATATATTCAAAGTAATTGACAAACTCGTTGAATTAGGCCTATTGCATAACTCGGTTTCGTGTTGCATATCAAACGCGTGCATTTCGCACAAAAACAATCACTCAAGTGTGTGTGTATGTGTGTGTGAGGGGGGGGGGAGAGTTGTGTGTTTAAAGCGAACATGCTAAACCAAGTTAGTTCTCATCTACTACAAAGTACTCATTTATACTGATATAATAAACGTTATTTATGTTAGTCACTTTCGCTTGCTACTTTTTCTATGCGTTAATTGTTACCTCGCACCTCGACATCCAAGTCGAAAACATACTTGTACATTATCAACTGATCAGTATTATTTTACGTTAAGTTTGAACTTCCGATTTCTTTCATCGTCAAAAAGATTTACAAATAATTTATTGGGAAACTAATTTGAAAATCACTGCAGACGTATTGAGATTATAAAGAGCATTTCTCCAACAATGTGGAATGAGTAATAATTTCTTTGAGGAAAATTACATTTTCGAAAGTTTCCTTCAAACTTCGACGAATCGAAAAGATGAACAAACTTTCAATGTAAACTTGGAAAATTTCCACTGATTCTGCAGAATGAGATTGCTGGTCTCGGATTTTCTAACAGAATAACACGAAAATAAAAGTTTCCCGGCGCAGACAATGACCTTGAATGATTATTCAAAGTGTTTTCCACGCATTGCATGGCAATATTATTCTCGAATTCTAATGTCATTAGTTCCCACGAGAATTGAGCAAAAGTGTTAGTTGCTACAATCAATTTAAATGCGACCTAAAGTTAATTCCCCGGTAAACTTAACACGTTTTTATCGAATTAGTCGATTTGCATGGAAAAAATGTACGCAGGTCCAATTATAATCATTCCGAAATCGTATCATCGTGCACATCTGCAGTGTACCCAATTTGCCCCCACATCTCTTTATTGGAGGTGATCGATAGGAACGTGACTAAACTAGTTTTTACAACTTTAAATTATTTTCATTTCATCCTTGACCAACCCGACTTCTATGTTTACACACTTTACGACTTTTTTCCCTCGCTGTTACTGTACCCGCGTTTCAGTTATATAGTGGTCCAGCCTACGCACTGTTTACTCCGTACGATCGGTACACTCGTGAACTTGTCCTATATTCCGTTTTATCTTCGCGCCCGCTTTTGTACTCGTTATTCTCTTTTATCTTATCGAGTGTTTTTCGCTTTTTTGTTTTGATCAAGAGGTTCATTGAAATTTACTCTTGATATTCGCTATAAGATAAACCGTCGTCCCACGAAGATAATCCACATCGAATAATCATCTGTTGCCGAGTTGTTACATCGATTTCCCTGAGTTTCATTTGAAACACACAACAAATACTCATCACAAGCTTTCCCCGCAATGATCGATCGAGCACTCGAGTGAGTCACGTACATGATCACGAGGATCACCAATTTATGTTTCAATAAAAATCGTCGTGGTCGATCGAGATAATAACGAGGTGTCTTCGCTTGAGCGACATCGAAACGCGCTCGCGATTCTCTTTCGGCATCTTGCTCGGCGAAACCTCGAAGCGGGCGAGAACGATAGCACGCGCGAGCGCGATGGTTTGAAAAAGAACGCGGCGTCGGTGCAATTCGCACCAATGAAAATCCATATACGAAGATAAAATTGGCTTACGTAAGGCGTCGCGGTCTCGAAAATAAACGCGACACGACGGCAAGACAACCATCCCGCGCCACGCTTTTTGATGCGTTGTGCGTATGCGAACTTATGCAGCGAATTTGCAGTATGTCAAAGCATTTCGAGCTCGCGCTTAGTCATGGAGATATCTATGTATGAATGGATATTTTCTCATGTGATTCCACTCGACTGATGTCGTCTTGATAATGCATAGAACCTCGATTTAATCGTGTTTACTGTAATTATAATTAATGTAAAGTACAATTTGACGTTTCTTTTTGAAAATTCCACGGGTTATATATGCAATGAAATCCCGGCAAGATTCATCATTTTGATTCGGGTGATCAAAGCGGCCCTAGCAAGGTAGATTGAACGATTAGTATAATCGTAGTTTATCGCGGCAAATTGCGGGTAGAGGTTATGTCTCGAAATACGGGAACTCGGGATTCGCACATTTTCAATTAGTTCAGCTTCAAAAAGCCGCTCGGCCAACTACACACGCGTTTAATAAGAAAATCGATGGGGCACCGATTAAGGTGGAATTAGTGAAATTTCGCGGCAATCAGCGAAGGTACGCTGAGCGCGATTCACAGTTATAAGTACGAGCGCGAGGGTCGGGCCCCCATTACTACAAATTACTCGAAAATTTCTCTAGCTCGGCTCGCCGCGAGCGCGGATCATTAGCCGCGACGAAAAGGCTCCTTGAAAAAGGCCACGTCACGAGGCAGAGCCAAGGGATTCGCGCCGCGCGGCGACCACGAAAAGCCAGCTTCAGCGTCGCGGTCTGCCCGCACGGCTCTGATGACAAACTCGCGCGCAACATCTGTAAATAAACCAGTGATTCAGGATCGATCGGTGAGGCGCGCGTGTCCAGCAGTCCGTGCGAGTGTGTGCGCGCGCGCGTATACGCATAGCTTTCTCGACTCCGAAAAGGACAACAAAGGTGAAGAGCATCGAATCGTATATAGCGTCATCGACGAAACCTTCACGGTGAATTCGCGGATCCAACTCGCCGCAAGACGCACTTTTACAGCCAGGGATTGGATTGAAATTTCGAATTGGATTGAAATTAGCCTTGGGTGCGCGGCCGCGCCATTCGACACTGCGCTCGCTCATCAAAATTAATTATTCCTCCCCCGCGACGGATCGACGGCGTAATTATCGGGCCGGTTCTAATTACCAACAGTTCGCCCGCGCGCGCGCGTCCTTCGGCCCGTCTGTGCGCGCAGCTCGCGCGTCGACGCGTAAACGTTACATCGTTGGATTCGGAGCCTGGCCCGCTATATTAGAGGATATATTTAGACGCGTCGCCATTCGGGGCTCTGGTAGAAGCGCGTAAAAGTGTATCTCCCGAAAGCGAACGCCGAAGGGTATTCGAGATCGATAATCGGCTGCGCGTCGCGTCCCGCGAGCTAAATGCGTCCGACGTCAGGCCGCGCGATAACTTTTTGCCTTTTTATGCTCGTCGGCACGTGATTATATACAGTCGAATCGAGCCGGCGCGAATGACAAGCCACGTTTCTCCTGTGGCCAAGTTCTTTTCCGCGCGTATATAGACGCTTGCACCCGATGCATCGGCTCCCAAGCAATGCGCGCTATGCGTTACGTAAGCCGCGCGCTCGGCAATACATATAAGCACGCGAGCGAGCAAATGGAGCGAGAAATAATAAAATTAAACTGTTTGGTGCGGAGCGGTGTGTACCAGGAACGATTGCGTGCGCGCGGATGAACGATGGCGGCAATTTAGCCAAGATAAACACAGCAAAGGAGGTGTTACTGATACGCGGCTAATTGGAGCATTGCTATACGTCGCCGCGGTTTGTATGCGACTCGGGCCGATAATTATTTGACAACGTTTTACCTGTTGATCTAGTGACATAACCTCTAAACGGAGCGAAAAGCTTTGCAGATTCTCGCGTCTGTCAATGAATAATTGCGAAGAGAATAAGAGCGAACGGCCAGTTACCGGTCGATTACACGGGCCGCTCGAGGCGCGAACAGATAAGGCGTATCGATTTCTTCAAACGAGCGAGTCGCGAGAGCGATAAGGGAACGGAGGCGCGCGCGCGCGACAGTGGCCAACGTTGGGTGCGTAGGTGTACACACGCACACACACACACACTGCGGGCAGACAAAGGGAGGTGAATGAAGCGAGCCGCGGCGGCGGGTGGAACGGCACTGAACCAGTTCGGTGACGATGCGGCGGTCGTCGTTGGGTGCGGAGCGGCTGTCCCTCGGGCGGAGCTGCAGGAGCAGCGGGTCCGCCGGCTCGCCGAGGCTGAGTCTGCGCTGGCGTTGCCGGCGCATCAGCGCCTCCTCGTCGATGCGCAGCACCGGCAGGCTCCGTGGCAGAGACGACATCGCGATCCGCGCGATCGCCCGCGGCCGGCCCAACTGGTCGCGCGCGCGCGCGCTCGCTCGCTCGCGGCCCTCCTCAGCGCCAGCTGATCGCCGCGCCGCGCCACCCGATAACAGCTGGCGCAAAGCACAAGACGGCGCGAGTCGCTCGGGTGGGGGCCGGCCGCCCGACGGCGCTTTTTGGCAGACGCAGCTCTCTGCGCGTCCCTTCGTGATTCATCAAGTTTGACAACAAGTCGCACGCACGCACTCCCCGTTGGCTGTTCGTCGCGTGGGCGTCTCGTAGTCTGTCGGATAAAACTCGGATTTGGCACATCCCGAGTGGCTATTGTGGCTCGAAACTCGGGATAAGCTAGAATGCATCGTTGCAAAATTCAAACGATCCGCGCGAGCTGTGCGTGTAATTTGAAAGAGGCAAGGGAGACAATGCAGCCGAGCCGTATACGTCTCAGCGTGGGCCGGCGAGTGTGCTGCATTGGGAGAGCAGCGGCACTCTTCACTGATTAGCACTCTCCCATGCCCGTCGGGCCGCGCAGACGCCTTCCATCCTCCGCGCCGTCGCGAATTAACGCTCGCTCTTACTTATAGACCTCGCGCTTCCGCGTCTTCGCTCATTGTTTTGACGCGGCCCGTCGCTCGGGCAGATCGCACGTCCGTTCCGACCGTTCGGCAGATCGATCTGTATATACCGATTAGATCCGCACGAAAAAGTGCGATGGGAAATATGCCCAAAAAAAATTGCGTGTATTTTACCGCTGCGTTCTGCTCAAACAAACGTGCACGATACATGTCCTCATATTACCGCATAATACGCTTTTCCAACATGAATTTTATTTGTTGTTATCACACACCTGTTTTGAGATCGATTCGAACGGGGCCACGAGGAAAGTGAAGAGCAGCTGTATACGCGCCGCAGAAATAAGCAAAAGTTCACTCACAACTGACCCGAGCGTGACTCGTACCGGTTGATTATTCCGAAATACGGTAAACGCGTGTCTGGCAACGCCACGCGTATGGCTAATCCGTCCGGGAGACGCGCGTGCTCTTGCTGGTTGATTTACTCGCTGAGAAGCGTCGGAACCGTTGGCCGTCGAGACGATCGGGGGCCGCTCCTCCCATTCGAGACGGAGCCGTATTAACGAACTCGCGCGTCTAAATTAACGCGCGCAGCCTCTCTGGCTGTGCACATGTGCCTCGTGCGGCGCGCGTTTCACCGTTAATCGTTGCGAGACACGAGCGAACGCAGAAATTAATACGGAGACGTGTGCGCGGAACCGGCGTACAACCAAACAGCCACGAAGCTTTGAGCTCCGAGCGCAAACTCCTCGGCAAATGTTCTGTATTGACTTATTATCCCCTGAAATATCGTCGTCGTATGGAGACGATAGTTTACACCGGGAAATTATTACGAGTGAATCGCTCTCGCGCGAGAGTTGCGAGTAGAAAGTTTTCAACGGATCACTCGGCCAATTTCTTTTCCCTCCCGACCAAGAACCAGCTATAAATGTTTTCCAACTATATACCTTGTAGCATCTCGGCTGGTACGCGGCGGGGAAAAAGTGGTAGCGGAACTTTTCTAATCGGAGCGACGGAGGGGCTGTGACTCGGGGGGACGCGGAGAGATCGCGCGAGCGAGTCGCGCGTTTTGTCATCGATCGCTGCCGAAGTACACGCACAACGCAGCCGACGCAGAGAGGGCATTCAGCGTTGCTAAAGCCCCGTCGAGCTTCAATTCGACTGCGTCCCCGGTGCTTTTCGTCTGGCCGCGTCCATTCGAGTTCGCCTACCCGTGAAAATAGCCACGCGTTAATTAAAGCCCGGCGTTTAATGGACGCGCGGGCATTATTCTCGCGTTTTTTCCCTCTCGCCTCGACTTCCGCGACTTTCTCTGCGCGCGACCAGCGCACGCCTGTAATGCCCGTTTTTTCTGTCGCCCACAGCTGCCTGGATTTAGCCGCGACTTTTCGTCAACTCTCCCAATACGCTAGACGCGCTTTTTTACAGGGAAAGAATCTGCCCCTTTCTCCTCGCAGTGCCGCAGGGCTGAGCCTCGAAACGACTCGTGATGCGTAAGTGTCAAAGTGCACTATAGGATTCTCATGCTGCAGACACGCACCGTTTCAATTGCCAGTCGTCCTCGCGCGGCGGATAGCGATATTTTGAATGAAGGGGCGTCGTAAGCCGAGAATAATTGTTGAACATGGCCAATTTCGTACAATGGCCAGAGCTGGAGAAGCAAAAGAGTTCAGCGGATTTCACGGCATTGCTTAGTCACGGGATTAGGCGAAGCGCGACTCGCGTTGGACGGAGCTGCGAATTTTACCTTTTTTTTTTTTAAACTCATGATGAAACGTTCAACTTTCATAGAGTGAAACTTTATTATGATATATACATGTATTCCAAGAGTAATTAAACTTTTAATTGAGTCTTCTCGTTTTTCAAACTTTTTACCGGAGATTTATGGCTAAATTATAAAATGGGTTTTATTAGAAATTCAACTTTATGGATTTTAGAAAGTAATCATACCCGTATACGTGCCAAAATACAACGGTAAATTATTCTTTATTAGCTCATTAACGCCAGTGCACGGGCCGTTTGACACACCATTGCTATTGAGTCGAAGGTATTTCGCGTCTCGTAACCGTGTTAAAATATCCGTAAAATCAGTTTAGTTTTCTATTTGGAAAGCTGAAGTAATAAATGGTTTTTTTTTTCAACCCAAGAGATTCCCCATCAATGTGAAACACTTTAGAAGAGACACTCGAACACGTTGTGCCGGCGTATAAGTGCGTTTCATGTATATAATCTCGGTCGAATGAACGTTTCGCACGGGTGATATTCTACGACTGACCCAATTACTCGCAGCGACTCAATTTCGAACGTCTTTATTAACTTGATGCTTGGTTTGAAAAAATGAATCAGTTCGTGGGATTGCTTTTATTTATGCATTGCGTCCAGTAAACCATCTCAGTTCAGCTCTAATCAATGATAAATTATTCATTGCCTCTCACACAGGACGTCTTGGTCACAATTTACTTCTCAGACGCGTGTCACATATGAATTGAGTAGAAAAATTCAAGGTTGGCGAGTATCCAACATCCATTTCTCCTCGAGCCTGCCGCCCTATAGCAGATCTGTTTGTAAACGCGTACAAGAGCCTGAGCCGAGTCGATGGCAGCGGAATTCGTAATATAACCGCTTACACACGGAGTACAATGACGAGGTGCTCGCAGAAGTGGAGTGTATGCTTAGCGAATCTTCGTCGCGCGGGTCATCCATCTCGTACGCGCCGCGACATTCCTCGGCAGATCGGGGACACTGCTGCAGCAGCAGCAGCAGGCCGAACGAGCTCGCCGAGAGCACGGAGAGACTTAGTATATAGGTACATGAGTTTTTGCGCGATAACGGGCCGCCGGCGCCAAGCCCGAGTTCGCGACTGCTCGAGCCCGAGAGCACGTCATATTTTTCACACCTGTCGCCGTTTGCCCGTCGCCACGCATCGACACACTGCGCGCGGCTCATTTTTTTTGCTTCTCCTGCCCGCCTCGCCCCTTCCTTCCGAGCGCAAAATCCGATATCCGTCGGATATCCTTTGTTTATTTTTCCCAGATGCGCGCCGCGGATTTTCCCAGAGAGATCGGCGGGTCTCGCCGCGCGAGTTGACGAAGACTCTTCTTGGCACAACTGCGGCTCCTCTCCTCCCGTGCAATATGGAAATTCCGCAAAGTTCGCTCTCGATACGAACTTTCTACGTTAGCCTACATTTTTATCAGTCCGCCGGTTAATTTTATCGTGGCCGCACGAATGAGGAGCTCTTCCCCGCTTGGGAGCCTGAATTAGAGCCACCCAAATCTGAAATTGAAATCGCTCCTGCCCGGATGATGGAACTTTTTCAATTTGCTTTGCCGAATAATTAATTCCAATTTCGTCCGATTGAACATTTTTCATCGAGATTAATTTTGCAGGATCAACTCGAGCGCACCGATCCGCCATTTACAACAATTCCAATCACGGGCAATCGAGTTCTTCGCTTGTCAATTTACGCGTCATAGCGATCGACAAAAATGTATTACCGTTGTCAAACTGCAGGAGCATGATCAACATAACTGATGCGGGACATCCTGTCACCTGACCGACCAGCACACCATTCGAAACTTTCGAGGACGCACATCACATTTTCGATCATATGATAACTGGGTCAAGTCACACATTTTAGCAAGAAAGCGGGTGAAAATCAAAACCACGCGACTCCCGCGAATAATTGAAAATAAAGGCAGATTCGCTCGCTCGCGCAGCTGACACACACACTCACACACACACACACGCACTCCATAAAGCTGGAAGTTGCAAGAGTCACGTTCGGCTGGAGTTCCGGGCGAATTTCCACTGCGGGCTCGTAAAAAAAAGCCTCGTAACAAAGGAGAAACAGAGAAGAGAGAGGGGCTGGAGTCCCGTAAGAAACGGCTCACGTGCTGATTTCGTATTCCCGCGAGCAGACGCTCGTTTTCGTTAACGCGATTGCTCATCAAAAATTACGCGCCACGTGCGCGCCACTGTCTTTCCCCTTTCTCCGTGAGGCGGTGACTCACGCGCTGCACCTGACGCGCCGCGGCCAATTCGATTACTACCTGTCCCGATACTCGACGATGACCTATTGGTCTTTTTCTTTTTTCGGGGTCAACCGCGAGCCGGTTACACGCGGGCCGATTGATGGACCGGGTTCTCCCCGCCACGGGCCTTTAGTCGGCCGTCTGACTTTGAACCAGCGAGCCCGCTAAACGCTCGATCGTTGTCGCGTACCCGATAATTGAGCCGTTCTAGCGCGATTTTTTCTTTCCCCCCAGGACAGACGCTCTTTGTGAGTAAGTCCGCGTGATGCCCGACGCGCGGCTTTTCGCGCCTTCTTCGAGCGTCCCATGAATGGCGCGCCTTGTGGCTCGAGGTTTTTCCACGCTGCACACAGCCTGCCCGAGACTCGAGCTACCGACCGGAGAGTCCGCCAGCGAAAGACCAATGTTATTCCCTCGCTTCGAGTGCAGGATGAATGTTGCTCGAGCGAGACTTGACCAGAGGCTCGCCATACAGGGAGATTAGATCTGATCGACGGTCGTCGTGTCCCGCGTGCGAGTCGCCGACATCGGGACGAAAATTAATCAAGCACAGCTGCGGGGGACGTCTCGATTCCCCGCGGATTGTCTCCTCGGGAGCTTATCGGGCGCGCCAGCTCCCCGCGAGTCGCTCGACTCGCGCAAAAGTACAAAGTTCAATCAGCCGCGAAGACGGCCGGGGCGGGAGGGGTGGGGGGGTAAGCAGAACGAAGGCGAATCGCATCGATTCGACCGTGCAGCCGAGTGTAAGGCCGCGGCCCGCGCGCGATCGATATATATTCACCCGCGAGTGTGCTGCAGTGCTGGGGTTTTGCCGGCTGCGCGCGTGCGACAATTCACCCGCTCGCGAAAATCGCTCGCACTCGACGGCGCTGCAGCCTCGGCTATGTATAAACGACAGCGACCCGGCACATATGTGTGTGTGTATATCGAGTGGCGCTCCAACAGCTGCGCTGCACGCTCGATTGTCCTCGGCGCGGCTCTCCCGGTGATCCCCTCTAATTGAGACGCGCTGCGGCTTTCTCGTTCCACGCGAATGAAGAAGTCATTCATTAGACGCGGGAAACGAGCTGGATTGGGCACGAGTCGCTCGCCTATACATACAGCTCTCTCGTTGCTTTCGGTCGCGGTTAATACCGACAATCCAGCGCGGGCGCGCAATAATACCGTCTCGCGGGATCGGTTCTGATTCAGCTATGATTTGCAAACTCACTGTATGTGTGTGTGTGTTTATGTACGCGTATGTGCAACGGAACAAACGAGTGAGTCGACTGTGCGCGTATATATATACGTATGGAGTGCTCGCGAGCAATTTCCTCAAGGAGCCTGTCGTCGTACGGCTGCGCGCCGCCAATCCCACAGCGCTTGTACGTACGTTAGCTTGCACCGCTCGGGAGTGTAAGCGGAGCAGCAGGGGAGGGCGCGCGCCGTTGCATTTGAAATTAGTGGGTCACTCACATTTTCCATCGGCCCTGAACCCGCTGCAGCGCGCGACCGCGCCACCAGCCAACCAAAAACAACACGAGTGCCAAACGAATTAATCAGCAGAGACGACGACGAGAGCTGCGCGTGTATGTATATATACAGCTCGGCCGTGGAGTGCGCGCCGCGCACAGGTGAGCAGCGGCTAGCCTACTGGCCTGCTTTTCACCGCGTTTACGATTTCCGCGATCCGCCGCGCGCGCGCGTATATAGGCGCTCGTACACACACACACACACGGGCGCCAGCGCCCACGCGCCCCTTCCTCCTCGTGTCGACGCGATAGTCCTGCAGCGGCCAGCGGGCTTTTCATTCTCCTCCGATCGACTCCTCCCGTTTGATCGATAAGCCACACGGAGCCTTTGACGGGCTCATCCGCCACGGGCGGAGACCTCGCTGCTGCTGCTGCTGCACACACAGCTTCGAGAGGAGCCTCGATGTAAACGTGCGAGGATTTTTCCTTGCGAGCGTGTGTAAGCGCACTTTTGATTTGCTAGGCCACATACAGACGCGATTACACTCCGAACGGCGTTATCGTGATCGATGTGCACGCTGGGCCACTGGAATTCTTTCTCTCGCGCCATTCCGGCTTGGTCGTTCGATTATCGACGGAATTCACGAGTTTTTTTACTTCTCCGAACTGCTTGTCGGAATCTTTTTACTCATAACGCTTTCGTTGCTTTTTTTTCTTTTGCGGGATTTTGTGGCGCGCGCGCGAAGACGCTTGGGTTTCTCAAGGTGTGAATCGAGAATACAAATCGTGATATCCGAATCAACGTTTCCGTACAGGTAGCAAAAAGTTGTCGAGCGCCTCGCCTTGAAGACGGAACATGATACAAAAATATGACTATGAATCGCGAATTAGTTTTTTTTGTAATTTTATGGAGTTTCTTGGATGTTCCTCGTGAACAGAGCAATATATATTCCTGAGGTGCTGTAAATAGATTTTATACTTCTTATATGAGACACTTTCCGCGATCAGAATGAAAATGAAAAAGAAAGTTCGGTTCTTGGAAGAGGGAGTAAATCGACGTTGGCAATCGAACATACTTTGACGTACTAGAATTTCAAAAACTTAGTCCTCGGAACTTTCTCAAGTTTCAGTGAGAAATTGATTTCTCGGACGCAATTCGCTTCTACATTCTTTACCGTTTGAGTGTGATATATCGACTTTAGGCTAGTATATTATACACGGATTCAAATAAATTTAGATTAAGAACTAGACGTCTGAAATTCAAAATATTGAAATATTTTTTCAATACTTGATACTGATTTATATTAAAAGAAAATTAAATTTGAATTTCAAATTTGATACGAATGAATGGTATGCATAACCTTCTTCTTAAATAGTAATTACATTTTGATAAAATATTGTCTACACTTTTCAAAGAATAAGAAGTTATATCATATGAATTCTCGAGAAGTATACGGAAAAACTAATTGATTCGAATTATTTTACAGATGATTGAGAAAAACTCAACCAGATGGACTCATTGAACATTTAAAGTCTCATAAACTTCATCGTTTAATTTTTTTCTTTTATCTTGAATTATAACGTTGAATTGGAATACAAGTGCAGCGTTCAATTGCGCTAAATGACAAGTGAATCGACGTTTTAAAATTGGTGATTTTTGCGGGACTGGGTTTAATTAAGTGATACTGCAATAGCTCGGGTCTGCTTGATTAGCGTGCCCCAGAAAAAGAGTATGCCCAACAACGTTTAACGATTCTTCGAAGACTTAAATTGCCATTTCAATTCAAACCATTTCAGCTGTTAGCAGATCGAGAGACTTGTGCGATCGGTGAATGACACGTGAAAGTTCGACTAAAATTATATTCATTCCCAGCATTTTCGCATATTACACAATTGTATAGGTATTCATCAGTGATATCTAATTATCTAAGGCTCTTTCAGAAATGTTTAATACAATACCTCACGTGGCATTTGAATCAATTTTCTGAGTAAAATAATAGCGAATTATGTATGAATTCATAGTATTTGGATAATCTTCAATCAATTATTGTCGCAATACATGGACGCGAGTAGGCCCTCTTAGCTCCGCAGTCATAGTGAATTTTTCGTTTTCCACAATCGCAATATGATTTCGATAGCTGAGATTATACCACGGAATAAAATGAATTCATATACGTTCAGTGAATAAAACAAGCGAAATTAATGAGACTGTTTTAAAGTTTAGGCCACTTTCTGGCATGTATTGTAAAATCTTTCCTGAACCAATCATCCGTTGAATTGCTGATTCATTTCGTAATCGAGCTTATACAGTTTCCATGGGTAATAGTATCAGAATTCCGTTGAGACTTTAGCCATACACATTCACCATGAGTACTTAATATGAGGATTGAAAAAAAATTCATTACATAATGCCAGTCACCGTTAAGCTTAAATGTTAATGCTATCCTCATCGTTATGCAGTGCAGCTCGTTAAAGCGAAACTCTGTCAAAGCGCCACTTAAAAGTCACACAAAGCTTGATGTGTATTTTGTAGCGAATGGAAAGGTTGTAGCAGGTGAAGCTAGATGTTGTTTTTTTTTCTCTCTTTCGACGACCTCAACGGTATCGAATTTTCAGCGAGAAAAGAGGCAAACGAGCGAGTGAGCAGGCAGGCAGGCAAGCAAGCAAGCAAGCAAATAGTGAGAGGAAGAGAAGGGCAAGCGTTAAGGAGTTACGCAAAAGGCCATCACATCATACGATACCCGATCAAAGTAGCGATCGAGACGACAACGTCGTTGCCGCTGCTGCTGCTGCTGCTGCTGCTGCCGCTACTGCTGTCGCTGCTGCTGCTGCTGCTGCTGCTGCTGGAGTAAGTATACACACATACACACGAGAGAGGAAAAAAGGCAGGAGAAAAAGTTACGTGAGCGCGCGCACAGGTGCAAGTCACTCGGATCATGCAGAGGCCGAGGTGAGGAAAAACCCGCGGTGAAAAGAGAGTGAGAGTGAACATGAGCATAAACAACGTGCCACGTGCGTGTGTGCTTGATATACATTCATTCATACATTGCATACAAGCAGAGTGCAAAAGGTGATTGCGGCAGAAAAAAAAACGTGTGTGATATCAAAAAAAGCAAAAAACAATATAAACGACAAAGCGATATTACCTTCTAGCAGAATATTTCAGGTTTATATTGCCCCATTAAGTCCAAGCTTTCCTCCTGGAGAACAAAAACAAAAGACAAGTGTGTAGTGAGAAAAAAACTCCGCTACTCCATATGAGAGATAGAGAGAGAGAGAGAGGGAGAAAGAGAGGAAGGGAGGGAGAGGGCGGAGGGAGAAGAGTAGATAGCAGGTGGCGGAAAAAGTCGCGACGGGAGCTGAAGAGACGAGCGACAGATCGCCACGGTGTATCGGTGCGCGCCGGGGATCGATCGCACGCCAAGTCGCCAAGTGGGAGAGCCAAGCTCGGCTTTTTTTCTCCCCCTTTCATCTTACTCGTTGGTCGTCAAGCGTAATGTCGCGCGTTATTATGAGCTGCGAGACGTCTACTCGCGCGGCCCTTCGCCAAGCTCGGGAAACATAAAACTCGGGTCTGTATATATACTAAAAGCGCCACAGTCAGTTCAACTTTTACAGAGCTGTTTTGCCATCAAGCCAGATGCGGATCATTGTGTGCCAGTAACCCTCTAACTGACTCGCTTAGGGCAAATAAACGTCGGAATGAGATTCCGCAACTGAACTTATATCATACTTGATGGATACTCAGGAGTTGGCACTGCTTTTTTTTTTTTAATAACTTCTGTTTGGCGAGGCTGAATAGAGGCGACATCTTCTTGAGAGTTTATTCACTCTATTAGAGACGATTGACAATAGGATAAAAAAAATTCATATATACCGATAGTAGATACCTTTCGTACCATCGTACTAGAGCTTTATGATTCTTCCAGAGAACTGAAACTCAACTACGAGGATTTTCAATATTTGATCTATTTACTATGCACCTGAATGGTTTCTACCAACGGTCTATGCAATTTTTTCGACTTATTCAAAGTGAGAATTCTGTAACGTTGTATTTACATGAATTTAATTCGAGTCTGGAAAAATAGCATTCTTTTTTCTTTATGTACATCACGCAGCCATTAATAAGCCGAGAAATAATTAATTTCGTACGTCATACACTGATCTAATCATATCGATTAGATTACGGATTCATTAAAATTAATTTAATCGCAGTGAAAATATGCATGTAATGCTTCAAACTTGAAATTTACAGGATCTTAAAGAGGACAATCATTTCCCATTAATCAAGTATATATCTGGACCTAGCAAGTTCTTACTACGAGACGATTACTGCTATTTGCTGAGTCTCTTTTATTTTTACTCTCTTCGAGCGAAAATACGTGATGGGAATATATCGAGGTGAAATTTTCGTTACGCGGAAGATTGCAGAAAATACTACAAACTACGACGAAGTACATCGTTTCGAAGTAGATTCTCATAAATAATTTTTTAAAATCAAAACTCCCAACGTTGTCTTGTTATAGCTTTCTGGATAATAAAATAGAGACGTGATTAAATTTTTACGAGTGAAAAATCTCCGCGAGGAAAGACAGATGAGAATGAACGAGGACGAAAGAGTAAATAAAATAAAATGTGGAAGGTCAGACGGAAGAATGGAGATTTACAGTTGGAAAAGTAATAGTCCGAAAATTTGTACTTTGAGAGTAAAAAGACCAACTTTGAGTTGAGCATTAAATGAGTTGTTTATTCCAAGCATTAACATAATGAATCCGACTGCAGGAGTAAGTATATAGAGTCGTTGAAAGTGTAGGATGCTCGATATCGATCTCCCAGCCGAGAATCGAGACTTGAAATACTCAGCGAAATGGGGGATTACTATCAAATGATATAAGAGCATTGCACAAAGAGATAAACGTTGAAATGAGTCGAGACGCGCGATGAAGACAGCGAATGCAGCGGGGAGAAAGAGTCGCGTGCGCGCAGGAGGACGACAGGGCACGAGAAAGAGAGAGAGGGGGAGGGGGGGGGAGGGAGGACGAGCCATACATTAAATGGGCCGGCGCGCTATAAAGAGCGCGCGGATAGCATCGGAGCTCGCGCTCGCGGAGAGTCGTCGCGTGGATGCAGTCGTCGTCGGCGCACCGGTTTATTACGTAAAACTTGCTCTCATTGTAAACAGAACAATCTGCGCGCGCGCGAGGGCGAGCTTAAACGAACGGAATTGCGCCAATAATTTATTCGCCGAGATCCCGCTAAATGAGATCTTTCATGCGATCCTCTCCTACTCGCGCGCGCGCGCGACAGGCCTTCTCTATCGCTCAACTTATTATAACTGCTACTTGTCATGTAGATTGTGAAATGTGCCCGTGTAAGTCACTCCGGCCAGCTGCTCTCTCGCTTATCGCCTCAATTTGTTAGACTCTGCATGCAGCTTATAGCGCGCGCGCGTTTGCCTTCACGTGTAATATATATATACACACACGCACACGCATGTATACATACGCGCGCTCGCTCTCGATATTATTCCGCATTGGCTATTGAGGCATGGACAATCTCCGCGCGACGCATTGAATCCCTCGGAGATTTAGTGTAGGCCTCAAACGATTTGATTGGAGCCAAGGTGATACTCGGAGCATGTAAATCAGGACCAGAAGGTCATGTAAATTACAGTTTGTTATTAATTAATCTCAAACTGTCTATAATGCGTCGCTCGCGCGCCGATATTCAAATGTGTTATGTTGCACATCAAAAAGCGATATATCATTCGGTCACTATCAAGCGTCACTTACTCGAAATTTATCGAGTGTGCAAATCCCATCCGATGCTTATTCAGCATGTACATATATATGTATTATTTTACTTTTTTCTATCTAAATCAATCATCATAAACCGACTGTTGCAGGCACGCAACTACTCGAAAGGGATAAAACTGTAGTATTATTACTTGAAAAAGAAAAAAATCGAGCTCAACGCAAGTATTAATCATGTACTGTTATGCTACACCGAGTACCGCTGCCTAGCTGCTTGACCCACCCTACTTCCAAGCGTACAGGTTGTCTCGCTCTTGCTTTATCCTCGGATACAGTTGGAGCAAACCTTAACGGCAGTGGAAATTTGAGTCGCGGAGCAGAATCTTATTGTAACTTGATTTGAATGAAATTTCCTTTCCCGTTTCCGTAACGGCGGTGAAGTTTGCGAAGTTTGCTCAATATACGATATCGCAGAGTAGAATGGGTCACTAAATCAAAACTATATCGGCTGTTATTGGGGTGGTTAGTATACATACGTCTTTTTCGCGCGCGAGTTATAATCGCAACAATGCTGGGTTAGGCCCATTCTTCGAATGCCGAGTAGCAACAAGCGTATATCTCCACCAAGTTTATTTACTTTGTAGCAAAGACTATCAAATGAATTTCGCTCGAGCGGCCGCAATCAGTCGAGGAAATTCAAACGGGCAATCGAACAAATTGAGTTGGTAAATAATGAACGAGTTTAATTATCTGCGCGCAACAACATCGGCATCGGCAGCCGCGCAGTTCCGCGAAATATTATATTGATGTACAAAGTGTTTTAGCTGTTAAGTGCCTGCGTCAATTTGCATAAATTTAATAAACGATTGATTCGAGCCGCTCGCTCGCTTCCTCGAGAGGATACGCGCGTAAAAACTAACGATATCCTAATGGGGCCGCGGGGTACATTTTGAAAGATTGCAGGAAAGAGGCGCGCGATCGCGTGCGCGGACTCGCGAGAGGGAGGCTGTGCGCAACGTCGGGCAGGTAGCTCGTGCGCCACCTCGCGTGAAATCACGCGCGGGACAAATAGGCGATCGGCCCGCGATCGCGTGTGCCCCCGGGAGTCGAGGGGACACCCCCGGCGATCGGCCGGCCCGCCGAACACGCGAGCTCGAGCCGCCTCTTTGGCTCCCGTCCGCGGGGCTGATTCGGCCGATTATCGGTCGCGCACAATGCCTCATGCGCCAAGCCGGATTTATCCGCGGAGGGACTCGAGCGAGTTGCAAGCCGTGCAGGGAGCTGCACTGCCGGCTAGCCGCGACCGGCCGCGGCAATTGCGACGATCGCGCGCCCGATAACAATGCGCTGACGAGCGCCGCTCTCGTGCATCATACACTATATATATATGCCCGCACGCAACGACCCCTCGAGCTCCTCCTGCGCGCGGCTCCTTCGGCTAGCTTTACCCGTGTTTCTTTGGGTTTTTTTTTCATCCTTTCCACGAAATAGTTGCTGCTGCTGCTGCTGCTGCGCATAGTGGCGAATGTTCGAGAACTTAATTTTGTTACGGGGAGTGGAAAACTCGCGAGTTTTTTCTTTCTCCCCTATAAAAACGACATTTATCGCAGCTGGTGTAAGCTCTGAGAGCCCCGCCGTAATTGAAAGCTTTCACGGGCTATTGAGTTAAAAATTAATTCTATAACTATGAGAAAATTGGGTTGGCAAAGTCCTTTGTATTGAGAGCTAATGCATCGCGAGACGCGATGTAATACTTCCTCGTTGTAAAATCGACATACTCGAACAGTCAATATTGTGGAAGTGGATAATGACTGAGATCCATTAATTAAGACCCCGGCGCATATAGAGACAATGAGAAAAAACAGCGGCGGGAAACTAATGGCAAAATGGGCGATATCACGAAGAGAAATATTTTCCTGCCCCTTCCACTTGTACTACTCTACAGTATATGTATAAATATAGCTCCGAGCTTCTGCATTAGCGGCTCACGCGTATATACGCGCATACACCTGAGCACTGCTCCTTGTGCTGTATAGTAATTTATATTTTATCTCCCTCCTTCTCTTTCAACGCTCGGTGCCAATCAAGTATTCGTTCGAATTGGGCGTGCTTCGAGATAAATTAAGCTTCTTTTTATAGGATCTGAAGAAGCCAGTGTGGAAAAAAATGCGCGAGTGATAACTCGATTATTATTATCGGCTGATCGAGATTGCGCTACTGAAACACTAAAATTCAGGACAGTTTATGGTCAAACGTCAATTTTTTCATTTTACGCTCGAAATGATTTGATAGGGGCCCGTTGTTTTTCAATAGAGTAATTGCTACGCCAAGCGTGATGAAAGCCTTTATGATTATGATCCATTCAATCAAAGCATAAGCCTTCCATCTGCCATCAATGGTGGTTATGAGATATGCCATATCAAAGAGAATCAAAGCGATGAGTTATTGTGCGGAATAATGGTTTTAGTATGATACGTCCTTCATGGAATCAAATATCTAAAGTGGTTGAACACCGATGACCGGCGCTAGAAAGGAAGAAAATTAGGGAAAATTGTTTTGAGAGGCAATTTAATGTGTCCAAATCGTATGAATATTTATACACTCGTAGTACTACTGACACACTAGCATGCGTTTGTGCGTATGGTAGCTAGAGTAATGAAAATGCGGAAGGTCATAAAGAATAATATAATAAATAAAAAAAGAGCATTTGCAATTTTGAACTTTGCAAAAGTTTGAGAAGTTACATCACTTGAGCCGCTTCAAAGTAGTGATCAGGTAATTTTTCAGGTAATTTTCATTTTACTCATCTTTAATCACGACTAAACCGTGACAAAAACTTCAGACGCATCACTTCAAATCTCGAAACTGTATTTTTCAAAGTCGGTCGGTACTCTAACTTTGTCAATTTTCAATCAATTGACTTAATCTTTTCATAATGTAAACATTACATTTTTTTTATAGTGAAATATGGTAAGATTCTTTTGAATAATATTTGATTTTTTTATGCAACTTTGAGTAACAAGATTCAAATCTTAATACGTATCTCTTACTTTAAATTGATGTCATTGCATTATAATACTAAAGAAACTCATTTTTTATTTTCTAGCGTGAACCTGTTCCGAGTTATCGTGCACATCGCACGACCATTTATTTTTGCAGCGCTCCAGTACATCACCTGTCAAGCCGCCATTTTTGCAAGGAAAAAAAGAATCATTTTCAAGTTTAATAGTAGTATATTCAAACAGAAAATTATTCATTGAATATTCTTGGAAAAGTATAATATTTAGAGAGGGTAAAGGGTAACCCCTTAAAAAGCCTAACTAAAACGCTGCAAAGGTCTCCGATAACAAAATCGCGCAAGTGGTTCAGAATAAAAGATGCTTCATTTGAATTCAATACATATTTTCTGCATTTGTGTTCTGACCATACACATTATTCACTAACCATGTCGTCACGCATCAAATAGAAAATAATTGAACGGAAAGTTTTCCTTTTTAATTCACAACTTATTTACAAAGAAGATCTATTGAAAAAAATATGATTGTCAAAACAAATATATTGAAGTATCGTAATAAGGAAAATCTAATAGATCATTGGGTACAGTCAACTTTACTCTTGTCGACATAGTGACAATTAGCTTAAAATAAGCATGAAATAAATTAACTTCCCGTAGTTGTAATTAATTCTGTTTGGCAGATATGTGAATATGTACAAATTAGGAGCTGTGTTAAAACTATGTTAATTTTGAACTAATTAAATGCGCATCTAGAGTAAGTTACAAGACGACGAGCGAGTTTGCAATTAATTCCCAACATTCATGGGTCAGATTCGTTACGTAGATTTGATGAAAGGTAGTTACGGTTTCGTAATTAGCATCTGACATGTTTACTCGAAAGTCTGCTTCTCGCAGCTGCGTAAATTTATCCCGCGGTTTTATCTCACAATCCTCGAGTAATGGATAAAATTGTTTGAAAGTAGTCGGTCACTTCGTCACTCATCTGTCAGTTAATAAAAACTAGTAGTTATACTGTTAAAGAAACCGAATGATCACCGCGAGCAGGACTAAAAACAAATATTTTCAAAGTGCCTCGAGAAACTTAATTATTGTGGTAAAACAATTTGACACTGATATAAAGTGGGTAATAAGAGAAATCAGTGGAGGCAAAACCAAGCTCATTGTTTGGGGGTCATTTTCTCTTGGCTATCGGCAGTAACAGGAGAAAATGACCAAACAATCAAAGAACAATCAAATAATGGTCACTAATAAAACAATTACGGTGATGGTAATTACACGCACACGCTACCAGACTCGTATACAGTTGTCGAAAGAAATATATATATATATATATATATATACCCTCGCGAATCACGAGAAGCCCCTTAATCCGCACTGTCTCGATTGCATTAATTTCCGTTGCGATAATTCAGAGTTTGACGGGAACATTAGCGAAAAGCGAATGAAGAAACAAGGCAAGACCCGCAAGGGTATTACGAGGATTTCCATCAATTTTCGCTCGACGCTGAAAGAATGCACAGTCGGCAGGCTGTACAGAGGAGCAATTTGTCCGTAACAACGAGAAAATAACATCATCAGGCGGAGCGAGAGCCGATCTCGCTAATAGAGTCGGATAAAAGCGCGTGCAGGCATCTGATCTGCGGGGGTCCGCGCGGAAAATTGACGCTCGCTCGCTCGCTCGCTTGCTCGCGCGCATTGATTTCTCGCGGCGTGCGCGCGCGCGCATAATTCACTCTGGAGGTATAGCGCGTCACGTGTCGCGCGTGGGCAATGAAAGCGCCCGCGGACAGCCGGAATCGGGAGTGCGGATCCCAATTAGCGACCCCGGGGCCAAAGAGAAAAAGTCGCCGCGCGCGGAGAAACTCGAGTCGATCGGGGCGAGTACGAGTAAGAGGAGGAGGAGGAGGAGATCGCCACTGAAATGGAAAGACAGATGAGTTTTCAGTGAAATGCTCGGGAGGCAATAGGTATAGAGCCGGTGCGGGCGCACAAAAGAAAGGCCGCCGGCTCTTTCTCTCGGCTCTCGCCACGTCGCTGTCCCGCGCTCGCGGCATTGCACGCGATTCGAGAGCTCGTTCGCTGCCGCACACACTACGAAACCCCCTCTAAATGACATTTTTCTACACCGCCCCGGCATTTCATAGCTTTTGTCCTTATCTCGCCCATACTCGCCAGCAGCCACGTTCGATTTCCTCTCGCAGCGGTCCGACGTGTATACACACACGTGTTGTTCCCTCGAAACGTCTCTCGTTCGTCCGGCGCGCGTCTGGCTTTACTTCGACGTTTCGTACGTTTATTGGAGGATTTATCCGGCAATGGTACAGGTGACCAGGAGTCCAGTGACCGAGCGAGCGTGTATACCGACGACGCAGATCCTTCGGCAGATTAGAACTAGATCGCTGCGCGCGCGCGCGCAAATTGATAGGCTGTCGCGATATGAATTATGAGAAAACGTAATCGAAAATTCCGGGAGCCGATTAAAACGCCCATTATATGCATCGCGCGCGAGCCCTCGCTCGTAATCGATGAGTATAATTTTGTAGTACACATGCAATCAAAATCGACTATCGGTATCACATCCATCCAGCTCGAGGGTTTCCCCTCGCTCTCGTATACGTCGAACCAATTGCAATCGACCGGGACATGTGCTTCGGAGCTTCGGCTGCGCGAGAATCGACAAAACACCGGGACTGCACGTTCGAACGAGCAGTACTAACAAACGGCGGTGGGAGGTACGCGCGCGCACGAATTAAAAGTCGGCGTGATGAAATCGCGGCTCGAAGTAGCGCGAGCCGGCAAAAAGCGGGCGCACACTGGCGAACTAGACTCGGGGTGGCGAAACGAGGACGAAAAAGCCGGGGCTCGTCCCGCGAGTACACACGCGGCCGGTGTGTGTGTGTAATAGCCGGGGAACGGATCGGCCGCTCGATAAATCAGACAGGTCTCGCGCGAGCCCGACGATTGGGAGATAAAGCGCGCCCGGATAATTTATACGAGCGAGCTTGCGCAAGGTGTGCCCGAGAGTTTTTGTCGGGCCGCTTCCGCGGCGGTTTTTCCAGGGGCAATTTCGCCGGCGCACGCCCTCTCGGCCCGCGCGCGGCCAAATCCTTATTAGCGCGCGGCGGTATCGAGATGAACCCCGGGGATATGCAGAGCCGCTCGCTCGGCCGCTCCTGCGCTCTGCACATGTAATATCGCGCTCCACCGCTTGCCCGGCTCTCGACTCGCTTTTCAAGCTGGCCCGCAATCATTTCCCGGCAATTCTCAGCTCACACGTACACCGTGACTGACTCGAGAGCGCTATGCATCCAGGATTCTTTCATGTTGCGCTTGGATTGCTGGGGACTTTTTTTAATTCGAGCTGCCTCTCGAGCTGGCCGTCGATCGTGACCGCGGAGCAGCGTGCACCACGATCGGCGATACGTTGAAACGAAAAGTCGAATGAAATTGAAACGAATTGAAACGAAAAGTCAAGCTGCTGGAATTTCGACAGCTGATAATATACACTGCAGGAGACACGCAGCACACCAAAGTAGCAAGCGGTCGTATGATCTAGAGCGTACATGCGTGACTTTGACATTCACAAACGACACATATTCAACGTTTCATATATATGACAGTATATATAAATCGATCGAGCCGCGCTCCTAAACTTGCCCAAGCCCATACATATCCCCGATGATCAATCGAGAATCCAATTGGCGCGTCAGCCAAAATTGCCCCGGTGCCGCGGGCCGGTAAATTTTCCCAGCAGCTGCGGCGGATTTTATAGAGAAAAACGCGTGCTCATAAAAGTCGGCAATAAAACTTTGCCGCACACGGCCGCTGTATACCCCGCGTCCCGGTAAGTAGTGATCGCGCTACGATAAATATAGCGAGCCATGTAGCGCGAAGCCGATCCATCCGCGCGAGTCCGCCTGGCTTTGACCGAGTCGATAGCAGCTAATCCCGATGATTAATAAATCAATTTTGGCTCGGTGAAAATTTGTTTACGGCGAAAAACGGCAGCCGGGACGTTATATACGCTCAACGGGTATATATATATATATATGTATACGTATACGCGCGTGTCGGCGAGCAGCTGGGGAAAAATAAAAATATACATCGCGGCTCGTACACTGGTTAGACCAGATTCGCTTTGGCTGTTTCGTTTTTGGCGGCGCGCGTGTACGGCCGTGTTCGATTATGTACACCGGGGGAGATGCGCGCGGGCCGATGTAAGCGCGCACAAAAGTGTCCGCGTTCCGCGAGAGTCGCGTTGTGACATCGCGTGCGCGGGATTAACGCCCCGCGGTTAATTCGATCTCGCGCGCGTACTCGCATCTGTAACGGTCGTCACGCGCGCCGCCCATTGTCGCGCGATGCAAATTCTCCCCCCTCGCGCGCTCGTCGCGTTTATTGTTCGCCCCGCGTGGCCGTTATCGTTTTGACGTTTCGCGTGCCATTATTGCCCACCTCGGCCCCGCGAAATGAGCCGGAGCCTGCCTGCCCCCGCTCGCGACCCGCGTATCTATACACCGGATACGGCTACTCGGGCGAGGCTATTCTCACGAGGATGACGCCCCGATCGATCGCTCGGCTTCGTCTTATCTCCACTCGGCGTTTCAGACTTTTTTTTCATATGATGGCGTTGGCAAGTGCGACGCGGAATCGATGATATCGTTTCAATTTCATTGCTCCCAATATCCGGCTGGGCCGTGTCAATTGCGAGGTACAATCGATCAGCTTTCACCAGTTTGTTTTAAAGTTCATGATGGTATGCGTTTTAGTTTGATGCAAGCGGAATAGTTTCCACGGCACAGGGTTTACATCAAACTTGGAAAAGTTTCTAAATTGTTTGAATATTTAATGCTGCTGCTGCTGATGCTGCCGCTGCTGCTGCTGCTGCCACTGCTGCTGCTGCTGCTGATGCTGAGATTATAATTATGTAATGGACGATTCAACCAAGCATATGACTCAAATTTCAGCTATCCCCCTGTTCCTTTCGCCAAGGTACATTGATTGATTTATGACGAGTCGATATAGGTGTATATATATATCAGATTATTCCAACGATCCATCACCGTGAAAATTCGAATGCAACAAACACAAGTAGACGATTTATCAAATTAGTTATTCGCGCGACGAACCCCGTGGAACGGTGGAGTCAAAGCTGCTTCGGCCGCGCACCACGGCGAACAACAAACTCGACGTCGAGGGGAGAAAACAAATGAGGCGATATCGCTGGAAATATTCATCAGGAACTGCGCGCAAATAATCAAGTGCGCTCGCGTGATACTGGGGTATTGCACAAGCGGCGAAACCCGAGCCGGTACATACGTCTTTCCTATGGCCGCGCACGGATTTCCCGTGCCCCCCCCCCCCCGACGAGCAACAAAGCGCGCAGCCAAGTGAAAACAAGAACAACAAGCAGCAGCAAATGAGGCGAGTAAAGAAAAGCTCCCGAACTCCTTGGCTCTCGGGTTTCGCTGGTCCACGCGAGAATAGCCGCTGCTAAATGCGCTTTCGGCTCGCGCGCGCGCGCGCGCGACACGCTTGGCCAACGTTTAATTAGCCTGGAGTCTCGTGTGTCTATCTGTGTCTGTCTATGCGCGCGTGTCTGTGTGTGTGGGGCACGGGCGAAACGTCGCGTCGCGCTATCGTCTTAGTCGCAGGAATTCGCCTCGCGGAGAGCTTTCTCCCCCCGCCGCCCCCCCCCTGCGAAATTCCCGATAACAGCTCGAGTTTCACTCGGTATTTTTCCAACGCGGACGACGCATTACCACGCGGATTTCGCGAGTGACACGAAGCACAGCCGATTTATACACGTATATATATAATCCTCGTGGAATTGCGAGAGAAAGAGCTGGGGAGAAATGGAGAAATGGAATTTTTTAATATCGAGAATCGAGCGAAGGTCCCTTCTTGCCGACGAACACACGAGAATCCAGGTTAAGCCAGGTTAAGAAGATGAGCGTGGCTCTTTGGAAGAGTGACAGATAAGGCGTAGATGGAGAGATGGAGATGGAGGAAAAGAGATTGAGAGAACAGAGAAGCATTGTCTTTACCTTGGGCTTTGGGGACTCTGGCACCGATCCGATTCTCTCGCTCGAACTCTCGGATGTCCTATTCAGCACCAGTTTGCTCGGCGACGAACCTGCAAGCAAAGACATCACGTTTTCACACCAATTCACTTATTATGATTCGATTCGTGTATATTCACTACCCATTCGGCAGCGATCTTGGATCGACGTCAACAATTCTCAGATGTTCATTAATGAATGGTTTTTTTTGAGGATCATATCACGTTTTGACAACAATTGATTCCTCTTTACGGATAAAGTCAGCTAGCAATATCCAAGACGCGCGCGTCTAACGGAGCTTTCGAATTTTGCCACTTTTGGGCTGGATACGAATGCGCGGGAAATGGTCGCGGTTTGAAAAATCGGGCTAGGATTTGTCGGTAAATGAAAATGAATCACACGGCGGAGGGCTGCGCGTCGCAAGGACGTTATCTCTCACTCGGCGCGCAAAAAGCGCGGCTGGGCGGATAAGCGCTCTTGCGCGGTGCGTCGAGCCGTTCGCATTATACACACACGAGCAAACGTCGCGGCGCGACTCCCTAAATCATTCGGCTCGAAATTCGCGAGTGCGCCACGGTGTGCCGGCGATAAGCACGCGCAGCGCGGCGTATGCGCGCAAGCGAACGGGCGGCGAGTCTTGTGTGTCGTCTGACTGTGTCTGTGTGTGCGCGCAGAGGCTGGCAGAGGGTGAGAGAAAGAGCCGCAGCCCGATAAGGAGCTTATAAATCACGGCTGAGCGGTCAGGGGGACGCTGATACGCGCGCCAACCCCCCGAAAGACCCCGCGAAAGACGCATGGCCATTCTATTCCATCGCGCGCACGTCGCTTTTCCACCGCGATTCTTCTTTCTAATTGCACGCCAACGGGATTAAGGCCGTCGCTGCGTGTGTGTGCGACGCGCGGGATGCGCCCAAGCTCTTGCGCAAGGGCTTATCGCGCGGCAGAGCCTCGAGAGAATGCCTATTGTGCCCTCTTCTCGTCCCGCTCGCCAGTTTCCTCAATCCGCGATATTCCCCTCGCGTTTCCCTCGTTATTTATCGACGCGTCCCGCGCACCTACAGCGTTCGTCGCTTCGCTTTTGGCTAATTACCGCGAGACGGATCGCGGCAATGCACGCGCCAGCGCAAAAGCAAGGAGAGTACGTGACACGTACGTGACACGGGGGATATGGGCGCCCAAATCGAACACGCGACCCGGGATAATTAGGAACTCTCTCTCTTCAATTCCGCCGGTTCTTCTGGCAGTTATTAACTTTTCAAACGTACTCCTACGCCGCCTGTATTGTTCGACTCGGAAAATTACGATAAACATCCGATACTAATGATCTCGCTAGCTCGCTTACGCACGTGGCCGGGATTCATACACACGTGAAATATTTGTTTCGCGCGCGTTTCCCTCGGCGCTTGTTTACGGAAATATCAGCGACGCTAACGGCAGCCGGAGCAAAAAGTTGAAAATGTGTCAGACCGAGCGAGCGGCGCACGCACCGAGAAATTCATACACGTGTATACATATATACACGCGCGTGCTTCCCTCAACGCCGTTTGTTGCGCAATTCTCTAAAAACTCACGACCGAGTGACCTTTTTCGGTTTTGTTTTATGTTTTCAATTAAAATAACTCATTAATTTTCGTATACGAGCCCCGATTCTCGCTGCGCGTTCCACCCGAGCATTCGAGTACGGATTCAACGAATAGCCGGCGGCTTTACGCGTGACACACGCGCGTTGTAAAACGTCTACTCTTGGAGCCGCGCCGCTAATTGATTCGTGCCCCCGAGCCTCCTCCGTCAAAATTCATTCGCACAATCAATCACGCCGCGCTGGCCGCATAGAGATGATGAATCTCCAACCGCATAAATAATCGGCTGGAAATCTTACGAAAGCACCGCTGTGTGTATAGTCGATTCCCCCAAGGCTCCCCCGTATACTTTTTCACCCCATTCGCGTCTCTGCCTCTTACTCTCTGTCGCGGGATATATTCAAACGACTCGCGCAAGCCGGACTTTGGCTCGTGTGTGCGAGTGTGTGTGTGTGTATATACGTTTTAATCAGGATGCCGGTGTTGCGCTAATGACACGATCGCGCGCGCGCGCGCGTGCGCTCATGTATGTATACATGTGTATGCATATCCTGTGTATATGTACATTGAGCCGACGCGTGACGCAATCAAAAACGCATACACAAGCCGCGCGGCTGCAGGCGGGACGTTACGAAAATGTGCACGTGTGCATTACAGCCCCCCGTGGGACACGTATAGTGTCAAGTGCACACAGCCTCGAGCTTATAGAGTCGAGCGCGGGGGGGACGAGCGGGCGACGAGGCGGGCGGGGGCATAAAAATTTACGAGGCTCCGTTATGATTTCGCTCTCGCGGTTTATATCTCGGTGCAATTGCGCGCCGCTCGTATAATTATGTGGATACGCGAGCGAGCGTTGCTCAATTGTTGCCTCGTTGTTATGCCCTCGTATATATAAATGTACGCGTGTATAAACACGAGCGCGTGTCTGTTATCGAGGCGAGCCGGCGTTTTCACGTAATTCGCCTCGGTACTTTGACGCGCCACAACGAGAAAATTTAATTACCGCTTGAACGGGTGAAAACGCGCGTAATAATTATTACGGGGGATACATATCGTGGGAGACGCTTGGATTCGCGCGTACACATATAAGCGGGCATTCGACAAAATAATAACACGCATAAATTACGACTCGATTATGTTGTGAATCATTGAGGCTCGCGCGCGCGCGTGATTTAATCGGGCGCCGTTCGCCTATGCCAATGCTTACCCTCGCTCTCGAACCTATCGCTCCGCAGATCGAAGAGAAACGCCCCACATTTACTACACTACCGGCCCCCGCGCACTCATACTTTGGACCACTCCTTCGTCATAACCTCATCCAAAATAATAAATTCCATCCCATCCATAGATCTAAACACAACCTCAGTAAGCTCGTTTAAGAAACAACTTTACCAATATCTCTTGAAGCAAGACAAGGACGACTGGATCCACAAAGCTCACACAAATTCGGCAATCCTCATTCCTCCCCTCCTTCATAACACGCTGCATATCTAAATAAATCGCTAATGTTTCTTCAACCGACATCAATATGTTTGCGTTCAGCACTATATATAAATTGTACTTACATCTATTTACTATTACCGTTACCTCTACCTATTGTTATTACTTTTTGCTTATACTTATTGTTATACTCTGTACTACTACCAAGATCAAACGGGGTTCTACCCCAAGGTCTGAAATAAATGATTCTATCTATCTATCTATCTACCTTTATATATATAAATATGCGTGTACTCTCCGACGCGATTAAGCAAGTGCGCGTCGTCGATCGAACATTATCCCCGATAATTTTCGCCGCTCGACTCGTGCCCAAGACTCGTCGCGTACCTAGGCTTTTTCTCTCGGGATCAAATTGTAACTGGGGTGTGCGCGCGCGGTGTTCTCGGGAGCTTAACTTTGACGCGGAAATTTGGAAATCCGATGAGCCACGCGAGAAAATAGCGCTGAATTGTTAAACTTGCAAGTAGTTTCGGTTGAAATTTCACTCGTTACCGCGCGGGCTGGTAACGAGATTAATCCCTCCTCCGCTCCGGTGCCGCGCGCGCGGCACTAATTAGTTTAGACTGCAATTACATAAACAATCCGAACTTGCAGCGGTCTAATTGGTAGGATCGATCGATCACATGGATCCTGTCCGAGAGCAAGCTTCCCCCCACTGCATCCACGTGGTTGTTATGTACCGCTTGTCAAATCACTCAAGAGCGAAACACTCGGCAATTATATTACGAGCGGCAGCGACTCTATGTACACCGCGAGGACGCACGTTTGATCGGATCACGACGTGTTTGCAGTGTGTGTGTATGTGTACGTATCAGCAAGGGGGAAGGAGGACACAGGGTATGAAATTAATAATCACGGCGGCGGCGGTGGAGCTCGCGCGACGAGCAGCGGCAAGCCACGAAAGCCCCAACTGCAGACGTCGGGGAATCTAGTTCACGGCTATCGATTGGAATCGCTCCCGACGATCAAAGGCAGAACGAGCAGCCAGCCCGAGGAGAAGCAGGAGCAGCCGCGGCGGCGGCGGCAGCGCGGCAAAAAAGCGAAATTGTGCGGAGAGGCGCATGCACACACACACACACGGCGCGCATCGACGCCCAATCAAACGACGCGTCCCCGAAGCAGGTCAGCCGAGAACGGAGAGCGTCCGATTGCCTCGGACGCCCGAGAGGAAAAGTTTTGATGAGTATACGTAAGCCGGGCGCTCGAGATTCTTTCCGCTCGTACTTCCGCGCGACTGTCGCTCGAACGACTGCCGGCTCGCGCGGCCGCAACCGCCGGCGCTGTGCTTTTTTGCCGCGCGGCGTTACGTGATTAAGAGCGAGGGGAAAAAACAGATGAGGCCGCGCGCGCGCGCCCCGGGTAATTGATGCGCCCGAGCCCGTTTGATTCATTCCGACGCAGCGGCATTTCGCACGCTTTCCCTTGTTCCCGACGTCCTCTCGATCCAACTTGCTTTTGCCCGGTTCGCCATTCCCAGCCGGCCGAGCGCGAAGGGCTTCAAACTCCCCCGACGCGCGCTGTTTCCCGCGCGGACACGAATTTCCCAAAATTATTCCTCGATATGCTGAATTCACATTTTGTTTGAGGTCCCGGACGTACTCGTACCGGTTCGCGATCAAACTATTTAGCCAATGGTCTACTGACGACTTCAGTAATGGGTAGACGAATAGAGTAATAAAGTACGGATTTAAATGCGAGTTTGAATGGCTGGTTGGAGATTCAGATTTACCATCACTCTTACTATTTATCCCGGTAAGAATAGCACTTAAAACCTTATTCGGTATGTAAATTCAGTAGGCTTATCATCTTGAGCGCTTCGAATCCTAGATGAGCTACTGCAACATCAATTACAGAAAAAATAATCGAGTAACTTATCGTGGCCTAAATGTAACCAGATCCGAACTTATCTCGATTCTTCCCGACGACTCGGGATAAGTAATCGCCTTTTTCGGCAAAGAAGAAAATTTCAACGAGTAATCAGACGGATCGATCTGCGTTTGGCTGCACGGAATGTTCAAACTCCGAAAGCCCACGTACCCTGTGGAAACACATTTTTCGAATCTCAAAAAATCTTCCCGGATTAATGAATCCTGCTGGAACTTTGGATAATTCCTTTTGAAGCATACAAGCAAGTAGTAATTACTTTTGAAGCTAAAGTTTCTTACTCTTAACGAAGAATCTCGACGTTTTCAAGAATACTCCACATTTAATTTGATTCCGCTCAAAGAACTTTCGCGTTCCAATTTTCACACAACGAGTTACGATATAATACTCCTCTGGATTGATCGTCTTTTTTTTTTAGTGAGAAATCTCAGGTCATCATTTTCACAATTAAGGTATCCGGTGAACTCGAAGAAAGCGACGAAAGATTGAGTTGGAGAAAAGGTGAGATTTTATCTGTAATGAGCCCAGCATACAATTTATATAGCTACCATCTGAAGTATCCGTCTCGTAGACGCTTATAAATTTCAACTTTCTTATAGTCAGATGAAGAGCGTAATTGAGACTTTATAAAGTAAACTATAGTTTGTGCGACGGGATAATAAGCTGTGAAAAGACGTTATCGCGGAAAAATGAAAAACTGGAAAATCCTTCAAATCTCATTGAATAAAATCGACTTTTGGTTTTGTCAATGTTTTTGAGAGCACTCACAAAGCAATGCATTCTCGCCGAAACATACAATTCATGCAATGCTCTTTTTTTACTTCCCATTTCGACAAAGTTACCGCGTCAGTTGTACTGCAGAACCGAATTGAAGGATATACCCTTGAACGGGTTTACGACGTCGAAGCACGTATGCAATGAAACTCTCGGTTAATTCATTTATTTCATCCTCTCAAACACGCCAGAGCGATTGTCGAGTCGCCGGTGTTGCGCGAGTGGCGGATACGCCATTGGATTTGCCGCATATCACTCGGGCATAAACAAAACAGCGAACGACTTCCGGCGCGAAAAAAGTAAACAGCTCGTAAATGCGTGAAATAAAACTGCGACACGCGTACGGATATTTTTTTATTGTGCCGTGTCAAGGCTGTAGAGTCATCGGCATATATATAAGGGAGATAAACAAACGATAAGCCGCGAAAAGAGTTAGAAAAGTACGGGTAGGCGGGAGGGAGGGAATAGAAAGCGAGCGAATAGCCGTTGGCCTATTTATTTGCGTGGCGCGGAATACAAGTATACAAGATACATATATATGTACGTGTATACACGTGCACGAGCCCAAGAGCGCGACAGACATGCGCGCGGGTATATATGTAACTCATTGGAGCAGATCTGTATCGACATCGCTGGCTCTCTCGTCAAGCCGCTGCTCCGGGCATGATGTGTGAGTGTCAGAGAGCGCTAATGTATTTTGGCCGCCGCCCTCCTGTATATATATATACACGCGGCCCGCCCAGCAAGCCTCGCGCCGCGGCTAATCGGCCCCAGATTGGCCCGAGCGAAATAAGCCGCGCACGAGCTTCGCACGGCGGATGCTGTCGATGCTAAGCCGCTCGACTGGTCGTCCTATAGACGCGCGGTCGTCGAGTTGCGCCAGATGCAGTTATGCTAGAACTGGTTGTTATGTGTCACGACGACGACGACGACGGGCTTGAAAAATCAAACTCACGCGGTGGCTTTGGGCTTCCCGATCGCGGGTCCTCGATTCTCCGCTTCGAGTCGATGACAACTGTTTCCTTCCAATCGGAAGATAGAACGTTGATTAAAAAGTTCGTCAGTTGTCGGGATTCCGTCCAATCAGCGGGGCTCGACAAAAACAAAAATAAACGAAACGTATTTGGGCTTTTCAATCTTTGCTTTTCCCATTCGAACGAGTCGAATTCGTAAGGAGAAGTTTTAACAATCGAGTGTTGCGGGTTAATCAAGATCAAAGGGGATCAGTTCGTCGCTAAAAATACATTGCAACGTGGGAATTCGTGTATTTTCGCACACCGATACCCGGTGAAAATACTTCTATTCGGTGCGATCGATACTCATTTCCATTTGATCTCTTCTTTTTTCGCGTGATTTTCTCCGGTGATCCGGTGACGATTGTTCCGGCTGTTATGTACACTGGCGCGTCGACGCTCCCCGCTTTGGTACACGGGTAGTTTCAAAAGAGTAAAAGGAGAAAGAGAAAGAAAAAACACACACGCGCGCGCGCGGGGCATTGTGAAAGCCAAACGCACTGGCTTTGCAACACGTAATTTCTTTTTTGGACAAGTTACATGCTATTTTTCCCTGATGTTTATCGGCTCGAGCTCCGAGCTGCGTTGATTGACTTGTTACGTTGAGCGAGTGTCGAAAATAACTCGGAGAGTTACGAGGTGGCTTCGAGTGAAATTTATGAGAGTCCAAGCGCGATCCTCGGAGAACACGTCAAGCTTCAAAGTCCATCACGATATTATTCATTGAATAATCATGTAATATAGCGTATATTCTCAAGTTATAATCATCAAGTTATTCCCAACGATGAATAATTAAGAAATTTGCTCGATGCTCCGATGAAAAAGTCAACTAATTATGCCTATCTTCAGTCAGCGTTTAGCGGGAAATTTATGTAACGGCAATATCGCGAGCCTAGTTTATAAACAGGATCCAGCAGGATCTATCGGTTAATCATGTTTATGGAGTGGATAGTTCATCTCCGTATGGCAAGGTACCATCTTTAAATTCACTTGGAAAACTTACTGCCTCGAGATCTGGCTCAAAGGGGGGTATCATCTTGGAATTCCATTGGAAAAGTTACTACTTCCAAAGTAGATTTATCGTATCAATTATCTAAATTTCATACAGCAGTTCCTTTAGTAGTTTATTTCGTTGCATTTCCGACCAACTACATTCGGAAGTTCCGTTGTTTATCGACATAAATATCTATTTGTAACATAAAGTATGCTCGCATTCATGAACCACAGTGAGAGAGCAAATCGTTTACAGAGAAAAAATGAAATAAACAGCTCTTTCTCTGTAACCAAAAGATATATCTTTACAATTACCAATGTAAGTCTTTGGATGAATGTATGAGAAATAAAATAAGATTAAAAACAATAAGATCTGATAATGTACAAGTTTAAAATGACGCTTTTTAATTCGATGCAGTTTATGAATGCAAACAAATTTTTTTTTCAAGGAATTTGAATTTTCTAATGCATCAATTCAAAATCTTCACAAACCTACCAGGCAAGATAAAAAAAATATTCTTCGAGGTATCTAAATCCTGGTGTACATCTGAACAAAAACGTCTGTCATGGGAGATATTTTTTCGTCGAGAGCAATATATTTTGATGTGAAGGTAATAGATTACGCTGGAATTGACGAAATGATAATTCATTTTGAAATCATGTAACAATCGTCTAAGTATCGTATTTCCACACTTTTCGTCAACAGGATTACGAGACATCAAGAAATATAATTATATACGCGTCGTGACGAACCACTCGATTCGTCCAGCAACTTTTTCTTTCCACTGGGACATCAATAAGACCAAACAAAAAAACGATCCTGCTCTCGGGCAGCATTGAATGTGTGAGGCAACATTAACAATCAATTACGTAACCGGTGGGAACGGACACGAGACTCGAGTTTGTTTAAGCAAATGCCCGATAAAATGACAGACGCTGATCGATCGGTCGGCCGGAGCCGGAATCGAATAAAGGAAAGTCAGTTGAAATGAAGCATGAGTGTGTATATATATATGTGTGCCGTTAAAGACAAGGAACTTAGCGGACGGATAAAATGTGGCGGTGGCGGGTCAAGTGGGAGAACGGAGAGCTGTACAGCTATACTGACCGCCAAAGACTTGGTAGAACTGCGATAAGTAAGTGAGGATGGAGAGCCTGTCGGGCACCGAGCACGAAGCCATGTCCTCGGCGTCGAGGAGAGCCGGAATCCCAAGATGCTGCTCGGCCGTCCTGAAGGCGAGCTCGTTGTTCCCATAAATGTCGTCCTTGTTCAGGCTACCGAAATCGCTGCAACAAACAGATAAACGCCGGTTAAAAGCTGCCTCCTTCTCCTCCTCCTCCTCCTTCTCTGTGTGTATATATGTATCAGTCCACACACTCGCGCGCGGCTGCCCTCCACCAACTTGAACGGCTCTCTTTCTCCCCGTTGGTGGTGTATATATACTTGCTCGTATCTTTTCTCCTCTAATCACTATCGTCCGTTCGCCAAGCCGCACAAATTTTTCATGCTCGCGCTCTCGCGCACGCGAATGCGTGTCCTAATCAAGTAGGAACAAACGAGAGCAGGAGTAGCGCGTATAACTCAATCGAATTAGCGAGATCGGATCTGGGCCCCGCGAAACATATATATATATACGCACACGCATCGAGGCATTAATTTTCGAATGATATCCCACGGGCAACTGCACGTGGCATTGTATAATCGATCGATTCGAGTATAAATATAAATGGGAATTAAACGCGCAATCATCTGGCGTTATTTGTAACGTATATCGCGCATTTACGTATATCTATGTGTATATTTATAAATATGTCCGAGGGTGGCGGGTAACGCGGCGTCAAGAGCATGCATATATATATATATGGTTCGTGGCGCGCGCATTACGCGAGGATATATGGGCGAGAAAAGTTTTAATGAATCACGTAAAAGCGAGCGAATAAACGCGAGCAAGCACATTTCAACGAGCTCGCATATATACTTTAATAACTGGCCTCGCGCGAGCGCGCGCCACTATACTTACACACGTGCGCACCCGGATTCGCGCATAACGTTCGATTTACGAGAGCGCCGAGGCTCGGGCTCCCTTGGATTTATCTTAATAATTTCGAGAAATGAAATGCCCGTGGAAAAATAGGCGCGCGCGCGAGCGATGAATCGCCCGTGGAACAAAATCAAAAGCACGGGAAGAGCTGCTTATGCTCGCGGCCGATCCGATCTCCGCGCGCGCGCGCGTACATACAAGCGCCGTCCGAGCGGAGAAAGGGAATATCGTTGCATCGGCTGGCCGCGCGTCTCTCCAGCTGCAACTCATCCTCGGCGTTTATACCGTGTGTGTGTGTGTGTGTGTGTGTGTGTGTGTGTGTGTGTGTGTGTGTGTGTGTATACCTTCGATTTCCGCGTCGACGGAAGCGCATCGCGTGCGGTGCTGCTGCTCGTATACAGTTTTCCCATACAGATGAGGCTCCGCCGCGTAAAAGTCGGGGGGGGGGAGGACAGAGGCGTTTTTCGCGCGGGGGGCGATCGAAACGACACGAGAAAGCTTCTAGCGTTGACAAGCGATCGCAATATAACCGGGGAGCTTGGGCTTTGGCGTTTGGGGGCGCGCGCAACATCGTAATCGGCCCTCTAACCCAATTAAAACACTACCGTGTACGATTTTTGCCGAACACGCGCGCCCACAGGGAATTCGTCCCAGTAACACACGCGGCGGACATTATACACCGGGCGGTAACACGAGAGAATTGGCCTCGCGCCGCAGCGGCTTTCATTGATTAGATAGGAGCGGGCGCGCGCGACCGAGCGGCGATCGGATCAAATCGATTAGAAATCGAGCGTGCGTATGGGAGCTTGGCCGATCTCGCCTACGCGAGCCCGCGTTTACCGGATCTCAGCCCAACGCGTAAGGGAAACTCGTGAGAGACCGCGTTTGTTTTTGTGCTCCCTCAACAATAAATTGTTCCTATATACGTGTAGGCAATTGCGCGCATTTCGACACGGTGCGCTAGTTGAACGTAACGTACGAGCGTTTTTTTTCTTCCTACCGGTAGATCTATCGCGATCCACGCGGCTGTACGTACACACGCCGAACTTGGGCCGTTCTCGGAATCGCGATTTACATAATCCATTATTAGCGCAGCCGCGCATGTATGCCCCTACATCTAATTGCAACAGCCGATTCCAATTCCGACCGATTCGCGGCTCGAAAAGACGCTTCGCTCCGTCTAATCGTATGTAAGATTGAAAAGAGCTGCTGCAGTGTGCGCGTGTATGCATCTTTCACGGAGACTTCAATCCAGCCGCGCGCGGCACGGACGATTTGCCGATTTACGAAACACTAATCCGCCGAACTTTCCCGAGCGTATACACACCGGTCGCCGCGTGCGCAACGTCCCCCCGCGCGCATAGTACGAGCCGATAGAGCGCAGCAGGAGCTACGAACAACAGCTCGGCCGAATTACGAAAGAACCGCGCGCGCGGCGGGGAAAAATGGCTGATTCGTATTACGCGGGACCGAGGCGCGGGTGAACGGCTCGGATCGTCGCCCGGCGCATGCCGCTGTATCGGATGAAAGCGCTTGTTTCGAGGCGCACTTTCGCGCCGATAACGACGGCTCGTGTCGCACGGTAGCAGCGGTGGCGGTGGCGAGCACTCAATCGCGGAAGAAAAAAGCGCCGAAAACAAAAAGAAAGCCGGCAGCGGTTATGTCGGGCGGCCGTCCTCTCTCCGCGCGATTATATATCGGCGGTTATTTCGTTGCGTCGATGCGGCGACCCTCCTCCGTACTATATACTGATATAAACTCTCTTCCTGTCTCCGTCTCGTTTCCCCCGTCGGCTCCCGAGCGAGCCCACAGCTCTTCTTTTTCGCTCAACTACGGGAAATTGGCGCGCACGCCACGACGGCTCGTGGGCGGGCTAGTCCTGATTACCCCGCACTCAAATGAGCCGCGCCACTATATATACACACACAAACACACACATCGCACAAGTATATAGATAGAGTGGAACTGCAGCTCGTCCCGCGCGAGAAGTACTCGACCGGGCGCGCGCGCGCGCAGACACCGGGAAATGGTTAATTACTTTGATTAGCCACTCGCTCGAGAGCCCGGCCTAAATTATTGGTTGCGCTCGGGCCCGATTTTTCCCCCCTGCCTCCATGTATATTGACGTGCACCCGCGAGTCTTCGCGTTTCGCTCTTTCCGCTCGGGTTTCCCCCCCCCCCGACCTCTTCCCCGAGCTTTATTCGATTAAGCGATTCCGCCAGAGCACATATAATTACTTTCGCTCGTAATTACCCCCGCCGAGAACGCGCGTACACACTTCTCAATGTGTGTGTGTGTGTGTGTGTGTGTGTGTGTCCGTCCGTTCGTGCGCGAGCTCGAGCGCATCGGATGGAATCCGATAGTTGATAAGCCGATTAATTAATGATTGCACGCGCGCATTCGTTGATTCTCGGGAGAGCTACGAAGCTATGTGTGTATATACATATATAGACGCGTGCACGCTATGATCCTTTCCGGCTCTCTTTGGCACGAGCACCTGCGCATTATTCAGCCGTGCAATTACCGTTTTCACTTTTAGCTAGATTACCAATAACACTTCTTTCGGTGCGTTTTCTACTCCGACGAGTACTCATTGCCCGGCGAGGGTAATTTATTCATTACTCGGCTTTGTCATTAGCATAACGCGCTTTCCAAATGTGCGCTAACTAGCTCGAGTCGAGCGCAGCGCCTCATTTGTTTGTCTTGCCGGTATCGATTCCACTGATGCGTTACGACAACTTCTACTACTATCAGTATATGCTCATTCGTCGCGATGTAGTTGCATCACATTAATACCCGCAGCAAACCAATCGCAAGCTCCTGCATTGGCACTTTGCGTCTTGCCGAGACGAAACACTTTGACATTCGTTTCGTGCCGAGCCACTTTCATCGATCGTCTCGAATCTTCCAGATACTTTTCTTCTTTAGTAACGAACGGACGCTCGTCGATGGTGTAATTCGCAGACGAAATAAAAACAGAGGAGAAAAATGCAGAGCCGGACGGTGACGGTTGGAAAAGGCGAGAGATTAATCCGTATCGAAAATGTCGCGATTCGAGAGCACGAGAGAGCGGCTCTCGGTCCATATACAGGACATAAGCCGGGCTCGACGTAAGGTCAGTTGCGCGCGTTGCGGAGGGCACAGCTTCGGCCGTGGCGGAGAACGGCTCGCGAAGCGAGATGAAAAAAAAGTCACAGCCGCGCGGATAAAGAAGCACTGGGGGGAGGGGGCATGACTCACATGAGGTCGGGCCGGAAGTGGTGTATCATCGCACAGAACGCGAGTCCGTCCCGCCAAGAGGTGGTCATGTTCTGCACGCTCACGCCCGGATAGCTGTCGGTTATCCTCCTGCACCAGAGCTCCAGTGCCTTTGTGCCTCGACGTTCGCCCATTTTTCTCTCGCTCTCTCTCTGCCTCTCTTTCTCGATGACGACTGCTTGTCTGCCTCTCTCAGTGCGAGCGATGCCCTCGAGCTTGCGGCCCGCGAGTCGCCTGATGGCCGACACGTCTCTTTCTCTCGGCTCCTGCAATCAGAAGGGGGAAAAAACGATTGAGTTTGGTGATCGATCTCGTGCCCGACTTGTAATTTTCGGCTGGGTCACAAACAATTGCGCGGACTGATTCCGTCATATTCGTCGAGACACTTTCTAATTCGACCGCCCGGTGGTTTGACTTTTCCAGGAGCCGCGCACCAGGCGAATCGCTATGTATGCGATAAGAAGATTATACCAGCACACACGGTAGACTTGGCTGGAACAGTACTCGTGCACGCGTATATACCTATATGTACCACGAGCTTTCCAACTTTGCCCGGACAAAGGGTCGTTTTATCAGAGAGGCCAAAAATTAATCTCCTGCAATTATTGGTCACAGGGGACGTGTGCGAATCAAAGTTATTGTACAGTCCGGTGACGATTCGACGGAAATTTTGGAAACGAAAAGTTCACTCGAAGCGATACGTATACACAGGGGGGGAGACATCGTTGAAAAGTAAAAGTGGCGATCGGCGGGGGCGAGCGTTGGGAAACAGCAATCGGAGAGAAAAAGATTATAGATTGCGTCGATTTTTTCGAGAGGTGAATTTGGGAATGAAAGTAAGTATATATCAAGAGATCGTGGCACATATGGTCAGTTCAGAAAGTAGGTACTACGTGTTTCCCTCCCGGGAGGGTGGTTTTTTCGTGTGTTTGGAGCTTTTTAAACGAAATTCAAAATTAATATTAAATCAAATTTAATGTTTCAGGACTGAATCACGATGGAAGGATTTTTCCTCGATCTTGTGTGTACGCTCGACGAGGGTGAAATACGGCCTTTTGCCGATCGTTAAATTGCACCGCTTAAACGGTGCAATTTAACAAGGCAAAACGTAAGAGTTGAAAAAAAGAAATGAAGAATATATCGTACACGAGATACTTCAACTTAACACGATGATTACTCGATTGAGCGAGCGAGCGGGCGGGCGAGCGAGCGAGCGATTCATTTACTTTCATTTTCAGCCGGGATTACGAAAGGAATTGTGATTTTTAGGCGGCCGACATGTTTCGCGTTGCATCATGCATATACATACGGCGCGCGTGTATAAACAATCGTCCATTCGAATGGAAATGAATCCTCCCCCGTTGCAGATACACGTGCGACCAGTCGATAATGGACGAGAAGAAAAGGAAAAAGACGCGACACGCAAGTTACGATCGGGGCTCCCGTGCAATATCTCGGCCGCCGCGAGTGCAATAATAAACGGCCGCCGCCGCGTTGTCCCTTCGGGATGGGACGAACGCGCGCATGTATATATGGAAAAGCGCGCGCGCGGCCACCCACGTGAGACCGGCGGAGCGTGCGCGAGGCGAAAAAAGCTCGTGTAGCAACGGCAAATTAGCGTAATTCTTGAATGCCGCCTTGGCGCGGCTCAGTCACGATCGCGCTCGAGACACAACTTGTCGGCTGCGCGCGTGTGTGTTTGCGTGTGTGGAGCACGAAGGACTCGTCGCGCCTGTGGTTTTCGGAGGCCGTTCGAGCTGCAGACGAGCGCGCGCACACACGGCCGATCGCGCGCGCGACGGACAATCCATTTGTGGGCGCTCGTTTATGCTCGTTCCTGCTGGAAGGCCGCGCGCGCGCACTTTTAACGACCTTTAAAAAGCATCGCCTTAAAAGTATCGGCGCCTTGGGCGGATCGCGGGGTGGCGGCTGGAAAAATGGCAGCAGACTCGCGCGCGCGCATGCAAATGCGACCAATGAAATTTGGAAAATTACACACGGCCGGCCAAGGTCGCGCCTATTACGCGCGAGGGTCCATTATGGCGCAGCCACCGGCTCGCGCATTAATGATATCTCCGCGAACGCGCGGCCAGCTGTATACCTCGAGTCTGGCGTATGCCTGTGGATACATGCGCGCGCGTGTAATGACGGAGGAGCGTCGAGCCACGTGGACATTTCGTTCGGTTGTTAACGAGGACGCGGCTGAGGGGCTCGCGAGCAGTGTGTTACACGCGCGCGTAGACGCGTCGGGGCGTTTTTACCAGCTGCCAGGGGTTTTTGCTGAAAACGCGATATTAGCCGCGCGAGAGCTCGCGAGCGCTCGAGTAATCAGTGTAGGAGCATGTTGTATTAATTGTGCGCAGGGGAGTCCGCGTGCCCGCGGTACATCGTAACGGGACATCTGTAGCCCAGCGCGGCCCACTGTCCGCGCGTCTCTATTTCTATATATATGTATACACAGCACAACCTTATTTGCCGCAGATCGTTTTTCACGCGGTATCATTTTATGATACGCCGGAACGAATGAGCATCCAGTTTATACACTTGTATGTATATAGATACGCCCGCGGGGAATCTAATGCTTCTTGCTGCGCCGACGCGCTCGCCAACACCACAGTTCGGCAGTTAATGCGATTAGAGCGTCGTTAAATTTATAATGTCCATTATTCCCGGATTTATTGCTAATTCGAATCCTGCGGCGAATAGAGAAGCCAATATGAAATAAACCACTTGTTCCTCTCGACAATCCTCATTTGCGCGACTGAATTTCTCATTTCAATTTGCCGCGGCAGGATACCCTCTGAGCGCGCTATTCTAATGCTTCATTAATGCGCCCCGACTTTTTCTCACTTGCTTGCGCTGCGCACCTATACTGCATACCACTCTAAATATTCATCCCTCGCGCGCACGACTGCGGTACAGGCCTATTCTATTCTATTCCCCCTTTCGCGCTCCCTCAGGCCGAGGAAGCATCATTTTTTCTCTATTCTATATAGTGAGCTGTCATTGCGAACTAACTCATTTTCTTTACCGAAATCAAATTTTACGCATAAAATTATCAAATCTCGGTAAAAGCATCTTGGGATTCCAAAAGACCGAGGGGAATCCTCAAGCAAACTTTTGATGCTCATGATTCTAAAGTTTGCATCGTTGATAACCAAAGAATTCAGCTCTTCTTCAAGGAGTGGTTGACTGGTTCTTTTCACGCTTTACATCGTATCTGTACTGCGTGCGATAAACGCGACAGTAATATAATTTCACAAGAATCAAATCGACCAGTTCACGAAAATTTGTTGGTTATCGCAATGACGAGAGCTACAGATACATTGATCCGTTCCGAGAGGGTTCGATTGACCTTTGACGTCGGAGTTGCATAATTAATGTCAATTAATATATATAAATATAAATATAATATATATAATAATATTAATTGATATTAATATTAATATTAATTGACATTAATATTTTTATATTACATACAGACATTTCGTCGGTTGACCAATCAAAACCGAGTGACAGTACATGACTTTGACTCGTGTCCCTCTCGCGCTGCTCTGCTCCAGAGACAAATGGAGCCAAACGGGGCGGTTGGATCGAATGGTTGCGTGCGTACGTTGGCCAGACAAAACGAAGGCAGCGAGGCAGCATATGCATACATTCCCTTCCTGTCCGTCTATCGCACGCCCGGCGCGAGAGAATCCGCTTCACCAGCAGAAAATCGCCGGGTTTGCGAAACGACGACGCGCGAGCACAGCCGGGAAATGTGGTCTCGCGGACACGCGATGGCCGCCGGAGGAAACGGCCGGAGTAGCGGAACGCGGATCGCGGATAAGAAGCCGATCCGCGGAGAAAACTCCAAGAAAGTCGATACGGATAAAAGAATCGCGTCTGGAGCGCGAGGAGAGAGGGGAAAAAACAGGCGAGAAAACGGCAGGCCACCTCCGGAGGCGATGGCGCCCGCGCCCCGACAATAACAACAACGAACCCCCCCCCCCCCAACCGAGATCCGTTATTTAGACACTGGAGCGCCGGCTCGCGCGAAAGTCGCGGGTATATATACCAGAGACGCGCGCGCGCGCTGCAGAACGCGCGGCAAGAAACGAAGAAACTCGCCGCTGATTAATGACCCCTCATTGTCAGTGAGAAGAGCCACTCGCGCTCAGCTCTCTATCTATCCGTATATACATATATATGTGTGTGTCTGTGTATCCGCGGCGCGCAATTTACGTGGAAGAACGCGCTCGCGCGCGATCATATCGCGCGGGCAAAAATCGCGGCGGCGGGCCCGGCTGATGCGCGGCGAACGGATCGCGCGGAGAGATCTATTTTACGCGCGCGAGTATTTCTTTCACTACGGCGCGGCTGACCGAGCGGCCCTATCCTGCAGCTACATCTAATCGCATCTGATGCTAAGTGAATGCCACCGATTCTGCCCGGACAAAATCTCCCGGCTCGTATGCTCCTTAGCGGCTATATATTTAAGCACGAACTGCTTTTCCGAAGCGATATTCATCAAGTGTGTTCATTGCCTATAGCGAATCGCCGAGGAATTAGAACGTTAGCCTTTCCGAAACGACCGAGGAGTTTTGACGTGAGAATTGAAGTGTATGCGTGTACACGCGGAGCAATCGAGGCACGACACACCGCGCGTCCCTCGAGCCGAGGATTTCATCTGCAGCCAATTAACGAGTTTGCGTCGAGTCAGATTGTATTTTTGATACGGCCGCGCGCGAGTGATTCATATATGCGCGGAGGTAGCCGCGAGCAGAAGGATTCGTTGGGCTCGCGCCTTGCAAAATCCACCGGCTCCAACTATAGAGGCGTGTGTACTATCGGCCGCGAGAGACAATAAACATGTTTATGTGTGCGCGCGCGCGCGCAGAGCTTATATTCAAAAGCACAAAGTTCCAGGCAAACAGCCGTGAAAGTGGGATCATAACTCAGGGAGCTCGCTCGCGAGCCGTGTCTTTCGCAAGCCGATGAAAAATCCGCTCGCGTGCGCGCGATCAGTCGAGCGCTTCGCTCACCTGCGCGCCGACCGACCGACTCGGCTCTAAAAAAGCTCGGCTCGCTCGGCTTTGCGAAATCACACTGTCATTGTTCGCGCGAGTGACGAAACGAGCGGTATGTGCACGTGTAGGTTCGAGCGTATGTGTGTGTGTAAAAATCGAACGAGAAAATCGCGGATTCGGCGAGCGCGAGAGATCGGCTATCCGACGCACACGTGCGGGCTCGTTCTCTCCCGAGTAAAAGTGCGCCTCGGCGACGGCCTTGCGCGCGCCAAAGGACTGTGAGTGTGTGTGTGTGTGTCGTATTTCGCGCGAGGTCGCGCTCGCGGCGCAGAGCCCGCGGGTGATATAACGCGCGGACGCTCGCCGCCGTCCCGAGAGCTCCTCGGCCGCGCACAGGCACGACTCGCGCGCGCGCGGGATGATCGTGATATTCGTGCCCCTGCATCAATTATTCCGCGCACTTGCTCCAGCTAACGGATTAATGCTGCGCGAGCGAGAGCGAGCAGCTCGTATATATACATACGCGTGCAGGTGCGCTATCGAGTCACGACCTGCACCTTCCATGCCTCCTCTGTGTGTGTGTGTGTGTGTGTGTGTGTGTGTGTGTGTGTGTGTGTGTACCCTTTTCCTCCTCTTCCTCACTGCTAACCCCCGGCGTAATAATTAATAACCGCATCTGTTGTCACACACGCCCGCCCCCACAGTTGCAGATGAGTTATTCGAGTTATGCGGCAAATTAGCATTCGCCCGAGAATCCCAGTATATTCGTATCCGGGGCTGCACGGCTCGCCCCGGTGTAGCGTTCCATGAGCCGCGGTCCAGCGGAGGAACCCGCTTCTGTTCGCCGCGGCAATAACGCCACTCGATAGCGTGGAAGCCGCGGCTAATGGCATACGTAATACACATACGCTGCCGAAGCAGGTCAAGAGTATATACCCACTTATGTGTATATGCATAATCTCGTTGCAACGATCACGGGCGATCGGCTCGATCTATTGGCTCGAGCATCTTGGCGTCGGGCCGTCCTATATCCCGTGTCGCTTTGGACGGTGTACGTATAGTCACTCAAGTCGATTCAAGTGTGAAACTGCTTGAAGATAATTGTCCTGGAGTGATTCTCTGATTAGTTCCAAGCCCGTGCGCTAATCACTTTGTTGTTTCTTCACCGCTTTACGGCTGCGAAAGGTCGCGCGAGTCATTGCTAAATTTCGCTTCTCGCGGTTTCGCGATGAATCCAGCAAGCACTTATACGTATCCCTTCTTGTGCCTATATGCCCTCGACTTGCCGACTCATTCGCTGGCGCGGTCAAAAGTTGGCGCTGCTCGAACGACGCGCCCGTGGGCCCGAATCAATCTGCGGGGGGCGGACGAGTGCCTGTGCGAATCCAACGGGCGAAACCCGGGTACTGCGGTAGCGGCCTATCGTCACTTTCAACCTCGGAGCGCGCCAGTACACGTGTGTGAGTGTGTGACAATGGCGCCGAAGAAAAGCGCCAGCTGGCAGATACGGGCACGCGATATATACGTCGCGCCGCGCCGGGAGACGCGCTCGCGCGATGAGCGCCGGCAGAAAAAGTGCTTTCGCGCAGATCGCAGCCGGCGATAATCGGCGGGCCCGACGATTGTTATCCGCGCGCCGCCGCCGCCGCCGCCGCCGCTGCCGAGCGCGAGTCATACAACGAGACGGGAAAAATCGCTCTGATATTCCACGGCCGGCGCCTCTCCCTGCGCGATTTTCGGCTCTCACCCGCGCACGCTTTGTCTTTGCGTCCCCAATCGCCGAGAGATCGCTCTTCGACCGCCCACGCGTAAACTAACGACGTATTTCTTTCTTGGACGATTTTTTTCTCTCTCCCTCGGTTCATCTAGATCCGGAGGCTGCCGCGCCTGGGAATTCGGCTCACCCGCGCGCGCGCGAGAGCGCGATACGATATATATCCCTGCACTGCACTGCCGCGCGGCGCCCGATCGGATACCCAGATGAGGAGACTCGCTCACGTATAGATATATATCTGACGCCGCTCGATTTTCAACGGCCTATTCCCATTCGTCATATCGACGATTTCAAAATTGCGATACGATGGAGTATACTCGCGGGAAGGGGAAACGGAACACCTTTCGCTGTAATTTCTCGGGCACGAACGCGATCGCGGTTCGACCGGTGAAATGTTTCCCTTTTTCCTGTCTCTCTTATCAATAATAATCCGCGGCTGCATATTTGTTCTGCTGGCGTCGGAAAACTCGCGCCGCGGCAAGTAACGAGCGTGGAATAACACACTGTTGCGATGATGGATCGAATTATCGATTATTACGCGTTGCTGCTAATTAACGAGGATCGATGCACGACATATATTGTTCTCGGTGATTATCGCCGACTCTGCGGAATTTATTTTCGTGGCTCGGCCGTGGGAGGAGGAAAGAGAACTATTGTGCATAATTGCAGTGTGCGTATACGCGCTAAAGACTGATGGGTACAGGTAAAAATAGGTTGGTTAATGAGAAACAAACGTCGGGATGGTAATTTATGACTCTCTCTCTACACGTGGGTATATATATATATGTACCGGCCACTCGACCGGGACAAACGGAGAATCGGAGTGATACAAAACGTAATAGGGAATAATGAGACTCGCAGGTGTTTAATGGTCCGCGAAACGACAATGAATTCCGAAGCAAAGCGTGATTTGCAGAGGCGGCCCGAGCGCCGAGGAGGTATTGAATTGAAGTTGCCATTAGCCTTAGAATCGAGCGCGCGCGTTTAACCCGGCCCCCGTCGAGCTGCACGGCCAGCTCAATTGACTCGATACACTCACACACAGAGACAGGGTGCAAAATCACCCGTCATCGCACATACGAATATCCATCAAACTTGGCTATCCAACTGCCGAAATCGATGCAATCTTGTCGGGCGGCCGGTGTGGGCGAGCTGAGGCGCTCCCACGCGTGCACGTGTCGACTCGCGATTGGCGGCGGCGGCGGCGGCGGCCTTACGACGTGATCGATTTCGAAATCCAGTCTCTCCTCGTCGAGCGGGCCAGTCGATTGAAAAAGTTCGGAGGCGAATCGATTAGCGAGCTCAAGCCGGCAGGGAAAATTCGAGTCCGCGGATGAGGTCGCGCGCGCGCGATATCGGTTAATGACGATGACTAGACGCGGGTTTTGTTGCCTGCTTAGAGGCCACCTGCGGGCCATCTCGGGAGGACGGACAACCGTTCCGAATCAATTTGCGTACACGCGCGAGCGAGCGAGAGAGAGAGATTGACAGTCGCGCGGCCTTGGCGCCGCGTTGCGAATCGGGCCATACCGGGCTTTCTTTTTTCTTCTCGATACGTACGAAGCCGCGACGCGATGTTTTTCCAAGCTGCAAAATGAGTCGGTGCTCGCAGCTGTGCTAGCTAGCTCGCGTTCGCGCGTCTATGTGTGTGTGTATGTATCTCGGGCGCTAAAACCGTTTCATTAAGTGGACAGCCGGGCGTAATTTATGCAGCGGTACCCGCGTTCGCGCCAGCAGGCTCGCGCGAGCCCGGCCGCACTGCCGACGCAGTCACTTGATAAAAGCCCGAGAAATGCGGTCAATTAATGGGAGCGTTGTTTTCTTGCGCGCGAGCGCGAGCCCAAGCCCCCCCGTTGTCCGCCGAGCGATAACTGTTCCGCGCCGGGCCCGCGCAAGTGCGCGCACTGCTATTTTCGCGCGGCGGCGGCGGCAGCGGCCCGCGCAAAAACCGCCTCGCCACCGCTGGCTCGTGTTGTACGTTATGTGGCCGGGCCGGGGGCTTTTTTGCCCCCCGGGTCCGGGCTCCGGCGCGCCGGGCTGTTTAACCGCCGCGGCGATCCCGCTCTGACGCTGAGCTATGTATACAGGTGTAATAAAACTGCCCCCCGCCACCGCTCGAGCTCTCTCTCTCTCTCAAAGTGAGATCTTTACGCGATTGCGATTTGTACGCGTTTCGTCGACGATTCATGGCATAATTAATCCCCGCCGCCAACGGGACGGCGCGATTAATCGCGCGGCGAGTCCGCGCGAACGGTATTGAGATTTCATTCGAATCAATTACATGTGTCCCGATTATACCCGCACACACGTCCTCGCGCGCGCGCGCAACCCGACGTTCGGGACGGCCAAGTTCCTCCGGATGCGTATACGTATAGAATACGCTTGGCGCGCATATGCATCCCCCCGCGCGAATTTGGGAACGTTGGCCCGGCCGAGTGATCGGGGAGTAGATAACCGGAAGTGCAAACGATCCTCTCCACGAACGAGATGCGGAGAGAATGGCCGATAGAATGTTGCATTAGCTTTGCATAGCTCGTGTGTGCGTGTGTGCGTGCGCATGACAAGAATGCAACAATCCGAGAACTAGACCGACTCGCGATTCGAGTTCTGCAACTTCGCCATTAAAGCCCCGGATAAAAAGCTAACAAGCTACAGGCGCGCGCGCGAGAGCCGCTTGGATTTTCGGTCGCGTGCAAACCAGTCGATGCAGCTGGCCGCGTTCTAATTTGTTACGGTTACACTCGTGCGTTATTAGCCAATCGACACGGTCAAATTGTGAAATTTCCGCGAGGCAGCTGCTCTCGTGGTGGCCCAGTGAACGACTTATCGGCGAAAACCAATCGCGTTTTTTCGCTGGCGCACGTCGATCGATCGAGTGTGTGCGCGAGAGACGACAATTGTCGATATGTCGCGGCCGGTTGTGCGTGCGTGCGCCAGCGTAGGCTGGCAAAATCGCTCGGTATGATGCGAGATAATGGGGCGAGATAAGGACTTGGAGCCCGCGCCCCATAACACCCAAGAGGGAAGAAAAAGAAAGGAAAGACCGAACGCGGCGCGGCGGCCGATACGCAGCAGCCGCGCGCGCGCGCGAGATACGCTATTCGCGGTGTGTATACGAGCTAGCGCGCGAGTGAATGAAACGTCACGGCGGATAACGGCTCGTTATCGCCCTTTTCAACGGCTATCCATTGGGGCTTTTCACGTCGCACGGCAGCCGAGTGGGAATTATTATTTTCCAATGAATCGCGCTAGCGTCGACAGTTGTGTTGTCTGTGTGTGTGTGTGTGTGTGTGTGTGTGTGTGTGTGTGTGTGTGTTCGTAAGCTCCGACTGATAGTCTCGTCGCGTTGAAGAATGTTGACTTTTTAATTGCGTGTATATAGACGTTCGCCTGCGCTCCGCCGTGTCGACATGGCAGCTATCCTTGTTGGATTTATTGTTTCTTATACCGCGGCCCGAGAGCGGCCTGTGAATGATCTCCCAAGAGACAAACTAGGAGCTATTCTATGCGAGTTTGATATGTGTATTTTCACAATTTATTGCGTCCAACGCGAGCTCCGACGCGCTTTTTTCTTTCGACCAAATCGCGTTTCAGATACACACAAGCTGCTCAGATAACTCGACGGAGATAGAGCGAAACGCCCCGTATGTCCGAGCCTCAAACAGAACTCGTATCGTGCCCGTATCGTACACCGCGCAGGCGAGCTTATACATATATACACCCGTATGAATTCTTTCGCTTCGGCCAGAGGAAATTTCGCGCGGGAGACTCTTTCAAATTTCCACAATGCAGTAAGAAACTCCCGGGCGGATTGTGAGCGCAAGGAAATTCAACTATTGTGATACTTTTTGCGAGAGAGAGAGAGAGAAAAAAAAAAAGAAAAGCGGCTCGAATTAGTAATGAAAAAGAGTGGAAAGAAAGTATATAGGGAACAATAGGAGTTATTCAAAGGAAGAAAGCTGAGGCGCGCGCGTGCGCCTGGTGCTCAGGGCACAATGGGCAAAAGTATAAAATTGCCAGGCTGGCGCGCGCGCGCGAGACACACACACACAGATCGCGCCGCGCAAAATCAGATCGAACGGTACATACACGCGCACACACACACACACACACACACACACACACACGTGAATTGTGAATTAAAATAATAGTACATCGAATCGGCTAACCGAGAAATTACAAAGCTCCGCGAGCTCTCTCGGATGTAATTATCGAATGTAACACAGCCCGGGCCTTTCCATTTGGCAATATCGATCGATCGGTGTATAGGAGCCGATTGAAAACAGCTCTCGCCGCGCGCGGCTTTTACTCGCGTATATATGCATATACACACGGCGGATTTCCATCAGATTCTCGCGCTCGCGGGGGATCGCGGCGATAAATCAAAAGTTCCCTAGCGGGAGGGGAGGGGAGGGGGGGGTAAGGGCCGCGCGCGCGCGCGAATCGATCCGGCCTAATAAACGCGCGCGAGTGCGTTTCGCGCGCAACGTGTGTGCCCCCAACACCGACGGCTCGTTAGCCCGTATGTGAGTGTATACGTCGCGCGATGCAGTTGCGCAACCCCGACCGCATCGCGCAACGCTTCGGGGCTTTTCTCCTCTCTGCGCATACCTCACGCGCGCACACGTGCGCGCAAGCTCGAGCTCGAGCTCGTTTTCAGCTTTCCACGGCGAGCGCGATCCGATCGCGCATCTTCCATTCGTTTCGAGCTGTAAAAAACAGCTATTATGTTGTCATAAGGAGCCGCCAGTCACACACACACACGCGCGCGCGCGCGCACACGTGCTCGATCAGCCGTTCTCTTATAGTCGGTGGATGCTACTCACCGCAGCTCGCGCGCGCGCGGCTCCATCAAGATTTCATTGTGATTTTGCATAAAATTTCTGGCTCCGTGTGTTGGCCGCCGATTTTGTGCCATAAGCGCGGCGCATGTGTATCGATTGCTCGCGGTGAGTTATTGCGAAAGAGAGAACGAGGATGCTGATTTATCTATATACGTGCCAGAGTTGGACTCGTGTTCTACCAGCACGCTTTCTCTCCCGTGCAGCGCGAACTGTACGAACCTCTTTGTTGGCACTTTATTGAGTGACACCAATCGCGCGCACGTGTGTCGATAGGAAAATTCGCCCCTGGAAAGGGCTCGCGGGGGTAATTTCTTCACTTCTATCCTCATCAGAGACGTTTTCTTTCAATTATCTCTCGAGACTGCTGCTGCTGCTCGACCAGCCAAGTGAAGCCACGTATGAAAACATAATAGGGTGATAAACGATGTTATTATACCCATCTAATGAATATTTGAACAAACTCCCCGAACCAAGTGGTGCCCCGCGAGTCTAATAAGCGTTAATGCGGAATACTAAATCAGGCCGCGTACGTGTTACGCGAGCGAGTTAATTGTAAAACTGCAGGTGTCGACGGGAATAATATTATATACGTGCGCTCTTCTCTCGCGTCGCGTCCCGAACGTTTGGGCGTGTATGTGCTGCTGGCTGATGCGCGCTTGCCGCGCCAACAGGCCATAAAGCGTGTTTACGGGAGGATCTTCGGCAAAGGAGGGACGGCGAAGGAACCGAGCCGAGCTTTTATCGCGTATACGCTCGCGAGTAAGCAATGAACCGGGGGCCATATAAGCCCGGGAGGCCGCGTGTAATTTTAAAAACGCGATAAGCGCAACCAAGCACCGATGCATATAATGTACTTACTCTCTCTCTCTCTCTTCCAACTGGCCTTTTCTATTTCATCCCCCTCTGACCTTTCGATCTTCCCGAATACGTATATATATTTCCGCGCGAAATTCCCATCATATTTTTCACGGGCGATAGCGGGAAATTGATCGCCGCGCTCTCGGGATTATTGCGAAATTCAATCTGGATTTCACGACACGGCAAATATTTGTCAGGCACGATGGAATAACTGATTTTTCAATTAGTGGCTTTTGTGGTTATAATGGCACGTGTAATAATATCCTCGCGCGATGGAAATGAGAACCCGTTTCTCAATATTTTTCAATAGCAACTAATTTTAGCTAGGTGTGTGTGTGTGTGTGTGTGTGTGTGTGTGTGTGTGTGTGTGTGTGTATACGTATAAGCGCGAGTTATTCGCCGCAGAGCGCGCAAATGAATGAGTATATACTTTTTGATCAGCTCAACAATATTGAGTTTTGAAATAATCCCCACGTATTACGATCATAATATATACCATTGCTTATGCGCTTGTGTGTTGCAAGGGGAACGTTTAACGAGTCATTGTTCTAAGCACATATGTATTGTCGGAATATATAATCAATAAAAAGCAAAAGAGTATAATGCCGTATTAGAAATTACAAGTTTCGAGCGGGATTCGAATGATGGATAGACGGATAAACAGATAGGTGATTGCGAGCGTTTCGAGCCTATAGCTCGAGCACGTGATGAAAAAAATCCTACTTCCTTTCTCTCACACCTCCGGTTAAAAAGTGAAACTTGCGTCAGTCTAAAATAAAGGGAGAGAGAGAGAGAGAGAGAGAGAGAGAGAGAGGGTAACGGTATGTGCGTGCTCCATTTATCTTCAGATCGGTTTATTGTTTAGATAAGGGATGAAGTATGACGCCATTTGTCAAATCCGATGCAGATTGCACAAACAATAGTTTGCTCGCGTTTAAACGTAAGGCATGACTTTCTAATAGCATTTTTCAGGTGACTGCCGTATATCATCAAAACGCAATTCCGATGAATTCGATGGGCGCGCGCGAGACGTTTGATTTTGGCAGGGTCGCAATATTATGCTTGGAAAATTGCCCAACGCCCCCATTCAACCAGCGGCTTCTCGATATCGAGCTGCAAGCGAATAAGCTGCTTTTCCAAGTCGCTGTCCCTTGGAACGTGAGAATACGAAATCATACCGCATACTAATCACGTGAATATTCTCGTGCCTAGACACAAAAAATGCGAATATTCATATAGGTACACGCCTCGATTTCATCCTTGCCAAGCGAATTTTTACGCTCACCTCCTTGCCTAATTTTACCCACAGCCAACGAACGCTACACAGCGAGCTCGGGGCCAACAAAAAATAAATGAGCACTCGATTTACATACATACGAGGTGGATTTTTCTATAAAACTTGCGACGCGACTTTCCCTTCAATCTGAAATTTATATAGCTTGTTGGTTGGTTCGCGCGCGCGTACACACACGGGCGAGCTATCCCATTATCAAGCCGAGGGGGGCTCGATGTGAAAATCACGGTTTTGTACGATTTGCCCCGCAATCGAAAAGCCTCTCCACGACTACGTTCGATGATGAATTCATCGGGGCTTGGGCAGGCGCAAACTACGCAGCTTTAATAATTCCGCGTAGTGAGGAATGCCAAGTCAGAATATCGATGTAGCCGACACGTATTGCATGGCCCGCGCGATACATACATAAAGTATAAAACGAATTACGGCCGCCAGTTCATTTTTTCCCCTTTTATATTGTCGCATACAACGAAAACGACACACATCGCCGGACGGACGAAAAAAAAACTGAATCACGATGGAGAGGCAAAATGCGCGAGCATCAACGCGCGTTGCTCGGCGTTGTCGGAAGTTTGCTTGGGAACGAATCGGGAGGCCACGGAGTGATATCCGCCAATCTGGCGTAATTGCGTCGAAAGCCCGAGTGAAAAAGGCAAATATCGCTCGGGGGAACGAAAAAAATCAGCGCCACGTCATACGTGCCAAGGGCAATCAACAGCAGAACTACGTTAACGTCGTCGATGCGACAAGGGGCCGCTCCACATGAGCAATCAGTGGGTTTTTGTGCGCGTCGAGTTTTCCGCGCGCCGATCACCTGCGTGTGTATGTATACATACACACGCACCGCGAGACACCTGCACGCTGAACTTCCAGCTCGTCACCTTTTTAGGGGATCATTCACGCGGCGAGCCGCAATCACGTGTTCTTTTTCTGGGTTGTTGTTTCTGCCCCCCCCCTGCCCCCCGCGCGCGCGGCTGATGCATATTTCAACTCCTACGCTGCTATTCAATAATTCATGTATCCATAATTCATGCGTTAAATGGGAGGTAATTTTTACCGCGGGCATTTTTCAGCGGCAATCAATTTTCATTCGCGGATCGATCGACGGCTTGAAATTCTAACCTTTCTGTTTAAATTTTTTTCCGCGCGTTACACGATAAAAACATATCGACGAACATCGACGCGTGATACTCTCGACATTTCGAGTGTGCCTCGCCTCAGTCCACAGTTTTCTTGTGCCACTGTATACATTCTCTCCTAATGACAAACGAGGCGACTTTTTTCTCTTCTCCCATCCTCGTTGCGTGCGAACATTTTCCGTTTCATTCCTATTGTCGCGGTGCTTTATATAATTCGTCATGAAGAAGCACGGAAACACTCGAATCACACGCCGAAAATGGCATTGCGGCTTGCATCATTGTCACAAAGAAGGGCACGCGGATTTTTCATGCGTTACGAGGAGGTCAATTGTTATTTTTTCTTTTCCTCCGCGGCGCGCAACGAAAGTTTGTGCGCGATTCTTTGTCGGGAAAAAGAACGCGTTATATTATGATTTCTCCTTGGTTTATCGTCGTAACAATCATTTTCTCGGCTGCTTTTTCTCTCTCTCTCTCGAGCACGAGAGATTGTCGTCATTATAATTGCACGTGCGCGCGTATTTCCTCGACGTATTACATCGTTATCAAACGAAAATAACTCAATCCCATTGAAACGCGAACAATGCCATCTCTCGGAGAGTGTGGTTTTGATCTTGACAGTGCGACTGCTTATCTCATTTGTTTATCCAATGGGAATTACATTTATTTTAATTGGAGAAAAAGAATCATTGGATTTATCACTTCCTCAAACGAGTTAAATCATTGTTAATTAACGTACTAATCCGGTCGGCCGGATTTCGATTGCGTAAAGCATGGTCTCGCGCGCCCGTGTATATGCTATACCTTGATAGATCATGTTCAATTTGGCCGAACACGCATTTGATACGCAATAACTCTGGCGCAATTTGATATAGCTTTCTCAAAATTAACATCACCTTCCGATACGCGCGAATATGTAAATATATACGTCCAGCACTAGATTGAATGCTTATCAAACAGATCGAATCGCTCTATGCGCAAGCGTAATTACACCAACAAAAGAGGCTTAATTGTGTGTTTCCGGGGGGCGGCGCGGCGCGGCGGTGGTCTCCGCAATAACGACCCGTGAAAAATTCTAGTCGAGATTTCTCGCGCAGATAGAAAGTTGACTCGCGAATCGTCCGAAAATAAGGTGAGAGTTACGCGCGCCAGGCTCGTCGAGCAGTTGGTTTTTGCTAGATATATCGGGGCAAGACAAAGAGCGAGGGATCGGTCGGGGAAGGATTTTGCCGGACAGCCGGTAGTCAAGCCGGTCCCGCGACGCGTCTCTTTTTTTTCTCACCACTTTCCAAAGCGTCGAAAGTCGCGCGGCTAGATCGCGGACGAGATATACGGCTCGCAGTTTACGAAGCTGCCGCGAACGAAAGCTGCGGCCCGTTCGACGGCTCGTTATCCCATCCCCCCGCCCCGAACAGGACACGCGCGAGACGAATGCTCGGGAGAAACGACGGACGCGATTACGAAATTTCGCCGCGAACAATGACAGGCGTCGACTTATTCCCGCGAGGAATTAGCTCGAGATCCAGCGAGTTTCGGCGCCGGAGGAGAAACAAGGAGCAGTGAGGTACGCACACACAAAAGTTTCTTGTTGTTCCCAGAAGAATTGGGCCTCAGTCAGAATTTCTGCTACTTTCATCATAATACATTGTTGGTTGAAGAAGAAAAGTCTTCTCTCAAGAAGATTCTGTTTGGAAGCAGCAGAAATTTTGACTGAGGCACAATTCCTCTGGGTACGACAAGAAACTTTTGTGAGTGCGGAGAAGGGAAATTCGGGGGGCCGGGAACAAAGGCTCAATCGGGGCGGGATATCTCGGTGCGGGGATCGGCATAAGCAATCGGCTAGCCGAGCGCATGACCCATTTCCTCAATTAAGCCGATCCTCGAAGCAGGACGTGGCGGAAGTCGAGCGGCATGGGTGCAGTGTTGCAACGCGCGCGCACACACAAACACACACGTTATATATACTTATCGGGCTGTTACCGAAAAATTTCGTTGCGTGCGCGCGGCTCGTTTGTATTGTGTGCATAGAGCTGGAGCGTGACTGCACGATCGCCAGCCTCGAGCTCGCGAGTTTGTGCATGTGCGTACGTGTGCACATGGAATATCCAACCTGGCCCCGGAAAACCAGTCGGGATACACTTTTTTGCGCCCGTTGTTTATACACGTCGTAGTGGACGCTCGGGGTTAGTAGGCGCGAGAGAGAGAGTCCACTAGCTGAGCCACTCGCGAGAAAGTGCCCATTCGATTTCCCCTGCTTTTGTCGCTCTCGCGGCCGCGCACCGGATTCCCGCTTTTGATCGCCGCGCGGCTCTCGCTTTGTCTTTTCTAGCCGGCGTAGCCGCCACCGCGCCATCCCCGAGCGAGCGAGGAGGCATTCCGCGCGCGCGCGGCTGTGCAGCTGACCGCGGCCGGATCGGTAGGCGCGCGCGCGCTCTTGTCCGCCGATTGAAATGTTCTAGCCCGCGCGTGATTTATATCGCCAATTGTCCATCTCCGTAGACTATTTACCGTCCATTTGTCCGCTAGAATGCGAGCTCCTTCCCCCTCGCCACCGTTTTTCCGTTTCTCGCGCATCGAAGCTCACAGCGCATCCGACGGGCGAAAGTTCGGATTCACATCCGCGCCACTAAATTATAGCCGCCGCGAGTATTTTTCGACATATAGCTCGGGAGCGAAGTTTCATTGGCCGAGCTTGTGGACGCAAACGAGTATCGAACATACCGCGAACGAGCGGCCGACAACGGCAATTTCCGGCGTAGCGCGCGCAAGCAACGGAAACGCCCGAGACGGCTTCCAAGAGGGAAAACGGAGGGCGAGCGAGTAACACAAAAGCTCTTTATGGCTCGAAAAACTACTAGCCCGACACCTGTATTTCCCCGAGACGACGAGAGCGCTGTTACAGGCAATTAGAAGCAGGTCGAGCAATATGAGGCTCTTTCGAAAATAGAACAAACACGGGGGGGCCGGGCCGCGTATCCTATGTTATAATGCGCGTACAAAAAAAAAGAAAGAAGAAGAACGATTCGAAAATTAGAGGCGGCGCATCGGACAATTGCGTCGAGGGGCAGGGGCCGCCCCGAAAAGGCTCGAGCCTTCCGAGAAAGTGATTTGGAGGCCGGCGGCGAGCGCAGGTACAGGTGGTCACGCGATTCCGAGCCCCTCGTCCCACGAGCCGAGTGTGTGCGCGTCCCTCGCAGCGCCGAAATTGAGAGGACTCCTCGAGCCGCGGGTGCCGCGCGCCACGGCCCGACCTGCGGCTGAGCTGACTCTATATACAGCTGTGCCCGGGCTGTTTTTGTGCAGCCTCAGTCCTCTCCGGTTCATCCGGCCACCAGTTTGGCGCTTCTTCGATTTTTCCGAACTCGGAGGAAAGCTTATTATAAATTGGATTCAAACAAGGGTATACGCGTGAGAATTACACGGTCATCCCCGGTAACTGTGGACCCGTGTGATTTGAGATGGTTCTTTTGTGAATTTAGATACGAGAGGGACCGCTTAAACCTCAACAGGCTATAGAATAATATAAACAGATCATCGGCTCCCAGAAGATGAGACTTGCTGCCAAATTGAATAACGAGTGCTACTGGAATAATGAACAGAGCGATGGTGCTTCGGTGAAGTGTACAACGTCATCTAGAAAAAGTCAAAATTTCTGACTGATTTTCGACTATTCCAGGTGGAACGACTAATTTAACCAGAAGCTCCACTATTTTCTAGGTTAACACTGTGCAGACTGCTCACACAAACTCGCCTGGAGCAAATGAGAAAATAGATATGCGAAATGGAAAAAAATGCGTTCAATGAGGAGCGATTAGACTTCGACATCAAAACCAGTACTCGGATAGATTATTTCGCGTTGCAGGTTGTACAGTAGGTTTTGATACCGCGGCTATCGCAATTAATAGTCGCGAGTGACAAGTCAACCGGGAGTGCTCGTTCATGCGTGTACGAGATTGGTCTGCATGTGCATACACTTTATTTGACGATGGCCTAAAAAAAGCGAAAAGTACAGCAGGCTCCCGGTTACGAGAGAGCTAGTCCCCCGTAAATATAGGTGGGTCAAGTCACGCGAACCTGCAGTTGAAACGGGAACTACATTATTTCACGTAGCAATATCATTCGGGTGTGAGCGTGTGTGCGAGACGCAAGTGCGGTGACACGTGTGGATATTGGCACACGAGTGCACGCGGCGGGACTGGCTCAATACATATATACATTTGCCGCCGGGGCGGCCAGGTTAAAAAGCGCTGGAGCGGCTATAGCGCACTGATTGATGATTTGCTCAGCGGCAGAGCTGCGGCCCGGGTGCACGCACACAAGAGCTGCGAGTGCAACAAAAAATACGGCGTAATCAACGAGCCAATCGTCCCGCGTCGAAGCGGATACACCGCGCTTTTTAATATCGCGTTTCGCGCGGAAAAAGCTCGCGCGCCGGAAATGAAAGTTCCCGACTGTGGAGCGCTTTGGTCAACTTTTCCACTGCGAACGATAGAAAAAATGCTCAAGGCTTGAGTCAAAGGCAAAGGGCTGCAGTAGGTGCGGTGGGTGGCTCGCGGGCCGCGAGTATATACACGAGCGATTGATCATCGACGCCGATCGGCGCGAGCGAGACGAGAATCGAGCCGGAGCGGTGGATTTTGGGCCGCGTCTCTATGCAGGAATTCGCGCACGAGAGACAGGGCCGGTGTGTCCGGGGCATAGAGCTGGCGCGGTGCAGGCTCGCTTGCGATTTCGCAAAGCCGGAAAAGGGGAGAAAGGCGCCGGGGATTTGCGAGCTGCCGAGAGCCGGCTCTCCTGCGCGTTGGGCGCGCGCGCGCGCACCAGCGAATCGACGATTTCAAATCGGCTCCGAAGCTAATTCACTCCGCGACTGACGGACGGCTACCGGCCGAGCGCGGCGAAAGTGAAACAGCAATCCCGCCTCTGCGGGGAAACCGGCTCGGATCCATTGTGCTGGACACAGATTCTACACCCCCTGCTCCGAGCGGGCGGGCCATCAAATTTACCGGGAATCGAATGCTTTGCCATTCGCGGACGGTCGAACCGAACGAGAGAGCTCGGAACAGCAACAAATCGTTAGCGGCCGCTCGAGAATCGATCCTCGACACGAGCGAGCGCATCAACGAGGAGCAATATTGAAAAAGCAAACTGCTGAATCACGAGGCTCCGCCAATGAAATTACACACCGACACACTGTGCATACGCGCGCGCGCGCCAGCGCTCGAGTGTATACTTATATAGTTATAATGCGCGACTATTGTTGGGGCCTCCCCCTAACTAATTTCCCATCCCAGATTGTATATCTAACGATCAATCAGCGAGTAATGCTCGATCGGCAGTTGATAATCATTCAAGTGCCGTCGTTGGCTCGATCGAAATTTTCCCCAGTAGACGCGCACGCCTCGCTCGCGATGTTAATTATATTGCCCCGCGGGGCCGACATATATACATAGGAGTAATTTTTTTAGCGCACCTCTCTCGCGCCAATTATACCCGGCGGGCAACGACACCACCTGGGAGAGAGAGAGAGAGAGAGAGTAACGTCAATCGAGCGCGAGCAAACTTTTACCGATGGGTGCGAGAGCGCCGCAATGAATTGCCCCGGAACGGAACGGGTATTTTTAATTGACTATAGTAGCGCGATACAATCGGAACGTTTTCGAGTGAAAATATATATATACATACATATATATACAGGATAAACGCGTGAGCGAGCGAGAAATAACGAGTTTTCACTCTCATTAGAGCGAGAAACGCTCGGCTCGCGCATATATGTGTATACACACGTCGTGCAACCGACGCTTGCGTATTTCACGTGGCAAACACACACACACACAGACACATGCAGGGGCTGTCAAGCGGAGAGCATCAATTCGCAAAACTCCCGGGAGAGCTGCAATTTTTGCACGGCGGCGTGGCGGCGGCGGCGGCTCGAAAGCGAGCAGCACCACAGTGAAATATACATACGAGCGGTATAGCGGCCACGCGTCGCGAGCTTTGAGCAACGAACCACCTGAATCGTGCGGATAATACACATATATACTTGCCCGTATCATCCGCAAGCCCCGCTCGCCCGCTATTGCGTAACGGCCGCGGGTCCCCGTGCGCGTATCGAGCTACCCTCCCCCGGGTTTGGCCGCGCCTCATCGTTATGTACACACACGCACACTTTCGCGCAATTTGCCGCTCGAACTCTGGCGCGAGCTTTGCACACGCCGGCAACTTAAACTTGCAGTGCCAAAGCTGTATGTACAGCACGAGCGCGCCCGATGTGCCATGACTTTTACGATCCCGCCAGGGACGTGCCAAGAATCTTCGGCCTCTTCGAACTTGGATCAGCCGAACCCCCCGCTCTCACTTTTTCACTCGCGCGCGTTCGGGCACATGTACTTATTGCCATTCGATTCCCGTGCACGCGCGACGACCCAATAAAGATACACGCCGCTATCTTATCAGCTCATCGATTTACATATTACATTACAATCCGTACAGCCGGGCTGTTCTCGCGTCCTCTCGATCGGGGAGACACGTCGTATGCGGAAGGCCGAATTGATCAGAATCGCTTTTGACGATCGCTTGACCCGGGATTATTCTTCTAGCGAATGAACGAGCGCGGCGGGCGTGATAATTTGGACGAATAATAAAACGCGTCTTTCGCCGCTAAACTCACGAATTGGGAGAGATGGAATTTCGAAGGAACTATTGGCTCGCTCTGCAACTCACCTGCAACAAGGAAACAGAATAAATATGAGTATATTTCATCTCCGAATCACAATCGAGATCTCGATATATGTTATTACGATAAGCATCGGTTTTTTTCTCCTTATGCCGAATACCAATTAGAGGAATAATTTACGAATATATGTAAATGTTGGAGAAACTTTTATGTATCGTAGTCGAGGAACACTCGTCAACTCTCGCATGTATTTTACACTCGCCAACTCGTAACCGAGTGGAATTTTCGTGAGTCACGTGGAAGAGGCCTCATTCGACACACTTATATATATATATAAACCCAAGGGAATTACTGTACATCCACCGCTAATCCAAAAGCATCTTACTCCAATTCCCGTCTACGTTTAAAGTATAATCGCAACTGTAGTTTGTAGACGAGGACAATTAAAGCCGCGGCTCAACGTTGGGGAGGGCAGACGCCAAATTATCACATACAGTGATTTTTTTTTCCACATGGGCGTATCGCGTATAAAGAGAAGCGAATTGAGCAAGGAGGACAAGCGCGCGCCAGTTCATTCGTCGATATAAACGTAATGAGTTTGCGCAGCCAAGATATCCGACGGTTGGGATATAAAGCCGGTGGACTCGCGATGTTGAGTTGGCCGCGCGGCAGTAACTCGAGATTAAAGGGGGGGGGAGGGAGGAGGAGGGCAGGGAAGAAAATTGGAAAAGAAACGTTAAAGCCTCGGAAGTAATTTGCCTAGGCGCGTATCAAAGCCAACGGTTCTCTCTCTCTCTCTCCGCCTCTCTTTTACTGCCTCGTGCCGCCGCTGCACGTAAGGAGAAAAAGCGAGGAGAGACAGTTCCCGAGCGGAGGTGCGCGCGCGCCCATCTATTGCGGCGCCCGGTGCGAGCCTTAAAAGTGTTATTATATCAATTTCGAAACCGCATTGGAAATGACATCGGCGCGGCCGGGGTCGTAAATCGCGAATTGCCGCTGGGATGCCACGGGGGCGCCGAGCCAGAGATAAAACTCGGCCCGGTCGACACACTATATACGATAGAAAAACACAGAGAGAGAGGAAGAGAGGAAGAGAGGCAAACACGAGAGCTTCGGCCTGTCGATATATAACGGCGCATAAACGGCCACGCTCACGTATGCATATATGTATGCTCCGTAGAGCCTCCCTACAGCGCGCCAGTGCTCTCGTGATTTTTCGTTCGAGCCCTCTCGGCACACAAACGAATAAATACGTGATAAGGCGGTAAAGTCGGGCCCGCAGTCGCTCCCTCTCCAAGTGCACTGTAAAGCCGCGCGCCCGGCTCAGCTCGTACATGCACACCCCGGGCGTAACTGAATCTCTTGATATTCCACGCGCAAGATGGATGAGCCACTAAAGTCGCGTGCAGCTCCCAACTGACTAAATTGTCATGCTGTTTCAATTGAACCGACCGACTCTCGGTTGTCCCCAAATTCCGTTTTGCATTTTTTGACTGGGCCAGGAAACCACTCGGGATTTGAGTCTTATGACTTTCGAAATAAATGATATCCCGCAGTTATTTATCCTAACGTTTCAATTTGCTGGAAATTTTTTTTTCATATAGTAATGTATACACAAGCAAATGAAATTTCATACATATCAATGCATTGAAGCAGATTGTATCACCGAAAATAAAAATTCGAGGACGAATGACGGCAAATCTCACTTACCTACTTGGGTATAAAAAATCTACTTCGAAAAACTGGAGTCTCAAATATCAAAGTGGTCTTCTGGGGAATTGGATAATCGACGAGCTCCGATAGAATTTTTCAAATATTAAACTATGTTCATTATCTGATTTTTCACCGGACGAGGGGCAAGAAATGAGTGGAGTATTTCAAAGTGAATCATCTTCATTTTCTTATTTCGCCGTCCGTACGATTCACGAAACAAACAATGTATATATATATATATATATAACAATGTTATATATATATATAACAATGTATATATATAGTATATACTTAGCAAGAATGAAAAAAAGCCTTCGGCGGTGCAGGAAAAGCGGATAAATATATAACGCGGTTAATATCAATTTTGCCCCCCGGGTAGTATGACTAATTTCCCAGGTGTTTATGGAACAATCGAGTCAAAAATATCCGTTCGAAGTTTTCGAGTTCTGGTCCTATGTGGATATAGGCTCAGTCCCGTTGCTCGAATGCGTGCGTGTACTGCGGAAGAGAAGGAGACGCGAGAGAGAGAGAGAGACTCCACGCGAATAGACACACACGCGCAATAATATTTTCGCACGGAGGCTCATTATGATTAGGTCGTGCGCGCATTAACGTTTCCGCGACCCAGCCAACCCGGCTCGGCTACGCTTGGGCCGCGCTCGTTGAGCCGATGCATACAGAGCACCGGCTAATTAGACGATGCGCGATAACGCGGGCTTGGATATTTTCCCGCCCGCGAGGAAAGCGGCTCGCGCGCGGTAAGGCCCGGCAAAATGCCGAGCGCTCGTTAAAATCGATGCCGCGGACGGGGTTGGATCGGGACGCGGCTCCTTCGGCTTTTCAATTACTCGATTGACCGGAGAGCCCGAGCGCGAAAACTCGCGTACGTATACCGCGAGCGTTTCGTACATAAGTACATACACACACGGCGCAGCCCGACTCGGATCGACTCGATATGAAGATACGAGTGAAGAAGTTCCGACTGACTTTTGTGCGGCTGCTTCTCTTCTATATTCCGGGCCTCGCTCTCCCGAATTCATCAGGCTCTTTTCCCCGCCCCGCGTTACGTATGCGTGCTCGAGACTCGAGTGTGCACGTGTGCGTTGATTCGCCTTTCCAACTGCGGACAAATGAATACAGAGATATTCCGAGCTGGAGCTCGAGAATCAAGACGAGCGAATGATGAGATTCTGGAATATCAATATACAGGGCAAATCCCAAATTCCCTCTCGTATTGTTCGCCGTTTCAATTCGCCGGATAGATACGTTGAAATACCATAGCTCCTACGCATTTGCATCGGGCCGCTAGAGTCGTACGTGTAGCGTTGTTTCAAAAGTACCTCGTCCAAAGCTCGTTTGTTCAAGGTAGACGCCCGCGAGCGCGAACGTCCATATGAGTTTGATTAACAAGAAAATTGCAGCTGCATTGTTGCGGGGGCCGGGAATCGAAGCGACTTGTCCCAAGGCCGGTGCGCGCACGCGGTCCGTCATTAACAAAGACTTCAAAGGTTAAGTGATTCATCCGCGCGCGGGACCGCACCCTCGTTTCTCTCCGCCCTATTACCAGCCACTCGCCATCAGCCTAAGTGAAAGAAAAAAAAAAGAAAAAAAGTGCCGTGGGGGAGGGGTAATAAAGGGGTAATTAAAATGCGATACCGGCCGATTAGCAGAGCTCGTTTCGCAAGGCCTACTGCACTCGCGCTCGGCTCACGACGGATTTACCCGCTCTGGCGCGCGTCTTATGCAAAAAAACACTCGGCGCGCGCAGTGAGCGTTATCGGGGAGGCGGACACTGCGCAAAAGCGTGATTGCGAGATTTTTCATCCGACCAATTGATTTGCGCGTTCACGAAAATATATTAAACGGCCGTCGGTCGCGGAGCGCGGGTATAATTACGGGATTAAAACGAGTAGGAGGGCACACGTCGGGGGAGAAAGAGAGACAGCGAGAAATAGATCATCACACGGAGAATCGAAGGGGGCTAGTGAAGGTGAGGCAATCGGTTACGCGTCACGAGGGACGGCGGACACAAAAACACGATCACCTGCAACGCGCTCGAATCGCGGGGGCAAAAGAGATAGAGAGAGAGAGAGAGAAAAAAAGGGGTGTATCATAGCCTGCATCGTCGGGGTTGCGTCAGCGGTAGGTAGCTGCACTATCAGATATAACAGCTCTCCATCTCTCACTCCTTCTCTCGGTGCGGCGTTGCTACCTTGGACGCGTGCTCCTATTTAATTATGCAAATCAACCGACACGCGTCACGACTCAAACTGACCGAGTCCTGCGCGAGCGGACATACAGCACCGTTGCTTCGCATTTGCGGCCGGACTCGTCGTTTGGATTCGTTTGTCCGCGCACACACGCGTGCGCCAAGCCGGGATGTGATAAATCCCAATTACGCTCATTCAAGAGAGTACCACCAGTGGTACAGTTGCCCCCGCACGTGTGCTATATCCGCTCGACCGTGTCTCGAAAGAGTCGCAGTGGACCGGCAGTGGAGAAGAAGAAAAAACCGCTGCCAAGTGCCTCAGCAGTATGCTTTCTCAAAGTATTGCAATTGAACCTCAACTTGCATTAATCACCACTCTTTGAGAAAGCAAAATGAACCTCTAACTCATTTCCTCCACTCCATAGTAACGGTTGCTATGGTAAATATCCGAGCTTCGATGTTCTTACTTCTTAGTTGTCAACAGTTCCGAAGATGGACCTCTAACTGACTTTTCCCACTCCATAGTAACGGTTGCTAAGGACGTAAACAATGGTTGCTATGGTAAATGTCGGAGCTTCGACGTTATTACTTCTTAGTCATCAACAGTTCCGAAAATGGACCTCCAACTGATTTTTCCCACTCCATAGTAACGGTTGCTGAGGACGTAAACAATGGTTGCTATGGTAAATGTCGGAGCTTCGATGTTCTTACTTCTTAGTCATCAACAGTTCCTAAAATGAACCTCCAACTGACTTTTTCCATTCCCTAGTTCCGGTTGCAAGCGATATAAACACCGGTTGCTAGAGACATCAACAATGGTTTATACGGGAAAGGTCTCTTTGATTGTTATAGAATCCCATAAATATACAAACCCAAATGATCATTTATCATGAATTATATGGGAACTTATCAAAACATGATAGCAACGGTTGCCATGGAAATAAACACGGATGCTACTAAACACCGAACTAGGTTCACATCTGCCGGAGACCGACCTGAGTCCAAAATTTCAGGACGATCGGACCATTCCTTCGAAAATTAACGTACCACAAAAAAAAGTCAGTCTGAAGCTGAATTTTGTATCTCCATAGTAACGGTTGCTAGGAGAATAAACAATGGTTGTTCCAAAATGAATGTCTTATCGATTCTCATCGATCGTCGAAAGAATTGCGGACCCATCGTGCATTGATGATGATTTTTGGAGCTTTTATCAAAAACACGTTAGCAACAGTTGCTAGAGAAATAAACAACGGAATTGGCTGAAAACTGAACTCGACCGAGATTTTGCGGCGACTAACCTGTGTGCAAAATTTCAGGACGATCGGACAATTCCTTCGAGAGTTATCGTACGACAAAAAAAAGTGCACGTACGTACGTACGTACGTACGTACGTACATACATACAGACATTTTCGGATTTCCATGTTTTTCGACCCGTAGATTACGAAAATCGAGGTCCCGAAGTCCGATTCGGTGGGTCGATTTTTACCCCGTTACAAAGCTTTCTCTTTGAGAAAGCAAAAAACGAAGCGGGCTATACGCTATGCGTCAAACGGGATCGGGGAGAATTTTGAAATCAGCCGCGCGCACGCGACACACGCGCTGCGCACGTTGGAGCGGCGCGTGTGTGTCCGTGAGGCTGCATTGCGCAACCCCATTAAATTGCGCGAGCCGACCAATTTTCTCTCCCGGAGATTAAATTCATAAAGCGTTTTTCTCTCCCTCTCCCCCTTTTTCTTTCTTCTCCGCATAAATATAAATACGTATGCACACGTGCACGTGTGCGTATATCGAGACGTCGATAAATTCGCAGCACACGTTAATTGCACTGCGTCGGGGCCGACAACAGTATATGCCTGTGGAGAGAGAGGAACGACTCGGTTGTAGGGATGTGGAGCACTGCACACGCGGGCTCGCGCCGTGAAATATAGCGAGAGACACGCTCGGGCTCTCTTCTCTCGCCAATTCAGATTCACTCTCGATTACGTAAGGCGCGCGTGCGTCCCGGCCGCGCATGCATGATTTACCAAGTGGATGAAGGTTGGGAGGGGGGGGGGAGGAACCGCCCACCCAGTGCAGCCGCTGGACCGCATGCATAATGTTGCGAAACGATCCTCCCCCCCCCCATCCCCCCCAACTCCTCTTTTATTCCACGATCCGCTTTACTTTCATTATCCTGTCAATTTTTCGGGCCGACCCAAAATATCGACGATCCACTTAATCTTCGGCGGCTGCGGCACTGCATGCGAGTATTATACAACACACGGGCGCTTGCGCCAGTTGATACGCTTGCTTTCGTAACGATTTGTAATACGCGCGCGTGTGCACGTGAGATTTACTTCCTCCGATCGCGTCGCGCCGGCAATTGGCATTAAATTTTCGCCGATTCGGACACGCTCTTCGTGTATATACATGTATACGAGGCTCGAGGGGCGCGTATATGAGCGCCATACGCGCGACCAAACTAACTACCCGCGCGCGTGTAACCCAATTCCGTCGAGATTGGATATATAATAAAAGCATACGGGAGACGTTTGGCTTGTATATACGAGGTTGATCGATCCGCGGGATCTCTCGGGTTCGACCATTTGCTTTTATTCGTGATACTCGCGTGTCCCGTGGAGTCCGCGCTGAAATTGATATAACACCTGCAATTATACACGCCAGATCGACACAACCAATGCATTTTGCGCGCGATGATATTTACGCAGATTTGCTATTTTTTACATCTCGTGGATGTATAATGTTCGCGGGGAATTAGATCGCAAGCAAACGATTTCACACCGGGTTAAGCACGGGAAGCGTGTAATTAAAACGATCCTCGCGCCAGCCGGTGACCATAACAGTCGGCCGGGACGCGCGAGTGAAGCAAACGAAATTAAATTCTTCGGCATCGCGGCCGGCATTAATTACCGACAACTCGACTGCGACCAATAGGGTCAAAGAGTTTTGGTCTATCGAGCCACATAACGACATTGAACGGGAAAACTGATGGGATAACCCGATGCCGATGATTGATCCGCCCACAGCGTGTACGCATCCATCCCCGGTAGCTCTTTTTTCCCCCGAAGACGTGGGAGGGGTGCGCTAGAGGGCACTCACGCAGCCGAGAGGATATAATGTCCGAAATTATCTTGGGGAAGGAATGGCGCGGGCTCGTTAAAGACGCGGCGATAAGCTCTTAATTATTGAGCGCACACACATCAGAGAGCGGAAGCCGATGCTCGCGTGCGCTCGTGTCGGCGCGCAGGGCCCAAAACAAAAGGGAGCAACAAGTGCTGCTCCGGGGATGATGTCGAAAACGCACACACGTAACACGTATATATGCAGTGTACACACGCGGCAGGAGGAAACGAGAAGGGAGGGCGGGGTGGAGGAAAAGAACGACATCGCGTGCGGGTAATCCGAAGAGAGCTGCAATAGCAGCTCGCGAAAGGAAGTTGCCGGGGCGAGAGTGTCGGTGGCGCGGCGTGTGTGTACCGAGAAAGAATGAGTCGAGAGAAGAGAGGAGAGGCGTCGGTTCTCACAGGTCACAAAGACGAGAGAGAGAGAGAGAGCCGCGCATCAGCGGAGGATCAGGCTCGGGAAAGAGAGCGCGATATCGACCCAGTGCCGCGCATCACTCGCGCTCGCTACACACGAGAAGAGGCGCTCTTGCCCGCGCCAAGCGCCAGTCCATCGGACTCGCGCGCTTCCAGATTCACCATCCCACCGACGACGCATCCGACTTGCACCTCTCCGCGCTTATCTATCCGTGTCTATATACACGCTAGACTAGTCGCCAGACATATATTTTCCCCCTGTGTCCCGGAGGGGCGAGCACATACGTAACAGTGTATTGGGTTACGGCGCGGCGCGAGCTCGGGTGTCGGATACGATCGCTCCCGACGAAACCGATTCGTCTTCGATTCGTCCGTCTGTTTGCATCGGCTCCGCCGCACTTTGTTAATTGAGCCGCTGAAAGTTTATCAAACGTGTTTTGGCTGCAGATCAGTTTTAACGTCGCTATTGTTCGAAACTCGGGTATGTCACGTGTGTATATGTATATAGCCGCGACCCCCGACACTCTCGTCTCGCTCGAGCCGGAGCTTTTAGCCAAATGAAAATCATCGGCGGGTTGCTTTTGCTGCTCTGCTTCGTGCCACCTATTCGCCGGTGGCCACGAAGAAAACGCCAACGGAGAGATTTCATGAAAAACCAAACGCAAGCGCGAGTATTTTCACTCGGGCCGGTTTCTAATTCCGAATCAGAGTTCAATCCTATACTCGAATTATTTTGATGGCAGTCGTCGTCGTCGTCGTCGTTCTCGTCGTTTTCCGCTCTCATTATTGCAGCGGAGAATTTTCAATTTTCTCCTTGTTTTCGATCCGTTGAAATGTAGGATTCGAGCACAGAGGCCGCGCGCATTATTGCCGCGGGGGGAAAGTTTCGAGTGCGCGGGAAATATATGTCACCCGGCACGAGCCGATTCATACATTTTACATTCCCATATGGGTTATACGGATTCATAAGTGCTTATTCACGTGATGATTTTACTTTGGCTACGTACGCTAAAACCCCTGGAATACCCGCGCTTCCATCCATCCGCGAGTCTGTGTGATCCTCTTTCTCCTTATAGCTCGCCAACGAAATTCTCGTATATTCAATTAGACCCGCGACGCTTGACATGCCGAAGTAGAAAGTAATGAATCATCGTTTTCGTGCGCGTCGCGAGAGACACACGGTGTGTGCCCTCAACCGGGTGACTCGGCTCTTCAAACGAGTACATAATGATTTGAAGGCGAAAAGTGATATTCACCAAAGTTCCACATGGATTACAATCTTGACTCCCCGCGTCGGTCCCTATCTATCTTCATTCGTATCCGTGAAATCTGTCACTAAGAAACTATTTTTTCCTCGCGCTCGAGTTTCCCTATATGATCGTATTTCTAAATGGTCGCGCAACCGCGTTTGCTGCAGTAAGAGTCGTTAAATCCCTATCATCATTCCGTCAGCCGTTGGAATTCATACATTTCACTGAAATCTCCCCCCAGAGCTCGGGTCTAATCCGCGGGCATAGATCCATAGTACAGAATGATAAACACCTGGAGGACGAGGGAGAATTGTGGGATTCTCGCGGGCGCGCGGAAGCGAATAATACGCGCGCGCGCGCGTCTCTCACTGGCAGCGGTGGAGCATCAACGTTTTCCGGTAGTTAGTTTTCTCGTTGCAACGGAAAGAGAGAGGAGCTGCAGAGAACGAGGAAAAAGTTACACGTTGTAATCGCGAGCCGAGAGCAGAGAGAGAGAGAGAGAGAAAAAGCGCGCGAGATAGAGACGCGGGGAAAAATTATAAACTGCGGCAGCCCCGAGCGGATCCGCGCGCGCAGGATCGTTCGTTATAAAACGAGGACTGCTCGAGCTGGAGCGAGAGAGCGCCCGATGCTAAGTATATACAAGTTTACGCGCACAGCCGAGTCCCATTAGACATCCCGCGCGCGGCCCATTTTTTCTTTCTCAGGGCCTCGGCTCCGCTCAATGTGCGTGCGTATATACACGCACTCGCGCGGCTTTACGCGCAATCCCACGAGAGAGAGAAACAGAGCTAGGCCTCGGGTCCGTGTATATATACCTATAGGATACGTATGTACGGAACGATCAAACGCCGTGTGCTCCGCGCGGCGCACTCGCGAGTAGTTTGGGCCGCGGCAAACAAAGTCTCGGTCGCTATACGCGCTACGATGAGTTCCGAGAGAGGGAGACCGTGTATACGCAGCGATTACGCTTTTACGCGGGGGGAAAAAGGAGAGCCTCCTGCAGCGCACAATGCTCCTCGCGGATGATGAAAATTTCGACGTGAGAACACGGCTCGACTGCGCGGCGCTCTTTTATTCTCCTTCCCTCTCCAGTATTGTCCGCTCTGACAATTTGCCCCCCCCCCTCCCCGCGCACACCTCTACATCGTGCGTGTGTATGTATGTGGCTCGAGAAAACGCACTCGAATCAATAATTCCGAAGGGAACGCGAGGCTCTCGTAACAGCGGTGCAACGCTTCTTTTAATATACCTATGCGTATATAGAGAGCTGTCATTAAATTTACACGGGATAAAATCAATTTTTGATCCGGTTATTCTTTGACGAACCTTATCGCAGTACGAAAATTGCGTCGATTAATGAGAAGCATTCATTTGTAAACTGAATTGATTGCGGCCGCGATTTGATAGGTCCGAAATCGGATGAAGCACTCGGCCACGAGAGACTGCGTGTTGAAATCCCAGCAATGGTTATCAGCTTTTTAATTGCATTTTAAATCACACCCGCTATCTCGCGCGATAGCATATTCTTTTCCATGAATATCTCAATTGTCGGCTCGAAAAATTCCCTTTAGATTCGATTCTCATGAATCGTTTTTCAATTGTATCTGGAATATCTACTCGGGGGCAGCAAGAAAAATCAATTGCGACGAATTGAACAATATAATTTGTTTGGTCGATACTCACTGACTCCCAAAAATGTAATCAAGAGGAAAAATCTGCTTGACGCTATAATAATATTTCTTCTAGGATCTAGTAGAGAGTCTTGATCCTAGAGGAGTTCGTTTAGCACGAAAAGTAATCTTTATGTTATAGCGTCAAGCAGTTTCTTGAACCAAGATTACATTTTTGTGAATGCAGTGTCACCATTATTATTTCATATGCACAAGAAGCGGGTTTTACTCCGTAAATTACTATTCTTCAGTAGAAATTACATAACCGATAATAGTGAATATTCACTGAAAAATTAATAATATATTCAACTTTCCGGACAGCATATTTTTTTCTATGAATAATCAGTGAAATCTTACTGAAAAGTGAACTACTGTTTCTCATCATTATCGATCTATCCACTATTGCTATCGAGGCAAAAGAAATCTGCCTATTTGAAATAGCTAAAAATTAATAATTGTTCACTGTTCCATAGTAATTTTGAACTATTTTAAATCCAGAAAGTAGGCACATGAATTAGCTTGCATCGAGTGCTAAACAGACGCGTTGGCAAACTTCTCGAGCAGTAGCAGGTCTAATTAATAACGCGAGGCAATCATAAAAATTGTGACACGACGTAAATTCCTTTACTGCTGGCGGGACACGACAAACAAGAAGAAAAAAAAGCGGGGAAAAAAGGCTGGAGGGGAAAAAGCGCTGGCATAAACGGGTCAGCGAAGCGCGAGCGGAGGGTCGTCTTTGCTGGCAGCGGCAGCGCGCGAATTTTCTCATAAATTTAATTTTGAACCACCGAGAGTACGGCTCTTTTGTGGAGTAGCAGCAGGCTCCCCGTTAGCCGCGCGCTGCCGCCGCGGCCTTGCTCCCGGACCACTAGAACGGGGCGCGCGAGCTCACCCGAAGGGGCGACCCTTGAGAAACAAGTGCGTTATCGCGCGCCTGCGTCACTATCCCATTAGCGCCTAGTGCGTTATCGGGCTTCCGCGATGGGCCCCGAGCGCAATCTACGGCGCTAATAATATATTTTAAGGACGCCCGCCTCGCTCGTCGAGCGATATACCCTGGCGCCTCGTCCGTCTGCACGTGTGCTCATTGTGAGAGAGATTTTTATGGGCTCCCAGATTTCTTCCCACGTCAGGGGACCCCGGCGCGCGCATCTCCTCGGCCCTGCAGTCTGTTAACTCGAGGAATCGACGACTTCTAAAAATAACTACTTGGACACTCATATCAATGCTAATCAAGCGGATCAAATTCATTTTCCTGCAGCTCTTTTAGTGAAACTTGACGTATAGTAGTAATAATCCTCAAATATTCACAAACACTACTTCCCGAACGCTCGATATAGAGCTACAAACGAGGAAGAATGATTAACCAGTAATGAGCGATAACGTGTCAAAATGTCAACGTATACAATTCAAAGTATACAGGAATTCACTCGATAGAAGGATTCAGAACCGGAACGACCTCTTCTTGGAGAGAATGAATTTGAACAGTCAAAACATTATCCTCAGTTTGAGGTGATAATATTGAAATACAATTGATCATACGACTGAATCACACGGTCAAGCAGAATGAGAGTCTTGCCACGCAAACCGTACGTGAGAGTTGGGCGAGAATCGCGTTGAGAAATGGATTTGAAAAAAAAAAAAAGAGGACGCGGGGTGTAATGGGAGCTGGTGAAAAACGAGGGAGGGATATAGGAGGGATAAGGAATTCCACGGGGAAACCGCACGAGTTGTCATTCGACCTTCTCGGGACGCTTTTTACGCTCTTTTGGGAGTTTGCGGTTGCGCGCGCGACCAATGTATGTATCTGCTGGATTCCGAGGGGGCGAGTGCGGGTTTTTTCGACACACACGTTCGGTGCCGTGTCGCGGGCCAAGCGTGTATTTGTCAAATCGGTTGGTCGGGCTTGGCTGGGTAAAACTCGCCAAAGGCCCTTGTACGATGGCGCTGGGCCCAGGCAGGGAGAGAGAGGAAAAAGGCGGCCGGCCTACGCTCTCGAGTGTGTGGATACACACGTGCGTGTATGGTGCACAGGAGGAACGGGAGTAGTGTGTTGCGCCCCGTGGGGAGGTGAGGATGCAGCAGAGCGGCGGTGCGGCCGGCGCGGAGAGCAGCGTGGGAACGCGGCTCCTATAACAGGTAGTCACGTCGGTCGCGTCGCTCGCGCGCGCCCAGAGCGTGCAGCGCCACTCGCCGTCCCGAACCGCGAGCTCCCTCGCCTGCGCGCACCACCTCATCAGCTGCATTAGCTCGACCTCCCTCCCTCCCTCCCTCGCTATCTCTCGGCTCTTGACCCGCGGACTACTGCTCTCCCTAATTCTTACCTTTCAATTCCAGCGCCGCTGCTCCATTGAAACTTGGCTCCCAGACCCGTCGTCCAAAATTACCCGGGAGCATTTTTGCAGTAGCTGCTGAATTGAAAAGGGCGGACACGCACGCGCCGCGCGACTATCTCTCTCGCGAGTGCGCTCAATTCAAACCGACATTTCCACCCGCGCAATCTCGTGAATTCGCGCGCGGCTTTTACAGGTATGTATGTAGGAGGGGCCAAGGCCGCGCGCGCCGCGGCGAAGCCGAGCGTCTTTTCACAGCCAGCCCAGGATATATGCTAATTCGCGTGGCAAGAAGCCACGCGACACCCTCCACAGTCATGCCTCGGCGAGCAAGAACATTCGGTTACGTGTATACATACATACGCCCGTACCTTATCTCTGGGAAAAGCAGCCGAGCAATTTCCCATTTTTCCCCCGCACGCGCCCGTGGATAATTAATGAATAATGAGGAAAGCGCAGCCGCAGTCTTATTCATGAAAATAGAAAAGAAAAAAAAATATAAAATATGTATATTTGAGCGTGGCGCTTCCGTATCTATGCCGGGTGCGCGGGCGCGCGGCAAAAGCGCTTAATTACAAAAGTCGAGGGCCCTTATTTCATCAACTATACCCAGCTCAATCTCGACGCGCCCTCCTTCTCACGGAAGCGCGAGTAATATACGAAAGTTCCCAGGCTGGAAGCGCGCACACTTTTCCGACAAATGTATACATATATATATACACACACATTTGCTTGATTATAACGAATGCACAGAGTCACGGAACTTTTAATGACGAGACATTATTATATACGCGTCATAACCGAGATTGAATGCCGAAGAAATTTCGAGACGATCCTCGAGAGAAAGAGAGAGACCCGTTGACATTCCATGTCCGGGGTAAAAATGACGAGAGGAGCTGCGCATAATAGCTCGACCACGTGGATTTTGTGTATACGCGTTGAGTAGGCGCGATCCGAGCGCCACTTGGCTGTTTGTTAACGGGATTCCAAAAGACGAGTCGGGCATTTATTGTGTATCGTAAAATATCCCATTGGATGGCGCAGCCGACATGGCTTATCTACGGGGCATCAAAAGGGGGAGATCCACGGGCGCTCTCCTAATAAAACGTCTCAAATTTTATCAAATCGCGGCTGCGCGCCGGTGCGTGCCGAGAGGCAGTAAAGCCCCGCCGGGGCCCCGGGGCATATAACATATATAATAAAATATGCTGATTTAGCGCCGGTAAACAAAACCTGCCGGAAAAAGTTCGTGTGTGTGTGTGTGTCGGGGCGGCTGCGGCAAGAGTAAGACGCACGACGCACGGCCAAAGAGAGCTATATACAATGTGCGCGCGAGCGGTCATTCACATGCGCGCGAGTTTCCCGGATAGCCCGCGCGCGCGCGCGAGCACTGCAGAGTTGGCGGCTCTCAAAGTCAACGATTATGTCAGGGAGAGCCATATACAGGGGGGAGTTTTCATCGGGCGTAACGATCGCGCGCAGCTCGTTTTACGTAAGGATTTTGTGTGCGCCGCTGCAGCGAGCCGCGCGGCCGGCGCTTCGTGAGAGTCGTTGACACGCGGAAACGGCCGCGGAATGCGGCTCGCGCGCGCGCGCGTCAGGGAGAGGTGCGCGCAGGTGCCGGTGGTGCAGCGCACACCACGGCCAGCTGCACTGCACACACACACTTCACTCCGCGCGCGCGCGCGTAATTCAATTCGAGGCGGGGAGATGAGGAGCGGCCGCCAGCGCGACCGCGCGCGATTATAGATACGCCCTGTATGCCCGCAGTGATAATATCGCCCGCGTCGCGGCCGCTACCTTTGACTCGTGCGTGCCCGCGTCGAGCTTATTCCTTTCTCTCCGCGAGTGAAAGCTTTGTCGCGCGCGCGCGCGCGCACGGCGTCAAAAAAATCAACTTTCCAATTAGCATACTCGTCTTCCCGGGGTGTCAAAAAATCTCGAGCGCCATTCCCACGAACTCGTATGTTTACGCTCGATCCGAACTCATTCACTGACCGACCAAGCCAAGGAGGAGGTTTCTTCCTATATACACACAGACTCCATCAATGCTTTCCGATCGAGCTTTGTCAGCTGTGTCTATCGTCGGCCGACAGTCGAATTCGAGGCTCATTCGTGTCCCGGTAGTATTTTTTCCACTTTGAGCTGTATGAATCGTGGATTAGTTCGTCATCGAGGATTGCCACATACTCCGAATTGATTGGGCGCGGGTAAAAATGTTGATGCACAAGCTGCAATCGATTCGCGTGTCACATTCAACTCCGTCCCGGCCGACTAAAAGGGCCCGTTCGCCGTAAATCGCTTGCACTTGGCGAGTTGGCAGCTGTTTTTCCTCTGCTCTCGCGTCCCATCGCGCCGGTTTTGCTTTGCGCTCGCTCGCGCCCGCGCGTTCTCTAAATAGCTCGAGTTTACAGTGTGCGTCAGCAAGTGTCGATTGTCAATCTGTTGAAACGTATCGCGCCACTTGTATTGCTTGGATGTACTTTATTGGATAATTGGGTGCGCGCGAGCGAGCGCCGACGACGATTATTTCTTGCTGCGAGAGCCGAAGGCCGACGTTCACTTGATCATCGGAGGAAGTGATGAAATTTGGATCGAATCATGCCAAGGCAAAAAATCTCGTTCTTCTCGAGCCTCGTCGCGCGCTTATCATCGACTCGATTGATCGTTATTGTTCGGGACGTAGGCGATCTCTCGTTGGAAGGACGATGAAAACAAAAAATTTATCCGAATACGTAACGGATGTTATTTCTTTTTGTTCCCCCTCCGAAGCTAAAATTTTCCAATCGACTTGTGTGCATAAAACATTACAACACGTACAATAACGTCGTCTCGAATTGTTGTGTACACGAAAAGCTCGCTCGGTGAAATGAAAACGACCCGAACAAGTGAATGAATTCCAGCGCCAAACCGAAAAGTGTAAAGCTCTCACTTTTGATTCGCCCGGCATTCCAAATTGTTTGTTTGAATAATTGAATTGGTACATATTTTTATATGTATGTGTACACACACACTCACACGCGCGCACACTCAATGCAGGAATTCTATTACAACAATTATTTCACATATTTGGCTTTCATTTCCACTTGTTCTCGATTCGTTCATTAGCAGAGCCATGCGAGAAATGGGTTAAGCGATTGAATTCGATTAGCAATAAGTCAACAGCAAAGACAAGATGTAGATAGGCCGGCAGCCGCGCAACCGCCGGCACATTCGATTTATCAGCATTGCATTCTAGTACACGCGTGTATAAACATCGTCGAATCTTAATATTCCGATATTCGCGCGGCCTGAGATATTCGCCCTTGTGCGTACGTATGTACATAAATATAAATCGGGCACAGACGCGCGAGCGGCAACAAACAATTTGGGCAGTGGGGCAAAATAATCGGATCGCGATTGAGCAAGAGCCGAGGATATCGGCATCAGCGAGGGAGAGAAACGCGCGTATGTGTGTGTGTGTGTGTGTGTGTGTGTTGGAGCTCGAGAGCGAAGGGCTGGGCATCTCGAGAGAGCCGATAAGAAGGAGCGCCGGGCCGAATCAATCTCATCGTGTCCCTCGGCGTGTGCGCTCGAGAGCGGAGAGAAAGAGTCGGGGAGATGAGTCTGCCCAAATCCACTGGCGGCGGGCGGGCAAATAAATAACAGGCTAAAGTACAGGCCCGAGCGAGAGAGGCTCGTCTTTGTCGTGAGCTGCGCGTGTGAGTGCATCTCTCTTTCTCTCTCGGTGGCGGTGGCGCATTAAACCGGTTCTTACGCTGCAGCGCCAAGTAGTATCGAGCGATCGTTGCCGCGCGCGCGAGCGAGCAAGCGAGCGAGGAGAAGGAAATTAGAGCCGGGGCCCATGGCGCATCCTCTGCTGCAGCTCGCCTCTGTAGCTCGCGCGCTCGAGCCCGCTGCTGCTGCAGCTGCTCCTGCCCGCCGAGCACGGCGCGCACGCATATATGACCTGCAGCAGCTCGGCGCATCCACACCCACGCGCGCACACACACCCAGAGGATGTAGCTCGACAGATAAGACCTGCTCTGCCTCTCTCTGACGACTCGCCGACAGACTCTCGAGTTTCGGCCGCCGGTCTATACACACACATACACACGATTAGCCATGTGCAATCGGTCATCTTCTTGATTTCGCCCCGTATTATAATCCGCAGCGCCAGCTGGCCGGGGCATAACGAGAGCCACGCGATATTGATAGCCGTGTCGCCCTCTCGAGCCGTAGCTCGATTTTTCAAAAATTCTTTTTCGACCTCGGGGCCCATCGGCAGAAACGCGGTTTCGCACTCGCGACGCCCACGGCTGCTTCGTTTTTTCGACGGATAAAAACTAGCCGCGAATGAGTTATTTCGGCCTGGCGGATCGAGGCGTTCCGATGCGTGCAAAATAAATCGACCGTATTCGTTGCCGAATTTGGAACAGCCGAAAGCGCGAGCATTGTGCAGGAGGCTCGGGGGGCCGGCCCCCTAATCTCTGTGCGGGGCGGGGAGTATATGCGCGTCGAGAAGAAAAGGAACGGAAAAGGCGCGTCGCGCACAGGGCTATACTTTATCGGGGCAATTTTTTATCTGATCGCAGACATTAAAAGCGGGCCGGTTCGCCGGGGTAATCAAAGAATGAGCGTTGCAAATCAACGCGGGAGAAGGGGAGAGCGCTGCCATAATTCCCGGCCCCCGAGAGAGAGAGAGCTCCTCTATTGGGCGAGCCAAAAATTACGCTGCCGGGAATAGATACATCACGAGCGAGCCACCCTGGCCGCAGCTCGCGAGCGGGTTCCCATGGTGTACGTGTGTACAGGCGCGCGCGCGCGCCGGCCAAAAGAAAGCATTGAAAACGCGAGTGTGCGGCGCGAGCGAGCGAGCGAGCGAGCGAGGCCTTGGATACCCGTTCGATCCGCGGACAATGGGCCGCAAGCCGCCGCCGCTCGAAAACGCTCGCTTGTCCGATGCGTGCGCGCGCCCTCCGAGGGCGACGGGGTCACGCGATTGGAGAGCGCCGCCGCCGCCGCCCCGAGAAAAACGAGCAGCGCGAGCGTAATGGCCAGGGCGGGGGGAACCGGCCCAGGACCTGTTTTTTCGACGGCGTTTAAAGGGCCGCGGGCGGATGCGGCCCGCGCGCGCACACACGTATAGACACGCCGCGCCGCGTAATTTTTATTCGACGCGCGCTGCGTTGCCGCCGAGATTATTTCATTATCGCGCGAGCTGCGAGGCCGCCGCAGCGTCCGTTTATACATATATATATACAGCTGCAGCAGCGATTTCGCGCGCTCCCCCGCACGACACGTGTGCGCCGAACCAGTTGGCCAGTCGCGCTTTTGTCCACGCTCTCGGCTGCGGCCACAATTTTTCAATAATCACTCGTAAAGCTGTACAACACATATGTGCGAGGCGAGTTTTTCATACTTCCACTTTCTCTCTCGCGACCCGTACGAATTTCACGCGCGACACATTGTGTCGTTGTCACGCGTATATATTCCGTATATGATGTCTCTCGTCTCGTCTCTCGAGACGACGCGAAATTTCACGCTGCAGCTTCGATGACGCGTCGTCGTATTCTCTCACGTGTGTATACCCCTCGTTGCCTCGCGTTACCCACGCGTCTTTTCACTTTCTCGAGAATCGGACGGGATAGAGCTTTTGGCGAATTCTTGCGCGATTAAACTCGGCTCGCCGCATATCAACTCGCAAACGTGCGCCGGAGGAAATTTTTCATTTCTCCCGGGCTCTCCCGGGCTCTCGCGGAGCATCGGACCGGCTCTCGTGTACACAGATAATACACAAGACTGTTGCTTTTTATGAAGGACCATATAATTTGATCGCTCGCGCTGATCGATCGTGTTCTCTGCCCGATAAGTCGTTGCGTAAATGGATTTATTTGGCGAGACAATATTTGCTCCCAATTATTCGTGCCCGCAAACAGGATCCGTTGTTTTCGCAGCCAATGCTCACTGAGCAAATTCAATCTTGCGCGTATTCGTATATATACGCTCGCGGCGGACGATTCCAGCTGTTTCGCAGATGAATAATTCTATATGAATTTTCTCGTAAATTTCGCCTCAATCGTTCCCGGTCCGTTGCAGCGTTGTAATGAACGAGCGAGATTTTTTAATATATGGTAAAACAGCTCATACAATGCGCTCAAGTGCAAAACTCCCGACAGATAAATCTCAAGGCTTTGTATCTGCCTGATGTTCAGTGGAAATGGATATATATCAAAAGTTGACTGGTAGACAAAAGCTGCAATCGAAACAGCATACAATGTGATTCAAGTATTTTGCGTAATGTATGTATTAAAGTCGAAAGTTTCCAATGATTTTTTGAATTCATTTTGTCTTGAAACGGATGAAAATCAAGTACCAGGTTTGTATGAGAAATAATGGGGTATTTAGCAGACGTCTGTGGGTAGAAAAAGTCGCCAAACACCTTTGCTGAAAGTGTTTACTTCTTATTTAGTACTAAAAGAACAAAGTTACGCATTGCGTAGTCGTTAGTTTCTTATATTCCATTCCCATGCATTTATTTTTATTCCATTTGAAACATGAATCATGGCATTATTCATTAATAATCTGTACGAAAATATGTAAATCAATGCAAATGAAGACTCGAGCAATTTGATTTCCATCGACGAATTCTTCCAACGATACGTAACTTTGTTCTATACCCAACATAACAATTTCCGGTTTGTTAAAACTCGATGCGTAATCTTTTCGTCCCGACAAGGACACATTGAAGGTTGAAAAAAGTGAATATCCCGAGAAAGCAAACGAGACGAGAGGGAAAAAAGAAATTATTTCGCGGAGAAGCTTTTTTCACGAACTGTAATTTTCCCGGGAGTAACCGGGGCAGAAGGGGCATTCACTAGTTGAAAATTACATTCCTCATTCGGACTTTTGGGCAATGGAAAAAGGCGAATCATAAATTTTTTCCGCCGCGTTTTATCCTACATATCCCCGGTATACGTAAGCGGGTTGTCGGGCATTGGCTCCCCGCGTGCTATAGCGAGAAGGTTCATCGATTTTGTCAACGATGTAAATTGCCGGAGGAATCGGACGGTGGCGCGAACCCATCCAGCACGGATCGATCGGGAATCGACGGAAGTGAGTCGTGCGCGGTGTCGACGCTGCACACAGGAACGGCGGGTGGATTTTTGGTCCCTTGGAAAATAAGCAGAGTACGCGGGGATCGGCCGAGAGGAGCGTGGAGGTCGGGTGCGCGGGCACAAGGACGCGTGCGGGAGAAGCGCATCAGGACGTATGGTGCACTGGAGACTTGGAGAGAGAGAGAGAGAGATGCTGCGCGCAGGCGAGAGAGCGTGCAGCCGTGGCCGCGGCGCGCGCGAGAGGGAGAGAGCGAGGGCGGCGCCTCTCGGCGCGCGAGTGCAATGACTCGGGTAAACAAAAAGCCGCGCGCGCGCTCGCGAGAGTTGCTGGATCGCTCGCTCGCGCGGGCCGGGTGTTGTAAACACGCGGACTCGGTGCGTCGTGGCCAGTCGTGGCGCGGGCTTGTAAACAAAGCCGGGGGCCCGTTACGAGCAGGAGCGTGTAACATACCTTACGTCACTGCAGCAGCGGCATGACCGCTATACAGAGTCGCGCAGGGCCCGCAGTCGTCGGCGAGCCTGGCACATAACCTCCCAGCGGCGCCCGGTTTTCCACTCGAAGCGCTCCCCCGACGCTGCCGCGTTTGGCTGTCTCTGCACGAGTACGCGTGCGCGTCAGAGGGCGGACGGACGGACGGACACTTGTTTGGGCCTGATGGTGTGCGCCAACGCAACGCCGGTTCACCAACGGCTCGCGACTGCGCACGCACCGTTTGAAAAACCCCGATATGTATTGTGTGTGTGTGTGTGTTATGTACGAGTATACAAGTATGTGCGGCCCCGTGCGCGACACGGACACGACCAACGCTCGGTGTTGCGCGACTGAGACGCCACGAGACGGGCCGCTTAGTTTTACTCCTCTCTCTCGCGCGCGCCGCGCGCGACTTGCGGGCTCGAGCCCCTCTCGCTCGCCCGTGCTTCCCCCGCCGCCCGGCAGCTCTGCTGCTGCACCCGGTTGCCTATCCCATGGCTCACGCACGCCGCGCCCGCACCGACTATACCTACACTCCTCTCTCCGCGCGCATGCATATCTACTTCCCCACCGTCTTTTTTCATATATTATGTATATATAGCCCCCGAGAGAGGCCCACATCTACAGGGGCCCGCCCGAATCAATCCGCCCCTCGTACTCTTTGCCCTATACGCTACACACCAATATACAGGTATCTGTTTATATAGCCGGCTCGTAAAGCAGGTAATGAAGCAACGCAACCCGATTTGATCCCCTTGTCCAATGTAAGGTACCCTTGCGACATCTCGAATTTACGAGTAGCGGCGGGCAACAGCGCCGCGCATCATTTTTATTGCCACTCGCGGGGGATGAGCGGCGCACAATCTTCCGTAAAACTCGACTCATTTTGCCCGAGTATCTCATTTTCGACGAGCCGCTTCATAATACCCGGCCCAATATATCTATATGTCCAGTGCTCAACTGTTATCTTTGCACTTTACGAGTTACGAGTCAATTTTCGAAAGGCCGTCCTGCAAATTCGTTTACGCCTCTACGATTTTTCGTGGATGCAAAAATGTTAGGTACAATATTTCGCTCGAGTTGCATCTCATAGGTATAATATTGAAAAACTTTTTGGTTCTTTTCAACAACGTATACCGAGAGCTGTTCCCCGTATACGAGCACGCGCGATTCACCAAAAGGTTTGGTTCGAAAGCATCCGATTTAATTTTGAATTTAAAATCGACACGGTTGTCAGTTTGATTGACAAAGAGAGCGTTATAGTCACGAGAGTCAAACGGAGTAGCGGGAAAATATTTCCGCTGATAAAACGGTACATCCGTCGTTTTCGACACTGTTATGAGTATCATAAAACTGAGCGTATATATAATATATCTCGCACAATCTTTTCGCGTTGGTCTTGAAATTCAAAGCTGCCGGTTATCGCGAGAAACAAAAAGAGCATCTCTCCGATGCGAAACTTGCGAGGCAGAAGAGGGGAAACCAAAAGTTTTATTCTCATTCAGAATGCGAATACCTTTCAAGTGCTCGAATTGCACGGACGCGTAAAATTCAACTTTTCAAACAGACCGCGGGGAGAAAGTGGTGGAAAACCGCGCGGAGAGGAGCAAAAAAAACGTCCAACGCCAGCAGCGAGCGATGCGCGTCTTCCGACACGCGTCCACGTTATTACTGGCATCCTCCTGCACTCGAACGGCAATAGTATAGCAATCTAACTTTCTTTCCAACCTCGCGGTTCGTCCCGTCCACATTTGCTCCTTTCCTCGGTGGATTTTCTAATGGCTCGAATGACATTGCGGCCATCCGCGAGCTGCTCCTACAGCTTTTGCCTTGTATCTCAAAACTAGAATACTCCGAGAGCGAACCTCGAGTAGACCATAGCTGGACCAGAGACATATATGTTAGGAGCTGCAAAAGTTGGCCGGGTTGTCGCGCGCGAAATTAAAACAGCATACATAAAATCACGTGCAGCAAAGGCTCGTGTCAAATCGAAAATCGCGGTCAATAATCAGGCGTTTCCTGCGCGCGGCCGCGCACGAGGGGCTCGCGGGCGTGCCTCGCATATCGCCGCCAACGGATGCGCCCATGCGCCAGAGCTCCGAATCGAGTCGCGCGTGTATACACACACATATATATGTAGACCCGCGCGCGATCGAGTGCTTGATTCGCGCGCGCGCGTATACTTACTTTGCTTTCCACTCGTGCTATGCCAACATACCGGGTCGACCCGCGGCCCGAGCAACGGGCCGCGACTTTTTTTTTATAGGGGGCCCGGCTTTATCAAACACCTGTGATATATATATATATATATATATTATATATATATATATATATATATATATATATATATATATATATATATATATAATATATATATATATACAGACAGACGGCTATTTGCCCATAGCTCAATGTTTCTCCCTTTCTCTCTCGCGCGCGCGCAGGCTTTTCGCGCAAAGTTTCGTGGCAGCGCGCGCGGTTTGACTAATCGATGGCAATGGACGAGTGTAAGGCTCCAAATGGAAATCGGCACAGGCTCGCGAGCTAACGCAACGAACGGCTTATCGAGCCACGGTTCGGAATGAAGCGCGCGCGGATGTGTATAGACTCGAGAATAGTTCGAACTCGGGGAGAGGGGCTACTGGAGATATTGGCAAAAATACCAAGGTCGCGAGAAAAAGGACGAGGTGTGTGTGTGTGTGTGTGTGTGTGTGTATGCACGCTGCAGCCGTACTCGAGATGTGCAGCAAAAGGAAAGAGCGAGAAAGGAGGAAGCGTCGGGGGGGCAATTACCGAGCCGCTTCCGGGTAATGCTGTACGGTAATGGCGAGCTGTGTCGTAGCGTTTAATAGCGGCGCGCTTGTTCGCGGCCAGAGCCATTACGATTGCACTCGCGCTTACACACACACACACACACACACGGGCGGACGCACACGTATACGCGTACATCTGTACTCTTTTCCTTTTCTGTCGCGCGCGCATCCTCACTCCGCGCGGACGCGCTGCACACTCTATTTTCGAGCCTCTCGCTCCTCGTTTTTCCCCATCTGTTTGTTCGTATTCACTCGTCACGATTGGCTCGATTGGACTATACGCGCGCGTTGCTCCTCTTATTTCGCGAGCTTGGCTCCTGCAGCTATAATTGAGTTACACACTGAGTGTGTGTGTGTTGCCTGGCGGACACGGCCTTTTTCGCGCCGCAGCCGAGTTTCGATTTATCCGCGCTTTTTTGCTCGCCTATACAAGGCGCGTCTCACCTGTCTATTTTAGAGCGGCTCCTTACATTGACGGAGGCCGAGCTGCGCTCGCGCCAAACCGATCTATAAACGTACACGACGCAACATTGTTCGACACCAGCTAAAAACGGACGCGCGCGCGGCTCGATCTCCTATACACCTGTCGTGCGTATCCTTTTTCTCGCGCGCGACGTCCAAGTTTTACTCGCCGCGCCGCGGCCGCAATTGTCACTCATGACAAACTCCATTGTACTCGTTTGGTACCCACCTCTCGAGGAGTCAAACGAGTCCCCGTACCCAAAGTATTTCCGACCGGGTGGCTCTTGTTATTTTTTTGTCTTTCTTTTCTGGTGTTACGCCACGGGTTCGTCGCGGATGGATACGGTATACAACGCGAGCTGCAGATATACGGAGAAGTGCTTGTCAGAGTATATGAGCTACGCAAGGCTCGAGTAGACTCGGCTTCAATTTACCCATATACTCTTTCGGCTAACTTTGTGTATTATGAATTGATTTAACTACGCCGTGAAAACACTGAGTTTGAAAAGCCTTTCAGAATGCAAATCTCATGGAAAACATTCTATAAACTAATTTCAACTTCGTTGCGCTCAAACTACGAGCAGTTGCTAAAGACACTTTGGTCCCGGCAACGTTAGCTTAGAACCATATACTAGGGGAAAAGTTATCTCAAATCTAAATCTTCAAATTCTTCATTTTGACTTTTTACAGCTTTCGAGTTGACCTGTCAATCGAATAACTGATCATCTAATCATCTTGATTGATGACACAACTCGCACGAGCAGTGCAATTATCATTGCAAATACCCGAGGCAATCGATGCAGATTGACCAAAGAAATCCATTAAACCTATCCGCCACGTCAAATATCTATGCGGTGCTTGTCTATAGATCTAAATAGATCCTTGTGATACGACAAGAATGATGCCAATTCATGATTATCCATATAGACAGTCCGGCAAAACAATAAACAGCAAGCTCGAGCAAATTGGAAAGATATCTTGAGCCAGTTGGATTGAATGTCGAGAGATTTTCCATTAGCGCCGTGTTGACTTTGGCGACTCGACGACCTCAGGAGTACATAACAGTCGGCGTTTGCTGCCGACTTGCGCCGACAGATCTTTCATTTCTTGTTTCAACTTTTCTCACTGCTGATGTTGGCACGTGAATCAGATAGCCGACCTAATCGATATTATATTTTTAATGGGTTTAGATGCCGCAGTGTAATAGCTATTTATTCGACCATCGTATTTATTTCTCTGATGTTAGCTTACATGCAGCTTTGAGTGGAGAATAGGTATTTTTTCGCCTACTTTTCACATAAACACAGATTTTTTTTGCCAACTTGGGGAAATTGTTTCGGAAAGTTGTCGATTGCACAGGTATACATAGGATAGTCTTTCATAATACTCCTTTTCGTGTATAATTTAGCTGGTCAACGTGGATTTGATATATCTTCAGCATCCATCAGTTCTGAGTGTATTGTCGAAAACCTTCAGAAAATCTGAGAATCCAATTTGAGAATCCAAATTGAAATATTCTGAATTATCATTGAGAATGTTTCTCAGGGCCGATCACCTTATTTCTACGTGCCTCATCTCGCCGTGCACGTTTCCAGAGCTGGTTTTGCAGAAACACGCCAAATTTTCAATGGTTCTTCGTTTACAAGTGATCGATTCTATTCACTCAACATATTCAGCAGTAAAGCCAAAAAAAAAAGATTAAGAAACAGATAATACTGTGGCGTCGTATATTCGAACAAGCATGAAGCGAGCCGAAAAAGCGCTCGCTCGTTGCCCGTGTGCTCGATCTTTTTTGAGAATAATTCAAAGACGCTGAATTGGACACTTTACAATCCGACGAGCGACCGTCTGCACGGCAGCTTGCAATATACATGCATTCCGTGTCGGGGAGGCTCTCTCGGGGCAAGGTTAAAAACTAAAACTTGTTAATTTCCATACACATCATCGAAAGTTTGACCTTTTCAAGTCGAGCAGCCGGCGAAAGAAAGGAAGAAGTATATTAAAGCGGAGGCGAAGAGCAGAAATTAAAGTGGATGAGATGATTGAGGAGCGCTGAGCGCCAGGCAGTTGCAGCCAATTTTTGAGAAGAAATCTCGCGGAATGGACTGCACCTGAAAACCTACTTGCCTCGATGTAGCGATAATGATGATGATCCAGCGGCTGCGCCGCCGCCGGCGGCAACCGCGACACCAGAAAGTAGCCGTGGCGTGAGTGAGAAAGCATCGGTTCTCCTCAAAATTCTTTTATGTATATACACTTACTGAGGAGGCTCGAAGAAAGAAATAAAATAAACCGCATTGGCATATGTATGCGTGTACGCACTAGCTGTCGCGCTGCGGGTCGGCGGGTCGCGGATGTGGGTCGAGTCGGCTGCTAGCGGGCCGCCCCTGCTACACAGCCTGCCTAGTTATCGATTGTAAACGTGTAGTGACACGTGCATTTTTTCGACGGAATAAAGAAGGAGGAGTGCCGGGCTGATTTGTGAGTGAAAGAGAGGAGCGGCCCGCGCGCGCGTCTTCTCTTTGACGAGAGCCGCCCGGCCGCAAGGAAGCGAGGCCCTCGGAGCAACACGCAGAGAGAGAGAGAAAAAACGAGGAAAGAGTTGACGCTTTTGATGCGCGGCGAGCTTTCTCTCGCTCGAGTCTCGTATCGCTCGCGCTTCTCAGTTTTAATTTGTCGACGCACTTGTTCGAGGCCCGCGCGGGCGGCTCTCGTTGCGTCATTTCGACGTCGAGCATCGGCAATCTGATTTTCTGCAGTTCATCGGGAAACACAAGCGAGCTCGACTCTGTGTACGTATATGCCTCGCGGCTGGATTTTCGCGTACCATCGACACGTATATGCGTATACCCGTGGTATTGGCTGTCTGCTCGTTCTCAACCAGATTGCGGCTTTTGCAATATGTGTTAATACTCGGAGTTGCCGCGCGGCTCTCAACGCCGATTTGATCCGCACGCGCGATTGACGAAGATTGATGAGGTTGGCAAACATTCGCTCCGTGACATTATGCGCAAGCGCGAGCGAGCGTTATTCCTGCGAGGAAATTTCTCATATATACGACAATGAAAAGAAAGGTGGACGCGCTTGAGAGACGAGAGGCATTTTTAAAATTATTCCGCGAGCCGATTTTGCAAAGTCAATCGCGACGATCCGACATAATAATTATATACTAATTGGCATACTCACTGGGTATATAATTAAATGTATCGTTGAAAACTGAAAATTATACGGATGAATTCATCAGGAAGATTATCACTAATGATATTGCACATTATGAGCGAGAAGTTTTCTCCCGTGTCCCGCACCTTAAAATTCGACATTCATTGACCTACTTATTATGTTTGAATGGAGGCGTAATATTCAAACATGTCGTATTAAAGCTTTTTCGTTACAACAATGTTGACAGCTTGTTTTGCAAATCATTCCTGTCGAAATTGAATTTTGAATATCGTTAGAGCTGTATGACATTCGATGAATACATGTATATATGTTGTGACACATTTTTTCAATTGATGGATAATAAAAAAAAAAATTGTCAGAATATACGACTCCAGTTATGAAGCAAACACATTCCTGATGTTATTGAAAACTATCATTTCTTGGAAGATAAATTGATAGCTCTCGTGTAACGTAAGATTCTAAAATGTTATCAGAAAAGACATGCGTCTATTTTCATGAAATGGAGAAGTGTTGCACAGAAGCAGGTTTTAAAGAAGCGGCAAAAGTTCTGAGAAATGTAGTTTTCAAGTTTTCCATCTTGCAGTTGCAGTTTATGAAGTAATACAATCTGCTTCTCTACAGGAATCCGAGCAGTTCTGTCTAGTGTGTTAACGAGTATTCCCGGCGCGCTTTCTTTGTCATCTTCTCATTAAATAGAACACTGCAGACATTTTCTCACGGCGGCTCAAAATTATTCACCCGATTTACAATTCTCCTGCCTCGCAAGAGTGATAGGGAATGCTACATGTTTTGCTTTAATCATCGCACGTGTAGCCGAAGGCGTCTTTCTTTCCTTACAACGAGAGAGTCTGTCTTCGCATTACTCGAAAGTTAAGTCATTTTTCCTAGGACGCTTCTATCTGTGTGGAGAATTCCAACCACGTCTCTTCTTTGCAGTTTGTCTCCAACTACGAAATTGTCCAGGTTGCTTTATCTCGCACATACTTTTTAAAACATTCGCATGGCTGACGGTTCAAACATCCCACTTATATATGTATACACATTTTTTTTAAGACAACAAAAAATGGATTCAGAAGTTATTGTTTAGTTCATCAGAATAGATTAACAATCATAGATTGAAAATGGTTCAAATAAATTCATAGAAATTGGCAGGTACATTTATTTAACATCCTTTAAGAATTTGCGCTCGGTGGAGTTAAGTAGCTTCAGTTCTACAGTAAGATACCATTACTGTCTCAATTTTTCAAATTTATTCGAATGGCATTCATTTTATTTCATGGCTTTTACATTAGGTGCCATGGAAAATGAAGTATTCAACGTAATTTATACTAAACAAAATCCCGAGCCGCAGATGTGTCAGTTTAACTGTAACGACTGTACTAATGATCTGCACATTTCGATTCATAAGCTCAATATTATTATGCACAGCAATTCTCACGAAAAGAAAAATCGATGGAAATTATTTTGAGGAAAAAATATGAGAAACTTGAACTATACAATGCATTGTTTTATTGTCTGAATAATCTTTAGATCATTTCAACTACAAATTCATGTTTTCGAGATAAACTTTATTATCAAAATTCCTTACGGGAAAAATTCCCTGTACTGCAGTGATTGACATTTCACTGATTCAATGTATATATTTGCTGCAAGCTCCAGTAGAAAAATCGAATACGTTCTTGACATGGAAAAGAATGCATTGCAGTTCAGGTGTGTATCTAAACAGCTTTCTGAGTTTTTGATATGCAATACAACAACCGATACTTGATTGGTGAGTTTGCAGTGAATATATACATTGAATCAGTGAAATGTCCATCACTGTTCAGAAAATCGATGCAATTCAATTTAAAATATACTTTCTAAAATGGTGTGTGTGAAAAAAAAATTACAGCCAATGAGGGATGTCTCTCACCATCAACAGCTGGACCTCAAATTAATTGACCGTTGCAAATAGCTCAGTTGCAATGGTTGATATAGGGGTAGAAACAAGAGTTGATAATATGAGAATTCCTTTAACAACGGTTGATAAAACGTAAACAACAGATGCTGTGGAAAAAGTTTCCGTGTCTTATGCCATCGATAAATGAATTGATTTGCAGTAGCATCGGTTACTTGGGATGTAAACGACAGTTGGTATCAACCATGATTGCTATAAGAAATTATTTCGTTGATTCTTGTCGATCCTCATGAGTATTCGGGCCCCAATAAATATTTACGAGGAAGCATAGGGAATTTCACAAAAACACGATAGCAACGGTTGCTAGGTGAATAAACAACGGATGTTGCGAACTCATTCTACATCTTTACACGACTGACCTGTGAGCAAAATTTCAAAAAGATCGGGCGACTTCTTTGAGAGTAATCGCGTCCCAAAAACCCCGTGCCATACATACGGACAGACATTTTTGGGATTTCCATGTTTTTCGACGCGTAGATTACGAAAACGAAGGTCGCGAAGTCGGATTCGAGAGGCCGATTTTTGCGCCGTTACGAAGCTTTCTCCTCGAGAAAGCGATACAGAGAGTAGCACCCATTGAAATTTGCAATTGGAATAACAATGTATTTTTGAAGCAGAGGTGAAAATCCTTCTATAATCGACGTGTTTTCACCGCGGACACGTGAATCCAGCGTATCAAAGGCCCAAAGCTCATTGGCGCAGCAGAGGACGTTCGGGGGACGACGAGAGGAGAAAATAAAAGTACGCGTGACGGGTAAAATCAGGAGGTAATGTAAGGACTGAGTCGAGGCAGTCGTCGGTGGGCTGTTGAAAGAATAGTCCAACCCATCAATCACGGACTAAGCTGAGCCATCGGGCAAACGCAGCCGCATCGAAATCATCAATCGCGCGCGCGCGAGCGGCGTTTCCGCGTCGCCGCAACTCGAGAATCGCGCGCATGCAGCGCAGCGGAGAATCCTATACTATACGGGGTCACGTCGATTTGTCCGGCGCGGAAAGCTGCATAGGCGCGCAACGCCACACACACAGGCCGACGGGCTGGAAAAAAAGCGGCTGACGGAGGCGGATGAGCTCGCCTCTCCTTTCTCCCGATGTGCCTCGTGCACAATGCAACATAATCCCCGCGCGGTACGACGGCGACGGCTCGTCATTAGCATGTATTGGAGGAGCGTGCGAATTTCCACGAGGCTGTCGGTAATTAGCCCCGCCACTCTATATACACGTCTCGCAATCGCGACGACCCGTATATATAGCGCGTAAACACCTGCGCCGAGCTTTAGAAACGGAGGAAAGTCGAAGAGCACGAATAATACAGCCGGGCCGAAACTAGGCTGCGCGGCTATATACACACAATCCCAACGCGGGCCACAATGAATTTGTGAAGGATAATGCGCGGCGATATATATATACAGTCGGGGCCGAAGGAGGCCGCCTGTTTTGTGTCGAGCTGGAGCTCGGGCGACGCGCTGCCCGGGTTTGGCAACGCCGTATATATACATGCGCACTGCTAATTGGAAATGGATATGCAGGCCGAACTCGCGCGCTTCTTCTTCATTATACAGTCGAGCTGACGCGCGTATTGCCGCGCCTATATATAGAGAAAACGGACGGACGGTGCCGGGCGGGGTTTCTCCCTGATGCCGACGATACGGCGTATAGGTATACCGCGCGCGCGCCTCTATATTAGCATGTCCGCTGACGGAAATCGGAAAGGGCAGCTGGGCGTAGACGCGTAAAAACGATCGCGGGTTGATTTTCATTCTGCGTTGATTTGTCGTCCGCGGCCTCTCTTTACTATACACGTGCATGTATATACGTATACACACGATAGCTCGCTCGGGCTTCGGAGAAAATCGACGCGCGGCTCGTCATATACGCGACTCGCATGCCGAGCGGGCTCCCATACTCTCGAGCCCACAGAGTATTAGTATGCGCGGACTGGCCCCGCAGTCATTCCCAATTGTCTCTATTCCGTCGTTTGCGCGCAGCCGCTGCCTATTTCGCCGCGTGCGACATACACACACACACGCGCGCGCACAACTCCTGAGACCGATGCTGCACTGCACACCTACGGCTTAATGCAATCCGATTCTCCGCGGACCGTCGGCTTTTTCCACCTCTCCGGCTTCTATATACCTCCCCCTCTCTGGGCGAGCTGCACTCGCGCGCTTCGCAGCACCGCGGCGGTGGCTACTTCTTCGTCATTTGCACTTTTATCAAGAATCGCCGCTCGGCTCTAAGCTCCTTTTTGCCAAGCGGCCACAGAGCTGCTGTACGCGTGCGACTCCCGTCCCGCTGCAGCCCGCGCCTCTCTTATTCTAATTTGTCTTTTGAAACCGGAGGCGAACCTGCGCGCCAAGGATACGGTTGACTCGCGCGCTAAATATAACACGAGTTCGCATTGTCCTATCCTGCATACTTTGATATATATATATATATATATATATATATATATATATATATATATATATATATATATATATATATATATATATATATGCACGGATTAAATCCAAGTTTAATTGAGGGCTGAGCAATTATTTTATTTCCTGCCCCATGTACGCGACGCTTTTTCGTCAATTCCTTTTTTACTTTCTGTTTGTATGTGTGTGTGTGGGTGTGTCGGGGTGGATTGTTTGAATTTCAATGAAATCCACTTGAGTTTATTATCACAGAAAAAAACAATCTCAACAGAGCGGAATATTCATGGAATTCAATAATCCACTGAATTGAATATATACGCGTTGTTCCTGTAATCACTTTCATGCGTTTCAGATTTCAATTATTTCGTTAATTATTCCCAGGTAGAAATCCTAAAATTTTAAATAGACAGGAGGATAGTTTATGACTAATAAAAATATGTTGAAAATGGAATAGCTTCAATGGCCTAATTATAGACATATTCAGGCAATTAAAAATATATAAATCAGCATACTTCGCGCACCGAGGTGGGCGAAAAATGTATTTTGAGCTTAGGATGACCGAGGAACATTTAATCTGGGGGAAAATTCGTATGTTCATCGTTGAACAACAAAATTACATTAGCATAAACACCCATCCGCGCTGTTACTGAACGGCCCGGCGCGAAAGGTGAACATAAACCTCCATTGTTCTAAAATAATTGACCATTAACCGCGCTAATAATCAACTGAAAAGTAGGTTAATCGCTCTTACGGGAAATTATGCACGTCGAGGCGCACCGTCAGACTGTAAAGCAGCGACGAAATTTTTGCCCTCCAAATAAAAGTACTGTAGCCTACTCTCATTCGACAAAGTTAACACATCAGAAAGAAGAAGTGGTTTTGAAATCAAACATCTACAATTTAGTCACGAAAAGCCCAACCGTCGTCCCTGCAGTTTGTCATTATGTATGCTCATTGTGAAATTACACCACGTTGTCATTTATTTTATAATCTTATAATTGTCGGGATAATAGCATGGCAAAACACAGCTAGTTGCCTCATTATGCAAAGACGTATATGCATAGCACTTGCACGTCGTTACAATTGAATTGATTCGCGAGGGAGCGCGGATTAGTGAATTTATCGATTGGATTATCATCAAGTTTCGTATGTAAAAAAGAAAATTAGGCTATACACGGTTATCAATGTACCTTGAAGCACTAAGTTCTCGAATAATTCAAATCAATCGGAATTACACCGAATAACACATTATAATTGCTCGTTTAACAAATGGCATACTATAATAATTGATTGTAATGTCTTATTTGGAGTTTCAATGTCAGTACACGCATAGGAATGCTAAATTGATCTCGTATTTTGAATGACCATACAAGAGGAGGAAACCCGGTATGTTGTCCACTTTATAAAATATTCACTAGTAATTCTACTAAAATAAAAATATTGTGTTTCATATAGACGAATGACTTTGAATTGTATCACCGAAAAATCGAGGGAAATTGAGAAAGTTAGATTATCAAAATATGTTGGCGATTCTCTGTAAAAAAATTGAACAGGACAATACTTGATTCAGTACATCAGGAGCACAAGATATGCGATGCTTGGAACTGACAACAGGGAGATAATAACTCAGTGAAACTAAACGAATTGGGTTCTCTTCAATATGATATAAAATGAACGAAACGAAATACAATGGGGCTTTTGTCAAATGAAAATTGGGGAGCAACTCCGTTGTCTCTCAGTTTTGAGGGTTCAAGCGAGTGAATCGCAAAAATTATTTTCCCTCCGTTTTTTCGTCTCGTACGCGTCCAGAAATGAAAAGCTGAAAATAAAATGTAGGTGAGCGTCCGGCGACAAATGGCGGTGGGTCAAGTCGATTTGAATGTAGACCAGCGATCTCTTCGAGGATAGGATAGATAGTAGATAAGTATGAAAAAGGCGACAATCGAATCGGCTGACATTCGTCGGGCATAGCGGGCAAAACCGCGTGACAAAAGGCTCGGGTATAACTATTAAATTCGGACGGAGGGTCGGTATATAATCGATGGCGCGTACGGTCGGATCGCCTCGGAAGCTCACGCATACGGCGGAAGCTGCGCGCGAGGTGCCGCAGCCGCCGCGGCAGTCCCCGAGGCTAAAAAAGGCTCGCTCGCGCGATTCAATCGAACACGGGCCGCTCGGGTAAATTTAAATGAACTGAAATAAAAGCACCTGCGCCAGCATTGGCACAGGAAGCGACGGTGTTCGGTGTCCCGTTCGGCTCGATCACGGCGGCGGCGGCGGCAGGGAGCAAAACGAGCCGCTGCGAATCGAGGGAAAAACGACGCTGCCACACTGCACTGCTGATGCAGCATCGCTCTATTTGCGTATACCGAGTGTATATACGTATATACACACATATATGTTTAAGCAATCGCGCTTACATATACGTGCGCCGGTTCGCGCGCGCGGCCTCACGTGCTGCTCTCAACCCTCGCACCCGCCTAATGGAATCGCTTCCTCTTTACGGATATTGCCTGGATCGCTATTGCGTTTTCTCCCCTTCCGTCCCGAATTTTCCGAGTTGTAAATGTGCCGAGGCTCGCTTCGTACACTGTCGCGAATGTGCACCTGCCGTGAATCCTCTCCGAATAAATACCGATCGATTCGAATATTCCCGAGGCACAAAGCGCCAGATAAGTGTTCATCGTGAATTCAATATATATATTAGATGTTTGGCTCTTCGCATTTTTGTTTTCTCCGATTTATCAAAGAGAAATTGCTTCGTGTTTACAATAGAGTAAAAAACAATTGGTACTCGGCAAATTTTCCCATTTAAATATCCCTTACAATTTCGGAAATTGCCACACTCCACCTCGTTTGATTTGTTTCACGGAGCAAACTACTTCGTCAATTATATCGAAACCATTATCGGCCAGAGAACGGCGACGGTTTATCACAACTATACCGAACGCAATAATGTGTATAACTAACTTCATTGACAATAAACTCGATTAATGCATTTCAGATGGCGGAATAATATGTAAACGTCTTTTGTTCGGTACAGATAATAACAACTAACAACCGGCATACCTCAATTAATAGCTGCAGTACAAACTATTCATATCCGGAATTGATTCACAGATTTAGTTTACTACATACATTGTTTCACCCACTTCCAAATAGTATATTCAGCATAATTCGAATGTGCTTGTGATCATTATTCCACGTAGTTTTGAAGCTCCTATTGTATAATTACAAGCATTATCATGAAGACTAATATTAATTGCGTCTAATAAATGAATTACAGAATAAATAAATCAATAAAGAAAAAAATTTATCGGATAAACACTGGCTTTCACCATGCTAATATCGTAATAACCATTCGTAAAACATATTGATTATACATATATACTTATAGAAAGATAAGATGTACATTTGTGAGTGCACATTAGCCTAAGTTACGAGCTATACGTAAATCCTGGTATAATGTAATTTACAATTAGCTTTTGTCGTGCCCATCGCATTGCCTTCCTTAAGATATTCTGGTATATTATAACCCCAAGCGTGTGTTGGTTAACTCAAGACGACGCAGCGATGATGCCATACATAATGTAGTTTGGAAATAGCACCAATAGATGGTCATTACACCGGCGCATATACTATTAACTCAATTCACTAGCCTGCCAACATATACATCTCTCGTTTTCTTTCAATAAAAATATTAACATTCATAAGAATTATCATCGAACGCGGTGAAATAACTCCGAATCCAATCTACTTGATTCGACCGATTGAGTGAACTATCCGTCATGTTGGAGCATATGCAAAACGAGCAACGAAATCATAAAAGTAGACACGTTTGATCAACTCACCCCGAACGATTGATTCGGAACGAGGGCTGCTGAAATCCAATTAAAAAGGAATCGTCGTGATTTCGAAGGCATCCTATATAGACGTGGGCCGAATAGAGGGAATGGCAAAAATGCGTCCGCGTAATGAGGGTCGCCAGTCAAAACAGCAGGCAATCCGCGAATCAAACAGCGTGACATGTAAATTGCAGTGAAAAGCAGTGTCCCATCAGCGGCCGAGTAAGTGTCCAAGCTTGCCGGCGAGCGTAGCGAAGAAAGCGTCCGGCGGGTTTCTAAGCCGGGAATATGAAAAAAAGAAGAAGCCGCAGCGACGGCAGCGGCAGCAGCAGCAGCAGCAGCGCAGAAAAGAGGAGAAAAGCGAGAATGAAAAAAGCCGTTTAAGGTTAAAAGGCTTGTAAAACAAGTAGCCGTGCGCGAGCGAGCGGGACAGTGGGGTCTTTGAGCCGCGCGCAGCTGCGCGCTCACGCACACGCTTCGCTATATAGTAGCGTAAGCAAAACAAAACGAGCGCTCGCTCGCTCGCTCGCGCATGGATTGCCCGCCGGTCGTTCACACGACCAACAGCTGGTGGCGGGTCATTTTAAAAGGGGTATAGACGCGCTGGCACGCAGCCGCCCATCATCGCCCGAGTCTCGAGCTGTCTCGCGCGCTATATACTATTTTCGCGCTTAGCCAGACAGAGAGAGCGTGCGCGCAGCAGCCGCGCGCGCGGCGGATGGCCACTTGACCCGCGCACGCCCGAGAGCCGAGGCACAAGTGCTGCTAATTAGCCCCGCGGCAATTCGTCATCGTGATTATTGCATTGTCGCGTCCCGCCGCGCTGCGCGACACCGGAATACCTAATCATTCGAATTTCCCCCGCTGATTGTGTGTGTGTGTATATATACCGTGTGAAACCGGCCTCCTACTCGCGACGTTCACAAAAGCATCGCCGCGCACTTTATTCACTGTCACCGCGCGAGGGCCGGATTCGGCTTTGTCGCCCGCGTCTCTCCATTCACCGGCTGGTTAAATTCTTGTTAGGGATTTTTCTTGGGAGGATTCTCAAACAACCGAGCGCTGCGACGATCCCTTCGCTTCTCAAACTGACCGCCGACGATTGTGCGCCCCGTAAATAAACCCTCCCCGCGACTCTTCAGTCTGAAACGAGTGTAATTACAGAGCGGGAAATGCGTGTACCCATCAACGAGATGCCAACCTCCGCCTTGGTTTTCCGGTGTCGTCTGGCTCTTTCGCTATAATTTTATTCGCTTCGCATGTACCAATTGAATATCATAATCACGGCGAACGTTCCTAGCTAAATATAAGAATATTCCTTATTCCAATGGGAACTCGCCAAGATGATCGTAACAGAGACTTTATCGTTTCATTCAATAGAGAAACACAGTTTTCTATTCAAACGAAATTTTTTATTAGAACGATTTCCTTTGTGAATTACTCAAATGTTCAAAAAGTGAAAATAATGATGGATGCTAGGCTGTTCGAAACTTTTTATGAAAGTATAACTTTTAGGAAAACGTTTACACTTGCTCGAAAATTTGAATTTTATTTTCAAATTCAAAACTCGCACGTGAGCAGCGTTTCTGAATATACGAATCAATATTGAGCATATCCATCGTTCCACAATATGACTGCAGCAAAAGATTTACGACCCGATGCGTTTTTCCACTGGCTCGAGTAATATAATACCCGTTTAATTAATGAAAGATATAACTTTATCAAAACGGAATGAATTCCCATGATATGCCTTGCGCGCTTTTGCCCAAACATCTTCGAGGCGTGCAACTCGTGTAATTATGTAAGAAGAGGGTCGGCACTTGTGATTAATCACCCAGGTGCCGTGCCAATCTCGACTGTGTAATTGATATACGCGCTGCAGTTCAACAAGTAAATCGATAGGTGAGTGGCGAATCCATTCAAAGTATATACGTGTGCACATACGAATCGACCTATCGTGAATAGAATTCACGACTCACGAGTTGGACTAATATCGGGGGATTAGAATAACGTTGTGCAACGTTCCAGCTCGACGGGGACAAATGCTAAACTCATCGAGGGGCAACAACAATATTTCCATCATCCGATGGCCGCGTGAAATATCGCCGCGGCGGAAAAAGTCCGGAATGACGCGTTGCAGAAACGAAGCCGAAGGAAAGTGAACGCCGTGCCGGCGCGATCGTGTGTGTTTGCACCGCGCCCTCGACACATCGATCAGTGAGCCATGAAAATTTGCCTTTGTTTCGCCGGGCCATTCCATCGAAAAGTATAAGTATACGCGCCGTGTATATCGACGTGGCTCGAGCCATGAGCCGCGCGAGTGTATCCTATAAACTCGCGCGAGGTTGATTTTGCGCGAGAGCCTCGGCGGCGGGACGACAATGGCGCGTATATAGACACGTATACGCACGTATAGGATCGCGCGCGCGGTACCGTCCGCGGGAGTAATTGTCAGCTGGAAGTGAAGCGGCCGCGTTATAGTTGCAACACGTTTCCGAGTACGATATCGCGGTCGCGCATTGCATTGTAAACGCGAGCTCGAGCGGGCGCACTCGCATTATTCAGACCCGGAAGAGCCGCGACAAAAGCCTTTTTAATCGGCTTCCGGCGCACGAATCGTTGACACTTCGACGACGTGTGTATGTACTCGGGGCGAGCGCGGTGACGAGCACACAGCAATGTACCGTTAATTTGCTCCTTTTTGTTTCGCTGCTCAATCTACTTTTTTTCATCTTTCTCTCTCTCTCGCCGTTTTCTCTCCATCCGACCGATGCGTGTTCATTTTTGTTTCGGTTCAATCTCGTCATGCGCTCTCTTGAACGTTTATAATTCGTCGGCAACCGGGTCACTCGTTGGTTTTCTTTTTTTTTTTCGTATACCGGAGAATTACGAGGCTCGAGTGGACATTGTTCACGTGGTGTGCATACATATGCAGTGCGAAACGCGTTATTTTCACTGATTAACCTCGAGATACTGTTACATATTGTTGATGATCGAATTCATTCATATAGTTACCCATCGGGTTTCTCGTCATTTCTTCCGCAAGATAGGAAACTTTGTCATACATTATGCGGGTGTCGATGGTTTCTATGTTGTGATATGTTGATACTAGTAAAATTATACAGGTCGCTACAGGGATTCGCCAAGTTACGGCTTAAGGAAACTTCAACTTGAGGAAATCCGTATGAGATCACGAACTCGAGCTTGTGCTTTTGAGACTAGCGTAGAATGTCTGGGGCGGAATATCAAGTTCACCTAGCTGGCTTTTCACGCCGTCTCTAATCTCATCTCGTGAATTGATTCGATAAGCTTATAGTAACGACCACCTGCTCTTACTTGGCTGTGTTAATTTCTGATGAATGTACTGCAGCATCTCTTTTGCGATTACTTATTCATTCCGATTGTTTTCAATATTTCCTCGCTTCAACGTGTATTCGAATCGACGTCATTGAAATTGAGTGCGACCGTAGATGGTCACGTATACTATCAAGTTATTCTCCCAAGGATAATTTGGAATATTTGCATGGTACAATGTCGAGGCGGCGTACACCGATCAGGGAAATATTTTAAGATAATTAATGATAATTCCCCGTGGCCGTGTCATACATTTAATTGGCGATTTATTATTCCGCAGGTTTATCTGGCATCACGCATCTTTCGAAGCCGAATGTCTGAGCGACGGGCGTTTCACGCGCAGCTCCGGGTAAGTATGAGAATTATAAAACTTGTACGACACAAGAATTTCGATTCACTCCGGTGCAGCCAGGGCATTATGGAAGATATTTTTGCGCCGGTCTAACGTAAGAACGGCGCGGCAATGATAACATAATTACCAGTCTACTTTATTATACAGCCGGGACGAAACAATCGCGACGACTTGAATGGACAATGACAATTAAAAGCCGGGTAAAAATCGCGCGGGGCCCGTTTATCATGGCAGCCGGGGCAATAAAGTTCGCGCAAGCTCGTATTGGCAATATGGCGAGCGAGCGAGCGATGCTAATGGTTTATTCTTCGCGGCACAAAAGCCTGTCTATTCAGAAAGGCAAGATAAACATTTGGCCTCGCGCTCGCGCGAGTCGAAGCGTTAAATTGGCGTGTGCGCACCGAGACACCGCGGTGCAGCGCACCCAAACAGATGTGAGAGTTATATTCGCTGCGAGAACGAGAGAGAGAAAGAGAGAGCTGGCCTGCCCCGACACTCGCGTGTGTATAACTTTATTGAAACGGCCCCCGAGAGCCGGGGCAATTCTTTTGACAAACGTGCGCTGACTCGAAAAACAATTTTTTAACGAGCTTGCGACGCGAGAACGTCGTTACTCATGACGCTCTGACAACGTCTCCGTTTGCTGTCGCTGCAGCTGCTGTGGGTTTTTTCCCCTGAATTTCCCGCCCCGATCTTATATCTAGGACACCTCATCCGGCTTTTGGATTGATTTAAAACATATTTTCCTCGAGTTTTGGTTTCTCGTGTTACAACTCATCGTGTATAACTGTCAGCTGCTTGGTGTGAAAAATAAAAATATGGAACAACAGTTTTCAGCCCCTCGTGGACGAGCAGGTTGATTTTTTCATTTTCATGTTTCAATAATTTCAGATTGCGGAATTTCAAAGGGAAACATGAAGTAAACTAAAATCGAATTTTTAACTGTTGGTTTGGTAATATCTTATATTGCGTATTGACTATATTTAGGTGCTCGATGGGGCGCAAAATTTTGGTACAGGATTGTTCATAAGTTTCAGCTTAGCCAAAGTTAAAATTCTTCAATGGGTTATTCGATTCTGAACGAGGTCAGCAATGCTACCTCGTTTCGGGATCTTTGATGCGCGAATCTCAAGGAAAATGTTCTGAGCCTCGGCGGAATTCATAGCCACCACTAGAGCAACCTTACGTCAAAATATCGGTTTTTCAAGCAGAGCTGAATAACGGATAATTCATAAATTTTGATATAGAGGATACAATTGTAAGGATTTCTGTATAGCATTGGTTCTTCCCGCGGTATACACGTGTCATTATTCTATCAGTTGAATAAAATGAACATATAGATACGTATTCTTCCAGAAAGTTTTATTGCGGTCTTCAAGTGATCGATAAACAATTTCTCAAAATATGAATCATTTGTTGAACCAATTATGTTATTGGAAGATAAAAGTTCAATAGGGCTTGAATCATAACAATTCTTGAAATCGAAAGCTTGGAGAAATTCACATAACAGATAGCTTTATGCGAAACAATAGTCAATGTAACAATGTAACACTCGCTGTTGTTGTGTTACTACGGTTGAATGACGGCTGCCGTATTGTACAACACAATGCAGAAATAATAGCCCATATGTATACTATCAGTAAATATGATCACTCATATTTCTGTCTATTGATATTCAAATTCTCAGCTTATTATATTGTTTTGAAATTAAATCTTAAGAATACACACACACTTTCATGCTCGTATTTGTAGAAGTATAATTCAAAATAATTCACCATTAGTCCAGTAATTGAAAAGCTCATTGGCTAATAATTGATGAGCGATTAGTATAGACTTCTATATCAAGTTTTCTTTTTTAACATATTTTATTATTTTGTACCCAAATTGAGAAGCTATTGACTCTAGAATCATTTGTAATTTTATTTAGCCCCACGTTTTCGACTGAGTGAATGAAGCTGGACGTTTTGTCCGTAATCAAATACACCAAGGATCAATTCCACTTCATAATGACCGCAAAAGAATCAAACAGAAGGTACCAGTGATTTTTGAATTGATAACCTCTTGATACAACAAGCTGAATTTTGAAATTTAAAAATTTTCAAAAAACTGTTATTCCGATTCTCGTCAAGGCCGTTCGTGGATTAAGAATCCTGGAAATAAGCGCTTCGTCAATCCAGCCGAATGTTCGCAGACTTGAAAAATGATGAGGTTCTTAAAAAATGTACGAACCCTTGAGGACGGTTCCCGGACAGCAGACCATTCATTTGCGTACTGTTTAACCGCCGCTACGAAGGGTCGCACTTATCCACGCGAGGATAATTTGAAATTGAATCATCATGATACGCGACGTCATTCAATCGATGTTGTTTCCAGCCGCGCGAGCGCGCGCTGGCACGTATTATCAGCGGAGAACTCGGGAACAAGCGGAGCAAGGATTCTCTGTCGGAATTGTCCCGACGACAAAGGCATCTGCACACAAAGAGCCGGGGAGCGAAATGTAATCCATTAGTGGAAGTTTACTCGGGGGAAAAAATGCGAATCGAGAGGCGAGCCGGGTGGGAAGGAGATCAGATAGACTCCCCCTCGCTTGAGCGCATCCCCGAAACGTATATCCATCTCGGAGGGAGCGTCCGATGGCCACACAGCCGAGAGGGCGGCCGCCAGGAGCGGTTGACGCGCGCCGTACCTGGTGTGTCCAGCTTGGGCGAGGGAGCTTTTTGCGGTGGCCGCGAGGCTTCGGAAGGGGCGCGCGGATAAAAATACGAGAGCTGCGCCGCGCGACGAGCGACAGGGGCCGCTCCGAGCAATCGCTGATCAATAGGCGGCGCGCAGAGGTTGCAGGGAGAGGCAGCCGCGCTCGCGCACGCGCGACGCCGCCGCCGCCGCGACTCACGCGGATGCTCTCGCTCTCGCGGCGGGCTGCACCGGATCCGTTTCTCGCCACTCGCGCGAGCTGCACCCACTCGCGGCTCCGATTGCGATCCAGGGTCGGGCTCAAAGAGCACGTGCGGCACTGCTCGTTTCCGAGGGGCTGGCTGGCTGGCTGGCTCATGCCCCTCCATCGGCTCGCGTATCGGCCACGGCGCGCGTCGCCCTCGCCCCTTTCGAGGGCTCTTTCGCGTGCACACTCTGTGCGCCAAGGCCACGCGCCCCCCCACCCCCCAGCCCGACCCATCGGACTCATCATTTCGAATATTGATGATGGCTGAATATTCACGAGGGCAAACATCCCCCTCTCGCCCGCTCGGCCGTGTGCAATTCCTCCCGATCTCTTTCCCAGCCGCCGTTCGATCTCCCGCCCCCCCCTCCGCCCCTTAACCCTCCGGAAAGCCAACGAGCCGCCTCTCGTGATCACGAGCTCGCTCGCATGATTGAATCATTAATTATGACAGCCGAGTCAGTCGATGCGGACTCCGATACCTTCGAACAACTCGCCTTATTCGCAATTCGCGGCGCGATGTGTTCGGAGAGCCTCTTGATCGACAGTTCGTCAGATCCACTCTATCATTATCGATCATTGCCCCACATTGTTGTTGTCGCCTCGTTTTACAATACCAAAGTTGACGATGTATTTTTGTGAAGGGGATGAACATACTCAATGCTCCTTGATTGCTAGTCTTTCTATTTGACATAGCAAAGTTACGTAATTTATGCTAGTACAATTTTTCAAGCATTTTGTTTTACTCGCCAAGACTGAGAAATTATGCGAGTTGTTTCATACAAAAGCCATAATTTGATTAGGTGAAAATAATCGCAATCGTGGTTTTGCGTCAGAGATTTGGAATTGATTGACAATGCTCATTTTAAATGATCAGATGTTAACTTTTAAGAATGAGTCTTTAATTGGAATGGAAACTTGTTGATTGAAATTGACTGACCAATAGTTCTCATTTGGATTGAAAAAATTACTCTAATCTAATTATTTTGATTAGATTAAACGGCAGATACTTTGTGACATTATGTCGTATAATAAAACAAGTGTAGGTATGCAGTTAGGGTAATTTTATGTTGGACATTTGCATGGAAAACTCATTTCACAAAAAATGAGAACAATTTGAAAGAACGCGGAGAAAGTATCGCGACATACGAAATTCAAGATGTAGATTTAAAATCATCTCTCTATACTTCATTCTTGTGGGACCATACACGCATTGTATACATTCGATTCCTTATCATTACATCGTAAGTAGCTTATACCTTCTATTTATTCATCTTTTATCATCCGTATACAAGATTATCCCAAGGAAGCGATGTTCATTTGTATTGATTGTTTTCAATATTATGCCCGTATTGTATTTTGGATTAGTACAATTGATACAGAACTTTCTCTAATATTGATAAATTGAAAATACGTTTAGCGATAATCTGCGGAGAACGTTGTATTCTGCAAACATCGTAAATTAAAAGTAGCCAAATTATTTTTTTTCTACTTTACTAAAAATATTATTAACAGTTTAATACCCAGAAGAATTTAACAGACAAAGAAGTAATAAATAGGTCATCTCATAGTTTCATCAAAATATCAACTGCAGAATGAATTTTCATTTAGAGGTGTTATTTACAGTATGGTAGTTAGTGATTTTCAATCATAACAAAACTCTGCGAATTGCATTAACAATATATGTTTCCACGAAGAGACTAATTATGCAGAGTTATATGAAGGATCGCAAATGGTATTCAACATTTTGCGAGGATTATATTTTGGTTTATGAAATATACAAGGATGCCCTCCACCAGACACATCATTCCACTGATTCATCAATTGTTAATTACTCGCGTAACGGTTACGAGGGAACACCGGTTGCTATGGCCGTAAATGACGATCCGTGAAAATCTATTAATTTCGAAAAACACAAATTACAGCAAATATTATATTCTTCCATTTTCATTCGTCCAGAAAATATTGCGTATATAATAGACTTCGACGTGTGGTTGGTGGAGTCATAAAAAGTGACTGCATGGTCATAAACACCCGTCGTTATAGTAGAATTTTTCATTCGCCGACCTTAAAAATATATTCAACGAATCCTACATCGACTTTCATTTCACCTCAATAACTGTTGCCACGAATATAAACAACGTCTGTTGTACGGTAACAAAAGAGGATTTTCATGAATTTTTTTTCTGTCCTAATACTCCAACGAAATTTGTGTGAAGTGCGTAATAGTTCACGAGATTTCGCCCCGTCGATTTGAACCCTTCATAAGGTCTCAAAATCTGGGTCTCAATTTTGGCTGAAGTTCACTAATTGCACAACTCACCTATTATCATCCGAGAGTTTAGGTACAACTCATATCCTCTGGAAATTTAATCTGGTTTGAAAGATACTCGTCTCAACTTGAATGCGAAATTTCATCAGGATCGAACGTTTTCTTTTCCAATTAGCGTTGGAAAATTAACGCACGCTTCACACACGCAAACATACATTTTTGGTGAGGTCGCATTAAATAATAAATGATCCTGGTTAGAGTTGAAACATGCCTTATTTTCAAGTTCCGCATTTTATCATCTCAACAATGCTATTCTTTTCGATGAAGAGATAAAAAACATGATGAAGATTTTCTTCGAATTAATGACGTTATAGACTCATTACATTTATCATTTTCATTCGCTTTATTATTCTATTTTGAAATCTCCAATCGTCTTAGAAATACATTTATTCGCTTCTTTTGAAATTTTTATTATCTCCCTTATCGTACATAATAAAGTTTATGATGGATGCTCTAGATAATCCGCTTTACAAAATTCACCTCGGCATTTTGCAATAAACTTTTAAATCCTTATCCGGCGAGTAAGTCCAACAGATATTAAACGAGGGCGTTGCAAGTCCACGAAAAGTAGCTCGTACACTTATACAGTTTTGTATTTTCTCAGTAGTGCAGTGACGTTCAAACTTGATTGACTAAGAGCTCAAAGTTTTTGCGTAATTTTTTTGCCGCCATCTCTTTTATTTCTATCTCGGTATGATGTAAAACTTTTTATCGGGAAATATTCAAAGATGAAGTACGTGTTTTTGACTTATCCGAACAGAAAGTTTTTCAGAGGAAAATGTAATTCTTTTTGTTTCCTTTTTTTTACCCTCCTTTTATTCAAACGGAAACTTCGAGTTTTTTCAATCTGCAATTGCCACTAAGGACTGTGAATCAATTGAAAGAGAAATCGCAAGCTGAATGACTTTCAATCTGCTCAATAGCTGAATCAAATTAATTGGAGTGAAGGGAATTGTTGCGAGTTACAAAAGGGCTGAACAAACAACAGTCGGATGCATAACTTCCATTGTGGAGTAATCAAACCAAATGTTTGGCTTCGCTTGTACAAGTATGCAAGTCCAAACACCGACTCGTCATCTCACGTTATTCCTATGCACAATACATTATCATGAATCTCGCATTCGAGATATTTCACTGATGAGAAACGTCGGCTATGATGTTTGTCAGCAACACTCAATCAAAAATGATTCTTCAACGCGCCTCTATCTGCAGGATATACAGGGGATTTGCATGGTAAACAGCGAGTTAAAGTTGCGTCTCTCCCCAGAATGTTGATGTGAAACATCACGCGCCCACCGAGAGACCCTTCGAGTTGATCCAGTTACGAAGCTCGCGAGCGAGGCGATAACGCGATCCCCACACAGAACACAATAATGTGCCGTGTCGATCAGGATCGGATTAGGACTCGTTCGCGAAGTCGCTCACCTAGCGGGCCGCGTCAGCTCTCGGCTGCGCCGTATATCCGTGCAAGTGACAAATGGACTCGGGCCTACGCGTCTCAGGCTTTGAACGGGGGGCGGAGATTCGCTTCGACGTCCCTCAATCAAGTGGCTTCCCATTTGGCTCGAGCGGGGCAGCCCAGTCCGTTATACCCCTTCTCGGGCTGGGCGTCCTCCCACTGACTGGCGGCCCTGTACGTGCAAACTTTTGCTCCCGGGCATCGAGGCAGCTGGAGGCGAGGGAGGAGGTGGAGCAGGAGGAGGAGGAGGAGGAGGAGGAGGCGGTGGCGGCGGCGCTGGCGCACAGCTGAGCTCGCGGAAGCCCATTGTGCCGACCGACTGCATTGCTCCAAAGGGCCCGCTGCGCTGGCCTCTTTTCAGCCCGCACCAATTTCCCCACGGATAATTTTTCCAGTCGGGCCGTCGAGAGCTGCTTCGCTGCTGGCTTTGAGCGAGGGCCCGAGTCTCTGCCGGCGCGATGTGCTGCGCCGGGGCGACGAGCCCAAGCCCCGAGGGAGTCCGAGCTGCCAGAGCTTATCTTGAAGCTGCGCAATTCCGAGACGCATTCAAGTTTGCGGAGATGCTTTGAGATGGGGCTGCAGCGAGGCGTGGGGGGCAGTAGAGCGAGCCGGGTATGGTCAGACGCGCAACTGGCCGGCGGGGGCTGTCGCTCCAGAGCCGATCCCCTGCGCAACAACGTTGCGATGCCCCGTTTTTATTGGGCTCTTCGGCGAACTCGCTGACGAACGAGTGGAAACGCGACTCGAGCCCCGCGATCCCAGTGCGTAACTCGGAGACGCACCGTCACCCGATACTCTGCCTCGTATATTATGCAGCCTCTCTTATCTCTCGGCAATATTCCCCGAGTTCGTATTTTTCACCCTCTTGCGCGTCTCGTTCATTTTCTTTATGAAGTCGAGTGCTGTTATAAGGTCTCGCCAACACTTGCTCCGTGTGCAACAATGTTCATTAGCCGAGAGTTATATCCGTATATAATAATCCCCAGTGTGTAAGCGCGAAAAAGATCAGATTTCACACGATGCAGGATCTCATTGGTTGTAATTGAGTAATCGTATCAACATTACGACCGAGGACATTTACATAATTATTTCGGATTCATGCATTCCATCGCTGGTGCCATCGACAGATTAAATTCAGTCCGAAAGATGAGCCCAGACATACATCTATATTTATTATTGCGAACTGAATTATAATTCGTGACGACATTGTCTCCTCTATTATCTACGTACAATATTCTCAGAATTATACCCTTCAAGTGATGTAAAAATATGCATCGCGTCAAGAAAGGTCTTCTACGGCTGGGACGAGATGCTTATTTTATACACAACATTTAATGCTTTATAAATTCTAACAATGCTGTGTACGGGAAGAAAGTGAAAATTGAACACCGGCGTTACAAAATGAAATTCAGTTTGTACAGTTCATAAATTAACAGTCTTGGAGATTTTCACTTGAGATACTCATGGCCAATTAATTTGTTAGTTCAATATTTGGATATTTTGCTGTGTTTAATTACGACGAATGAACGCGTATATTTTCAAGTACAAACTTTCATCTTCGCAAATAACCACGAGACGGGAGAGAAATTTTCCTTCTTCTGCTCACTCAATCTACGGTAGCCTATTCATTATTTCATATTCTATCAACATTAGAGTTTAATTGTCCATCGAATATGAAGAAAAAAAACGATAAACGAATTTCTTATACATGAATTGTTGTAGCGTAGTAAATAGAAAAGAAAAACAAATTGGTCATTCCATATTTCGGCTTGATATTCGAGTGAATCACATTTTTTATTTAGCGGAAAAAAGATCGTGATCTTCTGCTAAGTCGTTGAGTTTGACAAATTTGGTAATAGCCAATTGCGTAGATGACGAAACGACGAAAGTATAAGCACTGGTGAGATTTCACTAGCTAATACTGCTAACCTCTCGATTCGATAAGTGAAGTAGTGAATTTCCGTTTATCAAGAGAAAAACGCTCAAAATAATTAATCTCAATGACGACGAGGTCCAGGCGATGAGTGGCAGGAGCAATTAACAAGGACGGGCTCGATCGAGGCCGCAGCTGACTCGTAAGACGCTAAGGGATCAGCTCAGCTAGCCGCGCGACCCAGGGGAAAAGGCCGGTCCCACGTAGGTAAGCCACTTTCCTCGGAGGTTGCATCCGACGCGGGGGCGCTTCGATTAGCGTAGCTCCGGGCTAATGCGTGGCTCCCAAACCACGCTTTACGTTACACGAACGTATATGACGCGTTGCACCCGAGACACGTTAGTTTCCCGCTGCCGTACGTCAGATCGCACCTCATTCAATGGGGGCGTTGATTTCGCAAATTGGTCGACGCATTAGGAACGTATTATAGAATCGACATTCAATTGGAGTAAAATTGGCCGTGAATCTTAGATAGGTCCAAAAATAGGTCAAAAGTTCAGGTGAGTTTGAGGAAAACCTGCGGCCGACTACTGGCTGGTCAAATATGGGACGGGCGTCTGTTACTACTGAATCTTCGGGATAATATTTGGCCGTAACTTTGTCGAGTAGCAATTTGCACAATCTCATCCCTTATTCAAAATTCAAGCTCCAAATATTGGACGGATTAAAAGTTATACGTGTATATTCCGGATTAGTTTATTGAAACGGAACTTATTTCCATCACTTCCGGATTGAATTTGAAAACGTAGTAGATTCTGATTGACTTGGAAATGTAATCTCGACTATTGTTATAACATTGATGATTTCGTGGAAATGGTGAAATCCCGAATGGATTCACGACAAGCGAGTAGTCTGACGCTCCTAAAGCTTCATCATGACCAGGAGCAGACGCAATTTTAGAAAAAGTAATATAGCCCGAGCGGAAAATCTGCTTGGCGACGACCACGCCACTATCAAAACTCATCAAAAAGTGCTGCAGAGTCATATTTGACGTTGGAGATTCACCTCTAATGGTGCGTATACGAATGTAATTCACCTATTAGATTAATTTTGCGAAACACAATGAACGTTGAATATTTTGAGCAGACGTAATGGCAAACGAAATGTAAAGGCGCGCGCGCGCGAGATGCGAGAAGCGAACTTTCAAGATATCGTGAGAATGGAGAACGTGCCGGGGGAGTTACGTAAACATATCGGTGTGCGCGGCCGGTCGGGCCACACGAGCGCCTTTGGATAAAAATTAGCGGGTCGCGGGTTGCGCGATACACGAGGCTCACCCGGGGCGGTTAATCCAAAATGCGACACGATTCGAGAGAGCGAGCTGCGGCCCTCGCGCCGCAGCTCACTGCGCTCGCCGGAGATGCCGGCTGATGGAGCGCGCGAGTCGCCGAGAGGGATGAGCGTGAATCAAGAATTCCATCGGCTTTTCACCGTGAGCTCGGGCAGCTCTTTCATCACGGCTGTGCCCATTTCATCGGGCCACCCTCGACTCGGGCTCACCGCCGCGCGCGCGCGCGCGCTCCTTTCGTCTCCCACTCGCGGCGCTCCGGCGCGCGCCCCACCACTCGCCAGCTTCGATTCTTATTCCGCGCGCCCGCGAATACTTCTGCCCTCCCGCTCGCCACCCCCCCGGGCTCTCCTCGCTACCCCTCGCCCGCTCCGCCATTTATAATTCTTGTTTACAACTGACGAGGCGCGCAGCCCTGGAACACTGCCGGTGGACGACGTCGAGTCGCCGCGCCGCCGCTGCCAACAATTAATGAGGCCGCTCGCTACGTTTGCCAGGAGCCGTCGCGACGAAACTATTTTTTTCCTGCTTCTGTTTAATTTGCCTTCGCCTCCCCCCCCCCCTAGCCACCACGCGATCGATATCCCACTGACACCGCTTTTCGTATCAGCTCTCTTTCAGATTCTTCTGTTGGGAGGCATTCGAAGTGAGAGGGACGGAGAACTGAGCGCGCGACGGGGAAGAAAGTTTCATATACATGCGCAAAAAAGGCTGGGAATAGGGAACCCCAGAGAACTTCGTCAATTGATACAGGCGAAAAGATTTTACAGGATATTAGGAGAATGACTCGCGTTAGAATGGTTTTACATTTTGATTCGGTAGCATTTGACAGTCACGAAGTGTTGTAAATTTCAAACGTATCTTTCAACAAAACGATCGAGATTTCAGTTCAATTCTTTAAATGATATACTTATCCTATGTTCTAAATGTGTAAACCAATGATCACACTGCGGGATGAGCGAATCACATAAGAAAAATTTATTTTTGAAATTGGAAATAAAGTATACATGTTGCATCAAGCAGGTGACCGCATTTGTTCTTTTATGTTCGTTCAATGGTATGTTATGCACCAGAGCGAGTTCAGGTGACTTCGGCATGCAAAACGTTTGCAACCCGATCGCGCAGTTTTGGTGGCAAGATTGCGTGTGCCAAAATAGCCTAGATGAGCGAGGTGCATATAATGTTTTCTTACCCCGCGGGAGAAAAGTGCCATTCTCTGCCAACACCAGGACGCAAAGTTAGCACTTTGCTCCTTTCGGGAACGAAAAAACAATTCAAATCCATCATGCCCACATGAGTCAAGTGACCTTTTTCGATCTACCTGAGAAAACGTACTAATTTATGCAAAAAGGTATTGACTGGAATTTTTGGATACTCGAAATTTTGGAAATCCCGACAATTCCTGGGATTCTCGGGTACTTGGACCCGATCCGAGTCCGTCGAGCCAGGTCGGGTTTCACATCGGGATTCCCGAAGTTTCGGAAAACCACACACTCCCATGAGCAACTCGTGGAAAGCTCATTTCAACACGGGTGTGAAATCGCATTTTTTGTACTTGTTGCATAATATACTATTCCATAGAGTGGTAATAGATCTTGGGAGCCAACGACAAAAAATTGTCCAAAACCACATGACTAATCACCATTTGCGAGTGTAATAATGGATTTTGCTCGCGCTAAAATGGCTTAATTACAGTATTATTCGAGGGTTTTTTCATACAGTTTGCAGTTCGCACCGAAGAGAAATATTACTGCTCTGAATAAATGATAGATGGTATTGCAGACGAGAAGCGGCGGCATCGTGAAATACCGCTAATTCACACGAATAATCATCGTACAAAAGTATGGCGTACGTTGTACATAATAAGTAAATTGATACAGTTTTTCGGATTCTACTGTCCACAAATGGACAGTCAAACAATACTATTAACTTTTCTGTATTAACATCAATTTCATTCACAACGAATAATTGCCCATTTCTTTGTCTCGTCAAAGTACTGATGAAAAGATTGAGAACTTGAAGAAAACGCCTATTATTCCTTTCCAATTCATAAACCAAATCTACTTCAGAAAAAAGTTAATTATAAATCGATGATAATAATTTTCTCCCTTCATAACTGCTTAATCGGGATATTGAAAATATTCATTGAAGTTCCCGTTGACCAAATATTTATATCGATATCTCACCTGAACGAGAGAGCAAGAGCGTGGTGTCGACATTATTTGACACCTCCCTACATTAATGTTGTCCATATAGATGTTGAGCAAGCTTGATGTGTTAAGTATACACACGATCCAATACTGATGTACAAACACCTGCGATGAAACTATGAGCGCATGTACATAGAAGATAGGGTTTTAAACAGATCGAGTTTGACCAGAGAAGCCGGAGCTTAAGAATTTGAAAGTCAGTGTGTTTATGAAATCGTCGAGAATAAGGGAAGGAAAATTAGTTTTAGTGCGCGTCATTTATCACTCTTATCAATTTATAATGTTGCCACTAACGAAGCCACTGTACAGTGAGGCTGCATCCGGCCGACGGATGATTAAGTGGCAAGTGAGTATGAAAAATTGAATGAGTAGCTCTCTCGGCATTAATTCGCGTGGCCCTCCGCTGAAGAAGACTGAACGCTGAGAAAGAAATGTTAATCCGTTATAGGTCGGTCGGTCGGCCGCCCGCGCCACTCGTCGCACAGCTGCAGCTGGCCGATTTTAATTGCGCCCTTTCGAGCCGCGCCGCGTTTGCCCTCCAATAAAATTGGACGAGGGAATTAAAGAAAAAAAAGAGGCTGCGCCAGATGAATGGAGCGTTGCCCCAGAAAAGCCGACCTTCTTGAGGACGCCCACAATTACAACTCGTCTCGGGGAGAAGCTGGCAGAAGGGGAGAGAGAGAGAGAAACATGCCAAAAGAATTGGACTCGAGTAAACAGCGGTCCGTCGATATGCCGCACACTCGCCGATTGAATGCCATCTTCTATTTCTCCCTCCACATTTCTCTCTCTTTCTCTCTGTCTCTCTTTCACTCTCCCTTTCTCTCTTTCATAACCAGCATCTTGTCATTGGCTTAAAAATATTGACTGGGCACCACGCGCCACAACTTATGTCCCTGCTATTTTTCTTCTGCCTGACAGACATTTCATACGATTTTCTGGCTCGTTCAGGGAATCGATACCATTGTTGATAAGATGTATTTTTACCAGTCTCTGATGCGAGAGTACACTCGCCTGTTCAATATTTCATTCCTTTTCGGCTTACCCGATATTCGGAAGGGTTGTTTTTTCATCCTCAATCTGGTATGATATATTGTATTGCGGAGAGTCAAACGATTATATTATGAATTGATGATTCAATTACGTTCATAAATTCTGATTTCAACAAAATTAAGAAGGATTTTCATAGTCTATTGTGCAGCTTTTCATAGTTATTCTGTAAAAGCACCAACAGAGGATCATTCATCAACTATCAAGTTATAAAAAAATTGTGATAGAACGGCTTTTGAAAGAATTTTGTTAACAAGCGATCTCTCTGAAGCTTTCAAAGTGAAGTATGTAAATTTACAGAATAACTTACTTATAAAAAATATGATTTCATTGTTTTCCAATACGAGCTACGACCCACTCTAGAAGTTTGCAATCTAATAAAGAGATATTGACTTTTACTCCGTCCACAGATTAATTTTCAATTTATTTTCAATAATTGGTACTTCAGTCATTTATTGATTTTGTATATTGCAACTTGAGATACTTTGTCGACTTGGAGTTACAAGAGTTCCGATGAGTAAGCACCCTTTAAAGTTTGTTTTGTGTTTGTTACGCTCTTCCCAAATTTATTCTTCCGAAACTAGAATCCAAACGTAATTCAGTCAAGAGAATCGAGCTGTGACAATAATTTAAACGTCTATAGATCATAGTCCTCGAAATTTGAGGGGGCGAGCGAAAACAAAGACATTAAAAAGTACACGGTCTTATATCTCGAAGCCTGTGATTTGGCACAGGGATCTACTTTTTTTCCAAGATTCAAGACAGCGGGAGTGACTTTTTTGCTCAGCCGTCTGTATATAAACCTCACTGTTCTTTCTATGCACGGTACATCCATTGGGCGCGAATCGAAAATGACAGGGTATAGTATCTGAGTTCGGAGAAAATCAGCCGAGAAGTATAAGCGAAGACATAAACGCCAATAGATCGGCGAGAGGCTTCGGGAAGCTGTACGAGTTGACACGAGTGTGTGTATGTGTGCGTAAGTGGGGGAGAGCGAGAGAGATATCTCATACTGGGAACAGAAGAAGAGCCTCGCGAAGATGGATGAGTGTGTGTTCGTTGGAAAAAAACTCGCCCGCGGTGGGATCGCTCTCTTGTGTATACACTTTCTCTCTCGTCCATTCTCAGCTGCTCCGTCGTCAAATCAATTAAGCACGAACGTGCTGCGCGACCGATCGTCACCTTCTCCGCTCGAGTATACGCTCAGCTCTTCGTCGCTGTTGTTATCAGCCACTCGCCAAAAATCCAGAGTTAACTCTCCGGATTTATTGACTTAGCTTTGCCGAGGCTGTCCCACTCGGCACTCGAATCCTGCGGATTCCACAGCCGCGAGCACATCAATCTCGCTGCACGCTCACCTCGTGCCAGAAGCTGCCGCGCGACGCTCTATATCGGATTGTTGCATGTCAAGATGCAATTCCGTCGCCGCGATGAATATTCTTTGGCTCCGCGGCTCCGGCTCCGGAACGACGAGCTCCAACTCGTTTTTTTTGTTCTCGAGGATCACCGGATTCATTAACATGTGCTTATTCCGGCACCTTTGCGTATCGATATTCGAAAAAAACCGCTGCCAAGTGCCTCAGCAGTATGCTTTCTCAAAGTATTGCAATTGAACCTCAACTTGCATTAATCACCACTCTTTGAGAAAGCAAAATGAACCTCTAACTTATTTCCTCCACTCCATAGTAACGGTTGCTATGGTAAATATCCGAGCTTCGGTGTTCTTACTTCTTAGTCGTCAACAGTTCCGAAAATGGACCTCTAACTGACTTTTCCCACTCCATAGTAACGGTTGCTAAGGACGTAAACAACGGTTGCTATGGTAAATATCGGAGCTTCGACGTTATTATTTCTTAGTCATCAACAGTTCCGAAAATGGACTTCGAACTGACTTTTCCCACTCCATAGTAACGGTTGCTAAGGACGTAAACAACAGCTGCTATGGTAAATGTCTGAGCTTCGATGTTCTTACTTCTTAGTCATCTACAGTTCCAAAAGTGAACCTTCAACTGACTTTTCCCATTCCCTAGTTACGGTTGCAAAGGATATAAACACCGGTTGCTAGAGACATCAACAATGGTTTATACGGGAAAGGTCTCTTTGATTGTTATCATGAATTATATGGGAACTTATCGAAAACACGCTAGCAACGGTTGCCATGGAAATAAACAACGGATGCTGCTAAACACGTTTACATCTTTCGGAGACCGACCTGTGTGCAAAATTTCAGGACAATCGGACTATTCCTTCGAAAATTATCGTACGACAAAAAAAGTCAGTCTGAAGCTGAATTTTGTATCTCCATAGCAACGGTTGCTGGGAGAATAAACAATGGTTGTTCCAAAATGAATGTCTTATCGATTCTCATCGATCGTCGCAAGAATTGGAGACCCATCGTGCATTGATGATGATTTTTGGAGCTTCTATCAAAAACACGTTAGCAACGGTTGCTAAAGAAATAAACAACGGATTTGGCTGAAAATTGAACTCGACCGACTAACCTGTGTGTAAAGTTTCAGGACGATCGGACAATTCCTTCGAGAGTTATCGTACGACAAAAAAGTGCTCGTACGTACGTACAGACATTTTTAGATTTCCATGTTTTTCGACCCGTAGATTACAAAAATCAAGGTCCCGAAGTCCGATTCGGTGGGTCGATTTTTACCCCGTTACAAAGCTTTCTCTTTGAGAAAGCAAAATGTGTCATGATAACTTGACGAGGGTGAAATCGAATAAAATGATCGGGTGCAAGTTTTTTTTTTGTTTGTGTGAGGAATGAAATTGATCCAGCGGAAAAACTCGGAATAAAAGGAATAATTCAAACTGAATACCGAGCGAAGAATATCTTCCGTTATAGCGTGTCAACACTTTCTTCCTCCAGAGCTGAATGAAAATGAAAGATTCGTGAATTAAAGAAGAGATTTTGCTGTGAAGAAAAAGTTTTCTTTGCTCTGAATAATATACAAAGATTATCTTATCTGCAGCAGAAGTCGAGAAAGAAATCGAATAATTAATAGGAGAATAAAGGCCAACGGACAAAACGAAAGAGTTTAATTGCATCTAAATGACTGCAGTTCATCAACCAATAATCAATCAAATTGGTTGTTGAATATCAAAGTGATTTTATCGACCATTTCAAGCTAATTAGAAAATAATCAAGTACAAGGTACGAGACTTCACTGCGTTCAAATTATTTCCAAAGAAAGCTTTGTCTTTATCCAGCAGTAGAATCATTTAGAATAAATTTGAAATTGACATTATACTAACAATATGCTTAACGCATGAGTAGAAAAAAATGTTGCTAAAATATATAGGCCATAGGCTACGCTATAGGCCACGCTTGAGTGGCTCGCTGATTGGTAAGTAAAATGTGAGAAAAAAATTAATATATGTCTGGGGATGGTGAAGAATTTGCGGCTTCCGGTGGTCTATAGTTGGTAAAGAAGCTTGTCTAGAATACATAAATAACGTTTTTTATGAATATTATCTCTGGTGGAAAGAACATTTCTTTGGAAATAATTTAAAGCGGTAGAATCTCACACCTTGTACTTTACTATATATTAATTAGCTCGATAAAATCACTTTCTAATGGAGCTTTGTTTCTATCGGGCAGCAGACTCATTTGAAATAAATTTCTAATTGGTTTTACTTCACAAGTAAAAAATTTAATCAATTGTCTCTTCGATTATACTGTTTTATGATATATTTTGATTTTCTTACACGATCACGTTCGCGAAACGAACCCCGAAGACTAACCGACAATCATGATACGTTTAATATGTAGAACTTTATTTACATAAGTAAAAGATCACGACTGTAGGCTAATGTATTTACGGAGTAAATATTTTGAAACCGTGATATTGTGTGTCGACAAACAATTCGTATGAAATTCGCGTAACGAAATTTCGCTAGTTCATCTTGCTGTAACTTGATAACAGGAGAATATCAATGGAAAATTAATTTTTAATTTTTTAGTCCATTTAAACGAAGCAGGTATTTAATTCGGTAACAAAAAGATACCTTTGGTTCTGTAGATTATTTTATGCACAAATATGTTCTTGCACAAACTCAAACAAATATATAAGAATGAATATCCAAAACTGAGATATGTATACCACTCGAAATCAAACGGTATAGAGAATCACGAACGTGCACTAATATGGCATTAAAAATGTTTAGTGTAAAAAATTGACATTATAATCCATTCAAAAGAACCAAGACCAGATTTTTCTAATTCTAGAAGAAACACCTAAATAATGCTCGAACAGAGTCACTACATCGCGCTAGAAACAACTTTTACAGCTCAGGTGGCAGATTGAAGTTCTACTTAAAACCTTTAAAATGAGCTCAGCTGCATGGGATTTGAACCTCTGTAAGAAATGGCATTTTCAAAAATTGTAGTTTTTGGTTGTTAGACTTGTAAATTCCAAAGCAAAATCAAAGCTTTTTCAATTAGATGGAAATTATTGAATATACCCTTGACGAAAGAGCGAAAAACCATTGAAATTTTCGATAAGAAGCAGTTACGATGATAGAAAACATTTCATTATAAAGATGAAGTGTTGAGGATGGCGTGGCACTTGATTTTTTCGGTCTAGTCCAAGTCTGTTAAAAATCTACTCATTCATCGCTATTTTACCAGTAGTATTCATCGACGTAGCTCTGCTGTAGTTACGTGTATATTTGAGATCCAAAATGTGGCGTTATTGGGTATTCCGACCTCACTCCAAATGAAGAAACTGTCTTCGTTTAATAAAAAACTCAGTCGTCCGTTCCATTTTCGCATGGTATGTCCATTATGATTCAAGTTATACAGACACAGTGTCTAGCTCGGGTGGATTTGAGGCAGAATCAGATAATTCACTCGTGGATTGGAAGACGAAACCACGCAGCTGTCCCCGGGGACGTGGAGCGACGTGAAAACGCGTGAAGTGAAAAAGTGAGAAGGCTTTCAGGGACGGCGCAGAGGCCCTTCTGCCGGCGGGTCGAGTTTAGTTTGCTCTCCTACTCGTGCGTATACAGTGTGGCTCACTACTCGAGCGGCTCGACCGATGCTCTCCGGCTCGAGTTTTTCAATTCTGGGATTTGCTTATGTGCAACAGCAAAAAGTGCCCGGGCGAATTCTCTGTCAAATAAGACGCCTCCCGGCCTTGTTTGATGTATACAGGAGAAAAGCCTTTTCTCCCCACTTCAGCTCGCCCGGCCTCGCCGCGCACTTTTTTCGCTCCAACTTTCTCGCGAGCCCCGGCCCTTTTCCCCTCTCGAGTGCGAGAAACGAAGTGTTGCCACAATTGAATGAACGGCGTTAGCGGAAATTGTTTGCTCCACTCGCTTTCTTCGCAAGCTCCCTCTTGCTCGAGCACGAAATTTCAAGCGTGATTATCTATGTCTCCTTCAGCCCGAAACCTGTGCTCCGTTCCTTTCTCGCGGGCGAAGGTTTCTTGAATGCTCGGATTAATTCGATGTTTGCAACTGTCGTATGCTCGACGACTGACGCATATTTCATTTTTTAATTTGGTTCTGCACTTTATAATTGGTATGTGTCGACAGTCTTGTTGTTATACAAACAGAATCTTTTTTCGGCTTCCGAATGGGGAATATTTTTTATCATCAACTTTCCATGGGAAGGATCTCCTATATTGTATGAGAATACGAACGTACGTACCCGTATCTTGAGTCTATAGAGAGTTGAGAGAGTATTTGCATTTTGAAACTGTAGAACTACATTAAATAAAGTCGCGCCAAGGACTGAAACCACGTCATGAATTTGAAACAAAAAGGTTCCCGTAACATTCGAGAGAAAAATGTGAATTTTACATTTTCCCTAGAAAACCAGGTATACAAAATGTGTAGAAGAGAAAAACAATAAGTTCGGTAGACTTGTGTGAATCATTGTAAAAGATATTTAACATCCGAATGAGCCCACTGTGCCAAATCCATTTATTAGGATCAAAAACAATTTCAAATGAAGTTCAAATCACGTAAGAAACACAAATAAATTCACACACGCATACATATTTTTTAGGAAAATTTCATTTTCGATTTTGGCTATTAGGCCGGTACGCCCAAAGGTAATTTTTCGTAATGTACTGTCGAATAATGCCCTAGAAATTTTTGCATGTGCTTACGTATATGGGCGAATATAATGCTAATTTTTAATCACGATATCTCTCGGCGAATCAGTTCGATCTCCCTGAAATTTCGCATATAAGTCGGCGATGTCAAGGTGTGCACCAAGTTCAATTTTCCGTAGTAACTGTTGTTCATATCCATAGCAACTACCGAGGGATGACTCACTAAAATATTCCGTCGAAGAGCACCAAAGTATAACAGGGAACACCAGGCAATATCATAAAGTACCAGGGAGTAACATAGAGTGCCAGGGAATACCACAAAGGCATGGGATACTTTAGTGAGTTGCCCCTCGGCCATCGCTGCTAAGGCAAGCAAAAACCAGTAAAGTTTTCAGTTTAAATAATTCTGCAATAAAACATAAATTTCGACAATAAATAGACAAAATATTTAATATGCCATACGAATAACCGTTGTTTACATTTCTAGTAATCTAAGCTGATTCCCTTAGTGGAACGAGAATTTAATGTAAAATTTATTTCGAGAATTCTGTGAGAAACCATACAATTAATATAACCTATTTGGTAACGGGTTTTCAATAAAGTTTGAGACTCTAGATTTTAGTATATTCCGTATAAAGTAATTAATTGCTTTATTTTAATTCGTAACACAATTAACAAAGTTTATGGAGATTCTAATCTTATTTCAAACACATATGCATGCACTCATACGAAAGACATTTTGTACAGTTGCAAGTTCATATAATGAATTGAATATATCATATCTCCAGTGCGTCGTGACCAGAAAAGTTCAGAATTGCTGTGCCGGAAGGATTTGAATGACCAAGTTGTCAGAATTCAAAACGATTCGTATTATAAATCTGCGACAACGTTGGGAAATAAAAGAAAATCCCGGAAACGACGGCAATTTGTTGAACTCCAGTGAAACCACACTGCACAAGGTGGCATGCTGTGCAACTTACGGAGCGCAAAATATGATCGCAATTCAGAAGTATTCCACGTATGATCCAGGGCCATATATCGCGAGAAACATATTTTAATACTCACCCGCACCTGCTAAAATAAGAGAATGCACGACGGAGAAAGAAAAGCAGTGGTGCGACGTCGAAATTGAATTCGACACGCATTCGGAGTGGAAATACGTGGGTCGATTTGTTGCGAATAGAAGAGGCAGAAAGGTATATAGAGAAAGAGAGGGAGAGAGAGGGAGGCCTCAAAAAATGCCGATGCACCGATGTGTACAGAGCCATCAAGGTAGACGTCGCGGCGCGAAGCGTGACAAGTCCTGCAGGGGGTAACAGTTTCCAGGACAACGAATCGAACGGCGTTTCCCTCGGCAGAGAGCTTTGCCGGAGTTTCCTCGGCTCGCGCGCGACCGCGTAAATTTATTCGAGCCGCGTCGTCTCGCTCGCGATATTCAGCGCGCGCCCGCCGCGCGGCATCAGCATACTCGGGCGAGAGTCGGGCGACAAATTACAGCTCGTACCAGCTCTCACCGCATTTGCGTGCGGGTATTTACGACGTTTTTGACGGCCCACAGAGGAAGAGAGCTTAAAAGTGCATGGGCGCCGAGGAATTATCCAGCCGGAGAGGAAATATATATATATATATATATATATATATATATATATATATAATTATATATATATATATATATATATATATATATATATATATATATATATCTGCCGCGCGCCCTGCTCGAGTGATGAGCCGCCGAAAGCTCCGTCTCCCGTCTCTCTCGCTCTTCAATATGCTCGTCTCTGCTTTACTCTTCTGTGTTTTTCAAATCTCTCTCTCTCTCTCACTCGGCCCTTTCTCCTATTCCTCTCTCCTGTTTTCTTCAATATTTCGCTGTCTCGCTTTCTTCTCTGCGTACACAGCTCGTCTCGCTTCCCTCCGACTCTTTAATTTCGCGCTCCCCCTACAACGGGCAAACTTGATGAGAAATGTGTCCCGTTCCGTTCGCGTTTCTCGCGTCCTCCCCGCTACACAACCTCCCCTTCGCTGTTCGAGTCGAAATTTTTATTGCTGTTTTCGTGGCCGTTCCAATTAAGCGATTCGCTGCTCGGCCGAGGAGCTTTTTCACCGCGGCACGACGACGACGACGACGTGTAACGGGGGGCATCGGCGAGGTGGGGCAGGGGGAAGTGTACGCGCGGGATTTCCGCTGACAGATGGTAATTCCGGCGTTGCATAGATTTTTTTTTCTCCTCGTGGCCGGTTCCCAACCGCCGACGTGACCGCATTTCTCTCATGGAAAACTCCATCGAGTTGGTATAATCCCCCCCCGGCCGGAGAGCCGGGATTTGCTCGAGACTTAATTAAAATCAGATTTCACGCGGATTATAGCGCGGAATTTTTCAATCAAAACATTTGGGTGCAGAGTGCGCGCGGAGGAATGGGAAAAATCTCACTCGGCCGCTGGCCCCAACGACCTTCTCGGATTAATTATCATCGGCCGCGGCACTGGGGGCGTTTTCGGGCACTCGATACACGCGCGTTGAATGTCGATTTCGTTGAGTTGGAGAGCTGGCCCGACGAGAGAAGGCTTCGGTCCGAAATAGCCGCGACGTTTCGTCAACAGAATGACACACGACCGCGGCGTCGCACTCTGAAAATACACGGAGAAAATTCGTAGCGCTGCCGGGGGACTGGGGGAGGCGGGTGGCAGAGGGGGTTGAGAGAGAGAGATGACGGAGGATGAAACGCGTGTCCACATAACGGAGAGGCGGCTTGAAATGCGTGCGTGCGCGCGCGCGAGTGTATCGGAGAGTGGAGAGGAGTAGCTCGAGATAAGAGCAGCAGCAGCAGCAGCTGATAGAATATTCCGTTTGGGCGCGAGCCGCAGCTCTTGCACGTACGTATCTATATGTGTATGATAGGTGGTATAGGGGTCTGGCGGGGTGCGCGCGCGGAGGGTGTGTCGTTTGCGCGCGCGCGCGGGCGGGCGGCTCCAGTCAGCTGAAGCAGCGGAGCGCAGGCCTGGCGGTGGCGGGCGCGCGGGCCAGTAGTCGGAGGAGCTCTGAGCGGGGAGCGTGGCGCGCTGTTGGCGCGTTGCCGCAGAGGGAGAGTGTGTGTGCGCGCGTGTGTGTGTGTGCGAGAGGGAGCGGGCGCGCGCGGACCGACGGGCAGCGGCCCGAGAGCTGCGAGCGGCCAGCGGGGGCCTGCCCGGGCCGTAGCCAGCGGGCCCGCCGCTCCACGGCCGCGAGCCCAGCCATGACCTGATTCCGCCGCCAGCCAGCCACGCCAGCCACGCCAGCCAGCCTGAGCCAGCCTGAGCCAGCGCAGCGGCTCCATGAACCTCCACTGCCCCCGAGCCTCCTCCTGCGGTGAGTAGCGTCCAACTGCGTCGCAGCTCGCGATCGCCCACCCGCCCCGCCGGAACAGCTCACTTTCCCGTCAACCTCCTCCGTCCTCCCGTCCACCGCGCCCAGGCTGCCCATTGTTCCCGGGTATTTATAGCCACGCGCGCCGCTCCCAACAGCTGGACGCGCGAGCTTTCCTCGGCACGGCCAACCCCGACCGCCACTCGAGCTGACCACGTACGCCTCTGGACCAGCGCCGAGCCAATTGCATTAGCGATCCCGGGCGCGCGCGCGCGCACGTGTGTGTCAGCTGGCCAAACGTGACACACGCAACCGAAAGTTCGAATGTTAATCGGATTAATGAACTTGCGCCGCAGCCTCGGCTCAGGCTCACTTGCGGCCTCGTGCTCCTTGCCGCATTCGGATAAATAAATTTGTCGCGAGAATCGCGTAACCCGGCGCGTGGCCCGAAGCTCAATTAATCCCGGCGCTCCCGCCTTTTGTCGGGCTAATTGAAAGCGGCCAAATGCCTAACCCGATGTATTGTCCCGGTGTCGGTCGCTATGGAGTTTAATTAAAAGCCAACCACGATTATTCCCTCATGTGCGAATATAACGAGACCTCGCGCGCGCGCACATGTCGAGCCGCGACAAGTGCCTCGTTAAACGTATCGCTCCACGTGATTTCGGCCGAGCTTATCGTCAAGCTCGAGACGAGGGGGGAGCGGCGGATGAGAATCCAACAGCCGCCGACCCTCCGCGTTTCGTTACGTTTTCTTCCGCCCTTTCTCTTCCTTTTTACCGAGTGGAATAACTCGATGAGTTATGAGACACTTGGGATTATACTGTTGCCCGCTTCGCAGGAATTTCCCGATTCAAATGAAGCCATTACACTCTAAATATCTCGTGTCTCTTTTTTTTCATGCTTCTCCGACTGTATGAACATGCTCAAGTCGATGAATCTTCAAAAGTGCTAAAGGACTGATAATTCAAGAGCCCCCACCCCCACTCCCAATACTAAAAGAACGCAAATTATCAAAGCCGATTCACAAAGATTACTTTCTCTTTGAACTTCCTCCTCATCTAGACGCGTGGGCAAATTCGATTTAATCTTTTGATATATCTTTTGATGCAATATGAAGAATCCAATGATTCATGATAAACAAATGTAAGTTTGAGAAATGTATTAGTCACTGTTATTCGTTTCTTGATCGATACCTATTAACATATTTATGATTATTCTCTTCATTTCGATAAAAATGTATTGAATGCGAATGAATGATACATATATATATCCATACAATAAGAATTGATGAAACAGATCAATAGACACAAAATTTCAAGCAGGATAATCACAATACCAATTATAACTTGATCGGCAAATTTCATATTTTAAAACGTGTATGTATAGATAAGTAAATATAAGTTTAAATACGAACTGTTTCGCTTTTTTCTGTCGATATTGACCTTCAATATCAAAAATATACTTTTAATGTGACGTTAAACTTCAAACGACTTGGTTTGTCACGAGAAACTACAATCTAGAAATACTTTTTACCCATACTCAGCGGTCAGACCACCAATCCTAATGTGGTATACACACTGTGTAATCAACACTGTGTATTATGTAAAAATTAATTCGAAATAGTTATTCAATGGACTATGAGGTGATTCGTATGTTTGACTTTCTTCTTCAAAAAAACAGTGAATGATAAAAATCGATCCGGAGAGTGTTTGCAAGAGATACTTCATAAAATATACATATCATCCGCGTAATTATATCCAATATAGTAGAGAAGTTAGGCAGCTGTAGAAATTAATATTAAAAGTGAAGGGATTATGTAATTAATCAAGGAAACGGAAATAGCGATATTTTCATTTGACTAGAGTGATAGATGTATATATAGATAGAGAGTAGCCGATGACATGATATTATAGGTTAGCATAGTCAGTTTCTTTGATGATGCTGTCATAAGTATTGACAATTTATTTTCAAAACCATAATTGTAGGTATGTGAATTTGATTGATGGTACGTGGATATTTTAGGCTACCTTTTAGTATTGAACAGTTGTCGGATTGGATAACTCTGTTAGGTTAAGATGTCTGATTTGTAAATTTTATGTGTTATGTGGTTTGATGAATAGTTTAGTATTAAAAATCTGAAATCGTCTTGCGAGCTCAAGTGTCGATAGCTCAGGATTATTTAAATAGAAGAAGATGTCAGTGCTCGATAGTTCTTTCTAATACTCTTATACAGTTTTTACATGAATCATAAGAATTTAGGGTTCGGTTATTCATGTAGCTTTTAGAAATTCGCATCATGAAATGAATTGAGATGTACGTCAGAACAATTATGGTCAAAATTCGTGGAAAAAATAATTGAAATATGGTTTTGAAACGCATACATGTAGATCGCGCGCAGCGCGTTTAATGTAGCTAGTGTAGATATATAATTCATGTATGCTTATAGTATCTTATGCAACTAGTGCGTTAAATGCGATTTTACGCACCAGTGTGACAAGCTGGCAGTCGTCGGCGAAGCCGGCGAACGAGGGCTAGATGGTCACACGAGTGCGTGGAATCGTATTTCACGAGTTGCATACAATATTTTATGGCATAGTGATCAAACGCGATTTTTACGCATCGATTAGAGTGCGTAAAATCCGATTTTACGCACTAGTGCTATAATAATTAGACAAAAACACTGGTGCGTAAAATCGCATTTAAGGCACGAAAATCGATGCGTAAAATGAGCGTTTATGATCACGTATACCATAAAGATTATTCTGAATTTTCAATCATTATTTTCGGAATATGCCTTTCAAGAATTCTTCGGAAAACTTAATTTAGTATACAACTGACTAAAACTGCTTTTTATTCATAAAATTTTACTCCCTTCAGAGTATCTGAGATACATTAAAAATTTATGCAATCCAATTATATAAACATGATTTCTTAAGAAATTGTTTAAAAAAACAAATAAAAAAATATTGAGTCAAAATTTATATTATAATAGTAAAGAGTTATTTTTGATGAATAGAATTATGACTTGTGACCTATTCTATTTCTTGAGACAGAAATAAAGAACGAATCGTAAACTTAATCTGATGAATATCTGAGAAGTATATGTGCGAATATTAAAATTTCATCATCATGATTATATATTCTTATTATGAATATTCATCATATCTCATGTTATATATTCAAATTTATTTACTGCTCTCTGGACTTTATATAGTAAAAATTGGCCAAGTGGATATTTACTATTATTATGCAGTTCTATAACATCAGTTATGCAACTTCTACTAATACAGAGTAACTTTTTACTATTTTATCTTTTGAGAATACTGAACAGCCAATTGATACAAAGTTGAAAATTCTACCCTCTTAAATCTTCACAGTGAAAAATCATTGCATGAAAGTGAAAAACCGTAAAACAGTGAATTTTCACTTGTATTACAGTAGTAGTACTGTACTTCTATTCAATAACTCATCCACCATCTTACGATGATTTTTCAGTTTCATACAGCAAATTTCACTGCAAAGATTTGAGAGAGAGTAGGTTTTAATTCACTCTATATATCAATCCTTGTTTATCATTAGATTATAATCTGATTATATTCAGATTTTCGTGGTGAGTGTACATTTTTTCATCAAAATGATTCATATAGCGTCTTATAAGTTGTATCTATAATTATGAAGCCATAGTCACGTTACGTATGAACATTTTTTAAAACTCGAATACTAGAACATACAACTTTGAAATCCCAGACTTGGGACAGTAATTAAATACTCTTATCAAGCATTTGTCAGAAAAGAACACTGTAAAAGTTACCCTTTAGATAAACATGCTCAGTAAACACTCTTCGCCTGCACTTATCTCACATTATCAAGACTCGATCGAAAACCAACTCATTAAAGAGTAAGACCGACCTGGTTAATTTAGGTACTCAAGAAACTATCAACACTTTTCCATCCTCTCAGCTTGTAGAGAGTGATAACTAATTCGACATCTGCAAACATTTCTGATTCACATCAACTATCATCGATCGAATTTAACAAACTAATAATATTCAAGTAATTTTTATTCGACAAAAATTGAATTTATTGACTACTTTTATCTATTGTGTTTGTAGTGCATTGTAAGTGGATTGAAGGAAATTTAAAATGCGTGTGTTAAAAAATTGATTTTCCTCTTTGATACATTCTCAGTGGAATGTAAAGCTTCGGTAGCAGATAGACTAGTAAACCACTACTACTAGATAGAGCATTACTCCTATATAATAATCGTATAACATAAATAATATTGTGAAATTAAAATCCTATAATTTAGAATATTACCAATACAATGGCACATCTAAAAAACTCACTAATGCTAAGCATATTATGACATACTTCCTTTGCTATTTTTATCTATGTTATTGAATAACTTCTTGAAATCCTCGGGAGACTTTAACATCCCCAACGTAGACTCTACGAATCGTTTTTTGTGGTGGAATTATTAATTCTCAATATCTCATCTTTTACGTGCAAACCAACTAGTGAATGATGTGATGTTTTTTTTTATTCAATAGAAACGATCCATACAGAATTGACAATTATTTAAATATAAAAAATTAGACATGTCAACATATTCTGAATAAACTTGTCTTCATAGAAACGGATTCTGCCGTTATATTATAGATGATTACATTGAACTCTTGAACAAATGAAACAGACCGCAACAAAGGCAAACTAATTTTTCTATCGTTTTATGTATTTTACATCTTTGCTAGTTAATGTTATCTTTTCCAAGTTATGAATTCAATACCGGATACTTCATGCATATTCATGTACATTATGAAAATTGCAAGCCATAAGGTAATTTTCGGGAAACTCAATACTAAGAATAAATCATTTGTAATATAGACATCCAAATATAAAATTAGCCTAAACTCATTGAATTAATCTCTGCATAACATGCGGCGTCGAATATCGGATTTGTGTGCATAAATTAACCGTCCATAAAATTTTACTCTGAGTTTATCATGTATTTCACTATACATCATTTTCTTCATTTTGGTATTCCTTGTCTACAATATTAAGGAATATTTCATTTTCCATCTGTGGAGCATAAAAATAGGTCGAGTGTGAAAGCAGACAAGACGATAACAAAAATATCTAGAGCATACATTGCATGTTCTAGAAATTGTCTCATTACTCAATGCTCAAAACATGAATATCTCAAATCATAATTAAGTATTCGGAAAATTGATCAAGGAGAATTGTGGAATTGAATAATAACAAATTCCAACTGAACTTAATGTTAGAAACAATTAGATTATTTTTTTAATGATTTAAAAACAATTTTTCAATTCTCATAAGCTTAGAATATGAAACTCTGTTGTTCCTCAAAACATTGTGAGAAATGTATAAAATTCCAACAAGTAAATTTCCCCTTCATCGATATTGGCACGCGAGAGTTTCAGTGATTACGTTAACGGCCACGTGACTGAACGCATACTCGTCGAATTCAAAATGATTAAAGAATTCGTTAACTTCTGATGAAACACATTAGTTCTGCGACTTCCCGAAATGCTCTTCATATGTTTCTGTTCGCGTGGAGCTGCTGGATCGGCAACCATCGAAAGAGTCGCAAATCACCGTATAACGTGTCGAAGACGGCACTGGAGTTTCGATGCCAAAAAACTGATCGACCGAGTTGGGGAAAAAGCGGTGGCATGACAGAGCGCGCGATCCACGAGGAAAAGCAACGTGCGCGCGCGAGCCAGTCTTCAATAGCTGTAATGTGCCCCACCCCCTCACCCTCTCCCTCTCGCTCCGGCTCGGACTTGCGAGCTTGACCTATCTGGGAGCTCTTATACGCTTTCCGGCCGTGCAATCTGTCCGATGAAAAATTTCGAGAGAGGGCGAGAGAGGGCGGGAGAGAGAGAGAGAGAGACGAAGAAAGAGCACGAAGGACGGGACAAAATAGAGAGTGCGAGCAAATAGATGACTCGGAGTGGGTGGAAGCTTTGACGTTGTCTGGCTTGGTAGCGTCCGTTTCCACTAGCGTCGATCTCCTTGGTGACGGGGAGCGATGCTTAACGTGCGACGAAACGATCCGAGAGATGCACGAATGAAAAGAGAGAGAGAGAGAGAGAATCGGGGTGGGGGAGAGGGAGGAGTGAGGAAGCAAGGAGACGAGGAGAAAAATACGGAATAAGGAAAGTTATATTGAAAGGAAAGCGCGAGTCAGTGGCGGCGCGCCGCCGCCGCCGCTTATAGCTCAGCGCTAGATGGGATCGATCTGCTGGCTCGTTTAGCCCGACGTATACGTATATATACATATACGCTATATACTATTTCGCTTCCTCCTCGTCCGACACGCGAGAGCCTCTTTGTCAGTCGTTCTCTTGTGTGACTCGCTTTTTCCCCGCTGCTGCCGCCCGGCACGTGCTCTGCCCTCTGCCTAACTGATTTCCACAGCCTTGTGATTTCGAGCTAACGCGAAAAGTAGAGTACGACCGGGGCCAAATCAAAATTAACGCGATCTTCCGAATGGCTTTTCATCACGGAAGCCCATACCAGCTTTTTACAAGCGCCAGCTTACTGCTCGCGCACGTATATATACCTATACGTGCGAGCGGCTTTCGATTGCGTCCTATACATACTGCCTCGAAGACCGCGCGCGTCCTGCAGGGCTCCTGCACATGTGACGTGGCTCGATATCGATTTGGACGTTTTCTTTTTTCTCGTCTAATGGCTTGCCGAGTGCGGGATTCACGGAGGAAACTGTTTTCCTCCGATCCTCGTCCCACGACAAATCCTTTCCTTTTCGAGTTCCGTTCAGGATCAAATTCAAGACGGTATAAAGTACTCGATTTCGGGGCTGCGACTCACACGCGATTTCGCAAATGTTTAATTATTACAATTTGAAGAAAAACTGGAAACGGCAATACTAACAATGGAAAAGAAGTGGTTGTGTGAAATTGTGTTGCGACAACTTTAGACTTATATGCTGTGGAAGTACGCAATTTAATGTCTCCTCCTCGCCTATACCTTTGTTCACATGCTCAATTCTTTGCGCTCTAAAAGGTCGCTTGATCGTGTTATTCTGAGCGCCACTGGCTTGTTATTATAGGGAAATGTGTCAGTTAAAACGAGACGAGTTTGATAAGAATTCAAAATACGCTACTCGCCCTTGCGACTCTACTACCTTAATTAAAATATCAAAGAAACTGCAGTTCCACATGAGTCGAATATAAGTGAAAAAATATAAATATTTGAGATTCAAAGTGAAAATTAGAAGAAAAATGTACAATTTTTGATTCAAGGTCCTGCTCATGTAAGGATCGTTGAGTCTCGTTAGAGAAATAATTTGAATGGGTACCGCGACTTAGCGAAGAATAAACGGTTTTGGGCCATACAACTATTTTCTTTCTAAAGTATTGAAAATACCAACCGACCCGAGAAATACACATAATTATAAAGAGAGTATAAATAAAATCAATAATAGATAAAATAATGTTCAATACACGATTCACCTAATCCACGTCCACATATAAGCTTTTTTTGTGGCATTGAAAATATCTTCAATTTGTGTTAATTATGAATTCATTATTTTTTAATATTAATCGTACACTTCATAATCGAATTCATTGATTCAATCTACTCCCTCAAGATTCTATCCGACTCTGAAATGGAACATTTGCATTTATTGATGAAAAACATATATATTGAAAGTACATTGGAAAAGTAGTTTGTATCCTCGAGTAATTTGTTAACGTGTAGATTGGATCACATGTTTGTCTTTTCGTTGAACACGAGGAAAGGATCGAATTCATTGGATGAGAAGTGTACATGAGTTAATTATTGACGTGTACATCAGACGGAATACAACTTATACGCTTATAGTCTAAAGAAATTCTCTACTAAACAATTATCGAAAACATTGTACAAAAATTAGTTTGAAATAAAAAGTAGATGCCGACTGTAAACTACTTATGAAAGCATATAGGTAATTGAAGCTCACCTCGGACGGAAGAAAATTTGAATTAACTCGCAAATATAATGAAAATCAAATCATTTGTTAGCCTTGTCACTCTTAAAAACGTATAGGTTTTGAAGCTAAGTGATGCTTCATAAATTTTTGAGGCGAAAACATTGGGGCTTTTGATTTGGATCTATTGACATGGGTATTTTTATTGAAATTTTCAACATTAATACCTATACATATAGAAATATGCATGTGTTTTGTGATCGTGGTTTGGTCTAATTGAAACGAATCTCGCCTAAAGGAAATTCGCGTTGATTGCTGTAAATAATACTGGAATTGTCTTAAACTAACAAGGAGAGTGTCAGGCCTTCGGTTGCCTCAGATCTTGCTGAAACTTTGCAAAATGATTTTTGGGCAGCCCAACAAGTGATTGGTACAGTCCTAAGGTCTAACATATCGTTCTCCTGAAGATATTTACAAATGATTATTGGTTTCTGTATGTACAGATATACTGAATATGCATAAAGTCAAAAATGATACATTAATTTATCTCCAAGAAAAACGAAATGTTAGGCTTTATAGCTGTACACATCACCTGTTTGGCTGCCCAAAAACCATCACACAAAGTTTCACCAAGATCTGGGACCCAATGATCTGATACTCTTCTTGTAAGTTTAAATAAAAACTTATTATAAGTCGAGGAGAAAATTATTTTAAATTGTTCCGGAATCTAAGCTGTTCGATCACGTCATGCAACTGTGAAGTCTTAAGTTATCTACTTCATTGGGAGGCAATTTTCAATTCAACTTTCTCAGACAGAAAGCATTGTAATAGCATAAAAATTTGAAATTTGAATCAGACCACCAGAACAATTGTTTCGTAACCAACATGTTGAATAACGTTGAATCCAAGAAATGTCTGTATATATGTGTACGTGCATATGTGACATTATTTGTGGAAGGTGGGAAAAGTCGTCCAACCTTCCTAAAATTTGGCAGATAAGTCAGTGGTGGCGAAATGTGAATCAAGTTCAATTCTCGCTTGGAACCATCTCTATAAAAAAGCAAAAATAGTCGGATTTTAATACAACTCTGTAAGCTTATTGTGGCAAGATGTGAATCAAGCTCAATTTTATATAGCAACCATTATTTATCTTTGCAGCAACCATTGCTAAATAGAGGGAAAAACAATCAGTTAGGTCCATTTTGACATTTCTGAAGTCAAAAGATACAGAATTTTCTTAATGTTCCATAGCAACCATCGTTTATTTCTTTAGCAACTGTTGCTAAGGGAATACAAAATGGTCTGATCTTTTGAAGGAATTGGTCAACCGTTCTAAAACTTCGCACACAATACAGAAGTGGCAAGATTTGAACCGAGTCCAATTTTCGAGTCGATCAGTCAGATTTTACGCACTGCAGCATCGGTTCGGTGCTTCCGACGGACGATAAAAATGGCGAAATCGATTTGTTAACTGATTTCCGTGGATTCTAGCTCAGAAGTAAGTCTAAATACATAACGTATGCATCAAGAAACTTAATTCAAGCTTCTTTTGAAAAATTATACTGTTAATTCATTTGGCAGCTGGTTTTTATTGACTTGTGAAGAATTTCTCTTATTATTTACGGACAATTTTAGTAGCATTCACAGTGAGCACAAGATTCTCGAAGATAAGATTCTTTTTACTAGGAGTGGGTACAATCTCTGGGAAACCAATCACGATTAAACTTCATAAGTAGGTTCTTGGGTACTTCATTAGCGTATATTTCGAGCCATACAGTCCAATGTTTTATTTTCTCGAAGATATCCTGACAAACATGTTGAATTTTAAGCATAAACAGTATATCTGTATAGATACAAAAAGCCATACATGAGCATAGACATACTGTAAATGTATAAAATCGAACGAATTTCTAGAATATTTCCTGGAAATTGAAACGTTACACTTCATGGCTGTACATTATAATCTATGTCCATGAACCATTCCACAAAGTTTCATGATCGGTGACCCAAAGGTTATGAGCACTCTCCTAGTTAGTTTGATCAAACCATAAAGCAGCAATATTTTCCACCAGTTTGCATGTCTGTGTATATATCTATATATACATTGAGAGGGGAAGGGGAGTTGGTCATACCAAAAGGGGTACAACATAAACAATTGTCAACACCCCAGTAACTCTCGTCTTGTTGTCTCAATTCATGCTAAATCGTCAATGTCGGAAGTTATTCGATTGGTATAGTTATGGTAGGAAGCCCCGAATATTTTTCTCTTTCCAAATTGAATCGATTATCATCGATGTTATGGGCGATTTTATTCATTTTTTATGCACCCCTCATGTTATTCCTGTGGTGTGAGCCCCCTCCTCCCTTCAGGCCATAAACCTTCAAGAGTTCACGCGTTATCGCTTCACTCAAACGAGTGCATGTAACATCGTGCGGTATATAGAGTAAAATATCCACATATATACGCTTGCACAATTAGACGCTACCGCCGCGGCTGTGATGGAGCTTACCACAATTAGCTTGCGATTTACATGTACTACGGGTCTCCTAATGCGTGCTGTATAGTCCAAGCGCGAATTTCCGCAGCAGCCTTTCCGGTCGATCTAAACGCACACGTACCCAACAGAATACTGTTTGAGTAAACCTTGAAATTTATTTTTGGACATTTACATGAAACTCTAAGAAAAAATTCACTAAGGTTGGAGCCGTAATAAAAAATTTCTAAGGTGATACCCTTATTTCGGAGAATTAAACATGGATGGTAAATATTCATAGGTGTAATATTTTGGAAAGTGATTGGATTTTATTCGCTCATACTTTCAAAATTGATGGGGCATGTTAAATTTAGATAGATCAGAAAATTGCGGAATGATTTTGTATTGCAATTAATATGAATTGAGATTCCGTTGCTTCATCAAAACTCATCAAAAGATCGCTCAGTGAATTCGCTAAAAAACGCAAGTTGCGGAAGATATCTGTTCACGCTTGAAGTGCCTGAAAAAGCGACATCCTCCAAAGAAATAGGGTTAACGAGGAAAGTGTATGTGAGTTGAGTTGTGTGGCTCTTACATAAATCGCAACTCTTAGATACCGAAATAAATCGAGCGTAAAGTATATCGAGAAGAATCGAAGCGGGCTTGGCACGGCAAGAGTTAGCGCATTTGTCGAACTTTTGCCTCCGCACCTGGAGCGTACCCATCGAGCGTACCCAAAGTGCCTCCTGCTCCCCGAACAGAGCAGCGAAATGTCGACATTAGCCGCGCGCCTCATCTCCGCCGGGCTGCGGTGCATAACAAATTGACGGCGAGTCATCGCAGTGGAAATATGACGCGCGGGGCGGCCGATTAGCGCCGGACACTGTGGCGGACGGGCCAACGCAGCGCGGCATTACTCCTGCAGGGTATAGCTATCGCCCCCGCCCGAGCCAGCGGCTGCGTCGGCGGCATTAGCTGCGGGGGCGCGTCGGTTCCGGGAATCCGCTCTCTCGCGGAGCCGCAGCAGCGGAGGATTCGCGACCGCGCGGCAAGAACGCCCTGACCTACAAAGGACTGCGTGCACACTCGCACACGCGCGCGCGCGCGCCCCACACGACCTGCCTCTGTTTTCTTTTCCACCTATACAGCTCCCCGCGAGCTCCGACCAAGTTCCCGGGCGGAATACGCCCCTCCGCCACCTCCCCCCCCTTACCCCCCGTTACCCCCGCCCGTCTTGTCAACTGTCGACGCGATGACTCGCGCTTGGCGGGGCCGCGGAACCCGCGTGGATAGTTTCGCCTGAGGGCAGCCCCCGGGCCCAGACCATCAATCGCTTTCCCGTACTCGGCGCCGCCGTCGTACATGATTTCTCGTACGCACTTGATTGATTCCCCATTCTTTCACTCCGTTTCTCTCGCACAGCAGTTTTCTTCGGCTTTTTCGCTGACTTTGCTTTCTTTGCGCGCGCTCACTATTATATAGCTTTTTTTTCAACGTTCATATATGACGAGGTACCCGCTTGGGCCGTTACATACCCCCGAGTGACGCGCTGATGTTGAGAGTCATGGTTTGTTGAATGCCGTTGCTTAATGAGCCTCCAATCAAAATTACGCTGTACTTTGATGTACAGATTTATCAATTAGAGTATTTTCTCCCGAATAAGAATAGTTTATGATATTTACTTTTAAGTCTTTTAAAGTTTTTCCTTTCTGACCCACTATAACGTCCGTACCATAAACTTGATATTTTGAAATAGATATTCTTGAAGCGTTTACACCTAGACATTTACTTATTCAATACTGTTCGAAATTTTTTAACTTCTAATTCAGCTTCGAGTATTGGCATAGAGATGAACTGACGTGTTTCAATAAGAAAGTGTCGGTTTCAACTAGATAGTATTATGTAACAGTGTAATTTGAGTAATTAATACGTTATTGGATGATAATAATTGTATAGGTTCATTTCCCGACAGTCATCACTATCTATGTATCTCGATCTTAATTTGAGTAAAAAATAACTTATGTAGATTCAAAGATAGATAACACAGCTTTTAGAAAAAAAAAATTTAACCGGCTACTAGACCACTCTACTCATAAATAATTTGGGCTGTTGAATCCTAATCTGGCCTCGGAGAGATTCCATCACCCCCCGTTTTCTCTGAAAAAATGATGTAGCAATGTTTTCTCTGAAAAAGCAATGTAAAGAAGCAGTGTTAGAAACTTATGAAAGAAAACAAGATTAATCACGAAAATTGAAAGGGATTTCCATTTTTACATGGAATGTATATAATTTCTCGCGAAAGCGATGACGATTTTTAAATGAGCTTGCATTTCGTGCACGAATTCGAGCTTGACTTTCTTTAGTTGGCTCGGTAAAGAAAATTTCCCAGGCTACATCGATTATTCAGAAATTAAAATAGAGCATATATAAAGAACTCATAGAATCATTCGAATTACGTAGAAAATGAATCAATTTTGAAATAATTCCTATTTTAATTTCTCATGTGACTACGTAAATTTAAGATTCTGTACAAGTCTTTTGATTATGTTTAATTTCTCACTACATTTTGGGAATAATGCTAAAAGTTGACATTTCACATTCTTTTCATGAATTCTTTTCAATAAATTTTGAATCACAACGCACTCGTGATAAAAAAGAAAAGTTCAATGCATTGCTGATGATAAATGTGTGGACAGACTTTTTAGAATATAAATCAAGACGGAAAGATGCGTTCCATGTTTCGAATGAAAATATAAAGTCACTTGCATTTGATTATGTGGAATGTTGAAATCTCAAGTATCACTAAATTTCGATGGCACAAACACACACATACAATATATCCGTATATACATATACAAAGTACACCTACAGTTCGAATAAATTGTGTACAGTGAACTCACATCTATTTTATGAACAGTGAACTCACATACTTTCGCTGGTTCGTATAGCAGTAGCAGCACTTTCAAGCCTCGGCAATGTGCTTGTTTCATGCACCAGACACGCATTTCAGAAGAGTAGAAATTCAATTATTTCGAAACGGTGCGCGAATGCACGAGACTAAAAATCAAGTAGAGTACAGGAACGCGTCGCGCCGTACCGTTCCCGAGAAAAGGAATTTATTCTCTCTTAGTCGTCTGCGAATTTGAATTATACTCAAGGTAAATTGAAACAATAAAATAATCTGTAGCACTAATTTTTGCCCAGAAGAAGTTATGGATGCATCATATTTTTGAAATATTTCATGGAGCAGTGGTATATAGGTAGATTGCTCGAAAAATTTAAATCCGTGATTCACTGAAGTATTCTTCATCTGGCTGAGAAATTAAAAACAGTTTGCAAAAATGCTAATCACCATGCACGAGACGATTTTACCTCCGAGACACCAATCATTATGAGTTTTAGTGAAAAATTATCCTATAAAATTTACTGCGGCTTCCTGTAAATTTTCTGTAGCACCTTATAAGTATACACGTAGATTCATACATCACAAATAATTGACGGAATATCTCCGTAAAATAAAAACGTCCAACCCTGACTGTACACGTAAAACGTTTGGATGCACAAAAACCATTTGATCCGGGAGTGAAACCATCTCCTATTCAGTTCTGATTTTGTCCTCTCGGTGCTTTAGGTCTAAAAATGTATAGGCATGGGAATGCAAAACTTGAAAAGGCTGTAGAAAAGAATAGAAAGACAAAGCGGTACTTTGAAAATCATCCTTTATTTCTCCTTTATTTTTGCATTTACTTTTCGTGAAATAATCTTGGGGGTACGTGAGAAAACTGAGAATTGTGAGAAACGAACTTGCTAGTATGTTCAAAATAACCATTACAAAACTTCGGAACAGCGTTGAAACAAAAATTCTTTGACGTTGAGCACGACATCGAGCTGTATAGAAGGTTTGTCGCTTCCCGTCGCTTGCTGCGCATATCCACTTGATAATCGAAAAAGCCTGTTTCGGTCACCAGGCAGGATGACAAACACGTGGCGTATCAGATAGGGTGAATTGTACTCGTGAACTTTAACCAATATCCATGTTAAATATTGAGTCAGAATTGAAACGATCATACGCAATCAAGTTGGATTAAAGCTCAATGGTAGATTATTAGAAATGATGAGAAAATGTCATGATTATTTGGTCCTCTTCAACTATATCAGTTCAAAATATACGAAAATCAAAAAGTCTCAAAAAGGCTTGTTGGATTGAGAATTATTAAAAATAGACCTTGCATTGAATTTCTCTTTTGAGTGGTTGCTATGAAGGAATTAACATTGATTACTAGGAATATAAACAGCGAATGCTATAACACATTTTGAAGATTTGGAAACATTTGACGTTAGAATCATGGAAAGTAATTCTAACGTCTAATTTTTATACTGATTTTTCCCTCCTCGTAGCAATTGTTGCTAGGGCTGTGCACAATGGCTGTGCACATGTCATGAGTTAAATTATGAAGATGATATGTCCTTCTGCAGTTGAGAATTCTGAGAATGGACCCTACAAAGATTTTACTCTGCCCTTATAGTTGCTAGAGAAGTAAACGATTGCTATATAGGAAGTTTAACTCAGTTCACACTTGCCACTGTAAACTTACCTACTGCAAATTTTGATCAAGATCCGACTATGCTTCCCCTTGGCAACAGTTGCTAAGGAATTTAACTTGGTTCACACCGACTACTACCAGCTCGAGTACAATCTTTCCGGGAGATAATATATAAATATCGATTTAAAAACAGAGATATTTTGTCTTTGAGAAGGCAATAATCTAATAGTCTATTCATATTCGTGTTGCTGGTTCCAATGAATTTGAAAGTGTAAATAGACTCTTAAAAATAATAATTAAACGATGATTAAGTTAGAAATGAAAATTTTTGAAGAACTTAAAACTCAACTTTGTGTTACTGTAATCAAATTAAATTCTCGTTCAAATTCCAAGAAACAACACAATAAATATAATTATCATCCGTTTTATACTTAAAAGATAACTTGACAGAACTATTGATAAAAAGAAAAAGTAACATATTTAGAAACCTAGGTTGGAAAAAACTAAACATGTTTTTGTAACACTCGACTTCGAGAGAAGTGCGTTTCATTGATAATAATGAAAAACTAAATATGATTCAACGTACTAGCAAGCATTTTTTAGTATAATATAAAGAGATTTTGGAAAAAAATTAAAATTACTAAAATAGTTCTTGAGAATCAATCCGAAATCTCATAGTCGCTGATTGCCCTTATTACCAGGAAGAATCACAATAAGCCCTTGTGCTGTGGGTCTCGATGGTAAAGGGAGGCGGGCCAATTGTTAAGGGCCAGACTGGGCTAATATAAATCAAAGAAAAACCGGTGCAGTTGAAAGAAGTCGAACCGTTGAGGGTGAGCAGAGCAGTAAAGAGCGGTGGGTGGTTGGTATATACATATATGTATGTACCGGATGAGGGCGAAAGCGCGTGCGCTCCCTCCAGCAGTTATTGACCAAAATATCAGCTGCGATGAAATTACGCTGGCTCGGGCCGAAGCCGCGCGCAGATACGACTGTCGCTTATAGAATTGACGTTTTGAATAATGACGTGGCCCCCGGAATCCTTGGTATGCGAATGTGCGCGAGTCCTGATTTATCGCCAGCTGTTCGCTTTTTTCTCGCGTTCTCTCGGGGCGATCGAGGTTCCATCGGTTTCTCGGTATACTGAACACGTTTTAATGGGAGGGAGGGAGTGAGCACATACATAGGAGTTTGGGAATTCAAGCGGACGCTTGTTTTACCGACAACGGTTGAAATGCATAATGGGGCGTCGATCAGAATGGTTAACCCGATTATCCCCCGGGCGAAGTCGAGAAATGAGGTTGAAATCGACTAAAGTACGGCTGGAGTGAGTCTGTGCATGTACAATAATAATAGAATCAGCCGAGTGTGGTCGGGCGGTGAAATACTGATAATAAAGTTTCTGCCTTGCTTCGCTCAGCTGAAACATTGTTCATAGTATTGACGCCGTTGCGGCCACTGTGCGCAATTACTTCGATAGAAGCCTGTCGATATTTTATGAATTGGTTTATTCCATCCATCCTATTTATATTGTTACCCGGAGGATAATATGATGAGTTACGAGTCTTTCATTTGATACCACAAGATAGCAGCTTGTATTGCAATCACGTTGGTAACTAGCTCTTAATATAAGCAGTAACTCTTTTCAAAGCCTACTTCGTTTCGACTGATTCATTTTTCATAGAGCTTCAAAAACAAATATTTCGCGACACTGATATCGCATATCATGGCAAGTGGTACATATTAATATACATGTAAATAACTCGAAAATCTTGTAATTGCTTTTTAATTTCTATACTTACAGTAATTATCGAATTCATGTTTAAAATCAAACAACATCAATAATCCAATGCCGATAGAATTGTGAAACGTACTATTCGTAAATACCAATAATATAAGCACGCTATGTTTAACTAGTGCTTTTGCTTTCTCAAAACGACGACGGAGCAAAAATCCAATTTCCGAATCAGATTTCGGGACTTTCATTTTCGTAATCTAATGGGTCAAAGAACATGGAATCCCAAAAATGTCTCGTATGTGCATACTTACGCGACGCTGTTTTTTGGCGTGGTATAACTCTCGAAGAAGTCCGATTTCCCTGAAATTTTGCACACAGGTTACTCGTACTAAGATGTGAATCGAGTTCAATTTTCACCGACTTTCATTATCTATTTCTTTAGCAACCGTTGCTAAGTTGTCTTTGGGAAGTTCCCTATGATTCCTGGTAAATATCCGTTGGAGCCCGAATACTCAAGAAGATCAACGAGAATCAACAAGATGTTTCCCATAACTATCGTTGTTAATTCCCATAGCAACCGTTATTTACATCCCTAGCAACCGATGCTAAGGGAATGAATATCGTGTAGTTAAAGTTCATTTACAGTTTTTCTGAGGTTACACGACACACTATCTTTGTAGTTTGGAAAATTAGTTTTAGGTCCATTTGTTGGGCAAAAGACACAGAAATTTTAGATTTTAACTGTTGTTTACTCTTCTATCAACTATTGCTAAGAAAATGAAAATTGAGTTAATTTCTAGTACTTTTAAGGACAAAGGACACATAATGTTTATATTTCCCATAGCAACAATTGTTGATGTCACTAGCAACCATTGTTTAACCGAATTCAACGAGATATTCCTTTTCATTGCTCTATAGTCGCTCACTGTTTGAGAGAAATTACGAGATCCAACTTTGCAAGCCATTTGATAAAACCTCATTTATAATTCGAGATTTGACGCATTACGCAAGTTGAATCGAATGTGATGGATGATTCGATGAAAGTGTGCGCCGCGCAAGATCATTCGAGCTGGGACTCGATCTAATGCATTGCGCGCTATTCACCCGGTACGATATTACACACTAGGGCACAGACGGTAACGAATGAGTTTCCAAGCAGACTATAGCAGCGTACTATATACTCCGTCGTTATAGTCGAGCAAAACCCGATAGAGCTGCTGCAAGAGAGATCGTATTTGCGCGCTGGAAACGCTTAAATATTAAGGATCGCACGGAGTTGCGTATCCAATAAGCCGGGCTTAGTGGGGCACAGGCGTTAAAGAGCTCATTTCGCAGCTGCGGCGCGACTATAAACTATGCCGGAGCTCGGGCTAATTGTTTTTAGGGAAAAATAGCGCAGCCCGAGAGAGGCGCAGGAATAAGCGACAAGCTGAAAAGTGTTGTAGGTGGCGCGCGAGCGAGCGAGAGAGAGAGAGAGAGAGAGAGAGGCTGAAATGATCGTTGATCAATGCCGACCTGCTCTCTCGGAGAATGAAGTTCTGGGTGGACGGGCGAGCGCGGGAAAGCAATCAAAAGTTCAATTTATTGCGGCCATTGTTCCGGTGCACGCCCGAGATTAATCTCCTTCTCCGCCGGCTCGACTGTCTTCTCGCGGTGCGGCGCGCACGGTCGACTGATTTTCACTCGCGACGACTCCTCCGGGGAGGGAATAGCTGTGCACGCCCGATTTTCCCCTCGCTCTTCACTCCCGCACCGTGTGCAACTAGCTGCTTGCGAGCCGGCCAATTTACGCGCCACTTTGCGCCCTGCTCAACGACATTACCTCCCGACAAGCGGTCCTCTTTCAAAAGAAACGCGTCCATCTGGGCGCGACAAATTGCTCCACGTGATTATTTTCTCCGATCGACACGCGCACTCGCTGTCCGAGTCGTTTGGCCGCATCGGAGCAGCGATTCACGAGCCTTTTCTCTGGATAAACTAGTTCCCCCTCCTTCAAATTGTATCGATGATATTTAAAAGCAAATGATTTCCTAACTTTCCTCTCTCTGTGTTGACGGCCCTCTTTGCAAACACCAGAAGTAAAGTGGACATTTTGCTCGCACTGAGATAAGATAACGTTTTTTGCCAACACTTGTATCGAAAAGTTGATCACTAAACTTTAATTCGAGATGAAAAATTCCTGATACTAGATCAAAAAACGAATTCTAGTGAGGTTTGCTGCCCGAGCGAAGTACTATTTTTTATGCTAGGGAGTAAAATAAGCATGTTAGCCCCGGTGCCCGGACTGAAATTGCTGTTTCCGTCCCAGCGGGAGCAAAGTGTCAATTTTTCTCCCTGGCGTTCGCAAAGAATGGCACTTTTCTCACTGGAGACGAAAAATAGCATATGCACCTTGCTCATCTAGGCTATTTCGGCACGCGCAAACCTACCACCCTAGCTACGCTCGGGTCGCAAACGTTTTGCGTGCCGAAATCGCCTAACCTCGCTCAGGTGCATAATATACTATTCTTCCCTCGTAACGAAGTGTTCGGTATGTGCCTCGCTTGCGTAGGTGTTTTTTGCCGCATCACGTACTCAAAACCTTCGCTTCGCTCGGGTCATAATTAAGTGTTATTGGATGGTTTGTCATTATAACTAGGTTGCTATTCCATCCTTCTCACAACAGAAATGTAACACGAAACTCTCTCTGTCAAGTTTTAATTCGGTTATTTAATATTATTCAGACGAAATTTAGGTGTTAACAATCTTGAATAGAAATTAAACTACAACAGTTTGAAATGTTCTGATAATAAGTAGTTCTCACCGGTTTGTTCGTTGTAGAGGATTTTGTTCTCCATTTAAAAAGTAAAAGATTGTCTCATACATATTGATGAACGTTTTATTCTTGACCAAAGATCCATGGTTATAAATAATTGCAAATGTCTCTGGTTATAATATTCATAGGATATCAGAAGCTTTTGGAGGGAATAAAGAAAAATAAGAAACGAAAATTAGAACTGTAAAATAAAGATTCAAACATTAGGAAATGAATGCTGAAGTCGTGAAATGAGAGTCAGGTAATGGCCGATCAATAAAGAAGGTTGAATAATAGGAGTTGGATCATGGAGAAGAATGAATGAGAGTCGGAACATAAGAAATTAAGTAAAATCCAATCAGGAAATACGATACGTAAATTAAAGAACAAAGAATAGAGATCACAAGACGTTGATAGATAAATGTTAATCGGTTAGATAATTGGAAAATGGGAGTTGGAGAGTGAGATTTGATGAATGAAGTCACAGAACAAAAGTAGAATCAAATACATATAAATCGGAGAACGGAAGTGAAAAGTGGATCTAAGATGATGAGAGTCAAGAAATGAAAGTTGGAAAATGGGAGATGCAGAATGAGAGTAAATAAATCGGAATTGGAGATTGGGAGCCAAATAAGAGGAATCGAGAAGTAGTAGAGGAATGGGAGTTAAGAGCCAGTAATTGAAGAATGGAAGTTAAGCATGAAAGTGAATTAATTAAGGGAGTACGAAAATCAGAAAACTAGAAGCTGGAAAACTGAGAGCTAACAAAAATCGGAGACTTGGCAAGTGAAATGAGAGGGAACCCTTCAAATTTTAAACTACAAATCATTTTCGAATGTTCTTGAAAAATTTCTCTTCTTCAAAAAATTCATTCGGTAAAAAATATTTCTCTCAAATGAAAAAGTAAAAAAGTATTCTTGAATACCTGTGCAGGTGTATAGCGTATTAGTTAATTTGGGAAACTTTTCTTGGAATAATTTAATCAAATATCTCAAGAGTATCCTGACAGATATTCGGCAAATACTTTTCCAAATACTTTAGTATCCGTTGAACACCATTGTTTCGAACATACGTAGTATTAAAAGCTTATGTATGATCAAATATAATTTGTTTTTCTTATATTTAAAATGCCAAAACGAATCACGAAACAGTTGGTGAGCGACTAATTTATGAATGGGTCGACGCGAGTTTTTCGTGGGGCTTGAACGCTGTCAGTAAAAGTAATGGCAGCGAAATACATTGGTTTCAATAAATTGGCACGTGCTGCGAAGAAAACGGGCTTTAAAACACCTGTAAGATGAAAAATAAACATTTCGAAAAGTTCAAACGGTCAGGATTTTGTACGTATTGTGACACAAAATCTGAAAATATCATCTCAACCAGTTTATTTCTGTTTCAAACTAATTTGATCAGTCTAAAATTAAGGGCTAAAATGTGAATTTTCTGTAATTGAGTTTTCTGCGGTATTTGCCAGATCAAAGGGAACTTCTTCCCACAAAATGCAGAACTTCGAAAATTATTATTCTGTTTAATTGTGTTGGGGTATTTCAATCTAATAAAGGATGAAAAAAATGCAATTTGTATAGCGTAAAAATATGTTCTAATATGTTAATGGATCGATTGTTGGTCGTATGAGGGGCAGGATTTATCAGTGCATTCACGTCCACGATGGTATTCCAATTGGAATTATGAAAGTTTTTAACTTGCTCAGCACACTTAGGAAAACTTTCAATATTCCCATTTTAACGAGCATTATTCAGAACGTCACTAACTTTCCCTGATAGAAAAAAACGAGAGGAATCATTAAATACTACACATTGTGAAGAAAGTAAGAGTGACTGGGGAAGCCATAATTCAGCGCATTGATTAAGGTGCAGAGGGAAATTTTACGAATGCAAAAGCGCAGTAGTGAAGCGAAATGACTATTTGGGGGAAAAAAGGCGCGATATCGCGTCAGCCGCAATTAAGGCCCTATTAACGTAGCCGAGCAAGCGCAAAAAGTCACGGGTAATTTGTTGGAGCATTTTTTTTATGCGTGTTTACACGAAAACGAACGCTTCGACCATCATAAAGTAAGCGTTCGCGCGCCAACTTTCTTCGGAGAGCGATTTAATGCTCCATTGGTCGGGCTGGGTACAGGCGCGCGCGCGAAAGCCCGTTTTCCTCGCAGCACGTGCCAACTTATTGAAATCAATGTATTTCGCTGCCATTACTGACACTGTACAAGTCTCACGAAAAACTCGCATCGGGCTATTCATAAATAGTCGCTCGCCAACTGTTTCATGATTCGTTTTGACAGTTCCATTCGGTCTTTCTTTCTAGACTAAGTATATTGTAATCGACTCTGGCTTTTCCACTAATCGTTTGATCGATAAACTAGTGTACTGGAGCACATGATACGAAACGAATATTCCGTTGTCCACGTTCATCCACTCCGAATTGATGCGAAAGAGAAGAGGTGTAAAAAATGCTTCCCGAAAGTTATAATGATGAGGAGTAATTCAGAATGTTTAAATAGAAAGAGCCAGCTAATAGTAATAGAAAAACCAATTCGAACTTTTGCAAAAAATTGTGCAACTCGTTACAATTAGTATTTATGAGTATTAATGGAAATAGTGACTATTCCAGTTTCCAAAATTTCACGAAATTTACATGGTAGTAAATGCAGCGCACGGAAACTTAGTCGTCGAGGAAAATTGTATTTTGAATTGCACAGCGGGTCTGAACACATTCAGCTCGCATGCACGGATGTTCATATATACTCATATTCGTGACCACTGCATTATATTTGGGGTGAATGTCTGTTATCAAATTTTTCCATCTAGAGAGAATTTTTATTTCAAGTGTAAATGTGCAATGGATTTCATTCTTATAAGTAAATACGTGTATCATATAGCAATCGAGAAAAAATAATATATCACATGTAGGATATTTTATATATACGTACGATAACATACGGCAATTCTATGAATTATTCAATTCGATCACTATATTTGCCAGAGTCGTTTGGAAAGAGAGCAGCCATGACAACAATAGCGTCGTGAGCTATTATTTATACCTCGTCCTTCTTAAAAAAAACAATGAACCTGAAAGTGACGAACCTTTCTATGGAGCTTCGATTGGTTCTCAATACGTGATAAAGAAGTAATTGGTATAAAGTAAAAGGTAAAATAAAAAAAAATTGTTATGAATATGAATTGTAAAAGGATGATAGACATTTCCCAACAAATGCTCAACGCGAAAAGACTTACGAAAATCACGAGCAGTCGAGTATTTGATTGTTTAAATGTGTTGATGACTAATTTATCGTTAATTTTTAGGGTTTTCAAGAATTTGGCTATTTTAATATGTTGTAAGATGCTGTGTATGGATGAAAGTTTCATATTATTTAATATTTTGTGCTCAGAAGCACGTAAAGCTCAAAATTTTTCACATACAAATAGCTAGTACAGCATTCAAGTGAGAGCTGAAGTGAGCGTACGGCCCGATTAAGACCCCGCAGTATGATTGATATATGCAGTATTTGACGGGGAGGATAAAATTTCCCCTTGACGAGTTGGTATTCTTCGGAGTAGTAGGGAGCGAGCAAACGAGTTCTTGTCGCTGATAATAGAGGATATCAGGGCAGATGTCAAATGCAGAGACTCGTCGAAACCGAGCTTTCATCGGTCAATTTATCATTGTCTCAAAAGTCATTGCTCCCTCATCCGTGACCCGATATAATTAACCGATTCCCACCGCCTCTTCCTTCCTCCCCTCCTCCCTCTTCCTCTCACTTTCTTTGTTGTCTTTTTTCTCGGCAAACATAGCGAACCGCCAGTAAGCAGCCAGTCGTGCGTCCTCGTACAAACAGTAGAAGAGCCGCCCGATGTGAGTATAAGGAGAGAAATCGAATCCCCTTGAGTACTCCATAGCGCTCGAATCGGAAAAGATCGTATGAAGCTCCGAAAACGCTCGCAAATGTTAGGCCAAAGGCCGAATTTTAGTTATTCCCATCAGTTAGCTAATGGAGATGCTTCTCTAGCTCTGACCGTGAGACAATCGTTCATGTGGGTCCCCGATTCAGCTGAACCTTTTTGAGCTGGATTGCAGGAAGGAAGATTTTATCTACGAATATACTGTTTGTGTATTAATCAATAATTATTCACTAATATCGTGGAAAATCGAAACGTGGAACTGAGTTCCATGGCTGTGGATGTAGTTTGTTTATCAAATAACAATCTCTGCAAGTTTCAGCTCTAGTGAAAAGTGTCTTCTAGTGAGACAAAAACATCGTAACAAATATACTTTTTTTACCAATAATCTTTCTTTAGATAATTTTCTTATACTATTTTTTCTTTATAAATGAATGTGAGTAGTTTTGAAAGGGCTGACTTTCCGTTGAATAGAAAATGAAAATGTTTGTTTCAATCAATGTGTCCGAAGCTCGAGATGAAGAGACTTCATATTATCATTCATACTGCACAGCTGGAGGGAATTCGTGTACAAAGTTCATGGATGTTAATGATGTGCTTTGAATACAATTTTCTTTTACATTATTCATTCGGTATGAAATCTCTTCAATACCTAACGATTCTTTGACTGCATTATTCCTGTATGTAAAATTTTTTCGCATAAAAAAAGTCCCACTCGGCTCCAACATGTTAATATCAAATCGTCACACGACTCAATATTACTAACATACGATTTCAATTTTCTCAGTAATTAATTCTTTGTGGTTGAGAGCACTCGAATGAGCCCAACGATTGCGGTGTATATATGCATATGTGTAAGCATGTCGGAATGCTCGGATAGTAGAAATTATGGCTAAACTTTAAGCCTGAATAGGAGGCGGAAAACCGATGGACCAGAAAGGATTATAACTATATAGAGCTTATCGTTTCACTGCGCTTTTCACGTACATAAATATAGGTCAAACGAAATTATTCATGTGTTACAGACAGCTTAACAGACTTTCGCTAACATCAAGCTTTCAATGGTAGACCAACTTAATGTTAATAAACTATTCCTCTGCCACGTGACAAACTTATTTGCCTCTATTTGAATGAATAACTTTATCAGATCTCGAACCGCTCCTAATTTTCAGAAGAAGCTGTTGTAAACTTTGGAAGACTAAGTCAATGCAGGTTACAGAGAGATTTAGACAATTTTTAGTATAAATTAACAAAAAAGTAAAAGTGTTCTTATTTTGTTTCTTGTATTAATAACATGAAATTGGATACGTGTCATAGAGAGAATGGTAGTATCTCTCACTTCAATTGTAACAAAAAGGAAAAAAGTTTGCAGAGAAGTTGAGACGTTTGTTTGTAAACGAAAAATATTTTCATGACACAAAAAATTATGAAATGACTGGAATTTCGAATCATGAAAGGCATCTAGTAAAAAATAATTGCTAAAGTATTTGGTCGAAAAATGAGTATAATCTAACGACGAATCAGAGAATAGAAGTAGTAAAAAGACTTGGAATTAGAAATGATGTGTGTAACTCTCCCCTTCCTCAGTTATCCTAAAAGTTCAAGCCAAGGAGCGCTATGAGTATACACATACGAATTGTTGTATGAAATAGAATCATTTCGTAGAATGCCTAACAATAGAACTAGGAGTACCTAGTCGAAAGTCCATCCTGATGGGTCTGATCATCGGGTCAAGGACGGAACGTTGAATATCAATATTTTTGTGCTTACTAACAGTGACCTTTACTAAACATGGTGAACACATGTTTATAAGCCGATACTATTAACTACGCGTCCAATACACACCTCTGAAGTAACAGCGAATTGTTTGAGCAAGTGGAAAAATTGCTTTTGTCGCTGTGATAAAGTTGATTACGTGAGGTGTAATTCGATCAAAGTCCCGGTACAAGTCCACCTGCCCACCAATTCGGCATTTCCTAGTACATGTGATTTTTCATTGTGGAGGGTCGATCCGCGCGAGGCAAACTTGGCTGATGGAGTTCCATTGTCCGCGCGCGCGGCTCGCTCGCCGCTGCCACCGCCGCCGCCGCCGACTGGCCAATCAATTATCGACGAGCGCGGCGCACGAGTTTTTGTCCTATATATCTGCGCCGCGCGCGCACGTTACTGACAGACGGACGCGCCGCACGAGGGAGGCGTAAGCTCACGTCGGAAATAGAAACGTGCCGGACACTCGACTCGGTCGCAAATGTACCAAGAGTCTTTTTGCCCGGCGACACTTGACGAATTGGATAATCCGCTGCTGCTGCTGCTGTGCCCCGCTTCTCTCCTCGGCTTGTTTCACACTTCTTATATGTTAGCTGGGGATTTTGCAAAGTGCATTGTTTTCGATGTATCAAAGCATATACTCTTGCTCCAATTGCTTTTGTTATAAAGATTTCTAAACTGTCACTCGCGTCATTTTATATATCTTTGTTTGTCGTTTTCCATCGTTAGAATCTTCCAGAATCTTTATGTTATCCATAGCAATCGTTACCTAATAAACCTAGCAATTGTTCTTAAAGGGGAAGGAAAAAATCAATACGAGATTGATTTTCAGTATTTCTGATATAAAATTTTACGGAATTTTCAAAAATTTACTACAGCAACCATTTTTTTGTATCTCTAGTAACCGTTGTTAATTCCCTTAACAATCGTTATGAGCAATCGTATTGAAGAAAAAATTATCGTGTCTTAATCTCCGATGCTACTCTTATGAGTATTTACAGCCTGCCAACAGCAAGAGTTATTTCCAGACAAGAGATCTACGATACATTACATGATTATACATTTCTCGGAAATTTCGCATTTCTTTGATAAAGCGTGCAAGAGACTGATTTTCATGTACTGAAGATACATTTTCATATTAACGCACATACATGTGGCATTTTCATTTTAATGCTAACAGGAAGGTCCCTCCGGTTAATAGGTACGACCAAGCAAATGACATGGCCACCCATTATTTTATAAATGTAATAAAACGCGTTGGGCCGAATCTGCGTTCCGCAATTCTTGAGACATGCTAAAGTTCAATTGTTCCTCCCAATTGTATATTTATCTAAAAAGGATAACGGGCAAAGTTTTTTAATTTAGAACAAATTGGTTTTTAGAAAATCTGGAAAGTCTTGTGTCTACTCCTGTTCATCTTTAAATCATTGGAAGAAAGATTTCGGGATACGGATTGAATTTTTGCTCCAACTCTATTTTTCATATGTAGAAAGTAGACTAACATACGTTTCTTGGGTTATACAGGTGAAACGGCTATTTTCTACATAATTCCATACGATTTTCCCCAAGTGGGTCGTTTTACCAGCATGATACTGGGAAATTGTTGACGCGATTTCAACGTATATTGGGACAAAGTTTCCACCGGAACCAAAAGAGATTATCTCAAAAGAATTTCCGATCAAAAGGCATTCTAAGTACTAGAAGAAAAATGAATAGTTCAGAGATAAGTACTAGAAAAATAATGAATAAAATGACTATAATGAAGGCCAGATAAGTTTAGTATAAACTGAATTTGAACATGGAGTAAATCGCAATGAATGAGCAACTGACTATTTGTGTCTAAAAATCAAGTGATGAGAAAATTATTTATCTCATCAGAAATTTTGAACGAATAAATATTTTTGATTTTTACAAAACGTCTCGCACCGCTTGACTTTTTCTACTTAAGCAAACCCGATTTCAACGATTTCTAATGATTATATTCTCATAATCATTAAACATATTTTATGCGCATTATATACTTAAGATGCTAAAATGTATCATATAATATACTACCGGAATGAGTTCAATTAGAAAAGTTTGATTGGTTAATTATTTAATTATCCATTTGCGTCAAACTTTAGTCTCATTTCCATGTTTACGTGGTCACGTAAATTACATGTCGATCATAATTGTATTATTATAGATATTTCAGCTGCAGTAATGTATGTGTGGGCTAATTTGGTCGTCTAAATTGAATTTTGGTTTACGAGAATGAGATTTCTATCATCATATTAATATCTCGCTAGTTAATTTTAATTGATGGACCCATCGACTCAAAACTGAATTAAGTACGTTGGGTAACGGTTCTGAAACTGCTCACTTTTATTTACACACTTGAAACAAAAGTTTCTAAGATTCATCTCGTATTTGGCAAGCAAACGTGATTTGAGCAAAATGATGAAGATATTAAATTATTTTCCACGGTTTTTAACTTTTTTTTTTGTCTCTGCAATACATTTATGACGCAGATACCTTGGAGTTTGTCAAGAAAATCCAGAAAGTTTCTTGTAATACTCTCTAAAAACTTGTGACATTGCTCGAAAAGTTTCGTTGACTTACTTCCTTGACAGTGTGTATGCATGTATGTATATGCACGTATACCCACATACATGTAAACACAAATCATGAAAATACAGCTACTTTTATAATAATTCACGTCAGAGGATTGTTTTGATGCAATTTTTCAAAACTGAAGTATACTTCAGTTTGGTTTATTTTTAGAGAAATTCACTGAGCTTCTCACGTCCGACTGTTTTTCGACTAGGGATTTTCAAAGGTTTACTGGGAGAAACTTTTGTGCAACTTTCTGGGATATACGTAAAATCCATGATACTCTAAAGTTTTTGCTGTTCGAATTTCTTTCCATCAAACTGTTCTCTGCTCGTTTTTTTCGAAAAAGATATAGATTGTATCGATCGAACGCGAGAGTCTTCCTCAATAAACCGAGAAATTGTCTACGCAAATAGTTTTCCAAAAATATTCATCGATTCTTCCGTGCCGAATTCTCCTTGAAAATAATTCGTACATCGATGCGATAAATATATAAGTAATATTCCTTGCTATTTCTTAATACGCGAATCTCGCATTGGTTGTAAGTACATTTTTTCATCGATACACTTACATATACAACGTTTTTCAGTCAGTTTTTCGTGAAATAAATGTAAATAGCCCAATAAAATTATCTCATTGACATATCGGAGAATATATAACTTACCAATACCACAAGAATCCGGAGACACGTCTCTTGGTTGATTTAGTCGTCTCTCACAGCAGTCGGAGTCGTCCGAGATTAAAATCAATACTTATTTCCCCTGTGTGACAACACCGAAATAAAAAAATCCAAAGGACTCCCGCCGCACTAACAGCAGTTTACAATTGAAAAAACTAGGGAGCACATATAACCTCGCGGATACACAAAATATACACAACGGGTCAAGAGACTAAATTAACGAATCGGAGCAGTACTTATACATGTGAGCAAAAGAGAGAGAGAGTGTGAGTGAAAAAAAAAGACGAGTGTCGGCCGGTTGTCTGGAATAACGTGTGTATATATATACATATATACCTATACACACACACTCGCATATGTGTGTGTATATGTATCGTTGGCGGGTGGATCAGCTGAGAGAGAGCTTGCGCGCGGCACTCGGTGCGCATGAGGTGCTGCAGAGCAGTTGAGCGCGGAGTGTTTATATCCCGACTTGACGTTTGTGCTGCAGGGCCTTCGAGGGTGTCCGGCGGCGGCGAGATGCAGCGGCTAAGCAGCGACGAGGATCAGGCCGGCTTGCCCGGGAATCGGAGTCCGCCCCTGCAGCCCGACAAAGTTAAATAAAGGCGAGGGCTGCGCCTCCAGCTGTGCCGGCGAGCTAAGAACCGTGGCATCGTCGTGTAGGTTAAGCGCTTCGGCTCTTCAATATTTGACAGTACGTATATATGCACGCCTGCTCGGCTCTTCCCTTCTCTCTGTAGCCACTCTATCCAGGGCTGCCCTCGAGGCAGCTCTTCCCCATATACCAACTGTACACCTCGGTTCAGTGAGCCTGCACACGCATTGGCGATGCATGCTCCTTCCTTCTTGCCACAATTTTTCCTCACCTGTTCACCACGCGACCTCACCACAAGCTGACTAATTTGAGTGAACTGTGTTTGTCTTGCAGTGGGCATGCGGGGGTGACCGGAGTGATGGGATGGGGCCAGAGCCCCATGGAGTTCGGGTAGACCCGTCTCCAACCCAGCTCCCCAGCCCCCTCCGCCATCGTTATCGCCACTGCTCCTGCCAGAGACGCAGAGGGCCCCCTCGAACGAGATGGAGGCCTCTAGCGCTCAACAAAGCAAGGAGAAGGAACAACGCGTTCACAGGCCTTATGCCTTCGACAAGGTTTGCTCTACAAATTCACTATTCATCAAAGAGTCATTCATTCCAAGCACGAGTAGCGCACACCTACTGGTGTGCTCATATCATATTGTTTCTGCAATACTGACCGAATGACTGAACAGATGGAGGGGCTGGTGCGGGAGATGCAAGACCCTGAAAATGGGGTGCCCGTGCGCAGCCAAAAGCTATTCCTTACCTCGATCCCTTCAGCGTTCATGGGTGAGTGCCATCGGTACCTGCGTTGTGGCGTAAGCTTAAGTGGCCAACAAGGCCAGGACACTACAGTAGGATGCCTGCGTGTTGCAGGTTATGACCTCATCGAGTGGCTGATGGAGCGGCTCAACATTGAAGAATCAGGTACGGAAATATCACTAGCAGAGAGGAAGGCTCCATTTCTCTGCTGCCTTAACAACTGCCAAGTGTGTGCTGTTCCTGCTGTTCCCGAATCTACCTTATTGTTATCCGACAAGACTTGGATGGGGATTCATTGGTTCTCTCAGTCTTTCCCATCCTTTTTATTCTCCTCATGAAATACTGATCCTTTTATCACAAGCACCAATCATTGGACATTCTAATCACTATTTCCAAGCAACTTTTATCATTTTTTACATGATTTTGATATTTTTCCATATGATTTATCCTTATTAATTTAACCCAAAACCCAAATTGCTTCAAAATAAAATAGTACTCCCATAAAAAAAATGGTAGTGTCTAATCATATAGTTATGTCAGAACTAAACAAGGTACGACAAAAACAAACAAGTGTCTGTGTTGGTACTCATCTCTTTGAAAACTATATCTAGATAACTTGTTTAGTCTTTGTATCTAAAAATAATGATACTTGGAATTAAATTTAAACTATACTATGCATGCAAAATGTATTGAATTTAGAAGTAACTCTAAAGAGGTAACATCTATTTCCAAAAGTAACTTACCCGGTACAATCTGCATGTTAATTGTTAACTGTATTGAATACATTTAGATAATTAGTCCATCCTATGAAAAATCACACTTATGTTGACAGTAGAGGCGGTCCATATTGCTAATCAACTTTGCCAGTATGGTTACTACTTCCCAGTGAACGACTCCAGGACTCTTACTGTAAAAGATGACAGCTCTCTTTATAGATTTCAGGTACTTTATGTCATTATTGCTCAATATCCTTCAAGCTTCTCCTAGTTTCTACTCTAAAATTTATACTCCTAAATATTCTACTCTTGGTATTCTCACCCTACTTACATTATTTTCCTGAAAGTAGTAGTTTTTAATAATGATTCATATTGCTATGCGTATACTACCTATAATTTTTGGATAATATTATTTGTAGTTGCTAGTTTTCACTGACTTCATTTATTTTGAACTTATCATTGACATTGGATTTTATAAGTAATATGCATGTACTGATTCTATAATCAAAATAAATAAATTATCATTTAGACACCTTACTATTGGCCATGGCAACATAGAATACCTGATAACGTGGAATATGCAATTTATTTGGCAAAACGTACTCTGAGGAACAAACAGCGTCATGGTCTAGAGGAATATGAAGTGGTAAGTCGAGTTCATTGAATAAATCGTCAATCACAATTATCTGTAACGTTTTGAATATTTTAAATTGTCTATAGTTTCGAGAAAAAAACTATTTATAAAATGTATTTTACTTCATATTTAATTTACAGGAGGCTTTAACTAGTTTGAAAAGAAATTTGCAAAATAAATGGGACATCATACAATTACAAGCAGAAGAACAGGTGAACAGTCTATTTCTTTGAGAAACACATCAAACTTCATGCAATCATTTTCATTGAGATTTTTACCCAAACTATGCTCAAATGATTTGAACAAAAGTTCTATTTGTCATGAAAATAATTTTGTGACTTATAAGCCCATTTCGCCTTAAATTTTTTAGTACTGTACATACTCGACTTACCGATAATTCTATTGCGAGTAGTTGCTAGAACGACAGGAATGAATCATTACAAAGTTTTGACTATTCCGTAGGTACGGCTGTCGAAGGAGCGTAAGAAGGGGGACAAGATTGTAAGCGATTCTCAGGAAAGGGCATTCTGGAGAGTGTATAGACCACCGCCAGGATGCTCAAGCAGTCTCGAGGTTGTGCCTATTCCCACCAGGGCACGTCCAGGATTGCCCCGTGCTCCACCTCGCAAGCGTACGCTCAACGATCTCCAGCGCGAGGTTAAATCATTCACAATTCATCAACTTCTATTTCAGTTTATATCTGAAATTCCTCATTAATATTATCAATTATATTTTTTATTTGTTAGGTGGAGTTGTTACGGAACAGTGTAACGCGTACGCGCATTAAAGTATCAGCTGCTATTGAAAATCTCAGAACGCACTTTGAAACATTTATGGAGTATGATCCTATGATGACGCAACCTCAACCTTCCAATCCATGGATCACGGATGATCAAACATTTTGGCAGCTTTACAGCCCTCTGTTAGTTTATGAGTTGATTTTTCATTGTACATAGAGTAACGTCATTAGAATTGTTGTATTACATGCAACGGACTTTGTTACAGGGTTGAAGTTCCTACAGAAAAACGCGTTAGAAGATGGGGTTTGTCGATGGAAGAAATAATGTCTGACGATACAGGTTTGTAAAAATTTAATGACATAAAAATTAATATATTCAATCGATCTTATGTGCCTCTCAATATTAATTCTTCTATTTTTCAGCATTGCAAGAATTCACTAACTATTTGCGGAAAGAGTATAGTCATGAAAACATAAGATTTTGGCTAGCTGTAAAAGATTTAAGGCACAGTTATCAGGCGAAAATAAACGATAAAGTTAATGAAATTTTTAAGTGAGTACATACTTTCCAAGAAAAGAAGTAATTGTATTTCGATAAATGTTTTTTTACGCATACGGATAACTCTTGCAGAGAATTTTTGGCGCCTGGAGCACCTTGCGAAATTAATATAGATGGTAAAACGATGGAAAAAGTTCATCAAGAGATGAAAAATCCGAGCAGGTTTACGTTTGATTCCGCTGCAGAACACGTGTATACGTTACTTCTAAAGAAAGACTGTTATCCGAGATTCATTCGTTCTGATCATTACCGAAATCTCTTAGCTGCCGGTGTACAACCATTACAGAAAAAGAGGTAAGCTCTTACTCATGATTGGCTCAGCTTTTAAACTTTTGTCAGTAACTTGAAGCTTACCTCGTTATTGCGAAAGGAACTGTAAAAGTGAAAAAGTTTTAGAAGCAAACTCTTGCTGGAAAATTCATTGACAAAGGGAATCATCATTGTTTAGATTCTTTGGATTCGGTGGTCAGGGCAAGAAAAAGGCGATTTTGAGCGCGGCACCGGTAGGCACTTTATCGCAGCAACAACAATCGCAGCATGGGATGATGGGTGGTAGGCGAAGAGGCAGCGACCGAAGCTTGTCCGGCTCTGCTCACGAGCTGGCCATCTGTAGCGTGAGAGACAATGTGACGGCGCCTCGGGTGCCACACTCCCACAGCCAGTCCAATCTCACTGACATCCCGTACAGGTACGCTGAACAACCCTCAGCTTCCACGACCCCAACACACGTCTACTTAGCTTCATAAGATACGCTACTGCGCTTGTTTTACGAGATAATATTTATAACCAATGCTTTTGCAAATGAAGTGGTCGGTTAGAAGAGTGAATTGAATGTGTAGATTGAAAAGTCTCGGTTTGTATGTGTTATTTTTCTATTATAAGTTTGAGATTAATATCTTGAATTTTGATTTGAGTAACTCGATTGTTGATCAACATTATTTTTGATTAGAAAAAGTGTGTAACGTAGACTGCGAATACATATTGTAACGCTGTTTGAAGTTTAGTAGTATATGTCTGACCATACACTATACACGCCTACTTACAATTACATAATTTTATTTGCAAGCTACTCGGTAGTAGATTTCTGTTGATTATCGAATAAGGATAGATTAAGCTGTAGTTTGAATAAAAGAGCTTTTTGTTACAATGCCGACTTCAACAAAGATTCAACAAATACTACGATATAACACTACCCAAAAATTACCCAAAAGTTTTTGCTCGTGGATGCCTGTCCGATTAAATGAAATTTCATTCAAGAGATCGATTACGAACCACGTCAATCTCTTCTCGAATTTGATTTTGGCGAATCAAACAGTAAAATGGATAATATGTGGATAGTGCGAAACGTCGCCGGAGCTCTCGTCTCTTATTCGATTCGCTATTTTCAGGGGAGATCTGCACTTTAAGATTCCTTCACGGCCTAGCCCACCCAACGTTCAGTAAGTCCCCCAAGGATTTGCTCAGAGCTTTCGTATATTCTGTCTTTGATGTTGGTTCAATGTTACCCGTTAAAATATCAATTTTATCCGAAAGTGTGTCTACCCTTCTCATTCTTACTGTTCCCCCTTTTCTCTCCGATATTGTATTGATTGTTGTGTGATATTCACTCTGATGTCGGTCTGATTTTTGTTCTGATCCAAGGAAAGCACTCGCCCCTTCTTGATTCTATCTTATCTATTCAATGATCCACCCCTCAATGAAAATTTATCACTATCGATGTGTGTGAGTACTGTATACTGTTTGCCACTGTCCTGCCTTGTCGATTTTAATTTTGATCTGATTTGTGAGTCAAATTTTCCCGGGATCGTTTATTTTTACTTTTTCATTCGATGCTCGCACCCGATGAGCCCCCGATGACCACCCAGAATATACTTTTGACTGTACCTATACTATGTCTTCGTATTGTATTCACCGAACTTGGACTACACAATTAACGATGTAATCTTAGAATGCTGTTTTTCCTCGTTTACTGTGTTACACATAAAATAAGGCTCAAGCAATGATCCGATTTGCATGATTTAATTAATCCCTCACACCGATGTGTGTTTATCGTAAGTTTCCATCGTGAGATCCATAATAAAGTTTCAATACTCGCAAAATTTCAATTTCAATTTCTCCTCGAATTCCGATTGATCTGGACGAGAAAATATGATAGGTGCGTCATCGATAACAAGTTTGATTTTTTGATGCTAATCAGTTTTAGCAATTTCATTATACACGTTTTATTCTCCCAACATCGCGCTCGCACCAAATGTACTGGCTATTTGCATTAACGAAAATACGGAGGTAATAGGGTGAGCCACGTATTCATCAATCATAGAACGGGCTTGGCAAGCTAAATCGAAGGGATGTTGCTGGTGCAGGGTCTCGTATACGATGCTGGCCCTTCAGCCGCATCGCGCTTGCTAAGCATGAAGGATCTATAGTGGTCGAATCCCGCAGTGACGCGACTCTCGGCCCCTTTGACAATTCATCAGGACGTGTGACAAGTGGTCGCGATGCGTCGGGGGGCAACTTTTTCACGCGCCCGAACGACGGCTTGTCTAACAGGCAGTCCCCCGGCTGCGACTGATTGGCACCCGCGGGCGACGAGGTCCCCAGCCGATCGAGCTCGCCCACACCCGCGCCCATGTGAACACCACACGTCCGAGCGCGAGTGTCGACCGGCGCAGACAATGAGCTATTTTTATTTTGCAGGGATGCGAGCGGGGTCGGAGGCGGCGAGTCGAGCACGTCGCGGCCGATGGACGACGTGTGCCCGTGGGAGGAGGCGCTGGCCCCCGAGCCGTCCAAGTCGCAGCGTCCCCAGCAACAGCCGCAGCAGCAGCCGCCGCAGCCGCAGCGGAAGAACTCGACGCAGCTGGACTCGTGCTCCTCGTCGTCGGACGTGAGCTCGGCCATCGCCGAGGTGTCGGAGCGGCTGCGCAAGAGCGGCCCGGGCCAGCAGCAGCAGCCGCAGCAGCAGCAGCAGCCGACGCCGGGCATCCAGCGCAACTACAGCGTGGGCTCGGGCCAGCCGCGCGTCAAGCTGGCCGAGACGACGCGCGCGAGCGTCTCCACGTGCAACTTCCCCTCGCCCCAGCACTCGTTCGACCTGAGCTACGTGCCGACCGAGCACAAGCTCCAGCACCAGGCGAGCGCCGCGGCCGAGCTCACGCCCTCCGCCAGGGCCGTCGACACCGTGCCCGAGGAGGCCGAGCAGTCGCCACCGCAGCCCCAGCCCCCGAGGTATGCCTTGCCCGCCCAGCCTACATTCCTCTCGAGACTCTCCTTCCTCCAGCGCTCCGCGCAACTCTCAAGAATCGCCCGACGCGCGAGTCTAATAATTGACCGAAATCGTTGCGGAAGTTATTCGTGCGCTCTTGACACGACGAGTGCGCTTCAGACTCGAATGTCGGCGGACGTTTTTGACTTGAAGCTTGGCTGTCGGAAACGCGGTACACTTGGAGAGTTTTTTAATGGGTCAAATTTGCGAGCGGGTTTGGAAAAGAGTCGCGTCGTAACGGGCTTCTGTTCTCACCGCGTTTGACCGATTTGCATCCGAGACAATGGGCGAGGAGCGTTGGAGCGATCCGAGCGGAGAGGCAACTGTCGATCCAATGTGCGAATTTTGAATTTGTGCAGGTCGACGGCAAAGGCACCGCTTATAAGCATAAGCGCGATAGTGGGCGACTTGCCGGAGGAGCTGGAGCCCGGAGGGACGGAGGAGGAGCCGACGATGACGCCGAGCGAGACGCCCGACACGAGTAGCGACTGCGCCCAAATGAGCGAGCCGCTGACTCAGGCGCAGAGCGTGACCGAGGTCGAGGACGAGCTGTCCAAGCCCTCGACCTCGGCCGCCGGCCAAGCCAGGCCCCCCAGCTCAGCGGCTCCTGCTGCCAAGGCCGAGTCCGCGCGGGAACCGGACGCCCGCGCCGACAAGCCCGAGCAGCAGCAGCAGCAGCAGCAGCAAGCCTCCACCTCCGCGGCCGCCCAGCCCGGCGAGCAGCAGCCCGGCGAGCAGCAGCCCGGCGCCCAGCCCGCGCCGTCCAAGGAGCAGCGAGACAATAATAATGTTAACGAAGTTTGTCCATGGGAAGACGAGTGAGTTCACCCTCCTTCTTTTACTCTCCCTGTCTCTCCAACGGCCGAGTGACATACTCGCTCGAGTTGGATCCTGCATCGACTATCGGCTCTCGCATAGTTCACAGTGCTCGATTTATGACTCGGCAATCGTGTATCCTATATATGATCATTCATGTTCCTGCCAGTCTCTGGTGTAAATTGTCGTCTGTTCTTTGAAAGAAACATTTGCACTCTATCCACGTAGATATATCACATAAACAGAATGTTCTCGTGGCCTTTTCACGAGTACCATCAACTTTCTTTGCAATTTTTTCTCTCCTGACGTTGGAATAATTCTACGTAGGTTTCTCAAACACTTCTCAAACGCAAAAAAACTTGATTTTCGAAAAAATTTAAACGCTTGTTTTACTTGGTAGTTTCAACAAAAAAAAAAAATTCGACTCACCAGAAGACCACTTCACATTTGGGTCCTCAATTTTACACAAACTTTTGGTCGTAGTTTTTTCATACCGATACACGTGATATCTGCAGCCGTTTGACGTATAAACGTTTTGATTTTTCTGAGATACTAATCGGTCATTGATGATTTTATGCATGAAATGTATGTCTATAAATATGAAATGTCATACGTATAGATATAGATTGTTTGTAAAGGAAGATGACTGCGATGTCTTTGGAAAATCGAAATATTAACATGAATGAATGTAGATGTTAACGCAATTTGAGTAACATTGAACCACCTCCAAAAATTTCAGCGAGATCAAAGACCCAAATTCGAAGTGGTTTCCTGGTCAGTATCATTCACATCGATGACATATTTATATTAGGCACAAGGAATTGAATCTGTCTATGTTTTTCAGGGAAAACTGTAGAGTGGACGCGCCCTATGTAAAAACCTATGCGACTTTAGGTTATTTGTAAGTGCTTATCTCACGTTTTACACTTAATGAAGAACTTTACAAATTCAGTATCTCCGACTTCCTCTGAATTAACAAACTCGAGTAGCTAAGAATGTTTTGCATACAGTGTAGTAGAAATAATCTATTAATAGAAAATAATGAATCAAAAGTACACAAAGTAAGAAACTTAGAAGAATGAAAGATGTTATTGCAAGTAAACGAAAAATGGACAATTCATTGAATGATTTTTCATAATCGTTGCCAAGCCAAAATTTAAACTCAAATATTTAATAGTTGCACATTCATCTGTAACAATATGAGAATTAACTATATTGTCTTAGAAAAAGCAGAAAATTAACATATACGTGAAACACCACAATGGATAAGAAGAAATTACATAATAACATGGCCTAACCAATGACTTTCACCGTCGAGCAAAGTGACGAAACAATTTTGACGAATGCTTTTAATGAAAACATTTGGAAAACAAATAACTATTATAAAGAATTTCGATCTAGCGAATATATGCATTGTGTCATAGATACATTCACGAGATTTTTCGTGCGCACAGAGTTTCTTGAGATTTAGAATAATTGCATAACAGCACCTCAGTAGAGAGTTTTCAATTCGTCTATCGATGAGAAAATCTTACAAAAAAAAATTTAATCTTGTTGTTTGTAAACTTGTTGTATTCATGATAAAAATATTGAATTGTATTTATTATTAAAAGTGCCATGTGCAGTCTCGATGTAGTGTTGTATCAGAATTAGAAGAGTAATTCAAATTACTCAGTTAGCTGATCATTGTTGAATACTCAATACGGACGTTTGATTCTAGTCCTAGGTTGGTTCATTTATCGGGATACGTTCCAGAGGATTCTGTCAATAATGAGCCCACTGACCAATCCCCTGGATCGATCCCCGCAAAGTTTTACACTTCGGTGCTACATAAAATTATGGCAATTTGTTCAAATACACCTTATGAGAGTTGAATTTCTAAAATGTTTATCGAAGAAAAAGTACGTGTTACATTTTTTTCAACGGTCCAATAGTTATGATAGTTTGAGAAATACTGTTTGATGAGTCACGAGAGCAAATATACTACACATTTATACCATGTAGTAAACGAAGAATCTCACCATTTTATTCATATTTATACATCTTCTTCTATGAAATAATGGATAAGTTCACAATGGCGAAATCTATAAGTCAGATAGAAGTTGAAATAATTCAATTTAGTACCCCAGCTCCAGATGAAGCCGTTAGGTGGGAAAATAAAATGGTCGATGTTCCTCATTCACTATATATGTATTACTGTACTCTTGTGGCTCTTTAAACTCGAATTCTATCTAAAAAAATTATAATTGTCACAATTGATTATGAAATAGATGAATAAAATGAAATAACCCAAGAAAATTTTATCTTGGTAATAAAGTAAGTACGTGTTGTTAGAAAGCACTAAACAATTTCAGTGCGCTCTCTAGTTCGATATTGATGTTTTTTCGTGTCTAACTGTTATATAATGAAAAAAACTAGTCAACGTGGATTCGATGTGTACTGTAGTCATTGTGTATACCATATACTTTGCCTAGATGAGAGCCGTGAAAGCTCAACGAGAGAAAATATGTGCCGGTGTCCGTCAAGCCAATGGCGCCGTGCATCAGAATATTTTCACTTCGATGTCATCAAGAGCTTGTATGTGCGCGTGCATGCGTATGCGTGTGTGTCTTAACTTTCGTATATTATTCATTCTATCATATTTAGTGCCCAATACTCAAAATGCGACAAATATGTGCCTCGATAAGAGGTAGTGATTCTTTGCAAATTCTAAATATCAAGAAGGTATCGTCCTTCTTTGTTATAGTGAAATTCGGAGCTCGGTTGTCGAGTTCTAGCCACATGCTACTGAACAAAATATACTCTTGAAAGATATCGAAGAAATAAAAGTGAATGAATCGAATCATGAAAAATAAATGATTTATCTGATATTGCTTATCTAAGCTCTTGCTAGACGAAAGTTTTGTCACAGAATTGTTGAAAAAAATTTCGGAACTTTATAGGAACAAAAACTCTTTACTTCAGATATGGTGTGCAACTATTTAAACATAATAATGAGTTTAACTCATGGCTATAACGAATAAAATGCCATTAAACTGCAGCAAAGTTTTTCATAGTTTTGGAATATATATGAATATGATCGAATGTGAAATTTTTTTAGATACTCGAGTTTGATTATCGAAGAAAAAGCGTGAAAGGTAATTTATTATAACGATATTATTAATTGAAGCTCAGTTCAAGTTTAGTGTCGTTCTTGTTCGTTAAAAGAGACAAGAAAAAAAAATATATATACATAATATATGTAAGTTGAAAGTTTTGCTGCCGACTAAGAATGATGATGCGATCTTTGGAGCGAATAAAAGGACATTTGATTGCTGTATCAGCGTAGTTTTTCTCTTTTTCGATAAGAGAAGAAAATTATCTTTGAATATTGAACAAGTGAGATTCAGAATGAAGTTTTCGAAAAGTCACGAATTAAGTGTACGTCTAGAAGAAGTAAACGATTAATAAAAACATAAGTGGTTTGAAAAGCGACGTTCGTTCGTCATTGTATGCGCTTATCGTTTTATTGACACACGTGATTAGAAAGAGACGAACTTGTTACCTATATGTACAATTGTACCGAATGATATTACATAAAACGTCATCGCACACATACGGGCGTCGAGGGGGCACACGCAAGTTTATATTATACTCTTTCATGTCAGAAAATTATATTTATTTGATTTGAATTGTAGTCTCAGAGTGATATGCCAAAATAATGGTTCGAAGGACACTTGAGAAGTCGGTGATTGATTACCATTCATGTAAAAAATAGATTTAATGAAAAACTTTTATTTTCATTTTGCATCACATAATCTATCTGTTCGAATCATACGTAAGTTGCCGATTAGAATATCATTTGATAGTGACGTGATCGTACTATTATACATCCATTTTCATTGGCGAAATTCTGAAATTTTGTTCATGAATAAGAATACTCATTAAAAATATATATCGATTTGGTTTTTAATTATTTTAAATATATATTATCAAATTTAATTTTTATTTCTAATTATATACGATCCGTTATGAGTTTTCATAACTATTGAATCAATTGATAATCATCATTCCTTTCCAGCACTTGAAAAACTATTTTTGTGATTTTTAATGTCTTCACAAATTTTAAAATATTAATTGTAAGGTGCCTTTTATTGACGAACATGATTTTCATTTACGTCGTCGTACAGTTCCCGTAATAAATACATTTATATGATGTACAAATTTATAAATGTAAAATGTACAAAGTAAATTTAAATGTTTTATAATAATTTAAGGAACAAAATATTTTATTGGTAAGCTTGGAAGAAGTGAACCGTGATAGCGTCATTGAGCACAAATTGTAGATTTACGAAGAAAATAATTATCTAATTGTAGTATTTAGTAAATCTCTTTTTTTACTATTTATCTCATTGTCAGGATAAACTATGAAAATCAAATGACTGGCTACTTTCTTGATGACTACAAAAAAATTCAATTTTCCGATACTTTAATAATGAAAAGACTAATAACTTTTGATGAAAAAAAAGTTTTCCATAATCGTTTTTCTTAAGGAAAAAAAATTTGCGTTGACTTTATTATCAATCACGATTTTTTTTTATGTGTAAGGAAACGAATGATTAGACAACAGATCAATTGGAAGACTGAAAACGTACCTGAAGAAATGAACTCAGAAATGAAAAACGTAGATAACATGGGGAGAAATTGTTGCTCAAAATGATCAACTTGAGTGTGTACCCCTCGCACTCCAAAACTCATTGTTAGACTTGAAAATAAATATTAAAAACAGTTGCGAAAAAAATTTATAGAATTATCAAATTTATTCATAATTTTATTTGTTTCGTTCATTTTCGAACATTACAGATATATGGATTTAACATTTTTCGCTTTAGTATTTGATAAATTCGTAGAAAAATTTAGACTGTTGAAAATGAATCACTCAAACGATTATCACCAAAATAAAAAGAATATAAATATTATTGTCACTAACAAGGTGTAATTTTAAAATATGTCTCATGCGATCGAATTTTTTCATTGAGCTCAAGAATCGTGCGAAATGGTGCTTATACTGCATTAGAATATTAATAAAATCATGTTAATTTATTTATAAAAGTCATATGCATTTTTAGTGCAAATATATGCTTCGTGTCATTAGAAAAATGCATAATTGAACATCTGTATATCAAAATTCATATTTATATTGTTTGATCATGGCAGTAATCGATTTGAATCACTTTTCGAGTATTTCATTTATTTTCTTACAAATTCATTAGTAGATATAAAATATTTATAAAGAATTTCGAGGTCATGTAAAAATGCAAAAAACATAATTAGAAAAGTTAGGGTGTCGCGTTTAAGGAATCTTCTTAATAAATTTTCGAAGATGCACTCTCAATGGTTGTAGTGCACAAAACTAATTCGAAAGAAAAAAATAATATCAAGAATGCACAGTAAAAAACTGAAAAGTGATTCAATAGTTTCAAAGCTTGAGACTTAGAAGAATTATTCTTCGAAAGTCGATATATATATGTGTGTGTATATATCGGATCAAAATAGAAGAAATTCACTTTCCGTAAAAAATCCAAAGCAGCTTGCAAGTAATACGTACAATAAAGGGAAGAAACAGATCTTAGAGAGGGATGATAACAATATATATTACTTTGTTCGAAATATCGTTCTCAAGTAAGTGCCATAGGCGCTCGTACTTATAAATATATATATGTTTGTGCGTGTATATATGTGTATATATATATGTATGTATGTATACATATATACATGCATACATTTATAAATTGTTCGCCGACCTTTCCGCGCTTAACGTCGATCGATCGCCTCCCCACACAAATCTCGCATAGGTGCTAAATTTTAACTGAATGTTATAAAAGTGAGAAAAATTATCGATAAGGAAAAAAGATTCAAGGATTTAACGCAACAAGACAATTTTCAAGTCTCTCGTCTTTCTAACTCTTCTCAATGGATGATAGAATACAAGAAACTAGACCGATGAATATATAACGACTGAAAACTCAAAACGTCTCGTGAAAACTATGCGTAAAGAATAATACTTTGAACGTAAGAACCTCGTTGAATAAAAAAGCGAGAACGAAACAGAAAAATAGTGGATTATAAAAACCCATTGTATTGATGATGATCTTCATCTAATTCATAAAAGAAAAAAATGTGTTTATTACATATGCAAAATACTCGTAATATAATTGTAATTTAAATTAAAAATAATATCCTCGAAGCCGCGAAAGTTTGTGCTAAATTCTGGAGTGATCTTACCAAGACTAAACAATTTCTCAAATCATGATAAAACACTATGGACGTTGATTAGCTTCGTAGCGCGGTAGATCGGTGACCAAATGGAAAAAAAAGAGAAAAAAAGATAAAAAATCATATTACTTGAAATTTCAAGAGCTGGTGATGTCTTTATAACGCACTTCGTCAGTGAACTAGTGGCCAAAGGCATCGAATACCAACTAATTTTTCAATAGCACAATCTTCATCATTCTATAGATGCAGCTTTTATTCAGATTTACTTATTATTTTATATTCGATTTGTGTCTTATTACTTATGGTATTATATTTGTTGTTGAAAATATAAATTATTTTTATTCGTATTGTTTTATCATTGTTAATGTTAAAATTACGGTATTAAAATCTAATGTAAGAACGTGTGATATGAGCGAATGGCAGAAACTGAAAATGTCGTACAAGGAAAAGAAATAAAAATAGAGTGAGAAAGCTGAGGGTCGAAGGATGAAAGGAATGAAAGGAAACGGAAGTGAAAAAGATGAGAAAGAAGTAAATGAAAAATGTTACTAGATAGAATCATACCGTTATAGAATGTAAAAGGCTTTAGTGTATATAGTTTTGTAAAGTGTTACTAGCGAACGAGGATTCGTAGTTGTGATCGCCTTTTTGTGCCGGTGGTTCAATCGCCGGCACTCGTGCGAATCTAATTGAAATGTTGAAAAAAATTATATTAAGTATATGACGATCAGACAAGGGAGAGAAAAGTGGTGTACGGTGAACGCGGTGATTTTAGGAAAAGATTATGCAAGTGTTGTGGAAAAACAAACAAGGACAACTATGAAAGAAGAACTGTTATCGAAATGACGAGTAAATAATAATCGACTGTTTCATTAAAAAACGCTAATGTATACAATATATTATATATACATATACAAGGGCATTATATATAATATATGATACATGCATTAATATGTAAGCTGTCAAATAGTATGTCCTAAAATATCAAATATAGTGCCATTAAATTAATGTTGTGTTATATGTTTCTTCAAAAAAACGATACTTTTCAGTCTACATCAAAACAAAACACTTTATTTTAAAACATTTTTTTCACGATAGATATTTCAATAAAATAGGAAACTTATTGCTTGTGTCTATCTTTCAACTGTAGGCTGAGCATTATTCCCACCCTGATTTTCTTTATTGCCTTTGTAATAATTCATCAACTCATTTCCTTCTATACTATAAAAATTAACTTCTACTGTCACGAGAATCAGCATTAAAAATGTTTTTTGACTTGTTTTCCGAAGCTTATACATTTATCAAGAACTTGGAATGAAATGATCTGTGAAGTGTATTCTAAATCTTCTTACTCTTACATATGATGAAAAAAATTCTCGAAATCCAATTGAACATTTGATTTATGCAAAAGTCAGGTTTGATCATGCAGATAATCACGTGTATTTGTAAGAGCTATTAAGAGAATTTCAACGGTACATAACATATCGTTTGAAGCCGGGGAGTACACGACAAAGTGAATCGCCTCTAGGCTTTGGCGATGTACAAGAGATAACTAAAGTACACCTCCAGAACTTTCATATCGTATATTAGATCCTGCAAACTTTCACAAATGATACTAGGCTAACTCCTTTACGACCTGGGTATAGAATTTCGCTTTTGACTGAAAACCGATTGTCTTTCTGTATTTTGTCTCATACAGTAGATTTATGGTAATTGTTTCACTTGACATGAAATCATAAGAATCGAAGAATGAATTTATAAAATCATATATAATTCAGTGGCACTCTAGTGTTAACACTAGGCGAGTAAAGGTAGCTGGTGAAGGTGGGGCACTATATATACATTAAATTTGGGTACGGATTTTTCAATATCATGAAAAAATCCAGATAGACCTTAATTTTTGTTATCTGATACATTTCTTATTAGTACTTAATTTTTCATTATAAACAATAAACTCAGTAAAAATCGGTGTAAAGCGGATTCACCGGAGAAAATTCAGTTTTTATGAATTTGAAACATAAATTGTCAGATTCGAATCTTTTGTCAGTCATAAAGAAGCAAGCAAGTATACAATACGGATCTTACAACATTTTAAGAATGTTTGCCTATTTATATTAGATATTGTTTTCATATTTGTATAATGCACATATAATTGGTAAGCATAAAAAGGAAAGGGGACAAAAAATCGTTGGTTATCCTTGGAATTTCTATTTTATTGAATTAACTATTTCATACCCAATGTTCCTACATATTGTTTGAATTACACGTGTTATATATTGTTCTTATATTGGAATAGTATATCAATATGAAGAAAACTTTTTAATGCTTTATTTAGTTTTATTAGAAAATGATTGAAACCTTTTCATAATAATCATCACACTTGAACAAGTAACTTGAAGAATTATAGATAAATTAACCGTCTACGTTTTAAGGTAACTCGAAGTGAAGATTGTTCCAAGAATCATTTACAATTTGGCAAGAAGCGATTTTTTTTCATCTATTTTATTTTCAATATTTCAATTAAGTCCCGACATGACCTACTTTATCCGCTGTTTATCATATATCTATTTATCATTTATCGAACTAATAAGAAAGTTGATTATCACAATTTTTACGCGAAAAAGAAAACCATTCGTATCTTTTATATCCTCACAACACACATGATTCATAATAATCGATATCATTGAAATATGGCAATAATATAGTACAAGCGAATGTAGTTGAGTTCTTTGAGTAAGTACATATGGTTTTTCAACTGAGTACAAAGAGAAAATATTATAATATAGCGAAATTATTTCATACTTTGAAAATGTTCACTCTCACATTTTGTTCTCTAATTCAGAATGGCACTTTCCAATACAATTGCGTAACTAGCGCATTGTTTCACGCACACGTGTAAAACAGGACACAAGTATGAAAACGAAATTTCAGTTGCATACTACATTTTATGCCACCAGGCTTAAAATGTAACTCATTTGGGATTAGAGTAAAACTGATGTAAGATAAATGTGAGTATGCACGTGTTGTGCATTACGGCAAAACATCTCGTACATTTCGATCCTATAGTGCTAAAGAGTTGAATCTCGCAAAAACCATCTTTTACATGTATAGAGAACTAACAAGATCCGAGACCCAAAGTTCTGATACTCTCCTTGTAAGTATATTTTATTTTATTACATTAACACTATTTACGTACGGAGAGCCATCCATAAAACATATCGTTCAATATATGTGCAAAAGGTGATTTTCACAATCTTGCGAGAACCAACTGTTTTCCACTGCAGTATCAAAGGAAACTATTCCTGAACACTTTTGTTATAATGTTTATACATGCGCTTCTACAGATAGTATTAATGGAAATTATCCGAAAAATCTCTTGATAAATAAATTTTTGAAGTTTTATTCTTTTTTAGAAATACGAATTTTTTTACTACATTTATTGTTTCATCGGCACATGCGATAATCACATCTATTATTATATTAAGGTACAGTAATTCAAGTATTCATATAAAACTTTGTAGCAGAAGTTTATCACCTTGGGTCTATCAAGCTTCATCAATCAAGTATGTATGTACTTCTGTTCATATTGATTGGAATTGAATTTTATGATGAACTGCATCATGAAGTTTGGATTTTGTCGTGAGATTCATTACTTTCACAGCTTCCCATTATAAACATCATCCACCAATGCTCTGATTTTAAGATCAATAACAACTGCATCGTTTTACTGGACACTTACTGGGGTATACTAAGCACTGATCCAGACAATACTCTGTCGCTCCCTCTTTCCCAGCCAAGTCTCCGATTGGTTCACATACCTCCCTAAAAAAGAAAATTCAATTTTATTTCATCTTGTCACCTTTAGACGCGTATAAAAAGAAAATACGTACGGGCATGAACATATCGAGGAAGGGCAATTTGGTGGGTATCGAAGACAATTTGTTTGACACCACGTATCCATTGCGGGCATTCGGCGGTAGAAATATTTTGGAACACAAACTTGAGATCTAGAAAAAGAAATTTGATTACTACAACTTCAAAGGATCATACTTGATTTTAAAATGTACAGCAATTGTTCTTGGAGTGTAAGAATTAGTAAATTATGCAGCTGAGCACGTGTGGGCATTTTTCGGATTATAACCTGAGTCAAGCCAGTTGCATACCGAATGTTTGGTTACGAGGGAGAAACATGTGTTTTCGCATGAATGGTACCTTTCTCCCACTGGAGACGTAATATATGCACCTTGCTCATCTAAGCTATTTTGGTATGCGCAAACTTACGACCCTCGCTCCGCGCATGTCGATAGCGTTTTGCGTACCAAAATTACCTGACCTCGCTCAACTGTATAATATACTATGCTACATTTTGACGAGATAGAACTGTGGAAATAATGCAATCAACCTAGGGTCTTCAAATTTACAAATATTGAAATTATTAAAGTAACCTTGTATAAGGTGAAAACTAATTATTGAAGTTTATCGAACAAACTTCTGAATTGGTTTAATATAAAATGTACCTGATAACGAGGGGGAAAACGTTGCTCGGCTTTATGTAATCTCTGTAGTATAGCAAAAACGGATTGTCCTGTTGGGCAAAGCTTGGTGGTAAGCCTGCTGCGCTAGTTACGATGCTTATGTCTGCACAGTTTCGGAAAGTTTCAGCTTTCCCACAACCAACAGCCTCAGTGCCATTATCACAAGTTCCCCACATGTTCCCTATTATAAAATATAATTATGATTCTTATATAGACAGTATTTAAAAATAGAATTTCAGCGTAATAGCAGTAAATTTATAACGTGATTTTCAGCGAGTAGAAAAAATTGAAAATCAAAATAAACTGGTTCGAATCATAATGGTTGTCTATTTGAAAAAATCTTCTGGTACCTGTATAGTAAGTCCACTGGAGTACACACTGAGTACATGTGAGATAAGGTGGTAGCTGCACCTTGTAATTGAAAACTGCCTTTTTATCTGAGTCCGGTGGTATAACAAACTGAACATCTCTGGTCCCGGCTAAATACAGTGGATAACTGTAGGTGGGATCAATAATGATTATAAATGACAGGTATTGATAATATTATATTTTTCTTTTCCGAAGATTTTCATTTTTAAAGTATGTTAGTGTTAAACGATTTCGTAAAAAGATAAATCCGTATTCTCAATTATAAAATTCCAATAAGTGCCAAAGAGGCTACTGAAGTATTAGTAGCAGAATAATATTATATCTACAATTCACATAACATAATGAGAAGGAATATAGTAAGAGGGAGAGACAATGGATTATAAAATAAAAAATTCGATCACATTAACAAAATGACTCTATGCATTGTTATTACTGCAATATTAACGTTTCTTCTACTATAACAATATATTGAATTGTTTAATTATCTAACACATTTTTTTATAATTTGTATGTAAAGACCAGATTTAATGCATAACATTATTTGAAATTTTACCTCATATTTTAGCGAAAACAAGCGTAAATTTAGATATTGTTTTGAAATAATGATAGATATTACATAAGAACTTATTTCATTAAAATTTATAATTTACGTTTTATTCGATAACAAAACTTGAAAAAACTTTGAATGAAAAAATCTCACCTATCGAAACACTCTTGCGTAGCTTCTTTGGCCGGGTTATTGTTAGGACAAACGTACATTTCGAAATAACCTTGGTGATTGGACGTGAGTTCCACTTCAACGTCGATTTCCTACAAGAGTAAAGAATCAGTAAGAGAATCATTTTCTAAAAAATTAAGTATGTTTTGATTTTATTTTACGATTCTAATGGACACGCCTCAAATCTGAGACAACAATAAAATGTACAAATAGACTAATATATCTGATAAGAATGGAAATTGAAATTTCCCGAACCAAATTAGAAGGAATCACTAATGAATGGAATTTTTAGTTTTCATTCTTTGCCAAACCATCTCGTTCGATATATGTGAAATGGCTACTTATGTTAAGAAAATCAAAATAAGCAGAAATAATTCGGGAGTTATTTTTGATAAGTTCGCCAACGCGACTGAGAGGATGTCCAGGCAAACTATAGATTGTCGTCTGAGTGGGCTATTTCGGCAATACAGAATGGACACGGTAGTTGGTAGAATATTGATGAAGAGCGTTCCGCAAAGCCTTAAGGAATAGAGCTCACCTGTCCAACTTGATAATGCCTGACAATCGTTCCCTTGGCGTATTCACCACCAGCCTCGTGGGGCCTCGGATTCTCAAGGTGATGAGCGTCACCGCAGACGCCACACTTGCCTCCATTCTGATGCCATTGAACTAATGAAAAATTTGAACATTAAACTCAATATTAATTCAATTATATATTATCAATTATTAGAAATGAAATATTACATCGAACTACGAGATAATATTTCTGTACATAAATCTCAAGAGAGGTCAGATTTTTGTTCATCGTAGTATTGTTTGAATAATTGTAGTCACTCTGTGAGGTATTCAATAACTGTTCACGAAAGAAATCTACACAAAATACATTTTTCTAAGAACTACGGTAATCATCATTTACGAAAAATTTTAATCTTGTTTACACATTCATTTTTCATCTTTCTATAATTACAATCTCGGAAGCTGAATGTTTTAATGTGTTCTGTTATTTTTTTTTAACGCTCAAATATTGGTTGATAAAATGATCGTTAGTGAGAGTGATTAAGATTGATGTCTCCGCATCAGCACAACAAAATTGTACGTACCATATAAAACCGTCATGGCAAATGCGATAAATCCATGCGTTAATTCCATCGGAATAATCGGAATAATAATGGAAAAGTTGAAAAATGATATCATATAGAGATGACCGTAGTTTTCAGTATGAACAACCCGAACAACTCCGCGACGTCGACGTACTTTCGATCACATTGGCGGCCGTGACCGCCACTCTGATTTACGTACATCAGAAAAAGCGACTATATTATATTAGTATATGAAAGACGAACCTGCATACCCGCCACAATAAAGCTCGTTGTCGTTGTAATTGACGGGATTGGGAAAGCCGAACCGCCACATGCTGTTGCGAGACGGTGGATCCATCAGCCGCCCGTGACCCGCGACTCCGGCATCCTCAGATAACTGAATCGATAATTCAATCAATTGAAGCCCAAGTATGCAATTTTACGTGTATTCATAATAGGACACTAACAAGGGGACATTACACACTCCAGGTAATTAATCACGACTAAATTTTGAGTGATAGTTTTTAAGTATCTTCAAACGGTATATATCTACAGCCATTTCAGCCAATGCCTCGATTTCCCGGAGACATTCGCAAATCATTGATTCTATGTATGAATACTGTATCTATATTCATGGGCTTCAATTTCCCGGATATATTGTCAAATTTTATACAAAGTATATATGCGCAACATTTCTCATATTACATGTATTACATGCATAAAGTCAGCTACTTAGAATGAACGAATGCAAGTGTAAACTGTTTGGGTATCAAAAAAACTACCTGCGAAAGTTACAGTGGAATTTGCTGACCCAAATCTTAAGAGTAAGTTTCATTGTGAATGGTCACCAGGAGAATGCAGTGTCCCCTTTTAAGTATTTTTTGTTACTTTATTGATCCAATTAGCAATGCAATAAAAATTCCAAATTTTCATGGGTTACAATAAATATTTTTTTTGTGGGTGAAGTAACGATCTGTTTAAGGCGATCGAACCTTGATCGATGCGGATCCGGTAAAATTGCGAGAGAGGTGAATTCATGCTCCAGGGATGTAAGGATAATTCGTCTGCCCGGTGGCGCATTAGGCAGTGCTAATAACCGGAGATCAGGAGGGTGCTGGTTCGAATCCAGCCCGGGGAGCGTGAATTTTTTCTCTCGCAATCTTACTTTTCAATAAATGTGGAATGGTCCACTGAAGACTGGTAAATTAATATTTATCGAATAAATATTATTGTGAAATCAAAGTTTAGAAAAATTGACTGATTTGAAAAAGTGAAAATCAATTGGGTTTATATGATATTAAAAATATAATAGTATATAACTCTATTCATTATACAGATTAATATAGATTATACAGAATATAACATCATACAGATAGTTGGAGTAATTTAATTCAACTTACCAATAATATGAAAAAAGTGACAATAAAAGAAACACTTTTAAGCCTCACAGTTCTCAATCCCATGTTGTATATAAATCTGAAAAAATAAGCTCACTTATTATCATTATTTAACTACTATTTGATCCGACAAAGTCTACCGTCAGATCGGGAAAATGATAATAACGTCAGTCACGAGTGTATATAAAAACTATTGATTCATCAAGACCGGTGAATTCTTCAATTTATCCAAATACATACAGTATAATCCCACAAAGCATGGAGAAAGGATCCGCTTTCAAATTATACATTCACATACGGATGCGTAAAAAATAAGAGTAATAATTCTTCCCGGGTTTCAGATGCTATCACACTGGTACGGATCCGTTAAAGTTTAGCATGAGGCTCCTCGGATAATCGGTTTTGCTGGTCTCGATTAATTCCTGCTCGAATAATGCATGAATTTTTTCAGATTTTTTTTTTCACCAATGTTGAGGTCATCGGACGCATTATGTGTTCCCTGTTCAACCAAGTATCTCTCAAGCTGATCTGTCAAAATAACAGATTTACGAGTCTAACGATAACGTTAATACTTGCGTTAATACAACGTTATACCTTGTCGATATTTTTATTTGAAATTCATAGTTCCTGGTTTCAAAATTAATTTGACAAGCTGATATACTCATAGTGATGCAAAACATTAATTTTCGACAGGATAGAATGTATATATAAATATTTGAATAAAATTCTATTCAAATGATAGATTACCGATTTTTAACTAGAATTATATATAAAGAATATAAGAATCAACTTTTCTCTGTTAAAAACATTTATCTACGATTTAGGTCAAAGGGCATTGTTACATAAGCAATCATTATTATACTGCTAACGAAATGAAATAAACCAAAGAATGAATTCAATGATGAAATTAACGATTTTCATTCACCTCAATCTCCATGATAAAAATGGCGTAGAAGTTCACATTAGTTTTTCAGTCAAGTGAAAGTTTTGCACTTATATGAGCAGAATAAAGTCTTGTTTGAAGTGGTGACCTTTTGTGACAATCGGCGTAGATTACAACATTAGTTACACAAAGTTTTAGAATGAGTTGTTTTTCCCAACTCCTGTTTAATTGAAATACTTAACCCTTCCCTTCTATCGTAACCCAGCTTCAATTACATGAATGTTGTTCGTGCGTATACTTATAACAGGACATGACTTGAAGAGAACCCATGCATAAATATTAGTCTTACATTATCATAGTATTAAGTCTATTACGGTGAAAAATTGTGTTTGTCCTGTTGAATATATTAGATCATAGGTAGAACATACTTTATCAAGTTTCCGTTGGTTTTTCATTCAATCTTCTTACAAAAACAAAGATATGACTTTTCTGTATCAAAACTGTGATCGACCCTTGATGAATTTTATATAGAAAAATTGAATTCTCTGATCAGTCTGCATACTAGAGTCTGATGCTGTCGAAAATTAAGAAAACGTTGAAATCAAATGAACTGTATTGAAAATTTGAGGGAATTTTTTATTTTTTTAATAGGTTACTTATTTTCATTATCTTATAACGGATTATTATGCGTTGTTGTTATTAGAGACAGAATATGAATCCATGGTAAGGAAGTTCGATGTAAATGAAGCATTTTCATAATATTAGGATATAATATTTATAATTTAGAGAAAATCATATCTCACCATGTGATCTCAGGTTTCATATTTATTTCCACTGAATGCATCTTCAGTAACAATTTGGTTATCATAGACAAATAATTAATTATATCGTACATCGTTACCGTTCTAGTCGTGAACTTCTTTGTTCGAAGTAAAAAAAATAATAGCTCAATGGATTTTCTCGTCGTACATATAACAAGAATTAACGCTACCGATGAATAATGACATTAAACCTATGCTCTTATTGCTATAACAATGCAGACAAATGTCTTATAAGTGTATTGAACGAATATTAAACAATTGGGTATATTGAATATTAGCTTATTGATAATCTTCACATTACGAGATCCCGCTGATACATTCTTCCTAATACATGAAATGGGATTTTTCCAATAGACAGTTTTTCCTTGCATTCGGAACTGGGAACAAAAATGAACGTGTGGCATGCGATGGAACGAAGCGTGCATGCGACCATCGGGTTGATTGAGAATCGACGAACGAGATGGGAAGCTAGACTTGCAGCACCCCGTGACTGTTGCGGTAGAGCTCTTCTATGAGGGCGAGGTGGCTGCTGACCAAGATCTTGTAGCCGTCTGTTTTCATGAGCTGAGCGGCGTTTCTGTTGAAGTACTGCATCGCCTGGAGCTTCAGGTCTTGGGCGTGGTGCTCGTGCGCCAGGACGAGTATGTCGATGACGTTGTTGACGCTGAGCTGGGCGGCCATGTTCTTGGTGGCGAGGTCCCTCAGGTCGGGCAGGCTGAGCTCGACCCCCGCGAGGAACAGCTCCTTCATCTCGACCCCGTCGGACACCTCGCCCGAGTAAATGAAGCTGAGCACCTGCTCGAACACGCCCGGCCTCAAGTTCGACACGAGCAGGTGGCTCGGTCGCCCGGCCGAGGCCTTGAGCTCCTTCGCGAAGTAGCTGCTCCTCGCGGCGAGCAGCACCCGGTGCGCGTCGAACTTCTTGTCCCCGGCGACGATCACCACGTCGCTGTACTCCTTCTGCTTGATCAGCAGCTTGAGGTCGCTGGCGACCTTGAGCCGGGGGTCGGTGCAGGGCCCGCGGCCGTAGATGCGCGACGGCGGGGGTGGCTGCGACGGCGTTTGCGACGTCTGCACCAGCGTCGCGCGCGTTACCGACAGCTCCGGCGGGCTGGACTTCTTCGCCCTCGCCCGCTTCATCCGCTGCGGCGACAGCTTCAGGAAGCTGTTCGTCGCTGCGCACACTTTGCCCGGCTTCCCGTTCACCTGCGTCGACATCTTCACCATCCGCTCGTGTCTTATTGTCCCTGTCTTCCCGAACAACGACAGCTCGTTAATTGGGTTGTGCGTGCTCCAAATGTATCGTGGACGATCGTCAGTAAGATAGGTTGTACCTGTTGTTTCACTCGAAAGCCAGCAGCAAACACAACTTGCGACTGCAACTTTTTACTATCTGCAAGGCCGAACTTGTAACCTATATACCCCCCCACACACACAAAATACACCCGATGCGTCTTTGTTTTTTCTTTCTTTTCGATCGATGTCGGTCATGCAGAAATTTCATCTCGACGATAGAATCATAACAAAGTATGAATAATAGCAAATGAAATGAAATACGAAACAAAGTTTGTATACACAGTGAAGATTGCTTTTCTATCGATTTGATAATATTAGACGTATAGTTGATGATAATATTTTCCATAAGCATAAATATGAAGAGTGTACTTCTTGCTATGTTGTAACAAGTGGTATGTATGTATGTATGTACACGAAAAATTGTACGATAAAAATAATAATACTGTCAAATAATCCTGTTTTGACTGAAGTAACTGTCCGAGTTTCATAAAATGATGAGAAGCAGGCACAACTCAAAGTAAAAAAGAAATAGAGTTTAATTCCGAGTATTATTTTATTTATTCATTCATTTTGATTAGGTAATACTCAATGGAAAACTTGCCAACGGATAAAGAGTAAACTTTAAAGTCAACTCCGAGATGGAATGAAAAGATCTGGCTTCCTCTTAATCTGGAGATCAAGAGAAAAAAGTTCACGTAGAATTTATCGTGAACAAGAATCATTGGAGTGTATGATTTGCATACGTTGATGAATAAATGTAATCAATATAGAAAAAAATAGTTGAGTTAATGAAAAAAAGGGTAGAATTAGCTCGAGAAAAATGAATGATCCATGGATTCACTCATACAATCCCATACCAGTAAATGATTCGTTATAAAAACATCTAAAAAGAAGGACATAATTTCCGTTACTCAAGTATGTCCTGGACGTTCTTTCGTAAAGTAATAATAAATAAAAAAGACACATTCGAGCGACAATTGAATGAAGTTCCGACCTTTACGCAGCTGACGTACAGTCAGACAGCCATACAGACACTATGGTGAAGCTCAAAAAAGCATGAATGAATAAAAATAAAAATCGCGGCAATCGGCTAAAACCTTTCTGGTGCTTTTCATATTTCTGCAGCTCTTCGTGCGATAATGCCATGTATATTGTGGATAAGGTGAATATGTGAACATATTTATTATTCGTGGGTATGAAAATGACAAAAGAAGGCCGATGAATTTGGGCCACATACAAAGATTACATCCATGCAATTGAAGAATGCACAATAGATCGTTTACAACACCAGCGTCGACTCTTTCACATCCAACCAATCACACTCCCATTCATCTTCTCTGTATCGTCTCTAACGAGTGCTCGAGTTCTTATACATATAAAAAAAAAACAATTCTTTCGGAAAACACAATAAATCAGTGTTCATGTAAGTATTGTCAATGGCCGTAACATACATACTCCAAAAGTCCTTAATGCATAAAAACAAAATCTATTTGAAATATGATAGGCGGAAAAAATTTCTGTAAAAGCGACAATCGCGGCAATCTAACTTTGACTCCAATAATAAGTAGGTCATATCGACGTAACTTGAATCAAGTTCATACTATCCTGCGTAATGAAATATTCAATAGCGCCCCTGTTATAATCTTTTACTATTTTACGAAAAGTGAGGCCGATTATATATTCTTCATTAATCGGAGAATCCAATAAATTCACATAGAAAAAAGAAAATGACGCCGCTAGTGAACATCATTGTCCAATTGACCGTGACCGCACGAATAATCCTGTTAGATAACTGTAGAGAATTTTCTCGATTTTAGAAAATAGCATCGAATTTTGACAATGAAACGAGCATATTTTGCTCTCACCTTAGAACCATACGGTGCGAGTGATTTATTCTTGACCTCGAAGAGTTTTGAAAGACATATGCTGCTTATTCGCAGGTGAGAGAAGTTTTACTTGTTGTTATACTTGTGTTCTTTATGTAGCTAGAGGGTATTCCATCAGGCGTTGTGCTAATTTGAAAACACTTTTGTTCCTGTATTCTAACAGTTCTTTCAAATATATGTTGCCTACTTCACTGATATACAGGCAACGTAAATTATATTCATTGAATTCGTTTCACCTCACCTACAGAATCGTAGACTCTATTCCTGGCTGTGTACATCTAAATTTTTTAAATGCATTAATTTACACTACTACGATTTGGTGCTTCAGATCTCACCTTAAACTGTAAATGCACACTTCGCGTCTGTGGTGGATGCAGGAAATATTCGCGCCACCAAGATTTTGAATTCAATCATCATATGCTCCGTTCGACCAACATTTCATGATTATTTCTTTAGAAAAAAAAATGAGAATAAAGTATGAAAATCATATAAAAAAGTGTAGAGACATACGTTTTATCCAAAATACACAACTTGTTCAACTGAGTGAGTAAATGAGTCATCCCACAAAAATATCTATTTAGGGACTTAGCAATTGGTTTTTTTAACCCTCTAAGCATCGGGTTCCAGAAGCCTATATACTGTGAATGTTCCGTTGAGGACGTAAGCAAGCTACATATCTTTTTTCAGAAAGAGAAAGAGAAGAAAATGGCACGGAACGGACTGCGGATATTTCTTTGTCAAGGACGTGGCGAAATTCGTGAGGTGACAACGACACGGTTCTGCCTGGAGAAGTTTTTTATTGCAGTTCGGTAGCACATGCCATGAAAGCATATCTTAACGATGCATGAACGCTCGAACGTCCAATTGAATTTATATTTTGCTTCACCGAAACACGCCCTTTATCATTCGTTTTGACTTTTATTTGTTGCGATCGGTCTCAATTAGTACTTTTATGATTGAATAAAGTTATCATTATACAGTTACATGTATGTCAAAAGAACACGTGTTATTTCCTTCAACGGAGCCATTATCGATAACGAGTGTGGATCAAGTCCATTAACGCGCCAGCGCTTTACGTGTAAGCGAACGATTTTCATTCATTTTTCATTCGATTTTCATTTTCACCAACAGCTCTCTGCTACATTAATCATAACTGGACCGAGAGGTGTGTACAAAGATTACATCTGAAACCTTTCCGACGAATAAAAGAATACCGGCAAAACGCGAAGAATAAAAGATCGCTTTTAAGGATAGGCTCCACCTTTTAACGAGAGCTGAAGTGGGCTGAGAAATTTGAAAGCAAAAATTTGCATTTTTGATCTCGGGAGTTCATCGACATTCAAAGTGGATTCCACAAATGGGAACCGGTGTCGCGTGTGCCTCGGACGCACTGCAGCGCTTGCATATTTCATAGCAAGTTGGGGCATTAGGGCGGCGACTTTTATAGGTGCCAAACAAATTTGGCTCACAACATCCGGTGTCACGAGCACTCGTCTTGCCGATCGGTGTCGATAACCGATAGCCCAATGCGTATGCACAATTCCCTAGTCTTGTCAATGCGTTCATATACTTTATAAACTAGGTCCCGCGCGTGACCAGACTCACAATCGATACGTGAATTAAGAAATGAAAAAGCGACTGTTGTGTGAGTATTCTGAACTTGCACCGGTACTTACCTCAAAAAACTCCTAACTTTTGATCACTATCGGTATTGTTAATTTGTTCAAATTAATTACCATTCGCTTCGAGATACGAAGATGTCTATATTGTATGAAGAATTTTTCTAATCCATGATGAGTCTGCCATAGTATAATTTGAGTTAAATCTCGTATTACATACATATTTAAATTTTTGCGTATGTTGTGGTACTCTTTTTAGTTATAAACGTGTTCAGAGTAGGTGGTAGATATATGAATACTGAATTAGCCGAACTTTTACATCAAGTAATGTGTTGCCTCAAGATATTTCCTTTGAATATCGATCACTGTTTCAATTCACTATGAATATGTATATGCCATTTTGAAAATCATAAAGCGATCAAGAAAAGTCTCATCATTTGAGAAAATCTATAAGGAGTGATGACCTGTTCTCGTTCCGAAAATGAATTGGTCTGTTTTAATTATATAATCATCTTCCTTTTTGTTTTATTTTCGAGTTAAAAATTGAAACAATGTCAAGTTCAAAAGTTTTTTTTTATCGCGGTGAACGCCATTTATCCTTCTCTCATTATCAATCACAAGATTTAACTTTTTTCCCTGACACACGATTTCGATTTACATAAACAAGGGCCAATTTTAACTGACAATCATATGTGTGAACTGAATATAAATGGCTCTTGAAAAAAACTGTGTCCCGAACTCGGGTGGTATCAAGGTTCTGTTACTTCATTGAAATTGACATTACTACTCTATTCAGACTTGCGAATGGGAAATTTATTATTCGAACCTATATTGACAATTACCAATCAAAGACAATTAATATTCTTTAGTTGTTCACTCAAATGACTGAGCAAACATTTATTAATTTCAATCATAGTAGTGTAAAAATAGCATCAAATAGTGATAATAATTTCAAAGTTATTAACATTGATCATGTATAAGTAAGCTGTATTTGCTCCTCAATTAAATAGAATGTTTAAACAACTCTATTAAAGTAAGAAGGGAGATGATTACATGACAATTTTCAAATTTAAACGAAATTGTCCTGGAGAGTCTCTGTAAATCTTCTACTAGCGTTTTCATTATAAAATCAAATTAGTGATCGAGAAATTGGAGCGGGGAACTATTGTGGTTGTTTCAATTGAATCTCTGGAAATAATGAACAAATGTGTTCTTTTTGATTTCTACACTCTTGATTCTCGTAAAATCAATGTGTATCGAAGTTCGCAGTGACGCCACTACTTTGGCTAGTATCGATATAGTGTTGCAGTGCCTCTGTGACGTTACATCGATTCCAACTGACGGTATAGCTTTTGTCAAATCGAAAAACGATAAAATACTCGTCGACAACTTTCAAAAGCCCAATATTCAATAACCACTCTACATTTATCCGAATTGGAGCAATTTTTTTTTTTTTATCAAAAATACACACCTCTCGCTGGTCGAATTTGGTAAAACTCGAACGGTCCCTGCGAGCTGGTATTGCGTTGCAGTCCGATAGCGCAGTATTGGCCGAAGGGATGACTCGTCTTGCGTGGGCCCACGGCGAAAAAGCACGAGCTCGGACGTGTTTGCCGACTTGCGCAGGACTGACTAACACGGGGGCCCGTTTCGGCAGGTGTGTCTCACCGGCACGCGTGAGGAAGAGCTCGCTAAAGAAAGCGGGAGGAGGAAGGTCGCGAAGAGAGAGAGAGAGAGAGAAACTGGGGAGTGGTGGTCGCGACCGCGATAATGGCCCGCTTCAAATCGGAAGGGCCCACAGCTCTCGCTCGCGGCTTTTTCCACGAGACTCGGCCGATATCGGTGACGCGATCGCGTTTTAAAGGACGCGGTGCTAACCCGCGCCCCGCACTTTTATCCTCAACGGCCACAGCGTCACCTGAACAAGCCGCCTTATCTAATTAGGCGGCGGCAATGACACTGCTTATACGACCTGGAGGCTCGAATGTATTTCGTCACGTTGACGTACTGCTGTTTAATCAACTTCTCACGTGGTTATAGTTTTATGGAGCACTTTCCGAGTCCAAGCATCCTCATCTAGAGCTCATACTTCTACTCATGTATTATGATTACTCACTTGTTCTCCATCACCGAGAACACCCACCCACCCTCCACACACACACACACACACACACACACACACACACACACACACGCGCGCGCGCGCGCGCTATCTGTTTAATGGTTACCATGGATAAACCTTTGCGAACTTATTCTATTTAAGTTTTAGGGCCTTCTCTTTTTAAAGACGAAAGTTTAGTTCAATGTGTGTGAAATCATATAAAAGTCAGAATATGAGGCGTCTTCGAGTAAGGTAGGTGTACTAATAAGCGCCACCTTTTGTATTTCATTACGTACGTCCAGAAGAACATCGCGACACGGAATCTTGTCGGCAATACAGAATAATGACGAAAGACAACATTTTGACTGGTCGCAAAAGTAGGTAAGCTAAGAAAGTTCTGGATCACTGGATCAGATCCAGAGTCCTTCCCCGTGATCGATAATCCCCATGTGCACAACTAATATTAAGCAATCACCATTTCAACAATACTTGCGAGCTGATTCGATCGCTGGCATACGATCATACTGGGCTATGGAATTTCAGCTTGCATTATTTTTCAATTTTCATAACTTTTATTATCCTTTGGATAATTTTACTTCTTTTAATACTGTTTCTTTTCAGACGAACAAAATGAATTTATGCTGATTGTAAGCAGCTCATGCTTTCTTTCCTACAGGTCTAATTACCTAATTAATTGAATGACTTTCCCAACAGAAAATCTTTGAATAGAATCAAACCTTCTCAGTGTGATCTTTTTTACCACCTTGCAAATGATCAAGATTTAGCTTGCTCACACGTTTGGAAGAAATTACTTTCATCAACATAACCTATTCGGGAATACAACATTTCATGAATCAAAATTTGTGATACCTATGGCCCTCTAATCGTTGAGTTGTATTTTGCAATTGAGATTTGCATTGTAGGCGAAATGCAACCTGTTATTTTATCCTTCAGCATTACACTTTCTAAAACCAAGTATTGCCCAGTACTCATGTTCAGGTCTTTCTGACTTTCTAAAAAATCTCTAAAATTGAGAGGTGAGAGCTCTTTTAAAGACGAAATGGGAAGATTAAGCATTTCATCCAAGTAATGAAGATGAACTCTATACAGTAATGGTTGCCACTGGGAAGTTTAGGTGACCAGTATATAGACAAAGGTGTTCGATTTTTTACTAGTGAAAAATGAAAATTAACAAAAAGCAATCTTTTGCAATATGATCGCAAGGCTATCATATTGCTCTGATGTGAAGTATATTGCTCAAATTTTTTTGTTTTTTTGGAATGTCATGTTAATTTTTTTGTATGTTGATTTTTTTTGGTTCAGGGGGAGGCCCCCAGCCTCCCGGCGGGGGCTCCACCCCCTGAACCATGGCAGCGTTCCTAGGCCCGCTCCTCACTTCCAAATACTCATACTCATACGTTTGTCGTACCCTCGTTGCACTCAAGCGACAAGAACATGACCATAATATACGCGTGTAAATCATCCATTGTTCTCGTCAAATTTTTGCACATCGTTACAAAAAATAGTATACGCAACTCGTACGCACGTAATGTACTATTTTCAATAAAATTATACCAAAAATGTTGATATTTTGTATGTATCATATTTATTTCTATCATGATTAAAACATCAGGCCAAATAAAAAAAAAGATTCTCTGGTTGGACCATATTAAGTACACTCGGACTTTTCTCTGATTTTTTTTTTGAAAATGCTATTTTTCTACTAAAGAAGATTGAATACTTATGGTTTAACTGATTTTAGACGCAATGTAGTGACCATTCACGCTTAGACGGCTTATATTGAGTTCACGTACCTTATATATGTACTAGCCAGAATCACTCACTCGCTATCGCTCGCTCGTGTTTTTCATTTGCTCTATCATGACTTTAGGTATAGAATGAAATTTTTTTGGAATTATTGGTGAATAATTCAAAGTACCTACAGACGCTTTCACATCACCTTTCACATGTATTTCACCTCTAGGCTTTCAAAATTAAGTTCCCAATATCTGATTCGAGATGTCGGTTTTTACCTCATTCCAAAGATTTCTCTTTGAGAAAGCAAAAAAACAACATAATCAAGAATAGATTTTGTTACGATGACAAATTTCTGACAATTCTTGTGTAACATCTATTTAAAAGAATAAATATATTTCCTATATTTATTACTATATTGCAATTTAATAACATTCGCCATAAACAAATTTTTCTTTACGTGCATTTCTCATAAAATTAACGCCCACGCATCGACATTTTTTAACTTTTCACGATGGAAACTGAAAACTCTCAACCAGCTCTATCGATCCGTCAGATCAGAATTTTCATGATGCAGCTGATCCATAGATTTTTTAACGATATTTATGTGGCACAACTTGAAGAGCTTTTCCATATTTTGCGCCCACGCATCAATTTTTTTCAAAATTCTATCCATGTAATAGGAAAGCTCTTCGATTGATCTGTAAATCAGTGAAACTCGAATTTGCACCATACAACTATTACACAGTCTTTTTCAATGGTTTATCGATACCAAATCGATACAATCGATACAATGGATACCAAAAAAAACGGAACTTGGACTTTTCCATTTTCAACGCCCACGCATCGATTTTTTCGTAAGTTTCAATACGGATCATGAGAGCGCATCATTTTTCTCATCAAATGAACTCCTTCATTTTTCTCAACGCATTAAAATTACAATTTACAACACTAATTTTCAAGAACGAATTTCACGCCCACTCGTCAGCATTATTCAATTTTCCATATGATGAAAAGTTAAAGCGCTCAGGCAGCTCTATCGATCTGTCTGCTCAGAATCTTCATCGTGGCGCAGATTCATTCATTTATTTAACGTTTTATTTTGTAAGTTTTTCTGAAAATTTTTTTCCACATTTCACGTTCACGCATAAATTTTTTCAAAGTTTGTGCCAAGGAATATGAAAGCGAGGGGCTTCTCACTCCGGTACTCCCTGAATTTTCCAGTACTCCGTGGAACTCCTAGTACTCCTTAGTACTCCTTAGTACTCCCTTGTTTTTTCAGTACTCCACGGTACTCCATGGTACTCCACATTACTATTTGAGATAACACATGGGAAAAATCCTTTAAACATATGATGTAGTGACAATTCATTTGATGGAATAAAATTGAACAACGTTATTAAAGTTATACAAAATTCTTGGAAATTCGATAATAGTTTGATATTACTGCTTTTTTAAAAGATTCATATTTTAAAGTGTATAAAAATGGCAAGAATTGTTTTACGCTAGTTACTTCACAGTTTAAGATAGTGATATATGAATCATAAAATATGAAAATATGTTACTGTATCTAGCATCAGAAAAACGTTTCATATGAAAATACATTAGGTTAGTTTAATAATAACTTTAATCAGTCCATATTTGTTAAGAGATTCAGAATAATCAATTTACATTGACATGTTTCATTTCTGTGGAATATAATTTCATTTTTACTAACTAATTATTACCAATCATTCTATTTAACTCTCACAATTTCATCTGTGACAAGTGATGCGAGTTTTTATCATGGTCTTCCTCATCGCTGTTTTCTGTGTCAGATACTGTTCTAATTCTCTTTCTTATTTGGTGAGAGACACCGGCAGATGAACCAGAAGTATTGCTTCTGTTCCCAATTTCATTTTTCAACTGACGATCATTGATGCTCTTTCGTACATATTTTATGTTGGCGTGTAACAAATAATGCTTTTTAAAGTTTGTTACGATCCATTTTCCTCCTTGCTCAAAAAAGTGCTTTTTCCCCCGTGTAAAAAAAAGTCTGGCAAAAGTCTGGCAGAAGTCTGGCAGAAGTCTGGCACTAGAAGTCTGGCCATAGTCTTGCAATAGTCTGGCGTAGTCCACTATGCCAGACTTTTTTTTGTCCACGAATTCGCTTACGTTTTCTTCATTCATTTTAGTTGAAATAAAATATACATATTACATGACCTGAAGGATATTACATAAAGCAGAAGGCATTGAGGTTTTTTTATCTAAAGGTAAAACAAAACCCACGAGACTATTGATCCTTGAATCCTACTGAATCTTGGGTATTTTCCAGGTCAAATCTTCAAAAATCCACATATATTTAGTTAGATTATTTTTTTCTATAAAATTCAATAACTCTTCATCACGGCATTTTCCTTCAACCATAGGTTGAGATTCTTTTTTTTCATATCTATTACTTTGTTTCGACTTTAATTTGGAACGATTATGAAGAGATGTAATCAACATCTTGAGAAATGCCGATGAAGTATTATTTTCCCCAATATTATCATTGTGCGATGGTTTATACTCGTCAATTTCTTCCAATATCTTTTTCAATCTAAAATTGTTATCAGAGCAGAATATTTCCTGCTTCTCCTTGGATAAATTAATAATTTGTTTTATCGTCGATTTTCCACCAATAGAAAAAGAAAAACAGTTTGAGAACTGGTGATATTTGCCGTAGTAAAATGATAGATCAGCGTTGATTGGAATCAGTACTCTGTACGATTCACTTCTAATGAATTCTTCTAGTTTTTCGAAATCCAATTCACTCAGTAATTGCAGAGTATTGGGATTTTCTAAGTCTTGAATATTGAAAATATTTTTGATGTGATCAGGAACTGTGTATTTCAACTCTTCTTCAACAACAAACCAGAACTTGTCTCTGTGAATGGACAACGTTTGAGAAGACATTAGTAGTGAAGACTCTGACCCGTTTTGTAGAGGAGGAAAGTAATAAATTTAATTTTCAAAATCTACTGTCCAATACATGTTAAGAGAAATTGAAAACATAACCTCAATATGAGTCAAACTTACCAAGTGCATAGGACAGCATACATTACAGCACGGGGATAGTATAATTTTCATCGATCCAATTTTTCTCTTCCTTTCTGCCTCACATAGAACAACGACGCTTTCTAAATCAAACAGTTATAGTGAATTATCTGTTTGCGATTTTGAAGCCATCGTTGTGTTGTGGGGATTTGAAAACTAGTGATTCGCTGCGTACCGTCGGTTGACAAGCTGGCCAACCGGTATATATATATACTTGAGATTAAAACAAACACTTGGCCAGAAGTGTATGTATTGTCTCGACTTACTTTTTTTGATAAACTGAGACATGGTGAATAAGGATTCATTCGATTTTTTAGCTTACCAATAACTTAAATTGATTGAATTGAAAAAGCTCTCTAACCTCAAATTCGCTAGAATGACGCGGCCGGTTTTGGTAAATATCGCGCGGAGCATATCGGATGGTCGCTAATGATTGTCACAATCGCGTCAGCAACCGTGTTAGAAAAACTTTGTTCGCATAACAGTATAATCAAGTATATAAAACTTTTTATTCAAACGAACATGAAAGTATGTAGCGATTAGCGACCATGAATTCCGTTAAATAGATGAAATCTTGCACTGTTTTTTTTTTCTTCCAAAAGCTATCACCACCGGGGTATGTGCCTAAAACTCAATTTTTATTATAACTATTAAGTAAATCAACTGAAGAACTCTTAAACATCTTCGAAACAATTAGTAATAATTGATTACTAATTGGTAAACATAACAATTCTTAATCTGAAACATAACTAAATTCTGAATCATAACTATAATCTGTGTCATAACTATAATCTGGAACATAACTGTATACTGACACCAGCTAAATTCTGGTACATAACTGATTAGCAAGAAGCTGGAATCCTGCACCAAAATTTTTCTTTAATGCCTATGAATGATCCAAGTTATTAAACACAAAAATATTTAAATCTACAAAAACTCTTGAACAAATTAACTAATAAACCTGTTGAAAAACTAACTACACAATTATTTTGTTAATAAGAATGAAAAAAAACAATTCTCTGAATTATGCTAGCATCCTTACAAGTGTTAAAAAGAACAGAAATGTCTGAATCGTTGACAATATTCCTTTCTGCCAAAAAGGAGACCAGAGGAGACCTGAAAGCAGAAAACTTGGGACAACGCCATATTAGGTGATCTAAAGTTTGCAATTCAGAACAATCGCACAATCCACAATCGATAAGCCCCTTAGAGCACAAATGAGCTCTAGTGCGAACATGACCACTTTTGATTCTATTAATTATGGTTACCCTTTTGCGATCATAGACACCTGATGAGAACCATGGAACAAAAGAGAAGGGCTCATTATTTTCCACATATTTGACACCCTTCCCCCCCAAACCAGAACCATAGCCCCTGACCCATCTACACATGAATTCAAGTACCTCAGCCTTCAAAGAACCAAACAAATCCGTATCCTCAAAAAAACCTTTTTTAGAAAAAGTAAAAATGTTGCGTCAAGCATGTGGCAGAACTAGTTTATCTCTTATATTGCTTAAAAAAAAATGAAATCCATAATAGACACATGAGTCAATTTATTATTTCATCAGTATTCATTCAGATTAATTCTCATATAGTTGGAGTATTACGTATTCTTATTACAGTTTACATACTATAGAAGACGTTGTCAACTTTAACTAACCAATTACGAAAAAACTTACCAGAATGTTCTTAGGTACCTCATCAATTATTTGAAGAACTAATGACGAACCAAATTGACGCCACTTGGTAGGATCGAATATCTTTGAATGCCTTATTAAACTGACATATAATATTCTTCATTACCTATTTATTTCTAGTTAAACGGTTTCACAACCTCTCCTCAATCGTTTGATTCATTTCAAATATATTTTTGTATCGTAATTGCAATGCAGTTAATCCTATAATTCAGATAGACTTTATATATTCTTCTATTACCAATACTTTCATTGTCTTTCAAAGAGACAAATATTAATAATTCAAACTATTGATCATATGTCTCAGTAAATTATAAATATTTCTATAATATTTCTATGATAATTTTTACATCCAGTGATTTAGTGAAATATTATTATTCTTAAGACGTTAAAAATGCCTACCAAGTGGCGTCAATTTGGTTCGTCATTAGTTCTTCAAATAATTGATGAGGTACCTAAGAACATTCTGGTAAGTTTTTTCGTAATTGGTTAGTTAAAGTTGACAACGTCTTCTATAGTATGTAAACTGTAATAAGAATACGTAATACTCCAACTATATGAGAATTAATCTGAATGAATACTGATGAAATAATAAATTGACTCATGTGTCTATTATGGATTTCATTTTTTTTTAAGCAATATAAGAGATAAACTAGTTCTGCCACATGCTTGACGCAACATTTTTACTTTTTCTAAAAAAGGTTTTTTTGAGGATTTCAATTCTTTTTGCGGAGTATAATATATTATAAAAATAATAATCAATAAAATGTATATGCATTAGCGTCAGTAATAAAATTAAATAGATATTTTTCCAAAATGCAAATATTTATATGGATGAGCGATACACAAAAAAATATATGTAATCAGTAGAAAATAATTAATCTATTATCTGAATTTAAGACAAGGCATCAAAATTTATCACATGTTTTTTTATAACTATTTTTACATAGGCAAATGGTGGTTTAGGATGACGATGTCGGCGTGTCGACTGAATATTTGAATAAGGATATAACCTGATACCCGATAATGTCCAGGTGGGTAGAGTCGCTGATGACAGTGTCCTGAGGGTGCGCTTCTGGTATTTTTGTTTGAGGAAGCTGACTACTTTGACTACCTGGACATCATTAAGGTCCAGTCAGCTACTTGGAACACCGTCATCGGGTACCCTGGCTACCTGGACATCGTTCGGGTCCAGGGTCAGGCACTCCAACCAAAAATACGAGGAGCGTACCCTTGGAACACCGTCATCGGGTACCCTGACTACCTGAACCTCGTTTGAGCCCAGGGTAAGCTACTTCAATCAAAAATACCAGGAGCGCACCCTTGGAACACCGTCATCGGGAACCCTGACTATCTGGACTTCGTTCGGGTCCAGGGTCAGGCACTCCAACTAAAAATTCCAGGAGCGCACCCTTGGAACACCGTCATCGGGTACCCTGGCTACCTGGACATCGTTCGGGTCCAGGGTCAGGCACTCCAACTAAAAATACCAGGAGCGCACCCTTGGAACACCGTCATCGAGTACCCTGGCTACCTGGACATCGTTCGGGTCCAGGGTCAGGCACTCCAATCAAAAATACCAGGAGCGCACCCTTGGAACACCGTCATCGGGTACCCTGACTACCTGGACCTCGTTTGAGCCCAGGGTAAGCTACTTCAACCAAAAATACCAGGAGCGCACCCTTGGAACACCGTCAATGGGTACCCTAACTACCTGGACATCGTTCGTGTCCAGGGTCAGCTGCTTTAAGCGAAAATTCCAGGAGCGCACCCTTGGAACAACCGTCATCGGGTACCCTGACTACCTGGACATCGTTCGGGTCCAGGGTCAGCTGCTTCAAGCGAAAATTCCAGGAGCGCACCCTTGGAACACCGTCAATGGGTACCCTAACTACCTGGACATCGTTCGTGTCCAGGGTCAGCTGCTTTAAGCGAAAATTCCAGGAGCGCACCCTTGGAACACCGTCATCGGGTACCCTGGCTACCTGGACTTCGTTCGGGTCCAGGGTCAGGCACTCCAACTAAAAATTCCAGGAGCGCACCCTTGGAACACCGTCATCGGGTACCCTGGCTACCTGGACATCGTTCGGGTCCAGGGTCAGGCACTCCAACTAAAAATACCAGGAGCGCACCCTTGGAACACCGTCATCGGGTACCCTGGCTACCTGGACATCGTTCGGGTCCAGGGTCAGCTGCTTCAAGCGAAAATTCCAGGAGCGCACCCTTGGAACACCGTCATCGGGTACCCTGGCTATCTGGACTTCGTTCGGGTCCAGGGTCAGGCACTCCAACTAAAAATTCCAGGAGCGCACCCTTGGAACACCGTCATCGGGTACCCTGGCTACCTGGACATCGTTCGGGTCCAGGGTCAGGCACTCCAACTAAAAATACCAGGAGCGCACCCTTGGAACACCGTCATCGGGTACCCTGGCTACCTGGACATCGTTCGGGTCCAGGGTCAGGCACTCCAACTAAAAATACCAGGAGCGCACCCTTGGAACACCGTCAACGGGCACCCTGACTACCTGGACATCGTTCGGGTCCAGGGTCAGCTGCTTTAAGCGAAAATTCCAGGAGCGCACCCTTGGAACACCGTCATCGGGTACACTGGCTACCTGGACATCGTTCGGGTCCAGGGTCAGGCACTCCAACTAAAAATACCAGGAGCGCACCCTTGGAACACCGTCATCGAGTACCCTGGCTACCTGGACATCGTTCGGGTCCAGGGTCAGGCACTCCAATCAAAAATACCAGGAGCGCACCCTTGGAACACCGTCATCGGGTACCCTGACTACCTGGACCTCGTTTGAGCCCAGGGTAAGCTACTTCAACCAAAAATACCAGGAGCGCACCCTTGGAACACCGTCAATGGGTACCCTAACTACCTGGACATCGTTCGTGTCCAGGGTCAGCTGCTTTAAGCGAAAATTCCAGGAGCGCACCCTTGGAACACCGTCATCGGGTACCCTGACTACCTGGACATCGTTCGGGTCCAGGGTCAGCTGCTTCAAGCGAAAATTCCAGGAGCGCACCCTTGGAACACCGTCAATGGGTACCCTAACTACCTGGACATCGTTCGTGTCCAGGGTCAGCTGCTTTAAGCGAAAATTCCAGGAGCGCACCCTTGGAACACCGTCATCGGGTACCCTGGCTACCTGGACTTCGTTCGGGTCCAGGGTCAGGCACTCCAACTAAAAATTCCAGGAGCGCACCCTTGGAACACCGTCATCGGGTACCCTGGCTACCTGGACCTCGTTCGGGTCCAGGGTCAGGCACTCCAACTAAAAATACCAGGAGCGCACCCTTGGAACACCGTCAATGGGTACCCTAACTACCTGAACATCGTTCGGGTCCAGGGTCAGCTGCTTTAAGCGAAAATTCCAGGAGCGCACCTTTGGAACACCGTCATCGGGTACCCTGACTACCTGGACATCGTTCGGGTCCAGGGTCAGCTGCTTCAAGCGAAAATTCCAGGAGCGCACCCTTGGAACACCGTCATCGGGTACCCTGGCTACCTGGACATCGTTCGGGTCCAGGGTCAGGCACTCCAACTAAAAATACCAGGAGCGCACCCTTGGAACACCGTCATCGGGTACCCTGGCTACCTGGACATCGTTCGGGTCCAGGGTCAGGCACTCCAACTAAAAATACCAGGAGCGCACCCTTGGAACACCGTCAACGGGCACCCTGACTACCTGGACATCGTTCGGGTCCAGGGTCAGGCACTCCAACTAAAAATTCCAGGAGCGCACCCTTGGAACACCGTCATCGGGTACCCTGGCTACCTGGACATCGTTCGGGTCCAGGGTCAGGCACTCCAACTAAAAATACCAGGAGCGCACCCTTGGAACACCGTCATCGGGTACCCTGACTACCTGGACATCGTTCGGGTCCAGGGTCAGCTTTTCCAAGTCAGAATACGAGGAGCGCACCCTCGGGACGCTGCCATCGGCGACACTAGCTACCTGGACATTATCGGGTATTAGGGTATATGCTTATTCAAATAAAACTCAAGTCGACACGCTGACATCGGCATCCTAAACTACCATTTGCCCGTGTAAAATCAATTATAAAAAAAACATGGAATGAATTTTGATATGTCTTGTCTTATCTTCTGTAAATTTGAAAAAATCTGCAGTACTTTTCGTTGAATCTATGGGACACGGCCAATAGTTTTGCCATACTCTTTCTAACTATAATACATTAATAATTTACTTTCAATCCCATGGTTTCAAATCTACGCGGGAAGCAAGAGCATGTAAACGTGTTACGTACTATGCGTGAACATAGCTGCTTTATCAGGCTACCGCGGCTTACTTCATGGTCCTAAGAAAAATTGATCTGAACAAAATCTCGTCGGGAGAAAAAACTAGTAGATCGCTTGACACGGTACTCCAAACTCATTATTGCGAATACTCCGGGCGCAGGGACCGATTCCGTAGCCGATGGATGGCCCAAGCTCCACCCAGGTTTTTCCTATGTGGTTTGAGCTGCTGAACACGAATTTCGAGGGTGGACAGCCGGAAAATGGGCAGGAAAATTTTTATCGAGAATTTTCCGAGAGCGATAGAAAAATCAGTTTTTTTGCGAAAAAAAAAATATTTTTATATTCTCCTCAGCATTCTGCACAAGAAAGGTCCTTATACATTTTTCACGAAAATGCGCCGTTCCGGAGTAAAAAATTCCCAAACTTTGAGAAAATGCGATTTTTCCGATTTTCAAGGTGCTGCTGCTCAGTCACGTCACAATATTTTCCAGTCCACCCGGTCTCAAACTGCTGTTTTGGGTCTCAACTGGAGATTTTGATAGTTTTGAAGCCGGAAAAATGGTATTTTTCAATTTCCCGGCATTAGTTTTCCAAGCACCTTCAGCGCCGTTTAATTACGCTTATTAACGTGCTAAAGAGTTTTCCGAGGTTGGGTCGATGGTTGGAATGTTTTGGATGGGTTGGGTCGATGGTTGGATTTTTACCCTCATGAGATTTTCACTTAAAATTGCTATTTTCAGTGTTATATGAATTTTCCGAATTTTTTTACCAATTTCCTGATTTTCCTTCGGAAAATTGAATTTTAGAGAATCCAAATAAATGGGAAAACATTATCGAAAGAAATTGGGTCGAATCTAACCATCGACCCGACCTCGGAAAACCCTTTAGCACATGAATAAGCGTAATCGAAGGGCGCTGGAGGTGCTTGGAAAACTAATGCCGGGAAATTGGAAAATACCATTTTTCCGGCTTCAAAACTATCAAAATCTCCAGTTGAGACCCAAAACAGCAGTTTGAGACCGGGTGGACTGGAAAATATTGTGGCGTGACTGAGCAGCAGCACCTTGAAAATCGGAAAAATCGCATTTTCTCAAAGTTTGGGAATTTTTTACTCCGGAACGGCGCATTTTCGTGAAAAATGTATAAGGACCTTTCTTGTGCAGAATGCTGAGGAGAATATAAAAATATTTTTTTTTTCGCAAAAAAACTGATTTTTCTATCGCTCTCGGAAAATTCTCGATAAAAATTTTCCTGCCCATTTTCCGGCTGTCCACCCTCGAAATTCGTGTTCAGCAGCTCAAACCACGTAGGAAAAACCTGGGTGGAGCTTGGGCCATCCATCGGCTACGGAATCGGTCCCTGCGCCCGGAGTAGAACGAGTTTTTGAGTATTTCTTTTTGTCGATCGCTCAATTGGGATGGTAGATGAGCATTAAATCCTGTTTCGCACCCAAAAAAAGTTGTTTTGACAAAATTAATGCCAATGTAAAAATCGAGCGTGCGATCTCAAACATTATATAGTTGCGGTGTCTTCTGCTTGACGCATGGAACACTACCGCGTTCCGTGATAATAGTACATTACGTGACTAGTGCGCAAAGTAGGTGAATCCAGCACGAGTTCTGGATTCACTTACGTGCGCACGAGTTGCGTATACTATTTTTCGTATCGAAGTGCGAAAAGTTTGACTATATAATGGATGATTGACACACGTACATAGCGCCATGCTCTTGTTGCTCGAGTTCAACGAAGGTACGATAAGCGGAGTACGAGTAGGCGAAGGGAAAGAGCGGGTCCAGGGGCGCAGCCCCGGTGGGAGTGCAGGGGGCGAAGCCCCCGCCGGGGGGTTGGGGGGGCGGAGCCCCCCCACTTGAAACAACAAAAATATCAACATCAAAAAGAAAATAAATATGATACTACAAAAAAATGAACACAATTGGGTAAAACATTTTACATCAGGGCAAAATGATAGTATTACTGAAACATTGCAATTTGTTAATTTTCCTTTCTCGCAAGTGAAATAGAACACCCTTGTGTATATATACCGGCCATGTGAACCTCACGTTTTCAAGCATTACTCTGAAGAGTTTAGCTCTACTGTGTTGTAACTGCTTAATCTTGTCCTTTCGACTCCCAGAGGTTTGAAGTTTAAACTTGACCGAGTCGAATTGGACAGAAATTTTTGTGGGGATTTTGTTTTAGAAATTAAATGAGAGGAATATCATAATGCATACATATATATGTATATAGAAATGCATTGGTCTCTCTGCTACGCAGAATCCCCAAGAATCTAAAGTTATACGTGGCTGCGTAATACGATGACCGTAAATTTTATATCTTTCTCGCAGTACATTCGTATATTTTCAATTTCTCGCACTACTTTCTCGCACTGGTGCGGGAATAGTACATTTCGATACTAGACCAAAAGACGAATTCTAGGCACGTGGGAGATTTGCCGCCCGAGCAAAGCGAGGGTGGTAATAACACGTGCCTAGAAATCGTCTTTTGATCTAGTATCGAACAGTATTTTTCATCACGAGTGTAGAAAACTAAGGTTTAATGATCAACTTTTCGATACAAGTGATGAAAAAAGCTTTCTCGCATCTTTTTCTCGCACTGGTGCTGGAAAGTTTTTTCTCGCACTGCTTTCTTGCACGGTGAAAAAAAAAGGTACTTTGCGCACCCTAGTCCGTGAAAAAAAGACAAACTTTGCGCACTAAGATACGAAAAAAATGTTATCATCAATGTAAATGGGAACTATAGAAGAATCAGAAGCAATACTATCAACTCTCTCGTTGAGATTAATCCCGCAATGAGAAGGAATCCAAACCAGCGCAACATCCAAACTTTTGCACTTAATTTCAAACAAAAGTCTGAGTATTTCCGCTAAGAATGAATTAGCGATATTTCTCAAACCTAAGGAGCATACATTGCTTAAGATACTCTGAGAATCCGTAACTATTACCGACCTATCCCTATTCTCTTCCAGAATGCGAAGTAGCAAATAATAAATAGCAGAAGCCTCAGCAGTAAAGACAGAAGACTCCCTGTGAAGTTGGAATCTATGGAAAGTCTGTTTATTGACATTAAGTAGAGCAGAAAAACAACCACCAGCAGACTTGGAACCATCCGTAAAGAATAAATTCTCAACTCTGCCAAATCTGTCATTGATTCTAGCAAAAAACTCAACATCAGCATCATCTGAGTCTCTGAGGCCCGCACCAAAATCTGGAAAAACATTATCCATTCTAGAAACCATAGCATGATATGGGATAGAAAAACAGAGCTGTTTTGTGGAACAAAAAACCTTTTCAGCTGTGGGCAGAACTTCCCTAAAACAATCAAGAAGGAAAAACCTGCCAAATAAACCTCCGGAATTACCAATATTCTTAAGTCTGTCATATACACTGGAATCAGAGACAGACCTCTGTTTAATAAGAAACCTCTTAGTAAGCAATTTCCTCCTAATTGGCAGGGTCATAAGACCCGACAAATGAATCAGAACATTGATTGGAGTTGTTTTTATACAACCAAGGGAAATCCTCATGGCTGAGTTTTGGACAGTATTCAATTTATTCAAGCAACTGGATTTAGCATCAGCATAAAAAAAGGAACCCCAATCTAATGCCGGTCTAACAAACTGTTTATACATCATCAGCAGAGTAGATGGATATGCACCCCTATTCAGCTTGGCGATGCATTTCATGGCATCCAACAAACGGTTAGCCCTAACCAGCAGATGCTTGCAATGAATTTCCCACTTGAGATAAACGTCCCAATGTACACCAAGATACTTAAACGATAGAACATTGCCCAAAGACGAAGATCCTATATCTATAACAAATTCACCAGGTGTCACAATTTGTCCGCTCTTAGGGAAAAGGGGAAAACACGATTTAGGTATAGAAAGTGAAAGATTTAAAGACTCCAACAATGGAATAAGTCTCAAAACAGAACATTTCAGCTCAGAAATAACCACAACTTCAGATGAATTGATTGCAAAGAGAAAAATATCATCCGCAAAGGAGACTAAAAAACAATTCGGGTGAATAATTAAAACAATAAAGCATATATAGATGTTGAAGAGGATCGGGCTGAGTATACATCCCTGTGGCAATCCTTTATTAGTAAATTCCGCACCGGAATCAATGCCACCAAAACAAGGATATATATTCCTGTCATTGATCAAATTCATAACAAACCTTATCATGCGAGGGGAGACGTTTAAACTCATCAATATTTGAACCAATTTAAGTAGATTGACATTATTGTAAGCGCCTTGGAGGCCGAGGGAAAGAGCGCTCAGACATTTATAAGTCATTTTGGCTTTAGCAATTTCTGTACGAAGCAGAGCCAAATAATCAGCACAGGATTTACCTCTACGAAACCCGAAAAATGTATTTGGAATGACTTGACTGGCCTCACACCACCAATGAAAACGATTATTCAATATTCTCTCCATAATCTTAAGCATCACATTGGCCAACGAAATAGGTCTAAAGCACCTACCTCCACTCTTTGGAATGAATACAATATTGAAATCACTCCATGAAGAAGGAAAAATTCCATCAGAGTAAATAACATTGAACAAGTTCGCCATAAAGGACCAGGAAGCAACAGGAAGATCTTTAAAGATATTGTAGAATAAGAGGTCCCTACCGGGAGCAGATTTCCTCTTAGAGCCACGAATTACCGACTCAACCTCGTCCACAGTAATTGGATCATCAAACAAGGACTCATCGCAAAAATAGCCATCCAAACATTCCTCCAAGTCATCATAAACAAAAGAGTTCGACACCTTTTTAATTGCCTCCTTGAGCTCACTATTGTCGTCGATAGAAAAGGCCGGAATCGAAAAGGGAGAGTCAGAAGTACATCGATTTCTCATGTTCTTAACACCACGATACACATATTCAATAGGAGAGTTAGGGTTAAGAGAATCACAGAAGTCAACGAAGCCCTTCCTTTTAGCCTTTCTCGATCCAAATTTAGCCTCTTTAACCTTCTCCATGTAAAGATCAAAATTCTCAATCGAGGCATTGTTAAGATATACATGTAAAGCTTCTCTTCTGGCTGCAACCAAAGATGAACACTCATCGGTCCACTATAATGCCCTGATAGGCTCCTTACCAGCACGTCCCTGTGGATCAATAATCAATTACCCCCCGAAGCTAACAAGGCATCATAAATTCCCGAAATAAATTCATCATAGACCAATTGTAAATTATTTTCATCGATTACTCTAGAAAAATCAAAATTATTGATCAAATTATCCCTGAAACCATCCCAATTGACATGCTTCGTGATAATCTTTTTCCTGCCTCTGCTGAAATGAAAACTTCTATCGAAAACCTCAATCTGGATGGGTAAATGGTCACTGCTGAGCGCATTCAAAGTAGACCACTCAATACACGAATATAAGTCCGGAGACACAAAAGTTATATCAGGAGAACTTGATTTTGGAATATTATCCTCCTTGTAGAGTCTAGTACAAGAATCTGGCGAATTCATAACCATAAAGTTACCCTTAGAACAAATGTCAGCGATAAATTTACCTCTCTCATTGACCAGATTACTAAACCATAAAGCATCATGTGCATTAAAATCACCAGTGATGATGATATTACTAAGGCCAGAGATTGCATTGAAAATCGACTCAATATCAGACTTACGTATATAAACGCTAGGAGACAGATAAAAACTCACAATATTGATATGCTCCTTATCCTTGTAAATTTTAAACGCCTGATATTCAACATAATTAGGAATTCCAATCAAAATGAAAGAAGAGTATTGAAGACTCTTACGAATAAACGTGATTAAGCCACTACCCAAACCAACACCACCATCAGCTCTAACATGGTTAAAGTCCGGTAAAATAAAGGAATTAGGTTCACTCAGCAGAGTCTCAGAAAAACATAAAACGTCATAAGACGATGATAAGTTAACAACATCAGGCCAATTTTTAGCCAATCCTCTGATGTTCCAATTAAGAAGTTTCATGATGCAAACAATAACAAAATAAACTGAAAAACAAAAACAAAACCCGAATCACAGTTAAGAGAAAATTCTAGTAAACACATGGTACAACTTCAATAATAGCGAAAAAACCTAAGATTGCTCCATTGCAGTGTCCTTTGCAGGATTAGTATTTTTAAGCTGCTTTTCGACACCATTCAAAAGTTCCTGGAATTTGGGATCAATCCTAACATTCTTTTTAATCAGATCCAATGATTTGGACAAATCGACCCGAGAGAACGATTTGTTGTTAGACACAGTAGTCTTAACAGGAGTAGAATTAGAAACTATATCATTTGTATTCCGAATAGGGGTAGATTGAGAATTTGGCAGAGAGGCCTCAAGGTTTTCAATTACAATATCCTCAGTAACAGTTAACATATGATCCAAGTTGAAATATGTTAAAATGCGTTGATATGCATCACCAATTCTTGATTTATTTTTATATTTCAAAGCATATCTATTCAACACTATACCCATAGCTTCATCGTGCTTCTTATTTAACATAAACTTAACCTTATTAACTTCCTGCAAAAATATATAAATTGGACAACTCTTGTCCGAGGCACTATGCTCTCCCAAGCAGTTTGGACAAGAAATTGATAAACATTCTTCCCCCCTCACATGCTCATGACCACAAGTTTCGCATCTGTATTCCCCAACATATTTCCCAGCAACGTGGCCAAATTTTTGGCATTTAAAACATCTCCGCACTAATGGGATGAATTTATTGATCCTTCTATAAACAAAATTGATATGAAGGCTACGAGGAAGTAAATTGCGAAAAAAGAGTTTTACAGAACCAGATGGTTCAACAGATTCAGTATTATCACCATTGATCACTTTTCTATTCAATCTTTCAATACCACAAAGGTTTTCAACCACTTTTTTCTCTAAAGTACCTTCAACAATATCATCAAGCCCAAACTCGACAGGAATATCTCTCACAATGCCAACAAACAGCAAATATTTATTTGGAATAAACGCCAACCTGCAGTTAGGATTAAGCTCGCTACATTTTTCTACAAATATGTTAGCTACCTGGAAGGAATGAAAATTCTGAACCACTTGTTCAGAGACAGCTACCCCAATACTAACAAGAGATATGTTACCAAGCCTGAATGTACGGCCTAACAGCATGGGGTGAATGTTACCCAAGTACTCATTCTCTCTTGAGTCCATAATATGGACTATAAAAGGGGCTTCCGATTGTGCACTGTACCTATTTGTCTGATGCATTAGTTGAATTTCATCCAAGCGTATCCTCTTATTCATGATGTTAGACTCATCAGCATTCCGCAAACTATCAGGTGGTCCATCTGATCACCTTTTTGACATCTTGGAAATCTATAAAAAGATATAATAGTAAACACAAGAAAAGGAAACACTGAGAAGATTATTGGAGAAAGTCAATCAACAAGCAGATTTGTGTAGAAATTAATCTACAGCAAGCAAAGTTTTAACAGCAAAAATTCAAAACAGGATCAGGCAAAATCAAAATAGTCGTGTCAGAAAAACCAGAACTTGATATTTTCTGTGTAGATAGATGTTATAATCCACAATACTCTATATAAATACTCCAAACTCCAAACTCACTCCAGACATAGTTTATACCTCACATTTGTAGGTTATACTAATTGCTTGTAGTTAAATACACATGTGACACCAAAATCATACTCAAACATGGATTCGGGCTCCAAAAAATTCACAAATCCATTTCACTTATACCAAGTCAGCAATACTCATCTCAAAGCTGCGAAAGCAAAAGCAAAGAAAAACCACCGGCAAGCCTATGCGCGCATGGCGTGGGTATGAGGAATCCAAAAATATTCCTTACATATTGTCTCATCCATCAATAATTAAATGAAATTATTGATTATCTGGATCCAGTGGATGGATACACTCCAATATTTACCAAATAATGATGCTTCTTGATTGTTAATACTCAGAAATAACGGAGCACAGAAAAACACAACTGTCTACAATGGCCCAAGATGGCCTCCTGACCTTGCACTGTTCTTTGAAATTATTTAGTCTTTAAGATCAAAGCAATCACTCAAATCAATTGATTTTGCGTGTTAATCGTTTTATCAATTTTTAACATTCATAACATTCTTCACAGTACCATCTACAGAATTTCTACAGAATTTAATTAATATTTAGAATTACTTATAGATGAAATCAAGACGTGCTTGAGATTTATTTGAGAAGCACCACCAACAAATGTGTTATTCGAGTCTCCAAGCAAAGTAGTCCCCATCTGGTGGTCGAAATCGGAAACGCTCAAAGTTATAAGAAAACAATGTCTCATAACCTCTTCAGACTTTCCTGCAATCCGAATCCGCAGCTACCCGTTTGCTCCAATTTTTTTCCAATGGAGCCTCCAATGAAGAAACAAAAATCGGTGTGGGAAACAAGGAAGTGTGCTATTCCGGGATGCAAAACTGTAGCTGGAATGGGTATACCTCTACATCGCTTTCCTTGAGAAGAAGTACAACTCAATAAATGGATTGAAGTAACCAACGTTCGGTGTGTTTCATTACACACTATTATTTGTGGGCTACATTTCCAACCGAGTGACTACATAAATCTTGGTATGTAATCTTGGTATTAATATTTAAGAATGCTTTTATATGCATATCATTGGATAAATATTAATAAAACTGATCATTTACAGACAGGAAAAAAAGGATGCTGAAAACGAACAGTATACCGTCAATTTTTTGCTCTGAAGAAAATTTGGAAGATGTTCATAACATTTCTGATATCAGTGATTGTGCTGATGATCATGACATTCCTGAAAAACATGATGAAGTGACAAGTGACATTGAAACATTGATAGACATTCAAGATAATATTCCTGACATCAGTTCAATTTTTCAAGTGATTGAAAGCTCATCGAAACAAGATGAAAAGTACGAAGATAAAAATTCTGACAAAAAAGCAAGTGTTGTGAGTTTGAGTGCTCAGACAGAAACTGTGACATTTAATTTGATGAGTTTGCTTAAAACAGATAATGATTTACGTGCGTTCACTGGGATTCACTTTTCTATTCTTAATGCTCTGGAGAAAGGAGTGAACTTGAATCAAACTAAGCCAAAAGATAAAACGAATAAACACTTGTGTACTACATGTGAAAGGATTGTCTTGACACTTTGTAAACTCAGATTATGTTTATCGTTCAAGTGTCTAGGAATTTTATTTGGGATTAGTGAGAGTTCAGCGTCCAACTACTTTTCTGAAACACTGACAATATTAAGTTGTGTTTTAGAAGAAGCAGTGTACTTTCCAGAAAAAGAAGAGATTTAAGAAAACATGCCTCTCCACTTCAAACACTTCCAGGATACAAGTATAGTATTGGACTGTACAGAAATTCCAGTGGAGAACTCCAAGTGTCTACAGTGTTGTTTGAAGATGTACTCTCATTATAAAGGCAGACAGACCTTGAAAGTACTGATTGGAACAACACCTTCTGGGTTAATTTTATACTGTAGCAAGTGCTACGGAGGACGAGCATCAGATAAGGCAATCTTTCTTCAAAGTGGTATACTACAAAAGCTGACGCCTGATAGAGATGCAATAATGGTGGATAAAGGCTTTTGCTTTCTCAAAGAGAAAGCTTTGTAATGGGGCAAAAATCGACCCAACGAATCAGACCTCGGGACCTCGATTTTCGTGATCTACGGGTCGAAAAACATGGAAATTCAAAAGTGTCTGTATGTATGTATGTGTGTGTGTGTGTGTATGTGTGTGTGTGTGTGTGTGTGCGTCCCGTTTTTTTTTCGTCCACGATAACTCTCGAAGGAATGGTCCGATCTTCTTGAAATTTTGCACACAGGTTAGTCGTGGCAAAATCTTGGCCGAGTTCAATTTTCAGCAAAATCCGTTGTTTATTTCTCTAGCAACTGTTGCTAACGTGTTTTTGATAAAAGCTCCAAAAATCATCATCAATGCACGATGGGTCTCCAATTCTTTCGACGATCGATGAGAATCGATAAGACATTCATTTTGGAACAACTATTGTTTATTCTCTTAGCAACCGTTGCTATGGAGATACAAAATTCAGCTTCAGACTGACTTTTTTTTTGTCGTACGATGACTTTGGAAGGAATAATCCGATCGTCCTGAAATTTTGCACACAGGTCGGTCTCCGAAAGATGTGAATGTGTTTAGCAGCATCCGTTGTTTATTTCCATGGCAACCGTTGCTATCGTGTTTTTGATAAGTTCCCATATAATTCATGATAAATGATCATTTGGCTTTGTATATTTATGGGATTCTATAAGAATCAAAGAGACATTTCCCGTAGAAACCATTGTTGATGTCTCTATAGCAACCGTTGTTTATATCTCTTGCAACCGTAACTAGGGAATGGAAAAAGTCAGTTGGAGGTCCATTTTTGGAACTGTTGATGACTAAGAAGTAAGAACATCGAAGCTCAGACGTTTACCATAGCAGCTGTTGTTTAAGTCCTTAACAACCGTTACTATGGAGTGGGAAAAGTCAGTTTGAAGTCCATTTTTGGAACTGTTGATGACTAAGAAGTAAGAACATCGAAGCTCCGACATTTACCATAGCAACCGTTGTTTACGTCCTTAGCAACCGTTACTATGGAGTGGGAAAAGTCAGTTAGAGGTCCATTTTCGGAACTGTTGATGACTAAGAAGTAAGAACATCGAAGCTCCGACATTTACCATAGCAACCGTTGTTTACGTCCTTAGCAACCGTTACTATGGAGTGGAGGAAATAAGTTAGAGGTTCATTTTGCTTTCTCAAAGAGTGGTGATTAATGCAAATTGAGGTTCAATTGCAATACTTTGAGAAAGCATACTGCTGAGGCACTTGGCAGCGGTTTTTACATTTCTAACACCCACGCATCAATTTTTTCGAATTTTTCAATAAGGGAATTGAAAGCGCCGATGATTTCCTTTCGATCGATCTTTTCAGTTTTTATGTGCGTCGACTCCTTCATTGATATTTCTTTACATAAAATTTCCGGGAGGATTAACTTTATTTTATAATGTAGATTTTTTACTTATCAGAATAACAGCTGTCTTTAGTTCAAATGAATTAATCAATCAATGAAAATCAATCTCGCTATTTTTCTTTAATTTAGTGAAGCAAAAAGATGAATTCCTGAAAAATGTTATTATGAAATACGAATAATCAGTATTTTCATAATATAATAAGTAGTTTTTATTTTCTAATACCTGTCGAATACATCATCATATTTTGACATGATTGACATCGACACAGTTTTCTTACTTTTCTTCATTTTGATTCATTGGAATGCACTTAATAATCTCTAGATAATAGGATTCTATATGAATTTTAAGATCATTCATATTCGTTCGAAGAGAATCACTGATATTGGGTTTCTTATCAATGGATGCAAAAGACTCTATGATGTAGTTAAGTTGAAACTCGAGAATTTTCAGTAATTGTTCTTTATCGGATTTTTGAAGATTAACGAATCTGTTACAGTCCAATCTTTTCTTTAGATCGGAAACTTTGCGGTAGAGTTTTGATATTTTTTCTTGGATCAATGCCTCACGATTCGGTGGTTCTTCATTACCAAGATTATTATCGATATCTGCGACTAATTTTGGTACAGATGATTCCCGATCTGATGTTTCTTGATTACTTTCAATATCTCTACGATCACGATCGAAGTCATTCTTCTTCAAATTATACACTTCAAATTTGAGTTCATGATCAAGCTGTTGCAAAGTTTTCTCTTCTTTTAGTATAAAACTTATGCATGTTCGTACATTATTATTGATCAGCAACAGAGACAAGAATATACTAGTAACTTTCTTCATTTCCTTTATAATTATTTTCTGTAAAGTAAAATGTATGTAAATATATATTCATGTGAGCTGTTTCATGTCAACTAATCCGGTCATCATTTTTTTCAAATTTTTTCTTCAGCCAATGTGTTTTTTTCAATGTTTAATCTATGTTGTGCGTGTTCATCTGTTGAAAGTTGATGTAAGCTCGAATTTTTGTTCATCAAAGTTTTTGACAAGTTTTTGATAATCTCCTTAGCACTCTCGAATTTTTCAGACTTTTCTGGCTTGATTTACAGTGGAAATAGCCATAGTTCATCATAATTGGTGATATGACCCGAAGTTATAACAACGTCTCTTATTCAGTGATGAGTTCATCGTTACAGCTCGACTAGGAACATTAACTTTTACCTCAAATTCCTGGAAGAACTCCTCAAATCGAGGACCTCGATGAGCACAAATAGCTTTTTAGTGGAGTTAAAAGCACTCACTTCAGCCCCTCTTTTTGATTCCCCTTTATGGTCCCCCATTGTGGTCTCCCTCTTTAGTCCCATCTCTGGCCTCTGTTTTAGAAAATTCGAATCAAGGGATAATTCAATAGTCTTGTGACTTGTCCTTGGGTGACAAAATGGATGCAAGACTTGATAAATCTTTTCAAATCTGAATTTAGAAAACAGAAAAATTCTGAAAAATCTGAAAGCATAGGTACTTATGAGTACAATACTATATGCTTCGATTACATGTTTCTAGAGGATCAAAATCAGATATCAAAATTGATGGATTTCAAAATATTTCAAGTTTTTATGTGTTCATATCAACAACTCATAAAATGCAATTTATAAAATTCGATGGTAACCAGCGAGGACGGGGGTTAGCGAGCGAGGCGAGCAAAGCGAGCAAGGGAAACACCACCTTGATTTTATTTTGTTCTTTCATGTCAATCATTTTCTTTCGTGGCCTTTGTATGCGGGAGCTGTACTGAGAGAGAAATCGAATTCTCACAGTCGAGTCACGCGTGACTGTTTTTATTGAAAATATTACTCTGAGTAAATCGTGACTGATTTTTATCTCCGTGTGTGAGTCGCAATTAACACCCAAAAATGCCAATTATGTTGTTCATTTCCGTGTTTCGATTTGATTTGTTTTTACATGGAAGTTATGTTTGTGTTTTTGTGCTCTTTCTGAATTTGCAATCAGAATTGAGGGGTTTTCACCCAGAAATCCAATATGGCGGCTTTAGGACACTTCACTTATATTTCAGTAAAAATTATGGAAATGGTAATTCCCAAGTTTTATGAACTGCTGAATCCAAATCTGATGTCATATTTTCAAATCCAATATGGAAGTCGAAATTAGAAATAATCTTCGGAACTCAATAGAATTGGTCATTTCCAGGTTCTTGGGGTCACTGAAGGTTTCACAACGAAAGTATATTTCTGGAGTCCCACTATTTTATGCACCGATAGTTGAACTTAACCGTTACTTCCGATACCTTATTTACTTGGAAATGATGACTAAAAAAAACATGTAATGTTTAGTGTTTTTTTCCAGAAGTCACCATATGGGCAAAAAAATCTCCCATTCTTATTGCAGATTCGGAAAAAGCGCAAAAAACACGTAAGAAATACCGAATCGGACCTGAATCTTTCATATTTAAACAAATCAAATCTAACACAAAAACGAACAAAATATTTGCATTTTATTGGAAAATCAATTTATATTCCTAATTTTTAATCGCTATGATATGACCTTGTTTTGCGTTCCTCCGAGATACGACCGTATAAATAAAGGGTATCGATTTGTGATTAATTTCATGTCAGAACGGCTGGCTCGCATCTAAACTACTTTCCACACAATTTTCATAATATGAAATGATGTATGAATCCCATCGAGAGAGTAATAGTACATTTTTACTGCACAGTATATTCATAAATCATGATTATCGTATAATTGACATCATTACAGTTCTGAAATGAGGTAAATCACAAAGAACCTTTGACAAACTCATGACTCATCGTAAGTTTAAATTTATTACTTAATTAATGCTATATGTGCTTGTCGAAAAGCAGTCCCAATAGGAATTTGAGGTAAAAGTTAAAGTTCTTAAGGCTGTTATGATAGGACCGTCCTAGGTACAGATTATTTTCAAGCTTTTGATATAGAAAATCGAGCAAAGCTTGTCCGACCCAAAAATATCATGGCGTACAAGTCAGAATTTTTGGATACGTACTGATTACTGTACTAAATAGTTGAAGGTATTCAATTTTGAAGTTAGAAAGGGATTCTTAATAAATAAAAAATTTGATTTACTGAGTTGACGTGGAGTAGCCCAAATATGGAAAGCGGTTTTGAAACAAGAGAATATTCTTAGTATTTGTACGAGTACCAACCTTCTGGAAGTTTCAATTTCTTGATGCTTTCAATCAAGAGAAACAAATGAAATGGTCGACGGAGAAAATACTTTTGCTACGTAATTACTATGCAGTATCTAACATTTCTGTTCGAACTGATTTTTTTGCGTGCTTTTATTTTTGCGAACCTCGCGTGAGATTCATTCCCAATTATACGAACTACACATTTGCAAACGAGTTGCGACAACACGACATGTTATAGCATATACACCCCTCATTATATATAATGAAAGTTATATGATAGTATATTGTGCAACTAGTGCGTGAAATTTTGAAGACGCATGTGGACATGTTCACACGAGTGATTGAAAATGAACGCACCAGTTGGATACGATATTTTATGTTACGAGTGCTCGTTGAAAGGGCATTTAAAAAAAGCACTAGTGCGTGAAATACGATTTCACGCACTAGCAATCTACATAATAATAAAATGGATCCGTACATTTTTCTGGTTCACCTTTCTTGCTCTCGGAAACAATGATATGACAGTTTCCAGGTACATTCAGTATGACGGATCGAAAGGTGGGATCGAGGGCTACATTTACATAGAGAAAAAATTTTGAAAAATTCAAGTTGCGGTGAGCGTATGGACAATTTAAAAAATTTTTTACCGATGTCCGGGTGGGACCCCCCTTTAAAAACGTACAAAGGGTTGATTTTTCGAAAATTCGTTCGAGCAGATCGATAGAGGAGCTTGAGCGCTTCCATAATTCATATTGAAAAATTTGAAAATATTGATGCGTGGGCGTATTCTATGTGAACGAAAATGGTGTGGTGAAAAAACAAATTTTCGTCAATTTTTCTTGATGATGCAAAACCAAAATTATACAGTTTCGATGTACATTCAGTATGACGGATCGAAAGGTGAGATTGAGGGCTACATTTACATAGAAAAAAAATTTTGAAAAATTCAAGTTGCGGTGGGCGTATGGACAATTTAAAAAATTTTTTACCGATGTCCGGGTGGGTTATTTTTGATGGCCTAGAGGTGAGATACATGTTGATGTAAAAGCGTCCGTAGATACTTTGAATTATTCACCAATAATTCCAATAAACATTTCATTATTTTCCTATATTCTTGATAGAGCAAATGAAAGACACGAGCGAGCGATAGCGAGTGAGTGATTCTGGCTAGTATAACATATTTATATACAGTTGAATGAGATTTCAAAGATATTAATTTTTCAATTCTTTCCTGATTTTCATATGATAAACTTTCTCAGAACTTTATTATTGTATTCTTAAACTTTTCCTTGGCCGATAATAATAGTTACTTATTTCAAACTCCCTCAAAACAGATCTATTGATAAAGTATGGCGTATCTATTTTACTTATTCTATGACACTGAATAGCAGAAGGAAGTTATGTCTGCAGTTAATTATTTTTTCATTAAAAAATCAAATGATGACAACCAAAAGTCTTTACTTTATCAGAACTACTTATCAGAAATTTTTACTAAATCTTAGAATAGTTTTGCTGTTATGAAAATAACGCACGCAAAGTTATTTTTCATTACGTATACACTTCCGAGTATGTCAGAGAAAACAGAATACGGAGTATATAATCTACCATCCAGCGTACAGACAAGCCCCAGTACAATTTCGACAGGAAAAACAGTGAAAAATAAGTAGTATGAGCAACTCATATGGTAGGTATTGCCAATATTGCACTTATTGTGCCAAGATACAAGGTTTTGCTGGTTATTTTAATTTTGATCATACTACATCAATCTCTATACAATGCAAACGGGCAAAAAGAAGAATTATAATAAGAAATATGCATGGTTAGTGCTAAAATAATTAGGTCGTACTTTTTATTCGATCATTCAATCGAAATTCGAGCCAATACGAGGAGGTGAAATCCGTGTGACGATGGAACCGATATGACGTCATTCAAATATTCAGTATCTTTATATATTAAAAACGCCAAAAACGCTATTTCATATCCTTTCAAAAAATGAATTAGAACAAAAATAATAAAATACGACCTAATTATTTTTCTATATTCGATTTTTTTCTATTCAATGATCGAAAGATGATTTTGTAATAATGCTATTTCTCAGGGTAGAAAATTGCAAATCCAGTATACAACTTAATTTATTTTGAAGGTCTCAGACATGCATTTAATTTGCCATAAGTAACGTTATGAAACTCGCTTTGAACGCAATGTAGTGCCTGTTCAAATTAGGTGGGCTTTATTACTTACTCCGGGATTTGTTTCCCTAAAAAAAGATGATTTCTTAATAGTACTTCTTAACAAAGGGAGGTCCCAATCGCATAAGTCTTGATTCATTTCGGAGTTTTTGAATAAACCTTCCATTTGACCTTAGCTGCGTTAGACAATTAAAATTTAACGCATTATAGTCACTGTTAGAAATGGACACGCTGAGATCGGCCTTATTGGGAAGTCTGACAAGTCTCTGTAAATCGCGATATGAAAATTTGCCCATAAATATTAATTCTTTAATACATACACATATATTTTTGAAATTTACAGAATACAGAATAATGCCGTAAATTATCGAACACTGACGTGCGAGAAAGCATTGAACACACGGAATAGCGATTAGCCCCATATTCATATAGGGCCCTCATTAATGCCAAAAATAGTATATATAATCAAGTTTAGCAAATCTCTTGGCAAAAAATGCATGAGCAACGTTTACAGAAAAATGATTGGGGATTCTCACTTCAGTACTCCCAGAAGGAGTGCCACGGAGTTATTATAAAGTGCTGCGGGCTTATGGAAGAATAGTACTCTCTATTCTTGCCTATATTAACCAAATGCTATTCATCAGATTAGGACAAGCTACATCAAAACATAATAAGTGTATGCTGACGAGATAAAAACGTCGAATGCCATTAATTTTAGTACTATGGAGTACTGAAAAACGATGGGAGTACCGTCGAAATTTCGAGGGAGTAATAGAGTGAGAAGCCCTTCGGGAAAATATCTATGTTAAAAAAAAGAAGCTGAAAATAGCAATTAAGAAAATTATATCATACCGTACATTGTATAGTGAAAGAATGTTTCTATGTTCCAGAAAATGAAAAGTTCCATACTTCTTCGCAGTAGGATGCGTAAGACGTAATATTATCTTCCTATCTTATGATTTTTTACACACTTGTATAATATCAAATAGTACTTTACTCATTAACGTGAATAAAATCCTCGTGAAACAAAAATGATGATGAAGATCAAGATGAAGATTTATAATGTTTGTCAGATGAATATTAACATTCATACAAATAAGCATAACAAAATCAATTTAAGTACAATCTACCAAATCGATAATGTCATTCAGCATTTATATATGAATAAAATATCCAAAAGTAATTGATTCTCCGGATATACTAACATCGTTGATAACAACATTTCTTTCACAAATTATCATAAATACCCATAATTCATAATGTACACTGTGATATATTAACACACAATATCGATTCCTTAAACACACTATATCAAAGACATATTTCGCATCCTCGTGAAAAAAAAAAACCACAACGCAGATTCCTCTCATGAAGAAGAAAGACACGTCCCAGAATTTCCCAACGTAGGAAAACTCATTCCATAGGTTATTTTGTTAAAGAGTTCGATTAAAGAGCAGTGAAAAAGATTAGGTATCAACAAGCCCGTGCACAAGGTGCTTTTTTCGCAGTAAATGATTTTTCTAAAAATTAACCTTCAAATGTGTTTTCCTCCGGCTGCAAATTCTAGGATGTGTCTTTCTTCTCGGGAAGATTCTGAGATGTATCTTTCTTCGTATATAGAAGCCATCGATTTTCTAATACATAATATGTTTACATTAATCTTGGATTCGGTATTAAACTTACACATTGATGGTGAGTTATGAGCTGTTCCATCTGATGACCAAGTTTTTTGACAAGATTATTACTTTAATGTTTCATTATGTGTTTATGCAACAATTCTTTTATAAATAAGGAGACATCCCATACATAAATAAAGAGACTTCCCATACATAGTTTATAAAAAACAACATAATCATCATTTCAAAGTTTCACTACATTATACATGTATAACGAAGATCTCGTAAGATGATTCGAAAAAACATGGAATATAGGTGAAAAGATTATTGTATACGAATATTTTTTTATATGTTTTATAATGATATCCAGTTTTATTGGTGAATACTTCTGGGAATGCATTTTTCTACTTTCGTTACGAACGAGTCGTATTGATCATCAAGTTTATCGATAGCTGTGCGCAGTTCGTCACTCAAATTTGGTAAATTCTCGAGATAAGCAAGAGATTTCTTAATTGCGCTGACTTGGGTATCAAAGATTATGTAGAATAATTGATTTCCAGCTGGTTCCGATTGCTGAGCGAACGTAGAGTCACAGTCTATGAAAGCTTCAAACTCAGAAATACCATTCTGCATTTTTTTTAACTTTTCTGCTGCTATCATTTGAAACATGTCAAACTTTGGCTGCTTGTCTAATGAGCTAGACGGACTGAGAAAACTGAGGTCGGAAAGTAACGTACTCCTGGCAATGCGTCGTAGTGATCTGTGATTTTTGGAATGAAGTGAATACATAGTTTCTATTTTATGCTGTTGCTGTCGTCCAGTATTTTTGCTCAAGTAGGTCTTCAAAATTTGGTGTGACTTAGGCAAGCAGAAACTCATTTGAACAGCTAGTAGACTCAGTAAGAGTAAAGTAATCGTCTTGAACGCCGTAAATTCCATTCTCAAGATCTGAAAATTGAGTTATCGATATTTTGAGTTAAAATTCAAGTTAATCGAAAATGAATTGTGTTCTTTCAGAAAATATTAATGGAGACGCTCACACTCAATATAAGTATGTAACCATAAATTAGTTAAAAATATGTTTGACTTGTTTGTCTATTGTAAGCATCGTTGATCCGATTGAAATAAGAAGTTTTGTATTTCTCATTCGATGTGTAAAATTGTTTAACAAGTGACTTCCGAGTTAGAGACCGAAGCGTTAATGCATTCGAAGTGGCAATTTCTTGAGCCCCTGTCACTATAGAGATAGTACATTATGTGACAATCACCATTATCATTCACCAAATCATTATTTTCAAAGGAAGTCACAAATTTAAGAAATTTCATTCATTCTTATTTCTGTATACAATCTATACATATGTTTCATGATTATGATCGAACTCATTTCATAAACGAATCTCACGATAGAATGTTGAACAACATTATGAATCCTCATCGTCCAAGTATATTAATATATCGTTTACGTACAAAAGTTAAGAATTGCACTTCACATAATAACATTTTTAAGCCCGGTCGTATAAATATAGAAATGAAAAATCATTCGAAATTGAAAAACGTATTTTTCGTTTTTCCACATCGCTGCTATCATTTCAAAATTTTCTTTCACATAAAACTAATCAAGCTCTTGGAATATACTTAGGATAAACGAGTATAGAGTTCATTTTGATCGTATTTCGTTCAATTATTTCTACAAGAGCTGAGATGACCTAAATTAAAATACTCACATTTTGTTGAATCGTTCGAATTCAATTGTAATCAATGACACTTTTAATTTGAAATCACACACTAACAATAAAAAATGTGCTTACTGGTTACAAATAGTCTTTATAAACATCAAAGACACGAGCAGCTCTGTAGAAGCTACAGCTACACCGTTGAATTCAATAGTGACTGCGGACTGATGGTTCAAAAAGACGACGGATATACCCATACAGATACGGCTGATTCAGCAACAGCATAATAATCTTTTAATACGCTCTTCCGTAAGCTTTCACACTCTTCAATCGTCATAGATATTTCAAACGTAATTTTAACTCTATAACTCGAGTTAATACTACTAATAATTTCTACTATAATATATTTATATTCAGAACATATGAATTTCTTATTCTCACTGGAAGAATAATTTCAGCAAAATAATGTTTTCAAGAGCAATTCATTTCTAAGAAAACTGTAGCTGGCTAAAGTAAAGATTCAAATTCTCGTGATAGTTATATCTGAATTGTGAGAGATGAAAAATTGAGTTTCTCCCGTGAACATTCCCGCGCGATATTTAACTATATTTTTATGTGCACTCACTGCACACCGTGACAAAAATATTAGTGAAAAACCGACTATGCAATTACACGACAGACAGTTCGTAGTTATATTTTGTTGCTATTATGAAAAGAATTGTGAAGAATAAAGATACAAACAAAATGGAACTTAGTACGATCCGATTGGATCTTCAGTAACGTCAGTTGAGTCGGAAAAACCTGAAAATTAAGCGGGATAATTAAGTTTATAACTCAAAGTAAGAATGACAAAGAGGAAAGCTTTGTGACGGAGCAAAAATCAACCTCTCGAATTAGACTTCAGAACACTTATTTTTGTGATGTAAGGGTCTAAAAAAACATAGAATCTCAAAAATGTACGTACGAGTGTATGTTACACTGTTTTTTTGGCGCGTGATAACATTCGAAGAAATCGTCTATTCCCTAGTAACCGTTGTTTATATCTCTATAGTAAGTGTATAATAAGTTGTTCGCATCCCTAGTAACCGTACCTACGGGAAAGGGAAAATCAGTTCGAGGTCTATCTGCCGATGGCAAAAAACACAAAAACTTCTCCATAGAAACCGCTGTTTACGCCCCTATCCACAGTTATTAGGGGAATCAATATCGGGTTAAAGTTAATTTCCAAATTCCAGTACTTTTGAGATCTGACGACACTTCCATAGCAACAGTTGTTTATATCCCCAGCCACCATTGTTTATATCTCTATCAATCATTGCTATCGAGCAATGGTTAATTAGTTCGAGGTTCATCTGTCGATGGCAATCTCTTATTGGCATTATTTTTTTTCACATAAAGCCTCTTTGAGAAAGCATACTGTTATTGTAGTTGGTAGCGGTTTTTAAGTTGTAGGGTTGGCTTTTTGTATAATGTAGTGAATTATATGTTCTTTATTTGTGCAAAAAAACAGGTAAAATCATCCAAGCACGTCTATATATTACAAGGGTGCTGCGCGCTATAGCGTAGTACACACTCACGCTTGTATAAATACCGTGGTGTAGTTACCATAATTAAACTGCCCGGCAAAAAGTGAATCCTTGAAGCAGTGATTACTGTTGCATTAGCAACTGCGCCTTCCTTGCGGGGGGAATTTCAATTTCCCGAAAATCAGAATGAAACTATGATTATGACAAGTGAATATGTTTTATTTCAATTCAAAAAATTCAATTCAAATTATAGATAGACGTGTATGGGTGCCTGACAGGTGTTACACTTCTTATTTAAGGTCATATTTTGCAATTTGCTGCAGACTTGAAGTTGAACTTTACGCCCTTTTACAAAAATGGCTAATTCTGTTCTTTCTGATGACATCCTCAGATTCTTTGCAAAGTGTCGAGATAAATACAAAATGACGATCAAAACATGCCAGTTCAATGACACATCAGAATCAAAGTTTGTGAAATAAATTTTGATAGAGCTGCTTTTTTATCAGATTCGATTCCGATTATTATTTACTGTATCACAACGAGGAAAAAATGTTAGTATAGACTCTGGAAAATATTGAATTTTTCGAAAACGTTTTCGAGCCTGGAATATGCTATCGACAGTGAGAAAACTCACATATGTATATTTTTATCACTTCGAGTTTTGTTTTGTTATATGTCTTGGGGTATTTTATTTGACTGATTCTTCCTCAACGCAAATGGTCATTGTATGGTACACAGACAATCTGTTCTGCACTCAATTGAATAATTGCCTATATTATACGATAGAAGCTAGTATACCGTGTCCAGAGTATCTTTGAAATAAGCCTGAAATGGAACTGAACGATCCAGAATAGTCTATACATAGATATGAATGAACACATTCGTAATTTCGTTACCTGACAAAATTTGTACGTAACAAATACCGAAACGTGAAAACATTTGCTGCGGCTCTCACAATGCAATACTTCAGTAATCGTGATTCGATTATCTTACCAATGAACAATGAATTGCGAGAGTGTCGTATGGTTCTTACGATGAGTTATTTCCAATAAGAGTCGGGTGAATAAGGCAAACTATACGTGTAAAACTGTGAAACAAAAAAATTTATTATCCGAATCAGAAGCCAAGGAGAGAAATGTTTCTACGCCACAGTGAGACCCTCTTCCAAGGGGAAAAGATGTTGGTCGAACTGCCTGAGCAGTGGATTGCTCTCGCCTATGCGGGCGGAGGTGTATTGGGCAGACGAACACGCGGGCTTCATAGCCTTCTCCATTATGATGACGGTCGCATTGAGGTGAGCCTTGAGCTTGCGGCAGCGGCAGCGGCTGCCCCTGTCTTGGTGGTGCTGCTGCTGCTGCTGCTGCTGGAAGAGTCCGTCGAGGCTTTTTTGCGGTAAGCCCTGCGGCAGCGGATGCCTTGCTGCTGCTGCTGCTGCTCCTGAAAGAGTCCGTTGAGGTTTGCCTGCTGTTGGCGCTGCTGCTGGTCCAGCTGCTTGAGGACAGTATCCAAGTGGCGCTGCTGTTCCTCGACCATCGCGTTAAACTGCTGGTGCATCCCCTGCACTTGGTCGAAGTGACTAGCCAAGTCCGGGCTAGCGAAGCTGTGCAGCACGCTGTCCTTCAGCTGCTTGTGGCGCTGCTCGAATTCGGCGGGGCCGAGCACCTGGGCATCGGGCCTGGCCGGCTGCGAGCCGTGGCTCCCGTACCTGTAGCTGTGAGAGGCGAACTTGATCGAGCCGTTGTCGCCAACGGTCTGGCCAGCCTGGAAGCTCATCTGGGCTTTGCCGTCGTCGGTCACGTAGTGCTTCTCGTCGCGCCACGTGCCCGAGCCGTTTGGCTCCGCCCCGCCGACGTCGCCCCCGCCGCTCAAGTCCTCCAGCCTAGCTGGGCGCTGCTCGCCCAAGCACGGCTCACCGCAGTTACTCGGCGCTCCCAGCACGGCACCCACCAGCGCCCACCACACCAGTAGTCCGTACATTCTCTTGAGCTGCTCGCTCCTACAATCAAACAACGACTATGTGCGACTTTCAATGTTCTCAAGAACCATGTGGTTATCGTGATGTGACTCGTACGATATACAGTAATCTCAGCTTCAACAATTTATTTTTCAAAAGCCATTCGAATTTGTAGTCCACAATAACACTCGGTGAATTGGGCGTTATCACCCGGAAGCTTTCTATGCTCTTCATTTGACAGATTTATCATGATTATCTTGTTATTTTTAATCTTATTTCTCTTTCTGAAAGACTCATTTGTATGTTATTAACACAACTTGCATATTTAACTGTATGGGCTAAATGTATGTATATTTAATTGATAGTAACTGATGATATCACAACAAATAATTTCTATTTAATTTTCCAGTATTCAAGTATCATCATCATTATCATTGTTTGTCAACTTCATATTCTTGGACAATGTGATGAAACCTTACTCAATCTCAAACTTTCACGATCCCAATACCCATATCATAATTTTTTACGAAGTTTTTTAATGACCAATACAATATTATCATATCTTACAAATGACTCTTATTCACTTTTCAATATATTGATAGTAACATTTTAATTTTCAATTTTCCTTTCTATCGAAGAAAATAATTTTCAGTATTATCTTACCTCTGTATATGATGAATTAAGTTTAGCATTTTGTAAAGTAAGATTAAAAAAAAAAATTTTATCATAACGACATGGAAAAATAGAATTTTGCAACTTTGATTATAATTCATCTGTTTTATAAGTAGTATTGCAATTATGGAGATGACTTCGAAAAATTATTTATCAATAAGCAACTTTAATACCGTTTCGCAGGTTGTATTTTATAGGATACGGACGTTTGGTCAGATCCATGTTGTGAAACATTGGATGGAATATTCATAACAATAAAGGTTGTTGTTCTCAATTGTTGTTCACCATAAAATTATTATATTCAACATTAAATTGTTTTCAACATATTTCAATAATACCTTCAATAATTTCCAGTTATAGTAACAAAACAATGAAAATTGACAAGAATCAATAAGTTATGGTTGGTGTCGTATAAAGTCAGGGTCCTTTAGGGTGCTTTGTATTTTCTATGAATTTAGCCAGTCAGATGAGTGGCTATCATATCTGAATTATATTTTAAACCACTCAACGTAGGAAAAACAACTATAACAAACAATCAAAGGAATTCTATGAAACTTTCAATTGGCACCCTTTTTTGGGGCGCTATACCTTATAGCCGGATTCTGGGAGATGACATACTCTAATATTTTTTTCTGTCTCCGTTTCATCGATTACCTATACTATTTTTTAAGGCATATCAATTAACTAGAAAAAAAAATATTCCACATTTTTCTGGTCAAGTTTCCATAAGTGATTGCTGAGGAATTCTATTAAGAAGGTGCCAGTCCCATAAGACACCATGTTCAACTGGACAGTTTTAACGAATTTTTTACTCGAAAATGAAGTCGATGACCTAAGTATTTTAACATGGCAATCTATTCGTGAGTATTGTAGGTGTTTTGTACTAAATTTTCAATCGCTTTCCATAAGTAATTAAAACTCGCTGGAACCACCTTAACAAAAGCATTCAATATGAATAGACATATTTTAAGTGATATGAGAATTACACAATTTGATTTTCGAATACCTTTTCATAACACGTTCAATTCGGTTATTATATAAGAGTCGAACTGATCACACTCGAACGGTAGAGAAACTTCTGAGTAAGATGTTCAAAGTTGTATCATTCATGCCAATACTCATGCACCCTATCTTCATTGACCCTCTCTGACCTTGAAGAGATTCTCTCTTGGCATTAATTCCGCACTTTCTTTTGATAACACAATTGATCGATGAACAGCTCAGAACTTGTTGTTTTTCAGTCGAACAGAAAACCCATTTTTATTGAAATTGAGTATCTTTTCAAATTTTCTGTCCGTCATTTTGGATGATCTTTATTGAATTTTTCATATCTGAAGCTGGATTCGTAATCAGTGACTTAAGAACCCTAATATACCAATTTTTATCAAAAACCGTCGGATCAAGTCTTCATTTTCAAAAGTGCATGTGGGTAATTCTCTGTGGGATCGAACATGAAAAAATTTGATTTGGCTCAAAAATCCCAGAATTTTTTCAGATTTTTTCGAGCACTTTAACCCTGATTAATAAATAGGCAAAGTTGCTGATTTTGCTGTTTTTGCATTTTCAGAGGCATTTTCAACCTTAATTAACACCCTGAAAATGACCTCCGAGGCAAAAAATAAATGGGACACTTTTATCTGCAAATTACCTGAATTTTATAGAAAAATTATCTCCAAAGTCATTGGAGCACATTAAGTACTCCACATTACCAATTGGAGCCTCTACTTTTGAACCCTGGGAGTTCGCTCTATAGGCTAAAATGACTATTCAAGGGGAGCCTTGTACCGTCAACACTTCCAAATTTTGCAAACACTTGTCTGTGGTATTATTACAATTATCCACTGTAAAAACTCACATTCTATCATGCTAATACATATATCCTGAGTTATCAATATCATATTTATATAGATCAAGCATTACTAATACTTGACGCCACCTAACTTTCAGTAGTTACATGTATTGATGGTCAATATATTGTCTCTAATGTGCTAAAATATATTAAAAACTATTAATAAAGTATGTACATGTGTCATGAATTGCATTCACTCGATAAGAAAGATTAATCCAAAAAGTAAATTATAAGCTGTGCATTACACGTACACCTTATAACACACTAGGCAGTGCATAGATATCATATGATTTTTTTAATATCAACAAGAAAATGTTGAAGTTTACTAAACATGGGTAATATCCATGAATGTTAGACACATGAAATCCACTTATCTCTCTATATTAAAAGCCAGACCGTCGCCGCCGCCGTGGGAAATTTTGACCCCCAAGTTGCCCCCTTAGTTGCCCCCCATTTTTTACCCTCTTTTTCCACCCATTTTTTCACCTTTTTTTCACCCCATTTTTCACCCTCTTTTTCCACCCATTTTTTCACCTTTTTTTCACCTCTTTTTCCCCTCTCTTTTTTTCACCCCCCTTTTTTCACCCTTTTTTTCACCCCCCCTTTTTCACCCTTTTTTTATCCCTCTTTCCACCCCTTTTTTCCACCCTTTTTTCCACCTCTTTTTTCACCCCTTTTTTCACCTCTTTTTTCACCCTTCAATGAGAATCGAAGAGAATCGATGAGATATTTCCCTTAGCAACCGTTGCTTCGAAAGTTGGAAAATCAATTTTAAACACTCAATGACCAAGTTTGCTCCATAGCAACCGTTGTTTACCTCCCTAGCAACCATTGCGAAGGTTGGAAATGATCAATCTATGACCCATGTCCATAATTTTCGATTGCAAAGGACACAAAATCTTCCCACTTAGCTCCTCAGTAACCGTTGTTAAACACCCTAGTAACCGTTGCTAAGGGAAAGAAAAATTCACGTAAGTTTCGTTTCCAGTATTTTCAACTGCACAGGACACAAAATCTCCGTTTTACCCATAGCAACTATTGTTTACGTGTCTAGCAACCATCGCAATCTTACTCAGAATCTGCTGCTGAAAATCTGAAATGGAACATGCGGAATACCCAAACAAAAAAATATGATCTAGCACATGTCACTATTAACCTAAAGTTAAACCCACTATTAATCTAAAAAAACAAACATTTAACATGAATATAGCTGACATTAATCTTTTATTTTGATTCGAATCGTTCGTTCAGTATTCTTTTCAATCGAACAAAATCGAAAGTTCAAGTTTAAAGTTTTATTGTTTTGAATGAAAAACTAAGCTAGCGTCTCAATCTGGGGGTTGGCGAGCGAAGCGAGCAGGGGGGTACCCCCCTAGTATTGTATAAACTGCATAGCTGAGGCCCAAGCAGCTATTGCCGGGTGGGCTCAAACTACAACTTCAAGTTATTTACTCATGGAATTAGCTAATGTGAATCAATCCACTTAAAAGTATGATCACTAGATGCGCAATTTGATAACGAATCCATATATATATGAAATGAATGTCAGTACTGAAATCTACTAATCCGTGAATAATGACATACAAAATCAACGTTTCGACGGTGTTTCCACACATCAAGTGACTTTTTGATTTATTTAAATAATTAAGTGTATTAAATGCATGATTAAGCACAAGGAATATTGAAGCTGTGAAGATTTTCCCATGAATGAAGTTGATTTTTGGCATCATGGTTATTTAGATCGGAGATGACTTTCATTGTATAAATACAGAGAAATCGTGGTTCCTGACGAACTGCCTATACATGAAGTTGAATTCTTAGTTGGATTCTTAGTGTGAACCTTCCATTCCTGGCGTGGATTTTTGGTTTACTTGGATTAATTGGAAATTTAAACAAATTTTGCTACTGGCTATTATTTTTCTCTTCAATAGTTCCAAAGGAAACTTATTGTTTCGATGTTCTTCCCATACTTGAAGCGGAATAGAACCGCATTTATTACGGTTTTCTGTATATAAGAACCAAATTCGAGATTCAAGTCTCTACGATTGGTCAAAGATTCTTGGGGTTCTGCATAGTAGAGCGACAATAATATATTATGCACCCGAGCGAGGTTAGGCGATTTCGGCTCGAAAAACGTTTGCGATCCGAGCGCAGCAAGGATTGCAAGTTTGCGCGTGCCGAAATAACCTATGATGAGCGAGGTGCACATACTATTTTTCGTACCCCGCGGGAGCAAAGGGCCATTCTTTGCAAACACCAGGACGAAAATCTGGCACTTTGCTGCCGCTGGGACGAAAATGCATTTTCATCACTTGTATCGAAAAGTTGATAATTAAACCTTAGTTTTCTACACTCGTGATGAAAAATACTGTTCGATACACGATTTCTAGGCACGTGTGATGACCACCCTCGCTTTGCTCGGGCGGCAAACCTCCCACGTGCCTAAAATTTGTCTTTTGGTCTAGTATCGAAATGTACTATTATATAATATATATATATATATATATATATATATATATATATATATATATATATATATATATATATATATATATATATATATATATATATATATATATATATATATATATTATAATATCTCTCATTTTAGTTCTCACATAAGATCCCCACAAAAATTTCTCTCCAATTCGACTCATAAATTTTGAATTTTTCCAATATTCTACTCATTCCGGGGGTGATTGTAAATAATTCTACGACATTTTACATCATTTCAGGCTCATTTTTAATTATCTTACGACAGATACGGCAATTTAGATGATCTGTCGTGCATATAGTCTCTGCCTTCATTTTTGTCACAGTTCACAATTTCAAATTTATTTACAGTTCAAAAGAGAAATCACGTGGTAACCCGAGGTCACTACCTTTTTATCAAAACTATTCAAAAATATTATCGAAATTTTAAAATTTTGCATTCGTTTTTGGCAGACACGTTTCTTTTGCCGCATGATATTCGCGGTGTTTGAAAGTTTTTTGAGGTTATTGACGCCAATACATACTGTGTTCTAAGAAGACGATTGAACACGTATTTCGTCAATTATTGCCGTCTTAGAACACACGCGCAATCGCTGAAATGAGGAATGATATTCTAAGTATAGAATTTCAAAGTGTATATCATTTTATAATAATTATTGAAGATAAAACATTCATTTGGAGGTGTTTTATTTTAGATTATTATTTTAAATAATACTATTTTAATACTATAAAAACACATATAGCGCGCATTTTGAGTATTGCGATAAACATGTTACTCTTAAAAATAATATATATCTTAAAAACATTTCTACAGTCTCATTTAAAAAGACTGTTAACTTTAACAATCTCTAAATTTTATAACAATACATTCGATAGAGCTACGATGAGACTAATTGCGACATAATATACATGACTGTATACATACGTTTTTTTCTTTAAACTATTCACCTACTTAAAAAAAGTATTTGCAGTGAGTCCACCTATATTTATCACAATTTGAATGGCTAATTTCTTGCAAAAGACTATTATTTTTTACCCTATTTTTACGTTTCATTTTTTTGGCACGAGAAAAACACTTTTCATTTTTCATTTATAATCGTGACTTGATGCACCTGAAATAAGATTATTGAATTGATCAATGTATGACCCTGATATGAATATTCAAATCTCCAGATGTCAATTGGAAAATCAAATTTTACCTGTAATAATCGATTAATCTATCAGCTTCTCGGAATCCAGATTCAATGGCTCCATGAACAGTAGAGTAATAATGTTCATGAGTTGCTTCTCCAGCAAATAAGATGATCTATTAAAATCAAGATTTGATCATATAGAAAATGATTAAATCACTTTAGAACATACAATTGATAAGAGATATAATGCTTCAAACAGCTAGACTTACTGGTTTATCATTAGATGCTTTTATTGGATCATGTAAGTCTTTGGATTGAATATTTAATTTCTCTGTTTCTAAACTGCGAAAAGAATAAGATCCTCTAAAATGCTTATCGCTGAACCAATTTGATCTGAAAATGATTACAACCCATAAATATTATGAATTGTGAAAGCCTTGATTTAAAAAATTACTAAAGAAATTAATTAGATATTTCAGAAATATATCACATAAAAATACATACCGTATGATGATATGAGGTTTAGGGATATTATAAATATGGCCAAGGAATTTTTGAAGAATGAAATGAAATTCATTCAATACCATTTCATCATCTAATGTTTCAACATATTTAGCACTAGGTCCTACAAGCCAACCTGATAAGGTTCGAGGCTGATTATCAACGGTGAAAAATTCAAATGTATCACAGAGCCAATACCTATCCTAGAAAAATATTTCAGGCTTAAAAAAAAACATTTTTTTATGCCACACGCCACAATATATGCATCGCCTCTGATGCTTTTAAGGCATCATTTTTTTCTCCGTGCATGTTTCCAAAAACTATGCTTACTTTGCCATATGTTTTCAAAAACTCTTTTTTCTGATCATTGGACCACATAAATGAAAAAGCTCCAGTATCCTCAGGCCACCATCTATGAGGGAACTCCAGAAATATTTTGTTTGCTACTCCAATATTTAATCCCTTGGGAAAATGGAAATTGTATCATTTGACAGTTGTTAAAAATCACGAATAAAGTCATGCAAAATAATTTTAATATACCTGTATTGCTTTAACTTTTGATAAAGGTAGAGCTGGTGTAAATAAATTTGAATATTGTTCTTTTAATACTCCAAGTGATGGTGTAAAAATCACATTGGTAGCTTTATATATTGACCCATCAGATGTTTTTATTTCAATTTCATTCTCAGAGTTATAGTCAATTACAGAAACTTCTTTATTCAATAATATCTTTTCATACACTGGTAATTTCTCCTTAGGATTAGGAATGTTTTTCTAAAATATAAAATCTTAAAATTGGAATGAAAATATTCAAATAAGTTTCAGAATATCCTTTAGTAATAAAATGATACATACAGTCAATAAGTCAAATACTTTACAATATCCTTTGGTTTTCCAATTGAGCAATGAATCTCCTTCACATGTCCAGTAATCTTTCAATCTCTTTGCAGAAACATCATACCATGTATCACAGCACTCAATAGAGTTATGATACATATGTATCCAATTTACGATCTGCTCTGCTTTTTCATTACTAATCAATGAATTGTTCTCAATTTCTTTGTAAAATCTAAAACCAATTATTGAAATTTTTTTTCATGAGATTGAATAAATTATCCTCATATAAAAAGTGATGGGGGTCAAAGTGAAGCGTCTTAACTCGTGATTTGATTGGTCTGTGACGAGTCGCGTAAAATATAGATATAGATAGTGAATGCAGGCAAGCAAGAAACATGAGAACGATAAGTTTTGAGGTTGTAACAACCAAATCCTTGCCCGATGCTTCCAAAATCCAAATGTAAGTTTTAAAATTGTGGATAATGAAAATAAAGTAAAAGTTGAATGAAATATGAATGAAGGGTTTAAAAATGCGAATATTGTGAATGAATTGATAAGTAAATGGAAAAGATTATCGTAGGTGAATGATTGGAACATAATTTTGAAAAGCACGAATGCAGATCGCGCGCAGCGCGTCTGAATGTAGCTATAGTATAATATAAAATTCATATTTGAAATTAAAATAATCAAAAACTCACTTTTTTGTAAAATATTCTCCATAACTTGTCCCAGGTTCGTGATCCTCTTCAGATGCTTCATCAACAATTTTGTAATAAATTTTCAAAATTTCAACTGTCTCTTCTTTGGAAACTACTTCACCAATAGCATTCACAAAAATATGTTTTGTAGGGTCATTGATGTTGACTGACGATTCAAGTAAATTATGGGGAGATGCTAAGCGATAAACAATATTGTTTTTTTCTCCATGACACCATTGAGCCCCTAATTCAACAATATTTTCTGCTAATGGAAATAACAGTTCAAAATAAAAAAATTTTTCTTCGTGACACATAATATTTTTGAGGATCATGAATGAATTACTCGGAAAGAAAAATAAATACGAATCAAAATACTTACAAAATTTTACTGTGTGAATTCTTCCTCCAATACGATTTTTTGCTTCAAGAATCGAAACATTTCGCAAGCCTTTTTCAATAAGTCGCGAGGCAGCTGCAATTCCTGCTGCACCTGCTCCAATTATTATCACTTGAGGTTCCAAAATCATTTTGAACAGATTTAGTTTGTCATAAATCTTACAGCTCCTGTTTAAAGCAGAAAAAAGCATGATTTTTATTAAAAAATCTTTCACTTTAGGTTTCGGAAAAAATTATCAATCTGTGACGAGGAATTTGACCCCGAGAATTGATACGGAGCTTCCCCCCCCTCTCTCTCACTCTCTCTCTCTCTCTCTCTCTCTCTCTCTCTCTCTCTCTCTCTCTCTCCCTCTCTCTTTCTCACACATGCACTCTCACTAACAACAATCGCACAAAAATCACACAACCAACAATCTCTCACTCTCGCAACTAACACACGCCCAAGTATACAGACGATAACCGTTGCGTAGCGAGCGCGCCGGCCGGCTCTCTTTCTCCGCGTTATCGCGAGCCGCGAACAATGGGAGCTCTGTTCGAGAGAAGAAGTACGAGATTATACCGAGCGCCACCCTACGGTATAGTTCCGTAGCGTCTCACTACGGAAATATAGCGTCGAATTCACGGTATACAGTCTCTTGGCCACTATAGGCGAGTGAAATAGATACGATTTCGGAAAACGACGGGACCAATTCTCGACACCTATTTTTTTTCAAACTATATGATACCAGTATACCGTAGGAACAAAGTTGCTGGAAGATTTCTTTCAGCAACCCTTTTGTTTAAACAATTTTTTAAATCATACATTAAGAGACATTTTTTTGTATGGGAAAAATTTTTTCTAGAAAATTCAGCTATTCTAAAGACTTTGTTATTCCTATGAAATTTTCGAAATCATGCTAAGTTTTTCCGGGAAAAATTCATAAAGTCGGAAAAATTGCAATTTTCCGAATTTTCAATTGGAAAAATATACGCGAAATTTTCGTTTGAACAATTTTTGTATGAACAATTTTCGAAAAATTCAAACGAAAATTACACATGTTTACCTCCAAGCAATTTCAATTCGCAACACAGGATTTTGAAGAAAAAGATTTGTAGTTTAAGATACGTATGTACGTTAAAAGTTCAGCAAAAGTTATTTTTTGCGAATTCTTCCATTTTTTTAATTGTTAGGAATAGCTGGTAAAATTAGAAAATGGCTATGAGTGCTTCATCTTTTGATCTTAATTGTACGGCTATGGGTGATGGAAATGTAAATACTGCTATGAGTGATACATCAAGCTTTAATTTAAGTACATGTAGCCTTTCTGCTGCATGTGATGGTTAGCATGGTTCTTATTCTTAGTAGATGTACATACATTAATGAATTTATAGATTTATTCATATATGCATTCTTTTTATTGTTCACGTCCCTTCTTAACCATTTTTCTTAATGATTGTAGTGATCATTGAAGAATGTCGTGAGCAAAGTTCACCTCTAATTCGAACTCCCCTGTCTTCAAATATATTTAATATTAATAATTGTAATGCAGGTATGCTCTATTTTATTTTTGCTGGTCTATTAGTATTTTCTTATAAAACTGTAGCAACTATACGTAAATGAACTATAGATCTTCATAATATATAAATGCGATTTTTATAGGTACTAGAGGAGGTACCCCCCTGCTCGCTTCGCTCGCCAACCCTCACCCCCCCCCGTGTGTTCTTTGAAATCAATAATTTCAATAATAAGTGTAGTAATAATTAAATAAAAAAATTACATTTAAAACAATAAAACTTGAAACTTGAAACTTTGATTTTGTTCGATTGAAAAAAATACTAAACGAAGGATTCGAATCAAAATAAAAGCTTAATTTCAGCTATGTGTTAGTGACATGTGTTAGATCATATTTTTTCGGTTTAGGTTTTTCGCGTGTTTCGTTTTAGATTTTCTGCAGCAGATTTCGAGAAAAATTGCAGCGGTTGCTAGTCACGTGAACAATGGTTGCTATGGGTAAAACGGAAATTTTGTAGCCTGTGCAGTTGAAAGTACTACAAAGTTGAAAATACTATAAAGTTGAAACGAAACTACGTGAATTATTCTTCCCCTTAGCAACGGTTGCTAGGGCGGTAAACAACGGTTGCTGAGGAGCTAATTGAGGAGATGTTGTGTCCTTTGCCGTCAAAAATGATGGAAATGGGTCAAAAATTGATCATTTTCAACCTTCGTAACGGTTGCTAGGGAGGTGAACAACGGTCGCTATGGAGCAAATATAACAATTCAGTGTCATTGGCCATCGAGAGTGACTTAAAACAGATTTCACAGCTTCCGAAGCAACGGTTGCTAGGGATGTAAACAAACGGTTGTCAAGGATATCAACAGTGATTGCTGGGAAATATCTCATCGATTCTCATCGATTCTCATCGATTCTCATCGATTCTCATCGATTCTCATCGATTCTCATTGACTTTTATGGTCACAATGAGCACTTATGTGGATTCGTGAGAAAACACGTTAGAAACGGTTGCTAGGGAAATAACTAAGGGATTTTGCTGAATCTTGGGATTGAACTTGGCCTAGATTTCGCCGCCACTATCCTGTGTGCAATTTCAAGAAAATCGGACCATTCCTTCTAGAGTTATCGTGGACGAATATTTACTAGAAATGAATAATTTATTCGAAGACAGAGGTGGGAAAAGGGGGTGGAAAAAAGGGGTGGGAAAAAGGGGTGGAAAAAGGGGGTGGAAAAAGGGGGGAGCAAAAAAAGGGGAGCAAAAATTTTCACGGTGGCGGCGGCGGCGGTCTAGCTTTTAATATAGAGAAAACTGTCAACAATAGACAGACAAACTACATCTACCAAGTTCTGAAAAAAACAGGGGAAGGATCTTTGCTAGTGAAGTAAAGGCAAAAACATTAGTGTATCACGAGATTCACAAAACCAATCATTGTTTTGAGTGAGTCTTTGCCTATTAACAGTATCCGTGCAGCGCGATTCGAGGAATTGGCAGAATCTATAGTGAACCTATTTTCCAGATTTTCTAAAGAATCTAAATACACAAGCCGTACCACCACATCTCGTGGAGCATTGCCGAGTTGCTACGAAAGTATTCGAGAGAAATCTTGTGCAATAAAGAAAATCAAAGAAAAATCAAGAAAAAGGAAAAATGAAGGTATTACTTTCTAGCAGGTACTAAGATTTCGTGTGTGTGTGTGTGTGTGTGTGTGTGTGTGTGTGTGTGTGTGTGTGTTGGAAGTTGGTATGCATGGGTTTTCAAGGTCACTGATTACGAATCCGGCCTCAGATTTAAAAAATTCGAATTAGACAGGGTGTCTACTACATCAGATGAGGGGAATTCCCTGAGTTTTCCGTGACTATTCCAGGATCAAGGAATGGAATTCCAGATTTTTTAATGCACAAATTAGAATTTTTCTATTTGTTATTAATTTTGATATGGTGTCGCGTCCCGACGCTTAATTATCTATATTCCTTGTCGCGTCGCAATAAGGATTACTGTATTCTTATGACATAGAATTTTCCCCACATCAATATTAGTTTGAAATCGCAATACAATAGCCCGTGGAATACGTGTACTTAAAATAAGAGATTAAGCTTAGCCTCGGTTTTCCCCGTGTTTAAGGGGGCTTTAGCGTAAGGTGTCGTATAAAGCGGGGGCCCTTGTGAACCTTCACAATATTTTGATTTATATCAATCAATTTCGATTTATATTCAGAATGTTTCAATGTGATTCAGAGGTTCTGAATCACATTGTTTCAATGTTGCTTTAGCAGTGTGTCAGAAAAATATCGGCTATGAGTTTGTTGTGCATTTGAATGTTCTGTTAAATCTTTCTCCTGGAAAACACACTCAGTATTTTCGCAAAAGGAAACAAGAAACTGTTTTCCGTAAAGCTGAAAGAAAGAATACTTTGCCTGCAAAAAAAGGCGACTCATCTTGAAAAGGGAAAGGTCTTCCAGAAACGTAGCTACTGATAATCAAGAAGGTATCGCTTACAAATCAGGTTCAGGGTATCTCAACACTTCCGATTTGATCGATCAAGTCATGCTACCAGGTAAAGAGTATTTTCAATAAGTAATATTCTTGTTTTTATACGCGTGTATTATTATAAATAAATTTTATTTTATATAATGTCAATTACGAAGATTATTGCTTAGTGATATTTGATACCGAGACAACTGGATTGCGGAATACAGATGAAATAGTACAGGTTGGAAACATTAACAGTCAATACGCTTTTTCTGCTATTTTTATAAATTTATTTTTTTGAGTTTGTGTTTATTTCTTTATATTCTAGATTGCAGCTGTGTTTAAAACAAAAAAATTCAACGTATACCTTATTCCTTTTAAACAAATGTCTTCAGAGGCCTCACAAGTAACTGGAATAACAATATCGAAGAATGAGATGTATGTGAATGATGAAAAAGTTGTAACATTCTCTCCACGAGATGAATTTTTGAAATTTCTTTATTTCCTCAAATCACTAGCGAGGCCGTGTATTTTATTGGCGCATAACTGCTTCAGGTATTTATTGAATTGTTAAATCAATATGAAATTTGACTATAGATAAAAACTAAAAATATACAATTTTTTTGTAGGTTTGATGCATCAAGAATAATTTAATTAGCACAAGATGTAGGTCTCTTGATGGAGTTCATGACATTTGTGAAAGGATTTTGTGACAGCCTTCATGTATTCAAATCCATTTTACCTGACAGGCTCAAGAGCAAACCAAAGAAAACTTTCAAGCAAATTGATCTTGCTAATGATTACTTGAATAGAGAAAACGTTACAGATGCTCATAATGCTCTGAATGGTGTTGAGATGCTTTAGAAACTCATATCAAAATTATGCAAAGATGTGCATCCAGTGATAGATCATTCTCAAGTTTCGAATTTTTTATGAGTAAGAAGAAAAGGGATAAGCTAGTAAAGGAAAAGAAAAATTCACTATCTGCAATTAACATCTTTGAGAGCATGAAAAACAAAATTTCAAAAGCTGGGATTTTATCGATTCTGGAAGAAGCTTGCAGGACGGGTGGTCAAGATGGCTTGGAGATTTTATTAGGTGAGAATGTTGGCGGTAAACCACGCGTGACGGCAAACAAAAAAATTATTTTAACTCTATTTGAATGTCTATCGACGTAAAATACCAAAACAAAAATTAACTGTGAATGATTATACCAAAGTTTCTAGGAAAGGTGTTTATGAATGTTGTTAAAATACAATGTTGAACATTGTCTCATATTATTAGATGATAATATTTATAATGTAATACAAAACTAGTGAGATGATTTTAAATAATGTAAACATTAAGAAATGTGATTTGTAGTGGATGAGTGGACGATGAGTTCGATAGATCAGTTGAAGCGCCGATTGCAAGTGAAACCGAGGCTGGACGAGTCATATTCGAGGTCGAGGCCCTCGTACACAACGAGAATACGCCCACTAAAGAAAATTTTATCGGCGAGGGAAAGGATAAATTGCAAATAAATTATAATTTGTTAGTAAAAAAATTAATTAGACATTTATAAAATTTCTTACATTTTTTTATATAATTATTAATTCTTTTCTTTATGTTTACAAGGATTTCATCGTACCAGACGAGACGATAATTGAGGCGTTAAAAGAAACGGAAGGAACTCAAGAAGCGGTTGATTAGGGCGCAGAAATTGGACTAGTCTCGGCGGTACCGCCGGAGGGATATTTTGACGACGAGCTGTTAATTTTAAAGGATCGGGAAACTGTAATGGAGTCACGGGAAGAAAATATAGAGCGAATAGATACAGGATCAGATGCTCCCGAGGAGGTATCAACGTCGGCGGCGCCAAGAAAATTGAGTAAAAAACGAAAGGGGACATTAACAAAGAAGAAACAAACTGTGGGTTTTACAGGCAAAATAAGGCCAAATGAATTAGTAATGGTAAGCGTCTTAGAGGTCATTGATTCTGAGGATTTGAAAGATAGCCAGGGGGCAAGAGGCCGTAGACCCATCGTTCTGTTTCCAGCAGTAATTATTGGATAGCCACCGGGCGATGAAACAATTCGATCGAGTCAAGAAAAGAAGGTGATAATAAATAAAAGTTGTGTTCTTATAATATTTTTCTTAATATATATTTCTCCTCATATTTCCTCATTTTTTTCTATGAGAGATTCATTTAATTTTCAAAAATGAATAATTCAACTAATCAAAAACAATTAAATTTTTAATGTCAGAAGTTTCTATACTTTTCTTTCTCAATGTATCACGGTATCTGCACACCTAGTTGTACGCGCTATGATTGTTCAAAATTGAACGACAGTCTCGCGTCGTCTGCTTCCCGCGGCTTGCAGGCTCCGACGTTGCCGTTCTGATCGCGCACGCGCATAGAACACACCCGAGTCGGGTGACCCGACTGTGCTCTCCCGATATTTTTTGTTCTTTGGTCTCATTTATCGGCTTGGTTACAATGTTAACACCCAAACTTCAAAAACTCATCATAATCGTCATAAAAAGATCTACACACTATAATTTTTTCATAATTTTCTATAATATGAAAAGCAACTGAGACCTGTTTTCATGAACTACTCCATATGATTCCATGTAAAATTAACAATTTTTCCATTGACAATTTTGCTTAAATATGCATGGCAACCCAATATTTTCTTGATGTTAATCGAAAGATGAGTATTTTTTCTATATTTCATGAAAGTTTGAGTTCATTCTATAATACAGTTATAACTCGCTGAAGCCCCCTTAACATGATTTTCTCGAAACAGATTTTTTTTAAATCAAATTTACAAGGAGTTTTGGGTCTGCCATGGTCTTGGAACCTCAGTACCTGTGGAGAAAAAGTCTGAACTTGAAGGATGCATTGTTTAAATATCGATTTTTCTCCCCTGTGCATCCAAAATGGCACCCCAACTGCAAAATTTTTGAAAAAAACTTCAAGGCCTGTTTATACAAAGATGACAAATTTTTCGAAAAATTGACAGGAATAAGAAGTTCTTAAAATCACTCAAGGAATACACTCGAATTTTCTTAGAATTTTTTGAGCGATTTTTTGAATTTTGCAAAAATTGACAAGTGCAAAATTAAAGAAAAACGCTCAAAAAAATCTCGCCGTAAGAAAATGAGTAAGAATAGAAATTTACAGCCTCGTACGACTTTTTTTTAATCATGTTGAAAATTAGGTAGGCTACTCCTTTGAACTAAAACAATTACACATTGATCATAAACTTGAATTCCACCCTTTTTTGGTAGTGATCAATGGATCAACCTTGAATTGCATAAGATCATCTTATGTAATTATCAACGATCACATATATCAAAATCACTAAGTCACTCGGCCTCAGGTTCTGTGGATATTTGTTTCCAATTCGTGAGAGTACTACACAGTTTCCAGTAATTTCTAATCACGTATGGCAGTTTTTGGAAAATCATGTTTATGGATTTACACCACTTGCAGGTGGATTGAAAGGAGTAACTGATTCATTCATTCCCTTCAAAAATTTCTGTCCAATTCGACTCAGTCAAATTCAAAATTCAGACCTCTGGGAGTCGAAAGGACAAGATTAAGCATTTAGTCAAAGCAGTAGAGGTAAACTCTACAGAGTAATGCTTGGAAACGTGAGGTTCAGATGGCCGGTATATAATCACAAGGGTGTTTTATTTCACTTGTGAGAAAGGAAAATTAAAAACTTGCAATGTTTTAGTAGTACTATCATTTTGCTTTGATGTAAAATGTATTGCTCAAATGTGTTTATTTTTTTGTAGTATCATGTTTATTTTTTTTTTAATGTTGATATTTTGTTGGTTCAAACCCCCGGCGGGGGCTGCGCCCCTGGACCCACTCTTTCTTCGCGGCCAGATTGCGAGTTGTGTCTTTCTTCGCGGCTAGATTGCGAGTTGTGTCTTTCTTCGCGGACAGATTCGGATATGTGTCTTTCTTCGCGGACAGATTCGGATATGTGTCTTTCTTCGCGGACAGATTCGGATATGTGTCTTTCTTCGCGGATAGATTCAGTTATGTGTCTTTCTTTGTAAGACACGTCGATATAATGTTTCAACGACGTAGTAACTTTATACAGAGTAGCTCTGTGCAGTTTTTTCATAGATTTAACGAAATTTTTGCAATTATATAAATAAATTTCAAGTTTTTTAAGTATTTCGTGAATTCATTAATTCCAATTTTTCACTTAAAAATTGCCTGTTCAATTAGTTAACTTAATTCACTTAATATATCAACACATACTTCAATGAATATAGTAGTTACATTATATATTATTATACAAAATGTAATAAATCAATTCGACAACATGTTACCCTCGATTTTTCATAAGAATATTCATTTTATCCCTCTTCAGTTTTTTGTCATATCAAACTATTCTTACTGAATAAACAAATATGACATGCCTTCTACTAGCCAATATCTATTTTTAGCATTTTTTCTGATTTTATATTTAGATTCAGTTGTAATCCCTAGATCTAAAATATACCAAAGCTGTTACTAACAGGTATACAAGAAATTTTACTTTTGATAATGTTGGCCGTTTTAGTATGATTAAGAATTAATTTTTCACAAGTACTTGAAAACTTATTGATACGTAGTACAATATTTATTAATTATTGCGTATATATACACGTATATGTACATATACGAGTAAGCATATGCATATATTCGAGCATGCGCAGTCGAGTCTGACGTATAGACATACACGTGCTTGCTCAGTCCGTAGGGACTGTAGCGTAGGCATAGTGTACGGGATAATAGCATAGTGGCCACGAGACTATAATGTACCGTGAATTCGACGCTGTTCGACGCTATATTTTCGCAACCGCTTTCTTTCGCTCTCACGCCCGCACAGGGGCCACAAACACACCCCGTTTTCGTCTACGTGATTCCAAGCCAGCTACCTGGTTTGAGTTGTCAAACACAAGAATTTGCCTTCGCTAGGCGAAAACCAAACAACCCAACGATGGCTGCAGTTGTCGGCTCACTCACACCCACGGACTTAGTATATCTCACACCACTCCGCACACAGCCCACGTTTCACACTCACAACGCACGATGCACGATGGAATCACAAGCGATATTGGTTTGCGTAGGTACTCACTTAGGCTGGCACTCGACTAACTCCCCAATGGCCGCCGGCCTACGCACGCCTGTTGCTCGTCGCCTGACGCCTCCGGCCTTGCGTCCAGTACGTGGCGCCCTCCGCCCAACTAAAAGGAACTTTCAAGCGCGCGGTATATTCAAATGCGCTCGAGAGCCCCTTTCGCTTGGCCGCGCGACCCTTACACTCTCGCCTAAAGCCCCGCCTCATGGTTCTCTCTCGCTCCGCTATTCGCGCACTCACACCCATTCATTCTCACATACATTCACATACATATATCGTTGTATTTGGCTCCACTCCTCCATTCGCCTTACACGCTGCACACCTGTACAGCCCCGCTCGATGAAGCTCGCGTGAAACAGAAAGAGAGACAAACACATTTAGTGATGTGTATTTCTCTCCCAGTTTCAAAAAATTCGAGAAAGTCCGATTCGAGAGCGGACGCGACGGATTCCCCGTCGCAAAGCTTAAATTCTCGGTCTTATACTGTTGAGGAGATAGCGATGAGATAGCATAACAGACGGTTTTTCTATAATATCAATGTGTACATACCAACCCGTGTCAATTATCCTTCAACAACTTGCAGTCGTTAAACGAATGGAATCATCAGATCCCATCAGATGATCATCTTATCAGTCGGTCTTTTTCCGTTTCGTTTCTATTCTCACGTTAGATTTTTCTTCTTCCAAAGACCATCACCACCCCGAGTTATAGAAATTGAGGCGCGGCAAATACGTGGCCCTTGCAAGTTGCATTTGTGGAGACAGGCAGGTTCGGTATACATGTTGGCTAGCGCGCTTCATGTTCGATATCCCCACTCCGCGAGAGCAGCTCAGTTTGGAGCTTGAGTGATTCGGAGCAGAGAGCCCCCATACATTCGTCTGGCACATTCGTGTTGAATTGAAATACGTGGAAATTAAAAGCTGTGCGGCTAACATGAGGCCATGAGGGAGTAATAGAAATATTTATATATAGCTTGACGTAATTTTTTAGGTTGATTTTTTGGGGAAATTTCATAAGTATTTTTTTATTTCTTTCCTTTTCACTCGCTTCATCTTTGATGGATATACATACATACATGCAAGAAACGTCTAACCATATGCAAATATGATGACTATATTATTTTGATTTTCCATTTAATGGAGAAATAATATACATAGCTTTGAACTCTATAGAATAATTTTTTCTCTATAAGAATATATTTTAATCTTGGTTTAAGTGGGTGCTTTCATTGGGAATTTGAAAAATTCTTTCATCCCATAATTTTTGATAACTTCGTGTTTAAATCGCATAATCAAAACCTTATTGGTTCGTAAGATTGCTTTTTTACAATTTTTTGTTTATCGTTAGTCACATTTTTTATCTATATCAATAATAGCATTGTTTGAACAATTCATTTTGAATAGTTCTAGTAAAGATACTTTTATCTATTTTGTGTGGTATGATCAACGTTAAGTATTTGCAGTAGTACATACTACTAATTCTTTAAGGGGGTAGTCTACCTAATTTTCAACATGATTAAAAAAAAATCGTACGAGGCTGTCAGGGGACAGAATCAATGGCCTTTAAGCGTACATACCAATTTATCCAAATAATCCGTAAATATACAACGCGTGGAAAGTTCTTTCTAATGTTCTGATTCTTCTGAAATTCAAGTTCAATTTACGTATGTCAGAAGAACATTAAATTCATATTTATTGTATCCATGGCCGCGGGCCACGGTCGCAATGCCGACACACGTGACATCGCTATGACCTAAACCGAACTATTCCATAGACTACGAATGTCATGATCATGAAATTAATATATATAGATATATATAAGATGGGGCAAGATGGGGTCTGTCGTGCACTTACTTCTTACTCCGTGATGCATGTATAGCATTTCCCATAACAAAAATGGAAGATCAGGCGTGTCCAAGGTGTAAGACCACAAAATACCGAAATCCATCACTCAAATTGATGGTAAATGTATGTGGTCATACATTATGTGAGAGCTGTGTTGACTTGCTATTTTTAAAAGGTTAGTGTTGAGTTCATTGACAGTATTATTTTTTCATTTATTCTTCAACACTAGTTTCAAATTAAATGTTTCTAAAAATCATATATGTTTACAGGCTCTGGTTCATGTCCAGAATGTCAAACCGCTTTGAGGCGAGTTAACTTTAGGGTTCAGTTGTATGAAGATGCCATGGTGGAAAAAGAAGTCGATATTAGAAAAAGAATTTTACGCGAATTCAATAAAAAAGAAGAGGATTTTGCTACCTTGCGTGAATATGACGATTATTTAGAGGAAGTTGAAAATATTATTTACAATTTAGCCAACAATATTGATGTAATTGAAACCAACAAGAAAATAGAACAGTATAAGAGAGAAAATAAAGAACAAATACTCAAGAACAAAACTAAGTTAGGAAAAAGAGAACATGAACTTGAAGAACTTATTGAGCTGGAAAAAATGGAGCAAGAAGAAAGGAAGATACAATTGGCACAACAGGAATTGGAAATAAAGAAAAAAAAAATTAGAGAAAAAGAAGCTCTTATTGATGAATTAATGTTCTCTGAAGGTGACGCAAGAAATATAGTACAGTCATTTGCTTCATCTATGCAGGCTACTAAAGAAGAAGCTAAAGTGGTGCCCAAAGTAACAGGATTCAGTACAGGTATTAAGTTTGGGCAACAGAGCAATTCAGGCTTTTTACCAGTACCCAAAATTGAAGAAGGTGTAGCCTATCATTATGTTCCTATAACTCAAGAGATTGAAGGGCCGAATCCGCCTGGATGGGATGATATTCAGACAAAAGGTTACATCGCTCATGTTCGTGCTGAAAATGAAGGAGAGAGAGCTGGAGGATTTGCTGCTAATATTGCTTGTTTAAGAGCTCTACAGGAAGCAATGGCTGGTTTGTATCATGATCCTTCAAACAAGACCTCAATAGTACCAGCTATATATTGATTTAAAACTTCTTAGGTCATTGTATATTTAGTATTATATTCTTTTAATCATCTTTTTCCACTACCTCAATTATGGTGATAACACCCTATAAAAGTATGAACTGAAGAAAGCTGAATGTTGAATTTTATCATTCATTGTTTAAAAACTGTTCTGAATTGATGACAAAATATTGTTACTCAAATTGTACAGTAAGATAAGAAAAAGTTACTTATCAATGTGGTTAAGAGGATAAAGATTAATATATTTATTACTAATGTATATCAGGTGATAAATTGACTATTTTTTGTACAAGAAAATTCTCTATCACTGCTTTAGCTGAAAAAAGACACAATTTAAATTATTAACAGCTTCCATGTCTTTGTGCCATGTAAAAATATATGAATTTATTAATACCTGTTGATGCATTTTTAATAATAGCTGCTTTATAAGCATTGATCCCATGTGCATTTGTAGTTGTTATGTCAGCTCCTCTTGTTAGAAGTTCATAACAAACATGAGGATGATCACCTTGAGCTCCATAAATCAAAGGTGTATTTCCCTCCTAATTTATAGATCATAGCATAAAGTCAAATTGTAAAATTACTCTTCTAAGTATATGTAAAATAAAACATGTAAAATGTATATAAAACATTGTATAAAATTTTTTAGATATCATTTTGATAATAAAATTGATGAACAATAATAGGTTTTGTATGTATTAAAACAAAAACAATCCATAGCATAAGATTATAATTGAGACAACTCTATAATTGAGAATACTTTATTGTAAAACTTCAAGTGTCAAACTCACGTCTTCATTTGTATTTGGATCAGCCCCATGATTCAATAGCAATTTAACAATGTCATGATGTCCATATGCTGCAGCTAAATGCAAGGCTGTCTGTCCATGAGTGCCTTTATAATTTTTATCAGCTCCAGCTTTTAATAAAAGCTTAGCACTGCTTATTTGTCCGTAACCAGATGCCCACATCAGTGCAGTTAAACCATTTTCGTCTGGAGTATCAGCTGATCCTGAAATTATTTCATGCATAATAGAAAGTTACCACAGGAATCTAAGTGGTCATTAAAAGAATGAAATGAAATTCACCTGAATGAATATTGTCAGCTGTAAGTTCTCCTTGACCAGCTAAAGTATAAAAAGTAACATCTCCAACTCCATATGGTAATGGTATTTCAGTCTGCGTATTCCCTCTTTGTAAATTGGTTAATAGTGTAGGAGGCTGAAATGGAATTGATAATGAAACATGTCTGTTTGTACAATACACTCTTATTTTAGTGTTGACCAGAGAATATGAATATGATTAATACTTCTAGATTTTCAATTATTTATTTAGTACCGTGATCAAAGAAACATGCATAAAATGTGAAAGAATACAAACCTTATAGGGTTGAAATGCACTTGTTCGAGTGGCATCTTGCCAGGCTCCTGGGGCCCAAGGTCTTTTTGTTTCTATAGGTTCTGATTTACAAGTTGTAACGTTGACATTCCCAGGTTTGCATATAACTGGTCGGGGTCGAATACCAATTGGTGAATCTGTGCAGCAACTAGACAAAATTCCATTTCTGGATTCTCTTGGGCTAGAAGGAAATTCGTCAGTGAACTCGAATTCTTCTTTCATTCTGCTCGGAAGAATCTAACTTATTTTGAAGCGCATCAATTGGCTATACATGCCAAACGTAATTAGCAAGTCCTATTTATTGACTCAAGAATTTATAATTACAACTTTAGAATTCCAAACGAATGGAATTCATTATTTCAATCTCCTCACATATCTCGCGTATATACATATCTTATATAGAAATGATGTTCTCGGAGCTCCGACACCGTACGATTGCGTACGATGCACAGTGTTTTCGAACGTGTCAAAAAGTAGTCATGTGTTAGGCGTCAACAAACATGGCGTCCATCATAAAAGGTACCGTACCGTGGTCGAAATCGTAAAGTAGTTTCGATGGGTTTTCTCTCGTAATAATTTTCATCATGATGTAAAATGATCATATTTTTAATGTTCTAATGTATCTTGATATTTATTTTCTGTTTTCCGATAATCGCTGCGATGTTCGTCATAGACACTGGAGAAATTTGGAACAGGCTATTTGATCACCGACCTTTCATCCAAGGCGAAGTTACTTTTTTTTTGCGTGAATTTCAGGTAAATGCTTTCCCATTTATTCAACTATGTTATACTACTATGTTATATTCTTTTGAAATGTTCTGATCAGTTTCGATGTAACCACTCCAGATAAGGAATGAGTTTGTCATGTGATTATATCTTTTTTCTCGATCGATTGCATTTTTCGTGAATCAAAACTTTATTTTGAGAATTTTACTGATGAACTATGTTGAAAAGATATGATGAGCTCAATGATATGAGACAGAATTAAATAATTCTTTTGGTCATGGAAATGAAAATAATAGATGAACAAGTGATTTTATTACTCTTTTTCAAATTTTAATGAATTTTTAGGACAGAAGAGATGACCGAGAAGTAGCCAGAGTTTTCAAGATCCTTGAATATTCATCAGAACTTGGTCAAAATCATATAGACCGAGCTGAACAGCTTGGTGACTTGAATTTGCCCAGCCTGAAAGCTAATGTTGATGTTGCACTTAGTATGTGCGAAAGTGTTCTCCAAAAAGAAGACGAATTCAATAGTGTGTGTATTTTTCAATCTTCTGTAGCACCTCAGTATATGAATACTAATATTCAAGTGATTATTTGCTTACTTAAGTTTGATTCTAGGACAACAGGTTGCAAAAGAATAGAGAAGTACGAAAAAGCGAGTGGGAAAGATTTGTAAATGATATAAGTGATAAATGTCAAAAAGTTGATCAAGAATTTAACAATAAGGAACAGGAGCTAAAAGAATTTTATGCAGATTTGGAAAGAAAACTGCATATAACTTGTTAGTATCAACACTGCTCAATAATGCCATTAGAAACTATTGAGGATCATCATATCAAAATAAAACCAGCTCAAAAACTCATTGACTTTATTGTAAAAGATATAAAAAGTGCTAAGAGTTTACCAGAGAATATAACTTTTCTGAAAAATAGTCATGCAAATAAGCGTACAAGTTGTTTCTTAACACTGGACGATATCAAATGGTTGAAATCGTATCTATCAGATCAATCTGATGAGTCTGTTAAGAAAATTTATATCCATGAACTTTTAGAAGGTGCCAATATAAATTTACCTGAACCAAAAGTGACTCCGAGAAATCCTGAGCTAGAAGCTAGAGTTAAGAAATTGCAAGCTCAGCAAGATGCTCGGGATTATAAGGCAATGACTAAAGGCGTAGATTCATTTAGGAAGAATTTACCAGAAGACACTATAGCTTATCAGGGTGAGATGCAATTTTAAATATCATAAGAGTATATTTCATGTAATCTATATTAATTGAGTATATCTTGTTACAGTGAAAATGATGAACAAGCAGCTGATTGCTGTTGCACAGTTTGTATTCTCTGTGGTTGCTGGTTTTGCATTTGGTTTTATCGGAGTAGAATTGATAGTTGGTAACTTGGACTTTGGCTTTAGATTATTACTTGGGATAATGTGTGCTCTAGTGATTGCACTAGCTGAAATTTACTTTTTAGCCAAAAAACTTAGTGAAGATTATGATGAAGTACCTATAGGTAGTGTACCGAAGAAAGTACATCAAGAATAATCAGCATTGAAGAAATATTTATCCAAGTTTCTAAACACCAATGCTTTGTTAAAATATCATAATTGATGAATTGATATTTTGTATTTTCAAATTATAAATTGAAAAATGATTTTTCACGCATAATATTAAAGTAAAAACCCAAAGTTTGATATGTGTTTGAACTTTATATAAACTTTTTTAGTAATAATTACGTTATCTAATGATTTATTCTAACAGACTGAAAAAGTCTCTATAAAATAAAAAATTGTTTTCCACAAATTATAAAAACTGATAGTCTTTTATTTTAAATCAACTTAAGCAAGATGTTTGAATAATTGAATGTTTTTACAGTTTGCAATCTCTTTTTGCAGACATCCAACCAGAGGTTGAATGTATCACGAATTATTAAATATTAATAGCTTAATTTATACTTTGTATAATTAAACTTGAGTTTTTGAAATTGTAATTCTTAGTGTAATGAACTTAGAACTTAAAATAATTGTCTAGAAAATCACATGAAAATGTTCATTATGTTTTAGTTTCTTCTTCACTCTCACTTTTATCACTTTCTTCAGAAGAATCATCGTTGCCATTCTTCTTGTTGTTACTGTCATGTGTGCTATCTGAAGAATTACCATTTTCAGCTTTTTCATCACTTTCAGTATTCGATTCACTGTCTGATTGACTGTCACTATCGGAATCCGATGAACTATCTTCAGTTTTTTCAACCATCAACTCTTTGAATTGTCGAACAGTGATTTTCCTTGGCATGATTTCTCGTAAGAATTCTAAAGTATCTGTAGTTTGTACTACTTCCGCTAAATGTTTGTACTCCAAACTACTGGCTTTATTTGATTTTTGATGAGCTTCCTCAGATAAATAGTGCACGAACAGTTCCTAAAAAAATTAAACATCAGAATGAGAGTTATAATACTTTTTCATGACCTATCATGACTTAAATCTATGATAAATGTTTTAGAGCAAAGAAAATTTCTTACTGTTGCCTTTGCCACTAAAAATAAACAATCTTGTCCAATAGCTTCTACTTGTGGAGAACTTTTCATTATAGTTTTCACCCTGGAAATGGGTAGCCTTAAATCTTTTATAGCTTTTGGAGGTGATTGTTGAGTAGACATTGTATCTGTCTGACCTAACCTTCTGGAAATGTAATCTGAAAGAAAATATATCATTTTAAGTAGGACTTCGTCAATACCAAATTACCCGTATTTTTATTAATATTTCGATAAAACCAAAAGTTACTGATTAATTATTCAAAATAACCCAAACAACCACCAACAATAACAAACTCACCAAGAATTTTTTACTTATAGTTTCTTTGCTGTTGCTATTCTTTATTGCAAATTGAGTAAGCTGTATATCACTAGCCGATAGATCATTAACCATAGATTGTTCTGAAAATAAAATATAAAATTAACCAAAAATATAAGATTAAATCACAATAACGGTCCTAACGCCGAAAACTGCCGCCAAATCTTCGAAAGGATTAAAATTTGAACAAAACAAATATCTATAGTTCTTAGATTTATTTTTCATTCGATTTCTCAAATACTGATGCTTCTGTTGAAAAAATATACTAGACAAAAAGAACTTTCTTTGTTTTGAGATTTTTTCTATGAAATATTCAGGTATTCCGAGTAAGAATTTCTTACCCTGATGATGATATGGAGTATATCGAGTATCGACTACCCTACAAAAATTGGTCAAAACTGGTCAAAACGAAGGTTAGATCACCGACGGCATTGTATATGTCAACGCCGGTGCCCGGTATAGCGTGGTAGCGCGTAGCGAATACCTGCACGCACTGCGCAGCCATCATATACGAACGCGCATCTCAAAAGTGCAAATGGAAGGACTGTTCCGATTGTTCGGTTAATTTAATTTGAATTTCACAGTTAGTTCTTCTAATTTATGAATCGAGTCAAATTTCGTACCGAGAATTGAAAGTAAAATTCTGACAGGACTCATTTTTTCCTTCGACATTTACATGTGAAAATGAAGAATTTTCAAAGTTAATAGAAGATGTCAGGGTTCAGCTTTTTCTCAGCGAACAGACCTATATCAACAAGTACGGAATATACTATATATATAATGTATACAAAAATGGAGCAAATTTTTGGCGGGATCAGAGTAACACGCGCGCACGCACGCCGCACACTGCCGCACATTTACCCGCAACTCACAACTGCCGTGACCCGCGACGACGGCCAACCACGGCCAACCTGTCGGCGTCCTCGTAGAGTGTTATATAGACCGCATCGTAAACTACCTCAAACGTCCGGCATGCTCTGGGGCGTGCGACAAACACGTTTACTCTCTGTTGCTTAGTTATTTCCAAGTGAGCGCGCGCGCGCCTCGTTTTCCTCGAAAACTTTATTGGCCCCCAAATAAACGAGTTACCTATTTTACAAAGTTTTTATTCTTATACTAGTTTAGTTCATTGCTTACGATGGCTGACGAACAAGATTACGACGCACTTCGTGCGAAGAATATCGCAGAGCGAAATGCATTTGTAAGTTGTTCTTTGTCGATATTACGGAAGGGTTTCCCGGTGATTTTCGCATTGTATATCATTTGTTATTTACACTGGTTTTGTTTTGCAGCTGAAAGAATTCTTGGTGGGAATCCAGGAGAACACCCAAGAAATAAGTAAATTAGAGACTTCTAGATTGAGTCTAGTTGAAAAAGAGAACAAAGCTCCTAGAACACCAAAATCAGGAATAAAGAGACGTCGTTCTCGTGTTGACAAATCACCTGTGCAGAGGAGATCTAGTGTTCGTTTGGAATTCAAGAAGAAATACTACACTCGAAGTAAGAAGAATGATGACGACAGCTGCAATGACGAAGAGGATGAAGATCTGTACAGTGAAAAGGACATAATAGTTTCTAATAAACGGTCCAATTTGAAAGTTATGTTTCCATGGTCTAGACCTGTGCAGAGAGATTTAGATTTGATGCGGTATGACTACAGTGACGACGAGCACAGCAGCGAACAATCAGATAATGACATTTTGGAACCCAGGAAGAAAAGAGTTTATAAAATGTCAAAGAGTGTGTATGACCCAAGCAACATTCCATCTCCAGATGATATCACTGAAAAGATGTTGAACAACATTGCTATCAAGGCCAGTGGTAAGCAATACGATGCTGCTAATGGCACTTCTTGTCATCAATGCCGACAAAAAACAAGAGATACCAAAACAGTATGTAGGTCTGGCGAATGTGTTGGAGTGAGAGGACAATTTTGTGGACCATGTTTGGCTGGAAGATATGGAGAGTCTGCTTGGGAAGCTCTAAAAGATCCTGTAAGTCTTATTTGTTTATTTATTATGTTTGTCAAGTTTTGATTGAATTTTTTAAATTGTAATTATTAATAGAAGAGCATTATTTTATTTAAAACATTGTGTTCTACCATTTTCACAGCATTGGTCTTGTCCACCATGTCGAGGTCTTTGTAATTGCAGTATTTGTAGAACAAGAAATGGCCAGAGACCAACTGGAATATTAGCCCCAACTGCAAAAGAAGAAGGATTCAACTCTGTTAAAGATTATTTACAAGCTCTAGACTCTGATGAAGATTGAGATATTATCTTCGTGTATTTAAAATTGCTTTGTTTGTTAAATATTTGCTATTTTTATAGATAAATTTTCACTAATAAATTTTATTGTACATACATACATACATCATCAAAGATTTAGTCATAATTTGCCATATAGCAATGTGATACAAGTTAATTGTTAGCTACTTATAATATTTCATTTGTATACACTTTTGACAAATTGTAAAATGTGAAATCTATCCATTGTTTGCATGCAAGTTTTTTATTGTAAAAACAAAAACGTCTATTCTGTAAGTTTTATACTCTTGATAGTAAGTAAATTCAAAAGAATGAATAAAAATATATAATAAAATTAAAATACTCTGAATATGATGATTCTTACTCAAGCCCTTATGAAGATTGTCAAATGTTATTATTACTCAACATCATTTTGCCTTGTCATCAACTTATTTTTCAACTTACACGATAAGCAAATCATCATTTACTCTTTTAAAATATGAAAATGATAAGGTTTTTTTTGGCTCGACGGGATCAAACTTTGATTTGATCATCAAAGTCTGGAGGGCGGAGGCCCGCGCGCGCGGCGGCCTGTGCGGCCGCACACTTTTCACGCACGCGCAGACCGAGTCGTGTTGTCCTGATCGACGTCGCGGCTGAGCTCGTTCTCACGATCGCTCTTTTCCATCTCAAATTCCACCCCAAGTCCATCTTAGGCGGCAAGGCAACCTTCAATCCTCTAGTAAGATATTATCATACCAAACATTTTCATAAATTTCATTAATTTCTGCATTAAATTTTCTAACGAGGCTAAAATTATCGTAGAACACGAGATGACGTAAAGAGGGCCGCGGAAAACCGATCAATAAATGCACACTGCACATGCTGGTTGCACTTTGAAATGATAAATACAGTTGTGTTTGAGTGATTGTTTGCTTTGAACGTCAATAAAGTACTCGAAAACATTGTCAATTTCATTGTAAAAGCGGTTTATTCTGTGGCGTACTGGAAATGCTGTTTATACCTTAGGTCCAGACCTAACCTATAAACTGAAGTTAGCCAACTTCTGGCAAAACATCTGTTTAATGATTTCTAGACAGTTGTTGATAATAATAATGCAAGAAATTGAGTGAAATATTTATAAAATTGTGATATTTTCGTCTGTTATACGTAACTTTTAAGCTTTGACATTCAATGTTATGAAGTAGCTTGTAGAATTTTTTCCCCACTCCAGAAATTATAATCTTATCATGTCTACATTTGAAGGACTTCTTAAGGAGATTCCTGGAATCTCTATTGATTGTTTTGATGAGAACAATTTGAATTCATCGGTTTTTTTTTTAAGTCACTGTCATACGGACCACACAAGAGGATTATCTAATGAACAATTTTGTAATCGCCTTAAATCAGAAAAAAATATATTTTTGTACTGTAGCCATATAAGTAAATTGATATTGGAAAATGCTTATAATCATTTACCTTGTGAGTTTATAATAGGATTACCATTAGATGAGCCAAGAATCATAGAATATACGCATAATAATACTCAGCAATCGATTACAGTAACTTGCATTTCATCTGGTCATTGTCCAGGGTCTGTAATGTTTTTGTTTACCATTGACGGAAAGAAAATTTTATATACTGGAGATTTTAGATTTAATATAGAAGATTTCTCAAGAATTAAATTATTACATTATATCGGTACCAGACAGCGTATTCCCATAAGTATTGACAATGTTTATTTAGATTCTACTTTCTTAGATCTCAACTTCAAAACATTGCCAACTAGAACTGAGAGTAAGAAAGCACTGTGTAAATCTGTTAAAGACTGGATTGAGAAAAATCCAAAAAATGTTGTCGTTTTAGAAATCTCAGCCCTATACGGAAGTGAATTTCTCTACATTGCATTGTCAAAGTCCTTGAATGTTAAAGTTCATGTGCAGGACAGAGCTTATGAAGTTTACAGTAAAATTGAGTGTGTTGCTCCTCATGTGACTAATAATGGTGAAAATACATTTATTCATGCATGTATGCGTAAGAGAGCTTCGAAAGATTCTTTACAATGTAGACTTGATGTTACCAGAGAAAATATTCTGACAATTATTCCTTCTGCAATGAGGTGGCGTGGTAAAGATACATCTTGTGTGTCCGAATGGAATAGCGATAGATTTCAAACTCTCAACATTTGTTATTCAACTCATGCTTCCTACAATGAGATTGAAGCTTTCCTTGCATACTTTAAACCAAAAGAAATTTTCCTTTGCGTCTCTGATGAAGGCAAAGAAATATTATTAGAAAAACTCCGTCAAAAGCTTGAGGCAAAATCATGCAAACTTGAAGAATTACCTGAGTCAAGTAAAATAAGTTTTTCAAGTCACAAGACTTCTAATGTTAGTAATTTTAAATCAAAGATAGTTAGTGATGATGATGATGATGATACTTGATATCAGTATTTTACGTCTCATCTGAATCATTCTTATTATACAATCATTAGAGAAATTCTTTATGAATAATGTTTTTCATGTTTAATTTTGTATATTTAATTTAAATAAATATTGATCACTTTTTTAAACAGATGTTGTATCATTATGTTTAACCCGTTTTTGCTTTACAGTTTTCCAATTGTATACCAGTCAAAATGGCAATTTCTACACTTGCACACGAAAAAGTATGGGTTGACAAATCTTCTTATGATAAAGCTGAGCGTATTCATTATGAAAAACTAGCCAAGGTAAATTAAAACTTTAATTATTTATTCTTCTAGACACTCTGTCATAAGTTTCAAACTACATTAGTCATTCAAAAAATTAATTATATAGATATGTGAAATTTATTAAAAGGTCAAGATGTCAAGATTATATCTTGTGCTTGACAATGAGTTTGTTCCATACATTGTCCTAGCATCCACATATGTTTTATTAAGTTGAAAGTCCTTCTCATGCTTTTATTTCTGACTAAAAATACTAACAGGGAATATCTGGTGGTTGGAATTATTGTGCAATTTTGAGTTGTGTGCAGCTTTTAATCAATTACTTATATTCATTGGATCCTTTGAACTTTCATAAAAAGTGTTTCTAAATGAAACTCATTATGAAATTTAATCCGATTTTGTAGCATGTATTAAAGAAATCTAATGTATTTCATTGTACACTTGCAGTTAGTCATAACAGAAGAATTAGATGTGTTATATTTTAAATTTTCTTTTTCGAGTTACAAAGTTTATAAATCTACATCATTCGTAGTAAGATTCATTGATCCATTTTGAAACATTGTTGGATTAATGAGTTTCATTGAAAAAAAGTTCAAAGTTGTCCTGTGACTCGTGCCAGGATTATTTACATACAAAAGTTTCAAGTACATTGTTGAGTTTACAAATATAAATATCATTGATTGATATTATTTTATTGAAACCTTAGATTTGAGAAATACAGCTGAATGATTATGAAAGTTAGTAGTAGAAATTATCATTGTAAAGGGTGCTGGGGTTCTTGTATTTTTAAGCTAACAATTTGTAAAGGTGCTGCCTTTCAAGAATATGGATAACAGTAACGCATCTGCATCCATCAAACTACAAACTACTTTATTGAATACTAGCACTACATCAAAATCAAAATCTAAGAAAGGTAAAGATAATAAGATACCTTCTCAAGATAATATTGTTATTGATTCATCTAAGAACTCAAAGAATTCTAAGAAAAACATCAAGAAAAAAGAAGAATCTACTCCTGAAAATGTCAAAATTATTGAAATTGCTGACAGTAGTGGATTAAAAATTGAAGACTCCAATGTGGGTAATGCACCAGTTAGTGCTAAGAAATTAAAGGCCAAAGAAGCTAAAGAGAAAAAAAATAAGGCTGATAAAAAGCAAAGAATCCTTGAAGAAGATAAGTGCAGTAATCAAGAAAAAAAATTGAGCCAGGTATCAATTTTGTTGGGCTGATTGAGTAGACTCTTGATAAAGAATATTTTTTTAAATTCTTAGATAGAATTCTGATTTTGTATTTTTACAATGCTTAACAAGAGTTATTAGGTATTTTATTTCACAATCATTGACTGATTATTTTCATTTGATACTTTTTTTTATTTTAATTTAACTCGCCTTAATAGTTTGAGTATTATGGGTTTGTAAGAAAATATCTTACTGTTACTCAATTTTTTGGATAATTAATAATGCACCCACTTTGAGTTTTAGACTTTCTCGTAATTACTTCTTCTAAAAGCCTAGGTTCTTATTTGTTGTCCATGTTTGTCAATTTGGAATTTTTAATAAAAAAGAATTTTTAGGAATTTTCTTCGTACACAAATTTTTGTATATTTTTTCAAAAACTCAACGATACACTGAAAATGTTGTGCATGCTTTTAAGTTATGGCTGCTCTCATCTTTTTTGCTATGATTGTTTTCACGCTAAATGCATGACAAAAATCGTTTGTGCTAACAATACTTTGATTTTATTAGATGCTGAATTAAAAACTGTTAAGTTATTATTTATTATCTGATTTCATGTAATTTGGAAGAAAATTTGATTGTACATACAAGAAGTATAAGAAACTATGTTTTTTTTTCCTAATTGAAATTGAGTAATAATGATAATAACTGTATGAAATCTTGATTATTTTATTCAAGCATTATCATATGTTGGAACTCGTTTCTTTCTGTCAAACTCAATTTAATTCTTTTCCTTTTCCATGTTATAATAAAAGTTATTTACACGTTTATTAATGACTTATCTTTTGTAGAAATATTGTTAGATTTTCAATAAACTGACCGACAAAATTTCAGTTCAGCATTTAAAATATCTGTAAATTTAGTTGATTGGAGGTATAAATTATAGATTATTAGTAAAGATAAATAGTATTTATATACATAAATGTAGCTTACAAGATGTCATAATTCTTGTCTATTATTATGCTGACATATCTCATATTCAATACAAACAGTTTTTCAAATTTTTTATCAGAATGTTTGAATTTTGTTGAATTTTCACAATCACTATCATGTATCAAAGTCTCTCGTTACTGATAACTTGTGAAATTGTTTACTTGAGTAGAGATATGTCAATGAGCATTTCTGGTAATTGTCCTGGTGAGAGTTAAACTTCAATATCGGTGGATGCAGGAAAGTCAACCATCCATTTGCTCGATCTCTCCTGCTGGTGGAAGTTTAGCCAACGAGGTTGCCAAGGCTCGCCAACATATTAAACAGTCTTTACAGTGTGTGAGTACTGCACTCCTTGCTCGCCTTCTTAATTTAACAGTTATTTTTGCCAGCTTATTAACTTTTATTCATTATTCTATTTCAAATTCCATTATTCATACAGAGTTTTTATTTCATCATAAATTTTTTTCATGCATCTGCATATTATACTTCTTCTTATAATACATAGGTTTATGGCGCTTTCAAAAACTAGAATGGCTTAAAATTTTAGATTAGATTGAAAGTATTTCGGAAATTTGTACATCTTGAATTAACCACCTTTATCAGTTTATTATCAAAAGTAATGAATTAAATTAAGTAATACTTAAATATATTTGACAAATTATATGATCATCAGTAGGTTACTCATATAGTCACATTCTTTTGAACTCCAATATTATGATTATATAAATATTTATTTCCAAATTCATGATATTTATATTTTTTTTCGAATTGCAAAACCTGTGTACTTGAGAAATTTTTCTGCATTTGTCAATATAAAATGATGTATCCATTATCATCAATGAAATATATTTTTTCAGATGGATGGTATTGAAGCATTGGCTGGAGTTTCAGACAAGGACCTTGCATCACGAGTAGTAGCTGTTGAGAAAGAAAATCAAGAACTCCGAAACAGTACGTATATAACAGAAAAACTAAAGAATATCCATTTGAATCCCACCATCACAATAAGTGCACCTCTTAATAATGTATGTCACGATGTAATGAAAATATCCATAAATGATTAACTGTAATCTATTTGGCATATCCAAGTATTATACATGATTTCGTGAAATAATTCTAAATTTTATTGCAATTGAGAATTTTTTTTGAAATCAATGTTTCTAAAGTAGCCTTCCAGAATTAAAATGGATTATTTTTATACCCGAGTTATGAACATCCATACACTATTTTTATACATATTTTTTATACTCTTTTCATTCTTTAATAAAAAAATTGCTTTCGATCTATCTCACACTTTTTCGAAAGTTTAGCCATAATAATTATTAAGACGATATAAGTTCATCGTCAATCAATGTGAACAATGGAAAAATTGATTATCTATTCATGTATTATTTAGCATCTATTATTTTTGTACTTATGTAGTTTTTAAATTCAATAAAATATGAACCTGAAATATTTTTTTTCTCATGGAATTTATTTTTCTTTTCAATGGAAATGTTCATGTAGCTTTCCTTATTGTAGATAAACTCACTTTTATTTATAGTTATTACCAACAGTTGAATCATGAATGAATGGATGTAAACATATAAGTCAATCTCATTGAGCAAACTTGTTATTAGTTGTCCAGGAACTAAAAAGTTTTGTCAGCAAACTAGAAGGTCGTGTAGGCGACTTAGAAGGACGAGCTTCAATCCCAGCTCCAGTACTTGCAATTTGTCCTCAAAAGCCTGCTTCAATACAGATTCAAGATGAAAGTTCTGATCAGGATGTAGATCTATTTGGGTCTGATTCAGAGGCAAGTTCTATAATAAGATATAATAAGATATAGTTTTGGATGAGATGTATTCTGATAGCTTGTTAGCATTTGGTGAAACCATATTTATTGATAGAAATACAGCGAAATTCCAATTTTGTAATTTGAAATTCAAACAATAATTTTATTGAATGATATTTGACACCAGATATTCCCAAATATTTTGATTTTGAAACATGTACATGAAATCCTCCATGCATTTTCATATACTTCACTAAGAATATCATAGTTGTATAATTATAAATTCTATTTCATCATTGCACAACAGGACTAACAAATCTTGATTATAATAACCATCAGGTGAAAAACAAATATCTACATAAATCATATTAGCATTCTCAGATTCATTAGTTTTGCACAAAATTGTTTTAAGCTAACATTTCATATTTATTTGTATATTCTTTCATAAACATTAACGTAGTTGATTTACTAATGTATTTTTGTAATTTTGAAAAGGGTGAAGATGCAGCTGCTGCTAAAATTAGAGAAGAAAGATTAGCAGCTTATGCCGCCAAAAAATCCAAAAGTAAGTTTGTCTGATTAAAAAATTGTCTGTTTTATGTGATTATAAATAATGGAACGAAACTATTTTTTGTCATTGTAGAACCAGTTCTGATTGCTAAGTCCAATATTATTCTGGATGTCAAACCATGGGACGATGAGACCGACATGAAAGTACTGGAAGCTGAAGTTAGAAAAATTGAAACAGATGGTTTGCTGTGGGGTGCAGGTAATTGAAACAAATGTAAATAATTAATTGAAAATAACAAATTCTACACTAGAACTATTTTCTGTTCTAGCTAAATTGGTGCCTGTTGCTTTCAAAATTCTAAAGCTGCAGATCTCCTGTGTAGTAGAAGATGATAAAGTTTCTGTTGATTGGCTAACCGAACAAATAGAAGCAATAGAAGAATATGTCCAAAGCGTTGATATTGCTGCATTCAACAAAGTTTAATAAATTTATATTATTCATTTTATAAGAGTTTTAGCCAACAAATGGTGCCATTTTTTTGTTTCATTCCACTAGCAATACAAAAACTTAACATCAATTTTGCAATATCTTGAACATTTACATCAACTTGATAATTTTTAAATTCATGCTGCTAACAAAGATAAGGAAGTATTTATACACTAACTATGAGATTACCTCATTGCTATTCACATGAAAAAATGAATTAATGAAAAGTATGTTTGAGTACAATGTATTCCATTTGAATATCTTGATGATAATATATGTGATCATTGTGTGTTGTATAATGTAATAGCGAATTTTCGTTGATTGTTTTAAATGTGACGTCATTCTTCCTGTTCATGCACAAATTGATTTGATTCAATATAATCATGATAAATTGATTTTAAAAATACAATATTAAGATTTGTACGTACTAGATTACATGAAAAATGAATAAAAAAATTTAATTAAAATAACTGTTAAATACCTTGAAAGATACTAAAACCAAATAAATGCTTTTATGGTTCGTTACAAGTAGCAATTAATGATATTTTTTATACTGAATTTATTGATTAATAGATGCATTTTCTTTTCCGTACTATTTATTAATTTCAATTCTATGTAAATCAATGCTCTCTGTATATCTGCGTGCGTAACGATCATTTGTACTAGAATTAAATATCAATATGTTTAACTAGAAGAAATAAAATCATTGTTTTCCATTGAATCAGGTTGCAAAATTCTTACCTTACATAATGTTGCATAAAATGTTAGTTTAAGTAAATAAACTAATTTTTCCGATATTATCAGATGAGTGCTCCTAATAACGTATTTTGAGATAATTTTGTAAAATCCTATCTAGTTTGTTTTACATACGAAGTTCAGATATATAAAGATAAATAATTCAGAATTTCGTATTACTTGCAGCACTACACAAGTCAAGCTGCTTGCGTATGACGTCACATAGTAGACTTTTAGCTGATTAGTGCAGTATTGTATAGTGCCACCAGGGGCCAGGAGCTGTCTGAAAAAGTAGTGTTTCTCAGTATACTTTATTACTCTTTTAGAGTATATTTCATCTATTTATTTATAAAATTTAATAAATAAACTATTCAAGATGGCTATGGCTATGTTGCAGAGGCGGGTGAACGTAAGTTAAAATCCAATTGAATATCAATTCTCCTTTAGAATCTGTCAATGTAAACATAACCCTAGTTCTACATTTTCATTAAAACTTGTTATTTCAAATGTTACAAATCCTGTAGTGAAAAATGTGATTAACAAAGTTTATTTTGTCCTAAGGTGAGGTTACCGCCAGAAGTTAACAGAGTTTTGTATATCAGAAATCTTCCCTATAAAATCACTGCTGAAGAGATGTATGATATTTTTGGCAAATACGGAGCAATAAGGCAAATTCGAGTGTGAGTAGACCCACATATGTTGAATAATCCACATGAATTGGTCAACAATAATATTCTAAATAAATTTTTCAATTTCAGTGGCAACACAGCTGAAACAAGAGGCACAGCTTTTGTTGTGTACGAAGACATTTTTGATGCTAAGAATGCATGTGACCACCTTAGTGGCTTCAATGTTTGTAATAGGTACTTGGTAGTATTATATTATCAAAGTAATAAGGCATTCAAACGTGTAGATGTTGACAAAAAACTGGAAGAAATAGACAAGCTCAAAACGAAGTATAATCTCAATGACGATAAAAAATAATAAATTGTATTGAATCATAATAATTTATGATTAGTATAACTTACTTGTACAAACTTAAGAAAACCAATGTATTTCTTAGAAATCATTTATGGATGCATTTGACACAATTAATTTTATATTCTTTAATTTCAATTTTAAGTAATTAAGTAAATAGTTATTTATAAATGTGTATGTACAACAATTTATAATTTAATAAATAGATTATAAGACTTTTAATATTAAAAATGAACTCATTATTTTTCGTGTATTTTGTATTTTACGTACAGCGAAAACGGAAGTTTGCTCACATCCGCGCATCCCCTGTATACGAATTACGACATAAATAGGTCTTCTGTCAATTAAAATTCAGCTATTTTGTAAACTGTATATGAGTTACAATTAGAAAAATAGTCCTTTAACAATAAACAACTGATATGGAGACTAGCTGACGGTATCTCGGTATTATAAGCGCCAATGCGCTTGCGTGATATGAGGAATCAAATCATTCAATCATAGAGCGTCGCGACTCTCGAAGTCTCGAGACTCGAAGTGTCGCGCGCGCGCGCGAGACCGGTGTTACATATATATATAGTGCGGCCGGTGCGCGTCGACTAATGTCGTACGACTGCTGCGGGGACGGCCAGCTGAGCGGCGCGACGCTGGCGAACGTAGTGCGCGAGATGCAGCGCGGCTGGGTCGCCGTGCTGTTCACCTCGGTCGGCCTGCTCGCCGGGCTCTGGCTGCTGCGACGCCGGAGAGGTTATGCGAGCCTGCACTAGCCGTCGTCGGGCGAATCGCGCGCGGGCCGACCTTAATTGCTTGCGTGCTGCTGCACTTGCAAGCTCGCGAAGACCGAACTCGCGGGGAGGGGAGCGAGCCTTGCGTTGTTTTCGTTGCAGTTGTTGTTGTTGTTTTCGTTGTGCGACGCCGGCATCATCAGCAGCTCCCGACGCCCGTGTGTGTGCGTGGCTCTGCGTGTAATTCTTATACGTATGTATACCGGTGCGGCGGTATACACCCAAGTGCAGCGACCCCCGGCTGATGCAGGTCGCCGAGGGCGTGCTTTTTGCCGTTTGACTTTTGTACACTGATGTATTCCGCAACGAATGCGTGCGCGCAACTCTTTTTGCGATGCAACAACCAGGCCGAGCGTCTTTTGAGGTTAAGCTCGATGCGTGTGCGTGTGTATGTGTCTGTGTGCCTATATAGTAGAGTTGTCAATCGCTTGACGATATTTCATGTGCTTTTTAGATCTTTCCGTTTTGTCGGTAGGCTCGATGCGAGCAGCAAATAAGTTTTTGCATGACGATTGTTTGGATTTTCGAGTAGCGTATGTCATGAGTAGTTGTATCTTCCAGCGGAATCGACCGCGCGACGTTGTGCAAGTTTGTAAGATTGTCAAGCCAATAAAAAATAAGTCACCTTTCACACGATACATGTTTCTTGTTCCCCACAACTGCAATCGTGAAATGACTGCAGTGCAACAAACCCTCCTGTGTTTCACTAACATTGCATACAAAAAATAAAAATGGCAACCAACACATGTGGATAACACCGTTTCCAATAATACGTTCATCTCTTTCCTTTCCATTTAATTCGAGTTAGACATGATACTCGGCGAAATAAATCCAATGTATCCATCTGAACCAAAATCATCCAAAGAATTGGGTATCAGTTTTCAAGTCCAACTTCCTATACCCCAATACAACCTGCAAATCGTGACATTTCCATTGAACTAGACCAATAATCAGGAGTATATTACTAAATATGAAATAAAAAATGAACTCCTGTTTCTCGACGCCAAAATAATGGAGCTTTTTTGATTCTTCGAGCTTGTTGATATGTAAGCTATATGATGGCCGCGAAAGACACGCACGGCCGTAACTTGCATGGGTCAAAGCTTCAAGATTATTCAATAATAATCCGAGAGACAGATTTGAAAGATTTTTCTTCGCTATAGGAGGAGTTTTCCAATGCAGTCATTTGCCTTCAACATGTATTCCGACACTCACTTTTCGATACTTATTTCATCGATATTTGAACATCTATCGGATTGTGACTCAATACCATTGATGAAAGATGTCTATTCGAAAGATGAATTGACGTTACTGAAAACACCGAGAGTTCAATAACCATACGAGCATAGAATTTGCATGATTTTTATTTTGCTTATTGCATACATATAGCATCGTGCTTAGCCCTTATCACGTTGTTACAGAATAAAATGAAAAGACATTCCATTGACATTATCAGCTCATGCTTGTATTGAAGAAAAAAAAAATAGTTGAAATTGAGTTGCACTCTCTTTAGGATCAAACTCGCGTAATGAGTTGTTACTTTGACACTGAAGCCTAAACTTCTCGGCATCAGCAACATTCCGAGTCAAGAACTTATGGAAAAAGGAATTAACATTAATTGTAAATGAAACAATAGATTGATTATATATTTTAGCAACGCTATAGTGTGGTTCTTTTATTAACCGAAATAGGAGCACTTGTACTCTAACGCGCATAACTTTCGCTCGACGTTTCACTTTGGTGCCAAAGTATGTTTGTCGACTGTCTGGATAAATATGCATACGTAATAAAGCTACTGACTTGCGCGTCTAATGTAATGATCATGTCTCTCATTTCCATTGTGACAGAACGCATTTTAGTTCACCAAAAACAGGTCGATGGGATTGTAATTCATAAAATCGCATAAGAGTTTAGAAAAAAATGAATAAAGTGCTCATTCCGAGATAGAAAAATAGTATGCCCATAGAATAAATGTAATTTCATAAGATGTTTGAAAACAAAGATTTTGCACGATCTTTATTACTTCATAATTGTTAATAACTTGATCTTACATTCTCATATTGTTATTCAACTAAGTCTTGAATTTTCAGGTTACCAGCTTCTATCTTCAACACAAACGACAAGGTGAGTCTGGTAGCATTGTTATACAGAATAGTCTATGTGTCATGAAAATTGTCACAGTTAAAAACGATTTGCCGATCAAATGTAGCAAAAGACAATTTGGTCCCCAAAAAATTAAAGCTGATGAAACTTTATAGTACTTTGGTATTAGAAATTTTATGAGAATTCCAAGCTTATGTATGTACATACAAATTATATGTTCAATAATCAGTATCAGAAAAGCAGCGTGAAATCAAGAGAAACTGAATCAAATGAAAAATCCGATCATATTTGCAATTAGACACAACAGTCCTGAGTAGGTAATTACCATTAGTTTAGTAGGTATTGAACAACTCATCGATTGAGTTCGCGTAAGATTTAGAAGATGTTAAAAATTCTTGCTGGACTATTGAGTACGGCGATTGAATGTGCACTACGCTTCTCAAACTGATTTTGAATTTCGATTATGATGAATAATGAATCGCGCCGAATCACGATCTCCTCGTGATAAGCGGTCATTTGGGTGCGCACGTGGCTTTAACGCAATTTGATCTGAATATATATAGGTGTTTGAGTATTTTATGTAAGCAGAATAAAAAAGTTGCATGTTATTTTGAAATTTATTTGAAATTGACTGTCAATTGGATACTTTGTTAACGAATGATAATACGATTTTTGGTGAGGATATTCAAATGAACAAAGATAGAAGTATTTTCATTTCAATTTTATTAATTTTATCAAGATATCACAAGTAAATACACACTTAAAACTATTACAATAATTTACAATACATATATCCGAATATATACATTATATACACAGTCGCAATTTGAGGCCGCACTCGATCGACAAACTCGCATTTCCGCGCGCGGTCTCACATGTACTTGGGCATAGTCGAGGCCCGGCCCAGGCACGACTGGACGAGCTTGTCGGACCTCATGACGATGAGACTATTGCCCATCAATCTGTGACGATCGAAGCTCGCCTCGGCCAGTTGGGCGTCCTTCTCGCTCTTAAAATACACATGGCAGTACCTCACTCTATTTGCAGTCGTCTCGACTTGGGAAACGGCTAACGGCTCGAAATGGTGGAATATGTGCAGCAGGTACGGTGCGCTCGACGAGTGTGGAATGTTGGCGACGATCAGATCGGTCGCGTCGATGCTCCGGACGACGGGCTCGCGATGCTGCTGCTGGTGCCTGGCCTCGATCCTGCTCACGAGGTCCGGCAGAGAGCCCAGGTCGTTGCGCCTCCGGCTCGACTCCCCTGAGCCGGACGAGGAGACGCTCTTGGCCACCGAGCATTGGTCGTCGTCGGTGCCTCCTCTCGCGGCCCCCCCGTGTCTCCGTTGGCGCTGCTCGGCGGATTTCTTGGGTTGGTGGGCGCAGAGCTGGACCGTCGGGTGGTCTCGTAGGCCGGCGATCGCGGCGACGGCCCAGCGGCGCTGCTTGTAGCGCACGAAACGGTAGCCGTGGACGGTGGAGCCGGTCTCGGTGATGCTCGCGATCGGCCCGAACCTCGAGAAGATCTCCTCGATCTCGTGCCTGCTCAGCGCGTACTGGTTGGGGAAGATCAGCGCGAACGATCCGCGATCGCGCTTGATCATATTGTCCTCCTGGAGCAGCGTACTCTCGGCCATTTCTCAGCTGCGAAACACTCGTGAGGCAAACTGTTATTCGAAATATTCGAAGATACTCGGGGTGCTTGCGATACTCCGAGTCGACGGGTACTGGTATGCAACCATCGGCTCGACCTAGTTCTTATATAGTCAGATCTTGCTTCCGGCAGGTATACGAGATGTGTACCCGCGTGATACGGCGAGGGAGGGAGAAGTAAGCACCGACAATTGAGATTTTGGGTCATTAGGGAATTACAAAGGCTCATTTATTTTGCTACCTGGACGCAATTTTACATCATTTTCAATGGGACATGTAGGTATTACGGGGAATCACGGAATGATTTTACGACCCTTTGTCCCACTCCGGGTACCCTCGTGAGAATTTGTCTGCCGATGATGCAGTCCCAATTTGCGATACAAACTTAGAAGAAAAAAGCAAATAGAACAATGCCTACTGTCAGCAGAGTGAGACTGCGACGGGAACTTTACTACAAAAAATAAATTTATTACTATTCGCAATACGATATTTAATTTTTATTCATTTTCAATTCAACGTTCTATTTGTCTTCAAGTTCAAGTCTCAAATTAAACCTAGTCCAAAAGAAGCCCAATGAACTATGTCATGCATAGGGAAAAATACGATATATTTCCCTACCTGATTGTTAAATGCAGAATTATTTAAACAAATTTATAAAAACTTTGAAAACTTATAAAACGCATACCACCAATCGGTCTTTCCGGGAAATGCCTGAAAACGTCTCATCTGAACATATCGATCTTCCCAATATTTTGTAAATAAGTAAGTTTTGCATCGAATAAAATAACATTATTGTGTTCTATTTCCACAATTGTAATTTGTAATAGCGTGATTATAACGATCTCATTGCAAAGTACAAAACTCCAACAAAAAATGAACATTTTCTCATGGGTTTTTCCCGCACAATTGATTGGCGGTGTTAGTTCTCGAAAATCCTTGAACTTTCTGCATTGTTGCGCGCGTGATGAAAAAGGGGAATGTGAAAATTCGGTGTATGTTACATCACAAGGAGGAGGTCGGGTAGAAAAAAATATTGAATTTCGCGTCACGAGATTCACAGACAGTCTCTCATAGTACTTGTATACAAGTTTGCAAAATGTACGTTTGAATGTGGAACATTATTTTTCATTTTTCTATTGAAAAATATGTTACGAAACATGTGCAAATCACACTCGTGCGAGTATCACCTGATTTGCACTATTATTGCAAAGTACAACGTCCAGTGACAATGTGCGTAAGAAAGTACGACTTGATGCACTTCAAAACTCATTTTGCATTCTGCTTTTGGGCCGTAGGATACTGATTCCACAGATCTTCGAAAGAAGAATTTTTTCGTCGTACTTTTTCACGCACATCATATCACAACGTAGTATTACCGCCCAATTACCATAATGCATGATAGTGCATTTCGATATAAGTATATGATTTTCGATGTAGCGTGAGTCGATTTGCTCGGGAAAGTATGGATTGCGTATCTAATGCTATATTATCCCTAACAAACTAAAAGAGAAAAGTAGGGGTTTCACGCTTTAGCTAAGTCACATCTTCCGCACGTCGTTAAGAAAACCAACGGATTCATACATTCTAATGCTGGGAAAACTAATGTTGGGCGCTAGAGTCTCGCCTCGTACATCGATTCAAAAATCATTCCGAATTATCTAATACATATATAGTTTATTTTTAAAAAAGGTCTAAACCGGGTATACGCGTCTTTTCTCCAAATAAAATATTTTTCGACCCGTCCCATATCACGGCGGAGCAACGCCGTATACAGAAATCTTGGCGGTATATATATTGTAACGTTGCAAATGCCCACATTAGTTACAATGTCACTAGCTGATACCCGTATTTATACGGGGCGCCAGGGTATCCGCCGGCCAACTCAATCGGGAACGCTAGACTCCTGGGTGTGGGACCTCGGCGATCTGGGCGTCGATACGTCGAAGTACCCGTGTTCTCCACGGACGTTTATTTTAAATAACAAAGAGTAAAGAGCACTGGGAATGACAATTCAAATCTATAAATAAACAACAACTTTTGGAAAAACGACCCAATAATAATAACGCCCAATATCGTCTTCTCCAGCAACGCTCTCCACAAAACACCTTTTTAAAGCGGAAACGCCCGTTGTCCGACCGCGCTCGCGTAAAGAGAAGAGCCGCTTTTCAACCTCGCAACACCTTCATTGCCGCGTCTAAAAATGTCGCTCGCTAACCTCGTTCGTCCAAAGGCTCGTCCTCGAATAACTGTCGCGTGGACCTCTCAGCTTCCTGGTTTTCGGCAACGGTGACGAGAACATCAACAGATGACGATGCAGAAGGTACTCGCTACTTATTCCGCGATTCCGTTAAAAAAAACGTCAACAGAAATCCACCAACAACTGTCTCTCGCAAAAAAACAACACGACTCTAACCCAGCTGACGTTGCCCGCCGAGCATGATCGCTGATTGTCTTTTTCGCGCGAACTATCGTCGAATGCTGCAACACGTGGCGGTGATATTTTCACCGTCACAATATATATAACGAGGCATTGCACGACGCGGCAGGGGCGAGCGAGCGCATATCAAGAGGAGCCGCGACGCGCAGCGCGTGAATGTCTTGCTAATAGAGCGGAATAGTCGCTGCCCTCGTTTCGCCCGCTTACACATCGGATGAAAAAAAATGCTCGAGCTAGCGATGAAGACAAATGATTGCGGCGATCGTACGAGCGCCTAGATATAAGCGACGAAACCGCCTCCCCCTCCCGCCACATGTGCAGCTCAGCGTCGAGCGAGCATTCGCGCGCGCGTGCGTGCAGTGTACATGTATAACGCTTTTCGAGCGAGCCGCGCTTTGATGTTGTTGGTTCTTTTTTTGACTGTATACGCTAAATTTGCCTGTCATTACTCGTCGCGCGTGTGCTCGTGGCTTATTAACGGATGACGTTGCGGGCTCGATTGAAAGATGAACTGCTCGCGCATGCAGTCGGCGGGAAATAACACGTTTTTCAACAATCGAATCTTTTCCGTCCTACCGAAATGGGAACCATATTGACCTTCCAACAGAGTTGAAAACAATTGAGACTGTATACTATTATAATTTAATACACTTGGAGACAGAAGAAAAAATTGCTGTTTTTTATTTTCTTGCAATTTGATTTCATCTATCTATCCATCCATCGATTTGTCTATATATGTCTTACGATCAAAAATGCCCCGGGGATCAATTTTAATATACGCTCGTAATAAATAACCCATACATCGCGGTACTCTATTTTATTTTTATTGGAGTTGTGGGGTTTTTCCAGGCGTCGTCGTCATGTTATTCCCCATATCGACGATTTTACTTATAATACATATATACGCAAGGTTGCGAATTCGAAGGGATCGCCTGAACTCATGTATGTATGTACGATGGCAATTAAATTCAGCTGTCATCGGGATTCGCAATAAATTTGCCCAACCCTCGGCGTGTATTTACCTGCATCTCGACCCGCGTCCACGGGTTTCCTGGCGTGTAGTAATCCGTTCGATCCGGCCAACTCAGGTAGTTTCATATGGGAGTAAACGACTCGGTTATTCGGGGCATTACATTGTTCAGTATCGAGAAATCGAAAAATAATCAAGTGATTTATAGATAAACACTTATTGTTCTTCTTCACACTCGAGGATATGCGAGCACGTATGAAAGCGAGTATTCTGTAACGTCGATCGTAGTTTAAGGACGGGCGGAATAAAACTAAGCATATATAGGGGTTCACGCGAGTGTCGGGTCGATGACCTATCCTCCAAACAAATCAGATACCAGCATCTTTCATTCGCCGTCTGCTGTGGGCTCCTCTCGGACGTTCTCGATTTAAATGTTGTGCCCCCGCGCGACGGCCAACCCTTAAAACCTGCTCGCCCGGCTATACATTAATCCCGCGTCTCTCGCGCCACGTAACAGGTCCGAAGCGACACCCTTTCTGCGTCGCGCACGAGTTCTACGCAGCAGCTGAGAAGTATATATATAAGCAGCAGATGATGTGCGTGCGAAAGGAGCCGGAGCCGCTGCGCCAACGAAATAAGGCGCGCTCGCCTCAGGACACACGAAAAAAATCTTTCTTACGCGTTCATGTTCCTTATTTTTGGGACGGTCTCACCTAATGATTGTCAAGATCACAGTAATTCTTGTTATCCTAATTTACTGTCTAAAAAGCAATTCGGTTCATCATTATGATAGAAATTGCTCTTCCTGCATATAAGAAATTATTTTTATTTTATTTGGATCGATCATTAATACTTGGAACACCTTCCGTTATGTAATAATCACATGAGATATAATGTTTGAGGGACAGTTTGATGACATAAGGAGAACAATAATGAAACTCAATTTTGGGACGTTTTTACACTATTTTCATTATGTATTTACTGTTTTTATTGCAATGAAAAGCAGCAGCTGATGAACTAGCAGTAAAGCATGCTGGCAAAACTTGATGTATAATTGAGTTTCCATATTTGCTCTCATATTCGGCCCTCAAAAATTGCATCTCACACGATTTTTGAATCGATTATTGATATTATTTGGACCATATTGTTCATTTTCCATAAAGCTTATGTTATCCCTTTTGTTATGTGTTACCGAAAATCAAAGTTCGAAACGGGAAACAAGTGGGAGTATTGGCATGGTGTATTGTCAGAACAATTTCAAAGGATAGCATTTTTTCGGAATATCATTTTTGCCAAATCTTTGGAAACCATTTACGATCCTCGTTGAAGACTTTTCCTTTCTTACCACGATATTGCGTCGAAACTAGTTACGATCATGCACTCGAATCGCATAATCTAGATATGGCCATTGAAAAGTGTGATAATTATGTTTTAGAAGTAATATTTTAGTAGGAAGCTCCAAGTACCCCAAATTTACCCTAATAACAATCGAGTTGATTCAATCCAAAAGTCGAAAGAATCGTGTACTTTACGATGTGCCCTCTAAATTTAAAATATTAGAGATTTACACTGATGAAAATTCGTCAGTTATGCAATTTCTACCAATAAATAGTATTTTCCTACTATTTCAAATTTAGAGAGTAAAAGTGAGGTTGAATTAAAAAAAAACAACAAAGAGTGACAAGCCGATTTGTATAGAGCGAACGTCAATACGCGTGCCTACATTGAATCGACGCGTGCGAGAGTGTGTGTGTGTGTCGCACCCCTCCTCCTCCCTACGAATCATTAAAGAGCGCAAACGCTGCACCCGCGGCTTATGTTATCTCGTTGCCGTTACAAGTATAGCATCGCGAGAGAGCAGCGTGTGTACACGCAGGCCAACTCCAAATATGCACGGGCGGCGTGCGCGCAGGGGCTCGGGCGGAAATAGACGACCTCGCTGCTGCGGCTCGCCCCTCGCTCGCTCGGCCCCAACTCGAGAAATGGGGATGGATGCAGTTGTCCCGGATAAAGGTCAGTGGCCGACCTAGCCCCCAGTCTATGCGCTGCGCCCAACACGCCTCAGACACACACACACACACACACACACACACACACACACACACACACACTGCGAGCTTGCGACGGTCTCTTCTCTCTTTCGCACTCGCGCGCTCCGTTGCCTCTTCAACGACCAATCCCTTGCGACTCGTTCGTTTTCCAAATCGAAAATCAATCTTGTCTTCTTTCGGGGACTTTTCGACTCTTGTATATACTTGGACGTTATTGGGCGTGACAATTTAAAGCGGTTATTGCGGACGAGCGAACTCTCGATGTGACCGATGTGTGCAGTAGATTCGTCGAACTTCGATTTGCCGGTTAGCTTGAAGAGCCTGTACGGTATATTGGGATACCAAGCGATTATCGTCAAAGGGCTCGCGAATCGCATTGCCATTCAAATTTATGCAAATTCAATTTGCCGAAGAGCCGACGCTCAGAATTTGAATTTAAAATTCCTCTCCCCCAAGCACGCGCGAGGGTTGCGCGTTTGAAGTTGTCCAAGCTACGGAGCTTCGAGGGTTTTTAAAGATTTGTGTTGCGGCGAGCTCGACGGGAGTCTATTGAGAAAATCATCCCTGCGAAAGTGTATCCTGTATCGAATGTTTCGGATGACGTAGCGGAGAAGATGATATCGAAATCTCATTAACGTTGATGATGAGATACGCGATTAACACTTTTTTCCGATCGCATGAAAATTTATTCATCCTAAGGCGGCAGAAATTACAGTTCGAAGTTTGGTAATGACTTTGAACAATCGAAAAGAGTAAGAATTCACTCGATCGTACGTTCAAACAGATTCAGTAGCCGCACGAACTCCCATAATACACGTCTCCGCTGTACGTATCGCATAAGTAGGTGTATTGATTTTCTTAACCTTCTTGCCGAGCTTGGCGAACTATCGTTTGCTTTTCCTCCTTCTCGTCGGCCGGATGCTGCCCTCGCTCTTATTTTCACCCGACACGTTTCTGCCGCTTTTTTTCTTCGTCCATTTACTTTTACTCCGTTGTTTTCGTAATTTTCTACCTTTCAACCAAATTTTCGAATTCAATTATTCGCATTACTACTATAGGCGTGATTTTTCAACTTTATACAATGAGCAAAACACGAAATGCTGTTTTTCACTTCAAGCTGTTTTGGATTTTCTCATACAATTGAAAAGGTATACACTTCCATGGTATAGTCATTCACGCGAGTTAACCTATTTTTTCGATCAAAATTGTCAAAATTCTCTTTTACATCGACAGTTTTTTTTAGAAAGATTCTCTCTCTCTCTCTTTCTCTCTCTCTGGAATATTATCAATGGACGGTTCTACTAGAGATGAGAAGCCCTAACAGAGGAAATAGTAAAAATAATTAACATTGCTTGTTCGTATCCCTTGAAAAATGAAATTGAAGGTTACAGGAAGGATGAGTCGCGACGAAAACTTACCGCCGATGCTAAGTGATTTATCCGGTAAATTAACTCCAATATCCTATACATATACTATGAATATTTTATCATATCCAGGTCTATTCAGGCAATACTAGATGAGTATTCATATCACAACACAGAATATACTGTTTCACTATTGAAAAAAAAGGACGCAATCAAATTATGAAAATTTCATGTAGTACGATAAAATTGTTTACACATGAAGTGATTAATTTTTCTCGCTAGGATTTGCGAGAAATGATTTACTTTTTTATCATCTTAGTATCTAAATACTCGTATTCTCTTTAATACTAACTTTAATCACTTCATACATCTTACTGAAACTCCATTGGAAATGTATAGATCAAATCCAATTTGTCTCCTACGAGTGTTTAATATTTTTCACAAGAATCCATGACATCGAACGTTAATTCTTTAATTTAGAAGTATCCACGTATTCTACATATTCGCCAGGTGAGAGATTAAATGATGATCCATTGTAGATAGGTCCTGTGGAAGTAGAAGGATGCATTGTAAGTTTCTCATGGCTGATAATATTCACAGTAATTTAATTGATCTTGTGGGGAAGAGCAGCTTATGGTTATTATGTTCCTTCGTTTGATGTATGATTGAAGGTGTTCCAGCTTACTTCGATGGTACAAGCATTTTTGACAATGACGAGCTAATAACGAAAACGGAAACGGAACAAAACAAATCATTTAAAATTTTACCCGTGTATGTAAGTATCATTTTAAAATATAAGTTCTATGCTGTTGGTTGAATTAACAATAGTTTCAATAATTTTAGATTAGAAATTCTTCTACTCGGAATAGTCGCAGAAACAACATTCATCCTAAAAAATTATAGAGCATAGAACGTTTCTATCGATGACAATATTTCTGGTCATTCCGTGTGGTCTCATCTATTTATACTTGAAACATCAGTTATTATACGATATCCACGATGACTTGCATTTCAAGTTACTCATGATAGAATTATCTTTGCTCTCGGTTGGAGTGTTGGTCACATGCGATTTCATGGGTGAATCAGGAAGTTCAGATAGATTGGTGAAAGAAACAATCACGTATGAAACGAATCTGAAGTAGAAATTTGCTAAATTCAAAATTAATCATGGATTTTGTTTTGTTCAGGGGATCATTCCACTCTCCTTCTATTCTGTGGATCCCAATATTTTCGTGGTTCTTTACAATCTTTATTGTTTGGTCATGGTTACCCTTCTTTTAAAATCGATTACAATGATTCGAGAATATGAAGCACTCTCTGGCCTCCGTTTCATTAGAATGAACTTTGGAAGTATTTCTACACGGTACTGAGCAATTGATACGAATGATATCCCAAAACACAAAATGATGCTAGGTAACAATGAAATCATTTAATAATATCTTTTTCGCCCTAGGAAGAGAAAAGTACCACTTTTTCTTCATCGTATCCACAAAAAATGAAATTTTTCTCCCACTGGAAACGAAAAAAAGTATATGCGTTTCGCTTATCTAATCGATTTCGGCAAGTGTAACCGTTTTCTCTGCCAGATCAGACTAACCTCGTTCAGGTGCATAACATAAAATTCTTCTCTATACCCAATATTTTTTTCTCGTAAAATGTGCGAATCCCAAATTAAAACTCCGGATCAATTTTTTTCAGTAATAACATTTTTTTCTAGTAATGAAATTATTTTTCAGAAGTCTTCTTGGAACATGCGCTATTTGTGGAATTCCAATATTTCACTTTTATCGATCCAAGCTCTTATTTGATTTTGATGACTTATCGGGTGGAAGAAATACTGGAACTGTGGAATCAACTTTTCAAGAGATTATTGACAAAATGCATTGCAAATACGATTCACAGCACATCTGGAAATTAGCGGCTAATGAGTCGTACCTTTACGTTAAAAATGTCTTCAAATTGATACATATTATAGTTGGGAACTAATTAAAAAAAAAATTAGATCCTCAAATTTCAGTGATGAAAAGTTAATTGAACGAAAACTTCTTTATCTATTGCTCTTTATTAATTTACAGAAAATACTTCTTGTTGTATTCGATTGTATCATCCATGTCTCTTGAATTCTATTTCAAAGACAATTCTTTCGTGCTTTATGGAAGACATTGAACGTAACGATGGTTTAAATGAAACCCTTTTCATACGAGTGACATTGAGAATTTCACTTTTGGTTTAGAAACTCCGTTTGTAATTGCTACATCCTCACATTCATTTTTCATTATTATTATTACTTGACAAAAAAAGTGATTCAATGAACCGAGCAGGAATGAAGGGTTTCTGAGTGTGTTCTTTAAACAAAACACTCAAATCCCTCAAGTTTACACAAGTTTATCTACAAAGAATCTATCCGACTTTCCACAGCTCAATTTATTATCAATTTCAATAATCTTCCCATAAACATAAGATAAATTGATATTGCATAAAGGCGTTCAGGATAGTTCCTAACAACTCACAATAAAAATTGGACACTTTCATGATGAATTGGTAGAATGATCACGCGTGATCGGAAAGTTACATAATATTTGATCATATCATTATTTTTATTTTGAAATGTTGCGTGCCGACTCATGAATAAATAAATACACGCATTCTCTCAAACATCCTGATATTCTCATAAACAGATGCAACGAGAGAATTAAGTAATCCATCAAACACACACACAAATTGTTCTTGCCTCATTGATAATCATCGTCGTTGCATTGTTTGAAATTTATATCGAAAAAGCATACATATGACACATCGCGAGTCAAAATCACGCGCGTGTGTGTGTGTCTCTCTGGTTCTCTCCTATTTCTAGACTCGCTGCACCGCGGCTGCAGGCATATCCCTTACAACGGGCCGAGGCGGTTAAATAGAGACGAAGGGGAGAGGCGCACATATGAACTAATGCGTAAATACGGCTGGCGGCGAGAGCATGCGGGTGCGCGCGCTCGCGCGTCCAGAATCCTAATGCCGCGCGTCAACTGCGCCAGCGTTGTATATATCTGTGTCGTGCGCCGCGCAGCGAACACCGCATTCTAAGCTCGCCGTTGCAATTTAGCACTCGCTTGCCGTGTAGCCCCCTTATCTCCTCTGTCTATATTTAATGCCGGATGTCGCAAGGTTTGACGTGGAAATCGGTGCGCGCATTTAAAAATGGACAGGCTCGAAATGCCGAGTCGGCTTATGGATTTAAAACACCGAGCAATATACGGCACAATATTTGGATATCACCGAGAGCTTGAGCTATCGGAGGAAAACCGTTTTTTCACAAAGTGTTTCAGGGTGTTGGAATTGGACGCAGCGAATTCCTTGCTTATGGCGAACTGTCCCAATCTGTCTTCGAGTATATGCTATTTATATGCGTATGCTTGCAGAGGAAAGGGACTACAAGAGCTTTAACCGTGATTCTCGTTCGACAATGATATTGCGTCAGTCACACGGAGACAACAATTTAGAATCGAACGACCAGAGATCTATATTTTATATTTTAGTTGTACAGTCTGTGTCCTACGTCATTGTGCATTTTGATTTCGCGAATCAAATCAGAAACAAAGCCAACAATTACAAATGATTCTAAAACATAACAACTGGAAATTTTATTCTTGGGTAGACTGATCACATGGAAATGTTCAAGTAAAATTAAACGTTCATAGCAATACGTACGATAGAATTGATCAGATTTGTACCATAGAACGTAAAATATTATAGAAAACTGAAGAAATCGTGAAATGTATGAAAATCCTTGAGATAAATACGTTAATGAGATACGTGATTTATCTTGAGAATATCGAGAGAAAAATCAATTGAAAAAATAAAGGTAATGCAGCACTGTCGCGTATCAAAATAAATTGTATATGCGTCACAGAACATTTATCTAAATGCGCCTATCGAGTGATTGACGAAGATGTACAGAGAGAACTCTCTCACGATGAAACAATTTTTCAATATTATCCAATAAATATTCCCGTATATACGTTGGAGAAACATCTGTCCGAGTGCACGCATTACGCCCGCCCACCTTGCCAATACATGAAAAGTGATCAACGTTTCTTCGTACGAAAAGAATAACCCTACGAAAAGTATAAAAAGAAAAAAAAATGTAAAAAGGAGTAGATTCGGAAGGTGGAGACGTTGCGAGTAAATTATGGGCTTAGACGTTATCGCGTCCCATGCTAATGTGCCTGTGTGCCCGTCAGCTGGGAAATGAATGCTCCTATCCGAGTAAGCGATGCACCACATGTTGCAGCCCGCCTCCCGCACACTAAATACTAACGCGCCAGGCCCTCCGCGTGCATCCTGCCAAATTGAGCTCCCTATCAAGCGCTTGAATGCACGTATAGCCGGGAGGCAGGGCCGCTCCTCTACCGCCTTCGAATTCTAGATCGTTTATCAAATTCATTTGCATAATTATGTTCGACATGCGATTCGAGAGAAAAATGTAACAATTGTCCCATATGGATACGAGTCATACCGACGCGACTCGCCGACGTGTTCTCGCTTCTTTTAATACGCCTCGACGATGAGAAATAAATTTGTGATTGCCGTTCTATGGGTAATACCAAGATGAAAATCGTCAATTCATTTTCACAAGAGTTAGATGAAACGCACAGTGCTTCTAATTTTAAATTGAGATTTTGTAGTCAAGATGTGCTTCTGTGCTTTACACTGCTTCATTATGCAAGGAAGGGGGACTTAACCATGAAACTTCCTTTTCCCGGTCCATTATCTACAAAACCATTGTATAAAAAATAAATTGAATGATCATCAAATTAAACAAGGGTGAATTGACAAACAGGCTTGAATTTCAAATCAAAAAGATAGTGAAAATCACGAAACTAACTTATTTTCACTCATTAGTCAGGTTTGGTGAAGAAACTCCAATGACGTATGTAGCTGCAGTCGTTTTACACCATAGCGAACACAGTACACATACACCTAATCGGAATATCAAATATAAATTCACGTGTCCCGAGCGAAATGTCATTTCACACACGTGTCGAACAGGGTGATCTGTATAATAGGCCCGTGCACGCGTAACAGCGCATATACAACACACACACACACCAAGCGTCGACGAGATTCCGCGAGGATAAAACTGTCCCCGATTTCTCGCGAGAGAGGATCTCGCCGTCCTCGGGGCTCTTTGCTGCATAAAAATTTATATGGCATAAATACATAAGGCATAAAGCAACTGCGCGCCAGCGCTACGGATTGGCAAAAAACACCGGCGAGAGAGGAAGGAAAAAAAAAGAGATCGCCCGATTTCAGCTGCGGTGCGTATAATGCGACCGTATATACATACTCGCTCGCAGCTTCGGCCGTAAGCTCGACCGAGTGTATACATATACGCGTAATACGCTTTCCGAATGAGCCGCGTCGTTTTTTTCGGATCAAGCTTGCCGTGCGCGCCTCTTCTTGGCCGACGACACTTTTCTCTGGGGGAAATCCATTCGCTATTTCACAATCGATCATTAGAAAAACACAGCTGTCTGTGTATAATACGAGTGTTTGTGTGTCCACACTCACAAAAGTTTCTTGTTGTTCCCAGAAGAATTGGGCCTCAGTCAGAATTTCTGCTACTTTCAATCATAATACATTGTTGGTTGAAGAAGAAAAGTCTTCTCTCAAGAAGATTCTGTTTGGAAGCAGCAGAAATTTTGACTGAGACACAATTCCTCTGGGTACGACAAGAAACTTTTGTGAGTGCAGCCGAGTGAGAGCTACGAGCGAGCGGTATATGGATAAAACAAGTAAAAGTGATCGTTTGATAAGTGGATATTTGTCATCCAGACGACGCCTATTGATGAAAATCGTTTTTGCGCGCCTTCAAGAATTTTGCCACGCGCGGAATAATCTCGTCGGGTGTCGGGAGGTGAATGACTTTCCGCCGGACTTTTGGCTCACCGATTTCACGGCTTTAATTATTCATCCGCGTTATTTCTTTTGGCTAGACGCTTACGCACCGTGTATATCACTAATTTATCGCCGAATCATTCCTCCCGGCTCGAGTCTGGCGGATAACCACAACTATATATGTATATACGTTCGATCGAGCCCGCACAAAGTCACATTGGAAATAATATCCACAAGAGCTCACGCTCGTCATTTGACGCGCCAATATTTCCACGCGAAAATTCCCCCTTCATTACCCGAGTTAGAATGAAGTAATTACGATGCAACAATGGGGCGCCGCAAGAGAGCCTATGTGGTTTCCCAAAGCTCCACCCAACTCGCGCGCGAGCGCACGACTCCATTGTATCGATCGTAAATCAAACTCAATTGATTTCAATATTGCGTTGTAAATCATAAATCAATTAGCGCGTATGGAAATTACTTAATCCTTTCAGCATACGTTTATACACGCGAGACACGTCAATCCTGAATTTCAAGCGCGCCCGGTTGCCGCCGCGCACCTACCATGTCATATTCTCCTCAAAACATCGTCGCTTATGTATACGCTTCGGATATACATAGTGTGTAGTTCCACGAGTGTTGCTTGATAATTCAGTCACGCGATTATGGAGTGTGCACACACGGGTATAGAAAAAAAGAAGGGGGAAAAAAAGTGACCGGTATCGATCGGGAAAGATACATAGCTCGAGCGATCACTGTCGCGCACGATGATTTCGTACGAGACGTCCTGCAGTGCTCGCGCGTACACGTGAAAATTCATGCGAGAAAACGCACTTTTCCAAACCGCGCGAACTCACGCAACTCCGGGTCGAGGGATATTTTTCCTTGATGTGCAAAAACCAACTGCAAGCTTCGAAATACAAGTATCAATGCATACACGCACGCGGGACGATGAAAAAATCGCTCTAGAGCCATACGCACATACGGCCGCCGCGCTGTAACAAGCATATAGGTATACATATTGGTGCTCGCGCGGCGCGTGTGGGAAGACGACAATGCACCGACGACCTCGCGCCCGATATGCAGCTCTCGCGCGCGCTTACTTGCTCGCGCATGAGCTCGTTCACGTGCCGATTAGAATTTTCGCGGCGCGCCAGCGCAACAGCTATGCACGAGCTGATGACCGCTGGCACTCGCCCAGATACGCCGATGCGCGCTGGATTGATTGTTGATCGGATTGATACAGTTAGCGGGGACTATTTTTCTTTCCTTCCTCCTTACCCCGCAATGGGCACGTCGAGTAACGGCGTGTTGCGCGTAACTTTTAACGGACGTTGGATTGGCTCGCAACTGTCGAGGGACGTTCGTGCGAAGCTTTCACGCTCGTCGTATGAGCTTTTGGATTTTTCATGAACTCTCTAAATTTACTACAGTGAAAATCTCACTGCGAGCTTCGGTAGAACGTTATTTACTTTTCTTACAGCGAGTTGTCCACTGTAACATTCAGTTTCAACATTTCCACTGTAGGTACAATGAATTTTTAACTGTAAATATGAAATGATCGATTTCACCGTGAGTTACAGTGTCTTTTCATTGTAACACATTGAGCGACATTTGGGTGAAACTTATAGTCAATATTCACTGTAGTACAGTGAATTTTCAATGGGAGGAATTTAGAGAGAAAACAATTCGACGAGACGAGACCGATCGATAGCTGGAGGATTTTTAAATTAATCCGTGTCCTTTCAGTTGTTTTTTTGGCTGCACGATTTTAGATACCATGTGTTTCAACTTCAGCTTCGAAGAGTGACCGCGCAATTGATTAACGAGTGCAATAATGTTTCCCTCGATACAAGTGCATGATTGACCGTCGCGCATCGTGTAATTAACATCGAAATTCAATAGGTTTCTCGTATGCTGCTTGATTCGTATGATTCTCGTGATGGTTTATCCATCCGTTATTACATCATTGCAATTGGAAATTATTGATACATGACAAGTATAATTGGAATGAGGTTTATTTACCCTACAGCGATATTTACATATTCAAATTGTTCATGCATGAAATATGGGATATTCATCGATGTATAGAGAAATAAAACCGGCAGAGAGCAAACGTGTCGCCTAGATAAAGTAGAAGATTCTTCAAGCCTATATATATATATTCTTCTCCGTCGTATGCATGCACCTTTATGTATTCGCGCGCGTAAAGTTTGAAGATTTACGAGTTAGTCCCGTTCGTTTATTTGCACGGCTAGTTGGTCGCTCGAGGCACCCGTCATTGATCGTGAATTCACTTTCATATCATATTCCCCGCTTGATGCCGGTATTAAACAAGTTTTTGAAGACAATGTTGCGACACCTAGCCGCACGTGCATATACTAAATATTTATGAACGCATTTCAAAAGTCGCATCGTCATTATTATCGAAATACCAATATTCAGCCCTGCTCTTGACGTAATTAGTTGGAGAAGTCAGCACTGGCAGTAGCTGTGCAGCTTTTCGAGAAAGCTCTCCAAGTTTTCCCTCGGAAACCTTTCAAAAGGTCTCTAACGCCTCTGGATAAACTTGAAATGTAAATCTTGTGACTCGTGAATAAATCGCAACAAAATACTCAAATCATTTTTTTTCTTCCTAACAATTAGATAGTCTTGTCCAGGATATCCTATCCTACGTTTGCACAAAGTTCCTCATATGAAAAGTGATGGCCTTTAAAGTGAAGGCATTAACTCGTGATTTGATTGGTGTAGATCTAACCACGTGATTTAGATAGAGAGTAACCAATGACTTGATATTATGGGTTAGGATAATCAGTTTCATCGATGAAACTGTCATAAGTTTCGACAATTTATTTTCAAAACTATAATTGTAGGTATGTGAATTTAATTGATGGTACGTGGACATTTTAGGCTACCTTTTAGTTTTGAACAGTTGCCGGATAGGATAACTCTGATAGGTTAAGATGTCTGATTTGCAAGTTTTATGTGTTATGTGGTTTGATGAATAGTTTAGGGTTAAAAATCCGAAATCGTCTTGCGAGCTCAAGTGTCGATAACTCAAGATTATTTAAATAGAAGAAGAAGTCAGTGCTCGATAGTTCTTTCTAATACTTATACAGTTTTTACATGGACCATAAGAATGTAGGGTTCGGTTATTCATTTAGCTTTGAGAAATTTTCATAATAAAATGAATTAAGAAGTACGTCAAAACGATTATGGTCAAGAATCGTGGGAAAAATAATTGAAATATGATTTTGAAACGGATACATATAGATCACATGCAGCGCGTTTGATGTAGCTAGTTTATAAAGAAAATTCATTATTTGAAGGAAAAATTGGTTAGGACAAAGAAGATATAGATCTTCTTTGGGTACAGGCAAGTTGCAGTTGCAGTCAGTTTTGTCAACAATAGAACAAACCAAGGATAAGAAGTTTGGAAGCTCATTTTAAGAAACTGAATGGAATATGAATGTTTTAAAAATGCTCGCACGCATGAATAAAATGAATCGTGAATGAAATGAGAAGCCCGAGCCAGGTGAATACACTATTTCTCGTATCCAGCGGGTGTGAAAAGTGCTATTATCTACGGTCGCTATATACGCAAGGAAAAACGACACTTTTCTTCCTCTGCGACGAAAAATAGGCTTTAGAATCGCACGATCGTGGATATTCACAATAATTTCTCGAACGCGCAGTACAGCGTCGCCGACGCTGGCGGCCAAGTACGGCATTTTTCCGCGCTACTCAGCGGCGACTTTAACGCGAGACTTTTCTCTCGTAGGACTTTCCTGGCTCACTCGGTACACCGAGCTCGCGTCGTTACATGTTCCTCCAGGTGCAGCCCAGATGGAGCCGCTCCAAAATAAACACGTACACACCAGGCTGTAAAAGCCGAGATGTGTGTGTATATATACATACGGGCCGCCGCGGGGCGCGACTTATGTGGACCTTTGCCTTAATTTAGCGCTCCCGATATGACTAAATGCTCGTACGCCCGCAGTTCATATACACCGATGGAATCTCTGGAGGGACACGGGGGAAATTTGCAGTTTTCTGTTTATGCGTTGCTCGAATTCTTGCGGACTATGGTAGACTCGTTTGGGATTTTGTACGTATCTGATCGTACGAATCGTATATATAAGCTTGCGCTCGAGTGATTAGGGATGCGCGACGTGAGGCCGAGGCGTAAGAAAGAATTTGAATGGGCGACATTCGGCCCGAGGCGTTATTCTCTTCCTGGGTGACTCGCATTGTGTTGTGCGAAACACCAGTCAGTCTATGAGATTTTTTATTTATGTTAAGGATTGAAGTGAAATAGCACAATCAAACCGATTTCGCTTCCTCGCTGACTCGAAGCATTGGTTAAACGTTCCATTACATTATCCGGGTGTATTTTAGTAAACAAACCATGGTTCGAGCTGTTGGGCCGTTGGGAGACTCGTCGAGTGCAGTGTCTACCGAGGGGTTTCTCACTCTAGTACTCCCATCGTTTTTTAGTACTCCATGGTACTAAATTTGATGGCATTCAAGTTCTCATTTTGCCAGCATAAACTTATTGTGTTTTGATACAGCCTCCTAACCTGAACTGATAGTTCTTGGTTTATATTGGCAAGAATAAAGAGTACTATTAATTCATGAGCCCGCAGTACTCCATGGTACTCCTTGGTACTCCATGGTACTCCCTCCGGGAGTGCTGGAGTGAGAAGCCCCTCGGTGTCTACCGAACCGAGTTCTATATACTACTATATAAAAGGACAGCCTATTTTTTTTGTGGCCGCTAATCTCCAAAACTACTAAACCGATTTTCATGAAATTTTGATACTTGATTCTTGACCACTCTAGGCATGTTTATGGATATGTGGCGTCTTAAAATTTTGAGTAAAAACCGAGAAATAGACAATGCATTTTTCTATGGTGGGGGTTACTGAAAAGTACCATGGCGCGCCAGTAGATGACGAGGCGTTGAGTCGCACGTGTATAAGGTATAGTGCGAGAAATACGACATTATCATTCTATCGATACAGTGATCAACATTGATGAAGTTGTACACTACCCTCAAGAATTTCTGAACTCTCTTGATCCTTCGAGCTTTCCACCTCATGATTAAAAATTGAGAATTAGTTCTCCAATAATGCTATTACGCAATCTAAATCGCCCAAATTTATGTAATGGCACAAGGTTGCAATTTAAAGTTATGCGGGAAAATATAATCGAAGCAATTATTCTTACAGGACCTGCAGCTGGAAATAGTACATTACGTGACTAGTGCGCAAAGTAGGTGAATCCAGCACGAGTGGAGATTGGCGCCCGAGCGCAGCGAGGGTGACAACACGAGTTCTGGATTCACTTACGTGCGCACGAGTTGCGTATACTATTTTTCGTATCGAAGTGCGAAAAGTTTGACTATGTAATGGATGATTGACACGCGTACATAGCGCCATGCTCTTGTTGCTCGAGTTCAACGAAGGTACGATAAGCGGAGTACGAGAAGGCGAAGGGAAAGAGCGGGTCCAGGGGCGCAGCCCCGGTGGGGATGCAGGGGGCGAAGCCCCCGCCGGGGGGGTTGGGAGGGCGGAGCCCCCCCCACTTGAAACAACAAAAATATCAACATCAAAGAGAAAATAAATATGATACTACAAAAAAAATGAACACAATTGGGCAAAACATTTTACATCAGGGCAAAATGATAGTATTACTGAAACATTGCAATTTTTTAATTTTCCTTTCTCGCAAGTGAAATAGAACACCCTTGTGTATATATACCGGCCATGTGAATCTCACGTTTTCAAGCATCACTCTGAAGAGTTTAGCTCTACTGTGTTGTAACTGCTTAATCTTGTCCTTTCGACTCCCAGAGGTTTGAATTTTGAACTTGACCGAGTCGAATTGGACAGAAATTTTTGTGGGGATTTTGTTTTAGAAATTAAATGAGGAATATCATAATTCATACATAGATATGTATATAGAAATGCATCGGTCTCTCTGCTACGCAGAATCCCCAAGAATCTAAAGTTATACGTGGCTGCGTAATACGATGACCGTAAATTTTATATCTTTCTCGCAGTGCATTCGTATATTTTCAATTTCTCGCACTGGTGCGGGAAAAAGCTTTCTCGCATCTTTTTCTCGCACTGGTGCTGGAAAGTTTTTTCTCGCACTGCTTTCTTGCACGGTGAAAAAAAAGGTACTTTGCGCACCCTAGTCCGTGAAAAAAAGACAAACTTTGCGCACTAAGATACGAAAAACAGTATTTATACCTCGCATACCTATAATTCCATCAGACTTACCATTCCAATTCAAACGATTACAATTTCCTGAAATTGTAATCGTTCAAATTTTGTGAAACTTTCTTTCGCCTTGACGATTAACAAATCTCAAGGACAGACCTTCAAGTATGTAGGGATAGTTGTTTCAACTGGGTTTGTTCAAATGATAGTTGTTTCACTTGTTGTTTCAACTGGCCCCTGCACCCCCACCGGGGCTACGCCCCTGGACCCGCTTTCCCTTCCCCTACTCGTACATCTACGCTCATCGTACCTTCGTTACACTCAAGCAACGAGGGGATGACGCTATGTACGCGTGTCAATCATGCATTACACAGTCAAACTTTTCGCACTTCGATACGAAAAATAGTATACGCAACTCGTGCGCACGTAGGTGAATCCAGAACTCGTGCTGGATTCACCTACTTTGCGCACTAGTCACGTAATGTACTATTTTATCACCACACCGTGTTCGTTAACAGAAAATACGCCTACGCATCAATGTTTTCAAATTTTCCAATATGCATTATGAAAGCGCTCGAGCTCCTCTAACGATCTGATCGAACAAAATTTCGAAAAACCAACCCTTTGTACGTTTTTAAAGGAGATCCCACGGGGACATCGGTAAAAAAATTTTTAAATTCCCTATACGCCCACCAAAACTCGAATTTTTCAGAATTTCATTCCAATGGAAATGTAGTCCTCGATCCTATCTTTCGATCCATCATACTAAATCTACCTCTATACCGTCATATCATTGTTTTCGAGAGCGAGAAAGGTGGACCACAAAAATAAACAGATCCATCTTATAAAAATGTAGATACGCCCCCACAATATCAATTTTTCGAACACATAGCCCACACAGTTTAAACTGTAGCTCTTGATCTCCTCTTTCGACCCATCGTACCAAATATTTTTCAAATCATCATTTTCCAAGTTGTTTATTACTTCAAAATCTTTCGTATGACGAAAATTCGACTATGCATAATTTTCTAAGACACAGATTACGCCCCCGCGTCTATTTTTTTGGATTTTTCACCTCAGATTATGAAAGCGCTCATTTTAGTCTATAAATCTGCAAGATCAGATTTTGAATAGATAACCCATTCATATTATTTTTTTAACGTTATCCTGGAATCAAACGTCGAATAATTGTTTTTATGGTCAATACGCCCCCACAATATCAATTTCTCCAACACATAGCCAGTTCAAATTGTAGCTCTTGACCTCCTCTTCCGGCCCATACTATACCGAATATTCTTCAAATCATCATTTTCCAAGTTGTTTATTACTTCAAAATCTTTCGTATGACGAAAATTCGACAATGCATAGTTTTTTAAGACATAGATTACGCCCCCGCGTCTATTTTTTTTGGATTTTTCACCTCAGATTATGAAAATGCTCGGGCTCCTCTATCGATCTGCCAGACCCGATTTCAAAATACTCTAACAAAACATTGTTTTCAAGAGCAAAATATGGGAATCATAATTTATGTACGGATTAATTCGAGGGGCGACTCACTAAAATTTTTTGTCAGGGAATACTAAAGAATACCGGGGAGTACCATGGAGTTCGGAGGAATACCATGGAGTACCATGGAGTACCATGGAGTACGAGGGAATACCGTGGAGTACTGAGGAATACTAAGGAGTACCAGGGGAATACTAAGGAATACTAAGGAGTATCAGGGAATACCAAGTGGATATATATATATGCGCCACCCAGAGACATACTTTTTTTCATTCGGTTTCTTTTTGTAGTTCTGTGGTAGAAATCCTATGAGGTGGTAAGAACTAAAGAAATCGACTTAATACCTTCAGAATGAGCTAACTAGGAGTAGGCACAACCTTTGCGAAACCAATCACGATGAAACTTTGTGAGATGTTTCTAGGGTATATTAATAACTTATATTTCGATTCATTGAGTCTAACGTTTTGTTTTCCCGAAGATATCCTGTCATCCTGTCAAACATATTGAATTTTGAGCGTAAACATTATATCTATATATACGAAAATCCATAAATATAGATATACTGTAAATGTATAAAATCGAATGAATTGACAGAATATCTCCTGCAAATTAAAACGTTAGACTTTATGGTTTGAGATATAAGCTATTAGAGAATCCATGAACCATCTCACAAAGTTTCATCGTGATCAGTGACCGATAGGGTGTGCATCTCCTAGTAAGCCACATAAAATCGAGAGAAATGACTTGGGGGGTGGCGCATTTGAGAAAAAAAAGGAAAACCTATCGGAACGGCTGATAAACACGACGTATGACGAAAAAAAACCGCTGCCAAGTGCCTTAGCAGTATGCTTTCTCAAAGAGGCTTCAACATCACCCACAAACGCGTCCCAAACCTGTATCACCTTTCCACTAGCGTAGATACTATCATCTATTTTTCAAAAATTACAAAAAAATTATTTAATCAATTCAATTCGTATCTTTGTGACTGTGTAAAGTGGCGTTCTTTTTCAATTGACCAAACTATGTTGCGAGTGTTGATGTCTGACCGGGCTCTCTTATTATTTGATCAAATGCAACAAAGCAAACTGTTCTAGGTTCTACACGATGCGAGACATTTGGACCTGCATAATTTTTCGATCATTCATCTTGTGACTGTCATACGGTTTAAATGGCGTTTCAAAATCGATCCGCACTGCCCTTAAGTCCGTATTAAGCACACTTGAAGACTCATTGAGATCATTTTCGACGGCAAAAGACACCCAATTTCCCCAATTTTCTCTATAGTACGTTGAAAATACTGGAAACGAAACTTACATCAATTTTTTTCCCCATAAGCAAATGTCGCTAGGGCGGTGAACAACGGTTGCTAAGGAGCTAATTGGGAAGATTTTGTGTCCTTTGCCGTCGAAGATGATGGAAATGGGTCATGAATTAATGATTTCCAACCTTCGTAACTGTTGCTAGGGAGGTAAACAACCGTGGCTATGGAGCAAATACAACAATTCAGTGTCCTTGGCCATCGAGTGTGACTTAAAACTGATTTTCCGGCTTGCCCCAATGAGCACTCATAAGGATTTGTGAGAAAACACGTTAGGAACGGTTGCTAGGGAAATAACCAACGGATTTTGCTGAAAATTGAACTCGGACTAGATCTTGCCACAACTAACCGGTGTGCAAAATTTCAAGACGATCGGACCATTCCTTCGGGAGTTATCGTGGACGAAAGAAACGAAAAAATAGACACCTCAACAACGGTTGCTAAGGAAATAAACAACGGATTTCGCTGAAAATTGAACTCGCCCGAGATTTTGCCGCGATTAACCTGTGTGCAAAATTTCAAGACGATCGGACCATTCCTTCGAGAGTTATCGTGGACGAAAAAAAAACGGGACGCACACACACACACACACACACACACACACACACACATACACACACACATACATACATACATACAGACACTTTTGGATTTCCATGTTTTTCGACCCGTAGATCACGAAAATCGAGGTCCCGAGGTCTGATTCGGTGGGTCGATTTTTGCCCCATTACAAAGCTTTCTCTTTGAGAAAGCAAAATTAGGTGATGTAGATGGAATGCCAAGGAATCTAATGGTATGTCGCTCGATTTTGTTGGCCTAGTCTAAGGGTATTAAAAAAACCGCTGCCAAGTGCCTTAGCAGTATGCTTTCTCAAAGAGGCTTCAACATCACCTACAAACGCGTCCCAAACCTGTATTTTCACCATTCACTAGCGTAGATACTATCATTTATTTTTCAAAAATTACAAAAAAATTATTTAATCAGTTCAATTCGTATCTTTGTGACTGTGTAAAGTGTCGTTCTTTTTCAATTGACCAAACTTTGTCGCGACTGTTGATGTCTGCCCGGGCTCTCTTATTATTTGATCAAATGCAACAAAGCAAACGGTTCTAGGTTCTACACGATGCGAGACATTTGGACTTGCATAATTTTTCGATCAATTCATCTTGTGACTGTCATACGGTTTAATGGCGGTCAAAATCGATCCGCCCTGCCCTTAAGTCCGTATTTAGCACACTTGAAGACTCATTTTGATCATTTTCGACGGCAAAAGACACCAGATTTTCCCAATTTTCTCTATAGTACGTTGAAAATACTGGAAACGAAACTTACATCAATTTTTTCCCCCATTAGCAACGGTTACTAGGGCGGTGAACAACAGTTGCTAAGGAGCTAATTGGGAAGATTTTGTGTCCTTTGCCGTCGAAAATGATGGAAATAGATCTTAAATTAATAATTTCCAACCTTCATAACGGTTGCTAGGGAAGTAAACAACGGTTGCTATGAAGAAAATAGAACAATTCAGTGTCCTTGGCCATTGAGTGTGACTTAAAACTTTTCCGGCTTGCCCCAATGAGCACTCATAAGGATTTGTGAGAAAACGCGTTAGAAACGGTTGCTAAGGAAATAACCAACGGATTTTGCTAAAAATTGAACTCGTGATAGATCTTGCCACAGCTAACCGGTGTGCGAAATTTCAGCAAGATCGGACGATTCCTTCGAAAGTTATCCTAGACAAAAGAAACGAAAAATTTTACACCTTAGCAACGGTTGCTAGAGAAATAAACAACGGATTTTGCTGAAAATTGAACTCGGCCGAGATTTTGCCGCGACTAACCTGTGTTCAAAATTTCAAAAAGATCGGACCATTTCTTCGAGAGTTATCGTGGACGAAAAAAAACGTTACACACATATACACACACACACACACACACACACACACACACACACACACACACACACACACACACACACACACACACACACACACAACACACACACACACACACACACACACACACACACACACACACACACACACACACACACACACACACACACACACATACATACAGACACTTTTGGATTTCCATGTTTTTCGACCCGTAGATCACGAAAATCGAGGTCCCGAGGTCCGATTCGGTGGGTTGATTTTTGCCCCATTACAAAGCTTTCTCTTTGAGAAAGCAAAATTCGCACTCACTTGAGCCAAATTAGCTTAATCATCGGAATTGGTGAAGAAAATGGAGAAAACGAGCTGTAACAAGTTGGTGTGAGCGTTGGCGATCGGGCAAAATGTTTTTTTCTCTCATTATTCTGTATTGCTGACAAGATTTTGTGCTGCGGAGCTGCTCTAGACCCGCGTATGTATATAATTTCAAAGGGAGTACTATTATTAATATGGAGTACCTGGGAATACCAGGGAATACCAAAAAGTGAAATTGGGAGTACTGCAGTGAGTCGCCCCTCGGATTAATTTTAATATTATGTAGATATAGTATAATTTCAATAGCGAATATTCGCTGCTAATCAGTATGCAATGTTTACCAAATAATACTGAATATTTAACGAATAGTAAATGTTCAGTATTAAATTATAATTTTCAAGTATTTTGATTTAGGAGAGTATTTTGATTTACGATGTATCTAAATATACTATTTTACGATGATCCACGGGTAATCACGATTAATAACTTGATTTTTGTGTTTTGTGTGCCTGATGGTCATAACGAGATCTGAAAAATTGTACGACTAGTATCATTTCAAAATAATCAACAAAAACCAAAAGGTTCTCGGCTCGTCATTATCACATCACTCGTGTCTTTTGGTTTATTAACAATAACAGCGACTAGAGTGTTTCCGAGAAACAGATTTTCGAAGCAGAGAGCATTTAGCCAAAAGTAAAATCCCACCGAAAGAGAAAAGCAAGGCAGGAGACGGAAGGAGGTTTACAATAGCAGACAGCTCTGGAATGAGGAAGCCTCCCGTCAAGACGTCACCGAAGGAATACTAAAGTCTGGGTTACTAGTTGGCTACTAGCTACTCGTATTCCAGGCCCATACTCCCGCGCTGCTTCTCGAGAATGTATTTCCGTCCGCGCTCGACCACGAGCGAGCCAATGCATTTCTTAAAGGAATCGCGGAGAAGCAGAACCGCCAGCCACCGGAAAATTTTGGCGCGTGAGCCCGCATTTGAGAATCGAGGAAATTTCGGAAATCGGAGACATGTACTCTTTGCCGCTCGGAAATCGGGAATGGTTTTGATATTCTCATATCGTTTGAGGGTTTTTACGCACAACAATGAAATGACCTGGCGACATGTTATTATCTGGGGGTAGAAACACCACCCGTATATTTTATTCTGAAGAAAAAATATATTGAATCAGTTTGATATTGCCTTGAACAAATTACTATCACGCGACTTTTCAGCTGAAAAAGTAAGTCCAGTCATGTTTGAAATGGCAGGGGAAATTTCCACATCTTATGTGGAAAAGAACAAACAATAACTCATTCTTGATTGTCGAGAAGAAAACTTTTATTTTGAGAAGATTCTGTTTGAAAGTAACAAAGTTCTAGATGACATCAATTCCTATTTGAAATTAATTCCTTTAGAAACGACAAAATACTTTCATCCCAGACACGTGGAGTGGGAAGCACACCTCGAACAACAAGGAAATATTTGTACGCGCTACGTTCTTTTCTACCTTTGTCGATTTTGAAAATTTTATTTTTCATCGTGGAACGAGAGTAAGTAAGTACTTCATAAGCTATCACTGTAAAAATATAAGGGGAATCCTCACAAAAATGTAAAATCCTCAGAGCCTCTTTGACAAATTACACTGCCAGTTCACTTGTCATTGAAGATGACAAAATTCTAGTCATATCTTTTCATTTCTCATTAAGTATCGTTTTTTAAAGTGTCACAAGACATAAAATTTACAGTATTTCCGATGTATACAACACTCCAATATCGATTCCTCGTCACGATGCCACAACAATTTTCTACACATCAAGAGCAGACTTCTGGATTTTCGAGTAGAAGTAAAAATTTCAACTTTCGTATCAATTGCGTGATGCGCGAAACGAAAATATAAAACCGAGAGCGCGGAAACACTGGGAGAGCACGCAACCTCCTCCCCTCAATTGCCTCTAATTTTGATTCGCTGCGAATGGGCCTCGGGAGAAAGGGAAGAGCTGCCGCAGAGCAGAAAAAAAGCACGACACGAGGTCCTCCTCCCTTGTGTTTATTATTTCACTCGGACGTAATTGCATCTGCCCGATCAAAACGTCGTTAGCCGAACTTTTGTGCCAGCCGCGTAGGCGACTAATTGAGTTGGCCTCATGTGAAGGAAGGAGGCAGGGAAGAAAGGGAGAAAGTACTTTGGGGCCCGCGGCCTTGAACTTGATCACTACTGCGGGTTTGCTCACTGGATTATCTCTTGCGCTAATGCGCTTTTGAAATTTTTAATGGTGCGAGCTCGCAGCAGTACTGCCAGTATGGATTTTCGCATGCATAGCGCTACCAAACGAGTGAGAATGTGGGGGATTCTTAGACAGTTTAATGGTAACAAGTGTATGACGATGTGCAAAATATCGATCTATTATTAAGATTGAAATAAATCATTTTAGATTCAAAATCTTTCCACTCGTAATAATAGCAGAAATTCAATCACATTTATATACCCATCCAAGTAGAACGTGTTTATATCACGTATATTGGCTCTTGTATCATATCGTGTAGTATCATTTATATTGTGCTTGGGAATAGCATCAAGGCGCGTCTTTTCAAACTTTTTCAAAAGGATCTTCATTTTTATTATTCATTATCGAGCTTCCGTCAAAGGAGTAAAATTATTCATTTTTTACTATTGCGAGTATAATATTTAGGTTTTAACAGACTTTTAATTTTAATCAGTAATAAATAATCTCATTCGAGTATTTGAGGTGTGAGTCAACAAACTGCTTTTTGTTCATATCGACAAATTGTTCTATTCTTAATTTTTCACGTTACTCTTTAGACTTTTATTTTGGGTAAGACATTGTCCGATCGCATTGACGTTCAAAATGATAATGAATCCGCGAATGACACATAAATGGAAAAAATGAAAAATACAGTTCCTCAAATAGATTCTGAAAGTATTGATTGTCCATCGTTGATTATTCCTTTGTCAACACAGAGATTCTCTTTTAACAAAGATTAATTAATGCGTTTTAGAGCATTCGCTGCATGAATGAATTTTGAACTGTGTAGCTTCTAAGACCAATCCCCAAGTTGAGAACTAAAATCTTGCATAAAATTATGCATTTACTTCATATATAAGAGCGTGTTTAACTAAATACTCACAATGAATTCCTTAATTTTATTAGTATTCTAAAAATCTCTTAGAAGTTCTCTGAAATGTCCTGTTCTTGAAGGGGCTAGCCGTTAAAGATCTTGCGAGATGTTGATATTCATTAACTCAATCAAGATGCGTCGGGGCAAATGCCTCCTTTGCTATCATTTCCCCGGTGCACAGTGCAAAACAACTCGTTCATCCCATGCGTAGAATAATACAAGCGAAAAAGTCATGGCACGTGCAGAAGAAAGGCCCCGGTCGGATATTACTCAATCGCTCATCGGGCCATCTCTCCCCGGGTTCTTATCGCTCTTTTTCCGCTCCCAATATACAGCACGACGAGCACACGTCGCTCTTCGGCTCTTGTTTATCCGTCTGTTCGTCGCGCAGTGTGCGCCGCGCGCGCAACCAGTTCGGCAACGAGTGCGTGCGACCTATACGCGTCGTCCCTCGAAAATAAGCGCATCATCGGCATTGCCGCGCGGGCGGCCCCGCTTGGCATTGACCGCGAAAATTGAATCGGCCCTGGAGCGAGATCAGTGTCGCGCGCGCACTTGTATACAACTTACTCTCCCTCGCGCGCGAGTCTCATGCGTCTGATGTGTCAAAAAGACCGGCCGGCCGGTGCCGCACGTCCTCCTCCCGACCGAGCGCTCCTTCCTCTTTTCGTCGACCCGCACGCGCCGTCGGTGCGAGTCGGCAACAACTCGTTGCCCGGTGCAATTTGACCCGGGCGATTGTCTTTTTTTTTTTGTTTTCTCGTCCCGAAATCCGCTGGGTGAAATCGGTACGTAGTTGTTTTTGTGCAGCCAATTTGACCAGGCCGTATGGGTTGCGCAACCAAATTGGGCTAAGCGATCCAAGTATATCTGACCAATTCGTCTCTCGAATCGATATCAGTCATGACATTTCGCCCGCAGCGTCCCGTGATTCTGCATCTCGCGCGGGCCCATTGACAAAAGTGCCACGTCTCGCGCGCGCGCGACCTTCATTTACGTTCCAATCTGCGTCCATCAGAGCGGTTGATAATTCGAAAACGCCGCACCAAATCCGATTCGACACATTGTTTGCTGTAAATCATTCTTCTCGCACGGAATGAAGTCATTCGTATACGACGTTACCGCGACACGCGCGCGCGCCCGCGGCTTCGACTCACACTCCGTCCCGCAGAGCAAGAGAGAAAGAAAGAGAGAGAAAGGGAAATAAAAAATAAAAAGTCCTCTGTAGCACACTTTGGGGGATCTCTTGTCTAGACGGCGAAGGACGTCACGAGTCGATCACCATTTTTGCCCGTTATGTATACATCGCAACACTGCGCGGGTTGGAGTGTCGATTAAATGTTGCAAGCTCGTGCGGCGTATCAAGCGTCGGAGCGTATACGCGCGCGTCTCTCCGGACCTTTTCTCGACAATGCTTATATATTACTATCATTCATTCGCGAGCTGCGTTGAGAAAATAAAATTATTCATTTTTTATTATTTCGATATTAGATAACTTTGCACGCTTCGCCACGCTTTTAATTTACTCGTGAATAAATAATTACACTCGATAATTCGAGATGCGCCATTCCCGAGACTACCTTTTACCACATTAAGATATTACAATCGAATGACGTCATAGCTCGTTGATCATATTGTCAACGGTAGGGAATTTGGCAGGGGAAATAAATTCTATTCGTGTTCCTTGAAGCTCGAATTCAAGGTTACGTGAAAGAAGGATGACTCGCGAGACCCCATGCGACTGAGTCTGACTCTTTCGGTAAGATCGATTGTCGATTCTTCGTACAAAATATTTGTATTTTCATCAAATACAGTGCATTGCGGACAATACTATACAAATAAATAATCAACACAATAAAAGATACTACACTCGACTTCGGCAAAAATACTAGAACTTGATCATTTTTATCTCATCGTATGTATCTTACTGAAATTATCAAAAACGTAGATAAATCGTATCCCAGTTATTTTTCATGAAAGATCTTCTCATCGAATGTTTTTATTCTCCCATCCTGATGTGTATACTAATTTGGCAGCTGAAAGAATGAAATATAATCAATCTTGGAAAGCTCCTTTGGAAATGAAAAGACGAGTTATAAATTTTTCATGTCTAGTAGCATTGGTATTCTTTCAATTGCTCTCATCAGGAATAGAAGCTTATATATTATTACTCTAATTCATTCAAAGTACGATTAGAGGAAACAACTTCATATTTCTGGATTCAATCGCACACCATTGATATCCGTGTTGTAAATTATATGATAATTAATTCGGAAAAAATCAAAGGTAAATTAAAGCAAGTTTACTCTCCGTCGGAGTATGTATGATTCGAAAGTTTAATTAGTTACATTCTATTGGTTGACTTAACAATGATCCTATTCATTTCAGTTTGAAAATTCTTCCGTTGGCAATAATCGCAAAAATTTCATTCACATTGTATGTACACTTATATAGCTTACAAGTGGACGAAGTTTATATCATACACTTCAGTCCTTGTATCATATCGTTTAGTATAATTTACATTGTGTTTTGGAAGTGCCTATTCAATGCTGATAGATACCTCGGAGACACACTGCCCAAGTTACCGTTTGGTTTGCCACTCTTGAGCATTTCGATATTTATTTTTGCTCTCATGTATGCTCGCATTTTACATTCAAAGTTATACGATACTGAACTAACAAAAGAATCAATCAAGTAAGAAATAAAGTTGAATGTCAAATTGTCCAATTTAGAAATAATTATATTTATTATTTTAGGGCATTATTTCAATCTTCTTTTAATCTGTTAATCCAATTTTCTTCATGGATTTTGTTTTACGTACGATGCTTTGGTGCTTCCTGGAGAACATTGAACGTCAAATTCCAAAACCAGGGCATTTAGAGAAATGATTCTCTGGTTGAGGAAAAAGTTCCAACTAGTAGATTTTTTATAAGAATTCAATTCAATCTTCAGATTGATTTAATATTAATTTCATTCTGCTTTTTGCTTCAGGTTTAATTGTCTTTCGACCATTTTTTTTTCCTGGGAGTGTGAGAGAGAGGGAGAGAAAGAGAGATGTTCTCTCGGCACACTTTTGAAAATCTCTTGTTGAAACGGTGACTGGTGTCATGAGTTGATCACAATTTTTGCCTGTTATATATATCGAGACATGTGTCTCTTTAAACTTTCTAAAGAACGCTGATTGCTATTATTTATTCACGAGCTCCTGTCAAAAAAGTAGAATGACTCATTTTTTATTATTCTGAATATAATATTTACGTTTCATCACAATTTCAAATCGATCGTAAATAAATATATAAATACTCGAAAATTCATGATGCGACCCAAGAGACGACTGTAATCCCTTGGTGAAGATACCCTGTCTTACTTTTACAAATATTCCGCTAATGTCATGAAGTTCAATAGAGTTTTAGTAAATCGATGAAAATTGACTACTGGTGTTTGAGCACGTGGCTTAGGATTCCGAGACATCGAGTTGGACGGTGCGCGTCCGAGTCCGAATTCTTTGCAAGTCGAATCTGTCCGCGAACGAGTGGCAAGCGTTACAAAGCGACCCATCAATAATTCAGCGATTCGCTCGAGAAAAGATGAAAAAGCAGCAAGGAACAGACGAATCCGAGTTGTTTCGTATAAGTATGAATTGCTCCGGACACGGCTTACCTAAGACACTCGCAGTCGATCATTTGCCGTGAGTGAGTTTGAATATCCAATGCGCAAGCGCATCAATCTTTCTTATACAGCGAATAATTCTTGTTTCTCCAATTTTTATTCATTGTAAGAATCTTTTTCTTCAGCACGACTTCGTAAGATTGTTGTTCGTACGAATTTATGCTGTCTGCACACGGAGATCAAGGATATGGCTTATCGTTAGTAATCTACGAGTTGGCTATGTTGAATGGTTGAAATACATGAGTATTTGTGTGCGTTGACGTTGCAGTATATTTTTGTACATCACACTGCAGCCTCGCTTGACAAAGATGACCCTGGACTCGGAGTACATCGTGGTATTTGAGATCGGTGATCATCATTCCGAAGGTGCACTCCTGGAATTTTCGGTAGCAGATGATAATTCGAAGCGATTCTCGCGTAGTCTGTAACTGAACGTTGTACCAGAGTAGCCTTCAAATATCATCATCGGCGATTTCAACCGCCGGATCTTCACCCATGTCCCGGCTCACCTTCACATACCAAAATCCTTATTACTAAGGGTCATAGCCAAATCTTGATACGATTCGCATTGTTGGTATATATACCTCACCCGTCTCACCCGTCTATAAGCGTTTTCAGAACTAGTGCATGACAGCGCACTAGTTCTGCAGGAAACGTTAATTAGAGCACGATCGTGTCCTTTATATCAATATTCGATTTAAAATACTATCTATCACCTTCCGTTGGTCGGAAGTCACGTAAAGCCGAAATATTAAAGACGAAATTTAAACCAAGATAGAACACGTGAGAAATAGAAAAACACCCGCTGGTATGCGAAAGCAAGATACAGTGGTCAAACTTCCTCTTAGAAGTTATAGTGGCGAGAGTATTTTTTAAATCTATTCTATAGTATATAGTACGAACAAAGTACTCTTAAAACAATACAATGAAAAACCAGTGTATGAGGGTAAAATATCACTGTAAGAAGGTGGATGAATGAGTGGAATGCAGTTAATTTTCCATGTAACTAAAGTTAATCTTCACTTTAGTTCCTTGAGTTATTGATAGCAACGATTTCCACAAAAAATTTGTAGTAAATTTTTGGTATTAAAACTCATGGAACTAAAGTGATAATTTCATTCATCCACCTTCCTGCAGTGATTTTTCACTTTCAAATACTGAGTTTTCACTGATAGGGTTTGAGAGATAATACATTCCATACTGTAATTTAGAATTAGGAGCAAATAAATTATTGATATATGATTAGTTACACAAGTTACATCTGAGTTACGAGTCATTTTTTATTTCTTTTGCCTGTCTTACGAGAAAAATGTTACAATCATCGAGCCATTACCTAAAATATCCTTTGGAACGAGCGTTGCGTGCTTTATCGCTAGTGCTTACAATACAGCTCATATAAACAAATATAGATACGGTTAATATGATATTCTCATACTTGTGAAATTATCGTGATCCAGAAGAGCGCACAATGAGGGTTTAGATGGGAGGAAAACAACATGTTTGAAGTTGAGGCGCTGGGCAGATGTCCATCTCGAGAATTTGAGCGAAAGGAAGAGAAAGATGTAGAGCAAGAGAGAAACAGATTTCAATCTAGTTTCAACCACGCAGAGTTGGTGCGTCCAATTTAGTAATTTAGTAGTAATTGCCTTCTGAGAAGCGTCTAATAAAGTGCATCAGTAGCTAAGTTGCGCGTTTTCGAAGAAAAAAAAGGACCGATAAGAGGACGAGAAAGATAGAAAGAGAGAGAAAGTAAAAAATCAGACGTAAAAATGTATTTATAGCCACGTTTCAAAGTCTAGCAGATTAGCCTTAAATAATAGTCGAAAGCTGTATACCGTCGTCTCAGCCGCACGATTTCGTGAAAAAATATGGGGAAAAACAAAAAAGCCACACGTCGTAGATGGTGATCGTTTTTGCGCTTGCCCAGACGCATTATGTTGATCGCAGGCATACCTGCACGAAATTCGAAGTTAACCGAAAAGCACAGGATGCAGCCAATCAGTGCAGTTGGCCAACTTGATAACGTAATGAATGTCTTTGGGCTAACAGGTCTGATTTAGTCGAGACGTTCGCGTCTGCAGCGGCGATCTGGGCCAGCTCGTTTGCCGAATGAATCGGCGCTGCGGTCCTCTCGATTGTCACGCGGCTGTCCCGAGGGGCCGCGGCTAGACCGTTGCACTCCTGGTCCGTCAGCCGTTCCTTATTGTCGTCGAACTGTATTATTTGGCTGGCGATCGAAAACAGCCCCGACGCGGTGTATATTGTTTTGTTTGTCGCCGCTTTCGCGCGCGAATTGATTCTCTGGAAAACCGATCAAGCCTAGAACGCGCCAACGTCCATGTCGATTCGTCTTCCGAGATTCAATCTGTCAACGCTGCGCAGCCTCGCTTGCGCACGCTGACATATTTTCAGGACACACGCTGCTCTCTTTGCGTGCGCTCGCGGGCTTGCAATTGTCATCTCTCTTTCTCTCTCTCTCTCTCTCTCTCTGCCGAGAAGATCAATCATGAGAAATATCACAATTCTCAACGATACATATCTTACGACTATTTGTCTAGACAAAAGGAGTCAAGTGGTGAATTGAGAACGGCCACATACAATGGAGCGCTCGAAAGAATACTTCGAATCTTGACATGCCAATGCGGCTACTGCAAAAATTGTCTTGATCCACATACTGTGGGCTACAAAGTTTATTCGACGATCAAACGGGGGCATTATACGCTAGTGTTTTGTGAATAGATTAGCCGCGCGCGCGCGAATGGTATTGCGATTGATTATATGTAAATGGACAATATGCATAGCTTTACATCACATCGCGGAGGATGGAAAATAAAATATAACCAATCTGTTGCAAATTAAATCCGATAATTCAGATTTACTATCTCGTTTTTAACGGCAAGTCATTAAAAGCATTCAATTATTTTTTATAACAACAAGAGTTATTCGTGACAAATGGGAGTCCTCGTACGAAAAACGCCATCAATAAATTATTAGCAAACCAAAGGAGGAACATCTGTCAGAGGATCTTTGTTTATAAAATATCCAATCACAATTTCATCGAACTTCAGAAGAAAAAAATTTGCTGATCTTCGATTCGTTTATAATGAAATCATTAGTATACAATCATCAGGAAGATCTGAATTATAAAATACACTGAATTAAACACTTGACAATCATTATTGAATTTTGAACGAGATATACAATTTTACAAGCGTGTTACTCAATAATTCATGCAATGTGAACGCTCGATTACACAATACTTGTTATTTTGCATTTCGCAGTCACGTACATTCTTGCCAAGGCTTCTTGATCATTGAATAATATTTTAGGAAAGATTTTAACCAATGTATGAAAGAATATGGACACTTATTCGGGGATATTTTGTAAATAAAACAATGTATACACAGAATCCAGAAGACATAACACTCGCGTAATTACTTTTCTCTCCTCTCTATCAGCATCAAATGTAGTGCATTGACACTTGGAGGCTCATAGAGCTGATAGATGCGAGCATCACTTCTTATCTGCTCAACAGAATTGTCGCGCAAAAAACGAGAGACGCAAGAGCTAATGCAACGAGATTTATTTCCTCCGCGCTAATGTAACTCCGACGTTTCAGGAATTCCTATCATATCTTTCGACTTTTTTAATAAATGCGAATATCCTGCGGAACATTTGCATTAAATCGTGATTTTGTTGTAGTGCGGTGATGCGATAATTACTATTCCATCCCGGCACTGGCTTTTGAAAATATTTTCGTTTGACTATAAATAACCACCGGGTTTTCGTAGGCAGTTTTATCACAGATGCGGTTCATCACGAATCTCGCTGCAAAGCACGAAAATATCCGTTCGCGCATCATTAATTTTATGCGTTTTCAAATCGTCTATAAGTGAATTGACGAGAACGAACGATTTCGAAAGAGACTTCTCCAAATTTTGCAGCGATTCCATCCGTAAGACGCATGTGAAATCATTTGAAAATCCTAATTGAACAAACCCATTTAACTCTGTTTATGATGTTTATCGGTTAATGAGATAATAACTATCAAACATTTTCATTCTTGCAATCAGAGGCGCGTTTCACGAGCGGTCGTCGTATGTATCTCTTCCGTCTCACTGTCGCTTTCGAGAAGCTCGTTTCCCACATCGTTCCACGAAGAATTCCGCCGAACAAACAAAATCATTACAAAAGAGCGGCAGGAGCGGTTGAAAATTTTTTCCTGGCTCAATGCACATGCGCGAGCGGTAATTAAAGCGTGCGCGCGCGCTCTAGAGCGTGAGAGATGCGTTTGAAAAGAGTCGCGGGAGCAATGAAGCTCAATGAGCGCATCGCGACACATAAATGTGGGCCAGACGACGGGGGATAATTGTTCGGCATTTCCTGATACGTTACCAGGCATCACTTGATTGGCTCAAGAGTACCGCCCCACGGGCCGATTTGTCATTATTGCTCGCTTCAGAGACTCTTCCTTTATCGGCAAGCCGCGAGCTTTAAAGCTCACTATATAATCTCCTCCTCGTTGGCCGATTCATAAGGCGCGTCTAGTTTCTCAGATCCAATCGAGCGATGCAGATTTTTTTTGCCCCCCACCCCATACATTCCATGCTAGATTTTTTTTTCTTTCCATCGACAGCCGTGGATGGTACGTGCGTTGGGAATTTGAACTTATTTTTGGTTCAGGGGAAATTAATCTGTGTTTATTTGATGAAACCAGCGAGTGTTTCGTGCGTAATATTGTTTAGATGAGAGATGCTTCTTTTTCTAGACTGGAGTAGACTCTCCGATAAGGCTTATCTAATTGTGGCTGAAAAAATATTCTCTGGTAGAATTTCCAATCGTGCATTAATGAAGATGCTGATAAGATTTCTATTTATGGTGAGGGGTGAATTAGAGAAAGCAGCGATAGTGACTTTTTACTAAATTTTGGTATCCTTTTGCTTTCTCAAAGAGAAAGCTTTGTAATAGGTTAGAAATCGACCCATCGAATCGGACTCCGGGACCTCGATTTTCGTGATCTACGGGTCGAAAATCATGGAAATCCAAAAATGTTTGTATGTAAGTACATACGTGCACTTTTTTTTGTCGTACGATAACTTTCGAAGGAATGGTCCGATTGTCCAGCAACATCCGTTGTTTATTTCTCTAGCAACCGTTGCTAACGTGTTTTCCTTGAGAAAATATGATGAGCTTCGAAGTGCAGACGAATCGGTCGATAATTTTGATTGTCCCTCAGTGCAAAATAAAATGTTGAAATGGGAAAATGTACATTTGTGCGCTGTCTACACCATTCAGATTGTCTTTTCTCTGGTAAATTTCATCAAAATGGGGAGAGAGTCCATACCTAAGGGGCAACATAAACAATTGTCAAGACCTCATTAATTCCCGTCCTATTACTTCAATTTACATTGAACCGTCAATGTCGAAAGTTATTTCGGTTGAGAATAAATTTATGATAGAAAGCCATAATCACTATTATTCATGTTATTTGGGCAATGTTGTTTTATAGTTCATAGTTGATCACATATACAATTCAAAACCCCAGTTATTCCCGTTAGAGCTGCGCGGAGTCTCAAACCCTCATTGCGCGCCTAAAGTTTGATAAATATGATAGGAACTGTCTCAAATGATCTTATTCTTGCAGATTGAAATGACTTTGGGCTATACTGATCATTTTTCATAATTTCTGTCGTCCTTTGCTATGGCGCCCTTCCCCTCCACCATAACTGTATTGTAGATGGTCAAGCTCGATTAATTTGTCCCGATTACGACTCTCTCGGAATTAATAAAAGCATATCTAAACTCGAGGGACATACGCTGCAACTAAGAATCCATCAGTGCCGTTAGCAAATATTCCTCCAACCACGCGCGGCATCCCATCGAAAGCACATTTCTTCCGGAGAGTCGTATATGTACGAAAACTTGAGCAACAAGACTGGCAAGCCGCGACCAACTGTTTGGTGCGGGGCTACACACACCGCGGCGCCCAAAAAACTCTCTTTCTCATGCGGCAACCTTGGCGAAGGTTCCTTGCCGCCTCCTTGCCCTTGCCCGTGGCCCAAGGTTGGCGTTCGCGCGCGCGCGCCACATCCCTTCTCTGCAGCCACCTCCTCCTCCGGCCGATTCTCTCGCTCTGATGCGAAGCGGCTCGCGCCGGGAGGGCACGAATCCCCCTTTCTCTCCGAGAGCCAGTTCGCGCAGGGGAGAGCCACTCCTTTTTTTCTTTGTCTTTCGACGCAGTTCCCCAAACGAATGAGGCAGTCGATTCGGCTTTTCCTCGCCCAAACTCGCCGTGGTACATAACTTCCGCCTCGTGTGCCGTCGCTCGGGTCAGCTTGTCCACACGTGTCATTCGCATTGCTCAATAGCTCACCTTGTATACCTGGCGCCCGTTAACAATGGTCATTTTCTTGGGTGACATGTGGAAGAAACAAAATCATTATTTGGGGATTCTTGATCGTTTTCCGGTAAAATTTGCGGGTCGAACGTTAGGCCACTGTTACAGTTGCCACTGCATCCAAGCTATTCTTTTGACTATGGATGCAGAAAATTGAAAAAAAAGGCTCTCATATCCGCGATCGCACGGCATTTGGAAAAATATCACGATAGAAGCGTGAAGCATGTATATCTGTTGATAATATCAGAAAACCCCCCATGAATTTACTGTAGAATATAATGGTTAAACACTGCATAATATACGGATACGATATTTACACATTAAATTATTAGTCCAACTGGAAAAAAAACCGAGCGTTTCTTTGAGAAGGTTCTTCTCGTCGTGCTGCTCCTCATCCTTGCGCGACTAACGCGGGCTAGGAAATTATCAAAACTTCGTTGTACAGTTTAATTTCAGACAATTGTCGATACTTTTCATTTTCTTATCCGTATTCATACAGGAAACACCGTCTGATTTTGATGGTTCCAACGAAAAATGAATGAAATCACAAAAAAATATCAAATCAGCAATGTTCGAGAAAAATTGTCTGACTAGGTTCGCGCGTATCCTCGTGGGGGAGATTTAGCCATTCCTGTCGCGTCTCTTTCTCTCTCTCTCTCTGGCCGATAATAGCTATATATACGCGAGTCTAGCCGCGAACTTGCACGTGTGCGCGTCTCGCTCAAGAATTCATCGTTTCCAAATGCGCGTCGCGAAGCTCGGAGGCAAAGTGCTTCGCCGAATCCGGCGAAACACTTGCCAATTTCCATGCGGCATATATGTATATAACCCATCGATTCCACGTCCTCTCGGCGATTTGACTGTTTTTTTCCTTCCCCTCGCGCTGCTCGTATATGCGGTGCTATCGCGTAATCCCGCTGCTATTGTGCTCCGGGCATCGAGGGGGGACAAGTGTCGGCGGACAAACGGCGCGCGAATGACGGAAATCCATCGGTGTGTATTATGATCGAACCGAGACAATTGACGTAATTCAAATATTCTTCACGCGTGGTTACAATGAATCCGAATGGCTATATACCGAGACTTATCTCGAAGTGTCTATGAGTCTGTTGGATAATTATTTTCCGCGGGATCGTACTTCAACCCTTTGTTGGGCTCATCGTTCACGGGCCGGTGTACGTTTCTCATCCTCGCGGCCAACCGTACATATCGCGGATCCGCGAAGTCGAAGCGTCGCGCCGTCTCTCTTTCTCGCGTGGATGGACCATCGATCATCATCGGCATTTACGACGGCTCGTCAAGCGAAACAGGAAAACATCGATTGTATAAACGTCGTTGCCGGTGATTTTCGAGGCCTACCGGCGACAGATATCAATTTCCAGGGGGGGAGGGGACAATGACTCAGTCGATAGTCGAACTCGCTTCCGACAGCGGCTGCTCAGCCTCTCTTTGCGCGTAATTACGTCGCGTGGCGCGCGAGAAAGTCGCTGCGAGCTATATGTGTATATATAGACGTATACTACGCAGTATTAGATCGTTACGCAAGTTTATAAGCTGCGGAAATCGTTGGACCGCCGGCTCTCCCTTGTATACAATTCTAGTCACCCTCGACGAGCCGAGTCTCAATCGTCCGTCTCATATCTTGTGGTTGCATGCAGTTTTTGGTATATATCATGGAATACCACGAGAGCGTGATATCATATTTTCGCTCGAATGCCGGTCTAGTCACGATGTCGGATTTGTTTAGCGGCAGAATTATCCAGCCGAAGTCTTTCAATGGATATAATGTGGCTCGCGTGAGACTATAACAGGCCGTATAAAAGGGATAAATAAAGATTTGTTGGAGAGGATCTGAGTTAGGGTTTGGGGAACTTACTGCAGATCAGGAGGACTATTGGTTCGAACCCACCCTGATGCCGTTTAATTTCATCTCTCTATTGCCCTTTGAAAATTTTGATTGGCAAAGTTCAAAAAAAACTGTTATACTGCTTGGAAGGATTTTTATCGTGTATTCCACGACCATTTATATCAGATCAGATCAGATATTTTACATATTTTCAAGTTTACAATGTAATTCTTCTGGTTACAGATAATCCAGCTGCTGCAGAAGGTTGACCATATGATTCAACGAGTCTATGAGGTATGCATTCAGGTCTCTGAAGTACATTGACTTGTACACGCAGCAAATGAAGAACTTCACGAAATATTTTATTGACTAGCTACATTCAGACGCGCTGCGCGCGATTTACGCTCTATTTCATTATGCGCAATTTCAAAACCTGTATTTAAATTTTATTCAACATCTGGCAAGAAGATTTGGTTGTTTCAACCTCAAAACTTTTTATTTTCTTTTTAAGACTACAGTACATGCCTAAAGCTCAGAATTGATTGTTCTTTTGTTTTTCGCTTGCCTGCATTCACTATCAATATCTATATCTATATTTTACTCGACTCGTCACGTGGTTAGGCCTACACCAATCAAATCACGAGTTAACTGGCTTCACTGTGATCCCCATCACTTTTTTATATAAGGAAATAATCGCGTTACGCGTCTTTTGAAATGAATTATCCCGTCGACACTAACTTTATGATGTTGGAACCATTATCAAAATATGCCATGTGCCAAATCTATGATTAAAAATATAATTTCCATAGTATACATTCGCTTCTGAATCCCGACATTTTATCAAATAGGGTGACGAATGTTTATTTCAAGGGATCATTAATCTGAAAAAAAAAACAACAGCGTAATTCTTTAGAATTAAACAAACTAGGAGACATAAGAAAATCAGAAAACAATGTTACGTGCTATGGAAAAGTTGGTTAATATAAATAGCACATAGCGGCGTCAGTACATGGTCGTATTTTTGACTCGATGGCTTTCAATGCAGCAGTAGGGCACAATCCCCGCCACCAATGTATACGGAATTGTCATAAATCTCGAGTCGTTTTCTCACCGAAACATTGTCGAATCAGCTGCCGGAGTAGTTTCATTTCTTATGCGCGTTTATATTCGCGGCCGGCATCTAGAATCATGGATGTTTCTTCTCAAAATCGACCTGTTGCCTGCATACCGCCAAGTTTGCATCCCCGAATCAGCCGATCGGCACCGGGTATATCCTTCAATCGTTATTAACGCCAGATTGAAATCACGCTCGCTCGCTGCGGTTTTCGATGGAATTAATTGCCGCTCGGATGGATACGCGCCACGTGCGCGACGGCGGCGGCCGCTTAAAATTTTTTTTGCCCTCGCTGCAGTGAAAGTGCCGGGGCGCAGCTCGCGTTTTTGAACTGGTTCTCGCTTTTGCATTGCGTTTTGGGAGTTGGCCGCGCGGGCGGTCTCCGCATTCTCGATCGGATTAGCCGAGTTGTTCGAAGACACCTCCAACTCGGGGGGCCGAGCTCGCTGGTTTTGTGTGTAAAGCTGCGCGAGACGGCCTCTGTGGAAATCGTGTAGACAACGCGCGGTGGATGTCTGATGACTTTTTCACGTTTCTCTGCGTCGAGCTTGATTTTGATTTTTTCCCTTCTTCGAATCTCGACGCGTTTGATATTTCTGGATTGGCTGTGTGCGCGCACAACCGCCTCCATGTTTTCATTCTCGGCTCGTTAGATTTATCATTCCGCGTCAGCAATTTGATTAATTAAAACGTTGTGACCGAGTTCCTAGGTGCAGATTCGGATTGGTTGTTTTTGTTGAGCAACCAAAAAAAATTGTTTGGTACTGGCTTTCATGAAAATTACGGGAGGTACAGTGATTTTTATTGTCTCGAAGAATATAAAAACGCTGGGTCTTCTTCAAGTGCAAATCCAATAACTAAAATAGATAAGTCGACTATTTTTCCTAGCTTAGAAGAAACAAACAGAGAGAAGTCAATTTCTCGTAGGTGGATTGCCCAATCGAGTGGGTCTATATACTTGTTTGAAAACCTATAACATCACAAAAAATATCTAGTTACAATCGGACGCGTTGTAAATTTGCTTGTCCGACACACGCTGCCATGACGCCCTGTTCCCTGTGCAATCGTCGAGTTTTCATCTCGTATCTCCACAGAAAGAAACCAACTTGGACCTGTCGCAGGGTAGGAGGGTAATTCCAAATAACCCAAATTCTCCTCGATGAAGGTGGCTTTAGCGTTATGTGTGCCGTACCAACGCGGGGCCCTACTGGGGGACCTAAATTGGGGACCTAAACACTTGTGAAATTCCCAAAAATCCACTTCATTTTTATTTTTGATCTCATTTCTCCCGCAGCATACGATTCTCTTGAGCATATTCTAATCTACTGCTTTGAATTTCTATTGATTTTCGCTGTTTCCCATACTCAGTTGAGAAATGATCAATCGATACTCGAGGCACAAGAGCCAATGCTCAAGATTGTCACGGAAACCACTGCTTTTTTTCCCATGGCAATCTAAATTCCGCTACGTCAAGCACACTCGGACGAATTCGAAACTCATCCTTTAATTTGGCAACTACTCGCGGCGAAACGCCACCCCCCAGTTGCACCCCTCTCGAAGCTCGAGTCCCGTGTCAAACTCCACTCGATACATATATATAAACGTGCGCTGGTGCAGCACGTGAAAAAGCGCCGAGGCGTGGAGGCGCGCGCGCGCGCGCGTTACAGGGGGGAAATTCGGGCGGGAGCGCGTGCGCGCTCGAGAAAGAGAGAGAGCCGGCTTGCGCGGAGACGGGTGGCGCGCGGCAGTCGCGCGCGAGCCGCGGAGTTGCGCGCACCGTGCTTGACGAGCCCGCGCGCCCTGGCCCCGGAGTGCAGCAGCCGTCGTGCGACAGGCGAGCCCAATAACCACCGCATCAGAGACGCGCGTCAACGGAGATATGCGAGCGCCCAGCTGATCTCGCGCGCACGACCCCCCCCAGTGTGCAGCGGCCGCACTCGCTCTCTCTCTCTTTCTCCGACGGCTGGTTCCGTCTGTCCCCCCGATCTCCCTCGCCCACCCCACCGCAGCCCCAGTGAGTGCGGACGTGCCCCCGATATGCAGCGGCCCGCCTAGTGCCACCCACACCCGATCGCTCCGAGGATTTGCGACAGGTGAGCTCCGATTCTGTGCGCGCGCGCGCACGCGCGTTTTATTTATAGTGCGCGTCGTTGGACGGCTGTTGTTTTGAACTATCGGAGCTAACTAGAAAGAAAAACGCGTGTTTTTCAAAAGAACGGGCGCGAACAAGTCAAATACAGCGTTGTTGGGACAGTTGCAGTTCGCCGTACGCATATATCATGTGTGTATTATTGGCTCAGTTGATAGCGCGCGTATCTGTCGCGCTGCCGTGATGCGCGATTCGGCAGTCTGCAGCTCGGGCAGTTAATGAGATACCGCTCGTCGTGTTTTGAGGCGAATTCCCGAGATTTTATAAGGAATCCTCGCGGGCCGCCCGCGCGCGCGTCACTCGGATAGCTCGCTCGTTATTCTGACGATAGCGAAGATTCGAATTTTATCTAATTTATTACGCGTGTATACAGCTGTGTTTATTGGGGTCATTGATAATGCGCGGCTCGTCTGCGCGTCGTGTGTGTGTACGTGTATATAGCTACGCGTATGCTGCCCCGCGCGGATTATTAGCGATGCACACGGCTGTTATGGCCAGTTACACGACCGATCCAGCGCCTTTTTTTTCCCCACCGCATTTTCCTCGCTCCCTCAATTCCACTTTGTTTCTTGGCGCTCTCGCGTATCAAGCGCCGCACGAGAATCCCCGTGTTTTCTTCCTTTTTTTCTTCTCCCGCGTCGATCCATCGATTCGAATCAAAATTGCAATTAGAAATCGAGGATCGCGTCGGAACTTTCATATACTTACTTTTGCGGGAGGGTAAAAAAGGTTATTGGGGGAGAACAATGGCGCGAGTCTCGAAATGTTATTCAAGCGAGCGACAAGAGGTGAACGCACTATTGGCGGAAGGCAAATGTCCGTATTGGAATAGTGTTTCATAGGATGTAATTGGAATTGATCGAGTCTAGTTGGATTCACGTAGCTTCCCATTAGCAGTCGTTCGGTTTCGTTCGTATCCGTCAAATTTGGTAGTTACGCAGTTAGCTGTCGGTTCATACATTGGTTACAATGATCATACGCAGCACAAATTATGTAAGCTAATCCATCACGATCAGGTTCAGCTCGATTCCACTGAGACGGCGGCTGCACTTTGCCGTCGAACTCACAGAATCTACTCCAAGTCTCGATAAATTTGTCGCGTGCGTCCCAACAATACATCGAGTAAAATTGAATATTCCGGACCCACGCGAGTCGCGATAACACGCGCGAATATTCGATTTTTCGTCAACGTGCCCTTGTCGATAAGAGTCGAGCGAGGACACATACTCCGAATCTCGATGCCGTGTGCCCCGACAATCGGCAGATAACGCGGCTCGCACACAATGCAAAGAATGCAGCACTCCTGCGTTCTCGCGTCATTCTCGCATCGGAAGTCTATAGGTCGCGGGAAGCAAAAAAAAAAGCCGACCGATAAACAGGGGGATTTCGCGCGGGAACACGCTGTTGCCGCGGGTTTTCTCGCGCGGGTGACGCGTCCGAAAAATCCCCAACTATTATTAGGCGAGCTCGTATCGATCGAGGAGCATTGATATATAAATCTAATCGCGAGATATTTTGCTTTGTGCGTGCGCCAGTTTTTTTCCCCGCCCCTATACCGAATCGATGATGTATTGCCGTGCATTCGTTCGGCCGTATGAATATCGTAGAAGATTCGTATCGATGGCCAAGATTCCATTAGTCAAAGTCAAGGTTGGAGGAGTTAAGATAATATTATTCACCAGTCGTCGTCGTCGTCGTCGTCGTCGTAGTCGGTTGAAATCTCTCTGGCTTCTACAATATTTGTTGAACGTGCGTAAAAGCTAGCTCCACAACTATCTCCTTCCCGTCGTATACATATACGTATTTCGGTGTTTTTTTCTTTTCTTTTTCTTCTTTTTTTTTTCTCTTCCCCGCGGCCAGTGATTTATCGATTTCCGACGAGATCGGCACTCACATAATACACGCGGCACGGCCGCGATGGGAAACCGAATACGATTTTTCCCCGCGCCGCGGCGTATACATGTATTATCGTTGGATTCGATCGGGTTTATCGGTCAAATTTTCTCTCGATGCGTCGAAACTATCCACTAAAGTAAGAACGAAATTTATGCTTCTCCGACAACGTTCTCGGCTACTCCGCCCATATCTCCGTGCCTCGAGTGAATCTTCGTCTGTGGCCCCGCGGCGACGACTCGTGTAGATATCCCCCCCGCCCCACCGAAACCGAAACCAATCGGCCGTTACTATATATCGAGCGCCGCACACGCGGTGGAAAAGCCGCGGCGCGCATGTGGCACGCGAGTAAAAGTAAGCGCGTCGAGCCCATCTTTTGTACACGTACCCTACTGATCCACATCGCGCGGCCGGGGCTTTTCTACCGCGTGGTATACGCACACGCGCTGTTACTCGCCACCCACGCAGCCGTGCAGCCTACGCACCTGCCCAAAAAACCTCCCTAGCCGGACGTCCCGTTACTCATGCGCGCCGCGCGCGTATAAGTTTATATATAAATTCCTCGATCGATAGATGCCAAGCACGAAAACGGGAATCGCTCGGTTGTGTGTTTGTTTTCTCGCGGCCGTCGCTTTTTCCTCGGGGGACATTTCCTTCTCCGTCTGCGTACGTATGATTTCGATCATACACACGAGCGAGCGATTTCTCGCGGACGTTTAACGCAATCGAGCGGTTGTATTCTCTCGCGTGGGAACTAACAGGCGCGCCGGAACTTATTCGCCGCGTGGGCTTTCGATTCGGACGACGCGCGACAAAGTTTACGAGTACACTGGATTTTGGAAGGTCTCCTCGGTCTTCGCAACGAATTTATCGAGCCTCGCTTATTCTTGATCCTTTCAATCGAATTTTCACGCTGTGCGAGTGGGGCTGTAGGAAGAGATCACGGTATTCTGTTGGCCCATTAGGTGGCAAAATAATTCGCATCGGTATACAGACTGCTCCAGCGCGCGTCGCGTCACTTGAATTTTTCGAATCGAAAAAAAAGTTCTCTCCCTCCTTGTATATATACAACACGTTATATTATGTGGTTAAAACCACTCGATTGCGGCTCGAAAGAGAGAATAAAAATACAACAGCCGAAAGCTCAGCGTCGAGGAGGTGGAAAAGTTTCTCCGTCGAAGAATCGGCTCTCTGGCACGTACAATCAGCAATTTAATTCGTACTCCGGCTGCGAGTGAGAGTGAAAGAAGCCGCGCATTGATCTTTTATCTCCTCTCGGTTAATTCGCGTTTCCTCGTTGCGTCTCCCTCTCTCTCTCTCTCTCTCTCTTAGCGCTGGATAAAAGTTTGCTCGATGTACAACAGCTCTCCTCGCTAACCGAATCGACCGTGTCAATGGGTCTCTCTCTCCGGCCAATTTTTTCCGTGGTATAGAAACAAAAACGATCACGAATGATTCGTGAAAAATCAGTAGAAAGGAAACAACAACGAAAAAAAAAGCACATGCGGATTTTTGGCGTGTACGCGCAGCCGTTCACTCTCGATCCCGATCGAGGGAGCTGATTCATCGCTCGTTTAGATTTGACCGGTGATTTCCTTCCTAATTCATTCGTAAATACGTCTCGGGGGAGAATTTATATGAATTATACTCGGCGAAACGAGATCGCGCGTGTCGGACGGAGCGACAACTACATTACATTTGACCGGGTTCACGGCTACCCACCGCGTCGCGCGCAGCGATCCTTCGACAAATCACTTTCTAAAAAAATCATATTTTTTGCGGCTCTCAATGGCAAAGCCAGACTCGTGCCGGCAACTCGCGCATTGAAAGCGTACGTGTATACACACACATACACACACACACAAATATATATATATATATATACAGCGGTAATTACGCGCGCGCGCACTAAATTTAACTGTAATTTTGCCTCGGTTTTTTGTTGTCATCGCCCGCGCGCGCGCAAGTGAGAGGGACTTTGATTGTAACATCAGTTACCTTGTGTACTCCGCGTCGAGAATCTCGTGGACGGATCGACAAAAAAAAAGACGCAAGTACAATCCGTACGAGAATGAGGGGAGAGAGGGCGGGGCACAATACAAAAAATATAAATTAGCCTTTTCCTATCTAATTGTACTTCGTGTGAGGGAGTTTTCTGTCCTCCGGCTTGAGCCGTTCGCGATCGTTGTCGTGGAGAAAAATAAACAACAAAATATTTAAAAAGAACCGCGGCGAGCCACATTTATTTCTGGACTTTTTGTATCACTTTCATTGATGGGAAAGATTACTCGGTGAGACGTCCAATGTCCCCCCCCCCCCCGCGGGAGGATATCTTGACGGGTAGAGACGAGAAGATTGTATATATTAGACGGCACATAGAACCTGTTGGATCGGGGTCCGGCAGACGGTATGTCGGAGAGTAGGTTTCCGTTCAATTGGTCACCTATTCACTCCTCCTTTTTTTTTTGTAAATCGTTTAAAGATAACTACGGCATTCAACGACGAATCACACCCGAAACGAACGGAAACCGCATTCAACCAAAGATTCCAATCAATTTTATCGAGTTTCCGATGACACAACGGAGCATCGGTATGCGAGTGTCGGTGAACCCACTCGGCTCTCCAACCCCCTTCCGACAAGCCGGCGTGATTTTTCTTCCTCCTCCCGAAACACACACAGGCTCAAAAATATCATCATCCGCGGCCGGGCGGAGTCGAGAAACATATCCGGTGTCGCTCGAGACGTCCGCGCGTGGCCCATCGGATGGGAGGGCACGAAAAATCCACCCACGAACGAAAAAGCGCCGCGCACGGCCGGGAGAAACGCGCGCCGCTGCGGCCGGTGTGCGAGATCGCGTTTGAAGAGCCGCGCTTCATCGTCGCCTTGGCCTACATGCATTCGCTGCAGCGCCGCGCTGCAGGTTACGCTCGCGCGCGAGCTAACCATACGGGCCCATCATCGCCACGCGCGCACCTCGTAACGCGCGCGTAATTACGCAACGGAAATTTATCCGCGGCGAGTTAGCGCCGCGGGAAAACTCGCCCCCCCCCTTCCCTCCCCCATATGTGCATGAGCTGCAACCGAGAAGCTAAATACGTGTGTGTGTGTGTGTGTGTGTGTGTGTGGAGAGGAGAAAAGCTTCGAGACGAGGCCGCGATCTCATTTGGGGAGGCGGATTTTACGGCCAGCGATATATACGAGCTTGCTCGCGACCAATCGAGGGTGGCCACGACGGATCACGGCGTTTCAACGCCTATTTTGCCGCGGCGAAAAGTTTCGGAGGAACCGGAGTCGAGAAGAGGGTACATCCGGTGAATCATTATTGCGCGAGTGAATGGCCCACGCGCGCAAACATGTGTATATATACGGCCGAGTGTGCGCGCGTGTACAGCCAAGTCTTGCTTGTAATCTTTGGGATCTGAAAGTGTATCTGACTCGGGTCTTTTTTTTCGTTATTTACCGCTTGATATAGATTCGTCGGGGCTGAATATGCCAGTATTTTGATTCTCATCGACGATACACGCGTTCGCCGCGTGTCCCGAATATACCCGCTTGTTTTCATCGATTGCTCCGCGTGAAACTCGTTCTCGAACTACTTACTCTTCATTTTCCGTTACGTGCGTGTCATTGGTTTCTTTATCTTCGTTCGAAGCGAACATCATGAAGATGCTTATGTAGCTCACGTTTTTTCATACGCATACGATTGTCTCTTCCCCACGTGTCGAACACGAGAACAAAAAGTACAAACTTTGATATATTTAAATTTCAGACTCTTACACGAAAATTCGAAAGAATAAACACGCGAAACTTGACGATTCCGATATCTATAAGAAAAAAATGGCGAGTTATTGTGAAAGTAACAATTCGCGCCAGTGAAGAATGAAGATGCGTCACGTTCGTCGATACGGCAGTATTTTTCCAACAATTTCACGAGCGCCAAAGAACTTTATCGTCGCGTCCTGTTTTCTTTCTCGGAGCGCACATATATACACTAATGGCGTTAGTTGACTTTTCCCGCCGTACTTTTTCCTCAGCTTAAGGACACTCGTTCGCGCATATAGACAATTGTCCGCGCGGTGTTGAGCAATGGCACAGATTGAAAAAAATGCACATCGATCAACGTGATTCTAATCGATTTTCCTACGTCCACCGCGCGTGTGCCCATTTACATCCGATACAAGAAAATAACCGGTCGATTTTGCTTGCATAGACTCAGCCCGTGCAATATACATTCGACTTTTGAACGATCGTTTCATCCGAAAGCAAAGGGAAAAAAAATCGCGGCGAAAACGTTCAAATAAGTGCTTTCTCATCTCGCGCTCGACGTCAATCTCGATATTTTTTTTTCTCAACCGCCGAAATTATCCCGAAATGGTACATAAGAACCGCGACGAATCCATAAACAGGCATTTAGCCGAGCTGGCCGAAGCTGTTTCGCGGACTGATGTACAACTACGCCCGCGGTGGCGTTGGAAGTTCTCGCGAGAGCGCGACCGACCGGCCGAGTTTATATTGGATTCGTTCTCGATTAAAAATAGATTTTAAAGGTTAGTGTACCGAGGGAATTCAAAATAAAATTCACGCTCACGCTCGGCTGTGCCTCGCTGCTGCTCTGCTGCTGCTCTCTCCCTCTCTCTCTCTGCTTGTATTTTTTTTCTCGAAAGGCTTGCCGGCCCGATCGTCTGCTTCCGATCGTTATCCGCAGATGCATTTCGCGAGGTGTAGATATCTCCGTAATAAAGTGAATTTTCGACGATACGACACCTCGCGAGTGATTCTTCATATTTCAAATGCAGTGAGCAATCTTGTGGATAGGTCGAAACGCAATTTTGGATACTGTGAAGAAAATTATAATTTGTTTTTAATTTCATTAATCTTGTTATTACCTGTATGAAAATTTTTATTTGGAATACTCAGTTTGATACTTGATACATACGGAATCGCAAACACATACAAACAATGTAGAAATTATTTTCTCGTATTTGTGCTATATACATATGGATTTGTCACTCATTGTACGCGGCTTTCAATATATATTCATTATGAAAATGAATTCCATTCGAGAGCTGCCAGACACGGCGCGCACATTGTGTATACCATTTCCAAAGAAGAAAAATATTTTCAGAGTCGATTTTCACTGGATTCCGAAAATCCGCGTCGGTCGGCCGACTGCAATAACCTGCAGCAGCGTCCCCCTCCGCGACAATGCGATTTCAAAATGTAAAAGCTATGTATATACGAGTGCAGCTCGTCATTCAAAAGAAATTCCAGGAAAGAAGGTTCCTCTCGCTCTCTCTCTCTCTCTCCCACTCTCTCTTTCTCTTTTTCTCTCTCGTAGGCTATTTAATGCAGCTCGCGCGCGATGTCCCGCGGGATTACCTTTCAGCTGTGGGCCCTTCCATTGCATATTCAGCGGCCGAAAAAGCGAAAAACGAAAGAAATTATACGTCTAGAGGGCCGCGCGGCTTTGACGAGCGCGCGCGGCGAACGCCGAGTATTATGTTACCTTGTCCGCGGATCTCCCGTGAAACGCGACGCTAGAAAAGGCTCGTCGTGATAAAAAAAAAAGGGAGAGAAGAAAAAGCGAATGATTAGGAGAAGCTCGAACAAAAGTTGCGACAGCTTTCGCGTATATGGTACGCACGAGCCACTGCAGAATACCGAGTGCACTTCCGAAATTCAATCTTTTCACTTTATAATACGTGTCTCGAAACTGCACCGAGTGTTCTGTAGATTTTGGAACTTCACTTCATAGGGATCGCGTTATTTCGCGCGTTATACAATCGCTCGCAAATATATTTATTGCCGAACATGTATTTTTGTTCCAGGTAAGAAGCATCCCGATCGCGAGCAACGCGTCCAACCCGAGTACAGAGGTATATAACAATCTCAATTTGTACGCCGCATGCGACTTGATATACATAATACATTCATTGATATCTGCGGGAACGTCATTGGAACTTTGGCTGGATGCGACATTGAAGGATCGGCGTTAAGTGTTCGCATTAACGAAAATACGACAAGTTCGCTGCGTGGTGAGCTCGATCGATCTTTCAAAACGAAGATTTGGCTATTTCGAACGACATGAGACGCATTTCGCCCGGGTCGATAATAGTCGCGACCGCTGTTTGTTTCTCACGATACACTCGTATATCGCCCAGCCGGCATTCGGTCTGAGTAAAATCGTTTTTTTCTTTTTTTTTCCATTCTGATATAACTTTGATACGCTGCGTATATAGGTATATTTGAAACTCGTCGACGTGTCCTCGTATCAATCCATCCGACGAACGGTATATACGTCGAAACGGATCTCGTACATACGCACGATCTCACACGTAGATGCTAAACTCGGCCATTTCTCCGGGAGGCTCTCTCGAGTACTTATAAGTAAGCCCGAGCATCAGTTCGCGAAATATATATAAAGAGCCGGTGCGAAAAAAGACATGCGCGTGCGACCCATTACGTGCTGTTCGGTCCGCCTCTCTCTCTCTCTTCGTGTCTGCCGGGCTTGTATGTATGTATGTATACGTGCACACGCCCATCGCAAAACACACGCGCGGCCGGGGCAAAAAGGCTCGAGGCCGAATTGATTACGATTTATCCGGCGTCGCTTTTTGCGCCCGCTCGAGCGTGTATATACAGCCGTGAGCTTTCAAGTGCGAAGATCAAGGCCGGCGCGGAGTTTTTCGTCTGCTCGGTTCGGCCGCGGACGCTTTTACATGTTGTGTATATCAAAAAATCCCCGCCAAATTCCCCGATTACTCGATATATGTATTTTGATTCTCCGCAATCGGATCACGTACGTTCGCAATCTACTTTTGCCCGAGCTCCAGAGCAACTAGTCCAATGTATATAGATTTGGACGATGATGATTTGTGATAAGAGCCAGTGTGTGTATCTGTAAGTGTGTATATATAGACTCGGAGGTATAATCGAGCAATTAATACGTAGCATCCGAGTAGACGCTCGAGTACATTATGTACACTCACGCACACACACACTCGTGTCTCAATGTCGAAGTCAAGTGAGCCGAGTACAAAGAGCCGGCGTGGATGTAGAAGTGTTCTAGCCGATGTTTTTATCTCTCCCATCGAGCGTTGAACTGAAAAGTAGCTCCGAAGGACACTCCAACTTCGGCCGCGCGTCGCGTATATCGGAGAGGGGAAGAAAAAAAAATAGATACACATGTATATTTATCCTCGTACAACATCGCGATCTTATCGCGCCGCTAGCTATATAGCAGCAAAGTGTGTATACACATACACCTCCCACAACAAATCCAAGGGAATCCACGCGATACACACGGTGCTGGCAAATTTCTCGGCCGCGTAGTCTGGACCATCATAGCGCGCATCTCTCGCGCCGCGCGTGTCGCAAGTGTCGGAATTCCGGCTTCACTTTCCGTTAAACGCGCGCGAGCTACGCGGGGCTCGAGACACCGCAATCTCCGCTCCGCACAAACATGGCTATATAACGAGACTGCAGCGGCGTGTAATGATCGTCGCTAGGTGCCGCGCGAAATTTCTTCCTCCGCGTCTCGCCAGCGTTCACCGGCCCATATTGTCGTGAGCGCACGTAATAGAGTCGCGCGTGTAGCCTCGACCGTGTTCGTATGGGCTATATATATATATATATATATGTGTGTGTGTGTGTCTGGGGATCCGGATTAGCTTGTCATTTGAAATCTTCGGGCCAACTACGCTTATCCAACTAGGTTTAACAAATTTAAATTCAAAATGACGAACGTGCGCTAATACTCCGTCGATCAATTGAAAAAGCATCCAATTCGACTAGCGAATCACGGCATCAATAACTTCGACATTATACACAAATTTACATTGAGGCATCGGCGAATGAGTTTTCGCAATCGCGTGTGTGTAATGGGGGAATTTCGGCCTACGCGGGCTCCCCTCGAAAATCCCAAAACCATCTCTACTCAGCACGTATACGACGCGCATCCTCGAGATTCCAACGCACTCCCTTCGTTTTCTCCCTCAAAAGACGCGCGTGGCGGCGGCGCATCGGCGAAATCTCGGTTCGGCCGCGCGCGGCGTTACTCGCTAGAGCAGCCCGGCCCCGTTGGCAAAATAGACGAGTGCAAAAGCGAGAGCGAGAGACGAGGAGGAAGAGGAGGAGGATGATTACGGGCAGGCTAGGAATGCGGGGGCCCCCGACTATGCAGCCCCGTGCACGCACGCACCTTTCGTTTTCGCGCGCGCGCGAGTCTCCGCTGCTGCAGCGTATGTAAGTATACACAAGCGCTCCTTTAGCTTTTCTCCGGCGGGGCCGGGGAAACGGCAATTTGGTAGGTTTCCACTTTGGAAGCCGTTGCTCCGGCGCCAGCCAGCCGTGCGCTTGCTCTCTTACTTCCTCTCGCGGCTTCTTCGATTTTGGACGATACTCGTCCACGTTTTCTCGTCTAACCCCCTCAAGGGTAGATCACACGAGGCGATGGAGGATCTGTTATATACGCGGATGAGAACGCGGAAAAGATTATCGGACGCGGGCGCGCGCATATATCTCTCTTTATTAAGAGCTAGACCGCCGAATTTTGATTCGAATCGTTCGTTTAGTATTCTTTTCAATCGAACAAAATCAAAGTTTCAAGTTTTAATGTTTAAATGTAATTTTTTTATTTAATCATTACTACACTTATTATTGAAATTATTGATTTCAAAGAATACACGGGGCGAGCGAAGCGAGCAGGGGGGTATCCCCCCCCCCTAGTGTATATAATTATCGCTCGCAAGCCGCAACGCTGCATCCGTTTGAACTTGACTGTTGTGTGTCTCTCGGTTGACACACTCCGGCGAAACACTGACGCGAGCAAACTCGCAAACGGGTTTCCAGTCCGAGGATGATGCCATTCCGCGTTCCCTTGACTCCTCCCTCCCTCTTTCTCTCTTCTTTTCTCCCGCGGCGAGACTCGTTATATTCGCTTTCGCGAAAAACAAGAATGCGACGAGCGCCGAATGCCTATACACTCGCGCACACACGCGCTCGCTGGCACACACACACACACACACACACACACACACACACACACACACACACACACACACACACACACACACACACACACACACACACAACACACACACACACACACACACACACACACACAAACACACTTGTATATATACAGCGTGCGCTGCACTCGAAAGAAGTAGTCGCGATTCGAAATTGGGCGTGGGCATTGAGAATCACGTCGGTGCAGCGGGAATCGTCCGCGGGTGATTTATCAGGCCCGCCGACTCTTCCGTAGTTACATGTGGGCCAGCGTTTTCCAAATATCTGCACTCCGCTTCTCGAGTGCCGTTGCGCACTCGATAAATCGGAAGTGTCGCGGCTGTTTGTTTCGACGTTGTTTTCGTATATGTGTGGATATATACCTGTCGAAGAATTCGTTTCCTCGGTGGGACAAACGTTTCAACGGACGCTCGGGCGATTGTTTTTGGCAACAACGCGACAGCGCGTCGGATCGAGCCGGTGCAGTAGTGTGACGAAACTCGCGCGCGCGCGCGGAAGAATCCTTCGAGGCATCCGATCGCGCGCGTACTGTACTTTCACTTGGGCCGATTTCTCGTTGTACGAAAAGAGGAGGGAAAAAAACGAGCCGATATGTATACATACACGTGTGCGCGTATACACACGAGCTCGAAGATAAAAGCGAAGGAACAATGATGAATGCCCGCGGGCGCGCGCGGGAGAGGCGCGACGTGCAGTTGACTTTTTGTGTTTCGTCGCCGCGCGACGCGCGTGTGGTATTATTGAGAAACGAGGTTAATTCGAAGCGGGAAATACGCCGCACCGAGAGCGAGCCCTGCTAAAAATTTATCGTTCGCGCTCGATCCATTATGCGTTGGCTCTTTATAATCTGTCCGTATCGATCGTCACACACACACATATATATACAGAGTGATACACGCGTTATTTGCATAAACGACCGATGATTCGGTGTAAAAAAAAAGTGGCGCGGTTGTGCTTTTTTTTCTTGTTCCCTTGGAGAAAAATCGCCGCGGCGTCGCGTCGCGGCTTAATCACGAAGTGGCCGGGCGTCTCGCGCGCGCGCAATTCAGCCGCGCGCGGCACTTAGCGTCGAGGGCGACGACAACGAGCCGCGTCCGAGAGCTAAATATGCACATACATCTGCATTACGCACGCAAATTCGCTGTGCTGGGGCCCTCGATTACCAGCCAAGGGGAAATGCTTTCCTCCTCGATGTATACACACACGCGTTGTCGCTCGCTGGGATATGCGCGGACTTTTGCGCTTGGCCATTCTCTCTCTTGGCGAAGCGATGATCGTCGAATTCCCAAAGATTCGCGGACGGGAACAATCGGTGTGCAGGTATACGAGCGGGAATAATTTTTCTCATCAAAGAGACGGACTGCAGTTTCGAGTATCTCAAATTTAATTGTTTTTTGTGGTACCAAGATTCTTGTGGATCAAAACTTCAAAGCTTGAGTTACACTAATGGCGAATCAATCAACTCGTTGTTTGTGCTACAGGTTTATCTAACTAATGTTTTAGAGAGCTAGAAATGTTGTCAGAGACATTTACTATAAATCGTTTATTATAAATCGCCGATTTGCAATTGTTGTTCAATATGCCGGCAGTACACCTCATCCAATATATAAATAGCTGATTAAATTGAGATCTATTTATCAATCCACCCTCTAAATCACGGCTGTTCAAGATCTAGAAGCAAAACGGTATAATACGCGCATCCCGAGACGGATGAGTAGAGGTTAATCATCACTGTTTCCCGTTCGACGCGTATATGAAATTCAGCGAGTATACACAACGTTCGTCGCGCGTTCTTCGCGATTTCCTCGTCGTTACACAATATAATAATATCCGGATAAACGTGTTGCGCGCTGGCGAAAACGCGCAGTTCCGGGCTGCAGTGGAGGAAGAGGCGCGCGAGCTGTCGCGGGGGCCGTTGCCGAAACCCAAAACAGAGCATCGCAGTGGTTATCTGGGCGAGCGCGCGGACGGAGCCTCTCTCGGCGTATCGCGTCCGATATCTCGTGTTTGCTCGCCGCCTGGCGCGAGATAAGCCCATTGCACGCTGCATTTATTTGCATTTCGGCCGGGCTCTCGCGACGAGCGCCACGTTGATTTATATCTCGCAAAGTGTTTGCGTGCGTGTGCGCGCGCGCGCGCGTTTGGGGCAGCGCATACTGCAGCCGCACGTTCATTACGCCCGTGGGACGCTCTGCAGTGCAGCTGCGCAGTATATATAGTGCTCGCGACCTGTGTATATATAAGTGTGCTGTACGTGCCGGCTTGTTTGTGTGATTGCACGTCCACGATTGCCACGGCTGTAGCTGATCCGCGACGGTATTTACCCTTGGATTTTGGCGTTTGGCGCGCGAGATTGCCCGCCAGTTGTTTCCTCCACAAATCGCTCATTATCTCCTTAGACCGTGCGTTTCCTTCGTAAAAATAGCTCGGACGAGTGTTAAGCTCGGTATGGGCTGCACCGGCCCGTTGTAGCTCGCTCGTACACTAGCTGCGTGTAATACTTTGTAGTATACTGCGTATAGGTCCAGAATGATTTTTTGTTCTTCTCTTCGAGAGAAATATATCCCCTCAAGAAATTTGAAGAAAATAAAAGTCATTAATTCTTTTGTAAGAAAAACTTAATAATTATCATTTTCTTCAAATCGCAAACTGCCAGGAATGATCAATGTGTAAATTTCATATCGCTTTTATAATGTTTAAAAAAAATTTTCTACTCAGAGTACACGGGTCAATACTCCGATTTGATCATAATTTGAGTTTATTACTCGGATATAACTGATCGCAATGCAATAAACGATGGATCCAGATCCTTGTCGGTACGCAATAATGTGTTAGTCATTGAAAGAATACACTTAAGATCTATTTTTATTCCATTTATAAAAGTTAAAAGTTCCTGAGAATTCCTCATACTTGTAATGGGTGAACATTTCATTATGGTACGCATTCATTTCAATTAGTCACTGATTTAAAATTAAACGAAGGAAAATACTCACCAGCGTATTATTGATTTGATTTTTTTCACGGTATGATTATTGAATTGAACGTAGGAAAGTTTCCAAATAATTATCAACAATTGTCAAGAGAATTGAAAAATGTTGTTCATCCACACAACTGATTCTATCTATTTTTCAAGTTGATTCTCATAATAAACTATAATGTATGTACGAGTGTCTCGGTACACTTGTAATTAAGACATGGACAAGTGGCCAATATTTTCGAAAGGATATAGATAAAAAAATAAAATATACGAGTGTTATTCGTATTGGAGGATAAAATCAGTCCCTCTGTTGAATATTATTATTTTTATTAATTTCACCAAAAATATCAAGGAGTAAGTTTTACTCAAAAACAACAGTGTAGTTCCCGACGCACGAATAAGAACACTCGCATATTATGAAATCAATTGAATATTCCATAATCTCACCAATAAAGAAACACATAGAATACACTGACATACCCAACGGTACATACACAGAGCTTCCACGAACATTCGGCCCGACGTCAACGCGTTCGGAAACACGAAAATTGGATCTCGGTATGCATACGGTCGCAGTTTGATCCGGCGAGATCACCGGTCGAGAGATGAACGTCGAATTATTTTTCCCACGCGCGTCAAGCTCGGAAACGAGGTCTGGTCAAGAGGGTCGCTACGCGGCTCGGAATCGCACGCGCGCGGTCAGTAAACTTGGCTGCTCCGCAAGCGCGCACATACACACAAGAGCGCCCGGCGTGTGTTTATCGGCGCGCGCACGCACACAAAAGCCACGGCTATGTGTACACACGCCGCGCCGGCCTCGCTTCTCGCGAGAGAGGGAAAAAACGCACTTGCACTTGCGCGAGCGAGCTGCTATGCGTTTGTGAATGAGCCCGACGCGAGCCGCGAGGTCAGCCTCGAGCCAAATTGCCCCGGCGAGTCTCGCGTATTGTTGAAATTTCCATGCTGCACGTATGTATCTCGGATATATACGCGCGGTGGAAAGCTGACGCGCCACTCGGGGAAAAGTGTATAGCGAGCCGTACGGGTGGGGTTGAGGTAACCCTTGGATGCGGGCCACCGACGAGCAAAGTCGCGGATGCTTTTCACCAAGTATATACTCTCGATTTGTCACTCGCGGGAGCGATCCCGCGGCCGAGGCCCACCGGCGGCGCGCAAATGCGATCCCGATCGCGCGCGCCTCGGAGAAAGTCGACGATGCATCGAGTGAGCTGTCCTTATACGGCCGATTCCCCGGCAATTTTTCATCGGTGTCGTTTACCCTAGTTGCCGATTGAATGCGCGGGCTTCTCTCTCGTTCCGCATAAATCCGCGACAAGAGTCGACGATACGTATTCGCGAGTGGGCCATCTTTTCGTATATACGCGTATTTTTTGGGAAACCGCGTATTGAACTCGTTGTTCGATACGGAGATCGAATCGTGTTAGGAATTGCATGTGAGCAAAGTAACGGATAGAGTAAACCGGAAGGATCCATTCGATTGGAATATCGCGGTGTTAAAGAATTAACTATTTTTAATGAACGTGACTTGGAGATTACTGTTATAGAACGGATGTGACAGACGAAACATTCAAAAAGCGCGCCAGACAGTCCGCATTGTGAGAGAAGCTTTTTTCACTCGATGTAATTGCCGAAGCGCAGGCGTTGGCCACTCGACGAGCTATTCCATTACGAAAAATCAAAAAAGACTAGATCAATATAATTATATCATCTGATTGAGAAAAGCTCCTCGGCATGTAGACATGTAGTGCGTGTATCGCGGTGCATCAGCCGAGGCTCTGCTCGAATAGCGCTGAGAGTCTCGCTTGCGGCACACGCGTTGAGAGGCACTGCACACGCGTTCTCGTTTCTCGGGGGGCCGCGCGGCGCGAGCAGCTCGCGGCTGTTGTATAACAGCAATGAAAGTACTCTCGCCGCGGCCGCCGCGCCACCGCGACACATTTCCCTATCTTCCGGGGCCGGCCGGCCGGCCGGCAGCGAGCTTTCCTTTTCTTTCTCTCCCGTCCTTTTTTCCCCGCGTCGCGGCTCTCGCGCGAGCGCGCCGATTTCGTTGTGCGTTTGTTTTATTGTATCTCGCGTGTGTATGTATACGTGTATCGGACGCCGCGGAGGCGTCATATCTTTTTCCCCTCGCGCGCGATTCTTCGTTTTTATTTCTTCTTCTTCTTTTCTTCTCCTTTATCGCTCCGACCTCGTTTCTCGGGAGCGCGAGCGCTTGATATATACTCGCGCGCGCGCGAGAGATGCTTCTCGGACGAGAGCGAGCGCCGGGTTTTCGGATGTTCCTTTTTTTTGTTCTTCTCGCCGATTTTTTTTTCCGAACCGGCCAAAACTGTTATTCCCAGGCAGCGTCTGGCGTCGGGCTCCTCTCTCTCTCTCTCTCTCTCTCTCTCTCTCTCCGCGGGCGGGGGATTATATTCTCATTCGCGCCGAGAGAGCGACTCGGAAACTGCGGGTTATTGACTCGGCGCTCGCGAGCCGACTCGAGCCAGCTTTGCTTGCATTTATTTATAGGGTATGAGCGCTGCGACTGCTTCAAAATCGATCGGATCTCGGTGACCCGCGGATGAATAATGCCCCTCATAGTGTATTCGAGGACTGCTCTCTCGCGCGCGATTCGCTCGCACGGTAATCTTGCGACGATTCTCCGAGCGAGTTTCCTTCACGCGGGGGACAATGGCCAAATTCAATTTTCTTTGTCGTTCGAGTTTCGAGCTGTGCAGTTGAGGAAAGTTCATTCGACGAAAAAAAAATATTCAGAATTTCATTTCACATAAGAAGTTTATACGAGAATTGCATTCGCAGTTGCCCAGAGACTCCAGCGAGACTCAAATGACGGAGAATATCAAAGTTTGTCGTCGTTTCATCAGACGAGTTCCCACGAAGAAAATTATTTCCATCGTCAATCTCCAAAGCCTCGTTAACAATAAAGTTTGGACATCGATCCTAACCGTGTAAAATTCGGTGCGCCAATGAGAAACGGTCAATGGATACCGGGCGGTGCGGGTCGCGGGAGAAACAATCGCGCAGCATCTGCAGCGGCGTAATGAATGAAGATCTCGAACGCGAGCGGACAATGAGCGAGCTGCACCCACGCTCTGACCGAGATGCAGCTCTTTGGGCGGCCGCGCTCGAAAGTGGAGCAGCCGCGGTCGATTTTCGTATATATACATGTATACGCGCTTTCGTCGCGATGCCGCGCGGGCCGCTATATCGAGCCGACTGCTCTCTCTGCATATACACATATAAGTATATCCCCAACGAGCTGCGATCGAAACGCGTGTGGCTATATTTGCACTCGCGGAGGGTTGGTTGCATTCAGCCGCGTGTTTTTCAATTGCCGACCGTGTGAATTCGCGAATCGAGTCTTCAAGGTTAAGCCCGATGTACCTCAGCCGAGATCAGTGCGAATAACGGCCGACTCGAGGATAGTGAATTTGATTATTCGCCCAGGATTCTCGTAGCGAGAGGATCGCCACGAGGGAATAATCTATAAGCGGCGGTGAAGAGAGTCGGCGTCGGATATGGCTCTCGGCTCGTCACCCACACACAGAGACACAGGCGCACGGAGCGACCGGAACAATAAATAAAGCGGCGGCCGTTCGTTAGCATCGGTCGACGCGCGCGCACGCACGCGTTGCCGAAAACTTTCCTCGCTCGCTGGCGCGCGCGGCCGCTCGAAAAATGTTAATTCGGCGGCGGGGAGTCGTTGGCCGGCGGCACGTATGCATCGGGCGTCTCTCGCCGGTCCCAAAAGGCCGGTTCTCTCTCTCTCTTTCTCCCTCTCTCGCTTCTTTATTATTTGCTCGTTTTGCCGGGCGGTTGGGCCACTCCTAATCCCGCGGCAGATGGACGTGCCGCCGGCTCCCTTATTCTCTTTCTCTCTCTCTCTCGCTGCAGTATACGGGTGCTGCAGGCTCTATGTATCCGGCCTTTGTTTAGGCGATTTCGCCAACTGAAACCCGCTGCAACGATGTATATTTTTCGACGAATTATACAAAGGTCGCGTGTGAGCGCACTCGATGTACGCGCGGCTGTGTGTGTGTGTGTATACACGCGTCGCTCGCGCTTTTCGACACGTGCCTACGCGAGACAGAATGCCTCGAGTTTTGCAAAGGATAGAGCGAGAGAGAGAGAACAGTGTGCGATTAGCGCACGCGTGGGACACGCTTTTTCGGGTGGGCGGGCGCAGCCAGGCCCCATATGCTCTCTATTAATTTAGAGGGTACGTATACGTACACGGCGAAATTACCATAGTCGGTTTTAATTTGACGATGTAACGCACGACGTCGATACACTTCCGCAGGTAATGAAAGGCAATTACGCGTCGTTACTCACGTATACGCATACCATTGTATACACTCGTCCAAGACTCACTCGACCGAATTTGCCCCGGGAGCGTGGGGCAAAAGAGGCACGGGTTATGCGAAGTTTTTCCAGCGCGGGGGAGGGAGAGGCCTGAAGGAACTTTCACTGTTACGCGCGCTCATTGTACACGCTGGTGCAATGAAGCCGAAGCGATCAAATTTTATGCGCTCGCTGGCAATTTTCTGGAAAACACCGATCGATTCCTCGCGATAAAACTACTCGCGGCTCGGAATGAGCCTTGGTTTATATTGCAAGTGAAATGCACCGATGAGAAAGGTATCGCAATAACGGTGCGTATGTACAAGTGCCGATAGTAGTTTTCCTCGTATGTACGAAGAGATATTTTGAAAAATCACGTCGATCGATTCCGACCGACGGACGGCTCGACGTAACGGCGCGAGAACTACTTTCTTGAAAGCATACAGTGAAAAAACACTGCAAGAAACTCGATGAAACGTTGACTGGATTGCAGTTAATTTTCCATGAGTTTCGATGAGAAAAATTTTCACGTAAAAAGCGCAATAAATTGTTGATATCACACATATCGTGGAATTGATTCACGAGTTGGAGTATCTTCGCTAACGCCGCGACGAGGTAAACAAATCTCGGGCCACGTGCCGACCCGCGCGCGAGCGGAGGCGGAGAGAGGGCGGAAGGGATCGACGGGAGTCTCTCTCTCTCTCTCTGTCTCTCTCTCCGCGCGCGGCGTATTTTCGCGCCGCGCAGTCGAATCTCGCCGCCAAATATGAGCGGCTGCGGCGCGCTCGCGCGACGGCGAGGTAAACGACACGCGAGAGCTGATGCCCGAGCTCAAGGACACAACTCTCGCGGCGCACGCTCGCGCGATTTTACGATTTCCCGTGTGTGTGTGTGTGCTATACGGCCGCGGATGTTTCCTGGGAGCGGCCCGCTAGCGCGAAAAACCCCACGCGCGACTTTGACCTCGAATATTCGGGCGAGCCCGATAACCTCGGCGCTTATCTGCCTCGTCGCCGAGATAAGGGCTCTCGCGCCGATCGCCGACCAGGTGTTGTCGCTCGAGTTTGCAGGTGTGCCTCGAGTCACGAGATTCGACGTTTGCGATCGTTTCTCCGCGTGCAGCTCTGATCGTTTCTCGAACCGAATCCACGCCCAGCGAGTCGCGCCTGCAGCCAAAACGAGCGCGCCGATCCTTATCTGGCGGCGATAATCGGGCATTATGCGCACGAGGCTTGTGTGCAGCGGCGCGGAGGTGTCGGAACCAAAACGGCCCGCGTGGCGCACGCGTCGAGCGATGTCAACACGAGGCGGTCCCGCGAAATGATAATCAAAAAAATCACGCACGCGGCCCTCTGTACGGCGCGGCGAAAAAACTCACGAGCGCGCGCGCGACTCGCCAAAATTCCCACACGGGATCGAGAGCTAAAGATCGTCCGCTCGTTCGGTTTTCTTCTTCTTTTTGCTGCTCTCTCGGCCCCGGGGATAGTCCGTTGTGGCGGACAGGCAGCTCGTCGTCTCGCCGATATTGCCTCATACTACTTGCCCAAAGGGGAATATACCCTTGGCCGTTTGTCGCGTGCTCGGGCTTCTCGCAACGATGTTCGGCTCTTGCGACTGGTGCGCGACCTGTGATTACGTATATATATATAGCTTATCGCGATTGAAAAGACGCGTAGAGGAGGGAACAAAACGTTTTCTTCTCGTTGTATATGGTTTTTGCGACGTGCCCGTGAAATTAACCGAAAACAGCGCGACGTTATAGACAAAACGAGTGGGACTGATAGTGCACGAGAGTGATGAATCTCTGGTGAAAACACGATCTAGTTCGAACCGCTTCTTAGACCTCGCCACACCTCAAATGAACAAATATCGTCGGGATATAAATAGACGGTCGTTTGGAAAACTTGAAAGTACAGTGATCCATCAGCGCTGGCTTCGTTGTCTAAATAAGAGCTGTCCTCTCTTTATTCGCTTCGATCGAATGACGAGAAAATTTGATGTTCGCGATCAATGCTGTGTTTGATCTAGACTTACTGAGCTGTACGTCCCAATAATCACTCCTTGGTTTAATGCGCGTTTAATTTTATCGTAGCCGATCTCGTTACAAGCAATCGAGAGAATACTCTCCACACTTTAGGATTCTCCAACCTTATGTTATACCATACGAATATTCGCCCATCGCAACTCCTCCATAATACGAGCGTCTAGTTTCAAAATACAATCTGACGGATGACCGCAGGTTCGAGTACGAAAAGCCGCGAGTGACACCGAGTGGTACAATACCTCTCGGCGAAGCTGCGCATTCGGATCGCACGCCACGCAACGGCGTACGTCGAAATTCGAAAAAGCCATATACGCATGTATACGCGCGGCTGTACCCTGTATAGGTGCACGGCTCTCGAACGCGAGCGAGAGAAGAGAATCTGGCCGCGGGTCGGTTCCCCGGATTTTCGAGGCGTCACTGCTCAAACATTTGCCGAGACGATTCTCACACAGTCGCGACGAGGCTCACGGCCTTTTACGGGTGCAGTGTCTCGGGCCGCGCGCTCGCGCGGCTAAATGAATCGTCTCCTAGGCGTCTCGCGCGCGTGGGAAAAATACTCGATAATCCAACGGTTTTTCCGCTCTCTCGAGTCGCCGCGTATACACGTGTGAGTGCGTGCGTGCGCGGCTTTTTGGGTAAGGCAGTTTCGTGCATGACGAAGAGCGATCGGGTCGGCGGGGGCGTCCGTTCGATTTTCGGCCGCGCCACGTAGGTGGGAAGGCTGATGGATCGGCTCGGTTATCGCTCCGCGTCGGAGCCCACTGATTCAAGCTTACATTTTCAACTTAGTGGACGCATCGCGGATCGTAGACGGCCCGCACGTATATTAATTATATATACCCGCTCTGCAGGTGCCAACTTCGACTGTGGTTGGTGCCTCGCGTAATCAGCGATACGATTGACAAACGGCGAATCGCGCACGCAATGAATGATACACCGGTGAATATAATCGAAGCAAGACAGAACTTCACGGGCGAAGCACATAATTTCGATTGTCGAGACAATCGGGCATTTAGAATCGGCCAAACAATGTAGATGCGATATGGGCACACACGCACACATGCACACACACACACACACACACACACACACACACACACACACACACACACACACACACACACACACACACACACACACACACACACACACACACACACACACACACACACACACACACACACACACACACACACCAGGAGTATTGAGTTGAATCTTTGCAGAAGGTGAAGTGATCGGGCTGGTCGTTCGTCGGGTTTGTCGCTCGCGATGCGTCGCGCGCACCGACGCGCAGCCGCTCAGCTGTGAGTGTGAGTGCGTGTGTCTGTGTGGGCAGTACTCCGCGGCTCGCGAGCCTAATTGCAAATTGATCCATTAATGTCGGTGTCGAGCGGCGCAAACGTACGCGGTTGACCCCGTTCCACACTCGGCACGTAAACGGATAAACGCGATGTCTAGTTACAAATTCATAATGACGATGACTATTTTTAATCCCGCGCGGCGGAGCCTACTTTTTCACCGCGTCCGATCCTCTCCTGCGCGGCTTGTTAGACTTTTAATCCCTATTGCTTTCTCAAAGAGAAAGCTTTGTAACGGGGTAAAAATCGACCCACCGAATCGGACTTCGGGACCTCGATTTTCGTAATCTACGGGTCGAAAAACATGGAAATCCGAAAATGTCTGTATGTATGTACGTACGTACGTACGTACGTACGTACGTACGTACGTATGTACGTACGTACGTATGTACGTACGTACGTGCACTTTTTTTTGTCGTACGATAACTCTCGAAGGAATTGTCCGATCGTCCTGAAATTTTGCACACAGGTTAGTCGCCGCAAAATCTCGGTCGAGTTCAATTTTCAGCCAATTCCGTTGTTTATTTCTCTAGCAACCGTTGCTAACGTGTTTTTTGATAAAAGCTCCAAAAATCATCATCAATGCACGATGGGTCTCGAATTCTTTCGACGATCGATGAGAATCGATAAGACATTCATTTTGGAACAACCATTGTTTATTCTCCTAGCAACCGTTGCTATGGAGATACAAAATTCAGCTTCAGACTGATTTTTTTTTTGTCGTACGTTAATTTTCGAAGGAATGGTCCGATCGTCCTGAAATTTTGCACACAGGTCGGTCACCGGCAGATGTGAACCGAGTTCTGTCTTCAGCAACATCCGTTGTTTGATTCCATGGCAACCGTTGCTAGCGTGTTTTCGATAAGTTCCCATATAATTCATGATAAATGATCATTTGGGTTTGTATATTTATGGGATTCTATAACAATTAAAGAGACCTTTCCCGTATAAACCATTGTTGATGTCTCTAGCAACCGGTGTTTATATCGGTTGCAACCGTAACTAGGGAATGGGAAAAGTCAGTTGGAGGTTCATTTTTGGAACTGTTGATGACTAAGAAGTAAGAACATCGAAGCTCCGACATTTACCATAGCAACCGTTGTTTACGTCCTTAGCAACCGTTACTATGGAGTGTGAAAAGTCAGTTGGAGGTCCATTTTCGGAACTATTGATGACTAAGAAGTAATAACGTCGAAGCTCCGACATTTACCATAGCAGCCGTTGTTTACGTCCTTAGCAACCGTTACTATGGAGTGGGAAAAGTCAGTTTGAAGTCCATTTTTGGAACTATTGGTGACTAAGAAGTAAGAACATCGAAGCTCCGACATTTACCATAGCAACCATTGTTTACGTCCTTAGCAACCGTTACTATGGAGTGGGAAAAGTCAGTTAGAGGTCTATTTTCGGAACTGTTGACGACTAAGAAGTAAGAACACCGAAGCTCGGATATTTACCATAGCAACCGTTACTATAGAGTGGAGGAAAAGAGTTAGAGGTTCATTTTGCTTTCTCAAAGAGCGGTGATTAATGCAAGTTGAGGTTCAATTGCAATACTTTGAGAAAGCATACTGCTGAGGCACTTGGCAGCGGTTTTCTCTTGTTGTTTTCCTCGCGCGCGCGCGCACCTGCGCGATTGATTGTAAACAATCGCGACCACGGCGTAACGACGTCGACGAACCATCTCCGAGCGCAATGACTGTTCGGACAGATGCGAGATCGAGAAGATAATTCATATTCAGTGCGTCTGCGGCTTTGACGGATGAACATCTTTCGGGAAAATCGAATTTCGTGCCGTGTGTGTATACACACTCGTCGCGGTGGCGAGGAGAGTAATCTCGGAAAAAAGCGACACACGACAACTGTTGTGATTCGGCCGAATTGGATGACGCGTCTTAGTCACGGGTATATTAATCGGGCGGCGCGCGTACGCGGCGCGGCAATTAGTGCCATCAAGACCCGGTCCTTCGCGCCCGAGATTCTGCGCGGCCGAAAGTGCAATTGCCGTGCCGCGCTCGCGCGCGGAGGAGGGATAATTCGAGTTGGGTCCACTCTCGGTCACTCGGACAATTTGCTCTCGCGGGCACCAAGTGATCGATCACCGGGCTCTCCGTACATGGTGAAGTAACTCGCGAATGACTGGCCGCCCGTGTGATTGGATTCTGATGTTTCAATCGGATCGATCCTTGCGAAAGTTGTTTTTCTTGCGCGCGCACGCGCCTAGATGAAAAATTTGAGTAAATGCCGGGGAACTATTCTGCCGGTATGATAATCTCGTCGCCAACCAGAACATACTGAATTCCTATCGGATGATTTTTATCGAGTGAAAAGTTGCGCTATCTCGAATGCGACAGAGTGTGCGGTGCTGGGCGCACCCAATACGCGGTCCACTCGTGAATTCTTGGGGAAAAACTATCGCTAATATTGCTGCGCGAACGTGCTGATAAATTGTTTTTATATATACGAACTCCGGAATGCCTCTAAAGTATCCAATAATTATACCGAAAACACTTAATCAGCCTGATGATCGTATTCTTTTCATTTCTGTTGCAGGTAACTATCGAGCCGATGGCTTTGACGAGAAGCGGTGACGTTGGCAAAAAACAAAAGGGTCACGTAACCCGATCGACGAAAACGACCCCGGAGGGTAATTCATCCGGCCGACGAATCCCTCGAGCGAACGAATCGAAACGAACCAGTCGAGCAAATCTATCCCTCTCAAGTAGTTAACCCCGAGCGCGGTCAGACGCTGTGTGCACCCATACGAAACCTGACTACTCCCAACGGAATCATCGAGATTCGCCGCGCGTCCCGGCCGCGGCGAATTATCGAGCATACACGTACGCATACAAGGTGTGCAGCTCTCGGGAGAAGCGCGCACACACGAACGGAGGGCAGCGCACCGCGGCTCGGTCGGATAATATGAACGGTCGGTGAACCTGCGCTCGCGCGCCGCAACTGGGTCAGCTCTGAATGAACGTCGCTGGCTGTCGCTCGCGTGTACGTGTGTGTATACACAGAGACGCGCGCGGCGCGTGCACTCTCTGGCACTCGTCCATCGGCCCCTCCCCTCCACGCTTGCGCGCAAGCTCCGATTCGCGCGCAAGGTGTGCGCGGCGGCGGGTACGTTCTACAATTGGATCATTGCGCGCGCGCGCGCCACACTGCCGGGAAGAGGGTAATTTTCGAATCGCCTTTTAAAATCCCTGCTCGGTACTGAGCTAATCCCATCCCTTCGCGTCTCCCTCGCGCTCGCGTGTGTGTGTGTAGCCAGCTCGCCGCGCACTCGGCCTGATTCCCCAGCTTCCGCGCCTCGCCCTTTCACATTGGCTGCGCATACATATATCGCGCGCGTCTCGTACACCGGTTACTTACGCGAGCGGGGGATAACAAAAAAACGCGCGCGCGCGAGTTTACGAGCAGCTCCTCCAGCGCGAACGCGCGCATCCGAACAGATACATGTACCTCTCGAGCTGGTGTGTGTCTGAGCGCAGCGTCGAAAATCATACAGGGGCGTTGTTTTTCTTCACTTGTCTGCCAACAACTGGGGTATATATACCAGTGTACGATGTCGACAAGGGCTTATACATATATTTAGCTTCGAATCGACGAAGTAGCGCGTGCAATATTGTATTTATCCGATGTCGTCGACCTATATATACACATCCCCGTCTACTCTCGGCTGTAAACGGTCGAATATTCGATCGCAGGAGCTACAGGGTAAAATTGGCAAAGCCTGTAGTGCCAGGCAACGACACGAGGCTGCCAGCTGGAGGCGATCGAGGCGGCTCTCCGAATCGCAGCCGCGCGACGGCGAGAGCGTGTGTACACGAATCGATCGGGGCTTTATGTAGGTCGCGGGGCGGCCCAGGTGCGCTGACCCACATCCCCCCGACTCGTGCAAATTGATTCGCCCGGATTTCCGCGCGCTCGCGCACGCGTACACAGGGGCACGGAGTACTATCGAGCGCCAGCTCCGAGGTCATCCGGGTGCAGCACGTGCGAGCCACGAGGGCGGTGCTCTCGCTCTCCTTGGACCGTTCCGACGCTGCGCCAAGTCGTTGCACTCGGCGGATCCTCAGCGTCTCCCCGCGGGCCACAACTGATCGACCGGCCTCCGCTGCAGTTTGACACTTCTGACGTGCCCCTCGGTTATCGCTAATGTTTACGGGAATGACCAGAGTCTAGCATAAGGTGGGGAGCGGTTGTGTCCCATTCCAAACTCTGCATCACGACGCTCTACACGGATTCCCGAACGAGCCGTCTCGATTCGCATGCGCAGTACGCGAGCTAAAATTTGCTCTTCGCGTGAACTCGGATAAAAATATCCAACGGTATGAGAACTGACTGCAGGGGTACCCACCTCACGTTCGCCTTTCCAATTCCGCTGCAACTTTTTCAGATCGTTTTTTTGATATGTACTCGAACTGGTGTATATACTCGTAGTCGCTCGTCGCTAAAGTTTCCATTTGTCTTAGACGTTGACTCATCATTGCTGATTTTATCCGTGTAATATATAGATTTGCACATATGAAATTTCGTACGTGTAAATATACATTATTTGTATGAAAAGTTGACGATGTATGTGGGAAATTGAAACGTTAGCTGATGAATGACTATTTCTATTATGCACTACGGGGGTATTCATAAACCAACTCAAAAATTGTTCAGCAAGATGCGAAACCCAAATGCCAAAGGGTCTCCTAGTACGTATTGACAGTGTATATCTCAACTCGTAAGAGTTTACCGGCTGTTAGGAAGCTCCGCGAGAGAAACTAGTAGTTCTGCTCTACGTTAATGTCATGACACCTCGGCTGCAATAATTGAGAGACTTTGCAGCCGTTGAGTCGGTTGCATCACGCGCGCGCGCGTCAATTACGAGATAACTTCTTTTTATCCCTTCTCGACAAGGAGCAGGGCAGCGCGCATAATTGTATATGCAGATGCATATAATAGACGTGCGCCAGAACAATCGCCGGTTCGAATGCCGAGCAAGACAGGCCGCGCGCGCGCGTTGCTTTTCCCGATAAGCCCCAGAGCCGACGCGTTGCCCAAGAGTAAATTGATCGATCAATTATGCCGCGAGCTTTGCCCGATCTGTCGAATGCTCGAACGACCCGAACCGCGTCACGAACAATCGCGAGTGTCCAGGTGTTCCCCCCCTCCCAATTTCCACATCGCGCAATGAAATTAATAAATAATTACACGAGCTCGCGTACAGCAAGCCTCGTCATAAATAATACCCTTGTTCGGGACGCAGCCTCATCCCATCGGGTCGCGCGCGCTCGCGTCTTTGATCGGCGGTCCAGATCCCTCCTGGCCCGGGCCTGCCGTTCCGAAACTCAATTAACAAACAATATATCGAGGTGATCGCGGACAGGCCGAGAGGCTTAATTGCACGCCTGTCTGCTGTTAGTCGGGGCCGAAAGGTTGGACCGGACGTGTGGCGCGAGCTTGCTGCGGGAGAGAGCCTGTAACGATCCGCGCTATTGATCCGCGACGCTTGCGCCCGTGTATACTTACCCCAGCCGGGGCTATGCGGATCTCCGGGGTTGATGGGCTCTCGCGAGTGCTCCACTCCTCGCGTATATGTATACTTATATTATACTCATATATATGTACCGCGGATGAATTCGTTATAGATTCAGCTGGGGAGCGTCGACCGACACTGCCTGCGGCGCGCCCAACACCGCGGCTAATGGGCTGTATATGCAATCTCGTTAATACGTAACTCGCCGTCGAATTTTTTATCGCGCGGTGCAGCGTGCTCGGTTCGAGACTACCTGTATTGGTTATTCTGACAAGGTGTATCTGTAGTATAGGCGTGTTTTCGTGCTATTCGTTCGTCGGGTTCCGGAAAATACTGTTCGAATTTGAGGATGGCTAAAATGGGTGCAGCTGTCAAAACAGTAATGTACAGTTACAGAAATGCGGATATCGACTGATAATTATTCTCACATCCTCAAACGAATGCGTACTCCGCGAGTCGTGTTGGTTAATCCGAGAGGAAGTGGCATAAAAAACAGGTTGAATTTTCACCAATTACGAGTGTGTTATTATTTCCCGCCGGATCGCATTGTCAGCTTATGAAACTGCGCGCGGTTGTTCGGAAAAATAAATAGCTCCACTTATGGCGATTACTAAATATGGAAACAGAGCGAAATTGGGGCGTAACGATCGATCGCCCTAATTCCCGGTGAATAACCTGCTGCCGCGAATGCCGTATGACTCCGCTGCAAACGCCCAACTCCGTCGGTTTTTTTTTTTTTTAAATTCTCGAGCTCGAGAGCCTAATAAGTTTCTCGTGGATATTATACGCGTTACGTAAAATACGGTATTTCAAGAATATCGCGTCTATACAAATCGAGATTGCCATTTTAAAATTGATTGTCTTCGGAATAATTCGATGTGATGTGAAACAATGCACGCGATGCATATATACGATAAAAGAAAACAACAAACAAATGGTCGCAGTTGACGTGTGCGCGCGCGCGGCTCGCGGTGGGATTGCGTGACTAATGAAAAACTTAATCTGATAACATTTCATTTAGTTCACCGGTGGATTAAGATTGTTTCTTTCGCTTCGCCGTGGCCATAAATTGAGCTGTCATAGACGTCGTTTGACCCTAGCGGCGGCAGCGCACTGATACATTGTTAGCACCTTCGGGATTTATCGAGTGATCGAGGGTATCTCGCATTCAACGAGCCATGATTTATCACCTCTGCAACATTGGCTAATAAATTATTTGAACATTTTCAATCCACCACGAGTAACAGCTCAAATTATATTGTTCAATCGAGAGACACAGGGAGAGAGATAGTCTCGGAGATCTTATCGCTAGAGTGCAGTATCGACGCGGGTAGTAATCGAATGTGCATTCGATTGTGTACAATAATGCGAGCGCCGGAGAGGTGTATCGGCTCTTTGTTAGCCCAGACTCGCGTGGCCCATTGAACAGAGACAAACCGAAACGAGAACGCAATGGGGGGACGTATGGATAATTTAGGATCTAGCGAGAGTCGCGCGGCCGCGCGCTGGATGAGAAATTTCGACTGGATGAAAATAAGCAAAGCTCGGTTGAGTATATACCCGCGTATCGCGACTGTTTAGTCTAGCCGAAATCCCGTTTTAGCATATATTATGACCGCGCGTGCGCGAGAGGAGCCAGACTCTCGAGCAGGTGAAACGGGTATCCGCGCGGCACAGCTGCTTAATTCGTGCTACTCGCCGCGACCAAGGATTTATGTGCGAATAACCGCTGGTAGACGAGACCAACACTCGAAGCCGAGGGGATACGTGTGGCTCGAGTCAAAGGTGGCATTGTCCTATCGCGTCTAGGAATTATAATGCTGCGCGTCGAGCCTGTATATATATATGTGTGTATAACCGGACGAATACAGCTCATCCGGTCTCCCAGTCTCGTGATTTATCTCGTTTTTTTCACTCGGTCCTCGTGATATATACGACGCCGAGCCATTTTTCTCCGGCTCATTGGCCAAACGAGCAGCTTGTTAGTATTACTCGATGATGCTGTATTCCCATAAGATATGTAATTAAAAATATGTGCACACCAGGATGTAACAAGTCGCAGTGCTTTGTTCTACTTAGGACAAAATTAGTCTTGATTAAATGGGTGTTTGCGTATAAAAGTAGTTGTTTCCACCAACAAAACGAGATCGAGACGATGCGGCATTAGATTATGTTGGTAATGCCTCACAATATGCGGGACAATTTCGAAACGAAATTGCAAATTCAGACGACTCGGTCGCTTGAAATTTCTCTGACGAGCGTCAAGAATAGAAAGAGAAAAGAAATGACACTGGTTAATTTAGATCACGAGCAATTACCGGATCAAGATATCGAACGCGAGATTCAAAGCCCAAGCTGATGTACGTATCCACAGATGCGCGGCTGCAACGGTGGCGGCTGGCATTGACTGGATCTCGTGTATATGGGTGTTCACATCCACGTGCGCGTTCTTCTCGTGCATTACTGCGGTGCGCGCGCGCGCGCGGAGACACAGAGCTAAACGGGACAGTGAAAGGCGACCTATAGACCGAGCCCGAACTCGTTGCTCCCCGTACATGTATATATACTCACTCTGATAAATCTCGCGAAAGTGAGAACGTACTCACGATCGCTGATTCGCGCGTTTCCGCGGGCCGATGCGCGGGAGACGAATTTTCGAATCGTCGTTTTTCGCGTCTCTTGCAATTGAAAGCATTTAACGCATACGCATCTACCAATGGGGAAAGTGAGTTTCGACATTTTCCCAAAGCGTTGTATGAATCCCACTGAGGATACTTCGTTCTGCCCATTTGCGCACAGACCATGATGTTTTCATTCCGATCATTCACGCGTTTGCCAATGATCCCGGGCCGTTAGACTCCAGTTCATACACACACACACCACCGATCATACGTGCCAGAGCGGAAATGGTGGGCGTATGCGTTGTGCATTATTAACAAGTTCCTCCGGTCTCGTAGAGACATGATGTATCAATCGGTCGTGCGATTCGCGACTCGGGTATCCACTCTCGCGATCATCGAGGTGTTCGACAGCGTCGCGCATCTGCGCCGTCATCGACGAATCGTTCTCCGTCGCCCCGTATGATCGGTATACACACGCGGGGCAAAAATTTCCCGTACTCAGGAAGATCAACTGGGAACGCGAAGGAGGAAGGATCTGTGGGTGGGGGGGTGCAGCTGGGAGATCGGCGCTTGATCGGCAATGAAAATCGTGCGCGTGTCGGCCGCGGCGGGACGAAAGCGTTCGCCGCCGCAGAAGCGAGAGTCGGGAGGAAAGTCGGCCGGCAGACAGACTCGCTCTACAACGATGAAAGTGAAAAAGAGACTCGCTCGGGTTTATATGGCTGTGTGTATACCGCGCGCGCGTATATATACCGATCCCATGCTTTCCATCCTCCGCGCTGCTCGCTCGAGCGGTTGCGCAAGGATATATACACACACACACGCTTTTCGCGCGGCAATTAATCTCCCGCGCGATGTCTCTATCGAGCGAGTGTTTGCACTTTTCCAATTCGTTTTCTTCATATTCCAAGTGGGTGAAGGTGGAGCCGGGCGCGAGGGGTCGGACAAGGGCCGGCGCACGCATACATTAGCCGCGGCTATTCGCCTTATCGATCCGCCGATTCAATATATACTGTCGCTTTGTTGGGCCGAGCCGTATGTACGCGCCCGCGTGTATTATATTTACAGAGCCAGCTGCTCACATATCGATTTGTTCTCCCCGGTGCGGGCGCGGGATATGTACAGGACCGATGATAAGCGACACAGAGCGCTGAATTCCTCGAGCGACGTCGAATCGATGTGGAAAGGGACCGATTCTGCTCTTCTGTTCGGTACACCCGCGTATAACGAACTGAGCGATTTTGAAAGTGTGTGAGAGAGAGAGGGAGGGAGAGTGAACTCGCGGGGCTGTTTCATAGCGATACCGTATATCCCGTACACGCCAGATATCGCGAGACGTGTAATGTCAATTTAGTTCTCGACCGCTTCTTCGAGCCCGCGCACGCGCGAATAATTATCCTCAACGGTGTGGCGCGCAAGCGATTCCGCGAAGCCGATCGCAAAGCGTGTCGCACTGGGCGCGGATAAATATAGCGGCTCGTCCAGGCGCTGCTCCCCTGCGCCACTAGATGCTAATCGCCCGCTCTTGTGTGTTTGTTGTCCAGATTGAAGTTGCCGCTGGCGCTGGCGGATAGCTTAGGACCGCTCGAGCTCACGTGGGACACGCGTCGTTGTGCAGGATGGCGGGCGAGGACATGCTCAGCCTGTCGAACGGTACGGTCGAGGCGATGACCATCATCCCGGCGAACGGCAACGGCAAGCTCAGCAACGGCAACGGGCTGCACAAGCCGGACGCCAAGCCGCACAACAACAACGGCTCGATAGCGGCCAACGGCAAGCAGCTCGAGATCGCCGCCGTGGAGAACGGCAAGCTCGTGCCGGGCCTCGACGACAAGTCCAGCAGCTTCCACACCGACGACTTCGACGACGAGGAGACCTCGTGCGGGTGGGGCCCCTTCAGGCCCAAGTGGATACAGTCCCTCGCCACCAAGCAGATGTTCCTCGTCATCTTCTGCTTCACCTGGGTGAGCAGCTATATATCTTCGGGTTGTTCGGCCCATATCGAGCGATTCCCGGAGTTTAACGTTACTTTGAACCGATCCACAGGTGCTGCAGGGCATGTACTTCACGTACTTCGTCTCGGTCATCACGACGATCGAGAAGCTGTTCCAGATCCAGTCGAAGACGACCGGACTGATCATGTCGGCGACGGAGATCGGCCAGATCGGCTCGTCGCTGCTGCTGACTTACTACGGGGGCCAGGGCCACAGGCCCAAGTGGATCGCCTGGGGCATGATCCTCTTCGCCGTCAGCTCCTTCACCTGCTCCATGCCCCATTTCATATTCGGCGAGCAGCTCATCAAGCAGAACGAGCTGCTGTTCAACGGCGGCACGCTCAGTGGCGAGATAAACGGCACCAACGTCACCAGCCCCGTGCCCGCCAATCTCTGCCGCTTCCCCGACAAGCTCGACAACTCCTCTATCAACGCGTGAGTTTTCATCTTAGCTCCTGTTGCACGACAAACTATTCGCGCGTCCCGGATCGACTCGGCTCGTTCGGAATAACCCCTACCGATCAAGAGAGAGATCATATATTTCGATGTTCTTGTTTTACCACTTTTGTACTAACTTTGATATTCAGTAACTTTGATATTTCGAGCGAAAAACGCCCAATCCGTAGGCATTGTACAGTTGATTACTCAATGATATGACTGATTAATGAAAATATCAGCTGGTTTCGTGATTGTGAAAAATGTTTCATAAATTTTACCGTCCATATGGAGATACGTAACACTCTTCACACTACTACACACTATTATTGTTTGAACAATCTGTAGAGAGTGGACATTCCGCGCCTATTTTTTTTAGATTAATTTTGTATAATGAGGTTTTGGCCAGCTCTGATTCATATCTTAATATAGCTGTGGCACGAGAATTCCGACGTTGGATGATTCCTTCTGATAAATTTCACTATTTTAAGTATTTTCGTATTTTTATAATCCTGGGACACGGAATATCGAAGTTACGGTGAAACAGCTAGATCGACCATGCGCGAAGATAAACGAAATTCACCTCATCATGAGTTCGCGGTGAAATAATCATTTCCGAATAAAACTCAATAAACTGTTCATTGTTTGTTGAGTTTTTATTTTCGTAAAGTTTACGTTAGACAACATTACGTTAGTTCAGTTTTATATGGTTCTAGGTAATTAGCCGTAGAACATTAAATAGCAAAACCCTGTGACCTACTTTTTTAATTTACTTTGCAAGTTGTGATCCCGTATTCGAATAAAATTCGCTTAATAATTACACTCAAATATAAACACCGGCTCTTCATTGTACTCTTACTGGACACCTTCAACATTTTCATGCTTCATACTCGATCTCGACAATAATCGTCGTGATTTCTATAATAACGAGTAGCCAATTGTACCTCACTCGGTCTATATTTAGAGCCTCGTTGCAGCAAGAAAGTAGCCAAGCTTGATTATATCTTGAACCGGAGAAGTACACGAGAACAGAGATATCAGTATGGAATTTTGATTGATGTTTCATAGCTAAGCGACGCTAAAGATCTGCAATTTCGTTAATAACAATAATTTCGTTACAAACAATTTTCTCGAGAAAGTTATAGATCACTCAATTGGTTCTCTGCACTCTTGAAAAACATATCTTACAAAACTAAGTTTGGGAGGTTGAAGAGAATACTCTACAAATTCATGTTTTTTTCCCTATATACAGAATTGTTATCTTGTGGCTCGTCACGTCGTCAATCAATTCCATTCTTACACTTATCTACACTGTTGACAAATGCATACCCATTCTTTGCGTGAGCGTAGAAACAATTGCGGTCTTCCACGAATTGACGAGAAAAAAAAAAGAAATATTGTCGAACGTGAATCTGGCGCCTCCATTGGGACCAAAGATCAAAGTAGCTCGAGCCTCGTTTGCCAATAATTTCACGGCCGGTCCGCACCGGCACCCCGGCACCAAGTACTCACTATATCGAGCTTGCGTCGCTAATGTTTTGCCTGAACGATTGCTCCCGCGCCAATTTTGTTTACCCAATGCGGCTCCATTATCGCGCGGCTTATTATAGTTTTCGGCGCGACTGAATTGAGATATTGCCCCGCTGATAATCGAGTGCTTGTTCACATCGGAAGCTTTTAAATTTGGAACTCTAGTCTACCGGCTGACTTACATACATATTTTCCATTGCAACTTCTTCACACTTGATCTGAATCAAAGATTTTCACACGAGATAATATGGTCAGGGTCTGTGATACAGCTGATATACATAGTGAAGTGGTATTCTCGTAATCGAATAGATAATATTGGTAGCGTCACGATTTTATTGACTTATCGCATACTTTTCGCGAAATAAATTTTTTCAAATGTACGAGATCATTGATAATGTCGCTAAATACTCGAAACGTTACGAGCCTGTAAACATAGATTATTCGGATAAATTATCTCAAAAAGTTCCAGCCAAATCGCAGATTCAACTGTCCGATTATTTCACACGGTCAGTCAGTTCCTGGATAGCCTTCAATCGCAATTGCACCCGGCGATGCTTTTTATTTTTCCATAAATTTCGCATACGTTCGGGAGGGAAAGTTTTCGCGATTCTCGTATATGCACGGGACTCTATTTTTAGAATATCTCGCGCGCATATGAGCTTTGTTTACTCGCTCCGTGTCCAATTTGAATCGGATGGAAAAGTCGAATGAGATAACATAATAATGAAATTGCGCGTCGACGAGTCGTTTGTTACAAAATTATGTTGCGATCCTCGCGCGTCAGATAAAACACGACCAATATCGTAAGCTGCACCGGCTCTTTTTATTCGCTCTGCGCACGAGCCACTTTACCCGCCGCGGCAGTCGCGTAAACCCAAGAATGAATATATAGGTACGCGCGGAAGATTGATGCAGCGACATCTAAAATGCACGAGTGCGTATATATAGAGGAACGAATCGGGTGTGATGTACACAGGTGGTCGGTGGCGACCGGGGCGAGGCGACAGCAGCGCACCGACACCGACGAGTACTGCCAGGGCGACTTCCTCACCGAGCAGCGGATCCAGAGCAAGATAGTCACGGTCGTGCTGGCGATATTCTTCGTCTCGCTGCTGGGGGTCGGCATGGGCCAGACAGCCGTCTACACCCTCGGCATACCCTACATCGACGACAACGTCGGCAGTTGCGAGAGTCCTCTTTATTTCGGTGAGTTTAGCGCTTCCGACTCTCGACGCGGCTATACATCGGGCCAATCAATCGGGCGACCTAGTTCGAACCGTTCTCAGTAAAAAGTAATCCACGGATCATTCGTTCATTCAGCGCATTTCCATGCGCTGAATGATTTTTGTCGCGGAGATCGGGAAAGATTTAGAGCAGATGTACGATATTAACGCGCGGAATTTCTCCCGAGAATTTTTCAACGTCAAACTCAGCTTCGAGCTCTTTGTCTCGTCTGTTATCCTTGTAAAGGCAAAGTGATGATTTCAGGACTTTATTTTTACAAATGCTTTTCAAAATGTTACCGATCAACTGCCGCCTAAAAATAGAGAGACGCAAATTCGCGCGTGCGCGCGCGTTCCTCATCATTATAGTCGTTTTTCGCGCGGCTAACTTTTCGATCTGTCAGCTATCTGCCCACTGTTATTCCAGAAAGCTTTTACGAAAGTATGATTGGCATTTGTATTTTCAAAGTACGAGTCTCGGCTGTGATTCACGGTTCTGAAAAATGACGATTGATGCTGCACAAATCCAAGCGAATATATATACGTATACACGTATACCGAATAGAAGATAAAAATAAAGAGTGTGAAAGTCGTTTATGCGTGCGCGCGAGAAGCTAACGCTTCCAAAATAAAGCACGTCCTCCAACAAATACCACTTTTTGTTCGCAGCAATCACAATAGGTGTAAGAATACTCGGCCCAGCGATGGGCTTCATGCTGGGATCCGTGTGCACGTTGATCTACGCGGATCTGTCGAAGGATCCGCCAATCACCCCCTCGGACCCGAGATGGGTTGGTGCTTGGTGGCTTGGTGAGTTGAACAATCGGCAACATCAATGTCCCGAAACGTGGGCAATATTTCCTCCAGAGTCGCTGGTGATTTCCTCCGGTTCTTTTTTCTTTTTGGAGAATTTTTTTTTATCTCTGGTGTGATTCCAGAGCGGACAGCTCTCGAGGGTAGAGTAAAAAAAAAAGCCTCGGGAAATATGATACCAATTAAACATCGCGTCGCAACCGTTTCGCGACAGCTCGTAAAATAAACAGCTCAACCGCTCGTTACGTCTTAAAAAGCGGGCCCAGCTTGAACCTCTTAATTTTTAGCCGCGGCCGCATAAGATTCGGCTGACTTCCTAAACGCGCGTATAAGCGTGTATATATATATATATATACGGGACAGCCGTAAAGTTTCCGCGGGGAGGCCCGGGACCTTGGCACGAATATCGCGCGCTCTGCAGCTAGCCCTCGAGAGGAGGGGAAAAGAAGCGGATTAAAAATAAGCCCGGGCGTTCTTTCGCGTCGCGGAACGCGTCCTTTTATCGGGATGCGCCGAGCCATCCGCGCCTCGGCGATTTACTACCACACACACATGTGCGTGTGCGTGTGTGCATCCGAAAGAGAAAGGAGAGTTTTACGGCCGAGCTAGTCCCGAGAAAGCAGTTTGAGATTAGCTCCGCACGACTCGCTTCTAACGAGGATGACTCTCGTCGCGAGACGGCTCGCTTTTACCTCCTCGGTCTTATCTCGAATTTGAATGAGCGGGGAATCATCCGACGCGTCCTCCCCGGTCGTTTTGTAGTGTCGGTATAATAGTTGTACATTTTATATAAAGAAGATTCGCTAATTAAGGAATGGCTTGTCTTTACAGCCTCGATGATGTATCCGATGGATGTTAGACCCGGTGTACATTGTCGTTTCGCGCGGTGATTTATCGCCGGATAAAATTCGGCTCGGTGTGTGCCAGTTGCCTTATTTACAATATGCTGGAAATCCACGCGCGAGAGAGAGCATCAAAACAGCCCGATAAATATTCAAACTCACTCTCGGCGTCCGATCGAGAAGCCGCTAATGAAAACAACGCGAGAACGAAGGCGCGTTCAACGATAGAGGCTATAAAATTACGAGGATATGCGTGCCACGAGCCAAATTTCATTAGCCGGGGGGGCTATTGGGCTCTCGTCTTAACCGCGTTATGCAGCCCGGCGAGGAGGAGATGATGCATCGGCTGGAATTTGGGCCAGTTATTTTTACGAGCCGCCGCCGACCTTCTCGGCCGAGACGTATCCTCTTCCCTCTCGGACGCGTTCGACAGTTCGCGCGTCGGCCGAGATATATATATATATATATATTAATGGATGCAGCCAGGGGGGCGACAATAAAAATGCATTATCGTCGCGTGACCCCGTATGAATTATTCTCGAGATTCGCCCGGTCCGTTGGTAAGCCAACGAGATCACACGTGCGTTCCAAAGTCGTGTGAATTCGGACGAGCCACGTTGTGTGGCTCGAATCACGATGCCGCCGAAACGTAATTTGATTCGTTGCTAGAGGTTTAATTCCAAAAATTCGAATAGAAGCGTATACCGAAATTAATTATATCTACTTATTCATTTGAATTTATATCTACATATCCGTTGGATAAGTACTTTTTTTATGGTATGAACCATTGGAGGCTACGGCTCTAGTCTACGGCTTGGTTTATCCAAATATCTCAAAATAATTATTGAAAATATTTGTACTTTGGATCTGCCACTCAATTCGTTTAGACGTTAAGTTGCTTCGATGAGATATTTCAACAGTTTCAAAATTCGCGAATTGAAATAATTACAAATAATTATTTTTAAAGACCACATGTTTCAAACGACGAATAAATTCATTTTAATCGGACTTGGTGGACTATCCTAAAGTGATATTGCGAGAAAAAAAATTCCACGCTCCCCGAGCTGGATTCGAACCAGCGTCCTCCTGATCTCCGGTCAGTTGCACTACCATCTGGTCTTCCCGTTTGCGTAGATCAGGAGGACGCTGGTTCGGGAGCGTGGAATTTTTTTCTCGCAATATCACTTTGGGATAGTCCATCAAGCCCGATTAAAATGAATTTATTCGTCGTTTGAAATAATTACATTTCGATTAAATTATTCATGACTATATGGAATCCGGTATATTGTCTATCTCTATCATCCGATGTATTTATCTCAAAACAAGTTTCGAATATCCGATTTTAGCATGAAATGTAATCGTCAATGAAACGCAAGAGCAATGAAACTGCGGACAGTTACTAATATATCGTCCAAAGCACACCTGAATATAATTAGTTGATGAAAAAAAAAACGAACTGAAAAGTTGGTGGGGGGGTTGGATGACTATGTGCTTACTCTCCCAGTAACGACAGAGTGTTTCCGAAACTGATCTAAGCTAAATCTTCCTCCACAGGATTGGTGCTCATATCGTCGACGCTGATGCTGGTCACCATCGGTATGTTCGCGTTTCCCACGCGACTTCCAAAAAGTAGGACCCCTCCGAAAACCGCCGACGCCAAGAAGCCAAGTCTCGTAGGTGAGTAATGAATAGTATATATATATATATATATATATATATGCGACGATAAACACGCCAGCGCGCAACAATTTATCAATCAAACTCAACACCCACGAGATCTGACATCATCTTCACTCAAGACCGACACCTCCAAGTTTCTCCCCCTCAGTGAGCTGTACAACACCCGAAAATTCATCTCCAGCCAATTTTCTATCCAACATCTCGCGATCGTCCCAAAAGAATCGTTGAATCTTCCACCCGAGGCCCTCACATCAGTATAGCCCGTGCTGGCTCGAGCTCGAGGCTACGCCAGTCGTAATTACTCGCGAGTGGATATTAAAGACAATGCGGGCGGGAAAGCGAGAAAAGACAAGCTTACATACGCTCGCACGCACGCGGGGATAATCGCCCGAGGCCGCGGGAGCGAAGAGCCGCGAGAGCGAAGCGAAAGAGAGAGAGAGACAAGGCTCGTTTTGTGTATAATCCGTGCAGCAGTCCCAAGGCCGTTCGCCACTTTCGGCAATCCCGGGAATGCCGTTCTGGCGAGATTAGGATGCGACACTGCACGCGCGCGAATTCGCCGCGCGTATATCTCCCCTCCCCCCTCCTCTCCCCCGCCACTCTCTCTCTTGCTCTTTCTCTCGCCTTTTTGCTTTCTTAAAGAGAAAGCTTTGTAATGGGGCAAAAATCGACCCACCGAATCAGACCTCGGGACCTCGATTTTCGTGATCTACGGGTCGAAAAACATGGAAATCCAAAAGTGTCTGTATGTATGTATGTGTGTGTGTGTGTGTGTGTGTGTGTGTGTGTGTGTGTGTGTGTGCGTCCCGTTTTTTTTTCGTCCACGATAACTCTCGAAGGAATGGTCCGATCGTCCTGAAATTTTGCACACAGGTTAATCGCGGCAAAATCTCGGGCGAGTTCAATTTTCAGCGAAATCCGTTGTTTATTTCCTTAGCAACCGTTGTTAAGGTGTCTATTTTTTCGTTTCTTTCGTCCACGATAACTCCCGAAGGAATGATCCGATCGTCTTGAAATTTTGCACACCGGTTAGTTGTGACAAGATCTAGTCCGAGTTAAATTTTCAGCAAAATCCGTTGGTTATTTCCCTAGCAACCGTTCCTAACGTGTTTTCTCACAAATCCTTATGAGTGCTCATTGGGGCAAGCCGGAAAATCAGTTTTAAGTCACACTCGATGGCCAAGGACACTGAATTGTTGTATTTGCTCCATAGCAACGGTTGTTTACCTCCCTAGCAACAGTTACGAAGGTTGGAAATCATTAATTTATGACCCATTTCCATCATTTTCGACGGCAAAGGACACAAAATCTTCCCAATTAGCTCCTTAGCAACCGTTGTTTACCGCCCTAGCAACCGTTGCTAAGGGAACGAAAAATTCATGTAAGTTTCGTTTCCAGTATTTTCAACGTGCTATAGATAAAATTGGGAAAATTTGGTGTCTTTTGCCGTCGAAAATGATCAAAATAGATTTTGAATTGATCATTTCCAACCTCAGCCGCCGAAAATGATCAAAATGAGTCTTCAAGTTTGCTAAATACAGACTTAAGGGCAGGATGGATCGATTTTAACCACCATTAAACCGTATGACAGTCACAAGATGAATTGATCGAAAAATTAAGCAGGTCCAAATGTCTCGCATCGTGTATAACCTAGAACCGTTTGCTTTGTTGCATTTGATCAAATAATAAGAGAGCCCGGGCAGACATCAACAGTCGCGACAAAGTTTGGTCAATTGAAAAAGAACGACACTTTACACAGTCACGAAGATACGAATTGAACTGATTAAATAATATTTTTGTAATTTTTGAAAAATAAATGATAGTATCTACGCTAGTGGAATGGTGAAAATACAGGTTTGGGATGCGTTTGTGGGTGATGTTGAAGCCTCTTTGAGAAAGCATACTGCTAAGGCACTTGGCAGCGGTTTTTCCTCGCCGTGGGATCGGATGTTGTCTCGCAACTCGTGACGAGGAGGCTGCTGCAGATTATTTCGCTATATACCGCACGCAGCTCGTCCAGCTCATAATCGGCAGCTGTTAACCAGCCCGATATTGCTCTTTTTTTTCTCTCCTTCTTTGATTTGGATTTTTGATCATTCCGGACTGGGAACACACCCGTTGATTGGGGGAACGGAACCTCGCGTATCGAGCAAATATGATTCGATTCGATGAACCTCGGCGTGAACTTTGATATTTCCAATGCGAAACCGTCGCGATTAACGTATACACTAATTGGCGATATTGCCGACGATAGTTGTTGTCGATAATTGCAAAGTTACACGCGCAACCATACGGCGAAATGTTAATTGTATTGGATTTAAAAAATAAAATTTCCAGCCAAATTAAATTGAGAATCGCCGCTGCAATTATCAGAGGCTTATTAAATCAAACTTGATATACAGCAAGCTAGAGAGAGAGATATTCATCTATTATCATTATGTTTTAGCCACTACACCCAAAGTGAATATCCTTAGGAAAATTCCCAAAGTAAATATCCTCAGTTGGCTATTCTATATACACACCTGAAATGCCCAATAATTCAACAGCCAAACGAGATATTAAGCATTCAGCTGAATCAAATAAAGAACATACTCCGGTAGATTATTTATTGCTTGTGTATATGATACTTATTGACGAACTATCTTTCAATTTTCCCTCCAACTCGCCGTGCTATTAGAGAAAGTAGATGACGGTACTTCCAACCGTCGACTAAAATACTGTACAGGAGAAATTGGGCGAACCCCGCAAACAATCGACGTTCTCGTACGTCATTTATAATTAACAAACTATAACAGTACGACGCAACGAGCGAGTGTCACCGTCGGGTCTCACGACCAAGATTCACTCGCGTTATCGTTGCGTCCCTCCCGGGCCAAGTGAATCCGTTGATCCGTCCAACGCGCAAAGCTCCTCTACAGCCTATTCGAAAAGCCGTGTCTGCGGCGAAAGCTCTCGCGAGTGCGTCGGACTGGTGTATATAGGTGTCCTTGCGAAGGGTCGGTGTCAAGGCACGCGCGGGCGCACGAGGCCGAAAAAAGCGGCGGTGGCGGCGGCGCAGGAGGAGGGGCAAGTTCACGGCCACACACCGAAACAGTCTCGCTGAGCCGTCAGCTGTCTCGAGGGCCCGGCGCGATGTATGTGTACAAGTACCTCTATCTCTCTCGCCCTTTTGCCAACTGACAAACACTCGATTATTCTCGTCCCCAGGGGGGATGGGGAGGAGCCGGGCCTCGTCGCGACGCTTGTATCGATCGCCACGCGTTGGGCTATCGGAATCCAATGGACGCGCGCGCGCGCGAGCGCCCTGTATTCCGTCGCGGTGTGTACGTATACGTCTCGTTTCTAACAGCATCGGATGTACACGCTTAGATCGCTATGTATATGAATGTGGGTCAGTCAGCGAGTATCCTCGCGAGGAGAAAGTGAATGGACTCGCTAAGCTCGTTTCGAGGTGACCGAGACGGCGGCGCTCGGCCGATGTTCCGCTCAATGGGAGAAGTGCACGCGCGAGCATCCTGAGAAATTCCCCACGAATCGCGCGATTGTCTCGAATTCGTGGTGAAAAATGGCACCTGGCGGAGTACAATGCGCTTTCTACAAACTGGATTTTCCCCACGGCGGATCGTTACACCGAGAGAGGCGGACTCGAGGCCCGGCCGAAAAATTAGCAAACAATGAGCGGCAAAAACGAATCCCGGACGAGCGAGGCCCGAGGAAAAAAAGACAAATCGTTGCCAATAGACATCGCGCCGACCTTGTGCGCGGCTCTCAATTTCGACGCGGGTTTTCTCGAGTAAACATGTTTTTGCATCACGAGTGAAGCGAGAGAGAGAGAGAGAGAGGGAGAAGAAGGAAACACGGCGCATGTGTATACACTTTAGCCGAAATTCGACGCGTCGTTCGACACGTGTGTAAGCTCTCGTAACGAGCGCATCGAAGACTAAATAACTTAATCTATTGGCCGCCGCAAGACGATACCCCCGTGCCTCTTCGATTGATCCCGGAGGATGCGCGCAATCGACCGAATTGTCGCATGGTACCTCAACACACTTCTCACGACTTTTAAATGTCTGTGTAATAGCATTTAGAAAGTTTCCTCAATTTGGGGGACTTTTATTTGTCGAAAAAGAGTTTTTAAGCCATCCGGATAGTCATGGCCACCTTATTTTTGATTCCATTCCAAATTCATTCCGAGCTGCCGCGAGTATAATGAGACGATGATTGTTGTCGCGAAAAATAATCAGTCAAATATTGCACAACGACCAATGTAGATTGTAGATTTTGATTTCCATAATTTTATCCGCGCCTCGTCGCCACCGAGGGGATGGCTCTTTTGACGCGTATTCGCGTGATTCACTGTCCGATTATTTGTTTTTTTTTTTCATGATTTTTTTTCAGCAATCGGTTTTCGCCAATGTCTTGCGAGCATACAGGACTTTCTTCAGAACATTAACACTCCCTAGCGAATTATAGCAATTCGAATGTTACGTATCGCTCGAGTTAGTTGACCTTTTCCCTCGGCGAGCCGCTTTGCTTACATCAGAGTAGCCGCTGGTTCTGGCAAATGTTTGTCTAACCAGTTGCGACACCAATCTACTATTTATGCGCTGGAGTAACTTTTTGCCTAGGTTTTTCTTCTTTTTTTTTCGTTTCGATGGAAAACATGCGCGACTTGGGAGAAAATCATTATCGAACGAATTCGCGTATCAAACAGCCACAGCAGCAAATATGGATCGAGTGTCAATTTCAAATGTGACTGTTATACTTGCAGACTTTCCAAAAGCGGTGAAGAGGCTGCTGAAGAATGACATCCTCATGTTTCGAACGGCCAGCAGCGTCCTGCACATCCTGCCCATCGCGGGTCTCTACACATTTTTACCAAAGTACCTCGAAAGTCAATTCCGACTGGCGGCCCACGCTGCGAACATGATCTCAGGTGCGTGCAAATGAGTCTCGATTTCGAATTTTCGATTTGCGAAAGCCGGGACCAGGCCGGGACTCGATATAATTGATTCACGACAATGTTGCAGGTGTCGGAGGTATACTGGTGATGGGTCTTGGAATAATACTCAGTGGGTTCTTCATTTTGAAGATAAAACCGAACGCGAGGTTCGTCGCCGCGTGGATCGCCTTCACCGCTCTGGCCTACGCCATCGGCATGGGCATACTCATGTTCGTCGGCTGCCCGATGAACGACTTCACCGGTCTCGTCACGAGCGACACGGGGTAAGACTCCTCGCCTCCGAACCAGCTTTGAATTTTAACAATCCCCCCCCCCCACTCCCGTTCGAACGGGCCCGCGACGACTACTTACACGATAATTTCGTTGTCCAGACGGAATGCCTGATTGGATTCTCGTGTAGTATATGTATGTGTACTCTCGTCGTTTCAGAATTTCTCATTTCGAGCCTGTTTGCAACGCGACGTGCGATTGCGACAGGAACAAATTCAGCCCGATCTGCGGTGCGGATGGCAGAACGTACTTCTCCGCCTGCCATGCGGGCTGTTCCAATTACACAGTATTCGGCGGCAAAGTAGCTAATGTAAGTATACATCGCTCGCCACTATCGCCACGATAATTATTCAAAAGCTGACGATTGCCACAATAAACTTTTCCTCTCTCTCTCTTTCTCTCTCTCTCTCTCTCTCTCGAGAACGCGTATACACGCCTCGTCAACGGCTCGCTCTATATAATCGCGCGAAAAACAAAATTCGCCCGTGTTCACGGGTAATTAGCGCGATATAACGTATATACCACGAGCCCTCTTTAAGGGAGCGTCCACGGTATCCAGCGAGATTATTTGAAAAAAATCAACGCGAATTGTTCATCTCGAGCTCATTAAAATTGCAGACTATACGTATAGCTACGGCTCAACGTACTCTCTTAAATCCTTACAGATAAAAACTCCTATATTACAGTGATTTTTCACTGTAAGGATTTAAGAGAGTATAACTCTTCCTCCAGCCTTTACCCCTTCGCCCCCTAATCAGGTCACGTGGTTTGTGCACGCTCCGTAATAACTCGAGCTTGCATACATTTGACATACGAACACGCGTCGTAAATTCAATTTTCCGCTGATTCGCTGATTTGAGGGAAAGAGGGAGGGGAGAGGGAAAAAAAGCGACAATTAGCGAGTAACAGTTGTGATGTGTCGACAGTTCACCGACTGCCAGTGCATCGATAAAAACCACACGCTGAGCATAGAGATGCCGGGCGTGGCGAAGACCGGCTACTGTCCTCTCGACTGCAATAACTTCTACGTGTATCTGATCTTGTTCTCCGTGTTCGTTTTTATCCACTCGACGAGCGAGGTCGGCTCGATGCTGCTCATACTCAGATGCGTCGACCCGCGGGACAAGGCGATGGCCCTGGGCCTCATACAATTCGCCATTGGCCTCTTTGGTGAGTCTACGTGTTTAATCCTGGATTTTCCAAATTCTAATAAGATTTCTCGAGATTCCTGGACATTCGCGTGCAACTTCGAGTACTCGAGCAACATGTTTGTGGAGAACGGAATTGTAGTGAAAAAAAAACAAGACTTGTAGTGTGTGGCGGTTATGGTATTTTTCTTGAAGAGTTTTTTATTGTTCAAAATTCACTGTATCTATGGGAAGCTCATTTATTTCAATAAACATTGCCAAAACTTGCAAAGCGATATAACTCGAGTGTTTTCAAAGATGAGTCGATTAACTAATGCTTTCCAGATCAATAATATAATTCATTCATTCTCAATGGCTCAGGTGACAACGGCGCGAGAAAAACTCGAGTCCTCGACAGGGCGACATACAGTTCGCGCGCGCGAGACTTGGCGCGGTACGACAAACATATATTGATTTGGTGGTTGTGATTTCAGGTAACGTGCCATGCCCGATAGTGTACGGCGCTGTGGTGGACTCGGCGTGCCTCGTTTGGGAGTACTCTTGCGGCGAGCGGGGAGCCTGTTGGCTCTATGACTCCAACGTGTTCAGGATGTTTTTCCACGGTACGTGACGCGCCTCCCCGGCTGCCCACCCCTTTGCTAATTACTTCCTGGACGTCGGCGCGTGGATCCTTTCGCGCTCGCTCTTTGATTCGCGCCGACTGCAATTCTCGCGACGCGATTATGTTGTATCGCCGCGCGCGCGCGACCTCCCAGTCCGCGGTTTCCACCACTTTTTCTAAAGCCCAAAGTGGGAAACGATTTGTAACCTTTATATGGCTAACGACCCATCGAGCGCGTCTCAGTACATGTCTGCGTCCTCCCAATCGTTCTGCTCGCCCTCGATACACTTTGGATTTCAGTCGCGCGATTACGATACTATATGCCCAAGCCTCTTGTTCGTTGTTTAGATTTTTTTTCTTGTCATTCCAACAAAATATCCAATGGTCAGCGCGTCAATCTTGGACCGAAAGAGATTTACAAATTTCACAATGACATTCGTCAGACTCTGATTCATCCTACCTACTGAATCATTGCCATAATACGCTCAATGAGACATTTGGCAAAGTTTTTACGCAGCTCGATGCGAGTTATTTTACGAGAAAGAAAAAACATGTCAGTCGGGGTGAGGCAATGCATAAATACGCGTAGAATTAGACAGAATTAGTCGTTGTTTTCGAATATTATTGGACAGAGCACGACTGAATTCGACAAATTTCGAAGAATTCCACGCGAAAACCACTCTTTTGAATCCTTGCAATGAAAATTCACTGTGTCAAAGTGAACCGTATTTCATTGTAAGCGAGATAGTAGATGAATTTTCGAGTGAATGACAGTGATATTTTCACCGTGATACCAGTGAGGATTCACTTGACATTTGATAATTAATCCCGTTACTTTAAATTGAATTCTAATTTAATAAAGTCTCATTAATATACGAAAGATGTAGCTACGCGACTCTGAGACCTATGGCAATAGATGACACGAGATATTTAAAATCGTTCGCATTTGTTTACTGACTTTGAATGGAAAATCTATCGATAGTACATTTACACATCTGTGAGATAAAGAGGTGTATAAATAGTACGCGTATGATGAAATCGCACGCATTTGCTTCTAATCCCGATCAAAACAAAATAAAACACCTGTTTCTATATTATCAGGGTTTCCAATTGCCCAACTCCAATAATACTCAATTTGTCCCGGATGAGAATGATGAAATTGATTCTACGATGAATACTTTTCCGGTACTCAATCTGTATAGGGTGGGCGCTCGGCCGATCTCTTCACGCTCAGACTCACCCACCTCGGATCCTGCGCGTCTTTTTCTTTGGAATCTTGATTTCGTCTTGAACACTTATAGATCTGGACGGGGTCATGGTCGACGTAACGTTGTCGGTTCTAAGTATACCCGATGGCTGACGCCTGATCGTCCACTGCTACCGAGAGCCGTCCTCATTGTCCCAAAAAGGCTGAATTTCGCCAAGTTGTTCAGCCGAGAAAGTGCGAGCGGTTCACGCGAACTTACGGACGCGTGGTCTTGCGCCGACGGGTACACAGTCGATCAACTTGACGGACCTTGGATCAAGCTAACTCCGCGTTATTGTCCGATGTCAGAAAGAAGCGTTTTTCAAAAGTTCATTCCTCCCGAGACTGTTATCTTATCGATCCTCGCAAAAATACTCGTCCTGTCTGACGTGCTTCATTTGTTGATTGAATCAAATGTCCCGCCATAAACTAACTTACTCGACGGCTCCAGCAATGTTCGGCGATGTGAAAAAACTTGGCCGTCGGAGGAGCCGATGAGAAATAACTAAATTGGTTATTTGCGCGCAGGTACGACGGGCGGCATAATGGCGCTGGCCTTCATAATGGACATGATAGTGTGGTACAAAGCCGGCAGCATCAACTTCGTGGACGAGCAGGAGCGCGAGACCGGCACCGCCGAGGAGATGGCCAACCTCAAGACCCAGGAGGCCCAGGCCGCGGAGAACGACTACATGTGAATCGGCGGAGCGGCGCCACGGCGAGCAACAGAACCGCGCGCGCGACCCACCAGCACAGCTCGAGATATTTTTTAAACAATTTTTAGAACCCTGGACAAGCTTGCCGAACGCGGAGCGACGTCTGGTGTGAATAATCCCACGCGGCCGCTCATGTAGACGCGGCTCCGCGAGGACGGAGTTATTGGGCTATAGCCACGTGCGGCTTGCTGCTCGTATACGGCCAGAGATTTTCGAGCTGAGTCGCGACCGTACGAACACACGCGCGCGCGCAATATATTCGAGTTGCTTTTACCGATTTGTTGTTGTTTTGTTGTCACGGGCGAGAGTATAGGCGCGGGAGGGGATATAGACACATCTGCGTGTAAATTTTGTAAATAGACAGATGACCTACGAAGAGTTTTACTTTCTTGAATTGCATTTGGCGTCGAGGACGAGGTGGAATATACATACATATATCTATACACACCCACACAAGTATATATAAATATATATATTTGACTGCTCAGACAAAATGTGTCCAACCGCGTTGCAGACCTTTGCGAAGGTCTGGTAAGCTTCGAGGCGGCTTCACCGTACAAAAGCTCCCGGAATTAAGGCTCGCGCGATCTTGAATCCACGGTTTCCAATTGACTATTGCAGGACTATACTATTTGACGAGAAACAAAATTTCTGAATTTACCTCGCTTACTTTTGGGATACTTCGTGCATTTACTATCGTAAGGATCTACGCGGCATCGAGAGTTTCTCGATCGCAAAAAACTGCCAGTCGTTTTTCTACCTTACTGTCTGAACAATTTGGATAACAATTTCCGCGGCATATTGAAGAGAGAAAGGGAAGAATTCATCAATGGTCAGATAACACATCATCGCACAGCCATAATTCCAACGCGTTATAAAGTTCAAATGAATTAAAATATGTACACAAATTGATGAAAATCTAGCGTTTGGCGAGATACGCTGAAACAAAGTGACGCTGTGTGTGATACCTCAGAAATAATGTAAAGCTCGTAGTTTTAAGGGAGGAAGAGAGAAAAAGATAGGAGGAGAGGAGGATCATGTAATCGTGTATATAAGGTTATTGAGAATGTATTTTCTTGCAGTAAAGCAGGCTTGAACATAAAAATATTAGTTGTAGTATTATATGTAGGTGTACCGCGCGTATAGAGGCATGCGTGATACGGTTTATCGAGAATTTTACCACTAAATTTTACGGGATGTCTCTTATTGTGGTTGAATCACTTTTCAATTTTGAGCAAAAGAACGATAGAAAGCTCATTGATTATTGGAAATATATCATTTCAAATTATTTCGACCGTTTTCAATCGAATTTGTATTACTTTTAAAAGCAATTTTTTGTTTGCGTGAAGTATTTTATACGTTATATTAGATGAATGATTTCTTGAATTTTATAACTATTTTCAAAATTTTTATACAAATGACTGTTATACTTAAGTTTTGATAATAACGATTTGTTACTGTAGTTAAATATGATGCATTTTTCGATCCATTATATTCTTATTAATCTCCACCGTCCGTTTATCTGAGTGCATTGAAGTTGTTCATGAAATATATATATTATCATTATAGAGTTTCACTCGAACGGAATATACTCAATGTCGACGAGTAAAAGTGGTGTGGAAATATTTTCAATTATGTATTCATCTTTGAAAATAATCCAAATGGATCAAAAAAGAACAATATTTTCATTCAAATCAAATCAGACCGATTTTTTAGCAGAAAAGTAAAGTCATCGTTACTAGCCTCTTGAAAAGCGGAATGAGCAATGATTTTGAATCGTTAGGGCAACAATATTTTTGGACGATTTCAAGAGATTTGAAGGGATTAAGTGGATAACTGATGAAATGTTTAAATGGAGTCTTGAAAGTTAGAAATGCATGGTACATATGTTATGGATATCGTAGGTAAAATTCAACAGCAAATAACAAAAGATTGAGAGTTCAATATTGTCATGAAATTTAAATGAATTTCATCTATTCTCGAAAAATTGAAGCTTTGCTCATTTTTAACAATTGCAAACAGAATAAAATAAATAATAATTGTGATAGGATTCGAAAATGTATTCTCCTTTATTTTTGTCTCGTGTCTTTAGAAATCAAAATTCGAACTCGTATTGTTGTTTATTATTAATCGTCAACGATCACCATTCGATAATAACCAATTATTATTATAAATGTATATCTAGAATAAGCTAATGTCAAAATTTTTGGAAATTATTACACTCCAGGCCAATTAATGCTCATCTCTTGAGAGTGCAATATAAGCATTTGGCTCAAATATCTTTATGTGAGCATAAATTATAACTAATAAATTTTCGTATAGGGTTCGGAATTCTAGGTATTAAGAATGAATTACTTGGATTAGTAATAAATTCACATACTTCAATTATTAATTTTTGAGCATTTGAATTAGCAGCATTACCATTAATATTTACTGCAAATATGGGCAGTGAGTAAGAGAAGAAAAAAATTGAATCAATTCAAAAGTATGATGTAACTTTTCTTGGAAAACATATATATGCATGTACGCATAATAGATATTTTCTGCCTGGTATCAACTTTGAATGTGCGTTTTTTAGTTTCAATGCTATGTAACTTTGAATCTCTTTCGAAAATCGTATTTTTGTAATCCCGAGTCTAGAAAATACGGAAGATGTCGAATGAGAGAATCGATATCGGAAATACATGATGTCAGATATCATCCAGCAATCCGATGGACATTGATAAACATGAAATAACAATTCAATCATATTTTCTGGAAATGGCATATAGATCCAAAATATTCTGGTGATTCTGAGTAGTTTCTAGAGGTTGAAAATATATATTTTTCTCGCAAATAAATATGTTGGAAAACCTTCGAATTGATCAATTGTGACGCGATTCCAAGAAAATATATAATATATAAACAGAGTTCACAAGTAATGTAGATAGGAGGTACACAAATGTACAATAGATAAAATATTTTTTGTTGAGCGTTTTCAACCAAATTCCAATATATACATTTTCCCAAGGTATTTCTCTCTTAAAAACGGAATATAATATAAAGAAAATTATCAAATTCATATATATGAAAACTTAACAGATTGTTGACCATTATTTGATAGGAATAATAATTTTATATTAACACTAACATGGAAACTGCAAAAAGAAATCACGGTAATATACGATTTTTTAATATTAAGGCTTACGGCAAATACCTTGGGAGATACCCACAGAGAATTTATTATTGTAACAAAGAATAATATTTTGAAGACGCGCGTCACACGAATCTTAAAACTCAACATAAGCCTCGTGTAAACTCTTTCTTCGTATAATAAGTAGAGTCCTAAGAACCGAAATAATGTGAAAAATTGGAGAACTATACATACACATGATTCACATCACATGATTCGTGAGTAAATAGTTTTAGATGTTGCATTACTTTCTACAATTTTATCGATAAGATTCATCTCAAATAATGGAATAGTCGTCGAACGAACGATTAATGCTAGTCTACGAACTTGAGTGTAACTGCATACGATATAAAGTGAACTGAGGAGAGAAAGAGAAAAAACGTAGGTGAATGATGATATACTTAGAGGATAAGAAATTATCATAAGTTTGCCATTGTTTAAGAAAAGAAATACTGTATTTGTAATTAATTATTAATCAGTACGTTACATTATTTTAGAATAAGAATTATTGTTATTATTTTGTAACTCATGGTAATTATGTTTATTATTATATCGATTATGTTTATCACTCGTAAATTTAGTTAATTTCGTTACTGGTTGTTTAGGAAACAAATTTTTAAACATTTTGAATAATTGTTATGGTTGAAATAAATCAGTGGAGATTCAGTAACGATGTATGAATGCCGATAAAATATTTCCAGTGATTGTTGATAAGTGCCCGATTAATGCCACATCACATTTTTTCATGATAGTCGTATTTATGATAAAAACTACACAACTGACAAACTTTATTGACAAAGATTATTGATAAAAGTGCGAAGAAGCAAATGAGATTTCATTTGCATCCCCGGCACATCAAAAACTGAATGAAATCATATGCGTCCAACAGGAGTTTGCGATCGAGCTCGTTTTTTTGCAAACAATATAGCTACTCATAGAATTGAAGGAAATACCTCGAATGCGTTTCTCGATAACTTTTAATTAACCCTCAGATTATCGACTTTCATAATACTTCAACACAAATGTATTTACATATATTACTGACTTTGGTACGGCCTATACCCACCGTTGATAGTAAGAATTTTGCAAAGCATTTTTTGACAAATTTTTACCATAGTAACGATTAATTCTCCATCGAATAATCTTTGGGTAAACAATCATTTCCAATGGATAATTCATGGATCAATTTTTTTTCCATTAGAACAGTACAGCGAATCGACTGCCAGTTTTTGAGCCAACACATGCATTTCAAAATACTGCCGTTACTAAATGAAACTTAGAGAAATCTTATCGAAGATTCTCATGCATGGATTATGATTTTTTTTTGATAATCAGAGGGTTAAGACTGACTTTTGCACAGTGCATGAAAGCAATCAGTGCATTTTGTAATTATATCCTTTTTATTGTAATTAGAAACCTTGTTTATAATTTTTATGTTCAACAAACGAAAATTTGTTTTTAATAAAAGGCAAGTGCCATAATTTCAAGTGGAGTTCTTTTAATTCACCTGTATACACCTTTTTTCAATCAGATCTCCTCGAGTGAACAATCTTTTGGGTCATTTGGTTTGCTGAACCACAAGTGAATTTCTGTAGATATCTTCAGTACTGAAACTCTTGTGTTCAAAAAAATAAATTCAATTTACTGAATTTTTTTAATTAATATGATTACATCGTTTACATGTTAGCCTTTAAAAATAACAGTATAATTCATTGAATGGTATTCAACTGCAAATGATTTTTTTCAATATGATCATCAAATAGAGCTTTTGATAAATTACCAACAAGCGATCAAATCGTTAGTTGGTTACTCTCAGATGCATCATGAGGTTGATGATTTTTTCCGGATGCAATGTAATTTCATCAAAGAAAATCTGCAGAATGCAAGAAGAGTCATCGAACGCCAGGAAATTCCCATAGAAACTAGAAGAAAAGTTAATGATCATTCTCATTTGAATATTTGTGAGAATTGGAAAGGCAAGGGCCAAGAAAAAATCAAATAGAAGCAGACATGAGTATTTCTCATAGTTCTGAAGCAAATTTTGAAATTCTAGAAGATTCTGAAAACGACAGAATCAATTCAATCAATTTGGAACATAGTTATAGTTCCCGATACACAGAATTATCAATCACGATCAATGAAAAATTTAAGGAAGAAGCTCTAGCTTCTTCAACGCCAGTAAAAGTACGTAATCAAGAAAAACTCAAACGTAAGTGTGAAAGGAACTCACAGAATACCATCGAAATATCTTACAGAATTCAAAACAGCAGATATATATTATGAAGGTATTCAAAAAAAATTTGAAGGCAAAAATAAAAAATTGCACCATAAATCTAACAACAGCCTCATAATAAAAAACCGCTGCCAAGTGCCTCAGCAGTATGCTTTCTCAAAGTATTGCAATTGAACCTCAATTTGCATTAATCACCACTCTTTGAGAAAGCAAAATGAACCTTTAACTTATTTCCTCCACTCCATAGTAACGGTTGCTATGGTAAATATCCGAGCTTCGGTGTTCTTACTTCTTAGTCGTCAACAGTTCCGAAAATGGACCTCTAACTGACTTTTCCCACTCCATAGTAACGGTTGCTAAGGACGTAAACAACGGTTGCTATGGTAAATGTCGGAGCTTCGACGTTATTACTTCTTAGTCATCAACAGTTCCGAAAATGGACCTCCAACTGACTTTTCCCACTCCATAGTAACGGTTGCTAAGGACGTAAACAACGGTTGCTATGGTAAATGTCGGAGCTTCGATGTTCTTACTTCTTAGTCACCAACAGTTTCAAAAATGGACTTCAAACTGACTTTTCCCACTCCATAGTAACGGTTGCTAAGGACGTAAACAACGGTTGCTATGGTAAATGTCGGAGCTTCGACGTTATTACTTCTTAGTCATCAACAGTTCCGAAAATGGACCTCCAACTGATTTTTCACACTCCATAGTAACGGTTGCTAAGTTGACACCAAAAAGAAATATGCTCAGTTTCAGTCTATATCCTCCAGTAGTCACATATTCTTCTTTTGGATACCTTCTCATATAGGATTGATAGGCAACGAAATGGCTGATATCAAAGCCAAAGAAGGCACCTTGTTTCCTTGTGACCCAAGTATTTTAATCCCTCCGTCTGACTGTTTCCACTCTTTCAGAGCTTCCTCCAGACGAGAAACAGTTGAGATTTTGAGTACAGAAGGCGAAAAAAAGGGTATTGAATTCTTTCAATATTATTACAAACAAAGTAAAAAACCTTGGTTTCAAGGAAAAAGACTAGAACGAGAAGAAATCGTTTCTATAAATCGCATGAGGAGTAATCATTACAGTTTAGCGGCCTCCCTTGCACGCAAAAATATTATATCGGACCCATCCTGCTCTCTCTGCGGCTCTGACTTACAAGATTTGGATCACATCTTTTGGCAATGCCCCGCGCTCGACAATCATAGAAAAGAACTGGTTCAAAAATTGATTATCAAATGTAAAATGCAGCTACCATTATGTACTAGTATATTGATAGCAGAACCTAACATCCGTGCGTGCTTACTACTTTATAAGTTTATCTCTACATGTAATATCCATGTATAATCCTGAATATTAGTTCATAAGTTTATTACCTATTAAGATTTTGTATAAAGTATGTATGAAGAATTTCAAATAGTATCAGCTGTATAATCTCAGTAGAGATTTCTATATGCTTTAATAAAAAAAAAAAAAAAAAAAAAAACGGTTGCTAAGGACGTAAACAACGGTTGCTATGGTAAATGTCGGAGCTTCGATGTTCTTACTTCTTAGTCATCAACAGTTCCAAAAATGAACCTCCAACTGACTTTTCCCATTCCCTAGTTACGGTTGCAAGCGATATAAACACCGGTTGCTAGAGACATCAACAATGGTTTATACGGGAAAGGTCTCTTTGATTGTTATAGAATCCCATAAATATACAAACCCAAATGATCATTTATCATGAATTATATGGGAACTTATCGGAAACACGCTAGCAACGGTTGCCATGGAATCAAACAACGGATGTTGCTGAACACCGAACTCGGTTCACATCTGCCGGAGACCGACCTGTGTGCAAAATTTCAGGACGATCGGACCATTCCTTCGAAAATTAACGTACGACAAAAAAAGTCAGTCTGAAGCTGAATTTTGTATCTCCATAGCAACGGTTGCTAGGAGAATAAACAATGGTTGTTCCAAAATGAATGTCTTATCGATTCTCATCGATCGTCGTCGAAAGAATTGGAGACCCATCGTGCATTGATGATGATTTTCGGAGCTTTTATCAAAAACACGTTAGCAACGGTTGCTAGAGAAATAAACAACGGAATTGGCTGAAAATTGAACTCGACCGAGATTTTGCGGCGACTAACCTGTGTGCAAAATTTCAGGACGATCGGACAATTCCTTCGAGAGTTATCGTACGACAAAAAAAAGTGCACGTACGTACGTACGTACGTACGTACGTACGTACGTACATACATACAGACATTTTCGGATTTCCATGTTTTTCGACCCGTAGATTACGAAAATCGAGGTCCCGAAGTCCGATTCGGTGGGTCGATTTTTACCCCGTTACAAAGCTTTCACTTTGAGAAAGCAAAATTAGAGTCGCTCTTTTCCTACATGTAATACACAATACTACGTAATGAAAAGGTAACGTATTGCTTTCTCAAAGAGAAAGCTTTGTAACGGGGTAAAAATCGACCCACCGAATCGGACTTCGGGACCTCGATTTTCGAAATCTACGGGTCGAAAAACATGGAAATCCGAAAATGTCTGTATGTATGTACATACGTACGTATGTACGTACGTGCACATTTTTGTCGTACGATAACTCTCGAAGGAATTGTCCGATCGTCCTGAAATTTTGCACACAGGTTAGTCGCCGCAAAATCTCGGTCGAGTTCAATTTTCAGCCAATTCCGTTGTTTATTTCTCTAGCAACCGTTGCTAACGTGTTTTTGATAAAAGCTCCAAAAATCATCATCAATGCACGATGGGTGTCCAATTCTTGCGACGATCGATGAGAATCGATAAGACATTCATTTTGGAACAACCATTGTTTATTCTCCTAGCAACCGTTGATATGGAGATACAAAATTCAGCTTCAGACTGACTTTTTTTTGTCGTACGATAATTTTCGAAGGAATAGTCCGATCGTCCTGAAATTTTGGACACAGGTCGGTCTCCGGCAAATGTGAACCGAGTTCGGTGTTCAGCAACATCCGTTGTTTATTTCCATGGCAACCGTTGCTAGCGTGTTTCCGATAAGTTCCCATATAATTCATGATAAATGATCATTTGGGTTTGTATATTTATGGGATTCTATAACAATCAAAGAGACCTTTCCCGTATAAACCATTGTTGATGTCTCTAGCAACCGGTGTTTATATCCCTTGCAACCGTAACTAGGGAATGGGAAAAGTCAGTTGGAGGTCCATTTTTGGAACTGTAGATGACTAAGAAGTAAGAACATCGAAGCTCCGACATTTACCATAGCAACCATTGTTTACGTCCTTAGCAACCGTTAATATGGAGTGGGAAAAGTCAGTTAGAGATCCATTTTCGGAACTGTTGACGACTAAGAAGTAAGAACACCGAAGCTCGGATATTTACCATAGCAACCGTTGTTCACGTCCTTAGCAACCGTTACTATGGAGTGTGAAAAGTCAGTTGGAGGTCCATTTTCGGAACTGTTGATGACTAAGAAGTAATAACGTCGAAGCTCCGACATTTACCATAGCAACCGTTGTTTACGTCCTTAGCAACCGTTACTATGGAGTGGGAAAAGTCAGTTTGAAGTCCATTTTTGGAACTGTTGGTGACTAAGAAGTAAGAACATCGAAGCTCCGACATTTACCATAGCAACCATTGTTTACGTCCTTAGCAACCGTTACTATGGAGTGAGAAAAGTCAGTTAGAGGTCCATTTTCGAAACTGTTGACGACTAAGAAGTAATAACGTCGAAGCTCCGATATTTACCATAGCAACCGTTGTTTACGTCCTTAGCAACCGTTACTATGGAGTGAGAAAAGTCAGTTAGAGGTCCATTTTCGAAACTGTTGACGACTAAGAAGTAAGAACACCGAAGCTCGGATAATTACCATAGCAACCGTTACTATGGAGTGGAGGAAATGAGTTAGAGGTTCATTTTGCTTTCTCAAAGAGTCGTGATTAAGGCAAGTTGAGTTTCAATTGCAATACTTTGAGAAAGCTTACTGCTGAGGCACTTGGCAGCGGTTTTTTAATTTACTGTGTTTTCAATGATCGTCATTCTTTGTTGTTCAAGTTATATAATTAGTTTTTATGTTTATTATATACTTTACCAGGTGATCAGAAAGACTATAGTAGAAAAATGGTGAGCATTGTAGAAAACTTGCGACCTAAGCTGCTGCTTTCTCAGGCTCCATGACTTCATTTCAAATCTGTACAGCTCGTTGTCGTCGCAGCACTTGGCTATCTTCACCACGTTCTGGTCGTCCCTGCTGCCGGCATAGTTATCGCTGGTGCTGCTCTCGGCAGAATTCCTCGTATTACCTTACAAATCCCGAATACCTCGAACAGCTCCGGAGAAGGAAATACTGATGCCCAGTCGCTGGAAGCACTGGCTAGGTGGCCGGAATAGCAGCGTCGGCGACCATCGAGAGGTGTGCAAGAGACTTTTTTATCAATCCATACTATTCAAATCAGATGAATTACTGAAATTTTTGAAATTTTTTTTTAAATTAATTACCGAGTTTGATTATTTAGGCAATTGACTAAACCGATATAATTGGGTATAACCGACATCAAGGGTCGCGTGGTACAATATGGCTTCCATATCGGATCTTTTGCCTATGCTAAACTGCAGGCAGAGGATCCGATATCTGCGCCATGTTTACCCCACCACCGACAATGTGACTCCCCAATATCGGGAGTCACAATAGGACGACCAATTTAAAGTTTTTCATGAGAAAATCGAGGACTTCAACATTGATTGCCTTATACTTATAGGCCAGACTGCGCCACTTAAGTCGCGTGAACGGCTAAAACAGCGTCTCGCCACCTAGTGGCCATAGAAAGAAGCCAGAGCTGATTGGGATGTTATTTCCACATTTTGTATAGAAACGTTTCTAATTAATTAATGATTAATCTATGACACTTCAGGGTACATCGTAAAGCTACTGTCAAAATTTGGAGGCGATTGGTTCAGTAGTTTTGGAGATTTTTGCGAACATACAAACAAACTTTTCCTATTCATATAACTCTCTATATTAAAAGCCAGACCGCCGCCGCCGCCGCCGCCGTGGGAAATTTTGACCCCCAAGTTGCCCCCCCAAGTTGCCCCCTTAGTTGCCCCCCTTGAATGCCCCATTAGTTGCCCCCCAAGTTGCCCCCCTTAGTTGCCCTGCCCCCTTAGTTGCCCCCCATTTTTCACCCTCTTTTCCACTCTTTTTTCACCCCATTTTTCACCCTCTTTTTCCACCCATTTTTTCACCTTTTTTACCCCATTTTTCACCCTCTTTTTCCACCCACTTTTCCACCTTTTTTCACCCATTTTGCTTTCTTAAAGAGAAAGCTTTGTAATGGGGCAAAAATCGACCCACCGAATCAGACCTCGGGACCTCGATTTTCGTGATCTACGGGTCGAAAAACATGGAAATCCAAAAGTGTCTGTATGTATGTATGTGTGTGTGTGTGTGTGTGTGTGTGCGTCCCGTTTTTTTTTCGTCCACGATAACTCTCGAAGGAATGGTCCGATCGTCCTGAAATTTTGCACACAGGTTAATCGCGGCAAAATCTCGGGCGAGTTCAATTTTCAGCGAAATCCGTTGTTTATTTCCTTAGCAACCGTTGTTAAGGTGTCTATTTTTTCGTTTCTTTCGTCCACGATAACTCCCGAAGGAATGATCCGATCGTCTTGAAATTTTGCACACCGGTTAGTTGTGACAAGATCTAGTCCGAGTTAAATTTTCAGCAAAATCCGTTGGTTATTTCCCTAGCAACCGTTCCTAACGTGTTTTCTCACAAATCCTTATGAGTGCTCATTGGGGCAAGCCGGAAAATCAGTTTTAAGTCACACTCGATGGCCAAGGACACTGAATTGTTGTATTTGCTCCATAGCAACGGTTGTTTACCTCCCTAGCAACAGTTACGAAGGTTGGAAATCATTAATTTATGACCCATTTCCATCATTTTCGACGGCAAAGGACACAAAATCTTCCCAATTAGCTCCTTAGCAACCGTTGTTTACCGCCCTAGCAACCGTTGCTAAGGGAACGAAAAATTCATGTAAGTTTCGTTTCCAGTATTTTCAACGTGCTATAGATAAAATTGGGAAAATTTGGTGTCTTTTGCCGTCGAAAATGATCAAAATAGATTTTGAATTGATCATTTCCAACCTCAGCCGCCGAAAATGATCAAAATGAGTCTTCAAGTTTGCTAAATACAGACTTAAGGGCAGGATGGATCGATTTTAACCACCATTAAACCGTATGACAGTCACAAGATGAATTGATCGAAAAATTAAGCAGGTCCAAATGTCTCGCATCGTGTATAACCTAGAACCGTTTGCTTTGTTGCATTTGATCAAATAATAAGAGAGCCCGGGCAGACATCAACAGTCGCGACAAAGTTTGGTCAATTGAAAAAGAACGACACTTTACACAGTCACGAAGATACGAATTGAACTGATTAAATAATATTTTTGTAATTTTTGAAAAATAAATGATAGTATCTACGCTAGTGGAATGGTGAAAATACAGGTTTGGGATGCGTTTGTGGGTGATGTTGAAGCCTCTTTGAGAAAGCATACTGCTAAGGCACTTGGCAGCGGTTTTTTCACCTTTTTCTCACCCTATTTTTCACCCTCTTTTTCCACCTATTTTTCCACCTTTTTTTCACCCTTTTTATCACCTTTTTTCACCCCATTTTTCACCCTCTTTTTCCACCCATTTTTCCACCTTTTTTTCACCCATTTTTTTCACCTCCTTTTCCCCTCCCTTTTTTTCACCCCCCTTTTTTCACCCTTTTTCTCACCCCCCTTTTTTCACCCTTTTTTATCCCTCTTTCCAACCCTTTTTTCCACCCTTTTTTCCACCTTTTTTTCCATCTTTTTTTTCACCCCTTTTTTCACCTCTTTTTTCCCCCTTTTCTCCACCTTTTTTTCCACCTTTTTTTCCACCTCTTTTTTCACCTCTTTTTTCACCCTTCAATGAGAATCGAAGAGAATCGATGAGATATTTCCCATAGCAACCACTGTTGATATCCTTAGCAACCGTTGCTTCGAAAGTTGGAAACCCAATTTTAAGTTACACTCGATGACCAAGAAAACTGAATTGTTATATTTGCTCCATAGCAACCGTTGTTTACCTCCCTAGCAACCATTGCGAAGGTTGGAAATGATCAATCTATGACCCATGTCCATAATTTTCGATTGCAAAGGACACAAAATTTTCCCACTTAGCTCCTCAGTAACCGTTGTTAAACGCCCTAGCAACCGTTGCCAAGGGAAAGAAAAAGTAAGTTTCGTTTCCAGTATTTTCAACTGCACAGGATACAAAATCTCCGTTTTACCCATAGCAACCATTGTTTACGTGTCTAGAAACCGTTGCTGCAGTAGAAGGAAAGGACTAAATATTATTTTGGACAAGTTTTTTTTCAATATAAATCCACTTATTCGTCGAAATTACCGTTTATTTACATCCCTAGCAACCGTTGTTTTGGAAGCTGGAAAAACAGTTTTAAGTCACACTCGATGGCCAGAGGCACTAAATTGTTATATTTGTTCCATAGCAATCGTTTTTTACCTCCCTAGCAACCATTACGAAGGTTGGAAATTATCAATTCATGACCTATTTCCATCATTCTCTACGGCAAAGGACACAAAATCTTCCCAATTAGCTTTTCAGTAACCGTTGTTTACCGCCCTAGCAACCGATGCTAAGGGAAAGAAAAATTCACGTAAGTTTCGTTTCCAGTATTTTCAACTGCACAGGATACAAAATCTCCATTTTACCCATAGCAACTATTGTTTACGTGTTTAGCAACCATTGCAATCTTACTCAAAATCTGCTGCTGAAAATCTGAAATGGAACACGCGGAATACCCAAACCAAAAAATATGATCTAGCACATGTCACTATTAACCTAAAGTTAAACCCACTATTAATCTGAAAACCGCTGCCAAGTGCCTTAGCAGTATGCTTTCTCAAAGAGGCTTCAACATCACCCACAAACGCGTCCCAAACCTGTATTTTCACCTTTCCACTAGCGTAGATACTATCATCAATTTTTCAAAAATTACAAAAAAATTATTTAATCAATTCAATTCGTATCTTTGTGACTGTGTAAAGTGTCGTTCTTTTGCTTTCTCAAAGAGAAAGCTTTGTAACGGGGTAAAAATCGACCCACCGAATCGGACTTCGGGACCTCGATTTTCGTAATCTACGGGTCGAAAAACATGGAAATCCGAAAATGTCTGTATGTATGTACGTACGTACGTACGTACGTATGTATGTACGTACGTACGTACGTACGTACGTGCACTTTTTTTTGTCGTACGATAACTCTCGAAGGAATTGTCCGATCGTCCTGAAATTTTGCACACAGGTTAGTCGCCGCAAAATCTCGGTCGAGTTCAATTTTCAGCCAATTCCGTTGTTTATTTCTCTAGCAACCGTTGCTAACGTGTTTTTGATAAAAGCTCCAAAAATCATCATCAATGCACGATGGGTCTCGAATTCTTTCGACGATCGATGAGAATCGATAAGACATTCATTTTGGAACAACCATTGTTTATTCTCCTAGCAACCGTTGCTATGGAGATACAAAATTTAGCTTCAGACTGACTTTTTTTTTTGTCGTACGTTAATTTTCGAAGGAATGGTCCGATCGTCCTGAAATTTTGCACACAGGTCGGTCACCGGCAGATGTGAACCGAGTTCGGTCTTCAGCAACATCCGTTGTTTGATTCCATGGCAACCGTTGCTAGCGTGTTTTCGATAAGTTCCCATATAATTCATGATAAATGATCATTTGGGTTTGTATATTTATGGGATTCTATAACAATCAAAGAGACCTTTCCCGTATAAACCATTGTTGATGTCTCTAGCAACCGGTGTTTATATCGGTTGCAACCGTAACTAGGGAATGGGAAAAGTCAGTTGGAGGTTCATTTTTGGAACTGTTGATGACTAAGAAGTAAGAACATCGAAGCTCCGACATTTACCATAGCAACCGTTGTTTACGTCCTTAGCAACCGTTACTATGGAGTGGGAAAAGTCAGTTAGAGGTCTATTTTCGGAACTGTTGACGACTAAGAAGTAAGAACACCGAAGCTCGGATATTTACCATAGCAACCGTTACTATAGAGTGGAGGAAATGAGTTAGAGGTTCATTTTGCTTCCTCATAGAGTGGTGATTAATGCAAGTTGAGGTTCAATTGCAATACTTTGAGAAAGCATACTGCTGAGGCACTTGGCAGCGGTTTTTCAATTGACCAAACTATGTTGCGAGTGTTGATATCTGACCGGGCTCCAAACTGTTCTAGGTTCTACACGATGCGAGACATTTCGTCGCTTGGGAGGAAGAACATTCCATTTCAGAAACTTGCTATAAAAAGTTCCATTTCAGAAACTTTCTATAAACAGTGCCGTTTCAGATTGACAAGTATAGAAAGTGCCATTTCAGAAAAATTCTATAAAAAGTGCCATTTCGGAAAATTTCTATAAAACGTGCCATTTCAGGAGAAATTTTTTCCCTCGGAGTTTTTCCGACTTTGGGGATGATGTCGTATGCATGTATCTGTATGTACATGTGTGTATGTGTGTGTGTACACGTCTGAAAATGACAACTTGATCCCACGTCGAGACGTGATACTCTGAAAGTGAACTATTTACATTACATATTTTCTTCATTGATGGATTTGGATGAAAATTGGTATTTTTACGTTTTTGAGGTCGCTGATTACGAATCCGACCTCAGATTTAAAAAATTCGAATTAGAGCCTCTAAGATCACCTAAAAAAAATTTGAAAAGGTACTGGATTTTGATGAAAGTTGGTATGCATGGGTTTTTGAGTTTGCTGATCACGAATCCGGCCTCAAATTTTGGAAATTCAAATTAGAGCCTCTAAGATCACCTGATAAAAACTTGGAAAAGAATGGAATTTTGTTGAAAATTAGTATACATGGGATTTCGAGGTCACTGATTACGAATCTGACATCAAATTTAAAAAATTCAAATTAGAGCCTCTAAGATCACCTGACAAAAATTTGGAAATAAATGGAATTTTATTGAAAATTAGTATACATGGGATTTTGAGGTCGCTGATTACGAATCCGGCCTTAGATTTTGAAAATTAAAATCAGAGCCTCTAAAATCACCTGACAAAAATTTGGAAAGATAGTGGATTTTGATGAAAATTAGAATACGTGGGTTTTTGAGGTCACTGATTACGAATCCGACCTCAGATTTTGAAAATTTATTATAAATATTCAAAAATTGGATTATACCGTTTCCATAAGATGCGAATGAGCATCTGAACACCATATGACAAAGCCAGAAAAACATACGAATTCTACTGTATTATACTGTTTTAACCATTGATTGACTCCCAAAAAACCCTCATATAATAATTTTCATCAAGACTCAGGGTATTTTCTCGAATGGTCTATATTGGGTCTTAGAAATCTGAGGCCGGATTCGTAATCAGTGACCTCAAAAACCCATATATACTAATTTACAACAAAGTTCCATTTTTTTCAAATTTTTGTGAGGTGATCTTAGAGGCTCGATCTAATTTGAATTTTCAAAATCTGAGGTCGGATTCGTAATCAGTGACCTCAAAAACCCACGTACGTTTTTCACCTCTTTTTTCACCCTTCAATGAGAATCGAAGAGAATCGATGAGATATTTCCCATAGCAACCACTGTTGATATCCTTAGCAACCGTTGCTTCGAAAGTTGGAAACCCAATTTTAAGTTACACTCGATGACCAAGAAAACTGAATTGTTATATTTGCTCCATAGCAATCGTTGTTTACCTCCCTAGCAACCATTGCGAAGGTTGGAAATGATCAATCTATGACCCATGTCCATAATTTTCGATTGCAAAGGACACAAAATTTTCCCACTTAGCTCCTCAGTAACCGTTGTTAAACGCCCTAGCAACCGTTGCCAAGGGAAAGAAAAAGTAAGTTTCGTTTCCAGTATTTTCAACTGCACAGGATACAAAATCTCCGTTTTACCCATAGCAACCATTGTTTACGTGTCTAGAAACCGTTGCTGCAGTAGAAGGAAAGGACTAAATATTATTTTGGACAAGTTTTTTTTCAATATAAATCCACTTATTCGTCGAAATTACCGTTTATTTACATCCCTAGCAACCGTTGTTTTGGAAGCTGGAAAAACAGTTTTAAGTCACACTCGATGGCCAGAGGCACTAAATTGTTATATTTGTTCCATAGCAATCGTTTTTTACCTCCCTAGCAACCATTACGAAGGTTGGAAATTATCAATTCATGACCTATTTCCATCATTCTCTACGGCAAAGGACACAAAATCTTCCCAATTAGCTTTTCAGTAACCGTTGTTTACCGCCCTAGCAACCGATGCTAAGGGAAAGAAAAATTCACGTAAGTTTCGTTTCCAGTATTTTCAACTGCACAGGATACAAAATCTCCATTTTACCCATAGCAACTATTGTTTACGTGTTTAGCAACCATTGCAATCTTACTCAAAATCTGCTGCTGAAAATCTGAAATGGAACACGCGGAATACCCAAACCAAAAAATATGATCTAGCACATGTCACTATTAACCTAAAGTTAAACCCACTATTAATCTGAAAACCGCTGCCAAGTGCCTTAGCAGTATGCTTTCTCAAAGAGGCTTCAACATCACCCACAAACGCGTCCCAAACCTGTATTTTCACCTTTCCACTAGCGTAGATACTATCATCAATTTTTCAAAAATTACAAAAAAATTATTTAATCAATTCAATTCGTATCTTTGTGACTGTGTAAAGTGTCGTTCTTTTTCAATTGACCAAACTATGTTGCGAGTGTGTTGATATCTGACCGGGCTCTCTTATTATTTGATCAAATGCAACAAAGCAAACTGTTCTAGGTTCTACACGATGCGAGACATTTGGACCTGCATAATTTTTCGATCAGTTCATCTTGTGACTGTCATACGGTTAAATGGCGGTCAAAATCGATCCGCACTGCCCTTAAGTCCGTATTTAGCACACTTGAAGACTCATTTTGATCATTTTCGACGGCAAAAGACATCAAATTTTCCCAATCTTCTCTATAGTACGTTGAAAATACTGGAAACGAAACTTACATCAATTTTTTTCATCATTAGCAACGGTTGCTAGGGCGGTGAACAACGGTTGCTAAGGAGCTAATTGAGAAGATTTTGTTCTTTGCCGTCGAAAATGATGGAAATAGGTCTTAAATTATTAATTTCCAACCTTCATAACGGTTGCTAGGGAAGTAAACAACGGTTGCTATGAAGAAAATAGAACAATTCAGTGTCCTTGGCCATCGAGTGTGACTTAAAACTGATTTTCCGGCTTGCTCCAATGAGCACTCATAAGGATTTGTGAGAAAACACGTTAGAAACGGTTTCAGCAAGATCGGACGATTCCTTCGAAAGTTATCCTAGACAAAAGAAACGAAAAATTTTACACCTTAGCAACGGTTGCTAGAGAAATAAACAACGGATTTTGCTGAAAATTGAACTCGGCCGAGATTTTGCCGCGACTAACCTGTGTGCAAAATTTCAAGAAGATCGGACCATTTCTTCGAGAGTTATCGTGGACGAAAAAAAACGTTACACACATACATACATACATACATACATACATACAGACACTTTTGGATTTCCTTGTTTATCGACCCGTAGATTACGAAAATCGAGGTCCCGAGGTTTGATTCGGTGGGTCGATTTTTGCCCCATTACAAAGCTTTCTCTTTGAGAAAGCAAAAACAAACGTTTAACATGACACACGGGGGGTTGGCGAGCGAAGCGAGCAGGGGGGTACCCCCCTAGTAATAGTAAGAGTAAGATAAGATATATATATATATATATATACTATTATATAAAAGGACAGCCTGTTTTTTTGTGGCCGCTAATCTCAAAAACTACTGAACCGATTTTCATGAAATTTTGATACTTGATTCTTGACCACTCCAGGCATGTTTATGGATATGTGGCATCTTAAAATTTTGAGTAGAAACCGAGAAATAGACAATGCATTTTTCTGTGGTGAGGGTAATCGACCAAGTACCATGGCGCGCCAGTAGATGGCGAGGCGTTGAGTCGCACGTGTATAAGGTATAGTGCGGCGCTCTCTTGCAAGAGAGTCAGCGTTCTATTGGCTATATACACTGAGAGAAAAACTACGGGACTGTACCGAGCGCCACCCTACGGTATAGCTCCGTAGCGTCTCACTACGGAAGTATAGCGTCGAATTCACGGTACAGTCTCATCGCCACTACGCTATACCCCCGTACACTATGCCTACGCTACGTTCCCGTATGGACGCTCGGTGTTTTTGCGAGCGTCCCTACGGTCTGAGAGCGAGCACGTGTATGGCTATACGTCTGACTCGACCGCGCATGCTCGAATATATGCATACAATAGTATATAATATAACTGTACTATATTCATCACATTGTGTTTGAAATATGAAATGAAATGAGTTAACTAATTTAACAGTAAATTTTTAAGTGACAAATTGAAATTAATGAATTCACCAAATACTTGAAAAACTTGAAATTTATTTATGTAATTACAAAGGTTTCGTTAAATCTATGAAAAAACTGCACAGAGCTACTCTGTATAAAGTTACTACGTCGTTTAAACATTATGTCTAGTTGCGATTAACCCATTAAAAACCAGGCAAAACCTGGCAGAGATATCGAGAAACGAACTATGCCATCTTTTGCATAACCGAAAAAAAAATACCCGTGTTTTTTCTTTTGTCGATTACAATTGTTTATAACAAATTATTTAAACAAATAACCCAAAATTTCGTAATTTTGCAAAACTGAACGCGGATATCGATTCCACGGGCAAAAACACGACAAAAACCTATGTAACGTTTTTTTGTCAGAGTTCAATTTGTTAGTGTAAAATGAGGATAAACAATCGTACTCTGGGAAGGGGGCATTGACCATGCCAAATACCATGCAAAATCTGGCAGAGATATCGAGAAACGAACTACGCCATCCTTTGCATAACCAAAAATAAAAGTACCCGTGTTTTTTCTTTTGTCGATTACAATTTTTTATAACAAATTATTGAAACGAATAACTAAAAATGTCGTATTTTTGCAAAACTGAAACTGAACTGTTCCTGTTTTAGACTAACAAATTGAACTCTAACAAAAAACCGCTGCCAAGTGCCTTAGCAGTATGCTTTCTCAAAGAGGCTTCAATATCACCCACAAACGCTTCCCAAACCTGTATTTTCACCTTTCCAATACCGTAGATACTATCATCTATTTTTCAAAAATTACAAAAAAATTATTTAATCAATTCAATTCGTATTTGGTGACTGTGTAAAGTGTCGTTCTTTTCCAATTGACCAAACTTTGTCGCGAGGGTTGATGTCTGCCCGGGCTCTCTTATTATTTGATCAAATGCAACAAAGCAAACGGTTCTAGGTTCTACACGATGCGAGATATTTGGACCTGCATAATTTTTCGATCAATTCATCTTGTGACTGTCATACGGTTTAATGGTGGTCAAAATCGATCCGGTCCGTATTTAGCACACTTGAAGACTCATTTTGATCATTTTCGAGGGCAAAAGACACCAAATTTTTCCAATTTTCTCTATAGCATGTTGAAAATATTGGAAACGAAACTTACATGAATTTTTCTTCCCCTTAGCAACGGTTGCTAGGGCGGTAAACAACGTTGCTAAGGAGCTAATTGGGAAGATTTTGTGTCCTTTGCCGTCGAAAATGATGGAAATAGGTCATAAATAAATGATTTCCAACCTTCCTAACTGTTGCTAGGGAGGTAAACAACCGTTGCTATGGAGCAAATACAACAATTCAGTGTCCTTGGCCATCGAGTGTGACTTGAAACTGATTTTCCGACTTGCCCCAATGAGCACTCATAAGGATTTGTGAGAAAACACGTTAGGAACGGTTGCTAGGGAAATAACCGACGGATTTTGCTGAAAATTGAACTCGGACTAGATCTTGTCACAACTAACCGGTGTGCAAAATTTCAGGACGATCGGACCATTCCTTCGAGAGTTATCGTGGACGAAAAAAAACGGGACGCACACACACACACACACACACACACACACACACACACACACACACACACACACACATACATACATACAGACACTTTTGGATTTCCATGTTTTTCGACCCGTAGATCACGAAAATCGAGGTCCCGAGGTCTGATTCGGTGGGTCGATTTTTGCCCCATTACAAAGCTTTCTCTTTGAGAAAGCAAAACGTTACATAGGTTTTTGTCGTGTTTTTGCCCGTGGAATCGATATCCGCGTTCAGTTTTGCAAAATTACGAAATTTTGGGTTATTTGTTTAAATAATTTGTTATAAACAATTGTAATCGACAAAAGAAAAAACACGGGTATTTTTTTTCGGTTATGCAAAAGATGGCATAGTTCGTTTCTCGATATCTCTGCCAGGTTTTGCCTGGTTTTTAATGGGTTAATCGCAACTAGACATAATGTTTAAACGACGTAGTAACTTTATACAGAGTAGCTCTGTGCAGTTTTTTCATAGATTTAACGAAACCTTTGTAATTACATAAATAAATTTCAAGTTTTTCAAGTATTTGGTGAATTCATTAATTTCAATTTGTCACTTAAAAATTTACTGTTAAATTAGTTAACTCATTTCATTTCATATTTCAAACACAATGTGATGAATATAGTACAGTTATATTATATACTATTGTATGCATATATTCGAGCATGCGCGGTCGAGTCAGACGTATAGCCATACACGTGCTCGCTCTCAGACCGTAGGGACGCTCGCAAAAACACCGAGCGTCCATACGGGAACGTAGCGTAGGCATAGTGTACGGGGGTATAGCGTAGTGGCGACGAGACTGTACCGTGAATTCGACGCTATACTTCCGTAGTGAGACGCTACGGAGCTATACCGTAGGGTGGCGCTCGGTACAGTCCCGTAGTTTTTCTCTCAGTGTAGGAGAGATTGAAAATGAGCTCAGCATGTTTCTGGGGATCTTTCGTATCCCAGTCCCCTGCTGCCAAATAATTTTGGTAACAATGCCGAGGCCCAGAAGTAACATTAGGCGGTGCACAATTAGATCCAGACGAACGCAATCCGTTCGTCAGGGTCGAATAATTAAATCCCCGTTAATAGTATGTGGAATATCTGCTTTTGAATATGATCCAACAGAAAATTACGCTTATATAGAAAATATTGAAGTTGGATCTATGAATAAAGTATGTGACAAGTGTCAAGCCATAAAGTGGCCAGATGAAGCTCCTGGATTGTGCTGTTCTGGTGGAAAAATTAATCTTCCTGCTGTTGAAGAGCCACCAGAACCTCTCAAAAGTCTTCTTTCAGAGAACCGCTCTGATTCCCACATTTTTTGGCCTATTTAAGGAAGTATAATACACTGTTTCAAATGACTTCATTTGGAGCTAACGAAATTCGAGAAGGAAATTTTAGGCCAACTTTCAAAATTCAAGGGCAAGTATATCATAGTATTGGGAGTTTATTGCCTCTTGGGGGTGGAGATTTTCAGTTTGCTTCAGAACTTCTAAAAATTGGAGATGGGAAAGTATCAAATGAAAATGATTACATAAATATTGATAGAAAAGTAGAAACGACTGTTAATATAGTCATGGACCTGATTTCTAAAGTCTATCCAGAAATTGAAAATCTCTCTGACAAACCTTAAAATTGGTTATGCGAAAGGGCAATTATAACTCCTCGAAACGCTACCGCTCATAATATTAATAATAGTATTTTTGGAAAGTTAGATGGAGAAATACGACATTGTCATTCTATCGATACAGTGATCAACATTGATAAAGTTGTACACTACCCTCAAGAATTTCTGAATTCTTGATCCTTCAGGCTTTCTACCTCATGATTCAAAATTGAAAATTAGTCCTCCAATAATGCTATTACGCAATCTAAATCGTCCCAATTTATGTAATGGCACAAGGTTGCAAATTAAAATTATGCGGGAAAATATAATCAAAGCAACTATTCTTACAGAACCTGCTGGAGAAACAGTATTCATACCTCGCATACCTATGATTCCATCAAACTTACTATTCCAATTCAAACGATTACAATTTCCTGGGGAACTTTCTTTTGCCTTGACGATCAACAAATCTCAAGGACAGACTTTTAAGTACGTAGGGATAGATTTGCAAACAGAATATTTTTCACGCGGCCAATTGTATGTTGCTCTTCCACAGACAGGGGTTGCACGTAAATAATCCATATTAATTCCCCAAAATTCAAAAACTAAGAACGCCGTTTATCCAAAATTTCCAATTCTCAGAGGATACATGGAAAATACAACTCCAAGGATTACAAAATATCAAATTAATCAAAGTTTACAAATGAATACATATTATACGAGTTTTTCAACAATAAATGAGAGTAATAATATTTCGAACTCAATACACATATTCGCGGGCGAAGCCGCGACGGGGGACGCTAGTAACATATATAATTTTGGTTGATTATCAATCTCGCTATCGCTAACAGGAAATGGACCTTGTATCGTAGATTTATTCACAGGTTTTTCATATACCATTACGCATACTTTGAATAACTGAGCGAAAACACCTATTTCATAATCCGTTCCGAATTCGCCATCTTTGCTCATTATACTATAATAATGTTTAGCATCAGAATATTTATCATTGTCTCCACACGTATCATAAAGAAGGCTACATTTTTCATCCCAATTTGAAATTGTATAGTCGACGATTTTCTGCCTTACGATGCCACGTTTATTCTGATATTTGTAAATGTAATGGGCAAAACATCTGTATAGACAATTCCCATCTTTTGATATATTAACAATTTTGAATGTTCGACCTATCACATTAATAGTAGTCTCATTAGAGGATTTATTACATTTCTTTTTGGAGGTATGTTTGAGATGTTTGCTTACAGCAGATTCGATATTTCCTCATTCAGGATACTGTCTTCCTTATCAGATTGCAATGTCAATGATTGTCGAACCATTGATTTCAATTTCGAATTTTTCGCATTCCATTCAAGTCGTAATTGATTTTCAAATTTCTTATCGAATTTTAAATGTAACGCTGCTGCAACCTGAAATTAACAATGATTACGATAAACTGTATTGATTCTTTATATTCCTACTATTGTTTGCGCCTATTAGGAAATATTAAATTTCTGACTCATGATATTGAAGTGCCAAGTGAACTAGCATGTATACTTTATTCTCATTATATTACAAATTCTCATTTTGACAACATAATCGAACAAGAAAAGATCAAAACGATGAGTCACTTTTTTTTTTTTTTATTTATTTAGGCAATTTTAATCTCTGATGAGATTATTTTGCTACATCTTGGTTAGCATTGATGAGTCACTTGTTCTCAATTTATATAAAAAATAATTTTTAAGACTAATTTTAAAGCGTTAAAAATAATGTTATTTAATGTTTTTACGAGATGTCACATTTATTACACATGAAGAAATATCGCACTGATGGGGCAGCTCCAGTTTCTTGCGGTGCGCCAGCGCTGTTATGCCTTCTTCGCATTGGATCGGATCGAACGATCACTGTGAAAGCGTACTCGAATTCACGATTGATCCTCGAAAACTAATATCTCGGCATCTCAGTTGCTGGTGCTCGGAAACACTTGAAAAATGTTGAGCTCACTCGACAAAACCGTCTAGACACTGAGAACGTTTCGCACTGGACAGAAAGTTTGATTTTTTCATAAAAAATAATATTAATCGAATCAACCAATTTTCAACTTCAACGAGAAAAAGTAAGTGAGAGAAAACATCTTGCGACAAATTTGGTTATTTATGTTCCAAGAATCCGTAGACCAAATTTCAGATCAATCGGACGAAAATGACCATAGTTAAGTATGAACGGAGAAAGATATTTTGTCCTTTGATAACTCTGGTGATTTTTGGCGGATTGATCTAAAATATCGTCTACGAGTTCTTCGAACATAAGTAACCAACTTTGTTGCGAGAAATTTTCCGTCACTCGGTTTTTCTTAACGACTTTTTATCGTCAAAATAGAAAATCAGTTAGTTTCGATTGGTATTTTTTTATATTATAAAACAATGTGATTTTCCACCCAATGGCATAATCTATTCAGCATACCTACGGTTTACCAAAAAATCTCTAAATTTTTCGAATAATTTTGAACGATACCAGCTCAGATACCGTGATTTTAGTTTTTCGAGACGCGGTTATGAATTGAGATTTCTTTCGCAGAGCCCTTTCATTCCACAATTCACGGAGAGAAGATATTAAATAAGCACGTAATAAGTGCTATGCGTGTATGTAATTCGCGCCGACGGTTTGGCGAAAAATACGCGCAGTTCGCGGTGAAGTCGCGCGAGTTGAGCACCAGAATTGAAGCACGCACCGCACAGCAGTGTGACCGAACCAAAGATCACCACTACGCGCCGGCCGACTACGGCGTGGACATGATTTCCAACTTTGACGACGAAAAGTGTGTGAGGAAAGTCGAGGGACCGAATACTTCTCGCTTCGAAACTGGTCATTAGTTTTCGATGAATTTTTAAACCAAATTTCAGATCAATCGAACGAAAGTTACCTGATTTATGAATGGAAAAATAAAATCTGTATTAATTATGTTACCGCTACGTCACAGCGTCACTAAAAATGTTCTCTCTCCATAACTCTGTTAGTTTCAGTCTGATTAATCTGAAATTTGGCTTGCGAATTCTTTGAATACCAATGACCAGCTTTGTCGCAGAAAGTTTATTTACGCTTGACTCTCCTCACACACTTTTTATCGTTAAAAAGTTTAAGATAAGATGTTTTGATTTATTCTTTTTCCCTCGAGAAATCAAACTTTTTTACCAATGAATTCACATTATCAGCATCGCTAGGGTTTTCCGCGTATACTCAAAAATTTTCAGTTGATTCCGAGCAATAGTAGCTGAGATACCGCGATTTCGGTTTTTGAAAAAGATAGGCTCAATTGTCAACTCGCAAGTGGTTTTGTTGACACTGCGAGGCGGTGCGCTGTCTCCGCGCAGCCGGCTGCGTGTAAGATGTTTTTTTTCGGACAACGAATGTGCCGTGATGCGCATCTGAGACGCTGTTTTGACGCAATAGTATACTATATATATATATATATATATAAGCTCTCCGCGACATAGCTATAGAGATATATGTGATATCTCTATGGACATAGCACGTCTGTTGTGCGTGAGGTTAGGGTATACGCATATGGAGATGCCTGAACTCTTAACAGCATGTTTAACGTGCACGCAAAGACTAACGCTGCCCCAGCGCGATATTTTTCCAGATTGTGCCCGTTTTTGAACGACCAAATGAAACTGATTGAATATTCCGGTCTTTTTATAGAACTAAGTTACAATAATAATATATGATACGTGAATATTTCAAGTCTCGATTTCAAGTTTTGATTAACGTTTAAGTCAGAAATTTAATATTTCTAATAAGAATTTATACTATTTCGTTACACAGTATATTAATTACCTTGCGACTGAAAGAGATCACTCCCGGCTTGACTAGATCTACATCGTCAATATTCCCAACGAGCTTAGCAATTACCTTTGCTTTAGTTTTCAGAGATTGGTCTCCGAGCTTTTTAAAAACCATACTTCTAATATTGAACCGATTGACTAGACAGAAAATAAACAATAATCGAGAATAAACTTTGAAAAAGACTCAAGAAGAAAAGAAATCTCAAATTAGATTTATAGGCCAGTGGTAACCGACATATAGCGCCCAAGTATATAGCGTCTATATAGCCCCTCGCCTATATAGCGTCTTGCCGGCTTTGTTATTGTTTTGGATTCGCAAGAAAGCGAATTACACTGTCAACTACACTGAACTGTAAACTTACACTGTCTGCTTTTTATCTGAAGTAGCAGAGTAGCAGAATTGAAAAACATGCTCGCAAATTCGTCGAAACATTCTCTATAATCGTACTTTTATACTTCGTATTTTCCTTTGGAACAGCTTAAGCAAAGAAGATAGACCTGGGTAGAAGAACCGAGTCCCATGCCAAAGTGTCACCTGCTAAGTTAGTTCATCACCCCTACAATGTGGCGCGGCGATCGAATTCTATATATATAATGTCAGGGGTACTTTGTACCGTGAGGCTCCCTATTTCAGCAAACATTATGATGTCTTATACATAGCGCCGGCAAAGCATACAGCAGCGTAGCTGAGCAGCCGACGAGCCGAAAAGGTAAGAGTGATTGATTGATTGATAATCGATTTATTTATGCCAAAGCCAATTTGTCCGAATGGCAATAAGTAGCATAATACATTAGTTACATAAATTAAAGTAAATACAAATGATACAAATATAAACTAAAAAAAATATACGGTACAGTTGCGCAGATCAGAGCAATTTCGATATAACAAAGAGATATATAAACAATCGTAACTTAGTATACAACTATCGACTGTTCATGCTCTAACAAGTTTACAAACAACGCCGTTTTGAATGACTAACGTGCTTTTTAATCTGAACGGGCAACGAGTCCCATAGCCGCATTGCTCTTATAAAAAATGAATCCTTGTAAGTAGTGGTCCTCATCTTGGGGTAAACAAAATTTAATGGATTCTCTGTGCGTTTAGATCTACGGTAATTATTATTTATTAGGTTGAATCTTTCATAAAGATATGTTGATTTCACGAGTGAGAGGATCTTGTATGTCAGCATTCCGGTGAAATAATCGCGTTGATTTCCCAGAGATAGCCATTTAAGCTGAGCATACAAGGGTTGTAATTCCGAGTCGCGCCTTGAATTAAAAATAAATCGGACGGCTACATTACATAATTTCAGTAACTTAACTGCTAAGTAACCAGACATACCATTGTAGGCGCAAGAGGCATAATCAAAATGTCGGATGACAAGTGCGCTGACTATTCTCGATTTGAGGCCGACAGATAAGTTTTTACCTCTATGACGAAGACGGTATAAAGTACCTTCGAACGAATAGTGGAAATATACGCATTCCATGTAAGGACATCTGAAAAGACGCCCAAATTTTTCACGCTTCTGGATTAAAGAATAAATGATGAGCCAACCTGGATACGACGCAGGGAATTTCTGTCAATGAGAATATGATTTTGGATAGATGCAAACAGAATCGCTTGTGTTTTCTGCACGTTCAGAGATAGTCCAAAACTAGTTGCCCAGGCTACACGGAAAAAAAAATGTGCGTGGACGCACTGCCGCCCCCCGGCAGTCGCGGCACTGCTGGGTACTAACAGCTGAACCACTGCTTCGCCGAGCAGTCATTTCGTAACGGCCAAAAGCAGTCCATACGATATCATACGTTTGACGTTTACGTGCCACAAGTTTATCCGGACATTGGTTGCGGTTATTAATAATTGTTCAATAGGATATAGGACGTCTATACTGGAGTGGACTTTGAGTAAGTGAAAAATATTTGTATTAGTGTACATATTCATGTAGTTGTGTTATAAAATAACCTAACCTGGCTGTTTGTATATATTTATGTTTCTTTTGCTTGGTATACTACAGTTAAGTGGTGTTGATGGTTTTAATCCCGCATGGACAAAACGCTTCAAATTGTATAATATACTAATATTATACAAAATAACGATGAACCATACTAACAATGAATTTGAAAATGGTTTGGAGAAACCAAATTCAGTTATCCATACTAATCAAGATCCAATAAACCCTGCATTGTTGTCACCTGTATTGGACCCCAATACTCCATCTGAGTTACATGTAGAGCATGTTTCAAGTGAAAATATTATTGTCGATGGAGAATATTCATTCAACAATGACAGTATTCTGTCATATAATTCAGACATAAACATGTCTTATACTGACTTGCCAGTTATTATTGCTTCAAATCATTCATCCGCTATTCACTCAAGTATGATAAATATTGTTTTATCAATGTTTTGCTTGATGTCAACATATAATTATTGTATGTGTTTCAATATATTTAGATTCACATGTTCACTTTGAAGAAAATAATGGAGAGAGTATTGAAAGAAGTTTGTGTTTATCAAATGGTAGTTTTTCCACAAGTTTAAGAGAACTTTCATTCATAGACTCAGGTCAACAGTCTGCACTTTCAGCAGAGCAACAGAGTACGAATGAACATTTGTTACTTAATTTCAATCAATATCATATCACCCGGATAGCTATAATTTAATTTTCTTCAAATAGATTCATCCTGTAATGAACAAAATAGTGAGAAAGTACCTCTTACAGAAAATGTTGTATATTACAATCTAAAATCATGCTACAGAGGTTGCTTTTTGATGAAAATCTACAATGATTGGTTCAATAAGAGAACAACAGTTGACGAAGGAAATGTAAATACAGATGAGAATGTTCATGAGTTGGATGTAGTTAACCAGGAGAATGATGACTGTGAGAGTGTTGACGATGAACACAACATTGATATTCATTTCAACAGAAATCAACTAAGCACGCTTATCATAGAGCATGAATTTTTTGTAAATGGCTATGAGTAAGTTTAATACAAAATTGAAAACAACTTCTCAATCTAACTTGGTGTGCTGTGTGTTTTGTATACATGTTGTGCATGTGTTATAACATTAATTTACTTTGGAGTTCTGGCATTGAATAAAAATAGATCCAAATAAGTATATGAACATTATTTTCAGGATCAATACGCATAGACTTGAGTTTTTAGCTAAATGTGTAGTGTCTCTTTTTCAAACAGAGAACATATTGGAGTGGTACGGAAAAACTCATAGAGTGACAGGACTTCTATTTAGAAAGTATCAAAAACTAAGGTATGAAGCGATTACTGCAGGGCACTATACAGTAGAAAAGAGAAATAATATCATTGAAAGTGAAGGTACCAAAAGTTTGATTGATTTTTTCTATAATTTTTTCATTATTAATCTTCACTTATAAATTAATTTGTAGGACAAGATTTATTGAAATGTTTGCAACCTCTTTCGGACGCCTCAAATATTCAAGTCAATCTTGATTTTAAAAATATTTGGGACGAGCTACATGACAAAAGAGTAGAACTTTACAAGTTAAAAAGTATCTCTGAAATTTTTGAGATTATTCCGATTCTCAAAACAGTGACAGGACTCCAACTGGTAATTTTTTATCAGACTGATGAGAATTATTAACGTTAATATTTTTCATATAAAAAATTTATCTTACATTTTTCAGCTGGAAGACGACTTCGATAAGCGATTCAATCAGAATGAGACAAACGACCTATTGAAAGTTTGGCCATCATTATCTGAAATAGTTTTACGAGTAGCTACGTCAAAACCCGGTACACTGACTTCAAAAATTCTTGGTGATATCAAGTCAATTCAAGATGAAGGTATGTATTTTAGGAATCTGAATGATTTTTCTACTGCATTCTTAATGAATATCAATACTTTTATTCTCAGGTCATAGGCAAAATATTGCAATATGTACAATACCTTGCATACTAGGAGCTATTGTTTGTGTCCCTAATAATTCTAAAAAAAGAATTCCTTGGAAAGCTTCGACCCAACAAGTTTTAGATTCTTTTATTCTCATTGATGAGGTAAAATTCCATGAATCGAATATTTTGATTATTTTTTTGGGAATTGATCTTTACAAAACATTGAGTTTTAACTTATTAATAATTGTTTTAGAATTTTGCTGATGATGTCAGAAGTGAAGATTTAGAAAATAGAAGAAAAGCCTTGAAGGCTAAATATGCAAGGCATAATTTAGATTTCACTGCATACATCATAGTTTGCGGTCCTTTAAATAATATTAAGAAAACTTTAATTATTCTTGATGAGCAAGAATATGTAATAGATGGATCAAATTCTCTTCTGAAAGCTATTTCTAAGTGTTCCAAAGCAGTGATTACTATACAGAAAAATTTCCAACGTGGTTCTGTACATGTGTGGCAATTCTTTCTTCAGTATATCTATAAGATAGGTACTGATTCTAGTAATAGTGCTCTAATTTCTTTTATATCGAAGCTTGATACTAGAAAATTGAGTGGAAAGAAATGCCCCAAAAAACGAAAGATAGCTTGATAATTTGAAGATAACTAAAATAACTCAAAACCCTCTTTTTGATACTTATTTGTTATAACTTCTTTATCAATATAGATTTATTCAAATCATTTGATCTCAATAAACGGGATAAGTATAGCGGATATAATAATAAATCTAATAATAGAAATCAAAAACATATGAAAGGTTGTAAATTATTTTTAAGTTTTTTAATAAAAGCGTTTGAAAAATAATGGAGTTGTTGCATCACTCTCGTTTTGGTTTTAACATTGAAAAACTTAGGTTACAAAAAGAGATAATGAAACTAACATTGCATTTCTACAACAATCCATTGATAACTCGCAATGTTGTTGACGACATTGTGAATACTTTTGATGAATTCATTTCAAACACATTCATACCTTATATCCAAAGTCAAATGAAACGTGGCTTAGAAAATGTTACGGATGACGATGTGCAAGGAAAAGCACACATTGTTCTGAATGATAATAAGCATCCATTTACCTCTTATTTAACTGAATTTTCACGTTTGAAATTGTATCAAACTGAAAGTGTTTATAAGCCACCTGAAGAATTCGTAATAGGAAAGAAATATGTTTTTGTCAATGAAATAGAATCGATTCAAAAATCAATTACCGCAACACGTTCACCATTGATTCACACTTTGAAAGTCTTCTTAGAGTTACCTGGAATTTATAAATGTATGATGGAATATATGGATAAATTGAAACGAGAGAAATCCATAATTTCTAATGTTATTCAAGGAAATCTATGGAAGAGGAAGTATGAAGACGAGAAAAAAAATTTGATCCCTCTCATTGCTTTCCATGATGATCTAGAAACAGGATGTGCTCTTGGATCTCATAAAGGAAAACAAAGTTTTGGGTCATTATTTTTCGCATTTCCTGGTCTTCCTCCTTATCTATACTCCAAACTCAATTGTATCTTTGTGTCTACCATATTCAATTCCATTAACAAAAGTCTTTGTGGTAACGATGAGGTGTTCAAAAAAGACATACAGGATTTAGATTATTTATCAAGAAATGGCCTCAATATCAATATTAATGGAGAGAATATCTTAGTTCACTGTGAACTAGTGTTATACACAGGCGATAATAAAGGTATGAATGAGAGTTGTGGTTTCAGCGAAGGATTTAACGCCAAGTATTATTGCAGAAATTGTCGATGCACTTCTGATGAATGCAAATTATATACAGTTGAGCACAAGAGCAAACTGAGGACTAGAGAAAACTATGAAAAAGATTTGATAAATAATACTGGTGGAGTTGTTCAGAAATGCGTTTTTGATAAAATCAATAAATTCTCCGTTGTAGAAAATCAAACAGGAGATATAATGCACGATCTCTTTGAAGGCGTTATAACTGATGTTTTAGAAAAAGTCTTAACTATATTGATACAAATGCATGAATATTTTTCATTGAAAACTCTGAACCATAGGATAGATACATTCGATTACGGGAATTTCGAAAAGTCCAACAAGCCGATGCCTCTTAAGTCCGAGCCTACGAATATCACCGAAGAACAGTTGCTTGGGACAAAAAGTAAAATAGCTATTAAGCAATCTGCTGCAGAGATGGCATGTCTCAGTAGATACTTGAATTTAATCATTGGTGATCTGGTGCCGAAAAAAGATCCGCATTGGAAATTGTATCGGATTCTTAGGAAAATTATTGGTATCGTAACAGCGCCTACTTTCAGATGCAATATACCTTCAACAATTGATTTCGGAACACCACGAACTGTACATTAAATTATTCGGCCGTTTGAAACCTAAAGGGCATTTCATGACACATTATCCAAGATTAATGATGGAACTTGGACCTCTAATAAATGTTTGGTGCATGCCTTTTGAGCGGAAAAATTGTGATCTCAAAGATGTAGCAATTACAACTAGCTCTACAAAAAATTTACCTAAGACTATTTGCATCCGAAACCAGCTCAGATTATGTTATTTGAAAGAATTCTTCACAGGGCCAGGTACTGAAGTAATGTTAGGACCCGTTCAAGATAATAATGTTGCCAATGAAATAAGAAAAATTGCGCCAAACGATTGGCTGGCGAAATTTGAAACAATTTCTGCCAGATCTTTCAAATTCATAGAGATGAACGGACATAAATATTGTAAGGACACCGTTTTTTTGATCAGAATAGACCAAAATGAAGGTCCTCAATTTGGTAAATTAAAACAAATTTTTCAAATAAATAATATTTATTTGTATGTTTCTGTAGCATCTATGCAAAATATTATGTTCGATGAATTTTATCATGCATACAACGTTTATGATAATGATTATCAAGAAACTTTGATTAATTTTATGGATATACCTAAAGTTCCACCAAGTTTATTTGTTAAAAAAGGATCCAAGTTTTACATTTCCACTCGATTTAATTATTAATTTTCATAACTGTTATTATTTTATTGGACCATGATTAATAAATATACATGTATATAAATATATATATATATATATATATATATATATAAATAATAAAAGTACTGTTTATTATAATAAAATGATTAGTTTTTTCTGTCTACTCAGTCACCAGTTTATCAATCCGTTCATCAATTCATTTATCCACCCATCCGTCAGCTGTGCTATCTCCGCACTATGGACTGCTATGGACTGCTTTTGGCTGTTACGAAACGACTGCTCGGCAAAGCAGTGGTTCAGCTGTTAGTACCCAGCAGTGCCGCGACTGCGGGGGGGCGGCAGTGCGTCCACGCACATTTTTTTTCCGTGTAGTATCCGCGCGATATCATCATTCACTTTGTTTATTGTTTCGTTTATTACTTCTCTGTAACATTGGATAAAGATCTGGAAGTCGTCAGCGAAATGGTGACCACGGCAATGTAGTAGAACACGGATAGTTGGGTAAATAAACAATTTCTAATTAAAGTGATCTTAACTGGAAATGAGTACTGTTATAAAAAATTCATTGGATGGACAAGATATGTTGGAGAATTTTGGAGCATGGACAATAATAAAGATACTGTGGTTACCATGGAGGTCTTCACTAAACACAATCATCATCATGAGTTAAACGTGGTACACTGTGTCGCTTATTCACAGATTGAGTATTTTCTCCAGAGTAACAATACATAAGCAGCTTCATCATGTGCAGCTGCTGAATTTTCAATCTGATGCAGAGGCATCAAAATTCAGATAAGTACTCTTGTGACCTTTTCCTTGCAACTGCATAATCTGTAAGGATTTGATTCTTTGTTGTGAATTTGTATTTCAGTTAAGCTTTACAGGGCTAGAAATTGGATTGGAAATATCAAATAACTGTAAGTAGAGAATCTGTGTTATAAATCTGATGTGGTCTGATTCTGGACAATGAGTATTTAGAATTGAAGTTCTTGTAGATGAAATTCAACTCTGACATTTAATAACCATACAATTTTAGTGTATATGCGTCACTTGTACTTGGATGCATGTTGCCATTGCTTCAGTATCCAAGCACAAAGTGACAAGTCGCAAACCGTGCCTTGTTTTCATTTTTTTCATGTTTTACTCCATGCGAGTCTGACATGAAAGTGAATATTGAATAATTTACATGTATTTATCTTTTCTGCATGTGTTTCAGGATGAATTAAGCTACATTGTCCAGTGATTGAAGTGAAAGTGTAGTGTAGTAAGAGAAAATAATCTGTAGTCCCTACTTTAAAAAGTCAGTTGATAAGTCAGGTGATTTGTCAGGCGATTTATCATGCCAAAAAATCAGGGGACCAAAATTCAAAGAACCTGAAGGCACAGACTTGTTGTTGTTATTGAATTTGAGATTGTGAAAAATTTTTTATCGGACAATGAACTTTCCTTTTTACGAAGTTGGAATCCATTTCTGGAATAATTTGAATAAAGAACTTTTAACCAAGTCCGAAACCAATGGTTTAAAATAGATTCACATGTATATACGATCCAATAGGACCCCGTGATTAGAATGAATTCTATTTTCATGTTTTATTTTGCAACGTTGCGCTAGCAGTAAATTTTCATGAATTTTATTCGAGATGAAAGTTAGAGCGAGAAATCAGAAAATACATACTCATGATTAATCTTCAAATTTTTGCTATATTTTATGATTTTCAAACATTTCACATTTTCCACTAATTATCTACTATATACAATAAAGTAGTCAGGAACATATCGTAATTTTTTTCATTTTTTTTAGTCGAGTATCCATGACATTATTTTATTTTTTTACAATAGGTACAATCATGAAACAAAATGTGATATCAATTTCTTTAACAATAGCTGTAACGCAAGACCAGCAACGACTATTTGAATCTCAGGAAAAGGCCACTCCTTCATTCCACAGCACCAGTCACAATCACAGTACGGATCCTTGCATAGAAAAATTTTAATTCAGTAACTCATTCTAACATTTTTGTAGCCCTGAATATCTACAACGACGTGATATTATAGAATAATTCCTCTCCAAACTTTCATATAAAAATAAATCAATCTAATAGTCGATGCTTCTGAAAACTGATCCCTACTAAAAATTCTCAGGTGAGATCTCATGCCAATTTCTCAGGTAAGATCTTGGCTGAGATCTCAGGTGAGTTTTCAGAGATCATTTTTTTCTTTGAATGCATCAGATTGTACAGTGTAATGTACAGGACTCAGGTGAAATCTCAAGTAGGATCACAGTTGAGATCTCAGGTGAGATCTCAGGTGAGTTTTCAGAGATCATTTTTTTTCTTGAATTAATCAGATTGTACAGTGGAATATACAGGACTGACATTGAAATTTGGTTCATGTGAAAATTCGGATCGATATAGAATTTGGATGAATTGACGAATTATATCATCACTTGATATCAACACTACTAAAAATGTTTAGGTTCATGTCAGGTGAGATCTCAGGTGAGAACTCATGTGAGATCTAACATGTTTGTAGCCCTGAATATCTACAATGACATAATATTATGGAATAATTTCTCCTCAAACATTCATATAAGAAAATCAATCTAAAAGTCGATGCTTCCAAAAACTGATACGACTGATCGGGAGCAAATTGCTGGCGCTTTGTTGATAAGATTCTGAATGTAACTTTTATAAAATTCTGCTCAATTTTTATATTCCAAACACTACACAACGACTGTAATTTCAATCTTGGTTCTTACTTTGGCCGATTCTCAACTGTGACTGATTTCTGACAGGATTACTGCTTGTGCTTAGCGGAGGAGGCATATTCATACCTGCCGCTCATTGGCACACTTGGTCAGCCACGTTATGCATAACTTGCATTTTGGGCAAGTCAATGTAGCCTGGAGTGGGTCACTGGGTCCGTGCAATTGTAGGATTGCACCATGCATTCGATTCGTAATCAGCGACCCCGAAAACCCCCGAGTACAAGTTTTTACTGCTCTACGTCTATTTTTGGAAAAGTGAGTCCGCCATGTTGCTACCGCCATCTTGGATGTGAAAATTTCATTATTCTGACTTCAAATTCGTAATCAGCGATCCCAAAACCCCCGAGTAATAATTTTCAACGTGATATATTGAACAGAAAAATGTGAGACACAAAGGGTTAAAATCGTTCATATTGGAAAAACATCAAATTTGATTGCATGACTACAATTTTTGCCTATCCGACTGTTGGAAGTAACAAAAACTTTTATTTCCACTAGACAAATCGAACGAGTACAGTCGAAGTCGTTCATCTTCTGAACTGACTCAATCGTTGTCGAAAAACGGAGCATTTTTCGCTGCGACCGCACGACGGAGAAACGGTTAATTTGATTGCATGAGTACAATCTTTGTCTCTCCGATTGTTTTGTCCAAATCGTCATTGAAAAACGGAGTAGTTTTCGCTGCAGCCGCTTGACCGAGAAACGTTTAATGTGATCTCTACGGTCCAATTCTGAGATTTTCAATTGTGAAAATGATTAGTTTGACTCATTTTACTACGGCAAATTGGAGAAGTGCACTTAAAATTGTTCATCTTACTAACGGACTTAATCGTCGTCGAAAAATGAAGCATTTTCCGCTGCGGCCGCTCATCGGAAAAATTCAAATTTGATTCAACTATCGGGAATACTGCCATTGAAGTCGGTTTGCTAATAAACAAGTGGTGTCCTAATGAAAATATCGTGGAATTTCAAATGAGTACGGGAATCCATTGCGTTCCTGAATCACGATAGAATTCATCGTATGATCATCGTAGTCCAAGGCTAATTTTGCAGGTTCCGCAGTACCGCAAAATAATTTTCTCATTTATCACTGATTCATTTTTCTCGCACTTACAACGGAGTCCAGTTTCCAATTACAAATGAGTCCAGGTTGTCAAATTTCATTCAATGCTAAGAGAAGCGTTATGCGGTCGTCTCGGGATTCCCCTGATGCAATGCCGCTGTTGCTACACTGACTTAGAACACCCTGACCCCGGACGTGTTCAGGTAGTTGGGGTCGCCGAGGGCAGTGTCCAAGGGTGCGTTCCAGGTATTTTTGGTTAGAGGAACTGACCCTGGACCCGTGGTCAGGGTAGCCGATGAGGGTGTTCCACGGGTGCGCACCTGGTATTTTCCCTCAATCGACCAGATCCTGGACCGGGCCGATGTCCAGGTAATTAGGGTACCCGATGACGGTGTTCCAAAGGTGCGCTCCTGGTATTTTTACTTGGGGAAGCTGACCCTTGACCCGACCGATGTCCACGTGGCAAGGGTCGCCGATGACAATGTTCTAGGGGTGCGCTCCTGGTATTTTTGTTCCGGGAAAATGACCCTGGACCCAAATGATGTCCAGGTAGTTAAGGTCACCTTCTGAAGCAAAAATACCTGGAGCGCAGCCTTGCATCACCGTCATCGGGTACCCTGACTACCTGGACATCGTTCGGGTCTAGGGTCAGCTTCACCAATCAAAAATAGCAGGAGTGCACTCTGGATCACCGTCATCGGCGACCATAAGTACCTGGACATCGGTCGGGTCCAGAGTGAGATATATAATTTTTAACAAGCAAATTTGGTCCTGCACAGGTAAAACCGTAGTCAGCGTGGCTCCAGCTCAAGATCATGAAAGGATATTTGATGGAGATCAAGGTCTCAACACAGGTGTCATGGGTGCTTATTGTCCTTGTCCATTTCTGTCTCAAGAAGAATGTAAAAAAATGAAGGTTCAAGTTCTTCAAAGAGCTGTTGATGGTCTTTCGAAAGAAAATATACCATTCGTTGGTGTTTTGTATGCAGGATTAATGATAACTTCAGATGGTCCTAAAGTATTAGAATTCAACTGTAGATTTGGGGATCCTGAAACGCAAGTTATTTTGCCTCTCTTGCAATCTGATGTATTTATTTTAATGAAAGCATGTTGTGAGGGAACATTAACTCCCGAACTAGTTTCTTGGAAAGAAAATGTTTTTGCCACTGGTGTTATCTTAGCCTCACGTAGATATCCAGAGTCGTCTTTAAAGGGTCAAACTAATAAAGGCGTTGATGAAATAGTTTCAAAATCCGACCACTTTGTTTTCCATAGTGGAACTATGGAAATATGGATGTTCCATCTGGTGTATCACCAGATGGAACATTGTTGACAAATGGTAAATACATATATACTAACAAGGAGAGTATCAGGCCTTCGGGTCACCAATCTGGACCAAACTTGATACGTATGTTCTCTGGAGCTATAGTGACCATACGCAGAAAGTTTTAGGACCTAACGCTCCCTCAGTCCCAAGATAATCATATTACAAGGTTACTTAACTTTATACTTATAATGATATTTTCACTTACCAGGGGACATATGAGAACCGGGTCACCAATCTTGACCAAACTTTTTTTGATGTTAATTTGGCTCAACAATAAACTGTGCCCTCAGTCTCAGGGACCAACACTCCCAAACTCCAAAAATATTAATTATTATAACTTGGATGGAGCCGTACCTCTCGTCCCAAATGGCAATATATCATCTGAGGCGTATTTCCCTCACTGCACTGCACTTTCACTGTTATAACTTGAATACCACATCACATTTTATCCTAGAAAACATATAGAACCAGTAAATTGCGTGTATGCTCAACAAATCTTACTTCCATGTCTTACTCACATAGAGTAAAGCATGAAATATATGAAAAAATCAACGCTAATCGACTTTTCACTCTGTGCTTGGATACTGGAGCAATAACAACACGTATCCAAGCACAAAGACAACAAATGTAGTATCATTAGACGACAATTCAGTGTCAGAATTGATTTTCATTCATGAAAACTTCAATTCTGTACATGTGTCGACCAATATCATACTATAACCAATTATATCAAAACTCATCTACTCACAGTTTTCTTCTTGCTTCGAAACAATTTCTGGCCCTGTACAGCATACCTGGAACAAAAAAATTTTCACAAAGAAACACCTGTCTAAAATATATTGCAACGATCACGCGATCGAATCCCTATTCACGCGAACGAGCCTTCGCGCGTAGCCACCTATTGAGGGCATTGGAACTACGGCGTTCACAAGCCTGCAGCTGCGCATGGAGTTGTGCGCAGTTCTTCTCTCTCGTTCTTTTCACCGCGGACGCGAGCGGCCGGCCGCGTGTGGAACATTCTCGTCTCGCCCACCACACAGCTAGGAAGCTCCAGCAGCAGCTCAATCCGGAGCCCTGAAATCGGCCTCGAGGTGGCAACCGGGAACGACTCCAGCACACGTGCAGCGCAACCAAGTTAATTAAGATAGTAACAAGCGGCGGAAATAGCCAACAGGCGAAACCGTTCGCGAGTGGGTCAGCTCTGAGGCTTCGGCCTTACCCTCGCCTGCGTGTCCTTCAATTTTCTTTTCCTTCTTCCGGAAGAAGTACCGTGAAAGCCCGTGAGAAACGGGTAGATTAGCGGTCATCCGGATCTGTAGGCGCGATCGCGGTCGTGGACGCGTCGCGCCTACAGTGCCGCGAGTATTAGTTTTAAGAATTCCCATTGTTCTCGCGACAGCCATATTGAAATCATAGAATCGATTGCGATCGTGTGCGGACGGGATTGTGGTTCGTACCCCTCGTCAAGGACTCGTGTCTATCAATTATTAATTCCACGTCGTTAGTACATGTCGGAATTTCGCGTGCGTGAAAATTCAATCGTTGGAAACCGCGGAATTGTTGTTCAGTCGATCGAGTGATTCAATGGTAAATTCGCTTAGTTCTAATTCAAATTGTTCGAGATAAAATTTCAATTTTAACTGCATTGATATTCAATTCATTTCGTGTATCAAAACGCGCCAGATTCGGAGATTACGGGTTTTTCTATGTTACAGGAATTCGCAGCGATCAACCAATCAGGCGGCGTCGCAATCCATTCAATAAATTTAAACGAGAGTTAGGAGCTAGGACGGAGAAGCGGGATTTTTGTCCACCACCCTCTCAGCGTCATTGAAGGACAAATTATTTTATATTTCATTAACACGAATCTCGTTCGCGTTAGCGTGTATTGCTCTCAAGCAATAGGGAAATTTTGAATAAAGTTTGGTATTCTTAAATTGTTGATTTTCTCTTCTATTCCTCTCACATTCCTGCATGTGTCCATACAATTAAAATTCATAAGTAAAAATCGCAGCATACCCACTGCCTCGGTATACATAATAACAACTAAGAACGCTGCAATATGTAGAAAGGCAAAGGTTAAGTTTACTTATCTGAATTCCCTTGCGTCTTGAATGAAAATCCATCAGCTGCTGCACACGATGAAGCTCCAAACTTACAGGTGAACACTGTGGTGGAAATTAATCTGGAAACTTTTCTTACAATTACTCAATGCAACAGAAGTATTATTATCCTAAGAATAAGTATATTTATAAGAAAAATACATACCTCAGAAGCGGAGCAGCTCATGATGGTGTTTACATCAGAGATGCCTGGCCAATATGGTGCACCCGGGTAGGGATGTGCTGCACCTCTACCTGCAGCACCTCTTTCCCTCTTCCTCCTCCATTTGCGACCTTTTCAGCCTGGACATTTTCGTTGCTTTGTTCAGCAACATCCTTCTGAGTACTCAGTGGCTTGTCGGTATTGGGCATGCTTAATAACAACTGAAAGAAAAATATATGAAGTAATAGATGAATACCTACACTGAGAAAAAAATCCAGTTGATTCAACAACATATTCGTATGGATACATCCAATCCAATATATATTGTTGATTTGACCAGAAATCTTGTCAGTTCGACTAACACGTTGTAGATGGCGTGTTGATTTCAGTCGGCCTAGCAGTACGAGTGTTGATTCAACAAGCTTTGTATTGTACAATTCGTTGGACAATTCGTTTTGTTAGAATGATCAATTTGTATATTTGAACCAACAATTGAAAAATCGGATCAAATAATTTTCGGAATTGAAACAACTTCTTGACTGTTGAATTAACTCATAAAATTAACTCTACAGTTAAAAAATCAAGCTGCAAGGTATATCATAATGGATGTAATTTTGGGAAGAAGCATACTTTGACGTGCGTACTTTAGAAATCAAATCCTATCGATAAATGTAAGCTGCTTTCTAGCAGTGCGCACAAATTCTCGAGTTTCAGAGAGAAAACTATCGTTCACTCTCTCTCGCTCTCATAAGTCATAGGTTAGATTGGCTCAGACGAGCAATCGCGCGCGCAGTCACTACCTCAAAGTACAATATATTTTTGTTGCGCGAAAGAGAGGGAAGGACACAAGAGCATCAAAACACTTGCTAGCCGGTATCTTACGACTAAAGTTTCTTGCATTGTTTCCCACAAGTCGCGTGCCCAATCCGAAGTATATTCAATAATGTCAGATGAAGAGGAACCTGATACCGGTGTGAAAGCACATACTTTGATGATCCACGACATCCTCCTCGACTTCGATTTTCACGAGTACGTGGACGAGTTTGAAGGTTAGTTTGGATTCGATAGCTCAATTTTTAAACGACACGGCTATACTTAAACTCATTTGCTCACTTAGAGCGTTACAACGATCGAAAAATTATTAGAACTTCCCCGTGACGTATTACGTAATGTGATTCCTGAAGATCGTATCGACGAGTTTCTCGAGAAAAAGAAAAAATACATTGACAAATTAGAACAAGTGAGTTAACTAAATTTACATATGAGTTTTGATCAATAACAATTTTTAAAATAAAACCTAAAATTTCTCACCTAAAAAATGAAGTTGCTCTCTTAAGTTTTTATATTTACTCATCTTAATTGTTTTTCATATTCATGTATAATTTTAGTCAACGAATGCTGTTTGTATAAAACCGTCCAGCTCTTGTGAATATAAATCCAAACACAGTGCAAAATACTGATGCCAGAGCCAAATCATTGTTCATCGTAGAAAATGTGGATGTAAAAAAGATTCTCCAAAGTTCATTTGAGGGAAACGTTTTACTCAATCATTATGGAAAGAAAAAATTTCTCAAATGTCAACATAGGAAAAGACTGGTTCATTTTGTGATGAGTGGAATTCTCAAAGACTGCGACAGGTAAATTATATAAATGAGCAAATACAGCAGAATATTTGTCTATATGGATATTGAAGTAACGAAACATTCTATGACTTTCAGAGCTCTGAATCATAATGATTTTATAATATTGAGCAACAAAATTGTTGACTTCTTCCCAACAGAAAAGGCATCTGTTTATTTTGCACCATACGTATTAAAGAACAAGTCACCTTCTGGAGAGCAATTGGTAGCAAAAGGGAAATTGTTGTGGAAATATCATAATCTCAAAAAACTATTTGATGAACCTAAAACAACAAAAACAAGAAGCGAACAATATGTACCACAGCAAGCACTACTTGATCTTACCAGTGAGTTCGAAGAAAATATTGAATGGCTGAACTCTTCTGAAGAGCCTTGGAGTACGACTGAAATTTATTGGGAAAAATCGTAAAACTATCGACGATCCAAAATAGGAAAAGGATATATTGGAAGAGTTTCTAATATATATGAAGAATGGCTAATTTTAAAGACCCCAAATAGATACAAATTAATCAGAATCGATTTTAAACTAAGCCAGTTCACCGAAAACAACAATGCTCTTCAGTATTTTGAAACATTTTTTGAAAAAGCTAGTCAAGTAAGATCATTCAAGAAAAATGATTACTGTGATATGCTACTAGAGTTACTTGAAAATGAAGATTTAAATCAAAGTAATTCACATCATTTCTGAATATTATATGTGACTATAGTAATTTTATTGACTGTATAAACAATTTTTCCATTGTTTAGACTCCAAGATATTGGCAAAGTTCACTCTGTTGTGCTATATGATACCATCGGCTGCTCGAATTCGACTTGGCAATAAAAAGTTTTGGAAGCCGTCATTTGGTAAAAGTATAGATAGCCCAGAGCGCATCTGTTCAGAAACAGGCTATCTCGGACTTTTCATACACCCTCTCTAAAAATTATTGGATCCCCTCCGGAAAAGCATTGTAAATCGAATGAGAGATGTGCGGAATTCCAAAAAGTATGGCTTCATATTTTTTTTTTCGAAAATATGCATTTTTCCATTTTGATTTTGAGTTTTTATGGAAACTATCCATCCTAGAGTAAAATGGAAGAGGAAAAAAAGTTTTCTTATTAAATTTTGCATAAGGATTAAGTATTCCGAAACATTAATCTTGATTATTGTTATTGCAAAATAGTCATAAAAGAAAAAGTGACCTCTAAAAATGAGCCATTTTTGTGATTTTTTTTTTCAAGTTTCCAAATCATAGCTACGATTATGACAATGTAATTTAGAGTACCTTATATAGTAATGAAAATACAAATAAAATTTCATCATGATATCTCTGATAGTTTTCGCACAATCCCAAGGCAATTTCGAAAAATTTTTAAATTTTGCAATTGTTATTGAGTCCTTTATGGGCGTTTCTGAGACCTGCCAATTTTTTTACGTACTCTTCTGAATACTACCTATCGATCCCTCACAGGAGAGTATCGATTTTATCAATTTTAACCACTTTAATGATTTTTTGAAAATTTTTTGAACAATTTTTTTTCGAAAAAAATGCAACTGCAACGCGGTTTTTCTATCTATTTGAAATTTGAAAGTTGCATATGATAGAAGATAAACAAACGCTCATTTTGAATTTTCATTCACTCGAATCTGATTTGTGAATCCCGAGATATAGAGGGTTTTAGTCGAGGTAACTTTCCGGCAAAAGTATACGCAGTAGGAGATTAATTGAAACGGTTTCTGGTAGATTGAATATTGTTTTACTCAAGTATCAATTATTATGTACGTAAGTGATGTTCTTGATACGTAATAGTCGAGCAGAAGGTTGATGGAAATCACTGAAACGCAGCGCTTTCGGTGCAGCGGCAGTTGCGGGCAGTGGAGGGGGTAGGGAAAAGGACGCGACGAAAAGTCGAACGCTCGGGATGAAAATGAACGTTTGATTTTTCCCGACAATATTTCGGCTTCTATATAAGATAATTTGATGATTCTTTTTTTAATTTAATATAGCAAGTCGAAAGATGATTAAATATATAGGTTAAAGTATCGTTAGAATTCTTGATAACGACATATACATGAAAAATGTAGTAATGAATATTTGTAAAGCCATTCAAATGATATTTTCTAATTTTCATTATTAAGATGTACGTCACGCTGACTAATACATTCAAAAGAAACTTCTCTTAATCAATATTGATTAATTAATATATTTTCTTGAGCGTTTTGAATAGAAAAGCACAGTAAAATATTGTATGATATCACGTTTATTGAACATTACATTTACAATATGCATAAACTTAAATTATAAGTACATATATCCTAAATGATAAATACATATATCTTAAATTATAAATACATATATCTTAAATTGTTAACAATTATTTAATTAGTGTTAACAAAAATTCATTACTACATTTTTCATGTATATGTCGTTATCAATAATTCTAACGATACTTTAACCTATATATTTAATCATCTTTCGACTTGCTATATTAAATTAAAAAAAGAATCATCAAATTATCTTATATAGAAGCCGAGATATTGTCGGGAAAAATCAAACGTTCATTTTCATCCCGAGCGTTCGACTTTTCGTCGCGTCCTTTTCCCTACCCCCTCCACTGCCCGCAACTGCCGCTGCACCGAAAGCGCTGCGTTTCAGTGATTTCCATCAACCTTCTGCTCGACTATTACGTATCAAGAACATCACTTACGTACATAATAATTGATACTTGAGTAAAACAATATTCAATCTACCAGAAACCGTTTCAATTAATCTCCTACTGCGTATACTTTTGCCGGAAAGTTACCTCGACTAAAACCCTCTATATCTCGGGATTCACAAATCAGATTCGAGTGAATGAAAATTCAAAATGAGCGTTTGTTTATCTTCTATCATATGCAACTTTCAAATTTCAAATAGATAGAAAAACCGCGTTGCAGTTGCATTTTTTTCGAAAAAAAATTGTTCAAAAAATTTTCAAAAAATCATTAAAGTGGTTAAAATTGATAAAATCGATACTCTCCCGTGAGGGATCGATAGGTAGTATTCAGAAGAGTACGTAAAAAAATTGGCAGGTCTCAGAAACGCCCATAAAGGACTCAATAACAATTGCAAAATTTAAAAATTTTTCGAAATTGCCTTAGGATTGTGCGAAAACTATCAGAGATATCATGATGAAATTTTTTTTCATTACTATATAAGGTACTCTAAATTAAATTGTCATAATCGTAGCTATGATTTGGAAACTTGAAAAAAAACCACAAAAATGGCTCATTTTTAGAGGTCACTTTTTTTTATGACTATTTTGCAATAACAATAATCGAGATTAATTTTTCGGAATACTTAATCCTTATGCAAAATTTAATAAGAAAACTTTTTTTCCTCTTCCATTTTACTCTAGGATGGATAGTTTCCATACAAACTCAAAATCAAAATGGAAAAATGCATATTTTCGAAAAAAAAATATGAAGCCATACTTTTTGGAATTCCGCACATCTCTCATTCGATTTACAATGCTTTTCCGGAGGGGATCTAATAATTTTTAAAGAGGGTGTATGAAAAGTCGCCGCGAAAACAGATGAGCCCTGGGGTAAGATGAAATACTAGCCCAAGCTAAGGTAAATTATCTGATTATAAAATACAGATAAAATTTTGACATGGCAATATGGCAACATTCTAAGCTGTCCTCTATATTTATTTTCCCTCCTTTCATATGATTTTTCGTATAACCTTCTTAGCACTATGATATTTAACATTCCCAAATTGTATTACAAAGTTTATTTCTACATCACATTTTTATCATGATTTTTTCTTCAGATTGGTGGAGATTTTGAGAAAGTTAAAAATGAAAGGCATGCTTATGCAGTTAGTAAGAATATTACAGTGCAACTTCATGGAATAGTAGTTGGAGAGTCTGAATTGTTTATTGACTCTGTTTACGTATGCATTGATAACATCATCTACGAAGTACCATCTTTACTTGAAGCTATTGATGTATGTTTCAAGTCTTACCACGTATTCAACGCTAAATATCCTCCATAGAGTGAACACATAATAATAGATGTAGATGAGTCGTTAAACGATTTGGTTCGACTTCCACCGGATTAACAGTAGTGTTTCAGAATCACGGCTTATTATTTATAATGTTTCAAGCAGATTTCATTCTAAAAAACTGTGTATTGTTTCATTTGGATTAAGATTGAAAAGTTTTCTTAAATTTGAAAGTTAATTCCAATTTTTGAGTCGCAATAAAATTTTAAATAGTAATTATATCTTTCGGAATCTCAATTAGATTTGTTTACGAAAATGGTCCTATATCTTTGTCCCTTGTGTAGTGAAAAATTCAATGTGATAAAAAATTTTAATCTACATTTGAAATTAATCATGCGAGAGAATGCAATAAGCTTGTCTGTAAAGAAAAAAATTGTTATAGAATTTCCAGAAGTATTCAAACTTTCTTAAAATATTACAACTCACATAAACAACTCACATAGTGAGTTATTTTTTGTTCAAACACTAAGGAAAAGGACAATGTAGAAATGAAGCGCATATGAATTTGAAACGGAACGGACCTTATGAAAAAATCGAACGATCTGAATATATCATATTAATCGATTTGAATATCAGATTTTAAATAATCTGAATAATTAAGAATAATTAAAAATAGAGAAGACAAATTAGATAGAAGATATATGTCTCAAATTAACATTAAATTAATATTTATTAGGAAACACAGAATCGACTTAAGTACTTTCTATTAAATAAATACTGTCATACAGCATTTATATATGAATACAATATACTACTAGTTATTGATTCTATTATCTGGTTGAATTAGTTAGATGAGCCTGAAAACATGAGTTTCATCAGGAGATGGTTGGAATCGCTTCATTTTTATCTCCACATTAAATCTGGATATAAAAAAATCCTGAAAAGTTGCAGAAAATTGTAAGAAAAATAGATAAAATTTAAAAATTACTTTTTTTTAACATTTTAGTGCATAAAGCTTTTTTAAGAGATACTTTTCGAAAATATTTGTAGATTATGAAATTGTTCCTATTTAAATCCTCTACACAATGATGATTACATAATTATAGTATAGTCATGTAATACCGATAATGTGGTGAGACACGAAAAAATTGAATCAATGGAAAAACCCATTTTCAATGCATCAATATTGATGAAAATTCGTGAATAAACCTTTTTTGTGATTGTTTTAATACACCTCCAAGCCGCCTATGATTGGTCATAATTTTCCAAGATACATGTTTTTTACATTTTAGAAAATTTTAACTTCATCGCTTTATCACGCAAAAACTATGATAAGGTATTTAATACAAATTTTTTTACACGTCCATGGAATAGCCACCTATCGATATCCAACATTAAGATCACACTAATTTTAATAAACGAAAATAATTGTTACCCTGAAATCAACTAGGATGCATTACCCTGTAAATGTTTATAGAATCAGTTACATGAAACTACTTTTAATTGAGCATATATATTTAACTGGAGTTCAAGTAATTGAAAAAATTTGAAACACTGCAAATAATGTATTATTATCATTATTATTATTATTATTATTATTATTATTATTATGTATGATATCAGCACTCTTTATAATGTATGGAAAGAATGTTTGTCTGAATCAAATTTTTCATTGTTAGATTTGATAGAAAAACGAACTACTCAGCGTCAGATTATTTTTCAACTGCAGTCTTTTGTTTATCACTTGTGCAACAGTTCAAGTGTGTCAACCATCACTTTGTTTGAAGGAGTAAATGGTGCCACACGTTGACAGATTGTTTTGCTGATTCTGTAAGTTATATAATTGCGTGGACCATCATCTTCAATTTTCCGCAAAAAGTAAGCGTTCCCTTTATATTCCTTGATACATTGAGAGATTATTAAACGCTCTGCAGCACCGTACTGAAGTCACAAAAAGCGGACGAACAGTCGTCTGCGCGTATAACGTACCCAGGTTCTGGTCGAAACCGTTCAGAAACCGTTTTAATTTCCTTGTGAAGAAAAAAACTCACCATCTGTAGTAGCTAACATAGAAACGTCCTCTCCTCCCAAAAGTTCTTCCACGACTATTGTTTCTCCAGCAGAACCAAACTTTTTATCATTCAACATTTCATCAATAGCTCGACAAGCTTGTTCTTTATTAGCTGCTACTACAGCTCCTTCCCCTGCTGCTAAACCTGCAGCCTTGATCACCAAGGCCCGAAATGGTGCTTTGAAATATGAAAAAATAAATATAATTTTGTTCATATTAACTCAAGTCGTTGAATTATTTTTCCAACTCACTCTGTGACAAATTTTTTAGCTTCTTCATTATTTGTGAAACTCTTCTTGCAGTCGGTCCATGAATGCCTTGGCCCACTCTTTGTCAGCCTCAATTTTGGCGGCATATTTTTGGGGACCAAAACATGGAATAGAAATTTTTTTGAGTTCATCCGCAATCCCTCGTGCTAAATATTCTTGAGGCCCCACAATGAGTAGACTGATCATTTTCTTCTTGCACCATTCTACTACTTCCTAAAATATTAATTTCATACGGAGTTGAATAAACATAAACATTGGCATTATTATAAGAAAAATAACCCCAAAATTTCCAGCGACATGAATGGTAACCTGTAGCGTGAAGTCGGTAACACAGGTAATGCGCTGCAGGTTACCATAACCGTCGTTGTAAACACAGTCAGTTGAACATGACATGTGTACTCATCAAGTAGACATTGCTTAGTGCGATCGATCGAGCATAGGCTCGATTATCCTTTGCGCCCTTCGTGCTCTTTTGGGCCCTTTGTGCCTGTACCCGGTGTTCGACACCTCGACCTGCGAGACCGCTGACTCGGCTACAGCGAGGCCGCCGCCGTAAACTGATTTAGAGCGTCGACTCCGGCTTTTCCTGCGAGCAACAACAAAGTGGGTTTCTCCGCGTTTCTCCGCGTTTCTCTCGACCGCTATATATATATATATATATATATATATATATATATATATATATATATATATATATATATAAGCCATGAGGCATTTTCCCAGTGCGTCTATAGAATTAGTATATATTCGCAACTAGTGCGGATAATATATTTATAGGGGATTTTGGGTCGCTTATCGGCGTTGCTATTGGCAATTTACTGCACTCTCATAATACTATATCACTAATACTATCTCTGTGATAATTGTTTGATCAATTGTAATCGAAATCTGTACAAGTTATAGTTGTAAGTTCTCATAAATATGAGTATCTAGAACATTTTCATTGCATCTTCTGTAAACACTAACTTGATTCATGATGTTTTGTGAGAATTTCAATTATCGTGTTGAGGAAAAATTGCATCTAATTTATAAAATATTTTTTCCTTAGTCAAATTGAAAATGGAGAAGGGATCCATTGAGAAGAGAAAAAAGGATTTTGAGGAACAAATCCAGAATTTTGAATGTCCATTTACATGGCAAATGGATTGTATTGAAGCGTCAATCAATGTAGACTATCATGCCCATGATGACGAAGAATTATTACCAGTGCTGAGATTCATGCGAATCATCATGAAAATATACATTGAAACTAGAGAAAACATGTCCAACAAGCATCAATTACTAGAACAATTGGAAAATTGTGATGAGATTATGATAGATCTGAAAGACAGGTAACTGATACAAAAGATATATTAAATACTAAGGTAACTGCAGAAAATTTAGCAATACAGGCAATTTGACACGTTTGTAAGAATTCGTATTTCCGGTTCTCTCTGAGCATCAGTCGCTCTTGGCTTATGTTGGGAGAATTAGAAGAAAAGTTTCGGTACCTTTCACGCCCACTTAGCCCTTTAAACCACTCTCTTACAACACTTTGAAGTTTCACTTACTGATTTTTTCACCCTTTTCTTATTTTATTATTCACACTGAATCTAAAAAATCAGGAGTAAATAATTTTTATCTCTCAAAGTGTCATTTCTCTTTTTTATGTAAAAACATTCTCATCTTTCGATTGGTCACATCAGTTTTTCCAAAACTATATTTATCCTAATCAAATTGCTTTTTATCGCATCAAAAATAAGTGAAGCCAATGTGGCCCTTTCTGTGATTATGAATCGGAAAATTGAGTAAAATCGTTGAATATTTTTATAGTCATATTACGATGATTTAGATGTGTATTTTTGAGTTTAACGTCAAAAGTTTTGTATAAATATTTTTGGGAACATGATTGGAAGTTTATTCCAATGCCAATCTGATCGTCCCTGTAGGCCTATATAGGCTGTAACAAACGATTAAGAAACCGTGCCAAATTGACTGCACTTGTAGTGCATTTGGCCTTTTTGCGTCTTCATTTAAATTGCAATTTTCAATAGGTTGAAGTAGTCGGATAATAATTATAGAAATAACTATTGAGCTGAGCTTTAAAATACTGTTTGCGGAATTTAAAAATTCTAAGTCTATCCCAGTCAAATTCGCAAAAAACCCTTATGGGGTGGCGCATTGGCTTCAGTTACCTTATATCTAAAAATAGTTTACTGATATTTATGAATTCAAATGAAATTCCAGTGAAGACTCAGAGATCTCTTATTTGGCTGTACGTCACATATTGCTAGCAACAAGATGCTTTGTTTTGTTACATCTTGGGTTGAAAGATAAACTTGAATTGGTTCTCGAAGAGGTGAAAGATGCAACGTCAATTACAAGTAAGAGAGATAAAAGTACAATACTAGGATGCAGAGCAATCGGTTGGTCTAAATATCATCGTGTGAGTTCGCACGAAGCCCAAAGTTATATTCGTAAAGCTATTGAAGAAAATTCAAACTGCCACTTGTGGTACTTTATTCTGGGTAAAAATTTACGCCGTATAAGACGTGATAACAACTATTTTTCAAAACCCAAATGTGAAGAAATAGAAAGTTTTGAAAAAGCATATGACATGTCACAAAACCCTGTATACGGAATTTTTTTGGCTCAAATGTACAGAGAACAGAAATGGTTCTCTAAAGCTATTGAAATGTACAATAGAGTTTGCGACACCAATCCTGAGAGTAAAACGATTTTATTAAGAATTGCCTTAGGTTTTATCAGGCTCAATCAATGTGATAAAGCTAAACTATGTCTTGATAAAGTTGCGAAAGAAAATTCTTCTGAAAGCATGTACCTGCACTATATGGGTATTTACTATATAAAAATGAAGGATACTCAGGTAATTTCTAATTAACTCTATTTTGTGAATTCATTCTTATAATTCAAAACTATTTTTCCCAGAAAGCAGTTGGCTACTTGAAAGCTGCATCAAAAGATAATAATTTACCAGCAGAATTACAATACATCGAAATTATGGTAAAATCTGACCCAAGCTTTGATATTACAAATTATCTGTTGTGTATGTTGGATAAATACAGTAATCTGCCACAGAAAAGTATCCAATGTGTCATTCTAGACTTAGCTTTTTCTTATTGGTTCAAAAAAGGAAATTTGACAAAGTCAGTAGAATATTTTCTGAAAGCTATTGAGGTAGATCCCAAGGCACAGTGTATTGAAGTAAGCCTAGTTTCTTTTTATAGATTTACAGTATATTAGGATACATAAAATGAAAAATGTTATATTTTTCAGAAATTTTACTCTTCAGTTGGTACGGTAAATAAGGGATCAAATGTCTTCCATTGGCTAAAGAAGCAATTTTTACCTCGAGTACACCGTACAACCAATATTGATGAAGTTACTATTGAAAAAGTAGATAAAATTAAAAAATATTGTGATGAACATGAGGAAGATACTATTAACGCAGCTCAAAAAGCTCTGTTGAGAATGAATTTTTATTAAAAATATGTTTGCAGATGTTCTGCGTGGATGGAATATTTTCTAAAATCCTTTCACAACTCTATTATAAACATACTTTTTTATTTTGAATCGCTTCATTTTTCATCTATATTATATCAATCTAATTGTATCTTAGTTCATGTATGTGTAGTCAAATAAATGTATCAAATAAATTTATTTTAGATTTTATTCTTATTCTTGCAAAATAATGAATCAGAATTCATTCCTAAATTTGATTGAGAGAAGGGAAGATTATAAAATAAAGCTTTCTATATTGCCTATACCTATTGAAAAATATTCGATATACCAACGCATGAGAAATTTTAGCTATTGAATGTTTCATACTTCTACTTCATCCTATTTTTCAGAATCAATTAGATGAGAGTAGATTAGATCTTTCCGTTACCTCAATAATATTAGTGAAAATATTTCGAGTTTAGATAACTACTTGACCTACCTGGAAAGAGCAATGATGTTTCGTATATAGTAATGTTTTTTTCAATTTATTTTTCATTAGTTCAACGTCAGAATGTAAAACCTAAGAAATTTCATATTCTAATCACACGAATCGCTAGGTTGTTTCCATAATAAGATTTGGAAAATCATTCGATTCCAGTATAGAATAACCACAAGTAAGACGATATAAAAGAACGAATAAAAAAGAAAGAGAAACTGAGAAAAGTGGCAAATTCAAGGTGTAAATATAAGTCTCAATTCCAAGAATCTACGCTATTTATATATAAAATCACCCCTTAGATATGTAATAATCAACAATCGCTAAACCAATAACATCAGAGGCAGCTTCAGTACTTTTCAAAGAAGGCCGAGAAGCTGCCAAGAAAAAAATCGAAATATCCTTCCACCTCAGAAATAGTGAACGCGACCATCTCTAGTCTGAATAATCGCAAAGGTTCGTCCTTACCGGCCATCAGAAAGTGAATCGTCTTCTATTATACTCCGTTGACTTGAACCCGCTGCAGTCGAGCTTCATCAGAAAGTACCTGCTCGCAGCCGTCGAGAAGAAAACAAAATCGCGCAGACGACGGGGATTGGAGCTCCTGGCAGACTCAAACTCGCCAAGCTCGAGGAGAAGCCAAAGGTGCCAATGTTTTCGTTATATTAAACTTCAAATTACTCCCATACCTTTAATGCTGCTTCGTTTTCCATATGCCCAGGCGATGATTGAAATGAGTTAAGGGTTGAGAAACATTACAATCGGCAGTTTTTAGGCTTCATTGAAATGAGTTAAACAAACCATGGGCTTCATTCGCATTATAAGAAACAAAGGGAAATCTCAAGAGATTTTCATTTTGAATAATTTCCTGAAGATCAATTGATATACCAATAATATTACAATACAGTTAATCGCACCAATGATAACAATACAGTGAACTGCGTGTGTGTGTGTGTGTGGGGGGGGGGGGTGCGCGCGTGTGTGTAATAAAACGAAAGAATAAACTTGGCAAAAATAACTAAAAATCGAGTAAATATATGGGCAATTCTCTGTAGAATCAAACATGAAAAAATTTGATTTGGCTCAAAATTTTTTTTTAAGTTCTAGGGCATCATATCGTATTCCCAGAATTTTTTCAGATTTTTCCGAGCACTTTAACACTGTTTAATAAAAAGGCAAAGTTATACTATATAGTTAATTAAAAAATGGGCCTGGTTCTGGAAGCTCTCAAAAAATTAATACATTAACTAAAATAGGGGTGAAAATAGGCTAAAATGACTATTCAAGGGGAGCCTTGTACCGCCAACACTTCCAAATTTTGCAAACACTTGTCTGTGGTATTATTAGAATTATTCACTGTAGAAATACACATTCTATCATGCTGATACATATCCTGAGTTATCAGTATCATATTTATATAGATCAAGCATTACTGATACTTGACGCCACCTAACTTTCAGTAGTTACATGTATTCATGGTCAATACATTGTCTCTATTGTGCTAAAATTAACAAGAAACTATTAATAAAGTATATTTGTGATGTATTGCATCCACTCTATAAGGAAGATTAATCCAAAAAAATAAATTATAAGCTGTGCATTACTCACACCTTATAACACACTAGGCAGTACATGGATTTCATAAAATTTTTTTAATATCAACAACAAAATATTGAAGCTCACTTCCTTGGGTAATATTCATGAATATTGAACTCATGAAATCCACTCATATTGTATGAACTGCATAGCTAAGGTCCAAGCAGCTATTGCCGTGCGAGCTTAATATCGAACTTCAAGTTATTTATTCATGAAATTAGCTAATATGAATCGATCCACTTGAAAGTATGATCACTAGATGCGCAATTTGATAATGAATTCAAATATATATAGTTTGCCTGTCCTTGAATGACTTTATAAACCACTTTGTGAACGTTATACTTGCCAACACTGGAGTCTTGTATGACCTATGTATGGCACATACAAGACTCGGTTAGGTTACCGACCATAGACCGTTGAATTTTCATAGACACTTTGGAAACTCCAAACTCATTTCCGGAATGACAAAATGAGTAAAAAATAAACCCATGATTCAGCGACATTAAAGGTTCTCGGCTATTTAACATGGGAAAGTTCTCGAGTGAATATCGATTTAACGGTTTTGTACGCATACCATACACTCGAAATAAATTACTATACACTCGATGAATAAATAATAGGTTTGATATAGAATAGTATTTTTTGACACGGTATCAAAAAATTATTTCTAGGCCTGTTTGGCGTTTGCAGCCCGAACTAAGGGAGGCTAGTAAGCGCACGAGCCTAGAATCCTCTTTTGCCCTAGTATCGAACAGTATTTCTCATCATGAGTGTAAGAAACTAAGGCTTAATGATTAACTTTTCGATCCAAGTGATGAAAAAATTATCTCGAAAGTCTACAGGTCAGCCAGGTTCCAGGTAAAGGTTAGGATTTCAGACATTTTTCGTGTTTTCTCTAGCTGTCTGGCCTGTGAGTGTCTTATTCTACTATAAAAAAACTACTCAAACTTTTTTCTCAATCATACTTTAAATCGAAATTTTAAAGTAGAGGCATCACGACAATTCTCGCCCATTCAAATCGCTAGTGTGAAAAATATATGAATGCGTGTTGTAACAATGTATCCAACAAGGTTGAGGGGTAATATACCTTTGTGATTTTTTCTCCAATTTTTTTTTATTGGCTTAAACACTCCATAAACTATCTAAGGATGATATGAAAAGTCGATTAAGTGGGGGAAGAAGTTCTAAGTGCCTCAAAAAATCATTTCTCTGAACAAAGTCGTATAGTATTAGTATTGTACTCAAAATTTTGAACGCGTTTATCTCGGAACCGTCTTTTTTGAGATTAGCGTACCGATAGCGTCGTCAATTTTCAATCGATTCACTTCAAATTTTAACTGTAGCTTGAAAACAAGATTTTTAAGTGAACGCCGTACGATTTTTTTGATATTTTGATTTTTACCGATTTTATGGCCGATTTTAAATCGATTTTTTTGCGAAAAAAAAAATTCAAATTGACGCCATTCGGCCCCAAATTCAAATTTCACAAAAATAGTCCGACGTTCACTGAGTTTCTTATTTTACTTCAAAACCCCGTTTTTCTTCTAGGGTCGAAATTGTGACCTGTAGCGGTACGCTAGTGGAGAAAAGGTAAAACAATTTTTTTCTTCTTTGACGAGCCGGTACGCCGTCATTATGTATTTTTCAGAAAAAAGAAAGTATGTTTTTTGTAGTTGGATAGTAGTACTTTCATATGCAACATACCCCATATTCCTAGGATTTTTCCAGCGCTTATGGTAAGTGTTTGAAAATGACCTCGAAATTGGAGGTCACAAAGGTATATTCCTTAAGGAAAAAAAAAACACGAAGACATTGTAGATATGAGAATGATGAGAACACTATAGACGTTTATGAATCTTTTAGTTTGAAGCAGAATCTTTCAGCCAATAAATCCTCGAAACGTTTTCACATCTCGGGTTGACATATCATTCACGTGTCACTTTGACCTTTTTCATATTCAAGAAAAATTTTATCGAGGAAGATCGACACAAACTTTTTGTCTCCGGAAGTATTTTGAATGCGGTAAAATCTCGTACCTTGTACTCGAGCTCGACCAAATTCGTTATCATTGTGTTTAAAGAGATTTGGGAAATATCCTCTTTCTCAATTGATAATTTTTTTCATTATGAATTTAAAACTTGAATCAAATCACGATTGAAAAATCATTGGAGCTAGTTATAAATTAATTGGGAAATATGTTGGAAGTATTCTCTGATTCACCTCTTTTTACTTTATCTGTTTCAGTGTTCAATCCATCCATCCATGAGCAATGCAACTTTCCAAACTGTTTTGATTCTCTCAAATGAAACATCAAATTTCGAATAACAGAAAATTGATGTCAACACGGTTTCGTCCGTGTGCGAGAGTAAATGATGATATTTACGCACGGGGAAAATCCAAGTGTTACACATGTTGCCCGTAAATATCTAATGAGTTTCCCAATTCGCCATTGAACCGAATTCAGGGACGCTCGGCATTATCGCATCTGCGAGGCGCCAATCGCTGTTTACGTATATATATATACATGTACCGTTTCGTGGTTTTGACGTAGACGGGGCATACCTGGATATATTGGCATAGGAAATTATTCTAAGACCAAGCTGATGAACAAGTGGCGTGACCGATCGTTGAATGAAATTATTCGATGTTTGTACGTTTGTCGTAAGCGATTCGTGCGATGTTTATGGAAAATAAATTTCCATATCAGATTGTAAAGGGAGGATTCATTCATTATAGTCAAACCAATTTGATAATTTCGTGCTTTTAGGTTCCTTACTATTACTCTACTCCTCTACTCTCGAATTTTTCATAAATAAAGTGATAATTTAGACTCTCAAGAGAGACTGTATCATCCATATACTACCTGTGTTTTTAAAGTCCGAGTGAGGATGTAAATCAAACAATTGATTCTTAAATGAGTCTGTGATCAGTTTTCGATTAGAATGGTTGAAAAACACAGTTGGAAAAACTCTTTGGAATCAGCTGAATACAAATATTTTCTCAAAATCGAATAGTTCTTCCAAATGTCAGCCTAATTGCATTTTTGTATTAGTTCAGAAAAAAATAGGATCCACACAAAAACTGAAATGAATAAAAGATTATAAAAGTAGTGTGGTTGACTTACAGTATAAACGTAGACTGATATAATTTGAATTTACGCGCCATATGCGTGACAACGGAAAAGGACAAAAAATCTCGTGACCGTAAACAGAGAGTTGCAAGAGAGTATAGTGTGCAGTTGCCGAATGCCGACTTGCCGCCTGCACGCATGCATTGTCACGTGTTGAAAAGTTTTGCTGGTTTGATATGGTAGTTTCCCTAACTTAGGTGTGTACGAAAGTGGGTTATATGCCAGTATAGAAGAAAGCGATCAGTCAAAGTCTTATACATATATAAGGGCAATTCTCTGTGGGATCGAACATGCAAAAATTTGATTTGGCTCAAAATTTTTTTGTAAGTTCTAGGGCATCAAGCCGATTTCCCAGAATTTTTTTAGATTTTTTCGAGCACTTTAACCCCCTTTAATAAATAGGCAAAGTTGCTGATTTTGCTGTTTTTGCATTTTCAGAGGCATTTTCAACCTTAATTTACACCCTGAAAATGACCTCTGAGGCAAAAAATGAATGAGACACTTTTTTCTGCAAATTGCCTGAATTTTATAGAAAAATTATCTCCAAGGTCATTGGAGCACATTAAGTACTCCACATTACCAATTGGAGCCTCTATTTTTGAACCCTGGGAGTTCGCTCGTCAAGCCCCACACCACATGGGTACTAAAAGTTGTCCCAACTCATACCACATACAGCCTATATAGTGAAAAAATGGGCCTGGACTCTGGAAGCTCCCAAAAAATTAATATATTAACTAAAATAGGGGTAAAAACAGGCTAAAATGACAATTCAAGGAGAGCCTTGTACCGCCAACACTTCCAATTTTTGCAAACACTTGTCTGTGGTATTATTAAAATTATCCACTGTAAAAACTCACATTCTATCATACTAATACATATCCTGAGTTGTTAATATCATTATGGATCAAGCATTACTATACTACTTGACGCCACCTCACTTTCAGTAGTTACATGTATTGATGGTCAATATATTGGCTCTATTGTGTTAAAATGTACAAGAAACTACTAATAAAGTACATTGTCATGAATTGCATTCACTCGATAAGAAAGATTAATCCAGAAAGTAAATTGTAAACTGTGCATTACACGTACACCTTATAACACACTAGGCAGTGCATAGATATCATATGATTTTTTTAATATCAACAAGAAAATGTTGAAGTTCACTAAACATGGGTAATATTCATGAATGTAGGACTCATGAAATCCACTCATATTGTATAAACTGCATAGCTGAGGTCCAGGCAGCTATTGCCTGGTGGGCTCAAACTACAACTTCAAGTTATTTACTCATGAAATTAGCTAATGTGAATCAATCCACTTGAGAGTATGATCACTAAATGCGCAATTTGATAAGGAATTCAAATATACATAGTTTGCCTGTGTTTAAATGACTTTATAAACCAATTTGTGAACGTTATACTTGCCTATACTGGAGATATATATGACCCATGTATGGCAAAGGTTAGGTTACCGACCATAGACTTTTAGACATGCAAAGCTACTTTGGAAGCTCCAAACTCATTTCTGGACAGGCAAACTATATATATTTGAATTCCTTATCAAATTGCGCATTTTGTGATCATACTCTCAAGTGGATTGATTCACATTAGCTAATTCCATGAGTAATAACTTGAAGTTGTAGTTTGAGCCCACCAGGCAATAGCTGCCTGGACCTCAGCTATGCAGTTTATACAATATGAGTGGATTTCATGAGTCCTACATTCATGAATATTACCCATGTTTAGTGAACTTCAACATTTTCTTGTTGATATTAAAAAAATCATATGATATCTATGCACTGCCTAGTGTGTTATAAGGTGTACGTGTAATGCACAGCTTACAATTAACTTTTTGGATTAATCTTTCTTATCGAGTGAATGCAATTCATGACAATGTACTTTATTAGTAGTTTCTTGTACATTTTAACACAATAGAGCCAATATATTGACCATCAATACATGTAACTACTGAAAGTGAGGTGGCGTCAAGTAGTATAGTAATGCTTGATCCATAATGATATTAACAACTCAGGATATGTATTAGTATGATAGAATGTGAGTTTTTACAGTGGATAATTTTAATAATACCACAGACAAGTGTTTGCAAAAATTGGAAGTGTTGGCGGTACAAGGCTCTCCTTGAATTGTCATTTTAGCCTGTTTTTACCCCTATTTTAGTTAATATATTAATTTTTTGGGAGCTTCCAGAGTCCAGGCCCATTTTTTCACTATATAGGCTGTATGTGGTATGAGTTGGGACAACTTTTAGTACCCATGTGGTGTGGGGCTTGACGAGCGAACTCCCAGGGTTCAAAAATAGAGGCTCCAATTGGTAATGTGGAGTACTCAATGTGCTCCAATGACCTTGGAGATAATTTTTCTATAAAATTCAGGCAATTTGCAGAAAAAAGTGTCCCATTCATTTTTTGCCTCAGAGGTCATTTTCAGGGTGTAAATTAAGGTTGAAAATGCCTCTGAAAATGCAAAAACAGAATCAGCAACTTTGCCTATTTATTAAAGGGGGTTAAAGTGCTCGAAAAAATCTAAAAAAATTCTGGGAAATCGGCTTGATGCCCTAGAACTTACAAAAAAATTTTGAGCCAAATCAAATTTTTGCATGTTCGATCCCACAGAGAACTGCCCATAACCAAGTAATGGTTCTGCGATTCAGAAGCAACTGACATGCAAGTGAGGACGCTGGAATCTGACTGTCCTTAAACCAGTTTTTATTGTCGAGACGCTTCAATAATGGTAAGTTGGATTAACGTTTATATCAAGTTTTTTTTTATACAAATTCTAAACACGTTTGGAAATTCATGAGCCTTACAAGTTTGAACAAATTCCGTGAAATACTCCAAAACCAAGAATGAGCTGTGAACTTCGACAAAACCTGACGACCTTCTCTCTAAATTCCTCACAGTGAAAATCTAACTGCAAGCTTCAGTGAAACATTTTTCGGGGATTCTACGGTTTCCCTGAGACACCTATTTTAAGGTGTTTTATTATAGCAATTTTTATCAGGATTATGAGAAAAATAATGAATTGATTGATTGAATTTTCATCAAACTTGCGTATCAAATAGTATTTTTTCACTATTTTTCCCGTAATCCTGATGAAATTTGCTATTAAAAAAGACCTTAACAAAGGTGTCCCAGGGAAACCGTAGACTTGTTCATTTTTCATTGTACTCACGATTTCTCACTGTATAGCTATACAGTGAACAAGATCCGAACGACCGTGGAATGAAAACAGTGCGGATCTTTATAATCGTGTAGGTATACAGTTACCGATTTTCATTGTAAGCTCACTGCGATACATCGCGCGACATTTGATCATGGTGGGCTCTCGGTGAATATTTCCTGTGGCTTAAAACAGTCAGTTTTCACCGTAAAAAATTTAGTCAGTTGAATTATATTATACGCGCGACTTCGCGCGGCGTCGTTTCACACGAGACCCTTGAATTTCAGTTCATGTATTCGGGCAAGGGAGAGGTGCAATTCATCACGCAGTTGGTCGATACGATCAGCAAAGACGACCCGGCGGAGCTGGCCAAGTACCTCGAGGACTGCAACCCGTCCAAGGTGAAGAACAGCAGTGGCGTGAATCTGCTGCAGATCAGCGCCCGCAAGAATGCCGTGAAATGCTTCGAATATCTGATGAAGCAGGGAGGTTTCCGGGTGGACGAGCAGCTCGTGCTCGCCGTGAGAAGGGGCGAGGTCGGCGCGATAAAATTGTTGCTGGCCAACGGGGCGGACGTGAGGGTGAGGTGGAGAGGCAAGGGCCTGTTCGACTTGTGCGACAAGCTGTATTCCTCCGAGCCCATCATCCACTCGCTGCTCGACGGTATGAGCCAGACGATGAGCGTCGAGCAGATGGCTCAAGTGTTCGCCGAAGACGACGTGCCGCTGTACTGCGCCGTTTACTCGGAAAACGCCGAGCTCGCGCGGACGGTTCGCGAGAACGGGGCAGACCCTAACCGGCCGGACAGGTACGGCCTGACGGCGTTGCACGCGGCTATCCACAGGCGCGACCATAGCCTGGTGGAGTACCTTCTTAGCCGCGGTGCCGACTTGCACGTCCCGGTCCGCGGTCGTCACTGGCGCAAAAGTTTGACGATCCTGCAGTGGCTCGTTTCCGAGGCTATGACCTACTACGTCAAGAGCGACGAGAGCCACGAGGAGTCGTGGAAAACCATCGTCCGATTACTGGTGCGAAACGGAGCCGACCCGTATGTCGTGGACGACAACGGCAACAATCTGCTGCACTTGGTGGCGTGGAATTTTGCCGGAAGAACCTTCTGCCCAGTCGTACTCAGGCAGCTTCTGGATATCGGCGTATTGGGGGTAAACGTCAAGAACGTAGATGGCGATCCGCCGCTTTATATGGCTTTTAAGTTTAATACCTGCGAGACAATAGAGGTATGTATACCTAATATACCAGCACTCGATTTCAACTCGATACGCGCAGGCTTTTGATCGAAAGACTACTCGGAGAATCGAATGGAATTTAGCCACGTGCCTCGGTGGTGATGAGCCTTTGGGAGGAGAAAAAAATCGATTGGAGTTTTCGCAGGTTGTCGATTGGCCTCGAACACGTCATTGTCAATCGAGAAAGCTGTATCTACCAGATGCCGAGCAAAGTTAATAGGAATAAGCTATACTTGAAAATGGCATATAATGACATATAAGACCCGTCTACAATTTTCTAATAGTTTTTTCTCGATAATCTGGTTGGCAGTCAACAACCTCGACTCGACTAGCTTCATTCGATTCTCTCGAGTCTTGTGATTTTCACCATATATTTTCCTGTGCACAACCGCGCCGGTGTCGACGGCTACCTCACTCTTCGATAGCTACTCGCGTGCGTTTCGGTAACAGATATTATTGAAAATTTGGAGTATGTTTCCTGGTACCAAGATACGAGAAGAGCTATTGTAATTTTCACTGGGAAGTCGGTGGTACTTGGGCAAATGAAATCAGTTGCATTGATGACTAAATAAGTATTCTGGTTAAAATCTGGAATATGATACAACGGACAGTTTCTGAGAAATCACTTAGAAGCTCGTGGGTGTTATGGAAAGTTAATGGAATTAAGACATTTATTTGTGTATTCAAGAGAACTACATTTGTAATCGAAATGGAACTTGGTAAAAGTTAGATGAGAGAATTTTAAAGAATACAGTGATTCAATTTGAATGAGGGTTATACCGTATAGTTTTCTTGCAATCATTCATAATAAAGATTTTCCAAAAGCGCCGTTTCGTAAAAATACGCGAAATGACGGTGACGTTGCTACTGTTTATTTTCAGCGATTGCGGCTCGCGGCCACGGCATTTTCCTTTCTGACCGAGCAATTTTTGTATTACGAATCAGTATAGCGAAGATGATCCGGCATTATACAATAATATAATACAATATGACGGCAGTGCACCACCCGGTTCGAATACACACACCGCACTCAGTTTTGTTTGCTCACCTGGCGCTCGAACACATTCGAACTATCTCTCTTTTTCTCTCTCATTCTGGCTTGCAATGTCATCTCTGTTTATTTCGTGAAATAGCTAAATGTGTAATATATTATTGTTTCAAAATCATAAAATCGTCAAGCACGAGACTTTATAACTTTAGTGAAGTGACCCATTAGTAGGAATAAATTTATGCCTCGTTTTTCCACGACTTTGTGACAGAAAACATATTCCAAACACGGAAATACCGTGACCTGTAAAGGCCGTGAGGTTTATTTGTATAACAATAACTTGCAATGAAGATTAACTTGAAGATTTTTCAATATTAGCTTCTACTAGAACGTGGTGCAGATTGGAATATTCTCAACTTCAACTTCCTCAAGAGCAAGGCACCTTTCGAATATCTCAGCGGCGGACACATTTACTGCCAATTACATAGGGAACAGGTACTGATGTGGCTGTTGAAGTATGAGGAAGAAGAATCTAACTTGTCTGTCCAAGACTCATCGGTAGCGTACATTTCCGGAGATCCGGAGTATCTGGAGTTCGTCGTGAAGTGGATCGCCATGCTCGAGCAGCTTGATCGACCAATATCCCAGAAAATGAAGCAATTCGTCAAGTCGAAATGTAAGCTGTCACGACTCATACAAAAATACAGACGTGAGCTAACGAAGAGTCGCGCCCGTAAGGTCTACGGGACGATTTCTTTTTTCGACGTAATGGTAGGCAAGGTGAATACTGTCGCTCGCTATGCAAACAATGAAGAATTCGTACAAGCGCTGCGAGTCGTAGACTGCAATATTGCGTTTCCTGAATACGGTTTTATGATAGGTAAAAATTTCGCACAAGGTATGGAGAGGCGCAGGCTCTTAGCCAATGCCGTAGAAAAGCTCAAAGATTTTCCGCTATTCCGCATTCCCGACATCGTCAAGGATCATATACTCGATCATCTCAGCATCGATGATCTTCGGAGTATATGTGATCTGTGATTACTGTTGATATTGATGCTTTACTCGACATTCTTGTGATATATTGGAAAGTGAAAGAGTGATCCACTGTAAATATTCAACATTTTATGATCAAATGTTGCCTTGAAGATAGAAGCCGTCGTAGTCATCATCAATACGGATTATACCGATAACTTGCGAATTTAGTTTACTTTTAACTATGGGTAAGCTAAAACTCTTCAAAATAGAGCCAACAGAACTACGTTAGTATTATTTCTCGATTAATTTATTGCTATGAATGGTGGATGGCCGATTCATAATATGAATTATTAGATTCAAGTGAATTTGGTTTTTTGGGTTCGAGCAGACGTTTTCTGACATGTTAAGCGATACGATTCAAGAATCAATAGTTCATCATAGAATTACTGTATACAGCAGTCCCTCTAATCTTGAACAATTTTGTAAATTATGCGTGGTGAATATATTTTCAATAGATAGAGAATTACTAATTCTTTAATTGTGTAACTCGACATGTCACGATAAGACGTACTGGAATAATTTGAGCAAGAAGCGTAGATTCTAATGCAGCTTTCTGAATAATAATAAAATATTTATTATAAATATGTTAATTATAAAACACTTTGATTTTCCATGAATGTTTAATTATAATTATGCTCAGGCTCTTCTCTGTTCTATATATGCAATACCAAAAGAGATTATCGATTAGGTGTACATACATTGTGCAAGATAAATATCCAAGTATTATAAAAATTTGTTAAAAACTGTATATCAAACTTGAATTCTTATAATTAACTTGAGATAAATTTTTTAATTGGATAGTTCAAAGATTCTACTAACGTAAATTTTAGTTAAAAAGAAAAGTAATCGATAAGTTTCCAAACTTTTATTCGTTCTTGTGCTTATCAATACTATCAAATTGTCTACCATGACAAAAAAAATGTGCCTAATGAAAGAGTTCATAGAATCACCTGGACACCATACTTTTCTAACGAAATAATAAAATGATAATTATTATAAAACAATATTAATTACGTTAACGTTAGTAATATCGCTATAAATATGTATACATACATCCATCATTACAAAGACACGTATTTCGATACGTGGCACATTTTTCTTCTCTTCTTCCTATAGAAATGAAATAGTACTATCACATCAATTTATAAACATTACAAGAGCCTTAGTTGAATTTTAGACTAAAGAAAATTAAAATTTAGAAAACAGAATTTCATCGGTTTACAGACAAAATAAATCTTCTCATTTTTCGTTCGCTTGAGATCGACTAGCTTTTCAAATATGATTTCGCTTCTATATTATGTACGTTCGAGCCATCAGTGTTTTTTTGCAGATACTCTTGTATTTACATCGTATTCGGCATCAATTGCTTCAATATTGTAGAAGAAACAGATTTAAACAGGTACAAATGACATTCACTTAAACAGAGGACAAGAAAGTAGCAATCAAAGGATTTTCATCGTATTTTGGCTCTTTCAAACGTATCCGTGCGTCTAATAGGAGTTTTAGAAAAATTGGTCTAGAATGTTCAGAAGTTTGTATCTCGGATTCGTTCTAGGAACTTTATCATCAAGATAAGCAGTCTCTCTCTCATTATTCAGTATCCAAAACTTTCTGAAACATTGCACAGTGAATAAATTTGTCCTACATTACTTTCAGAAGCTTGTCGATTTTACACTCAAATCCTCCGCTTTACATTTCGTTATTTTTTTTTTTCACACGACAAATAACATACTGAACGCTGCAGGCAGAATTTTGAATTCGTGGTTCATAAATCTTGGAGAATGATTCGATAGGATAAAATCGTTGAGTAATTTTCAAATCATCTGAGATCAACTTCGGAATATTATTAACGGTCAATATGTTATTTCGCGACACGTTTGAGACTTTGCGCGTATGTATCAGTACATGAGCTTCCCTCTTTTCGTAGATCATATAAAGATAAATACTATGCAAGCTATTACCTAAGAGCTATCGCAGATAGAAACGTATTAGAAACAGTATAAAATGGACAATTTTTTTTCAATATATTTTTTCTCTCACATTTCAACGGGTCATCAAAAACCCGCAAGAGACTTCTCTGGTCCATCTGGAAAATCCATCGTCTCTCCCACTCTCTCTGCGTTCCGTCTTTTTTTCTCTTACACAATGTAATTAATATAGATTTTTTTTTGCATATTCATAAATGTTTTTCCTCACTAAATATCAGCCTACACGAATGCTTAAGTCATTAGCGCTTAAGAGAATGACACTGTGTCAATGACAAGGCGGAGAGACAAGTAGATAAATGTAACAAAATAAAGAATATATAATAATAGACTTTATCTTTTTTATCCTTTTTCTCCTTTTCAATCTTCCACAATATCGATAAATGGGTATGTGTGTTGTGTAAATGTATCGGATAGAATTCACATACGCTTATATAAATGTATCTGAATGAAAGTGGCCGAAGCTGGGGCGACCGAGCTGTGGCCCAGCCCTCGTCGATTTTGTCCAGTATTGTTTTTTATCGAGTTTCGCTCAGTCTTAGCAATCGGCCAGTGTGCCTCTCAACCGTATATATATATACGTTCTAGATATCTTGGCGCTCTATATGTCTCTTCCGGTTGACGGGGCTCTGGCGCTCACTTCGAAACAGCGTCAATTTCATTCGATTGCCACGCGGGACACTAGCAGCCCTCTCCTAGTCAACCACACTCTGTAACAAACAAATCCATTGAAAATTTACTAGATTCTTTGAATAAAATTACTCGGATCAATGATACAATAATTATATTATATCACAAACACAATCGTTCCGACAATTTCTTTCATTCAGAATAATTGCGCCACTTACGAAGAAATCTTTTTTATACATCACTGCAATTCAAGTGGTGTATGAAAAAGATATATTAGAGAAATAAAAACGATTAGAGATAAAGACGGTAGATTTCCCTCAATGTTTCTTTACAAAAGGTATCATAATACTTAATTTTATAGAAGTTAGACAAGATTATTAACTTTTGCGATAGAATTGAGTTGAATAATCCGAGTCGTGTGCATTGAAGTTAAATTGACTGCAGGCGTACGTAGTGCTAACTTGAAATAAGCTTAAAACATTTTTTTCTTTTGAATATTCATCGATAAGAGAGTACAGCTTTAGCCGTGGTTTACTCTCTAAATCTAAAATAGTAAAAAACTACTATTTAATAGTAAAAATTGCACAACTGCTCAAAATAGTAAATATTCACTATAAAAATAGTAAAATTTTACTAATATTTTAGTAATTTAGTGAAAGTTTACTATTTTTTAGTTAAAATTCTACTATTTTTTAGTAAAATTTTACTATTTATTAGTGAATTTTCACTATTTTGAGCAGTTGTGCAATTTTTACTATTAAATAGTAGATTTTTACTATTTTAGATTTAGAGAGTATGAGTTTACGATACGAGTAAATTAAATTATCTTTTCTTTTTAGAAAAACTACTTCTGAAACTCTTTTGAGAAATTCAATCTAACATAATTTTTTTCCTTGAAGATTTTCAAACCAAAATGTGGATCTTGTGTTGCTTATCCTACCGCAGGATTTCCAATTAAACATTGATTTTGTCGATCGACTTTTTTTTTATGGGATGTTGAATGAAAAAAAAAATACAAATGCAAGCCGAGGTCGCGAAAGAAAAATAAGTTGACTATCAACTCACCCAATGCCAGTGCCAATGAGCAGTGATAAGATATTGGTGAGCAAGAGCGTGTAGAGCACCTCTTTTGAGAAGAGGCCGTTCTTGCCGACCTTGGCGGTCCTTATGCTGTATGTTTTCCGTCTGCTCATGCCCAGCTGGTGCTTCAACTTCCAGTCCCTGCGCAAAGCATTAAAATCGAATCAATATACCGCACGCACGTCCACCTTTTTTTTCTATTCACTGGATCGGGTCTTTTACTCAAGTTTATGCAGTTAGATTACTTTCAACAACGGATCAGCAAAGTTTTTCCTGTATGGAGTTTGAATCGAGTATTCCGCCGATGGAATGAAAAATTCAAGGAGCCAACCCACAGAGTAAAATAACACGAGTAAAATTGAGTCGTCTCGGAAGGAAATAATTTCATAATTATATTGAGAACAACTTGTGAGCTTGGTGAAATCAAGGTTTTGGAAACGTCGAGCTTCGTCTTTTGACCATCCCACCGGACACTTCAATTTGATCACTGAAAAATTTGCTTCAATGAATATACAAGTAACGCAATTTTTTCTCTTCATCGTTCGCGCATTAACTTGTCCTATCCCACCGCTATTCTCGTCGAATGAAAGACAAAAAAATTACCAAGAGAGAATAAGGAGAGTCGCGGGGAAGCCACGTCATCGGAGCACGCGAGTGAATGGGGCGAAACTCGTGAATTTTCACGCGCGACTCGAGTACATATGCACATGCACACAAAGCGCGCGCAGCCCATTGTCGACTTGGTTGAGCGCGCGACACACGCGGCTTTCGCGCTCATTAGCCGCGGATCGATTCGTTTCATACGGCGACCGAGTCAGGGGGAAGCTGAGCAAATTTATCCGAAAGTTCCTTTACCTCGGGCCACTCGGCTCCGACTTGATGTTCCAATCCAGTATCCAGTCTTTGTCCAGATCATCCTGAAAAAGAAAACGGTCTCGTGTTAATTACAAGTAAACTTTCGATTCCCGTTGGGAGCATATACATAGCGTGTCTCGCGAAGAAGTCGGCACTGAGAACGTTCCGAAATTGCCATTGACGATTCTCCCGCAGTCCCGATTTCAATAGACCAAGCGCAAATAACTCATTCGCCCGACGTTCGATTCACGCAATCAATCCTCGCGCGAATAATTGTAAAACAAAGCGATTCGCTACGCTCGCGGGGGGAAAAAAAGTGACAATCAATGACCCCTCGGATAGCGGCTGGAGGAAAGCGCGAAGGCCCAATGAAATTTCTCCTCGCGATTCGCGTGAACCGTCTTACATACATAGACGCGTCGAAACAAAGTAGCTCTGGGAGCGACAGGCGCCGCGGATAAGCGTGAATAGAGTGAATTTCTCATGTGGAAATTCATTATCGAACAAAAGGAGGGCGTTACACATAGCCTCGGGAGAGCTGCTTCGCCGATAAGCCGCGGTGCTCACGCGTGCGCTGCGTATCGGCCGGTGCTCGCATTTTCAAAACAAACCGCGCGCTTCAATCGGAACGATGAGAAATCGAATTACTTACGCGCGCACGTTGCCGCGAGGAGGTGTGGAGTTTATCAGTTACGTGACGAGCGGGAGAATTTTTTGAGCTATATGCGGCAATGATATGACAATGCGTCTTGACTGACGAGGGAATCTCTAAATTTAAAATAGTTGAAAAGTAATGTTTATTAGGGGAAATCGCATGATTAACATTGGAGTATTCACTTGATATTCGGTTGGAAATTACTGGAATGTATGGAATTCGAATACACGTTGATTTCCTCGAGAAACAAAAAAAGTATGCGGTGGTAAACATCGCTACTAATTGAGATTCGTATATTGGTCATTTGCTTGGAAGATCCCTCGAAACACCGGCGATCATCGTCAACAAATGAGTCGGCGATAAAATTCGCCCCAAAGACAAACGTCGCGTTTATCCGCATGTATAATACTGACGATCGAACTGAAGCTCGCAAAAAAGGCTCGATAAGCACAATAATAAAACAGCTTTATCGGCGATTGTATGCTCAACAAAACGGGCTATACAACAATCGCCAGAACCGGCTATTTCTCGTTCGATCATTACAACGAGAGAGAGAGAGAGAGAGAGAGAGAGAGAGAGAGAGAGAAGAGTAGTTGGAAAGGAAAAAAATCAATTATCACCGGTGATTCACGATTTTCTCATCGCGCGGGAAAAGCCATCGATCACTAACAAAGAGCGGGTTGTTTTTTTTTTTGTTAAAAATAAGATATCGTACGCCACGCGCGAAAAGTCACGCGATCTTTGACTGACGCTGCGTTGCAAGCCAAATTTTCGTTCGAGCTTGGGTAGACGAGTCGCGAGGGCTGCAAAGTTTTTCCAAGTTTGTTTGGGACAATGGAGAAAATTTTGGCGTGATTTCGAGGAGTAAAAAGGAACACCCGCAGACTCGAACGGAGAAATCACTCTTGAATTCTCAAAGAGGAAAATGGATGTTCGCATCATCAGTAAACTTTCTGATTGTGACGTCACGTTTTACGCCTCGCCGTGTGTTTAATCCGATCAACATCTCCATGAGGAAATATTTTGGAGATTTTATGAATAAATCCCTTCGAAGATTTTGAGCTGATAATTTTCCGGGGATCCGCGAGCACGATTGAATTAATTTTTCACAACAAGTTTCAGCGGTATGTTCGACAATTGACTTCTCAGTGTAATATCCTCGAACAATATAAACACTAGTCTCTAAATTTAAAACAGTAGAATTTTACTGTTTTCCAACTGAATAGAATTTCGAGAGTAGATATACTGAAAAGTTTCATGTTTCCATTGAGATCTGTCTCAAACCAATACGAAAATATGTTCGACATTTATGAGAGTAACCTCGGTAAGGTTTGCAGTGCGACTCATGAATCCACAATCGCTTTGTTCATTCGCTATTTTAAAAACTTGCGAGTTTTTTTTTATTCTTCCACCTCGTTCTCTTAATATTCTCGGGTTACTAAGTGTGTTCACAAACGCTTTTGCACTTCTAATGTATTGCGCCAGATTGACTCATTCTTTTTAAAACGAATCTTGCGCACAGGATCAATTCCAAGGTGGTTTTGAATAACAAATTTCGTCCAATACAACTCCACACGCAGATTGTAATTTTCAATTCGATATTTAACGAGTCCGACATATATTATCTTTCATTCGTCATAACGAAATATCTGCTTTGGAGGAAATATATGTCATGTCTCTACGTTCGAGAGATTAATCGTAACGGAATAATGAAATATCGCGTGCCGTACAAAAACCGTCCTCTTATCATCCGTGGAAAGAATTTTAAATCGATCAACCGGGAGGATCGTCATTCCACCCGCGACAAAGAAGACCAATGCCGGGATAGAAATGGCAATGCGTATTTCTTATCACGGGCGAAAAATCCGATCAATCAGTCGTGTATCGCTGAGCGATATATATATTAATGTTCAACGTGGGCTGGTTTCGCGAGAGGCGTGCATAAGCTTGTGCGTATATAGCAGCAAATCAGTTTTTCGCCGATAAGAGCGGATGGAAATCTTCGAGTTTCAGAATAGGTACACGCAGTTTACATGAAAAAAAACCTCAATTTTTGAAATGATAGTTAATTCTGCTGAATTAGCTGTCGGGGAGAAAATTCGTTATCGAATATTATGTTTCTTTCGTTTTCCCAGCGAGCTTAGTTTTCTCGTCGGTTCCAGAGAAACAAAGTGATCTCTCTTCGAATGGGTTGAAACAACGATGGGGGATTTCTCTATTTTTAATTTTTTATCTTATCACAATATGATGTCCTCTGCTTATTAACGTCGGCCACGTGGGAAGTATAGAATCTTTCTTATTAATTATTCATCATTCAATCATCGAACTATGACTTGCTGTCAGATCAATCAAAGTCACTCCGAATATTTCTCGACCTCGACACAAATACATAATCGAATTGACAATATTAGCAGAACCTATTACCATTTACGACGGTACAGAAACAACGAGACAATTGCGCAAGAAGTACATTCACCTGAAGGCAACATAGATCTGTGCGCACCTCTCATTTACCATTATAGAGATCGGAAAGGAAAGAGACACGGAAGTGTGGCGCAACCGGGGAGTTCCGGGGAATAGAAGCTGACGCGCGTAAGCCGATCCGGCGCAAGGTGAATAAACCCGTTAAAAGTTGTATGTGTGTAAACACAAGCGCTCGTTCCCCGCGAGTCTCTGGCGCGCGAATAAGTCATTGCACGCACAGCTGATTGAAAACGTGGCTGACGAGATGACCGCATATATAATACTATTCGCGCAAGTTGCGCAACGGCCTTTCGAGGGAAACGGAATAACTAGTAGCTCTCTGGAAAATTGAGCTATTCCAAACGAATAGAGAAATCAATGCTCCAGTTAATTATACCATATTGAGAACACCTCGACTCGTTTCCCCCGATGATTTCCGACCGCTGGTTATTCTCGTACGTTCGTACGGAGAAAAAACGATCGCGCGTGCGAAAATAATTTAATATCGGTGTTTATAAATATAAATACACGGGTGATTATCGCCCAAGTTTTAATTACGAGGGTCATCGAAAACTCGAGCGAGAGGGGCCGGCTATCGTTGTTACTTCAATGCCAGCACCCAACTTTATTGTTTCCCCCTGCGGCTCCATTATCGGAGTCGATGATACATCAAGACATTTGACTTTTCACATGGAGATATATATTATATCGCGAGTTCCTTCCCTCGTTAATTCCCGTGCCGATTGGCGTGTTGTTTATACTCATCGTTATACACCCGCTGAGCGGCTTTGCGCCAAACGCGGCCCGTAAATAGTGTAGTTTTCAATCGCCAACAAGATGGCAAAAAACTTAAGAAAAAAGGAAACAAGCACGCGCGCAAATTCCCTCGTAAGATTTCCAACCCAAGCCGACCAAGTCGATCTCCGTCAACTCGAATGCGAAATTTTTCTTTTCCTTCGAATCGGTTCAATATACAGTGCGACACGACAGAGCCGAGAAAATCCCGTTGGGTATTATAAACACGAGAAACTGCGCCGTACGTCGAGCAAACAAGTTTACAGCGTAGCGCGGCGCAGAAACTGCGCGTCTCTCGGGCCCCGCGCAGTCGAAAATCCCCCGCAGCTCGCGCGGATATTTAAAATATTTCCATATAGCGATAAAAAGAGGCGCGTGTGCGCGGTGACGCTTCGCGAGGGAAAAATCCACGTCACGCGATACCAATCGGCGCAGAGCGCAATGAGATGCGCACTCCGGCCCCAAGGTCGCTCGAGACGCGCACGTGCATTAGCGACTCGCGCGACTCGTTCGCAACGCTAATCGCCTGTTTCGTCATACTGTGCGACGATCCGCGAATTTCGCAAGTGGGCTTCTCACTCTAGTATACTTACGGAGGGAGTACCGTGGAGTTCTTGTGGACGAATGACACTCTTTTATCTTGATGATTTTAACCAAGGACTATTAGCTCGGAGTTGGAAGCTTCATACGAAACACAAGATGTTTATGCTGACGAGATAAAAATGTCGAGAGCCATTGACTTTGGTACCATAGAGTGCTTTAGAAATTTTGAGGAGTACTGTAGTACTGGAGATAAGAAAAGAATTATATTGGAGTGATAAGCTCCCTCGGAATTTTGCGTGTGTATAATGGACAAAAAAAACAATAGTTTCAATGTTCGATTCGTCAGTTCCCGGGGAAGTAGTGTTAGTATCGATGTTTTCATGTATCCAAAGTTCGCATCGTTGTTAATCAACGAGTTCAGAACAATTCAGCCCTGCAAAAACGGTTTGGTAGTTCTTATATAGGATTATTATGATTTTCTACGTCATATCTGTGCTACGTGTGGGAAACACGAATCAATGCGATATCGTTTTAGAAAAATCAAACCTTCTATTTCCCGAAAAATTCGTTGGTTAACAACGCTGCGATCTTTGGATACAGCGAATTTCAGGGAGTATGAGAAAATCTTCGGGATCTCGGGGCAAAAGTGTATTATAACTGCGGCGATATGGAATTACGTAAATACAGATACACCGACGCGTTCGCCAACTATAATTACCCGGGCTCACACGTTGGTTATATCGTGACAGTGTGTAAACAGTTTTTTATGCGCAGCATTGGCTCGTCCGAGAGAGGCTACACAAGCGTTCATCGCTCTGTTTTTTTACGCAACTCCGAGATTTGCATCTATCCAATAGCCGGAATCGGTATATACGAATGAAAACACGACGCCACGGCATATTAAATATCGATGACGTTATACCACATGCGTCTGAAGATCTTTCGATTTTCCCTTTCCTTTGCCAGTCTATATAGTCGTCAATATGCATCTGACACAAGCGAGATTCACAGAACCAAGTATACATATATATCCTGTTGGACGTATAATTCGTTACAACTATAACATTACGCTAGTGAATCAAATCGACTTGATCTTTCATTAACGAGCACAGGCATAGGCCACAAAGCGATGGAAGATGCGCAGGCGGTCTCGCGTCGATACACGATGCGCGACGCACGTTCAATGTTTATAAAGCGCCACGTTTATCGTTAAGGTCAATGACTAGCATTATCGAGCTGGGGAATCATCTTTTTTTCATTCAACTCCTCTCCTCCTAGTCTCTCGCGGCTGCTTTTACTCGTGTGTGGCATTCTTTTTTGCCAATCGCATCTCTTCCGTTCTGCGCATTTCTTATGCCACTGATAATACTGGTTTATCAGCAGCTCGTTCATCATAAATCCCGTTTGTCCGCGCAAAAACTCGAGCCCACTCGAAACAAGTGGACTATGTGCGAAATCGACAACGGGTCCGCGTTGGTTTTTGGAGAAACTCCGCCCAGTGGCTCACGACGTTATTGAAGGTGAAAGAAGTTTATTTTTAGTTAAATTTTCAGTGAAATTTGACTATTTGATGATAGAGAAGAAATTTACTGTCCAAAAATAGTGAATATTCACTATTATCCATCAGTCGTGAAATTTTCACTAATGAAGAGTATTTCTTGATCATTTTAAATTCCATAGGTATTACACGGGTTGAAAATCTCCAAGAATCAAAATGCCAAACTGATTCTTTTAAATTTGTAACTCTACAATTGTTGGTGTATAAACTTGCTACGAGATCCGAATTAGAATCGATTTGCATAAAACTTCTTTCGCCTTCAAGAACAGCGTGCGGAAGAGGCGCGCACGCGTTGTCGGCGTGTCCGGCAAGAGGATGTGACGCGCGCCGCAACTGCCTCGTCTCGTCGTCACCCCGGGGACGTACAGCCCGCGATTAATAATGGATTGTATGTGTATACGTGACAAACCCTTGGCTCACGCGCGCGCGCGACGTCTTTTCCTCCTCCTAGCAGTAGCTTTGTTCTAAAAATTTCCCGTCCCGACGCCTCCCGAGCAATTTTAATTTTATTTATCGGACAAGACGGAAGCGTGACTACGTTTGGCGACGTTCGTGCTTCGTATATAATAGCTTTGAGGGAGAATAGCTTCGGACAAAGTCGACTCGTATCAATGTCAAATAATTTAATCAGCTAACGACGAAGCCACGACAATAGGTATTCTAACGATGGAAGCTTCTTCAGTATATCAACCGAATACTGTGCTTTTCCTTTCGTACATAAAAAAGTGATATGAAGTGGTTTTCTTCTGGTAATTTGTTTGATTTAGACAGCTAACTGCAGCTAACTACGTGACTCATGCGAGTGTAGTGTATAGATGTAGAGATAGAGTTTGCACGAGAGAGAAACAGCTGGAGAAGGAATAGGTGAGCTAAAACCCGAGGATAATGAGACTCTTAAGGTTGTAACGACGAAAACGTATTTGCAAAAGCCGAATGAAACATTAATGTGAGTTTCAAGGATGACCATATTGAAATGAATCGACAAATGCGTAATAAAGATAACCCGAATGAACGTAGGCACAACAATTAAAATATAATTTTGAAGAAAGCGTGAACATAGAAGGCCGCCAGCGAGCACTAGCTATATAACGTCCAAATTCGTCTATGGTCCGATAAGACCCACACGAATCAAATCACTAAATCCCTCGCGTGAATCATCTCCAGCTATTTTTCATATACATACGGTGGGACGATCCACCTTTTCGTTTGCCCGCCCAACGAATTTTTCCACGTTCGCAGCATCTACAACTCGTGTTTGAATCAACCAATATACCGAAAACAGCAGCACTCGACTCGCGGCTGCACCAATTCGCATGTGTACGTACACGAGGATATATACACAAGTGCGCAGCGCGCGATGGAAAGGCAAACGTCGACCTTGGCGGGGAATTAGCGCGGGTGTTGGATTGCCGTAAGCCGAGCTTTTCCACGGGCCGCTCGTATTGAGTTGCGCGCGCGCGCATGTGCACACACTGCAAGCGAGAAGTCCGTTCAACTTGCAGCGTCGAGCATCTGAAAGCCAGATGAGCGAGCCGCAATCTGGTTTGCTAATCGAGTTATGCCTCGCTATGGTCAAATCGCGATTTCCCTCGGGTGGAGAGAGAAAGAGAGAGACAGCCGTGTGACGAAACCAGCCCGTTTATATAAACCGTCGTCGCGTGGGCGCGTATTTACCCGAGAGATGCAGCTTGAGAAAGTCCGATTGAATCATCCTCTTGAAATTACGAGAGGTCGATCGAAATGTCGACCATACCCGAGCGATATTTTGCGATCGCGAATGAAAATTTGTCGCACGGATGATTCTACAGAGTTTTAGTGATCTGTGTACAAACGCGTGTCAATCAACTCGGAAGTGCGCTGGAAGCGACGACTTTGAAGAAATGCGATAATAGTATGCTTCTGGCACGGGACGGCTTATAATAGACCTTGGAATCGTTGATCTATCGTCTCGTGACGCTAGAGCCGAGCGATCATTAAACGAGTGCACATCAGATGCACATCGTGCGTTGAGAAAAAAACGACACAATGCAAATTTTTGCCGCAACTTGCAAATGTCGAGTGCGAATTTTTTTCAAGACAAACAAAGAGATGAAATACTTTTTCTACGTAACAAGATTCCATATGCACCAATTCAATGTTGAATCTTTCTAATATTCGTGCGTGAACTTGAACGACTTATTTCTTCAATATATTAATATTGAGAGAAACATTTCATATCAATCATCCTTCCAAAAGTTTCGACGACAATACATGATAGATCTTTCACGCGACTTAGCCCGTGACTGAACGCTACTCCATCGCTGGTCTATGCGTTGAAATGGAAAAAAAAGACGAGTGTCAATAATCGACCTTGACTCCTAATCCACGGCCAGTTGTGCACTCGCGGCAGCGAACGGCCGTGCACCGGAAGATCCGACCGTGCACTTGCGTACATCAACGCGGCAACAATACTCCTATACAGATAGCGGGGTGGGGGGGGGGGGAAGGCGACGACATCGTCGTTGTTCATCAGTGAGCGCGTGGGAAGAGTCGCGTGCAACCCGTTCGAGAACCAGTTTCCGCTTTTCCATATCGGAGTCGCGTGAAAGCCGCGCTCACCGAGTCACTGATCTCAAAGCCTTCTATGGAAGAGCGCTGCAGCTCGCTCTCGCCGAGTGCAGCCTTTTCCTTCCCGAGCGATTACTCACGCGCACATATATATATGATTCGACAAGTGCGTGTATGGATTGCGCGCGGATTTACGTTACAAATCGGTTGCGTCTACAATAATAAATGATAGCCGCGACGCGAGTCGGCGCGCCGAGTAACTTTAGGAGTCGAGAAGGCTCGCTTTTCAACCGGGAGAATCGCGTTTCTTTTGGAAAAACGAGATGTTTGAGCTTCGGCGTGCCACATTATCCCGGCGATTATAGCCGCGTTAGAACGCGCGCGCGCGGATTGTTAACCGCCCTCGGCCTGGATTGTTCAGCCTTGTTTCGCCAAACGAATTACGATCTCTTTCTCCCGATGATCATAAACAGCCGTAGAGCGTTTGCCGATCCAAGTGTAGTTAATGGGGATATTCATGAGCTTGCGGATGGCCCACATTGGGGGGAGATGCAAAAGCGTCGATTAGTAGTCGATCAGCCAAGAGCGGAAACGACGTTTCAAAACGAGCCGCCGGGCGATAAGCAGTCGTTAGTCGACAATTAAAGGAAACCTCGCTTTCCAAAGTTGCCTGCGTCTCGAGCTCGCTGTATGGGTATAAGAGTCTCGCTGCACAACCTTTGGGGGTCGCACCGACATCACGTCGATCCATCCGATTTTATCCGCATTTTATGACCTCATGTATGTATACAAATATACTATTTATGCCGCAAATCAAATCACGTTAGACTGCATGGCTCGAGATATACGAGCCATCAAGGCTATCCCAAGAAGCATCTGACAAAGTTTCATCGAACGATTATGGTGATTCCCAAAGGTTGTCAGCGTCAGCCACTCCTAGTCGGTATATACATTGCTAGAGCTCCGAGACAAAAGGAGCATCAAGCGCGTCGCAGCTGAGGTGACGCATCGACATACATACATACAGCTGGCGAGTCTTAAAGGCCGAGCTCCGCTCTACACAGCAGTGTTTACAGTGCGTCGAGTGCAATCACCTCTCGGGAGAGCGCGCGAGAACGTCCGAGTACACAAATGACGAAAAATGGTCTCTCTTGAGAAAATCGCCAAGACCGAGTTGGACTTTTATTGATCACTCGGTGCTCAAGAACCCGCCTCCACAGCAGCCAAAGCCAATAAGCTGTATAGGAGAAACGAGGTCGTTCGCGTGATGCAATTACATTTTTAAACAATAAAAATAGTTCGTATCGCTGGATCTATCGGCATGAATCCGGACAGTTGCACTTTTAGATGATTCTAAATGATCGAACTAATGAGCTCAAGTGTTTAACTGCGAGTAGTCGAGACAAAGTCAAGATATTAAAATAAAATTGCTGTCCCTCCTTGGAGTATGACCTTATGAATGTTTGTTAACATGTGTGTTAGAGTTGATTGAATGACTAATGTATAATTAGTAATATTTTATAGTGACGTTAGTATAGGTAAAAGGAAAGACAATCTAAACGTTGCGTTCTAGATCCACCTGACAGTCGACTCATTAGCAAGGTTTTTATTTCAGGTGGAACTTTGGACACGAGTGTCAGAATGAATAATACTGAAAATAATCTAAACGCCTAGTTTTACGTTGAAATTTGATGATTGAAAAATATGAAATGTTTGAAAACTACATAAGGAATTCAAAGCAATACGGAGTTCGCGAATAGACACTATTTTTCTTTATCTCACAAAACAATGAATATTTTGTTTTCAATTGTTACTGGCTAACAAATTGTTCGTTTCACTGTGATAATGAATTCTCTGTACTTTACAAGTAATATACAACGGGATAGAAAAAAACAGCGAAGCATAATACAAGAGAATAACGATTTTTTTGTCATTTAGATGGATCAGAAATTTATTAAAGAATGAACAGAAACGCGTTTGTAACAATCGAGAACTGCGTGAAGGGTATATATACTGAAAATCGGTTAGCCACTATAAAACATTACTAATTAAATATTGATCATTGAATAAATTCATATACACATATATTAACAAACATTTACAAAGTCACATTCAGAGCCGGGGGAAAAAATTGACTTGACTTCAAGGGAAGACACTTGAACTAATTAGTTTAAAAATACAACTATCTTTGAATTAATGCCGATTGAGTCGGTCATACGATAAACTAATGATACTGTAGAATAGAGTCGTCAACTTTTGGATATTGCTGTTCACGACTGATTCAACTGACACTGTCGAATGGTTATTATACACTTTGATGAATTAATTTTTGAATCGTGAACGATTGATATTCATCGAACACATACACGAATGAAAATAGTTTTCATGATTCGAAACGTACGAGCTCAACGAACTGCCACACGCACGTATAGTTTTATCAACCGCGATGACGCTGTGGCGCCATATTCGAAACGCGCTATAAATAAAAATACTACAGCGGAATCCTTTTCGTCCACTTAAACGTCCATAGGTATTTAGTGCGAGTGCGGCAAGGGTTGACATGATTGAGTGGCATTAGACAAACCTTGTAGCTTGTGTGATTGATGTAGATTCCTTTGAGCTCGTCCTCAGTCGACAACTCCGTATTGGGGCTGTTGGGAGGACTCTTGGGACTGAAACATCGAGTACACGTGCATTTAAATAATCGTTCTCATGGATATAATTAATTTCACACTCGATCGACGCTATCGTGTATGATTTTGAATATTTTCAATTCGATCCGAGCGATTTGTCGGTTCAACGTGTGCGATTCGCATTTTCCACATAACGATCGTAGAGTAACAATTTTGACATTCCCATATACAAGTAGATCCCAACGAACGCGCGCGTCAAGAAAGATACACTTAGATCGACAAACAAAGACATTTCCATTTAAAACGATACTTCGCGTCGCGTCATAATTGCAGTATATATGTGTATAAGCAGCCCGACCAGTCGCCCATAACAGGCGAGAATATATATGATACATCCAATCGATCGTTCTGCCGCAAAACAAGAGCTTTCCGAGAAGCTCGCGTATAGGAGTTGGCTTGCGGTTTGGTGCAACAGCTCCAGCTGTTATAACTCGAGGCACGGCCCACTTTCCACGCTCTGCTCCACTATCACATACGCGCGCGCGTGTGTGTACTTGCTCGCGGCTCTACTTATAGACGCGCGAGGCATTCACTTTTGTCCGAGTTCATCGAGCCGTACACGCGCGGCGGCGGTGGTGCATCTGGCCACTCGTCAGAAAAGCCGCATTGAATACGCGCAACTGCGGCACTTACACACAGCGTAGCGATTTTACAAAAGTCGATATTGTCACTCGGGAAAAATTGATTTTAAAAGCCCAAATTTGGGTCTGTACAGTGCGCGACCGAGTGTAAATTCCCACCGTCGTTATACGCACCGGACTCGGATGAATTGGTTTTGGCTAATGAGTAATGCTCACCTGTCGCGGGGCGTGTCCCGCCTTGAGGAGGCGAGCGAGTGCCTGGCGGACGAGTGGGTAGAGTCCCTCTGGGCGTCCCTCAGCAGGCGCAGGTAGTCCGCGCCCCCGTCGCTGAACGGCAGCGGCGTCACTCTGTCCACCGGAGCCGGGCACACCACCCATGATTCTGAAAAAAATTACATGCCGCGCTGCTTTTATTCCGGCCCTGTATACGTTCATACTTATATATGTATGTATGATTACTCGACTGTTCGCCGCGCGCGCGGACCCTTTAATAAACCAAGTATAACGATATTGTCGCGCTCCTCTTCGCTGATCAGCGATTCTTCACAGGCTCAAGTGTAATCGCGAACGAATGACTTTGTATTGATTGCACGGGAAAATTATGATTGGCTCGAATTATATACTTGGTGATGAAAGGGTCGAGCGCGCGCGCCCGCGCGTAATCTAAGCTTTTTAAAGAGTGAAATTCTCACTTCTCATAAGGTAGCTCTTCCATAGCGGGGCAAACTTGTCGGGCGACTCAGGAAGATGCATCTCTAATCAAACAAAAATATACATGAATATGTTTTGGTCCCCATGACTCGATGTATGTTTTTCAAATACAATCAATGTCATCGACGGTTCCTCGCAGCGTATCACAATCGAACAAAACATCCGCGAAAATTTTAGACGCAACCGTGTCGCGTCGGGATGCATTTGAACCGAGAATTTATTCATTCATGACGGATACACTACATTGGCAAAGGAGAGAGAAAAAAAACAAGTGATTCTGAACGAACTTGGAAGAACTACCTTGTGACATGTTTCACTCCAGTTTCTTAGCGAAAAAAATTTTGAAAAAATCAATCCACCCACAAACGTGTGCGGTGACTTTCGCGACGAGCAAATCCAGCTCGAGATCGAACTGTCGACGAGATACCCGACAGATAATTATGCGTACACACACGATCGGCAAGTGCAGACAATTACTCCAAGTGTATAATCTTATAATTGGCTGCGTACGAGCCGCGGAGCATTCGGAATGGCATCTCGTTCGAACAGCTCTCGAGATCGAATTAATTACGAGTCAATGTATCATCGGTTATACATGCATATATATACACACGTCCATAGCAAGACTCGAAGGCGGATGATAACAATTACGTGATAACCAACGCCGACCATTCCAACCATATACCAACTTCCGATAGGCATTTCCGCGCGTGCGTTTATCAGCTTTCGTTTTCGTCGGGTTTCGTGTAATTTTCGGCTCTTAGGCAACCGAGTGCTATTTTAGGCATTGAAATTTCCCGCGGGAATGTGCTTCTTCAGTTGGTCGCTGGATTTCCCCAATACCCAACAACGATTTGCTGTTTTTCACGGAAATAGGCACAACTGGAAATTCATTGGGAAAATTCGTTATTCATGAAGCTATAGCACGCGATTCCAATAATTTTTACCCGACTTCGTCATAGCCGCGTATATTGTTTTCTCGTTGGGTTCAGCGCGAAATCATTCGTCGAACTCAGCGGAGCGCTTCACGGGAAAGCGATTCGAAAGCATCCTCAAAATTTACCTCATCGAATGCCCAAAGAAAAATAATGTAATTCCGCGCTATACTCCTAATTGTTCAACCGGCACTGCCAGTAAAAACACGGCGATTGCAAATGAGATAAAAATCGTTCGAAAGTCGCCTCCCCCAGAACGAGCCGTGTTGTTCGCGCGTGCGTCGCAGCGTACGTGACCAGCTTCACGTGCATCGGGATCGCGCGCGCGCATTACTTTCGCTTTTATCTCCCCTCTCCCCTATATGTGTACACGTATATATGTATATGTAAAGCTCCGGCCATATGCGACAGCAACGAACCCGCGAAGCCTCTCGTCTTTGCCCTTCGCTCGAGGCACGGCTCGAGGGTGTCTGGGTCAATGAGAAATATCGATCCCAATAGCTTCGCCATAATCAGATGACGTCGGGCAATGAAGTGTCGTGTTTCTTTTTTTTCCTTGTTTACCGGCGGGTATAATTGCGTACCTCGTTATAGAAACGACGGGAAATTAAAGGAGCAAGCTTTGAAGCGCGACAGATATCCTCGCGTGGAGCCAATGTCGAAGCATGTGAGTGTGTGTATATATGGGAATTAATCGAATCAACTCTGCTCTCCCGCATGCAAAAATAGCCCTCGGAGACAATGTATCAAACTCTCGCTTTCTCTTTCTCCCAGCATATCTCCGCGTCAATTGGAGCGTCTGCAACGCAGGAAGTGGCCCGATCGGGTTGAGACATTTTCGCTTCTCCTCCGCACACCGAGAACAGCCGATGCTCGACGCTCGAGAAAGTCTCTTGTGTTCGGTGCGATTGGCTTAACGCGAGATCAAACCCGAATGCTTATTTGCAATTTCTCCGTCGATTGTTGCCAATCGAACAATATATAAATATGCCTCGAGAAACACGATTCGGGCTGTACGAAACGAAGGAGCAGCGAATATACTTAGAAAACAACATCGCGTGCACGCGAGACCAGAGCCACAGGTATAAGCATCGAATTCCCGATCGAGGGGGGGATACATATAAATGCGGCCGATCCTGGGCGCGCGCGTGAACCGTTTGAACTCCCTCGTCGGTGAAATCCTGACGATCGTCACGTAGACTCGCGCGAGCGCACCGCTTTAGCGTTTTTACCCGCACGCGCGCGCGCAACTCGTTCTTTGTCCCGGATTCGAGCGACGAAGATGGTCACGAATATCACGCGATGTTCCGCGTATATATAGACACGACGGTTCAACAAGTGTCTCTCTGTTGTAGAAAGAGAGATTTGCCAATGGATGAAGAATGGATTCACCTCTGGCTTTGGACTTTTCCTATCCTCTTCGAGCTGCACATGGAGACGGATTTAAAAGTTGACGAGTTTTAGTGAGTTTTTCGTAGTGTTCGTTTTAAATGAAAAAAATTTCGGTAGCTAAATACTATGCCAAACTTTTCAAGTTTAGGTAAACATTGATCATAACACGATGAGCGTCATTGAAAGCTAATGTATATTACTATAATCATTGTTCGTATTGTTTCATTCTTTTTCTTTCGTTTCTTCGTAATAATACGTGTCTCGGGAGCTGATAATTTAACACACAAGAACCATTATAGGACGGCGAACGATGAATAAATAAACAATTGATTAAATAAAATTGACATTTAGTATAAAGTAGACAGAACACGACTTGGGCAATATATGTACATCTTTCGAGTGATTATTATAATTGTTACTTTAAAAATATAAACGAGTGTACAAATAAGAAAACCAAAGCCCTGGAGCTCGAACTGTCATGGAGAATCAAAAACGAAACACAAATAATTTGATTGGGAGCGAAAACAAATCTTTTTTTTCGAGCTTGTTTTCGACAGCTTCGCTGCTCTCCGAATTAGCCGATCGCGATGATTTGTATATCTCGACATCGTCCCGTATAGCAGCTTTTGTATTTTCATGTTCGCAAAGCCGAGGCCTTGTTCTGGCTGGCACAAAGGATATAATACGTGCGGGGAGCAGATGCAAATTTCTTTGGAGAAAGGAGTTCCGCACCGGGTGTTTGTATCCGCGGAAGAAGCGTACTGCTTCACGTGCGTCCTTGGGCGCGTATATATATAATTCGTCTCTCTGCTTCACGTGCGCGCAATGGAAAATCTCTCGCGCGTATATATACACTCACGCAGTTGCGCGTTTGCCAATTAGCCGGAGCGATTGCCCGTTAGATACAGGCCATTTCCATCCGTAGAAAATCCGAGCTTTGTGTATATATATATTCAAACTTGGTTGGGTTGCTAATGCGCAACGCGGAACGATGCGTTCTGACGTTCAGAACGAGCTCGATCGGGTTGGGATTTTTAAAGCCAACGGAACCCGACACGTGGGCGTGTGTGGTGGTCTTTGTTGTCGATACTATAATGCATCGCACACAGGGCCTGGTTATTTGCTCATGTGCAGATAGACATTTTTTAGCGACTGATCTCTCAAGGCTCAGTTCGGAGCAATAACTAATGCGGTATATAATCAAGGTTAAGATATTCAGTGGAACAGAGAAAAATGCTAAATTCTACCGTCGAGTATTCGCAAGTTTTCAAGTTTTCTCTGTGTTATATGTTGACGGAAGATACAGGAAACGAATTCCCCAAATATTCGGTGGTTTTGAATACGCAAGAAACGGTGTTTTTGCGAAAAAAACCCATCCATTAGGATGAAAGCGTGCCATCGGCAATAATCGCCGGTGAGCACGCGCGCGCGCGAGCAGTCGTTATCGAAAACGAGCCGACCGACCCAGAAAAGCAAAAGACGCAGAAACTGAGCAGCTAAAGGGCCCCGAAGGTCACGTCGGGCCGATTGTTATCCCCTTCCGCAAGACATCAGGCGTTTGAGGAATGCTACTGCGTCTTGGCGAATTTTCGGAGAAATATACCTGTCCTCTCCCCGTTACCCGAGGGATTCGAAAGTATTTGTGCACCGCCCTAATAATCTTGACTCGTGTTCCCCGCGTGTTATAGCGAGGTGTTTTTCGCTTACTACGCATATTCGGCGCTACCCGTATTTTTCACCAGTTTAGCAGTATGGAAAATCTTCTTCCTCGCTGTGTATGCGACGAATCAAGCCCCACTGATATTCTTCAGTGGGGCAAATCCTCGATGCGAATTGAAATCAATCATTTCCCCATCTTTCCAAGTTGATTCAGCCGGGGAATGCCCCAAGGGTGGACTCGCGAAACCCCCGTAGCTCCGTTCGTAAAATGAATTTTCGAAACCGACAGAGAAATTTCCGAAATAACTTTGGAGAGTCATCAAAAACACACGGCGCGGGGCTCGAGAAGTGTGCAACAGCGCAGCGAGCTGATGCAGTGGCAACGACCAGCTGGCGCTGCGGTATGCGCGCGCGCCTTCCTTTCCTTGCCCCCGCGCTCAGCTGGGGCACATAATGAGACGTAACCGCCGGCCGCCGTTCCCCCGCGAGCATTATTGCACGCGCGCGCTGCACCTCTCGAGTCGCGCTTTATGAAAATCGCGATATGAATTTTAGCTCATAAAAAATACAGCGAAACACGACTCGAGTTTTCGAGTGGACGTGTGTGTGTATACCGATATGCGTATACGTGCGTCGTTTACATATACGTATTATACAGGCGCAGAAACGAGTTTGGAAGATTCCCATGTAATGCCGCGATCGCGGAGTGTGTATGTATGTATAGGAGTAACAGCTGTGGGTTGCATATACGTGCGACGAGCCGGGGGCTTTTGCGCGTTGTCAGACGCGCATCGAGGTCTCGACCGCGAACGTAAATATTATTGCCAATACGCATACGCAGCAAAACGGCACAGCAATGGAATTGTTGCTTCCTCGCTGTTTTGCGTATGAATGCGCATATATCGACGTGTCTTACGAAGAAAGACACATAACTAAATCTGTCCGCGAAGAAAGACACATATCCGAATCTGTCCGCGAAGAAAGACACAACTCGCAATCTAGCCATGAAGAAAGACACAACTCGCAATCTAGCCACGAAGAAAGACACAACTCGCGTCTGGCCGCAAAAAGGATACATGGCGCACATGCCACAATTTTCCGACGTAAAAAATATATGGAATGAAAGCTTAGAATGAGTAGGTTATCATTGACAAAAAAAAACAAGCCTTTTCTACAGTTTAAACTCTTTTTTCGTTAATATTCGCGGGAGAATAATTCCGACATTTGTCTTTCTTCGCGGACAGATTGCGAGTTGTGTCTTTCTTCGTGGCTAGATTGCGAGTTGTGTCTTTCTTCGCGGCTAGATTGCGAGTTGTGTCTTTCTTCGTGGCTAGATTGCGAGTTGTGTATTTCTTCGCGGACAAATTGAGATGTGTCTTTCTTCGCGGACAGTTTGAGATGTGTCTTTCTTCGTAAGACACGTCGATATATACTCGAGTTACGGCGCGATCAATCGCGCGCGACGCCCCTTCGAAGTATAAAAAGGGAAACGCGAGATCCCGAGTAAATACGCTGAGGAATGGCGAGGTGAAATTGTAATCATCGGCGCGTATTTTGCTAATGCATTTTTGCGCTGCTGTTGTTGCCTGTGTTTGCAGGGGAAAATTGGCCGAACGATGTGTATACGCCCCCCCGGCAACTGAATGATTGGATTTGAGTATAACAAAAGTACACACGTATGTATCCGACGACTATACGTGTCCCAGCTTCGTCGCGGTGTTACAGCCGTACGGAGGAATTACTATCCGAGCGTTGAATATGCCTAAGGAGCACTGATTCGTTGATAAGAATCAAACGCGTTCGGTTAGTTGAACGGTGGGATAAATTTATAGTGAGATTGGCCTTTTTAGAAAGAGAAGACGCGGGTAATGCAAATTTTGACTCGTGCGAGAATCGAACGTTTTGCACGCAGGTGTCGAGAAGCTTCATTCTGCAACGATTAGATAACACTTTTGTCTTTATAAGTTTGAAGAACAAAAAATCTCGCGCTTCTTGTCCGTAAGAACAATAAGAACGGAAGAGTTTCACGATTAAAAACATCAAATACGTAATAATAACAGCATACCGCGAAACGCGGCGAGAAGGATAAAAAATTCGAACAGCGAAAGGAGTGGGAAAACCCGATTTTTCGCAACCACTCTATCGAGACAAAAAACGATGCATCGTGTGCGGCACGGCCGAGAAAGACTCGTTTCGCATCGGAGTGTACGGAGAGGAGTCGAACAAAAAAAATGAAAGGAGCGAGCGCGTCCTCTCGGCCGATGCAGAGGCGCGCGCGCGAGAGAGGCCTAAAAATAAATCCACCCACCGATTCACGCCTCTCTCTCCCTTTCTCTCTTGGGCTTTTCTATCTGACCGAGTCTCGAGCGCGCGTGCGATGTTTACGCCGTCTTTGGCATTTAAATCTCGCCCCCCTTCTTTTTCCCCTTTCGCGTGCGGGCACCACCGCCAAGGCTGATTTAATTAGCCGACCACCTCCCGATAACGGATGCACACGCGCACATACGCAGGGACGATCGCGCGAGGTGTTATCTAGCGAAAACAACTATATCGATTGGATCGAGGGGTGTTTTGGCGTAGTTTCGCGTTGTTTTGGGGCAAGCCTTTCGCCTCGCGCGTGGAATAAAAATTCCGACGCAGTGCGGAGAGAGCTTTTGAATTTCTGCGGCAACGCTTCCGACGACGGTTTATCTCCTTTTTCCGGGACACCGCGATCGACAATGCGTCATCGTCAATTCGTAACGTATGAATTGTAAAATTAGCTCGCGTTCGATCGGGAATAATCTTTCGACGTGTGTAAATAACATGAACCACGTCGGGTTGAATCACACGATCATTTTTTGCCGCTGGCGCGTGCATCAATAGTCGAGAAAAACCACTTGTATTACGTCCTCCTCCGAATGCGCACACGACCGATAACTCCGAGCCGTGGTTACTCTCCCTCCGCGGCCAGATTAAAATAATCAAACGTAAACAAAGAACGACACCCACCAGACCGCTTCCCCCCTTTAGAAAAAAAAAGCCGAGGAACAGAGGCATGCGTGCGCGATGCGTTCACTCGAACCTTCGGTCAGAAACTGGGAAGAAGAAATAAGCAGGGCGGGCACGCGTTCGTATGTGGATCCGACGAATTCCCGCTAAAATACTCAACGAGGACGCAGCGGACGGAGCATCTGTCTGTTTTTGGGATTATTCTCTCCGGTTCCACAGCGCTACGAATCGGGAAAAAGGGTTCGCGTGACTCGTTGGTTTTCCAGCTGTATTTTTCGTGGAACATCCGGTGGTTCGGGTCTTTGTTTACTACAGCGCAGCGGAATGTAAACACGGCGTGGTTCGCTCGAGATTCAACCGCCCCAGAGTTCTTTTCAAGTTTACGAGCAGCAGGTGTCGCGGCGCTCGGCCTGATTACCATACGAATTAGCTGCGTGCGAGATACGAGTCGCAGTTACCGAAAAGCCCCGAGCGCACTCCGCCGTGCATGGAAACTCCATTGGAAATCCCACGGACGCACGAGAGCGAGGCCCGATTAACGTTTAGCTCCTGGATCAATAATCCAAACCGATCGGGGGGGCTCCTGCGTTGTGGGCAACGCACTATCTTATCGCCGCACTATTAACGAACAAAGGTACATACACGGGCATGGAGGGATTCGCGCAAAAAAATGAGCGTCGTATACAACGCGGGTTGCACTGTGGTTCTGGAGCGAGAGTCGCGCGTCCCGGGAGCTGCTGCGCGGCGTAGAGAAACAAAAGACAGCTGTTCGCTGGCGGTGCGCGTGTATATCATATATATAGGTGTGCAGCGACAGCGCACGGCTGCGTATGCTCGTATATGCACCGATGATGCGACGCAAAAAGCAAAGCGTCTCGGGTGCAGTGTATGTAGGTGTGTGCGTGTGGGTACGCGTGTATATTGTCGCGGAGCGAGTTGTTGATACGCACCTCCGAGGGTCTCGTCGGACGCGAACTTGCCCATGGACGAGGACATCGTCCCGGCGCTCGTTCCGCAGCACACAACACACTCGCCAAACAAGAGCCGAGCGCCGCAGGAGAGGTAGTCGGCGTATGTGTCGCGCGCACTGCAGCGCAGGAGGTAGAGTCTGCACCGGAGTACTTGGTGCGTTTGGGCACGCGCGACGACGACGACGACGACGACGCTCGCGGCACTGCGTACTTGATGTGGACGCGCGGGCCTTGGTGTATATAATACGCTCTCGCGCCGAGAGGAGAGAGTATATACACACGGGAGAGAGCTGCTTGCTCGGACGAGTCGGGCGAGCGAGTGGCGTTGCAGCGCCGACTGCCGCGCGCTTTGTTTTCACCCTGCGCCGCGGCGTCAACAACACAGCCGCCGCGCGCGCGGCACATCTCTCTCTCTCTCTCTCTCTCTCTCTCTCTCACTCGCTCGCTCGGATCATGGCGCGCGCACAGCGCCGCGCACCGCCGGAGTCATACTACCGGCTGGTGGGTGTACGTATATATATATACGCGCGTGGAAACAACAAAGCACGCGCACGCTTGACAGCCGAGGTATGCCCGCGACGGAGCTTTTCGAGCTGTTTATGCTGTAAGTATATGTATAGGAATAGGGCTTTTCTCGATGACGAAGTATACAAGTTTTTTCACGGGTATTTTCAACCGGTCGACTGATTGCACTCGTTCACGATGAACCAGCTGGGAAATCAGACTCCACCGAGTACACCATCGATTGTGCATTATTTGGTATACTTACACGTGATTGGGCTTATCTTTGCGCTAGTAGATAAGGGACGGGCGTGGTAAGACGGGCGAGATAACGATTCGATCAGACCACGCGCAGCTTTTAATCTTTAGCTACTGCGAAAGTACACGTCACGAATTACGCATTGTGGACATTGCGTATATACTCGTATGAGTTCACGTAATTCCTTTTCGAACGAAATATAATTCAACGTGTTTTTTACATACTCCACGTCGACCGATCCGAAGCTATTCCAGCGCGACAATCCTGTTTACGTGGAGTTTCCAAACGTACACTTGAGATTTTGCGGGTTCGAATCACTTTAAATATTTAACGTTTCAAAAACAGCTTGAACTCCGAATGCCTCATGTGGGATTTGACCTTTACCAGGAATTCCGCGCATATGTTATTGGTAAAAATTCAACGAACGAGCAATAAAATAAAACTCGCACGTTAATACGTGTATTATCGAGTAGTCTCTGGAATCAACAGTACAACAATCCGATTTCGAGCCTCGACGAGAGCAGGCTGAAATTCGCGAAAGCTCCGAGACATTTGTATTCTGCACGTCGGAGCCAAAACGATTAGTCTTCTCTCTATATTGAACACACAAAGCCCTTGGTACGGTATCGGAAAAAGCTCCCAAATCTGTATGCAACAAAGCCGGCGCTATTAATAAGACCAAAAGACGTTTTTCCGTAGGAGGTCCAAGCTCTCGGCACGCTGCAGTGCGTCAATACAAGCGCGTACATGTGCAACGAACAAAGCGATGCTGCTCATGCCGAGAGGCATTAACGCCTCGAAGGAAAAAGATAAAGCGGGCGAGCCCGAAAAATGTTTGCACCGAAATAAACGCGCAGCGTTTTCGCGTGTGTACTATACCTCTTCTCGCGCGCGCGCGTACCCCGAGGGAAAAAAAACGATACAACACGGCTCATTTGTACGCGTCAGTTGAAATTCTTTCGTTCGCTATCACTTCAATCGACTGGGATCAATAGAGTTGTATAGCGTTGTCATGTGTTTTGAAGATTTTCGAGAATCATTATTATGGATCAAGTTATTTTATTAAAAGCGTCTATAAATAAATAAATAAATAAAAAAAAAAAAAAAAAAAAAGTTATTTTATTACTGGCAATTTTACCATTGTCAAATTCGAACAAACGATTTCACAAAGCTCAAATTGATTGGACGTTTTTCATCGTTCACAATTTGTGCTGGCTTCATTAAAATACTCACTCACAGGACACTTTCAATCAAAATTATGCAAGAATCTGAGTTTTATGAATCGACTGCTGCTTGATCGAGGCACCGAGTTGAAATTTGAAATTGATACACAACTACGTAATTGAGTATACAACATTGACCGTCCATGTGGCAGGCAGCGTTTCAAGCAAGAATTCGAACGATCGCGGGCTAAGCAGACTCGGCCAAAAGATGCCAGCACCGTGTTGAATGAGATTTCGCAAAAATGAACAGACTGAAAATATTGACGTACTGATGACGAATCGTGAGTCAGTGTGCTAGTCGCAGTTACTCCCGAGACAAGTGTTCAATTCCGATTCATTCATTCTTATCGAAATCTCATGATTGTTTTAAACGTTTTGGGCGATCGATGTGTATTTTGTTGTATTTTTCATACGACCAATAACGAATATTCCCACGAGGAATCATAAATACAATATGGTAACGGAGTAGGGTATAACACAGAGGGTATGATTCCTCCATGGGATATTGTAATTTTTCGGGTACAGAACTTCGAGCAACTGTAATTAATAGCAAGGATACATATTTCTATTCCCACTACTGTACCCTCGTGTTTCTAATGCGCTCTATGAGAGCTTTTTGCCTCCAGGTACACCTAAAACTTAGCATTTTATTTTCATTACTGATTATCAGTCCAGTTCGTCGCACTTCCAACGCTGGATAAACTCCGAAGTACATGAGGAGTGCAGCACATATCGCTGGACTCAACAAAAGTGTGTGTCTCAAGTGTAATAAAAATTGCGCGCCTCTCGTAGCGTGTTGCTGACGGTCAGGTGTCGGGTCGCCTTACCAGTGGCGTTTTACGTGTGTGCGGGGGTCTCGGCTCGGGCAGTGTAAAAGGCGCTGTCGGAGCGCGGCGCAAAAGAAGGCAAGCGAGCAGCCCAAGCAGAGGCGCCCGAGAGAGCGAGAGTCAGTTGCCTCCGACGTGCATCGAAGCCCCGCGCGGACATACCCTGCAAGTTTACTCCCGCCCACACGCGAACGCCGAGAGCATATATATACACACACCGACGTCCCCGGCTGTGCTGCACCAGCTCATCGTTGACTCCTGCGACTTGCCGTACGCATATACGTCAGCCGAGCACGCTGTATTATCCTGAAGCTGCTGTGCTGCTGCGAAGGTGAGTGTCCCAGTGGAATGTGTCCGTATGGCCGCGCGTCGCCTCAGACGCTCTCTCTCTCTCTCTCTCTCTCTCTCTCTCTCTCTCTCTCTCTTCGACCGAACGAAATGGCGAGTGTTTACATCGGCGCGACGGCTATTTTTGGTGAGCCGCGCCGAGTGCGGGCCCCGACAGATAGGGAGAGAGAGAGAGACAGAGACAGAGAGTGAGCGAGCTCCGAGCTATATTGCCGCGTGCATCGACGCGCGCCCCGGTTATGTAAACCCACTCGCGCGGGGGCTCTCCGGGGCCGCCCTTAGCTGATGTTCTCTCTCTCGCGGGCGCGCTGGCGCGCAAGCGACCCGACTAATTGGAAAATATGGCCGATCCCGCTTGCTGCAGCGGGGCACAAAGAGAACGAAGCTATACTTATACACCGGGCGCGCATATGCTCGAGATGCCGTCTCACCGAGGCTCTCGTATCGTCGTGTCGCTCCGTGTATATATATATACGTATATTGTGATCCGCCGCGTTGCAGCAGCTGCTCTCTGTATACACGTATACACGTACATGTATACGTGTACACACACACACACACATTCGCATACCCGATGTTTGCTCTCGCGCGTTTACCTCTTATCCGACTCTCTCTCTCTCTCTCTCTCTCTGATCGTTTCTGCGGTTAATATCTTCGGTGCGGGGCATGAAGTCGTTGCTGGGCTGCTCCGCTCGAGCGAGCGCGCGCGCATTCCCAATCGTGCTCGGCGAGACTTTGGCCGGTGGCATTGGACTTGTTTATCCGGATATGCTTTATTCAACCGTGTATATATGCGCGATGCGTACAGAGGCGGCGAGCTCGCTCGCTCGTTCGCTCGCGAGTTATTCGAAAACAACACTTCGACCGCGGTTTGATTTTTCATTCTTTCTCTCTCTTTTTTTATCTCCCAAAGCGAGGCTCCGCGTAAGCGAGTGTAAATATATATTGACAAGTGTTCCCCTCCTCCCCCCCCCTCCCTCCCCCTCCCGCCGAACCAAGATAAAATTACTCGACGTTTGGCAAACGTATATATATATAAGATGGGCAAGTGCGAGTGAGAGACAAAGCGACAGGGACAGCTGTATCCGTACATATACGTATATAGTCACGCGAGGCCCTGCGCGCTGCACGCTGTATAGAAGTTCGAAAGGTGCTACAGGTATATATATACTACATTGTTTACTCTAAACCCATCGTGCACGGGATGTAGGCCAAAAGTATAGATCGCCAGGTATACCCGAGTATACGAACCTTGCTCCTACGGGAAAACTTTCCTCGAAATTGTTTCGCAACCTGTCGTACACCGAATAAAATCTCGTACATTGTAGAATCGGAAAAAAAAAAAAAAAATTACCAATTGCATTTTCATCGAGAGACAAAAAACCGGAAAATCCAGCTCTATGATTTTCCGTCAAAGTTAAAAATGAGAAGATGAAGAAAAGTCGGCAAACGACTGTTATCCCCGGTGTCGTGTATATTCATAAGCTCCCGGCTGTTGTCGGAAAAGCAGAACGAAAAAAGAAGTAAAGAACCCAACAAAAGTCGCTACTCGGGGGGTGGCAAGCGGGAGAGGGAAAATCCGAATAATTCATCAGGTGCGCGCGAGCGCGAGAACGTATACTATATAGACATCAGGTAAACAAACGGCCGCGCGCGCGCTGCTCGCGATAAACATCCAAACATCTCGGAAAAAAGCTATCGCGGGCCGCGCCAGTTAAAAATGGACGGTGAATCGGGCGGTTAGATACGGCACACGCGCCTCCGAATACAAGCGACACTCTCCCTCTCTCACTTTCGCGCGCACTCTCAAAATTCCCAGTGTCTCTCTCGGTCTCTCCCCACCTGATCTCGCGTTTAAATGGCAAGTTAAAGGGCGGAGGCGGTGGCGCTCGAGCTCGTTCGCCTGCTCGTGCATGTGTGTATACGTATACGTATGTATATGTATATATACATATATATATATATATAGGCAAGATCGCACGATGTCCCCGTCAGCTGCGCATCAGGCCGATGGTTCGGTGAGTTTTCTCGATCGTTCGCGGCTTTCCATGGGTGCGATAACCTCGCCCGCGCGCTCTGACTTATTTATTGCGGCCAGATGAGATTGTTCAAATGTGGAACGGCCTTCCGACATCCAGATAAATATAAGTGTGTGTGTGTGTGTGTGCATTATTGTTGAGAGCTTTAATCGCTTTGATTTATCAAAAGAAAAAAAAAACGAGCCTCCGCTTATCTGTAGCGGTGTTTTGCTTGGGCGAACCAGAGACCGCGGGATTTGTGTGTATACCTGTAAAATTTGTTGTTTTTATTTTCGTGTCAAACCCGAATAAAGACGCGTGAACGATAAGATATTAATTCGATGATTTTGAACGATATAAACTCCATTCAATTGATTTCCATCTTGTGTTTACTCTCCTTTATTCTCAATGAAGACAGCACGTTCAATTGGACACAACAACGTGTAACATTGTAAATATTTAAAATTGAAAATTGACGGCTCTGGGGTATTGTGAGCATACTGTAGAGAAGATAAGTATACGCAGAAACTCTGATAGATGGAATGAAAACAATCAGGAGCAGGAACTTTACAGATGACGCATCTGCCGGAACTCTGATGCTGTTCAGCTGCAGTGTAACGATTTTCCTCCCTGCCTCGCCCTCCCCTTCACCCCCAAACAAAGCCCAAATAAATTGCTCTTACGCGTTTCGCTGGGTAAATTGATCGGCGAGTGTTGTTGTGTTTTGGGCGCGACACTATATATACATAGAATCGAGTCGTGGGTTGTGCCCCTCCCGGCGTCCGAGTAGTTAGTGCGTAGCTACACAAGCGAGCCGCTCGAGGCGTGTCTCCCGCATTGCCTCTCAAGGCGAGAGTTGCAATCCAAAGAGAGAGGACTAAAATCACAAGGTCGCAGCCTTCGGCCGACCGTCCGGTCCAAGCGTCGAGAGTCAATTTGTTTGCGTGGGTGCGTGCTCGGCTAGACGCACATGCGATCTGTGTATACAAGAGCTCCTCGAGCTAGGCTGTGACCTAATAATGGATCAATGAACCCCCAACATTGCTCAGTACAGCTTCTCGCTTCGTTTCCTCTGATTTGCATCCGTCTTTACTCATCGTTGCCAATCGCCATTGTGTTTCAGCTCTGACTATTAAACTGTTATGAAAATGAAGATCCCAACTGGAGGTTCTGGTAACGGATACTATGGACACGAGAGTGGTGTCATTGCCTACCATGACAACTCGGAGCCTGACACCGATGCCAATGGCACCCCTGACAATGACTTCTCCGAATACATGTGGATGGAGAACGAAGAGGAGTTTGACAAGCAGGTTCGTTCATTACTACAAGTTTGATCGATCAATGTCTACCTGTTGGAAATAATAGTATTAAAATTCATAATGGTTGATGAATTCTTAAATTTTTATAAATCTTTCGTATAAACAATATATGATTCACAGTAAGCTATGAGTAAATATGTTGAGCCCCAGCGGAGATTGTTTTGTACAGAAGTATTGAGCGAGCACAGGTATTATGTACTTACCATTGTAAATTATTCTGGGTAGGTTCTCCAGCAATTGGAAGAAGAGGAACTGATGGAGGAGTGCTTGGAAGCCATGTTAGAGGAAGAAAGGCAGCACGAGAGAAATCAGACTTCCAGTGCTTGGTGCCATGCCACAAAAACAGAAAACAATGGTGCTGAACTTTGCCAACAATTAAACAGCCTGCGGGTGCACGATGACATTGCTAAACAGGTATGTTCTTCAAGATCTTCCTAATTGAGCTTGCCAAACTTTATTACTCTGTTTTGTTTTCAACCCTTCATTGACACATTTCTATTTTTAGCCAAGTTTAAAACACTTGGGCGATGCTCATCTACAATCGCTTGATATATTTAAGATGATGGTACAAAAAATGTTTCTAGATAAATTTTACCATTTTTTGGGTCGACAACTAGTTGCTAAACGAAAAAGTCTTATTTTTATAAAATTTGCGAGTGCGTGTGTGGAGTGTCTAAAAGAGATTGAAATTGGTCATTTAAAAACACAGTTGCATGAGAATAAACTTTTTAAAACAGTTATGAACTGTGATTACAATTCAGACAAAGCTCAGTTGCAAATATAGAATTCATATTCATATGGACAATTTTTTCAAACATATAATCAAATTCACAGAGCACATTGAACCCCAACGCGGAAGAGTTCGTGCCAACTTTAAAAATGACGGCGCCATCAGAGATCAGTGCAAAGTCATCGTAGAGACTCTTCGCCCCTCAATTTTCATCTTTGCAGTATGAAGAATTTTTGGACTAATCGTCCAGAATCCTTGAATTCCCCAACCCCATTTAATCCCGAGGTCGAATGGTCATCATCAGTGAATAATTTTAGGCGAATCGAAGATGTAAGATTATAAACTTAAAATTAGTTGAGATAAGTGAAATAAATGAAGCGCAAAGTAGTAGGCACACTAAAAAACAATGCGAAAATCAGAAAAAAAAAATTAATAATCTGATTAAATGCTGTCCGATTTTTAGAGATGTTGACTGTAAAGAAAAAGTGAGTAAGAAAGCACGTGTTTGTTTATATATTTGCAAAATTTCATATACAAAGATTTTATAATAGTTTGTACAATCGATGATAAGTTTTTTTTTATCATACTTTTATTCATGTATAGTCTCCTGTTTGAAACAGAATATTTTGTATAATTTCAGTCCAAGCTATCTATTTATTGCTAAATATTTTTATACACTGTTATGATGTTAAACCAATCAAACGTGTACTTAAGAGGAAATCTTGACAGGAGTTGAATTGTTTTCGCATTATATCTTTATGAAAAATTGTTATATTACATTTTTGCCGAACTTGTGAGCCTCGCTTCAAACTAGTCCAGTCATTGAGTTTATTCTCAAAGATGTCCCGGTTTAGTTGACTACTTCACAATTCAAATTCAATTCAAATAACTTACTTCTACTTTTGCTTTTTTTAAGCTCAAAGTAAGGCATAACTAAACACGTGCTACAAAAAAACCTATAAATATAGTCAAGTAATAATTGTATTTTACAGAATTATTAAATAATTGTAGATTATAATATTTATATATGCAAATATTGATCGTTGTGATGAATATTTGAGTATTTAAATATTCGAACTTTGAGATAATCTAACGAAAATCATGTCCTTCAGAATGAAAGTGTCTCAAACAGACAGTCAATACTAGGATTCTGGGCCCTTCATTGTTTCATATCTTCGTCCTTTTGTCATTCATCTTTTTTTTCTAAATCTACTCTGAAAGATCTCAAATGAAAGTTTATCCTAGGCTGTGAGGGACTCTTTTTTTCTGTTTTGACAGTGAGAGTCTGCACATGCTTACTTTCTAGATGATTTTTCTACAGAAAAGGCAAAAAAAAAACACCTTTCTTTACAAATTTTCATAGATTTTAGATGACAATATGAATCTGCTATCGTTATAATCATGGTATATATATAATCGTATAAATGGTGAGTGTACTTTGAGCATTTTTTCGTTGTTGAACTTGCAAGACTGCGTAGTAGTGAGAAGAGGAGTGTATGCATTGATAATGTTACACTCAAATTTTTGTGTTACCTTTTCTAAATATTTACTATTTCATCTAGTTTCAAAATCACTAATTGCCCGTAATTCACTGTAATTTTAATTTTTTCGCAAAAAATTAACTTCGATTCGCATTGATATTCACAATGAATGTACAGTATGATATTTGTAATAATCCTATACTATATTTGGAATGCCAGATACACAAAAATTCGAGTGCACATGAGACGCTACTGTTTTTTTCGTACTGTGCAAAGCTGAGAGCTCGTGAGCGATTTTTTATTTAAAATATGTGCATTTCTCGTTTCGAGACAGTCTTCCAATTATTGTCCCAGTGTCTTTTATCAAGACTCTCGAACGACGATCGAATGGACTCTCGGCGTCACGCACATACGTAAAATGAAACGGGAAAAAATCGATTGATTGACTGATTGATCATAATAGCACGTAAATAATATTACATGGTCATACGATTTTTTTTGTATAAAAGTGTACGTTTAGGTGCTAATTGAAAATTCATATGTATATGTATAAAATCATGAAAATTTTTTCCCGATTCTTGGTAAGAGAATGAATTGAAATCGAAAAAAAAAGTTTCATAGTTATGTTTAATGCTTGTGGTTAAAACTGGCTTGTGATTTTTTAAGAGGAACATTTTCATTGTGACAATTTGGATTAAGTGCCGAGGATAAAAAAATGATTGTAAAACTTGCCTTATGATCATATTCCCTAAATATTTTCTGTTAAACCGTTTATCGCATTGTTTGTTGCGATTGAATCGCGAAAGAGAATGGATTTTCCGGGCGAAAAATTACTACGCTTGTAATTAAGAGAAATCATGTAATTTTGGTATCAATTTTGTCTGGAAAATAAATTATTTATACTCGTGTTTACACATAAATAAACGAAGCTATATATGATTACATAGAGTTACGAAGAAGAAAAAATTGTTCTATCGAATTACATGATTTACGCGTAGTTTGATCTTCACTCGGAATAAAAGTGTATTTCTTTTCGTCACAGATTTATAACAACATTGTATATCTGTAGTGCTGTGATCGAAAATCAAGAGAAAAGAGATTTATTTGTACAAAAGAAAATTTACGATTATTTTTTAACAAAAGAGAGAACTATCAATTTACCAACCGACGTTTGATCATGATCGAATTATTTTCTCGCCTGTTAACGATATTTTTTGTAATTACAATTTATTTGGCGACTAAAAATCGCCTATTCGCTTCGAGTGTGTAATATAAAATTATTTTTCTCTACGATTGGGAGTCGAATGTAAATGCGTGATATTATACCCTATTTTTTTAGTGAAGCGGATATCATCAGAATACGCACGGGACGTTTTTATCACGTTTCGTGCGGAGGCTAGTTTTAAGCAACGAAATATTATTGCGTGACATTTTCTTAAGTTACATTTGCAAAAAGTGTACTTTTGTTTGTATTTTTTTTCAATGGGATAAACAAAAAAAACTCGGCAATTCAAATGTTTGCTCGTGAAGGATCACATATACTTTACTATGTAATTATGTAATGTTTCATGTTAATTACAGTCTTGGTATCAACAAATCTTAGCATTTTTGAACTTCATTTTGTCTCCATTTTCGTTTATAGCATTTAACAAATAGGATAAAAGACAAAAAAATAATAAATACTATGTACGTAAAACACCAAAAATTGAAGTATATTTATCACAGAATCCTCTCCCTCGCCAATACTCGTTGGATATGATTTTTCCAATCAAATTTCCAAAAAGCTGTACTGAAATGAAAAGTCCTAAATTTATTATATATAAATTTTATTTCTTTCTTCAACATTATTGCATGCAGTATACAGCGGATTTTACATATTTTCGAATTTAGATTTTTTAATTTCTTTATAATACTTTTTCCACCATCTCTACATGCAAATGAAGTTCTACAGAATTATTCATGTATAAGTCATATAAATCCATAAATTGTGTAGATAATGTAAGCCGATAAATATCTAATGCAAGCGTAGAAATATATATAAAGTCAGCAATATTTGTTTCGCAAAATAAATTCTCAAATCTGGAAAAAAATTAAAAGTTCAATCACAATTCATCAAAATAAGACAAATATTATAATAGAAGTTAACTCTGACTAAGTTACCTCATTTAATTTACTACAGTTGTAAATTATATAAGTTGGACACTTAAGACTTAAATTTAAATGCTACGAAACGTATAAGTTTGACTGATATTTTTTTTACAAACTTGAATGAATTATTTTTTTTACACGTAAATGCATAACATTCAAAGGACATTAGGTTATCTACATTGTTCAATAAAAAAAAAGCTTATCAAGTGAGTTCATTAACATGATAGAGTAGATTTAAAATAACTAATAGAATCGCGCCAATTGCAGATTATTATACAGAAGATTTTCAAAAATCTCAAAAAAGCTTTGAAAATTCGACTGATTATTTGGTACATACATATTTATTCCGTCTCTCATTTTGTTTTATAAATGCTACAAATACAGTTATGGAGCCAATTTAAACAGTTTCAAATGTCCACATCAATTATATAAAATAGTATAAGTATTTTGGTTCAAGAAAATATGTATAAAAATGTGAACTTGTTTGAAATATTTATTCGTTCATAAAAGGTAAAACTTTTCACCCGAGAAAACAAAGAATAGTAACTGCTATAATTTGCATACGCACGATAATTATAATGTATTTGTTGATTAATTTATCATTCTAAATTGTTTTCAAGAAGCATTCAGATGAAATTCTGATCGTGAAAAAACAAGGTGCATTCTTTGGAGGTGTATACTTTTTGATTCAATTTCATTGATTAAAATCATAAGGTGGAACGAAATCCTGAATTACACACCTTTCATTTTAGTAAGTATGATGATATATCAATGACAAGATGATAACTAATTCAAAAATAAACTTATATTGCAAGGTTATATTTAGAAAATATTTATAAATTCCACGATATTTTTATCAATCCCACTCGGAAGGGTGACAGTTCGAACGCAGAGTTTGAATGCACAATTTGCATAAATTATATTATACATTGATTTCCAATGCTAATATTCCTTTGATCGCCATCACATCATATAATATAAAAAGATATCCAAAAAAACTTTTCAGCCATAAATATAAAGTATACATTCACTTATATACAATTAGCTTAGTAATCAATACTCCATGTTTGACAGTCTCTTATATAAAAAATTCAATACTGTCGTTTTGCTCTTTATTTTCGGCGTGTAAATTGATTCTCTTAATCAAAGTTTAGTTGAAATATATTATAATTTTATAACCAGAAAAGTTTGCAAAGAACTTTCATTTTCATGAAAAAAAAAAAAATTACCGAACCTTGAATTAAGATTTTTTTTTTCTTCCATGAGAAAGTTTTTTACAAACGGTTACAAGTTGTTACAATTTTTTCAAAATAAAGAAGGAACTGTACGGGTTGATCTTAAAAAATGGAACATAAACAAACCACTTCTTGGCGTTTCATGTCATTTCGTTATATAGTCCCTGATTATTCCAGCGTGTAGTCATCGATGAAAGATTTAGACACTCTCGGTGGGGCTTTGGAATTCCGAGAGTGCGTGAATAGGGTTCTGAACTTTCTTCTGAGAACCCTTTCGCACTTTCGCGCGGACTTCTTCAGGTCGCTCCGGGCGTACTAGCGGCTTCTTTTCTGGAGCCTTCATCTTCCATACAACAATTGGGGACTGCAAAACAATCGTTATAGTTAGATTTGTAACAGTTGATTCGAAAAAAAATTTAGAAATTTGGCATCGACAAGAAATATCATCCTACAGTTTCGTCCACGTAATTAGTCACAACTTCACGATGAAGGATCACTAGTTATTTCAAATTCAAGTGCCATTTAAATATCAAGAATTAACAGTTAACAAAGTTTTTTTTCAATAACTATTCATCATTCAGTATTCTTGTTTATCCCTAATTAATACTTTTATATGTAGTACTACTCTAACACTAGAGGTTTCCATGAACAATACTTACATACTGATTGATCCAAAAGTCAGGAGTAAGCATTAAATAAAGCATCAATTAGTGAAAGTATAAAAGATTTGTGATAGTTGGAATGATTTGATAAAATTTCAACATATTATGTAAAATCATCAAGTCATTCTACTAAATTTTCAAAATTTAGTGCTTGTATTAACTTGTTCTAACTGATGACTATTTGCTTGTATTTAGCTTTCTCTAAAGTGCTATGAGTATATAAAAAATGTAATGAAATTTTTTAATAGATGTAACAATTGTTAAACTAACTAGCTGAGAGATTTTCAGATGATGTTTATTTGATAAGGATAACAGTTATGAAAAATTGACATGTAAAAAATAGCAATTTTTAAAAAACATCTGAAATATTCTCAAGTTAAGTACACTTGTGGTAAATCATTAGCAAAGCAAGTGATTAGCAAATTTAGCTGCATTGGTCACCGTGACATAAGAAACGGATGTATCATCAAATTTGTTGTGCGATAGTTACAATATATCTATTTATTATGCGTCAGTCCTGACTATATGTACGTCACTTTGGTGCAATATTAATATTATGCCAGTGAAATGGAGTAAGTAATAGATAGATTATATGATACGGGTAAGTAGAGCAGGAGCGAGTCTCGCGGCCACTGTTTCTCACACCCACTGTCTTCAATGGTCTATAAAAATTGTGGTCCCAAAATTTTACTTCCTATTGTAAAAATTTCATCATCCATCACAAGAGATTATATTATATGATTTTCCAGTACGTTTAGAAAAACTTGATGTCTAATATTATTTCATCATCAATCAATTCAGGAATTCTAACTAGCATGAAAATAATAATTTCATTTATCGAAAAAATGTCGATGCCTCATCACAATCACTTCAATTAATGAAAGAAATCAAGTTGGCTACGTTAGTTGTCGGTGGTTCTTTTATCACAATAAAGTTAAGTTTAGCATTTACAAACCAGTTAAATAACCCAGCGATAAGCCTGTATCTCACAAATGTGCTACGAAAATATGAAGCAAAGACTGACCTTGACAGTAGACTGTCGTGGGTACTTGGTGCTGGCAACATAGGAGGCCTTGACGGTGAGCACGACCGCGTTCATAAGATTCTTCGCTGCCTGAATGAGGGAGGTGGCACTGTCCAGTCCGGAAACGATCAGTTCGCCACTGATGTTCTGTACGTCCGCCTTGACCTTACTGGTGATGTTCATCTGATGACAGTGGAAGTCAATTCTCTCGAGGTATGCGAGCAAGTCCTTCTTGGTGGAGCTTTCGGGGCACTGGTCGCCGATCTGTCGGGTGAGCTCGATCAGCTTCGTGCCTGACTCGGAGATCTTCTTAGCAGCGTTGATCACGTCCATGGTGGTCTTGAGGGGACCACGTCCGCGCGTAAAGTCCGTCATCTCCATCATGATCATGCACATGTGTTTGGCCAGTACAATTATGTCGTTAGACGTGTCGTCCCACTTGGCGACCTCGCGGTCAAATTTGAGCTTCTCGCTCTTGAAGAACTCGACTTGCTGGAGAATCTTTTGCTTGTCCTCCTCGGGCATCTTGCGCATAGCCTCACGGGCTGTGGTGATGCCGCTGATCTCCGGGTACTCGTCCACTCCATGCTCACCCGTCTGCGCGCTCGACTTGCTGCGGGTTTCCAGAGTGTAGTGCTCGTCAAGCTCCACGTCCTCCGGGTCCAAGTCCTCGTCGGCCTATCGCATAAACATTTCATGGGTTAATTTAGTTTCTAAGATTAAAAAATTATCCCAAACAACAAATCCGGAGGAAGATGGATTTGACAAGTACGTTGATATTACATAGTAAAATATGTTGATCGACCTTATAAACATGAAATATGAGCCAAATAAATCTGAGAAGAACTGACCCTGTTCATGAGAACGGCGCGCCTGATCTCTCTGACGCCATCGTAGACGAGCCTGCTCGCGTCGATGAAGTCGTTCTCGTCAACCTCCTTGGGCGGAGTGCTGCCTAGGGCGTCTACCGCGACCTCGACCCTCTGGGCGAACTTGGGCATGACCTGTTCCCTCAGCACCTTGACAGCCTCGAGCACGCGCTTGGTGTAGATGCAAGGCTCGTAGTTGTCCATCTCGGCTTGGACGACGTTGCAAACCCTGGCGGACCTGCCTCTGATTGCCCCGGCGGTCCTGTCGAGAATGTCCGCGTCGCCCATCTGCAGCGCGAGCACGCACTTGTTCACGTCCTCGAGGATGTGGTTCTCCGACACGGCGAGGAAGTCGTCTATCGTAGTTATGTCGTCGACCGCCTCGGTGAGCACGCGCACTTGGTTCTCCCACGCCTGGCGGAACACCTCCATGTTGTCCTGGGCGACCTTTGAGCGCGACCGGGCCGCGAGGACGCGCGCCGCGTTTATCACCTGGGGGCAGAGGTTCTCTATCTGGGTAGCCGCGTAGCGCACCATCTTCACGCCGTCCTCGTTGCCCGACATGGTGCACACCAGGTTCGCCACCTAATACACAAAAATTTACCCGGTTAACATTGTTGTTCCATCCCGCGCGGTCGGTACGGAAAAATGACCCTCGAAATAATCACCTCGACGAGTTTGTTGGCGTGGTCGGTGAAAATCGCCGCGTACTCCTCGACCTCCTTGTCCCTGCCAGCGCGAGCAGCTTCGATGAGCACCAACAGAGGCACGCTGGTCTCCAGGAAACTGTCCGAGACGTGATCGACCACGGCCTTGCGCAGCTGCCTCCGCAGGTCCCGAGTTTTTCTGCACATGTGATCGATCGCTCGCTCGAGTCCCTCCGATTGTTCCTTCACTCCCATCTACGTTGGAATTGAACATTTTTGTTAAAATTCACGCTCCAGACACGATTAATCCAACAATCAACACTGCAGGATTAGCTTTTGGCGGTATGGCAATTGTACTCCTTGTAACAACTGTTTCAATCATTACTGCGCATATGCACGTGTTCTTCAAACTTGAATTAAACATAAAATGCAATTCAATTCACTTGTGCGATATGTGAGATTTTCGTTCACAAATTCTGAATGAATACTCGGAATGCGGTACATGGATTGCTTGCCATATGTGTCAAGACGTCTTGTTCAATGTATGACGTGTGCGTAGGGTAAATGATGCAAAATTTCATCAGTGTCTAGCATGGTGAAATGTCAAAGTGAAATTCAAAAATTACTGTAGGGCGGAAGGGGCACAACTTGATTTGCGTGAGTTGGCGGAAGTGACATTTTCTAATGCATGAGCCTTCATAGGTACAAAGTTCGAACACACACGCTCATTCTCAAGCATGGGTATTAGTAACGCATTAGCGGTATTTTGAAAACTAAAATTCACAACTAATCAATTAGTCAAAGACAACGAGTGAATGCAGAATAAAGGGGAAACACAAATGAATAATATCAAACATGGACAGAATCTAGACACATTTTCGTAATAATTTTGTTGAAGTTCCAAATTTACCATATATACATATGAATTTTTTTTACTCGAATTCAACGTTATCAACTGTGTCTAGACCTACATTGAGCGTTTGGAAGGAAAGATATTCTTACACATTTCCTACATCAAGTTGTTTGAGTATTTTGTATTGTATCCTATTATGAAAGATACATAAATTGCCCGTGGCTGATGACAATCATTACGGAGCCATCATCAAAAGCTACATTTTAGTAAGTATGGTATAATTTTATTACAAATGACTTGGCAATGCGAGGAACATACAGGGTGATCTTGAATATTTACCCTTTTACCAGCTCGAGCAAGTTGTAACTGCCCACATTGAACAAAAACAAATCATAATTGTATCAATAAGAGTATTCTCAAATCGTCGAATAAAATTTCTCTGTATATTGTGCACGAATCAGGTAAAATATGCGTGAAATCATTTGATATTTTTAGGCGCTACATTGAAAATATCTCGAGAGAAAGCACAGCTTTTCAATCCATTAAATACTTTATCACAATAATTATTAGCATAATTTCACTTTGAAAGTGTAGAGATTTTGCACGGTGTTGAGAATGAACAGAAGTATAGAGGTGCTCTTGTGAAATCTTGATTTTCTATTCAAAGCTATTTACAACTGAGTCAAGTACTCACTTTTGTACAATAAACGTCAAGAGTATCAAAGAGGGGGAAAAAATATCGATGAATCAGAGTATGTAATTTGATAATAATTAACTATTGTATCAATAAAATTTCCAGAATCAAATTATTTCAGTTATCTTTTAGCGGTACCGAGAGTTCAAAGTGATTCGATTCATTTTCGTAACTGTAATTTGATCGCAAATTAAAAAATTTTGAAAATTTCATCAATCTCCTGGTGATATGGGAGACGTCATGTACGATAATAAACTATTCCATTTATATGCTACAACAAGACTACCAAGACTCCCGGAGACACGGCGCAATGTCCCAGCTAACAAATGAGAAAGAGAGCAACTCACATTGTTCATGTACTCGCTGAGCAGGTCTTGGAGTGCCTGCCTGACGGCGTTGCACTCGGCGACGATCCTCTCCCGCCTCTCGTCCCTCGTGCAGGAAGAGTCGGCCATGAGGGCGGCCCCGCTGATTATACTCTCGAGGAGGGCCTCGAGGCTGGGCCGAGTGCGGACCTCGTTGTACGCGAGCGGCGACATCACCATACACTCGTCGAACTCGTCCAGGGCAGCGGCCAACGCGCCTGGCCCGTCGTACGGGTGCTGCGAGTCTCCCGTCTTGCCCTGCGCCACGTCGTTTATCGTGTTCACCGCCTCGCACACCTGCAACAGACAAGACAAACGCTCACTCGCTGATCCGTACATGTAAACACTGGAACGGGATTAATTGGGAGTGTGCGACGACCGGGTTTGTACGGCTTTGCTAGGTGATTGGAACAAAGAGGAGGAGAAAATCGATCATTGATTTGTCCAGATGCTGCTGACGTTCTTTTACCAGCTACTATTCGATTTAAGATTTTATTTCCCTCTCGGATGCAATATATTCTACTCAGTATATTCGAACATTTTTATTCAATTATCTAAGGGTAGCGCCAAATCAAAATTGTTCACGACAAACGATCGCGTGAGTAATTTGAAGAAATCCATCACGAAAGTTAGAGCGAAATGTTAAGAGCTTGATGCAAACTTCAATTCCATTCTCGAGTTTCAAACGTGCAAGCGTTCATCCGAAAGAGGGAAAGCGAGAGAGAGAGGGAGAACTTCTCGGGGCAAGAGACCTACTTATGCAAGGACTAATCTCAATATCGATTTTTGGCACGGTTCCGCGGAGAGAGGCTTTTTACTGCGAAGCTATGCAAATGCCCGCGTGTAGCTGTTTGCAAAAGCACTCTCGTCAAAGCCCAACTTGTCAAAGGAATATTTTCATCTCTTTTATGAGACTTTCATTCACGGGGCCTTTTGACCGTGATGAGTTTAAGACTGAGAGATCAAAATTTTTCTCTTCACAAGGAAATAGTATGAGAGAATTTGGGGTCGAAGGTTCATATTAGAAGAATTTTCTGTTTAGGAAGTAACATTCTTTATATTATGCATAGTATGCTAATAACACTAAATTTTAATAAGAATGAAATGCTCTTCAATGTTTGAGCTATTGAAAGTAGTTTGTTCAAAAGAGGCAGACAAAGAAAGTAGTTTGGACATAAAAATGTAGTGACATTGTAGTATTATAATTGAATTAGTAAGATTAGAAACATTGAAATGTTTAATGCAATGAGTATATTTGGTATCAAAGTAAATGGCATGATAAACTAACCTGCTTCAAAACATAATCTCGATTAGCTTTGGCAGCAGCCAGTTCAGGATGTCGCACGTAGACTTTTGATGCTGTCAACAGCATTGTCGAGTGTTTTTTAAGAACAGCACGGGCAGCAGCCAAGTCATCTCGCAGTTGAGGATCTTTCAATTCTTGCTGACGTTTGGCTGCCTGGTTCATCAGCTCTGATGCATTTCTACCAAACTTCTTGATGTTATCCAGAAGTTCTCCCTGTGATGATGCATTCTTCAGGTTCTTCAGGTCATCCTCAACAACATGGAGCGATTTCAACAGTAAATGAACATCAACCATGTCTGCCAAAATCAGTAATCGAGTCACAGCTGAGAGGAGATTTCTAGCAGCACGTACCATGTTTCCTCTCTTCAGAGAAGAGCATGGATCTTCAGAAAATTCTCTGTAACAATTTTCATAGATTTAGTAAAATTGAATAGAATAATACTGAACAGATGTTGTGTCAATAGAATTACCTTGCAGCAATGCTCATAGCGGAGCCAGTTTTGCTTACTTCATCTACAGCACTTAGCATCTCAGCAGTAATGTCAGGGTTTTCATAAGCAATTTGCTTTCCCTTTTCAATAAAATTCAAAGTGGCCTTCTCTACTGCAGCAACTAAGGCGCTTGCTCTTTTTGATTTACCCTTTTTCTTCTTACTTGGGCCTTTTGTGTTGACAAGAGTTGTCACTTGAAGCACAAGAGGCTCCAGTGTCTTTTCCACCGACATAGTGCGTATCTCCAAGTTCTTGGGATCCCATTTAAGGGTAATGGGCCCATAGTGGTCCGACATTGTAGCTGTCAGTCTTTATTATGCTGAAACAATATTAAACGTAATTTAATATATGCTTGATTCCAAAAGTTTATCGAACATTATTCAACCATAGAAACTTTATAACGAATCATCTTATGTAACTGGAAAGTTGACACCAGTACCCTTTCAATTTTATATTAGGACATGTAATAGGAAGTCGAATCGATACTACTTTCAGTTTCAACAATGGTGGTGGGGTAGAATGACATGTACACCAAAGAATTGTTTTTTGATATCCAAAAGAAATGCATTCCAATTTCAGATCTCAATGGTATCGAGTTAACAATATAACAGTACTACTTATATGACATTACTTCCTACTTTGAATATTGCTCCAATTGATTTAGAGCAGTGTTAAGAATTCATTAATTAATGCATTCTCGATAAACAACTCTTGCTTCTGACATGTGCAAATATTGCATTGAGCGCATTCCCGAGAACTTACAAATCGCACGGGCAGCGATTAGTCAGAGACAAAACTATAACAAACTTGACAGATCACACTCGACACGACGTAAGTATATCGAATCCGAGCGACGAACGTTTCTCCTCAAAGCTTCACTGTGTCAGAGGGAAAATGACGAAAGTAGCCCGTCGATGCACACCAAGCGCCCGAGCAATAGGCACACGCGAAACCGTTAATTCACGGTGGATGAGCAACGCGCGCGAGAGTGAGTCACTCCGCTCTCTTGTTCTCTCGTGCATCATCGAATTTCTCTCACTTTTTGTCACAGCAGCTCGCAGGCCCGGAAAACGCTCGGCGAGAAGAGAACCGCCGCGACTACACGGGACGCAGCTGCGTGAATCAGCGTCCCGAGATAAGGAAGCGAGGAGAGCTGACAGCCCAGCCCTTCTCTCTCCCCGCATATAGGCTTCGGCCTTTCCCGGGGCGTCGAAAACTCGCTGCGGGCCTGTTATATACACATCCGTACCTTCATGAAACGAGGAAGATAAGGTGCGTGGGCAGCGGGGGACACACGCTGTTCTCGTAGACAACAACCAGGTAGAGCTGTACACAATGGCTTGGGGATTTTTGGCACTTATGCGATGGAGTCGATCCAATCCACGGAGTCCGACTGAGTCCGACTGGAGTGTGCAGCGCTCATGCACTGTGGGTCGGACGCACACACCTTTTCTCGCTCGCAGCTCCTTTCACATGACGTCACAATACCAGCAGCGCTCCGCCTGAGAACAGCATTGTTACCGCGTTGTGTCCGAAACCCGTTTGTTTGTGGGAATTGGGATTGCGGATTCAACCATGAGATTAACAACTTTTGGTGTTTGCTTTTTTTTTCATCAAATTTATATTTCACATTTGTTCGTAACAGTTTTATATATAAAATCTCTCGAAGCGTTTTGTGCAAAAAAAAACAATCGAAGAACAGTCGACTAAATCGGATAGAAACTGATAGTATATATATTATACGATACAATGCAAATCGATGATAGAAAAAGAATTATACGACTAATTGTGAAAACATTAAATTTTACAATGGGTATTAAAAGCTTTATTTGCGAATTAAAAAGTTCTATTAACAGCATTAAAAATTATTTATAAGTCAACTATTGTTTTGCTTTGTACAACTTTGCTCGCAGTTCTCAGCAAAAATCACCAACAATACACACTTCCATAGTACAAAAATAAATTTCTAAACGAGGAAATCATTCCAGAAATATGTTCTTTTTGTAATAGACAAGTTCTTCAATGCTATCTTTTATATCACCTAAAGCCCTGTGATCGCCAGTTTTCCTCTGTTTTTTCCTCTCTATTTTTTTATTCCACCTTCTGAAAAGTAATGTACAATATAAGTTTCATCATTGTGAATTCAAATTTGAAGTACTTGTGTTATTCATGCTCATTCAGAAATTATTCGTACTTTGCATTGCTCTTACCTTGCCAATTCATTAATCGAAGAAACATCTATCACTTCTTTACCCAAATAATCAAACACTTGTGGCATGTACTTTTGGAGAAAAGCTTGATCCATGTATAAGCAGTTGCCTGCCAGTGGACACGTTTGGTAAGGGACATGTTTTTTGAAAAAATCAATCAGCTCTTCTTCAGCCCTCTCTTCATTGTATATAGAATTGCGTGAAGCTTCAATGAGCCCTGTCTGTGAAAAAATTGACATTTTCCCATCAGAATATTACATAATAGCTTTAATATGACAAGATCATAAATGTTTACACCGACAACAGTATTACACATGGAGAAATTAGATATCTAATCAGGAATAATGAATCAAAAATTAACTCTCATTGCTTAAGCCCACAACTATTTGACGCATCAACTAATCATAATAATTGTGGATTATTCTACAACGTTGTAGGCACCTACGTTGCCCATGTAGTACTGGTAAATGAAGAAGAGAATTTGAATAACCTTAGAAAGACGATAGGAAATCATTGTGTGTACCTTATTGTGCTGCTCCTGGCACCAGGGAATCATCGTCTCAAAGATATCTTCCGACTGGTTTATCACTACCTCAAACTCGTCGCTCACAATGTTGAGTTTGTCATCTGTGATAATGCTAGCGACTTCCAAGATCCTGTCTTTCTGTACATTGAGACCAGTCATCTGTAATATGAAAACAACAGGTGAATCAATCTTCTCGATACAAGAGCACCATACCTAATCCATAGTGTTGCTCACCTCCAAGTCAATCCAGATGATGCGGTTTCTGCTGAGGACTGGGTCAGCTGGAAATAATAAAAATCCCATCAGTACATCAACACAACCAACAAACAATATATATTTCACATATACTTGTCCGGCGAACAGGCAACTGACCCATATTAAGTTTACATAACGTCTTGGCGCGGTGGATGTTCAATTTGACGAGTTTCTTCAGGGAGGCAGCGAGTGCCTTACTCATCCTCCCTTGGCCTTGGCCTAGCTGTTTTCACCACTTCCTCGGCGGCAGAGACTCATGTGTGTGTGTGTGTGTGTGTGTGTGTGTGTGTGTGTGTTGTGTATGTATGCGTGTGTGTGTATGCGTTATATATATCACAGAGCGCTGTGTACACTGGTGTGCACCATAGGCCATCGACCTAACCTCGAGCGCGGACCGGTGCTGCGAGCTTGGCCAGTTGGCCGTGGGGTGTCAGCAGCTGTGCGCAGCAGCAGAGCAGCACCCCCCCCCCCTCACACCACCCCGCCCCCGTGAACGAACGAGACTGCACGATCGCGCGGTGGTGGTGGCGGCGGCGACGACGTCCGCCATAAACAAACGGGCCGTTCGCGAGTGTGCAGCGCGCGCTCCGCAAGCCATAGCACACAGTCGCTGGCTCTCGCGCGCGCGGTGGCGACCTGACAAAGGATACATATATATGTCTGGCGAGCGTGTGTTGGTGTGTGTGCCAGTGTGACATGGTCAATAGTGCAGCCGGACGAGGAGAGGACCGCGAGCGAACCGCCGCGGCAGTCTGCAGGAGGTGAACGAGCTCGAGTCGGTGACTGGGCCGTGGGCGGTGGGTGGCTGCCAAGCTGCCCTTTGTCAGACTCGTTCCAGTCGCGCGCTCTATAGGCTCTACCGCCGCGCCGAGTTAAAGGGACGAGACGCCAGGACACCGATACAGTACGTACACACGCACCCGCTGTATCCGCAATTATGTAATTCGCCCCTCTTGCGGGCCTATGGGGGGGCCTCTTTTTTTTTTCCTTCTTTTTTTCGGGCTGCTCCCCGTGTAGCTCTGGGAGGAAGCGAATTGTCGCTCTCGCTTCGGCTCGTGCCGCATTGACAATCTCTCTTCCTCTCTGATTAGGCTGGTCTAATGGGTAGTATGGGCTCTGCATTCGCTCGCATTGTTTCTAGCTCTATAATTGCACTGCTCTTTTGGACCGCACACTCTTTATCTCATGCATGTTTCATGATAAGTGTTGCTATGCACTGTTTCTAATGCATTTCATTGAATATTAACTCAGAATAATGTGTTAAACCGACCGAGCAGTTGTGCAGACTCACAAGCTGGTTCATTCTGAATTATTCTCTGTCCGAAACTGGATGCAGTAGATATCCTCTTGCTTTGCTAGCTGTTGAAAGCAGGATACAGATCAACGTTACTCTCAAGTGGCACGTAAGCTCGAGTGCCTCTGGCCAAAGGGTCTGTGCTTCAAGCTTCTTGTCTCAATGTAAGATCCTAAAACCTAAGGCAGAAAAATGTGTGGCAGTGCGTCTGCTCTCTGTTCCAATGCTTGGCAGTGAACCCTTTAAATGCTCTTTCCCCCCAGGGCTGTAGTTCACACGCACACACACACACACAAAGAGCAGACACTCTTGCATAGTACAATGCCCAGCCAATGTGGGAGGTGTGATGTTTGCAAAGGGGAGAGAGGGACAGACGGTCGCTTGGCTGCACTTCTTTTGCCGCAGGAGAGAAAGTTTGTCTTTCAGGAAATATGGATATTGGTGTCGTGTGCTCAATTTTTCTTTTCCAACTTTTCCTTGAGCAACTTGGATTTTCCCATGATTAGTGCCTGTGCAACTGATGGTGCACTCTTCCTCCGCTGAGTTTTCATTTTTCAACTGCTGCAATGCGATGACAGTTTGTGCAAGGGCCAAGTCGAGTGTAGCAGTGGAACGCAGGATGTTTATTTTTTGATTGATGCAAAATTCGTAAGAGTGCACACGATTTCGAAATCTCCCTCGTGACAAACGATGATGATTGCTTAGAACGTTCCTTGGATAGTGTCCATTAGCTTCGAACTTGTCCATCGCATGAAATTCAATCAACACGAGAGATAATGGACGATGGCAGCGTAATTATTCATCAGCACTGCTGCATCTTGGTCGGGAATCTTTCGGGTCGCTGGCAAAGCAATCAGAGCCGTGTCGGGTCCAGGAGACGCGCTGCACCGAAGCGGTCGGCGCGTTTCAAACGGGTCGAGAAAAGTGTGCGTCGCCGTGTCGTGTCCAGCACGACGACGACGACCCGACGAGAGAGCCGAACTTGACAATATGATTGCGGCACGAAATCAACTGATTAATTATGATTTCGTGTCGAGTGAGTTTATGGCCGAAGCAATTGTATGACTCGCGCGATTGTGTGTGTGTGTGTGTGTGTGTGTGTGTGTGTGTGTGTGTGTGTGTAAGTGGTGTGTCAGCCGCGGCAGCGGGGGCAACCTCTCGTCGGGGATTTAAGCCGGCACACGGTATGGTAAGGACGGCAAAACACACATATTGATCTGATATCGGTACTCGCCCGCCGCGTTCCACATTGCGCTTTTGTTCGATTACACGCGTATATACATACGTACGGGCGCGCGCGCGTCCGTTGCAAAACGTATGCGATTGGATTATCAAGATCAATATGTGGGGCGTCCGTCAACGCGCGTATACACACTCGCGAGATCAACTAAGCGACTGCAGCCCGATAAACCCCGGCCGCGATGGGAACGCGTGTCGCGTCGTTCGCGTATGTATATTTCTAATGGGCCGTCGTTAACGAGTATTATATTGGTGCGTGCAATTTTCATCGAGACTCGCGCGCGCACGTCGGGTAATTTAAAACTACGCAACGTATCCAAGTTATCTCGAGCGACTTTTCGAATTAGCCTCGGGGGAATCGAGTTTAAGCGTCGGCTGAACGCCGCACCGTGTATATATATATATATATATGCACCGAGAGAAAAAGTAAAATCCATAATAAGCCGCGCAACGACCGAGATTTTCAAATCCAAGCGTCGCGGCATCGGCGAGAGACAAACGAGAGGGATGGTTTATTTTTTTGTCGAAACGAACATTTGCGCGCGGGTATAGAGAGAATATATACAAAGCCGAGACCGGCTCTCCGGGCGGTGCGGTACACTCGCGCGCGCACGCGCGAGTGAAAGCGCGATATAGACGTCCCACGCGAGAGCAGGCCCCCGAGACGACGATAACCGCACAATAAAATCCCTTATTAGAGTTAAAAAGCTCTTGGACTTATCATCGGCGCTGCTTTGTGCTGGGTCGTTATTTCAAACTTTTGTAATCGTGTGCCTCGGTCTCCATGTGTGTGGGTGTGTGTACGCGAGAGCCGAGTCGGGAGTTGTTTGTCTTGAAAACGTGAATTATTGTTCTTACCACTGTTATTGCCCCGTGGATTGAGTTTCTTTGGGAGACTCGATCGAAGTTGATATCAGTTTTACATCCATTTGTACATTTTCACTCGGACCGCTCGTGAATCCATCAAATCGACCTCGCATATTGTCGTAACTTCTAGTCATTGTGGATTTTTGTTATATTTGTAAACTATTGAAGGAACAGCTCCGAGGGACGATTTATCCGACAAACGTTCCATACGTGATTGAATCTGTCGACATTCAATTGAACATAAAAATTCCATATTGTCTATCGGTTCTCTCGAAGTTATATGCATACTCCCAAGTACTACTATTTATTAGTAGAAATTGAATAGCTGATTAACTTAAAAATCAGTAAAATTTTACTAATTATCATTTGAATATTGACTATTTTTATCAGTTATGCAATTTCTACTATTTCAATCTTAGAGGGTGAGAAGTCCAATCATAAATATCGAAAAAGAGAGGAAAAGAATGGCCCTTGTGAAAAAAAAAACCTAAAACTGTCCATACCCTTGACGCGTCTCTCGCTTCGAAAAACTATCAAACCAACTGAATGAAAAAGGGCAAACAGGTATGCGGTAGAGAGAGACAGAGAGACAGAGAGAGAGAGGCAGTGATAAGAGGTATAGTCATCTCCTCGTGAGAGTAGAGAGAGAGAGAGAGAGAGAGAGCAAGTAACGCTGCTCAATCGCCGCGGCGGCCAGGCGAACATATCGGATGAGCTGTGGTGCGCATCCCCGGCTCTCGAATTAGCCAGGCGCACGCGAGCCTTTTTTTCCACCCCCGACACAAAGGCCAGCCGCCGCCGACGCTTATCGATGTGTGTATATACTCCTGCAGCTGTTCCGTTGCCCTTTTATATGCGCAGCGTACTTACCTGGGCGCGATATGCGAGCCCCGGCAAATCGACGCTTGTTGCCTCCGGCGGCTGATGATCGCCGATTTGCTATTGTATGAATTGTTTTAATTGCTCGAGAGCCATTGTTCCAACCGCGTGCTCATGCTCTTATAGATATTTTTAAAACTCGTTTAATATTGTTTCGATGTGTGAGCTGCAGCAGTAATTAAGCACGAGTATTTAGTAAATACAAATTTTTGGTATTCAATTCATTCAATACCTAATTTTTGCATTTGATTACTGGACTGGTCTGTTAGGGTGTCCTTAGAAAAATAGACTAGGTTTTAGAGTGATTTCTCGGACATTCGTTAGATACTCGATATATGCGATGCGAGTGAGAAGCCTTTCAAAAGTACTTTTTCCCCGCCTGAGGATCCAATTAATTTTTTCATCGTTACTTTTTTCGACCGCCCCCGTATTTGTTCAGTAATGTCTGGGGCTGATTGGAAAAGTGGTAAAAATTGATTGGACTCTGGTGTTTTAGAGTAGAGCAAAAGCTTAAATTAGGTATTTCAATATTGGATTGTGCTCTAAAAACTCGATACTAATATTAACGAATTCTTTTTGAATCTCGCGAAATCATTCGTTATTTTCTAGTGTAAGATTGAAAAGGGAAATAATATTCATGGTATAAACCTCGCTATTTTCATGGAATGTGTAATATATTCTGATTTTTTAGGGGGAACTAAAATCAAACTGACTCAATTGGCCACGTCATTAATAAGTCCTGCGGTGCATAACGTACCAAGATCTCTAAATCGACCAAACGATACATTCCAATACTCCCACCTCTAAATAATAACGACGTAGTCATTGAAGACTCAATACGCACATTTTGTGGGAGAGGCGTTCGTTATGCGTCTATTCAAAAAATGTGCTTTGAACTCCGAATTCAGTCAATGACCTCGGTAAAAAGCAACAGTCACGTTGGCATTCACGAATCATCGTTTTGTTACCCGGCGCAAAAAGAAAATAAGTCTATCCGAGTTTTCATCTTGGAAAAACGAGTCCCTTGACAACTGACCTAACAATGGCCATTTAAACTCGAAGTACAAGCGAACATTCTTCGTTTTTTTTTTCTCCCAGGACGAGTTGTGTATATGTTCCTAGGCTCGTGTCGAGTCTCAGAGTATTGTTTTGCTATACGAGTCAATTCATCAGTGCACTGTTTTCAGTAGTTTCATTCAACCGACAAATTATTAACGGAAGAAAAAAAAGCCAAAGTAATTTAGAATCGAAGACTACTGTTTTCCCCGTTGTTTATTCCTAAACCATCGAAAAGATCTTCCCCGAGAGGAGTTTTCGTTGCGTCAAGAACTCGTGTGATTGATCACGTCTCTCTCCCCTTGTTCGCTTTCCAACACGCAAGAAGGGGAGAATCAAAAAACACCAAAAATATATCGTACCCCATGCTGCACCACAGCTGTTTTCAATCCGCCGCGAAATACTTTGGCCGCAAACCCGCGCGAGAAAAATCCAGCCGAATTCCCGGTTGCTATATCCTTATGCCACGCGCGCGCGAAATTAAAAAACTTCCCAAAGGTATATATAGGGAATCGGGCGCCTCTTCGCCCAACTCCACTGCCCCAGACGTGAGTCACCGAAAAAAAATCGACGGATATTATTTGCCTCCCCGGCTCATTCAAAATTACTTCATAAAGCCGCGGAAAGAAACGCGCTCGAAGCGAAGAGAGAGACGGGCGTCGGGGAGAGATAGAGAAAGAGAGAGAGAGAGAGAGAGAGAGAGAGAGAGAGAGAGAGAGGGGAAAACGCACGGGGCACAGCCGTCGTTATGAATTATTCGAAGGAGGTGTAACGGGCGCCATTATGCGTGTGTGTACACACCCTCTGCCGTGTAATTGTGCGTCGGCCGGATATTTTTAAAAGCCGCCGCGATAGAAACTTCGGGCGCTCATTTTTCTTCGCTTCGTCGGGCTCTCGAGAGCGACTGGAATTTCAAATGCGTTTCCAAGAAGAGGCTACGAGTCACACCCCCCTGTGAAAGAGAGAGAGAGAGAGAAAGAGACGCGTTATAGACGTCAGGGGAAAAAGTAGATCGCAGTCAGTAGTGCCACGTAGCTCGCGCCGCGGTAACAGCGGGAGGTTGTGCATTAATTTTGAAAACTGCTTCTATATGGAACTGTTGACTCCGTTAGAGTACATTATAATACGATAAGGGGGAATTGATTGGGCTCGTATTTCATTCTAGTCCGTTTTGCGACTCGAAAAAAAATTGTTTATGTTTTACAGGAATAACGCGCCGCGCTGTGTTGTGCTATTGATTTTGCAAAACATCAAAAGAAGACTGGAATAGCTTCTTATTCGTTTCTTCCTTTTTCTCCCTATATGTTTTTCACATCGAGAGAGTTTAATTCACGGCAGTTTCACGGCATGTACGCTTTGTCGCAAGCTAAACTAGACAAGCTCAGACATATGGGTGTAGTTTTTGCAGTCTTGGATCAAGTTGAAAGCTGTATAAAACAATTGGCACCAGTTGCAGTTTTCTTACATTTCTTTGGTGGAAAAATTATGATTCACACTGATTATTTTTATCGCGAATATTTAGAAATTAGAATTAGCCGTTATCCTCAAATATATAGGAATGGTAGAAATTGCATGGCTGATTAAAAAAGTAAATATTCAACTAAAAATTAGTCAAATATTACTCACATTTCAGTCGAGTATTTACTATTTTTAACAGTCATGCAATAAATAGTAGTTTTTCACTACTTTCTTGATTTAGAGTATACATTACACGGAAACCGTTGATCGCGTTGCGACTCACGTTATTTTTTACGATCCTCACCAGAAGCACAATATCACGTTTCTTTTTTTTACTCCCTTTCAATTGCGTCCTCGGTCGACGTATAGGCTTACCAGTCGAATTGGGTTTTTTTTTCTCCACGAGGACGAATTATTTCATGGTGATCAAAGTGTTCGTTAATATCGCGATATCAAACTTCATCAATACTGCGGCGAGATTTTCATCCGAGGATTATTTATAGTTAACTTGGATGCGCTCGGGATACACGAAGAAATAATCGACCACCCAATATATATATATAGCTAATTGTCGTTAAAGAGAGTCGATTTTGTCGTTTCGCGGAAAATATAATCCTCCGCCCCCCTCGTGCAGTTGAAAACTTTCATTAATATATACGCATTAAAGCGAGCATGTTGCTGCTCTCTGCCGAGGTTATTCCCGATGTACTGTTATAGACTATAAACGTGGTAATTGCGGCTGAGCCGTAAAATAAGAGAATTCAGTAGCTGGATGCACTTTCGGTTGGGCGAGACACATTTTAACCGGAAAACAGCGACAGATAGGGGTGAGGTTTAAACTCGAAAATTGTTTTCGTGTATATATACGTATACAGCGCGGGTGAATAAACTTTCGTCCACGAAACAGAACAAATAGAGTCTCTCTTATCTAACCGGCGAACGGGGGGGGGGGAGAGGTGGGTTTGTCGAGCTTTTGAATTCCCATACTCACTCATTCAAAATCCCGCTCGCGTCCTCTGAGAATTTCAGTGGCAGAAAACATTTTCATCCGCTTCTGTAGAACTTGGAGGCGCAAGTTCCTCTCACGCGAGATTCGGCGCAACTCTAGAGCCCGGCGAATATCTTCGATCGATATCCCTTCCCACATTGAAGTTGAAACAGCGAGATATACCTTCAAAAGTAACCAATTCACTATACACAATATTAGATCTTGGAAGTTGGCTTGTATGAATTGTGAATTCCCTCGATAGCCATAAAAGTATTTTCTCGTAAAAAAACCAAATCGTCACTTTCACATCCTGGAAAGAGAGAGAGAGAGAGAGAGAGAGAAATCAATCAACACCACTATTCTCTCTCTCTCTCTTTCTCTCGACTAAAGCAGATAATGTATGCTTGCGAACGCGTCCCGTTTTCCTCTCTTGATAGCGGACGCGCGCGCGCGAGTAACTGCGTCTCCGTGCTCCAAATGTCCGATGAATTTTCAAGCGCGCGCGGCAAACGGGAAGAGCCGCATTGTGTTTTGTTCTGCATTTTCGTAGACGCGAATTTTCGCCAGCCACTCTCGCGTGGAAATATTAAAACTCGCGCATAGTCGAGATTCAATAATGCCGCGCGGTGCGCAGCCCGCGGAATCAGCAATTCAGATTTGTGTATACGCGCGTTATATTCCGTGCTTGCAGTTTGTATTTGTTTTGCGGTGTGCGCTCTCCCAAATGCCACGCTAATGATTTCCTCGCGGTTTTGCGTTTGCTCGCGACTTCCAATACATGCTCGACATCATCGGAAGAAAGCGATATGTAGATAGTGAATTTTTCTTTTATCGTCTGCGTCAACGAGTCCCGCCCAGATGATATTCAAATTGAAGTAAACTTTGTCCCTTCCTCTCGTTCTATCTTCGTCTCGTTTTTTTTTGGAGCTTGTACAGTTGATCAAACGAAAATCTTTCGAGGGAAAACCACCTGTGAGTCCGCTTTGATCCTTAATCCTCGTCGAGCAATTATTCTTCGAGTCGAATTGAAATACGGCCGCTTAATGTTACGTTTGTGATTTATCGAATCGCTTAATATAGTTACAGCTCATACGCTTGAAACAATATGAAACCGTTAACGATTACTGAACTTTGATACCACACGTTGCTTAGCCTAATTAGCTTGAATTTTTCTCCTAACTGTTTATTGAAACTCGTTGTGAATTATTCATCGTATATATATTCTAGTAATCGCTCACTTTTGAATGTTAAATACGAATTTGCTCACAGCTGATATTATTCAGAGGTGATTCAAAACGCACAATTCAATTTTACTATTTGAATACTTTGCTTGATGCACCGAGAAAAATATGATTATGAGTGCGTTTACTGTTTCAAAATAATAGAGAAAAACACAGTAGTCGTTACAATATTTCATGATTCAAAGTTCTTTTTTCCAGTAAATCTTATAATTAATTATCGCATAGTTAAATTTGATATTACCGTTTACTATGCAAATGGTAAAGTTCACGATTTTATCAGCCTTTTATTATAATTACACAAATAAAACATTATTAAATTATTTATGGAACATTATTGCGACTCGATATATTGGTTTCATTTTCAATACGTACAAGCATTTGTATAACACATCTGGCTTGACTCAAAACATTTTCCACCACAAATTTCACTAGAAACATAGTAAATCCTACTACGATATTTTACTACAAATAAGATCCGCCTATCGACACATGTTCTTGACATCTCAATATACATCTTTTCTCTCGGCGGCGACCTCTCCGGGGCGCACAATCGTACACGACAAATAAAACACAGACTTACTATTGCCTCTTCCGTGAGTCGAAATCTACTCTCTTGTATATATGCGCACCCAAAGGCTTCCATGCACATTAGCTTGGCAGCCGCTGATTGTCCCTCGTTCGCAGAGATAATCACCCAACCCACCCAAACAACTAATGTCTCGATTGAGACAAAGCTCGAGTGTAGGCCTGTTTTATTTCGACGCAGTTACTCGTTCGGAGTCTCCGTGGGTGTTGTTGCGGCGCGCGAGAAGCTGCTGCCGGGGAAAGATGATTCGAGTGGCTCTATAGGTTATCGGGCGTCCACCAAGCGTTGTCGAGTTGGTTTTAGGGTCCGCGCGAGTGTGTGTAGGGTCAATGGCACCGGGGTGGCGCAGGCACCAACGCGCGTATACGAGCCGCGCCGTACATACAGATAAGATCCTCGTATATGCGGTTGTAAGCGCCTCTCTCTCGTGCGTTCGCAAGTTGATAACGCGCCGATGCTTTTTCATCGCGTCAAATTCAATAGTATATATATGTACGGGGGGAAATCGCGCGCAGGGCGTGTCGCTCTATGACCAAACTCACCCACGCTGTTACACGCGTATGGTCGATACGGGCGAGATAGAAAACCTTTTTCACGTCCCTTCGCGACCCGAATAAATTCAAAATAAATTGCGTTCGTCCATATATGAGCCGTCCAAGATATTTTTGTATTACGACAATGTACGACATTTTTATGTACGACAACGAGAGCGAGAGAGAGAGAGAGTAAGAGAGAGAGCTAATCGTCGCACTTTGTCCGCGTATCTTATCTCCGGAATCCCAGGGAGAAAGAACGAGGCTCTGGCAATTGCCCTTTCGATGCGAGCGCAGCTTGGGCTTAATTTTTCCGCTCGACTTGTCGTTGTACGGCTTCCCGCGCGCGCGGCTATTACCATACACACACACGCCGGCGTCAAACGCGGAGCGTATATGATGAATTATATCGAGCATGTCGTGCGCATGTCGTCGATATACTTACACGTCTATATAGCGCTGCAATGCTTGAGGCGAGTTTCGCCCGGGTTTGGCCCCCCCCCCCCCCCCCGAAAAGTGAGCGAGTCTTCGACGTATGAATAATATGAATCTTGGAATGGACAATAGGGCGCAGACGCAACGTGGCGCGGCTCTACGTCTCTCTCTGTCTCTCTCCCGTGGGGCTTTGGCTTCATAGCAACAGCCGGCAAATGCACTCGAAAGATGGCGGCGCTCATTAGGCATGCGACGCCGGACTCGCTCTCTCGCATGTGCTGCGGGGGGAGCAGTCGCGGGCTTGCTATTGATTTTTTCCGCTGCCCCACCACCACCACACCCCCGCTCTACGACTCTCGGCCGGCTGAATTATCGAGAGCCGTATCTTGGCCCCGCTGAGCTGTTTTACCCTCCGAGGGGCATACGGGGGCTCATGGGCAAACGCGATCGTCACGTGAGCTGCCCCGCTAGTCCCAGAAAAGAGACCCTGAAATCATGGTCCGAGCTGTTATGTTGAAAGTTGGATTTTCTGAATCCTTGATTTATTCTTAAAAAATTGTAATTGGTGACTAGAGGTCCATTGTTTTCCACTGGCGAGATATTAGCAAAACAAATATTTATTGTCGTTTTCTCGAGAACCGAGATGGGTATTTTGATTTGCTGAGGGAACACTTTAGCTATTGAAATTGTGCGTCGAATGGACCCTTCCTCGAGCTTCTACGATAAATACTTTTGCAATTAGAGCAATAATACGATTTTCTGGCGTTTTTCCACTAGCGTGAAACATACACATTCACAGCCAGAGCTCGTCTGTGTGTAATGCACATGTGCATTTGGGCAAGGCAGCCGCAGAGCGTCACCCGAGCGGGCATACCCTTCATAAAAAAAGTCATAAAAACGGGCCGCCGCGGCCGCGGCCGGGCCACCGCTCGAGCCTACTCGACAGCGTTGAGACGATTTTCTTGACTGATCGAATACTCGGCTCGTCGCCCACGGATGTAGTATAGATATACTAAGTCCGTGTCGTCGCCCAAACCTTGCGATTTCTCCCAGTTTTTTCTAATTAAATCGATGACTATTGTTCACGTGGAAAAAAATCAAGAGAGCTTTATCATCCCCCATTTAATTCTCTAAAAGATGATAAGGGTCACTTTCTGAAATATTGAATAGAAAGGGATTAAACCTCACAAAGATTAGCTAGGTGGACGCATTACTTGCTACGCAACACTTTAAATTTATCTCTATTTTTTCTAATTAATTCATTCAATTCTGTTTATGTAGAAAAAACAAAGAGAGCTTTTTCATCCCCCATTAAATTCTTCAGAAGTTGATATGAATCACTCTTCGAAATATTAAATAGAATTGCAACAATCCAGAAGGAGATCGGCTAGGCCTTCACATAACTTGCGACGCGATTGCCGGATTTCACTATGTTTTTTCTAATTCATACATTCAATCATTATCATGGAGAAAATATCAATAAAGCTGTTTTATACCATTAGTTTTTCAAAAAGATACTATGAATCACTTTGTCGAATATTTACTGTTCTCAGGTTTTATAATTACTTTTGGTTTATTTTCTATTCATTTCAATCAAATTTGTCGAAATTTCAAGAGCAATTCATTATAATAAGACTATTATACGCAATTTCTCACGATGAGTAAGCAGTATTCTCCTTTATTATTTTGTTTTAGGAATGACAATTCGAGTTTCAAAAAGATTACGAGGGTTTCAGTTTTTTTAAATTTCAATATTTTGAAACATATTTCTTTCCATGATAATTTTTTACAGTATCACAGCTGAAAGTCAAGATTGGATCTTGAAAGCCCGTTTTAATAAATAATAGTCTCCAAAATTTTGCACATCAATGCTTGACGAAATCTTGTCCCCTAGGGGAGCCAATTTTACCTGGTTTATTATTTTATTGGACTTTCACGCTACTCCGAGCCTACAAGTACAGTAAAATTTGCGATGATTTATTATAGGTCCAAGCTTTTTTCCCTTCTTTACGATGATTTTTTATTATATTCAATGTAGCGGTGATTATTTGCAAATTACATTGGAATAGAGACAAGATTTCATGGTATTCTCATAAAATGCGAATACCAGGATCTGTTTGTTGACATTCAATGGTGTATCGTGAATATTGATGAATTCATTGAGAGAAATCCTATTGAAAACAGGCCATTTTCGAGTATCGATTTTTTTATTTTACTCGATCAAAGTCGATTATATGTAATTTACATTAATATAGAGACAAAATTTCATGATATTTTCATAAATTATCATTACAAGGTTCTGTAGATTGACTTTGAATCGTAGATCGTGAATACTAAAGTATTTATTCAGAAGAAATAAGTAAAAATTGAGCCATTTTCGAATATCGATTTTTTGATTTTACTTGATCAAAGTCGATTATTTGCAATTAACATTGAAATACAGACAAGATTCCAGGGTATTCTCATGAAATACGAATACCAGTATCTGTTTGTTGACTTTCAATGGTGTATCGTGAGTATGGATGAATTTATTGAGAGAAATTCTATTGAGAACAGGCCATTTTCGAATATAGATTTTTTCATTTTACTCGATCAAAGTCGATTATATAGAATTTACATTGATATAGAGACAAGATTCTATTGTATTCTCATAAATTGTTACTGGGTTCTCTACATCGACTTTTAATTGTTGATTGTGAATTCTAAAGAATTTATTCAGAAGAAGTAAGTAAAAATTAGGCCATATTTGAATATCGATTTTTTGACTTTACTCGATCAAAGTCGATTTTTTGCAAGATTACTTGAGAGATTGCGTATAATAGTCTTATTATAATGAATTGCTCTTGAAATTTCGACAAATTTGATTGAAATGAATAGAAAATAAACCAAAAGTAATTATAAAACCTGAGAACAGTAAATATTCGACAAAGTGATTCATAGTATCTTTTTGAAAAACTAATGGTATAAAACAGCTTTATTGATATTTTCTCCATGATAATGATTGAATGTATGAATTAGAAAAAACATAGTGAAATCCGGCAATCGCGTCGCAAGTTATGTGAAGGCCTAGCCGATCTCCTTCTGGATTGTTGCAATTCTATTTAATATTTCGAAGAGTGATTCATATCAACTTCTGAAGAATTTAATGGGGGATGAAAAAGCTCTCTTTGTTTTTTCTACATAAACAGAATTGAATGAATTAATTAGAAAAAATAGAGATAAATTTAAAGTGTTGCGTAGCAAGTAATGCGTCCGCCTAGCTAATCTTTGTGAGGTTTAATCCCTTTCTATTCAATATTTCAGAAAGTGACCCTTATCATCTTTTAGAGAATTAAATGGGGGATGATAAAGCTCTCTTGATTTTTTCCACGTGAACAATAGTCATCGATTTAATTAGAAAAAACTGGGAGAAATCGCAAGGTTTGGGCGACGACACGGACTTAGTATATCTATACTACATCCGTGGGCGACGAGCCGAGTATTCGATCAGTCAAGAAAATCGTCTCAACGCTGTCGAGTAGGCTCGAGCGGTGGCCCGTTTTTATGACTTTTTTTATGAAGGGTATGCCCGCTCGGGTGACGCTCTGCGGCTGCCTTGCCCAAATGCACATGTGCATTACACACAGACGAGCTCTGGCTGTGAATGTGTATGTTTCACGCTAGTGGAAAAACGCCAGAAAATCGTATTATTGCTCTAATTGCAAAAGTATTTATCGTAGAAGCTCGAGGAAGGGTCCATTCGACGCACAATTTCAATAGCTAAAGTGTTCCCTCAGCGAATCAAAATACCCATCTCGGTTCTCGAGAAAACGACAATAAATATTTGTTTTGCTAATATCTCGCCAGTGGAAAACAATGGACCTCTAGTCACCAATTACAATTTTTTAAGAATAAATCAAGGATTCAGAAAATCCAACTTTCAACATAACAGCTCGGACCATGATTTCAGGGTCTCTTTTCTGGGACTACGCCGCCGATGTGTTGTGACGAGATTTCGATTCGAGCGTTGTATATATACTTTGTTGTATCCGGCCGGTGCAACGAGTACTCTTGTCGAGCGGATTTAGTATGGATTGATTTTTTCGGCTTTCGATACCGCGATGGTGCGATTTTTTCGTTCCTATAAAGTTTATCTTCGTTGTACTCGAAATCGGCTAATTTAGCGATTCCGAAAAATCTTGAATCATGATTTCACCAGTTAACTTATAAATTGGATTGAAAATTGGGACGAGCGCGTGTTAGACTTGTTCCAACATTTGAATAATCCCAATGCAACAGACGGGGAATAAGAAAATTAAGGAACGACGATATAAGAGTGTAACGCGGGCTCGTTTCCTACATCCGTAAATTTTTTCAACGAGCAATTCGTCGTTGTTGGATAATCGCATCGCCAGGATCTCACGTGAATGATTGAACGCACGAGAGAGAGGGCGCGCGCACGAGGGGTGATTTCCCTTATACACACACACACACACACACGCGCGCACACATAATAATAGCGCAGTCATTCAAAAGTTCGTTGCTTCAAACTTGCCGCGCGGATCTTTCGGGGCTCGATAAGTTTGGCTCGAAGGGAAATGAGGCAATGCTTCTCGGTGGCCCTCGCAGTGAAATATTACCGCGCGAACTAGATGCATCGCGGGCGAAAACTCGTTCGTGCAACTTTTGTCCACAGGCTCAGAACGCGCGATCCTCCTCCCCCAAGCCCGACCACGATGTTCTCGAGATTCGCGTCAAAGCTTCCTTGCAGTAATGAAAGCCATATCAAAACCCGAAAAGAAAAATAATCATCCCCCACACACGGTTACTGTACACTTCACTCGGAGAGTGAAAATTAAAAGACGGGTATCCTGCGTACATATACGCGAGGCGGGGATCGCGCACACACACGATCAGCAAAGGTGTGACGCTGCAGCTTTGAGTGATGCATACCTGACCCGTTTCGTTTATACACAGTGTGCCATATTGACTCAGATCGGGCTTGTCGCGCGCGCGACAGCTTCACGAAAAAGGGAGCGCTGAATAATCGAAATAGCACACTGCGATCCTTGATTATGCTCGCGTAGAAAGAGGAAAGGACGCTCTATTTTATTACCCGATGTTGAATCTGCTGCGGGGAGAAGGCAATGCAAAATTCACTCCTCTACTCGACACATTTTTCCCTCCTCCCCCACCGCACACACACTCCGCAGTTTTTGCGCTACGCTCCGGAGCATGGACGCGTGAGAGAGAGAGAGAGAAAGCCTACTCCTACATTCTTTGTCGGTGGAGCTTCGTTATATGAGTATTTTTAGGCGCACCACTGACACTTACCCGCCCTGTTAGCTCTCTCCGCGCGCGAAATTCGTCGTCAGAGCTCATCTGTGTGTACACGATTGAGCATTGGATTTATTAGTTTCAACGAAACGTATTCTTCGTATTATACTCTCTTGGAAGCTTGCAGTCAAAAACGCTGGATTGAAATGAAAAATTGCTGTACGAATTAAAGTGGATACGAATTATCGAGTGACACATGCAAAGTCGTGAATTTTCATTTTACTCCCGTGAGTTGCTATAACAAAAATTTTCAAGAGAGAATAGACCCGTAATCGAGTATTCCGCGAGCGCGCGACGATGACTTTGATATTCTTTCATATTGTATAACGTGTGTGTTTTACAACGTAATCATGCGAAAAGCACACTCGGGTAAAAGCTCTTTGGTTCGATTATTGGCTGGCACACACACATACACTTGAACAACTAATTTGCCTAGATGATGAAATTACACAGCGCGCGTTCCCATCGAGATAGAGCGACGGAAAAATCGTTTTATTTTCCTTCCCCCCCGGCCGTCACGAGAGCCACGTTTCACAACGAAGGGAATAATATCGCAGCCTGATTAATCCCTTAGCGTGACTGGCGTATCGCAAATCTAATATAACTTTGATACGCCTTCTTTTGTATATCCGAGAGGAGAGAGAACCGCGTGTTATTCCGCAAGCAGCGGATTAAAGTCTTCACGTCTATATGTTAGATTGGAAACGAGGCTCTCGCAGAAGGAGGAGGAGGAGGAGGAGGAATATTTCAAAGGAATAACAGCGGCGCGCGTGCAAGATCCGGTCGCCGAACACCGGAGGAGGAGGAAAAAATCACGGATGGAGCACAAAAAGAAGGGAAAAAAAACGAAGAAAAGAAAAAAGCTTAGCGAGTCGAAAGGGAACGAGATGAGTGGGTCAGGCGCGCGCAAAGCACCTGCAGCTTCATGAAAAATAGATGCGATTTTCAAGGGATTCCCCGCGGGTCAGAGAGACGACCAATGCGCGTACCTCGCGGCTCGGGCCTGATTCGCCTCTGCAGTATGCGTATATACATACAGCGTCCCTCGCGAATCGCCTGTCGATATGTGTACGCGCGGCGGAAGTGGTCGCGCCGTGAATACCGATAGCGACGAGCCGCTTTGTCGGGCCGGCTCTCTCGACGTCGAGCTTTTCAACCGGCAGCGATTATTCGCCTTTGGTGTGCGGTAGAAAAAATATATAGACACGCGCCCGCGCGCGCGGAGAGAAAAAAAACTATGTATACGCGTGGTGAAATTATTACGCTGGAGCCGGGAGCGACGTAATCACGGTCTGACAGGACAAAAGGAGTTTTCACGTGGGCTCGTGGACTGCGCCGTTCCTGTCCGTTCGTCCCTGATTCTAATCTCGGAATTTGAAATGGTTGAAAATCGCACGACTTATGGATAACTCTGGTGAAGATAAGAGGAAAAAATTAGTAAAGGTATTCGATATTTTGGAAAGTACAGTTTACCTGGTGAACTAACTAGAATTATTATTTCACGTTTCGGATTATTCGCTATTGGTACTGAGGTTTTACTATTGGTAAATTTAATGGTGAATATTTACTGGCCATCAGTTATTCAATTTTTCACTAACGGATAGGAAATGTTCACCATTACATAGCGAACTATGACTATGGGGAATAGTATATTTTCAACTATTTTAAATTGAGACAATCGCATAATTGTGGATTTGTTCAGTTGATTAGATAATACATTTGAGTAGCAAGAAACATTAAATCGTCGTACTCCATGTACTAGTGCAACTTATATAAGGTAAAAAATAATTTTGTAAAATTCACTCTTTTTTTTGATTCAGTATCAAATCGATAAACTACCCACTCAGTTGAAATCGTACGAGTCACGCTATGCAAAAATGAAAATGGCGAATTTTTAAAATATCTGTTGAAAAATAAAAACTCTAGTAAGAATAACTGGATTGTGTTAAACGGCATGTTATTTTAGTAAAAATAACTTTTCTAACCAACTTTTCTTAATGGTTTTTTTTGGCACTGATTCCTGGATGTTTTTGGTCCAAGTCCTCACGAGTTCGCAAAATCCCATCGACCAACTCTCGGGTAGAGTTTTCAGCGATGAGTTGTAATTTTCTTCGTGGATGTATCATTAAAAGAGGGAGACACGAGCACGGCGCAATGAAAATGCAGTTGAATCAAGTTTGGTTGCAGAGAGAGCGCGACGATGAGTAAGCTCGGAATTGAGGTAAAGGGCTCGTTTAACCTGTTAACCGCTGCTACTCGTATCGAATAGGAGCGCTCCAATTATCTTTACGATCTTGCGCTGTTGGCTTTTAAGGTACGTGCGCAATTTTTTTTCCCGACCAGCTCTCTCGAGTGCAACGGAAACTGGATCGAGTTGGTTTTGAAAAATTTTCGGTGTACCCTATAGGCATCGCTGCGACAACGCGACTCCATCTTGACTCTATTCACGGATCTTAACGGGAAAAAATTTGAGAAAAGAAATTATCAGCCATTGCTTTTCGAAAGAGAGAGAGAGAAAAAGAGAGAGAGAGAGAGAGAGAGAGAGAGAGAGAGAGAGAGAGAGAGTGAACCGACAAGGACGAGACGTCACTCCCCCTGAGTCGTGCGGGGCTCTTGGGTCGAGGGAATCGTGCCATCATCTCTCGGGCCACCCTCAAAGTGGCTAGTTACGTTTTGCCTCTTCAACGGTGAAGAGCCACTCGCTCTTCACTCGGGGGATTTCTCACATTTCATTTCAAATCGCTCAGCTGTGTTTTCGTTGGGTTATCTAATCGGGAAAGGGAAGAGCACACGGTCGAATCCATCCCGCCGTGTTGGTCTTTGGTCCTTTTTTTCCTCTCCAGTATATAAATAAGAATAATAGAGAAATAGTGTTGAGATTTTCCATTTTTATTTCACTGCAGTGTGCGAGTTATTCTCGTCGAGGAGATTCTTCAGAAAAAGAAGGTTTCGATGTCATCCGTTGCTCGTGTGATTGGGAGAAATGAGAAGTTATTCTCCGATAAGGAAAATTTCTTATTCATAGACTACGAATGAGAAATTATCCTCCGAAAAACGCGTGTCTCGAATAATTTGAAATAATCACGACTCGCTTCTACTCCATTACCGTAACGACCAACACACTCTACAATCTATTAGATAACTTCGAACCCGATCCGAACGGAATTACGCCCATCCAAATCGAAGCCTCGTATAAACCGAAAAAACTTGGTAAGTTTTGGAAATCCTCAAAAATACCAATCGCCCGACTCAATATAAGATCCAGCTGCTCGGCGTGACGTTATTCACACGTGGCTCTCTTTTTCTCAACGGAGATGCATCCGCGGTATATATAGCCGCGTGCGGCCTCCCGCGTGGCTGTTCCACGTCGTCGTCGTCGACGTCGGTCGGCTCAGCTGTTCTGTGCATCTTTTTGCATCGGCGCCCACGCGCCGATAAACAATCCATTGATCGGCTCGTCTCTGCAGCACCGCGTAGCCCAAGGTTGACGATTGATCCTTTATAGATACACACGTGGGCTGACGCGCGCGCGTTTCTCTCTCGAAACTGACGCACGCGTTATACGTTATATACTCCTTTGACTGCGCGCGCTTATCCGCGTGTGCAGGTATTATCGTTCGACGCAACTGTTTGTGCGGCATTGCAAGTTCCCGGTATTTTAAAGAATCTTGTACACTTTGTACACATGTTTGGATGGATTATTTATAATATATCAGATTATATCCTTTCGTGGTACATCACTGGAGTTACTCGTGGTTGGATAAAGTACCGTAGGACTGACGCACGAAATCTCGATAAAGTAATAGTTAATATGCGACACTCGTGTGAAGCAACTTCATGAACATGTACTCTGTAATTTCTTTACAGTGAAATCTGAATGTTCTACAGTGAATAGTCACTGTATACTTACAGTTAAAGATTCACTGTAACTACGGAAGTTTGGACCTTCTTAACTTCAACTAATTTAGAGAGTACACCAATAACACTTGAAAGTTGTATTTTTTGTCCATAAACAGTAAAGTCAATCCTCAGATGGCGATGAATCTAAACGGTGCAGCTACTCAGATAGACAAATTTGTGTTGATAATTAAAATACGAAAAAATTAAGGATTCGATCGAAAATTCGATTTTCCATCGAATCCTTAACTCGGCGGTAAATTAACAATTACTTCATCTATACTATGTATTGAGTGTATTTCATTAGAAATCGAGTACACGCCAAGTTGAACAGTTAGTTCATCAAGTTCGCGCGCGGCTATGTTCTCCTGCCAGCGCCCAGAATCGAGCGTTTACGATTTAATTTGAGGCGAGGCGATTAGGTCGTCTTAATTGAACCTCTCGTACGTCGCGCGGCTGCCGGGGTAAAATCAATCGGGGTTCGCTGCTTGCCGTATCAAACTCGTTCAGATCCTAATCCCCCCGATACATGGCGCGTCCATCAGCCTCGTCGTCTTTCGCGATTAGCCTTTTATACAACGTGTATTTAATGAGCCACGGCGGCCGCGGTGTACACGGCGCTTTCCACACGTCGCGCCTCGATTTTCCCCTCGACCTCTCACTATATACAGTCGAGCGCCGAAGAAACTCGTCGCTGTCCTATCTATACTACCAGAGAGAGCCGCGTCTTGACTCGCGTAAAAACACAATCTCGAGAAGCAGCAGACGCCCGTGTAATATTACTCCTCCCTCGGACACAGGCGTTTGTTACTCGTGTATTTTTGCCCGTGGTATCGATGAGGAGGAGGCGTCAACGTCGCCACCGACGCCCCACCGCGGGGGTGCCCCATCCCCAGTGATTTATAGGTTACTAGCGGCTGTTTAAAGTCGGCAGTGATTTTGAGACTGCAGCTCCAGTCGTATAGCCTTTGAGTTGAGCAAATACGGCTGCAGCTCTTATATACACGAGGGAAGGCCGAACTGTATTGACTCGAGAGTTCGGTGCATTGGATGTGTATATATATACGCTTGCTGGATTTTCGAAAACCTATATATGTATACGTGTGTTCTATTTATGGCGTGTGACTTTCCACTTTCTTTATTTTCACGGAGACGCCGTCGGGCAACGGAGATAGACACGCGCGCGGTTATTCAGTGCATCTTTGAACGTGCGGCATTATGGATTATTGAGTATGTATACCGTTCCATAACGCTGCATTATATCCTCCATCCGTCCGTTGCTTTCTTTGATTCTTTTTACTTTTACGACGGGATCGATTACGTATCGGCACAAAAACGGGTTGGGAAATAACTTCGTATTTAATGACATTTTCGTGAATGGATTCGCGAGAATTGATCAACTTGGACATCAATTTTGGATATTACAAAAATAAATTTAGTCAATTGATGTACATTGACAGACGATTGGAAACGTCAAAGTTCAATAATAATCGGGCTTGATAAAAGGTATATGAAATCATTCGTATACAGGAAAAATCATCGCTTCCCTCTTACTTTAAATTTCAAATAAATGACATTGATTAAAACGAGTTTATTCGAATACAACGAATCATCGTGAGAATCGCTCCCGTTAAACGGTCATAAAATTCAATCGTCGCATATTTCTAACGCGCTATTCTACTGAAATTTGTCGCTGATTAAAAAATGATGAATTGAATTTTAAAACGCCATTAAAATTCTCAAGTCACTGGGCACAATAACACTTATTGTCCTCGTAACCCGTACCATTACGCCTGTGGGAAATAACATGGAAAAGCCCGAGAGTTATATTGGTTGACATATCCCGGAAGAAAACAATATATCCTCTCGCCGAAACGTCACGATGAAAAACCGCGCCGTTACGGCAATAGCTCCGTGTTTATCGCGTGTTTTATCAATGAACGCATGCCGCGGCCAGCCTCGATTAATTTTCCCCGCGGGATGATTCAAGGCCTCCTCGCCCGTATAGCGCATCATTCAATCCGAGCCGACTTTCTCTATCTCTCCGTCCCGACTACTCCGACGAAGGGCCGATACACGCGTCCGCGAGTTCAAAATTTAAATCAAACCAGTCACCCATTAACTATCTCTCTCTCTCTCTCTCTCTCTCTCTCTCTCTCTCCTTCCCCCACTCCTCCTCTTTCTAAACCGCTTTTCACACACACAGCCTGTTTTTTCCTCTCCCGATTGATCCGACTGCACCGCTCTCGAGTGCACTTGAAATAGCCCGAAGCGTGACTCCTGCTTGGAAAAGCCCCTCTCGAAATAAAATATCCCGCGCGCGGCAACGCGGACGCGAGATTATATATACATCATACGCGGCGGCGGCGGCGGCGTCTCTGGTTTTCTTGAATTTCGATTTCGCGCCCCAGAAGCCTCCTTTGGCCTCCCTCGGCCTTTGTTTTTTCTACCGGGGATTTTTTTTCTCCCCTTTTTCTCTCTCTCGCTCACGCTTGCGCGAACCCACCCGCTTTTGTTCGCCACTGAATGACACTGTGGGTCGTATCGAGTGCTCCCTGCACTCGCCAAGTACATGCACACACGTACACGCGGCTTTTGACGAGAGGATGAAAAGACGCGCCCTCGCGGTGAATTGATAATTCGGCCGGGTGTTGTATATGGGCGAGTCGCCCGCCTATTTTTCTGTTGTAGTTCTCTTAATACGAAAAAAAATCGTGCAGTCGACAGTTGTTGTGACGTTTGACGCGGCGCTTGAATTATATACCCGTTTCAGGGTGTACGCGTGAGCTGCTACATATATACACAGACTCGACGAAAACCAACGTCTGGATATTGTACACGATTTCCAGAATATTTCCGTCTGCAGAAGTAAATAAGTCAATCTCACTAATTTAATTCTACACTCGGGAGTGACGCGTTTCTAGGACGAGTTTCATAATACACATACTACTCTTTAAATTTAAAATATAGTACAAATTGCATAACTGATTTTCAAGCGCTGAATTTTGCAAGTGATCGTTTACTTTTATTCACCAGTTATTCGATTTCTACCAATAAATAGTACTTCTTTGCTATTTCAAATTTAGAAAGCAGAGTGTCAACTCACGAAAATACCAAGGTGTCTTTCACCGGTCGATATGTAAACCCAATGATATGTACCGATATAGGTTCGTACCCCATGACTCGAATCAAGGTGATTCAATCAATCGATCGATCATCTCGTATCGTCACGAAGCTCGTCACGAAAATTGCAACGGCATTGGAAAGAAGACGAAGGGGAAAAACACGGCTGAGATTAGTGCCCAGATTCCCGTAATGAACGGCTCGTTCCGTAGGGTCATTGGGAAATACACGCCCAACCGGGCCCCGACAATGGGCTCGCGCTCCGGGGAAGTCCGGCCCGTCGAGGAAGGTCCGATGGAAATTTAGCCGGGAGGCGAGAGCGAGAAGAAAGAAACAATGAGTTGTCGGGCTCGGAAAAAAGTGTCGCGTCGTCGTAAGGGAGCTACGACGAATTTACGAGGAGATGGGCTCGGCTCGCGCGTTATCGGGGCCTGCAGTCTGGCCACCAGATGCTTTGTGCGGCTCCCCGGGCTCTTACGTACCCGAACTCCTCGAGTCCCGCTGCGTCCGCAGGTAAAAACGAGCGCGCGCTCAAAACACGTGGGCGATATGCATTGTGCGCGTCAGCTCGGCCGGCTCAGACACGTTTTCGCGCGCGCGCGCCTGCGACACAACACGGGGATTATGCTAATTTGCTATAGCGAGCGCAATACTTTTGTGTCCGTCTGTCTGTGTGTGTGACGATCGCCCGACGTCTATGTGTGTATATAGTTGCAGATGGAAGTGAACTGTTTGACGCGGGGTGGGAGTGTATTTTGAGACAAGTTGCTTGTGTGTCGAGAGAGAGAGAGATTTCGAGTGCGCGCGTGGGTTGGGCGCCGTGTGCGAGGCTCTCCAGAGTCACGGGGGGGATGGCAGTGTGAAAAGAGAACCCGAGGAGATATTGAGTGTGTCAGGTCGTCGCGCGCAGCTCAACTTTGGGGATGGTAAATGTTCCGCGCGCGCACGGCCAGCCTCCCCAAAACTGTGTTTCGCTAAGGTCGTTTATATAATTTCGCGTGCCCGAGTCTCGGGAAACACGTGCGTACTTGAGACTCTTCTCAAAAAGACCAGTTATAATTGATAACAACTTTGTATCGTGATTTAAACTGGTATTATTGAATATTCTATACCAACTAACTAATTCATCATATATGTATATGGTTACTCCAAACATTCATTTTTTCCCATCTATTTCCTTGTAGTCTAGTTAGCGCATACATTATATAGCAGAATGCATTGCCTACTCACTCTATCAGCTATAATCGAAGAAATGTTTAGATTGTTTACTAATTATATATTGATCATTCAATCAATTCATATGTACGTATATATAAAGAAACATTTACAACATCATATTTTAAGGGAGGAAAAAGTTTTTTTCAAAATTTCGACATTGTCTTGATTACTTCTTGAAATTAGACACTTGGATAAGTTAGTTTAATGATTGAGAATCAACTGAAAATGTAACTGTCTCTGGAAATGCCGATATAATCAGCTCTATGATGCGTTTTGCCATCCTGAATAACGAATAATCGATATTCATAAATTATACAGAAATAAAAATGGATTTTCTTTGTTTCCCTCGCTACCGACGACGAAATGGCTGATTATCATTTTTGCGTTTGTTTTCAGGAATCGGACGCTTCGGATACCGGAGGATGACGATACTGACGAGCGAGGGACGATCACTGGGCGATCGCAGACAAGCTCGCCCCGCGGGGGATGCAAATATCCACTCGGTGTTGCACTGAATGGGCCCAGAGGTAAGCCACACTTTCGCGCGCGTGCGAGTCCCACAAAGCTAAATCCACACGTGTAACCAGACGCGCGGAGAGCAGCCGGCCGATGATCAATTGGGTTAAACGCCTTTCATTCGCGTTATACAAATTCCGCGATCTACGTCACGGTACGCGCTTCGTTGCGCGAGCGCGCGAGGATAAAATTACTACGGCCGCGAGTATACGTTATGTGCATCGCGTTGCGGATCGCGACGTTTATTTCCTTCTCTGCTCCACAAAGCTGCGGAGAATCCTGTGCTATTCTCGTTTTTTTTTTTCCCTCTCTTCCACCTCACGGGGAGCGATGACGTGAATATTGTTGCGTGCCAGCGAGATGATGGTGTTTTTAAACGCGCGTCTATTGCGAGACGCTTTTTACCCGGAGCTGGGTCGATGCCGCTCGAGATATGATTAATCGCGAGAGGTTTTACACGATATTCAGGAACTGGTCGAGTTTTTGCTGCTGCCGAATGATCGCGGATGGAAGTATTTCGAGTATCCGTTCGCGGCGGAGCCTACGAAAGGACGTTCCGTTCAATTACGAGAATCGGAAAATTGATTCAAATTCAATCGAGACTTTTGGATTTTCTTTATCGGAAAATTGCGGTAGTGCCCATACTCCCACGGTTCGCGGGTCGAGAAACGAGTTGACGATTATAGAGAAAAATGTCGAACTCGTCCATATGTCGATCTCTTTCCCTCGATAGTTTCACGAAAAAGGTGGTCTCGAAGCTGCGAGGACATCACGCGAGTGCTTGACACGAAAAGGAGAGAAGAAAAAATAATAAGATCCTTGACCTTTGAAAATTGCTCGCGCGCGCGCGCCCCGGATGGCTATAATGTGCTTTTCAATTATCCAAGCCGCAGCTCTTGGCGCAGTAGAGGTAAAATCCACTTGTGCGATTATTAAAGAAAAAAGGAAATGGAAATAGGTGACGTTTCGCGCGGAGGAAAAATATAGCGCGGTTTCACTTGGCGTCTCAATGTCCGAGCGACACACTCTCGCAACCAAGTTATTTAACGGCCAAACGCATTTCAAAGTCTCCCCGAGTTATCGCTGCACTTACACGCTCGCGTTCACTTTTCGATCTCGGGTACTTCGATCGTTGTACAGATCGCCCCTGCCTCCCAGTACAGTCGGCATTTAACCGCGTTATCTCGGAGAGAAAAACCAATGCAACACAAGCCGAGCGCGAGCTGGTTAACTTTGAAAATCCCCTCGCGGCGCTACAAGTTCAGCTTGCGTCAGCCGATGTGTATACGCGTGTACAAAACACTCGTCAAACCGGTGACCCCCGTGCGCGCGAGAGCCGGAGAGGAAAGAGAGGGGGGAAAAAGGAACGAGAAAAAGTCTCGAGCCGATGGTAATTGTCGCGAGTAAGTAAATAATCGGACGAAATTACAGGCGGAGGCCCATCCGCGGGGAGTGAGCTATATCACATAGCCGAGAGGAGAATGGAGGTGAACCTGGCCGTGGCTTAGCGGGAGACAAGGGGCGAATCCGACTGGTTGGCCGGGGCAAGAAGATCGTTGGATAACGCCGCGCGAGACAGCCAGGATGGGCAAGTGCTGCAGCAAGCGGCAGGAGCCGCAGCCAATCGGTAAGTCAACCAACGCTTCGTCTCTCATATTTTCGTTTTCGTCACAGGTAAACAAAGTTATTTTTGTTTTTTACTCCCGTCCCAAGTATGTACTCTCTATATGTATTGATGCTTGAGGGACAGCTGCAGTGTATGCGCTACAGCACTGGATGGTTTCACTCGGCTGCGCGTATACCTTCGTCCGAAAAATTTTCCTTGCGCGTGTGCGGTAGGAAAGAAAAACACGTGTGTGATCGCTCGATGCAACTGATAAAATCGAAACTGTCCCTGCACCGAGAACGCGACACGCCAAGCAACTGTATACATCATAATTAACGACGGGTCCGGCGGTTAATTAGTTTCGCAGAATCTCGTCGGTTCGGTATTCCCCCGGTCATTCACTTGCGTGTATATACGCGTATAGCCTCTGCGTGCAGTGTCGCTTTGGCTCGCATCGGGGGATGCGTCGCGCTCGAGACGCACACACGCGAAATTTCACTTCTGGCACGGGAGTGACTAATGACTCGTCCTTTTTTTTTATTATTTTTCGTGTCTTCGACCCAGACACGCACATATATACAAGGGACGTTTTCTTTCTCTCTCGGGTTTTCCCTTTTCCGCGTGAGCGTCTTGCGTCGCACACTCGCTCACCAGATCCACGTACAGCTGACATAATCAATCAATTAACATCGATGATTTGTGACGTTTGTAGTAATTCGCTGAGAGATGCCAATGGTGGCGACCGGGCACAACAATCGGTCTCTTTCATCCACCCCTCGCGCCGAGTTTTGTTTGCCGGCGCGCCGATCCATTATTCATCGCGTTCGTATCTTCGGGAAGTACACACGGCGCGGCGCGCGGCTACTGTGTTATACATTAAATGATCGTAATGCGGCTATTCCCGGCGCGTCAAAGTATGTATATACGCAAGTTGGCGTTTTGTGCCGCTTCTCAGCCGCGGCGGAAGAAGAAAGTTGTCTCGCGGGAAGAAGCCGCGTCGTCGTCGTCGTCGGTAATATTGTGAATTGATTATCGAGCTTACGAAGCTTACTCGCGCTCGACTGGTTTCTTCGCTTCGTCCACCGCGCGCTCGCGTACATACACCCGAGACACGCGTTGTAAATTATCAGCAATAAATGTGTGTGACTGCAGGCCACGGCTAATGTTGTAACCGCGGCTCGAACTCGGGATATAACTTTTTGCACGGCACACTCTATCAAACGAGTTACCCAGTAACCGATGATAAAACTATGTATACACTATACATATACGCCGAGAGAGAGGAACAATTGCACGCATTGCAATCACGAGAGTTATTGTATCCGCGCCAACTGTAAAGTTCCCGTGGGCACTTGATAATGGCTCCGTTCGAAAAAAAAACAGTTCGTCCAATTACAATTTCATCCCATTATCTCTCGCAATCAGATCCAACGCGCCACAGAACAGATTGGCGTTTTAATGCTATACGCGCCGGTTCGGAGTAATCTGAATGAAAAAAAAAACGAGATCAACGCGTACTGTCTCTCTCGGCTAACGTACTCTCTTGAATTCTCACTGTGAAAAGCCGCTGTTTAAAAGTGGACGAGTGATTGAATGAATCACGCGGGGGCATTTTTCGTGTGCCACAAGTGGTCATATAACTAATTGAGCTCCATATGAGTTTTGATAGCCTTGGACATTTTTTTTCTGTCAAAACTCGTGGCACTCGAGTGTTAATATTCACTCGTACCACGGTTATGTTGGTAGTATTAAAAGAATATTTTCAGTCGCATCATCGGTCATTTTGCACTTTAAACGACTGTTTTACAACAGTTTGGACTTTCACTACCTACTTTTTTCGCGTTTGAGCCATTTTATTGTGCTAAGTAAATTATAAAAAGAAAGAAGTGTAATCACTCTTATTTCGCTTGTACAACTACTTTGTCTTATGTAAAAACATCTCGCATCTTTCGATTGGTCACTTTTCCTCAGAATATTCTGTATCTTCCTTGGAATGCTCTTTTTCGCGAATGCAATAAAAGAGTTGCCAATGTGCCTCTCATACGGCTAACCATATGGCATTCCTCGGAAATATTCACAATCGCCATTATAATAATTACTCGATAATGATGAAAATATCAATGCAGGTCGATTGAGCCTACATGTCAGATGGTGAAAATACACGAATTGATGAATTCGTGCCGAATTTGTCCCTCAGGTCGAGGAAGTACATCTGGTATCCGCTCAGCTCGCGGTGATTTTCCACCGCCAGGAGTTGGCTGTCGCGCGCATCAACATAGCGAAGGAGAGAGGATGTTTTTACAACCAAGGGATTTGTCGCTGAATTGTTGTGTTGGTGTGCTTTCAGGCTACAAGAAGGCGGAGGTGGGGCTGAACTCGAAGCACAGCAACGGGGGCTCGCTGGACCGGTACACGGCGGACCCGAACGCGACCCGGGGGGCCCAGGCGCGCGCCGACATAATCAGGCCGAGGCCGACCCCGTGTAAGCAGCTGCTCCACCACATCAGCATGAACCACCAGCCCCTCGTCCTTAACCCCAACGCTGCTACTGCTGTCCACCAGCAGCAGCACAGAAAACAAGCCTCCCCGCGCTCAAAGAGCCACTCTGCATGTTCGTATCGCTTTCTCTCTCTCTCTCTCTCTTCTGCTTTCACTATTTTCATACGTTCGCGACGAGAGGTGCGCACGATTCGACCCGCAAATCCGACACCTCGCTCAACTTTCTTGCTGTGAGCGGTGCCTCGCCCGAGTCGATACACTCGAGTTGGGGGATAATTGATGTATGTGTCGTCGTTGGGGTGATTATCGCAGCCGCACGCCTTTTTCTTGGGTGGCTACTGTCGCACAAGACGAGCCTCGCGTGTTCCCAAAAGCAATAAACGCGGACGGAAGACGATGAATCGTCCGCACCTCGAGTCAAACTAATCATTCTTTGAAGGAGAACCTCGTCTCTGATGGGGTATGACGTTTGAATCGTGGGATTCCGAGACTTGGATGCCCCGCACTTGTATTGTTGTCGTTGACGACTCGATTTGATTTGATCGGACGAACAATGATTCGATTGTCCATGAGTCGAGTAATTTTGTATGGGCATCTAAGGGCTCCGAGATCCACTTGACAAAACGAGAGAAGCCCCAAAAAAACTGTAGCTGGCAAAAAATTCGAAAACAAATTATTAGCTATTGAGTAAGTAAACGTTCGATAGAGGAATCATCGTGATTTTGCATAATTTCAGTACATATTCGTAAAGGTATCCAAGTATTTGCCAGAGTAAATCGTTATGTGCCAATGTGTTATTGTTAGCTGTGCGAATCCTTATTATTTGATACGCCTAAAGTTTTATTTGATTCGTACCTTTTTAGAGCTTTACATATTATATATATTTATTTTCAATTTTTGATAATTTTTAAAAGCCATGTATTATTGCAGACGTAATTTTTGTTCATAGTGTTATTGATGAATATATAGTGCCGTTGGATTTATTGCATTGCCGTTAGATTTGAAAAAGCACTGTTGTAATACAGCTAAAACAGATGTTGATTTCTCGACGCTTTGTGTCGTTGTCATGTGCATCGTTGTTGAACCTTAAGTTGCCATAGGCTGTAATGAGAGTATATCGAAGCAAAATGATTATGCGACGAAAAAATATCCGTGAATACGTCTGATCCATTAAAGTATCAATCTCGAAGATCCACACGGGAAGACTTTGATGAATAATCGTGCTCTGTCAATGAATCATTTTGCTGTAAAATAAATTTCTCCGCCAAAATGACCGTCCAACAAATGCTCATCCAAGTTAATTTTCCCCCAAAAAAAAACAACAGCTCACTCGCAACGAGCGAACAAGATAGTGGTGGCGCTGTACAACTACACGGCGCGCGAGAGCACAGACGTGAGCTTCGTGAAGGGCGACCGGATGGAGGTGCTCGACGACTCCGAGCCCGACTGGTGGAAGGTGCTGCACCTGACGACCCTCCAGGAGGGCCTCATTCCCTGGAACTTCGTCGCCGTCGAGCGTTCCGTTGAGAGCGAAGAGTGAGTCCCTCTTTACGACCTTCTCTCTCTCTCTCTCTCTCTCTCTCTCTCTCTCTCTCTCTCTCTCTCTCTCTCTCTCTCTCGGCCTGGATTTTTATGGCTCGGACAAAGAGCCTCGCCCTTTTGTCCCTAGCTTCTCGAAGAGAAAGTTCACGAGTTTTATTTTTTTCGAAGTCACAGTGCCTTCGGACGTTTTTGACATTTTTGTGAATCGCCAACGGTGCTTCGTGAAGTCGTTGGCCGTTCGCATAGGTACGGCTGCATGCAATTGAGCCGACTGAAGGGGTTTGACCACTGCAAGATTCTCGAAATAAAGTACTTTTGGGACATTGTTTTTCCGAATTAGAAAAAAAATTGTATTCATAACTCAACACACGTTAACACACGTATAAATATGTATTTTTAGTTTTACCAACAATTCTTACAAAATAATGGCACAGTTCAGCTTCCAAAAAGAAATCTTTTAGAATAATGCCTACGGGGCTTGCAGCATGTCTTGAGTAAATGTAATACTGCAACAAAGGAGAAAATTCTCCTCGATCTACATGAGATTATCTAAAGGAATACGCGCAGAGTTTTAAAAATATAAATTTTTTAAAAAATGCCAAGCCTTTGAAATGTAATAGATGATTTTTGCAAAAAAATTGTCCGAAATTTATTGATAACTTTTATAATTTTCAATATTTTGCCAAATCTGTATGTATTCCTCTTTGAAATCGAATGTAGAAGCTTAAGGTAAAATGTCAAGTTAATCGGATAGAAAATGACCGAGTTATGCTGCATTTAAGCTGGTTTAAAAAATGCAGTTCGGAGATAATCCCGATTAGAGTTCAATCGTACGTTCTACAACGGCATGACTTGATCAAAGTAAAGTGCTTGAACAAACTATTCCTATTGTATTTTCGAATGGCTCACTATTCGACATAGTCGATATAAAAAATTGATTTTTTAAAAATTTCACAATGGTCGAACCCCTTTGATAAAGTTTGATTCGAAAAGGCGAGTGTCGCGTTGCTGCAGTCTCGCGATCGTCAACCATCGAGGTGTAGAATATTCCACAGAGCTAATTGTGACGTGCGAAGCGTAATTCGAAACGTCCGGGAGTCGTCTGACCGCCTCCCACTTCGCGCGTCAGTAAGGGGTTGCGCATACTCACCCCCCACGATATTACAAATATTGCGAGGGAAAAGAAACCGGAGGTGACTCCATTGCGAGCCGTTGAGTCAAATACGCGATTTCGTGAGACCCGAACACGTTGGACGTTTTGCAGTTATACCGGATGGACGATCTATCTGTCCTTCGTAATATGAGTTAGATGCAGTTTTTTTCTTCCCATTATTGGTTACAGCAGTTCGAGATCGTCGGGTATCGCTTGTCTCTCGGTGCTTCATTGAAACATTAACGACTCTTCAACTATAAAGGACTTGAAACCTTTCGATTAAACCTTTGGTTCTCCCCCCCCCCTGACGTCTGGGAAGTTTATCAAACCGCTTCAAAGTTTATATATCAATGGCTCATTATACGAGTTCTGAAAAAGATGAGAAATATAAATGCACAATATCGATTCAAAGCTAATCTAAGGTAATTTACAACATCGGAGCATCGTTACTTTTAATCCTCACTCATGCGGTATGAGCATTCAATACTTCGTGCTAAATTGGAACTCGGATTGATCGAACGAACAAAACTTGCGTATTCGATCGATTTGAAAAATATATAGTTTGTAATGCTTCTCCGTCACCCTGGTCTTACGAATGCAAAAAAACATAGGATTTTCCGCGTGACAGAGAGTGAATAAGTAATCATAAACGTTTCAACAGCTGGTTCTTCGAGAACGTGTCGCGCAAGGAGGCGGGTAAGCTGCTGCTGGTGGACGAGAACCCGCGGGGCACGTTCCTGGTGAGGCCGAGCGAGCACAACCCCCGGGGCTACAGCCTGTCGGTGAAGGACTGGGAGGAGGGCCGGGGACATCACGTCAAGCACTACAAGATAAAGCCCCTCGACAATGGCGGCTTCTTCATCGCCACCAACCAGACCTTCCCCACGCTGCCTGCCCTCGTTATGGCTTACAGCAGTGAGTTTCGAGACAAGTTGTACATCCGGGCCAATTCATCGTCAGCCGCGATCCTTTTGAGCGTTTTCACTTGATGAATATTAACTTTTGAGTTGAACAAAATTTTGAGGGAATAGTCTTCGTTGTGGATGTCCCATTTGAATACTGTCCTATGATTTTCGAGGAGATCGAAGAGGCGCACGAGCGGACTGATACTCATCTTCCGCGAAAAATCCCTTTGAAATGCAAATAACAAAGTTGTATGCGGTGTCCCGTGCTCTTTTTATCTAATTGTATACATGAATTTTGAATTATATCCCTTTCGTTTGCATTTGAATTGAGCCCGTTCGGAGGTAGACAGTTGAGTTATCGTTTTAACCGAAAATTTCCCTTAGAAAATGCATTGGGTCTGTGCCACGTGCTGTCTAAGCCATGTCCCAAGCCACAGCCGGACATGTGGGACTTGGGCCCGGAGCTGCGTGACAAGTGGGAGATCAATCGCAACGAGATCCAGCTAATACGCAAACTCGGCCACGGCAACTTCGGCGAGGTGTACTACGGCAAGTGGCGCAACAAAATCGAGGTGGCCGTGAAGACTCTCCGACCCGGTACCATGTCGACCGAGGCCTTCCTCCAGGTATACACGCTCTTCGACCCTCTCACGCATCGTTTTGAACGAAATATCTCGACCACGACTAATCGCTCGTTGCATTTCAGGAGGCGGCAATAATGAAACAGTTCCGGCACCGGCACCTGGTTGCCCTCTACGCGGTCTGCTCCAAGGAGGAGCCGATCTACATTGTCCAGGAGTACATGTGCAACGGTAGCCTGTTGGACTTCCTGCGCACCGGCGACGGCAAGTACATGCAGTTCGAGGATCTGATCTACATAGCGGCCCAGGTCGCCTCGGGCATGGAGCACCTCGAGAGCAAACAGCTCATACACAGGGACCTGGCCGCGCGCAACGTCTTGATCGGCGAGAAGAACAAGGCGAAGATATGCGACTTCGGCCTGGCCAGGGTCATCGAGGACGACGAGTACTGCCCCAAGCAGGGCAGCAGGTTCCCCGTCAAGTGGACCGCCCCCGAGGCCATCGTCTACGGCCGATTCAGCATCAAGAGCGACGTGTGGTCCTACGGTATCCTACTCATGGAGCTCTTCACTTATGGGCAGGTTCCTTATCCAGGTGAGTTTGGGCTCTTCGAAGCCGAGTCAATGACTCCTTTGCCGAATCACAAAATTAATCTGTTCATCGTTGTTTTTCCTTGAATCTGAAAAATAGCAAAATATATTTGGCAGAGATTTAATTTATTTTGGTGATTGAACGATGGTGTAATGTGGAATATCTGATAGATAAAGAGGCAAAACATTAAAGAAAAACATCATGTATTTTAAGGTATGCACGGTCGTGAAGTGATCGAGCAAGTGAACAATGGGTACAGAATGCCAAAACCAGTGAGCCACCCGCTGCCCGACAGCATCTACCGGCTCATGCTGCAGTGCTGGGACGCGACGCCGGAGAAGCGGCCGACGTTCGAATTCCTCAACCACTACTTCGAGTCGTTCAACGTGACCAGCGAGATACCATACCTCGAACCGCCGACCGACTGATACACGGCCCACCATCACGGGGGCCCTCTAGTGCCACATCACTACCATCCCCACAACATTAACTGTGCCATGGAATTTTATGGTATTTATTGCTGAACGACCAACACCAGCTTCGTCTCTCTATCTCTCTCCTCTCTTTCTAAAATATTCACTTCACTGCCAGCTCCAATGGGTGCATGCTTTTTCATTTCTACTTTCTACATTGCGTAAAAGTAGTTTGATTCCCAATGAGTTAGAGACAATTTTTCATACTTGCATTTTCTTTTTTACTTTTTTATCAAAAGGACGCAATTTTTGCAAATTCGAGCTCTTTCGTGAAAGATCCTCAAACTTCACTTTTCAATTGTCTATTCGACTGAGAGATTTGAATCAAGTCTTTATGATGTAATTTTGATTGTTATTGCACCATTTCTGCATTGTTGTTAATGCCTCAGACTATTTACTACGTAAAAATGCTATGAAATACATGAAAGAATGACAACGCTCAAGATCAACGAACAAAAATGTATGTGCCATAAGTGCGCAGGTATCAATGACATGAGAAAAATATTGTATACGTGCGCATAACAGTACTCGTCATTCGATGTATCTTGGAATGAAAATTGAAATGCCAGTTATGCATTGAAAGTTACGGGGCTAAGAGGGAGATCGAGATGTCTCTATTGTCTGTAAAAAAGTTCTTTGTGAAGTCATTTTCACGCATAATATTGAAGAAACTAATTGAAGGAGGAAACACAGGAATGAAGTTATAGTAATAATTTAAAAAGTATTTATAAGAAGTAGGTCTGTTTCGAATTGACAATTATGCATAAATACATTAAACACTTAGAGTAAAACTAGTTACCGTGTAACTGCAAATTAGTCTGTTAGAGGCAGTTACGATTTGGAAGGAGCAAGAAATAATTGATATGAGAATGTGTTGCGATGTAAGCTATTAAATTTAGATTATAGGATTTCCATGAAAATTTCAATTTCGCGACATGAAACACACGGAGAGGTGGAATTATATTTATAAGAGATTAAGAAATGAAAAAAGAAATTCGATAGAAACTGATTATATAAAACGAGCGAATTCATTCTAAGAATGGATAAATAATCGATATATAAACTCTGTAGAAATCTGTTGATAAAGTTTGATTAGGGAATAAGTCGCGATAAGATTATTACGCATTTATTTAATTATTACGATGTATGTACGTATTTAATTTACTCATTTTCAGTATTCATGCTGATGAAACTTTCTTTCATTTTTACTGTGATTTTGACTGCCCTAAACTGATCCATGACTTTTGCAATATTTTCATTGGTAGGGACAAGAGTAAATAATTTCGTAAGATTCGACTTGAAAGTGATGTATTACTCTTTATTTATATTTGAAATTACTTTTTCTAATATCTCTTACCAGATTCCACTTTAACAAAAAAGTAAACACGGTTTTTTATCCGTGTTATCTCTATAAATTATAACCATGACATTGCCATGAAAAAATAATTAAAGAATGTTTGGTTTATATCAATAAACAGTTACTAACAAAATATGTAGAGCGTGTGAGTGTGGAAGAAAAACGACGGGAAACTTGAAGCAACCGTTAATATTAACAATGCCAAGTTAAACTTTAAGCAATGGGTGTTACTCGTACAAAGTATCCACAAAAAAGCTGTAAATTTTTTACTAAAGGTATATTTCAAACACCAGAACAGGTACTACGGTAAAGATTATTAGCACAAGAATGTTATTTCATCAATGATAAAGTGTGTCCCTCCTTGTAACACTAAAAATATGAACTATACTTCAGCGCTGATATCTGTTGACTTTAGAGTTATTTCACTGGAAATCACTGCTAGGTAATTCCAAGAGGAGAGTATTTTTTTATTCTAAAAATTTGCACATTATTCTATGTGATGGTGATGGTAGAGAGTAATATTCAATTTAGTATTATTCGTTATCAAAAATGAAATCGAGCATTCTAGTGCTCCGGTGTCAAGAGAAATAAAAATTAATATTAACATTTGCATTTTAAAGATACTCACTATTTTCCTGGAGGAAAATAGCTGAAAGAAGTATTTTTTTTATACTACCCTCTACTTTTACCATATCTATTTGGTGAATTATTGAATTCAACTTCAATAATTTTTCAAAATACGTTCCCAACATGACTAAAGTGGATAATGGAGAAAATGAATACATACATTTCCAAAGCGACCGAAATTACCTGGCAGTGATTCCAGTAATGAAACTGCACAGTTTTCGAATCAATGTTTTCAACTCGCATGAGCGAAATCAACCGCTGAATCGTATTCAATATCCATTGAAAAAAAGTGTTAAAATAATGAATCGCACGCCACCATGTCAAATTATTAGAAATGGTTATTCAGAGAATCGAATCGCTCCATTTGCAAGAAGTCAACTCATGTAGAACAATGTGTAACAAGTTTCTTTTTTCCGAAATCTTCAAAGTACAATTCTAGAAATTGAAGGAACCATTTGATTCTCTGATAAAAAGCTGTTACAAGTTTTTTACGCCAAACTTTTGATAAAAACAATTTACCATGTTTTAGTTTTTTGAATCTCGAAATGACAGAATCTATATATATATATACACATTCACTTCGTTAGTTTTGTAGTTGCCCACATTTAGATGGAGCATAGTGATTGAAATTTAGCGAATTTCTCCGACTGACTCCTTACATAAGAAAAAAACATTCAATGTCTCGGTTAGTGTGGATTTCTCCAATATAGTAAACAAGGTATTTTAATTTTGTTTAGTACGGGACCAATTCAGTTCTTGCATTTACTACTCAACCAGTTTTGTATGACTGCTTCCTTTTAATCTTGATATTCAACTACTCTTGGAGTAAAGCCTGACACTTTGAAATTTACACAAAGAATATTGAAATCCAAAAAATACGACTGCCACTTGTATATCTTGAGAATCGAGAGAAAACATGAGAATTTAACGATTTTAAAAAAATGTTAGACCTTAGAATTTGATAAAGATATTGAAAACCGATCGAATTAATGAAAATTGAGAAAACATTTAAAAGTAAACTAAATCGCAAAATTAGTTGAGGCGATGGATATGAATTTTCCCTTATGGTGCTTCTTAATGCGACTATCCATTTCGCACTGATTATCCTATTTTATGATGTTGTAGTTTCTAAGGTATCTAGATGACTTATACCTACAACTTTTGTAGATTTAATCAACCCATCAAGTTTTCATCTTACACAATGCCTTCTGGAAGGGAATTCGTATTCATCATCTAAATCGATTAGTCAAACGGAGAATCAGATAAGTATAGAGTCTGATTGTTCGGCTTTTTGTACATTTCTATCCAAACTTGTATTCGCTACATTATCTCGAGTGAAAAACGAAAAAAAATTAGAAGTAGCGTAATTTCAAACCGAAAAATTAATGTTTGTCGTTTTTCGACCCTCATAATTTAATGTAAGTTGAACGAATGGAATAATCTCGTTTTTTATGAAGGAATCTCTGTCTGTTTGATCCCACATTTGCGTGATTTACTTGCAAGCTTTGGCAATTTTTGTTTGGCATTTATAAAAAATATCAATATGTATCATAGATTATCAATGTGCTTCTTAGATCAAAACATTTAGGTTAAAGAACATATTTAAGAAAGTTGAATTCGCGTAATCAAATCGTATAACACATTCTATCGTGCGTTTTAAAACAAAAAATCATTTCGTAAAATAACCAAGTAAGACGAGTTTCGTATATATTGTGGTTCAAATTAATTTTACGAAATGATTGAACTTGTTCTTTTTTTCCAACGGAAAAAGGCCTACCTAAGGTATCGCACGGTTTCAAATCTTTAGACGATTGATTACGCTCGATTTAACTTGCATAGATGAAGTTAACGAATAATCGCAATTCTGTCCCAGAGTCACACTAAAGTGTATAATTATTACGTATATAATTATTACGAACGTTCGCTATCTAAACTTAGGTGCAAATTGAGACAGTCGAAGATTTATTTTCAATTGCAAAGAAATATCGACTGCAACACTGTATACTTATGATTGCATTGAGTCCTTTGGCCCTCGCTGGCACAGCTCTTCACGCTTTCTCCTGAACGTAAGTTAGTTGGGGCTTATAAGCAAAGCAAATCTTTAAATGAAAAGAGAAATGGTGACTATTTTTACTCGAGCCAAATAATCATAGAGAATTACGTGGATTATTAGTGATATTTTTGACGGAATCACAGCGAGGCAAAATATTTTATGGTTGTTGACGCGAGCTCTAGACTTTCCGTGATTGCATTGTCACTTTATTTCCTTCTTAGAGGCTCGTTTTAATAATGATCGTGTGATGATTATTTATACATTGTCTATTCCCTCCTAAAACTCTTTTCGGGCACTAACTGAACGAAAATTGGATCTGTACCTTGGAGTTTCTGATTATTGCAGAGAGAAAATTTTAAGGCGAACGATCTTGACGAGATATATTTTTTCGCCGCGTATAAACTCGGAATATAGTTGATAGTCTTTATCGGAAATTGTAACAGATTCAAAACGTAGATCACTTCATTTCTGAATGAATTTTCTCGAAAGCGAAATGTATACGTAAGTCCATATTATCCTGATTGTATCATGTTTATTCGAGATCAGGAGAAAACAAATGTTTCTAAACTAGGCTCTATTTTTACCGATTTGACTTTCACGCACGCTGAGCCCTAAAAATAGAATATTTATGATGCAGCACACAGAGCGCCAGTATCCTCAGCACTGCATATACATATAACACGGCTCTCTTCTACCCGTTTGAATTAATGAGTCGATGAAAAGTCCGCGCGTATAATCAATTCATCGGATCGTCTTGTCGCTCGACACAGCGAGTCGTGAATGAGGCTAGGGAAAGTCCAGCTTGTCTTGTGCATTTTAAACGGTTTTTCACCTTCGACAACGAACGATCGGTTCAGCAATTATTGTAAAAATGGTAGGATTCCCGACGTGATCAATAAAAATGTTCTATTTGCAAATCGTTAAACGGGTGACGAATTTTTTCTTTAACCTGTAAAATTACTATTCCAAAAGCATGTCGATGCATAGGCGCATTCGATACTGTACTCAATTACGAATTACTGAAATGCACCGAAAAAGAAACCTTTGAAATTACCTTCGATATAGAAGCATTATCGAGTGAGTAGTAGAACGTGCTACATATTCACTTTGTGTTGTTTTCCGAAAAATTTCAGCGCAATCGGAGGTATTCTTTCATAAAAGAATGTTTCTTCATTGCTGCAGGAAGAGTAAACGAAAAATCCGAGAATTTGAGTTAAATAACGCGGTACGAATCTGTGATATAGCGGCGGCAGACCTCGAATAGTGAATGACGAAGTTACAGAGCGAGGTGAACGGACGATGAGTCATCAAAAAGAGCGCGGCGTTGGTCTACATCTTTCATTGCTTCGGGAAGCTTATACCGTTTCAGCAACGTAATGCGTATATATACACACACTCACATGTGTGAGCTGGTTATCCCCCATGAAGCTCTTTTGATCGTGAATTTCGTCGGAAGTCAAATCACACCGAGAATATGCGGGGTATACCATGAGTTGCACGAATTTCGCGATCGCCGATATAATGGCTTAGTTTCGTTGAACGCAGTTTTTACGATTCTCGAACCGAGCGCATTACGCAACTCCGAGCGGAGCGTTGAAAATTTGGAGAATGTTGCGAAGGATGTTGAAACCGAGCCGAGGGCGCGCGTGACCCTATTAACATTTCGTCCAGCAGTGTCGAGCGACCAGGCGCGACATTATTATTCCTCGGATTAATTCCCCCGTAGCCCGTAAATCGACATGTTTCTTCCGAGTGCTTCGTATTTTCACGCGCTGCGACACGCAACTCCCATCGGGCGTTCGCGGCTTGTTTACCGTTCTTTTGCATTTCTCTCATTTTTTCTTTAGCGCTGTTGTGCAACTTTTCTCACACTTGAATATTTTCTGGTCTACGTGTGCGTGCGCGCGTGAGTGTGTATATGTGGGTTTGCGTGTAAGATTGTGTGCGCGAGCGCGCGTCTGTAAAATTGAGTGCGAGTTATGAGTCGAGATCCGCCGTACACACATATTATGTATATCCACTGAGAGAATTCGCCGTTCTCTTTCTTTCTTTTTTCTTCAAGAGGAAGAAAATATACGAAAGTGAATCACACAAGTTGGTTAAGGGTTTACAATAAGATTGATATGATGTCGTCATTGTTTATGTACCAAAGTTTTTTTTATATATTAAGTAATTTAATTTATGATTTTTTAATATTAATATAATTATCATAACCTTATGGAGATAAATATATTATGTATCACGAGTACGAAAAAACATTGATTCTTTATTTAACTGTGTATTCTTTCCTGTCCCCTTCCTGTAATCCAAATATAAAATGTATGTATGCATTTTAAGCTCCAAGACCCAGGAAACTCTGTCAGGCAGGCCAAGGGCACCAAGGGTAAGTTTTATAAAAGGGTTAAAGATATAAATGAATACCTACAGGTATCCTGATTCATGAATGATTTATAAAGTTTATTTACTGATTTATATAATATCGATTATATATACATGACTAAGAGAAAGAAATACTTGTTATATAATATATATATTTATATGAAATAAAATTAATTAGAAACTCTTGATAGAACCAAAGGATATATGAATCTTTCAAAATGCTGATGCTACAATTGCGTAATGAAAAATTGAATAAAATTTCTTTTTTTTCTATCATCTCGCCGTATAACGTATATTTACAATTTTTGTAATCCAGCTATTGAACATGACTCCAAAATTAACAAATGAACATATAAAGAAATTGAAAGATTTCTATCTCCGTTGAAATGAAGTATGCGTACAGTCTTTGAACAATTAAAGTTGTTTCAACTAACACTGTTAAGAATAAACAAACAGTACATATAGCATTCAGAGTACAAATAATAGTTAATAAAAACCAAAACCTGCTTGCTACACTTTTATTTAATCTACATTGTATGTATAATTTAGATACCAAAAGAATTTGCGATGAATATGCAGTTTATGAACAAGAGACAGATCATTCAATACCAGACTATCATGTGTGTATGTGTGCTGCCTTTTGCCGTTACTACTTTGAACAGCACCTCAAAAGTCTTTAAGATTGTTCGTATTTGATTGAACACCACAATTACCCTAGTTTCTTTTTTAATTTTAGCTAAAATTAGGCTAAGTTTAGCTAATGTAAAATGAATTCTAAAATGGCAAACTTGGAGATATTTCAATCTTCATTGAGTCAGTTAAATGAGACGTTCAGATTTAGAGCACAAAAGCAAAGAGTAAAATCTATTGGTATTTAAACTCTGATTGTTTAGTGATCTGCAGTTGCAGTTGAGAATATTTTTATCATTGATTTAATTCAAATAAAGTATCGAATTACGACAAAGTTAAATAGATAATTTCATGAATAATTATTTATATGCGAAAAATTTGTAAATCAATACAAATCGTACCTCGGAGTTGAAACTCTAAATCACTCAAAAGTATTACCTGAATCATTTTGAGAGAGCATAAGGCATATGAATTCAAGAGAATAATTAGCCATCAAAGTATAAATATTCATAGTGTCAGTTAGCTTGATAATAGCTATAGCAAAGTACTAAAATTAAAAAAGAACTTGATGTCGATGTTAATATTTTGCAAATGAGAGCACTTGCTGGATAACACTTAGATGTACATCATCTCGGCCATGTGCGACATTTTCTTCGGAATATGGACGAATTCCTCAAAGTAGCTGGCGAGTTCGTCGATGGTCACGTCGCAAGGTGGAGGCGATATCCGAGCTTGCACCGAGCACGTGTTTGAACTTGATGACTGTCCATTGGATGACACATTCTGCCCATTGTCCACCTGACTGCTGCTTTTCAGACTTGGCAAGGTATTACTTCGAGCCCTTCTAAAGCTGTTTGCCTGGAAGTTCTCATCCAGGATGCTCGTGTCATCCTTGACTTCTCTAGAGTTTTGACTAATGTTCAATGATTTGAAGTCTCTTGTTACCGAACCATGGCCAAATGTCTTGGTTTTGCTGTAGTTACAAATACAGAAGATGAAAGTTATATCTAGAAAAATATGAGGTGTCCACAAGATACCATGGTACTCACTGAGAAATACTGAGTTTGCAAGCCTCCTCAAGGAGTGTACTCGCTGTGTTGTCACTTAGGCATGTAGGATCTGTGCTACGCAACTTGAGCACAGCTTCTCGAATGATGGAGTTCTTCTTTGGCTTATCCAGTGCCTGAAGAGATCTCCTGTGATTCATAAATCGCTTGTATATCCTACTGTTTGTTATTGTTGAGTCGCAACGTCTTAGCAAGCCTTTTGGGCTTTCGACAGAGGGTGTTGGCCTGTTTGGCAAGGACCTCCGTTGGCGATTGCCACTATTCATGCTGGCACCTTTGCTATTTAAACGAAAGGGATTTACCTGCTTCAATCTGTCAGTAGTTGCTACCCTAAAATATCAAGAAAACCAGTATTATTATCACGAGAATCAGAAAATGATGCAATTTTTCAATTATATACATTAGCTGAAAGTCAAATGACTATCTCGTCATCATAATCTAGTTGCCGCATCGAGTGCAAGATATTTATTTTAGAACAGATATATGCAAACAAAGAAAGCTAATTAAAGTCAAGCATTTCAGGTTCAAAAGAAAAAACATGGGGATTCCGAGTATTCTAATTTATGTTTGGCAGCCTTCCAAATTTTCCCGCTACATTCTCAAGGGCTTATTTATGTTCGATTGTGTGCTTTTTCTATCAGTATGACAAATTCTGACGACAAGCAACACAACAAAATCCACCAACTATTCAAAATAAATGAAATATCAACTATCGCTAATTAATAACTTTGAATCAGATCTGTCGACAGATTGAGGGGAGGAAAAACTCGACAGAGCCAGCTAGAATCCAAAATTGAAGGAAAAAGCTCGTAGCTTCGAAAAACAGAGCCGTATAAATTTTCAACTACTTATGGGCAGCATGCAACAATCAACAAAGTATGCACATAAGGTCAGAGATAAAAAGTACAAAGAGTCGATGGATGACAAGTTGGCAAGAGAGCCGGCACGCACGGTTTATTTAAAGCACCAAACTTGTCAAACCGAGAGCTGCACAGCCCAGTGTGGAATTGCTTGTTGGAAACAACACAGCTTTCGCGCGAGCTCGCACGGGCAATCTTTCTCTCTCTCTGTCTCTGTCTCTCTCTTTCTCTCTCTCTCTCTCTATAATGCGTCCTCCAAACAAATGATCAGTGCGCCAAGCATTCGAGAAGTTGTCGAAGCGCATGTGGACGGGGTCGGTGCAGGGGCAAGACATACGTGCAGGAGAGAAAGAGCCATGGGGGCCGCGCGCGCGACGAGAGAGAGAGAGAGAGAGAAGAGAGAAAAAGACGCGCGCGCGAGATGGAAGCATAGTACGTGCATATACCTGGAGACATGTCTCGGGGCGACCTCGAGCTTCTGGAGGCTGGCGGGCAGCAGCTCATCGGCCATCTCTGCTGGCCCGCTCAGCTCATCCTCTTCCGCCCGCTGCATCTCGTCGGAGTCGAACTGCTACGCACCAGCTGCATCCGCGCACCGTTTGTATCCCTCGACAATTCACTGCTGTTCACTGACTGCACGGCTGAGCGCAGTAAATAAACACAACTGCCATCTTGGCTGTAGCTCCACTGCTGCTGCTGCGACGAATTTTCCCGAACCTGCGATCACACAGAGCTACGACCAGCTATAACGACGACGACGACGCGAGCCCAACACGATGACGAACACACGCACACCAACGCACCAACGGCTGTGCGCATGCGTCGCACCCATTACAAAACTTGAACGATTCCCTCGCCCACGCGCCTTCTTTCAAATGTGTCGAATATCATGTGTGCGCTCCAGCTGACCAATGCGACAATGTTTTCATGTTACAATATCGCTGGCTAGTCCGATGAGTTTTTTCATTTGTTGGGTGGATCTTTCCTCGGACAGACTCGCCCCCGAAACGAGTCCCTGATGATGTGGTTTTTTTTTCGCCCGTATAAGTATACGTTTTGTCAAGCTATTGTGCGCGCAAGCGCTGGGGCTTGCTCCGAAACTTTGCAGCAGAAGCGCGCATACGCGTCTGCTTGCGGCTGAGCTGCAGCCGACTGCTATTTCATATTTCGACCGACTCGCGGGGCGTCGATGAATCTCAACGCGGTCCATGTCGACGACAGACTCATCGGAGGATGACAACACCTCGCGCCAATGCATGTCTCGGCCTCTCGGCTCTTTTATCCTGTGCGAGAGCTGTACTTTGTAGGTTAGGAGCTTGAACATGGAACTCGATCCCAGCCGCGTTATGTTTTTCCTCAAAACTCTACTAGGTAAAATTGCACTCTTGTACTTGTTCAAAATTATTCCGATTATTTCAATTCTGATTTCAATTTTCATCAGCTTTGACATTTGGATTTCTTCACCAGTGGCATGTATCTACATTGTTTGAAAATGAAAGACACTTCTCTCACTTGTCGGACATCGAAAGGGAAATGTCCTTTCGAACAGAAATGGTAAATCAAGTACTTTTTTTATTCATCTGTACAATAAAACATTTTGACAAACTGTAAAGTCATCCTTTGTATCATTCTAGGGATTGTACTATTCATACTTCAAAACTATTGCGGAATCTGAAAATTTGTTCGAAGGCATGTATGAAATACACACAGATGATCTTTCAGAGTATCCAAACGTTATTAATGCTGAAAGTAAATATAATTTAGGACCTGAGGTAACGAATAATTATCTTAAACACTTTTTTTAAATTTGTAAAATTATTGAAATGATTGAATTATTGTGTTACAAACATTCAGGTTAACATTGGTATATTGTATCATAACATGAAGTATTTTGGCTTATTACCCAAGCCAGCCTGCTGGCAGGTATGCTCTCATTTCTAATGTTCATTCTTAATTATAATTTTGATTTCTGATGACAGTTTCAAAAAAACTTTTACAGATTGAAAGAGGAGATGGTTTATCAACTATAACAAGTTGTGAAGGTTTAGGAGTGCCAATATATTTTTATCTAGAGTTTGTTTGGCTGTGTACATTAGTCACAGGATATACGATTTTTCTCTATTCTGCCAATTTAAGTGAATCAATCGGTGGTGGACTCATAGCCATCGCTGCATTTTTCTATAATCATACTGAATGTACTCGAGTACAATGGACACCACCTCTACGCGAGAGTTTTGCCTATCCAGCTCTCTTATACGAAATGTACATGTTATCAGAAGTTTTGAAAAAGAGAAAAAAGCCTGATACTACATCTACTTATGTGGTTAGAATTTTTGGTCTGCTATATTTATTGAAATCAATTCTCCAAACATGATACATTAATTTTTCATTTTTATTATTACAGGATTTTGTAGTATTGATAGGGCTCTGCTTGATGAGTTGGCAGTTTTCTCAGTTTATGTTTGTAACTCAAACAATTGCTATGCTTATTCTCAAGTGTTTGAGAATAATAAGCAAAGAAATGTACTTCTTCTACTGTACTGTTCATCTTATTGCCATTGCTTTAGTTTTCATGTTGACCAATAATATATTTTTGATGAATTCGTTGCATTTGGCTTTACTTATTGTAAGCCTTTGCATGTCAGAGCTGAGCCATTACCTATCGAGTCTATTTGATCCTAAAGCAGTGACGCTGCTGGAGATAGCATTTACTCTCATCTGTACCAAGTTCTGGAAAGTTATGTTCACAAGCAGTTCTGATGATGCTCACATCTTTAATATTCTCAAATCGAAATTGTCTAATTATAAGGACTTTCATACAATGTTGTATACATGTTCACCAGAATTTGATTTCTTAGGCTATGAGACTTATGAAGCTATAATTAAGACGTTCCTTTTACCAATAGCAATACTCGCTGGATTTTTTATTCTTTATTATTGGTATAGAACTCTGCAAATCCAAGGTTTCCCAAACTGTATAGAACCAAATGTGGCTTACAATGTATTGCAAACTGGAGCATTCATAATTATGGCAATATTTGTTATGAGACTCAAGCTTTTCATGACTCCACATTTGTGCATATTGGCAGGATTAGCTAGTAGTAAAAGATACTTGGAAAAATTAGGAATTAGAAATAAACTTTTTCGAGGTGCCTTTGTTGCATTGTTGATCGGGATGATGTCTTACAATGGCTTACAGAGAATAATTGAAGAACGAGGAGTTATTGGTGAGATTCAAATTGTGATCAATCGTACCATATTCTGTGCTGAAAATTAGAAGACATAAAACATTTTTTAAATTTTATTTTCTAGGTGAATACAGCAACGTTGATCAAGAAGAATTACTCAAGTGGATCCAGATGAGAACTCCAAAAAAAGCAGCATTTGCAGGTAAAATGTCTTTGATGGCTAACATAATGCTTACGACAAGGAGACCAATAATTAATAATCCATTCTATGAAAGTAAAGAGATGCAGTAAGTGTTAAAATTTGTTTATATTTCTATACAATGTTTTGATTATTTTAAATTTAAATTGAACATTTTTATTGAAGAGACAGAACAATGAAAGTTTATGAAGTATTCAGCAGAAAATCAGTGGCTGAAGTTCATGATACATTGAAAAAGTTGGAAGTAGATTATCTTGTTTTAGAAGAAGCTTATTGTTATGGCAATGGATATTGGTAAGATATATTGTTACACGCAAAATAAACTATACTAAAAGTTTTTGAGATTTTTCAATTCAAGTAGAAATACAAAATTCTAAAATCTCCAAAATTTGCTTATGAATAAAAATAAATATTTTTGCTCATTCAGGAAACCAGGCTGTAAAATGTTAGATCTCTGGGATATAATTGACAAAGGTCAAGCTAAAATGGAGGCCAAATTTCCAGTTTGCCCAATTCTATATCGTGGCAATGCCCATCCGTTTCGAAGAGTGTTCGAAAATCGTAGCTATGTTGTCTTACAACTAAACTACACTAAGTATGTGGAATACAAGCCAAAGACTATTATGTATAATGCATAAAATAATGTGCCTAAATGTCTTAAGGTAGTTCTCTGGCTGTAGACACTCAAGTTGAGAGTTTGTAGTGTAGAGAATGTGTCTAGAGATACAAAAATCTACTATCATGCAAAGCTTTAGACATAAAAAAAAAGAAATTAATTTACCTGGGGAACTACCTTAATGTTTAATGACAATAAGTGATGAAATTTCAAAAAGTATTTTTACACTTGAGAAAATTTATAAGTGGTCGAAGAATATGCGTCATTATTCTCAGTTTCGACGTATTATTTCTATTATTTTCACTCAAGTTTGCAATATAGAATTATATTAAGTAATCAATTTTACTGTGCGATGGACTTTCAAGTTCTCTGGCTCATAGGTAAAAATATTTGAGTCTATTTTAGATACTTTAAAGACAATGCATTTCTATGAAATTTAGAATTAGATAGACTATGCTATCGAAAAATGAACTCTAGATTTTTTTTCGCGCCAAGAGTCAGATGATAACATTTACAAAGTTATTATATTATAACATTAATCATGATATTTTACACATTATCATTGTTCATAGACTTGAGACAGCTGTTTTTTAACTGCTTTAATGAGTATTACTTTTTATATTCTAGTTTTACGTTGTATCACGTTTTATATAAAAATAAATAATGAACCGAATCGATCAGTTATAATTATATTTATTTTCTGCTAATCCTGCAGGCAGTATCATTTTTTCCCACTCATTTTACAGAAGATTTGATATACAACCCAGCTGAGCGTTTTCAATAATTAATTTTCTTTCTTATTGAAAAAATACCATTCGATATGTCTGCGTTCATACACAGGTTTCGACTAATTAAAAAACAGCTTGCGCAAGCCCACCAAATTGTTTGGGGTTTTCAGACTTTTACAGGTTCAGTCCAGATTAGCGGGAACTCAATAACTAATATTTGATACATAAATATGAATGGAAGCCGTTTTCGCCGAGTGTCATCTCGAGAATGATAAATTCTCTCATATTTACTGTGTGCTGAATACGAGTACCTCTCTCTAGCCTATTAAAGTTAACAAAGCTTCAGTTAATTGCTACCGGCACTGATTTTACAGAAGTATGCAATAAAAATATTCTCAGGTTTATGTTTCACTCGTTTTATTTAGATCGGCCAGGAATTATCATCTTTTCAGGGAAGTATTTTTATGTTTTGCTCAACATCGGACTGAAGAGGCGCTGATCTTCATGGAAAAATGTTGAATAGTGCTATTCTCCGAATGGATTATCATAATAAGCTTGAAATTTTTAGTTTTCATCTGATTTGTTTTCATTTAACCAGGAATGAATCACTTACCAGTCGTTTATTCGTAAAACTAACAAGAGATACTTTATATTCTTCAATTGAACAAAAAGTGGAGTTACGGTTATATACAAGCCTATCGATGTAACGTCACGTTACTACGTTTAGTCCAATGCAGCTCTTTTTTCTCCTTATTCGATTCCGATTATAACTCTATAAGGCGTGTATCGGTTTACCATGAAGTTCTGTGGACCTGGGGTGCTGAATCTGAAACGCAGACCCAAGAAATCGCAGTTTTGAGACAAGAAGGAAGCTGATCTAAATATAAGAACACTGCAGCAAACTTGACCACTCGGCTGGCTGATTCGAGCCTACACGGAGCAAAAAAAACGACAGCACGTTCCGATTCGTGCTTCACCGATAGCAAATTCTCGTTACATACCCATCCCAGACGTTTGGATGTCACTGACAAACTCGGCAACTATCTCGCAGATATTCGCACTGCCATCCTAGGAAAATTTTGTTTGGTCTAAGGAAGAAAAGAAAAAATTGTGATCAAGACAATAGCCGGTTTATTGCCGTAGACAATACACAACCGATGGCGGCCTTCTAGCCTACAAGCCCTCGCTCCGCTGTGCTGCTCACTCGTTCTCGGCCGGCCGTGCTGGCGGTCGTTTATTGCTCTTGGATCGCCAGCGGGGCGGCTGGAGCTCCTTCAGGCGACGTATCTTCTCTGCCACCTCTTTCTCGATCCGCTGCAGCGTCTCGATCTCCTCGGCGACCTTCTCGTGGCGAGCCCGAGCCTCCTTGAGGCGGCGCATCGCGTCGGTCATCATTTTCTCGGTGCTGGACGTGTGTCTGGATTGGAATTCGCGGAAGCGGGTGCGCTTCTTGCGAAACGCGTACTTGGCCGACACCTCGCCCTGCCAGTCGTAGAGGTCGCGGTCCAAACGTCCGATGAGCCGCGGCGCGTCCTCGGGGTACTGGCGCTTGAACGACACCGCCCGGGTGAACAGCTTGTGGGTCCACTCGTCGAGCTCCCTCGTCGCATCGTACGCCTCGTCGAGCTCCTTCTTGAGGGCCGTCCACTCTGCTTCGGCCGCGGCCACCGAGTCTTTGGGCTCTGCAGGCGCTTCGGGCTCGTCCACCGAGATGCCCGAGTCTCGGCGGCGAGGGGGGCTGGCACACGACTCGACGTCGGCCCAGCACAGATTGCCTGGAGACGCTGGAGTCTTCGGCGGGGTGAAAACACTACCGTCCGGTGCTTCCCAGCCGTCTGGCTCTGGGGTCAAGTCCAAAGTGCTGCTGCGCTTCGTTTCCTCTCGCCGGCTCGTCTCTCGACGCGACTTGCGCCGCGGCTTCACCCGATCGAGCTTATCAGTCTTGCTCGCCGGGTCTACTCCTCCGAAGGACGACTCGGCCTTTCTCGCGTCGACCGACTCGTGCTGCTCATGGAGAATCCGCAGATTTTTCAGCTCGTCTAGCAAGTCCGAGTGGAAGATAGAGATGTCGTTCATGTCCGATTAGCCTGCCGACAGGTGAACAAAAAAGAGATCGGTTATGACGCATTTCCGGTTATTGGATTCCGAGTGACGCTGGGCTATCACGAATCGCTCGACCTTGTTTACGCTCAACGGCCCTTTATCGTCTCGTATCGCGCGCGGCGTCCACGAACTGGCTGTGTGGCGTTGTTTACATACCGGTATACTCATAGCTCTTGGCGCTTTGTCTCGCGTCAACTAATACAATCAGCTTTTTTTTAAATTTTGATTTCAATCGCAGCGGTAATTGTACCAATTTTCAATCGTTCAATCGCTTTGACGCCGCAATGTATAAAATTGCTTTGCGGAACGCTGAACGGAAAACGATCCGACGAATGTATCAAATATGTCGAGTAGACGTGCGATCCGATTGATGAAAATGAACGAACTCGCACAGCTTGCAATATATTTGTGATCCGCATGTAAATTCGGAAAAACTTACACGCTCCGGTAGCCTCGACTTTTTTGTTGGCGCCGAAGAAGGTAAATTTCGAGAATATCACAAGATCCGGAAAGTCGGGTCGACTAATACTGTGGCACAACACTGGAACGATGCAGCAATCGGAAATTGGCTCGCAGCTATATGAATCGGTCTGGATATCGGTATGCGGTAAGCTCAGCGGGGGTGGTCGATGCTTCGTTAACTGCCGTAGCTAACTAACTGTGTGTAAGTAGAAAGAAGGTGTGGGAGCTGCTCATTCTGGACCGCTCGCGCCGGCCGAGTTTTTTGACGTGGAGGGGGCTCTGCTCCCCACACTTGCGCTTTTGTTGTGTGAGCGCGGCTGGCCGCTTGTGGCAACTCGTTTCCCGATGGTACTCTGGGTTTGTGTGTCTCACCGACACTTTTTTCTCATTCCTTCCAGGCCTCATCAGAAGATGATGTACCCGTAGTTCGACAACACTCGGTCGCGGATGTCGTTCGCACTTGATCCGTCCATTGGAAGCACGGCATGTAGACTGTATTCCATTGACTCTTGTCGGCTCGATTTTTCCGCTGGAATGTTACGTCTATTGCCGGTGAGTATTCTTTTCAAATCCGTATTATTTCTTCTTTTACCATGTTCGCGTTTCATAATTATATTGGTGTGAGGAGTGATTAACTGGATCATTAGGAGCAAATTAGATTGTCGATTTTTCCATGATTTTCTCACTCCGACATAGGATAATATTCTGGGTCTGTTTTCATTGCTCGTCTCGCTCGTACTCGTGCATCGTTAAGGGCAGCTTTTTCGAGGCTTTTCGAGAACTATACGATCGAGCAGAGTTTAGAAATCGGCAATATGTTACATGAGATAAAATAGAAGAGAATAAAATTAGATGAATAAAATAGAAGAATTAAATAGAAAATTAATGATGAATAATTTTCTATCCGCATCTTCGTAAATATATGTATCTCATGCGGGTCGTTGAGTTTTGGATTTGCATAAATTTTACATATCACACGGAGAATTGGTTTATTGATGTTAAAATATTGAAATAGGAATACTAAAATTTGTAACAAAACGAGTGTGTTTTCCCTTTGCGTTATGTAATCAATAAAATTGGAACAATAAATTCTTGAATTTGTTATTAAAGGAATCAGTTTTTTTTAGAAATTTCAGACGATCAGAAGCTAAAACTGTTAAACCTTTATATGTTTATAAAGTCATTGCCATATAGTTTAAGAAAATATTTTGAGTGATTTATTTACAATCTTATTAAGGTATTTAATTAACGATCGATCTTCGGTATCAGAAAAGTGAACTCGAACATAACAATTTTTACATACAAAAATGTATCAATTATTATAAATAAAATTTTTAATAAGTGAGTTATATCACTTTTCATATTCTATCTGATCAAAGTAAAATTGAAGGCAAAAATATTCACCTTTGATGAAAATATGAGAAAAAAACTTCGGTTATTAAGAACAATGCATTCTAGGGATAAATAGGAACCTTTCCTTGCTCAAATAAAATGAATAAGATAATTTTATACCTTCAATAAAGAAGAATAATTTTCATATTTTCTATGTGTTTAACGTCATCGAATTTAGAGGGCCAAACAACACATACTGGGGTTAGTACCGGTCTATCTATAATCCAATAAAAATCGACTGTGTTTGGTAATTGTCTCGAACACTAATAAACGATTGCATTTATTGATATATACTTTTCAGCCCAGATCATCAATTATTTAATATTATAAAGAAAAATGAATTGTTTAATATAAACTTTTTTTGTATAAACACTTCCAGTATCGTAAGTAAAGTGGAAAATCTCGATTGCTGATTAATTCTTATCCGTACAATTTTCATCAATATCTCAATTTAGAGATTGATTAAGTCTCATTGGATGTTCGAACGTATGATAACGTTGTAGATAGGTTTGTAATATAATGAAGAGATATGTTTGAAATGAAATACTCTCAGTTTCTTCGTTGTCGTTGCAGATTGCACTTGGCCGCCATGGAGCTCAAAATCATCTTATTACTTTTTTTGTGCTCGTTTATAAATATTTCACTAGGTCGGTACTCAACCATTTAAATATAGATACAACTTACACGTGTCAATTTAATAATATTTTCATATTTAACTGAAAACGCGTTAGAAATTAAGATAAAATTCAATAATAGAGGTGACTTGTAACGAATACGAACCAAGACTGGATTTTATAATATTAGTGTTTCTTATAAATTTCAGCCAAGGTAGGTTTTGGTCCAGGTGAACAAGAATGGGGATACGTAGAAGTGCGGCCTAAGGCTCACATGTTTTGGTGGTTGTATTACACAACAGCAGATGTTGGCACTAAATACGAGGAGAAACCTTTGATTATTTGGATACAAGGTGGACCTGGAGTATCTGGTACCGGATTCGGAAATTTCGAAGAGCTTGGTCCACTTGACTTGCATTTAGAACCAAGAAATTATACTTGGGTATACAATACACTAATATTCTGTTTGATCATTAAAAAAAATCTATACATGACATTTCACAGTTAACATTTTTTTTCTAGGTCAAAGATTATAATGTTCTATTTATAGACAATCCTGTGGGCACTGGATTCAGCTACGTTGAGTCTACTGATTTACTAGCTAAAAACAATTCCCAAATCGCGAAAGATCTGATGCAGTGCATTCGAGAATTTTACAAAGATTTTCCGAAATTTGTATCAACGCCAACTTATATACTCGCCGAATCGTATGGAGGAAAAGTAACCGTAGAGTTTACCGATCTGTGGTATCAAGTAAAGAAACATATACAGAGAGTACATTACGAAAGGACTGTTCTAGTAGTACGTGAAATATAATCAACCTCTATATTTTAGGAACAAACAAATGGCAATATCAAAAGTAATCTGAAAGGTATTGGCTTAGTAAATTCATTGGTCTCTTCAAATGACATGTATAAATCTTTGGCACCATATTTATACAACCTCGTGAGTACCCCATCTCTTCAATTACTTCACTATTTAAAAATCATTTGAGATACTATGTTTGAGTACCAATCCAATGAACGAAGAAAATGAAAATAAAAACTGCATATCTTAATTTTTGCGACGTTTCGCCATCATGGTTTACTGGTCTCTTCAGGCGGTTATTACTATACTGGCGAAATGTTGCAAAGTTGAAAGTATATTTTTTCTCCATATCCCATTGTTGAATATCGTATCTCACATGATTTTTTGATAATTGAGGACGTTCAAAGCAATATTTCACAATTTATTCGGTATATTCGATCCAAGATCAATATTCCTATTCTGAATGGATAAGTATTAGCACACGAGTCGGTATTCACACCTGCCTAGTTCCGACAACTCGTTTATTCCATTCACTTGATAATAAAATTCACAAATTTTCGCTTGTAAAACATTCATTGTTAATAGAATCACACTCTAACGATAATGCTATGTCATAAAGAATAATTAAAAAGTACTTCGAACAAAAATATTATGGATCGAATTGCTTGGAATCAATCTTTTCTCGATTTTCAAAGAGCTTAGAGTGAATATTTGCTAATTCACGAATACTTTATGATGAATCAATTTACGTATATTCAACAATCCTCAGAGTAACAAAAGTAAATGGATTATTATATTTTAGGGTATGATAGATAGCGATGGCTATGAAAAAATTGATGGCGCAGCAGACAGATTTATAAATGCTAGTGCTGCTGGTGAATGGCTTGAGGCTACGTACATTACAAATGAGATTGAATTTCTCATGCAGTCGCTGACATATGGATTGGATCGTTTGAACGTTCTTGGAAAAGTTTCTCCCAAAAGACATACTTGTGAGTTAATTTCAAGAATAGATGACGCTATCGCGTTACTTCAGCTCATTGACATCTCAACGACCAAAAGTTCTCACGTCAATTTGCCATTTCCAGACCACTCGTTATCGTTGACGCCGAAGTCGGTGTATGGAAAGGGCCTCAAAGAAATCATGAAAAAGGTCCAAAAGACTCTGGGGTTGAAAAAAAACTGGGGAACTCAAGAGACTGATGTGTTCCAAGCTTTACTTGAAGATTGCCGAAAGCCAGTGGTTCATCTTGGTAATTACTCCGGATAGTTTTTGTCTGACTACGGAGAAGTCTTAGATATCCCTGATATTGATGTATTTTCAACGGAACCCAAAATTTTAAATTTATAACTAAATAATTCAATTTTCAGTTGAAAAGTTATTGAACAAAACCGACATCAAAGTATACGTATTGAATGGTCAATTAGACGTCATTATCAACACTCCAGGTATTAACAATTTTTTTTTACATATAAAGTAGAAATTTGAATGAACAATTGATTCTGAACTCTCGAAAAGGTGTGTATAGTTGGGTGAAAAAATTGAACTGGAAACACGCTGAAAATTGGAAATCCGCCCCGAGATTGCCATTGGTTGTCGATAATATTATCGAAGGGTATTCCAAAGGTTACGGAAACCTTAAGTTATACTGGGTGAATAGATCTGGACATATGGTGAGTGGTAGCAATGTTATACATCATCGTTAATATTATCATAGACTTGAATAATTCACGAGAGTGTTAAAATAATGAAAAATAACTCTGTCACTAGGTACCTGCTGGTAATCCAGGAGCTATGGAGAAGATACTTCTGGAATTAGTATACAACCAATAATACCCAGTGAAAGAAGACAACTTGAAGAATGTGTGATGGCGGTGAACAGGTGACTTTCGCATACGCAACGTTCCATTATGGAAGATAATAAAAGCTGCGTATGGAAAATACTGTTTTCGTTTTTATTATAATCTATCTGAAGTTACCTTGGCATAGGAAGGCTCGAATCAAATGTGGCTAAGCTCAGCTCAAAAGTATTGAGCAGCCCTTCTACTTTCACAAAATGTAAAAATTCCTCCTTCCTCAATAAGCAGCGCTGGATAAACGGTCCTCAGGACAAATGTGTATCATTTTAATCTACACAAATCCCATTAATCAGGAGATATTTATAGTTTGCCAACTCACCTCCAATTAACAACCTGCGCTTCTCTCTCCTACCGCATACATACATGTTTCGATTTAGAGTTTTCAAACGAATCAATAGATTTTAAATGGAGTTATTTTGATGAAACTAATACAATATTGATCTAAAGATTTGAAAGAACTGTTTCTACAAATACATCGATCATTAATTATTATCGATAAAGAATACTTGGCTGTATTCAAAAGTTTCTATAAGCATATTCAATAGTCAATTGTAAATTTTAAACTTTCCGATTTTTAACACTCCACCTAAATTGTAAATTAAATTATCTATACAGTCATAGATGATTTATTATTTGTTTCCACGATCGAGGTGGGTGATGCACGTTTTACAAAAAAAAAAATTGTTCTGCCTACAAATTATAAATAATCTGCAAGCACAGAAGAAAAACGAAATTCGCTCGAGTGAAAGACATTCTGTACCTCGTGCTGCTGCGAAAGATAGGATTCATTCGAAGCTCGAGCACGAAGAAGCGCGTAGGTTCCGTTACCGGCTACTGCATGCGTATTCATCCCTTTGAAAAGTGCATTTCCGTTAACCAGGAAGTTAGCGATTCGCATCCCGTTCGATACGCCTCTTCGTCATTCGAGTACGAATGGGATGTACAAAATGAAAAGTCTGTATAGGTTGAACAGATATACATATATATTATTTATATATTTCGCAATATATGTTTCAATGCATGGGTTTCGGTACAAATGTACAAGTCTTATTATTTACAATGGTCAGTATTTATAACGAGGCATTACAGGCTTGTTATTTGAACATAAGTTTTACTGAGGATCAATTTTGCACGACGTGGGCGCATTAATGGGATACTACAAAGAAAAACAAGTAATACAAAAAATTATTCATATCTTTTGATATAGTTTTGCTCACTCCTCGCCACACTCGTCTCATCAATTAATGTTTATCACCTCCTTTTGCTTCTATACATGTGTTAAAAAGACTAACTTAAGGTTCTTTAAAATATAGCAATTAGTTTTCGAGAAAGTTATTCTGGGAGGCACGTGCAAATACATCTCCCTATTACCGATCACTTGGCCTTGATTTTATTCCTCTCTGAAATCTATGGTGTTATCTATGATTTTTCAAAATTCAGTAAATATATACGTGTAAAATTCGATGAAACTTGCATCCATCTGTTACTTTTTTCCTTCTGACGTATTGATCTTAATACTGAAAATATTTCATATTCTTATCATTCTATTATTACTGCATACATAAAAGTAAAGAATAAAAAGAGTATATATACATTAGTTGCTTCAATAAATACTGTTTTGACTTGAAATCCGCACGTGCCTTGCATGATAATCGTGGATGATATCAAATCATATAATCGATGCGATCGATTGACTCAGATATCCTCGTGAACATTTGTCTCATCAAATTCAGTGAGTATACTTGTTACATTAGAATAATATTTATAAAGTACAGAGCTCACCCAGCGCGTATAATAATTCAGCCAACATCAACAATCACTCAAACAACGAATAAAAACAAGTTGATATAAATTGATTTACAAAACACAACGTTCAAGACTCAGGCTCGTTCAAAGTCGCGATATATATATATATAGTTTCAAAATTCGAAATCACCCGGCAATCGAGTGGAATTTCGGCGACCGAGCTTTTACTCCGCTTTGGATTTCCTTCGCGGGCGCAGAGAAAAGCAGAGGCGAAATTCCACTGCTCGCTTCGCTCATATGAACTCGGTGACGAATATCTTTTTGAAATCTGGCGCAGATCCGCCGAGGTCATGGTGGTGCCTGCAGATCTCGCCGTTGTCGAGGTAGCTCACGTCGGAGCTCCTCAGTATGCTCTTGAGGCTCTCTATCGACAGAGTAGGTGGCTTAGGCACGCAGGCCGCCACCTTCGGCCCGCCGAACTTGTCAAGGTCGTTTAGCGAGTAGCCCGGCGTTATCTTCTTCTTCAATTGGTACGACTGGATTACTGGCTTGGGGTTCACCGGCGTGTCTACCTCGATTATACGGGGCGTGAAGCAGCGCATGCTGCCTTTGCTTTCCAGCCCTCGGCCCGACGGGCCCTGCACCTCCTGTAACAACCAAGAAACAAATTTACCATGTGATTAGAATCAGGAGGAAGTGGCTTTGTTGAGAATCTTTACAAGGTCTTGATTACAAGTACTTAGTGCGAGACATTCGAGCAACCTTTTTGGATCAACGCTGATAGATATGAATGTTAATCATACTGGACAATAGAATCTACGTACACGTAGCTACTTCTGTTCATCGGGGGATTATTATTTTTGCATCCCAAGTAGAAAACAGCTAACGGCCTAATGTGAGTGTTGCGGGCAGTTTTGACCTTACGACAAGCAACTTTCGAATAACTAGAAATGAAATGTCCATATACGCTTGGAATCTCAGGGTTTCTGTGATATTCTGACTTACTTTTTCAATGAAATATGTTGAATGCATCTACATAAACCCATATGAAGAATAATTTAAAAATAGTTTATGATTTAAAAACTTATTTTCTATATCTTTTTTCTTTGCTAGGTCTAAGGTGCATATAAACCTTAATCAAATGTTTAATTTTCGTTTCAGACTCCAATATTTGGAGTTATGCAATCTTCAACATGAATAACTGCCAACAACGTGCTTGAGACAAAAATCTTCAACGATCTTTTCTCAATTATTCAAGACGTATTTTTTATAGTGCATGAAATATCGTGGTTTTCACCCAAACCTTATTGGTCTGCTTGGAATAACATTATTGCCAAGTGCTGAACTGGACTCTGCACGAATCCTCAGAAATAGTTTATGCAAATGAAAATATTATCTGAACTATTAACAATGAGCAATAACTCTGATGCTTGAATATGCATGTTGTAATAACTTGTTTAGACATGTTATACAAGTGAAATGAATACAGTAATAAAGAAACGCGTATCTCGCGACGAAACCATAACGAATCCATTGTGCTCAACCCTATGGAATGGCAAATAATTAGTGTGTGGTTTCAAAATTGTATGCAAATATACGTCACCGTCACTGACCCTGAGAAAATGTATTGGTGACTTGAAAAGAATACTTGCGTAATGTCGTAAAATGCTAATAGCTATATGCATTAAGATGACTACTCACGAAACTAAAGGCTGTACATATAAATAAAACTAAGGATAGTCCGCTGTCATGATAATACTAAACAGCCAAGGCAACTACGTGTCAGAACTGAAAAAAACGGGACAATTTCGTGATTGGCTAAGAAAATATCATCTAAAATTATCAATTTTGAGAAATCAAAACAAATAACAGTTGAATCCGATTTTCCTTGGCCTTTTTGAGTTCAACTTTTCTCAGCAGTCTCAGCACAGTGTCTTGACGACTGAGATATTGACCATCCTATACATTATATACAATGCCGAATAGATCGTACGGGTGTGCTCATAAAACAAGCTCAAAATGCAACTTTATTAAAACGTGACTCGAAGCTACTCCTGAATGGGATTCTCTGATAAAAAGTTCCCTTCTCTGCTGAATCGGTTTCAAGTCTCACTCTCGAAGTCATTTTCAATGAGCAACGAGGTGATGCTCCTTACTCAACCGGGACAATCAGTATCGGATTATCCTCGGGATGAAAAAGAAAAGTAAAAAACCGATCCCCCTTGTTAACGCTGTACACCCATCAACGCAACCGATCATCAATCAATCGCGCAACCGCTCACGAACCCTGGCGAATCATTAGCGACAACAAAGGCCCGTTTCAAAGCCGACCCTCCCACACACACACATACATACACACACCTTGCCATCGGCTTTTTACCGCAACGTAGGCGTGCCGATCGGGCGTTAGAAAAGAAACCGAGCCGCGGCTCAAAAGAAAAGGAGAAGAATTGAAAAAAAAGATCCGCGAGACAAGGAGAGCCTTTGCCCCGGCGGCGGCTTTCCCAACGCTGTCAGTCGGTGATGACTCGCTCGCGGAAAGTCAAGGCCACGTGTGTATATATATATATATATATATATATATATATATATATATATATATATATATATATATATATATATATATATATATATATATATATATATATATATATATATATATATATATATATAACAGGCGGAAACGAGAGCCGCGTGCGAAATTACACGTATACTAATCGTCGGCAACGAGTCGGCAAGGTGAGCGTAATTGGAAGAGTACGCGCCGCAGAGTCATAGCGCCTGCGAGTAATGTCGCGCGCGGCATTGGATTATGTGTATGATTGCGCGCGCGCGCGCCGCCAGACCTTTGACTTTCTGCGTAAATTACCCGCCAGCTTCGATTCTTCGAGGAGATAAAATGCGACGCCGCCAACTTGGAGACGCGGACAAAAGCTTCGATTCGCAATGTTTGCACGGAGAAACTTTGAGGCGAGGCACAATCCGAATGATTCGTGCAAATTTCATAGCCGATTCAAGCAAATCCGAGCGCTGCTGTTGTGGACATGTACAAGCCGCGAGAAGACGGAGATTTCTTGAATCGCATCGATAAGATTTGCTTCCAGAAGAAAATCCGAATTCCACTCGTTCCTAGTGCCATCCTGATTCACGTCGGAATAATCAAAATAGCCCAAATATTATGAAAAAATTATAAAAAATGTATGCTTTTCAAAATTTTGCCTTATTTTAAACATTTTTAATGTTTTTTTCTAAAAAAACAAAGATTATTTTTAGTTCTCAGAAAATGAGAACTAAGGTAACTGTACCCAATTTGGCACTGTACCCAATTTGGCACAATCGTCAGATTTCGTATTTCCGGTGCTCTCTGAGCATCAGTCGCTCTTGGGTTATGTTGGGGGAATTAAAAGAAAATTTTCGGTATCTTCCCCGCCCATTTAGCCCTTAAAACCACTCTCCTACAACACTTTGAACTTTCACTTACTGATTTTTTCACCATTTTCTTATTTCACTTTTCACACTCAACCTCAAAAATCAGGTGTCAATAATTTTTATCTCTCAAAGTGTCATTACTCTTTTTTGTGTAAAAACATCGCAGCTTTCGATTGGTCTCATCAGTTTTCCGAAAATTATTTTTTATCCTACTCAAATTGCTGTTTTTCGCATCAAAAAAAAGTGTACCCAATGTGCCCCTCTACGCGTTTTTAAATGGGAGGACTGAGTGAAATCATTGAATATTCGTATAGACATATTACGATGATTTAGACGCGTATTTTTGAGTTGTATGTTAAAAATTTTGTATAAATATCACTGGGAACATAATTGAGAGTTTATTTCAATGCCAATTGGATCGTCCCTGTAGACCTATATAGGCTGTAGCTAATGATTAAAAAATTGTGCCAAATTGGGTACACGTTTTGTGCATTTAGCCTTTTTGCGTTTTTTTTTAAATTGCGATTTTCGATAGGTTAAAGTAGTCGAATGATGATTATGAAGATGGTTTCTAATAGGTATTGAGCTAAGCTTTGAGATGCCGTTCACAGAATTTTAAAATTCGAAGTCTATCATAGTCAAATTCGCGAAAAACCCTTAGGGGGGGGCACATTGGGTACAGTTACCTTATATCATTATTAGAGTTGAATGGAGATTTCGTCAGTATGATTGAATATAATTAAATTAATTTACCGAATTTGTTAAAATATAGTTATATTACATTCTGCAAAATAGAGGGTCTGATGAAATTTTCTTTATTTGTAAACTTTGGCATTGAGAGGGATATTATTCACATCTTCATTGATATTGAATAGAAATTGATGACGGATATGGGTAACATTATCGATAAAATCTGTCACCAATGTCAAACGACTTTTCAAAAGCATTTCAATGGGCGATGGTGTCGAATACACATTATGTCTTACCAATAAAATCTGTTACGCGGTATCTAAAGTTGATCAGAACAATCGCATTCCGATATATTGTACCATGCATCAAAGTTTCCCAGCGTACAATAGTGGACGGAATAACGATATACCAGCACAGTTGCGTAGTTTTTTTTCCATCATCAACGTCGCGAACTTTTACGATCTGGTCTTAAGATTCGATGGAGTGTTTCGTACTAGCTGTCCCATACCTCGAGTCTGTTTATATGCGTTTTACGTTTGTGTATTGTATACAGCTAACTATGGTGTCGACGTTCAACGGATTGCTCAAACTAACCTTGTTTCCCTTGCGCTGGAAAAACTCGAAATCGTCGTTGGCAACTGTCGTGACGGAGCAGCAGCTGCGTGCCCTGCTGCGACACGAGCTCATCGTGTCGAAGTCTTGGCTCTCCCGGTCGCAGCTCTCGTCGTCCGATGTCTCGTAGCCGGCCTCCTCCTCCTCTTCGTATTCTAAAAACGGTTCGAGTGTCAATTTTATTTTCTTCCTCGCGATTACCATCGACACGGCGTCGGGGATTTTTTTTCCTTCTCACGTACATATTCATGCTGTGTGATAACAAGTGCGCGGCACGAGGAAACACGCGGAGAAATAATATTGTATAAAAATCACAAGAGAGATACAGCGTGAGAAATGTGTATAGTGATTCCTATAATAAATCAACTATAAATGTCGTTTAAGTTTGGACCAGATATCAGTTGTAGTAGACTTAGGTGAAAAAACCCATTTTTGTGTCTAATTAATCATCATTTTTTTCGTCGACTTATAGGTCGACAAATCTTTTCATCGAGCTTAACGAAAACTCGAAACATTTCAATGTAACGAATGAAATACAAGAAATCTTCGATATACTCGAGCGCACCGGAAGGTAAATTCCACGGGAGTTTGCGCCCCGATGAAGTTCACAAGCGACTCCGGTCATTTTTTTCACTTTCGTTTCGCGTAGGAGAATGAACGAACGGCTTTTTCATTTTCACAAGATGTTATCTTTCCACTTGTATACTTTGAACCACGATGCGAGCCGTTGCCCGCGTAACTCGTGCGCGCATTCGTATACGAGCTAAATCAACGACGCGAGAAGTGATTGATGCGAGCAGTACGAGCTCGTAAGTCAGTGTTAGCCTATATATCGACGACCTTCGTTGAAATCAGAGATGCGTGGAAGGCGTTCGCGTGTGTATACCTACATACGAGGTGGACTCGCGATGCAGTCGATTGATTTGTCAACGAGAAATTTCGAGGATTCGAGGACAGGTAACGTCTCTCGATAATTATTCATTCGAGTACTCGGAATTCGGGCTCGATTGTACACCGACTGATCGAACGTCGCGATGACACGATGTGATTAGAAAGTACTTGTGAAGAAATGCCTGATTAGATTCAGCCGCAAGTGCGCAGCGTATGCGACGAGTCAATCGAGCACGTAGCAATTTTCTTTCTCGTTAAAAATGTCAATACGACCCGACGAACCGTGATGGACTAGAAAAAAAGACGCCGAAACGTCGGTATATGAAATCGGGGAAAGACTCACCAGGGTTGTTCCTCCTTGACTGCTCGAGGAGGTGGAGGCTGCGCTTGATCGCGAGCTCCCGCTTCACGTCGTACGTCCTCGAGGTGACGAGGGGCAGCTCGATCCGGGGGTAGCTGCGCGGGTGCAGGTCGAAGCTCTGGTTCCTCCTGAGGGCGGCGGGGTTGAGCCGCGGTGGCTGCTGCTGCTGCTGCAGCTGCTGGTGATGGTGATGGAGCTGGGGCCTGAGGGCGTAAGGGGCCGCCGCCTCCGGGTAATGGCCCAACACGCTGCGGGCGTTGCGCCTCGGGGCTTCCTCGCGGATCTCGTCCAGACTTTTGGCGAAGTGCTTCAGCCGGCGCGCTCCCCACTGCGCAATCACCCGGGGATCAGTTGTTTTTTCGGTTTCTTTTACTTATTCAGGACGCAAAGTGTCTTACTTCTTCGAGGTGCGACAGCCACGAGTAAGTAAAAAAAATCGCTCCAGAATCGGTCGAGACATTTTTAAACTGTAATCATTTTTATTCCCTCCGAAAGACTTTGCAATTACTTTTTGAATTGCTCTCGTGAAACGTTTTTTGTATGATTATGATTAAAAAAAATTGTATTTTAACGTGCTGGTTTGTATTGCAAAGTTTGGACTATAGTGCTCTACTTTACACCGGTGTAAAAGATTCACAAGGGTAAATTATCGCGGAAAATGGATGTATGTGAATTACTTAACCAATTGCATATTGTTCTATAGAAAAATTAGCGCTCAGTTTGGATACAATCGAACCTTCAATATAGAGAAATTATTCTGACAACCGTTTTAAAATCGACGCGTCTCACCACATCCGTCTGTTATCACTGACAGGCCAATCATCAAACACTGGGTATTTCACTCTATAGAGAATAATTTTTCTCCAAAATCATAGAAGAATAATGGAATAAAACGACGAATTGCATTATCTTAGAGTAGATCGGCTGCAATATTTGGAGAAAAAAAAGTCATCCATTTCGACTCGTATTCTGAATCCTGCCAGAGAATCTATAATAATCGTCCAGTCCGTAGTCCCGCGACTTGTCAGCTCCCGCCCGCAAACAGTGAGAACGACTCCGAGACGGATATTTCGATAATGCGAGTTAGGCAACCTGATTGGCATATATACGCGCCGACTGATTCGTCTGGTGGGTGTGGGCAGGTCAGAAACGCGACGCGTGTCACCGTGAGACTCGAGGGACCGCTCGATCGACAGGGCCGGGTGTCGCACACACGTCACTCACCCCGTACGCCTGGTCCTCGAGCTGCATGAGGTTCTCGAGCTTCTGGGCGAACTCGGCGGGCTTGGGCCTCCACAACTCGTGCTGCTGCTCGGCCGCCGCGTAGTTCCCCTTGCACTGGCCGTTGCTTGTGCTGTTTGCGCGGCTCACGTTCCGCGAGCCCTGGCATCGCAGCTTCGGCGATTTACTATCCGTCTGCTGCTGCTGCTGCTGTTGTTGCTGTTGTTGCTGCTGTTGTTGCTGCTGTTGCTGCTGGCGGTGAGAGTCGAGGTTCGAGCTCGAGTAAGAGTCGGGAGCTATTGACGCGTAGGCGTTGTCGCTCAGCGACAGGTTCGAGCGGCCGTACTGGTGGATCCCCAGCAGCATCGTACCGCCGCTTCGACCTGCGTTCGATTCGTTTGCAAGGTGCATTTTGAGGATCAATTCGAGGATACACGTCCAAAATAGGTGGGGGGAGGAATTTCAAATGATGCAACAAAAAAATATACTTCGCCTGTGGAATATTTACTATTCTCATCAGTTCTCGTCTATCGATAAATAGTAGTTTTTCACTATCTTCAACTTTGAGTGTGTGGATGAGACAACTACACCATATTATACACAGCTGCGATTATTAAATGGGAAATCGATCCGAATTTAACCGTATATTGTTCAGAATCGGATGTTCCAAGGATATGTGAGACGATGCAATGCCAAATCAAAGTACAATGAAATAATCGATGCGTCGATGGTCGTCTATAATGGTGCTGCTTCTACAGTGAGATCATGTAAAGCATTATAAACACTATTCAACAGTAAAACTTTACTGCTCATAATTTCGAGATTGTAAGCCAACGCTTTGTTGTTCGTATTCGACAATATACTGAATAATAAAACTGATAATAATACTTAGTCATGCCAAGTCGTAATACTGCTCAGTCATGATTTCAAATTTCATTCGTAATTTGCGAGGGAAGCGATATATGCATTCGCCAAGTCCGAGACTGCTCGAGAATTTACCCATTTGAAACCCGGAACACAAGAGGAAATGCTTGGTTTTTTTCATATGTCATCAAAAGACAAAGAAGATGAAGCAGCCTGCGTTTAAAAATGGCAGTTAAACCAAGTGGTTTCGTCTATGCTTCGAGCATACGTCACATGTCTATAGCGTTTGTGTACTCTCCCAAATTCGTACTCATCATTTTCGATTTAAATGCCTTTCAAATGAGTCACTATCATTAATTCATCTTCATATCCTCGCACGAAAAGTGATGGCAGCTGTAGAGTGATTTGCCATTAGCTCGTGATTTGATTGGTCTAGACAGCCAACCTCGTGCAGTGCGAGGCGTATACACGTGTAGAGCAAGATATATAGGCCACGATACAATATTGTGGGTTGGCTGGTATAGTCAGTTCCGTAGAAAAAGCTGTCACAATAAGTTTCGACAATGCGATCAATCTCGTTTTCATTTTCAAGGCTGTAATTTTAAGTTAAGTGAACTTTATTGATGTTACGTGTACGTTTTCGGCTACACTGGGAAAAACGATTTGCATTGCCCCAAGAGGATCGTAGTTTTGGGTCAATCCTTTTGCGGCGAGAGTAATGCCTCTTGAGTCAAGAGGGAAATAATATTGCCTTAAACCCCGTATTATTCGGTGTAAGAGGATTTTCCGTTCGAACAATCCTCGTGCTGCAAGAGGATTTCGTTTCGAGGCAAAAGGATTTTTCACTTCCATGTACAACTTGTATCGACAAGTAAGTAGACCTGTGTAGAGTTAATGCCTGTGCATCTGTGACTCGTCTAACTGCATCGTATCCCTCTGAGGTTCATTGATAGCAGTCGATATGTGCTTATTTGAGGGGAAATGTTTAAATGAGAAATCAACCAAGCCTGCCGAGACAGGCGTCGCGCGTCAGTTTACTGCCAGCGTCAGTAGCAGCGAGTTCGTGCTCCGTTATAATCCAAACAGTAGCTCAATTTAAAGACTTAACAGGTGAGTCGGTGTTCATTTTCGGTCTCTAGAAGGGCGTAGAGTCATGATTTATAATTATTTACAACCCAATTGTTACCAAAAGTAAGGATCGTGTGATGAAATCTCATGAATTGATATTATAGGTTATGTGTAGCTACTGCATACATACAGTCACGTTAATTATCTAACTTCTAATGAATTCTATATTGCAAATGACGATCATGAAGCCCTTTTGGTAACATATAGCATATCGTGTAAACGTTTTTAAATCTGCAATAACTACATTTCACAATAATTATTCCTGCTCAGGGAGTTCCTCGTGATTCAAGAGGAAGTTCCTCTTGGGTCAAGATGAATTTTTCTGTAGAACTCTCAACAGTATTTTTCATTGGGAGGAAATGATTGTTTGCCAATGATGTTTGTTTTGATGTGCTGCTTCTTTTATTACGGAAAAAAGGTTTAAGAAAAATTTAAGAAAAAAGGTGTAAGATCCACCAAATGCTCAAAAAAACAAGGCTTTTTTCATGATTTTTTTTAAACGACATTTGAGATGTAAGGTATATAAATAATATATCATTGGATTGAGCAACTCTTGTAGAATAGTAAAAAAAATTTTATTGTTAGTTTTTTTACAAAATACAATTGACTTGAAATTGTAACTGTAGCTTCTCCATTAGATTATCTAGTGAAGTACACGTCATTATAATTTTAGAATTTTTTTTGGCAAAATGACGAAGGTTTGAATTTTTTCGACAAAAAACGTCGACATTAATTGATTATAACTTTATTTTTGTTAATCAATCGCTAAAAACGTGTGTACTTCACTAGATAATCTAATGGAGAAGCTACAGTTAACATTTTAAGTTAATCGGATGTAAACTTTTTCAGTTCTACTGCTCGCCGTGTTTGAAAACATGGTTTTGAGAAAAACGCGTTTGAAGTTTCAAAATGCTATGTATCTTATATAAAAGATGTTCGGTAAAAATTGATTTAAACAAATTTTGAGTTTAGATCAGTACTTGGCAGTTGTAAATTTCGATTCTAGGACAGTTTTCGCATGATTTAAGCCAATAAAAAAGAATGAAAAAAAAAAAATTTGCCGGATATTGCCCCTCAAATTAGAAAATGCATCTTCATAGATTCAGCTACTCATGTTCGTTAAGAGTTAAGAAGAATATGGACTTAAAATCACATTTATTGGCTAATGCGATTTTACATGCACATCAACGTAAACAAGGCTTTTGAAAATTTTTGAATTACTCAGAAGTACTTTCTTCTAGCACCAATCATCACTAAATGTTATTCACTCGTAAGTTCAATTAAATTAAAGGATACTCAAATATTTTTATATCAATCTATATTTTTTTCTCTATTCTTAAATCATTCTCACCAGTATTGATATCTCTAGAATAGGAATAGATACGCAGCTTCATCATGGACAGATGCTGAATTCACAATGTAATGAGGAGACAACCAATTTCAGATAAGTACTTTTCCAACCTATCTTTTTGAATATGTATATCCAGAAAGAATTTGATTCTTTTTTGTTAATTTGTATTTCAGGTAAGCTGCACAGTAACAGAAATTTCATTGGAAATAGCGAATAACTGTAAGTAGAGAATTTTATTATTATTCTTATATAGTCTGATTTTGGACAGACAAGTGTTCAAAATTAAAGTTCTTATAGTTAAAATTCAATTCTGATACTCAATTATCATACAATTTTAGTGTATATTGTGTATCTCTTGTGCTTGGATACATGTTGTCATTGCTTCAGTATCTAAGCCCACAATGAAAAGTTACAAACGGTGCCTTATTTTCATTTTTTTCATGTTTTACTCTATGTGATTCAAGTAAATATTGACAATTACACATGTATTTACTCTACGTGCATTTGTTTCAGGATTAATTAAGCTGCTGTTCCCAGTGATTTAAATTTAAAGTGCAGTGTAGTGAGTGAAAATGCGTCTCAGATGACAACTGTCATATGGGACAAAACCAACGGCTCCATCCAGGATACATTAATTAATATTTTAGAAGTTTGGGAGCGCTGGACCCGGAAACTGGATACACTCTATTCTTGGTCAAGATAGGTGACCCGCATCCCAAGTAGTCTCACTGTAAGTTTTTTTTACTATTAGGATAGAATTATTATGAAAATTGTATTTTATAACGGAGATCAAAACTATTATTTTGTTTAATTTAGTATTTTATTTCTTAGAAGATTATGTATTGTTATGGAGCACCGTAGGTAGGGGCAAGCTGCATTCCGCTCACCGAAAAAAAAAATGAAAATCCTCTCACAGCAAGAGGAATTCCTCTCACGGCAAGAGGAATTCCTTTTGTTGCTGTGAACGCGTGAATTTTCGTGCTCCCTTCCACTGAAAGGAAAATCCCCTCACGACCAATGGATTCCTCTTGCAGCAATGCAATTTTGCGAGGAGGGGAATATCCTCTTGCCCCAAAAGGCAATCCTCTAAGTAGCAAAATTCAATGGAAAATCCTCTTGCGGCGAAAGGATTCCATTTGCGGCAAGAGGATTGTTTTCCCAGTGTATACTTTCTAATAACTTTGAGCGATTGCCGCGAATAGCGAGATTTTGTTAGGCTAGCAGGTGAGATTTGTGTATGAATAGTTTAGTGATAAATATGTGAAATAATCTCAAGTCAGTCGCGATAGTTCAGGATTATTTAAATAGATAAAAACATTTCTTACACTCGTATAATTTTTACATGGAATCATCAGAAAATATACAGGGTTGGCTTGTTCATTTAGCTTTTGCGAATTCCACATAATAAAATGAACCGATAACCACGCGAAAAGGAGTATCGTTGAGAAATGCAAAAACATGATCAGTAATCATGAGATCGCAGAGCGCCTGAATATGCCCACTAGATCAATCTGGGACAAGAAATATTCCCGGCCGACGAGGCTCGACTTTTGAAAAAAATAAATCACGCTCGGCTCGATACCTCGACGAACGAATCGCGTGTGAAACAATATCTCATCCGGCGAGTGTATATACATAATACACAGCGAAGATCGGACGGTCCGATTCGCGCGGAGGCTGTCTCACCTCTGTTGGGATGGTTGTGCAAGCGGCCGTAGAGTCCGGTGCCGGCCGGCCCGTCCGACAGCGGGAACTTGAGGCCGTGGTTGAGATTCAGCTGCAGCTTGTACTCGCCGTCCTGCTCGAAGTGCCGGAACTTGCCGTCCACCCCGCCTGTCATACGGACAATCACGACATTTTATTCCACGCCGCACACAAGCACACAAACACAGATATGCATCGCGTCACGTGGGATAGGTGAAAAATAAATCAGTCCTCGGGGTTATTTGGAAATTTCGAATAGCCGCGGCCGAGGCAGCGACACGTCTCGATCTTTCGATTTATGGCAATGGGAAAAAGGATTTGCTCGACTTGACGTGTACTTTATTAAAACCAGTGTATGAAAGTGAAAAATCATAGTGAATTTTTCATGTAATCCAAGCGAATTTTTACTTTAGTCTCATCAGTTTTGATGGCAAATATTTTCAGCATCAAATTAGCTGTAAGTCCAGTGACAAATTCATTTTAATACGTTTAGGCAATATTAGCTTTGTGCAAAATGTAAAAATTTTTGTTATAAAAGGTCATGGATATAACGAATATAATAAATTAACTGCAATTCCACTCGATCTCTCATCCACTGCCATTCAGTGATTTTCCACTTTCACACACTGACTTTTCCCTACAAGTTTTTAAAAAAGTATCATTTGTCAGCGATGAATAATTATGGGACTTTCGAATAAAAGTATACTCCCTCTTTTGACTTTGAAACTTGGAGTGTATTATTTCTCGACCGAGTTCGAAACCAACAACGACGACGACGACGGAGCCAAAGTTGAAACCGAAAGCACCGAGCCGCCCGCGACGGTATACACATCGCGTATATGAATCGCACGCTGAACCGGAGCAACGTCTCAATTTTTCAATAACTCAACGCTGTGTCGAAACGTGCCGGTGCAGGCGGCGATTAAAATTTGAGCAATATCCCAATGCCCGGCCGTCGAGCAATCAATCGGATCGGGTCGACCCAGCGCGCGAGCGATCCTCCTCGCAATTACAATTCGAATTATCGGCGGATCGTCGTTTGCCCCCTCCCTCGTGTGCCAGTTTTCGCAAGCATTAGAATTCGCCGGACCCGAGTAATTGGCCCCGCACGGAGAGAAGAGTCCCGCCGCGGACTGAACGTGGGGCGGGGGGGGGGAGGAGGGAAGACACGCCGATACACGAGAGAGACGTCGTGCCGAGATTGCGGACCCGCGACCGATATGCTTCACGGGGGGGGGGAAAGGTCGTTGCGCAACCTACTGACTCGGGTCACGCTGGATTTACACGGTGGGGGTCGTACCAAAGGGGTAAGATGAGCTACGAAAGATGAGCAACGTTGCCAAAATAATATCAATAATAGAAATTGAATTCGCGAGGCAATTCCTTACATATAACTTATCATCAAACGAATTAATTTTCAACATCGATCATTTAGCTGTAATTGAGACAACAGCTGACGGGAATTATTGGGGTTCTGACAATTGGTTATGTCGTCCCTTTAGTATGACCCTCTTTTAATCACGCCCATGAAAAATCTTGTAGAACGGACACGTGGGATGTTGTTTTTTCTTCTTCAATAGTTTAACAGTATCAATATAGTTTACCATAACGATTTGGGTATAGGGGGACGGCCAACGTGACCAACATATTCTATTCGATATTATACTCGAAAAGATTAACCAACAAAATCGAAACCGGATTCGCTTACCGAGAAAATTCGAGTTTCGACCCGCGGCCTCGATGCCGCGTGTGACATTTCTGTCACGGTACGTCGCGTTCAGGAAGCATCACAAGGTTACCAAAAAAAAATCGATTTATTTTAAATTGTTTTTTTCTTTTTTTTCGAGAGAAACCGTGAAACAACCATATTATCGTGTGTTACATAAGCCGAGTGACACGCGAGATAATAGCGTAATGATTGGGGCTAAGTACCATGAGTGAGGCGCGTCGCGTTGTCCTGCTTGGTGTACACTTTGGCCACGTACTGGCAGAACATCTTGTCGAAAATGGCGAGGAAAATCGGCAGGAGCGTGTCTTTCACCAGGGGCAGCCACGTCGCCAAATTCAGCGGAGTGCACACGCCTCGCAGAACGTCCGGCCTTATAGAAACAACCTGTAAATAAAACTTTGATCAGACTTTCCTTTTGAACTTTTCCTCTTTCTCTGTTATTTCAAATATACAGCTCGAACAGATTGTGAACTCAGATCACTCGTCTAACAATAGTTTCGTGAATCTCTTTTTTTCTAATCCACATTGGACCATTTTTTAAGTGAAGCGAATCGTTTCCCGAAAATAGCACGAGCAAAACTATTGTATCGCTTATCATCAATAATTCTCTGTAGCTGACTCATCGGTGATCCACTGATCCTCTTGACGCAGGCGACAGTGACACGCTATTATTATAGCATGTATAATGATATTTGCACATTCTTTTATTGAGTTGATTGAATCAATAAACCTATAAATACATCCTCAAATACTTATTTCTTGTCAAGTTTGCCCCTGCATTATCCATATATTCAATAACTCACGATGCAATATATATATATATACGCAATATGATACATTCCCGTACTTTCAAATTGTACGTGCGGACTCCTGCAGGATATCTTCCGCATTCTGATACTCTCGAATTCTGTCGTACATCCAACTCCCGTTCGATCCCCTCGCGGAAAAACCGTCAGTTCGTCAACGAATCAGTGTATAACAATAAACCTCGATAGACACCGGCCAAACCTACAATGAATCATATCGTTCTCGATCCCCCGGCGACTCGTATGCTGATCGGTACCGCGAAACTCGCGATTAATCGCATCTCATCCGCGAACAATTAGAAAAGAGAAGGAGAGAAAAAACAATTCCCCCGGCCAGCTTCGCTTCCTTTCAATTGCACATCCGCTCGCTCGAGCTCTCGCATATACACAACCGATAGAGAGGGAAAACGCAGAGTACTTTCAAAAGCCACTCACACACGTATTTGTGCGTATATATATATATATACAGGATAATACGTGTGCGTGCGTTACGCGAGCGGCACACGCCAAATCGAAAAGCGCTGCAACTGCTCCTAATTAGAAAATAGCTCGCGCGTGTGTGTGTGTGTGTGTGTGTGTGTGTGTGTGTGTGTGTGTGTGTGTATGCGGGCGGCGTATGGTTTCTCTGTTGGCCAAAACCGGCGAGTCCGGAGCAGTCTATATATGCAGATATATATATACACGCACTGTTGCTATATACACACACACATACGCGCGCGCGAGAAGTGATAATTTCATGCAGGTATTCAAAAATATATGTGTACGCATTCGATCGCGTGATTTACACACGAGAGCTGCACCGGCGTGGAATTACGCGGTGATTAATAGGAGCTATTGGCCGCTAAGTTGTAATTGAGTTGCGCGTTGCAACCGTTGCGCGCCTTGGCTTTGATAAATATAAACATGCAATCTTATCTCTCTCTCTCCCTCGCTGCTTCGTGCCCGGCAAAATTTGTCGATTATTATCCATATCAATATTCAATGAGCAATCGAGCAGTTTGAATTAGAGGATATACATACATAAACTTTCGCCGCGCCAAATTGATACTTCCCTATTAATCCTGAAGAAGTCGCGGGGAGCTGTGCGCTCGAGCGACAAATGCCGGGGCTCGCGATTTGGGATACGCGAAAATTTGAAATAAACGCGAGGGCGGGTGTGTGTTACGAAATCCACCGTCCATTGAGCTTCAGCCTCGCCCGGACCGATTGCAAGTTTCGAGCAAAAGTGTCGATTGTGTATGTATGTACATGCGCAGAAATCGCGAGCCGCGCAACTCGCTTGCTTACGCCCACATGTTACATTGTGAATTACACTTGTTCAGTTTAGTCATACGAAACGACTCTTTGTTAAATCCACAATGGATCAGTGGTTTCTTCCATCTCTACACTCCTAAAAACCCAAAACATCAACGTCTATTGCACACACACCATGATTCTGTCTCTCTCTCTCTCTCTGGACGGAAATCGAATAGATTCTCTTCGAGTTCGAACCGCATCGAGGAGATAACGCGTATATACGAGTTGGAAAAATAATTAGCTCAAACCCGAGCGGCTTAACAAACGCTTGTCACGCGATTTTCGTATGAATAAAAATGAGCCTCTCGCTGCGCGCGGAGAAGCCATATATCGCGGCTCGACTTTCACATCCTTATTGAGGTGCGCGCGGGGGCAGGGGAGAGAGGGAGAGAGAAAAGCCCCGGCTTATCGGGCCGCGAGATAAATAATTCGCGCGCACTCGTTTTACGATCCGCGAATCTCGCGGAGATACACACAAACGCATAGCGAGGCTGTTTTTATTTTTTTTTTCGGTTCTATATGCCAACGCCGATCGATCGTGTACAGGGGGCCGATTCACTTTCTATTATGCAAAATTCGGACGGCATTGTTGCGTTAGGCCTATACTTGGTCGGACTTTTATTCGAGCTAACTCTCATTCTTACTTTGCCGCGCGACTCCTCTTTTTTCCATCGCGTCATTTTTACACGTCGCTTTCTCCCCGATATTCCCCGTCTCGTTTTCCTCAAAAATCGCCTCGACGGATCGCGGAATCCGCTGGGGAGGGAAAACAAACTTCATCCGAGTTCGAATGATTTTCGCGGGCGACGCGAAAAGCCACTAGTCATCGGCTTCGCGAATCTCACGTTGACGCGACGAAACAACTCGCATCAGACGAGATTGGAAAGACAAAAAAAAAAGAAAGTTATCACCCGCGATGATTCGTATACACGCCGGGTCGTAAACGCGCGCTACACGTGTTTTTACTCCGAGTGATTGTTGTAACGAGGAAGTTACATCAACAACCCTCATGTGTGTGTGTGTGTGTGTGTGTGTGTGTTATATTGCCCGAATCAAACCATATGCACGACGATGGCGGCGCGAGCGTTATTAGTATAATAACCTTCCCGCACAACATTTAGGGAGAACACGTAATTCCAGTTGACTTTCTAAACTATGTATCAGCCGGTGCGATCTGTAACGTAACGAATTTTCCTACCGACGATCGTAAATTCGCGTATACGTGTGGTTTTCTTCGATTGTTCGCCCGTATATACAATTATAGACGGCAGTGTATAAAAGTCAAAACGCGTCGATATATACTTTCACGGCTAATTTTTCAAGGCTCTCCGCGGGAAAACGTCGAATTCGCGTCGGTTGCCGATCGGTAACGAGAGAAACGAGTTTCCCTCGCGTTTTATTGACTCTCGCGCGTGTATTCCTATTACCGATGCAGGCGAGCGAGGAGCGATGCCGTGCGGCGTTAGTTTCGGATGCACAACGAGTTCGGCGAAATTCCCATTCGGCCATGAATAACTTGGTTAGTTGAGAACTATACTATATACTCGGCTCGAGAGCATATGAGTGTGCATCTCGAGAACAGCTTAGAATATCCGTTTTGTTTCTAATATCCGTTAATTCATTCGATAATTCGTATTTCGTGTTAATGGGTCTGAGGAAAACTCACGAAAACCTTTGTTTCCACCGCGGGAAGAGAGAAGCGGATTTTATCTTGGCTAATTTCATTCGATGGTATAATATAATCTATATACGTACACTTGATGATATCCTGCTTCTGCACAGTCGTCCGGTGTATTCAGGAAGAAATTAACAAGAGTGATTTTCACACGGCGGCAAATTATTCTAATCTTGAACTTGAAATGGAAACTCTTCCGTTAAAACGGAGATCCCAATCGTCGGCGAAATGAAATGGTATATACGATGTATTGTCGGGTGAAAGTTGGGCGCAGTGGGATGCTCGTGAAATGACACGGAACATCATTCGCGCGCCCGCAGATTTGTCCCACGATTATATGCGCGAGGAGGACTCATTAAACTCGGCGTGTAACGCTATTTTTTTTTCCCACGTCATCGAATTAACACCGAACGGCTTTGTTCTTGAATTTTTCCTTCTCATGCGTGAACGAGGGGGTAAATCTTTTTCGTCATTATCTCGTTCCGTGTTCATCAATTTTTATCGATCGGTTACAGTTTTAATTTCAGAAGGCGCGCGTTCAACGTGGCTGGGAGTCGAAGAGTTGCAACGACCGGGGAAAAAATAGTGTACACAATCGAATGTATCTTTCACAGCAAAATAAATAATTTCGAATACGATATGTGTATTGCCGTTAGGCAGCTGTAACGTCTCGTTTTCCCACTGACACATTCGTGAATTATTATTGAATTTATGCATATATACTCTTTAAATTTAAAACTACAGTTGTCTTTGTTAGAAATGGCTTAACGGAAGAATAATGCGTAAAATATTTCGGACAGTCACATGTCTTGTTTACTAATAAATAGTCAAATTCCACTGAACAGTTGATCAAAACTTCTTATCTGCGAATCGAACTATTCATTATTGGTATATTGTGTAAAGAGAAGTATTAAGGTAGGTGTACCCAATATGCGCCAGGACCCAATATGCGCCACCCTTCCTATTTCATATATACGCGCGTCTAGAGCATCGCCGCGACACAGAATCTTGTCGGCAATGCTAAATAATGAGGAAAGAAAACATTTTCACCGATCGGGAACCCTTATACTAACTTGTTACAGCTCGTTTTATCCATTTTTTCGCCAATTTTCATTCTCGATCTAATTTCGCTCAGGTAAGTGCGAATTTTTTTAATACCCTTAAACTGGGCCAAAAAAATCGAGCGAGATATCGTTCGATTCCTTGACATCCCATCTACATCATCCAATTTTTTTTTTCATCTTACGCCCTTTTATCAACCGTTTCAATAGCTCTTCGTTATTTTTATCAAATGTACCCAATATGCGCCACCCCTATTTTCTTGTTCCAACTGCTACAATCAACCTATTCATGGTAAATATCCGCCAAACAGGGTCGAAAGAAAATTTAGTTCAAGCTCTGGAACAGGTCAAGAAAGGTGAGATATCGCAGAGGATGGCTTTGACTATATATAAGATACCTCTTCGAACATTTCAACGATATGTCAAACAAAACATATCCGAAAAAAGGAAAATGAGTCGACCATATGTGTTAACGACAGTACAGAACGAAGAATTATGTAGTCGAATTAAACGCTTAGGAGATATTGGCTATCCTATAACGAGAAAAATCTTGAGGTTATGCGTTTATAAGTACTGTCTAGGAAAAAACATCAAACAGAATTTTTCTACCATCATGACAATAGCTAGTCCCAAATAGGCTCGGACATTTTTTAAATTGAACTCTTCCATTTCAGTGAGAACATCTCAATTATATTTAAAATTACACTAAAAAGAATGTTCATCAATTTGAGAGATTAATATTGGAATTGAATGTTGCATGAGTTAATTTTGTTGATTTAAAAACAACGTTTCTTCATGAATTTTAACTGAAAACTTGATTTGATTTAGGTTGTTAGAAGTTTATATAATCTATGTACTATGGTTGAATCAAAGACAAAATGTATTTTTCAATAAAATTATATCAGAAATATATTTTTTTGTTTGTATTTTATTCATTTCAGACATGCTTCGTGCTTCAAATTGGATGAAAAGAAGTATTTTCAGGGTGGCGCCATATTGGGTACACTAAAAATTTTTTCCCGAAAATTTTTTTTTTTTAAAACCTTGGTATCTTAGTGTAGAACTGTTCTAAATTGAAAAAGACTTAGCTCATTTTGTAGGTATTGAGTAGATCTTTCATTTGACACCAATTATGTTAGAAAATATTCATTTGACGCTGTGTAGTGACCTTTCTCGCTTAGGTGGCGCATATTGGGTACAGGTACCTTATTTAAAATATTTAAAAATCACTATTCAATCGAGTGAATATTCAATGCTAATCAGTTGTGCAATTTTTACTATCGTCCATACAAGATCATGTATATCTATATTGTCATATAGATACACATGTCCAAAACCAATAAAGAATCATGAATATCTCAATGAAAACAGCAAGTCAACGGCCTCATGTCTATAAGTACACATCGCAGCTATTCAACTGGCTAAAAACTACACAGCCCCACAAAAAAAAATTGAACCAGAAACTGGACCACCCTACTTATATGTATTTTTGGCTGCTGAATCCGAATCCGTCCGTTTAGCTTCATCGCCTTTGCGTTTAGACATAACCTCAAAAAAATATTAAATTATTGCAAAATGATTAAAAATTATCATTTTGCAAAACAGAAAATTTTTTCAAATTTTGTGTAAAAAAATTAGATAGAAACTGTTCTTGGTGTTTTTTCAATTTGTCGCATAGTTTACGATTGAAAAATTCATATCATAAAATTATGAATTTTGAATCCGGCCCTGCACTTGCCGTCAAACTTTCTGAAGTTTTAACTCAGAAACTATGCGACGAATCAAAAAATCGCTAAGGACAGTTTTCTTTTATTTTTTCATGTAGAATGAAATACAATTTTTTTTTGCAAAATATTGATTTCATCGATACGTCGTCCGCCATATTTTTGAAGTTATGGCCGAACGCAGAGGTGATGCGGAGCTAAACGGACCTCGGATTCGGATTCAGCAGCCAAAAATACATATAAGTGGGTGGTCCAGTCTCTGGTTCAATTTTTTTTTTTGTGGAGCTGTGCTATCACTCCCAAAGTTTCGGCAAGACGCGACAGCCCATCCGATCCGTACTCTCCTCGTGTCGGTTGTTAACGGCTCTCGTTGTCGGTGTTGCAAATCCAAATCTCAACGTGCCAATCGACAGCTCGTGAAACTGCTCATTACATGCGGGTCTCGCGCTGCTCGCGATCCTTGTGCGGGGAACAATGGGGTATTAATATATACGCACGCGGAAAGACGCAAGCGCGCGTTTCACCGCCGCGGTGTGTCTCTTTATGAATTTTAACGGCTCGAGGAAGTGCGCCGCCGCCGCCGCCGGTGACTCTCTCGTAATGCGCGAGCGCCCGGGAAAATTCCGCGAGCCATGTGCAACGCGCATCTGCTGCTTGCTGGACACAATGCCAGAGCCATGCCATCTGCTCGGCACTCGTTTTCCTTTTTAATCGCGTTCTCTCTCTCTCTCTTTCTCTCCTTTCACTAGTCCTATTTCATCTTGATAAGAGCATAACATGCGCATTGCTGTACTCGAGAGCCACGCGAAGGGTTATTCTCGTGTCTACACGTTGACGAGTCTCTTCTCCTCGTACAACGATGGTAGTTTATTCGACAAACTGCCTGATGCATTCGGACTAGGCTCACGCATTCTTCAAATTCATAGTTTAATTGTTGTTCTGGCGTAATTCATTGCGGTTATGTCTCCTTTACGTATACTTAAAATCTACATTCATATTTCATTCAGCTTTCGGAAACAGATTTTCACAATTGCAACCTTAAAACTCATGAATCTCAGATTTTTCCGACAAAACTAACTTACCTATGACCTGTTCCTTTTTTATTTCGAAACGAAATTTCGCGACATAATTTTTTTGATAATTAGCCGATGCTACGTCTCGGCACTGATTTCACGTGGAATCAACAATGATCTAAAAATCCATACTGATGCAATATTTTGGTTTTTTAGGATAACTCTCCACGTGTCACGTGGTTAAATCCATAAGCCAGTAACATCACCGGGGGACAGTTCCTTAACATAAAACATACGTATTTTTTTTTGTCAAGTACGAGAATCAGTGTACTTCGCTATCCTATCACGAGCACAGTGCTTCATGCCCAACGACGCACGACGCGCATGATACCAATTTCACGTAAAATACCCGGAGCATTTGTCTTTTTCCGATTCTCTATGGTTACCTGCGGTCGCCCGGACGAAAGCATTCCCCGGGCACACGACTCGTCCGCGATCGGACGCACCAAACCAACGAGAACCGACAGCCAAGCGGAGTGGAAGGGGAGGGGGCGTATAGCCCGTCATTCCCGAGCGGCCGCCAAACGAGCCAAAAAGCAACACGAGTTTATGTATATATATAGGCCGTGTCGAGCGCTTTCGCAATTTTCGCCCGCGCGCGCGCATTGCCAAAGCCGCGAGAGCGGCAAATTACTTTGGAGCCGCGTGTGTTTCTATACTGGGTTGCAGTTCGAGAAGCGCGCGCGTGTGTGTATACACGCATACGCAGACACATACACGCGGCAGCAGCTGTGTTTTATTTGTTCGCGTCGTGGGTTGAGCAACTCTCGGCGAGCGCGCGCGCCCGGAGAAATAATTCAGTTTGACTGATGTGAGGAGGAGGGGAGGGGGGAGGACGTATTTGACGCCGCGCGCGGCAATTCGAGCCTCCGCGACTTCAATTCCCTGTACGCTGCCTACCGTCTCTCTCTCTCTTTGGCCCGTTAACCGCATCCCCGCTGATGGATCACTGCAATGATTTAGCTCGGGCTCGTGTGTCCGTGTGTATAAACACACACACACACACATACTTATCCCCGAAGCAATCGACAGTCGCGAGGGGAAAACTCGATTCCGCGGCTGCATATACAGCTCGTCGCTAAGCGATCTACCATTAGTTTCAAAACTACACGTCTTCTCACTCGGTATGATCATTCAGCAACTAATTCCATCCGAGCCCATGTGTTTATGTGTGTGTGTGTCAGTCGACGATTATTTATTTGGGAAGGATAAATATCCGATCGATCCTTCGAGACAGTCTATAACTTTAGACGCGACGCAATTGGTTGCGCCAATCGAGCGTAACACACATCCACGCGTAACGAAGCCATCGTCGTTAGAAACACGGCTCGCGAACTTGCACTTCCGCCGGTGGACAATGGGCGTACGTATATACGTGTGTACATGGGCGCGCCGGGCGAGATGTTCTCTTGGACGCTTTCGATGATCGATCGAGCGAGGGGCAGAGATTCCCTTGCCGATTGTGTGTCGATCGCGTACGTTCGCCGCGCGGCGTAACTCGAGACGAATGGATCTCAAGACGATGTCGCGAGTTTGTCGCCGTAATCTCACGATTGCACAAGCGCGCCGTGTTCGAAATACCCGAGAACGCTCGCGCACGTCCAGTTGGGGATATCGAACGAAAGGATTATACACTCGTTCGATTGAATTTCAAGCCCGTGCTCGTGTCATAACGAAATTAACTTAAGCGTCCCGTGTATATGCGTGCGTACCCAGTGATGGGCAGTGATTGAATACATAGTGTATATTTCATAAATATACAATTATTTCAAACGTGCATATTTCAAATACTATTTGGAATATTTTGTTTCGTGTATGTATACGCGTGTATGTCCATGTATAATTTGCCAAAATACAAGTAGTAATATTCGGTATTTTGTATTTAATCAATTAAATACTAATTTTGTCCATCTCTGGCCCCGCAGTATTGAAATACAAGTTTTCAAATATTTCTATTCCAAATGCATCTATTTGAAATAGAATTCTTCATTCCATTTCACACGTATACATTTATATCCTATCTAATCAAAACTTATCCCCCGTCGCGCAAAGCTCGCCAAGGCTCGTCTCTGGCTACGACACTTCTCATTGCACTTTTTCCCTCACCGCCAACCACTCGGGGGAAGGGGCGACTTTCTCTCGCCGAAAAATTAATAAAATCCAAGCTGATGAAAATCCGCGAGTTTCGCGCGTGGCGCGGACTTTCACAAAAAGCGAGCGTCCCGTTACAGTAAGTACACACACGCGCGCGCGTGCATAGCATCCGCGCGAGGTCCACTCGCGCGCTCCGGAAGTCCGACGCGCGTGTATATATATATCAGCACACAATCGAGCCCCGCTTCCGGCCCGCACTTACTCGCACGAATATCCCGCTCGCTACGATGTGATTTTTTTTCTTTCCCTATGTATACGCGAGCCTCGTTCGTGTGGCCGAGCTTCTATACGCCTGTTTTTGTCCACGGATGAATTGCCGCCCGAGCGAATGCGTATAGTTTGTTGCACGTTGGTAACAGAGTATGCGAAAAATATGCGTCCGAAAGAGGATTTTCCGTATACGAACCCGTTGTTTCGTGATTAGCTTCGATATCCACAAGGGTATATCCAATACTCCGGGCTTCGTTTCGTTGTTTCGATGTGGAAAAACGAAGAGAAACCCAATCGAGCTCGGAGTGTTCCGATTAACAACGTAGAATCATGTTGCGAGCTACGTCCTCGATTATTCGCCAAAGGAGATTTTATGGGGATACACACTCCGTCGAATCGGTTCGAGTATATACACCAGTTGGACTCGCTCGTACACGCGTATACTGGGATGAATCGAATCAAATCGACGCGGGTGATGGAATAATTATGTAAAAACAGAAAGTCCGATCGGCTCGCGCGCGGTCAATTTTAATGTTTCACCCGTCGTAATCGGGTATCGTAAAAGACCCGGCTCTCTTCGTTTGTAAAATTTCATTTGCCAGGCCGTATCGCGGCGCAACTTTCGATCCGAGAAAGTGAATAAAAGAAAATCCTCAATTACCCGCGGGGAGATACACGTATATATATAGAGTGGCTTACACGAACTCAGCTTCTTCTCTCGAGTTACGGGCGAAATGGATGAAAAACGTCGAACCGATACACGAGTGTACCGTGCGCGGGATATATTTACGTTTGATAGGCTCTCCGAAGCTCGCAATTCAAATACGCTTACTTACATATCGACGCCGCGCGTTCGAGCTGCCATAACCGAAAATACCAGTATATACATGTAATCACGCGCGTGATTTTTCCGCTTTCCGGCAAACGTTTCTTCCAACCTTTCCTTACACTTTCCCAATGTTTTTTTCTCGGTACGAGCGCGAGGGTGACGGTTTCATTAGCAGTTTCGCGACCGGTCTGACTTTATCGGGTCGGCTCGCGCGTTTGGACCTGGCAGCTGCCACTGGCGCAATTCTCTTAAAATTCTACACGAGCAAAATTTAATATTACGTACGTATATGTTGAAGGAGCTGTTAAAAGTATTACACACGCGTTGTTTTTGCTGGAGACTCGCGTGACCCGCTTCTAGCCACTCTTACATGTTCCCTATATATTAATACTCCTTTCCATAATAATCCGTCGATCACTTGTAATTCTATTGAGTTTCCCGAGAAAATTTACGGTCATTATTATTACTCAAAGTAGCACCCCCCCTGTCGAGAGATATCCAGCAAAATCACGTCATACCTGTTTACCCGAAAAAAAATTCGCACACAGACGATATAAACCTAACTCCTCTTCTTTAGAAACTATGAGAGTAGAGCTGTAGCTTCAGTTCCCATTGGCTATACATTCTGACCGCCAGTCTATGGACAGTATACTCTCATAAATCCTTACAGTAAAAAAACACTGAATAAAAGTGAAAAATCGCTGTATGATGTTATCTACAGTGGGACTTTAGTGATGTTTTCCATGTAATTCGCGGGGTGAATATTACCACTTGGGTTCCACGAGATTTTATAGTAACAATTTTGAATTCGCAATGTCGCGATGTCGCTGAGACCGAAGAAATTTAGTATATAAGGCACCGGCGCAGATGAGTTTCTCATATCTACAAGTTTGCTATATATCCCGTGCCTTACATACAAAATAAAATCTTTCACAGATACTCAATAATTCATCCACCGTTGTTCAGTGATTTTTAACTTTCTCACAGTGAATTTTCACAAAAGTAGAGAAAGATAAGGTGAATCGGAACGACTCGAAATATTATTGGAAACTTCATATGTCTCCAACTCACGGTAACTGGCAAGGGCACCAAACGGGAGGGTACAGCCTTCGGTTTCATTATTATTTTCTCTTCGACGGCTCATAAACTGCTGCGACAGTTGGGAAATTTCACAAACAGTAAGTATATATGCACGAAGACGAGCGGCTCGAACGAGTCGTTACAACAAAGCACAGTATAGCGATTGTATAGCTCGGGCTGGTTGATACGACGCCGATCATTAGGCTCGAGGCTTGTGTGTGTATACATTCAGCGGTTGTAATTTTCGATCAACGATGCGTCTCTCCGCGCTCGGTTTGGTTTCTCCATACGGATAATTTTCCGCGAGAGGAGCGAGCCATAGTTGCGGAATACTTGCTCGTCGAGCAGCCGGCCAACCTGGTATTCACATTGGATTCGTATGATTTCACGCGCGCACGAACGCCAACGTGTACGAAAATTTTCCCAAGGCTGGATTTTTAACTCTCGTGTTATGATTCGAGCTTCTATACACAGATAATCGCGGCTGTTTCTCAACGCCCACCGGAAACTGCCAGTTACGATCGGCCGAGCTGGTCCAAATGAATAATCAGTTGAATTACAATGATCGGCTCTTGTAGGTCGTTCTAGATCTTGTAGATTGCGTATCGTATGGAAGATCCGACCTCGTGATAATATTAAATCTTGAATCGAGTGCGTGGAACGCACACACGTATATGCATTCATTTTCCTGAAATTCATTTCTGAATTTTTTCTGAAAACCTACTATTCGTTCAATTATTTCAATTGAAAATACAGATAAAACATTCTCTATTTTGAAGTGTAAGTATCTGCTCTACAAATAGATAGTGTAATATCACCGATGAATCAAATATTCACTGGTATCAAATTATTCCCTATCGTTCCGATGGAAAAAAGGTCGTCACTATAGCCATGCAATCCTGACTAACGAATAGTTATCATTCGACATTGAATAGTTATCTGTAGTTATTTCAAATCGAGAGCGAACGGAAAAAAAATTGACCAAGAAATTTATCCAGCTATCCCGGGTTTTCCACCCCGAGTTTTACCGGCAACCATGCACAACCTGCATGACCATATCGTTTATTCACTTCCACACGGTTGCAGCGAGACAAACTTCGCCTACAAGGATACGAACAATTACGCCAACGCATTCAGTGTTCAATTCGACGAATCACAACGTACGAAAAATATATGAGTACTTCGCCAAAGCGTAATTATAATCGCAGTATACAAGATGTATAGGGTGAAGAGTGTACGACTCACGAGAAGGGGCAGATGATCGAAGGCGTAACAGACGAAGAGCATGGTGTAGATGGTGGGCCAGCCGGTCGACTCGTCCGGGGGCGGGGAGTGCCGGGCGCGCTTGTTGAGGCAGGCCCGGCTGTTGGTGGAGCCGCTGGTGCACGAGCCGCTCGACGGTTCCCAGTGCTGGCTGTGCTGCTGGCACTCGAAGCTGCCCGAGTTCTTCGAGCTCGCCTCCGACAGGTCGGACACGCTCTTCAGCAGCTCGGCCTTGGGCGAGGCACGGCACGTCCCGCCCAGCAGCGCCCCCACCAAGCTGAAATACCCCGCTTTTCAGTTTTTTCTATTTTCTCTTTCGACCCTCGCGGGCCCTGAAGTACAATCGCCGCGGTTTCTTGTAACAACTCTTTGACTTTGAAATGAACATCCATACAGTTGATCAACATCATTTTTAATAAACAGTTATTGAGAAAAAAAGAGAAAAAAAGATATTATCGATTGGAAATCGATTGGATCCACCAAACCAAACTTATCAGTTGTCAAGGATCATTTGGGAATCAGCGGAAACGAATGTTCGCGTGTTCGGATGCGTGCGGTGAAAGTAGTATATTAAATAGGTGAGCCAAGCGTACGTACCTGATGAGCGTAGCGAACGCGAGAACGCTGCGGAGCCCATTGAAGTAGAGGCCGTACTTTGGGGATATGTCGTTGGCGAGGAAGACGCAGCCGTCCGGCTCGAAGTTGAGGACGCCGGTGACGCCGATGCACGCGCTTATCACAGTCAGGCTGAGCAGGTGGTACTTTAGGTGGTGCTTCTTGATGTTGGGGCCCTCGTCCCGGGCCGTCAGAGCCGCGAACACCGCTATCGACGTCAGGCTCAGCTCCTGCAGTATGCTCGATGAGTTTATCACCCACACCAGGCTCGAGCACAACTCTATACGACAGATTCGATTTTTTTCAATTGCGCCTTTTTTTCACGTCGATCGGCTCCAACAACTTGCTTGTGCTGCCGCTGGACAGTTTGATCGCTACCGTTCGAGTATGAATCGCGAGGCTCTTTGTTTTCATAGTAGGCGTAAAGTACATTTTTACGCCCTGTAGGGCCATTTGTATGGTGACCAAAAAGTACGCGCGTTCTATAATCCCAAAGCCAAGACCAAAAGCCTACTTTACGTTTAGTACGACAAAAATGATGTTCGCACAGAGCCCGTAGGATGTAGGCAACTTAGACCCATTGGTGATCGTACGTGACCTTCTATCGGCTCCATCCCATCAGCCTCGGGCCCTAAGTTGCACTTTACACCTTTGATGTATATACCAACTGAATTTCAGGAAGATTCAAGTACTTAAAAACTGAGAATTTTCATTTAGCTATTGAATCATTATTTCATTTCATTTGATTTTGAGAAACGTAGGGTCGACAAGCCTTCAACAATATAAATAAAGAAAGTATATTCAACAGACATGGATCTCGGCGCGACAATCGGTGCCAGTAATAGACTGTCATGCCTTTTTAGTTGGATGAAGGGGGGGGCTATGATAACTCACCGGAAAAGTGGTTGGCGGGCTGGAGGAGGGTGAGGATGGCGTAGAGCAGGAGGCCGAGCTGGTGAAGGAGGCTCTGCGCGAGCACTGCCACCGCGAGGACGTCGACCCGTCGCTTGCTCCTGCCGGGCTGGCTCTGGTAGATCAGCAGCGACCAGGACAACAGCAGGATGCAGATCGGACCGCCCACGCACGTCGCCAGCCACTCGCCCACCTCACTCCTCATACCTGCCCAACACACAAATACAAAATCAATTTCAATTGGACTAGTTTGAAGCGTATAACTACACTAACAGGGACATGAACTGTTGCAGTATGGCGCCAAATGTGTCACGAATGGGGAAGACATTCGGCCGCGACTATGTCACGAGGCCGAGAGGAAATATCGTGTCTCGAGGCGTAACATCTTAGTATTATGTGGAAAAATTGACACTACCCAACACCTCGAGAGAGATTAAACGTATAGCGGCTCTAGACATTTAATTGCCAACAACTCAATCTTCTACGCGCACGTCGCATCTTTAGCATACTTGTTGTTGCAACTGCACTTGCTGCATGGGATGAATATTCTTCGCGATTTCGAGGGATTTCTAACTGCGGACATGTGGGAGGCTTTGAATTTTTAATTAAACTGTCCATTACTCGCTGTTTACTACTAATATGGATACATTCATTGTACAAGACTCGACATTAGGTCAGACCCCATATAATTTTCGCCGAGCCTATTCCAAATATTGAGAAGCAGTCTCAGAAGTAAAGTTTTTACCTAAAGATTCGCTGGAATCATCTACGATGGAAAACAATAATCACTATAATCTACGATTCTTTCCTCGTTCTTTCTGTTGATTAAATAAGCTGGGGCTTAATTATTTGCGAGTTACGTCAAAATCGCACGTACGATTATATGAGAAGTTTATATTTCTCGAGTACAATCAAACCTACGTGATAAGTCACTTTGGTCTAAGCTCGCTGATCATGTTACTCCTGATTATGTTGTTCTGGAAAACTGCTGATCATCAACACCGTTGGGTTTGATGAGGAATGAATAAAATATCAAGCTACGCTGTGTCGCTAATTTCTTACGTATAATAGAACCGACTTATAAATTGAAACAACTCGATTTGTAAACAATACCCGTGAGAAACTTGCAAACTAGTCACTAATGTGAAATCCCGCACGGAGTAATGGGCCGTATCGTCGACGCTCTCAGGAGCCCGAGTTGTTACACCATAATGAAGTGATTGGTGTGTAGCCTTCGATATTCATAGGATCAAACGCGCTTCGTTGCATTTTATAATCGCGCGAAATTAAATTGTTTCAAGAGCAAGCGAAGAAGTTGTACTATACGCCGTCTTGGGAATATAATTATAGGTGTATCGCATATATTGCCTCTAGTGAAATATAACTAGAGAGAGAGAGAGAGAGAGAGAGAGATCCTATATGGGTTAGAAAAAAAACTCACGCCTGCACTCGAGCTGAAGAGAGAAAGAATGATTTGTTGTCGGTGTAATTACAGATTTCTGCATATAGTCGCTCGTCACGCCTCTGTTGCGCTGAATTATCTATCGTCGAGGGAGGGGTCATACGCGAAAAGGGCAACACGAGCTATCGAGAATTAACGATGTCGCCCAAATAACATCGATGATATCGATTGAATCTGCAAAAATAAAATTTTCCGACCGCATATTAACGTTTAACATTGACGATTCGACGTAACGATTGAGACAATAACTGCCGGGATTTAGTGGGCCCAATTGACAATTGCTTATAAGCATAAACTACAATCTATAGACAGATTTGAATAATATACTGAATTATTCAGAGAGATATACACATCGCGGAGATACAAAAACCAGAGATTTTTTAAACCAACTGCATTTTTTTTTATTTTCTTAAATTTAATGACAAATTTATCGCTGTAGTTCGAATATTAGCTCATGACTATCAACTTCCAAGAACGACAATCATTTGCAGAGATTGGTTTTTCTCAATATATTATTCCCGACAGAGAGACATCTACGCTTCGAGTGATCGATGTGTTTAGGAAATTAATAAAAAAATAATGCGGGCTCATAATTATTTATGTACACCTAATAATTTTTCTGAAAAAAGTCATCTTTCTATGTATGTATGTACGTAATTAATGTAGTATAATAAACGATACCAGTCACGAATGTGCGTCTCGCTTGGCTCGGGTGTCGACCTCACGAACAAACCATCTTCTGCATACACGTATTCAACTCTATTCTCTATTTTACATTGCTTGGGCACACGAGTCGTATTTTCAACAATGGGAAAAAATAAATTTTTCAAAAGGATTCAACAAAAGGGCTTGCGCAAGCTATGAAAAGACAAACAATACTGCAGCTCAAATAACACGAATTAAGCATTGAGTCATGGTGGACTCAGGCGTACAAAAAATGAAAATCATCGTCGGGCGTCGCGACGCCGCGGGAAGTGTAAAGTGCGCCTCCGACGCGCGACACCCGTTTCTTTCGTCCGCGCCTCCGCGACGTCTATGACGCGGAAAATGATCGAGCCATTAGCGACCGTTAACATTCCACCGGGTTGGGATGTAGCCTTTGCGGATCGCGACTCTAGTATTCTACCCGCACCGGACAGTTAACGCTCCCGACGCTCGCGGCTGGCACTGTAAAACAACCGGCCACTCGTCGGTCAATTCGAAAGCGCGTATATATATGTACGAGCGGGAGAAAAGAGCGGCTCGTTAAAGCGCGCGCGGGAAAAGCCAAGCGTCGGAGTGCAGTACACTCGTGTGCCGCGCCTCTGGCGAAAAAAGAAAAATTCAAAACCGACTGTTCTCGCGAGCGCGCCAGACGCAATTACACGCTGCACACTTTGTACTGTGTACGACCTCTTACTTAATAGCGCTGGCCCGCATTCGGCGGTTCGACGCGCCCGATTATGAATTTTCACACACACACACACACACACACACACACACCAGCCGCGCGTTACCGCCAATTCTACCGTTGGATTTGGGCAGAGATAATTCGAGCCGAGCTATAGAACGATGGAACGAATGGTGATATCCTCGTAAGTGTATGTGTTTCCACTGTCCCAGGTGTATAGCCAGCGGAAGACGGAGTGAATTTTTATCAGAATAGGAAAAATTTCGACAAGTAAAACAGTAGATCGCGCTTGAGTGGTGCAGGGTTAAATTTGCCTGGGGGGTGGTGAAGGACTCGCGGCTCGCAGTCAGTATGATACACCTGTCTAGAGCCCATCGTAGCTTCGAGTCGTGGCTTCGAGTAGGCTACTTGGGCGCGATTTTTCTCGTTCTCGAATTCACTTTGAAGTAACAATTTTCGCGAGTATTATCCTTGGAGGGGAAAAATTGTCTTTGGAAATCATTCGAACGCGTTGAAGCCTCGGATTTAATTGTCCGTTGAATAGCTCGAGGTGCTCGATCAAATCACTTTGTTAATAAGCTTCGTCGTTATCGACCTATAGAATCATATGAAATAATATGTGAACTTTCATGTGTTCTAAGGTGTGTCGAAGCCGTGGCGGGGAGTTATCGCATTCAATAGCACTGAGGGGCTCGCTGAGTACGCAAGTTTCTAAGCCTCCGAGTGTATTTTCTGTATCGATTATAATTAATAAAGTTCTTGATTTTTCTTAAGCGTGAATCACTAGATACATAATTGAAATTTTATTAATTTTATTCTTTATTTTTTTCATTATTTTTATTATTTGTTCAACCCTAAGTCATTTCCTAGCTAATCTCCAATGTCTTAATTCGTAAATTCACAATCCACAGCTGATAATTCGAGAAGGACGAAATGAAAAGCGAAGAACATAGCTTCCGATATAAATCTCATAATATACTTGATTTCTTTCTCCACCTGCTACGCATGAATTTCCCCGGAAATCGCGTATTCTGCATTGGCAAAAAAAAAGTCACGAGTATACTCTCGGCTGCAAAGAATTTCTCCGCCTCGTCAAGCCACGACACGTCTCGAGCATTATCCCGGAAAATCTTTTCCGTCCTAAGACCCGCGAAACAATTTGAGAATGCCGCAACAGGCTAGGCTCGGCGCATCGAAACCACGCCTGTATATACCATCAAACACAGCATCCTACATCGCGGGAGACGAGAGAAAGAGAGAAAAAGAAGCCACTTGCCGTTGGCGACCTCGTCGCGACGCAATTAGGCGTGCGTTACCTCGAGCTCAATTACAGCTATAGGAGGAAACGAGCGAACGCGCCGCAGATGTGACACGAGCTGTACAACGCGCCGCGACAAATGGGAAGGGACGCGGCTTGTGCGGTGCGCCAGCTGACAGTGTAATCAGTCTGGATTTTTGATTTTACATCGGCTCGTGTTCCATCGCGCCAACGACGTTTTACTCGTGGGGTCGCTGTCACGCAGTCGACGTGAATTACACGGAAGAGGGGAATCTTCGTCGATTTGATTCTATCCAAGCGTAGAAAACAACGAAGATTTTTTTCTTTCTTCTCAATTGCTAAGCAACGAACCCAAATAAAGTTTTGAGTCTTTTTTCTGTGTGTACCAAGGTACACAAAAATATTTTTTATATACATTTGAGGTACGTAGTGGCGTCGTGGCACTAGGCTAATTGAGAGCAAGTTTTTTTGGGAGAGAAAAACGGTGTACACGGTGTCTGCCTTCGTGCACCAACTAGAGGGGAAAAACTACTCCCAATCTACATTAGATATACTTCCGAATATGTCGACTTTATACTGTTTATTGCGAATTCAATTATTTAAAGCGCGTTTAAAGTTTAATTTTAATGTTTTGACCAGTGAAAGGGTCCTCGGAAAATAAGCTGTGAGTTGCCCACAAGCTTACCTCCCCCACTGCCTCCCCGAAATAGTTTTGGATCGTCATTCAGGCCAATAAGAAGAATAAAAAAGAAATTCCTTATAGTATAACGATTCAACGGGAAACGATGAATTACAGAGGAGATCTTATAGGAGAGGCAGATATGCGAATTCATAATAAGGTCAGCTAGAGATCCAGAGCAAATTTCTATGCCGTTTTATAATTCGAAGAAGCGATTCTTCCCGACGATCTAACTCGTTGTTTTCTCCAATAGACGTTAATAATCGTGCATAGCAGGTGCTGTTTATTGGCCTGCCCGTGGTCTCGTTACTTAATTGATTAATAATTTTAATCCCATGAAGGAGAGATATGCGCGACCCCGATAGGCCCTCTTTGATCCGTTCCAACACAAAGTAGCCAATACGTATATAGTGTTGACGAATTATCCACGGCACAGTGGGCACTGAGTACATGTTGAATTTTGGGATACTCACACCGAAATGAAAATCACACCAAGCGGGTGGATGAATTTTCGAGTGGCTGATTCTTCCACTCGCTTACTACGAGATTTGATGGTTCAATTTTTTTACAGTGAATTCACACTAAGTCCTGTCGGAAATTCATATATAAAGTGTTAATACAGGACTTGCGGGAATGGGGAACTATATACAGAGAGAGACAGTTCGGTACTATATTAAATGAAGAAATCTTTATTGAGAATTTACAACTCCTTATAAGGCATCGAGTCCCGTACGCAGTGCTCACTATGCAGACGCTCGACGCCGACTAACTGCTATTCCGTCAACAGTCTCGGTCGCAATTCGAAAACCTAACTCTGGGCGCGACAACAGCGCCCCTTTGTAGCTTCAACCGAGCTGCAGAACCGCAACATGCTCTCCCCCTTTATGTAAATATAATCTAACTCGAACATAACTGTTCGTATGCTAACTGCTTTTCTTTTTATCCTATTTTGGTGCACAAAGTACTGTATTCTTTCACTGTGCCAGAAAGTAGTGCAAGAAAGTATTTTCCAGCACCAGTGCGAGAAAGTGGTGCGAGAAAGTATTTTCCCAGTGCGAGAAATCAAAAATATATGAATGCCCTGCGATATAGATGTAAAATTTATTGTCATCGTATTAAGAAGCCACGTATCATTTTAGATTCTTGGAGATTCTGCCTAACAGAGAGACCAATGCATTCCTATACACCTATATATGTATGTATTATGATATTTCTCTCATTTTAGTTCTAAGACAAAATCCCCACAAAAATTTCTGTCCAATTCGACTCGGTCAAGTTCAAAATTCAGAACTCTGGCAGTCGAAAGGACAAAATTAAGCATCTAGTCAAAGGAGTAGAGGTTAAATCTACAGAGTAATGCTTGGAAACGTGAGGGTCAGATGGCCGGTATATATACACACAGGTGTTCATTTCACTTGCGAGAAAGGAAAATTGACAAATTGCAATGTTTCAGTAGTACTATAAGTTCGCTCTGATGTAAAATGTATTGCTCAAATGTGTTCATTTTTTTGTAGTATCATGTCTATTTTTTTTTTTTTGATGTTGATATTTTTGTTGTTTCAAGTGGGGGGGCTCCGCCCCCCAACCCCCCGGCGGGGGCTTCGCCCCTTGCACCCCCACCGGGGCTGCGCCCCTGGACCCGCTCTTTCCCTTCTCCTACTTGTACTCCTCCGCTTATCGTACCTCCGCTGCACTCAAGCAACAAGGGCATGACGCTATGTACACGTGTCAATCATCCATTACATAGTCAAACTTTTCGCACTTCGATACGAAAAATAGTATACGCAACTCGTGCACACGTATACGTCCAGAACTCGTGTTGTCACCCTCGCTGCGCTCGGGTGCCAATCTCCACTCGTGCTGGATTCACCTACTTTGTGCACTAGTCACGTAATGTACTATTTCGTCATGACACTCGTCGTTTTCAGTCTGATTTCCTTTCAACAATAGTTCACTTTTAATCTTTTTTCGCAAACTATCCCGTTCTACACTATCGGTCTTCGAAATTGCCAATGGATAGATTCTTTGTATAGCTCGTTTAACAATTCCTTTAGCCAGTGTTCTAATGTCGAGGTAAATCTTCAATTTACTACCAATTTGAGAATTACATACAAATGTAATAATTGGGCATTCAATGTCATGATATTTTTCTATCGCCTCTTTCTTACATTCCTCTGAACAGAATAAACTCCAAAAGCAGTTTAGGTAATACTGATACCGGGCACGTAACGCCGATTGGATCGAAAACTTTATGTGTTGCTGAAAGTATTGATCTTTTTGTAATTTGATCCGGAATTTTAACATCCAATACCTCTGGATTGACCGGTAACGTATCTCCTTTCTTATTCCATAAAATTTCCAAAACGAGTGTCGATTCATTTTTTGAACAGTCGCCCGTACTCTCCCAGTCTCGTAGATTGAAACCTCCGAAAGCCATTATTGCTGTTACTTCATTTACCAATTTTTCGAGTTCATCCTTCCGGTTCACGCTGGTCACGCAATTGTCCACGTAAAATGCACCTTTTATTTTTTCTACTGTGTTACGTGTCTATTTTATGCTTTAAAGTAAATGCACGGTGGATTATCAAGGATTATCGAGTGAGCATTCACTGGAATCACAGCGACAGGAGAGGGTATGTATTGATATTCCCATACGTGTACCAGCTCTGCGAGCTATCTATCCTCGTAAGAAAATTGTGCATGAATTATGCGTAGAAAATCAGGCGTCCAAATGGACGGACTGATTAGTCAGGCATAGCTCGTATGGACTTGCAAAGATCGTTAAATTGAAAGATACAATGAAGATAAACATTGAGCACAGTTGATTTTAAATGAAAAAAAAAATCGACTGTTAAGTTCTTAACAATTTGCGAGAAACATTAAGTAATCCGTTAATACATTTTCCATATATTGTCGGTGTACATTTTTCATTACATAAATTATCTAGGTATAATCGATGCAAAGTCGTATATAAATGTCTAAACGTTTACTGGGAATAGACATAAGGCATAGAGAACTCATATCCACATACGAGCTACGCGCCGTGATTACGCCTCTAGATAATCAGTCAATTCATTTCTTCGCATAATTTTCTACCCATGATTCATGCATAACTTTTCTACTCTGCCAAGCCCTTAATTATCCCTTGTATTTTTTCTCCAGTCCACGCGTAACTTTTAAAACAAAAAACATTTTCACTCGTGCCTACAGAGAAACAATAGAGGATACCCCATCTCCACACGTTATATCTCCTTTGTTTCATCGTACGACCCAAAGTGATTTGAAACTCAACCTGAATCTCTCTCCAGCTCATCGACGCGTGTGTCACTATCCCAACCGAATCGTCACTTTTTTCGGATCATCATATTGGATACTTTTGAAACGTACCACAATCAGTTCGCGAGTATTATCTGCGAGTATATGGGAAAAAAGTCGATCAGAGTAGTCGGTGGGATCGGTTGGGTAACTTTCTCGTCGTTTGCATTGAGACGCCAATCTATCGGAGCGTATACGTCGCCTCGTTAGCCTGTGCGCCTCGAGGAGGCGAAGAAATGACTGCCAATCAAGAGAAGCAGGCGGAAAAAAAGAAGAAGAGTCATATATCGTAAGCATTTAGTGCGGAATCCGACGTGACATCTATCGATTGTGGCGTATAGCACACTTTGTATGCGGAGAGGTTTACTCTCCCGATTTTCCCCGGCTTTCGCGCGCGCGATACCTTCCCCACAGGTATTCTCGCCTCTCGTTCGCACTCGACCTTACAAATGGTATTTTCCGATTTCTTCTTTTTGACACGCAAACATCCTCATCCTGTGTTCGTCGATGGACAAAAAGTGAAATCTCAAACGAACCTGATTCTCGGCGGATCCTTTGAAGAACTATCTATCCGATCGTATCGGGATTTTTATCGGGAATAGAAAACTACACGCGAAAAACGTGAAGTAGTCTTTTTGACCCTCTCGTTGGATCTGTTGAATTTCAAATGTACCGCGCAGTGACCCGGCACTCGTTGTATATCCGAGATACATGGCCTACTCGAGTTGAAAAGAGAAAAGGTTGAACAACGAGTGTGCGTGCGCAACAGGATCCATCCCAGCCTGGAATCAATCATCGCTCGGCAAATTGCAAAGCTCGATCCAATCAGCCCCTCTGGCGCGCGCGCACCATTCGATTAGCTTGAATTAGCACTCGGCCGAATTACGTCGTTGTGCGCTTGGACGCCGCGCACCAAATATATGTATATATGTTGGTGGCTACCGAAGCGAATCGTTCGATCGTCGCCAAGATACCGAAGCGCATGCGAAAACGGTAACTCCGATAAGATCGGCCGCTCATATGTATATTCACACACACACACACACACACACACACACGTATGTGTATCGACTCGCGGTGCGTGAGTGTACTTTGCACGGCACATTTACCTACATTTCACGCGAGAAGCGCGCTTCTCTTTCTCCTTTTCTATTTTTTTTTCGGCAAAATCGCCGCGCTCAAGCGTCCGCGCGTCCCGGAAGGAATGCGCGCGTATTCCGTACCGAGAGTTTCTCCCGTTGCATCCTGACGATTCCGTGTAATTGTCGATTCTCGATAAATGCATTTTCATTTTTAAATGTCCTCCGATTGTGTGTCGATGCTGCTGTTTAGATTTGAAATAGTAAAAAATCTACTATTCTGTCATAAATCAGTTATGCAATTTATACTATTTCAAATTCAGAGAGTGAATAATAGCATCTTGTGGATAAAAAAGAGCAAACAAGTAGACTATCACGATTCACCAGTCAATACATCCCTGTGCTTCGAAGATTTTCTTCGAAATCTCGTGTCACTATCGTACGGTTCAACCATCAACTTGTACGTTCCAAGCACTGATATGAATTTTTGAAAATTGAATGGCGTACGCGATGGACATGGACACGCTTTTTTTCCGCTCGGCGATTATTGCCGATAAACACGAGAGAAATCCATATCGAAGCGGCGCGCGTTGGAGTCCTCGGGATTAATTAAATAGTATGTAGGTGAAAACGCGCTCGTATAATTAATTCAAAAACTCTCACATAATAGATTCTAACTCTCTTTCAACACGTTTCCATGTATATATAAGCGTCGAAAGTTGCGAAGACACGTGTATTATTTTACTTATTACAGAGCCGCGTATTTGTTTTGCCTCATGAATTGCTAATCAACGTTTTCGTTTTCTTTCTCGGCTCCAATTAATCCAATAATGCATCTCGCCATGCCGTCCGAGCACAGACGCCGTGGCGTTCGACCACACGTTTGATCACTATATTTCAACGCTCTTCAATCATCGACGAGATTTTCGATCGTCCTTTTTATATCTAACCAATTCCTCCATACGTGTGTCCAATGCAAAGTGAGTGCAAGCTATAAAATATGTAGATCGTACGATGGAAGGTACGATTATTCAGTTATTATCAGACCTTTGGATTCATATTCAAGTATATGACTTTTCCAATACGGTTATCGAATACCATACTGTATTAAATTGTGGATCATAGATAGTGAGTTTTCGATTTTCACAAGATACTCGCAATAGTTTCACGCGTTTACAGTATATATTCATCGATTCTACGTTTCATATTCTTAACAAGTAACCAATCATGATTTTGCCGATTGGTTGAATTATGACCTCCGGAAACTGATTTTCCTTTTTTTGGGTAGCAAAAGCAAAATCCGGGGGAAAAAGTTAATTTATTATTATGTTTCTGAAAGGTTTCGATCGAGCGAGCCTTGAAGACGACGCTCGCGGAATTACGAAATCCAATTTAATCATAGCGTAATTCGCGAAAAGTAGGGTGGCTGCAGCAATTAAATTACCTCACTCAGAAACGACACGCGAAAGATCGTCTCGAATCGAACGTGTACCCGACTGGTAGCTGTATCGGTGTAAAAAAAGCTCGACGAGTTCAAGCGAGAATCATAAGTATATGTACGCTTACGTTTCGCTCACGTATTTCTCGCGGAGCGTCGAGGGCGCAGAAAAGCCATAGGATGACGTAAACGAGGCCCGCGGCACGAGCATACCGTCACGCGATTTCCCAGGCAACGTCTCGCCGGTGTACACAATACGTACACGCCGGTGGCATCGCGGCGCAGCCCATTTTTCCTCGCGACTATATACATGTATATATTCGCGAGCTCTCGAGAGAGCGGCCGCGAGCCACGCCGCGCTTCTTCTGCGTCTCCGCCCGCGTGCCACCGGTACACGCGGCGGCAGCGGCGGCGAACGGAGAAAAATTCCTCGGCTCTCACGGTTCGGTTCCCCGTTGGGCGTGAGCTATCTCGTTTAAATACTTCTGCTGCTGCTGCTGTCGCACCAGAGGTCAGACGTTACACTAATATGCCAATTCTTCGATGCTTTTCGCGTTTTGTATATCCCGCGAGATCTGGTTTGACGATCGGTGGGAGAGAATCATCAAGTTAGCTCGCGGCTCCATCTCTGACCAAGTAATTCCATTATCCACGAGATTACTTTCACCCGTCAAAACTCGTATTGTGCGCATCTGATATAACTGCAACAACGAGCCGAGAGTTTTCACTCTGGTCCCCCGCCCCCCGGAGTAGAAAATACGTATGATTGACGTCCAATTTATCTTCGCTAAATCAGAATCAAGTGCTTTTTTTGCACGCGTCTCTCACTCTAAATCTAAAATTGTAGAAATATACTGTTTATAAGATAGAAATTGCATAATTTGATAGAAATAGTAAATATTTAACTGGAAAATTAGTAATATTTGACAAATTTTCAGTAAAATGTTACTAATTCTATTGTTTACTATTTTACTAATTATGCAATTTCTATATTATTTCGATCTTAGAGGGTACCAGGAGCCGTCGCTTGCCATTTAGCTCGCCAATTCCAGAGAAACTTTCAGAGGTAGTCTTTTGGTTCCCCCAAACAGCTGTGACATTCGTCAGCTATTGTTTTGATTTTTTGGAGATATTGACCGATCATTGCTAATTTTATGCGCATGCAATTTATATTTATACAAATTAAACATTTCACGTATATATAAATGCATTCTTTGTTTGAAAATATGCTAATAATACCACGTTAGCTGACGCACGACTGTATATACGTACTGCCTATATTTTGGCAACAACTAACCACCTGCAAAAGTTTGAGCAGAATCGGTTTGTTTGTTCTCCCTTAAAATACACGTAATTTTAACTCGAAAATAAAGCCATAGCGAGGAGCAGCAACAAAAGAGACGTAGATTTAAATTTATTCGAAGAGTCGAGGTGAGCTCGTGACTGGTACTGTGTGCTCAATTGATAAAGTCGATCGACTCGAGTGTCTAAGGGTCCGGAGCGCGAATCTCAGCTGTGTGGCCTCCTTTGATTTTCCAGTTCATCGGGTTGCAAGACGCTCGCTCGGGACAATTCCCAAGTGGCCTTGATATGCAAACACGCAGAGGAGGAGGAGGAGGAGGAGGAAGGGAGGCTCGATATTTTGTTTTCACTCCAATAAATTCAGGTGCGCGCGCGGGGTTTCATCTGTGACGCGAGCTCGCCAGCCAACGATATATAAAGTGGAGCAGAGAGAGAGAGAGACGGGCTTTGGATCGCGTGTCACTAATAGCCAGTGCAGGTGAAATTGGCGCTTCTCTAACTCGCGTCGTTTAGCTTAGACGCGAGATATCGCGGCGAGATATACCAGCGAGCTCGTGTGCCCCTTTGGCTTATTTGCTTGTACGCGAGATTCCGATTCCCCCCGAGCGTTTGGATATACCGAGACACTGTACACCTCGATACACAAGACGAATATACACGGAGTGATTTTCGCCTGCTAGCTTCTTTTTTCCCTCGACGTACAATCGATCGTCCGATTGTGTGTGCATCCTTCGAACCACGCCGAGATTGAGCAATCGACGAAACGACGTTACGCTTGAATAATAAATCCCCCCGGGCTGTAGGTGTGGGCCCCTCCGAAACAACAGCAATGCAAATGTTGAAAATGTATACAATCGTATCGCGAGGGGAAAAATGATCGATCCGTCTAACGAGCTCGCCGAGAGCGCGTGTTCGAGCCGAGCCCCAATCGAAAATCGGTAAGATTTCAAACACCCCGGTGGATCCCCTCGGTAAATCGCGTGCCCATGCGAGGAGCGTCCCACAGGCTCGAGAGACAATGCGCTACACGCGCAGAACAAAAGGAGCGACGAGTCGCGCGATGTATAAATCAATTCGAGCGAGACAAAGGAGCTGCGCCGGGGTAAAAGTAGCAAAATGACGAAACGAATTCCCCGCGCTACGGTCGCGTGACATTTTCCGAGCGTGTCTGTATACAAAACACACACTTGGGGGCGCGAGGATGCGCGAAATTTCTCGGGTCGAGGAGGAGTTTCTAAGCGAGCACGCGACTTTTCCGTGGCGTTGTATACGTGTGGCGCCGGCGATGAATTTTTCCCGAGAAACTCCAGAGTGGCACGCGGGATTCCTCGGTGAAGCGGCGAAATCCGACCCGGCTGTATCCCAGAGACGATTCTGTCATTTGTTCTCGCGGTTGGAACACGACAGTTGGCGGATTATCGGTTTCGCGAGTTTGTTTCTTCTAACCAGGGTTCCTGTGCTATCGAGGGAAATGAAAAATTAGGCTTTAACGAAGTGTATAGGCCGGTAGGCATCGCGCCTCTGTCAACAGTTCAACTCATACAATCAAATTTTGAGGATTTGCGTATTGGTGTGAATATCTATGTAAATATGAATAAAGAAACTTATAAAAACCGCATTCTAATGCAACGATATTTTCATCCAATATCCATATCTGTTTCGAACCTTTCAATATGTGTTAAATAACATGTCGGTTGCTTTAACTAAAAAGTCGACTAGATATATTAATATCTCAATGAAGATCTTACGTCCGAGTTCTTATTAACACGAATCTTTTCAGACTGATTTTCAATCTTAGCGTAGCCTTATTTCCAAAAGTATCATCCCTGTTATAATATAATAATCTGTAATGGAATTCGTGTCGATATTTTTTTGAATTCTAAATCACGAATGAAATCCAAATAATATGCACATAACCGAGGTACCTCTCACAGTTCGGTACTCCCTCAGAACTTTGAAGGTAATCCCTGGAACTGAACAGTTTTTTAATCCGAGGAATCGTCAAGGTCAGTGAATTACACAAATCGATGAGATCGCCTCAACTGTAAAATTCGCCAAACAATCCTACCACCCACATCGAAACATCGAGAGAGTCTCCCGAAGTCCCGTCCCACCCGACTCGTCTTTTTCTACTTAATCGATCCACCTAGAATTTCGTAGCCGCTCGCGCGCGCGTCCGAAAGAAGACTAAATAGGAAAAAAAAAGATTAATCCCACACGACGAACGGTACATCCATATACCCGATCTTCTTCTATCGCCAATACAGCGTGGTGAGGCTTAATAATAATAAACAAGTCGGGGCGGTGGTAATTATCAAAAGATTTCACAGTTACGCGTGCGCGCGCGCGAGGAACCGATAGGCCGATATGCAAACGCGGCCGTATGCAAATTGACGAATGGGCCGCCGCTGCTCGGCTGTATCGGCATCGATTCGGCCAGATCGAGTCTAGCCGTTATAATCTTCATAACTGTGCATAAAACGAGAGACGCGCGCGCGTGCTACAGATTTTTATTGCCGTGTGTGTGTACTGTCCGCAATCCGTCCCGCTTTGATTTTGCGGCTGTATAATATATACTCGACGGTTAATCAACCGACGGGCGATTGGGGATTTTTATCCGGCAGCTTTTGACGAACGCTGCCGCGTCGTTGCGGAGGCCGTAATTGCAAACGCGTCTCGCGCGTAACGTCGATTTGCAAATCGTAAATATCCCGGCGACTGTGTTACGCGCGATCCTCCTACGGTACGCACATATGCGTGCCCCAACGGTTTTATAGTGGCGTAAGATTTTGTTTACAGCAGCCATCCCCGTTTCAGCTGTTGGATACAATGAGGCACGGATGCAGCGTATAGCCGCGTGTCTCCTAAATCCATCAAGCGAATCAACGACGTTTACGATTGCTCGAGTACGCGCGCCAATGAGAAACGACGCGCGCGTTTATGATCCGACGTTATTTCATAAATCCGCCCGTGTGTTCGTTTCCGACCCTTCTTGCGTTGCTGAAAAACTCAATTGCGCAATCGCCTCTCTCGTCGCGCTGGTTTTGCGCTGAGTAACGTACTCGCGAGAGGTCGATATTGGAAATTCCGAAAAAAAATCATTTTGGTCGTTAAACAAATGCGTGTCTCTCGGGAACGAGGGGAAAGTAAGGGCGACGCGACGACGAGACGATAAATCCACAAGTCGATTTTGTAAAAGGCCAAACATTCCCGCGTGTGTGCGGATGGCCGCGTGGTGTCCACTCCCACACAACCGATCCCGATCGATGGGATCCCGCCGGCCGGTGTCCCCCTTTCGGCCTCTCACGCGCCACATACGCTCCAACGCCATATCGTATTTTTTTCTCCTTTGGCGCACCTGCCCACTCGTATGTGTATCTGCATGGGACGAGACGAGCCGGCTCCCTAATTCGATCGATCAACGGCATATTGCGTTTTTTCTCTTCTATTTTGATGGCAGCGCTAAGTTCCGACTTTGATGGATCTTCTCGGATCAAACGGGGTTCGATTACGCTGAGAAAAATCGTCTGTAACGTAAATGTCGGTAGAATACGGTTGTTTTGATTTTTTTGAGACATAATAATTTTAATGTAACTGATGTAGTCAAATCCACTATACTCCTCAACTATATACTTATTTACCGTAGATAATTAGTTAAATTAACTACATTTATATAGTATGTTGGATTATAGTCTCTCAATTGGTTAGGAGGAGAAAATTCTTCACACCATACTGCCCACGATTCCAATGACATGCTAATTTTCGGTGAGATTACTAAATTCATAAGACTATTTCAACCGCAAAATGTCGAATACGAGTAAGTCATCACGATTACATCTTGATTTTTATCTGCGTAAACATTAATATTACATTTTTTAAAAGCTAAGACTAAATACACGGTGTACAAATATTACCCTGAAAAATCTTATTTCATTTTCCTAGTTACTACATTTTACACTTAATCGGAAATTTCAACATATAATGCCTTGTTTTGATCATTAAAAGTGAAAAAAGAACATGATTTGTATACAAGATAATTAAACTTTATTAGTTTCTAGGCTATGATTTTTAAGATTGATTCATCAAAGTAGCGCTCGTTGTTTATTTTTTGGAACATTCAATACATTAAAAGCTTCACGGTTTCAGCTCGAAATTCACGGTATTGCGCACTAAAAAGTAAACGTGAGAAACAGAACAGTAAATTATGCAAAACAAAACAGTATATTATGCAACTAGTGCGTAAACATTTAAAAACACATGGGCGCGTCGACGATTGGCCGGCGAAATATGCTTTTTGCTTTCTTAAAGAGAAAGCTTTGTAATGGGGCAAAAATCGACCCACCGAATCAGACCTCGGGACCTCGATTTTCGTGATCTACGGGTCGAAAAACATGGAAATCCAAAAGTGTCTGTATGTATGTATGTGTGTGTGTGTGTGTGTGTGTGTGTGTGTGTGTGTGTGTGTGTGCGTCCCGTTTTTTTTTCGTCCACGATAACTCTCGAAGGAATGGTCCGATCGTCCTGAAATTTTGCACACAGGTTAATCGCGGCAAAATCTCGGGCGAGTTCAATTTTCAGCGAAATCCGTTGTTTATTTCCTTAGCAACCGTTGTTAAGGTGTCTATTTTTTCGTTTCTTTCGTCCACGATAACTCCCGAAGGAATGATCCGATCGTCTTGAAATTTTGCACACCGGTTAGTTGTGACAAGATCTAGTCCGAGTTAAATTTTCAGCAAAATCCGTTGGTTATTTCCCTAGCAACCGTTCCTAACGTGTTTTCTCACAAATCCTTATGAGTGCTCATTGGGGCAAGCCGGAAAATCAGTTTTAAGTCACACTCGATGGCCAAGGACACTGAATTGTTGTATTTGCTCCATAGCAACGGTTGTTTACCTCCCTAGCAACAGTTACGAAGGTTGGAAATCATTAATTTATGACCCATTTCCATCATTTTCGACGGCAAAGGACACAAAATCTTCCCAATTAGCTCCTTAGCAACCGTTGTTTACCGCCCTAGCAACCGTTGCTAAGGGAACGAAAAATTCATGTAAGTTTCGTTTCCAGTATTTTCAACGTGCTATAGATAAAATTGGGAAAATTTGGTGTCTTTTGCCCTCGAAAATGATCAAAATGAGTCTTCAAGTGTGCTAAATACGGACCGGATCGATTTTGACCACCTTTAAACCGTATGACAGTCACAAGATGAATTGATCGAAAAATTATGCAGGTCCAAATATCTCGCATCGTGTAGAACCTAGAACCGTTTGCTTTGTTGCATTTGATCAAATAATAAGAGAGCCCGGGCAGACATCAACAGTCGCGACAAAGTTTGGTCAATTGAAAAAGAACGACACTTTACACAGTCACAAAATACGAATTGAACTAATTAAAAAATTTTTTTGTAATCTTTGAAAAATAAATGATAGTATCTACGCTAGTGGAATGGTGAAAATACAGGTTTGAGACGCGTTTGTGGGTGATGTTGAAGCCTCTTTGAGAAAGCATACTGCTAAGGCACTTGGCAGCGGTTTTGAAAAATGCCCTAGTGCGTGAAATGCCGTTTCACGCATCGAAAAACATAAAAAATAGTAAAGCCAAAAATATATTGTTGGAACTATCATTATATGCATCTTCAGAATTACCATATTTTTTCATTCGAGTCCGTATTAATGAAACTAAAATAGTTGGTTCATCGGTATATTTGTCTCAGCGTACTCGAACGTCATGACTCGTGATACGCGATGGTGAAATTCCGTAGCGCGCGTAAACTACGAGTTTAGAGTGTACAGCTATCTCAATTTCAGTTCCGAAACTTACATGTGGATCAAATAAAAGGCAACGCCAACGATACGGTAAAAAAAGAAAACAAGAAGTCGAACGCGTGGTAAGTTTTTAGTTCATCCGAGCTCGGCCCTTCGTGCCCTCGAGAATACTCTGTATACATTTTTTCTTGTAATCAGCTAATTTCCCCGGATGATTGACCGCGAGCTGTGCTCTCGCCGGGCCGCGTGTACGAAGATTCGATTCGAATCTAAAATGCCCATTGAAATTCCCGGCGACGTACTATCGCTCGCGGTATACATTCGGCCTTGTTATACCATGTATGTTTCTCGGTAACGCAAACTCTCGGAGTCGGAGAAACGCAATAAGCCCGCAGTGGCTGGCTCGGGCGTGTGTACCCGCAAATTTACGCTGTTGGAACGAGCGCGAGGTTCGGGCGGGGAGAGGAAGAAAAAAAAACGACGGAGTAACGGCGCGTTAAGCAGCGTAAAATACGTGTGTATATGCATGCGCATATGTAAATATAGCTTCGTTGCAGTGCGATTGTTGCACACGAGCGACATTATGACGAGGCGAATACTCGAGCCACGCGATATTCCCGGATACGAAGTGAGCTTCTCGTCCGTATACGGACACGCCGGTCTATTGTCTTTTGGCGCGATGTGTGTGTACTCTGAATCCACTCCAAGGTCGAATCGTGGAGTTTTGATATTGCGCGCGACGGTTAATCTGTGCAGCTTCCCGCGTAAAAATATAAATGCAATGAATTTATGATTTTTATGATTTTTTGTATTATTTTGGTGCGAATAGCCCCTTGGAGTATTTGGTTATGGACAATACTTCCAGCTTCATTCGCTCGATTGAAAACAAGGGATATTCAGTCTAGAATTTGACAAAAAATTCAAACAAACCACAAAAAAATGAAATGAAATCACCAGTGAAGCCCCTCTGAAGTTTCCAACATTTTTCGCGTTCGTGAAATTATATTTTCTCAAACATTACCAAGACATGGGAATATTTTATACGAAACGAAGAAATAAATTTTATTTAATTCATCAACATTTTTTATCTTGATTTTTTTCTAATTAATATCAATGAACATAATGTTATTTAGTGAACATCTCATATACCACACCTACACTCTCGCACAAAATTGTCTTCTCGTTCGCGGAGGAATCGGCTGCCCCGTCTAGAATATTACGCTGCTTTCGAACGGGAATATATTCCCCGATCGAAGAAGAAAAGTCTTGTGTTCGAGAGCAGTGGCAATTGAGGATACCGCGAGATGTACGCGATTCCCCTGGGAACGAGAGGATGTTTCGGTGAGTGTGCAGCCGCGATCGGTACATATACATGTACATATAATATCCGTATATATACCTTCACGAAGCGCGTACCGCACCAATTTTCCATATTGTAATTCGCGGAAGATTTGGAATAATCGGTACGGAAACAATGCCTCGCTTTCCAATATATATACATACGCGGCGTTTTTCCCGAAGCGAGAAAGCTGCCCCGGTGGAAAGTCGAATGCTCGAACGCGCGCGAGCGAGGAACAAATCAATTTTCCCCGCATCCGAAATTCCTCGGTATACACACGTGATTCTACAGTGCTTGGGGATGTATATAGAGGCAAAATTTTCGTTACAAACCGACGCGACGTATGTATAACGAGCGCACACGTGGAATCGATCATGGGGGGATGTGGGTCACCCACGGCAGACCTGGACGGCTATGATAATCGATGAAAAAGGAGAGAAACGGATGATCCAGTTTTGCGCTTTTCCGCTTTTCGAAACTCGCCAACGGGTTATATTACTCGCGGGGCCCCCCGAGAGAGCCCAGGAATGCGCGCGAGCTCGTGAAAGTATGTATATATCGTATATACGTGTATGTATATACGTATATATCGTACGGCTTAACGATCGGCGCTCCGGTTTTCAGCGAACGCCGCGGCTGCTGCTACTTTGGCATCTGACAGAGCCGCGGCGTATATGTATATGCAGCCAACAGGTTTGCTTGTAAAGATACCGATGCAGCGTTGAATAAGCTTTATGCAATTCCGCGTGGGGTTGATCGGCGGCTCCTTCGATCGATATTATATAGCTATACACGAGCTCGTGAGTAGCTGTTCCGTGGATATGCATATGGGGTTTTATTAATAAAACGGAGGCTGGCCAATCCGCGGTCGGTTAGTTCGCGACGCCGCCAAGCCGATTCGTACGGTCGTATTATTCATAATGTACTGTTTCTAAACTCGGATCTCGGAGCAGTTGGGGAACTTATACTAGTCGGTAATGAATATATATCTTCTGTTCATTTGTGAAAATCGCATCACTGATATGCAGTGGATATTAGTGAATGTGGTGATTTTAAAATTTTCCAAATAGTAAGGCTTATTCAAATCGTGAATAATATGACGTACGAATTAGCAGTTTTGGCTTTTCCAGTGAAATCTTTCTATTTGTGAATAGAAAAAAAGTTGACTGTTCAGAATAGCAAATACTTTCGTAATTTTTGAGTAAATATTCATCGTTCGCAAACAATTATCGCTAAAAAATAGAAGTCTTTGGCTAATTTCAATTTAAATATCACGGGGAGGCGAACAAGTTAAAAATTCACGTTGGAGCGCGTGGGAATAATGTTTCACCGAACGCTGTGCCGAATAACGACAGCCAATTCGCACAATCAGTACACAGCGGCTTCAGTATCGTCCCGCGGCTTTGACACTTCGAGCCACATAGCTCGGGGGTACACCTTGACATGCAATCCTCTCCATTCAATTGTCGAGTCAATTCGAGCAGACACACAAAGGAGCTTCAATCTTAGCGGGGAATCCGTCACGACTAATTACCGAAAGGCCGACGCGCGCTTGTGTTTGTTGTTGGTAAAGCTTTCTCCACTCGGCTCGACTGACTCGCACTGCCTCTGCAGCTTTGATTTTTCAATTTTTCGGTTACGCGTAGTCGCGAGGACGACATATAGAACCCGGTGGAATTCCAACCTTTAGTTTTCTCAGAACAGTAGTGTTGTATATTCTGATTTGTCCCGTTTAGTTATATTCTTGAAAAATACGCTTGAAATCGCTCGAAAGGAACTTTCATAGACTAACTTCATTCCATATCTACGTATTTTACATACATATCGGGAGAAAAATTACTGCTTTTCAAATGTACGCATGCTTTGATAAAGCTCAAGGACTATACGTTGGGATAAACATGTGAAAAGAAACATAATAAATTACGAAAGATCGTATGGAAACTGCTATGACAGTTTTTCAATTCAATGTTCATACTTGGACGTGAATTCGAGATTAAAGTCTCTTTAGAATTTTGACAAGACAAACAGACAGACGTTAGATGTTAGATACTCATTGTTAACGACGAAACTATGAATTTTTACTGTGTTTCACAGATACTTGTGATTTTCTCTTGAGAACTAGCCACTTAAATCCCGTTGATGAGTATTAATTCAGGTCAACTGGCTTAACGTCGGCTTCGAGTTACGTCAAGGTATCCCGGCGATTGTATAATACGTGATTACAATTAAAAACTCGCTGTTTAATGTCTATGGACAGCCTGAAAAAGGTATATAAATCACGATGTTCCCCCTCTTTCATTGAACAACTTGTCATCGAGGCTAATTATAATAAAAAAAGCCAGGCGGTAATTAAATAATGAATGGAAATTCGACTAATTATATAAAGTCAACTGTTGCTCTCGTAAAATCTCGGCGTATAACCACACGTGATTGATGGATAGTCGAAAGGAAAATACCCGGGTAGAAGCATATTTCGACACGTAGTATTCCAATGAACCCGCCCAAAAAGTAATTTCACTCTTGGCAGCACACAATGCGAGAGAAATAGACAGAGAGAGGGAGAGAGAGAGAGAGAGAGAGAGAGAGAGAGAGAGAGAGAGAGAGAGAGAGAGAGAGACGCGTCGTTTGTATTGTTGATGTGTGTAGGAGCAGTCGAAAATCCGTTTGGAAACGTGCAATCATAGTTTTCGATTTCGACACCATGTGCCGTCACTTGGAAAATTGACGCGGCGTTCTCGCCTCTGTATATACAGTCCCCCCCCCCTTCCCACGACGGATCATATCTCGAGGATCGCTCGTGGGTCGTGCTCAAGTTAACCTCAACTAACGCCGAGAAAACTATATTATCCCCCTCTCCCTTTCTTTCTCTCTCTCTCTCTCCCTCTTGGTATACACGTATCTATCCGAGATCGAATCGCATTGTGAAATCGACTTATCGGCAAACTTGAAAATTCCAAACTGACGGGTGAATGAAGGAGGGGGTTTTTCAGGTACGCTATAGACGTGAAATGCCTGTGTGCTATAATATGAATATACATTGCTTATACGAGATTCAATACAACTATACACCCGGAGAAATAGTCATATAGTGAATCGCACTGTACATTTTGTTTCACTTCACGTGTCTGTTATGGTTGATTTTGATTTAAAAAAATATTGAAACGTTGAATGAGAAAGACGATAGTTGTTACAATAAGTTTAGTGATGTTTAATATAGTTTTAGTTTATATTCATATACTTTTACTGCTCGATACTGTGCGAGTCGACTTTTGAAAATCAACGCGTTTAAACACGGCTTTTAATATTGTGACTATTACGATATATTCTTTTAATGCTCTGAATTCGAGTCAGATTTACTGAAAATATAGTTGAAATGAGAATAATCACATATTCGAGAATAATAACATTTTATCTCACTTTAGCCGAATATTTACGTTACAATAAAATTATCCTTCCTACTATTTTTACCATACCGTACGGTACAGTAAACTCGAGCGAAGCGTTTCTTTTTTTGTGAGTGTGCGCGCCGTTACTGCGCGCTGCTGGCAAACTATATACGCCGATCCTCGCTGGCTGTGCGCTAAGGAGAGACGACGAGCTCGTTGCACCAGAGGCTTCGTAGTGTAACTAGACCAGTTCGCGTAGTGACCTTTGGCCAACCAAGTTCGTCCGGCATTGTAATTGCGCGCGAGCGATCTCTCCTATTGTGGCGCGCTCGAGCTCGCTCGCGGCCACTTGAGAAATAATGAATGGAAGGAGAAAAAAACGCGACCGTGTGAAAATTCACCGAGAGAATTTCCGCGATTGTTAACCGACTCGCGCGTCCGCCTCTCTATACACTGTATATACGAGCTGTTCCAGGTTCATTCGGCAAAGGATTTTCGGCTCATTTTTGCTTTCGATCGAAATCTCACCTGACCTTACGCGCTGGTGAGAATCCCGAAGCGGATTCAAGTTCGGCGACTGTTCGCGTGAGCAGATGAGTATACGAGGGCAAGGATTCCTTGTTGAGGCTACAGAAACAAAGGACGCCCAATCGTCGCATTCGCCGTGTAAGCAGTATATAATGCTTCGAGTAGTATCCAGGCAATTGTGTTATACGATGTGAAATGTCGCGATTTCAAATGGGTTGTTTGTTTGCGTTGCTACTCAACTCGAGAAAATTTGAGCAGATTTCACTGAAATTGAGTTTCAATATGTAATCGTTTTCGCAGTGTAATAATCGAATAGTCACTCCCAAGGGTAATTAGACTGACGTACGTATACCTATCAACAGTTTTTTTATACTTGCGATAAGCAAATCCTCATAGGCATGGTTCTTTCATCATTGAATAAATCAATAATTTGCTTACGAGAAGTTAGGACGTATGCTAGTTATTAGTATATATGCTATAGCGTATTGTGGATGCTAAGGATATCGCAACGAGTTCAAGTATTATATGAAAAAAACCCACTTTTACGGCTTGTAACTTTTTGAATGAAACTTTTCAACAAAAATAAAGAAACGCCATGTTCTGAATCGAACGCGCTCGATAAAAGTTGGGCTCTTCCAAAATGCATGAAAGATCCGATTAATCACGGAAGAGCCCCGCGATTGGAAGAAGCTCCTCTAAAAATTATGAAAAAGTCGCGAAGTAACTTTAACTTCCATCTGCTAATCTTCGGCAGAAGAGATAAAAAGTGTTCGGGGATTTGGTTTGTCGAAAATCACACAGTCTAGACGCGCACGGGAAAGATGAGTTGGGCGCCATGTATGTATGCGGAGGTCTCTCCTAATCCGGCAACGTGGAAGCTGTAAGAAACCGGCGGCTGTGGCGGCCGTGCGAAACAGCCGGGATTATTAACGAGGCTCCATATGAATTGGCGCTTTGTTGCGCGGGCCGATGAGCACAAAGGAATTTAATGAATCGCGCTCGCAAGCACGGGAGACATCGTTATATTCGCGCGCGCGCGCGATCCTGTTATTAATGCAACGGTCTCGCGATTACAAGCGCGAGCCGGGCCTTATTCTCCTTTCTTCTCGCGATTTCGAGGGAACGTTAAGGTTTCTGGATCCCTCAGGTGCGGCGTACCGCTCGTGTTTATCGCATTCGCTGCGCGAATTTCATGTGCCCTGCAAAAACGATTTTTCCAGTCAAGTGCGAAGTTTGAGTTGAGGATGCAATGAATTCATAGTATGGCCGAAGTACTCGAATTAAGATTCGTCGCATTTTGTCGCGCATTAAATCAAGTATTTATCGTACTAAATTTAAGGAAGACTCGAGTACGCAAATCAAGAATCGTCATTTCCTTATTCGGATTATTTTTTGTATCTAATACTATCCGGTGAAAATAATAGCGGCAACTGGTGCGTCATTAAGTGGCAGAATTCGGCTTTTGTTTTACGTTACTCAAGTACAATATATATAAAGTACTGCAAAATTCTTAAATTATCGTTTCCCGCATGTAGTCGACGATTCAATACATCACAATTAGCTCGGGCTCCCGGTTAGTGTATATGTGATTGGTCATTTTATTGTTAGATGAACTTGTTCGCTTTATCGGTGAATATTTGTACACGTGAAAAATAGAGTTGTTTCTGTCTTTGAGAATCACGAGACCATTGAAATATCGAACCTAATGCGTGTGGGATTAGAAACTCTCTTGTGGGCTGGCTTGGTGTTAAGAGCTTGATTAATGAAATGCGTTTGAACTCGGGCTAGAGCCATAAAAATGAACAGAGATAACGCGCGATACACCATTTGGAATCTGAATTTATTAATCTCGTGTTTCTAATGGCAGCTCGGCTTTCTGCTTTGCATAATCTCGTCGGTAATTAGAAGCGAGATTTGAATGCTCAATTTCATATATCTCAACGGATCCAGGATAGTGGATGAATTCATTTAAAATATTTATCAAGTCATTACGTAAATATCCGCGAGTTTTTGCTTTCGACGGAGCGCACTATTTACAAATGATTGTATAAAGTAGCGCTTACAGTCATGCGGAACTTTCAACTTTTTCATTTGTTCACTGGTATTTTTAAAAACTGGTCCGACCAGTAGCAAGAATCCCGCTAATTTACCGCCTCGTCATTCGCGTGTCAAATATTGACACGTCCAAAGGACTTTCAACTCGTGCGGAATCCGTTACTATCATCTTTCAGCGTTTTCTCTGATAATATTGAATATTAAAAATCACCATATGCAAAGTTATGAACATCGCATTTTTCCGATTTAATTTTGGCCATATCTTGCGTTGGGATTTCATCCAGAACATTTATTTCCCCGTATCATAACAGCGCACACTAGTGTGCGCTTCATTCCAATAACCATAAAATGTAATTACACACAGGTCGAAAGTTTATGGTTAACGCGGTAACTAGTTTCGATATTTCGATCGCGGCCCTCGAGGATGTCGAATGCGCATTGTCAGCGGCTACAGGTTGGCCAGTCGCGTCGAGAATTGAAAAATAAATCATCTCAAAGTCCGAATACAGCTCCTGTCAATTCTTATGTACGGCACACAATTAATACCATTATATCACCCGAAAAGAGAAGGCAATCCAAGCCGCGTGTCCCGCTCGTTAACAGCTCGACGGTATCAACGCAGTGTTACGAGCGCACTGGGCGAGAGAATAAAAAAAAACACCAGCGAAGAAATCGTGGAAGAAAAAGGACAACCGGTATACATACACACACACGCAAAAAGTACCTGCTCAACGAGAACCGCACGATCCTTAGTACACGGGCGAACAGGAGGAAAAAAAGCAGCTCGTCGCTGGCGCAGCGCCGGGAGGATCGATCGGTCATTGCACAATGTACCGGTAGCCCAAAGGCTCGCGGGTCACTGACCACGTCACAGCGCGCGCAACCGCGAATCGGTATGTATACGCGCACACACGGGAAGAGTTGTTCTCTCCGACGTTTCGCGGGACGATTTCTCCTCGCGAGCGCATCTAGGCTAATCCGCCGCGCGAAAACGCCTCATTTCCATGCGGATCCCCCGCGCGGCCTCGTTCCTTTTCGGCGCGCCTCGCACAGCTCCATCGGACGGCCGTTCGAAGCGCCATAATATACTTGGTTCTCTATCAGGCGTGTGTATACAGCGCTGATCTGTCCTGCGTTTCTTTCCTTCGCGCGACGATTCAAGGGAAATTCTTTGGAGAATTTACACACGGTACCGCGGAGTCGATGATCGATCTAACCGGGAAACTTTTGGAGATTGCTTGTGTGATACATTTAATATATGTATAGTCATTCGGCAGTTAGCGTTTACATTCACAAAAATAATAATAACATAACGTTTATTTTTCACAAAAATAATTCGGATGTATCTATGCCGCGATTTCACAGATGTATCTACAGATGTATACGTTAAGCATAGTATACAGCAAGCTCCAGAAAATCAAAGCATCAGCTGACGAACGGATGCAAATGTTACACAGCTATTTGGGTACAATAAGAAACTACCCGCAAAGATTTCATTACACTGGTAAAAACAATACGCTGCAACATTACATTGTTTTCAAGTGTAAAAATAGCTTTGTTATACGTGTTAAGCTGAAACAGCCTGCAGATTATAGCGGAGAAAACTCATTGTTCATGTGTTATTCAAACATCCCACTGATTAAAAAGAAATAGCCTTTTCTTTTCCGGGAAAATGGTTTATGTAAAATTATATATTTATTCTCTATTGCACCCTGGGATATCTTATATAACATACAAAAAAAGTTAATAGAATCTGTAAAAGCGAGTTATTTCATCATAATAAGTAGCTATGATAAAACTTCCGAAATCGATATGGAGCTTGTGCGCGCTGGTAACAATTTATTCCCATGTTCAATGTTGAAACAACTTTATTTTTTTGAGGAAATCCCACATAATCGATGTTGATTATTCAGCCTCGAAACTCTTTCAGTGTAGAATCGGCGAGCCAAACGCATGTTTAGATGGCGGATGTTACAAATGACTGATTGCTTGTCGGTTGGGAATACAAACGCTCCGGAGTATCATGGGGATTACGCGACGGCGCGGTATTATGACACGTACGAATCGCGCGCGGCCAGCGAGAGCCACTTCACGTACATATGCACGATCAACAAGTATAATATTGGATTATGCTAAAAGTAGAAGGGGATACAGTACGAGTGCAGTGTGCAGTGACATAATTGTAATACACTCGGATTGCCGAGCGCGTATAATCACGCCCGACCAACACTAGTTTGCGATCTCGGGGAGACACAGTACCGATCTATCTCTCCCTCGGATGGCATCATCAATTTATCGATCTTCCAAGGCACTCCCACGATTTTTCACGTTCGACGTTTTTATCTCGTCGGCGTAATCTTGTCGAGTTTTGATCATAAGCTCATCAGAGCTGAATAGCTTTTTACATTGGGGTGTTGCGTTTCTAGAAGACTACTGAAATGAGAAACCCCTCGAAAAATTCCGAAACTCCGTGGCGAAACGTTCGCCGAGGCAGGCGCGCGTCACCGTTACACTATATACCATAGAAAGCAAGTGAAAAACGCAAGAAAGAAGCTGACCGGTCGATCGTCTACGTCCGGTATACGTCACACAGGCGACAAAACTCAGCGTTGTACAGTTGTACGCGTCTATAGTGAAATGCAAATGTACTCACTTGCGACTCAGAAGTGTCGGTGGTTGTTGATCATCAGCCGCGACATGCCTAGTTTTTTCGGCCGCTACACACAGCCCACAATATAGTCGTCACACTCGGCCCGGCTGTGTCATGCCGATTATTCGTCCTCACTGGTACGCCCATGCGTATACACGCGTACACACAGTGCACTTGTAGAGGGACGGCGTTTCTGCGAGTTGTCGGAAAGGGAAACAATCGATATGGGATTATTGTTGCAATCGCCGTACCGGGAAACCCGGCCCGTTGCCGCGGTACGCGCCGCAATGAGGAAACTCATCCGCGCGTGTATTAAAGTTAATGCCGAGTCGCGAGGATGAGCGCAGCGAACCACCGTTTTTCCCGGCAATTACAGAGCGGCTCCGGAGGTGTATCCCGCCGCGAACGATACACCCAGATCCAGAGCAGATCTCATTGCCGCCTATATTTCCAGGGACAGCGATCGTTCACCGAGCTGCGCGTTCGATCGTTCTGTAATAGGCGTGTCAGTGGAACCCGCGAGTCCCCCGAGGCACCGTTACGCGCCGAAAACGTCTCTTTGTCCCCGTAAACACCTGCGTATCCCGAGAGGCGTGGATCGAATCACCCGTGCGGTATGCAGTCGAGATCGGTTGGGGGAGGCGATCGAGGGTTTGCTTTTTTGAGATGGATTCGGGAAAAGAGCCGTGCTTTGGAATGAAAATCGTTATAATTTCATTAGGTATGTACACACACACACACACACACACACACACACGCGCGGGCACATTTCATCGTTTTGTTGGCGATATACACTTCGCAATCGCTACTACTCGGAGGTGATCCAAGACCGGCCGTGTTACAATTATCGCTCGCGCGCGCGATACGTGTTTCGAAAGGTTGTGCAGAGCTGTACGCGAGTGCCGATCGCTGTGCATACAACACTCCTCGCGCGACGCTCGTATCAATTACACATTGGATCGGGCAGAAAGAGAGAGAAAAAAAACACGCGCACACGGACACACGCGAGTCGACGCAAAGAATTTATCCCTTTCACCCGTTGCAAATCGCCGAGGCGTTTGTGTGTATATGCGAAAGCCGCGCGTCGGATGCTGCACGTGTGTGCACACGTATACGGGGATCAGTAAAAAAAAAAACGAAAAAATAGCTGCCGGGAACCACGCGAAATTACCTCGGTGCGTTCCTGGGGTCAGAGAGTCGGTCAGAGAGCGGCGCTAGCGAGAGACAGGTGCGACACGCGTGACGTGTAAGAGGTAGCGGCGCGCCATGCCGAGCTGACGCGTCGAGCCCGCGGCCGGCAAGAGACTGAGGCCGCTGGCGCGGCGGCGCGCCGACAGGCCCGATTTGGGTCAGCGGCACGAGCCCGTACAGCGAAAGGCAACACGGCTCTTTCTCTTTCGCGCGATACCCGCGCGCGTATATAGCCGCGCGCGGGCGCGATCGTGTGTACACGTGCGGGAGGAGCGCAACAGCTGCGGTCGTTGACGCCGAACGTTTACCCCAAAACCCACGATCGGATTTTATTTTTAATTACTCGTGGATTGCCTACCCCCTTGATCGGGAGCTTCATGGAGACGCAGGGGTCGCATATTACTTTCGGGATGTTGGTTTCAGCCTGTGCAGGACCGAAACTACGAATGCCACACTGATAATAGCCGATTGAATGTCACTTTGAAATTTCACACGAGGGTGCAAAAATATGCACATGACTATGTTCATTTGTGTGGCGTTGCGGCGTGGCTCGGGAACAATCACCGCTGTATACACCTTAAACATTTTTCTACTTCTTAATTTTAAAATAAATACACGTTTTTTTGACTGTCAGTTATGGAATAATTTCTATGTTAAAATATTATGTTTTCCAGAAAAATATTCTCGCTTTTGGAGCTGGGTCAGTTCCACCCAGTCTCTATGTGGTATTCTGCTGAAGTGTCGCCTTTGAGGGATATAAAGATCTGACGCATACGTACGCGTCTCGATCGGTATGAACCGACGCGAGAGTTATTGATCGGAGGCTTGCAGTCGATGTGGTGAATGCACAAAGTGAATGTATTAGTTTCAAAATACAATTTAGGTGGAAAATTAAATTTTTTCAAATTAAAATAAAATTCACTATTTGGTATCAATTGAATTGTTCGTCACAAATGTAATTATCTACATCAATCGTGAAAATAATCTGTCTAAGAAATTGCGATTGAAATTTCAAATCTATAAAATAAAATATCATTGATCCGTAGTACGCCGATTCAAAAAATGTAGTTAATTTCGAGAAAGGATTTCGGAAATTCCTCTAGGATCGTTTATGGAGTCTATATCGGTTGGTGAACAAACGCCTATATCACTAGGTATTTTTTTTCTGATGACCACTACTTGATTTAGATCTAATCAAATGATTCGAATAAATTGAATGAGAATAGATTCTAGAAGAATTACTCGTGGGTCGACCATTGAGGTGATCTAAACAGGTCAGATTACTATTGGACGAATCTCGATTGGTCAGAAGTTCATTCATATTGCACAGCCCTGTACATACTTATATTGGCAGTATAAATAGATTTGATTAGCTATTGATTCAATTGAATGACTGAGAATAGGTTTTGAAAAAGCCTCGCGAGTCTGCTATTCAATTGATCTCAATACGTGAATTGTCTATTCATGCATGCCAGACCTATACCTGTCGGAATGCATTTCCTTCGATTCGCAGTTTCCTTTGATTTCTTTACTATCACTTTGTTTTTCAAGATAAAATTGAATAAATACGTTTCATTGCCAGCTTTGAGCATATATCAGATACATAAAAAATCACGAATTCATTGGGTTCTGCATAATTAGAAATCAAGTTTTTTTAGCTATTTAAATCTGTATACATTCACAAGTAGTTCGAGTGATAGGCCACAAACTTGATCGGTATCGTGAAAAATGAATAAAGTATAGTTCAATAAATAACACGACTGTGTTGTGCAATTAAATTGACCATCCATTGATACAGGATAAATACTGTGTGTAACTTTGGTAAAAAAAATAACTAGCAGATCAATAATGATATCGACAAGTACTCGATTTGTTAGTTCCAATATTGTGGAATATTGAGGCAAGGTCAGGTTTTCGAAACAAACCGAAAACTAATCAATCCATTTGAAGTACTTGCTTCAGTAAAAGTGATACGCCTTTAATTTAAAAGCTTTTTTTATGAAAGTCAGGAGGAATACGAGAATGAAAAACACAAATGTTCTTGCTTAATAATACACAAATTTTATTTGAATCCGTTCAAGCAGAGAAAATCATCGTCATCATCATCATCATAATCATCGCCAGTGTCATTACTTATGTTCGATGAACAGAGTTGCTCTTCGTCATATTCGCGACAGTCATACGAGTACACGTGTAATTATATAACGTATGTACAATAATAAGATTTCTCTCAGCTGTTTCCTCCCTTTCATTTTATTTTCTCGTCATTTTCTCGCCCAATCTTCCATTTCATTCGTCGCGTCATTCATCTCATTTTCAACAGTCCACAAGTATTAACTCTGCTAATGACAAAACACAACACTGAACGAGAAGTGATAATTATCGATAGCCACAATATTTCGACGAATCGTGCCGTCGGTAATTTTCGATCCCTTTCGCGCTGGCTCGCTTGAAAATCGCAGATTCGCCGACGAAGAAAAACAATGAGTCATATCATTTTTCTTTTCCTCGCACCCCTTCCCCAAACGCACGCGAGTCTCTGCGTCTGTATCTTACATTCTCATTCAGTATTTATCCCGCGTGCCAAGCATATCGCTTCGTGTCGGTTGTCATCGGCCTTTCATCACTCTCCCGTTTTACCCTTCACTCCTACGCATTTCCCATTCAATATATCATTTTTCCTTTGCGTCATTCTCACACTCGCTCACCCATAATAATATTACACAATAATAACACTATATTCATTTGCTCCCTCTCCTTAAATCGCAGTCGCAACGTTATCCGTTTCCAAATGTAAAACTGGTATAGTTTTTATGTAATTCATACTTTTTATGCAAGTTTTTGTTACCATTTTCTCGTTAATATCCACTAAGCATCCTTCTACCATTGATTAAATGCTCTTAGTGTCGGAGTCTCTCGCGGTTGTCCTCCCCGTTTTATTCGCTCATTTTCGCACGTTCTCTCCCTCTCACACACACACTCACACACGCACTGTCTTCCCTCATGCATTTGCCCTTCTGCGTCCGACTGTACACATCTTGATTTACTCTCGTCGTTGTCTGACCAAAGCCAAGGCTGCACCACTGGAAGGAAGAAAGACGAGGTAAACGCGTATGGTCCATTGGCTAAAAATACATCTAAGAGAATTACGACCGCGCTTTTTCTCTGAAGTGTATCGCCATTTGTCTCCCTCCGACTTTCTCGTTCCCATCGGGCTCCAAGCATTATTCACATTCCTCGACCTTTTACATTCACCCATGCATTTCTTCATCCTTGATGTACGCGCCTGTATCTCCTCTGGGTAGAAACAATTTCCCCCCTTGTTTCAACCAGTATTATTCTCTAATTAAGATTAAGCACCTTGTGAAGGCTTTGAGATATGGTCAAATTAATATCTCAATAACATTGAAAAACAACTATTTTCCCCGAATACGAATTTTAAATTGTCCCCGACGCAACGTAGCGTCCGTTTTTCTTTTTTCTTCTTTTATAACCGACGCATCAGTATACATCGACTGTATGGATAAAGGATCCATTCTTTATTTAAATTTCGATAAAACAAATTTTCCGATATCGCAGAAGTTGAACAAAAGTATTTCACAATAGTCTAATAGTATTGGACGTCACGCATAAAACACAGCAAATGTTATCAATTCTCATTCATTTCTCTCTCTCTCTCTCTCTCTCTCTCGCTATATATTCAATAAAAATTTCGCATACCAAGTATACAAACTTCGACACGGCATAAAATTCTTCTGCAACTACTCTTTCTCTCTCGCTCTCTCTCTCTCTCTCTCTCTCTCTCTCTCTCTCTCGCTCTCTCTTTCGCTCTCTCTTTCTCTCTCCTTACAACTATAAAATTACACGCGATTACAATACATTACGATCAGTCAATTTCGAATGATTTTTACGAAAAACTTCTTGCTCTTCGTATATATTTTACAATCCAAATCGGAAGAGCCAAAAAAAATTCAAGGGAAAGAGAAACCATTGCTGAGAGATTTCGACGGGAACAACACAACTCACTCACGCAAATCCATTCTCCCATTCACACCCATTAGACACTCGATTTGTAATTCATATGTTTGTTTTTTTGCATATTTTCCATTAATAGTACTCATCTAAACAATGAAAGCAGCAAAATGTCTTGAGGAAAAATTGTTCGTAGACGGCGGATAGGGGGCGCGCGACTCCGCGCCCGAGACGTGTTTTTATTTATACTTTTTTTTTCTTTAATAATACGAGCGCTAGTCGCTCCTTATCCACTTTTCTCTTGTTAATTTTTTGAACACGTTTATTTTTTTTTGGTAATATTTTTCTCCCTTTACGATTTACTCGCCTTGTTAAAGTTCATCCTTATCATGCACATTTCTCCCGTTGCTTGGTCAAAGATCCATTTTTCTCCCCCTCCCCTGGCATAGGAAATTATTCTGACGCCTCCCTCTCTCTCTCTCTCTCTCTCTCTCTCTTTCCCTCTCTTCTATCGTATTCTCTCAACGGTCGCGCGGGCATTATAAAAGCCGTGTAGAAAAAGACTGCAGACTCGCGCCAAGTTTGAAATTTCCATTCAAGTTACGATTTGTAAGTTTCTTCTTCTCCGCGCCCAGCAGATATTACGTTACTCGTCATTCTCATTTTGCATCAGCTTTCGAAAAAAGATCTTGCTTGAATCGGTTGATCTCCCATTTCACTTATATTTCTCCCCAATGATTACAATTAGTATGCTTTTATTTCCTCGGATTTCATTATAATGAAGGATGGTTTTATCTTTCTGATTCTGATTATCTAACAGACATCTAGAAGTAACAATTATTTTCTCATAATTCGATTCAATATTTCATGTGCTGATTAGTTACTTAATCATTAAGTGTCTGCATATTTTCATCAATCAATGCTTTGATGGACTGTTTATGTCTTTCATCGAAATATATCCAAAATTTTTGGGATCACCAAAGCCGAGAACCTGAATTCACTTTATTACCCGTCAATCCTTTGTTAACCTCAGTCAAATATAAATTCTATTCTAATTTTATTATGTTTCTGAGTTCCGTTTACTTCTTTCTCTTAGTCAGCCGTACAAAAGGATCCGAAAAGACGTTAGAAAAATGAGAAACAGGTGTATATCCACATCACAAACTGTGTAGCAATACCAGAATGTTTTGCATTTTGTTTCTCAAATCAGCTTTACTCTATTTCTCGATAAAATATCGAACTTTGTTTTTGGAGCGTTTATTTTTTTTTTTTTTTATACTATTCATCCAAGTTCTCGAACTTCAACGGTCCCAACACCTACAGAAAAGTATTAATCTTTGTATATGTGACATCCACGTTAACATTGAAGCTAAATGAGTTAATGCGCTCTAAATGATTGACAAGATCCCATTGATTTCACTCGCTTAAGCAATTTATATTTGTTTCATTTTTTAAATGCTTCTTTTCATTCTTCCACCCGAAGAAAACTCCAATGAGTCTCCATGCTTTATAAAAGTTTTTTTTTTGTGATGAAAACTGAGTTTTTATGCGTACAGAAGATGATTGAAGAGTGTCTCAGTTGATTCGTATCAAACCGCTCGTTCGATTTGGACATATTGCTATTGCACCCAGTCCTACAAGTAGTGGAGATTTCATGACTCGATTCCTTTTCATTCTCTCTATTACAATAATTTATATCTATTTTGCACTGAGAAAAAACACGAATTATTTGATTTTACAGAGATTCATGAGTGGATATACAGATTATGATAAAATGAATATTCCCTAGTATTCAATGAATCACAGCTCAAAGAAATCTTGATTTTTACAAGGAATTCGCTCTACCCTTCCAATCATTCTCTGGTATCTATTGTGATTTGTTTTCCTTATTCATCGATGCTCCCACATATTTTCGCTACTACAAGATTGATAAAGGTGACTAACAAGCTTCACTGGAAACCGATCGAAATTCCCTCGACGATTCGTATCTGTTAAAAACTCCCCCTCGACTGTATTGTTTACTTTGCTTTCGCACTCGCTTTGCGCTCTAAGTGAAGTATATTTTTCGAGCACAATAAACATTTTCCCTACTTTATTTTTGAAAGCCCTTGTATCGACATTCAATCGTGGAAACTTTTGCTCCATGATTTGACCAAACCAACAAGAAGGCTCCGTCTCAGAAAAATCACGCGGACCATAGATGATGCTAGATTGGTTATGAACCAGCGAAAGCTGGAAACAAATTATTGCCGAAATTGCAAATTGCCGAAAACGTGAGATGCGTGAGAAAACTACTCTCACCCGTCAACTGAAACGTGAGAGTAGTTTTCAATAATTTGTATCCCAACTCTTGTTCTGAAGGACGTTTAGGACAAGTTTGTGACATGATTCAAGCGGTTTTCCACAAGACAAGATTCTTACGAGATTGATCAAATCACGGAACACAAAGTTCGAACGTTTTACAAATGTCGAAAAGCGTCGAACTCTCGAAAACAAAGTACCCATATGTAAATACAAGTATATGCAAATAACGAATAAAAATCTCAATTTCGACGTATGTACACAAATACAATCGCGCGCCATCAACCGATTCGCCTTCAGCTAATGATTCATTAGACTAGTTTATATACATCAGTCCAAAACGCAGTCTTCGAAAATCAGCCTACTGTACTCGAAAAATACACATCAGATATAGGAGAATAGTACGAGGTCGGTTTCACTTTTCTTCGCCGCTTTTCCAAAAAGTGGCCAAGTGTCATCGGCTCGCTGAGAATTCGATTGAACCGCGAGTCGTCGACTTTTGCCAACGACGAAACTCTCAAAAAGTATCAAAGCTCCCCGTGCAGCGGAGAATCTCGCGTCGCTTCGCACCGACAAACGGGCGCGGAAAAAATCTTGGACGCGAATAAAAAGCCGTCTGTCCGGGTAGTAGCTACGGGGTTGGTCTATACGTCGCGAAGAAATAATGTCCATGGGAAGCTCGAAGTGGCTGAGATCAAGAATTTGCGCGTGGAAAAAAACAACCGCCACCGGATGACACGCGCGAGAACCCGAAAACGCCTCCCCTCCTCCTTTTATCCGGATCATATAATTTACATAGCACACGGTCGTTTTGAATGGCGAACGGGTTGATTTGTGATTCGTTAGGATAATTTCTGATAGCCCAATAGCTGAACAGGATCTGTCGATGATGTTCGCGAATGAAAGCAAAATCTTCGTCTAAACTTTACAAGTTTTCAAAAATTTATTACCGCTCATTCGATCAAAAAACATCTAATTACAATCTCATAGTTCATATATACATGAACTATATAAATATATATCAGTTTTCAAATGATTACACAAGTTAATTATCATTACTCTTCATTTCTTCGCTAAGATCTTCCGTGTTGCGGGTATAAAATTTAATTGCACTCCTTTTGGCCTCTTCTCATCTTCGGATTCTTTCTTCTGTTACTTTCGAGCTTCCCCGCTTTGGATTATCATCTAGACTTTTATTTCCTTAACGCAAAATCAATTCGAGGCATTCTCGATTCTGTTCTCTCTCTCTTTCACTCTCTCTTTCTCTCTCTCTCTCTCTCTTTCTCCCTCTCTCTCTCTCTCTCCTTTTCTCTCTCTCTCTCTCTTCCTATCTCGAGAGCTTGGCTCTGCGTAGTTTATATATTTCAGAAGGAATGTTTTGTGCAAGAGTTACTCGTACCTTTCTCGAGGGATACTCACAATTGATTGTTAAACTAATTCGTGCTGCTTGTAATGTGACAACAAAATTCTACAGTTTACTAAACGCGCTCATTGAATGTGTCACAAAGCGGAGGTTGATATAATGATCGATGCGTATTCTTTCAAAAATTGTATTGTCGGACGATGGCGAATGTGAATAGCTCGAAGTTATGAATTAGTAATATGAATACATATACGTTAGCATGACTCCTTGGAAAAATCTCTAGCGTCAAAAGCAATAAGCCTTGTTCGGCGCTAATGCCGCCCATGAATAAGCGAGTAGTAAGAAGAAACATAACTTGGAGAAAGGTTAAATATTTTCCGCGAGTATTCCCGTCCAATTGCTTGATACATTCACACCGGCCACAAAAGTTTAGATAACAATCAATATGATTGCTTCTGGAGATCCTTCGCTCTTCCTTATATTTTTATTCGGCAAAATGGCGCATTCTTGATACAACAATGCGCCGCAAAGGTCATCACTTTGACTCTATCAAACTTTATTCATTTGCGAAATGCGACGCGCACCTCCTCTGAACGATGGTGAGAGACGTAAATTATCAAAGAAAGATTATGAGAGATTATGCAAGTCAATTTATGTATTAGAAAAAAAAGTAATAGTAATAATAATAATAATAATAGTAATAATAATAAAACTACATTTCTTTGAAATATAATATCATAATGACTGTGATCATGTAATCAACGAAAAGACTTAGTATATCGACAGTTTGACAATAGTTATTCTCTTATGTATTGCAGTCGAAGAGTTATAAGAAGTTTCCCAGAATCGAAAATGCCTAAACAGATTAGCATCGTTGTTCAAGAAAACTTGTTAAAAATGTTATCGGAGGATTTCACGGAGCTCTTGGAATCTCTGTCATTTAAACTCGCTTTATCAATCAATCTCTACTGCGCAACGTTGAATTTGACTTCTCATCAATATTTTCTCTCTTTCATCCTCATCCTTTTTTTTCCTTTTTCCCCATCAACACCATGACTTTTTACATATATCGTTTTCAGAGATCACTCGTTACGTTTTTTTTTAACTTTTTTTATGTCAGTCTATCTAATCTTAAAAATCTACATCGCAAGCTTCGACTCCGTAACCTGCATTCCACCGCCACGCCTTTCACCCCTGTGAAAAGAATATCTATCTCTTTCTCTCTATCCTCCTTCCATTTCATACCTAAATCTATGCAACTTTGAGACGGAAATCGATAATACTTTTAAAAGAAAAAAATTTTTCCTCCAATCAGCCTAAAATCTACATCTCACTTTTTGTCTTGAGAAATAATCGATTCCGCGATTCTAAATCATTAAAAATAATAATATAAAAAAATACTTCAATTTGGATATAATTTAATCGATAAATTAAAAACAAAAACGTGATTTCCATCCCAAAGTATTGATTCGAAAAAGAAAATTATTTTTATCAGTCAATCTTGTTGAATCACTTCTCCTCACCCCCTCACATTTTCTTGATCACAAGCAAACACACTTTCTTTCTCTCTCTCTCTCTCTCTCTCTCGCTTCTGTCATACAATTTTCTATCGATACACCGGAGCATCTATGGAGGCCGAGCTAGCTGTCGGTCGCTAAAACAGGTGATGACGCATATGTTTTACACAAGGGTCTTACAGAATTTGTACTTTTTATCTCGAATGCGCTTCTTTTTTTTTCTTCATTTCGTCAAACACGACGATGAAACGCGTGACAACGCTTTTTATTATTAAATATACGAGTTAGTATACCTTAATCAATTAATCAATTAATCAATTAATAATTAATCAATTAATATTCTAATAATGCGCGATTTTTTGTCTGCCGTGCATGTAATACACGTTACATAAAATCTAGTGTGCAAAATCGAATTTTCTCCTCTTCTTGGTGATAGAGCAAGGAAATCTATTTCAAATATTACATACACATACGTATGAATGTATATGATTTTTTTTCAACAAAGAAAAGAAGTAGAAAATTCGATTTCGCCCAGTAATTTACGGAGTGTTTGTTATTTTATCATTTTTTTTTCCTTTTCGCGTCGAAAATATGATTGACGGGAAATAAGTGTCCCATCAGAAAACTGAGACGGAACGATTTGATTTTGAATCCAGATGGGTATGCTATGTATTTATATTTACTCGGAAAAATCACACTAACAAGCATTAATGAATTAATATTTACAATAATTGATTTTATTCACTTGGAGGAAAAAAAAGGGAAAGAAAAAACTTGAAGAAAATAAAATCACTCGCAATCATCTCGTGGGCAATCATGCTTTCGACGTAATCACGTATTTATAATCTTACTTAAGTTAAACAACTCTTTCTGTTCTTACGGCGTGTGTGAGAACACCAAAAAAGAAAAACAAGTGGCATATACCTCGATAAACCGATGTCCATTGCTCATAACGATCAAATCAACTCGTCTTGTCACTTGGTGCATTAAAACTTTTTTTCTCTCTCTCTCTCGTATCAACAAATTTAATTTAATCAACATCGCACTCGATCTCTCTCTCTCGTACGGCTTTCCCCACTTTTTACAAATTCGAATCGAGCGTGCGCCCAACAATTTGCTCGTGAAACAAAACGACGCACACGTCGTGAAGAAAAACGTGGCCACCACCCGCTCTCCTCCCTCCCTCCCTCTCTCTCTCTCTCTCTCTCTCTCTAGCTCTGTGCATGCGGCAATTTAGACTTGTCCATTTCAGCTCGGATTTGATTAATAAAGCATACAACGCGGGCGTAAGACGAGTCCTTCCGAAAACTCCTTCCTTCGCGCTCGCTCTCCGTCGCGTCGGCGAGCGCACACGTAAAATCGCACGGTCGCCCGGAAAAAAGCTTTTCGATGTTCGTTACAATGACTCGCTCGCTCTCCGCCCCTCTCCCAACCCCCTCTGACCAATATATATATGTACAAATACCTCCAGATTCTCCGCACTCGTCTCTTTCACTCGTTGTAATTTACACGTTGGATATAATATAATATGCTCCGCGTGGCTCGAGCCCCTGTAACAATCATTTCCCCCCCCCCCCGCATTCACTCGTCTTCGTTTTCTCGCACTCGCTCTCGTTCTCTCTCTCTTTCTCTTTCTCTCTTTCACCGACCCAACAAGAAGAAGAATAGTGAGATCTTGCCTCGCGCGTCGCGCTCGATAAACAAAAAAGTTAAGGGGCGCAGTTTTCCTCGTCGCCGCCGTCCGCGGGTCGAAGCCGCTGTTTTCCCATGCCGTCTTCTTACAGTAGTCCCGTCGTTCGTCGTCTTGCCGATGCTGCGCCGCTGCTGCTGCTGCTGCTCCTTCTCCCCGAGCCGGCTTCTTTTCCGCTCGTCCGATCCTGCTCCATATAGTTTCGCGTCCGTTTCCGCAGCCTTCCGCGCTTCAAGCTGCTCCTCCCCCACTTGCCCCGTGCCCCGTGCCGTCTTCTTGTCTGAAAATCGAAATTCACACGTTTTATTATGGATGTGGGTGTGTGTGTGTGTTTATCATGTAACTTGGGAATTTGCGAGACCAGCGGGGGTAACTCGTGGCGCCGCGCGCGACGATTATTCGACTCGGTTTAATCTAGCGGAATTCAAACCGAGTTCACACTTAATTGTTATCCTCTGCCGAGAGAATTACGGCCTGGCTATTCGGTGGAATCAGGATAAACGCGATTCGACTGAAGAAACATGAATGTTTTTGGGATGATTCACTCCGTATATTCGATGGAATCCCATAGTCTCTCTATATGGAAATAGATACAATATTAGAATACTACTGATATTTTTTTCCAGTCGACAGAATGGAAGCACAAATCAGTGATGTGAAAAATCAGAAAAGAATTTTCGTTTCGAAGTATGACAATAACTGACGCGTAGTTTTGTGGCTATTTTATAAACAAATTACTTATTGAAAATTCATTGAAAACTGATGGGGAAAAATCAAAAAGTCAAAAAGTATACCTCACTATAACAATACTTTATATAACCTCGAAATATTTAACGATATTTCAAAAGCTGAATATGACTAGCAAATCCATGGTTTCACAGAGAGGCTCACTGGATCAAATTAGTAAATCATGAAATCCATTGAATACACTTCATAAAGCTGAACAAGGTGGATGTCTCAATTTTAATGCCACCAAGGAACAACCCAACAGATTACGCCTCGAAGATTGAAAACCCTCGACTCGACACGCCGATAAAATTTGAGCGAATCCCAGAGAAAAGTTCCCAAAACCCCTCAACAAAGTCTCGAAGCCTCGAAAAACGTTCAAACTTCTCGAAACCTTTGAGAAATTTGAGCAAAGTCCAAGCGCCACTCCTCACAACTTATCGACGAGGTTTCAAATCCCGACAGCGAGGTAACGCGATCGGACAAAAAAATGTCATCGGTCCGCGTGAAGAAAAACACGTAGTTGGCCGTTCCCAAGAACCACCGAGGACTGGTGCACCATTAGCGCATCGATCGAGATGGAAACACTAAGAACAGTGCCAAGATCTATTAGGATCCGTTCGACGCCGAGGCGCGTATGCGGAAACGTCGGATTCCGCGCGGTTCCATTTAAGAATCGTTCCGATGACGACGGACGGGTGGAAGCAAAAAAAAAGGATACGAGAGGAGAATAAATCATTAATTAAAGTACACGCCACCCTGGGAATCGCGAAAATAGCCAATCGGGGGGAGGGACACGCCAACGTGGAAAGTATAATTCAAAATTTGGCCTGCTTCTCTGGCTCCTCCCGACGTCTCCCCCGAAGTTTGCTCGCAATAAGTTTGCTCCCCTCGTGAATTTTCCATCGCGGGGGCCCGCTCGCTCGCTTCCTTCCTTCCTCCCCGGCTGCTGCTGCCGCCGGCGCATTATTTATCGATCAGATCGACGGAATTTGCTCTAACGCCCGGCTACCGAAAAGGATGAAGTTCTCCAGTTCCGACGGGGCGCGCGGCGTTCCTCAAGCTCGCGCACCCGTGGATTGTACGTCATATTTTTCCCTCGTTCGTCCGTGCAGCCGTGTACACACACACACACACACGCACACGGCAGAGAGGCGCGCGCGCGCTCATTGTTCCTGATCGATTTTTCACTGGATGGCTTTTCCATCGACGTGACGTCGGATTTCCCCGGATGACCTCCTCGTTTTGCACACCGCGTATATATCTATCCGCGCAGGCTGGTTCGACTCGCTGTATACATAACATGGCCAATTTTTAATGCGCGACAGTCGAGTTCATCGCGGAATCATTCCGGCTCTGGCGCGTCTCGTTTCCAATTCGACGAATTGTCGAATTTTCTTCCCGATTTTCACGGATACAACGTAATTAACGCCGCGCCAGTTCCCCCCCGCATCCATTATCCGGCGATTATACTGTCGATCCTCGTTTGAAATTTTCGGTTTCAGCCGGGAGTCGAGTTCCGCGACCTCGTTACAAAACGAAGCAGCGCAACGAGGGAGAAACCGCGAGAGCCGATGCTCGCAGCGCCAGGCGCGAGACCGCTTTGCAAAATTCGATTCGTCTCGTTTTCTTCATTATCAATATTCCCCGCGCACCGTATAGCTGGGAAATTTCATCCGCGGCGCGGCCCCAGCTCAGGAACTTTGGTAACTAAGCCACTTTGATAAAGCAGCAGCAGCAGCAGCAGCAGCAACAGCGGAGGCGGTGGCACAACCTCCTGAAATCCGTCGCCCGCTCGCTCGCTCGCGCGCCGACAAAAAACCAGCCGGGGAAATCGTCGATTTTCAATCAGCCGTCAGGCACGCGCGAAGGCAAATTTACGAGCCGCCGCGGGCTACGCGTATATAACCGAGCGCGCCTCCGACCGGAGCAAGACGGATGGCTGCCGCGGCTTTTCAAGGTTCTCCTCTGCCTCCTCCCCGCGCCCCGAGTACCTGCTTTTTCTCTCCAGATCCCTTTTTCCGCCCGCTTCGCGCGACCGACCGTTAGCCTGCTTCTTTTTCTTTTACTCCCTCCCTCTACCTCCCCCCTAACCCCAAAGACTTTTTCGTTACGGAAAATCTGCTCGGCATCGGATTAGTTTGCTTTGTGCCGTTTCTTTTTTTTTTTCGTCAGCACGCAGTTTCTCTCCACTTTGGCCCAAGCTCTCCGGGTATAATTAATCCTCGCTTTGTTTCCGCTTTAAAGGAGCGGCCTGCCCGTGGATTCCGCGTCTCTCCGCGCTCCCTTTTTTCATTTCTTCTCCCGCGATCGACAACATTCCGATTGAATCGTATCGCGGCGAATTTCGCGCTCGGCCGCGCAGCGAGGATATAACGCACTTGGCGAAACGGAGCGCGAGCCGCGTGGATTCTCATTAACTCGCGCCAGATAAAATCAAGCGAACGGTGTTAAACGGCAATTGCGCGAAAGTTGGGCAGCAGCGACGATAGGCGGCGGCGGCGGCGGCGGCAGCCGACCATATATTTATCGATCGCCGCTCGCGGCTGTAAAGCATCGCGAGCGCAGAGCGCAGACGAGCGTTAAAAGTTCGCGTATACGCGGCGCGGCCGCCTCGGCTCGCCGTTCATAATCCGGCCCATCGCGAAATTAATTCACGCAATATTACTCGGCCGCGCGCGCGCGTTTCTGTTTATCGGCGGCGGTGGCCCTCTGGAAATCTCTCTCTCTCTCTCTCTCTCTCCCTGCGATTAAACGCCGCCGTCGCCGACGTTATTAATTTTCATTTGCATGTAAGCGCGCCTCGAATTCGCGAGCGACCAGGCCGCCCCGCAGCCACGGGAACCGTGGTTTATATGGAGATTCGCCAGGACACGCCGCCGCCCTGGCTCGGCTCTTGTTTTGGGCAATGCCAACCGAGCGAGTATATATATCGATGCGCGCTCGAGCACTCGCGCTCGCTGCCATTGTTTGCGCAACATTCCGCCGTATGGCCATTATCGGCTAGAGCCGATGTACAATTTTGCTTGCCTCCAACCGGTAGACGGCGATATATATCAAGATGAATCGTTCGCGCACGCGAGACGTAATGTACGCTGGTCATCCAAGAAGAGCCAACCGACTCAAAGTTTTGTTCCTTTCGTTGGACGATCGAAAATTCGAAAAATGTTGTTCTGCCACGATGAGCGTTTGGTCGGGCTATATACTCTCTAGACTTAAAATAGTTGATAATCACTGTGTTTTAGTGAATATCTGTTACTCGAGAGTAAAAATTGCATAAACGATAAACAATGAATATTAATTTAATGAAATAGTAATTTTTAACCATTCAAAAAAGTACATTTTTCTTCATTGATGTCACTATAGTGTATAATTCGATATATGATTAAGTAGTTTCGGCTAACCCTTGAGTGGAATATTACCATTTATTTTTAAAAGAAATTTAATATCCAAGTAGTATATATTTTGCTAATTTTTCAGTGAATATTCTCTATTATTCGTCAGTTGTGCTATTTTTAATGATGAATAGTGGCTTTTCTACTACTTTTAATTCAGAGAGTATATACTTATGCTTACTCAAAAATGCTTTGTGTGAGAACAAATATTACGTGAGAAATAATAATCATTGTCCAAGAGAGGTAGAATTTCTAATTAAAGGATAGTGATTTTAATCGAATCTTCATTTGCGTAAATTGTCACGAATCCATTCAATTTTCGAATTGTGGCTGATAATGGTGTATCTCGTTCACTGCATAGTTTACAAGTTAATTTAATGAATAACAAGATAAATGAATATAATTAAGTGCATGCGCGATACTAGTTGCAACCCTAAAATTGGTTCACAAATTGCTTGCCACCAGTGACTCGTGTGTTAAAACGTGTGAAAAGCGCACATGGCTTACCTAAAGATTGTCCATCATTTCGGAAAGAGTCAGCCTGGAGGTGGACATCGCGACGCCGCTGTCGCTGCTGCTTTGCACGCTGCTATGGTCGTCGGTGTCCGACTGGTTGCTCGTGTATCCAATCACGTCTACCTCATCTGAAACACCAGTCAAGAGTTTAGTCACACCCACCGCAGCCAAAAATGCACGAACACACACACACGCACACACCACATCCCTGCCCTCCGTCTGCGCCTCCGAGTCTCTCGCTCACCTCATGAATAAAGAACAATATCGCAGAGGGTCCGGAATTATTCCGGCGGAATTTCGCGGGAAATCGATAGTGCGGCAGATGTGCAGCACAGCAGCAGCCGGTAGCACGTGCTGCGACACCGAGAGAGCCCAGGTAACCACCCCAGACACGCTACACGCCAATGTCGGTTCCCAAGTGAATTGTTGTCGCGCGAGTCACGGCTCCGCGGAGCGGGATTTAATTGCTATCTTACCGAGGCTCTGATCTCGCGGGTATGTGTGCGGGGGTACGTCAGTGTGTGTGCACAGAACGCGTCGCTGATTGCGCTCGCCCGCGTGTGCGCTCGTGTATTGATTCTGTTATGGGCGCGAGGAGCGTGGCGTTGGCGCGCGCGACAGTGATGGGCATCGATTCGAGCCGGTCAACGTATACTCACATACACACGCCCGCGTCGTTGTATATCGGTCGCGGAAAATCAAGTATTACTCGGCCGCGCGCGAGTATCTTCCGCTGCCGATCGGCCTAATCGTCCTCAGAACAGTTTGCCAACGTGGATACGCTGGCTCGCGGTGGTTGCGGGTAAACTTTGGGAGCAAACGCTTCGGGTCGAGGCTGGAGGGTCGAAAATAGCGCTTGGATCTCGCGGGACGCGGAACGAACCCCGCTAACACACGAGGCCCCGGGAGCGCGGTATTTTTTATTGAATAAGATATATACGACGTGCGCGCACGCGAAAAGTGGATTTGGAAGGGGAGCGACGAAGAAATTCACGAAGAGATCAAGCGGGCGAGAAGGAGGAACGAGAAGGTAAAATCGGCGCCGTGCAGAAACTCGATCGAAATGAAAAATAGTTATTCGAATCGTTGCCGGGGCTGGATTCCCTCGGATTTTTCGGGCAGTAAATATATATATAACGCGGGCATCATCAAATTTCCCCTACCCTCCGATCCGTCCAATCGCCCGTATAAATTCGGCATCATTCAACAATTTTTCCAAGGCAGAGGCGCGCCCGCCGCAATGTCGCCTCGCCCCCATCCACAATGTGAGTAAATCCCCTTAACTCCGGCACGCAGGGCGAGCTGCTCGTCTCAAAGACGAACCGCGAGAGGGGGATGCGTGAGTGGCTGCCGATCGAAAGCGCCTCCGTGCCGAGATGGGATTTCGAAAATGCGTTACACAGCCCGGAAAGCCACTTTGCCGCGGCAATTTTCCTCTCTCGGTTCTATATAGCGCGTGCCCGGCCCTCGTATACCTCGATTCTTCGACTTTGACGCGCAATTTTTCGCGCTTCATTTCGCCCGCCGCCGCCGCCGCCGCCGCCGCCGCCGCCGCCGCGCCCGGCTTATTTCGCGCTCCTGCTCGCGGCGCTGCCTCTCGCGCCCGCGACTTTTTTTTTCGAAAAATAGGAGAAAAAAGAGCGAAGCAACGCGCGCGAGTCGGTCGAGTTTTTAGACCAGTTTACAAAGGGGTGGCTGGGCCCGGCGAACATTCTACGCGCGTGCTTACGCTGGCGGGTCGAGCGAGATAGGATCCACCGGATCATCGAGTTCGCGAGGCGAAGGTTCTTTTTTTCTCTGCTCTGTGAATCAAAGATAGTTGGAAAATGATGTTCAATGGTGGATCATTTTTATTCGTTTTTTTCATCATTTCAAATACTAGTGCTCCGTTTCTCGATACCAATGGTGAATAATTGGATATGGGAATAAGTAGTTTTGCTCAACATTTCAGTGAAATATTAGTATTTATTAGTACAAATTATTGAGTTTTTTTTTACTAATTCTTCAGCAAATAACCACTATCAATCAACAGTTGGGAAATTTTGAATAGCAAACAATGGCTTTCGGCTATTTTAAATTTAGACAGTAAAGACATGATATTTCGATTTCATCCCGCCCGCGGGTCGCCCCGAATCGCGCGTATATTTACACTCGCTTCGCGCTCAGCATCGTAACGTTTGTTTTGCGATCGATAGAATAAACGAAAAAAAACCGAGAAAAAAAAATAGAAAAACACCGCGCAACACTGAAGGGTACAAAATGTCACTGGGACCAGCGCGGACCAAGTCCAACAAAACAACATTCCCAGCTGGCCAATTATTATCACAATACTCGGGCGCAGGCCCTCGGAGCGAATACACAATCGAGCAACGGCCCACACTACGCGTAACGCTCGCTCGCGCGTTGCCGCGGCAACAACAACAACACACGAGCGGCTAAATTCGCAGTGGAAACGTCGGGAAAAATGCGACGAATAAAAAAAGACGATGCGCTTGAAAATTGCTCCAACTATCGAGAGAGTGTGCGTGGGTGAGTGCGCGCGTACAGTGAGTTTATGCAAAGGCACGAAGCAAAGCTCGAGAGGGGGGGGGCTGGATGGCTCGGCTAGGCCTTGTTTTTTTCCCAGAGGCATTTGCCGATACACCGCGTCCCCGAGAATGCTTTGAATCTCAGCCTCCCGCCGCGGCGGAATTTGCATAGCCTCTTTTTTGTGCCCCGGCAAAACTCCTGCAGTCGCGCCAAACGCATTTTCAGCCGCGGCTTCTCGGCTCATTCACCCCCCGCCCCCCTCCCCACCTCCCACCAACTTGTTTAGATTTTATTCCGAAGCCCCGGAGTATCGGGAGAATTATTCCTTGGGATTCTCCGATCGTCGCGTCTCCCACGGCGAAGACAAAATCCACTTCGCAACGGTGAGATGAAAATGTTCTTCGAAAAATGCACGTACATCTCATCGAGATCTCGTCTTTTGATTTTGGAATATTTGCTGTACAACAGAGTGTTTAATGCACTTCGTAACGTAACTTGGCTGTCGATCGGAATTCAAAATTTTGTCCAAGCAAAGTACCGAGGTAGGCAGAGAGAATATGAATGTCAACAAGCAACCCCCACAACGCGCGAACCCGATCTTCCCCCCGAGCTCGAGAACAGGCTCTCGTTTTCCAGAATTAAAACTCGCTCGCAAGCAGGGTGCGGTAAAAATAATCAGCAACGTTATACACGTGTATATACCACGAAGGGCCTCTTGTTTGCAGGAAAGAAGGTTAAAAATACGCCGGCTTTCCGCCCGTTGCAAATGCCCTGCAGGCGAGTGGTCGCGCAGCACGTGGAAAAAGGGCGAGCCGGTGCGCCGAGAGAGGAATGCGCCACGGTTATGACGCATTCTCGATCTATATGTATACAAAATCTTCGCTTTCCAACAATAGCGGAGACGGCGCACGTTCCGAGGAATTCCTCGAGATCGTTCTGTGTGAACAATTCCATTTTTCCACGGCTATTACGTGTGGCACGCGGAATTCCCCGAGATGCGCGACATAATTGAAAAAATATATACGAATTGTAAACGAGATTTTTTTTTCCTATAGGTTCGTTCCATTCCCTATTTCGTTCTATTGCGGATTTCGCCGAGCAGCGCATGTACGGCCTTTGCCCCGGCGTTATTAAAATGTCGAGTTTAATGCTAATGCCGTTCTTCGATCCCGACCCACCCCTGCCGACTCGTATGGGCTTCATTTCGGAGCCCCTCGTAGTTAATTGAAGCGAAATGGGACGGGTGTCTCCACGACGAGACGGTAAAAGCGGAAAAACGAATTCGGCGATGAAAGCAGGCATCGTGTGAGCGTGGGACTGCTGCAAGAGATTTTGCAAGGGATACCGAGGGAGAGGGGAAAAAAAGACACACCGAATGGTATAAAGTAGAACACGCGGGCGTAAAAAGGTCGATGTGTTCGCGAGCCAGAGGGTGAAAAAAGTGGACGAAGAGATACGGCGTAGTGTGTGCGCGCGCCGCGCCACGAATACGAAATAGCGCGAGTTTTATTTGTTTTCATGTTTACGAGCGGAGAGGGGATTAAATAACATGCCCGACGACTGCAGCGCAGCTGGAGGAATGGCAACTTTCGCGGTGGAGGTCGTTCCCTTCTTTTTTTTTTTTCAATCGCTACGCATGCAGTTCCCCCCCCCCTCCCAAATCACATGGCATCGGCGCAAAACAGGAAAAAAGGCAAAGATTCGATTACACTGACGAATTCCGTTGCGCGTCGAAGATCCTTATGCGAACCATCGTTTGTTCCAACTGAAATGTTGATCCACCGTGAATTTTAGGTTGTATTCCTCGAAGCTCTCCAGCTCCCGTACTACGCATTCCCACTGTCTTAACAAAAAATATCCCACCGAGACAATTTGAGCTGATTGAGAAAAGCCCGAGACGATGCTTTCATCCCACGAGCCCTACTCCCTGCGTTCCGACATGATTGGCCGAAACAGACGGACGGCTGAATCTCGAATAATGAAAATGTAAGTAAGACACTTGTGGCTATAGCTACCACACATCACGGGAAGGAGCTAATAAACATTGGCCCGAGGCTCGGAGGAAAAATAACGCGTCGTAAATCAGCCTCTCCCCGTCGCGATCCGACAAAAAGTGAGCCTCGCGAGCGATTAGAGAGCCGGGGGGAAGCGGGGCACGCGATCTCTCCCGCTGCCGAAGAAAACCGAGCCAGAGAAGATTAAGCCAATGTATAACTTATCACCGGGGCATCATTAGCAGTTAGCGGCGCGCCCCGATACGTCGTCTATTATGATCCGTGTTAACGACGTCGTTCTTCCGACTGTTTCGGACAGGCGTCTGCTTAATGGGCCGGTAAAAATCTCCCGAGCTCTCGCCCGAGTATTATCTCTCCCGGCCAAGTGGCTCGTGTCATTAAAACATTTGCATGAAAAGCGCAATGCATATCCACCCGCGTCAACGGCGCACGTTCGTTACGCGAGGGGAGAGAAACTATGGGTGAAAATTACTGGAAAGTATGGCAAAACAAAAAATTTTACTGAGACACCCAGAGAAAAGTACACTAGAAGTTCTGTAACGAAAATTCTACTATGTACTTGTATAACTTATTATAAATGTGTGTTGAGTCCTTTCTACACAACAAGGACTGTTGATGCAACGGTGCGTTCAGGGCTCGAGAACTCAAATATTTTTTTCGAGACATAAAATATAATGGGATAAAAACCAAATCGTTACATAAATTACCAACTCGAGTGAAAAAAAGTAACTAGATTTTATCCGGTTTGTGACTAACAACTTTTACCAAAATATTCCTCTCCGTGTAACGTGAAAATTCTCCCATCCGAACAGCCAAATTCGTTGATGGTTGCAATCAAGCTACGCCCCTCAGACCAAACGCACTCAACTCACTGCTCGTAATACTTCGCAAGGAGATTTTTTATTCCGCGCTATTCGCGGGAAGTATCGCCCGCAAGGAATGACGAGCACACGGAGCCGGCCCCCCGTTGAATCGCGAACCAGCCAAGATTCTTCCCCCGGCGACTCGTTACTAAGAGCGAAGTAAACACCGCTGTCAAAGCGAGACGGTATTAGCGGATCACTGCGTGTTTATTTCGAACCCCTAACCCCCTGTCTCTTGGTGGACGGGGCAGGAATAACACGGGCCAACTGGAGCGAGTAGTTGGAGGGAATATAAGATACTGCGCGCGCTTCGGTTCGAGGCTCTTTCTCCGACTGGCATCTGAAGAGAGAGTGAGTTGGAGCTCCGGCCCCCATGGAAAGTCGAGAGCGCGTTCCCACGTCGGTGATATTAATCGGCGCGCGGATATTACAGCCGCGGCCAACTAAAACAATAATTCAGCCGGACGGGAGGAAGGCGAATTTGCGAATCGATGGTAGGGCGTCGCTGCGGTATATAGAAGGGGGAGGCATTCGTCAGCGTCTCCTTCGTTAATTTCGCTAATTGCTCGAGCGACGAGCGACTGGCACTATACGTTGCCGGGCTTGAAAGGCCTCGAGACGAACGAAGGATTGGCTGTGGGAGGCTTTTGTGCGGCCGGCTCGAGAAGTTAATCGACGCCGGGCGAAAATTCCACCGATCAATAATCGATAGTCCCGCGCGCTGTTGGCCAAAGTCGAAACGTGAAAATCTTTGCGATAGTTTTGACACTGACACGCGACAGACTGTTCCGCGCCGCTAATTGGACCGAGTGAAATGAAAGTTGATGAAATAATTTATTTCGTTCGTTGAATTTATACTCGAAATATACGGGTGACGGTCGAGCTCTGCAAGAACAAAAAATAGAATCGTTTAAATTTGTTTGCTTGACAATTTTACAGTGGAGTGGAAAAAGAACGCGTTGCCATAGAATTCACAATAAATAGTTCCTATTCCGCCGATACGTTCTCTCGGTTATACATCTCTTTATCATATCAATGTCATGATAATGTAATGAAGATTATAGAAATATGAAAAAAGTGTTTGTAATAAAAATCTTATTGTTTCATTGAAAATAGTTGACAAGATGGAAACATTGGGTGTTAATAATGTTTACGTTGTCCAAAGTTGTCCCTACTACAAAGGGGATAACTTTGAAACAAATGTTTTCATTGTCTAACCCTGAACAACAACTTTGGGAAGAATTGATTTGGTAGCTGATCTTGTAGTTCGGAATTAAGACTCAACTTTAGAGCAGATGCAAGATATGATTAGCAAAATTCTGATAGTCGCGGCAGGGTTTAGGAAGACGGATATGTCCAAAGTTCGCGGCGCTATACGGAGCAATTGTCTTTTCCTTCGCGCAACAAAGACTCGACCCACGAAACGACGCGGGGCATAGGCTATAATTAGACCATCCGACAGTTGCCGCGAGATCAAGATCGAGTGTCTTGATCTCGGCAAAGTAAAAGTCTCGATGATGGCGCAGGAAAGAGTACAACGGTGGGAAGAGGTTGGAGGAGGTGGACGGGGAACACGTATTGAGAAATCCCGGATTACAGCCAAGCAGCGCAGAATAATCCAAGCACTCCGGAGGCCAGAGCCATTATTGCCCCTAATCTATTTGGCCGGTACGAGAGCTCGTCCGAGTGCGCGCGTCCCATTCGACAGATGAAAATTCCTGCTCTCGCCGGCCAATAAAAGCCTGTCTGTCGTACGCGCGTGAGAGAAAGAGAGAGAGACGAGAGACAAGACATCGCATTATCGTCTGTTTTCAACGGCGTTTGTCGCCGCGTCGACGGCCGACCGAGGGTCTATAAATAAAAAGCCCCCGAGTCGCAGCGATAACGGATGAAGGCCTGGACGCGCGGATTAACATGACGTATAGATGGAGGAGCTGGCGACGCCGATGACGGCGAAAGACAGACGATGCGGGGCTTTCTTCTCGCGTGTCGTGCGTCTTGACCACCGCGGCTCAAACTCCCCGCGCCCGCTTCATATTTTACCCAGTCCGGGAAACAGCGACTCGATGCGCACGTATACACGCATCTGTACCCGATATATTTTTGTCCGGGGACATTTCCAGGATTGACAAGAATTTTACTCTGTTGAATCTTTTCATTCGATGAAAACCATCGAATATTCCATAAAATCAACTGGTTGCGTGTGTGTGTGTGTGTGTGTGTGTGTGTATGTGTATATGCGGTATAGCATCGATTTCTCTTTGAGCAGCGAAATTCAAGTTGCGATCGTCGATGCCGAATTAACATTTGATGCTTTGATGTCTCGAAATATTATTGGCAGCGCATTTCGTCGAACTCAATATTTTGTTTGATTTCGTCTCTCTCTCTCTCTCTCTCTCTCACTGCCCCCGTATTTGTGCCAATTATCAGCGATAAATATACGCTTCGTGAAACTGCGGATCGAAAGTTCATTGATTGATTGCTGTATCAACCCCCGCGGGAATTCCGATGGATTGATTATGCTGGAAATTTCAATCAATTTCGCCGGTAATCTCGATGGTACTGCTCAAACATTGATTTTTGTGATTTTTGCGGATAAACGAAATGATGGATATGAATGGCTTCCATCAAACGAATCACCCAAATATCCACCTACATTTCAATAATCAGCTGAGCCATCAAAGTGTGGAAGAGGCAAATTTAGACTGATCATAAACTAAATTTGATTATAATTGACAAATCGTCAAAGGAATCTGACTGGAACATACTCATACGACGCGTATAACAGAATTAGCCTACCGCGTTCCAATCTTATGGTGGTGCAATCATCAATCTCAAAAATTGAAAATTCAAGCTGAAATCGTTCTTGTGTTATGACGAACGCAAATCCGACAAAATCTAAAGAATGTTGTATTACCTACCGAACGCCATGGAAATTCAATACCTCGGGGAATTATCATTTGCGAATATTCATAAGACGACGTCGTCCGTTCAGGGAGAAAAAAAGATGAATAAGGAGGCGAATTCCCGAGGATATTTCCTCGACAGCGACGAGGAGAGTCGAGAGAAAAATCGAGAAACATAAAAGTAAGGGAGGCTCGACATCCTGTCAAGCGGCGAACAAAAGATCCGCGGTACGAGTCTGAGCTCGAGAATAAAAATAATCGTGGAATTTAAATCGTGCCTTAGAAACGAACTGACGCATGAAAGATCGCCTAATAAGGCAGACTCGAGAGGAATACAGAAGCGGAGGCGGCGGCGCACACACCTCCCTCCATGCCTGCATATACCGCCCGCGGCCGCGTCTTATTTCACGTGACGCGGTTTGCCGAACGATGCGGAGAAAAACATAACGACGAGCTTCGGCAATATCTGACATCGAATAATATCAGGAGTACGATAACGAGGCCTATTACGACGGAATATTTCTCCCCGCGCGCAGTCTATGCTTCGCATACTTGACATCCTCCCCGGACCTACGCGATTATTTTTTCCTTCGCTGCAAAAAGTGAATATAGGAACAGCGCTCGAACGACGACACGCAGTTTGTTCTTGTTAAAAATTCCGGGGAAACGCGCGCGTTATTCCATCCCTACTATACATTTGGAATGCGGAGAAAAATCACCCGAACGAGATAGAGTGTCGGCGAGAAAGAGAAAAAAAGTAGAAGCCATCCTCGCGAGCCGGTTCGTAACTGCGAAAATTGAAAGCAGCCTTTCTCTCTCTCCAGCCCGTCGAGTATCCGTGTATAAAATCTTCACCCTCGAGACGTTAGAAAATTGTGCAAACATTCAATTGTAGCCCGAGTCTCGCGCAGAGCGAACGTCTGCCAAATAGTCCTCATCGAACTTTATGTAAGCCCACTTTGCATGAAACAGAGCCGAGACGCGCGAGTTGACAATCCTCGAAGCGAGGGTAGGTCCTCTCGGAACAGCCGCCTTTATTCCGTCTGGAGTTCGCTTGTTTGCGTCATCTCGTCGCGGATCTATCGGATTTCTGCAGCAGCAGCGAGGCAGTCGCGCGCATTATCATCCGCGAAAGTACGGCAAACCACTCGGCGAGTAGAAACAGCCGGGTTTGGCTAGATACACGCGCGCGCCCGGGCTGCCGATGAGAGCCGCGAGAGTGTAAGCGGAATGAGACGCACACGTACACACACACACTATACAGGCTCTGAGCAGCGAGTGGAATTAGAGGCGTATCGGGATTTCGCCAAGTGTTTATGGACTCGGGGATTACGTGCGGATCGGCGTATACGATAAAGCTGGGTGAGACGATGAATTTTCGCGTGGAAATTGAAAAAGGAAGGCTACGCACTCGTCTCGCTCGATTTGTAATTAACAATGGTCGGTAACCGTGCTGTCTCTCTCGATTCATGAAATAAGTATGACTCGTTTATACGAGAGACGATTCGCGTCGTTGCTCTCGCATGTGAAATCTTTGAGCTTTTGAAAAGAGGAATAGGGGGAGGTGAGTGCCGGAGGATCGCAAAGTTAAATAGCGCACTTCAAAGTCCTTTTGCCGAGTCGAATTGAAGTATTTACGGGCACCCTTTGAGGCCAATCTGTTCGCCAACATGTCATCCATTATTCGCAAAGTTTTTCAATAACTCGGTACACAAAACGAAGAGACGCGTATTCAGTGTAGCGTTTGCGCTGCGCCGATGTAAACCCCCTCCCCACCTTTCAAACTGCGTGTGTACACGACTAGGGAACTTTGGTCGATTTCAATGACTCGACTGAAAGAGAAGGAAAAAGCAATGACGCCCTTTGAAACGATCGTAAATCCAGTCCGACTCCAGCCCTCTATCTCTCTTTATCTCGGGGGCGAAGCGAACCGAAAAACGAGCGATTAACCGCAAAGACAGCGATGAACAGAGAAGAAGAGAGAGAGAGAGAGAGAGAGGGTGGAAGGGAGGATATCGGGTCGAAACACGAAAAAAGGGATAACGAGAAAAGAAAGCCAAGCGAGACGGATAAAGAGCCAGCGGGAGTGACGGGAAAACAGCAGCGAGCGAGAGCGAGATGGATAGAAGTTTGTTTACGCTGCAGCACCTACTCGCTTTTTGTCCTCCCCGCGTCTATGAATGCCAAGTTAAATCGTGTGCGGCTTTACGGCTGGCTCTTGTGTGTCTGTGTGTGTGTGTTTGTGCGTTGACTTGTGTATTTACGACGGCGGCGATTCGACGACGACAGAAGCCGAAAGGGGCGCTAAGAGAGCCCGTGGAAATAAATGAATAAGCAAATAGATTATGCAAATGCGCACGTTACAAGTCGAATACCGGCGCGCGGTGGGGTGGGCGCGACAATTCGCTCGCTTGCAGCTCGACGGCGCGACGACGTTTAAAACAAAAGGGGTCTCGTCGTCGCGCCGGAATTCTAAACGGATTCGCCTAATTCTCGAGCCGTTTCATCCGAAACTCTTGGGATATTTCGACCCCACCTTCCCCCCTCCCCCATCCTCTATCCTCCTCGTCCACAATATAACTATCGATGATTTGAATATTCATGGCGCGAGGCCGATTCGAGTTTATCGAGCCTCGAGCTCGAAATATACTTTGGGACTAGCGTGAACGACTTAATACCGAGCTTTCTTCGTGCGCGGGTTTATGCGATTTGCATCCGTCGCGACGCTGGTTTGTTTGTCTCCGATTCGATCAATTGGATAGCCACTCAAAGTCCCCTCTGTTCGGGGATGGGAAACGCGTCGGTTTTCGAAAAATTCGCCCCTTGTTGCGTGTTTTTGCTCCGTGGGAGCGTAAAAATTGATTGGCCAGGCGACGAAGAAGTTCGGCGATATGACCTCGATAACTGGGCGCAGGGACTTCAGTTGGCAATCCGTGGGAAATATTATCGACTATAGACATTTTTGACAGTCGAAAAAGTTTCGAACTAGTCGGCAGGAAGAGTTTTCAATCTCAAAATAATACATTACTCACACGGACGGACGATCGAGAATCGTCGCTTACAAAGAAGAGTTATTTTTCCTCGATTAACACTGCATAAATTGCACGCGACTTGCCCAGAATCTCGGCCATCTTTGATTCGATGACGTAATTTGGCAAGAAAGTATTTCACGTAAACAGAACGGTGAATGTTTTTGTTTCCGAGATAAATCAAGTGTATACTCAAACGCTCTCGGGTAGGGCTAAATCGCGTATAACTCGCGGACGACGAGAGCACACACGTACAGTGAATAATAACGTTGGCACGGCGACATTCTTGCCGATAAAACAAGCCCGGGATGAGCAGCAGCAGCAGGAGCAGCCTCAGCAGCTCTGCCGAGTTCCCCCGTAGTTTGCGCGAGTTTTGGTCTGGCACATCTCGGCTGTTTCTACTCGCGAGCGAGCGAGCGTACTCCTCCCGGAGTCAGATAAGCCAAACTACCGCCCCGCCACGGTATTCCGTCGGGCGGGCTTAATTGACTGGTGAATGGAAAGATTAAGCATTCTGCCGAGTGATTATGCGAGTCTTTGACGAGCGAACGATGCGTGCGCGCACTCACGATTGTGAAATTTTCCGTCGAATGATGATTCTGCGCCTTTGCGCGAACTTACTCGATGTGCGGGGTACTTTTGAATTATTCATATATGCTGGCATGGAAGAACAACGTCGGATTTCGACGCTCATTCGCGAGTCCCGTATTCGAGTTAGCCAGTCGATTGGAAGAATTTTACGAAACAGAGATGTCGGCACGGATCTTGATACACGTCACTTGAATACGCTCCTCATCCCCACACACACTCGATGATGGAGAAAATGGCGACGCAGAGAGGATAAACAGAGTCGATGAAATTCTTCGGTGCCTTGAAACGGCCGTAAATACAAACGTACGAATGTACGATTCGATAAGTCTTGATCAGCGCGAATTCCCATCCAGCAGAGCGAGAGTCTGTGGAGTTTCAATACACCCAGTGCGCCCAAGCTCGCGCGGCTCTCGAAAACACGGTAGCTGCCGCCGCGCGAGAGACCGGTGTATAGGATATACAGTATGGCAAAGCGAATAGGTCGAGTAGCAAAATTAGTGGGCGTGTCCACTTCAAAGCATCCCACGCGGATGAATTTCAGCGTGGCATCAGGGACGATTGTAATCAAGCCTCCATCCCAAAGCCCCCCCCCCCCAGACGCGGCGCATCCTCCAGATCGATAGCGGCCGGCCTTAGCACGACGACGACGACGACAACGGAGGCGGCGGCGGCCGGAGACCGATGACCCGCAGGCTCGAGCGTAATGACGCCCAGCTGGTGTCACCCGACGACGACGGCTCGCATGCGTCTCCATTTGTCTCCTCTCTCTCCCTCTCCGCCACGGCTGATTTTTCATTTTCGACCTCGCACGCTTCCTTCCCTTCAGCCTCCGAATGGCCCACTCGAACCATTTGTCCCTGGATTACCATGAGATAGTTGGGCCGAATCACCTCCCCCACACACCACTTCCGGGAGGCGAATCGTAGTGTTATTTACTCGCCCGGGTTTCGGAGCAGCGAAAAAAGTGTGTACGCGTCTCGTCAATATTTGCCGAGCACTCAATTTCGAGTCGCGATTAATCCGAATTATATGCAGTGTATCTCGTCCGTTCGGCGAGCGACTAATGAGCGGCGATAAATCAATCCCCGTCGTTGCGCTTATTTATCTGCCCCCGACCACCACCACCCCCTACGTTCCCCCGGCCGACAGCTCCGCGCAATATAATTTCTATTATTCGCCGGGCGAGTATCATTTGCTCGGTTCTCTGCTGCCGCCAACGCCGCTTGCTTCGCGTCTATTTCTCCGTCGCGTCGAGCTGCTCCCCCCACCCCGCCCGCCCGTCCGCCCGCCGTCCCCTGTAATTCCGTTTCTCTCTCTCTCTCTCTCTGTCTCTCAAGCTCCGTTTGTCTCTCTAACTACGTGTCAGCGACACACGCATTAGTCAGGCGGATTCACGGGCGAAATTTCCTTGTGTACTTAGCCATTGTTCCCTTGGCTCGACTCCCGTGTTTTGCCCATCAAAGAAATGACTGCTGGTGCTTAACTTTAATTTGCCGGCGATTGCGCCGCCCGACCGTTTAGTCATATATGCCAACGCGAAAATTACGAAACGTCTGGGAGGCCCATCCAAGTAAGAGAGACACACGGGCGAATTTCGTCATGACGCCTGTCCGTTATTCCGCGGCATATTGCGAAGCCAGCGGCGAATAACAAACGCAATCGACGTTGCGCATATAAAAGTCGACTCGTCGGGCTCTCGGATTCGAAGCGTACACGCCAGCTGCTGTTGGCTGGTCGATCGAGGAGAGCAGGAGGGGCAAGCGGTTGATCCTCTCTGTCGTTCGACGGAGCGAGAAAGTACTCTCTTTAAATCGCTGCCCTATAGCGATTTGCGCGCGCACCGGCTCGCCTAATGTATACACGCGCTCGGGGGAGGGGCGAGAATGACGATTTACGAGTAGAGGACGAAGCCGCGACGCGGCGCGTTTCAATTAGCGCCCTGGATTAACGCCGCGAGTTGATTCTGAACTTGATTCCGGATTAAGCAAAGCGAGACTTACGCCCCTCACCAGTCGGATTACAGGCTGGCTGTAACCCGATTCCGTCTCTCTCGCGCGCGGTTTTTCTATAAAACCAACCTCGGCCTAGTGCCGTTGTAATCGTTCTCGAGAGCCTCCGCAGCCTCCCCGATAGAAAACCGGCGCTCGAGTAATCGAGGAAGTTTTGATTGGCCCGCCCGGCGAAAACTTACTTTGTTCGCGGGTCTAGCGCCGAGTCGGATAGAGAGTGGTGTAACGATAACTCGATCGGCAAGTTACATTGGGTTGCGCGAGTCGGGGCACGCGTGTATCCAGCCTCGCGATTAGCCACGCGGCTGCGCCGTCACGAGCGCGCGTCCAAATTCGTCTCGCTATTCACGCGTATGTTTTACATACGGCGCGTGTGCAAAGAGGGTACGGGTAGTGGAGGCTCGGAAATTGGGTCCTGTTGCCAGTTGCGATGCGCGAACTACCCCGGAGCCACAAAGCGCCGACTTTGTAATGCGGAAACAAAACCTATATCCGGTTGCATGTAACTCATTCGAACTTTGCCCGGAGAGGAGGTGGTGCGGATACTGTACATCGTTGAATATTTTGATGGCGCGCGACGGGGGAGATATCGCGAGGGAAAAACATTACACGCAGCAATTCGGTGCCGAGTTGTAATTCCCATGAATGAGGAATCGTTCAATGAGCGGTCCATTTTGTCGGAACGTCATGGAACTCTTCGAGAACTTTGCTTCAATGCGAAATTCAACAAAATCTCGTCTGATATTCACACTCAAATCGCGTTTGATAATTCATACTTGCGAAGCTTTATAACAACAAAACCGATGTGATATACGCCGTACAGTTTGGATGTATCATAAATATGTTCTTCAACCGTGACGTAAATTAATTTCACGAGAGTTCAGTGGTTATATCTAAAATACGCTTTGCAGCTCGAGCCTTTGTCGTTGGTTATCACGCGAGACACGTTCGACTTCGAATATGTCAATCTTGGCAACTTACGGTTCGGTTGAGGTCGCGCGCGCGCCTCGAAGCCAGACTCGAGAAAACTCGCGAGGCAAACAGTTAAACAGCCGAGGAGAGACATCGAGCGAAACGAAGCACCAAGTAGTTGTATGGATCGCGTGGGAAGCAACTGATCCCCTGCTGGGGGATCGCAACAACAATGCGGCACAACTCGACTGTACTCGGGCTGACGAGGGGCCAGGTTCTCGGTGCGCGTCTCGCAAGACGATTGAAAATCGCGGCAAAGCCACTCGCGGAGACAGACGGAGATTAGGAGCGTCGGAAGGCGGTCGCTTTGTTCGCGGAAACACACCGATGCGCGCAGTAACTCGTGTAAACGTTATCTGCGAAACGAGCCGCGGCTGCTATATTGCTCTCTCGCGCAACTGGAGCGTGTGTATACGCGCCGGCTACATCGACGGCAGAGAGAGAGAGAGAGAGAGAGGAGGTAACGCGCGATGCGCTTAATGGCGTATGCAATAATGCGCCCGCGCGCAACTCCGCATGATTAATGCGCCGTCCATTGTCGCTTCCGTTGTAAAACCCACCGAGCGAACGCGTTAAATTAAAGACTGATCCGGAGGTGGATAGAGCGAGGCCTCGGACTCAACACGCCCGCCTGTGCACGACCCTCCACCTATGTGTCGCTTTGTTCTTTCGCATTTTTTTCTCTGTCCACGCCGTGCATGTCCTTCTGTTTCTCCTCCCCGCGTAGCTTTTCCACCCGCGAATCATTACCTCGCGTATTGCATCAAAGGGAGGGTCATACCGGTGTTGTACAAAAATATCAAAAATATTTCCTGAATAACATCAATAACAAGATTCGATTCAATCTGCAAAAACAAAAACAAAATATTCGCGGCTATTCCTATCGTAATTATCAACCAAATGAACCTTCGAGGAGTTAGGAAGCTGTGAATTTTTTCAAAAAATTAACTTTTTCGTATTGGCCCAATCGAAACTTTAATTCAATTAAGTCGTGTCATTGTAGACCGTACGGTTGAAACTTTGAACGTGCGATTATCTCTGAACTGCATTGGTCATTTTCCGGCCGATTGACTCGAAATTTCAACTGCAGCGTCTGCATTACATTTCAAAGAGAAACGCGCATCGATTTTGCGAAATATTGCAAATTGTGAAAGTTATCAACAAATTTCGATTTTCTTTCAAAATTCCGCACGTATTTTACGATAGATAATTTCATGTAGATTGAGGACAAATCTTTTTATTCGTAACAGTCTCAAATTTACTGAAGTCTGCGAAAAATTGTCCAAAAAGTACTTTAATTTCCCCGGTGGCCTAACCCCTTAACGTAAATTGAGACTCAACAGCTGACAGAAATCACTGTGGGCTCTTGACAATCTTTCGTGTTCCTCTTTCGGTATGACCCTCCTTCCTGTTGAGCGCCCGTCTTCAACTCCCGTAATGGTTACCTCCAATCGAAATACTTCATACTCACATTCGTCTTCCAAATCCACTATACTCTCAGCTGACAGTGTGTACTCACCTGAAACAAGAAAGAAAAAAGAGTTTAGTCCTGTTTTTTCACAGGTGTAAAATTCACGTTGGCGCAACGTCACTCAATCGTCCAGCAAAGTACGTAAGGACCAGCATATAATTTTTGCTTTTTATCCCCGAGCCGTCGGATCGATGGAATTTACCCTGGGAAACACAACAGCGAGCCGCAATCGGCCAGTGTGATCTGCTAATTTATTATTCGTACGGCAGATCGTAGTGTGTGTAACGCACCCAACCCCTCGCGCCTCGCGTTTTATCTCGTTTTTTTTCTCGCCACCGATTATGTGTGCAGTTGCAAATATACAAAGCGCAGCCCCGGCGTATCTCGTTACTAGTGCGGCGCGCACGCAACGCTCAGTTAAGTATGACAAAAGTTGGGCGGAAGGGGGATAGCGGATGTCCAGATACCGCAAGCGTGGAATGATGTACACATATATATACGGAAATATACTCGGGGCCGCGGCGCACTTGGCCTCGCCCTCCATCCCCTACCCTCCGCAGCGGGGCGCGGGGAGAGACGGAATAAAAAGTCGCGCGTGGTTTGCGCAAAATAACGACCGGTCGATTTATGACTCGGACAAAGATCTCAGACGTCTGATAAACGCGCAGTATGGCCGCAACGGCAAAATAACCCGCTGTACGTTCCTATTGCGCAGCGTTCGAGCGGGTTCGGCGCAATCAAGGCTAATTAGGTCCGCGAGGCTGGCTATTCCCTGCATCGGAACGAACCCGACGTCATTTTCAATTCTAGATTGTCGTGCGTGGTGATCTACCGATACATGCACAATCGACAAAGGAATATAATACGGAAGCTGGATCCTTGTGAAACTCCATGCACGCGAGGAAAATGAATTTTTCACGGGCTTTTCGCCGAACGCATCGATCCCCTCGAGCTGTACTCTACGAATCGTTATTGATTACACGTGTGCGACGTATTTCCGTGCGCGTGGCTTCCCATGTATAATTATACCAGTGCATGTGAAATCAATAGTGCGACTCGCTTTATTCCATCGAGGGAAGCAACTTATTTCCGTCACGGAAGAAATCTACTCGCCGAGAACCGCGTGGTGTGCGGACGGAATAATACCGAATCACCCGAGAACTCGGTGCACTCGGTGCACGAAATTAGAAAGGAACGAGAGATCGGAGGTCAGGCGCGGGGTAAAGAGCGCGACGACTCCCCCCGCACACGTGCGGCAAAAACTCCGCGAAAGAAAGAGCACTTTGGTAATTGTCGCGATCCCTCACGCGAGCCGCTTGCTCATCATCATCCCCGCGTGCTAATTCCCGTCGCCGCTGCGCAGGCGGGGCGGCCGGCGGGAAAAAACCCGGTGAAAATGCAAAGCGAGAAAAATAAAAAACAGCCCCCGGCCCGTTAATAAAGCAATATATTCCATGGGGTGGGGAGTGGCGCTCGTTATATTTCAACGTCAGATACATCGCGAGCTCGTCTTCTTTTTCCCGCGCGGCGGCGCCACACGTGCGCTCGCGACTGCAGCGCGTATACCTAGGGGGGCCGCGCCCGATATATATACGCACGCTCGCGAATGTGAAATCCCGAACTCGTTTGTATGCAAATCACCGGGTCACTGCGCGGCGGCCACCGCCGCCTCGTTCGCTTGTTGCCGAGCTTCGCGCTTTTCCCTTACTTTATTCGCTTTCGAGCTCGGCATTTTTCCACCCCCGTCCCCGGTGTTACTGCCTTTGCGCCAGAGGCCGTTTTAGCACGGATATATTCAACCAGCCACGACTACGGCTAATTGAGTCCTTTTCCACGATGATCCCGCGGAGGAGTGAATCAAGAATGGGAGATACGATGGGGGGGGGGGAGGGTCGCGTTCGCCGCTATTACACAGGACTGTGTATAATTGTGTCGAGAGAGAGACGTGGGGAGTCGATTCTTCCGTGTCTATCGTTTGATCCAGATTTTGTCTCTCGCGATTACGCCTGATATTACTGTCAAGCGTGGATATAGAGACTCGGTTGATTCAGTCGTTTCGAGAATAAACGATAAATTGCAGGTAAGTACCGATTGATGATTACTTGGAAAAGTCAAGTATTCATGACGATTCGATCGGTGTATACGCCAACGTGGGTTTTACTGTTCCCCGTGCGGCCAACTAAATCGATTCTCTCCATATAAACGGCTTTACAGCGCCTGAATTATTATTACGCATGAATCGGATTTGCCTGTAACTATTTTGCATGAGTGAGCCGTGATTATGATTTAGCAAGGGCCATAATTCAAAGTCTGTATCTGCATATCGCGATTTAGCTCTAAAACCGAATTCAAGGAGTAATCGATAACGCGGGATTCATTCGAATAAACAGCTAGAATCCCGTTTATTTCATTTCATTATCGAGAGAATTAATGATTTGTATTTATGCATGAATTAACAAACCTCAAATAAACGAAACTTCAGTAGAATAACAAATATGTTCGTGACACAGCTTCTTAGAACTAGTGTTAATATATTTACAATGTGGATGAAACTTATCCGCATCAAATAGTGCAAAGTAATTTTAAGCTATTCTATTATTCATTTGTAATACAATTTTTCTGCGGGAAACTTTAGAACTCTATGGATTTTATTCCTAACTGAATACTAAATCTAAATAGTTGCACCGAGAAAATTTCCCTATGAAAATTGCCGTGGTAAATCCAGCGATCTTGAAGTAATAGTATATCATGCACCTGAGCGAGGTTAGGCGATAATTTCGGCACGCAAAACGTTTGCGATCCGAGCGTAGCGAGGGTGGTAGGTTTGCGCGTACCGAAATAGCCTAGATGAGCGAGGTGATTTTTACCGTCCATTTGATAAAAATTATTCATCAGACATGACAATTGTTCAGCCGATCATTTTCATGGTGTTTTCCACTCTCTCGTTTTCCATATATTTAGCTTACTGTACGAGCTTTAGCTTGAGAGGGTTGGGTCATACCAAATGGAGGGGACAATGAATAATTGTGAAGAGCCCCTGTAATTCCCGTCAGCTGCTGAGTCTGAATCGTCGCGGTAAATGGTCGATGCATCGAAAGTTAACGTCGGTTGACAATACCACGCGAATACTTTTGTTTCCGCATATTCAATCAATTATTCGTGTCATTCGGGTAATATTCTTCATGTTTCGAAGCTCATTTTGGCGTGACCCTCCATCAAACGAGTAAATAGAAAAATCGCTCACTGCAAAAGCGTATTCGAACGTAGCGCGATAAAAAGTTCGCCTCGCCCAGCTGACTCCGCGAGATTTCTCCCCGGCTCGCGCAGCCGGCAATTAGGGGGGTAGGGGGCACTAAGAGGTCCTCTCTCTCTCTGGGATTGGGGCAATGTCTTTCTGGGCGTCCCCCGTCGCGGCGGGCGGGCTTCCGGCTTTAATTGATGTTATCGAGCGCAAAGAGCCTCGGGCCGGGCGCGTATCCCGGAAATTCGCATGCACGAACTTGCGCGCGCCCCGGATGCGCCAGCTCGAGCTTAATCTTCTTACAACCGAAGCCAGCCACTTGCGCCAGATACCGACACGTGCGTCGGATCGCGGAGCCCGATTCTTCGACTCTTGATTCCTCCCTCCGTCCTTGTCAAAGACGAAAGCGCCGGCAGCCTCTTTGGCGCGACGACGCGATATTGCGCGAACCGTACAATCGCTTTGACACTGCACGTAAGGTGCGTCTGGCGGGGGTTATTGAATCGAGTTTCCAAGTGACCCCAGAGTGATTAAGACAAGTGGAGTTGGCGTATCGGTCTCGAATGCGACTGGAGTGAAAACGAAAAGTGGCGAACTCATATCGTTACGTTACCTCGTGCAGCGATATATCTATATTTTTTCTTATTTATTTATAAGAAAAAAAGTGTCTCCTTTCTCTCGGTGAAAACTGTATACTATTCCCGCGGCTTGGATTTCTCCCCGAAGCTCTTAACTCGTAGAGCGGGGAAAAAAAAGGAAGGTCCGATCGAAAAAGATCAAAAGAAATAATAGATACGAGTTCCAAATTCACGAAGCTTATCTGCGAATAGACAGGGGACGGGGGGCAAGGTATAAAAGCAACGTTAATGGAAAATATGGCGCAGCAGAGAGGCGGCGGCGGTGCAACCGGGAACTAGCGAGGACGAATAATAGCGACAAAGGCAGATAGAGGGAGGGAGGCAGAGAGAGAGAGAGAGAGAGAGAGAGAGAGAGAGAGAGAGAAAGCCAGCCATAAAAATGCATAGCGGCAGCGCCGGGGCTAGCGCGGCGCGACTCTAAAAATCCGTAGTTGCGCATTGCGAGAGCCACACGTATAAAACAGAGTCCGGGGGGAGGTCGACCGGGGCAGGGTAGCGATCGCCTTTGCTTTAGTATGCACGGTTCATTTTCTCGATTTGGCCGGTGGTGGGGGGTAATACGTGTTTCCTTTTTATTAGCCCCTCTCTGCCGTGTGCCCCCCCCCCCCGGTCGCGTCGGCGCGCGCGCGCGCCTATACCGCACGACCTGTAAATTTTGCCGCGCGCGCGCGTACAGCGGCGCTACTGCGACGGGATTTGCATTCAGTGCGGCCTGCTCGCCGTGTCGAGATGGAAAAGAGAGGGAAGAGCAGGACGATAGAGATTAAACTACCCCCTCCCTCCGTCTGTCCGACCCCCAGAGTCGCGGCTCGCGGCTTTTCGGGATGGAAAGCGAGCGCTGCTGGAATCGCTCGTTCGACCCGATATGCTGGACTAGCGACAATTTTGACGAGTCCGAAAATGGTGAGACGTCAAGGTGTGCGTCCACCCTTCTCGGTCTGTAAGATCGTCAATTCATGTTTTTACACAGTTTATGCAAAATAAATTTATTCATCCGAACCTCAAAACACATGATCCTTAGCTTCTCCTATTGTTGACTAAATCGAACTAGGCTATCCTAATCGTCGTCTCGAAAAGTTTTTATAATTGCTATATTTAGTATAGATAAATTCGATATTACTTTGAGATCCCATCTATTTTCATGCTGACATTTTTTGCTAATGTCACGTGGTTATAGCTGTCTATAAATCAATGAAATCACGAGTTAACGGACTTCACTTTCGATACAAGTATACATACATTCGGGTTTTCGTGATGTATAATTGAATCGAAGAAACGGGTATGGTGCGTGTACGGGACTATTCGGAAAATCTCCAAGCAGCATCTCAAAGAGAGAGAGAGAGACTCTTTTGGCGAGGGTAAGATTGAGATCTGGCGTCGCCGGGCGCGACTATACCGCTATATATACATCTCGGCGTCGCTTCCCTATTATCCAGCTCACTCATCGCTTGTTTGCCCTGCTCGCTCGCTCCGCGCGGCTCTTCATTATTCGGCTAGCGCGGCTCAAAGCGGAAAATTCCATCTGCGCAGCGGCGCTCGGCTCCTTTTTAACCCCGGCATTGTTTGTCCCATTCCTCCCTCCCCCCCGCCCCGCGCACGCACGCCCGATACCCCATTTTCCTTCCCTCTCGCGCGCTGTTTAATTTCACCCCGTGTTTACACGACTGCGGCTTATCCGCGCGCGCACTGCACCGACTTTTCCTCTGCCGGCGAAAGCTCCTTCTTCCTCTCCCTCGCGCGAGCTCCTTTCCGCGCTTTTTTTTAATGCCTATTTACGACTTTTGTAACTCGTACTCCCCCCCCCCCCTCGACTTAAGTCCCGTGCGTGTGCTCTTATCTCTCTCTACCCCCGTATGTTTCTTCTCTGTTCAAATACGATTTTCCTACTGCGACGCTCGCGATTCCCCCGTGCGATGGAGCATTTCTTTCCTCGCGAGTTTGCCTAGGTTTCAGGATATTCCTCTTTCCGATTCGTGCTTTACTTTTTCAAACGAGCATTTTTCATTTTTTCAACTTTTTCAACGTCACCGAGTCAACAACTTGTGACTGCGTGTGTACGAGCACACTTTGTTCTTGTAAACGCATGCATGACACTTACAGCTTGTAAATGCGTCCATGTCACTGAGAGAACTACTCTGCGTCGATAATCAGGGTGATCCTCATAAAAATTACGAGTTTTTGAGTGACGTAATCCGACTATTCGCAGGTGGCGCTGAAATAGTATCGGGGCACGATAATTTTCAAGGTTTCTACGGTAAATTTATTCGTGATCACGTGACCTACAGTGATTCCATCTGATCGAGATAGCTGTCAGTCGGTTCAGAACATACATACGAAATTGGATTCCTGTGGCTTCATAGTATTAATTGGAGAGCAATACGATATTGCATAATATCACATTACATATAAGGTAACTGTACCCAATGTGCCCCCCCCTAAGGGTTTTTCGCGAATTTGACTATGATAGACTTCGAATTTTAAAATTCTGTGAACGGCATCTCAAAGCTTAGCTCAATACCTATTAGAAACCATCTTCATAATCACCATTCGACTACTTTAACCTATCGAAAATCGCAATTTAAAAAAAAAACGCAAAAAGGCTAAATGCACAAAACGTGTACCCAATTTGGCACAATTTTTTAATCATTAGCTACAGCCTATATAGGCCTACAGGGACGATCCAATTGGCATTGAAATAAACTCTCAATTATGTTCCCAGTGATATTTATACAAAATTTTTAACATACAACTCAAAAATACGCGTCTAAATCATCGTAATATGTCTATACAAATATTCAATGATTTCACTCAATCTTCCCATTTAAAAACGCGTAGAGGGGCACATTGGGTACACTTTTTTTTGATGCGAAAAACAGCAATTTGAGTAGGATAAAAAATAATTTTAGGAAAACTGATGAGACCAATCGAAAGCTGAGATGTTTTTACACAAAAAAGAGTAATGACACTTTGAGAGATAAAAATTATTGACACCTGATTTTGAGGTTGAGTGTGAAAAGTGAAATAAGAAAATGGTGAAAAAATCAGTAAGTGAAACTTCAAAGTGTTTGTAGGAGAGTGGTTTTAAGGGCTAAATGGGCGGGGAAGATACCGAAAATTTTCTTTTAATTCCCCAACATAACCCAAGAGCGACTGATGCTCAGAGAGCACCGGAAATACGAAATCTGACGATTGTGCCAAATTGGGTACAGTGCCAAATTGGGTACAGTTACCTTAATTCATTGTGAAAAATTTTACTTCCTTTTCTCGCGCTAGTATGCACGTACGCACAAATTGTTGATTCGGTGACGTTGAAAAACTTGAAAAAATGCAAAATTCTCGTTTGAAAAAGCAAAACAGGAATTGGAAAGGGAAAGTTCACTCAGCGTGGGACTCAATGTTGCTTGTTGTTCATACTTGAACCGACACACCTTCGCAGTTGAATCTTTTCATTTTTCGAAAATATCGAAACCGAGGAAAGTTAATTTTATCCGTCAAACTGACGCTTTGTAATACGAAAATACAATCACTTCATTATTCAACCAAATCCATTGAATTTGTTTGAACACTATGTTGTTTCAAAGTTATTCCGGAACAATTTCATCGGTCAGCAGGTATTCAGAGTCGAAGCAAAACGTGCCATTTCGATCTGTCGTCCGTCGTTCTAGAGAGTCTCGAAGAACCTGAACAAAACATTTCAGTATACGATGTCTGTAAATATATATATAGGATTGATTATAATCTGTGGTTCCTTTTGCGAGCGTTAAAGGGCCGAAAAAGTGTATAACCAATGTGAACCGGTCACGTCCAGACTGGCGTGCACGACCTCGCCGTGTTTGAGAGCCTTTGAAAACTCGAAAATCCGCTAAGGCAATTAGCATACAGGAGGATGGAGCCACGCGGGCCGAGCTGCTCTCTAAACTTGATTTTATGCAAAAGCTCACGTTTGCCGGGAAAATCAGACAACGCCGAAGATTTGAAGGTTCGTAATTGCTGCCGCGAAGCAGGATGAACGCGAGGGAGAGCTCCGGGCTAGCCAGGAAATTAGGCTAGGGAGATTAAACGCTTCTCTCTCTCTCGCTTGACTCCGCAGCTCGGAGAGACTCTTTCTCGCTCCTGTCCTCCGGCCCTGTCCGCGCTACCTCCCTCGTGAAGTAACGGAATATAGTTTCGGCGACGACGGACGAATTAACTCGACTATGGTTAACTTGGGATTGTCGGCGACTCAAGTAAATCTCATTATTATTATCGTTATTCAACTAGTAGCAACGTCACGCGAGATTGTTCGGCGGGGTATACTCCACTCGTCGTTTCGTCGAATCTCTCCATCTTACCGTTTGTTTACGGATCCGCGGCGCCGAGATATAGCCCCGCGATATCGATTCGCGCGCGACATATATATAAACTCCATTATTCTATTTCCGACTATCAGTTCGAGAGTTTGTAATTCACGGCTGCGATAAAAGTCAGCTAATAAAATCACGGGATTATCCAGGCTGCGCATCGCCCTTATCGCCAGTTCAATCCTCTATTAATTTCAAAAGTCGTAAATCCTCGACTCCCCCCTCCTCTCCCCGCGATCGGTATCTTATCTCCGGGCGATATTCAGCCGGTACTGATTCCCGATCGGCCTCTATGAAAAATATCACCCTCCCGCCGCCGTTGCGCACATGATATACCGTTATCCAAAGGACTCGGGGACGATCGTCGGGAGTGTATCAATCGAAGGATCCACCGCGAATTGCCCAACAAGATCCGAGAAAGACCGACTTTTCAGCCCCCGCCCATTGGGCAATCCAACCGGGGGCGGGAAAGTGCGAAAGAGCCGAGCGCGCGCGACGATTGCCACTCTCGATATGAAAAAAGCCTCTCGACGCGCGCGAAAGCGCGAAAAAACAATGCGAGTCCATTATTTCACTCGAGCTCCGACCCTCCCCCCCCCCATTCCCCAACGCTGCGGAATAATAATTACCCGCCGGGCTATTTCCATACGCCGGGGAGGCCGGCAGTAGCGGCAGCAGCAACAGCAGCAGTAGCGAGTTGGCCGAACTGACTGCTAAAAGCCAATCCGGCCGAGTGCGATTAGCGTGACCATCTCCATCGGTCGCCAGGGTATATATGCCCGGCCACCGGGGCTCTTCCACCCGTAAAGTGCATCTACTTCATCTCGTTCTCTCTCGCTCCCTCCTTCGCTTCGGAGTTCCAACCCCCTCTCCATTACCCCTTTCTCTTTCTCTCTCCCGTAATTTCGAGTTTGCTCGAGCTGCCCCTGCTACTTCTCGTAAACTCTCGGGTCGTTTCGATCTTTGCGATACGTATATTCACACACACACAGCGTGTACCATTCGAGGATAAAAATTTCATAGTTTTTTTTAGCTCCATTCAAAAGGGAGACACAGAGCGCGAATATCCGTCGGTTAATTAAGCAGCTCGAGTTGAACCACTTCTCACCGTCAAATAAATCCGGACTATTACTCGGGCTCGTATAAGGGGAGGACGCGCGAGCGCGCGCGGATAAGCCCGGGAAGCGGGGGGCGATTCGGGGAACGAGGAAAAAGTCGTGCACGCTAAGCCCTCGCGCCACTTGGACAGGATCTGCAGCCCAACGACGTCAGACGCGCTCTCACTCTCTCTCTCTCTCTCTCTCGGACAGGTATTCGCAAAAAAGCCGCTGCCAAATGGCCTGACGGTCCTCTCATCCGAGGAGGGAAAGATCCGATTGGGCAATGGCGGACGGCGAGGTGGAGGCGCTGGCAAAAACGGACCAGAAACAAGGAACTTCCGAGATAGATAATACCCCGGGCTGTCCAAGTTGGAAAGCCACATTCCAGCCGCGCCTTTCAGCCGGGCAGAGTGAAATAGGGGGGCACTTTGACCGTGGAGGAATGGAACGGAGAAGGACGAACGGAAGACACGTCGCGCGCGCGGCCCCGTTAAGCCACGCCGAGCTTTAGCTGTCCCCTAAGAGCGAATGACGGAGAACCGAAAGAAAGCAGCGCTGGGGCAGGCAAGAAAGTAGAAAAGTTCTTAATCGAGCGTCCCGAGACTCCCTCCCTTCCTCTCTCTCTCCCTCCTGCCACCGCCGCCGCCGCCACCACCGCGTCCTACCGAACAACCGAGAGATTTCACAACTGCATTTGTTCATGTTACCAGGATTTCTCTCGGTTTGAGTTTTACTTGGTAATGGATTGGAAATTGGAGCGCGCGGCCACTGCTTTTGGTCCCATAGTCGCCTGATCGACGGGCTCTCTTTTTCGCCTTGCCAATTAAATGCTCAGGCGAGCTATGGCGAAATACCCCCCGAGCACTTGGGTATATTCATACCGATAACTAATGATGTTTCTACAGGACCAGTGAGATGAGGTTTTTTTGAAAAAACAACTCGGGGGATTTCGACAGCTGCATATATGGTAGTTCTGCCGAGACGACAAGGCGCGACGATCGAGGGGAAGGAACGAAAAACGGGTGAAACGAGGGGGAAAAGAGTCGTTGGGAGCGTATATGCATCATGCGTGTTATCGATTCGCGGAAAGTGCAGCTACTTATCGAAATATTCAGCCGACGCCTCACCCCGCCCAAGGAAACTTTTCTTCTACAAATCTAACTGCAAAGTCTCTTCCTTAATTTCGCCTCCACCTCGCATTAAGCTGGAACTCCCCCCACCCTCCCCCCTGCCCCCTAGAGAGCGCGAGCGCCATTCAAAGTAAGTTAAAACGCCGGCGAATAAAGGAAAGCGAGAAAGAACGGAAGTAAGAAAGAAAGCCAGGGAATCCCCGCTACCAACTCCGCGCTGGCTCGAACATAAAATCCAATTGTAAAAGCTTAAAAAGGAGGACAGTTAGCCGGAATCGGACTTATCGTTGATGAAGATGGCTAGGAAATTAAAAAAAAAGAAGAAGAAAAGGCCCGGGAGTTCTTCGGGAGAAGTAATGAGAGGCGCTATACGGACAACCAAGAACTACGGCGCTCTATCCTTGTACTCTCGGGCGGGGGATCACTGCGGTTCCACTAATTAATCTTGCGACGTTGAGTGCCGAGACATATGCCAATCTTCACCTCGTATCTTTTCACTCGTTCAAATCATCTCTCCGATGTTGGCACGAGTAAAATTACCCCCGTGTTGGAAGGAACGTCGAACGAGAGATGGGTTGGGCGAGATAAAAAGCGAAGATCGAGGTGGTTCTTTGAGTCGCGGTGAACAAGACATTGTTCTTCGAGAAGAGAATCGGTGGGAGTTTTATTTAACGTTGAAATTACATGGGATAAAGAGTCTAGGAAGAACTTGTTAACGGTGTTCTCCGTCATCTCGTGGGTTCGATTGTTTTTTACGCGCGGTTGTTAATTCAGATTTCAACGAGCCCGAGCAAAGTCCCCGGGAAAACGAAGAAGTTGTTAAACACTTTTCCAAGGATGAGTGTTCAAAGACTTCGGGACAAGTGTATTGACCTTTAAACTATGTAACGGTATTAAGATACTTACAAATTCTACCAGTCAGTCCGGGGATCCGCGAGCTTACACAATAGACTTTGTTAATGGCTCAGCCGAGTTAAGTACTATAATAAAGCTTAAAGTCAAGGCACACAATTACCGAATTAAGTTATCTCATTCGCCTCATGCTAAAAGCGGCTTAAGACCCAACTAGACGCTCTATATCGGAACGAATCACGTGGACTATCCAAACAGTAGTACAGCCAAACTCGGAACAGCTATTTTGCTTAACTGGTTAAACGATTGCGGGAGGGTTCATCGATTTTTTCGCGGCAACGCGAAGAAACGAATGCTCGACTGGGTCGGAAGGTCTTGAAGAGACCGCGGTAGCCAAGTGTACGCGGCAGCGCAAAACACCACCCAGCACCGAACACATCCGAGCCGAAACAGAAACAGTGAATCAAAGGGATAGTTGTGGGAGGGGAGTTTGCATAACGGGCAGATGGTGTGCCATCCAGTAGGATTACGACACCGCGAAATCGCCAAGCGGCTTCCTGGCTCCGATCCCAGCCACTCCAGCCCCACCCGAGAGCCCCAGAGCTCTCTCTGTATCGGCTAAATAACCCTTCTTTATCCCGTGCCCCCGGAATATCTTGGCCCATTGTTTGGCTTGTCACGTAGAGCTTCGGTTCCATTGGCCGCGGCTCCGTATTGTGGCTCTTCCGCCCGTAACAACTGTCAGCTGGCAATTAATTAATTAGCCCAAGGATACTATGCGCCCACGTGCACTTGACGATTTTCCCAATTGTACTTCTGGCTGTGTGTGTCGGATAGCCAGACGCTGCGCGCCACGGCCAAACAATTCCCCGGTGCTTCGATGCTTTTTGGAAACGACACTGTTTAAAAAAAAAAAATCACGTACGTAGGATCAGCTGATGAGAATCAGATCGAAGCGAGTCGATCGCATTGAACCTCCAAACGGAGTACTCGAGCAAGAATGCAGCTGCTGATGCTGTACGCAATACAATAATGTTTCACGGGCGAAATAAAGAAAAAATTCCCAAGTCGACGGGAGAAAAGTTCTCTCTTAGCGCTCGTAAAGCAAAATAGATTCGTCGGGAGCGCGGAGCAGCCAATTCAGGGGGAGGCAGAAAAAAAAAACTATTACTCCGGCTCGCGTTCATCTTCACCATCGCGCCAGTATTTCTCTTTTATTTACGATTCAATAAGCGGAACGTTAGCGACGCGAACAAGAGTCCGGGAGAAACGGAAGAGGAGAGTTGGAGCGCGTAGGAAAAAAAAGCAAAACTCGAACTAACACGGAGCTAAGTAAGATACGGAGAAAGCGCGAGAGAGAGAGACAGAGAGGCGAAGACGTTGTAGAGGCAACGCACACACTATTGGGAATTATTGTTCTCCAGGGGTCAAGCTTCGACGACTGGAATTCGCGCGCGCGCGAGAGAACAAGGCAACACGCGCGCGCATTCGGAATGCAGCCGTGGGTGAGCGCGGAGCAGAATTTATGGCGAGTGACCCTGGCAAGGAGCTTCCCCTGTTTTGTTATAGAGCTCGCGCCCCCTGCCACCCTTTCCCTCGTTCGCCTTGTTTTTCTTGCCCTGTTTGTCTTATCTCGCCGAGAGCAACTGCATTTCTTTGTCTTTCTTATTCTGCTCCTCGCGACTGTTCTCAACGGTATGTCCAACCAGATAACCGAGCGTGCAACTTCGTTTGTCTAAATAAATGATCGAGGATTTTTCGAGCAAAAAACGATAATCTTCCAGCTCGCAATTAGCAACGTTGGTTCGACAAAAAAATAAAACAAAAAAATTTAAATTCTGAGATTGGTCCTCGAGGTCTCGTTTGTTCAATATTTCTATCCGCAATTATATTATATCCGCTCCGTGATTATACTTATGATCGAACCAGTTCGGAAACAAGAAAAGTTTTTCCGGCTTGCCCATGAAACATTGTTTAATATTGCTCTTTCGAGTCTTGTACAAAGGAAAATACCTCTTGGGAGTAATGAATTTCAACTTTCCAAGATTCTGGTTCCTATCACCTGAAAGTTGCAAAGACGGAGAAGTAGAACGAATTCTGAAATTCAATCCATATCCGGCTTCTCAACGTAAATAGATACTTTTGCTGATCTTTTTTTCATTAATTCCCGAATGATTTTCTCTGAATAACAGGAATGCTCAAAGTGTCCACAGTCTTAATTATCAGGAAATAAAGGATCAACCGTTTGCTGATCGCTTTACGCGTACCGAAATTATCCATTTAGACAATTCCCTTTAAGCTACTTACATAGTTCATTGCAGATCGATTATCGAACCAAAGAAGAGGAAGCCGGTGTAGCTGCAGCGATGGAATAGCACGTGCGCGACGTCAGATCGATAGAGATGATTGCTCAATCCACGATAAGGCATGAGTATATGAACAGGACTAATTAAGCTGATAAGAAAATACCCGAGCAGCTTGCCGGGAGAAAGAGACAAACGAGAAATATAAAAGAAATATATATATAACTTTTCTAACGTTCCAGAGGATTTTTTCGTCGAGTGTAAAAAATGAAATGAAAAAGTTGAATCTCTTGTCAGCCCTCGGGCGGGAATATACTTGCACTACCTCGCTCAGTCTTCTTCAAATTTGAAGCACTTGGATTTTCGTTTAAAATCTTAAACGATAAGCGAAGAAGTTGAAATATCAACATCATAAAGTGAAAAGAACAATAGAGAACTTTGAGATGCTATTCGGTTGATTTAACAAGCTCTTAAAAATAATCAACTCGTGTTTTTTCGTTACTCGGCTTCACCAAAATACAACGAGTCCAAGTTTCTTGGGACACTACATACACCTACATCAACAGGGATCGCGTCGTATACGAGAAGCCGTATCTAACAATAGCCGCACTTAATTATGCATGATTGTTGCGTCAACCATTTAGCATCCGTGAATCATTCAACGCGGTAAGATTGATGAATCGCGGGTGAAAAAAAAATTATCTGAAACGCGCGAGTCATCGCGCCGGAAATCCCTCGAACGAAAAATTCATCCCAATCGATCAAGCAACGTACGAGATAAAAACAAGAACAAACAGAAGCCCGGAGTGACATCTTCCGAGCGTGCATTGGCTCGTAAACGTAATCACGACTCGGCGTTTCCAGTGGCTGGGAAGTAGCGGGGAGGAAAACATTTATCACTAACGACAAGCAATTTTACAAGGGCGCGCAGCAACTCGCGGAGACGGTAAAAACAAAATGAATTACGGCCGAGCATTCGAAGTCACGGGACCCTCGCCTCCATAAAACAGTTAAAAGAAAAGCCATTCGCGAATTACTTAAACAAAAAGCGTTGTACTCGTAGGGGTGGATCGCAATGTAGGGGTAAATAAAAGTCGAGGATGAAAGGAGCAAACGAGATCGCAGCATCGCAAGAGAATTTTGAAAATGAATTCAAGCTCTTGAAAGCGAACTCGTCGCAGAGGCCAAGAGTCAACACGGCTTTTTGCCGTATATATTAGGCTAATTAAAATCCCGCATTCAAACGGACAAGGGTAGCGAGTTGAATCGATCGCCGCCGAGAAATGTCGCGACAGCAATTGCAATTAATAATCCGTGACAATTATTCTCCATCCATCTCACTCCCCGTTCGCGAATTTTCCCCGTTACCGACACTCTGCAATCGTACATACGAAATTCCGGTCACGTAACAATTACCAATTGGCAAATGCGAAAGTACAGTGGGGGATTTTCTCGACGCCCTCGCCGGTAATTCGCCGTGGTGCTCTCGTTTTCTTTGCCTCCACCGCGCCTCCCCCCCCCTTCCTCCCGCCCCATGAAGCCCGAGGGAGTAATCGAAAGCGGTCGTGCTGTTTTCTCCATCGAAGCTGCGGAGCTAATGGGCTGGTGGCGGTCGCGCAGGGGCGATAAAAACGGACCCATATCTGCGGGAGAAAGAAGTGCACGCACGAGCCTTGATAGATTCGATCGTTTGGCCGCGACGACGCCGCCGCGAGAGCGAAGAAGAAAATCAGGAGGCCAGAGAGGCGCTGGGTAAACAAGGATGATGAATCGACTATCGCGGGGAGCGGCCACGAGACGTGAAATATCTCTCTCTCTCTCTCTCTCTCTCTCTCTCTCTCTCTCTCTTTCCTGGTGGGCTATACGGCGCTGCCGCGTTATAATGCAACTGACGAACTGGTATGATAATTGGAAATTCGTCTGGTGGCGTGCACGCGCGCGAGCGAATGCGGCGGCGGCCCCCGCACGCGTACAAACTGCGCGAGGAAATTACTTCGTTCGGTTGAGGTTGCGAGCGGTATGCGGGCCGATGTTATTCCCCCCCCCCCCCGCCGACGCCGCCGCGACTCCTGGATCGACAAAATTTATCAAGCCGACAGCTATTTTCGCGCTCGGCCATTGTTGCGCCACGATCCAAAGAATTTGAAAAACTATTAATGCAGACAGCGAATTGAGGGTGTGGCATTGCGATCGTGGAGAATCGCGGATCTATTGGTAGATTGTAGCATCTAAATTAGAAGATGAATTTTCGTTGGAACGAGAAAGAAAAAAAAAGAGAAATCGAGGGATGCGAGACTCGATGCGAAAAGAAGCATCGGCAGCAACAGCATGATTATAAACCCGGCGCGGAAACGGAGGAAGATCCGGGCTGAAAAATAAGTCGGAGGAGAAGGAGTTACGGACAGCTGATGGGGAAGCTTCCCGCGTGATCAATGTTCACTTCCCGATGCCGGCCTTAATGATTATCCTTGGGCTTGTGTGTAACGGACAAATAGTCCAGCCCATTTGCCAGCCGAGGCGAGAGGGAGAGGGAGGTTTTGCCCACAGACGCGAGTCGCACACACGCGGAAAGAAATTGCGCGTTATCCATCGTCCGGCGCGAGAGATACGAGGAAGAGAGAGAGAGAGAGAGAGAGAGAGATAGAGCGAGCGAGAGAGGAGCAGGGGGAAATTTATTTGCATCGATTGTCAGACGCCGCGGATTTATTGCTCGGCGCAGCGTTATGCACCAACTTGACTTATCGGTATGACGGATGCGAAAACAAGCGATATTGCACCTACGCGGCCGCTTCTTCGTTTTTCAATCCAGTATACTTGTTTATGAAAAGTGACGATTGATTTACGAGAAACGCGCTGATGTGAAAATCCTTAAAATCTACTTGCTCTACTTTCCTTCTTCATTTTGGTTCTGACCTGCTCTACCAAGAGCAGGACGCACCTAATTGAATTTTATTGATACTATCCATTTTATTGGGAAAGAAGCCTCTTCCGAAATTGGTAAATTTAGGACGACATACATCGTATTTTCATCAACTGATTCTCGAGAGATCTTCAGCGCGACGACCGGATCTTAGAGAGAAAATAATTACTGGGAGATGGGCGGACAATTATAAATAATCAAATTTGTCCGAACGAAGAACTACGAGGGCGAGAAATATTATCGAAAATTTCACAGCATTAAAATGATTGAAGGGATTCTTTCAGAATGACTCTTGACCCGTGAGAATTTGATGATTGAGCTCGCGTTATCCAAAGAATAGAGAATGAAAAGAAAGCCAAGTTGCCGGTAGCGGCACACGGATAGTTGATTGCACATTGATTACAACGGGCTGAGTAGATTGAAACGTAAGATGACGAAGCGAGAAGTGAAACGGAAGCTTTATCTTCTGGAGTGGTGATTAAGTCTTGCTTTCGATGAAGCCAATCGCTCCGACAAAAGCCCTACTTGATTGACTTGTGAATCAATAGAATGGACGGGGCGAGGGAAGGTATAACTAATAGGATAGAAATTTTCTCCCATTTCTGTGATTGCAATTGAAAGAGAGAGAGAAAGAGGAAGAAAAAAAAAGGGGAAGAAAAGCGATTCAACGTCATACGCCCCCCACCCCCCTCCCCGCCCCGACGAGGGTATAATCCCAAAAGCAGACGAAAACTGGAGCTCAATCAAGTTACCCGTTTCCTCACTCGAGGCCAAATCTGAAAAGCACGCAAGCCTCTTGTGTGCGCTGGGTCGCGCGGGCGCGCCGCACAAACCACACAAGTCACATTTCGAGCGCGAGGAAGCTCTCGCGTCGCTCGGAATTGAGCAGATTTCGCGGAGAAGTAGGAGGAGGCGGCATAAAACAGCGCGAACCTTATTTTCCTTTCTCCCCCCCCCCCCGGCGCGGTCGGCATTGTTCGCGGATAGGAGGATCGACGAACGTCAACTATCTCTCGAAAAGTGTCTCTCCCCCGCTATATATACCCGGCGCGCGTACCACTCAGCCGCTCTCTTTTCTCGTGGAATTTTCCGCGGGGGGGGGGGGGCATTGTGCGCTCGAGCCTCCCGCCCCCCGCCTGCTCTCCACCCTGTCATCGCGACGCGGTGCGAGGGAAAAGAGTCGTGGGATCGCGAATTTCTTCCCTTGTCCGCGCCGAAAGAACAGTCCGCTCTCAAACGACTCGGGCGAAATTCTGCGGCTGACTCGCGCGACGTCTCTTCTTGGGGATAATGCAGCTGGGGCTACACGAGCGTGTGTGCCTCCGCGCGCAAAATCAAAGAGACCTTTCCTTATTTTTTTTTCTTCGCCGCGGAACGACGCTTTTCGACTCGACGATTTCCAGGGCGTCGTCTTGGGTTTTCGCTTTCCGCGAATATGAGCAATGCCGGGCATTTATTAATAATTCGATTCGATTGAGAGAAGCCCCCGGCTCGCCGAGAGTCGCAGGGCCAAGCGAGCAGTCCCTTAAAAATTCGGTTACGAGTGCAAATTGATTCTCGCCCGGGCCGGGGCGAAGTTTCAAAACTTTGATAGAACTTTGATTAACACTCGGATGCGCTTCTCTCTAATGAGCTGTTTGCTTCAAGATTGCGCCTGCTTAATTTCTGGTCGTCCGATGGATACTAAGTCACGCCACGGCGAAAAAGTTAACTTGCCGTGATTAATTTTCCTCGTTTAAAGGACAATAACCATTTTTTCCCCGGCTGTCATCGGGAGTACGTCGAGCGTGAAGACAGAGCGCGGTCGTGAAAAAATCCCGGAATCTATTTTTCTCGTCGAGTCTAACGACGCTTTATTCGTGATAACTAAGTGAAGCTAATCGGCGACGGAGATTCGTGGCGTGTCCGAAGATGAGAGAATGTTGCCACAACAGAGGGGCTTGTTCCTACCGGGCGACAACGTCAGGCTCTGAATCTCGTGTAGTGGTTTACAAAGCCCTGTCCTATACCGACCGAGTTAACGGTATCCTCTTTGCGTCTCCGCTTTCCTGCACATCCTACATTGCCGATGCGTAGTGTCTCAAATGCACCTACACTGGTCCTACAATTTAAGAAGGGATCCGAACCATCAAATGTTTAAATGTGTTTAAACACACAAGAATACTTGAATTGTGAGAACTTTTAGTCAATAAGTGAGGCATATCGCTTGAAAAATGTGTTGCCGTGTGATTTTACCATACTGCAGCTTTACTTGATGACATAATCTCAGAATGAGACAAGACTGCGTGAATTTTAAGACCGTAGAGTTTTGATAATTCGGGGTAAATAGTTTAATTACATCACTGGGAAATATATTAACAAGGAGAGTCTCGAGGTTTGAGGACAGCATACTCTAATTAACAATTCAAAGTTCTTTCAGTATACACCGACATACGAGCCCATAGCTTTCACATTGACAGCTGCTCCTGACTCTCAGGGTCAATTCTACTTTGACTTATAAACATCGTATTTCAACAACCCAACCACTTTGTAATTCAACGATCATTCGCCAATCAAAATTTCAATACGCAACTTATAATACGCTTTTCTATGCCAAGAGGAGTGTGACATTGTGACGACTCCACTCTTGCTCTTACCCGTGAGTAGAGTCTCGCGAATGTTTGCGCATCGTAATAGGCCGGCCGACGAGCATTTAAGCTTTTATTGCCGGGGCAAACTTTCACGGGCACGTAGGCAGTTGAAAATTTGTCCGCTCGACAATCGACCCTTCATCCACCCGTGTCGTATGGTTTCTTTTGTTTCACGATGTTCGCGCTCGCGCTTCAAAACGACGTCGCCTTTCTCCGAATATAGATTCGCTGTGGCGATTGGCGGCATACGAGACATAGAATTCGTTCATACTCGACGTGTTGAAGTTGAAATTGATCCGAAAATTCAAGCTCGACATAGAGAAAGCGACGATTCAATGACGAATCGAAAGGAAGAGAAAAATGTTGGATTCGCATGGGCTAGAATACTTTGTCGGCCGAAGTGGGAGTTACGCCGGGACAGGCTGAATATTTCAAGACACTCGCGAGCTCAGCCATGAATTATCCCGTCAAAACAGCCGAATCGTTAAGCCCTCAAAGTTGGTAGAAGTAGCGACGAGAGGGAGGAGCAGCTCTGGCCGTTGAAAGAGCCGGGGCAAAATAAAAGTCGAGCGGCTGTAGCTGGCGCGCCGCCGCCGCCGTGGCGGATGTTTGGACATCGTAATAAGCTGCTCGGCGAGCAGTTAAACTTTCATTGCGCGAGCGGGCACGTGAGCGTAAATTGAAGGGAAGCTCCAGTCACGTCTCGGGGGCCAAGTACCCAGCGGCGCGAACGTTATATATGCATCGCTGCTCGGCCGCGCAGTCGGTTGTTTGGCCGTGGCGCCAGACGTCACGCAGTCTCTCGAAATTGACCGATCTGCTGCTGTTGTTGTTGTTGTTGTTGTTGTTGTTGTTGTTGTTGTTGTTGTTGCTGCTGCCGCCGCCGCCGCCGCCGCCGCTGTTGTTTGATCGTAACAATCGCCAGCCAAGCCCAAACGTTCATTACTGTAATTGCGAATTCGCGCGGAATGGCTTTGATAGCGAGCTGCTAAAGTTCTTGCTTCGTGGCAGGTATATTCGCGTATTCATTGTTTCGCGCGCGGCGTCGAATCCGACTAACAGTACTCGTGCGCCAGGGGCTTCGCGTCTACAACTCGAACGCATCAGACTTTTCCCGTTCGAGAAATCAAAAAGATCAATGGGGGTGTATTATACAGACAGTGTCAAAGGGACGAGGATAGTACGGGGAGACTCGAACCGATAGAGCAGCGTTACTCTGGCTTTCTCATACGAATCAATCATTGCTCGCGCAGTGAGACAAACCATTTTCAGAGATTTCGCCGTGTGTGTGTGTGTATAGAAGCAGCGAATCATCGGGTATTCCCCCGGCGGGCATCATCCCTTATGAATGGCACCTCATAAAGCCATTGCGCTCTATATCCGGCGACTTGGCAGCTTGCGATACTTTTAAAACGCCCTCTCGGAGCTCATTGGCAGAGCGGGTCACACAGAACGAAAGAGAAAAAAAAAGGAAAAAAAAACGAAGAAGCAGCTCCGTTCGTGTGCACTTTATTCCGTGGAGCACACGGCCAGGCCTACAAATTGCCGTTTTCACGTACAGCTCACCATAAATTGCCTCGAGGCAAATCCTTTTTGGCAATCACTTCAGACTCGCTCTCTCGCGTGAGCCACCAGCGTTTACCCGACCCACCCTCTGGCCAAAGCTTCGTTCCTCGTGACACGGCTATTCTATTTTGTTTTCCTCCCTATACAGCCTCGGCTGCCTTGCGATACATCCGCGGACGGATGAGCGACTCTTGTTGCTGGGGATTAGCGTTGACTCGACTAGATTTTTCTCGAGACCATCGGGAAATTTTTCCATCGATTTTTTCTAGTTTCTTCTTTCGGTGCGAAATGTTTTTCTCTCCCCATCCTGCTTTTTTGTCCTCTCTCGGTCTCTGGCTGATTCGCACAAGCGGAGGAGAGTAAGCAAGTTAAGTATCGGGCATTTCTTGGATTTTTGAGATAGTCTATCTTAACTACCGGCGGTAAGTTCACTTTATCTCATTTTTAATGGGCAATAAAGCTAGTGAAAAACTGTTCCGCGGCACGTACATCTGAAGCTACTTAGCTGGGACGTACTTCATTTGGAAAAGAAATTATTGACGCTACGAGCGTTTGATATTTAATAAGCGGAAATTAGTTCCGAAATCGCGCACTAAAAAGGATTACACGGGCAATATTGATGTGAACCGGCGGAACACGTGATGAATTAAGAACGCTCATCGACGTGTAACACGTAAAAATGGACAAATTGTTTGATCCAATGTTTGTAATTTTGCTGATGAACGAATCACAAGCAGCGACAAATGTACTTTTTTGAAATTTGAATTCTGAGGACTCTCAATAATACGAATGATCACGTAACTAAATGGAGATATTTGAACAATTGTACATGTTGCACAAAAAATCCTTTCAAATTGTTCGACTATGACTTAGTACATGAGACTTTCATCCCGAACCTCCCAACAGGTAACAATACTACTAACCTCTGCAGCATTCCATGGTAACGTAATTTTTCTGGTTAATAATGAAATAAAAGAAGAGTAAGAATGGGCAGTTGGATGAGACGTCGCAGTTTATCCTCTATAGCCTGTCCTCTGTCTGTATCCCAAAATGACGTGAAACGAGACGAAGAAAGCCGAGTAAGAAACTTCACTGGCTCAACGGTCGCCCCGCGAAATGTAGGTCGGATCCGCGAACCACCGCTGGAGCGAATCGAGCCAGCGAATTGATCCAGGGTGGGCGAGGACCGAACCAGATCGGGGCAGGAGGGGGGGTGAGGCTTAGCTGGGCGCGCACTTTATTTGGGCGGAAGGGCGCTGTACTCGCGGAGTAATTATCCGGATAATTGGCATTGGAGTCGGGCGGGTCGCGCGTCCGTAAACGCGCGCTCCTGTTTATTTGCCGGGGCCGAGAGAGCCGGGGGCTTGTGGGAATTCGCGCTGCGGCCGCGGGCCTCCATCGTTGCGGTGCACAGGGCTGGCTCTTGCTCTCTCTCTCCACGCTCCGCAGAGCCCGTTGCATCCGCGAATCTCCGTCCCCCCCCCCCATTGAATTTTTTATTCCCCGCCCGCCCCCCCCCCCGTGTTTGCTGGCCGATTTCGTTGCGGATCGATTAGCTCGACGGGCTTTGATGTAGCTCCCCCGAGGCTCGATAATCCCGTTCCCTCCTCCTCGACGTGCCTCCACCGGTCCATCATTCAAACGGACGCGGCTCGCGTTTCAAAAATTCACCTTCGAGAGTCGGAGATGCGTCGCGGGGGCATCGAATTCGATCGGCGAGCTCTCGACTGTTGCCGGGGCTCGCGACCCTCCGTCGACGATCGGATTAATCAGCGTTGTCTCGCGATCGCTTGGCAAACGACTCGGAGGGGGTGGGGGAAAAGGTGGAGTGTTCGCGAAACGCGACACCGCGACGGGCCGCCGAGGGGAGGAACAATTCGCGAGTGCGCGCACCGACGTCAATCTTGACTGGGGCTTTTTCCCCGTGACTTGGCGCCCGCGAAACACGTTTGGCAATCCCGTCGACGCGTCAGCCCGGGAGGAAGAGAGAAAGGAGGAATAAAACGGGGAAGTAGTACAAGAAGAAGAAGAAGAAGAAGAAGAAGTCGAGAGCGCGGGAGCGAGAGATAAGGCAAAGTGACGGCCGTCGCGACATTCGTATCTGACGTCTCCCGCGAAATTCCACCACCGCCGCCGCGCCCTCCCCTCCGCCGAACACGCTTTCCCCTTTCGTTAGACTCGGGGCGCGAAATGTCGAGCGGGCGACGTTGACACAATGGATGGAGGAGATAGAGCGAGCCACGTTACGGGTGGGGGGAGGGGATGATGGTGTGTAACGCGAAAACTGATAACGATTTGAAATTTAAACTCCACCTCCTCCTCCCCCACCCCCACCCCTCGGGCCGTATAGCTCGGCGACGGTGCAACTTGCAAATTGGCCGGCTGGCGGCGAGACACGAGCTCTTACAACTCGGGGCACCGTATTGATTATTTGGTATTGGCGGTTACCGAGTGCCCCCCCGTACGCGCCTCGTCGGAATAAAGCCGATCATTATTGCGCCTCTCCATCGTGAGTGGTTATTTTTAGTTGTACCCACGCACAGGCGATTTCGCAACGCCGTGCCGGTCATTTTCGCTGTATTGTACACCGTTGCGCAACCGCTTGTAATAATTTCCAAGAGCAACGCGAGAATGACGGGGAACAGAGGATCGAATAAGCCCCGTGAATGTCGCGCGCGTGGGGGCTAAAGTTCTCTTCGCCAAAGGAGTCCAAACGGTATTATACAAAAACGATATTCGCGAAACTTAATTATTTCGCGGACGGGTCGACTCCCGAGGAATAATGGAACGCCGCGAGTAAGCGAGCGAGCGAGCGAGCCGCGGGAGGTGGGCGCAGATAGTAAGATAGCCGGGGCACGCGGGAAGAGAGGGATGGCGGGGGGGGGGGGGAGCAAGACAGGAAGGCGAAGCAAAGTCGTAAATGCTGCAACACATAAAACAAGGCCGAAACTTCCTTAGTGCGCGACGTAACTCATTATTTTTATTACCCGTCGACTGAGTTATGAACAATCCGAGGTAGCAAGTTAGGCGGACAGATAGATAGAAGGATAAAGAAGCGAGAACAGAGCGGGGAATTTGGAACGCGAGGCCCGGTGTGTTTTGCCTCCCCCACGCCCCATCCGTCCTCTCTTCGGTCCGAAGCTCTCTCGATTCTCTTTACCCATCCCCCACGGAGCCTCGAGGACGATTTACATCGGGACGAGAGAGAGTCCGTTCTCGCCACTCGAGATATGACGACGACACCGAGGTGCAGGACTCGAGGCTCGGTCGCGACGGAGCTTGCAGCTGACTCGAGGGGAAGCTCGCGACCCTGTATTTCCATGGCGCGTATAATACGTTTCGAGGGAATGACCCAGTTACACATGCGCTCGGATACACCTCGCTGGACAAAGAGTAACAACTCACGTTCGGTGCTCGAACCAGCCGTGTACTCACCTGTAACAGAAAAAAAACGAAAAATCATGTCACACTCGGTTGTCCATCTCACGTATATATATACACGTAAACAAGTTCCAGTATCGCGCGCAATATGTTTTCCCCGGGGCCGAAGTCCCGCGTATGAGAGATGATGGCTCGTCCCGAAGAGGCGCGGCGCACAAGAACAAGCAGCATAGCGGCGATCGAGCGTCCTAAATCAAGTCTGCGCTCTCACGTGTGTATATACACATATGCAGGGGGAAAAAATCACACGGGCTCCATGCTGCGGAGGCGCGATACATAATAAACCAGAGGCGGCGTGCGGCGGTGACGGCCGCTCGCGCATATACATACACCCCGTGTGTATACTCCTCTCTCTTACTTGGGTACCAAGAAGTTTTTATTGCCCGTCTCGGAAGTTGCGCGCGCGCGCGCACGAGCACGCGCTATATACACTTGGCAGCTCCTCAATTTTCGATCGGGACGCGCGAGCGCCCGCCACATAAATCCCGGAGCCGCGGACGAGCGATGATTATCGCCGCGATGAACGACGTGCATCCACATGTATTTATATGACTGCGAGCGAGCGAGAAAGAGAGGGAGACACTAGATAAATTTGGCCGAGAGCGTGTGTGCGTGTGTGTATATGCTCGCTGTGTATCGAACGCCGTATACCAGACGTCTCGACTGCGATCTTTGTTTTCGGGCTGCATGGGGTATGCGCTTTGCGGAACTGGTGACCTTCAAAGTAGCCCGAATATAGCAGGTTGGAAACCGCTCATCGGTAGCGCGTCAATTTGCCCGAACCTGCCCGGTAAACGCGCAGTCTCAGGTGAGCATCGAATGAAATGCATTGAAACGTAACACAGATTGCCGAGGTTAGATTCGAGATTCATGTGAGAGTACCCGCGAATAGATTCGTAGTAAAGGGTCGCGGTACTACTATCAACATGAACGATAGATCATTTCAACCTCTTGTGGTCGGATCAATTGATACAGTGCGCGTCAGCTGACGAGTTATCGACAACATGTCAATCAGCACAACGCCAGTAAAAAGTGAGCTCGAGTCTCGTTAACCAGGGAAATCTTAATTCTTCAGGCGATACGTGGACCTCGATCATCGGCTCCAAGTTCTCCCAGTGTACACAGTGAATTGGCTGAAATTCAAACGAATTCGAGTAGCTGTAGTGGAAATCAGAGCGAACAAAGGACCGACACGTACTATACGTAGCACAAAAGAATCATGAGAGACGAAAATCGCATTGATGCCGCCGCGGGAGAGTTTGAAAAATCAAGCTGACTCGCTGGGGCAAGGAGGTGGGGAGATTAGGGCGGCCGTCGTCCGAGCCAGCGAGGGAAAAGAGTCCGGCGGGCATCGGACGACAAAACGCCCCGAGTGCCATCTAGAGAATAAAGGATCGGAGGTCCAACAATGCGGGACTTTGTTTCTTGGCCGGGCGAGCTTCGAGGGGGCGCAAGCACTCGACGGGCTAATTTCCACCCGTCGCTCCACCCGATTTTGCTCTACAAGGAGGTCCTTTAATAAGATCCTACAGCAGTCGGGAGATTACGGCTTCTCTCTCTTCCGCGGTTACTTTGCGGTCTGTTGCAGCCGAGCCGAAGACCTTAATTGATCGGTCGTTCAGCTCCCCCCCCCCCCGCCACCGGCGAGATTTTTGATTATCACGTCGGTGTAGAGCCGTCGGGTTCTTTGGGCTCGTCACTCGGGGCATGTCGACACACCGCGACGTCGCGAGCGCAACCCTTTGACAAACTAGTCAGCATTGAAAATCAAGGAGTATTGTACCGGGTATACGATCTTCGAGTCTCAGTTGTGGCTATACAACGAAACGTGGATTCGCTATTGAAAGAAAAAGAAAAAAGAGTCTCGACTAGTCGCGAGATTGCGAAGAGACAAAGATCCCACCTGAATTAGCATCCGACTTGAGATTTCCACGTTGGGGGAGAGCCCAGAGCCGAAGAAAAATCTGAATTTCACTCGAACGCTCGCGCGGCTCCCCCTTTCTTCGGCTCTTTATCGTGTGTCTTATATCCGAGGGCATGTGGGCAGGAGCGGCGGAAGTGCGCCATAACTCTATCGACATCGCGAGCGGATGATTTGCAAGGGGTGCAAAAAAGAGAGTGGCGAAGAAAGAGGAAGAAGAAGAAAAAAAAGGAGAGACGAATATGCGTCAGCGACGGCGCGGCCTCCTTGGCAGCTGCACTCCCTGGGCGGCGAGCCCGGCGAAATTTTTTTTTCTCACGCTTCACTAGCCGAAATTGTTTAATTAACAAAGTTCTGTACGTGGGGGGGGGAGGCAGGGGGCGAGGCATAAAGTTTTCCACTCTGGGGCAAAGAGGCACGCGCGTATTAATAAAAAAACTTCTCGCTGTTTGACGTAGAGCGGAAAAGTTAATTTGCGAACGGTCGCCGAGCCTGTGTACCGCTCTCTGACATTGTATAATTAGTATCTGGTCGCACGGAAATTCCCTCCTATGCCGTGACAACGACGATGGGCCGAGATCTCGGGGTCGGGTTAGAAAATGGATAAGTTGTCGCCCAAGGAGCAGAGCGCGGCAACCACCGAAAGAGTAATTGCACGCCTCCCCCCCCCCCGGCGTATTTTAAACCTCGAGCCGCGAGCCGCGCTTTTCTTCGCGCCCGCTAAATCTCATGCAAATCACGCCACGCCGCCGACTTCCGTTCTTGCCTCCTTGCCAAACTCGCGACCCAAGCGCATACTCGATCTTCCCCGAGAGGTTTTTCGGATTTTGACATCTCGCCGGAATAGCTATCTCGTCTCCGGATCTGCAATACTCTCGGTATCCAATTATAACGGGTATATCAATTTCCAAAAGTGGGAGTCGATCATTTTTATTTATATCCAGAAATCTATCCCGCAAAATACCATCTCGATTCGACTAATTGGAAAGAGGTTTTATTTTTGGTCTTTCCTCGCAAGAATTGCTTGAAATGCATTTCAAAATAGACTCGTTTCTCCGAGACGAGGTGAAGGAAGACGATAAAAACCGAGTTAGGGGTATATATGACACTCTCGTTTATTTTCACGTGCAAATGGAGTTGCACTTTTTCCCGGGACAAAGTTTTAGATCGATTACCCCCCTCCGATCGTTTGAGTATGCTCCATTACACCTCGGGTGTTGGCCAAGTTGTCCGAGCGACTTTCTCATGATTTGACTTCGCAAGTTGTTCACCCCGCTGCCGTAGCGGCTCGATTGGTATATAATGAACAGAACGATTCGTTTGACAA